>JAVQMF010000047.1:10007500-15007500 GCA_032878935.1 Erythrophleum fordii | reverse complement strand
AACTGGGTTTGCAAGTTGTCCAGTAAGAACAATGATGACCATGAAATACCAAACCTCTAAACAAAGCATAATTGCTGAAGCAACAGAAAGTTTCACAAATGACCAAAGGTCCCTGAAGGCTAACCACGACAAGCCCTCCACCCTTCTTTACACCAACCAACCACACGAACCACTTGAGCCAAAGCAATAGCCCAAGAAGATATGTCATAGGCAGCAGCAGCACCTGCTGTGCCACAATGAAACACCTTAGCAAAGAGACTGAGGACCACAATGAGCAACAGTAAGGCTGTAAACCCTATCCAAGCTAGGACCCCTCCCCTAATCTGAGCCTGCAAGAACTTCTGGGCAGGGAAATTGATGGCTAGAGAGGACTTTTGAGGGATGATTTGGATTGTGAATTTCCCAGCTAAGGCTGCAATGTCATGTTCTTGTCCTAGGCCTCCTAGGATTGGCTCTTCAAAAATGTAGAGTGGCGAGAGGGAGAAGCAAGAACAAAAAAGGATGATCCATGATCTTTGCACGTAGAGTCCAAGCATCTCTACTTGTCCTGCACCAAGTGTTTGACCACATAATGTTTCCAGTGCCCTTCCCATACCAAGCTGCAATAGTTAATTTGACTTTGTCGCATGCATTAAGATTTTGTCATCTCACAATACTAAATGACACTATATTTGATTTATACATTAGGATTTTGTCATCTCACAATCCTCGTATTCGAGTTGTATTAGCATAAAAAAGAATTCAAAAATTGATAGAAGCTGACCAAGAAGCCAAAAGAGAAAGTTGAGATGACCAAGAGAGAGATTGAAACTCCAGAGAGCACCACATTCCCAAGGTGGCCGACAAAGATATTGGTGAAGGAATTGGTCCCATAATTGCAGAGAATATTAAAGGCAATAGGGCCAGCAATTGCCCAGAGGCCAGAGCTTTGTGCTCCCCACCTAGCAAACATGCTTTATGTCTCTAAATTCTTTATCTCACTGTAGTCTCTGGCGTAAGTCTCGACATGGCCCGCCGGAGTACGGTGGAGCTCTTCGGGCTCTGAGAACGCAACGCCATATAGATGAACAGCAAGGATTCGCCGTTCAATGACTCAGCTCTTTCATGAACCTCATTTCCTGTAGGGATCAGCATTTTTGCAGATTTTGAATGAACTTTCAGACTCACAGTTTGGTCCCTGTACAGAATAGGAGAAAATGAAAAGAAAATGTTTGAATCCTTGAAGAATATAGGTTGTTTTATAAATGCATTTTTAGAATGTCAAAAAGAGAAGAAAAAAAGCTTTCTTTCGTTGGAAAATATGTGCTGGTTTTTACTGACTATAATTTAGGATAGCGTTTATAATGAAATCATCTAGAGCAAGAGATAGATGAGTTACTTGACAGCTGAAATACAGTTATTTACAGTTGTATCATTTTTTTTTTTATAAACTCTTGCATAAAATTAACAGGAGTTCACTAAAATAAGTGTATCAGTGAATTCTATTACCTAAAATATGTACATAGAAGTTACTAATCTCGCTATTTGACTGCTGATATATTGTTATTTGCAGTGATGTTCTTTTTGGGAAATTCTTACATTCAACTATGGCAACTCACTAAAATAAGCGTGCTAGTAGATTCCTTCACCTGAAATATTTACATACAAGTTAATTATTTTCTTTCTTTTTTGGGTACAATGAGCAAAGACAGAAAAACAACATGATTAAAGGATTGGAATTAAAAACTGTTTTGAATATGGCCCTGCATCTTCTCTTCTAGTTTTCTTGACATTCCGAATGCATGACACCCGTAGTAAACTTAGAAAAATAGGAGTTGAGATTTAAAATGTCTTCTTTAATGGTTTCTGAATCTAGCGGAAGACTGTATTCCTCATTTAGCATCTTTCGAATCAAGTTGTTCGTGAAAAGGAGCTGCAATTCACTATTTGGAGGATATAATCTAAAATGTTCATCTAAAGTTAACCAGTAAATGGTTTTCGGGACACCCTTTAACCATTGCATTCTGAGATCCCTAGCTCTATCCTCCTTCAATCCCCATTCTCTAATAACATCACCATTAAACAGAATTGTGGCACTAAAGGCACTAAAGCAACACACTCCCTCCTTTTTTTCTTTCTTTCTTTCTTTCCTTCTCCTGAAAATGATTTCCCAATCCTTCCTTTGGACCCCCAGGGTCTGAATTGATCTTGATGTGTTTCTCATCATGCTGTTATGCAAAGCTGTGTTGAATAATTGATGCCAAGCATTTTTGCTATGACGCAATGCCAGTTTGATTCTGGTTAGGACGTTCAATGGGTTTGGTCGAGCTCCCAAGTCAACATAACTCAAAGAAACCTCCACCAAGGCCCCATGGTCAAAGTGCCTCCTTGCTAAAACAATGAAGTATTAATGGAAAGATTATTTTTAGTGTCAATATACAGTTGGAATAACAATAACAAAACGAAAAGGAAAAAAAAAAAAAAAAAGGGATTACTGCAGAACATTTGAAGTGAAGAATGAAGAGAACCGAAGCAAACGCTTGAGAAATCAAACGCCAAGAGGCACTATTTCTCCGTGAATGTCAAACTTTATTGCCTTGGAGTGACAACCCAAGGTGATATGACACAAAGCCAACTACTACATACCTATAATTACATCAAAATCGGTCATATGTCACTCCAAGGATATGACAGAAAGTCAATCTTTTCATGACAATAATTATATCAAAATCGATGATATTAAGCAATATCAAATCAACTATAGCTAAGGAATCCTTAGCCAACAGAAATCACAATAAAATGGTATATTGGCATCTTCAAGCGAAAGTAACAAACAAGAACAGAAATGATGCAAAAGTAATAAGCAAAAAAAATATACACCTAGAGGTAATAATATTCAAATTCGGAGAGCATTCATCCGAATTTAAAGAAAATCAAGTTTTTTTTTTTTAAAATTCGGATAGATATCATCCAAATTTAAAACAAATTAATAGTTTTTATAAAATGTAATGGGAATTCAAATTGGGACAATCCGAATTCCGCTTGAGTTAATTTTATTTATTTTGTTAAAAAAAGTTTAATTAAAAAAATAAATTAAAAAAGATACTTATTTATTTAAGTAATTTTAGTTATTAAAATACTAATAAATATAATAACTATTATATAAAATTAAAGAAGCAATGTACATGTAAAAAAATTATTTTGATTTAATAAAAAATTTAAGAAGTAATATCAGAAGATTTAAATAATAAAAAGAAGGGTACTCATTCGAATTTAAACATAATTAAATTTTTTTAAATTCAGATGGATATCATCATAATTTAAAATAAATTAATATTTTTTATAGAATGAAATGGGAATTCGAATTGGTATACTCCGAATACTCTTTGAATTAACTTTTTTATTTTGTTAAAAAAAGTTTAATTAGGAAGAAATAAATCAAAGTAAATAATTATTTATTTAAGTAATTTTAGTTATTAAAATACTAATAAATATAATAATTATTATATAAAATTAAGGAAGCAATGTATATGTAAAAAAAATTATTTTGATTTAATAAAAAATTTAAGAAGTAATATCAAAATATTTAAATAATAAAAAGAAGTAAGAAATAAAATATTGACCAAAGAATAATAAACATTTAAAATCAAATTAAGTAGCGATGAAATTCTACACGTTTTTTAAGTAAAAAAAGAAATTTGGATTGCTTTAATTAGAATTCAATGCAATATTTTTATTTCAATTGAATATAATAAGATAAAATATTGATCTATATTTTTAAATTTATTTGATTTGAATAAAATGAAAGATTAAGTCAAATTCCTATTGTATTATATTATATTATATTATTTTTTATAATTTTTTTCAAGATTAAGATTAATATTATATGAAATTTTTGCTTTATAAAAATAAGTAAATATATATTGTCATAAAATTTATTATTTTTTGTTAAATACTTGTTTGATTGAATATTTGTTTCATAAAATTAATTTAATAGTGAGTTGAATAAATTAAATTAATATATATTTATTATTTTTTAAAATTTGGTAAAAATTAGATGGAAAATAACATTAAATAAATAAATTATATAAGAATTGATAGAAAAAATACATCAATATAAATATTGTAAATATATTTATATTAAATAACTTCTTGTATCACAACGAAGTCTTCTCCTTTTACGACGTGGCAATTGTTGCCCTAATTCTTCTTGTTCTTATTGCTCATGTGTTTGTGGGATTTGTATTTAAATCTAAAGATGGGGATTGAACTAGAGGAATCGGTTAATGCAGCGTTATAAATCCTGATTGCAATGATCCTCCTGACTTAAAGGAGCAACTATGATATACAGCATTAAACATTGATGTGTCAAAGAAATGCTCAACAAATGATCCAAAAGAGCCAGATGAAGGTGAGGGTTGTACGAAAAAAGAAGGACCTGCTTCACTAATATCATCGAACTAACCTGGCAGTATAAGATAAGATGGACCAGGCATGCCCATATCCTGCTACATTGGCGTTGGAATGTATGGAGAGATACTAGGAATATGGCGACCAATGTCCTACTGCAATGGCTCTTATTGTAGCTGACTATTTCTTCCAATAGGGTTGTTGGGTGAACAAGTAGCCTTGACGTCTCTTTCTCGGACGACTTGGCAGAATTTGAGGCCTGAAAAGATCTAGTGTTTAATCAACTGGTTGAGAAAATAGTAAAAATCATTGCTCACTGAGAACATATAGTATATTGTTAAAGTCTTGGCCAACATTATCACGAAAATCTACAGGTAAAAGATCTTGTAAGAGCATCATGTAAAGCCCTTCTGCTAAGTCAGCCTAATAAAACAAAGAATAAGTAGTTAAATATTGATATGCAATGAATTTAAAAAATAATGACGATAAAATTGATAAGATATAAAAAATTATACCGCATATCCAGTAGCAGCATTCGACCTCTGGATCCATCGACGCGTGCGTTGCCAGTACCATCACATGTATTTAGATGTGCGATCAAAAGGCTCCTTAATGGCAGGAGATTGAGACATAATATCTCGCCATCCATGCCATCGTTGGATAAAAATGCTATATTCAAACACCTAGTTAATCTGAGTTCTTCTTCGAAGTTGTAAATTATGGAGAGAGTCCAATCTGACTAGCTCTTGAAAACTTAGTTTATGATGATCAAATTATCGTAAGACGCGATCTGGATGGTGCCACTTTATGATCCAGAAGCATATGAGTGGCAAAGATGCAATCCAAATGTTTAGGAAAGTTAAACAGTACTCCAGAATTAATTCTCATACCGCTTGCGACTGGCATGGACGCCATACAATCTGTAACTGACATTAGATAGAATAGTAAGTAAATAATAAATAATAAAGAAATGATAAATATCATGAGTTTAAGTCAGGCACACACTTCATCATCCCTCATTGCATTTAGCAAAGTTCTGTATAATCGGAAGGCTCTAACACTGGGAAGCAGAGGTCGTCTAACATTCTGTCATTTGTTATAATAAAGAAACATATTCTGTAAATCATGGGTGATAAATTAAGGCAACATAATTAAATTGAACATGTAAAAATATTAATTATAATTCATACTTGAAACAAAAAGGTGGAAGTAGTAGATATTCTTTAGTCTGAGGGTCAGAAGTAGGTGATATCTCAGGTGCAAACATAGGAAATTGATCCCATGCCCATAGATGTAATAACGTCAAGCATCCAGGGATACCAAAATCATTTTTATATGTTGCATTATAAAGCTCACAATAAAAATAAGTCAATACTACTAATCCCCAACTACAATGGCCAACCTGCTAAAAGTTATCTAATAAGGGCAGATACATCAAGTAAACTCGATAACTGGATCTATCTGGTATCAACCACCCAATATGCGAAAAACATAAGCATAGGTGAATTGACGCACCATTTCATCATCTACGTCATCTGCTAGATGTGTAAAATTTTAGGCCAACCAGGTAATAGAAAGTCGTTGTCTGTCAATTTGATCAGCTGATAGTGTAATTCCTAAAAGCCATTGACATATCTCTAACCAATTGAAGTCTGTCCAACCCACGACAGGGTCTTCCTCGATCGGTAGCCTTAACTGTACTGCTACATCCTTGTGGGTAATTATACACTTTCCTTGAATAGTGTGAAATGTATGTGTCTCAAGACTCTACCGCTCTACTAGTGCGCTCATTAGCGATGTATCGTACTCAAACCGTCTGACTCGTGTAATACCATAAAAATCAAATTGTCTCAAATAATCAACAATAACTAAAGGTGGATCACCTAAGCGATCATCGTGTAGAACTTATCAAGGGAGAAGTATCTGATCATTCTACAAATAAGAATAAATCATATAAATAAGTGAATAAATGAAACAATAACTAGCAATAAATATTTTATCACACTTCGCCATCCCAAATGGCCTGTGAGATATGCTGCTCCTGTAGGTATAGAAGTGAAGCATTCTCTGGACCTAGATGAATGGGCTGGCTGATTCCAGTCATGGTAGCTATAGGCAAAAACAACACAATAAACAAATACTTATCTATGATAGACATAAATGATTAATAAAAAATAACTTATCATACAAAAATTTACGACAAACTATTATTCTTTTTCAAGTTACTAACATAAATATCATACAATGGTCTTGTTAATAGACATATACAAAGAACAAGTCATGTAATATATTTATTAATAGTTACAATTTTTGTTAGTATACTATTGAGAGCCAACATTGTGATGTGGGTAGGAGGAACGATTTTGACCAGTTTGTCTGCAAAGGCTTACATCTACTTTGCTTCCCTCAAATATCCTAATCACAAACGTACTCAAAATAGTTATACTTATAACGTACTTCATCTTTTCATATTTTGCACCAATATTTCTCAATTGTATATTTCTTTTTACATAATTTTTTTTCAATTATGCATACTTTTAATACATATAAATGTATTTCCTTTAACTTTGTTCTTCTTTACTTGCTATATACATTCATTTCTTACCTTATAAATATAAAAGATTTTTACAACTTTTTAACTATATAACCTTTTTTTCTTTAACTAATCACTTTTTTTATTTTACTTTTTCTTCCAACAGTATATAGCATGTTCTTCCTTACTATTAATATTACTTTATACAACTACTTTTTTACTATTAATAAAATAAATTCTGAATTCATTTTTTTCTATTTAAATTATTTTATGCTAATATCATTTTTTATACTATATCAATTTAATTTTTTTACTTTTGATATTAAAATTTATTCTCTTATTTTTTACTACTATAAATCATTTTCTTCTATTATTATCTTGTTTTTATTCATATAAATAATATATAGATATATATATATATATATATATATATATATATATATATCATATTTTTTAATAATTAATAAAGAAAATATTTCTTTTTCCCTCGATTATCTAAATTTATTTCTTTTGTCAATGATATTAAATTTTATACTCTTATTTTTTCACTATTTAAACCTGTTTCTTCTAATATTCTTTTTGTTCTTATTAATATAAAATATATCTAATATAAATTTCTTAATAATTAATAAGACATATACTTATATTTTTTTTACTTATATAATATAAACCATATACTTACTCTTTAAATTTACTTATATAATAAGACATATACTTATATAATATAAACCATATACTTATTTTTTTTACTTATTCTTTAAATTTATTTCTTTTGTTATTAATTTCAAAATTTATACACTTATTTTTTTAACTATTTAAATCATTTTCCTCTAATATTATTTATTTTTTAATATAAAATATCTATAATATGAAATTTTTAATAATTACTAAAATATATTTTTTATTTTCATTAACTATTTAAATTTATTTTTTATTTATTTAAATTATTTCATTCTTGCTTTATTGTTGTAATAATTAAAATAAAATTTATTTCTTCTTGCATCTATATAAATTTATTTCTTTTCCTACATTCTCTTTATTTTCCACCTATATGTTATCTTTTCTTTCTTTTTTAATTTATTTTAACTCATTTTTCTTTTATATTTTTTTCCTAACCAAAATAACAACAATAGTAAAAAATGAATATATTTTATTTTAATTATTACAACAATAAAGGAAGAATGAAATAAATTTATTTCTTTTCCTACATTCTCTTTATTTTCCACCTATATGTTATCTTTTCTTTCTTTTTTAATTTATTTTAACTCAATTTTCTTTTATATTTTTTTTCCTAACCAAAATAACAGCAATAGTAAAAAATCTAAAATATTATTACACAAAAAAAAACCTAAAATAACTAATTTTCATCATTTCCATATTTCATTTCATATAAATCTAATGTAACAGCAACAATAATAAACATTTACAACAAACAAAATAATCATAGATATGCACTTAAATATTATTACACAAAAAAATCAATGAACATGTATACAATAAAAAAAATATCATTCTACATATTTATCAATAACAAGAATACAAAATTAAAAATAATATTACAAACATATTTATGTTATTTTCTTCAACTTACCTTATATTTTGTTGAAAAAACGCGACTTCTTTAACCAATTTTATACCGCTTTGCTCTTAATTTGTAGGAGAATCAAAATTGATAATGTAAAAATAAGAAACTTTGACAAGAAGAACTTTGAGCACTTAAGCTACAAAGAGAGGAACGCAGTGAAAATGGCCAGAAGGATTCAATTTATAGCCAATCACCAAGGGGCATTTTTGTCCTTTTACTATAATATTATTTATTTCATTATTTTTTAACCAATCAGAATTTACAAAAATTTGACTCCACCAATTATCTCTTGCCATATGTCTCTTGCATAGTTTAATTCCTCTTATCTCCTTTTAACTATCCTTCACTGTGCCTGCATGTGTGATAAGACGTTTCCTGCATGCATGAGAAGACGCGAGCCTGCAGAGATTAAAATTCGAACATGTGGGGTTTGAATTCAGATTCTTTGATAAAGGAAAATTGCCTCAGTCAACGCACATACAGTGATGGAATTCGGATTGGTTCAATTCGAATTCTAATTTTTATTACCTCTAGGCCAAATAAAATTCATGTTGTTATGTCTGTTAAATTTTTTATTTTTTATTTATTTCCTTGACAATTAATGATGGTATACCTGGGCCCTATTTGGTAACACAATAAAAAGTGAGAAGAAAAATTTTATATAATATTTATTTTATCTTTTATAATTATTATTTAATATTATTAATTAATTATTATTAAATTATTAAAAATAAATATATTAAAATTATTTTTTATTTTTATTTTCATATTTTACCTTTTACATACTAATCATACCTTTAATGTACTAATAATAACTCTTTGACTGAACTTTCAACCATAAAAGCATGGTTTAACTAGATTGGATTTTTACCAATCTTTCTAGCAAAATATGAAGACATACAAACTAGTGGAGCCAAAGTCAAACAATACACGAGCTAGAATAGACTAATGCTATGTTTGGATGGGGGAAGGGAAAAGTGAAGGGAGAGAAAAGTTGGGAGAAAAGAGAAAAAAGAAAAAAATAAAGAGAGAATATTTTCTTATGGAGAGGAAATAGAGAAAAAAAACTTATTAATTTAGAATGACAGTAATACACTTATTGTATAATATTAATAACTTTTATATTTTTAAAAAACTATGTTTTAAATATAAATTAATTATTTTAAATTTACACATATATATTTTTTAACAAAGAAATAAGAATAATAAAATTATAAAAATTACATTTGAATTCTTTTTAAAAAAATTTACAAAACCAATTTTAAAAAAATATTTGAATAATAAGATAAAATTATTTTTATATAAAGTTAAAAAAATTTTTATCAAATGAAAACACACTCAAAAATAAAAAACATTTAAAAAATATATTCTTTAAATTAATTAAATTGTATTTTTAAAAAAAATTAGTTATACATTATTTTATTTTAATATAATAAATATAATAAATATTATTTAATTAAATTTATATATTATATATTATAATAGTATATATATTAATATATAAATATTATATATTAAAAAATAATATATATATATATATATATATATCTGCTTTGCCAGGGACAAAGCTTTGTATAAAGGATAATTTAGGAAAAGAAAAGTAAACTAAGTTAGCTAGTCATTTTTCCTCGTAATTTCTCCATATCAGAGGAAAAAATTTTACATGGGACTCACTGTACTTTTCTTTCTTATTTTTCTCTTCTTCTGCGTTTTCTTCTCATACCAAATGGGAGAAAACGATGTTTTTCTCCCCCCCCCCTTTCTCTTTCGTTTGCTTTTCTCTCCATCCAAATGTACTGTAAAAGTATACCTGCCATCATTGTATTAAATGCTTGTGTATTTTGCAAAAGTCAACATATACACTCAAGATTGCCCCTTGCTTGCTAAAGTTTGCCCCTACCTCCCATAGTTCTTCTCGCACTATCCCTACTTGATTGAGCAAGAACAAGTTAAATAGGGGAAGTGGTTATGAGAGTCGTCTGTTAAAAAACCTGTATTAACCCATGGCCAAAACTAACCTACTACTGTTTCAAAAACAAAAATTCATCATTTTTATCTTCATCCTAACTTAATAATTAATGACTAAATTGATGACATGAGAATAAACTTTAAAAACTATATTGATGGCAACAATATCTAATAAGAACCAATAAAGTAGCTTTTTTTTTTTTCTCTAAATAAGCATTAAAAATAAAATTAAGCTTATATTTTTATTGAAGGATTTTTATAACAAACGCCTAGCAAACTATATGTAAAACCTATCCTCCATTTTTTTTCTTTTTTTTTTTTTTTCTTTTTATTCGGTTCTTCTTTTCCTTATGCGAAAGGTCTTCTCTGTGTTGTTGTACTAATGGCATTTTTTTAAGGAGAAATTGCATTTTACTTTACTAATCTAAAGTATAATTGCAATTTTATTACATCAATTTTTAGTTGGTGATAAGCACATTAGTTTTAAAATTTGACAAAACACTCCCCTTTCTTATTGAATGTTGAAAGATCATGTGACCTATTGTTTTTGTAATTTCTCCACTATCCATTTCCTTGGGTTGGCTTATGAAAGAGTACTCAAATTCCTATTCCCTAAATAGTGGAAAACACTTGATAGCAACCTAGCAATCGAATTTAACCCTAAGTATTAAATTTATCTCTTTCAATTTTCAACTCCTTCTATATTTGAGATGGAAATTTTCCATCAAAAACTTTGCCTCTAATTTTATTTGTGATGAAAAAAAGTTCATCTTTAAGGCATGTTTGGTATCATGAAGGAAAATAGGAGGGAATGAGAAACTTTAGTATAATTATTATTTTATCTTTCTAATCATTATTTAATCATTAAAAATAAGAGTATTAAATTCATTTTCTATCTTTAAAATTATTATTTTTCTTTCTATTTTCATTTTTATACTTAACTTTCTGCATACCAAATAAGAGGTAATTCACTTATTTCTACTTTTGTAACACCAAGTTCACATGGATTAAAGATGAAAAATTGTTCATCTACAAAATTTGCTTTTCTTGTATATCAACATGTGCTCCTCATGTGATATTTTGACGCTAAATTAGATTGAAGTTTAATATTTTTAACTTGTTCCTTCCAAAGAGTGTTCTATCACATTTTAAAATCGATATATGAATATTGTAATTGAGCTTTAGTTTAAGAGATTATTTTGTTACATTTTAAAATTGATATATTAAAATAATAATTAAGTCTTCGTTTAGAGTAAAATATATTTTTCCTTTTTTGTAATTAATTGTGATTAAATTCTTTTGAAATCACACATTACACCCCTCGTTTGAATTAGAACAAGAAAAAGAAAGGCTTGTTTACATTAATGTGGCACAAAAAATCACAATATGCCATTCTCCATATGTGATACCAGGTGACATCTTGCTATTGGACAAAATTCTTGAATCAGGATCCTCTAAAGTTTTTAACTATAAGTTTTCCTGTAAAATTAACAAAAGATAGACACAAGGTGTGACACTCATATACACTCCTATTTTCTTCCTCTTTTAGTATTTAGCCTCACGTCCTGTGGTTATTTTTCTTCAATTTTATAAGAAATTTACAAGCAAAAACTTTAAAGAATCCATACACAACCAATGCCTACTTGTCTTCCCTACTAGAGATGGATAAAATACTTAGATCCTATAGGATTTTGCAAAATTTACTTGCTTGAATCTGGGTATGAGAATTTTTTAGTGTTTAAAAGTCTAGGTCTAAATTTAGATAGTATGATATTCACCCCACTTCAAACCACACAAATATTTATATAACTTAATTAGTAAAGATAAACAAAAATTTTCTATCCGTTAAATATGAACCCGAGGATGCGAACTATTTCTCCAATTTATTCACACTATCATACTGACAGAAGAAACCCTCATTTTCCATCCCCTAGCCTTCCACTCATCGTCTTCAATTTAGAGGAAACTTGTGGCTTGTGCATGTGGTCCCATTAATCAAAGAGAGAAAGGAGCTTTCTGGTCCCACTCTTTGGCGTTTTACATCGAGAGTCTTCTATTTTCCGCAATTTATGGTTAGTTAGTTTTTTTAATTACCGTAGAAAAAAATGCTTATAAGAATTATAAATTCATTTACGTTTGTTTATCGTTGTTGTGTATAGTATGCACTGATTGTATTTGATTTATGTAGTTCTTATATTAAGTGTATTGAGTATGATTATTTTGGTCTAGTTATATTTTAAGTATGTTGTATTCTTTTTTTTTTCTTTTCCTTTTTTTGTATTTTATTTTTTTCCCTTGAAGTTTTTAATTTACGTTGGTGTTGATATTATTGTGTGTACGAAATGCTGTGATGATGACATTCTATTTCAAACTTGCATATTATAGCTTTACAGTTTTAAGCATAATGTTGATGTCTTATGATATTATAATTTCTAGTACATAAATTAGGCTACTTAAATTTTTGGTAAAATTTGTCTAAAAAAGGTTGAAAATTCAAAGTATATTATTTAAAAAATATAAAAATTTAAAATTTTTATAAATACCTTATAAGCCCTATATTTCTATAAGTTTAAAACGATCAAATCCACAATTCTCAAGGCCAAGATTAATGGGGCAATCTTGCATAATTCTAAAGAGCTAACTACAATTTACAGATATGTCTAAGTATAAAAAGAAAAATAAAGCTTAATTCAAACAGAATTTGGCCACATTTATTATCCCATGAATTTGTTATCTCCTCAAATATATCATTATATATCATCTCCCCTTTCCCCTTAACTCAAGAAGGAAAGAACTTGTACCTTAATACACATTTTAAGTTATACATTTTCTTTTTACTGGCCTAAGCTTTCTCATTTCTATTTTGTCATGTCCTCAACACCAACAAAAAACATTATTTATAATTAATTATATTGAATATATAAAGTAGGTAATAATTGGATTTTTCATGATATTTTTGCCTTATGATTTGTTTATTTCTAGTAAATAAATTAGGCTACCTAAATTTATGGTAAAAATTGTATAAAAAAAAGTTGAAGATTCGAAAATATGTTACTTGAAAATTATAAAAATTTCAAAACATTATTTGTAATTATTAACAATGAATATATAGAATAGGTAAAAATTGCAAAATTTCATAGAATGATTATTTAAGTTATTTGGTTTAGTTAGGATATTAGAATTTGCAGGAAATTGTTGTTTAAAACTATTTTATTTGGTGAGATCTATAAAATAATACTAAATGTTAAAAATACATATAAAAAAATAGTACATTTAATATTAGGATTTGTAAGAAATATTTGTTTTCAAACTTTTTTGTAAAATGAGAGAAATCATATTCAAAATTTAAAAAATATATATATAATTAATTTTTTGCTTACAAACTTAAGTACAACTATTTATATCTTTATTATCAAATTTTTTAATAAAATTATGACATTTAAACAACTCTTTAAAAGACTAGTTATATGATATTGAGTTGTAAAAACTATATACTTGTCTAAAAGTTCATATACTTGTCATATTATAATTAATTAAAATTTTAATAATAAATATATAAAAAAATGTATATAAGTTATCTCCTAATTTAGTATTATTTTCAACATTATTTGCAATTTTTTATATAGTTTCAACACTCTTTCCCAATTAATAAAAATTACCATGGATTGAAAATTTTGACCACAAAAAATAAAAGGTTGGACTGAAAAGAATAAACTTAAAAAAGTAAGTACTGCAACTAGGAACCAATAATTCTTATAACCAACAATTACTATCCTATAAAAAATGAACAGATTACATGCTAAATCAATAATGACTGATTGTTAAGAGTGTTCAAAACCCATTAAAACCGATCTTTTGTAATTAAACTAAACCAAATTGGTTAAAAATTAGTCAAAATTGATTAATTCTTTTATTTTAATTAGTTTGCATTTATCATTTTTTTGACAATTCAGTATAAAAGAAGAAAAGAATTGTTAGTTTGGGCTAATGAGTTTTTTGTACTTTTGTACTATTGTATTTAGGTCTAACCTGTAAAAAAATCTTTGATAACAAGTAAATTGGCCCAAAATAAAAACACGATAAAAACTTAAGCCCAAATCGTTCACAACTAGTAATTTTTTGTTTGGTTTGATTTTATATTATGTGACCAAACTTATTAAGTTTCTTCCTACATTAAATCGATCTCAACGGTTCAATTGGCCAATGTATCAAAAACACAGTATATCAGAAGCACTGGACACTCCTACTAACTGCTTCATCATATGAGAAAGCGACCTAGCATGCTAGAAATAATGTATTAAACTTTTATTTCTTTCTTGTCAAAATTTTCAATTAAAATATAATAAGTATATTATTTTTTAATTAAATATAATATGCGCATACTTTAATTGCAAAAAATCATATAATTATTATTATTAAAAAATTATACATGTTATATTTTGATGAGAAAACTTAATCCAAAAATAATGAGCTAAATCAGCAAGAGAAATGGGATCTTAAGGCAATACAGATGAACTTATACAAATAAAAACTTCAAATAGTTAATTACATAGCTTTTCCAGAGGATGTTAGGAAGCATCTTTTTTAAAAATATAGATTCTCTTTATTTTTTTCGTTTAATTTTTTATCAATTTTAAAAAAATAAATATAGAGCATATACAATCCAACGTTCAAATAAATCCTATATATTTAAATGAGACAGACCCTACACAACTTACAAGAAAAATTATCATGGGCATAACATGATCCACCTATACCATGTTATGTTATATAATTCAAATCATAAAAGCCTTTACATTCTAGCTTTATACAAATCGTAATCACTTTCTATAACAATACAATATGACTTTCAATTTCACTCTATACAAGTGTTGTATTCTTGCCTTTCAGCCTCGCATTCAGCTTCTCTCCTATCTATCCCTTCTCCAGTTGATAGAGTCTTTCAGGGTAAGTGTTTCTTTTTTATTTTTTTATTTTTTAAAATATTGAAAACAGAACAAAAAAATTTTCAAAGATACAAGGGTGCACGACTGGACGGGGAGAGAAGATGAGAGAGAAGCCTTTCGCTTCTGTCTCTCATTTAAAAGCCTCATATTTCTTTGTTTTTTAGTTGAAACAACGTGAAAATGAGAACTCAAATAGAAACAAAAAGAGATGAAATCGAAAATGCGGTGGTTATTGGTGATCGTCGATGGTGTGAATGGCTTCCGACGACGTGAAATTGCCGGAGCCGAGAAACGAGAATGGGTCTTCCAAAAGAAATTCGAAAAACCCCCCGTCCTAGACAAGTCACTCGATCCCCACTAAACCACCTCTCTTATTTGTTATATATATATATATATATATATATATATATATAATTTTTTTTTAAATCGATGTTCTTTTCATATTTAAGATTCAAAAATAATATATTGGCCAAAAAACGATTTTAAATAATATGTTAAACAATTATTTTTATATATTTTCTTATCCTCTTCAACAATAATATATGAATAATTAAGGGTAGAATTTCTTTTTTTTTTTTAAATTTATTTGTAACTAAAAATAAATAAATAAAAATTAAATTTGTTTTTGCCCTTATGCAATGACTATAGCGCCCTTGCACAAACAGGAAGGTTAAATGAAATATTTTAAATTATAAGAAAACAAATTAATTTTGAGTTAGATTATAGAAAAAATCATCTTTATTCATTTGATTTTAAAAAAAATGTATATGTAATTTTTGAAATATTTATTATCGATTTTTTTTAATCATGCTATCAAGTTTTTTTAATTGAGTTATAATTAAAAAAATTAAAAAAAATCAACTAATATTGAGTTGAAAGAAAAAAAAAATTTAGGTAATACATATATATATATATTATGGAACAGCTTCTTTTTTTGTTCTCTAAATATACCTTGTGTCATTTAAGTCCCTCAAATATTAAACATTTCATCATAGTAATCTAAAAAAATTTATATTTTAAAATGGTCTTATATGATTTAACATGATAGAAAATGCAATCCTTAATTATTCAAGCGACCGTCAAGACGTTCTACAAAGACGGCAATTTTGACTTGACCTACTCTGAGACAACGTACCCTAACCCATTTAGGTTTGATAATTCAATAGTTGATTAAGTATCAAGACAAATTCCAAAAAAATGAAAAATTGAATAGAAATATTTAAGTTTAGTGTAGTTCAAAGTATACATGCTACAATCCATTCCTTCCCCAAACCCACTCAGTTTATATATATATATATATATATATATATATATATATATTAACAAAAGGCTTAAATATTTATTATTTGATAAATTATTTATTTTATTTAAATTTTAATATAATATTACATAATTGTCTATTTAAAACAAAATTATCTACTCCATCATTTTGTTTATCTATTCTGATGTTGCATTTTACATATATCTTTTGTTCTATTCTAAGAAGTACCAATACGAAAACGCGTATCGGGTACGATATGATAAGATATGTGAGATACGATAATTTTTTAAAATTTAAAAATATGAGTATGGGAATATATATATATAATTATATATATATTCAATAATTTAACATATTAAAAATTAGATTAAACCATAAATAAGTTACAATAACATAAATAATCAAAGAATATATGCTCTTCCACATGTCATCAAATTTTATCGCATAGTAATATCTTGTAGTGTTAAGTAAACATAGAAACAAGACAAAGAAGAAGGGACGGAGGACCAAAGAAGAAGACAGAAGCTTTGCTACCAGAGATAAAGATGCACCTACCACTGAAAAAGATGACAGAGGAACAGACGACTTCATAGAGGGAGGAGATGAGCGACGACGAGTGATGTGAGGCGAGACACAACGCAGCAGCAATGGGAAACTCCAGATCTAGAGAAGAGTAAGGGAGAAGCGTCGGGTTCAGCAGAGAAGAAGGATAGGTTAATGAGGCAGAAAACGACGTCATTATGTTTTGAAGCTGTCGTTATGTTTCGAAGCCGTTTCCGAAACGTTTCGGTATCGAAAAAACGTTTTGAAACATACAGGAAAAAAAAAATGTATGGGATATATTTATATTTGTACGGTGCACGTATTCGTACCAAAAACATATTTGGTATGGGTACGCTTCCAGAAAGCACCGTATCCGTGCTTCCTTGGTTCTTCTAAATTTATTATCGATAAATGTTTTGTCTTGTTCTGCACTAATCCTTGCAAAGTTAAGTATGGAAAAAAAGGATATAGTGAGAATGTGGGGCAAAGATGTGACAAGTTTTAAATATCTGGGGCAATAATAGGTAGTGAACAACCCACTTTAATCCATCCCATTATCATCTCTGATGTTACTTGTGGGTCTTGCATTTTTCAAGCATATTTATGCAGTATTTTGATTGTCACCTAAACTATGTTACACACTTATTATCTACAAGTTTAGTGTGAGAACCATTTAAAAAAATCTTTAAAAAGTTAAAATAAAACAGTTAATTTTTAAGAGAAAAAACTAGGCAAATTATATTTTTTAAAAAAATAAAAAATTCAATTCAATTTATTATTTTGAGTTATCTAAGTACTATGAATTTTATTAACCAGCGATATAACAAACATCTACCGGAATGCACGTTAAATTTGAATTTCTATAAAAAAAAATAAAAATAAAGCATTTTTTGTTATAATTAAGTTACATTCATTGTAGTACATCTTATATACATAGTAAAAATTTTCTCCAGAATTGAGATGCTAGATGCCACAGACTTTGAAAGATGCACCAAATATGATTTTCAATTAAACAGCTGTCTCCTGCTGTTTCCTTCTTTTAAAATAATTGTATTCAAATAGATATTATTATACTTTTTTGTTTTGGAACTAGGATGTTCTTATGCATGTTGCTTAAGGGAGCAATAGATATTTAGATGATTGTATTCAAACAGATTTTATTGTACTTGTTTGTTTTGGAACTAAGATCCTCTGTTGAATGCTGCTTGAGGGAGCAGTAGAAATCCAAGTCGTCCATTCAGATTTGGATTATTTATATTTTAGTATTTTTTTAATCAATTTCAACTATTTATTTTTATTTTGATACTTTTTATTTTGAAAAAACAATACCTCAACTTTTATACTCCGTGTGCTACATAAAAAATTAAAAATTAAAAAAAGTAAAAATATAATTTTTAAAAGTAAAAAATAATCTTTTTACCCTTATTTTAAAATAGTTATTTATTGAAATAAATACTGTCAAGTAATAATTACATAAATATAATAAATATTTTACAAAAATTTTTTTTTTTCTATTCCAGCTACTAAATGGGTCTAAAATATCTCTTTAATAGAAGTTAAAATATTATTTTTATTATATATTTTAATTTTTTTAAAATAAAAAAATGTCAAAAAAACATATCATCAAAATTAAAAAAAATATAAACCATATATATTTATATGAATAATTCAAATCTACTCCTCTTCGACAGCACAAAGGATCCACACAGGTTTGTTTTGTTCTTAAAATGGCTTTCAGTCCCCACATTAAAAAACTTTTTTGTTAAAAAGAATCAGAAAAAAACGAAACAGGGCCATAAAGATTACGCAGACGCCAAGGGGAGCATTAAAAGTTGGTAACAAAATGAAGCAACATCCATTGTTTAGCAGTTGAAAATGAGTAATAAAGGCATCATTTATTACATATCATGGTTCAGTGGAAAAGAATAAAGATATATAGATTCCCCCAATAAAGTCATGCCTCGTTATGTCATTTCTGCATATACCCAAAAAAACGAATGAAGAAGATATAATGAGTATCTTTGGATTCAATTTTATTGCCGACCGTACACAAAAGAGAGATGAAGTGGCCAGTCCTCTGAAGCCCGCAAAAGTAGCAAATATCCCGAAGTTACTTGGTATACATAAAATTAAATAAAAATAAAAATAAAAAATAATTTTATTAATAAAAATACCTATAATACATTTATTTTTATAATTAAATAATAATTAAAAATAAAAATAAAAATTTGATGAAATATCAATTTTGTCTCTATAGTTATTGCTCAGACCAAAGATGCTGTGTAAGTTTGAGAGCGAGACACCCCGGGGAGAATTCAAATGTTCGCATTGCAATATAATTTGGATCATGTTAAAATTGATAGTGTTAATTTGAAAGTGAGATAAACATAGAGTATATAAGAAATATATAATTTATTTGAATAGTAAATTTCACTTCCCTGATAGATCCCATACACTCTGTTCGTGTCATTTTTTTTTTTTGGAAAAATGACCAAGTCTATATTCTATAAATTTCTTTTTTTGTAAATTTTTAAAAAATTTTGAAAAGAGAAAAAAGAAAAGAAAAAGTGAATGAAATAAAAAACTTTATATATTCCTTTACTTCTTTTAATTTGAATCATCTTTGACTTAGTACATTATTTTGTCAAAGAGAATATGCAATACAGAGGAATAAGAACATGTATAAAACCTGTATTCTTCCTATCTATTCATTACTTCTTTTCTTTTTATCTATTTCTAATTGAATAGGTTCTGTTTGCACCAAATAAGAGAGAATATGTATTACACATTTTTATATTACTCTCTCTTTAAAATTTATAAAAAATTTACAAAAAGAAAATTTAGACGCTCCGACATAAAATTGACATTATTAATTCTAGAAAAAATTTGAAAAAATCCATTTTACATACAATGATTTGAGGTGTCTCATGATCCCTTATAATACTGCATAAAAAAATGATCCTACCTATATAAGACCTACACAACCTATTTTTTCTCTTTCCAGCTACATTTATGCAGAAGATTCAAGTTGTTTTGAGGCCCAGTAAACTAAACTACTTGAAGAAGAGTTGCATTTTCGCTTGGTCAAGTGATTCAATGAAGGTAGAGGGAAAGATTACCCAGAGGGAATACTAAAAACCTGGTTTGTGAAACAAAAGGTCCAGAATTAAAAAAGGGCCCATAGGGATTACCCAGAGGCCGAACAGGAGAATGTAAAGTCGGTGACAAAAAGAAGCAAGATCCATTATTTAGCTGCTGAAATTGAAAGTGAGTAATAAAGGCATCCTTTTGTTTTAAAGTGGAAAGGGAATAAAGGGAGATGCGCCCCCAATCGTGCTAAAATCATGCTTCATGATAGCCATTTCTGTATA
The DNA here is from genome assembly GCA_032878935.1 of Erythrophleum fordii. NCBI lineage: Eukaryota > Viridiplantae > Streptophyta > Magnoliopsida > Fabales > Fabaceae > Erythrophleum > Erythrophleum fordii. The sequence goes on along the minus strand of JAVQMF010000047.1, from coordinate 14,986,904 downwards.
TACTACCAAAAAAGATATATCCCTAACCCTACCAAATGTGAAAAATCAGGTTTTAAAGGTAATGATACAATTTTAACCATAATAGATACAGAGATTTCCCATCAAACCTAAACAGTAAAGTAATTTACCCTTGTTTCTCATATAATCTAAGAAATCCAGAGAAGAAAGGCTCATAGCTACAACAGCATGTTTCATGGCATATACAAGCAACAAAGAATTTGAAAAATTAGTGTCTGAAAAATTTAACTCATTAATCATGCTACTGCTATAATTTCAGCACAAACTTGTTTCCCCGTTCTTATTCTACAATCACAATAGAGAGACCTCTAATGGAAACGGTTAGTGTTTCATTTGATAAGAGGAATATCAGAAATACAGAAACTAGAGAGAACAAATTTTTGGTTTTTCAGCTTCAATAATCCTAATTTCAGAAACCCAAAACTTTTCCAGCAAATTCAACCACTTCACATCTTCATCTACTCTATGATTTTCTTTTTCACTGAAACATCTCTAACTCAAATGCTCTAACCTTGGTCTATCTATACCTGAACTTCATCATCGCACAATAACATTGAGGTTCACATTTGAAGGGGAAGAAATGACCCCCGTAAATGATTCTGAACCAGCGTTGCCACCGGAGAGGCTGCCACCGGTGCCGGAATCTGCCTTGACCCCACGAAAGGACTCACCAGAGACCAATGCTTGCAGCAATTTAGGCGTTGGAGGGACAATTACTTCCACCAACCCTTCCAACATCTTCACCACCATCCCCATTGTAGGCCTAGTACCTTCATCATCCTGAATGCACCACACAGCCACCATAGCCACCCTCCTTACCTCCTCCATGTTATATGCATTTCCAAGCCTCTTATCAACTATTGCAACCCAATTGCCCTCGATTATCCGCTGCGCTGCCCAAGGGGGAAAGAACCATTTCTCTTTCTCCCCAGCCTCACAGTCGACCCCACCGCTCTCTCGACCACTGGCCCCAGTCGATGGTGGGGGTGCCTCCACATTCCGGCGACCACTGATCAGCTCTAACAATGTCATACCATAGCTGTAAACATCAGCTTTTGTGGTAATTGCCACACCAGAAATCCACTCAGGTGCCACATACCCCCAAGTGCCTCTCATGGTTGCCAACACCCTACTGAAATCCCTCCCAATGAGCTTGGCCAACCCAAAATCAGAAACCTTCGCCGTGAAATTGCCGTCCAAGAGGATGTTTTCAGGTTTGATATCACAGTGAATGATACAATCTCGACATTCTTCGTGTAAATAAGCTATGCCTTTGGCTGTTCCTACGGCTATTCGGAACCTCACTTCCCAACTCAAACTAGGCCCTCCTTCTTTGCGAAGGTAAGAACTAAGAGCACCGTTTGGCATGAACTCATAAACGAGAAGTCTGTGAGAATTTTCTGAGCAAAAACCTCTTAGTCTCACGAGATTAACATGTTGGATATTACCAATAGTGGAAACTTCTGCTCTGAATTCTTTTTCTCCACCACCAGGTCTCTCCAATCGCTTCACGGCTACGAGAGTTGAATCTGGTAATTCTCCTTGAAATACTGTCCCGAACCCACCATGACCCACCTTCTCTGAGAATCCCCGAGTCGCTAATTGAAGCTCTTTGTAGGAAAATAACTGCAGATTCAGTACAGGAATCAATCTATCTTCTTCCAGTCTCTTCTTCTTCTGCCTTCGATTCAACAATATCAACAATGTCGCTACTGTTAATCCCAGAAAAGCAATTGACCCAATAATAGTGCCAGTCAGAATTTGACGATTCAATGTCTTCACAGATTTTCCTTTTTGCACCCTAACGTACAAATTGCCCTCAACAGAGGTTTCAGAGGATGAATTATGGAGATTCAGAATAGACCCATAAAAGTTCTTGCAGGAACTGGTCCTTTGGTTGAAAGATAAGCCAATGCAATCGCAGGAATTTAAACAATTAGTCTCACAATCGCTTCGAGACTTGGTTTGAAACGACTGCGCATTGGCTCCTTCGAAGTTCATAACGCCCAGATCTTCGAACCCATCACTTTTATCACAGGGTTTATCAGTTTTCCGACGGCACCCCCCGGAATAGTCGCCGGAAGCCCATTTACCGTCGTCTAAGGGCTCGAAACCGGAGATGCACTCGCACTTCTGCGTCGTTTCACCATTGCAGACTCCGAAGCTCCCACACAGCCCATGAACGTCACACACATCTTCCGGCCGCGACCAGAATATGTTCCAGCTTCCAGTCTGAGACCACCACGTGTACTGTTGGATCTGCCCCAGCGGTTCGACCCGGAACAACGTTGGCGGGCTCAACCCGTTTTCCAGAGGCTTCTCCCCGAACCCAAACGACGCCGTCGGGGTAAACGGATGCACGAAGTGGAAGCGATAGATGTACGGAATCGTCATCTCCGGTACGTTGAGGAAGGCTTCGCCGGTCCAGTTTCCGGTGGTCCAATAAGGTTTGGAGTTATTGAAAACGAGCTCGAACTCGCCGTAGTCCGGTGGTCTCAGCTGCAGAGAATAGAGTCCCGGAGACGGGTCCGTGGGGCTCCGCCAGGACACCAAGGATCGGGTCCGGGTCAGATTAATACCCGGAAGCCATGTGTCCGTGGGGAAATCGAAGCTCTGCCATGGAACAGAGCCTTCGTGAGTGAGCAGAATCAAATTTCCATTATCTAGAAGCTTTATTTCTTCTGCTCTTGAAGTACCTGCGTTCGTGCTCTGCCAGAGAATCGAAGTTGGTGAATCTTTCACGGCTAAGTGGCCATTTTCTGTGATTTCTAGTGTCGATTCGGCGAGATTTTTGCTGGGTTTTTCGCGATTCGCGACCCAGACGTACGTTGGAAGTGAAACCGATGCGTACCGAATTGCCAAGTAATAATTGGGTTCTTCACCATTGAAGCTGAAGAACCCAAGTTCGAATGTCTGATTCTCGCTCCGAATCGTCTCGTTTCCTCTTATTAGAACACGCTTCGCTTCCAGTTTCCTCCCTCTGCTCGAAGATTTTCCTTCAGTTTCGGCAATTACGGAGCTCAAGAACTCTGGATTTTGCTTAATTGGGAGTGATTTTCCACTAATGGGTAGTGCGGAATTGGTGTTTGGAGGGGTTTGAGGAAGATGAGAAGAAGAAATGTGTTGGTTTGGTTCTAATTCAGAAAAGGAAAAAGCAAAGACGAGGTAAAGAAAGAAGAAAGTGATGGGTATGGTGAAGGAAGAGGGAGTTGTGAGAAGCGACATTTTTGCTTGGTTCTGCTTGTTCAGGAGTATAAGGAGGTTGAGCGAGAGGATTTTGGCGCAGAAGAACACATGGTTTTAGCCGGATGATTTCGTTTGAAGAGAGAGAGAAGAAGGAAGGTCTACGTATGAATTTGCGTACTATTAATTTCTTTTTAAGATTCACAGGGTAAATTGTAAACAGAGAGAGCACAAAATATATAAATTTTACACGTTATGTCCAAAAATTGAGAGTATCAAATCTTCTTCAGATATATATTTCTAAGCCCACTGTAAAAGCTGCATTCACGGACGTTACTACGAAAAAGGGTCAGTTGTAATTAGAGATCTCGGAAGCATCAGAAATGAAGGCCTTCGTAAATTGTTTTCAGTACAGTTTTTGTTTTTAAGAATAGAACAAGAAAAAATTTATTTAATAATATATTTTTAATGAAGTATTTAAAAATAAAAATAAAATTTTGTTTTTAAAAATAAAAAAATCAAAATATATTTTAAGTATTTTATAACTTTTGTTCTGTAAAGTTAAAAAAAATATAAAATAATTATTTTTCATAATAATAATTTAAAAAAAATTTTTAATTTTTTGTTCTCAAAATTTATTTTAAAAAACATTTATTTTAAAAATAATAAAATAAAAAACAGAATCAAACAGTCGAAATTTCACCATCACCCTTTGTTCTCTTTCATCCAACATTATATTTTTTTAGAAAGCCCATTTTATCTTATAATTTAATTTTAAAATTCATATATAAAATTTAAAATGTGACAAAATATTTTTATAATATTTTAAAATGTATCAAAAGTTCTATAAAAGTAGTGTTTAGTGTTAAACAATTTTTTTTAATTTTCAAGTTTATATTCTAATTTTATAAGCAGGCCATAATTTGTAAGATAAAATATAATTTTTTTTCTTAAAAAAAGAGTACAAATGCATATTAAAACTTTAGATTTATTTATTATTTCAATTTCATCATCAATTACATCTTTATTGTGAGAAATTGGTTCTTAATTTTAAATTTATATATATATATATATATATTATAATTTGTTTGTTTTTATCTAACAGAACATAATATGATGACATGTGATTAACTTAGGTGATAGAATGAATGAATATTTGAATAAACAGTCCCAAGTTTTTTTCTTTTTTGGGTACCAAATAGAAAATACATATAATATTAAACATTAAATGACTAATTTAGGATAGAATAAATTTAAAAGATTAAATCACAATAAAAATAAATTTTAGAGACCAAAATATTACTTCGACTAATATTTTTTATTGCTCAAATAAATCTTAGTTTTTATAATTTTGATTGAAACCTTACAAATTTTCACTAACTATTCACTTGTTGTGTGGAAAATGTATCATAATTTTATCTTCTATTCCCTTTTTTCCATCACACTACTACAAACACATGTATACAAGATGATGATAATGGTGTGATGATTCACTCTTTCATCTTGTCTTGTAGGGTATCAAGTATCTAAATTAAAAAGAAATTTTAAAAAATAAATTTAGAGCTCTAATAATTACTAAATAAAAAAGAAAATACTATTGGATTATGTCCTTAAAATTATGGAACAAAGATGATAACTCTGTAAATAAATAACATTTACTTTATACATGAAAAGGAAAAATGGATTTTTTTAGCACTAACATAATAATAAGGGAGATAAATGTAAAGTATAAGACCTAATATTGAAAGAGAGAAAATAGGAGTATATAAGGCCTGGATCTTTCAATTTATCATTTTTAACAAAATGATATCATATTATTGCTAAAAAATGAAGATACATAGATTCTATGAAAAATTAAATATTACAATCTAGGCCCTCTCTTATTTGATGCAAATAGGATGCTATTTTATTAAAAAGAGATTTAAAAAAAGAGAGAGAGTGAATTAAAAAAAAAAGTCCCATAAATATTTTTAATTTTTATGTTATTTTTTATTTTTTTAATAACGCAATAAGTAGAAAGAAACAAATTAAAAATATTGTTGATGAAGAGAAAAGTAAGTTAAAAAAAAAAGGGGAGAGAGAGAGAGAGATGGTGTAGGTGGCAGTGGCAGACATGTGTGTCCCGAATTCCACTCACGAGGTCATCTGTCTTCAACGCAAGAACGAGAAAAGATAATTAAAGTAATATAATATAATATTTTTTATGGAAAGAAATTACTATATATTTATCTTTATAATAAAAAAAAGAAAAATTAGTATAAGAGGAGGCTGCGAATCCATGCGGAGAGAGACGAATTTGGTAGGGACCGACAACACAGAAAGGTGTGAGAGAGAAGAGGGAGAACTTGAAAACCTAAACTCTATACAAATCAGAAATGTGTTAATATCTTATTGGATGAAAAATGCAGTTTGGCAAACTACTATTCTCGTTTTTTCTTTTGACAATGTTCACCTTTGAAGCACCAATGACTTTTAGATGGATTGAATCTTTTATATAGAAGTTAGATAAATTTTTTTAATCATTTATTATTAAAAATATTATGCCCATGTTTTTTTTAAAATAATATAATAATAAATATTAAAAAGGTATACCTAAATTTTGTTAGTTATAATTACTTTAAATTTTATTTTATTAATTAAAATATTAAAATAAAATTTTCAAAAATATATTTCAGGATAAAAATCAACTTTTTAAAATGTAAGATTTTTCACAAAATTACCCTATAACAACTTTTTTATAGAAAAGATTCTTTGTGTATAAATTCAATTAGCACTTGAGTTTTAAATTTTATTTTACACAAAATTTTAGCTCTTTAAAAATTAATAAAACTCATACCATCTTGATCAACTCCAAACACAATAAAAAATAAAACAAAAAATAAATTAGAACGGCAAAAGTGATTTGGCAGGATTCACCTTCCTCCCATATCGCAACCTAATTTAAATTTTCATCATCTTGTGAAAGATTAAAAATAAAATAAAAAAAAATTAGAAAGTGGGCTTCTTTTACCATGGCCATCATATATTTTACATTGCGCAGGCGTGCGCATGTGGGTTAGGTGTATAAGTAAATATATTATAGGTATGTATGTCACTCTCGTTGAGTGATTTTGTTGTTTGTGTTTTAGTTAAAAAAGAAAAAATCATGGTCATCATATTTTTCACTTTAGATTTTTCATATTGTGCAGTGATTATACCGTGTAAGGAATCAAAGTATTTAAAAAATAAAATAAGATAAAAGTTTTTTTTAAAAAAATTCTTGTTCCCTCTCCTATCTCGGATGCCATATATTTTGAGTTTAGCTTGCATTAGACTGTTAGTATTAAAAACTTACCATCAATTGACTTTTTCTTGTTTAAAATTAGACCATGCTATTGAGATAAGCAACATTTGTTGCGAACTTAGTTGCAATGTCTTTTATATGTTAGAAGATAATTTGTGTACGTTTCATAAATAGAAAAGGAAAGAAAAAAAGAAAAAAGAGGTGCATATAATTGTAACTAGACACAAAGAAGATTTTATTATGTGTCTCGAAAGCAAAATTAAGCAACCTAACTTTTCTTCCACTTAATAATCTGACCTAAGCTGAATGTAATAAGCCACAATATTACAACTAGAATTGTCTAAATTCTTCTTATCAAATATGATATGATGATATTATCCTTGCTTAAATATACCAACAAACAGGAAAGAAAAAAAACAAGCTACTTCTTTAGTTTCACTTTTTTTTTTATTAGCTTTTTTCTCTTCTTGACCAAATCACTGGGCACCAAAATTTTTTTTTAAAAAAATCAAACATGCATATACGTGATAGGTATTTGAAATTTTATTTGTTTGGCCCTAAATATGAGGATTAATAAATGAGTTTAATTATTTTTTAAAAAATTTTATGCATCTAAATTCAGGTGTAATTAGCATACTGCACATTCATTCCATTCTCATTCTATCTCTATATATAAACAAGTGTTGCCATGATTTATTTTAAAATTTCTTTTGAGTCAAAGTGTTAGCCGCTAACTATTATCTCAAATAGCAACATCTCTCATTCGAGTGGAGAGATTTCACTCCTAGAGGCGGCTCAAATCATTCACTGATTAGCCTTTGCACGGCAAGAAAGGTTTTCCAAGGTTTTTCAAACAGATAACCAAACACACGATATCCTGAAACTGTCCAAACACAGAATTAACAAAGAGGGAATAAACAAAACTGATACCAAGCCTAAATCTTTGCCAATCATTGGCAATTATTTCAAGCCTCATTCTTCATTCGATCGATGCCTTGGCCCAAAAACCCAGGATGCTCATTGTGGAACCACAAAGTCAGCTAGCTCATAAGGTCTCTTCCTGCTTCCAGCAGATGGTTTGCTTGTCTCATTATTCATTAAGCCTGCAATATTTTCTTCTCCAATTTCTCATTCGTAACAATATCTACACCTTCGGACATAACCTTGTCCATATCTTGCTTCGTATCAAGGTTGAAAGTGGTAGAAAAGCAAAAAGTAAGAATCTGAGTTGCAGCCAAGTATGCATAGAGTATTAAAGCAACAACAGAAATGGCCACGTAACCCAGCCATTGATAATTCCGATGGCCATGAACCAATAAGACAGGAACTATAAACCTAAGCTGTCCCATTGCATAATATGATGCCATTACCTTTGGTTCATTGAGACATCATTGAGCATCGTCTCCATGTGTCTCCATTAAGACATCAATGGCATCTTCTCCATGCCTAACCACCTACACCATCTGCAACACCAATTGCTTGTTCATTTGGGTGGGTAGGTAACTAGATCCTGAAAACAGCTTCAAAGTCTTGCCACTAACAATAATTTGGTTTGGTGGAGGGAAGGAATTTGCAAGCTGTTCATCACAATTGCTAATGTCCAATGAAACACTATATGCTGTTTGAACAAAGTAGGAAGTACAAAAAGCGGTAGAGAAAATCTTCAGCCATGGTTGATAAGGAAAACTCAAATTAGCTCTAGTTGCCCTATGATAACCAACACACCAAACATCAATCATTATAATTAACAAGAGTATCCTTGAGACAACTACGTATATTCTTAATTGAGTTTTAATAAAGGCTTTTGAAAAGATACCATTTGAGATGTGGAAAGGTTGAAAATTGAGTTGAAAACATATGTGCATTTGGGCATACTCATTTGAGGCTAGGATTTACTATCTACAAGAGAACAAATTGTATCCAATGACCATTAATCGCTATTTCACTAGGGATGTTGAAATGTCCAAGGAATACAAATTTTATTATCCATTTTACAACACTCAGCTTTTTGAATCTAGAAATGCAAAATTTTTTGAAACAAATTAGTAAGAGTAATCAAATTTAAAACTTAGATTCTGAAAATAATCAATTTGATACTTAAACTCTCATATCAAATGATAGATTAGTTGTGATCTATGCCTGTCAAGTATAAATAGATATTGAACAATCAATCATTAAAGATCCACAAACTGTTGACTATGATTTAATTGTCAAATAATTACTAAAAACTGTTAAGATTGAATAACATGCTCCTTAAGAGAATGTTAACTTAATATTGAGAAGATCAAATGAGGAAGTCAACAACTACTAATGCTTATACTGTATATCTACAAGAATCTGACTATAATATAAGAATAGAAAATGATCTTGAAATATTTGCACAAACCATCAATTGTAAAGATTCTAAATTATGACACAATGCCATGAAAGAAAAGATAAATTTTATGGCATCTAATAAAATTTAGGATTTTGTTGAATTGTTTAATGATTTTAGGGCCATTGGTGCAAATGGGTATATATGACCAAAAAGGATATTCATTAGGTAACATTGAGAAATATAAGGCAAAACTCATAATTAAGAAATTCACTCAAAAGGAAGGAATCATATAAATGGAGACTTTCTTTTCTTATCTAAGAAAGATTCTCTCCATGTGGTAATGGTATTGCTGATTGCTTATTTTGACCCAAAGTTGCATCATCTAGATATGAAAATGACATCCCTTCATAAGAAAACTAGAGGAGAATGTATATATAAAACAATTTAAAAGATTCTCTTCTAGTGTTGTTGAGCACTTATTATATAAGTTTAAGAAATTTATATATGGATTGAAATAGATTTTTTGTCAATGATATCTTAAGTTTCATAATGTCATCTTTTATTGAAGAATAGAGCTTGGGAGCATTTCAAAAGCAGAAAATTCAGACTTCAAAAAACTTCAAGAAAAACCATGGTTGGAGGTCAATTTTTATTCCGCATTTGATTATTTGGATTTCCTATTGTATTTTGTATATCCATGACAGTCTAACATCTCCAACTTTACAAAATGAAAAAAATTTAAAAGATCAAATCTCATCATAGTACACTACCTATACCACCATGATGATCCGGGATTTTCGTTCTAGAGAATGTTAACAACGAACATTAAATCAGGCATAAAAAAGATTCGAACGCTATAAGTAATTATAAATAGTTATAAAGTAAACCAACTTGGTTGGCCTTTATAATTTCCCATGTCTACTGTCTGACTGATTTTTTTTTTCTCATTTAATTTCAAAGAGTAACAAATTGCTTTGGATTTCGATTAAAAAAAAAACTGTAAAGCATCAAGATCTATAAAGATAGGGACATGATCTCCATTTTTGTACATACACACACATAAATAAGGAAAGAATGGGACATAGTTTGAGACTTTGAAGTCAAGGCCAAGGCCAATTGGGGTCGCTGCTTGAAAATTTCGATGCCTTGGAGCTTTTCGTAAAAAATTGAAAAACATCAACCAGAAGATGATAACAGATGTCACATTATATTGTAAATCAACATTTATTATCAGTAAAGAATTCTATTTTGTCACAAAAAAATTATTTCTTTGTTCTAAATCTCATTATAGGTCAAGTTTGAGTTTTATTTTATTTAAAAAAAATTAATAAAATTTTGATTACAAACTCTTTAAAAATTACAAATATTAAAATCATGACCCAGATGTTATAGTAGAACAAATCATCAAACCTAATATATCTGTGTCATATTTGTTGAAATCTCATGGCCTTTGATTTCTAACACTGCTATTTGTTGAGGGGTTAGGCATGAGCTTTGAAATTAATATATATATATATATATATATATATTCATTGGGAGGGAAAATGGTTAATGATAATTTGTCTTTCACGAGGTTTTAAAGTTGACAACTACAGCTATTGTCCTTTTTTATAACTCCAAGTAAGAATTATTGAGTACTGCTACCATTTAGAAACTTTCAATGATTTCATATATATACAGCTTGGAATTTCTTGCTTCATTTGTTATCTGAAAATCAAACAGTGTAGGCAAATAGAGAAGTCTAGAGTAGGAGACATGAAAGAGGAAGGAAAATATTCCATAGGAAAGAAAATTATAGAAGAAAACATAGACATGTGATTTTGAGATATTCATTGGGAAGGTAGTGAGCGAGTTACTTTGGCGTTTAATATTAGGCCAATTATCAAACGTAGGTGAACCAAAAAGATAACTAGTAGAACAATTAAACTAAAACATGAATATCAAAACCTCAATCAGCATGTCTCGTATTGTAAGCTTTTTGTTTCTTTTCAAACACCCAATAAATCGAAGTTTTTAATCAATCTTCATGGCTCCACAGATAGATTCTTAAAAAGATTAGATTTACTAAAGACAAATAGATTGAATTAATAATAAATAGACGTATAAATATATTATATATACTTTTAGTAAGACCCACTTTTAACATATTTATATGTCTATTTATAATTAGTTTGATTTATATAATTTATTAAGAAATATTTGGCTCAAAATTGAGAGGTGGGTTGAAACTTGCACTTAAACCAAGCCTATTTAAGCTGAAGTTCAACTGGGTTTGATTCAACAATTTTCCTCTTTCTTTCTTCTTTCCAATTTGAAACAGCAGGCAAAACAATGAGTAGCTACGCACACAATTATTTAAGTCATGCTTGTGGATTCTCTTCTACTTCAATCCTGTCTAGTCCAACTATTTAAAGTAATTTGGACGGTTTACTTGAAAATCTAATAGTTAAAATTTTAGTTTTTTTAATTCCAATTATTTTTTTTATTTTGATATTTTTTTAATTTTAAAAGAAGTAAAATATATGATGATGATAACTTTTGCACTTTTATTAAATAAATAATTTTGTTTAATGAAAGGTGAAAGATTACCTTTATCTTATATTTTATTTTTTTAAAAATATAAAAAAAATCAACATAAAAAGAATTGATTATGACTCCTTCTGATTTCATATATAAGAGACTTTTTTGAGATTTAATTTAATCTTATATATAAAAAACAAATTACTATATTAATTATAATATTTCAGTTATGCCTTTCATTAAATAAGACATTCAAATTATGAATAGTGATAGTCATTAATTTCATAAAGAAGGCGCACATATTAAGTAGGGGTATTTTTGAGAAATAATTTTTATTTGAAACAAAATTAAGTAAATTAATTATTTTTAATTAACTTTTTTAATACTCGTGAATTAATTATTTTTTTAATACATGAGAACAGAGGGAGTAGACTTGAAAAAATAATTAAAATTTAAAATTTAAACTATTCAAATTCATACTGGACGGTTTAAATTACTCCAACTTAAATAGCACAACATGCAGCTTGCTAATCAAGCAACAGACAATCCACACACTTGAGTCATAATTGTGCATAATTGCACTCACGAATTAACCAGATTTACTTCAAACATTTTTCTAGTTAAAATCATGAAGCCTTATCAGTAGTTGTGCGAAATTCTAACTTCGAACAGTTGTGCAGGCAGCGTTATTCCATACCAGAAAAAGAAGAGAGAGAGATCTGTCAAACAGCAAGCCAGCAGAGACACTGTAGTTTCACATGTTCTGGTAATCAGATAGTGTAGTTTCATTGCCTGACTGCTATCATTTAGAAACATTCACTGATCTCGTATACAACTTGCACTTTCATGTGTCATATGTTCCGATAATCAGATAATGTAAGCAGAGTAGACAAGTCTGCAGTAGTAAACATGAAAGAGGGAAGGAAAATATTTCCTCTAGAAAGAGAATTTTAGGAGAAAGAATATATACATATATATAATTTTGACACATTCATATGAACTGGGAAATTAAAGTAGTGAAGGAAATTACCTGTGGGGTTTAAACGAAGCCATGCGCTACTTTGATAACTAGCAGAACAATTAGATTTAAATGTGAAGAACAAAACCTCAGCATCTTTGTTATCAGGCTTAGGATGTCTCACATTGTAAGCTTCTTCTTTTTTTCCCCCTTTTCAAATTATTTTTAAATAAATTCAAGTTACAGAAAATAAGTAGACAAAATTAAACATAAACGAAAATATATAAATATGTTCGATACAATTTCAGTAAAATTTAACTCTAATACGTTATATGTCTATTTATAATTAATTTAATCTGCTTATCTTTGATCATCTATCTTTACTTGAGATATTTTGGGTACAAAAATTTAAGGTATATTTAAGTTTGCCCTTAAATCAAAACCTGAACATCCTTCCACTTTTGTTTATCCAATTTCAATCCACATGCAAAATAATGAGTAGCTACTCATACAACTATTTGTCACAACTATGGTTCATAAAATCTTAAAAAACTCATAAACTGGCCGTATAATTTAATTGACTTCAAAAATCAATTAAATATAAAATTAATTAAATCAATTAAAAATTGTAATAGTCAAATAGTTTGACTCTGAAGTAATTAAAAATTAATTTTTATTTATCTAAATCAAAGTTTTAATATTTTGTGATAAAAATTTGTTATGTTTGTTAAATTCTATCAAACATGTTTCATATAAATATATTATTATATATATAATATTTTAACTAATTTTAATATTTTTAAATCTTATTTTATAATATATATTAAACTAATTATAAATTTTATATACATTTGTACTTCTTTATATATTTTTTAAAAAATAATTCAACCTTAATCCAGTAACAATTAAATCATTTAACCATACACTATTTTTTTTCATCCTGATTTAATAAGTAATTTAATTTTTAAAACATTAGTAACTGCTGATACTGGCGCCTGCGTCTCTCACTATACTAACGAAGCCTTATGGGTAGTTGTGCAAAATTCTGATTCTTAACAGCTATGTAGGCAACATTATTCCACACAAAAAATAAAAATAAAAATAAAAATAAAAATAAAGAAGAGAGAGAGAGAGAGAGGAGGTATAATTGTCAAACAAGAAGCCAACAAAAATCAACATTGACTAAAAAAGTTTACAAATCATCCCCTTGCCACCAACCCAAAAGAAGATTCCGAAGAAAAAAAGGGGTTTACTATACTTGGTCATTGCGCAGACAATAATGGACTGGAGCCCCATAATCCACCAGCTGTAGATACAATAAAAATATAAAGCAGACATGATTTACAAGACCAGGATGCATACAAAAAAAAAAGCATATAAAAATACATAAATATTGAGAACTTTGTACAAGAAATAAAGAGCAGCAATTTGACACGAAAAATAAAAAAGAAGAGAAGAAAAAACCATCACTGAACATAAATTTCTGCCCCTTGAGAAATGCTCTATTATTGCACTAATGGGCAAATTCCCATACGAAGAATTGCTGTTAAAAGCGACAGGCAGCATCTTGTAGCGTTTTGTTAAAATCTCATTCCCCTTTACACAGACACTTGATGAGGGACTCGCTAAAATAATGACTCTATAGATGCATGGCAAATCGAAAATGAATCTGTAGCCACCATCATCAAACCAGTTATCAAACAATAAACTTCCTTCATTCATCAACCAGCATCTAGCTAGCTTTGATTTAAAAACAAAGAATCTAATTCAGTGTCTGGTCAAAGATCATCTCCTGTAACATCAAAGGAAAAAGAACATTTCATTGGAGTCAGCACAGCTGGTGTACAAGATAAAAACTCTAGATTGGATTTATTTGTTGGTGAGATACTAGAATTTCTCCAGTCAGCAATAAACCAATTTTCTACATCCAGCTAGAACTGCTTAAGTTAGCTTAACAAGAAAAGAAGTGGGGAAAAAGCATTTTCCCCCTCCTTTTCTTCTTCCTTCATAATTGTTGCAGAAGACATACCTTATCGCATATGGGACAGGAGTCACTTCGTTCCATCCACTCAAGAATGCAAGATAGATGAAAGTGGTGTTCACACTTGGTCAGAGTTTTAGGATTCTCAACATCATATTCTGCATTTGAAATGCAAAGCTTACATAAAAGTTTTCAGCAGCTCAAATGAGAAAGAGAGCCGGGACCAATTAGTCCTGGTTCTGTCAACTGAAACGTGGTTAAAATAACAAAATGCAAGAGAATTTCTATCACATGGGCAACTGTACCTTCAAGACAAATTGGGCAACCATCCTCTTCTTCTGTCACTAGTACATGTGATTCATTTGATTTTGTTAGCTCTGGCTTCCTTGGAGATATAGGCGCAGAATTAGCTTGAACTTTGCATTCTGAATCTTCAATATCTTCACATGTAATTAAAGTTGCAAAACTACTACCACTAACTGTTTCTCTGCCGGACTCAGAATCAGTTGATGCTGGACATCCCAAGACCATATCATATGGCAAAGGTGCAGGAGGGGGCTGGTAAGTATCAGGTGTTGATGCCTCAACGTCCAAACCCATCAGCAATCCGGCAGTGAGTGAAGCAGCTGTACCATCATTAGAAGTTAAAGACTCACGCTCTTCCAAAGCTGGTGGACACTGCAGAAGGGATTTTTTTAAGATTTCAAATGATATGTCATAAACAAAATCTTATTACCTATAATTCCCCCAAAAAAAGAAAAAAAAAAGTAAATGGATTATCATCATACAAAAACTTGAAAATGTGAAAAACAATCAATATTACACTACAACTCAACCTCAACCTCCTTACCATTTGACACCTCCCGAAGGGGTCATGCTCGCAGGGGAGAAAATCTTCAGTAAAAGTAAAAGAAAGAGAAAAACTAGGCATTTTGGGAGGCCTTATAAATTGCATAGCACTCATAATTATTGTGTTTTAGCGCTTAAAAAATCTTTGCAAATTGCAACATGACAATTAAGTTGCTCTCTTATCCTCATTCTTTTCAGTGTACAAAAGACAAGAACAAAGTGTAGAAATGATAAAAAAGAAGGCAGTTATGGAAATCCATTTCACTTTCTTTTCCATTTATGCAGCCAACTTTGCAGGTGATGAAAAGAAAAAATAAAATAGAGATATGTCAAGATAAATTAGTTTTGAGCTTCAGTATCTTCCAATAGTTTGCATCCTCTCATGCGTGATGCATCTTCCCCTATATTCCATTTAACTAACAGCTTCCAAATTCACATAAAGCAAGCATGAATGCAAATTTTCTCCGTCCGGTGCCTAACTTAATTCAATCAGAAATGTAATATTCAATAGCTCTCCTTTTTGAAAGGAATCTGATATTTGGTCAAAACAAGTACTGCAGTCCAAACAAAGCAATTAATCCACCTTGCTCAACTTTCTTCTAACGCTTTTATTGCCTCATTGATTTACTACTCAGAAAACTATTTAACCTTTCAACTAAACGACAACTCAGTGGGTTATCTTCCAAGATCCTTCATGCCCAGAATAAGCATCTATCTAGCAAAGTTTGTATATGGCTTTTTACTCCAGTGTTCAATGAGATCAAAGCTCACATTTATTAATTGATCATGGAAATATGAAAAGACAATGAAAAGATAGAAAGAGGGGGGAAAAAACAAACATGCACAGTAAATATAAAATCTGGCGGCAACTTTGATGATTACCAGCATTCAAGACAATTTTAGTCATAATCAAAACCCTTACGGAAGCCTGAATGCAACAGTGCTATAGAGTTTCATTTAATAATATAAAGCAGGAAAAAAAGGTCTTGTTAACATGGCAGGTATACAATATAACCATTTGAGAACTTTTAACAGCAAATTGAATTAATATACTTGTAAGTTTTCTATTATCAAACTTATATATATATACATACACGTATGTATATATATATATATATATAGAGAGAGAGAGAGAGAGGAAGGAATCAATTGACACTACTGATAAGACTTGGCACTCTTACATCTTTCAATATTTTATCATAAAGTGATTTACATTGATTTAATATGTTGATCTTTCCTGCCAAATTTTATAACAATCTGATAACTATATATGTATAGCTGATTTTGGAGATCTTTTCATTATTTGAAAAAGACATTCTCGTTTTTGGGGGGGGGGGGGGGGTGTTCTGTTTTTGAGGAATAAAAAAAATCAGGAATTAAAGGAGACGAAAACATAGATGAGAATCATAATATCACTTGGAATCAATATAGGCACTTTTTTCCATCATATATCGATTATCATTTAGAGCTATTAAAAGAAGCACGTTGTAAAAATGAATGAGGATGAACAATTATCAGTTATCATATGTTCTAGTTCTGCAAAAGCTATAAATCAGGTTGAAAGGAGAAGAGATTACTAACATAGATATAAACTGGTGTTCCATGCAGATGAGGTTTTCTGGCAGTGCAGCAGCAACCTCCCATTTTGTAGCAATTGTTTCTGTTATTTAACCAAAACTACCAATGATGGTCTCATTTGTTCCTGTTATTTGGCATTGAAAGAAAATCAGAGGCACCCCCAAACTTTATGAGTCTTTTCTGCCGCAAGTCCCCAGATGGTATTTTCAATTAATTTACATGGAAATGAGCATGATGTTTCATGAAGCAATGACAACAATGGCAACTTGAAATTATGCAAGCAAACATCATGTGCTAAATAGTTACAAAATTTGACTAGTGGCCAAGTCCTTCACTAAGAGGAATAGCATTTACAGACAGCAACTGATAAAAGATGAACTGGCTACAAAGGAGTCCCATAAATCACAAAGATGTGTGCATTTGATACTTCAACATAATATGCTAGCAACTTGAAATCTCTGCATTTTTTTTTTTGGAAAAAAGGAGAAACCAGAATAAAAAAGTTGGATTTAGAAGCCATAGTTTTCTTTTCTTCTCTAATACAACATATCATGCAACTATATCCAACATCTTTCACAAATTGCAAAGAGTTCAAACATCTGCTATTGCAAGTTTCCATGCTGTAGCTGGCAACAGAAGTGACAATAAGCATCTTTCATTATTTCAGTAGTTATACGGGTAAAAACAAATACAACTCAGCTTTTCAAATCAGTAGTAGAAAGCCAATCAATGGATTTTCATTGAAATTATTATCTTAAGTCCCTAACAGGGGCTTAGAGACTATAAAGTTGTAATCCACACAAATGCCTTAACCCATGATTTCAAGTCTACACACCTGAATTTATCATTTTTCCAAATCCCAACAGAAGCTAAGCTTTACAAACAAAAAACAATTCAGAAAATCAACAATACCAACCTAGAACAAGAAGAAAAGAAACAGATGATCAATTAAACAGCAAAAGGCGCAAAAGGCAGAATCATAATAAAACATAGCAAAACGCAACACCAAAGCGACCCAGAAAATAGATAGCCCATCCAAAAAAAATAAAGAAATAAGTCGAACATCAAAACCATTCAATCAAATTCAATTTCAAAATTCACCGTATAAACCCTAATAGAAAAATGAATCCCAGAGGAAAAGGGTGCACAAACCACATGTGAATGACCAATTAAACTCCATCAAAATTGTGAAAAGCTAGGGGAACGAAGATGGAAGCCCAAAAAGCTCTTACCTTTGGAAGGAAGAGATAGCGAGAGGGAGGGGTAGAAGCTGCTAGGGAATTGAATTCCAGGAATAGCGGTCGAGGGTAGGATTGCGAATGCTTGCACTCTGTGTATGTTCTACTTCCCTGCCCACAGTACACGCTCCACTTATTTCTCTCTCATAGTCATAGTAGGCGCCTTGTCTTTCCTTACCTTCCTTTTATTATTATTATTATTATTATTATTATTATTATTATTATTATTATTTCTTGAAAATGAAAAATGGCAAGGTCAACTGAATATTTTCTGGGGCTGCTGAGATGCCGGTGAATCCTAACATGAACAGTGATTAATGCGTCACCAATTTTTTTTTTTGCCTTTTTTATACATTAGATTCATTCACTTAGGGGTGATACTTGTTAATACTTCAATTCTAAATTATCAATATAAATTTGACACCATAAAAATATCAATATAAATCATTTAGTATAAGTTAATAGTGAGAATTTGAGTAACTTTTAAGAGATCCTAAATTCAATCTCTTGCATGATGATGTTTAGAAAAAATTATCAATGTATAATATTATAGAGTTAATAATATTAATAACTAGAGGCACGGCATGCAGTAAATTACATTTTTAAATATAAAATTAAAGATAGTATTTTTATATTTTAAAAATAATAAAAATTTTTAAAATGCAAAAAATTCTTCAATTTAAAGGTTGTATAATTTACATTTTTTCAAATTTAAAAGATAATTATAAATTTTTAATTTTATACAATATAATCTTTTTATTAACTTCTCCCCACATAAAAACTACACAGAAGTCATTCTTTTCTCATTTTCTTCTACACTTTTTTAGCCAAAAATCCCTTCATGGTGGGTTGGTTGGATTTTTTTCTTTTGGGACCTCTTTTAAACTATATAAAAAAATAATATTAAAATTTTAGATAAAAAATTAACAAAAAATATATTGCATGAAATTAAAAATTTGGGATCTATAATCAACATTTTAAGGGGATAGAATATATCTTATTTCTTATGTTAATGTTAGTATTTCCAGATTTAACGTGATTATTTTAACTCCTTCTTAAATCAAGAGTTGGGGGAATATATTTTTATATAAAATAAAACAAATATTATACATGAACGGTATACATCATTTGGTTTTTCTGGTGATAATTATGCACTAACTATTAATTAATGAATAAATTGAAATTTATTTTAGAGATAATTTATTTTCGGTACATTGAATTTTATAACATGAATCATTTCCGCCTGTAGAGCGTACCCCATGAAAAGAACTTAAAGTGAGAGAGAATTTGTTTCTGTTGGTTCGTTTGTTTTTTTCATTAATCTTTTCGGGGACAAGACACTGATAAGAAGGTAGTTCAACTCCAGCTGATTTGGTTGGCCTGCTCAAAGGACAGCACATTATAATATTTAGGTAAACTTAGTTGTTGGCTAGTATCCATTCATGAAAAGACTTTAAGTGATAGAGAATTCCCATAAATTGATCTATTCGTCTCAACTGATTGTATCTTACAAATTGATTAAAAAAATCATAATAAACAACTTTAAATTAAAATATTATACTTAAATTATCTTAAATTTTGAAATTCTTTTAAATAATTCAAGAACAAAAAATTTAAATTATGTAACAAAATTATAGTCCAAAATTTCAAACTAAATTTTTTATTTTTGAGTCTTTCAAAATAATTTAATATCTAAAGTTTTTCAATATAAAAAACATTTAATTTAAAATCCTCAATTATAATTTTTTTAATAAAATATTTTGATAATGATAATTTTTTTCCCTTTACCAGTATTTTTTAATGAAGTTATAAATACTTCAAATTGCAATATATTTTGTTGATACACTACTATAAACGTTCTAATAATCTTTTTTAATCTACTAATCATGTAAAGAGAAGTGTTGATTTTTTTTTTGGGGGGGATAAAAAAACAAATTTTTATTATAAAATGAGTTATAATTGAATAAATACACAGATTTGAGATATCTAGAAATGTTAAAGTTACGTTTATAACGAATAGGAATTTTTTTTGTTATTTAATATTAAACATATATCTACGTTTTATTAATAAATATAAGTACATCTTTAGCGTTCTTTCCTGATTTAAAATTATTTCACGTAATTAATTACCCACTACTGCATGAATATTATAAAAGTGGGTATGATGGAGCATATTTTATTTTTCGTTTTTCCTTATCTTTTCCCACATAGTGATATCAATTAATATAAAACAATGGCCACATAGAACAAGCCAGACACGATTATACTAAAGAGAATGGATTAATGAAATCTGTGATACCTCTAGCTTTATTGTTAATTGCTTTATGAATTGTTTCTTTGAATTAAAAAGTTAGAAATCAGACGTAGTCATGTTGGCTTCTTACTTTATTATTTATCAATTTAAATGATCATATCTAGGTAAAATAAAAGTTTTAAATCTAATAAGATTCAGCCACAACTAATCATAGTAACCTCAATTTTATATTATTTGAAATTAAGGTTTATCAAATACAAAACTTACTATATATTTAATTAGCAGTGACCCTTGCAGATCCAGGGACTTTTTAAAAAAAGTGGGTCTTACAATAAATAATAATAATAAATAATAAAAGTATATATTAACAGTACATAAACAGTGCAACACAATAAATAAACAGTGATATCAACATAATATTATTAACAATGCTTTTGTGAACAGTGCAAACTAAATAGTGACACACCCACGACTTTTTATCTACAAGGAAGATAATAATTATGAAAAACCCTTTTCTTAAAAAAGTACAAGAAGATTTCTCACATTTGTTACATGTTACATGTGAAGTTGATAGATCCTAATTTTTCACTCTCTAAACCACTAGTTGTAAATTCTATATGTGATGCCTATAAAAAAAAAAATGTCTATCTATAACGTTACTATTTCAACTGTTAGTTTGAGAGTTGTCATCGTAAACTGGATACATTGTGAAACAAATAGTGAGAATTTGAAATTTTTGGTAGATAATATCAACATGATTTAAAAAAAAAAAAATTCATGATAGTGCTAGCTATATATAAGGCTATCAAACATTATCTCATAATCATAACGCTTCTATAATAACAATATACAATAGTAATTAAACACTTCATAATCATTTTGGTAATAACATAAAATATGTAAATAATTAAGGAATCGTATTTTTAACCTTCCATAAACTTGTTATTAAGGCTTCACTCTTCAGAGATGAAACAAGAGTACTCATTTGCGAGTGCTCTCTCTAACTAAGGTATCCTCTATGATAGATCTATAATTGAAGAATTATACAATTAGACATCACCTCCCTTACCAAAAATTATTTCTTATGATAAACACAGACAGACAAACACAAACACACACACACATGTAAAAGTAATATATATATATATATATATATATATATATATATAATCATCTTTTTCTTTTAGGTTACCTCCCTGGGATCACATTTTACAACTTCTATAAAAATAGATAAAAATCTTAATCTGGCAAAGAATAATGCATAACTAAAAATTTATAATTCATGCTAAGCGTTCGAGATTCCTATATATTTTATTTATCCAAAATTCTTGAAAACATATCTTCAATATTTTAATTTCATGATTCTATAAAATATTTGAGCATTTCAATACATAAAAAGTTAGAATATTTTAGTACTAATTTTATGTACATATTCAAGAATTTCATAGCATAAATCTCATGAATAAATTAAAATAGGAATTCACATACTTAAAAAATCTTACATGGCTCAATAATATTATAAATTCATCATTAAATTGAAATCTAATCCAAACCTATAATCTAAATATAATTCATAATTAAATTGAAGCAAAATTCTAACAATAATACTTTCTCATGCAGAATATAAGTTTAACATCACACAAATAATATGATAAAATGAAAAATAATTTAACATGAAAGTACAACAATAACATTATAATTATAGATAATAAAAATATTAAAAAATTAATAACTAAACGAAAGAGTATTATTATTTCAAGCTTAAATTGGAATTTTTTTTTCTTAAGCTAACTTCTTTTTTCTTTCCTTCTCTCTACTCATTTCGTGCAATTTGCTTCTTGCCGAAATGGAGGATGGAATTCGGTTCATATAGGAGAGGTGAGGAGCAAAAAATCACTCCTACTAACGTGCCACAGAATTCAATTCAGATGCATTATCTCATGTATCTTCCATCATGCATGAGTTTATGTAAATTATGTGGTAAGAAAATATAGTAAGTGGCGTTTTCCGCTTCCTGCTCGCAACTTCTCTTTTCTCTTGACACGCTATATCATGTGAGTTATTTTAATTTGCTTAGTTGGATTTCAACTTAATTAGTTTGATCCTAATTAAAAACTCCATCTATATGATTATATTCTTGATTAAAATTCGGTAATTAAATTTTAATTACTTTAGTCCCATTCTAATTGGATGGTTAGGTTAACTTAATTTAATAAATAAATTCTTGTATAAAATTTCTTATTTGTAAATTTAAATTATATAATGTATTTTCAACATCCTCATGTAAAATTTCACCTAAGCCTATTTACTACTAGCAAAATATTAAATTAATTCCAATTTTATGAAATAATTAATAATTGTTGTAGTGCATTCTTTTTAATCAACTTAAATTCGAAGTAAGCATATTATATATATACACACCATGTAACTCATTATTTATAATAATTATGTGAAACACAAAGTGTTATAAAATTAAATTAAGTACATTTATTCTATATTAATTTGAATTAAGCAGACATATATCACATGATTTATTTTAATTAATTATGTAGAGCACACAAATGTTATAAAAATCAACTAAATATATTTACTAAACTTTTAGTTTAAACTTATTATCGCATATTATCTAATTCACATAATTTATTTCAAATAGTGATAATTATATGAAATATATAGTATAGCAGGTAACGTCTCCTAATGAAATAAGTATTATATATATATATATATATATATATATATATATATATATATATATATAAGGATATTACAATATCCAACCCATATATTAAAAACAATCATATCAACTCAATGTTAGCATTATTTTATGAAAAATAATAATAAATATTTTTGAAAGATATATTTTCAAAATAAAGTAACTATTTATATAATGTCAAAATTTTCATAAAAAACACGTTCAGAAAAAATGTCCTTAGGAGAATATTAAAATATAGAAATATAAATGGCTAAAATGTAAATGAACTTTATCTTTAGACTTTTTTAAAAGCACATAACATTTTTATATAAATAAAAAATTACAAATTCCTTCAACTCCATGGTTTGGTTATTTCTCCCCTGATTATTCTGAGTAAGCCAAATAGAGATTTTGTTTCCCGATCCTACCTTCAGTTTTAATGAAGGATGAATTAAAACAACCTCTTCTTTTTGAATATCCTCCCAAACAATTAAAAAGAATAAATATGAGACTCTGATCCCTTTCTTTCAGATCTTAAGCTTTTTAGTTGCTTCCTATCCTCTAAGTAATGCAAACTATAGGACAAGAAATTCATAGAAGAAAAATAAGTAAGGAGATATTATGTCGCTTTGTAAACCACACCTAGGAATGACAATATTTAAGGGGGACTCATTGATAAGCAGTGGATATACTATTATAAGGAAGCATGGATATAGATATGGACATACAGTAAAATTAAAAATTTACATGTAATTTAAGTCTTATTTAGTATGCAGGGAAGTCCAATTCTAAAATGGGAGATGGAGTGGGATAGTTAAAAAGGCATGTTTGGTACATAATAACAAATACTCTTTGGTTAAGTTAGCTCCCATAAACACAAGAGTCTTCTATCCTTCACTTTATCAAGGAAGAGAGCTCTAACGAGCGGGAAAGGAATTAGTTAGACCATCTTGCCCTTCTTAAATCAACAAGGTCATGTTCACATCCACCTAGATTGTGAGGTCATGTTTGCATCCACCACCTTTTGCTGTCGATCACTCATCCTCTGCCACTTTGCACCAAATGTTGTGCCAAAGCAGAGATTGAAGGAGTTCAACATGCATTGTATGGCAAGATAGAGGTAAGATTTCGTCCTTCCTTCTCCTCAACATCGATATCTTGCTAAGTTCTTTGTGTATGGTCATAATAAGAACCATTTTTTGTTGATTTGTGTGGTCCTCCTAGTGGTTTGTAAAAGGATAGGCAAAATGTCACTATGGGTGTAATATAGGGAAAAATGATTGCTGAACATTAATGATACACACTAATGAGGGCTATAGTTCTATAAATCTTCTAAGCCAGCTAGTTTTTCCATTTCGCTATGTGACTTAACGTTCAATGTAATGGTAGTAAGATAATTCAAAGATTTATGTCTTTTACAATCTTTATTATTTATAAAGTTTGGTGAAATCATGGACTAAGGAAAAAGTTTGGTCAAATCAAATCTTTATCATTTCTCTAATGTTGAGAAAATTACTTAAAATCTTAAATATTGGTTTATTGAGGGATTGAAATGAAGCCCCTCTAATTCTTGCTCTAGTCCCTATAATGCATATATTAATGACAATTAATCTCCTTTTAGTATTTAAAATTAGTGAAAATGAAACTAATAATGTATTGATTACTGCCTTAATTTGTCTTTTCTTATAGTTAAACATGGACTTTTGTTATAGGATACTTTCTTTATTGAATCAAGATAATACTAGTGCAAAATGTATTTAATATATGGCCTAATGCACCACTAGTCATGGTAGTTAATGCTATATGTAACAAAAAAATCATACATAAGATGATTATCTCTTTTGGTGCCCTTTTACTTTGTGTAATATATGGCCTAATTATATGCAGTTTTATGTTTATGAATTTTTACTTATTCAATGATCTATGGTTCTTTGATAAGATGGCTATCAAAGTTGTTACTTAGAATGCATTACATCCTCGTTGTCTGAGTTGCTAAGTGGTATGATAACCGTGGATTTGTTTTGTATAGCACCCTAATTTGATTTGATTATTTCTACATTACCACTACTCATTTACTATAAAGCACCCCAATTTGCAAGTTAGTCTTTGCCATAAAGAGAGGAAAGAAAGAGATGTGGATTTGTCGTGTGACTATGGATATGGCAGAGCAAATAACTATAGGTTATAGATAATTTTTTATTGACTATAGAAAATTGAAAAAAAAAAGTGGGTAATGTGTAATAATCCAATATATATAACTCCTAATTATCTCAACATTTATTAAAATAGTTTTAACACCATGGATCCTTTACTTGACGTGTTTACTAATAAGCTTTATTATTTCTATGATTCAATTTGATTTGATTATTGATGCAATTATGACAAATTTGGAAAGAGAAGTAATCCTTGAATTATTGATATAGTGGTTGAATGTTGTTCATGTAGTATATAAATTTTATCTAAGCATGGGTCTTTTGTTTGCTCAGTATAGGAGGCATATCAATAATAAGTCATACAATGTAAGCTTTTATGCTAAAAGGGAGTAGCTTATGAAAATGATTCATAGTGATGACACTACCTATTATGACCAACTTAGGATGAATAAGTAAGCCTTTAATTGGTTATGTTCTATGCCTCATAATATAGAGAGATTGAAATTTACTAAAAATATGTTAATTGATGAGCAAGTAGCAATACTTTTACACATACTTGCACATCATATAAAGAATAAAGTCATTCAAAATCATTTTGGAATATCAATGGAAACAATCAATAGACATCTCAACATGGTATTGATTGTAATGCGACATTTGCAAGGCATGCTATTTAAAACACCATAGCATATTCCTAAAAATTCACCTAATAAAAGATGAAAATGGTTCAAGATAAAGAAATAAATTACTTTCAAATAATGGACACTAGGTGCAGTTTTTGTAACAAACCTATTAATTGTTTTCTTTTTGATAGAATTGCCTTGGTGCACTAGATGGAACATATATAAGGATAAAAGTGCCCCTTGAAGACAAATTAAGGCACCATAATAGGAAGGGGGAGACAACCACAAATGTCTTAGGAGTTTGTTCACTCAATTTACAATTTATATATGTCTTGCCTGGGTAGGAAGGGTCTACAACCAATGGAAGGGTATTAAGTGATGTAATTAGTAGGAGGAATAGGTTGAAAGTACTTCAGAGTAAGTAAATCAACCATCTTTTTCATATGTAACATTGTTATTTACTATATCTATATATTTATATTTACCCTTTTATCACTAAAGAATAAAGTTATATTATTTAAAGTCATACTATTTGGTTGATGTTGGGTTCACTAATTGTAAATGATTTCTTGGTATTTATCAAGGACAAAGATACCACTTAAATAAGTGAAAAGAAAGTTATTTGTTAACTTCCCTTCAAGAGTTTTTTTTTTAATATGGAACACTCGGTTGCATGAAATGCCATCAAGAAGGCTTTAAGGATTTTGAAACTATGATGGATAATCTTTAGAAATCCTTTATGGTACCCAATGAGAATATACAATTGGATTATCATTACTTGCTACTTATTGCCTAATTTAATTTGGCAAAACAATAATGATAACCCATTGGAAGATGAGGTTAGGGACCTGGCACCATTTGATCTAACTAAGAAGCATAGTCCTATAATTACAATGAAGTTAACTGATGTTTTGGAGTGCTTGGAAAAACAAATTAACCAATGAAATGTTCATTGATTTTAGGTGTTGTAAAGCGAGTAGATGAATTTGTATAACTTTTGAAAACCATAATGGATATACTTGCAATATTAGCTTGGATACTATGTAAGATTTAGGTTGTATTAAATATTTGATTATTTTCACATTATTATCAACTAACTATTTATTATGCTATTTGAAATATACTTATTAACTATTAGTATTATTTTGTTTGTCATATACGTTTAATTTGATTAGTGCTTGACCTAATGATTGTAATTGTATAAATGGCTAATTTTTTGTCGGTTTTAACCTTTATATATGTAGGTGCCCTAACTAGTTTGCAATTTTATTATCTTATCAAAATAGAGCATTAACCCAAGCTTAATTCTTAAGTTGCGAAACATGCATGGACACTCGAAGAGGACAATTTACTTATGGCATGCATGTTTGAGCTACATGATAATGGCATAATATATAGTTAACAATGGGTTCAAGTTTAGGCATCTATAAGTACCAAAAATTATGATGGATCATGCACTAAACATTGAAGATATGCTAGGGAGTTGTTTATGATATGACATATGGAACAAACATTAGTGGTTTTGGGGAAGATCCCTAAAGAAAGTGTGTTATGGTAGGCAAAAAAGTTTAGGATGAATATTTAAAAGTAAAACTATCTATAAGTGTATAGTCTATTGGTTTAATATATAGTCATGGTACAAGATGTGAATATATGTGCATTTCTAATTATTCATTTTCATTTATACACAATCACATAAAAAGGCAATGCCTTCAAAAGTAGACCTTTTCCTCTTTTTAAAGAATTTTGTTTAGTATTTACTTAAGAGTGGATAAGCGAGAGGACACCCAATCTACTACTAATGTACTTGTGGATGTTGGCCGAAGGAATGTGGGTGCTAGCATAGAAGACTTTATGGACGTTGACTTGGGTGATGACCCAAATGCAAGTTCGGAACAATTTGAAATTCACTACCCCAACTAAGTGAAGCCACATCTATATAAAGGAAAATGCTACAATGACACATTATGGAGGCATTAGGAGATAGGTGCAGATTTGAAGCATGGCATTCATAAAGCTATAGATAAATTATGCTCATCTTTTGGTATTGAGGCAAAGTTGAATGCCAAAAGAGACTAGCTCTCTTTTAAAGTGGTAATGGTTGATAGACTTACATGCCATGAAGAGAATGTTGCTCATAACTAGCTTTGTCATGATGACAAGCTTATGCTTGTATTCCTATTATTACCTACTAATGAATGGGTTGATTGGATTCAATAACTCATCAAATAAATTAATGCTTACTTTTTTAGATTATGTGCACAATTTTGTTGTGCCATATGTGAATTATGGCTTGCTATTTTTGTTGTATATATGCTACAACTTGCTATTTAAGATTAAGATCGATTAGTACATGTAGGGGTTGATTTTTTGGTGCATATATGATGACAACTTAGGTTGGTATTTTTTGGTGTAACGTTAGGTTATGTGCACATAGAGTTGATATTGAATGGGAATAAGAAACTTGTAATATTTTGTTGCATATAGGTTGGAATCCTAGTTGTATTTTTGTTGTCAATAGGATGGAAACTTATATACAAGGCTGTAATTTTATTATACATAAGTCAGTATTTTATGGTGCAAAGGTTAGGTTAGTGCACATAAGGTTGGTACTGAATAAGCACAAGAAACTTGTAATATTTTGTTGTACATAAGTTGGAATCTTAGTTTTATTTTTGTTTTTTATATGCAAGGGTATAATTTTGTTGTATATAGGTTAAATGTGCCGAGAATTGTTAGAAAAATGACAAAAGATAAAAGTAATTCGGCAAAAGCAATAGGAGGCAACATATTTGATCTAAAGATAATTAACAGCTTGTCTGGTAGACAGAAAGTTAGGTATGGAAATAGAAATGGAAAGAAAAAAGGTGACTTTGTAGATAGAAAATTACTATCATACCCTTACTTTTAATGATTGGATAATAATTGAATAATGATTGATAGATAGTATTAAATAATGATTGAATAATAATTAAAGGGGTAAAATTAGAATTTCTCCTAATTTTCCTTTTCTGTTTCCGTTTCCCACAAGCTACCAAACATGCCATAAATGTTGGAATTCAGATTGCATCAATTCGAATTCCAACAAGGCTCACTGACCAAGGCATTAATGCCTCAGTCAACTATGAATTAGTGCTCTGAATTCGGAATCCCGCATTCAAAGCTTCTAAAGTCAGACCTCAGGGGTCCGAATTCAATGTAGCATACAATCTTTTGCTACAAGCTATGTAGCCTGCAGAGCACAGGCACACAATAAAAGGGGACACAGTAAAAAAAGGGTAAAGAGGAATTTGACTGTGTAAGGGACACATGACAAGATATAAGTGATTGAAACAAATTTTAATGAATTTTGATTGGCTAAAAAATAATAGAACAAATAATGTTACAGTAAATGGACGAAAATGCACTTAGTCATTTGCCTATAAATTAAAGGTTTCTTACAATTTACCTCCGTCCATCCATTGCTTTCTTTGAGTGTTTCTCAAATCCTTTCCTGTCAAAATTCTCTTATTTTACCTTATCAATTTAGGTTCTGTTATAAATTAAAAATGTTCTACTACAGATTAAGAAAGAAGTGCTATAAAATTAGCCAATAGAGCCACGCTATCGAGCAAAATATAAGGTAAGTTGGAGAAGAAAAATGTATTTATAATTTTATTTTGAATATAATATTTTTCTATTATTAGAAGAGAAATATAAGTATGTTGATAAATTTGTAAAATGATAATATATTTTGTTGCATTATGAAATATATGCATGTTTGTTAGTTTACTATGTAGTAATGTTTATGTGCATAAATATAATTATTTTTTTATTGTAATTTTGTATTGTTGTTATTATTTTAGATATATATGAAGTGAGATATGAGAATGATGAAAATTAATTATTTCAAGTTTTTTGTGTACTAATATTTTAGATTTTTTATTATTGTTGTTATTTTGGTTAGAGGAAAAAATATGAAATAAAAATGAATTAAAATAAAATAAAAGAGGAAGAAAAGATAACATAGAGTTGAAAAATGAAAAGAATGATTTATATTAGTAGGAAAAGAAATGAATTTATATAGATGTAAGAAGAAATATATTTTATTTTAATAAGTACAACAATAAAGGAAGAAGGAAAGAAGTTAAATAAGTGAAAAATAATTGTGAAACATTTAATATTAATAGTAAAAGAAATAAATTTAAATAGTTGAATAAAAATAGAAATATATACTTGATTAATTATTAAGAAATTTATATTATATGTATTTTATATTAATAAGAACCCAAAAAAATTATTAGAAGAAAAAGATTTATATAGTTAAAAAACTAAATGTATAAATTTTAATATCAATGATGAAAGAAATAACTTTAAATACTTGGTGGAAAACATAAATATATGCTTTATTAATTCTTAAAAATTTATATTATATATATTTTATATTAATAAAAAACAAAAATAATATTTGAAGAAAAGGATTTAAATAGTTAAAAAATAAGTATATGAATTTTAATATCAATAATGAAAGAAATAAATTTAATTAGTTGGTGGAAAATAGAAATATATGCTTGACTAATTATTAAGAAATGTATATAATATGTATTTTATATTAACAAGAACAAAAAAAATTATTAGAAGAAAATGATTTAAATAATTAAAAAATAAGTGTATAAATTTTAATATCAATAATAAAAGAAATAAATTTAACTAGTTGGTGGAAAATAGAAATATATGCTTGATTAATTATTAAGAAATGTATATAATATGTATTTTATATTAACAAGAACAAAAAAATTATTAGAAGAAAATGATTTAAATAATTAAAAAATAAGTATATAAATTTTAATATCAATAATGAAAGAAATAAATTTAAATAGTTGGTGAAAAATATAAATATATGATTTATTAATTATGAAAAAAAAGTTATATTATATTTTAATAAAAACAAGAATAATGTTAGTAGAAAAGGATTTAAATAGGTAAATAAATAAGTGAATAATTTTCATTGTCAATAATGAAAAATTAAATTGATATAGTGGCTAAAGAACTATATATAATATATTAAAAATTTTAAAAATTTTAATTATATATTTTATATTAATAGTATAAAAATGATGTGAACATAAAATAATTTAAATAGTTAAAAAAATGAATTCAAAATTTATTTTATTAATAGTAAAAGAAATATAATTTTATAAAGTTGTTTTAATAGTAAAGAAAAACATTTTATGTTAATGCCAAAAAAAATAAAATGAAAAAAATGGTTATATAGTTGAAGAAAAAAGTTTATATAGTTGAAAAAAATGTCAAAATATTTTACATTTATATTGCGAAAAATAAACGTATATAATTAGTAAAGAAGAATAACATTAAAGAAAATAAATTTATATGTATTACAAGTATGCATAACTAAAAAAAAGAAGATGCATGAAAAGAAATCTACAACTATGAAAGATTGATGAAAAAATCTAAAAAGATGAAGTATGGTACAAGTATAATTATTTTGAGCACGTTTGTGATTAGCATATTTGAAGGGAACAAAATGGCTAGAAGAAATGAGATTGTTTGCATATATACAAATGGAGAAATTTATAAAAGTGCACAGGGTGTGACATTTCAGTGTGCAATATCAAGATACATAACAGTTAGCGCTGATATCACCTTAGAAGAGTTAAAACAAGCAATTAGTCAAAAGTTACACCTTCCTGCAAACCAGATTATATCTGATTTGATATATAGGCTTCCAACGATAATAAATCTAACATGGTATCAAACAATTATGTTGGCAGATGATGGTGATATGCAGAGAATATGGCAATTACACTCACATTTCCCATCACAATTGATTGCAATTGAAATATATGTGAACATCTCAAATATTGACCTACATTTAAGTATTGAATTTCAGTCAGCCCCAGTGAATGAAGTGGTGCTCTCACCTGATCTATTTTATAGATCAAGAGCTTATTAAATGGTCCCAGTAGAGGGTAGTTTGCACCCAAGCTCCTCTTATCCAGCCATTGGGTTTGATGAACTTCCTTCTCCATCTGGCTCAAAAGAAAATGTATTGGAAGACTTTGAAAATAAAGATGAGTATAATGGAAAGCTTGACCCTGATTATAACAATGAAGATGTGGATGATGACGGTGAGACTGATGATGATGACGATGACAACATGTATGACAGTGAGGGTGGTGAAGATGATGAAGCCATTGATGTTTAACCAATGTCCTAATATGTTGACCTTACTGCTGCGTTCTTCCACCAAATTAATTTAGCCTTAGCATGGGGTGATGAATTTAAAGAGGTGGAAAATCAAACGCAAATGAACAATTAGGAGTTATTTGTTGGATTAAAGTATTCAAATCAAAAGGCGTTGTGACTTGTTGTGAAACTCTTCTCTATGAGGGTGCGTCATAATTTTAAGAAATACTTGACAAGCAAAACATATGAAGAATGTCAGTGTATAAATTATGGCAGTAACTGTAGATGATGGGTCAGAGCATGCAAAAAAGATAAGGCGAAGGGATCATTCTGACAGATTACAAGATATGGGGGTCCACATACATGTTTGTTTTCAACTATATTACAAGATCATCCAAAATTGAATTCCGATATTATCTCATCATGTGTCATGGCAATGGTGACGGAGACACCTGACGTTCCAATCAGGCAAATAATCGAGCTGATGAAGAGCTTATTCGGTTACACTATCTCTTATAAAAAGTCATGGAAAGTAAAACATAAAGCTGCTGCAATTGCTTTTGGTAATTGGAAGAGCTCTTATGCCACATTACCCAAATGGA
Source organism: Erythrophleum fordii (assembly GCA_032878935.1). Taxonomy (NCBI): domain Eukaryota; kingdom Viridiplantae; phylum Streptophyta; class Magnoliopsida; order Fabales; family Fabaceae; genus Erythrophleum; species Erythrophleum fordii. Next base: position 14,954,469 of record JAVQMF010000047.1, on the reverse strand, counting down.
TGGCTGCAGTCCAATAGTCCATGCCTGGCTCATATGTTAAATTTGTCATAAATGAAGTTTCTTAGAGTACCTTTACTAGTGAGCCAGTTTCAGTGTTTAACACATGTATTTTGGGTGTTTAAACCTTTTATAGATGCATTTCAGCATCTTAAACTAATTATTCAAGTTGATGGTATATTTCTCTATGGTAAATATAAAATGACACTATTAATGGCAATAACACAAGATGGTGACTGTCATATTATTCCCCTCGCCTTTGCTATCTTGGAAAGAGAGATACAATCAGTATGGACATGGTTCTTGTATAACTTGCGTAGAAGAGTAGTACCTAAACAATGTGGTATTTGTTTGATATCAGACAGACATCTATCAATTTTATCTGCCATTGCTAATTCGCAGACTAGTTGGCAGCTACCATATGGGTATCATATTTTTTGTCTTCGTCATGTGGCAAGCAACCTCCACACGCATTATAGGTTATTTGATTTAAAGTAGAAATTAAAAAATATGGGTATGTTTTTTCTCTCTATCTGGTTATTTGTGTCGTAAGTTATTAATAAATAATAACAGTGACATTAATCATATTATATACGTTATACATATGAGTGTCAATATGTTGATAAGAAGTTAGCCGAGATAGCATTAATACATGAAGAAGCAGCTAAATAGATTGTAGAAATCCCCAAAGAATAGTGGACTCGTGCATATGATGTAGAGAGCCGACGATACGGCCACATGACAACGAACCTAGCAAAGTGCATGAGTAGTGTCTTAAAAGGGGTCAAATTCTTACCCATATCAGGCATAGCAAAAGCAACATACTATCAGGTCAGCCAGTATTTCATGCAATGTGTTCAACAAATCAATGCTCAAATGAATGCAGGTCAAGTTTACTCTCAGACCCTGATAAAAAGGATAACAATCAATGTGCAATGCTCTCATTCATGTGTTGTACGCATATTCAATCGGAAAGTTGCATTGTTTGAGGTCGAGGAGCCGTATGACCAAATGAATTGCCAATACAGTTGTTGTGTAGAGTTAACTTGACTGAGCACATATGTGATTGTGGTGAATTTCAAGTAGAGAAGTACCTGTGCCAGCATGCTTTCACAACCTGTGCAGCAACAACTCTTGAGCTATTTCAATATGTGGATCCCATTTTTGGATTGGACACAATGCGTAATATATATAGCGATATGTTCCAGCCTATTAGAGGACAGGAATATTGGCCACAACCAAGTAGTCCAACATTAATCCCTGATCCAGCAATGCTTCGTGAGCAAGGTCGACCTCGTTCGACTCATTATCAAAATGAAATGAATTTTAAGACCTCGTCACAAGCAAATAGATGTAGCCTCTGCAGACAAATTGGTCATAATCATTCCTCCTGCCTGCATCACAGTGCTGCCCCTTAATAGTGTAATTCTTTCAGTTTTAAAATGGAAATCTCACATAACTTTTGTTTCCCAGGCATATGTAGAAGAAACAAAAATGTTAACGAGCATGAAAAATTAGATGATAATGTGTTTTGGCCAATTTAATCTTGCTTGCTACATTCATACTTTGTCGTCCTCTCTAATCAAAGCAACAGAATCTTTGCACTGCTTCAGAAAACAATGCGATATATCAAAAAGAACATCCATTATAAAAAATGATCACATAATGACTAAACTATTCGTTAGAGAAAGATTAAAAAAAAAAGATAAAAAAATAATTTTATATACATTCATGTTCTTTTGTATTATTTTTTTAATACACAATATATTTCTATATGGGACCCCTATCAGTTTCAACTTGTTTTAACTTGACTGAAAGTTTAACTTTTTGGTTATTAAAATCTAGGAAAAAATATGTTTAAGGACCAAGAAGTGAAAAAACTTATTTTTAAGGATTTGTTACCACTAGGTTCAATTGTGTGTTATTAAACTCAGTGGTAATTATCTTAAAATAAATAGTAACAGGTCTTTAAAAATAAATTTCTTCACTTTTTGGTATTATAATTCTTCCTAAAATCTATCGACACATAATCGCGAGAAACTATTTAATTGTATAGTTAGGTACGCGTACTTCATTGATGGAGTTTTGTATTGTTTTTTTTCCTTTTCTTTTCTTTTAACATAAAGGATTAGGTAATTATTACTGATATTATTCGTAAAAGTGTATTCAATAATCCATCGAAAGCCAAGCACTAGTAGTTCATCGTCAATTTTTTTATGATATGTTATTTTTTATTAATCATTTACGTCTAATTTAGATAAATATTTGTTCATTACATTATTTTTATCCATAGCTATCATGGCTGGAGTTGGTTAACCCATTCATTCAAGTTTAGATGATGCTTCACTTCTATACTTACAGAATCGACATATATCACAGGCTATTTGGGATAGCGAGATAGGATAAAATATTTATTATTTTTTTCTACTTTATTTAATTATTCTGTTATATGATTTATCCTTATTTGCAGGATAATCAGACATTTCGCCTCCAACGAGTTCTGTACGATAATTGTTTAGGTGATCCACCTTTAGTCATTGTTAATTATTTAAGGCAATTTGGTTTCTATGGTGTTGTGCGAGTCGGACAGTTTGAGTATGATACATCACTAATGAGTGCACTAATAGAACAATAACACCCTGAGACACATACATTTCACACCACTCAAAGAGAGTACACGATCACCCTCGAGGATGTAGCGGTGCAGTTGGGGCTACCGATCAAAAGGGACCCTATTATGGTCGACACAGGTTTTAATTGGTCAGAGGTGTGTCAATGGTTGTTAGGAATTACACCACCAGCTGATTAGATTGGTGGACAGCGACTTTTCATTACTTGGTTGGCATAGAACTTCGCACATCTAGCAGATTACGCAAATGATGAGGCAGTGCGTCAGTTCACTCGTACCTATATTCTTCGTATGATTTGAAGGTGATTGATGCTAGATAAATCTAGTTATTGAGTTTATCTGATGTATTTGCCCTTATTAGATGATTTTGAGCAAACTAATTTATATAGTTATAGATTAGCAGTATTGGCTTATCTTTATCGTGAGCTTTGTAATACAACATATAAGAATGATTATGGTATCGCTGAATGCTTGATGTTACTACATTTATGGGCATGAGATCGATTTCCTATACTTGCACCCAAGATACCATCCACCTCTGACCTTTGAATTGAGAAATATCCCGTACTTCCACCTCTTAGTTTTAGGTATAAACTAGAATTAAATTTTTTACATGTTTAATTTAATAATGTTGCCTTTATTTATCACATATGATTTATATAATATATTTGTTCATTGTAATAGATGGCGGAATGTTGGACAACATCTGCACCCAAGTATTAGAGCCCTCAGATTATAAAGAGTTTTGCTGGATGCAATGAGAGATGATGATATGTGTGCCCAATTTTAACTCATAATATTTATCATTTCTTTACTATTGAATGTTTACTTATTATTCTTTCTAATATTGATTACAGATTGTATGGCACCCATATCAGTCACAAGCGGTACAAGAATTGATTCTAGAGTACTGTTTGACTTCTCCAAACATTTAGATTGCATCTATCCCACTCATATGCTTTTGGATCATAGAGTGGCACCATCCAAATCGCGTCATATGATAATTTGGTTGTTATCAACTGATTTCTCAAGAACTCATTAGATTGGACTCTTTCCATAATTTATAACTTTGATGAAGAACTCAGACAATTTGGTGTCTGAATATAATATTTTTATCCAGCGATGGTATGGATGGCGAGATACTATATCTTAGTCCCCTGTCACCAAGGAGCATTTTGATCGCACATATGAATACATCCGATGGTACTGGCAACATACACGTTGATAGATTCAGAGGTCTAGTGCTGCTATTGGATATGCAATTCAGTTTTCTATAGTTTATCAACTTTATTATCAGTGTCTTTAAAATTTATTGTATATCTATATTTAACTATTCATTTTTTTTTCTTAGGCTAACTTAGCAAAGGAGCTTTATAGGATACACTTACAGGATCTTTTGCCTACTAATTTTTGTGATATTGTCAGTCAAGACTCTAACAATATACTACATGCTCTCAGTGAGCAACGATTCTCACTATTTTCGTAGCCAGCTAACTAGGCATCAGATCTTTCTAGGCCTCAAATTCTGACAGATCAACCAGGAAAGAAATGTCAAGGTTACCTGTCAACCCAACAGCCTACTATTGGAAAAGTAACCAGCAACAACAAGAGCCATTGTAACAAGACATTAGCCTCGATAATCCTGATGTATCTCCATACATTCTAACTCTAGTGCAACAGGATATCGGCATGCCTAGTCCATCTTATCCTATATTGCTAGGCCAGTTTGGCGACGTTAGTAGAGTAGGTCCTTCCTCTCACATCATGCAGCCCTTGCCTTTTGTCTGGCTTTTTTAGATCATTTGTCAAGTTTTTATTTGATACATCAACGTTTGATGCCACGTATTCTAGTTATTCCTTTAAGTCGAGAAGATCATCTTAATCAAGATTTATGACTCCGCATCAACCGATTCCTCCAATTCATTCCGCATTCTTAGATTTAAATACAAATCATACAGTATAGAAGCAACAAGAGCCAGAAGAATTATGGCAACAATGACCATGCCGTAAAAGGAGAAGATCTCGTTGTGATATGGGAAGTCATTTACTATAAATGTTTTTATAATTGTTTGTAATTTTTGTACCAAATCTTATATAATTTATTTGTTTAATATTATTTTTTATTTAATTTTTTTCATCTCAAAATTATAAATCAAATTTTACAAAATACTAAATATATGTTAAGTTAATTTAATCAACCAAATATTAAGTTAATTTCATGAAACAAATATCCAATCAAACAAATTTTAACAAATAATAAAATATTTATGACAAAGATTTCATAAAATATTTTAACTAACTATTGAAATAAAATTATAAAATATAATATACTATAATTCAAAAGGAATTTGACTTAATCTTTTATCTTATTCAAATAAAATAAATTTAAAAATATAGATAAATATTTTATATTATTAAATTCAATTTAAATTAAAATATTATATTAAATTCAAATTAAAGCAGACTAATTTTTTTATTTAAAAAAATTGCATTATCATCCAATTTAACTTCAAATATTTATTACTCTTTAGTCAATATTTTACTTCTTATTTCTTTTTTAATACTTAAAGCTTCCAATGTTATTTCTTAGATGTTCAATTACATCAAACTAATTTATTTATTTTTATTTTATATAATTATTATTATATTTATTAATATTTTAATAAATAAAATTGTTTAAATAAATAAATATCTTTTTTAATTTATTTATTTTTAATGAAATATTTTTTATTAATAAAATAAAAAAATTTAATAGAAATTCGGAGTGTACCAATCCAATTTTTTATTAAATTTTAAAAAATTTAATTTCATAAAATTCAGAAGCCATGTTTCCAAAATTCTATGAAATAGCATCTGAATCTCACCTTTTTATTGCCTATTGGTAAATAGTTTTCCTTTTATTGCTTTTACGTTATTCCCATGTCTGTTTATTACTTTTTTGTATTTGAACATTAAATGTGCACTCAATTAGTATTTTTGTTGTATGTAGGTGCACCAAATCCAGTATGACATTTCACGTAAGGTGTTAAAAAAGGCTTGTATTTCAAGCAAGGCTTTTTACATTTCAAATTACTTTAATCTTATTCATGTTGGTATTCAATTCTTTGATTGATTAGGATATTTATATTCTATTAAGTAATAGATTTTTTAATTAGGACATTTATATTCTCATAATCATGTATAGTAAATGGGAGCTCCTTTGTATATGCAAACTCTTGTCCATGATAGTAACTATTGTTTTTTGTTTGGTGGGTCTAAACCTAATGAGATTGAGGAACAAGAGTTCATAGATAGTCATGGTGAGCGTGAGTGTTTAAACTTTGTAGTGCCCTAGAGCTGAGTTATTATATGTGTCTAGGGCTTCTACTTGTTCAAATTTGTCAATTATCATAACAAGTTAAATATTTTGGGAAGTTCATTTTCTTGTAACTTGGAGCATGTAAAATCTTAAGATGAATTCTAATTATCCAAAATAAAAAATGTGCTCAATGATTGTTGGTGTAACTCTTCAACATCATAAATTTTTTCTTATTCACATTATTATATATTCTTTACTTTTATAATACTTACTAACTAATCAAATACCAATGCTAAAAATGGAATGTAGTTTAGTGATTTACTTAAGTAGGCATTCTCTTGGATAGGTTTGCATAGCCAAAATGAACTTAATTGATAAAGCGGACCTAGAGGATTATGTTTCTCATCCAGAAAAAATTAATGTTGCTTCAGATTGTTTATCTCTTATGTTCTAATAATCTACTAATGTTAAGGAATTTATGCAATACCATTTTACTTGATATTAAACTCTTGATGGCACATGATTGATATTGGTTCTCAATTATGTCAGCAGCAATGGCTCACTTGAGAAGAGTAGTTTTCATTACATGTAGGAGGCATATTAGTGCACCTTTTTGTTGTATATAGGTGCACTCCAAAAAACAAAATCCAAGTTATGTATATGTGCACACTTTTGTTGTATAGAGGTGCACTTAAAGGTTGAATATTTGTATCAGATTGATGTAAAATGTGCAAAACTCTATTGAATACTTATGATATTCTTAAACTTTTAATGGATATTCTTAAGCTTTTAGGTTTTGATTCGTGGGAAACTTGCTAATGATATTTAGAGCCAAAAATTTTCAACCACAGATTTATTTGAAATTTGTAGCCATGTATTTATAAGATATTTATAGTAAAAAAATGTTCATTAAATATATAATATTTATTGCCTTGTTTTTGGGCTAGAGGTACTTATATCTCCATTAATATTAGTTTGTTCCAAATTAACAAATTAATATTAAAATTGAGCAATATTGTTTTAGATTGACTAAAGCCACATATAATATCAAGTCTCCTAATATTATGTTTGAGAAAATTATCATTTAAATTGCATATACAAGTTATTGTTTGTTATTGATGTATCATAGTCAAGGGTAGCTACAATATGATAAGGTATCATAGTCAAATATAATTCCTATAGACAACCACAATCTACAAGAGTAATGACACTTGTGACAAGACATAACATATGTTGGATCAAGAGCAAAGAAAGGTATATAATGAACTCTCCATAGTGATCATTAAAAAGTGGTCACAATATTCGTACATGTATTCAATTACAAATAATACTTCACAACGAATCGGCAAAACATGTGCAAAAACTTGTACATGAACTAATACATTAAAAATAGGTCTATACTTCCAGATTCAATCCATTAACCTTCTAAGCATTCTCTCTAACTTGTTATGGTATGGAAATTGTTTGTTCTTCAAGTATGCCATATTCCTATTTACCTAAAAAAATATAAAAAGAGTGCACACATTAGGTATATATATATATATATATATAACATTACAAATTCAATAAGGTAAACAAATAACAAAGTTGTACAGCAAGGAAAAAGAATCACCTCCTATATTTCATTACTTGCTTCCAATACATGCATTTTATTGTTCCATTTGAACTCTAGGTTGTTCATAGCTTGCAATTGTATCTGAGGTCCTTTTTCAAACTTTTAATCCTATTTATATTATCTTTCTCACCCCTTTCAAAGTGCAACAAGTTCCTAACATTTGCATATGCATTCAGTCTAGCTCCATGCTCTTTGGTAATTCATCCTCTATAAAATGCCTTCTCTAAAGCATTTGTCAAGGTATTGTCCTCATCTAAAATCTAAACACAAATTCCATTGGAAACCATATAGTGAATTTTTTTTATCACAATATCAATAGCCATGTAAGAGAATATTAACACAATCTTAACCACATTAACTCAAATCCCATCCACATCACTATAACACTATGCCATCATGACTTTTACAATTAGAAAACAATATCTTAAATAGAAAATACCAAGCAATATCAAATGCATCAAAACATTCTTCATACTTTGATCATTTCAAGCACGTTCATAATTGATTTTATAGTAGGAAAATATGAAGAAAATACTAATTTTCATATTATACATCTTATTAAGCTACACTTTGTTGAAAGCTTGGGAAGAGAAGAAGAGGAATCCATTGAATAGCTTATTTATCTGTACCATGTTATAATATGTTGTACATCCTCTTGTTTTCAATTGAAACCATTTGATGCTACCATATTGCCACATTGAATGTCTGCCACCTATTAGTAAAAAAGAAACTACTAAACAAGGATATCATAACAAATATGTCTTCTCTTTCAACGAGGTAAATAAGCTTCTGTTGGATATTAATGGGTCCTTAATACATGAGGCCCAATCCCTTTCTCTCTCATCAGATTGTTATTTCTCCTTATTGTTAGGGATTAGAATATCTTTTTAGAATCATTGATTTATTCTCCATTATCTTGTAATTAGTTTAAATGATATGATTTTATCCTCTTAGTACCTAAAGGGTTTCTCTATATAAAATTATGGGTACTACCCGATAATAAATAAGTTTTGGCTTCATCATTTTATTCATGGTATCAGAGCCTATGAACTAATTAGAGATTATTCAGTTTGGGTTCGGCCTGAACATTGAGGCCACAGATGACAGGAGCTCAACGACGAGCAATAACACCTCGCCGTTGGTGACCAATGCTCCAGGCCATTAAGTGCCGTCAGAAGCCAGTCCTGTTTCGATCACCATCCACAGGTTGAACGGGTAAAACTACCTCCAATGGTCAACGAGTGTTCGTCTTTATGTCACCGGGAAAGGAAAGTTTGGATACCTTTCTGGGACGACAACGAGACCTACCATTATCGACCCCAAGTACTGCGAGTGGGAGGCAAAAGACTCTTTGGTGCAAAGTGGCTTATTAACTCGATGGCTACCGAAATTAGCGCTAACTTTACACTCTACAGTACTGCTTGTGATGTATAGGAAACTGCTCGTGACATGTTTGCATCTATTAAGAACAAGGCTGTAGTGCTGGAGATTGAGGGATTCCTCTATGAATTCTGACAAGGTACTCTGAATATTACATAGTACTACACCAACCTTGTAGTCTAGTGGCAGCAATTGGATTTATATGATACATCAGAGTGGTCTTGTGCAATTGATGCTACTCGTTACACTAAGATAAAGGAGGAGAAGAGAATCTTCAAATTCCTCCTTGGTCTCAATCCATCTTTTGATAAGGTACGTGGTAGAATTATGGCATTAGACACTTTACCATCAATGAGAGAAGTATTTTTCACTGTTAAGCATGAAAAGAGCAGGAAAAAGCTCATCTCCAGTGATGCTCCTCATGCCTCTAAGCATGACTCCAATGCACTGATTGCTAGAATGGGTCAAGGCAATGAAGGCAGAACTAGGAAAAGTGGAAAGTGGTGTGACCATTGTCAGAAATCTGGACATACTAGAGATACTTGTTGGAAATTACATGGTAAGCCTCCAAATCAGAAGGGGAGGAATAGGGAAGAAGGAAAGGGGTTTGTGGTTGCATCTGACAGCAAAGTCGAGGCAAAACCAAGTAAGTTCAGCAAGGAAGAGATTGAAATCCTCATAAAGCTATTAGATAAACATAACCTCAATACACCACAAAAGAAAGCAATTGCAGCCAGTAATAGTGCCTACACAAGTAATGTAATACTTGCTTATAATGCCGAGGTTCACCATCCAGGTATGTGGCTTGTTGACTCAGGTGCTATGGATCACATGACTAGTAATAGATCTTGCATTCATATTCTTCGACCATGTAACACTCCAATGTTTATCAAAGTTGCAAATGGAACCTTTACAAGGGCTGTTGGAATTGGAATAGTTTATATATCCAATTATATGATTTTAAGAAATGTTCTTTATGTCCCTGGCCTGAAATGTAGCTTGTTATCTGTTAGACGAATTACCAATGACTTGGATTATCATGTTAATTTTGCATCTACTAAATACTTGTTTCAGAAACTGGAGTCAAGGAAGAAGATTGGCACTGCTAGGATTATTGAGGGTCTCTATTGTCTAGAGGAGGATGGTGATATCAATAAAGGATCATGCTTGGTGAGAGTTGAAGACAGGACTGCTCTTTCAACTAAATTCACAAATAAGGATGTAATGTTATGGCACTATAAGTTAGGTCACCCCAATTTCAATTACATGTTCAAGTTGTTTCCAAATTCGTTGAATAAAAATGATATTTCTTTCAATTATGATATTTGTCAAATTTCCAAACACACAAAGAACACGTACAACCCTCATTTTTACAAACCTACTCATCCTTTTGCCATGATCCATAATCCATAATGACATTTGGGGACGCTCTCGTGTCCATTCTCTTACAAAAGCAAAATGGTTTGTAACTTTCATTAATGACCATACTCACCTTACATGGGTGTTTTTTATGAGGGAAAAATATGAAATTGTTCAGCTATTCATCAATTTCTTTACAATGATCAAAAACCAATTTCAAAAGTCTTGAGGAGTGATAATAGGAGAGAGTACATGAGTAACTAGTTAAAACAATACCTTAAACAAAATGGAATTGTACATCAAACCAGTTGCATAAACACCCCTCAACAAAATATGATAGCAGAAAGAAAAAATAGACACCTCCTTAATGTTACAAGAGCTATTATGACAACTCACAATGTTCCTAAGATCTGTTGAGGAGAGGCAACTCTCACAGCCGCTCACCTAATAAATCGAATGCCTATTAAAGCACTGAATTCCCAGACCCCAATCCAGAAATTATTGGAAACCTTTCTAAAGACTCACCTTGTTACTCACATTCCCGAAAAGGTGTTTAGTTGTGTTGCTTATCTTCACAATGACAATAGGGGGAAACTTGACCCTCGAGCCCTTAAATGTATTTTTCTTAGGTATTCTCCTACGCAAAAGGGTTACAAGTGTTATTCTCCTATTCTGAAAAAAAAATGTTACCATGAATGTTACCTTCAACAAACACCAGCCTTATTTTCATAAAAATCCCATTCAAGGGGAGAGTTATAATAGGGAATGGGATTTTTTGCTTGCTGATTTAAGCACAACATTGCCAAATGATGCTATTGTTTCTATTGCGCCTTCTGATCCCATAACAAAACTACCCAACATAACCAATTTACCCAATGATGACACATCTCTTGACCAAGACAGACCTGAAATTGAACCCATTTCCCTTGAAAACAGACCTGAAACTGAACAATTGAAAGAAGATCATGTGAAAACAGGGGTGGCAGACCAGTCTAAAGGAAAGGAAGTGAGCGTTTACTCCAAAAGAAGTAAGAAGCAGATGCAACAACAGGGATCCGAAGATGAGACACTCATGAATCCTGAGCAGAATCAAACTTCAATACTTGACTCCATTTCTGATGAGCTCAACCAACCGATTGCACTAAGAAAAGGAGTGAGGAAGTGCACTTATCACCCCATTAGTAAGTTTGTCAGCAATGAAAAGTTATCTGGAAAAATGCAAAGTTTTGTTGCTAACATTTCAGATGAGATATTACCTACTACTTTTCAAGAGGTTGTGACTAAGCCTAGATGGAAAGATGCTATTAATGAAGAACTAAGAGCATTAATCAAGAACTAAACATGAAAAATTACAGATTTGCCTGAGGGGAAGATAACGATTGGTTGTAAGTGGGTGTTTACAATTAAATATAACCCAGATGGAACCATAAATAGGTACAAGGCTCGATTGGTAGCGAAGGGTTTACTTAAACACATAGGATTGATTATCAGGAGACATTTGCTCCAGTTGCAAAACTAAATATAATCAAAATCCTCCTGTTTCTTGCAGCCAACAAAAACTGGCCTCTTTACCTACTTGATGTGAAGAATGCCTTTTTGAATGGTGATCTAGAAGAGGAAGTTTACATAGATATACTACAAGGTCTCTCAGTATGTAACAGAAAGAATAAGGTATGCATGCTATATAAGTCATTGTATGGACTCAAGTAGTCTCTACGGATTTGGTGTGAGAGATTTACTAAAGTGTTAAAGGTTAGGGATATGCTCAATGTCAGATGCACCACACCTTATTTGTGAGACACTTTGAAGGGAAGAGCTCAATCCTGATAGTATATGTAGATGATATCGTCTTGACAGGCAATGACATAGAGGAGATACAGAGGCTCAAAATGTCACTTGCAGCTGAATTTAAAGTGAAGGATTTGGGAAGTTTGAGATACTTTCTTGGTATGGAAGTTGCCAGATCAAGCCGAGGTATCACAATCTCATAAAGAAAGTACATTCTTGACCTGTTGAAGGAGATTAGAATGTTAGGAGCAAAACCAGCAGAGACTCCTATAGACTCTGCTACTAAATTGGGCCTTAGTGAAGACTCTGCACCAGTTGATATTGGTAGATACCAATGGTTGGTAGGAAAGCTCATTTATCTATCACACACAAGGCCAGACATATGCTATCCAATGAGTGTGGTAAGCCAGTTCATGAGTAAACCACAAGAAGAACATATGGAAGCTGTGTACAGAATTCTGAGATATTTAAAAATGACCCCTGGTAAGGGCCTGTTCTTTAAGGAAGGGGGAGCTAAGGATATTTGAATCTTTACAGATGCTGATTAGGCTGGATCAATTGTTGATAGAAGATCAATAACTAGATATTGCACCTATGTTTGGGGAAATCTAGTGACATGAAGGAGTAAGAAACAACTTGTGGTAGCTAGGAGCAGTGTTGAGGCAGAATTCAGAGCCTTAGCATTGGGAATATGTGAAGGAATGTGGGTAGTCCAATTGCTTAAAGAACTAAAAATAGAGGTATCATCTCCAATCAAAGTGTGGTATGATAACATGGCCACCATTAGGATTGTCAATAATCCAATCCATCATGATAGAACCAAGCATGTGGAGATTGATAGGCATTTCATTAAGGAAAAGATTGACATGGGAGTGATTGATGTGACTTATATCTCATCAAACTCATAAGTTGCACACCTACTTACTAAGGCAATTTCAAGGACCAAGTTTGAAGAGCCAAGTGGCAAGTTAGGAATGATCAACATCTATTCACCAGTTTGAGGGGGAGTGTTGGATATTAATGGGCCTTTAATACATAAGGCCTAATCCCTTTTGTCTCTTATCATATTGTTATTTCTCCTTATTGTTAGGGATTAGAATATCTTTTTAGAATCATTGATTTATTCTCCATTATCTTGTAATTAGTTTAAATGATTTGATTTTATCCTTTGAGTACCTAAAGGGTTTCTCTATATAAAACTCTGGGTACTACCTGATAATAAATAAGTTTTGACTTCATCATTTTATTCAGCTTCACTAGTGTGGACAAACAATGCTTTTCTAATACAGTAGAACCAAGTCTAAAACAATGTAGTTGATAATGTTAACAACATCAGTGATTCTAAACTTGGTCAAAATCAAAGTTTACAACACAATGATATTAGTAATTTTGAATATTAGAATCAAGTTTACAACAATGACATCCCTATTTCTAAATAAGTTTCCCTTATTGAAAATAATGTCCAAGAAAGATGATTCAGAGATTACTTAGAATTTCATATTGTAAAAATGTATCTTAGTAATCTCAGACTGAAAATCATGTCAATCTTAGAATACAACTCAAAAATGCCATGTAATTAATAAGACTTCCAACAACTAATGATGAATGAAATTAACCACAGGACCCAAACATTAAACGAAAGGGATCCCCACATTAAACAAATTCAAATGAGAAAATACCTTGGTCAATCAATTTTTTGGCTTAATACAACAATATATTCTTGTGCTCCCTTGCCAAAATCAATCATGAAACCTGCTGTAAAACACAACTAGTGTCCCAAATCAGGACTGATGCTAGATATCAACGAGCTCTGACAACACTTAGGGCAGTAAAGGATAGAAGTTGTTCATCGTTGTATGAAGAAGCTTGTCTAGATTAAGGCTCACAAATGCCTAGGAAAATATTACAACAATTTTTTCTATTTTACATTAAAAGTACCGATTTAATACAAAGAAAAAGTAATAAAATATTTTTTATTAATTTTTTAGCTGGAATTATTTTAGTCATTTAACCACTTTTTCATTCCACATCTACCTCATCGCTATCCAACTAAACATAAAAAAACAAAAGCATTCCCATTACTTCCTATATCATAATAAACATGGCTATAGTGCACGTGACTAATTCCAATTGCTAATTCACCTTTAAATCTCATTCCTTAAAAAAACTATCATGCATGCCAAATGTGTCCAATACATGTCAGACACGAACACCACTCTTCTTATTTTTAAGTGTCAATACTTCATTGGTTATAGTAAAGCCACATTGGTAAATCAATTGGATTTAATGTTGCGGAAGGCCACCCACACCTTGTCATAGCTTTATAGGGATATTAGCTTTAAGTGCAAAAGAAAAGTAGGTAAGATTCTTTTCATTTGACATAATTATTAGAAGAAAAAAAAAATCTTAATCTATATACATATTTAATCACAGGAGCATCTTGGTTAAGGAAAATCCGAAGAAAAAAAGAGAAACATGTGCGGCCAAAACAACTAATGGTGGAACTAGTTCGACATGCTTCTTTTTACAAATACGACCATACCGCAAGTACCTCTCATGACTATCACAGCAAAAGTGCAAGAGAAAACATAGGGAATCACATGATTGATCAGAAGATGAAGACAAGAATAATGGAGACACCAATATTGATAACAGCGAAGATGGGAGTGACGGACATGGCAGAGAAAATACTGGACATGCTCCCACTGGCCATACCAGTCTTGGACGCATAGAACAAGAACGTGGTGCTTCTGGCAATATAGAATAGGCAGCCTCATGTGTTTAGTCTATTGAGGAAGAGGGAGTTTGTAAAGGAGAGTGCTTTTAGGCATGTGGATGCGCAAGGGAATAGTGCCTTGCATCTTGCTGCTGCATATAAGGAGCATAAGCCTTGGCGTGTGCGTGGTGCTTCTGTGCAAATGCAGTGGCAATACAAGTGGTATAAGCACGGTTTTAAATTACTGATCGCATTACAAAATGCAGCTACAATATTGTAGTTGCGGCTGGTTGCATTTTGTAATGCGGGTTATAACAGCTACGGCTACAATAACCGCAACGGCAATTGTAATTTAAAATTTTAGTTATAAGATAACAATTATTGATATTGAATTTTTCATTTTCTAATTTTCTCTTAGTAACTTCAGAAATCTCCTTCTAAGTAACATTTACTGTAAATTGAACTTCAAAATTAGAAAATTATTTTAAAGCAGATTTGCGCACTTTTGATTTTCAGCTAGTGAAGGACTCCATGCCACCAAACTTCTTCCCTCGATACAACATTCAAGGCGAAACAGCGAAGTAGATCTTCGTAAGAACACCAGCATTACTCGTGAAAGAAGGAAGCAAGTGGCTCACCAAGACTGCGGAATCTTGCTCGGTGGTGGCCGCCCTCGTTGCCGCCGTCTCATTCGCCACATCCACTGCCATCCCCGGTGGCTCCAACCAAGAAACCAGCGTCCCTCTCCTCCGAGGACGGCCTCTCTTCAACATCTTCACCTTCGAATCCCTCGTGGCCCTCTTCTTCTCCGTGACCGCCCTTGTTCTGTTCCTCTCGATCCTCACTTCTCAGTTCCAAGAGAAGGACTTAGCTGTGGCACTACCCAGAAACCTTCTAGTGGGGATGTCTTCGCTCTTCACTTCAATAGCGTCGGTTTTGATTTCTTTATCGGCGAAACTGGTCTGAGAGTTGCCATTTGTCCCATATACGCTGCGACGTTCTTGCAGGTGACGTTTTTTGCATTGGTTCAACCCCCTCTTTACGTTGATCATATGCTGTCTATATGCCGGAAGGTTCCCCAACGTAGCTACAAGGTCTTCTCTCACGAAATGAGATTCTCTAGGCAAACGCACAAAGAGCAGTGGGACGAAGAAAGAGATACAAGTGAAGTCGATTAACATTGTCTCACTGGCCTTCAACCTTTTTTACTTCTCTATTCCGTTGATTGAAGTTTATTCAAGTATATTTTTACCAAAAGGCTTACACCATTTAATAACATGAGATACTATCTCTTTTTAATTATCAATTTGTGTTCAATTTTTTTGGGGAGTATTCTTATAATAAAATTTATAATGTACAACATCAATGTGAGAAAGTTTATCTGGAGAGAAATTTAATTTTGGATAAATCTTAAAAACAGCGTTGATATACTTTTAGTTATATGATCATTGCTAAAAAAATTTAATTTGTAGTTTCATGTTTAATATAATCAAATTGCATTTCAAAAAAAAAAAAAGTTGGGTTTGCTTTTTTTTTTGGGGCCAAATTTTATTCTTAAATTCATTTACATCTTGAGTTTTCATTAATTTATTAGAAAACACAATTGTTTTGTGTAATGAATCAGAATTTATTTTTTTATTTTATTTTAAATCTTCATACGTTATGCATAATATATATATATATATATATATATATATATATATATATATCTCAATGGTGTCTCCATTATTCTTCCCCGGTGTGCATTTTATTATATGGGTAATATAATGACAATAATTATATATATATATATATATATGATAGACCAATGTGACCAATTCGTTTAGATTTATACTTTATATAGTAGCCTCTTCACAAAAGCTCTGACTTCTTTTGAAACTAAACAATACAAAACTTCAAGACTAGCCAATATATATAAAATCTTCCAATAAATTATAACTTGTATTAAAATAGCGCAAGTGTTGCAGTTTGGCTCGCGCCTTCCATCTCCTCCATGGACAAGTCTTCTTATTCTTTAAGCTTCACGTACGTTCCACCTACTTTTTTATTTTTCTGTGTTCTAATCAAGAAAATCATGTAATCGTGACATCCAATAGATATTAATTAAAAGAATAATAATGAATCATGAGCTTCATCAAGAATCCTCCACAATAACATATAGTAAAATAGGGAAATTTTATGGTACTGATTCAATACAAAGACATGTAAATAAAACATTTGATGAAGTAGGAATTAAATAATTTCTAGTATTTTTAACAATTTTCATCATATTTATGCTTTTCTTTGAATGATGAATTTGCCATATTATACAATTATTAATTAGGCAATTTGAATCACTTTTTAACAATTTCGGTTAATTTAATTGGTCAGGAGAAATGACATATTTTCTTAACAACTCAACCAATTAATTAAAAATACGTCATTAAAATCGTTCTTAAAAATTTTGTGCATACTGATATGCTCCAAGCTTGCAAGAATTTTTTACATTTTACAATAAGGAGTTAAAATATTTCAGTAGTAGTTAGTATAATCGAGTTTGTTTAGTTTGTTTGTTCTGTTTTCTTTAGCTGTTTTGTTAAGTAGTAAAAAATAACGCCGCATTTTTGTGACTATCAAATGAATATGAGAAGAAAAGGAAGCATGTTGTGGCCACAGTCATCAAAGTGACTTAGACGGGTCAAAGTTGAAGTCCATTGAGAAGTTATCTAATATACGTGTGGCTAATTTTCATTGGTTTAGCCTACCTAAGAGTCCTCCCTAAAACCAAATCTCAGCATAATGTGTAATAAAATCTACATCCAATAACGAGCCTCCCTTCAATAACAGTGTGTATTCCTAGCCCCTCACATCATCCAGAAAAGTAAAACTAAAACCTGTCATATAGGCAGTAACAACACCCATATTGCCAGGTTCTCAATTTCACAACTATACATCATACGCATATATTTGTTGACCTGAAGAGTACAATCATAAAAGGTTTGACATAGAGAGAAATACTAATCAAGCCAACGAGTAATGATGAAAACAAATTAATGGTATCCAAATGCAATTCGGCAGAGCATTCTAGGAGCAACAAAACTACATCATATATTAGCCCAGAGAAGATGATGTGAGAAACCTCTTCATTGTCCGATTCTGAAATAGAAGCATCAGTGGAAAGCGGAAAGAGAAATGGTCCGGCCCTCGAACACAGTTTTGCAGCTAAGGAACATGAAAAAGAATATTCATTCTGAAAAAAATAAAGTCATAAAAGCAGAAGCCTAAGCTTGCTAAAATGCCTATAAAAGAAGGACAGAAAGCAAGAGTTTTCACTTTTTAATGCTTCAGGTGCTCTATTGAAGAAGCCCTTTTCATTTGGCTTCAAAATTGACTGTCGAAGGCTAACATTCACTAAAGAGAATGCAAACTGTCACCTTCACGAATGCATAATTTTTAAATGCTACCATAATCATAGTTGCACATAAGTACCAATTACTTCCATAATCAAGTTCAAACTCTAGCTTTAGCATTGACAATTTTCAGCTATGAATTTTACACTATATATATATATATATATATAAACTTTGGAAGATGTTTGTTTTTTTGTAATTTTAGTGTTCACAAGCCGTTTGAGCTGCGCTCTGCCTCGGGCTCCATGATATCCTTTCTTTTTCTCTCTTTGCATTTTTTTTTTTTTTAAATTACTGCTTTTCCTTCTTGAATCCCGAGCTTCTACATAAGGGTTTAGCCTATCTAGTTACTAAATAAATTCAAAACAACTATGTCTTGGTTGATGCTCTTTATACACTCTGCTCTCTTTGGCAGCAATTAATTCCCAGCATATTAAAAGAGCCTTTCTTAATTTAAACTAATTTCTTTTTCATGGGGCACTTTCTCCATGGAGACAAATTCAACTGTTACTTTTGTTAATACAGATTGTACAACAACAGAGCCCGAAATATAATTACAATATGTCAATCATAAGAGTCATCACAAGCTACTTAAGACATTAAACATTAAAGATTATCACAAACGGTTGATCAGTGATAATGCGGCTCCGGACAAAATAATTACATATAATCTTTGGGTTCCATTGAAGAGTTTCGTAGGCCCAGATCGTTTATGGTCCATTACAAAAATTACATATACCTGGCTGTCCTCTTCGATTGTGACATGTTAGTTTCTGAGCTAAGATATTTTTGGTAAGGTTGAGGGTATGCTGTCTCTTACATAGAGAAGAAACTTGGCTTTTGTGCTTTTCTATCATGTCTTGCTAATGGTTATCTATTTTTAGGCTATTGTATCTGTTATTCTAATGACATGCAAACTTGCTAAAACAAATCTACTATATAGATTGATCAAACCTATGAAGGCCCTGTAAGTGATGATTCTTACATCATCTTTCATCAAATTTTTAGGTATTGGCCATTGTGTAGTGGGTTAAGCTCATTTGTCGAGTCCATCATATAATAAAAGAGTTCTTTGACTCATTAGGTATATTGTATTAAAGTTGATAATATAAACTAATATAATATATTATAAACTTATTAATATTTAATATAAGTAATGTATTATATAAATTTATATATCAAATGATGTATGACATAATCAAACTTTGAATATGCAATTAATCCTAATTAAAGTTTGATGTATAAAGTCTTATAAATACTTTCTTATTTCAACCATCACCTATAGAAATGTTCATGAGCCCCCAAGCCAAGTTGACTTTTACCCTAATTTGATGCTCAATTCAATTTTACATGAGACTAATTCTTTTAAGACTAATGCCCAGGTCTAACTTGACCCATTTTGATTTGGTATTGGGCCAAGTTGGTTTTTTGAGTTAGTTGAACCTTTTTTTTTTCAAAATTTTTAATAAAAATTATAAAATGACTTTTGAAAAAAAAATTATATGAATCCTTATAAAATAAAAAAAGATTAAAAATTCATAGATCTGTCCTATGCCAAACTATGATTAGTTTGATCTACTTAAAAAAAATTTTGATGCAAGCCAATGTGACTAGCAAGGATATTCATAAGTCAGGCTAAACCAATATTAACTAAGCTTAGTGCCAGGCTCTATTTTACACCTAGTTTCCCTCCCCCCCCCCCCCCCCCCTTCTAAGCTTGATACTTTGGCCCAACCTGAATTGGCCCAATTCATTTTAGTACTAAGGTAGGAAAACTTGATTTTTTAAACTGGTCGAGCTATTTTTCCTTTATATATATATATAAGTCTTTATAAAATAAGTTTTTTATAAAAATAATAATAATAAGATTGGTCTGGATCAAACTAAACTAGTGAATAAGGCCAATTCGATGATATGGCCCTACCTAATAAACCTTTTTCCCCCCAACCCAACTCGACCAGACCCAATGTAACTAAGCAGGACCAAGCTAGCTATGTCGCCAAGCATCATGTGCAACATCACTCATCAGTGCTTTCTTTTTCATTTGTCAATTGACATTAAGCTATTCTCCCCTCCTATCAACACTAGTTTACTATCTCTTTCCCTTATTCATTAAATCACATATAATGGTTGGATATGAATAAAGACACAATAATGGTTGAAGATGCTGTGTGTACGAGAATGGTGAAGAAGCATGCAACACAGGGTCCTAATTCTTCTTCTTCTTCTTTTTGTTTATTTTCATTTCTTTTCTTTTTTTATTTGATGATAAAAGGACTTTTATTTTTCTAAAAAAAATAATATAACATAATAAATTTGTATAAATATATTATATTTTTAAATAAAATATATTTTTGTCAAAATGATTAATTTTTATCTTATCTAATATTGTATAATGTATTGCTAAATATAAAATAGTATTATCCTAAATAATACATTATATTATACCGTGTTACACCAAACGTTATATAATTTTAAAATTTTATCAAATTTTATCTTATATAGTATAATAAATAGGCCTTAATAATAGTAATAATAATATTGTCCCTTATCTCCCAGCCAAAACATAACATATTATTAATAATATTTGGTTATCTAAGTGTTTAAAGTTTTTGTAACTAGTCACTTCTTTCTCAAGACATAAAAGATAAAAAAATAATAATAGAGAGTAAAGTCTCATTTTGGTCTCCCACAAATAAGTTCATCCTCATAGATTATTCAAAAAATTATACTTTTAATTTATATAGTTTTGCTCAATTTTTAATTTGGTCCTTACAATTTAAAAGTTTGTAATTGGATATCTATAGTTTAAATAATTTTTAATTTAGTCTTTGCTATTATAATTTGGTCAATATTGTATTAAATTTTATTTATGTAACTAATAATATACCATCTTATCTTTTTAAATATACATTATTCAAATCAATTCTTTCACATTAATTAATATAGATTGCATCATATGTTATATGTGTGAATTAATTTTATTTTATTATCTATTTATATTTCATTTGTTAATATAAATTATAGATTCAAAATATCAAGATAATAATAGTTAGTTATATCAATAAAATTTAATAGAATACTAACAAAACTTTAATAGTAAGGATAAAATTTTAAATAAATAAATTATAAAATTTTAATTATAAATTTTTAAATTATAAGAATCAAACTTGCAAGAAATTATAAAGACTAAAAGAATAACTTAATCCAGATTATTTCGCCGTCAATTTGATCATTCTATTATTTACTAAGTGACGTGGATTGTTAATTGCTGGATTTTTTAATTTCTTCTCTCTGCCAGGCCATCTAGACTCTGCGTTTAAGGGGCTTTTTCTTTTTCCCCTTTTGTTTTATCTCCTTCAACTGCACGAGGGCTCCATCGAAGAGGCAGAAGGATCTTGTTCTGCAGCCATGATCGAAGAAAAAAAAAAGTGCGCTGAAAGAAGAAAAAGAAATTATAATCTTTTAAAGTTATTTATTTGATCTCAAGAAGAAGAGGAGGAAGAAAGGTCAAATGTACCCGCTAAATGTTGGAGGTTAGCCATGTCAGTATGCCACATAAGCGTTGGGTTTATGGCATCAGCCTATGGAATTTATTTGAAAGACTTATAGATATATCTTTTTTAAAAAAACTTTCCGACTAGTGTAAAATATTAAATATACTTTTGGGTGTAAAATAGAGTTTTGATCAAAATAAAAATATATAAAAAAATCTCAATCAAAGTTAACCATACAATTTGAAGCATAAAAAATATGTAAGACTTTGTTTTGAAGAGCTGGAGAAATATTATTTGTTTGACCGGTTGCAATCATCTCGAGATTTCCACATAAAGGAATACTGTTCTTCATGAATTTGGAATCGTTAAAAGTTCAATCTCCTAAAGCTCTGCCCAAATATGTGCATGTTTCGACTGCACTTATATTTTGTTTTCAAAGCCATGCCTAAATCTATGGCATGAAATTTCTTACTGTGTTTAGGTGCTCGTCTTATGCTCTTCATAGAATCATATACGTCCCACCTTCACTTCCAAAACTTCATTTCAAACTGCACCTCCCTTTTCCAGCAATCACATTTTCAGTCTTCACTCAACACTACAGTAATTCTTCATATCAATTCCATCCATTAATTCAAATCAATGTATCTCCCTCTGTTAGTAGGCACAGAGCTTCACTCCCAATTCCTGATCAAACCCATTTCAGGGATTTTAACACAGTGCATTTGTTTTGCTCCAACGCTCTTAAAATATGTGCGAAAAAGGGATTTCTTTCTGAACTCAAACAAGTACATGCGCATTTGTTGAAGTTTGGATTGTATAATGTGCTTTCCTCACAAAATCAGGTCTTACATGCTTATTTTAAGTGTAAGGAAAGTGTAGACGCAGAGAAGGTGTTTGAGGAATTGCGCATGAGAAATGCAGTGTCCTGGAACATTTTGATTCGTGGAATTTTTTACTGTGTTAACCATGGCTGGAATTCAGACTTGGCTTTTTCTTATTTTAAAAGGATGATAATGGAAACGGCTGTTCCTGATTATGTAACATTTAACAGTTTGATTGGCTTTTGCGTTCAGTTGAATGACATTGACATGGGCACACAATTGCACTGCTTCACAGTGAAACTGGGATTTGATTTGGATTGCTTTGTTGGTAGTGCTCTAGTTGATTTATATGCAAAATGTGGCTTAGTTGAGAATGCAAGATTGGTTTTTAGTTGTGTTGGGTTTAAAGATTTGGTTATGTGGAATGTGATGATCTCATGTTATGCTTTGAATTGTTCGCCTCAGGAGGCTTGTACCATCTTCAACTTGATGCGATTGGAAGGCGTAAAAGGGGACGAGTTCACATATAGTAGCCTTATAAGTTCATGTGATGCTTCTGAATATTATGATTTTGGAAAGCAAATTCACAGTCTTATCCTTAAACAGTCATTTGATTCAGATGTTTCAGTGGCTACTGCGCTGATCAACATCTATGCAAAAAATGAAAACATAGCCGATGCACACTGGGTTTTCGACAAGATGGCAATTCGAAATGTAGCGTCGTGGAACGCCTTAATTGTTGGGTGTGGAAAGTATGGATATGGGAATGAGGTTATGAAGCTTCTTAGAAACATGCTTCGTGAAGAAACTTACCCCGATGACTTGACTCTTTCCAGCACCATTAGTTCATGTGGGTATGCTTCTGCCATTACTGAAACCAAGCAAGGTCATGCTTTTGCAATTAAATCTGGATTTCAAGAATCTATATCTATAGGCAATTCTTTGCTAACTGCATACTCCAAGTGTGGTACTATTGCTTGTGCATATAAATGTTTCAGCTCAATAATAGAACCTGATCTTATCTCATGGACTTCAATGATAAATGCATATGCATTCCATGGTCTTGCCAAAGAAGCAAATGAGATGTTTGAGAAGATGGTATCGTGTGGGATAAAACCAGATAAAGTATCTTTTCTTGGTGTTCTCTCTGCTTGTGCTCATTGTGGGCTTGTATTCAAGGGGCTTCAGTACTTTAAACTAATGACCAATGTGCATCACATTGTGCCTGAAACAGAGCACTACGCCTGCCTAGTAGACCTTCTTGGACGGTGTGGGCATGTATATGAGGCTTTTGAGTTATTGAGGTCCATGCCAATGGAACCTGAGCCGAACGCGTTGGGAGCTTTTATTGGATCTTGCAAAGTCCATGAACATATAGTACTGGCTAAATGGGCTGCAGAAAAGCTCTTCATGATAGAGCCCAAGAAGAGTGTGAATTACACGGTGATGTCTAACATTTATGCTTCTTATAGGCGTTGGTGTGATGTGGAAAGATTACGCAAAGAGATGGAGGACAGGTGCAGTTCAAAAGTCACAGGTTGTAGCTGGATAGAGATTGCTGATCAGGTTCGTTTTTTCGTATCTAGTGATAGATCCCACCCTGAAGCTTTGGAAGTGTACGCTACGTTAAAAATGTTGATTAGGACAATGAAAGAAGATATCTTGTGGACTGTGTAAAGATGGTAAAATTACAAATACATCCTTCAATTAATTTTGATTACCTGAAATATGTCCCTCAATTTTTTTTAAAAAAAATTTACTTCCCTAAACTTATATCCTTCAACGTTTAGGAATTTTAGAATTTAATTAGGGTTAGGACATTTCATTTCTGCAAAAATATTTTTATATTTTTTATATTTTAATTTATTTTTAAGTCAGTAGGGATGTGTTATATAATTAAAACAAAGGCTGTGAAGTAGCATTTTTTTAAACGAAAAATGGACACAAGGTTTTAAATGTTGAAGGGGATAGTTTAGAAAGCCAATTTCTAATTTTTAAAGTTGAAGCCATATTTACAAATGACATAAAAACTGAATGGTGTATTTACAATTTTTTCTTATATAAAAGATTATAATAAATTTATAAATGGTAGTTTCGTTGTCACTATTGTTTAAACCAACATACAAATTGAAAGTTTAACTACCTTCATAGATTTTCCCCCCTTATATCTTCCCTGTCAAATCAGCAAATTCACAGTACTTATTCCCATCTTCAATTATTTTACGCCATGTTTGTAGTGGGAAATGAAGAAGAATTTTGTTTTAACGTCTCATTTAGATTTTATTTAAACATTAAAAAGGAAAAAAAGAATTTATTTTCTTTATGTAAGCATGTAAATTAAAAAAATTATTGTGTTTAGTTTATACATAATTTATTATATTTTCATTATCATTACATTTTTATTTTTTTTTAAGTAAGAATATAAAGATTATTTTTTTCACTCTTTTTTTTAATCTCAACACTTTTTTATTTAATTAATTATATAAATGAAATAATATTTTTATTCTTTTTTATATCATATTAAATGTAAGTATTTTATTCTATTTGCATCCTTATTTGTTTTTATTTTCATACATAACAATTGTATATATCAACTAAGATAATATTATATTCGCTTTTGTGCTGCTTTGAATATCTGTTTCAAATGGTTTCCCCCAAAATTACCCTCCTTGGGAAAGGCTTTCAATACAATCCATTTTGATGAAAGCCAGAAAGTATTTGAACTATTTGGTTGAATATGCAACTTACTGTTACTTAAGTTCTATGTGCCGTACTTGAGCAGTTGAAACTAACATATAGAAGTAGGAGGCTAAACAGGCTATGCATATTGTAATTTGTAACTTTTGTTGGTCTAACAACTTAGAAACAAGAATAAACATTTAAAAACAAAAGTGAAAGTTATCAAATAAAAATTAAGAGTACCCATGGTACTAGGTTAAATCATGGATATCACTTTTTCAAAAAAAGTAATTAATGCTTCCCATAAATTAATTTTATTATATCACTTTGTATCAATATTATCAAAATTAGAATTGAAATTGGCTAAATTAGTTAATGAACCGATTTGGTTGACCATAAAATGAATATGTCAAAAATTTGAATAAGAACCAACCAAACTAGTCAAAATCAAATTGATTTAATGTTTTTCTATTGGTTTAATTTTTTTTAAAGATTTTTTCTTATTTGATTTTGAACAAATTTAAAAATAATAAGAGAAAAAATATGTTGAAACGGAAAGAAATTTAAAATATATATATATATATATATATATATATATATATATATATATAAAAGAAACAAAAAACATGTAGTTAACTATTTTTAATGCTTATTCTCTTTCATGTTTTATCTCCTACTAGTATCTCTTTCAGATATCAAAAAATTTGGCCAAAATTACTCTTTCCTTTTCATCAATATTTAAAATTAATAATTAGAATTTTTTATTTTTTATTTTTTATTTTTGTAATAACTGGCAGAAGAAAATATATATCATCCTTCCTTTCTTGGTCCCTTTGTTCTTTTCGTTTCTTTTCCTTTTAGCTCTTCCTGCCCTGTGCATGTGTAACTCTCTTCCTTGGGTTGCTGTCGTTTCTTCCCCCACCGTAGACCCATCATTGGCATTGCGTAGGTCCACTTTAGTCTCCCCACTATTGCTTCAAGCATTGAGACCCGAGGGGAGGAGCCAGTAGTGCCATCGGTCCGTGTAAGCTTTTTTTTTGCCTCATCTCTGCTTCTCTTTCATTTTTAATTCCAAATCCATTTATTTCTACCATTCCCTCCCATTTTTTGGCCTATCCCTGCTCTAAGGAGTGACAAAGGTATTGAGATTCTTCCCTTTTGTTTAGCTAGCCAAATGAGGGTGAAGAAATTATGGTTCTTTTAATGAAGCTTCCTAACCATGTTAAGTATGCATAAATCTTAAATTTTTGCTTCTTTGAAATGATTTTTGAACTTAAACTATAGAATGGGACTTAAATGGGAAGATTCAAGCTAAAGCTTAAGTGTATGCGTGTGAGTGGGATTATGGAATATAAAGTTATTATCATGGAATTATGAGAATGTAAGAATGATTATTTTGAGCGTATGTAGTGATTTGGCAAGTTTGGGTGTTAATAGGAAACCCTATGAGCGTTGGCAGTGAAGGAAACCAACCTTTTAAAGAGGAACAAGTATCGTGCTAATATTGAATATCATCAGTGAGTAAATAACAAGTTTTGATGTGCTTGCCATTATCTTTGATTATGATATTGTCATGTCTCTCTAAGTCTTGCATGTATTTTGGTGGCAATAAGTTGATATTTGAAGGAACAACCTTTTAAAAAAGTAACATTTATTTATTCAACCCTTTATTTGGCCTTATTTAGTTATTTATTTATTTACTTATTTATGTATTTATTTAGTTTCTTTTTATTTAATTAACTAATTTTGGTTTCACATAATGCTAATCTTTTGTTTAAATATTTAGATAAGGATATATTAATTTAAAATATCATTAGTGTGCCATATGTAAATCCCCTTACCATATTACCCTTGGCTCAATAACAAGATGGAAACCCATAAATGGATGCTGTAGTTATTGGTGGAACCAATAATTAGGTAAGATATATTTAGTGGAAGGATCTAGGTGGAAAAGGAGCTGCTCGTTAAGTGTAGCCATTCGTAAGAAATAGGGTAAGGAGCTACCAACGAAGTGTAGCAGCCCTTAGGAAATACAAACCCTGACATCTAAGAAAAAAGCTGAAGAAAGAGCTACCCGTTAGGTGTAGCCACCCGAGTAAAAAAAGGTAAGAAAATGTCAACGAGGTATAGTCGCCACCTTATATGACCAAGTGTTGAGTCTCCCTTAAGTGGTTGTATTGAGAGAATCAGAGTCTTAATGGTTATTCTTGCCCACGTTGAACTGTAGAGTTGTTAGTCATTTCAAGTATGATGATTAATTTATGCACTTTTTTACTTGTTGGTCATAACCTTTTTGTTTCAGTTGTGGTAATATGTTATTTGCTCATTAAGTTTCAACTCATTCCTTTAAATTTTAATTTTTTTTAGATAGCATTGTTAGATTTGACCCACCTCCCTCATCTTAGGTTCTGAAGAGTTATGGCAGTGAGCCTCTTTTTCTTTAAACCACAGGGGCATAGCTATTTTTATCTAAATGAGTTTTTGGATATTAATTGTAAAGTATTCTAGATATAGCTCAAATGGACGCAAATTATATTTCTCCTCCTCTCTTTTAGTCCTTTTGATATTCTAACGACTAGTTGTGGAGAGCAAAGCTCTCCTTTGTTGTATCCATTTATTTTTGATTGTTTGTAAAAATTTGGAATGCCCTATTTTCAGAGAACATTTTTTTGAAATTTCTATAAAAGGCTAGATGTACTTGAATGAATATCTAATGAGATAGGATTACACTTAATTTGCTACTATCTTGTGTAGAACTTCCCAAGGTCATTGAATTAGTAAAAAGTAGCAATTTAGACTTGCAAATAGGAATTTTATGTGGATTCCTATGTTGATCACTCCTTCTATTTTGGGGCATGACAATATTAGAATTTTAATATATAAAATTTTTAAAAAATATATTTAATCACTACTAATTTGATTACAGTTTGGCTACAATCAGACAAATAAATTATAAATCAATACATTTATTAATTCAATAACTAATTCAACTTTAAAAATATTATTTTGTACAATAAATATATAGACATCTTTACCTCTAAAGTACCACAGTCCAAGTACTTGCTTATTTAAGTTTATGATCTCTACACAAAGAAGGTAGAGAGCACTTTCATTACCCAAATTATTAGCCATTAACACAATGAGAAAGTAGCTTATTTTATTTTTTATAAAAATATCCAACAACGCTAATATGCTTGGTTTTATTTTACTAGTAGGCTGATTCAAAGATTTTCATTTTTTATTAAATTTTCCTCACTATGTCCTTTATTTTATTTTTCCAAAAAAATTTAGATAGGTTATTTCATCATAAAAGCAGTATTACAATTGGTGAATGCTTATCAAGCGGGGGTCACCAACTACAATTTGACTGAAAAGTTTTTGCTTCTATGCGGCTCATCATGACAATTGAGTCCAATTTTGATGGCTTTACCGCAATTCAAATTTTACGAGCACAAAGATAAAATTTTTTAGGTATTTATTATTAAGTTTTCTTAATTAAAACATAATATAAAAAGTCTGAAAACCTAATAATATGATACTGAAATGTAAAAGAAATTTATATTTTATAATTATATTAAAAAATGACATGTACTTAAATATACCTATGCATGGATTTTAGAAAAAAAAAAAACTATACTTATGCATTGTGTGAAGCCAATGTACCATTGCATCTAACACAAATACTAATAAGCGAAAATTATAGTCCAAATTTAAATTAAAATATATATATATTAAACTATTTTAAATGTTGAAATTATTTTAAAAAATTCAAGAATAAAAAATTTTAATTTGATGTCTTGAAATATAATTTTTTATACAATTTAAAATTTTAATTTTTTTAAAATAAATTTAAAATTTTTCAATATAAATTTTTTTACCTTGATAATATCAATTATAACTTTTCTAAGAAATAATACGTTCAGGCAGCTATAATCTACGTCTTACCCGTTGGAAGCACTTAGTTAACTTTTAATCAAAACGACATGATTTGATGTCTTACTTGAAAGAATATAATCTATGAGTCATCTCTGTAGTACAGATACAGAAAGAAAAAAAAAATATATATATATATATATGTCCCCACTTGTGGCTGAATTGATATTGTCTGAATTTATAAAAAAAATTATTTAAATTTAAACCACTTGTATCCTGTTTCAACCAATGAATTTCAGACCTGTAATATTCTAAAGGGGATCGAATTCTGGGTACTGTTCTATCTGTAAGAACAGTAAAAAATTGACGTTGTCACCTTGTAGACAATGGCCTTAGATTAAAAATATCATGTTTTTTGAAATTTTGACATCATTAAATTTACTGTTTAAGCCTCTTCTTACATGCAATATATTATTATAAAAAATAACTTATATAATTTATTGTTTAAACCAATAATATATTATTGTAAAACGGTCATTGATAATAATGGTCTAAATTGGAGGAGGTGAAGTAATTATTAAATCTACAAATAGGACCTCCAACATTTTATGTGGAGGTGCTTTCTAAGTCAAGACTTTTGAATATTTTATTATCATTATTTAAAATAATGGTTAGATGTATCTGGGGGTTTTGATTTAAATTAACCAATTTTTATACAAACATAATCGTATACTATTTTAAAATTACATAGATATAACTCATTTTCATCCAAAAAAGTGACCTAAAACTCATGCAATGCAAGGAAATACATAAAATTCATAGTTGCTACTTCGACCAGAAATTTTTACTTTTTGTTATAAATTTTGAAAAATCATAACTAATTCTAAAAAAATCAAAATCATGCATTCCTTACCATTCAGGATAGCTACGGATATCTAATTTATACTAGAAATATGTCCAGGTCATGAAACATCATATAGAGGACATTTAACATTTAAAAAAGCCCAAAGGTCCAACTGGCTACTGGTACTAATATAAGTTTCTGCTATGAATTTCAAAAATGTCCAATTAATTTTAAAAGAATCTAATCCATGCAAATGATACTAATTTGGAAAGCTATAGATGTTAGCTAAAGGAAAAAAATAACTTCAGACCAGTCCAGGCACGTCTAAGTCTCGAATACCAATAAAACAGTAACCTAGGTCTATCTAAACGGCTGATACTGAATAGAAATTTCAAAAATTTATATCTCTTTCTCTAAACATCAAAATGGGGTGCTTCTAATTGGAATAAGTAACCGGGAAGGTTTCTCCTTATAAAATTTTATGGCAATTGGACATCATTTGCCCCATGAGTGATAGAATTTAATTTTGGACCTGAGTGAATAGTGCACAGAACCAATTTTAGAAAATTTTTCAACTTTGAAAATTCATCAAATATTCCATAAACCTCCAAAAATTCTACACTTTAACTTTCTAAAAAGCTCTCAACAAGTTCTAAATGCATGCCAAATCTCAGATCAAGAAGAGCTCATTTGGACAAAAAGTGGTATAGGTTTTCAATATGGTCAATTTTGGTCCATATGAGATACCAATTATATCCAAATGGTCTCCTTTGATGTTTAGCACCTTTTGGGTAAGTTAAAAAGCATGTATATGACTTATATGAACTGCCCAAATGGTTCCAAACCTCATTTATCTCAATTTGGCCACTCCACTTCCATTATACATACATTTTCATAATACTAGTTTGCCATAATTTGGCCACTCCACTTCTATTATACATACATTTCCATAATACTGGTTTGCCATTACATGTCCAAAATATACATTTCCATACATATAACCTTAAATTTCATTTGTACATGATACATTAGCATAATTATACATGTTTATAATATCATGGGACATATACAACAATGGATTACAACATTTGCCACTCATATGGCTTTAAAGAAACAAAATTTATGCACTTTGATGTCATGCTCTCATCTCTCAAGTGGTTGGCTCCCATTTCCTTGTTCTCTTGGTCCACCTAGCATGTTAGAACATTGGAGAGGAGGGAATGAGATTCAAAAAATCCCAATAACTCATCTCCCTTTCAATCACACATAAAAGATGCAAAACAAGTCTTACAAATGCATGCATGGGCATATTGATATGTGTAACCATTCAAGAAACATTTTTAACATTTGAGCAATTCATACATAGCATACATAGGCTTGCCAAGTAAGTGGATTGGCCTCACCAATTCACTTATGGATTTTGGACTTGCCTCACTCATTTCTTTAAAAGGTTTTTGACTCAACCTTACTCTTGGGAGTCAACCTCATTTTTAGGAGACTCTTTACTTTGTCTCAACTAATTCTAAGGGTTCTTAGCTCATCCTCACTATGGCTAAGGGTTCTTGGCTTTACCACACTCAAGAAAATCCAAGCACACATAATAAACATCATATGAAGCATATAGTAACATCATGGCACCATGGAATAAAATTCATGCTAGAATACTTTTGATGGCTTAAAATTACATATACACACATTCAAAGATAAGCCAAGCATACATTCATGCATGAGAGAAGGGGGAGTGAGTTACCTTAGATGTAACCACACACTTTTCTCCTTGAATTTGCTCTCTTTTCCTCAGTCTCACACACACAAATGTGTGGGAATGATTTCTCTTCGCCGAACACAATTTATGGAAGCCAATTAGGTTCATGGAATTAATTCTGAGGCCACACATCTTCCTTAAACACTAACTTGATTTATAAACCCCTTTATGGTTTCAAAAATGCACCTAATGAAGCAAAATCCATCAAATAAATTCTAGGCTCAATTTTTTCCTTTCATATATGATTTTTGACTCCTTTTAAACCTCTTAGGGTCATCACACAAACTTTTATACTTATACAATCAAATAATTTCAAGAGTCAACTTCTTTAGTTTTTGATAAATATATTTTAATTACTTAAATGGGTGTGATTTTGAGATTTTAACTAATATAATTTATAGATTGTCTATATCTATTTAATTGATCTTATATCTTCTATCATGTTTATCTGCAGGATCAGATAAGATAATGTTTATCGTGGAAAAACTATCGAGAGAGATTTACGTAGATTTTTTTTAGTACAGATTTACTTAGATTCACACGGAGAAAGTTTATAAAAGGAAGGGTGAAGAACCAGAAAAAAAGATAGAGATCAGAGGCTTCTCTCTTTCATTATTTTTTCTGCGTTATTTTTCTATTTTTTTTATCTTTTCAAAATTTCTGAGAAAAATTCTTTGAGTGTTTCAAAACCATGAGTGGCTAATTTCTTTGTTTCCTAGTCAAGGTTATTGTTTCTTTTCTTGTGAGAGGTTTGATTTAATTGTTTCTTTTCTTAAATATTGAAATATTTTCTATTATTATGATATTATTATTTAGTTAATTTAATTGGTACCTTATTTTAGCTGAGTAATTATTGCTATTCGAATTTTTTTGAATCCATAATTGTTCATTTGATTCGGTAGAGTAGCAATTTAATACCTTTGATAAATTAAAATTGTCTTTGTGTGTTGAAGAAAATATTTCTTCTGTTTTAAACATACGAGCTTATATATTGTTAAACGGTGATTGGTTGCTTTTTTTTTTCTTAATGCTATTCAAGGTTTAAATTCTAAGAGCTTATTTGGTATTGATTTATGAATAAGGTTTAATTGGAGAGTTTGTTCCTTTTAAATATTCTTAAGGAAGAGCAGAATATCAGAGCTTATTGATGTTCATAACCAATTTATTTTAGAAGAGAAATTATATTTTTTTACCTTTTGGGGTACTCAATGATCAAATTAGTTGAGTCAGATCTGAAATAAACCTTGGCTGGGAGTTGTTTGCATTAAAGTTTTCTTTATCAAAAATATTTTCTAAATTTATTTATTTTTAATTTTCTTTATCAAGAAAAATCCCCCTTATTTTATTTTACTATTTTTGGGTTGAATAATTTGGTTAGTCCCTGTGGAGTACAACCCTACTCATCCTATTTGCAAGAAATATTATTTTGAGAGTAGGAATTTTATTTTTTGTGGTTTCGACACCCATCAAATTTTCGTGCTGTTGCTGGAGATTGGTGTCATTGTTTAAATCCTTTTTTTTTTTGTTTTATGCCTCGTTCTTCTCGCACAGGTGACTTAATCTTTGATTTTGAGATACAGAAGACAGCTCGAAAGCTAAGAAGGGAAACAAAGCAGCGAAAGACTTTTTTTTCATCTAATTCTAATAGTGATTTTGTAGTCGATTTATTTGAATTATTCAGAGAATTTGAAATCATGGCTGAAGCGGAACAAACTCTGAGAAGGATGGCCAATCCTGATGTGAACCAACAGCCCCTGTGCATACAATTTCCAAATGTAGAGGTAAGTTTTAAACTAAAATCTAGTTTAATTTATTTACTACCTACCTTTTCGTGGTTTTGCAAGTGAAGACCCCCATAAGCATTTAAAAGAATTCCATATCGTCTGCTCTAGCATAAAGCCACAAGGAGTAAGTGAAAAGCAAATCAAATTGCGAGCTTTTCCATTTTCATTGACAGATAAAGCAAAAGATTGGCTATATTATCTCTCGCCGGGGTCAATTACTACTTGGGACCAACTGAGAAAGCTGTTTCTTGAAAATTTTTTCTCAGCTTCTAGAGCCACAGCAATTAGAAAAGATATTTGTGGGATTCGTCAATACAATGGATAGAGTCTTTATAAGTATTGGGAGAGATTCAATCAGCTCTGCGCAAGTTGCCCATATCACCAAATACCAAACCATTTATTGATTCAATATTTTTATGAAGGACTGTTACAGAGTAATAGAAATATGATAGATGCCTCTAGCAGTGGAGCGTTAGTGGATAAGATAATGGAACAAGCCAAAGAATTGATTACTAAAGTTGCTGCCAATACTCAACAGTTTGGAACTCGTGAGGATCCTCCCACAAAAAAGGTAAACAACGTAAGTATTAATTCTATTGAACATAGGCTTGATAAACTAACATCTCTTGTTCAAAAAATAGTTATAGGGAATCATCAACAGGTCAAGGCTTGCGAGGTTTGCTTAAATATTAGCCACCCTACAGATATGTGCCCAACTCTTCAGGAGGACAAACAAGCTAATGCTGTAGGGGGATTCCAAGGTCAATTCCAAAGGAAACATGATCCTTATGGCATTACCTACAATCCGAGATGGAGGGACTACCCAAATTTTAGTTATGGACAAAAACTCAACAATTTCCAACAGCCAAACTATCAACCAAGGCAATAGGCTTTTGTGTCTCAACAGCCAAACTGTCAACCTTTTCTTCCTAAGTCAGGTATGTCTTTAGACCAAATAGTTTCTGTTTTAGCTACTAACATGCAACAATTTCAGCAAGAAACCAAGTCTAGTATACTCAACTTAGAGAATCAAGTGGGGCAGTTAGCCACAAATCTAAGAAAACTGAAAAGTTAGAATTCTGGTAAGTTACCATCTCAACCTCAATTGAATCCAAAACAAAATGTTAGTGCTATAACTTTGAGAAATGGTAAGAAGTTGAAAGAGCCTGAAAAGAAAGCTCCAAAGTATACTGAAGATGAAGAGTTAGAAAAGGAAATTAAGCTACCGCAAGAAAATTTAGAGCCATCCCAAGCCAAGCAACAACTAGTCACTCCTCCTCCATTCCTAAACAGATTAGCAAATTCCAAAAAAGAGCAACAAGAGAAGGAGATTCTCGATGTTTTCATAAAGGTGCAAATTAACATTCCTCTTCTTGATGCTATTAAGCAAGTGCCCAGGTATACAAATTTTCTTAAAGAATTGTGCATTAATAAAAGAAAATTGAATGGTAATGAGAAAATCTATGTGGGAGAAAATGTGTCTGCTATAATTCAAAGGAAATTACCCCCAAAATGCAAAGATCTAAGTGTGTTTACCATCCCTTGCAAAATAGGCAATGTAAAGATTGAAAGAGCAATGATAGACTTAGGAGCTTCCATAAATATAATACCTAATTGGATTTATCAATCTTTGAGTATGGGATCACTTACACAAACAAGTGTGATTATTCAAATAGCTGATAGGTCTATCATATATCTTGAAGGAGTCCTAGAAGATGTTTTAGTGTAAGTTAATGAGTTAGTCTTTCCAGCTGACTTTTATATTTTAGATATAGAAGAAGATCACTCCTCCAAATCAGTACCATTTTTGCTAAGAAGACCATTTTTGAAAATATCAAGAACAAAAATAGATGTTGCTGAAGGTACACTATCTATGGAGTTTGATGGAGAAGTAATAAGATTTAATATGTATGATGCTATGAGATATCCTGCTGATATAGATTCTATTTTTGTTATTGATGTTATTGATCCATCTACTCAACAGGTTTTTGAGCTAACATGTGCAAATAAATTGCAGCTTGATCTCATATATTGAAGATTTTGTTTTTAGAATATTTTTTAAAAATAAAATTCAAATTAATTATCAAATTAATACTTTTGAGTATAATGTGAAGGTTTAAACGCACAATTTTATTATCAAAATTTTCAACATGCAGTGCTGTTTTTCTTCAATTGAAAAAAAACAAAAAGATATATGAACTTCAAATTACATTAGAATTGGATTTATACAACTTTGAAAGTGAACCTATCATAGGAAGATTTATAAAACTAACGAGAATGTTATCCTCCATCGACAATTTTATTATCAAAATTTTCAACATGCAGTGCTGTTTTCTTCAATTGAAAAAAAACAAAAAGATATATGAACTTCAAATTACATTAGAATTGGATTTATACATCTTTGAAAGTGAACCTACCATAGGAAGATTTATAAAACTAACGAGAATGTTATCCTCCATCTAGATACAGAACGTAAGATTTGAATTATATAAAATTTATGGAAAGACTACTAAAGTGGGTAGAGTCAAGATTAGAGTCTGTCCAATTATTGAACTTTTAATGTGTGGGTTAGCGACAACAGAGTATGTCATAAAAGAAGGAAAAAATTATTATTTTTTAATTTGACTAAATTATATTTTATATTATCTTATTTTAAAAATATCATTTAATTTTCTTAATATTTGATATTTAATACAAAGATGTTTATTCAAAATCTTTTAAATAAATGTTTTTATTAGAAATATTTTAAATAAATTTTTTACCATAATTAAAAATTAAAAAAATACTTTGTAATTTTTTTATTTTTTTATTCATTAGAAAAATTTTTGAGATTATTTGATCTTGTAATTTTATTTAAATTTTGTTAGTTTTAGTCTTAAATATTCGATATTATTTTTATCAACTCTAACCTCTATTTTCTATAAATTAAAGAAAACCAAAATGTCATCCCTCATAGAATATAGAAAAGATCTTTATAGATTCCATCAATCCATTTTTAAAATATTTGTGATACCATACATAGTCAATGCCATTTGCCCATGGATAATTTGTATATGATATGTTCAAAGCAATGAAAAGTTTTTATTCGTCATTTTATTTTATCCAATAAAATCACGATTTACGATCAATTTATTGAATATTTTCGTTTGTTTAACTTGAATAACTAATATATCTTTTTTCATGAATAAAGTAACCATCAAATTTAAAATAATTAATAACCATCCTAGTTTTTCATCTCTTTATTTTTGTAAGGTTTCATATGAAATTCGGTTTTTCTACACTAGTCATTTGGTGTTGTTTTTATTTTTTATTCTTTGATCTCAAACATCTTTTTTTTTAATCTGCAATTGAAAAATTAGTTTCCTGTTGCATTCTTTTTCTTTTAAAACCAAATAAAATAAAATAAAATTTAAACCCGTCAAAATTAAATTTGGACTTGATTACTGTAAAGAAACCGTGTGCATTTCACATCATAAAGGCATATGACTAGAATGTAAACTATTTACAATTAATTTTTTTTTTTTTTTTTGGCTAGCAATCCTTGAATTTAAGTTTTGAATTCATCTATGTGTAGTTTGGGATAGACAATATATTTGACTATAATTAATTTATTATGATCTTTTAGTATTAGAGTACAATATGTAGAATTTGTAAACCATAGCTTTAATGGATTGTTATTAAAATTTTAATTTTCTATTATGAAATTATGTATTGCGTTTAACATTAACTTTTCGTGTGATTTAATTTTATTAATAGAAAGTAAATTAAGAAAGAAGTTTTGTAACATACATCAAATTAATATTATGGGAGTTGAATGATATTCTTAAAATAAAAGGAATATCAAATGCAACTTAGCCAAAATTTAAAAATATATATATAATTTTAATAATTAGTAATAATTAAAATTTATTAGTATTTATTTGTTATATTAAAATTTTAATATATAAAAATTTAAAAATATATTTATTTGCTATCAAATTAACTATAATTTAACTGCAATTAAATCAATAAATCAAAAATCAATGCATTTACTAATTAGTTTAATTTTAAAAATATTGGTTTATATAATAAATATATGGACACTGTTACCTCTAAAATAAAATAGTCCAAGTACTTATTAAGTTTATAATCTCTACACAAAGAAGACAGAGAGCACTTTCTTCACCTACATCGTCATCCATTGATACAATTAAAAAGTATTTTATTCTATTTTTTATAAATATGCCAAACAATGCTAATATGCTTGGTTTTATTTTAGTAATAGGCTGATTCAAATATCTTCGTTTTTTTTATTAAATTTTCTTCATTATGTGCTTTATTTTATTTTTCAAAAAATTTAGACAGATCTTTCGTCATAAAAGCATTATTGCAATTGGCGAATGCTTATCAAGCGGAGGTCACCAACTACAATTTAACTGAGAAGTTTTCGCTTCCATGCGGCTCATCAGCACAAAGATAAAATTTTTTAGGTATTTATTATTAAATTTTCTTAAATAAAACATAATATAAAAACTTTAAATCTAATAATATGGAGCCGATGTACCATTGCACCTAACAAAAAGTATTGATAAGAGAAAATTATAGTTGAATTTTAAATTAAAAATATATATTAAAGCATTTTAAATTGTAAAATTATTTTAAAAAATTTAAGAATGATGACTTGAATTATAATTATAATTTTTAATTTTTAAAATAAATTTTTAAATTTAAAATTTTTAAATATAACTTTCTTTACCTTGATAATATCAATTATAACTTTACCAAGTAATAATACCTTTAAAACTGCTATAATCTACGTCTTACCTGTAAGAAGCACTTGGTTTACTTTTAATCAAAGCGACATGACTTGATATCTTGAAAGAAATTTAATTTATGGGTCATCTCTGTAACTAGGAGAGAAATATATATAAAATGAGATTTTATCTTTTATTAAAAAGAAAAGAAATTTGTAAGTGATATAAGAGCTTGTAGACCCAATATTTCTGTACACCCAGAACGATCTTATCCACATATTGCTAATGTCTATTTTAAAGAGAGTAATTGTAAAATCCTAATAGACTAGACAACGGTCGACAAAGATCCTTAACTATATAAAAGGCATAAATCCTAGACTACAAGTACAATGGACCGCTATCCCTATAAAATAACTACTTTATCCTAAGTAAATATTATACACACTAATGGCTATAAACAACTCATAATTCTCCTCTTAATAAAAAAAGGGAACTCATTGTATTATTCAAATTAAGTAATATAATAATTTTAAGTTGGGCTAAACTTTATCTTTCATCTTTATATTTCCAATGGTAACAATAAGATTTAAATTTTAAAAGCTAATCTTAGAAGGTTGGTTGAACATTAGACAAGTTGTCACAATTTAAGTTTAGATTTAGATTTTACAGATATATTAGATCAAGGAGGTAAGATCATGTGACTGCATTGTAAAAAGTAAAAACTTCACACATTCTGTAATAAAAGGGACAAGAAATATTTTATTGAATCATTATATTTTTTGTCGTGATGTTTCTATTAAATTACAATTTCTGTCTTAGTATTTGACATAGACTTCATATAAACTCTACATTTTGGCAATGTTTAATTTATGGAATAAAAATTAAATAAATGAGTTCCTTATGCACGAAAATTAGTTGTGTAATTTTTTTTTTCTAAGAGATAGGATTCTTGACTAATTCTATGATAGTTGCTATTGAGACGCAAACAAGACTAACTTATTTTGATGATTTTTTTAAATTCATTTATATTGTGGGCCAATGAAATTGAAAGATCACAATTTTCCCAACCATGCATTATAGTTAGAAATTTATTTTATAAAAAAATATTTCTTAAATATTAGGACTAAATATAATTGGAGTAGACTTATATATAATTTTTTATATTCTTATTATTAAAGTTTTTAATCAAAATATAATAATTGTATGATTTTTTAATAATAATATAACAAATATATGATTTAATTGAAAAATCATACAAATACTTACAAAATTATACACTAGATTTGATCATGGATTTGAAAGCTCGCCCGACCTGATAAGTTCAATTTTAAAAAAATGGATATAAAACCGAAAAAAAATTTGATAAACAACAAATTCACTTTAAAAAAATATAAATATAAAACAGGCAATACTTAAGCTTTTTTTAAGCCTGAACCAAGTCCAAGTCCCAGCCTGGCCCGACTTATATTATAATTTTTTTATATATTATTAATAAATAATATTATTAGAAAAACTATTTATAACTATCAATATAAGTCAAAAAAATTATATAATATATATAATTATTTTTTTACTCTTACTTATTGTATAATATATTATTAAGAATAAATTATAATTCAAATAAAATAAATTAATAATCAATAATATTATTGAAAAAACTATTATATTAAAAAGTTTTATTATCTTATGTGTGCTCCAAATTGTTTACATTTCCTACTATATTTTTTTTTGGACTATTTGGTATTTAAAACACAAGGAAAAAAAAGTGAGATTAATAAGTAATAAAATAAAGATATATAATATTTAAAATTTTAAAAAAATTAATTTAATTTAACTTTAAAAAAAATGAGTTGGGTCAAGCTCAATTCATTTTGATCAGGTTGAGTCTGACCTAAACTCAAGCCTAAAAAAATTACAAATTTTTTTATGAGTTTGACCTGTTTCTAAATAAGCTCAATCTCTAATCAAGTTTATTTTATATTAATCATGTTATTATTAAAAAATTATATATTTATTATATTTTGATTTGAGAACTTAATAATAAAAATATAAAAAATTATATATGAATTTTTTCCAATATTATTTGGGTTAGAAATTGCCGTCATCCATTTATTTATAAACTCTATAATTATAAAACCCATCCTTTTCTCTTGTATTATTCTATTCAAAACTCCGGCTAGGTCATCAAAAGTTTGTCTTTGTTTACGCAGCATTATTTGAAAATGTATCTTCAAACAGTCAAAAGCTTTTTGGGTCAATGTTATTCTAGCTTTCCAACACTCGTCAGAAATTCAGATGTTGTCGTGTACATATATTTTTCCAATCCTTGAGATATCTTTTGACTTGTGCTTTCTAGGACACTTTTTTTTTTTAAACCACCCTTGGAACTTGGATATATGAAATATAAAATTAATGAAACTACAACACAAATAAGTTATAAGCTTCAGAATTTTATCTTATTTTTCATTTAAGTTTATCTTAAACCACCCTTTTAAGTTTTTTTTTTTAATTGGGAACACGGAGCTCCACATTTTTTTTAATTTTTTAAATATTTTTTTAAAATTTAAGAGACGCAGAGCCACCATTTCCTCAATTATTTTTTAAAAATTTTTAAAATGATGATTTTAAAAAAAATTCAGAATTTTTTTAAAATTCTAAATTTATTTTGAAATTTTTTATTTTAAATTTATATAAAAGTTTTTGAACTATAAAAAGTTTTCTTATTTATATTTTGAATAATATAATCTCTTAACATGTATATATAATTTTTTTTTAATTTTGTAGTTGTGAGAAATTTATGTTTTGAGAAATATTAATTAATTTTGTTCAAATTTTTAGAAATTAAATTTTTAATAATTTTTGAAAAAAATTCAGATAAGAATTTAAAAAAATTAGTAAAAGTATTTTTAAAATCATATTTTAATTTATTTATTGTTTAAATTTATATAAAATTTGTTCAACTATAAAATTTTTTTTTATTTATATTTTGAAGAGTATAATGTTATAATTTGTATATATAATTAATTTAATTTTATAGTTGTTAAAAATTTATATTTTGATCACTGCTTTGGTTCTTTACATTTTTTTCTTCTTATTGGCCAAAAAAAATTTTTAACACAATTTTTATAATTAAATAATCTATATTATATAAGAATTGTCTTACAATAAAATAATTTAAATTGTATATATATTATTGAAAATATAATTTTTAGAAAATAATTTCAAAAATATATTTATTATATTAAATAAAATTATTTTTCAAAAAAGTATTTATAAATTATTATTTTAAAATAATAAATATAATTATTTACTTAAATATAATATATATAAATATAATAAAAATATATTAGAATATTATATATATTTTAATATATAAATATTATATATTAAATATATATGTGTGTGTGTAGGGGGAGGGGGGTACGGGCCACACGCCGGACTGCATTGCAACTGATTAATAGTTAAAAATATTTTTGATTGCCAATTAGTGGCATACCTACTGACAGCAGAGCAGTTAATGGTTTTTTTTTTAATTTTTAATAGTAATTTTTGGTATAATTTATTAATTTTTATTTTTAAAAAATATTTTATTATTTTTAAAATATAATTATTATTAATTAATTTTATAATTAATTTTTTATTTTTTTATCCTTTTTATAAAATAAAATAATTTATTTTTTATTTTATAAAATAAATAATTTAAATTAATAAAATATTATGTCTATAATATATTATTATATTATTTATATTTTAATATATATTTATATAAATATAATATATTAATAAATATAATATATATATATATAACCGATTAAATGTTAACTTTATTTTCAATTGATATTTGGTTAGAGAAAATTATTTTTTCAACTGCTTTGTAGTTTCTTTAAATTTATATAATTTATTATTATTAAAATTTATTAATTTTATTAGTGTTTAATTAATTAGAAAATTATTAAAATATTTTTTGACTTTTTAATTGGTTAAAAATAATAAAATAATAATATATTTAATAAAAAATAAAAAAAATTTCCTTAATCTTAGAATCTCTTTTATTAAAAAATATATATAATAATTAAAAGTAATATATAAATATTATTTTATTTAAAATTATATAAAATTAATAATTTTAGAAAACAAAATAACATGTATTACATAAATATATTTAAAATATTTTTTGTATTGAATATAAATATTAATTTGTAGCCAAGTATATTAATGAAATTTCAAAGTTTCATCTTT
Source organism: Erythrophleum fordii (assembly GCA_032878935.1). NCBI lineage: Eukaryota > Viridiplantae > Streptophyta > Magnoliopsida > Fabales > Fabaceae > Erythrophleum > Erythrophleum fordii. The sequence goes on along the minus strand of JAVQMF010000047.1, from coordinate 14,912,063 downwards.
AAAATAATTTATTTTTCTGTGTGCAAATCACACCATTTCTCACGTACCAAACGAGGGATTTTGACTCCAATATATTGGGATAAATTTATAATTCATCCAATGCACAACTATTATTTTTATTTCTCTAGATACAATATGAGATTTTTTTTAAAATTTCTTTTAAGGACAACCGTGTCCAATTATTTAAAAAAAAAATTAAATTTTTTTTATCGGACACGGTTGCTTTCCAACTGGAAGCCATTGGACCTCAGTGAAGATACTATCAGGGAGAAGGAGAAGAAGAAGCAGCAGGAGAATAGTTCTGGGATTAATTTTCTGATGTATTGTTTGTTTCTTTGGAGGGAAAAGAGGAATGACACTTGGTCACACCAGTTGATATCTTGTTTGTCGTGACACGTAATGTAGACATGACCCACTGTTAAGTTCTACATCATTTGGTGTGTTAAAAAGTCATAAATTAAATAATAATTAATAATTTGTAATTATTATTAAATTTTAGCCGTGATCAATCACTGTAGCAACGGATTCTACAATAGTGAGTCACAACTCACTAGCAGCTGGCCGTGTTGTGAGCTAGAAGCACCTTGTGTTTTAACAAAATTTTTCTTTTTAATTTTATTAGAAGCCAAAAATTCAATGTACGACCATACAAATTAGAGATCTGCGTTGGAGGCAACTGCCTTTGGTAGAAATAGGCACTAATCCCATTTCCCAGCATCTTGGAGAACTAAACAAAGTAAGAAAAGAAAAGGAAACGTTGAGAATTCATTAGTCAAATTATATAGCCACCCAAAATTAGACGAGAGCAAACTTACTTTAGAGGGGAGGAAGGAAAACAAATTCGTACAGGATTTCATATTAAATAATTGGACACGGTTGGAAAGCAACCGTGTCCAATAAAAAAAAATTAATTTTTTTTAAATAATTAGACACAGTTGAAAAGTAATCTCTTTAAAAAAAAATTAAAAATTTTTTTTAAAAAATAATTAGATACAGTTAAAAAGTAACCATGTCTTTAAAAAAAATTTAAAAGAAATTTCGTATTGTATTTAAAAAAATAAAAATGACGACTGTGTATTGAGCGAATTATATATTTATCTCAATATATTTGAGTCAAAATCCCTACCAAACGAGCGAGGCCGAAAACGAAACTAAAACCGTTGCTAATATGAGCGGTCTACTGCTGAAGCTCTCTTTTTAGTTCAGCTAGCTTGCCCGCCAATTGTCTCCGTCGAATGAAAAGCCCAACTTACTATTCACGCCGCCGGAGCTCCAGCTCAGCCCAACGGAGTAAGCCGGATCATCGCCTTGGCTGCTCCTCCAGCTATGCTTCCTCCGAGGTCAGCACCACCTTCGAGAAGTCAAACTCCGGCCGGAACCCCGTCGCTGCTGCTGCCAGATCAGTAGCTGCGATTTTCGTTGCTTGCTTCACCCCACCGGAGGCGAGTAGCTCGAAGAGTTTCGTGGATTCTGAAGAGTTTAAAGCTCCCTCCTCCGGTAGTTTCGTTTTTTCAGTTTGTGCTATACAATACAGGGGAAAAAAATTGGGATGTCATTTGGGTGGTGTTGGTGGAAATGTGTGCGTGCTTCTTTGTGTTTTGGAATTGAATTTTGAGTCTGATTTCTTAGTTTTGATCTTATGCATCTAGCGGTTTCTCTTTCGAAGTCGTATATACTGCTTGGCTGCTGAGAAAACAGTAGAAATGTGAAGAAAATTTGGTTGAGTTGAAATTTTTGTGGGTATGATGATCAACTAAGCATACCTGAGTAGTACATCCTACGAGTCCCTCGTTATAAGCGAGTTCCTACTTCGAAAGAATAATTTCTTCGATTCATAATCCTCGCTTGATTTAGCTTGTAGATTTCTATAGTAGGTGAGCAAATCTTGACGCCCATATTCTCAATTCATGAATTTCTGCCTCGGCTATGAATACTGCTCATCCCCTGCAACCCTTTTCTTGTCCCTGCTAGTATCTATGTGTGAGTGGTGACATTTGAACTTAGATTTGCACTTTCTGAGAGCTGAGAGAGCCATCTTCATTTAGTGTGAGAGTTTGAAATTGCCCTTCGTGATTACATTCACAAATTTGGCAGAACATCCAATATAAATGCATAACTTGATTACTTGATCAGCACATTTGCAACTGGGGGGATGATTATCTCGGAATAATTAATTCTATTTGTTTCTTAGTTGTATCCGATGCTTCGGGAGCTGGTAGTCAGAAAACGCGTGGTTCAAATAGAGGAATCAATACCAGTTCGTACAAATCAACTCAGGGAGAAGAGTCGGGATCTCTGAATTTCACTATGGAGGATATCTTCCAAGCCACAGGAAACTTCTCCCCTACTTACAAGGTTGGTCAAGGTGGTTTTGGTACAGTCTACAAGGCAAAACTCCAGGACGGAACGGTTGTTGCAATAAAGCGTGCCAAGAAGGTTGTTCTTATTTAACATACCTCTGCTGGGTTGTGTCAAGTTTTTGAGGATGACAATTATTGGTGAAAGTTCTTAATTAATTACCTTCCTTTGCAGAGTTTATATGGGAAGCATCAGGGTGTTGAGTTCCAAAATGAGATCCAAACATTATCACGGGTTGAACATTTGAACTTAGTCAAGTGCTATGGATATTTGGAGCAAGGAGATGAAAGAATTATTGTTGTGGAGTATGTCCCAAATGGAACCCTTAGAGAGCATTTAGATTGTGAGTTTCTTTATATTTTTCTTTTTTTTTTCAAATAAAGGTTTTATTTATTCTCTGTATTGCCATTTGCATGAGCTTTAAGTATTTGTAACTTGATCAAAGTATTGTTGTAGGCATTCGTGGGCACATTTTGGACATTACTTCTCGGCTAGACATTGCGATTGATGTGGCTCATGCTCTCACCTATCTTCATTTGTATATAGGTATAAACCCCTCGTTCACCAGGCTTTATCACCAGAATTATTTCAGTCATGAGAAAGTGTAAAGTTGTTTGTCCCTGATGATATAAAATGCTCCAAAATATCTTACTGGCATCGTATTTTGTATTTCCTTTGCAGATCATCCTATCATTCATAGAGACATCAAATCTTCCAACATTCTACTCACTGAAAATTTTCGAGCTAAGGTAGCCGACTTTGGTTTTGCTAGACAGGCATCTGACGGTGATTCTGGTGCGAGCCATGTATCGACCCAAATTAAAGGAACTGCTGGCTACATGGATCCTGAATACCTCAAAACTCATCAACTAACTGAAAAGAGTGACGTTTATTCATTTGGCATTTTGCTTGTTGAACTTGTCACTGGTAGACGTCCCATTGAACCAAAATATGAACCAAAGGAGCGAATAACTGCAAAATGGGTGTGTTTCCCTTTTCCTACCATTGTTCGTTTTTAGCTAGTGATGTTTCATCATGAACAAACTATTCTACATTTTGAAGTTTAACACCTCCTTTCCAAGATTGCACCTTTCCGAGATCTATTGGCAAAATTAAGTTACACGTAATTGTGATTGGTAGAGGGTATGATAGTTTATTACTTTTACGTGACTTGTTTTTGTTGAAGTGCAGGCTATGGAGAAAGTTATTGAGGGTGATGCCGTCTCGATCTTGGACCCAAGACTAGATTACACTGCAGCAAGTAATCTGGCGCTAGAGAAGATACTTGAACTAGCCTTGGAGTGTTTGGCCCTTCGTAGACAAAGCAGACCTAGTATGAAGAGATGTGCCGAGATCCTTTGGACCATCCGCAAGGATTACAGAGAGTTATCAGCTTCAGATTTTTGTTTATTTTCCTCTGCTTCCCATAGGAGTGCATCAATAAAATAGTAAGAAACGATAAAAGACATCTTTGGGGGATAAATAATGCATGCATCAAAGAACCTTAGGTTAAACCATGGCCACAAGGTCTATTAAGCTTTAGTCCTTGAAATTTATATACACAAGTTGTTCCTTAAAAGTATCAAACTCATTAGAAGTTAATTGTTTTGGTATTACTAAATCTCTTGGCAAAAGGATTCATATGCAGTAAGTTTGTTATTTTCAGAAATTAACTTGTGTATACATTAATTTTTAAAAACTAGAGCTAAATGGATCTCATAATTCAAGGACCAAATAGTTAATTTACAATATAGAATCATCAAGCAATTTGGGCATGTGGGTGGCTCGAAGTGTATGCTGGTAATTTTGTGGAACTTGCTGATAGAGTATTGGCTTGTGTAAAGGAATTTGGTAGCTTAGCTCCAGAAAGACAAGTGCACTCTTTCCCTCATTTTTTTTCTTGTTCTCCTTGGGGAGATGTTTGATATGTGAGGGGGAAACTTGCATTCTGATACTTCGAAATGAGATAGCTAATGTGAGAGGGAAAACTTCCATGTACATTTGGCCTTTATCTCATCTATATCTGCTAGTAATGGGTGTAGTTAGCAATAAATTAGTTTTACACAATTCGATTCCCTTCATGCGAAGTGAGAAGCATGATGGACACGAAGTTTATTGAATATCTTGCAAGTTCATCCTCTCTCTGCAACAACTTTCATGCGTAAGCTCATCTCAAGCTTACCGAGACCAATGGATTTGAAGTCGTCATAACATTTTTTATTATTTTATTTTTTTCTTGTGCATGGCAGTACGGGGGATCGAAACTAGTTTTGATTTATATTTAACTTTTATAATTAATAAAAATTATAAAATTATGTTTACTATAGACACTACTTATATAAAAAAAGTTATCTGGCACATCATTAATTAAGAACAAACATCTATTTATGATGTGTTTCAAAAATAATCCTTATCTTATCCGCATTGAGAAAAAATTGTGGGAGTATTATGAAAAAATTCTTACTCAAGAGGATTTGATTTGGTATAAAAAAATTAAAGTGCAATTCGCTTAATTGTGGTGATCTTAATCCTAAATTTTTCCATACTTCTATCATTATTAGATGATGAAAGAATACTATTGAAACCTTAAAAGATGATTAAGGTGATTGGGTTTCCGACCAACAAATCGTGAGAGAGATTATAGTGAATCTCTTTAGTAAAGTTTACACTGAGGAGATTGGTCCTAAACCAAGGCTTTCTGTCGCTAGTGGTTCCCCACCTCTCAGTCGTGATGTTCTTGCTTTTATTCAAAGGAAGTGTTTGGCTTGGAAATCAGGAACACGACTTTCATTATTGGTGCCTTCTAAGCGCCCAACCCAGACGACTTATAGGCCATTTTCTTTCACAGTCAGTGGCATTTGAGAATAGAACTCACTTGGTTCTCATCCCCATGGTTGACAACCCAGAATGTCTGAAAAAGTTCCAACCTATCTCTTTATCCAATGTAATCCTTAAGATTGTCACAAAATTTATTGCTAATCATTTGAAAATTTATCTGGGAAAGCACATGGCATTGAGTCAATGTAGTTTTATCTTTGGTTGTCACAGGAGAGATAATATTTTTATAGTCCAGGAGGTGATACATTCTATGCGAACCATGAAGGGAAAGAAAGGTTTTGTTGTTGTGAAAGTTAAACTTGAAAAGGTTTATAACCGTCTTAATTAGGACTTCATTAGGGAGACTCTTTGTAACCTAGGCTTAAACTCTCATTTTATTAATTTAATTATGTCTTGTATGTCCAGTTGTCAAATGTAGGTTCTATGGAATGAGGTTTCTTCCAACCCTTTTTTTCCATCATGATGTATTAGATAGGATGACCTATTATTTCCATATCTTCTTGCTTTGTGCATGGAAAGACTCGGCTATTGTATCAATTGGGCTTCGAAAAATAAATTTTGAAGGTCAATCCACTTACCTAGAAGAGGCCCCCTATTACCCATGTCTTCTTCGTGGATGACTTAATTCTTTTTGCGGAAGCTAAATTGGATTAGGTGGAGGTCATGAAAGAGTGTTTAAACATCTTTTGTAGCTCATCAGGGTAGAAAATAAACAATAGCAAAACTAAGCTCCTTTGCTTAAAGAACGTTCATGTTTCTAGGGCACTTGAATTTAGTCAAGTTCTATGAGTCACTCTTACAGGTGATTTGGGCAAGTATCTTGGAGTCCTCTTTCTTCATAAACATGCCTTTGGGGGTTGTCTTAAACACATTTTGGACCAAGTGCACAGGAAAATGTCCTCTTGGAAAGGTGAACTCCTTAATTTGGTTAGTCGTACCACTCTCATAAAATCTGTTATTTTAGTTCTTTCAAGCCATTGCATGCAAACCATGTATTTGCCTAATCATAGTTGTGGAGATATTGATAAAGTTAGTTGCAACTTCCTTTGGAGATCTATTGAGCATGATAGATAAGTGCATTTAGTAGCTTGGGATAGGGTGAGGTCAATGTGAAATAATAGGGGCCTTGGTATAAAAAGGCTTTGTGCCCAAAATGATGTTTTTCTCATGAAGCTCTGTTGGGGTTTGATTAGTCACAGTGATGCCTTTTGGGTGCACATTTTGAAGATTAAGTATGGGTGTGGGGTAGATAGAATTCCTGGGGTTTGTAGAAAGCAAAAAGTGTCACACACATGGCAGGGATTGTTAAAGTGTGGGAAACTTAGAAGGGACTTGCTTGGAACTTGGGTAACAGCTTTCTTACAAGTTTTTGGACTAACATCTAGACCCGCCTTCCTGAACCTTTGCTTCATTACGCAATGGGTATAGTACTAGAGGATATTCTTAATGCAAAGGTTTGTGATATGGCCACTGTTTCAGGTGGATGAGATTGCTATCGTTATAAGCACTTGATTCCTGTTACTATTAAAGGAGTCATCGCTAGCATGTTACTCTTCCCCTTCTCGCAACTACGATACTATTACATAGAGGTAGGCCCATGATAGCTAGTTTCTGTCCATTCTACCCATTAGATGCTTACTAATGTGACTGATAGTCACCATGGCAGTCTTGGGGATAAAATTTTGAAGTGGTCTGTTTTGGAGAAGATTCATAGCTTCCTCTAGCTTTTAGCTCTTGATAGGCTACATACAAAGAAGTTGTAAGCTCGATATAGGATCTCTAATGAGAGCTCTAGTGAGAAATGCACTTAGAGGGGAGGTGAATAGGTGTTATTGCAAAAATAATTAACAGTTAAAATAAAACTATAAAATTGAAAACCTTGTAAATAGGCTTAGATCTTGTCGACAGGATTTTCTAAAAACTAATTGAATAGCAAAGATTAAGGAAATAAATCAAGACCTTATCGACAAAGTTTTAATACAAAAGCTAACATAGAAATAAAAGCGAAGTAAGAAGAGGAATACACCTGATATATCCTGGTTCAATTCTCAAGACCTATATTCAGTCCCCTTACCATACACCAAGGGATTTCCACTAAGTAAAATCAAAGTACACAACCATAAAGCTAAGTTTCCAAGCTTACCTTCATCTTCGAGGGGTGTGTGATTCAACACCTGTGCTTTAACCTCATCTTTGACATCAATTCACTCTTACACCTCTAGTGGGATGTCGAGGGGCTAACTGGTTAGCTAGTTTTGCTCATTCTCTTCCTTTTGGTTTTCATGTATATGACCCTCCTAAAGGATGTAGCAATTCACTTTCAGGGGATTGCTTTCTTTCATCTAATTTAATGGTTCTATCTAGGCTTTAGGCCCTTTTTTATTAAAAAAAATCTATTTAAGGTATTATTATTTAATTATTTTTTAAAAAATAAACATCAATTTTATAATAAATCACAAAATGCTAGTCATTTGTGTATATAAAGATAACAATGGATTTAGATATTTAGTATCCAATGATATTTGACTTAAAAAAAATCCAATTACCATTAAATATTGGATATTCAATATAACTTGGATCATTCTCTAGTAATTTTGAAGGATGAACATTGCATGCTTATTCTTTTTAGACCATCCAAATCTATTTTGAAGGTCTACATTAGATATGGACAGTCCAAACCTTTAACATAAGTAAAGAATCAAAGTTGTATTTCCGATAAGGTGTAAATAGGAAACAATGAAACACAAGTGCATATTGAATGAACTTGAATTTAGACATAAGATATTATAGGATACTTGATATCATATATCTTGTATATTGTTTCATAAAATTTAAAATATCAAATATATACAATCAATGAATTTGATATAAGGATTTTTTAGAGTTTTTTATTGTAAAATTTTTGTAGTATTCAAAGAGAGAGTGAGTGATATAAAGAGTGGAAATATGTATGACATTTATTTATTTTTCTCCAAATCCCTCTTCTCTCTCTTTTCTTTTCAAACTCTATAAGAATTTTACAATAAAGAACTCTAGGTGATGTAGACTTATAAGTTTGGATCTTCATTAATTTTCTTTTTAATTTCTTGCCAATTTTAGAGAGAAATATATGCATATAAGGATTCTATAGTGCTTAAGTTAAGTAGTAAAGATGGATGATCGAGATTCAATAATGAGAAACCCTTTAGATATATGCCTATTATTATTCTTATATGCACAAAGTTGAAAATTGAAAACATATGTACCATTTCAAATATTTATAAATATAAAATTAATTTCAATGTGTCATAGAAAAATTGTGACTTAAAGCAACAAACTTAAACATATTATCAAAAACTCAACATTCAATTGCCATCTTCCTTTAACCCTTGACCAAAATGCAGTATAAGGAAAAAAAAAAATCTATGAACTGAATTGTTTATTAAACTAGTAGAAGCATTGTTCATTAGTTTGATTGTAATTGAACTGATAATAATTAAATATATATTTAAAATTTTATATATTAAAATTCTAATGTAATAAAATAAATATTAATAAATTTTAAATATTTAATTATTCAAGTAAACTAGTTAGCTGAAAAGTCATCATAATTTGTTATAAAAAAATTAAGATAAAAGGAGTTAATTATGATATTTCTAAATATAAAAAATGAATTAAAACCAATGTTTTTAAAATCAGACTAGTTAGAGTTAGTGAAGATACAAGTTTATAGTTTATTAGTTCGACTATATAATTAAGTTGCTGATAATTAAATATATTTTTATTTTATATATAAAAAAATTAGTATAATAAATAACAACAAGCAAATATTAATAAAATTTGAAATATTTTATCACAATTATACATAAAAACAAATGAAATATAACATAATATTTAAATTCAATTGACTTTTTAATTTTAAACTTTGAGTCTAAAATAACTTATTTATTGATAAATGTAACCATTGAATATTGATTTATTGAAACAAGTATTAAAATTAAGATATTATAAGAAATAACCATTTACTATATTAATTTGTCACTATTAATTTTCATAAAAAAGAATTTTATACAATAAAATTTCATTGGTCCTTGAACGCTTAAACATAGTTTAAAAAAAAAAAATCATAGTTGATAAATGTTTAAGCTAAATACCATAAATTTCATAAGAAATACTATAACTATATTTATATAATATTATGCACCACATTATCAAAGAAAGCAACATAGCGCTTTGGTTAACATGCTAAAGCTTTCCTTTTAGGCCTTAGGTTTGACCCTGAAGGCAATTAGTTTTTTAGAAAAATGCATTGCTAATTTTTGCCAACCCACTTGAATAATCTCTCTCTCTCTCTCTCTCTCTCTCTCTCTCTCTATATATATATATATATAACTTTGCATATATAAAACAAGGATGTTTTGCAAGTCAAATGGAACACATCCATTTTAGAAACATAGGGTTGAAATTTGAATCCTTACAGCAACAAATTTTGCCAGATTTCAAATGCAAGACCAATTCATTGTGGTTAGCTTGCATCAGTTTTAGTTTAAAACTAACTAGTCAAACTTTGTTCTTGGTCAATGTTGACAAGTTCTTAAAGGCATCAATTTAGAGGGTTGTTCGAATTAGATTAGGGTCTAATTTTTTATCCAATAGGTCAAATTGGCTAGTCCAATCTGATTTTAATTACCATGATTAAAACCTTTACAATAATATAAACCAAACATGTATTTAAGCTATATTAAGTTAGACTTGAGAGTTAGGTCTTACAAAGGGAAGTTGTAATGCAAGTGAAAAATCAATAATAAGAATGACACCATTCCTAATATTAAGAGTGTGCAAGGCCATCCGATCTGGTTGGCCTAGCTCGGCTTGAGCACTATCAGGCTAGGACAGGTTGGGAAAATTAAAAAAAAAAAACTAAAACAAAGTTGGGTTGGGACAGCACCTCAGGTCAGGACAAGTTTTGGGACAACCTTCTGGTCCTATTAGACCTGGATCGGCTTGAGGTATATATATATTTATATATAAAAAGATAAGAATTAAATTAAGAAAATTCCTTTTTTAAGGATTTTTTATAAAATTAGTCAAAAATTTTTAAACATATTTTATAAATTATAAATAGTTAGAAGGGTCAAGAAATGTTAGGATTCATCTAAGTATAATTATCACATTCATGTAAGAAAAATAAAATTAAAAAATGCATATTTTTTCAAATTTTAACTATTATATTTGTGTTTTCTTTCTATTTTCTCTTTGAACCCATGTTTTTTCATGTCTATTACATAAATTTTTAAAAAACATATCAAAAAGAGTAGTTATATACCTAAAATAATTGAGTAAATATAAAAATATAAATTTCTAAAATTTTAAATTTTTTTTTTCAAAAAAAAAAATTAGCCTGTTGGCCCATCATTGGCCAATCTGGCCTAATAATAATCGGGCTAGGCTCAAGACAAAAAATTTGTCCCGAGATTGAAATCGGGTCGAGACTCGAGCTAAAGTAATTTCTAACCCATCTTGGCTTATACACACCCCTACCAAATATTACCTTTAATTTACTAAAATCAAGTAATGATATCTTAGAAAATTTATCTTTAATTTATTTTATATATAAAACAAGGATGTTTTATTGATCAAATGGAACACATCTACTTCGAAAACATGGGGTTAAGGTTTGAATCCTTCAAACAACAAATTTCGTTATACTTCAAAAGCAGGACTGGTTCAATCTAGTCGACTTACATTGGTTCTAATTCAAAATTGACCAATCAAACCTAATTCTTGAACAACATTGATCGATTCTTGGAAGCACCAGCTTAAAGGGTTGTTTAGATTAGACTAAAGTTTGATTTTTGGTCTAACTGGTTGAACTAACTAGTCTGATTTAGTTTTAATTACCATGATTAATACTTTCACAATAACATAAGCCAAACATGTATTTAAGCTATATTAACTTATACTTAAGAATCAGGCCTTATAAAGGGAACATTAAAGTGCAAGTGAAAAATCAATAATAAAAGTGACACCATTCTTAATATTACCTTAATTTATTGAAATTAAGTAACAATATCTTAGGGAATTTGTTATTAATTTATTTTATATATATTAAATATATCTCAGAAATCATATGTTCAATTCCTTTATTATGTTAATTGGTACCAATCGACCACCCTTCTTGCGTAACTCTCTTGAAGAAAGATAAAAAGATTAGGGTGAGAAATAGCAACATTTATATGATGAAAAACTTATATTTAGATGCATCCTAGGTTCACAACATAGTATGACTATGTTCAATGTAATCTCTTCACAAATAAGACAATGGTTGTCATGCCTGTTTTGAGCTTTGAGCTTGAGCAAGGCATGAAAGTCATTATGCACCAATAACTGCAGCTTGTTCAATGGCAAACCAACATAAATCTTTATTCCAAATGCTACAGGGATTTCTGTTTGTAGGAACAACAATAAACCTTTACCCAATTAACCATTAAAACCGCTCTCCCCTCCTTCTCCTCCTTTTCTACTTCCTTTCCTTTGCTAACCAATGAGTCCCTTCCTCTTATGCAGACTTTGACATTGTTAGGTAATTGAGAAGGACAAAAGAAGCAATAGGTAAGGAAGGTAGAATTAAAAGCAAATTTACCAAGGGAATGAATAATGAGCAAATGCAATGCTCCATTGTAAGTTCCAAATATAGTCTCAGGCTATATATGCATGTCCTACATTAGATATTACTTAAGGGAGTATATGAGTCTCAAGCTATAAATAAAGAGCCAATACTTATTTCATTGTGGTTACCTGGATTAGGCTAATGAAAGCCCAGGGTCTAAGGTTTTATTTCTCAAAATTAGGTGCTTTTATTGATTTGTATAGTTCTTACTAGGTTTTATTCTATTTTTTATTATTTTTTGTTGGTGGGTTTTAAGATTTAAATGGACTGAAGTTGTGGTGCAAAAATATTGGAATTCAGCTGCCTATTTCTTGAACCCTTCTACAAAAGCTTGTCACTTGTCACTTGTCACTTTGCTGGTTGAAACCTAGAGTTGTAAGTAAGAGTTCAATGTAATATGTTTTAGTTTGAGTTATAAGCAAGAGTCCAATATAATATGTTTCAATTTGAGTTGTAAGCAAGAGTTCAATGTATATGAATAGGGTTATTTCAACAAAATTCCCTTTTTTTGGCATCTTTTAGTGTGGTTTTTATTATTTGTACCATGTGAGATGTCTCGGCTGAACTCTAATGTACCAAGAGATGACATAGGAATATCAAATCGGGCCTACACATTAAAAGTACACTAATCAAAATATAAGCAACAAGTATATAGCAATACCATAAGAAAAAAAAAAAGTTTTGCTCTTTTTTTCTTTAGTTGACACTTGAGACAACTCTTTAGTCTATTCTTCCACCTAATACCATCTCTCTTCTTGAATCCTATGCTTGGTGTGATACATTCCATTAGTGATGTTATGGAAGCATCACCATTATTGTGTGGACCTTGTTGCCTTGATCAAAGTTATATGACTTGCTTTCTCAATTCTAAAACACCTTTGTGCACCAAAGAGAATGTATTTTCACAATCGGATGCCTTAATTGCTAACCTTATAAGCATGGGACAGAGTTATTTATACCTGTGTGTGCTCTACAACTTAAGATTTACTTCAACCTCCTTTCCCTTAATATCATATATTACACAACTTTGTGCTTCTCTTGTCCACCTATTTAGAATATATTAATTAGGAAGCTTTTGCACATCGAGCACATCATATACCTTTAAAGCATGGCTGCATAATATTTCCCAAGTTTCAAACTTACGACAACTATATGTAATTGACTAAACATAGGATGATATCGAACTCTCCATTCTTTCTATTCGCCTACCATGCCAACATTGTATTCAAATTTCAATTGACCTTCATTTTTGTGTCTTATGTAAGCAATAGCATGTAAATCCCATTCATGTTAGAACAAGTCAAAGATAAGAGGTGTGTAAATTTGAGTAAGTTATTATAACATGGGTGAACATTGGACAATCAATTTTGGTAATTTGTGCCACAACTCAGAATCTCGTTGTAACTTATTATACCTTGTATTCTCAACAACTCAATTACATTGCATGAAGAATTGATTTATATCCAAGTCGGGTATCGTATATCTCTTAATGTTAGCATTCACATTTTCACTAAGTTGTGTGCTATGCATATCAAGCATGAAAGCATTCTTCATATAATATCATGCCCATTTCTCTTTTATCTTATACATATGCTTCAACTATATGTTTTCATGTACATTATAATTAAATAATAAGCAGTTCCCTACTATTTCAAATTGTGTTTCCTCCAAGTACTCAAACATGCACTTCTTGAAATCTCTCTTAAAACATGATCCATCTTTCATCATGTTTCCAAAATGCTTGATAACATTTTGCATTAAGTGCCATATGTATAAACCAAGCTTTGTATCTGGAACAACTTTATACAAAGCTCTTGCTATAGCTACATCTTGATCAGTAAAAATTGTCTAAGGCCTTTTTCTGACTGTGTGCCTTTAAGGTCTCAAATAACCACTTAAATGACTCTGTGATTTCATCATAAAGTAAGGTCACCCCAAAAAATAACAATGCTTCTATAGTGATTGAAATCTAAAAATATTGTAAGTGTTCTATGATCACGATTAGTGTTGTATGTTGTGTTGAGAGACACCACATTACCGAAAAAAGCATAATTAATCAACATTCATGCATTGACCCAAAATATGTTGGTTATTTGTTCTTCTGTATCCATCTAATAGGTATGATAAAATCATGTATTTTCAGATACCTGTTGTGTGAAATATCGCAACAAACAACCAATTTCTCTATACAGCATGCTCCTCTACCTCTTCGAATTAAGATAGTGTTTTTGCATCCAGATGGGTATGCCCTAGATTAGCTTTTCCATCGACATGCAATCTCATCAACTGAAAAGATTCTTTTTGTTAAAGCCTTGAATCTTCTGCCAAATCAATCTTATAAGCTTGAACTTCAATCACTTTGTGTTGTGAAGCCAACATATGAATTGTTTCTGGAGGATGAAGCGGGTGATTATGCTCCTTAACAAAAAATTGTTTCTGGAGGATGAAACGGGTGATAAGCTTGAACTTCAGTCACTTCGCAACAAAAAATTTATTGAAAAAAATTAGTACTTAAAAAATTTAACAAGTATGTAGCTCCTACCTACATTATTCCTTGAGTTAATCATTGATAAGGGGTAAATGTTTAGTAATTAAATCTTTAAAGACTATTATTTGTACTACCATAATAACATATAAATAAACACATAACTAGATAGATAAATATACAAAAAGATATAGAACTAGTGTATGTGGCCATTCAAATGATCAATTATTCAAGACATTATACAAATACTCAAAAGTCAAAACCCATATACATAATATTCAAATCATTCTACTCTTATCAGAACATTATACAAATACTCGAAAGTCGAAACCCATGTATATAATATTCGAATAGCAACATCATAAAGAAGAATCCCCCTCAATTACATTATTCTAATCTCATATACATAATTCTATCCCCCATTGGTTACATAATATATATTATTATAATCTCTCTTTAAAAGAATTTACCAAAGCTTCAGGTTTTGCGGACAGTAGATACAATGATGGAGTGACTCAAGCTTCATGTTTGCTGGACTTGCTTTTGCTTCACGTTTGTTTCCCTTGCTTCATGTTTATTGCAAAAAAACACTATGGAACAAGACAAAAGAGGCTAAAGATGGTGTGGGTGTGGGAGTGCGTTTCATTGCACAAGTTGGATTATTCCAATCCAACATTTGCTGCCCTTGACACGTGGATGGCCTCGTGCTCCCCAGCAGCTAAATACACACCATTTAACTAAAACAACATGGCACATCTATGGATGTTGGATAGTGGCGACGCTCGGATCTGAGGAGCACATTTTGGTGCTCATCTCTATTATATGTAGAGAACTTGTTCGCGAGAAAGAGGAGACCCACTATCTCTCTTTCTTTGTTTGTCTCTCTTTAACTTTGCCAGAAAAAAAAATTAGTAAAAAGAAATTTAAAGGATTTGATCCCAAGAAGAAGAGAAGGAAGCAAGGTCAAAAGAAAGGTCAAACGTACTAACTAATATTGGAGGTTAACTAAGCAGAATGCCAAATAAGCGTAAGCCAATATGGGTTTATGGCATCAGCCTATGGAATTTATTTGAAAGGCTTATAGATGTATCTTAAAAAAAAAAAATCTTTGGACCAATATAAAATATTAAATATACTTTTAGGTATAAAATAGAGTTTTGACCAAAATAAAAATATAACTATATAAAAATATCTCAATGAAAGTTAACCATACAATTTGAAGCATAAAAAATATGTAAGATTTTGTTTTAAAGAGCTGGAGAAATATTTTGCTTGACCGGTTGCAAATTGCAATCATCTCGAGATTTCCACATAAAAGAATATTCTTCATGAATTTAGAATCGATTCCGCCAAAAGTTCAATCTCCTAAAACTCTGCCCAAATATGTACATGTTTCGACTACACTTATATTTTGTTTTCAAAGCCATACCTAAATCTATGGCATGAAATTTCTTGCCGTGTTTAGGTGCTCGTCTTATATACTCTTCATAGAATCATATACGTCCCACCTTCACTTCCAAAACTCCATTTCAAACTGCACCTCCCTTTCCCAGCAATCCCTTTTTCAATCTTCACTCAACACTACAGTAATTCTTCATATCAATTCCATCCATTAATTCAAATCAGTGTATCTCCCTCTGTTAGTAGGCACAGAGCTTCACTCCCAATTCCTGATCAAACCCATTTCAGGGATTTTAACACAGTGCATTTGTTTTGCTCCAACGCTCTTAAAATATGCGCGAAAAAGGGATTTCTTTCTGAACTCAAACAAGTACATGCGCATTTGTTGAAGTTTGGATTGTATGATGTGCTTTCCTTACAAAATCAGGTCTTACATACTTATTTTAAATGTAAGGAAAGTTTAGACTCAGAGAAGGTGTTTGAGGAATTGTGTGTGAGAAATTTAGTGTCCTGGAACATTTTGATTCGTGGTATTTTTTACTGTGGTGTTAACAATGGCTCGAATCCACACTTGGCTTTTTCTTATTTTAAAGGGATGACGATGGAAACGGCTGTTCCTGATTGTGTAACATTTAACAGTTTGATTGGCTTTTGCGTTCAGTTGAATGACATTGACATGGGCATACAATTGCATTGTTTCACAGTGAAACTGGGATTTGATTTGGATTGCCTTGTTGGTAGTGCTCTAGTTGATTTATATGCAAAATGTGGCTTAGTTGAGAACGCAAGATTGGTTTTTAGTTGTGTTGGGTTTAAAGAATTGGTTATGTGGAATGTGATGATCTCATGTTATGCCTTGAATTGTTCGCCTCAGGAGGCTTGTACCATCTTCAACTTGATGCGATTGGAAGGCGTAAAAGGGGACGAGTTCACATATAGTAGCCTTATAAGTTCATGTGATGCTTCTGAATATTATGATTTTGGAAAGCAAATTCACAGTCTTATCCTTAAACATTCATTTGATTCAGATGTTTCAGTGGCTACTGCCCTGATCAACATCTATGCGAAAAATGAAAACATAGCCGATGCACTTTGGGTTTTCAACAAGATGGCAATTCGAAATGTAGTGTCGTGGAACGCCTTAATTGTAGGTTGTGGAAAGTATGGACATGGGAATGAGGTTATGAAGCTTCTTAGAAACATGCTTCGTGAAGAAACTTACCCCGATGACTTCACTCTTTCCAGCACCATTAGTTCATGTGGGTATGCTTCTGTCATTACTGAAGCCAAGCAAGCTCATGCTTTTACAATTAAATCTGGATTTCAAGAATCTATATCTATAGGCAATTCCTTACTAACTGCATACTCCAAGTGTGGTACTATTGCTTGTGCATATAAATGTTTCAGCTCAATAACAGAGCCTGATCTTATCTCATGGACTTCAATGATAAATGCATATGCATTCCATGGTCTTGCCAAAGAAGCAAATGAGATGTTTGAGAAGATGGTGTCGTGTGGGATAAAACCAGATAAAGTATCTTTTCTTGGTGTTCTCTCTGCTTGTGCTCATTGTGGGCTTGTAATCCGGGGGCTTCAGTACTTTAAACTAATGACCAATGTGTATCACATTGTGCCTGAAACAGAGCACTATGCCTGCCTAGTAGACCTTCTTGGACGGTGTGGGCACGTATACGAGGCTTGTGAGTTCTTGAGGTCCATGCCAATTGAACCTGAGCCGAACACATTGGGAGCTTTTATTGGATGTTGCAAAGTCCATGAACATGTAGTACTGGCTAAATGGGCTGCAGAAAAGCTCTTCATGATAGCCCAAGAAGAGTGTGAATTTCACGGTGATGTCTAACATTTATGCTTCTTATAGGCGTTGGTGTGATGTGGAACGACTACGCAAAGAGATGAGAGTAATTCTTAGGTATATTTGGCGTGTTATATGTTATTTATATATTTAATGATTAAGATTTATTTAACACGTAAATCTTATCTGTATTGCACATAAATTCTATTTATACAAATTTAATTTTAATCCTTAATTTTTTTTATGTATCATATTCTAAGTGCAGCTAAAAAAATTTCAAAAAATGGAGGACAGGTGCAGTTCAAAAGTCAGAGGTTGTAGCTGGATAAAGATTGCTGATCAGGTTCGTTTTTTTGTATCTAGTGATAGATCCCACCCTGAAGCTTTGGAAGTGTATGCTACGTTAAAAATGTTGATTAAGACAATGAAAGAAGATATCTTGTGGACTGTGAACATGGAAAAATTACAAATACATCCTTCAATTAATTTTGATTACCTGTAAATATGTCCCTCAAATTTTTCAAAAAAAATTTTACTTCCCTAAACATATATCCTTCAACGTTTAGAAATTTTAGAATTTAATTAGGGTTAGGACATTTCATTTCTGCAATTTTTTTTAATATTTTAATTTTTTAAATTTATTTTTAAATCAGTAGGAGTATGTTATATAATTAGAACAAAGGCTGTGAAGTAGCAGTTTTTTCTTTAACGAAAGATCGACACAGGGTTTTAAATGTTGAAGGGGATAGTTTAGAAAGCCAATTTCTAATTTTTAAAGTTGAAGCCATATTTACAAATGACATAAAACTAACTGGTATATTTACAATTTTTTTCTTATATTAAGGGTTATAATAAATTTATAAATGGTAGTTTTGCTGTCACTATTGTTTAAACAAACATACAAATTGAATGTTTAACTACCTTCATGGCTTTTCCCCCTCTTATCTTCCCTGTCAAATCAGCAAATTCACAGTACTTATTCCCATCTTGAATTACTTACGCCATGTTTGGTGTATCGAGAGAGTGGGAAATGAAGAAGAATTTTTTTTTTTTTTAAGATCTCATTTAGATTTTATTTAAACATTAAAAAGGAAAAAAGAATTTATTCTCTTTATATAAGCATGTAAATCAAGAAACTTACTGTATTTAATTTATACATAATCTATTATATTTTATTATTATTATTTTTATTTTTTTTAAGTAAGGATATAAAGATTATTTTTTCACTCTTTTTTTTATTTCGACATTTTTTTAATCTAATCAAATGTATAAATGAAATGATATTCTTATTTCTTTTTATATTATACTAAATATAATTATTTTATTCTATTTACACCTTTATTTCTTTTTATTTTCTTACATACCAATTTTATGTATCAACTAAGATAATATTATATTCTCTTCTTTTGTGTTGCTTTGAATATCTGTTTCAAATGGTTTCCCCCAAAATTACCCTCCTTGGGAAAGGCTTTCAATACAATCCATTTTGATGAAAGCCAGAAAGTATTTGAACTATTTGGTTGAGTATGCAACTTACTGTGACTTTAAGTTCTATATGCCGTACTTGAACAGTTAAAGCTAACATATAAAAGTTGGAGGGTAAACTAAACAGGCTATGCATATTGTAATTTGTAATTTTTGTTGGTGTAACAACTTAAAAACAAGAATAAAGATTAAAAGAAAACGTGAAAGGAATAAAAATAAGAGTACCCGTGGTACTAGGTTGAAGCATGGATATCACTTTTTAAGAAAAATTTAATTAATGATTCCCACAAGTTAATTTTATTATACCATTGATTCCATTAATTCATAAAATGAACTCGCTAAAAAATTGAATAAGAACTTGTCAAATTAGTTAAAACCAAATTGATTTAATGTTTTCAATCGATTCTATTTTTTTTTTTTATTTTTTCTTCCTTTATTTTGAGCAAATATAAAAAAACCAAAAATAAAAAGTAGTAGAAAAAAGAATATGGTGAAACCAAGAGAAATTTAAAGAAAAAAATATATGAAAAATAAAAAACATGTATTTAGCCATTTTTTATATTTATTCTCTATCATATTTTACCTCCTAACAACATCTCTTTCAAATATTAATAAATTTGATTAAAGTTACTTCTCTCTCTTTATTAATATTTCAAATTAACAATTAATAATAATTATAATTTATTTGTTGTATTAGAATTTTAACATATAAATTTATTTGTTATATTATAATTTTAATATATAAAATTTTAAAAAATATATTTAATTATTATTAATTTAATCACAATTCAACCATAGTCAAATTAATAAATCATAAATTAATATATTTACTTATTCAATAACTAATCTAATTTTAAAAATATTATTTTACATAATAAATATAGAGACACTGTTACCTCTAAAATACAATAGTCCAAGTACTTATTTAAGTTTAGAATCTCTGCACAAAGAAGGCAGAGAGCACTTTTTTCACTCACATCGTTAGCCATTAACACAATTAAAAAGTATTTTATTTTATTTTTTATAAAGATATCGAATAATGCTAATTTGCTCGGTTTTATTTTAATAATAGGCTGACTCAAAGATCTTCATTTTTTTTATTAAATTTTCTTCATTATGTCCTTTATTCCAATTTTTCAAAAGATTTATACAGGTTTTTCATCATAAAAGCATTATTGGAATTGGTGAATGCTTATCAAGCAAGGGTCAGCAACTACAATTTAACTGAAAAGTTTTTGCTTCTATGTGGCTCATCATGACAATTGACTCCATTTTTGTTGCCTCTACTACAAAGATAAAATTTTTTAGGTATTTATTATTAAATTGTCTTAATTGAAACATAATATAAAAAACTGCATATCTAATAATATGATAGGAAAGGAAAGTTATATTTTATAATTATATTAAAAAATATAATAACATGTACTTAAATTATTATGATGTATGGATTTGAAATTACAAAAGGAAAAAAAATTGTACTTACGCATTGTGTGAAGCCGATGTACCATTGCACCTAACCAAAGTACTAATAAGAGAAAATTATAGTTAAATTTTAAATTAAAAACATATATTAAATTATTCTAAAATTTAAAATTATTTTAAAAAATTTTAAGAATAATGACTTGAATTATAATTTTTTATATAATTTTAATTTTTAAAATAAATTTTAAAATTTAAAATTTTTGAATATAACTTTTTTCACCTTGATAATATCAATTATAACTTTTCCAACTAATAATACGTTAAAGTGCTGTAATCTGCGTCTTACCTGTAAGAAGCACTTGGTTAACTTTTAATCAAAGCAACATGACTTGATGTCTTACTTGAAAGAATTGCATTTAGAACAATTCTTACGTACAGGTACAGGTGCGTCATGTCATTTGTACATTTTACGATTTAGATTTATTTTGTATATGAACCCCACTTATATTACACATAGACCCCATCTATACAAATTTAATTCTAACTATTAATTTTTTTAGGTGTATCATGTTTTAAATGCACTTAAAAATTTTTTTTGAATTTACGGGTCATCTCTTAAACATGGAGAGAAATATATATATATATATATATAAAGAATTTTACTTAAATTTAAAGTACTTTTATCCTATTTCAACCAAAGAATCTCAGACTTGTAATATTCTAAAGGGCATCGAATTCTGGGTTTTGTTGCATCTGTAAGAACATTGAAAACATTGGTGTCTTGTCACCTTGTGTGGACAATGGCCTTAGAATAAAAATATCATGTTTTTTAAAATTTTGACATCATTAAATTTGCTTTTTGAGCCCCTTCTTGCGGGCAATATATTTATTATAAAAAATAACTCACATAATTTATTGTTTGAATCAATAATATATTATTATAAAACGGTCTGTGATATCTAAATTGGAGGCGATGAAGTAATTATTAAATCCACAAATAGGACCTCTAATGTAGAGGTGTTTTCTAAGTCAAGACTTTTGAATATTATTATTATTATTTAAAATAATGGTTAGACGTATTTTTGGGTTTTGATTGAGATTAACCAATTTCTACACAAACATAAAGGCATACACTTTTACATTGATCTAATATATTGAAGATTTTGTTTTTAGAATATTTATCAAAAAATAAAATTCAAAATAATTATCAATTAATACTTTTGAGTATAACGTGAAGGTTTGAACGCACAATTTTATTATCAGAATTTTCAACATGCAATGCTGTTTTCTTCAATTAAAAGAAATAGATATACAAACTTCAAATTACATTAGAATTGGATTTAACCAACTTTGAAAGTGAACCGATCATAGAAAGATTTATAAAACTGACGAGAATGTTATCCTCCATCTAGATGCAGAATGCAAGATTTGAATGATATAAAATTTATGGAAAGACTCCTAAAGTAGGTAGAGTCAAGATTGGAGTCTGTCCAATTATTGAACTTTTAATGTGTGGGTTAGCTACAATAGAGAATGTCATAAAAGAACAAAAATATTATTATTATTATTTTTTAATTTGACTAAATTATATTTTATATTCTCTTAGTTTAAAAATATCATTTAATTTTGCTTATTTGATGTTTATTAGAAAAATGTTAGGTTTAACATTTTTATTTAAAATCTTTTAAATAGATGCTTTTTTATTAGAAATATTTCAAATAAAATTTTTACCATAATTCGAAATTAAAAAAATATTTTTTTTATCTGTTTATTTATTAGAAATTATTTTATTTTTAAATTATATGATCTTGTAATTTTATTTTAGATTTTGTTAGTTTTAATTTTAGATATTCGATATTATTTTTATCAATCTCAATCTCTATTTTCTATAAATTTATTATAGATTTTTTTTATTATTTTTTATTATTTTTTTTTCATGTTAAAGAAAACTACAATATCTTCCCGATAGAATATACCAGAATCTTCAAGATCTTTAAAGATTCTATCAATTCAATTTTAAAATATTTGCGATACTGTACATAGTTTATGCCATTATTGCCTGTGGATAACTTCCATATAAAACGCTGAAACCAATCAAAAGTTTTGATTCGTCTTTTAATTTTATCTGATAATATTTAAATTTACAATCAATTTATTGAATATTTTCGTTTCTTTAGCTTGAACAACTAATATATCTTTTCCTATGAATAAAGTAACCATCAAATTTAAATTTTGATTTGACATTTTATAATTAACCACCATCCTAATTTTTATTTGTGCAAGGTTTCGTATCAAATTCGATTTTTCTGCACCAGTAATTCGGTGCTACTTCTTTTTTAAAAAAAAAAATTCTTACACATCATTTCTTTTAATTCACAATTGAAAAATTAGTTTTATTTTACACTTTCTTTTTTTTAAAACCAAATGAAATAAAATAAAATATGAACTATTAAGATTAGATTTAGACAATCTAAATTGGTGTTGCTTGACTAGTGCAAACAGACGGTGAGCATTTCGTATCATAAAAGCATATGACTAAAATGTAGGCTATTTATGGGTTCAATTAATCATTTTTTTCTAGCAATCATTAAATTTAAAATTTGAATTCATCTATATCTAATTTACTATAGACCATATATTTAAATATAATTAATTTATTATGATCTTTTAGTATTAGAGCACAATATCTAGAATTTTTAGGCCATAGTTTTAATGGGTTGTTATTAAAATTGTCTTTTTCTATTATAAAATTATGTATTGAATTTTAATATTAACTTATCGTGTAAGCTAATTTTATTAATAGAAAGTAAATTAGGAAATAATTTTTTATAATATACATCAAATTAATAGTATGAGAGTTTGATGATATTTTTAAAATAAAAGAATAGCAAATGTAATTTAACTAAATTAAGAAAATAATTTACTAAAACAATAAAGTAAATAACAAAGGGAAAAGGTAAATGTATTTGTTAAAGATTAAGCACCCTCTTCACTCACATCAGAAATATTTTTGGATTTTAATCTGATTTAAAATTTCTTCTAAAGCGATCTTATGTTTTATTTCTATAAAAAAGGCTAATTATAGTTTAGGGTCTTAATTTATTACATTATTCCAATTGCGTACCTATGGAACGGGTGCTTTTATTGCTTTTATGGAAAAATCAAAATTGTAACAAAGTAATCAAAATAAAAAAGTGATACTCTGTTACAAAGACCCATGGTTTTCTTAATACTAATTTTTGTAATAAAATAATTATTTTTTTAATATGACAGTAACCATAATTTTTTTAATAACAACGTTCAATACTTAGTTTTCTTATGAATAGTTGCTTAATTGAGCTAATCTCTTCACATTTAGTTTAATAGATTTAAAAACGTATTTTTTTTAATAATTTGAGTTTAATAGTTTTGAGATTAAAAATTTTTAAATATAACACACTATTGAAATAAAATGTTTAAAATTAGCCGAGAAAGAAAGAGTCGGGACAAAGTCCAAATACCATGAGTGTGATAAAGGGAATTAAATTTAAGCATAATTGTTTATATTTTTATAATAAATTTTTTTAAAAAATTATAACATATAAACTAAATTTTTTGAAGAAATTTTATCATACAATATTGAATTATAAAAATTATATATTTATTATGTTATTATTAAAAAATTATTTATTTATTATATTTTAATTAAAATTATAATATAAATATAAATAATTACATATATTTTTTTAATTAAAAAATAGTATGTACGAAATAAGAAGCCAAAAAAAAAAAGATAGGATGACCACATATGAATTGCTTAACTTGTGGATTGGGGTAGTTGTGGGACCCTTGTTGAAGTCTCTCGCGAACCACCCTTTACGGCGTTAGAATTCCAGAGTATCTCATTTGCACATGACTCCCAACGAATTTTCAATTTCATTTGGTTCTGACAAGCTGTAAAAGGGATGTTTGTTTGTGTAAAATGCAGAGGGAATTTTTTTATATAATTATGTATAATATTTATTATATTTTTATAATTATTATTTATTAGTTAATAATATCTATTTTTCAAAATTTAAATTAAATTAAGCGTATATAATTTTTTTTATTTATAAAATTATTTTTTTAATATTTTATTTTTTTTATATATCAAATAGGCTGTAATTTTGATAAAATTAGTGTTACTTAGGCAATTTAAAATTAGAAACATTTAAGCATAAAGCATCAGTATGAAAATTTAAGTGTAAAAGTCAATGATATTATCACCAAGACTAGGATGCACAAGGGCGTGGTTAGGCTAAGTTTTTGTGTAGCACGGTCTGATAGAATTAGTCAATTTCTTCTTTTTTTTGGGTAAAAATGTTTTATCAATATTTTAAAATAACTTTATAAAAATAAAATTTTTATATAAATTTTTGTAAAATATTATACATATATATATATATATATATATATATATATATATGAAAGGAATAGACCAAGAAAAATTAGCCAACGTACATTTTGAATCAACTTGATTCAGCCAGGTTCATTGGGCTAGTCAGATCAAAGTGCACCTCTAACCAAAACCCCAACTAATTTGAAAAATATGTATTTTTACAATAATTTTTATTCATATACATAAAACAAATTGTAAGTGCTATGAATTTTATTTAATAAAATGAGATTTTATCGTTTATTAAAAAGAAAATAAATCTGTAAGTGCTACAAGAGCTTGTGGACCTAATATTTTCATAAGGATCTTGTCCACGTATTGCTAATGTCCATACAATAAGAGTGACATTAGAAAATGCTAAGACAACAATTGACAAAGACACTTAGTTATATAAAAGGCATAAATCCTAAACTACAATTACAATGTGCTGCTATCCTTATAAAATAACTACTTCATCCTAAGTAAATATTATGAACACTAATGGCTATAGACAATTCATAATTTTCCTCTTAATCAAGGAAAAAAGACTCATTATATTATTCAAACTAAGTAATATAATAATTTCAAGTTGAGCTAAAATCTTTCATCTTTATATTTCCGATGGTAACAATAAGATTTAAATTTTAAAAGTTAATCTTAGAGGGTTGGATTAACATTAGACAAATTGTCACAATTTAAATTTAAATTTAGATTTTACAGATATATTAGATTAAGGTGGTAAGATCATGTGATTACGTTGTAAAAACTTCACACATTCTGTAATAAAAGGGACAAAATATTTATTAAATCATTATATTTTTTGTTGTGATGTTTTCATTAAATTACAACTTCTGACTTAGTATGTGATATAGGCTCCACATAAACTCTACATTTTGGCAATGCTTAATTTATGGGATAAAAATTAAATAAATGAATTCCTTAAGCAAGAAAATTAATTGTGTAATTTTTTTCCCCTAAAAGATAGGATTCTTGACTAATTCTATAATAGTTGATAGGATTCTTGACTAATTCTATAATAGTTGATATTGAGACGCAAACAAGACTAACTTATTTTAATGATTTTCTTTTTAGAAATTCATTTATATTGTGGGCCAATGATATTGAAAGATCACAATTTTTCCAACCATGTATTATAGTTAGAAATTTATTTTATAAAAAAATATTTCTTAAATATTAGGACTAAATATAATTGGAGTAAACTTATATATAATTTTTTATATTCTTACTATTAGAGTTTTTAATTAAAACATAATAAGTATATAAATTTTCAATAATATATATATGATTTAATTAAAAAATATACAAATATTTATAAAATTATACACCAATTATGTTATTATTAAAAAATTATATATTTATTATATTTTAATTTAAAAACTTAATAAAAAAATATAAAAAATTATATATGAATTTTTTTCAATATAATTTGGTACACTGGTAAAGCTAAATTTAGAAATGGGGTAGGTATAATTGTAGATAAGTTTTGAAAAAATATTGTAGTAGATGTCAAAAGGTTAGGAGATAGAATCATTGCATTAAAGTTTGTAGTAGAAAAGAAAATCTTTAATATTATTAGTGCTTATGTACCACAAGTAGGGTTAGAAGGATATCACAAGGTAAAGTTCTGGGAGTATTTAGAA
This sequence comes from Erythrophleum fordii, assembly GCA_032878935.1. Taxonomy (NCBI): domain Eukaryota; kingdom Viridiplantae; phylum Streptophyta; class Magnoliopsida; order Fabales; family Fabaceae; genus Erythrophleum; species Erythrophleum fordii. Next base: position 14,885,558 of record JAVQMF010000047.1, on the reverse strand, counting down.
TATTTAGTTCATGAAATACCATTAGGAGAAAAGATTCTTTTAGGAGGGGATTTAAATGGTCATGTAGAAAGTGTATCTTCAGGTTATGAGCGTGTTCATGGAGGACATGGCACAAGAGAAGTAAATGCAGAGGGTAAAACTATTCTAGACTTTTCATTAGCGTTCGATCTTATAGTAGCTAACACTTATTTTAGAAAGCGTGAGGAACATCTTATCACGTACAAAAGTAGAAATGTATGTTTTCAAATTGATTTCTTTCTTATAAAGAAATCGGATAGAAAACTTTGCATGGATTGCAAAGTTATACTTGGAGAGAGTTTAACTACTTAGCATAGAGTTTTGGTTATGGATGTAAGAATTAAGAGGAGAGTAAAAAGCAAAGGTGAAGATAGGGTGTTAAGAACTAAGTGGTGGCAACTAAAAGGAGATAAAGAAAAGAATTTGCAGAGACAGATTGTGGAGGAAGGATCTTGGGAAATACAAGGAAGTACTAACGATATGTGGAATGAAATGGCTAAAGAGATTAGGAAAGTAGCAAAGGAAATATTAGGTGAATCAAAAGGTTTTGGATCTAGGGATAAAGAATCTTGGTGGTGGGATGTAAGCGTGCAAGATAAGGTTAAAGTTAAAAGAGAGTGTTATAAAGTGTGGTCATTATGTAAGGGTAATGAAAATTGGGAAAAATATAAGGTAACTAAGAAATACACTAAGAAGGCGGTGAGCGAAGCGAGAGCGAGGGCATTTGATGGGTTATACCAAGCTTTAGGTACTAAAGTTGGAGAAAGAAGTATTTATAAGTTAGCTAAAAGTAAAGAAAGAAAGACAAGAGACGTGGATAAAGTGAAATGCATTAAGGATGAAGAAGGGAAAGTGTTGGTCACGGAACGAGATATCAAAGAACGATGGAAGGGTTATTTTCATAGGCTTTTTAATGAAGGGCACGAGATTTTATTGCAATCGGATAGGCTAGACACTAAAGCAGAGAATCAAAATTATACTTTTTATCATAAGATTTGTGAGGTAAAGGTAAAAGAAGCATTAAAGCGAATGAAGAATGGCAGAGCAGTTAGACTGGATAATATACCCATTGAAGTATGGAAGGGTTTGGGAGTGAAAGGTATAAGTTAGCTCACAAAATTATTTAATAAAATTATGAGATCTAAGAGAATGCCAGACGAGTGGAGTAAAAGTACTTTAATCCCTATTTATATGAGTAAATGGGACATTCAAAATTGTGCAAATTATAGAGGAATTAAACTCATGAGCCACACTATGAAATTATGGGAAAGAGTAATTGAGCGAAGGTTAAGGAAAGAGAGTCAAGTTACGGAAAATCAATTTGGTTTTATGCCAAGAAGGTCAACTATGGAAGCAATATACTTGTTGCGAAGATTAATGGAGAGATATAGGGAGAATCAAAGAGATTTATACATAGTGTTTATCGATTTAGAAAAAGCTTATGATAGAGTGCCAAGAGAGGTTCTATGGAAGGCTTTGGGAAAAAAAAGAGTTCGTATAGTTTATATTTGAGCAATCCAAGACATGTATGATAAGGTTACAACTAGCATAGTAACAAAAAGTGGACTTACGAAAGATTTTTCGATAACTATTGGTCTACATCAAGGGTCAACTCTAAGCCTATCTTTTTACTTTAGTTTTAGATGTGCTTACTAAACATATCCAAGAGCCGGTGCCACAATGCATGCTTTTTGCAGATGATATTGTCTTAGTTGGAGAATCGAGAGAGGAAATGAATGAGAAGTTGAAGAGGTGGAGACTAACTTTGGAAGCTCACGGATTTCGTTTAAGTAGAAGTAAAAAGGAGTATATGGAGTGTAAGTTTAGTATATGGAGTGTAAGTTTAGTAAGAGGCACACCACTTCTAGCATAGAAGTAAAAATTGGAGAACATATCTTACCACAAGTCACATGATTTAAGTATCTTGAATCCATCATACAAAATAACGGGGAAATAGAAGAAGATATAAAGCATAAGATTCAAGCAAGGTGAATGAAATAGAGGAGTGTTTCGGGTATTCTTTATGATAGAAGAGTACCACTCAAACTTAAGGGTAAATTCTACTGCACAGTTATAAGACCTGCAATGTTGTATGGAACTGAGTGTTGGGCAATAAAAAGTCAACAAGAAAATAAGTTTAATGTTGTAGAAATGAGAATGTTGCGGTGGATGACACACTAGACGAAATAGGATTAAAAATGAATGCATTAGAGAGAAGGTGAAAATTACACTTATTGTAGAAAAAAATTGTAGAATCGAGACTTAGATGGTTTCGTCATGTAGGGAAGAGACTTATAGAAGCCCCAGTTAGGAGAGTAGATGAGATGGAGAATAGTCCAATAATTAGAGGTAGAGAAAGACCAAGAAAAACTATATAAAAAATTATTAAGAGAGATTTAGATTTAAATGGTTTATCTAAAAATATAATTTATAATAGATATTTATGGCGTCAATTGATCCATGTAGCCGACCCCATTTAGTGAAAAAAGACTTTGTTGTTGTTATTGTTGTTGTTTTAATTTGAGATAGACATTGCCTTCATCCATTTATTTATAAAATCAATAATTATAAAAGCCATCTTTTTCTTTTGTGTTATTCTATTCAAAACTCCAGCTAGGTCATCAGAAGTTTGTCTTTGTTGACGCGGCATTCTTTGAAAAGTTAAAGCTTTTTGGGTCAACGACTTTCTAGCTTTCCAACACTTGTCAGAAAGTCAGATGTTGTCGTGTACATATATTTTTCCAATCCTTGAGTATTTTTGACTTGTGCTTTCTAGGACACTTTTTAAAAAAAAAAACCAACCTTGGAACTTGCATATATGAAATATAAAATTAATGAAACCATAACACAAATAAATCATAAACTTCAGAATTTTATCTTATATCTCATATATAATAAAATATTTTTTAGAAAACTGAACTCTTTACAAAATAATTTATTTAAATGTTTTGTAAATTTATTTGAATTACTATCCTAATACAATTTATATAAAATTATTTTCATATAAAAATATATTATTAAATTGAGAGTTGACTTAATTATATTTGTTGTGATGTGAAATTATGAAAATTTTTATTATTTATGAAAATAAATTACCCAAATAACAAATTTTCTTTATTTTTAATTATTTTTATTTTATTAATTTTAATTTAAGGATAAAAATTAAAATAATACACAGAAAAAATTAAAAAATGATGAAATGTGATTTAATTTTTTTTCTACTTGTAACTTATTTTTATTTACCAAAAATAAAAAATGCAATTCTTGTACAACTACAGGCAGAGTCAGTATCTGCTAGTCTGTCACCAAATTTCATGATGGCAACCGTAACTTTCACCGGCGCACGATAGCGTCAACTAACTTTAATATTATAATAAATTATACTTTTCTTTTCTTTGTATTCATTAAAAAAATAAAATTATATTTATTTCAATAAAAATATTCTTATATTATTTATATCACATCTGAACAATATAAAAACAGATTTTAAATAAAGAGTAATTAAATTTATAATTTTTATCCCATAAATATTTAAAAATATAATTTTTATAATAAAAATTACATAATTTAAGAAAAAGATAAATTTATTCTTAATATTAAATAAATAAATCCTTCAATTTCTTTTTTTTAAAAAGGAAACTAAAAGTCGTTGCTAATTTGAGTGGTCTACAGCTGAAGCTCTCTCTTTTACTACAGCTAGCTTGCCCGCCAATTGTCTCCGTCAAATGAAAAGCCCAACTTACTATTCACGCCGCCGGAGCTCCAGCTCCGCCCAACGGAGTACGCCGGATCACCGTCTCGGCTACTCCTCCAGCTATGCCTCCTCCGAAGTCACCACCACCTTCGAGAAGTCAAACTCCGGCCGGAATCCCGTAGCCGCCGCCGCCAGATCAGTAGCCGGGATTTTCGTTGCTTGCTTCACCCCACCGAAGGCGAGTAGCTCGAAGAGTTTCGTGGATTCTGAAGAGTTTAAAGCTCCCTCCTCCGGTAGTCTCGTTTTCTCAGTTTGTGCTGTACAATAGAGGGGAAAAAAATGGGGGTGTCATTTGGGTGGTGTTGGTGGAAATGTGTGCGTGCTTCTGTGTGTTTTGGATCTGAATTTTGAGTCTGATTTCTTAGCTTTGATCATATGCATCTAGCGGTTTCTCTTTCGAAGTCGTATATACTGCTTGGCTGCTGAGAAAACAGTAGAAATGTGAAGAAAATTTGGTTGAGTTGAAATTTTTTGTGGGTATGATGATCGGCTAAGCATACCTGAGGTAGTACATCCTATGAGTAGTACATCCTATGAGTCCCTCGTTATAAGCGAGTTCCTACTTCGAATGAATAATTTCTTCGATTCATAATCCTAGCTTAATTTAGCTTGTGGATTTCTATAGTAGGCGAGCAAATCTTGACGCCCATAAACACAATTCATCAATTTCTGCCTCGGGTATGAATAGTGCTCATCCCCTGCAACCCTTGTCTTGTCCCTGCTAGTATCTGTGTGTGAGTGGTGACATTTGAACTTAGATTTGCACTTTCTGAGAGCTGAGAGAGCCATCTTAATTTAGTGTGAGAGTTTGACATTGCCCTTCTTGATTACTTTCACAAATTTGGCAGAACATCCAATATAAATGCATAACTTGATTACTTGATCAGCACATTTTCAACTTGGGGGATGATTACTTCGGAATAATTAATTCTATTTGTTTCTTAGTTGTATCCGATGCTTCGGGAGCTGGTAGTCAGAGAACGCGTGGTTCAAATAGAGGAATCCATACCAGTTCATACAAGTCAACTCAGGGAAAAGAGTCTGGATCTCTGAATTTCACTATGGAGGATATCTTCCAAGCCACAAGAAAATTCTCCCCTACTTACAAGGTTGGCCAAGGTGGTTTTGGTACAGTCTACAAGGCAAAATTCCGGGACGGAACTGCTGTTGCAATAAAGCGTGCCAAGAAGGTTGTTCTTATTTAACATTCCTGTGCTGGGCAGTGTCAACTTTTTGAGGATGATAATTGTTGGTGAAAGTTCTTAATTAATTACCTTGCTTTGCAGAGTCTATATGAGAAGCATCTGAGTGTTGAGTTCCAAAGTGAGATCCAAACACTATCACGGGTTGAACATTTGAACTTAGTCAAGTTCTATGGATATTTGGAGCAAGAAGATGAAAGAATTATTGTTGTGGAGTATGTTCCAAATGGAACCCTTAGAGAGCATTTAGATTGTGAGTTTCTTTATATACATATATATATATATATATATATTTAAATAAAGGTTTTATTTATTCTCTGTGTGAGTTGTCTTGTCCTTGCCATTTGCATGAGCTTTAAGTATTTGTAACTTAATCAAAGTATTATTGCAGGCATTCGTGGGCACATTTTGGACCTTGCTTCTCGGCTAGACATTGCAATTGATGTGGCTCATGCTCTCACCTATCTTCATTTGTATATAGGTATAAACCCCTCGTTCGCCGGACTTTATCACCAGAATTATTTCAGTCATGAGAAAGTGTAAAGTTGTTTGTCCCTGATGATATAAAATGCTCCAAAATATCTTACTGGCATCGTATATTGTATTTCCTTTGCAGATCATCCTATCATTCATAGAGACGTCAAATCTTCCAACATCCTACTCACTGAAAATTTTCGAGCTAAGGTAGCCGACTTTGGTTTTGCCAGACAGGCACCTGACAGTGATTCTGGTGCGACCCATGTATCCACCCAAATTAAAGGAACTGCTGGCTACTTGGATCCTGAATACCTCAAAACTTATCAACTGACTGAAAAGAGTGACGTTTATTCATTTGGCATTTTGCTTGTTGAACTTGTCACTGGTAGACGTCCCATTGAAGCAAAAAATGAACTAAAGGAGCGAATAACTGCAAAATGGGTGTGTTTCCCTTTTCCTACCATTGTTCGTTTTTAGGTAGTGATGTTTAATCATGAACTAAATATTCTACATTTTGAAGTGTAGCACCTCCTTTCCGAGATCTATTGGCAAGATTAAGTTACGTGTAATTATGATTGGTAGAGGGTATGATAATTTATTACTTTTATGTGACTTAGTTTTGTTGAAGTGCAGGCTATGAAGAAATTTATTGAGGGTGATGCCATCTCGATCTTGGACCCAAGACTAGATCACACTGCTGCAAATAATCTGGCGCTGGAGAAGATACTTGAACTAGCCTTGCAGTGTTTGGCCCCTCATAGACAAAGCAGACCTAGTATGAAGAGATGTGCAGAGATCCTTTGGACCATCCGCAAGGATTACAGAGAGTTATCAGCTGCAGATTTTCGTTCATTTTCCTCTACTTCCCAAAGGAGTGCATCAATAAAATAGTGAGAAACGATAAAAGATGTCTTTTGGGGGATAAATAATGCATGCATCAAAGAACCTTAGGTTAAACCATGGCCACAAGATCTATCAAGCTTTAGTCCTTGAAGTTAATATACACAAGTTGTTCCTTAAAAGTATCAAACTCATTACAAGTTAATTGTTTTGGTATTACTAAATCTCTTGGCAAAAGGATTCATATGCAATAAGTATGTTATTTTTAGGAATTAACTTGTGTATACATTAATTTTTTAAAAATTAGAGCTAAATGGATCTAATAATTCAAGGACAAAATGGTTAATTTACAATATAGAATCATCAAGCAATTTGAGCATGTGGGTGGGTCGAAGTGATATGCTGGTAATTTTGTGGAACTTGCAGATAGAGTTTTGGCTTGTGTAAAGGAATTTGGTAGCTTAGCTCCAGAGAGACAAGTGCACCGCTTTCCCTGATTTCTTTTTTTTCTTTTTAATTTCTTTTTCTTGTTCTTCTTGGGGAGATGTTTGATATGTGAGGGGGAAAACTTCCATGTACATTTGGCCTTTATCTCATCTGTATCTGCTAGTAATGGGTGTAGTTACCAATAATAGTTTTACACAATTCGATTTCCATTCATGAGAACTGAGAAGCATGATGGACACCTAGTTTATTGAATGTCTTGCAAGTTCATCCTGTCTCTGCAACAACGTTCATGCGTAAGCTCATCTCAATGGATTTACATATTTGAGCTTACTGAGACCAATGGATTTGAAGTCGTCATAACATTTTTTATTTTTTATTTTTTCTGACGCATGGCAGTACGGAGGATCGAAACTAGTTTTGATTTATATTTAACTTTTATAATTAATGATAATTATAAAATTATGTTTACTATGGACACTAATTATATAAAAAAGTTATTTGGCACATCATTAATTGAGAATAAACATCTATTTATGATGTGCTTCAAAAATAACCTCACCTTGTCCGCCTTGAGAAAAAATCGTGGGAGGAATATGAAAAAACTGTTACTCAAGAGAATTTTTCTACTCCAAGAGCAATCAATGGTTAAGATTTAATTTGTATAGGTGGGATCCATGTGTAGTATAGGTGGGGTCCACATGCAGAATAAATCTTAACCATTAAGTGTATAAATGACGTGGCGCTCTCGGTGCATGTAAGAATTGCTCTACTCAAGAAGATTTGATTTGGTATTAAAAAAATTAAGGTGCAATTGGCTTAATTGGAGTGATCTTAATCTTAAATTCTTCCATACTTCTATCATTATTAGAAGATGAAAGAATAATATTAAAACTTTAAAAGATGATTCAAGTGATTTTGTTTCGGATCAACAAACCGTGAGAGAGATGACAATGAATTTCCTTAGTAATCTTTACACTGAGGAGATTGGTCCTAAACCAAGGCTTTCCGTCGCTACTGGTTCCCCACCTCTCTTAGTCGTGATGTTCTTGCTTTTTATTCAAAGGAAGTGTTTTGCTGGGAAATCAAGAACACTGCTTTTAGTATTGGTGCTTTCTAAGTGCCCAACCCAGACGACTTACAAGCTATTTTCTTTCACAATCAGTGGCATTTGATCAGTGAATCTATTTCCAACTTTGTTAGAGAAGTATTCCGTAATCCAACAACGATTCAAAGTGGGAATAGAACTCACTTGGTTTTCATCCCCAAGGTTGACCACCCAGAATGCCTGAAAAAGTTCCAGCCCATCTCTTTATGCGATGTAGGCTTTAAGGTTGTCATAAAAATTATTGCTAATTATTTGAATTATTTGAAAAATCATTTGGGAAAGCACATAGCTTGAGTCAATGTAGTTTTATCTTTGGTCATCACAAGAGATAATATTTTGGGAAAATTATATTCAAAAACTTATATCATACAAAATTTATAATAAAAGATCCTAAAAATTAATATTATTAGTAAGGATTATCATTACTATTAGGTTTTAGGAGATTTATTACCTATTTTAAGAGCTTTACTATTAAGTGTAAAAAATGCTGAATTTTTCTATATTCAATAATAAATATCTTAAAACTAGCAGTAAATTCTCTAAAATTTAATAGTAATTATAATCTTTAAAAATAATTTTAATTTTTAAGATCCTTAATTATAAATTTTATATAATATATATATCCTTAAATATATTTTTTCCTAATATTTTTATAATCCAAGAGGTGATACACTTTACGCGAACCATGAAGGAAAAGAAAAGTTTTGTTATTGTGAAAGTTAAACTTGAAAAAGTTTATAATCATCTTAATTAGGACTTGGAGGCTCTTGGTATCCTAAGGTTGAACTTTCATTTTATTAATTTAATTTTGTCTTGTATGTCTAGATGTCAAATGTAGGTTCTATGGAATGAGGTTTCTTCTAACCCTTTCTTTTCATCAAGAGGTATCAAATAGGATGACCAATTATTTTCATATCTTTTTTGTTTTGTGCATGGAAAGACTCAGCCATTATATCAATTGGGCTTCAAAAAATAAATTTTGGAGGTCGATTGGCTTATCTAGAAGAGGCCCTCTATTGCCCATATTTTCTTTGTGGATGACTTCATTCTTTTTGTAGAAGCTAAAGTGGATCAGATGGAGGTCATGACGAAGTGTTTAAAAATCTTTTGTAGCTTGTCAGGGCAGAAAAATGAACCATAGCAAACCCAAAGCTCCTCTACTTAAAGAATGTTCATGTTTCCAGGGCACTTGAATTTAGTCAGGTTTTAGGAGTCACTCTCACAAGTGATTTGGGCGAGTATCTTGGGAGTCCTCTTTCTTCATAAATGTGCCTTTGGGGGTTGTCTTAAACACATTTTGGACCAAGTGCACAGAAAAATGTCCTCTTTGAAAGGTTAACTCCTTAATTTGGTTGGTTGTACCACTCTCATAAAATTTGTTATTTCAGTTCTTTTAAGCTATTGCATGTAAACCATGTATTTGCCTAATCATAGTTGTGAAAGTATTGATAAAGTTAGTCGCAACTTCCTTTGGGGATCTACTGAGCATGATAGAAAAGTGCATTTAGTAGCTTGAGATAGGTGAGGTCAACGTAAAATAATAGAAGCCTTGGTATAAAGAAGCTTTGTGCCCAAAATGATGCTTTTCTCATAAAGCTCTGTTGGGGTTTGATTAGTTATAGGGATGCCTTTTGGGTGCATGTTTTGAAGATTAAGTATGGGTGTGGGGTAGATAGAATTCCTAAGGTTCATAGAAATCAAAAAGTGTCCCACACATGGCAAGGGACTGTTAAAGTGTGGGAAAATTTTAAGAAGGGACTTGCTTGGAGCTTGGGTAATAGCTCTCTTGCAAGTTTTTAGACTGATCTCTAGAACCCCTCTTCCTAAACCTTTGCTTCATTACGCAATGGGTATAGTGCCAAAGGATATTTTTCACCCAAAGGTTTGTGATATGGCTGTTGTTTAAGGCGGATAGGATTAGTGCAATTTTAAGCACTTGTTTCTTTCTAGTATTAAAGGAGTCATCGCTAGAATAGTTTCTCTTTTCCCTTCTTGCAACTACAATACTATCACATAGGGGTAAGCCTATGATGACTAGTTCTCTTTCCATTCTGCCCATTAGACGTTCACTGATGTGATTGGTAGTCACCATAGCAGTCCTAGGGATAAAATTTTGCTATTTTTGCCAACCCACTTGAATAACCTATATGTATAAAACATTGTATATGTAAAACAAGGATGTTGTCAGATGAAACACATCCATTTTGAAAACATGGGTCGAGGTTCAAATTCTTCCAACAACAAATTTTGCCAGATTTCAGATGCAAGACTAGTTCAATTTGATCAATTTACACTAGTTGTAATTTAAAACTAACTAGTTAAACATAGTTCTTAACTAGCATTGACAAGTTCTTAGAATCACTAAATTAGAGGATTGTCCAAATCGAACTAAGATTCGATTCCAATTTAACTAGTTGAACTGGCCAGTTTAATCTATTCCTAATATTATCGATTTCCAATTCAACCCTAAATCGATGAAACTGATTGGTCTAATCCAATTTTAATTATTATGATTAAAAATTTTTCACTAACATAGACCAAACATGTATTTAAACTGTATTAAGTTATACTTCAAAGTTGGGCCTTATAAAGGGAATGCTATAATGTAAATGAAAAATCAATGATAAAAATGGCTCCATTCCTAATATTACCTTTAATTTAAAATTTTTTGACTAAGAATATATTTCATTAAAAAATATTTTAATTTATATATGTATGTAAGTTAACATATGGTATTTTAGTTAAAAAAAAATGAAATTAGGTCAAAACATAATATAAATTTTTGTTCTAGAGGAATTCTATATATATTTTAAAATAAAAATTTATATAATTTTGACAAAATTGGAAAAAAATCTATATAATTTACTCTAACAATTATATCCCAACAGGTGCAAGCTAAAGATCTTGGGTATGTAGAGGGGCTTTTTTTTTTTTTAAGTGGCGTTAGGCATGTTTTTGGTAGCAATAAAAAAGGGAGAAAGTAGAGTGAAAGGGAAAGGGAAACCATGTATACAAGCTTGTTTGGTAACAATGAAAAGGAATCATGGATGGATTTCTTCTCCTGTTTTAAGAAATACTATTCATTCTTTTATTTTTGGTCCAAAATGGTACTTGCCTATGGAAAGAGAAGAAAAAAATATTATTTTTTTTCCAAATGACAATAATATTTTATTTTTTTTGAAGATATTTATATTGAATTATATTAAAATTTAAAATTATTTTAAAGAACTCAGAGACAAGAAATTTGTACTTAAGGTCATGAACTGTAAATTTTTTATATAATTAAAATTTTTTTCCTTAAGTCATTCAAAATAATTGTGAATTTTAAAGCCTTTTAGTGTAAATATTTTTAATTTGAAATTCTCAACTATGATTTTTCCTTTTTGTTTCATGTTAATTAACAAAAATTAATTTTTTTTAATATTTTGACACCAGGGGTGTTTTAGTTATTTGTTTACGTTTCATTTTTATTCTTATATTATTTTTATTTTATCAAATTTTAAAATAAAAAGTATTCAAATTCTTTTTTATGTCTATTAAAAGTAATTTGTCACAAAATTTTATTTTATTTTTATTTCCATTCTCATTTTTATTTTTATAAAAATTTTTACGCTACCAAATATAACCTTGATTTTTAGTGTAAGATTTAAAGAATGCATAAAATTCTCAATCCTTCTGGAATTAATAAAAGCCCCTTTTTTCCCCAGTAAAAAGAGCCCAATTTCGAATCAAGACCCATTTAAGGAAAAGGGGAAATTCAATTTGATCTTTAGGGTCTAGTGGCAGGCCATTGTAATGCAGAAGGCCCCAGTTTAAACTATGTTACAATATTAAGGGGGAAAAAAAATAGTTGCAATATTATCTACAAGCATCTCGAAAAATTATAGCCTAAATTTGACTATCTTTTTCAATCATAGGAAAATATATATATATATATATATATATTGACAGTCCTACGTTTTACCTTATACTGTCACAAATTAAAGAATTTTAATTCAATTTAAATTCCGAATTAATTATATGTATTCATGACTAAACTGAGAATTGTGCAGCCTAAGAAGGATGAAAAATTTTTCAAAACCAATAAATTCTCATTTAATGGTATTAGAGAAGAATAAACAATTTGAGTTTGAATCTTTATCACACGTCAAATTAACGAAGAAAAGAAAGTTCATAAGCGGCACAAAAAGAGTGATATTGTATACGTGGAGCAAAGGTAGCATGTAAAGTCAGCTTTTTATATTATTTATTATTTATAAATATATTATACCGATTTATATATTGCAACAAATTTTTAAAATAAAAATTATAATTCTGTTAAAAGTTGAAAAGATGTGGACAAGAAATAAACTATTTTAATATAAAAGATTTAGTATCTTTCTCAAATAAATAAATAAATAAAATGATAGGGGATTGACTCTTTCTACTTACAAGAACACTATATAACATTAAGGATTGTCTCAGACCCTTTTAGGGTTGGCTTTGTTTAACTTTTGATTTTTTTTATTTAGTATGAGAATACAATATATATATATATATATATATATATATTCATGTTTAATGTATATATATAACCCTTTTAAGGTTGGTTTTATTGGATTATTTAAACATAAAAAAATTATATTCTCATACTAAATCAAAAAATAAAAGAAATCAAAAGTTAAATAAAGCCAACCCTAAAAGGATTTTTAGAGACAACCTTTAATGGTACGTCCTCAGAATCAACTCTAAGCTTTCAAAAGATCTATTTGGGTTAACAAATTGATATGCCATATTTACGAAGGGCTTTTAGATTTAACCTTATATAGAGCCAATTAGAGTTGGACTGACTTTAATTGGTAGTTAAAGTTAGTAGAGCGAACCATAAACTTTTAAGATGTGCTATTTAGACATCCTTTTAGTTACACACACAAGATTGACCTTAAATCTTAATAAATCCACGGTAGGCTATTCTTTTTTTTTTTGTTGATATAGTTACAAACCAAACACTAACTTGAATTATGACAACAACTAGAAAATTTCGGTTGACAATAATATATGAAACTTGCTTTTAAGTGCTTTAGGATTATTTCAACAACAAATGAAAAAAATCTTTTTAGGAGAGATTGAATATCTAGACATATAACCCATAACAATACTAAAGTTTGATAATACATCTAAAGACATTGAGCGCATTTATAAAATAGAAAAGTAATTAGAAAGTTATGAGAATTAGTCACAATCTCTTGTGAAGAGACAAAATTCAGACTTTATTGAATCACTTCTAAAAGTAACTTGACTTTTGGGATATGAAATTTATTCCCATAGTCCCAAGCCCAAACCACACTTTATTCAAACCAGATAAGCAACAAGATTTGATGATTTTGTTGATGTGGAGCTTTATTAGCTACCCAACAATTGATGTACCAATGCCTTTGTAAGAAAAGACCTTGCCATATAGGAATGTTTTTGCTTGGCACTTGCAAGTTCTCTAAATGTGTCTTATCTAGACAATATTGATACGAAAGCTTCACAACTTGTTGCATTGTAAACTCTAGGTCACAGCCTCTATCCTCAAAGATTTTTTGATTACGAGATTGTCATATCACATATAAGGTAATTATGCAAATATTTTGATGAGTCTGATCATCTTTTATGATTCTTCCTAGATTAGGATTCAACCAATATTGAATCCGAGTTACATAGCCTATGTGTCATAAGGTTTGTGATATCTTATCTCACTACATCCTTTTGTCAGGATTTTATGTTAATACTATTAAATTTGTGATAGTTATTAGTCTATGTGTCTCACATAAAGTTAAGAAACAACTTTTCAGCATTTTTGGTGTGAAATTTACGTTTCATCTTGGAATATATTTGGACACTAATATTGATGTTAGGAGGAATAAAAATGATGTGTACAAAGAGGTAGTGAAAAACAATAGATAGTAAATTACAAGTTTAGAAATTAGTATTACTACCACAAGCAAGGCAATTGACTTTAATTAAGTCGGTGTCAAGATTAGATGAAAGTTTTGGCAACTTAAATTACCTTTTTAGGTTGGTTATTTTTTTTATGAAAACTAATGAGAAATTTTCCTCTTATAACATTGGTTCTTTGTCGACATTATTTATTAGCAGAGGAAGAATGCCTATTTTGTCAAAAAGAGTCCATCATACTTTTTTATTATATGTTCTTGTTAGAGCAGTATGATTTGCTTCCTCTTTAGGAATAAGAGCTAATGAGTCTCCTAATATTTAACAAGGTTAAAAAGTTTTAACCTATATTTAAATAGAATTTTTTCAATCCAACCTTATAATTTTAAGACTTAAATAGACTATAATTAAATTTAGTCAAAGCCATATTAACAGCCGTATGGTCACATTAACTTCCTACTTTTTACTTAATTAGGAGCTATTACTTACCTCTGAGTTAGCCACGTGGAGCAGTGAGCTCCTTGCTGTGCGGTACTTAACTTCCTCAAGTCTCCACTTTTATACGCGGCGATCTGATGTGATGAGATCCATTGATGAAATATACTTCTAAATTTTTCATAAGCAAACAATGTTACTTTTTGGTTTTGTAAAATAATCTAATGTGGTCTTTTGTTCACATTATTCATTTAAAATTTAATGTCAAATTAATTATTTCTTCTAATTTTTCCTTTTGTTCACATTTATATTTGGCGTCTAATTAAGTTGTCAGATCGTTAAATTTGACATTAAACTTTGGATTAATATATGAAAAAAGAGCGAAGGTAGTTTTAAAAAATAGAATGGCAATATTTTTTACTTTAAATTAAAATGACTAAATTAAACATTTTTAAAAAATAATATATTTATACACACGTAGATGTACCTTTATATATACATATAATAAAAATTGATCGACTATAAACTAACGCCTCTGGGAATTTCGTGCTTTTGTTTTTTCAACTGCAATTTTTATATATTGCAGGACCTTTTCTTGTTTTGTAAAAATATTAAATATTAATTGAATTTTTGCAATTTTTTATTTTAATATTCAGAAGTTTAATTTTATTTCAATGTTATAAAATTTCTATTTTACAAAACAATATTTTTAGCACCTAAAATTCATAAGTTAATGACACCTGCTGAAGCAAACCAGTGGAGGAGGCAGCCAAGGAAGATCAGTGGAGAGAGGTTAATGGACAACTACCATCAGATCATTAAAAAAAAAAAGGTTAACCCACTTGAGTTAATTAAACCACAGGGGAACCAGATCGTTCAAAACTATTATCATAACCGAAAAATCAAACCATGCGATTAATGAAAATAGACAAATTGGACATTTGAAAAGGGGAATACCAAAAACCACTGACTAAAATTTTGGGTTTCAAAAGGACGAAAATATTAGATTCTTAATTCCATACAGAGAGACTTTGATATCAAATATAAATTTTATTACAACTAATACAAAGATAATTATGAATTTTATGTATGATATTTAAAACATTAATTTAAAATAATAAACATGGAAGAACATATCTAATTCAGCTATCACAACAAAATAAAATTGTTAACACCATATTGTGTTAATAGGATGAATTTTTTTTTTAATATTTCCTAAGTTTGTTAGTAAATGAGGTTAACTCACATGTCAGAGTTATAGAGGAGACCTAGTTTTGCTTTATACAATCTTATTGGACCCTTTTATTATGGATTTCATGAAATTTAATAGCATATACCTTTTGACTGCAAACTATGCCTAAATTATAAATGTATGTTAAATTTTAAATACTTTATAATTACTTAATTAGTTGGTCACCAATATTATATCTTAATAAATCATTAACCAACACATAATTAACGGCCCAATGTGTGACAAGACCTGCAAAAATCAAGAATATTTATTCAGTAACAGATAAGGTTTTAAATTGCGATTATGAGTACTGCGATAGTTATAAAATGAGTTGTGGGTGCTGCAGACTATTATATCGAGGATGCAGCGTGAATTGCATTTGCAATATTATTGTTATTAAAAATATTTTTATAAAAAGAATTTTCTACAAAATCTACTATTGGATTAAAAGTTTTAATTATAAAGATTATACTTACAAAATTCTACATCAATGTAAAATTCTTTCGTACTTTAATAATTAATATATTAATGTATAATATATTTTTTAAATATAAAGGAATTATTAACTATTTGATTACATATTTAATGTTATTAAGTTTTTTTTTTCAGATTAACTATTTCATCAATACTTATTCGACAGATTTCAATCTTCTCACGTTAGCAAAATACATAATCACAGTATCATGAAAATAGAGAAATTGAAACAGAAAAATTGATTATTAAGCGTATCTCACATAATGACGGTAAAGAGAAATTAAGTCAACAGTTACTCCATTACTAGCTCACTATTTTGTAGTGCTTGATCTTGTGCGTCCGTGTGTCTATACCTAAATTAAGTGAAGGAAAAGGACAACGATTCCCTTAATGCGATGATGTCATATGATACTGCTATTTTATTTACATCGCACAATTTACTTTTAATTAAATTAAATTAATGGTTAAAAAAAATTACATGACAAACAAAATTAATAATACTCACTATTTAATTTTACTTAGTCAATTTGTAAAATTTTCCCAATTAACATTAACCATTTTATTAATTATTTAAAGTAACATTTTTTTAACACTTTTACTTAAAAATAAATAATACAATACAATTAAAATAATAATATTATATGATACCCTCCCACGTTATAGTTCGACCAAAGAGCCTATCCTTCTCATATGTTGGACCCTGTCTTAAATTTGTCTTGACTCGAGGTTGCGTCGCAACCTAACTTATGATAAAGCAAGTGGTTGAGGTTCCACCGAGTGTTACTAATCAACTGAGTGTGAGGCATAACACTGATCAAATAAGTGAGACTACCATTATTTTGAACAAACCACAACAACCAGAAGCACTAGATTTACGCTTTCGCTGTGTAACTTTATCATTTATTGATTCGCTTATACGAATGAGGATTTCTATTGTTTAGTCCGTAGAATCATTAGATAGTGTTTCTGTTCATATATAGTTGATCGATCTTGCAAATGGTTAAATCTAACGAGTTATTTTGGTGAACTTGAGGACTAACATGCATTTATCCAAGGCCTCGTTTGATGCTTCGTGCACGATAGAATTAATAAGATAATATATATTAATATAATTTACTTTTACACCACTTTTACTGTCTAAAGATTATTTAATTTATCTCTACTATTCTGTCCGATTTTATATATAAAAAATAAATAACTAACTTATAAGAATTTAAAAACTAGTTAAAAGCAAGTGATTTTGTCCTAAATAAATTTTTTTTTTTTTTAGAAATGCCTCTTATTTAATGTGTGCATTTTTTTTTAAATTAATGATAGTTACTACTTATAGTTTGAAAGACTCATTTAATGGAGAGTATAATTAAAATACTATAATTAATATATCAGACATTAGTGATTTATTTCTTATATTTTATATTAAATCAAATTTAAGAAAATTCTCTTATATATGATGCTGGAGGAAGTAATATAATTTTGGAATTTTCTAGTGTCTTTGTTTCTAAAACTTAGGGTTTGCCTAATACACAAAACGGAAATGAAAATATAAATAGAATGGAATAATTACTTTTAATATAATATAAAAAAATAAAAATATTATTTCATTTATATATTTAGTTGGATGAAAGTAATATTAAAATTAAAAAAATAATAAGAAAATGGCTCTCATATCTATACTTAAAAAAAATATAAAAGTAACGGTAATAATTTAATAAATTTAATTGATAAATATATTTTAATTACTTTAATGGTTGTGATTTTGAAATTTTAACTAATATAATTTATAGATAGTCTATATGTATTTAATTAATCTTATATTTTCTCTCATGTTTATCTGCAGGATCAGATAAGATGATGTTTATCGTGAAAAAATTATTGAGAGATAAATATGGATCAGATAAGATGATGTTTATTGTGGAAAAGCTATCGAGAGAGATTTATGTAGATTTTTTTGAGTACAGATTTACTCAGATTCACACGGAGGAAGTTTATAAAAGGAGGGGTGAAGAACCAGAAAACCATATAGAGATCAGAGGCTTCTCTCCTTCGTTATTTTCTCTACGTTATTTTTCCATTTTTTTGTCTTCTCAAAATTTCTGAAGAAAATTCTTTGAGTGTTTCAAAGCCATGAGTAGCTAATATCTTTGTTTCTTAGTCAAGGTTATTGAGGTCTGACTCTGAATAATTTGTGAGAGGTTTGATTTAATTTTTTTTTCTTGAATATTGAAATATTTTCTATTATTCTGATATTATTATTCAGTTAATTTAATTGGTACCTTATTTTAGCTGAGTAATTACTGCTATCTGATTTTTTTTGAATCTATAATTGTTCAGTTGATTCGGTAGAGTAGCAATTCAATACCTTAGATAAATTAAAATTGTCTTGGTATGTTGAAGAAAATATTTCTTTTGTTTTAAACATATGGGCTTATGTATTGTTAAACGGTGATTGGTAGCTTTTCTTTTTCTTAATGCTATTCAAGGTTTAAATTCCAAGAGCTTATTTGGGATTGATTTATGAATGAGGTTTAATTGAAGAGTTTGTTCCTTTTAAATATTCTTAAGGAAGAGCAGAACATCAGAGCTTGTTGATATTCATAATCAATTTATTTTAGAAAAGAAATTATATTTTTTTTACCTTTTGGGATACCCAATGATCAAATTAGTTGAGTCAGATCTAAAATAAACCTTGGTTGGGAGTTGTTTGCATTAAAATTTTCTCTATCAAAAATATTTTCTGAATTTATTTATTTTTAATTTTCTTTATCAAGAAAAATCCACCTTATTTTATTTTACTATTTTTGGATTGAATAATTTGGCTAGTCTCTGTGGAGTACAACCCTACTCATCTTATTTGCAAGAAATATTATTTTGAGAATAGGAATTTATTTTTGGTGGTTTCGACACCCATCAAATTTTGGTGCCGTTGTCGGGGACTGGTATCATTGTTTAATCCATTTTTTTTTTGGTTTTATGCCTCGTTCTTCTTGCACAGGTGACTTAATCTTTAATTCTGAGATAGAGAAGAAAGCTCGAAAGCTAAAAAGGGAAACAAAGCAGCGAAAGAATTTTTCTTCATCTAATTCTAATAGTGATTTTGTAGTCGATTTATCTGAATTATTCAGAGAACCTAAAATCATGGCTGAAGCAAAACAAACTCTGAGAAGGATGGCTAATCCTGATGTGAACCAATAGCCCATATGCATACAATTTCTAAATGTAAAGGTAAGTTTTGAACTAAAATCTGGTTTAATTCATTTACTACCTACCTTTCATGGTTTTGCAGGTGAAGACCCCCATAAGCATTTAAAAGAATTCCACGTCGTCTGCTCTAGCATGAAGCCGTAAGCTGTAAGTGAAGAGCAAATCAAATTGCGAGCTTTTCCATTTTCATTGATAGACAAAGCAAAAGATTGGCTATATTATCTCCCGTCGGGGTCAATTACAACTTGGGACCAATTGAGAAATCTATTTCTTGAAAAATTTTTCCCAACTTCTAGAGCCACAACAATTAGAAAAGATATTTGTAGGATTCGTCAATACAATGGAGAGACTCTTTATGAGTACTGGGAGAGATTCAATCAGCTCTGCGCAAGCTGCCCATATCACCAAATACCAGACCATTTATTGATTCAATATTTTTATGAAGGACTGTTACAGAGTGATAGATATATGATAGATGCCTCTAGCGGTGGAGCGTTAGTGGATAAGACAATGGAACAAGCCAAAGAATTGATTACTAAAGTTGTTGCCAATACTCAACAGTTTGGAACTCGTGAGAATCCTCCCACAAAAAAAGGTAAACAAGGTAAGTATTAATTCTATTGAACATAGGCTTGATAAACTAACCTCTCTTGTTTAGACAATGGTTGTAGGGAATCATCAACAGGTTAAGGCTTGCGAGGTTTGCTTAAATTTTGGCCACCCTACAGATATGTGCCCAACTTTTCAGGAAGACGAACAAGCCAATGCTGTAGGAGGATTCCAAGGTCAATTCCAAAGGAAATATGATCTTTATGCCACTACCTACAATCCGGGATGGAGGGACCACCCAAATCTTAGTTATGGACAAAAACTCAACAATTTCCAATAGCCAAACTATCAACCAAGGCAACAGGCTCTTATGTCTCAACAGCCAAACTGTCAACCTTTTCTTCTTAAGTCGGGTATGTCTTTAGACCAAATAGTCTGCTTTAGCTACTAACATCCAACAATTTCAGCAAGAAACCAAGTCTAGTATACTTAACTTAAAGAATTAAGTGGGGCAGTTAGCCACAAATTTAGGAAAGCTGAAAAGTCAAAATTCTGGTAGGTTACCATCTCAGCCTCAATTGAATCCAAAACAAAATGTTAGTGCTATAACTTTGAGAAATGGCAAGGAGTTGAAAGAGGCTGAAAAGAAAGCTCCAAAGTATGCTGAAGATGAAGAGTTAGAAAAGGAAATTAAGCTACCACAAGAAAATTTAGAGCCATCCTAAGCCGAGCAACAACTAGTCACTCCTCCTCCATTCCCAAGCAGATTGGCAAATTCCAAAAAAGATCAACAAGAGAATGAGATTCTTGATGTTTTCAGAAAGGTGCAAATTAACATTCCTCTTCTTGATGCTATTAAGCAAGTGCCCAGGCATGCAAAATTTCTTAAAGAATTGTGCACTAATAAAAGAAAATTAAATGATAATGAGAAAATCGGTGTGGGAGAAAATGTGTCTGTTGTAATTCAAAGGAAATTACTCCAAAAATGCAAAGATCTAGGTGTGTTTACCATCCTTTGCAAAATAGGCAATGTAAAGATTGAAAGAGCAATGATAGACTTAGGAGCTTCCATAAATATAATGCCTAATTGGATTTATCAATCTTTAAGTATGGGATCACTTACACAAACAAGTGTGATTATTCAATTAGCTAATAGGTCTATCACATATTCTGAAAGAGTCCTAGAAGATGTTTTAGTGCAAGTTAATGAGTTAGTCTTTTCAGCTGACTTTTATATTTTAGATATAGAAGAGGACCACTCCTCCAAATCAGTACCAATTTTGCTAGGAAGACCATTTTTGAAAACATCAAAGACAAAAATAGATGTTGCTGAAGGTACACTATCTATGGAGTTTAATGGAGAAGTAATAAGATTTAATATGTATGATGCTATGAGATATCCTGCTGATACATATTCTATTTTTGTTATTGATGTTATTGATCCATCTACTCAATAGGTTTTTGAGCTAACATGTGCAGATAAATTGCAGCTTGCAATCACTAAAAGTTTTGATCATAAGAAGCTAAACTCTCTTGATGATAAATTTGCTATTGATGAAGAGTTGAAGGAATCTGTTTTTGGATTGGAGACATTGAAGAATGTCAGGTATAATATTTTTTATATTGATCTTTCCTCATCTCACAAAAAGCTACTTCCATCTGTTTTGCAGGCACCCAAGCTAGAATTGAAGGAACTACCAAGTCATTTAACATATGCACATTTGGGTGATGACTAAACTTTACCAGCAATAATTTCCAACAAACTAACTTCCTTGGAGAATGAAAAGTTGGTTAGAGTCATCAGGGAGTATAAAAAAGCAATTGGGTGGACGATAGCAGATATAAAAGGTATAAGCCCTTCTATGTGTATGCACCGTATACTATTAGAAGAGGGCTGTAAACCTTCAAGAGAAGCTCAACGTCGTCTTAACCCACCAATGATGAAAGTAGTAAAAAAGGAGATATTGAAGCTACTTGATGCTGGTATGATCTTTCCAATTTCTGATAGTAAATGGGTAAGCCTAATTCACATAGTACCTAAAAAGACTGGCTTCACAATAGTTGAAAATGATAATAGTGAGTTAGTTCCAACTTGTGTGCAAAATGGATGGAGAGTCTGTATAGATTATAGGAAGCTAAATGCTTCTACTAGAAAAGATCATTTTCCATTACCTTTTATTGATCAAATGCTTGAGAGATTAGCTGGTCATTCTCACTATTGTTGTTTAGATGATTTTTCAGGATTTAATCAAATTCCAGTGGCACCTGAAGATCAAGAGAAAACAACATTCACGTGCCCCTTCAGTACCTTTGCTTACCATCAAATGCCGTTTGGCCTATGTAATGCTCCAGCGACATTTCAGAGATTGTATGGTCAGTATTTTTTCAGATTATGTAGAAAATATTATAAAGGGTATTCATGAATGATTTTACTATCTATGGTAATTCATTTGATGATTGTTTGGAAAATCTAATTAAAGTGCTAAAACGATGTATTGAAACTAATATGGTACTTAATTATGAAAAATGCCATTTTATGGTAGATCAAGGGTTAATATTAGGCCACATAGTGTCTTCAAGGGGAATAGAGGTTGATAAGTCCAAAATTGATTTAATTAGATCCTTACCTTTTCCCACATCAGTGCGGGAAATTCATTCTTTCCTTGGTCATGTAGGCTTTTATCGATGGTTTATAAAGGATTTTTCTAAGATATCTCATCCTCTCTGTAAGTTGTTGCAAAAAGATGTCCCTTTTGATTTTGATGAAAGTTGCAAAAAGGCATTTGACCAATTAAAAGAGTTATTGACTTTAGCTCCTATTATTCAACCACCAAATTGGGAGTATCCTTTTGAAATCATGTGTGATGCTAGCAATTATGCAGTAGGAGCAGTACTTAGTCAAAAGATCGGAAAGAATGTCCATGCTATATATTATGCCTCAAGGACTCTTGATAGTGCTCAAAGAAATTATTCTACCACAGAGAAGGAGTTATTTGCTATAGTATTTGCTTTAAAAAAATTTAGATCATATTTATTGTGCACTAAAGTTATTGTGTTTTCAGATCATGCAACTCTAAAGTATTTACTCAATAAAAAAAAGCTAAACCCTGCTTGATAAGGTGGATTTTGTTATTACAAGAATTTGACTTAGAGATTCGAGATAAAAAGGGCATAGAAAATTCAGTTGCAGATAACTTAAGTCGATTGGTGCTCAATGAGAAGCTTGAACCAATTCAAGATGCATTTCCAGATGAACATTTTTTTAAGGTTAAAATTTCAATACCTTGATATGCTGATATAGTAAATTATTTGGTTGCTAGAACATTCCCGTATGACTTGACCAAGGCTCAAAAAGATAAAATCAAAAGTGAGTCTAAATATGATGTATTGGATGATTCTTATTTATGGAAATATTGTTCTGACCAAATAATTCAAAGGTGTGTTTCTGAAAATGAAATCCCATCCATTTTAGAATTTTGTCATTCATATGCATGTGGTGGACATTTTGGCTTAAAAAGAACTGCTCGAAAAGTGTTGGAATGTGGATTATATTGACCAAATTTGTTTTGCGACTCATACTTGTTTTGTAAAGCATGTGATAATTGCCAAAGGAGTGGAAGTTTAGGTTATAGAGATAAAATGCCATTAAACCCAATTTTGGTATGTGAGATTTTTGATGTATGGGGAATCGATTTTATGGGGCCTTTTCCATCTTCTTTTTGGTAATTACTACATCCTTTTAGCTGTGGATTATATTTCAAAATGGGTGGAAGCAAAAGCCACTAGATCTAATGATGCTAAAACTGTTGTTAGTTTTGTCAAGAGTTATATTTTTACCAAGTATGGAGTACCTAAAGCTATCAATAGTGATAGAGGCACCCATTTTTGCAACCGTATAATCGAAAGCTTGTTGAAGAAATATAATGTGACTCACAGAATCTCAACAGCCTACCATCCACAAACAAGTGGTCAAGTAGAGGTGTCAAATAGGGAGATTAAATTGATTCTTGAAAAAATGGTCAATCCAAATAGGAAAGATTGGAGCACACGACTAGATGACGCTATTTAGGCATACAGAACTGCACATAAAACTCTTATTGGTATGTCTCTATATTGCTTAATCTTTGGTAAGCCCTGTCACCTTTCAGTAGAATTGGAGCATAAAGCCTATTGGGCTATTAAACAGTGTAATATGAATATGGATGAGGTAAGTGAACATAGGAAATTACAATTGCAGGAACTTGATGAGATAAGAAATGAGGCTTATGAAAATTCTAGAATATATAAAGAAAAGACTAAACTCTATCATGATAAAAATATTTCTAGAAAATGTTTTGAGGTGGGTCAAAAAGTTCTCTTATTTCACTCTAGACTCAAGTTATTTCCTGAAAAATTGAGATCCCGATGGGTTAGACCCTTTGTTGTCACAAAAAGTATTTTCTCATGGTGCAGTTGAAATCCAGAGTTTTCACACTAATAAAATATTTAAGGTTAATGAACATCGTCTAAAACCTTACTATAAAGGATTTCAAGTGAGCAACTTAGATGTAATTGAGCTGCAACTCCCAACTTATAAAGATTAGGTAACGAGGCATTTTGTCTGGCCATAGACTTTAAATAGAGGCGCTTCTGGGAGGCAACCCGCCATAATAAAATTTGAATTTTTTTTTATTTCAATTATTTAATCCTTCTTCTAGTTTGTTTTTGTTTTACCTCAATAACCTTGCACATTTTAAGTATGTTCTTCTTTATTTTGCTACCCTCTCTATAAGCTACTACTCCCCCTTTAGATTTGTGGCAAGTAAGATATAAGGAGCTCGAGGACCCCCCATTGCAATAAAGCTATTCATAAACCAGGGGAGTTTTAGTTCCTTCTTCTCTTTACATTTATATATATGCCTGCAACACTGAGGACAATGCTAATTTTAACTGTGGGGGAGGGGTTTATAGCTATACATAGGGTTTATAGCTATACATATACATGCTATTATACTGAGTTAGAGGAATTTTTTTTACTATTTCTCATTATTTTCCTATTTAAATAATTTAGTTGTTATTTATAAATCTTTAAGCTATTCAATTTTGAATTTGAGTAGTAAAGCAATTAACCCATAAGTTATAAGCATGACCTGAGAACTTAAACTGAGCACAATTATTTAATTATGTGATATGCAAACAAGTTTTTTTTTAGTAAGGAGGGTAGTTTATTATATATTTATTTTTGAATTTATATGCCTAAATTAATTTTTTCATGCACATCCTTAGAGTTGTGATATGATTCCAAAAAAAAAAAAAGAAAAAAAAAAGAGAGAGCCAATTCCACTCCACTGGCTTAAGTGGTACTTAAAATAGCGCAGTAAAAGCTATGAGTGTGCAAAGCATCTTGGTGCTAGTCGAATTATGTAAGCTTGAGTAACTAGGGGTCTTCATCACCAATATCGACACTCGTGTCAAAAGAGACCATAATGGCCCAGGAAAGAGGCTAAATAAAAATTACCCCCTTAATAAATAAAGCAAAATGAAAAGTGTGGGGAAAGCTAAATTAAAAGACTCTAATGATCTCTATTATGTCATTTATGTGTATGCATGGTTGATTGAGACTTAATAAATTCTTAGATAAATATGGTAATTTCCAGCTTTCATGCTCGTCAAATTGTTAGCAATGATCATATTCTAGACATGCACACACACACACACACTAGAGTTACTTGGTGATTGTTAGTGATGAATGGGTGAAAGTTGAAATACAATTTTTCTTGATTGAATAACTCTTACATTTATTTATAACAACTTTTTGTAAAAAAAAAATGGAGAATATAGGAAGCAGTACCATCTCATTGTGCTAAAGCCTCTAATTTTGGTATAGTTGCTCGAGGAGAAGCAATGATTTAAGTGTGGGAAAATTTGATAAATATATTTTAATTACTTTAATGGTTGTGATTTTGAGATTTTAACTAATATAATTTATAGATAGTCTATATCTATTTAATTGATCTTATATTTTCTCTCATGTTTATCTATAAGATCAGAGAAGATGATATTTATTGTGGAAAAGCTATCAAGAGATAAATATGGATCAGATAAGATGATGTTTATCATGGAAAAGCTATCGAGAGATAAATATAGATAAGATAAGATGATGTTTATCGTGGAAAAGCTATCGAGAGAGATTTATGCAGATTTTTTTGAGTACAAATTTACTCAGATTCACAAGGAGGAAGTTTATAAAAGGAGGGGTGAAGAACTAGAAAACTATATAGAGATCAGAGGCTTCTCTCCTTTGATATTTTCTCTACATTATTTTTCTATTTTTTTATCTTCTCAAAATTTTTGAGGAAAATTCTTTGAATGTTTCAAAGTCATGAGTGGCTAATCTCTTTGTTTCCTAGTTAAGGTTATTGAGATTTGACTCTGAATAATTTGTGAGAGGTTTGATTTAATTTTTTTTCTTGAATATTGAAATATTTTCTATTATTCTGATACTATTATTCAGTTAATTTAATTGGTACCTTATTTTAGCTGAGTAATTACTACTATTTGATTTTTTTTTGAATCTATAATTGTTCATTTGATTAGGTAGAGTAGCAATTCAATATCTTTGATAAATTAAAATTGTCTTGGTATGTTGAAGAAAATATTTCTTCTGTTTTAAACATACGGGCTTATGTATTGTTAAACAGTGATTGGTTGCTTTTCTTTTTCTTAATGCTATTCAACGTTTAAATTTCAAGAGCTTATTTATGATTGATTTATGAATGAGGTTTAATTGGAGAGTTTGTTCCTTTTAAATATTCTTAAGAAAGAGCAAAATATCAGAGCTTGTTGATGTTCATAACTAATTTATTTTAGAAGAGAAATTATATTTTTTTACCTTTTGGGATACTCAATGATCAAATTAGTTGAGTCAGTTCTGAAATATACCTTGGCTGGGAGTTGTTTGTATTAAATTTTTCTCTATCAAAAATATTTTCTGAATTTATTTATTTTTAATTTTCTTTATCAAGAAAATTTTCCTTTATCTTATTTTATTATTTTTGGGTTGAATAATTTGGCTAGTCTCTGTGGAGTATGACTCTGCTCATCCTATTTGTAAAAAATATTATTTTGAGAGTAGAAATTTATTTTTGGTGGTTTCGACACCCATCATTTATATAAATCAAATACATTAATTACTCTCAATTTTCATTCTTATATAAAAGAAATAGATTCTATTTCTTTAATATTTGGACAATATTTGAATGCTCATGGTAACACAATAAAAAATGCTGTGTTATATCCAGACACCAGTATAAACTTATTTTGGACTGATCATGGCTTATGAGTCATGATTAACTTTTGAAACAGTCAAATTGGAACAGAAGCAAAATAAGAATGATCAAAGTTTTCTGGTCCAAGTCACAAAAGTAGGAAAGGATTGGATAAAATCCTTGTAGTCAGCAATGTAGGAACAAGGTAAATAGAGAATTAAGGAAGAGGATAGATTCCGTTAACTGCGGTAGGGAAAATATTTGACGATAGCAGGCATTGTTTTCAGCATACAGATTAGCTTATAGAAAATGTACAAGTAAGAGATAATGTCACCGTTTCTAGCATCTAGCAACCCACGACATGTTTGATTTGAATTTTTCATGTATCTATCTTGTTTTTGATGTGTTTCTATTTTTTTCCGCGATTAATTGTTGTCGTTGGTTTTACTTATTAAAGACCTATTTGGTTCTGTTTTGATTTTAATATTTTTAAAATAAAAAATTTTTAAAATAAATTTTGAAAACAAAAAAAATTAAAAGATCTGTTTGAATTATTATTATAAAAAATTATTATTTTAATTTTTTTTGATTTTACAAAACAAAAGTTACAAAACATAATAGAGTCGTTAAAAGAAAATGGGTAGTTAAGCATTGCATTAGAATTTTTTTCCGAGTATGATTTGTTACTTGTACAGTTAAAGTAATTAGAAATTAGTTATATTAATTTGTTATTTGTATAGCTGTATATTCATTTCCTTGTTTATAAATATGTAGTGGCACTATGAATAAAATAACTTTTTCCTTTCCCATCCAAAACTTGTTATGGTAACAGAGCCTGGTTCGTGGAATGGATACTCGGTTTTGCTTCTCATTCGAGTAATCCACCACCTGATTCTATTACCCGCTTCTTTCATCGTGTAGTCTGTCTAACCCTCACACTTCACTTGCTGAACCCTAATCCATGGCTTCCGATTCTTCCGGTGCTTCTTCAGGTACAGCGCCGCCGTCCTCTGCCGCTGATGGTTCTGCTGCAATACAGGATCCATCGAATTGTTACTATGTACATCCGAATGAGAATCCAGCGCTTGTTTTGGTGTCTTCTCCCTTGACTGGCCCGAAGTACCATCCATGGGCAAGAGCCATGAAGATGGCGCTGCTGTCAAAGAAGAAATATCAGTTTGTCGACGACACTATATTGATGCCTAGCAGTTCAGATCCAATGTTTCAAGTCTGACAGCGCTGCAACACTCTAGTTTTGTCCTGGATTTCCAGATCCATTTCGCCGAGAATCGCGCATAGTGTGATGTGGATTGATCGTGCATATGAGGTATGGACGGATCTTAAGGATCGCTTCAGCCAGGGGGATGTCTTTCGTATCTTAGAACTTCAAGAGGAGCTCTACCAGATGCGGCAAGGTGATCTACCGGTCACCAAATACTTCACTCGTCTCAAGATTATTTGGGATGAACTACTTAACTTTCGGCCATTTCCTTGATGCTCTTGTAATCCGATGTGCTTGTGTGGTGCAGTGAACTTGGCCAGAGACTACATGCAACAAGATTACGCCATTCGATTCCTAAAAGGATTGAATGAGCGTTTTTCGAATGTCAAATCGTAAATAATGTTGATTGAACCCCTACCTTTGATCAATCGAGTTTTCTCGTTGGTGATCCAACAAGAAAGAGAGATGAATGGAGGATTGGAGCCCAAGGTCTTGTTCAACTGAGTAGTAGCAAAGAATTCATCTTAGGTTGGAGCTCAGTCACGAATTAGCGGAGGGTCTAGTGGAAACTCAAACAAGCACTGCACATTTTGTGGGAAAGGAAGGCACACCATTGAGACGTGCTCTATAAAGCACGGGTACCCACCTGGTTGTAGGAACAGAGGTGGAGCACCTTCTGCAAATAATGTGGTATCCCAAGCTGCGTATGCGTCAAGCCTTGGTACTCCAAGTGATTCCAATCTGGCTTCCAATACTGCTTCTCTGGGGCTCACTCAAGATCAATATCAAACACTACTTGCTCTAGTAAAATCATCTGTGCCTGCATCCACTTCACAAAGTTCTTAGGATATCTTGAAAAGTCCTTCTACACAAATCAATCATGTTTCAGCCATTCCTCCAATCAGTGGCTTGTCACTGAATGGATCCTTGTCTTCTCTAATTCCAGGTAATACCAAAATTTTGTTAACTTCCATTATGGTTTCCATGTGGATTATTGATAGTGGAGCTACTGATCATGTATGCTCTTCATTATCTAGTTTTTCCTTTCTTACTCGAATAGCTTTTATCCATGTTAAACTTCCTGATGGGTCAGCAGTGTATGCACATTATTCAGGCATTGTTTGTATTTCCTCTTGTATTCGTCTCTTGAATGTTTTGTACATTCCTGAATTTGATTTCAATCTTATTTTTGTTCGCAAACTTACCTTACAAGTTAATTGTTGTGTCATTTTCTTTTCCACTCATTGTCTCATACAGGATTTGAGCTCATGGAAAAGGATTATACATGCTTAAAGATCATGCAAATCAGGATTCTACATCCATTAATTCTAGTGTAACACAACCCTCCACCACTATTCCTTCAGTCCCAATTAATTCTTCTATGAATAATTTTGATCTGTGGCATATGAGATTAGGACACATTTCACACTCTGTTTTTCATGTATTAGAATAACAATATCCATTTCTTTCATGTAAGAATCGTACACAATATGCAAATAAAAACTGTGATGTTTGTCATTTTGCAAAACAACGAAAGTTGTCTTTTCCTATTAGTAAAACTAAAACTTCTCAACCTCTTGAATTACTACATGCTGATATATGGGGTCCTTATAATGTAGCTTCTATACAGGGTTATTGATACTTTCTAACTGTGGTAGATGATTACACTTGTCACACTTGGGTTTCAATGTTGAGATTAAAATTTGAGGCCAGATCTTCCTTTGAACGACTTATTCTTTTAATTGAAAATCAATTTCAATTGTCAGTAAAAATGGTTAGGTCAGATAATGGTCCTGAATTTAATATGCAAACTTTCTTTGGTTCAAAAGGAATTTTACACCAAACATCGTGTGTTGAAACTTCTAAGCAAAACAGTATTGTTGAACGCAAACACCAGTATATTCTTAATGTCACACGTGTTTTAATGTTTCAGAGTCAATTACCTTTGGCATATTGGTCTTATGGTGTCATACATTCTATTCATCTAATTAACAGATTACCTTTTCCTATTACAAATCAAAGAACACCTTTTGAACTTTTATACAAACACTCCCCTAATTTTACAGCATTATGAGTTTTTGGGTCGTTGTGTTATTGACCACGAAAAATTTTATGTGTGTCCGCAGGTGCACGGGTCGGATCAAGTAATTCAGTGATAAGTATGAGTATCGTTCCCACGAAGAATGACTTAATTGCAATTAGGCAATGCACAACCCACTTTTATTCACGTTAAGCAACTAATTAAGCAATTTATAAACTTAGAACTAATTTTAAAACAAAACAATTTAAAGAAAACTTGGTTGGCAAAGAAAATTTAGATAAATCCAAGGTTTTGAAGTTACCTAGAGTCACTACTCCCTTGATGTTTACTAAAACTTAATTTTTTGTTCAATTGCAATTAATTATCACCTTGTGGGTTAAGAGATTCATAAGCTATAACTGTCTGTCGATGTA
Source organism: Erythrophleum fordii (assembly GCA_032878935.1). Taxonomy (NCBI): domain Eukaryota; kingdom Viridiplantae; phylum Streptophyta; class Magnoliopsida; order Fabales; family Fabaceae; genus Erythrophleum; species Erythrophleum fordii. The sequence goes on along the minus strand of JAVQMF010000047.1, from coordinate 14,854,986 downwards.
ATTATAGCCCTACTCTTCCCTAAAATCTAAGTGTCCTTAGAATTAGGTTAGAATGCATTAAATACCATAACCCTCTACAAACCAATTAAGGCAATTAGGTATATTTCTATCCTAATTACAAATTAGATAAATCTAAACTTAATCTATCCAACTCTTAGGTCCAATTAAAACTCCTTTTTCAAGGTAAATTCCAATTACTCAAATCAAATCTAAGAGGTGGCCAATCCCTAAGTAAGCATTAAGCAAGAGAAGGATACACAAAGCTCAAATAATTACAATCAACAAGAAAAACAAAGATTTAGTTCATATCAAGTTCATAGTACTCTAGGTAAAGAGAAGTTTAGCTACACATAGCTAAATCTAACAGCGAATCCTAATCAAATACATGGAGAAGATGAAAAAAAATAGAAAAAGCAAGGGAATGAGAGATATGCAGAAAATTGAGCTCCCCCTTGATTCTTCCTCTTCCTTCACCCCTCCAAGCTTGAAGAACCTCTCAAAGACCACCCAAAAATGCCTCCTGGACGTTCAGAACCCTCCTCTGCCGCAGAATGAATGAAAACCTAGCTGCAATTCACGTTTTGTATCCTCATTAATTAAAACACAGAGTTTTGACATCGAATTTAGCGGCCGCATCTTCAGATAAAGCGATCGCTTCTTTTCCTGGAGCTTAGGAACAACTTCTAAATCCTCATTGAATATAATTCTGAAACAAAAAATATTTTCTATTAATGCAACATCTACTCAATCATAATTATTCACAATTAACTTCATTTATCTTTTTCACTTTTGATTTGGACAATTACTTACAAATAATGAATAAATCCCACTAAAACTCTAATGGATGACTCTCAAATTAAATCCAATTAACTATAAGAATCACAAAATATTGGGATTCATCAGTTATGCTTGCACTTCTCAAGTACAACGTACTAAGTTTGATAGTCGTTTTAGAAAATGTGCTTTTTTGGGTTTTAAAACTGGCACTAAGGGCTATATTCTACTTGATCTTCATACTAGAGATATTTTCTTTAGTAGACATGTTATTTTCTATGAAAGCATATTCCCATTTATTTTTGAAAAACAAGATTTATCCTTACATACTGATTTTCCTATGCCACAATCACTTCATCCTTTAGATTTTCCAGATCCTTTCCAAATTTCTCCTTTTGATTTAACTCCCACTGCTCATGTTACTTCTGCACCCATCCCTTCTACTCTTCCATTAACATCCACTTCTACATCCCAGACATCTTCTGCTTTACAAACACTTGATGATCCAATTGATCAACTTCTTTCACCATCTAATCCCCAGCCATATACTCAACTCAGGAATTCTACTCGTGTGCACCAGAAACCCTTCTATTTGCATGACTATCATTGCTCCTTTCAAACCTCAGCTACATCAAATTCCAGTGGTTCAGATGCTAGGTATCCTCTTTCTTCTATTTTATCTTATGAAAAATTGTCTCCTTCTCATTGCCATTATACACTTTCTGTTTCTATCAATGTTGAACCCAAATTTTATCATTAAGCTGTCAAATATAGTGAGTGGAGACAGGCCATGCAAGCTGAGATTTCAGCCTTAGAGTAAAACTATACCTAGATCTTGACTGACCTCTCAAAAGGTAAAAACCCCATTGGTTGCAAATGGGTGTATAAAATTAAATACAAGGCTGATGGATCCATTGAGAGGTACAAGGCTTACCTTGTAGCTAAGGGGTACACACAAACTGAGGGTATAGACTATTTTGATACATTTTCTCCTGTTGCAAAGTTAACTATTGTGCATTTACTTTTGGCCTTAGCAGCTGCTAATTCTTGGCACTTGGAACAATTGGATGTCAATAACGCTTTTTTGCATGGTGATCTCCATGAGGAGGTGTACATGGTGTTGCCACAAGGTTTTGAATCACTAAAACCAAATTTAGTTTGTAACTTGCAGAAGTCTTTATATGGGCTTAAACAAGCTAGCCGTCAATGGTTTGCTAAGCTCTCCAATGCTTTAGTCTCTTCTGGTTACAGTCAATCCAAAGCAAACTATTCCTTGTTTGTTAAAAGGACTGATTCTTCTTTTATTGCTTTATTAGTGTATGTGGATGACATTATTTTAGCTGGAAATGACTATGCAGAGATTCAGAACATCAAATCCTTCCTGAACACATCTTTCAAAATCAAAGATCTTGGTTTTCTTAAGTTTTTTTTAGGTCTGGAAGTGCCTCATTCTACTACAGGCATTCATATATGCCAAAGAAAATTTGCCCTTAATGTGCTGTCTGACAGTGGGTTTCTTGCATCCAAACTTGTCTCAACTCCCATGGATAGGTCTACAAAGCTCACTAAGGATGATAGGCCTCCTGTTGAGGATGTTTCTTCTTAGCGTTGTTTAGTAGGCTGATTGCTTTATCTCATTACAACTAGACCAGACATTTCTTATTCAGTGCAGCAATTAAGTCAGTTCATGGCTGACCCACGGGTTTCTCTTTTGTAGGCTGCCCACAGAGTGCTTCGTTATCTGAAAAATGCTCCAGGGAAGGGTCTTTTCTTTCCTTCCTCCTCTAATCTTAAACTTAAAGCATTTTGTGATTCTGATTGGGCTGGTTGTTTGGATTCTATGAAGTCCATTACTCGTTTTTGTGTGTTTTTGGATAAGGCCTTGATTTCTTGGAAGTCTAAGAAATAGTCCACTCTGTTTCTATATCTTCTTCTGAAGCTGAATATAGAGCTCTTGGTTCTGTGACATGTGAGATTCAATGGTTGCTGTACTTGCTTGCGGATTTGTCTATTGCACATTCATCTCTTGCTTTAATTTTTTATGACAATAATTCTGCTATTCACATTGCTGCTAACCCTACATTTCATGAGAGAACCAAGCATATTGAATTGGATTGTCATCTAGTTAGAGACAAGGTACAAGCTGGTGGTGTCGTGCATCTTCTTCCTCTTCGGTCCAGTGATCAAATTGTTGACATTCATACCAAACTTCTTGGTCCTGCCCCATTTCATCAGTTATTGTCCAAGTTGGGAATGTTGGATATACATTCTCCAGCTTGCCGCCCGGGGGGGGGGGGGGGGGGAGAGTAATAGAGTCATTAAAAGAAAATGGGTAGTTAAGCGCTGTATTAGAATTTTTTTCCAAGTCTGATTTGTTACTTGTACAGTTAAAGTACTTATAAATTAGTTATATTAATTTGTTATTTGTACAGCTGTATATTCATTTCCTTGTATATAAATATGTAGTGGCATTTTGAATAAAATAACTTTTTCCTTTCCCATCCAAAATGTGTTAAAACATTTAAAAATTATTTTGATTTTTCTGTTTCTGAAAAATATAATATAATTTTATTTTTTTACAGAGCATTTCATTAAAAACATATTATTAAATAAGTTTTTTATTTTTTTAGTCTTAAAAACTGAAAACTATTCTAAAAATAGAAAATTCTAGCCACCTTTATTTCCCAAATAGATTTGAAGTTTTCCTGGTCTTGCTCCCAAATCTGATTTTTCATTTATCTAATTGGCATCAAAAGAGAATGGTGCGAATCTGAAGGGATTGATGCCAGTTTTCTTAGGATAAGGAAATAGGGATATTTACTTGTGGTCTAGATCCCAACCTTCATATATGTTAGGTCGGGATATTAAGTTTTATTTTGGATATTAACAGAAAATTTAAGGAGAGAGCGAGTAATTTTTTTTTTTAAAATTTCAATTACTTTACCAAAGAAATTGCTGTTCGGATTAACTGAAAATGAGTTTTAATGGTATAAATTGAAATTATATAGGTATAATTTAGTTTCCTTCTGAAAAGGGATTAATTTACCATTGACAATTATAATGAGATTTTCATAAACTTTTTATATGACATATATATCAATTTGAATTACATTAATTTCTACAGAGATTAATTAAATTATATTTGATATCTTAACTTGTTTCAAAAGTAATAACATCTAAGTCTTTTGATATTTAATATATATTACAAAAGATTTTCATATTAATACTCTCTTAATGAAGTTATAACTTCATAAATAATATGTATTCCTTTCATAAATAGTACCAATCAAATATTTACATAAGAATCACTTTTAATTCAATTATTGAATTAATAGAAAATACATCTTATGAAAAAATATTACAAAGTAGAAGAATGTCAAAATTTATATCTGTGTCAAATATACATATATATATATATATATAATTAAAAAAATGCCAATTGCGTAAGAAATGGATAAGCTGAAAATGCCATTAATATCTGGCATGAATTGCTGTGGCCTCCTATATATTGACTATCCGTTGCTTAGAGTCTCTCTCTCTCTCTCTCTCTCGCTCGCGCGCGCGCACTCGCACACATATAAATATATATCTTATAAAAATGTATTATATATACATATATATCTATATATATATATATATAATTACAAAAAATGTCAACAGCGTAGGAAATGGGTAAGCTGAAAATGGCATTAATATCTTGAATGAATTGCTGTAGCCTCCTACATGTTGACTATCCATTGGCAGAATCTCTCTCTCTCTCTCTCTCTCTCTCTCTCTATTAATTTATTGTCATTAAATAAATCTTTATCAGACGAGTTTCTTCGGAAATCAATTACGGGATTAAAAGTTCTAATAATGAAGATTATACTCAGAATTCTAGAGTCTAAACTACAAAACAAAAAAATTCTAGCTACGGTTTTTTTTTTCTTTCCATGTTTAATCATAATTAAAACTGCAGTAAAAGGGTTTAGCTATAGTTCCTCAAACCATAGTTAAACTATTCACAAAGATTGGTTTAATTGTGGTTTAGGGTAATAGCAGAAACTACTGCAACTAAACTGTGATATAACTCTAGTTTCCTAATATTAGTTAAATCAAAGGTTTAATTGTGATTCGTAGTAATTGCTTTTAAACCAACCTAGTTTAGCTGCAATTTGACATAACTGTAGCTAAAATCATGGTTTAGCTGCGATAGAATGATTGTAATTAAGTTTTGCAAATGTCTAGCCTTGGTTTAAACCGCTGCTGAAGCAATTTAAAAAATATGTACAAATTAATCGCCCTTTTAAAATTGTAGCCAAACAACCCAACTTATTATTTGTCCAATTGAAATTTAGTCAGACTCATGTCTTGCTGATCTTTAGTAACTATTCAATTGAAAGTCAGTCAGTGTCTAACTTTTTTATTTTACTTTCTAATTTTTTAAAAACAAAATATTTAATGTATGTTTTAAAAAAAAAATATAATAAAAATAGTAATATGAGATATGTGTGTATATATATATATTAATACAAGATATTTAAAATACATATTATTTCATGCCTGGTTTAATTTAAATAAGATTTATGATTCTCATAAAATATGTTGTTTAACATAATATATGTTAAATTAGTTAATTATATTAATATTATATATATGTTAAATTTAAATACATGAAGAAATGAAACTTTTTATATATTTTAACTAAACTGCTGTCGAATTAAGAAAGATTACACAAAAGTAGCAGTTACAGAATAGTTGTTGATTAAATAGCTGTTGAAAAAAGTAACCCTTCATAGGAATGGTTAAGATTCCCTTCGATATTTAACATATACTAGTACGGCCTCTTGCGGAATGTAGGCGGATTCAAAACTTTTTTCTGTGGGTCTCACAGGCGGGGAAAGGTTAAAAAAAAAAAAAGAATGAATAGTGTATTGACGAAATATTAAGAATAGTAAAAATGAATGGAAAAAAGTCACAGGTTTTATATCTATAAAGATTAACCTACTCACACAGAATTTTAAAGCTTTTTTTTTTTTCATTACTCTGTATTTTTTTAACTTTTTCTTCGTTTGTGATTTTTCTGTTTCTTTGTTTGTTCGTGATTTTTCAGCTTTTTCATCTTTTTCAACATTGTTTCTCAATAGGTATGTATAAATAATTCCTTACCATGGAACATATATATATATATATATATATATGATAGATTGAATGCTAGACATAAAAAGATATATGGATGAATTCTTACAAGGTGCAGAAAAATTTGTTGCTTTTGTCTGTGAAAAACTAACTCAAGAAATGGAAAAATTAGGTGTTTTTTTAAATATAAAAATAAAGTTTACTATTGACAAGGTAAAAATTAACTTTTATAAAAAAAGATTTCGACCTAAATATTAATATTTGACATATATAGTGAGGTTGAACCAGAAATAAAAACATAATAATATATATGAAAAAATGATGCTTGATATAGTTGGACCTGATTTTAATGTTAGTAGTTATAACAAAATAAATTTTGATGACAATATTAATTTAAATGTTGAGGAGCTTCCATATTTAAAGGCCCAAAAAATTTTTTATAGCAGTATGCTGGGTTGTGCATGGAGACAAAATCACTAGCTGGTTGTGCTTTTTCCTTCTTTTTCTCTTAGCTGCCCGTGAGTTTTTCTAACTATTCGTTTTCTCTTTTTATGATTAATTTATGATTATGATATCTCTAACAAAAAATTATGATTTAAATATACTTTTAATTCTTTTAATTTCATATAAATTTAATTTGGTCCTTTTGATTCAAAAGGAGATAATATTACTTTTTTATTTGTTAAAATAATCTAATTTTATCTTTTGTCATATTATTCATTAAAAATTTAATATGAAAATTAAATATATGTTGATTTTGACTTTATTTATTCATTTAATTCTATTATCTCACACTTATATTTGGCGTCAATTAAATTGTCAGACTGTTAAATTTGGCATTAAACTTTAGATTAATATATGACAGAAGGACAAAGGTTGTTCTAAGAAATAACATAACAATATTGTTTATATGACCAAATTAAAATTTTTATAAAATCAATAATATATGATATGATATAATATAATATAATTAATTGATTATCAACTAAGGTTTCTTGGGAATGTGTTTTTGGCTTCTCAACTGCAATTTTTATTTATTGTAGAACTTTTTCTAGTTTTCTAAAAATACTCAATATTAATTGATTTTTCCAAATTTTTTATCATTTTAATACTTGAATATTTAAATTTATTTTACGAAAGATTGCATGGCATCATATATTTTAGTATCCTTGTTCTTCGACACTTTGTGTTAAACGGTTTCATGCAGAAGAAATTGTGCAGACTGAAGCAAAGACATGTGAGGTGCTGAGTGATAACTTCAAGGGTCCATGCAGCACCACAGCCAACGGCCCAGAGTGTGACAAGACCTGTAAAAACCAAGAACATTTACTCAGTGGCATATGAAAGGTGGACTTTCGCTGCCGCTTCTCCAAAAACTGTTAAAAACCCTAGTGGACCAAAGGGGCAGCATCTAGTGTACAGAGAAATAAATGAAATAAGCCGAGTACCGCAAGGGTGTCTGCATCACATAGTTATCCATTATAGAGAGAGAGAGAGAGAGATATATATATATATATATATACACATATATATTTCTCTCATCAAGAGTTAATTTGATGAGAAAATAATTTCAGCTGTGTTGGGATGCATCTTCATTACAGAATGTAGTGGAATAATAATAGGAAAAAGAAAAACTTCCCTATTATATATATATATATATATATATTAATTTTAACTCTGATGAAAATTTGAACTCAACATTTTTTATTTCAATAACGATTCTAGTGCTATTGAACAAAAATTTATTAATATATTTTTTTATCATTTTAATGGCGTTCTGCAATTTTAAAATTCATACAAATTCCATATAGTCTTTATTTAATTTAGTATAATTATTAATTCTATGGTGTAAAATTTTTTGTATTAGAGTATGACTTTATTTTTTTTCTTCAGTTTCACTTTTTTGAGATACTAAATTTATACATAATCATTTGAAAATAAAAAAAGTTGTGCAACCAAAATAAAGTTATATCTTTAAATACTGTTACAAAAAATTTATGTGAAATATTAATTGATACACATTATAATTTTCTGCAACTATTACTCTAGTTGTCGATCTTGCAAATGGTATAAATCTTACAAGTTATTTTGGTGTACTCGAGGAGGACTAACATGCGTTTTTTCAACGCCTCGTTTGATGCTCCGTACACGAAATATAGAATTAATAAGATAATATATATTCATGTAATTTACTTTTATACCACTTTTAAAGTTGAAAGATTATTTATACTAATTAATTTTGGGACTTTCTAGTGCTTTTGTTCCCAAAACTTATCTAGTCACTAGTATATACTTATTCAGGAATGATCATGACTCACGAGTCATGAGTAACTTTTGAAACTGCCAAATTGGAACAAAAACAAAATAAAAGTGGTCAAAGTTTATGGGTCCAAGTCACAAAATAGGCAAATAAAATTCTTGTAGTCAGCAATGGAGGGACTGGGATAGATTACGATAACTATGGGAGAGAAAATTTTTGGCGATAGCGTTTTTGACATATAGATTAGATCATGGAAAATGCACAAGTAAGAGATAACTAGGATCTAGCTAGCGACACCCACGTGTTTGACTTGAATTTTTCAGTGTCACAGTTTCTAGTATCTAGCGACCCACAGCGTGTATGATTTGAATTTTTCATATTTCTGTCTTGTTCTGTGATTAGTTGTTGTTTGTTTTAATTTGTCACTCTTTTGTCGCTATTGATAAGCAACAAATTATAGTGACCCCCTTTTCTTCAAGTACATTTGAAGTTTTCCTGGTTTGCTCCCAAATCTGATCTTTCATTTATCTTATTGGCATCAAGAGAAAATGGTGCGAATCTGAAGAGGTTGATACCAGTTTTCTTAGTATAAGGCAATAAGGATATTGTCCATAACTAGGGTCTAGATCCCAACTTCATATAGGTAAGGTCCGGATGTTAAGTTTTAAATAAGAGATTTTTGGATATTAAAGGAGAATTTAAGGACCTACGATTTTGTTGTTGTTGTTGTAAAAGAGAATTTAAGGTGAGAGAATAAAATTTTGTTTGGTTGGAATTTCAATTACTTTACCAAAACATTTGCTGTTCGGATGAGCTGAAAATGAGTTTTAATGGTAGAAATTGAAATTTTACCAATATAGGTAGAATTTAGTTTCCTTATGAGAAGGGATTAATTTACCGTTGGCAACTATAATGAGATTTTCATAAACTTTTCATATGACATCTTTCTTTTTAAATATATATATATATATATAATTAATAGATGCCTTTACAATTAAACTTAATTTATTATCATTAAATAGATCTTTATAAGATTATAGGACTGCACATGTGATAGGCTTGGTTGGATTTATGCTCAACTGGATGCCCAATATAAGCCGGGATTAAAATTTCATGCTCAGGGGCTGGCCTTTTCTTGGGTTTGCTAGGCTAGGCATACTAATCCTAATCAAGTTTCATGCAACTTTGTTTTAAACTTCGAAAGATCTACAAATTTTAAAAACTTATATTTCTGTAATTATTTGACCATTTTTAGCGACCACTCATTTTTATACAATTTTCTGAAATCTACATAGTGCGAATGAAAAAATATGGATTTAGAGCAAGAAACTAGAAGAAAAAACAGGTGTAAAGAGTGAACATTCAAAAATCTATAACTTAGGGTTTTGTAATTCAATTGGTGTAGTTTTTTTCTTTGGTAATTTTTAACATGGACATGATACAAATTGCCAAAAGTGGTTTAACTTATTTATTTTCCTTAAATTTACATATTTACTATTTTAATTTTGAGTTTTTTTTTTGCCTTTCAACTTAAAAAATACATGCTTTTCATATTATCTTTTTTCATATGAATGCAACAATCATACTTAGGAGGGACATTAATCCTCTAATTATTTATAATTTATAAAATGTGTTAAAATTTTTTGACTAAAATTACAAAACGGCTCTTAATTAAAAGATTTCTTTTCATTTTGATCTTTATTTTTAATTATATGCACATTGGGCCAAGTTGGCTAGTAAGGAAAACTCAAGACTTAACCTAGCCTTGCTAATTTTTGTTTTTTTCATTGACCCAATTTGTCTAGGCAATATTAGGCCGAGTGGCCAGAGTTCACCCTTATCTAGGATGATTTCTTTTAACAAAATCTATTGTGGGATTAAAAGTTCTAATAATGAAGATTATACTCAACAAATTCTACATCAATCTAACATTTTTTGGGTACTCTAATAGCATATTAATAAATTAATGTACAATATACTTTTCAAAAATAAACAAATTATTAACTCTTTCATTATATCTATTTTTATTATTTTTTAAGTTAACTACTTTATCAATATCTGTTCTACAAATATCAATTTTCTCATGTCAAGAAAACACAACAATGTTATGTAAATAGAGTACGGGATAAACTTTGTAGCGTTTGCCATTGAAGTGAAATTCAAATACTATGTTCTCTATTTTTTTATACTATTATGCAATTTTCTTACATTAGAAGATCTTAAATATTTATTTTGCATGACCATGATAAACAAATTCTTCAATTATCATAATATAATTATAAGAATAATAAAAAAAAAGAATTAAGACAAGCTTGTTGAAGTTAACAAGTATATGTATATAGTTTGATCATCAAACACATATATAGTGCATGTGGATAATATTGCCATAGAGCATGTACAAAACATTTTTATAGCACTAGCAATGCAAATTTCTAAGGTTAAAAGCCTAGAAATCACAGAAAGTAGCAAGCCAACAATGATAAACAATGATGACATGGACTTGCAAATTCAACAATGCTTGAAGATTAGGATCGGCACAATCAAAGTTTGAAAAAGAGTAAGAGTACTAACCACCAATTCAGGCCTTCTACTTGTGTGGTGTGATATGATGGTGCTGTCTATTATGATAACCCATTGTTGGGTTCACATGATGATAACAAGAAATCTTATAAGCATATGCTTGAAGGGGAAAAGGAGAATGAGGAGTTGATCTCCACCGACAGCGATAATGATATTGCTACTTCATCGAACTCAAGTGATGATGACGAGAATGGCATGAAGGAGGCAGTTCTTGGAGCCAAGGAGGAAAATATTGACGACTTTTGTATTCTAGAGGCTATGATTTAGGGTTGTGATTGTCTGGAATTCATTTTCTTAAAGAAGGTTGAGAAAAGATCATACACTTGTGGGAAAACTCCATAATTGTTAAGTTGTTTAGTAGAACCATTAGTTATAAGGCATTAGAAACCTGTCTTCAACAAATGTAGGCTAAGAATGGTGTTCTTACACAAGTGGATCTAGGCAACAACTTCTTTATTGTGAAATTCACTAGTGACCACGATTTTGATGATGCTTTTACAAGTGGTCCTTAGATGATTTATGATTACCACTTGACTTTATAAAGATAGTGCCTTAATTTTGATTTGGAGACTACTAGCATTGATAGAGTTGCTAGTTGGGTTCGCATCCTTAACCTTCCTATTAAGTACTATGATTTGAAGATTTTGAGTTATACGAGTGACAAATTTGAAAATAATATTAAAGTTGATCTTAATACTTATTTACAAGCTAGGGTTGGTACACGTGGCTTTTTATAGAGTTCAATTTTAACTAGCATTAATAACCTGCTTCAAGCTCAAAGGTCGAAGTTATAGACTTGAATTTAAAGGTCTACAACTTTTATATATGCATTATAGCAGATTTAGACAATATATCGAAGGCTTCCCAATAAGAATTATAGATTAAAGAGGGGAGGATGGTTTGCCAAATGAAGGGATGGTGTTGGTCAAGAATGACAATTTTTTCTAGCCAACCAGCATGGTCCATGGATGATGGTTCAAAAGGTGCGAAAATCTCAGAGGGTTAAGGATGAGGCAGCTATAATCTCAGACCAAAATATCTTAGGTTCAAGATTTGAGGCCTTATCTAATTTTAACACAAAAGATGCCGTAAAGCAATTTGTGCAAGACCATGCAGATAATATCGTTTTTCTATTGAGACATATGATTGATAGGGTTGGTCAACATGTGTCATTCAATGGCTCTTGTAAGAAATCAATTGGAGGTAAATTTAGGGCCTCTCTTAAGAAAGTTTGTGATCGTTTGAGATTGAGTTTCATTACTTCTATCCTTAACGAAGATGGCATTGAGCCATATCTACTTAAACTTATCATGTAATTTATTACCCTTTTATTCTCTTAATGTTCTTTGGAATAAAGGCCTTGCTGAGTACTTTTGTCCATCTAAAGATATTCATTAGGGGGACTCCATGTCACCTTATATTTTTGGCTTATGTATGGATGAATTATCCACTTTATCAGTGATGAGGTTAGCCAGGGTAATTGATTCCTTTTAAAATCAAGCGTGTTGGGCCTAGTATTTCTCATCTCTTATGTTCACCAATGATCTCTTGCTTTTTGGAGAAGCTTCAATGGACTAAATTAATTGTATCAACCAATATTCGTATCTTTTCTATATGGCTTTTGAGCAAAAGGTCAATAAAGGCAAATCCTTTATTTTTTTTCTCCCACAATGTCTCTTAATCTTTAAGGGCTTCCCTTGGTAATGCTTTGGGCTTTAAAAACACTTGTAGTCTAGGAAAGTACCTTGGGGTCCCTTTGAATAAGGAGAGAAGCTCTTGTCAAACCATTTCTTACGTGGTTGAAAAGATTCAACAAAAGCTTGCTGGATGAGAGGCACGCTTCTTGTCTATGGAAGGTAGGATTACCTTAGCTAAATTTGTCTTGAGTTCTATACCTATATATCCTATGCAAGTTGTTAGGCCCCCTTTTGCCATTTGTCAACATATTTCTAGACTTTAGTGTAATTTCTTTTGGTGTCATGACTATAGCAACAGAAAGGCTCATCTTGTTAGTTGGGGTATTATTTGTAAACCAAAGTGGCTTGATAGCCTTGGATTTAAGAATATGGAAGTTATAAACAAAGTCTATGTTAGGAAATTGATGTGGAAGTTTTTGTTAGCTCCTTGATATTGCCTTAGTCGCTTAAGCACTCAATTAAACTAAGATTGATTTTATGCAGTATAGATCAACCCTAGGTCATTCTTCCCAAGGAGCAATTTAGGGGTTAGTAAAATTGAATTTAGGTATTTATTCGATGCTTAAAATGTTATGTAAATGGGGGGTTTTGAATAAGAAATTAAATTTCAACTATAAGAGAAAAAATAAACAAGTAATTAAACTAGAATGCTCTAAATTAAAATAAAAATGGTTGTGAAAATGTAAAGAACTAACAAGGAGGCAACCAAGGTTTTACAAGAGGATTTCGGCTCTCATCTGATGCGATCCATCAAAGGAAGCAAGCTGTCTTAAATGCTTGGAATGATCCTCTGCAAATTCCAAGTGGCCCGATGACAAGAGCACAAGCTAAAAGAATGAGGGAAGCCTTAAGTGGACTTGTTCAAGAGACCTGGACTAAGCAAATAGCAATTAGAGCAACAAAAGTTAAGCAAGATATGAACATTTCCAATGTGGGCGTCCTCAACATCATATGGGCTAAAGATGGAGCTACTGAGGCTAGATTGGGCCAAAACATTACAAATTGAAGTGCTTGAACCATGGACCATCCATTGGTGGGCTCATTTAGGGCTAAATAATGCTATTTTAGGCTTAATAAGCTGATTTCTAGAACCCTAATGTATTTAGACGAAATTAGCTTATTTAGGGAGATTTATTTCCTTTTTAGTTTTTAAGAGAATTTGACTTTTATAATTTTGATTCCATAGGTCATTAATTAGGAAATTTGCCATTAATTTCCTTAGTTTTCCTTTTCTATGAGCATTGAAGGCAGATTTGACTTGCACACTATATAATTGTACTCTGCCTCCCATTGTAATCAGATTTGAATGAATAGAAATCATATATTCTGGAAATCCCAGAATTGAGAGGAGTGCTCTCTAGGGTTCTTCATTGAACTTGTAGACTTATCAAGGCTTGGCGTCTTCCAACACTCGGGGTCCTTGTCTCTTCATGTTTAAGGGTTTCAAGTGGATCATTCAGACTTGATTTAGCTTTCTTGGGGTGTGTATATTTCAGATCGGTTGTGGGTTCAAAGGGATTCAATTCCTTGTGGGTTCACACCATCATCACTCACCAAAGATTGATTGAGACTAAGAGAAGTGATTAAACAATAGACCAATGAATTAAATTAACTTAATCCAAGGATAGGAAACCCTAAGTTCAAATGCCTATCACTTGACTTAACTAGGAAACCCTTAGCTAATTCAAGCAATTTGCAAGTAATTAAGCCAATTAAATTTCATCAAATCTTTCAACAATTAGATTTAATTAATTCTGAAATTTTTGGTTTCAATTACCTAATTGAACAATTAAGCAGTCATACTACCCAATTCAACAATCAAGTAGCATAAGAGACCAAGATATGCAATTAAAATCATAACATTAATCAAATTAATGTAAGAGAATTCAAACATCAATTCAATCAATATTATAAGGTCTAAAAACTAAAATTCCAGCAATCACAAAATATAATTTCAATCACAAATAACACCAATTCCAATTACAATTCAAGATAAAATAATTGTCTAACCCAAAACTAGGTCTCAACATTAAATCCACATAGAAATTCCTAAAACTAGAAAATCTCTAAGTTCTTGAAATTGAAAGAGGAAAAGGTAGGAAAAATAAACTCCCCAATGGTCTTCAATCCATTTAAAATTCAGAGCTCAAACCATCTTCCTCCTTGCTCCACCTTGGTGCCATCCCCTTAATTAAGCTTCCATGAATTTGGTTTCTTTAAACTCCTTCAACAATTCTGCCATGAAGATATGATCAAGGAGAATAGAGATTGTTGATGATGATTCAGCTGGGAGGGTAATGTGTTGGTGAGTGAATGAAGAAGCAACACTTTTTGGGTCCAGGCGTGCCTCTCCAGCAACAGTCCTCTTTTCCTCCAGCGTTCAACGAGAAAGAGAAAGCGTCTCTATTCACGTCCAGCGTTCAGCGAGAAAGATGAAACAGTAGCTCTCTTTTGGTCTCACGTTCTTTAGCTTCAGCGTCTGTGTGTGTGTCCAGGGAATCCTGAGGCTCAGCAAGATGAATGAAGATACAGTCCTTCTCTCCATCTTTCTCAGTGCATCACTGTCTGTGTATCTCGAACCAGAGCCAGCCCAATGAATGAAACAGTAGCTCTCTCTCCCTCTCCAGGCGTCCTCTGCGTCAGTCCGAAAGATGGGTGAATAACCAGCCTCGTTCTCTCCAGCTCCTGTTCGTGTTAAGTCTAGCAAAGGAGAAAAATGTGGTCCAGCGAGAGAGAGAAGGCGTCCCCTCCGTCTCTATCTTTCCAGCGTCTCTTTTGTGTTTTTGTATGTGTATGCAGAGGCCAGAAGAGTGAACAGTAGCCTCCTCCGATCCAGTATTTTGGCGCCTCCCCCCTTCATTCAGCAGCTGACTCCTTGCAAGAAAAACAAAACAAAATTAAACCTAAATTCATAATTACAAAAATGCCATCAAGCTAAATAATAAAAATAACAAAAAAATTTACTTCATTTTTTTTCTTTGATCTATTTGTAATTTCAATTCATTTGCCTAAAAACTCTGCACAAAATTAATAAATATTTTAAAGATTGGAAATATTTAATCCCTCAAAGAAATATGGTAAATAAAATATTAGCAATTTAAATCCAAAAATTCTCCTAATTAATTCAAAATTATTTTATTTTTCAAAATTGACCAAAAATTAAAATATTGCATAATAAATCCATTTAAGCTCAAATTAATCATTAAAAACATTAATAAATGTGGATAAAAATATATAAAAATTAGCACTTATCACTCTTTCTAGTTTGTAGGCTGATGTGACCATTAGAGGATGTGGCCTTTCAACTCTATGCCTAGTGACCTTGCACTTTGAAAATTTGTTTGCCAATAACGTGAGCTTATGTAGCTTGTACTTAGCAAATTTGGGATGGTACTATTGTTACTTTCCTAATTGACAACTAGATGAAGTCTAATTTATGTTTAATTGATATAGTTAAGGCTGACTTTAATCTTAATATCCTTATTAGTAAAGTTAAAGATTAGGTCATAACAAATGATAATTAGGACTTTAGGCATATAGCTAGTCTTTTAGATTAACATATCATTGAGAAACTCTTTCCTATCATTCCTTTTCTTTTTGATAGTGGGAGTGGTGTTTGCATTTAGAATGGGGATACCCCATTAGTTGGTTTCTGAATGTTGCCATGTTACCAACCAACTAGCAACATTTTCCATATGTTGGTCCAAATATTGTGGTATTTTAAGATCATGGTTGAATGTTGTAAAATAATTAGCATTTTGATGGAAAATGATGTTCATTTCTTGTCTATAAATACAAGGTCCCTAGGCTCATTTTTCACACTACCTCAGAGCATAGATAACATTACTTAATGAAATACTAGAGTTTTGAAGCCTTCCTATGAACAGAGAGCGACCATACATAGACTCTACAAATTTCTAAAAGTTGCAATGGTTGAAAGTCAAGTTTTATTTTGCTTTTCTTGTTTGGATATTATTTATGAGGTTTGTATATCCTATTTTAGTCTACACACCCATGGTACCTACACTGTTAGAAGTGTTTACAAGCTTTTTATGCATACCCCTTCGCATAGAGGTCCTTTAGTTTATGAGAGTATTTGGAAATGGTGGCCTTAAGTGGATTCAGTGTTTTATGTGGTTTGCTTACCATAATAGACTCTTGACTAGTGAATGAAGGAATGAGTGGTTCTAACCCTTGTTGTGATTGGTGTCCTAAGATTGTGGAGAATGAGCTCTATGTTCTATGTGACTATTGCATGGCTTAAAGTTTATGATGCAGCTTGGTGAAGCCTTTAAGAAACATGTAGCTTTTTTAGTTATTCCCTTGAAGATTGATTTATCACTAATCTTTTGAGTTTATGGGGTGTTGACTCCACCAATCCTTGCTTGATCACGTGGGATGTTAGCATCTAGTGTCGTTGGAATTGGCGCAATGGTAGTATCTTCGATAGCACTTTTACTCATTACACTGATCTTGTGCATTCAAGATAGCTATACTACTATTGTTCAAAGAGTGAAGCTTCTTCCCATAAGTAGAACCAACTCAAGCTTTGTTCGCTAGTGTTTACCTCCTCAAGGTGTGCTTAAGCTTAATTGGAGGCTATAGTGGTGTGCTTTAGAATGATAAGGGTGAATGGGTTCTTAGTTTTAGCAGAAGACTATGGTATTGCTCTATTTCATTAGTTGAGTTATGGGTTATTAGATGTGGTCTATTATTACCTTGGAAACAAGGTCATAAATATCTTATAGTTGAATTTGATTCAAAGTAGCACCGGAGATGACCATATCATAGACAAAAAAACTTAGGTAATTAGGGGTTACATGGCATCTCTTACTTGATGAAGAGGGACTGGTCTATTACATTCAAGTGTTGGAATATTTTTTTGTGTGGGCTCACATTAATTATCTCTTTTTGTTTTATTTTCTAAAATAAATGGGGTGACGAATAGTCCATTAAGGTATTAGTTTAATATTATTTATTAAACCTATCATTTGGTAATTGAGCTCGATATACATTAAAATATTATATTTAAATCTAGTTAGTGGACATATAAAAGTGTAGATCATAAGTCTTATTGAAACCTGTAATAAGAGAGCCTAATAAAAAACTATTTGAAAGTCTCATCTCTTACCTTAATTCAATGACTACTTTTCCATAATCACGGCCATAAACATTTAGGATTAAGGGAGGAAGAGCTAGCTAATCCTATTGTAGCTCAATAATATATGGAGAAGTCAAGAATGTATGTAGATCTTATTGTTTCTCATAATTATAGTTATGAAAACCTTTATGTGTTCTTATTTATGCATTAGATCCCATCAATCAATGATAATATTAAATTGAAATTTTACTTATAAATTTTACATCAAGTTCACGCCACGTGAATCCAATAGACCTTCTGACATGTTAGCTCGCTTAAGTGCTTCACAGGAGGAGATTTTCAAGATTTGGCTTTATGCACCGAAGGGTGTTTCTACTCTTGTTTATGATGATGTTTTGGGGATTCTATACAATTTGTTTCGGTGGAATTTGTTTCTTGGCTTCAGCCCCTCTTGTCTACCCCAAAAAAAAAAAAAAACATTTTTACACATATTTTATAAAACAATCTTAATTAATATTAAAATTGGAGTTAAACATCTTCAATAAGAGAATTTCTTTTTTGTTGAAGGGATTTTTTTTTGAGAGAAAATGATATGTAAAATGAGAAAATTTGAGAGGAATTAATATCGAAAGAAATAATAACATATTAAAAATTGTAAATTATGAATATCTTTTTTTTTCTTCAGATTTGGAAGAATATAATAGATATCTAATTTATATCCATTCCCCAAACATTCTTAATATGTATAAGATATAAATTAATCTAAATTGACCTTATCAATAAAATCTATTTTCGTAATTAAGGGATTGATGTGGTTTGAATTATGAATCATGTATAAAGTTTGCCATCGTACAAAAAAGCTAGTTACTAAATATGTTCACATAGTTCCCATCGTTGGTCCAGTGCATGCTTAGTACATAATTTAGATAAATTTGGGAATGGGCTAAAAATATTTCTTAATTAATTTCACCCAAAAAAATTTATATCTTAATTAATTATTAGGCGTATCTCACATAATGAAGGTTAAGAGAAATCAAGTCAATTAATAGTTACTCCATTATTAGCTCACGATTATTTTGTCGTGCTTGATCTTGTATAACACTTACCCAAATGCGCACACACACTAAGAGCAATTATATGTTGTAATCCTAAATTAAGGGAAGAAAACGGATAAGGATTCCTTAATGTGATGATGTTATATGACAGATATTTTATTTACATTGCACATATTATTTTTTATTAAAGTAAATTAATGATTAAAAATACTACATACCTGACAAACAAAATTAACAATATACTCACTATTTCACTAAGTTAATTTGTAAATTTTCACAACGAATATGAAACATTTTATTTATTATTTAAAGCAACATTTTTTAATACTTTAACTTAAAAATAAATAATAAAATACAGCTAAAATGATAATAATATCATATGATAGTACCCTCCCACGTCGGTCCCTACAAACATAATTGTACCAACCAACCTATCTAGACCTGTCAATTTCTATCCTACTCATATGCTGGACCCCGTCTTAATTAGTCTTGACCCCTGTGGTTGCGTCCCAACCAATCTTACTTTGAAAAAACAAAGTGGCTTACATCAGGGAATACTTTTCCAAGCTCCCATGCCTCTCTATAAATACCAAACTTCACTTCTTGTTTGGGCAGAACACTAATCAACTGAGTGTTACCATCACAATCCAGAAGCACTAATCATGGAGAGAAAATCACTTGCTGCCCTCTTCTCCATAATCATCCTTCTCTTTGCTGCTCGTAAGTCTTACTACATATATCATCTCATTCTACTTGTCTTTCCAGCTCCAGCTTTTGCTAGTTCAAAATTCAGTTGTCCAAAATTTAATTTCACTTTTTTCAGCAAATATATCGTCTTAAATATTATTCTTTAGAAGGGTTCTCCAAATTTTAACTATCTCAATTTCTTAAAAGGACATAAAATGAAGCTGATTAATTAACTATCCAAATACACTTACACATGTCCTGATAGAGCATCATGTCACTTGAAATAACCACTGTACCAAAATTTTCAATTTGATACTTTGTCATAGCGTGTTTCGATGTATTTAAGCACTTAATAGATCAAATTGGATTCTATCAATTATTTCTTTCTCAATTTTCTATCAATTTAGAGAGAAAGAGAGAGAATCCAAGAGAAAGGAGAGAGCATATGGGGTCTACTTAACTGTCCCTTCTCTCTCTCTCTCTCTCTCTAAGAAATTGAGGGAGGAAAAATGGAAAGAATCCGAATTCCTTGACAGACACATGAGCTGCGCACATTAGACCATATACTTACCCATCATTGATAATGAATTTAATGTGAGAATGATTTTAATTAAAGAAAAGATACTCTTTTGAGGATTGAATTGAGACTTCAAAATTTAGAAGATCAAATTAAGATAAAGCATATTTTTCGAGAATTAAAATGTTAATACATTCTTTAATTTTAACATTTTCTTCTCCTTCTTCTTCTCCATCTTTCATGTTTTGAGTAATAAAGTAGTAATTAATTTATATATTAATTAATAAATAACGCGGTGCAGAAGAAATGGTGGTGAAAACGGTGGCAAAGACATGTGAGAAACCAAGCAAGTACTTCTCTGGAGGATGCATTGGGACCACCGGCAACAAACAATGTGAATATCTGTGCAGGAGAGGAGAAGGATTACTCAGTGGCGCTTGCAAAGGCCTTAAGTGCGTTTGCACTAAAGCTTGCTGAGCATATTACTTACATAGCATAAATAAATAAATAAAACCTAGCTATATATATATATATATATATATATAGCTAGTTGCTGTTGATGAAATAAACTCATTCTCTTTCCCATATGTGGGAGAGTTGAAATGGGTTCTACAGGTTTGTCATGCTAGCTTCCTCACTGGCGTTATGCTATACGTACCGTTGGGGTGTAATTGAATCCTTTGTTGGTTATAAATGATCTATTCAGGTTCTACACTAGTTTATATGCTCATGAGAAAACCCTAAAGAACTAAGAAGTATATCATCATTACATTCAACTCTATCACAATTGAGGAGTTCGGCAGAGTAGATAAAAGTGGATTGGCCTGGTCCACGCAGCTTGACCTACCATATACTGTGGGTTAAAAAAGTTCAGTTATAGTTGTTCAATAAACGGGTCAAAAACCTTTATTTGGCCCACCAGACCCGGAATAATTAAAAAAAGTTTAAAAATGGTAAATAGTATTTGTTATAATAATAAATACCTTCTAAAATTTAAATAAATATCTCAAATAATTAAATTTAAGCTTTAAAATACTCAAACTCCTTCAAATTTCAACAATCAAACAAAAACAACTACTCAACTAATTTAAGTTTCATCAAATAATTAAAACAAAATTTAAGAAAAAAATTTAATGAAATTTTTTAAATTTTTTATCAAGAGCATTTAAATCTTGTTTATGGCCGGAAAAAGAAATTCTGATTTTAAAAGGTCAATTCTTATCATAAGAGTTGAAATATCATTTTAATTTTTTAAATTATTAGGATTAATTTAGGAAAAATAATTTAAAAAAATAAGCCAGCTTGCAGACGCAAGAATGTCAATTAGTAGGCCAAGCCATCATGATTCTAATATTACCCGAGTTAACAAAACTTAAACCTACCATTCTATCAGTGAGTTCAACCTATTTTTTTAGCTCTAAGGTTGGGACTTTACGTCATTTATATCAGCACCAATTTATTATATCCTGGCGTCACCTCAAAAGAAAAAAAGAAAATGCTACATCATCAATTTCTGTTAAAAAGGAAATTACTGGTGGGACAGTTGATTTTTGTAATACTTAGGAATCTTTAATCAAAATGTGAAGGGCGAAATTTTTCCAAAAAATAGCCCGCAATATTTCAGCAGTAGCCTCAACTGCATCGCCCCACGATTGGACTGCTACAGAATCACACTTGCAGTGGCAATATATCGCAATAGTCATTGGCGAGGATTGATTTAGCGCTACAGAAATTATTTACATAATAAAAAATTTTGAATTCGAATTTTAATCAAAGCTAAATTAATCAAAAGCCACGACGATATCATGTGAACTTATTAATAAATCACGATTGCAATCCACAAAAATAATTTGAAAAGTGTTAGCATTATTAATAAATATGTATGATTGTTTATGTATGTAGAAGCTTTTATACACAAATGGACTGACACAGCTGATATTAAAGGTCCTTGTCTGTAATTTAAACGCGTCAAAATGGGAGGAGGTTGGTTTGTGTAATGTCAAGTTATATATTATTACGATTTAAGAGATGATAAGGAGCAACGATTTTCTGTTCTATCTTTGGTCTTTTTGGCTTGGTTAGTTTGGTATATGTATTAGGTGACATTCTTCAAATTTTATAACAGTTAGGACATCTGGCTCTTTTTTGTAATAGACTAGTATATTTATAAATTCTTTTGGCCTCTTGCTCTACATTTGAGCTAAGGCTAACATTTTTACTCTCCTCAATTAAACTTTTGTCTTTACTCTTATTAACTCTTTCCTCACCTCAGCTGAACTTGAACATATTTAAATCTTATCAGGGTATTAGAGCATCTAGGTTAACACCATGGAATCACCTTCGTTTGCCACCAACTCTAATGTTAGCAATCAATTCACGGGTTTGTAGAGCTCCCTCCTTCTTAGCTCTAACAAGAATCTCTCTAAGTTCTTCAATCGGTCAAGTTGGACAGAAGCAATTGTCTTCTGTGGTAGCTGATTACGCTACCTATCATCCATGGAAACAAGAGGAATGGACACATTCTTGGCAAGAAATTTTACCCACCAAAATTTCTCTATGAAGAAGCAAAGAAGAAATTAAATCCATCGTATGAAGAATGGGTAGCCAATGATTCTTTCTTGCTTGGATGGCTTTACATTCCATGACTGTCAACATTGCATCTTAAATGCTAAACTACACCACTTCTCAAGAAATGTGGCTAGCAACAAAAGTCCTCTTCAGAGCCCATACACGAGCTAGAATAAACTTTTATTGAAGTGAGCTATAACGCATGAGAAAAGGTAATCTAAAAATGGAGGGCTACTTGAACAGACTGAAATCCATTGCTACAACCTTGTGCTTGTTGGGAGTCCACTACTACATCTCATTACTCAAGCACTTGTGGGCTTAGGCATTAAGTATAATCCAATTATGGTTCAATTATCTAACAAGGATGATTTAACTTGGGTGGATTTTCAAGCAAACTTACTTACCTATAAGAGTAGATTAGAGCAACTAAACAGTTTCAATAATCTGAGCCTTACTCAATCTTTTACTAATGTTGATAAAGCTGATTCTCAATCAATGAGCCTCAATCATTCTTGTGACATTTGGAGAGGACCAAGTGCTAGAGGGTTTAGAGGAAGCAAAGGTTGATGAATGTATTGGAGAAATAGTAACAAACCTCTATGTCAACTTTGTGGAAAGGCTAGGCACATTGCCATGAGCTATTTTTATCGGTTTGACAGAAGTTACACTAGTAATTCATTTGAAGCACCCTTCTCATAATCTAATTTTGCTACTATGTACTTAGCTTCCCCAACTCCTGTGATTGATCCTTCGTAGTATGTTTACATTGGAGCTAGTAATTATATTACTCCTGATGCAGCTCATCTTGGTACACCCATTGATACCTCTAGTAAGGGAAAAATCATTATAGGAAATGGTGCTAAAATAGATGTTCTTAATATTTGTTGCTCCAATTTACTTTACAATTTAAATAAATTACTTCGTGTTGATGATATTTCACATGCTTCTCACATAACCAAAAATCTTTTTAGTGATTTAAAACTCACTACTAATAATAATGTGTTTGTTGAATTTTGTCCCTATAAATGCTTTGTGAAAGACAAGGTCACAAGAATGGTGTTGCTATAAGGGAGACTTAGCGAAGGACTCTACAAATTGGACACTGATTCCCTTTTAAATAGCCTCTCATCACCCAATATTTGTTTTGGCTCTTTTTGTTTTTCTGTTATTTATTAATTTGGTATAAGAGGTTAGGCCATCCATCTAATTTTGTTCTATCAAAGACTTTGAAAGAATGTAATGTCAAATTAAATTTAAATAAGAAAAGTGATTTTTATGAAGCTTGTTGATATGACAAATCTCATTCTCTTCCTTTCAAAACTTCTCATTCTCATGCTAGTTACCGTCTTAAACTTATACATACTGATTTGTGGGACCCCTCTCCCATTACTTCAACTTCTGGACATAAATATTATATCTATTTTCTTGATGACTTTAGTATATTCACTTGGATCTATCCACTTAAAACAAAGGGAGAAGCATTCAATGCTTTTATCCATTTCAAAAATTTAGTTGAAAATCAATTTGACCAAAAAAATAAAAACATTGCAGAATGAGTAGGCAGGATAATTTAGGAGTTCTACCTCTATTGTTCACACTGTTAGCATTACTTTCAAACACCCTTGCCATCACACTTCAACTCAAAATGGAAAAACTAAAAGGAAACATTGTCGTATAGTTGAACTTGGCTTGACCCTCCTTAACCAAGTTAGGATGCTTCTTTTCTATTGGTGTAAAGTATTTTACACTGTTGTTTTTCTCATAAATCATTTACCCACTGAATTGTTACAAGGATACTTTCTGTTTTATAAACTCTGTAAAACAAAACTAGGTTACACCTTTCTTAAATCTTTTAGGTGTGCTTATTATCCCTATCCAAAGTCTTAAAATAAACATAAGTTGCAATTTTACTCTACCAAATGTGTTTTTATTGGCTATAGTGTCTCTCACAAAAGGTATAAATGCCTAAGCCCAAGTGGTAAAATGTATATCTCTTGGCATGTTGTTTTTAATGAGAATGATTTTTCTTTCTTTCCTGGTTTTCTCAATAGTAGGGTTTCTTTTAACTTAGAGTTTTTTGCTATTCCTATTCCTCTTTTGACCACCACTGTTGCAAGTCATGATACTTTATTATCAACATCCTACAAGTTCTTTCAAAACATTTCCCCTATGGCAACACTAAGGCCTCACAATTCTAATCAACATCAGCCTACAAATAGGTCTAGTTTAGCTAAATCTTTTAGTGATATCAACTTTGAAGCAAAGCAACCACCCTCAGAAGCAAGCTTAAATGTTTTTACTAAACAATCCAATAAAGATCTAGTAACACTACTCCTCTTATACCACCATGGCATCCTATGGTCACCAAAAGTCAAAGGGGTATTATGAAATCCAAGTTACCTTTTTATTGGTCATGCTAAACATAAATTGAATATTGAAGCAAAACCAACTTCAACAGCATTTGCTCTTGCTATTCCTCATGGAAAAGATGCCACGATAGCAAACTGTAATGCCATCGTGAGGAATAATACATGAACTTTAGTTCCCAATGATGTTACATAAAATATAGTTAGCTGTAAATGGGTTCTTAAAACCAAATTTTATGCAGATAGAACTATTCAGGACTATAAAGCTCAATTAGTAACTAAAGGATTTCAACAAAATTCTAGTATTGATTTTGAAGAGACCTTTAATCTAGTAATTAAGGCCTCTACCTACAAAATTATCCTTACTCTTGCTGTTTCTCTCAATTGGGGAGTGAGGGAATTGGACATTAACAATGTCTTTCTTAATGGACACTTGTAGGAAAAGGTTTTCACGTGACAACCTCCTACTTTTGAGGATCCACATAAGCCTACCTATGTTTGTAAATTGTCCAAGGTTATTTATGGTTTAAAGTGGGCACGTAGGGCCTATTTTGAGAGGCTTCCCATTGCTATACTCATTTGGAACTTAATTTGTCAATACAAAGAGTGATAGCTCTTTATTTATTTTAGATATCAATCCCAAGTCATTATCATTTTAATTTACATAAATGATATTTTAGTAAGTGGAAACAACACAGAAAGGCTGAATCATTTTATTCATAGGCTTGACAATGCCTTTTCTTTTAAGAATCTTGGTCCATTACACTACTTCTTAGGAATTGAAGTATACCGTGATGCTATTGGTATTTACTTGAATCAAAGGAAATAATGTGTTTGATTTTCTTTGAAAGGACCATATGATTAATGCCTCCCTTTGTCCTAGGCCTATGGTCATTAGTAAATCTTTTTCTGCTTTTAAAGGTACAAAAATGAGTAATCCTTCAAAATATAGGAATGTCATAGGAGCCTTATAATACATTCTAAATACACAACTTGACATGTCATATGTTGTTAATAAATTTAGTTAATTGCTTAGTAATCCAAGAATTCCTTACTAGCAAGCATTAAGAGGGTGCTTAGATATTTGAAAGGCACTATCTCTCCTAGTATCCATATTAAACCCTCTGAGTACTTAGTGCTTACAGGGTTTTTTAATGCTAACTAGGCTTGTTGTCATGATAGTAGAAAATCTGTAAGAGGTCATCATGTCTTTTTTGGTAATACATTAGTGGCTTAGTCCTCTAAGAAGCAGAAAATTATTGCTCACTCTATTATAGAATTTAAATATTTGGCTATTGCACATTTAGCTACTGAAATTGTCTAGATTAAATCTTTGCTCATGGAGATTGTTTTAGTCTCACAAAAATTTTGGTATTGTGATATGACAATTTGAGTGCGAATGCTTTAGCTGCCAACCCTACTTACCGTATAAGGACCAAACACATTAAAATGGATATTCATTATCTTCGAGATTTAGTTCTTGCTCATCATGTCTCTATCTATTATGTTCCCTCCTTTGATTAACTTGCTTATTGTCTAACGAAGCCTCTTTCACACCCCAGGCTTAGTTTTTTCTAAGACAAACTCAGGGTGTATGTCACATCCACTTGTTTGAGGGGCCATGATATGGAGTAATGATTTTATGTTATATCTTTTACCCTTTTCACTTGGTTAGTTTTGTAGCTATATTAGGTGGCATTCTTTAATTAGTTTGTATAACCTACACAGTCTTTATCTTTCCTGCTGTTATAATAGCTAGGACACTTAGCTTCTTTTTATAATGAACTAATGTATTTATACATGCTTTTGGCCTTTTGTTTTGCACTCAAGCTAAGCCTAGCATTTTTACTCTCCTCAAGTTCTGCCTCAACTTTTGCCTTTACTCTCGTTAACTCTTCTTCACCTTAATTGAATTTTTATCTTTACTCTCTTTAACTCTTATGGCATCTTAGCTAAACTTCAGTATCTCTAAATCTAATTTAAAGACAACAAATTGACAAATGTTAGTGCTAGAATTGTTCATGTAATTTGAAGATTTCAATATTTCTTAACTTTTACAATGAGTAAGAATTTTTTGGTTCATTGGAATGAATTATTGATAATAAAAATGAAAATAGAAATAGGTCAATAATGTTTGATAATTATTTTGCAAAACAAAAATGACCTTTCCATTAAAAGAAGAAAAATAAATGACTTCTAATTTGTCATTTTTAGAGGTGCCAATTAGGGTTAAGCTTGGTCTTCAAAGGTATTCAAACTTATTAGGGCTAGAAAAATTTAGCCTAATCCAATCTTATTAGGATTATAGGCTTGTTGTGTGAATTTGAATGTTTGAATCCTATTCTATTCAACACAAGCAGGATAATATTCTATTAGAAAAAAATAGAGAGAAAATAGAGAGGGAGTTAAAAAAAAACTCATATACACTCTTATTCATTTATGTCACTTCTTCTGTCTCTCCCTAACTAAATAATGCACTGAAAAGGAGAATATTCAAATTATAAATTTTAAGGGTTGAGTTTTTCACCTTGACTCAAAGAGTTATACTAAATGTTAATTTTAAAAATATTCATTTAATATATTAATAAATTAATTTTTTTAAAAAGATTTTGTTAGACTTTTTGAATCTACATTATAGTAATATTAGCAAATATTGACTAAGCATTTTGACTGATTCCTAACTACTTATGCTTTTTTTCTTTTTATATGTGTGTGTGTGTGTGTATATATATATATATATATATCAATCTTTGACTAAATTTCACACGTAAATATGAGAAGGTGCATATCCCACAAGACTCTTCATTTTTAAATATTATTTTCATGAAAGGACTGGAACTCATAGCTTTTGATAGTGTTATGTTTTAATATTAGACTTAAATGCTTTAATTTAATTGATATATATATATATATATATAAAAGATATTTTCTAACCAATTTGATTAATTTGTAGTTGAAATGCATTTTTTACCAAATAATTTTTACTTTATATGTTTATATTGTAAAAAATGTGATTCGCTGTAAAAAAATGAGTTTTTATCGGCGGTTTTATCCATTAGTAAAACACGCCTCTCCTCAATGTAAAAATATATACTTAGTTGTACAGTATATATTTTTAAAATAGTATGTATATATATTAACACTTAAATATATTTGAAATTAAAATATTTTAATATATTATTAAAATAAAGTAAATAGCATAGGCATATATTTTTATGTATATATTATCATTAAAGCATATATTAAATAAAACTAAAAACATATTAATAAAACATGAAATATATAATAAAATATAAAATTAATATAACAAATTAATATTTTAATTAAAAATGTTGCATAAAACAAAATAAAAATAAGAAATAAAAATTTCGACAATCAACTGAAATTTTAGTCAAGCAACCCGATTAAATATCAATAGAACTCGTTGTTTGACTAAAATTATATCGGACACGTGTCCAAAAAAAATTTTTAGTCCAGTTGCCCCATTGAAAGTCAATTGATGTCTGATTTTTTTAAACTTTTTAGACAAGATATTTAATGTATGTTTTAAAAATAATATAATAACATAACAATAAGATAGATATATATATATATATATATATATTGATAGAAAATAATAGAAATATATATTATTTTATACCTTGTTTAATTTAAATAAAATTTATCATTTTTATAAAATATATTATTTAACATAATATTTGTTAAATCAGTTAATCATATTAATATTATGTATACACATACATATTAAATTAAAATACTTGAGCAAATAAAACTTTTTATATCTTATATTCTTATTTTTCAATTAAATTGAAGTTGGATTAAAAAAATTATAAAAAAATAGCCGCTACAAAATAACTGTTGATTAAATTGCTGTTGCAAAAAGTAACCTCTCACATGAATGGTCAAGCTTCCTTTTCATATTTAATATATATTAACCAACTAACTTGGAATTACATTTTTTTTTTTTGTGATTGCTCTCTATTTATTTATTTATTTATTCTCAAGATTTAGAAAATCGGATGAGATTGATCGGTTTGATTGTGAACTTATTCTTGTTCTGAATCAGTTAGTTTAAAAAACTAGTCAGTTAAAAAATTGGTCAAGAATCGGTCAAACCGGTCAATAACCAGTTAAAATCAAATGGGTCAAAACAGGTTTGAATAAGTCCATACTAATTTTCTTTTTTTTTTAAAGATTTTTTTATATAATAGAATAATTTATTCCAAATAAATTTGATAAATTAAAAATAGAATGCAATAAAATAAAAAGATGGAGTTGAAATATAAAGATTTTTTTTTTAAAAAAAGAGAGAATATAAAAGAAGTAAAATGCAAATACTTTACTAGTTTTCATACTTATTTTCTATTATGTTTATGTTTTATTTCTTAATAACATTTCTCTCAAATATCAAGGTATTTAGCCAAAATTATTATTTACTTTTTATTTTTTAATGATAAGTAGAATCTTAATATAATTTATAAATTCTAAAATAATTTTTGTAATATCTTAAAAAATATTGAATTAGTAATCAAATATTTAAAATTTAATAATATTTATTTCTTACATTAAAATTTTAAAAAATATATTTAATTATTACCAGTTCGACCGCGATTCAACCAATGAACTGTAAACCAATATCTCTACCGGTTTAATAGCTGGTTCAATTTTAAAAATATTGGATTTTTTTGCTTCTTCATCCGTTCATGATTCTTTTGCTCTTTTATTTGTTTAACATTGTTTCTCAACAGGTAGGTATAAATAATTACTTAATAAAACTTTTATAAAGGATCCTTTTATTATTTATTATTTTTCTGAGAATATGATATAGAAATTTTTATATTTGTTAATGTACAGAAGGTGATATCTGAATAGTTTGTAATAATTCAATACAGAAAATATAAAATTTTAACTATTAAAAGTGGATATATACTTGGATGTAAAAGATATATGGATAAATTTTTATAAGGAGTAGAAGAATTTGTTACTTTTACTTGTGAAAAAGTCAATTTAGGAAATGGAAAAATTAGGTGTTTATGTTTTAAACATAAAAATAAAGCTTATCTTACTACTACCAAGGTAAAAATTAACTTTTTATAAAAGAGAGTTTCAATATAGATATTGATATTAGATATATCTTAGTGATGTTGAATCAAAAGCTACATTGGTTTTAGGATTAGTAAATGAAACACATAATAATAAATACGAAAGAGATCCTTGATGTAGTTAAACCTAATTTTAATGTTGATAGTCATAATGAAATAGATTTTGATAACAATATTAATTTAAATGTTGAGAAGCCTCCAAAATTTGGAAGCCAAAAAGTTTTTTGATTTTTTAAATGTTTATTAATAATTACTATGGCTAGAATGCATTAATTATTCTGAGTTGCCTGTTGCTATAAGAATGTTAAATAATAAATCTAACTACAACATGTCATATCAATGTTTTAATGAGTTTGCAAATCTTATGAAAGAAAGTTACATATACGATAATGTCATATTCTAAGATTCGTTTAAAACTAAGAAATTGGTATAAAAACTTGTCTATTTGCTAAAAAAAATTGATGTATGCCTTAATGGATGCATGTTGTATTACAATTATGACATAAATGAGAGGGCCTTGATATAAAACCAATAGACTTGGTTAGAGACAAAATTCTAAAGAGATTCAATTAAAATGAACATATTATTTACCAATTATTCCTAAATTGCAAAGGCTTTATGCCTCAATGAGTTCTGTAACTTCTGCGATATAACTAGAATAACAAAAAACATAAAGGTGTATTGTGTCATCCTTAAGAAGATAAGCATGGAAGTTTTTTGACAAGATATATTTCAATTTTACCATGAAACCATGAAATGATAGACTCAATTTATGTACAAATGGGTTCACTCCTTGAAGTCAATTTATTTCATCATACTCATGTTGATCCGTGATAATTACTCCTTGGCCCGTGATACTTACTCCTTACAATTTTTTTCCTTACTTATATGCATGGCTACTCCTCATTTTTTTTATAGTAATAATTCTTGACTACAAAATCTCAAGATTAAGATTAATGTATTTTTGTAGCTATTGATTTGAATTAAAAATATTATGGAAGAAATGATTATCAACTTTTCATGCCTTTAAAAAGTAGAATTTCTAGATGAAAGCAGCATTAGCATGAATTGTAAATAACTTTCTAACATATCAAATATTGTCAGGGTGGAGTATTGTTAAAAAATTAGCTTGTCTTTATTGTATACATAACTCAAAAGCTTTTACTCTAAAATATGGGAAAAAGAACTCTTGGTTCAATTTTCATTAATATTTTTTGCTTAAGGATCATGTTTATAGAAGGAAGGAAGATGCATTTCGAAAAAAAAAATGGAGTTCAAAAAGATCTCCTTACTCCTTAGATTGGATGAGGATGAATTGTGGTAATATGTTAATACCCTTTCTAAAATCATAGAGTACGGGGTTTTTAAATTACCAAGCTATGGAGAAAATCATACGGGGGTGAAAAATATTATATTTTGGGAGCTTTTGTATTGGAAATATCTTTTGGTTCATCATAATTTAGATATGATGCCCACAGAGAAAAGTATGTTTGATAACATATTAATACTGTTTTGATATTAAAGCAAAGACCAAAGATAACATGGAAGTTAAGATGAATTTGAAGGAATATTATAAGTGGAGATACTTAGAGCTACAAGAATTACCTACTAAGAGAGTGATTAAGTTGAAAAAGGAGTTCACTTTCATATTGGAGCAAAGAAAAGCTATGTGTGAGTGGGTAAAAAGATCAAAAATACTTGATGGGTATTTCTCAAATTTGTCAAGATATATAGATTCAAAAGAAGGAAAGTTATTTAGATTGAAAATTGTCACATCTTTATAGAATGTTTGCTATCGGTCACTTTTAATGCACTACCTGAGAGAATCTGAAAACCTATAACTAAGGTAAGTTAATTCCTTAAAGATCTATGTTTGGTTATGTTAAAGATAGATGATTTAATGCAAATGGAACATAACATTGCAATCATTCTTTGCAAGTTAAAAAGAATATGTTCAATTGAATTCTTTTGATTCTAGGGAACACTTACTAGTCCATTTTCCATTTAAGGCTAGGGTTGTTGGCCAAATCTAGTACTAATAGATGTATCCCTTTAAATGTAATTTGTGAACACCGTATTTTGTCCGGGCATGCTCTAAAAATCATGATAAAAATAAAAATTAGAAAACTAATCAAAAATAAAAAAAAGGACTAGGAAAAGAGAAAATAAAAAGATAAAGTAAAATTTGGCTGTAAGAAAAAAATAATATATATATAAAAAAAATAGGGGAAGCCCAAAATAAAAAAAAAATTAATTAAGATTTTGGAGCCTAATGTAGTAGAGTCCAAACCATAAGAAAATAACAAAAAAAGCCCAATACCAAAAAATAAAAATAAAAATAAAAATGAAACTTGATCCAAAAAATAAAATTAAAGCAAATAAAAGTAACTTCAGTCTAATTTTTCTAGGTCCAAAGGCCCAAACATAAAAAGGATAATGGGCTAAAAAAAAAAGAGAGAATCAAGTAAAGAAAAGGGGCTGAGCCCATTCCTTCAGCCCAACCCAAGCCCACACTCAAACGAAGGCTCTTCAAAAAACCCAACTCGTTTCTTTTTCCTTGGAGGGGACGCTTCTGAAAAGGCAGGGGGACCACTCACTCACGAACACACAGGAGCAAGACGTAGCATACACAAATGCGCAAAAAGAACCCAATGAGGCATGACTCTGAAAAGCAAAACGTACAGAAGGGGACGGAGACGTAAGTGGAGCAGAGAAGCGCGACAGTAATCGGGGCCTTCAAGCGAAGATACACTGGAGAGATGGTGAAATCCACAAACGAGCTGGCTATAAAAGAAGGAATACGGAGAGTGGTGGGGAGACGCGAGACACACAGAGGGAGAGACGGAAGGACGCACTGAGGGGAGAGGGAGAAACAAACAGAAAAGAGGCAGCAAGAGGGGAGAAAGAAGGCACGAACGAAATGAGGCGGACGCGAGACGAGAGAAGGGGAGGACTCTAAGCGCAGAGGAAAAAAGAAAAGGGCAGACGCACGAAAGGACAGAGGATGGAGACATGAGGTTCAGAGAGACGAAGAAGCAGAGATTAAGGGGGAGAATTAAGGAGAAAAATCAGATTAGAGAGAACAAAGGCAAGGGAAGAGGCAGAGAGAGGAGGAGCACGCGAGAGGAAGAAATGGAGAGCGAGATTGAGTCACGGGAAAAAGGATAGAAGCAGAAAAAGGGAGAGACCAAAAAAAAAAGAGGAGAGGCCTCTGGTCCGAAAAAAGAGGAAAACCAGGGAGGAAAGACTTTCTTGATTCATTCAGTGAGAGAGGCTGAAAGGCTGAGAGACGAATGAGAGAAAGAAAGGTGGAATCAATTTGGGGGTTTGAGAGAATAGAAATAGAAATGGAGAAGCAGAGAATGGTGGAGAGTAGAGTAAGGAGTCGGGTGTGATTCGAAAAAGAACGAAGCATTCCAGGTTGAACAACGTGATTTGCCAGGTATTGATTTGATTTCAATTAGTTTCTAAGGTGCGGATGGGTTGGTCTTGGATTGCTGAATAACATCTTGTCTGGTTTCATCTCTGCAACTGATTAGCCTTTCTAATGATTTGCCTCATCTCTGCTTCATTCCTGTATCATTGGTAATGTGCTGAAAACTTCCTGTTTACGGGTGTTGATAATGTTTAATGGAAATGAAATCAATTTAAAACTTCCTTGTTGTTTGAAATACAATATTGAGTGTTGGATCATATGCTGTTGTAGTAACCATGCATTAGGTGGTTACGGTGAGGTGTAAAATCCCATCTCTATGCATTTCTGGGAGAACGTCTGACAGGTGTTCGATGGAATGCTTGAAAGAAGTCTGAAATGTGGCTTAGGTATTAGATTATTATGATTTCATTGATAAAAAAAAACTACTGCGTGAAAAATCTGATATATTATGCCTGATGGAGTCATAGTTTTAATTTTGAAATGCCTTTAAGTTGTTTCATTTTGCAATGCTTTTGCTGGGTTGTTTTGGTTGTCCTGTTTGTTTGTTGCTCGGACATCACGAGGGAGAACACCTGAGGAACTCTGGCTTGCAACCATGAGAACTAGGCATTTGATTCAATCGGAGACAGAGACAAGCATAAAGGTGGAGCAGTGTATGGAGAACTCTGACTGGCACAACCTATGGGGACTATTGTATGACCAAATGGACAGATGGGATGAGGCTGAATTTCTGCTGTACAATTTCTCCATTCTCTTGTAAATGTGTTTAAATATGGTGCAATAGTATGACAAGATATACACCAAGCACACACAAATCTTATACGCGTTTTATTATGTTTTATTTTCATTTTTATCTTTACTTTTTATTTTATTTTATTTTGTTTTTTCTTGATTTTTAAGAATTGTTACATGAAAAAATAAATCACCAAAGGTATTTTGTTGATTTTTGTTCAAGGCTCTATTTGCTAGCAATTGGTGGTTCCCTTTTGGAATTCATTTCGTTCACTGAGAATTTTGTAAACATGCTGCATTAATTTCAAGATCCAACTTTCTTTTGTTGGAGATATCTAGTTACCATGTTTTGAACCCCTCTTTGATTTACATTTTGATCTTATTTGGAGACCTATGAAATTAGGATGTCTGAGCATGTTCATATGCATTTCAATGTGTTTACTGGCTGTCCCATGTATTTTAGCATTGCTCAATCTTGTTTATAGCGCCACATTGTATTGAACACTACACAGAAATGGGTTTTACTATCCTCAGGTGATTATGAGGTGATCCAAATTCATATTTTGCTAATTTTAGGGATCAAGGTCTGAAGGAAACCCACTTTCAGATATTATTAATTTGAGTTCATCTTGTCTTTTCTTTTTATTTTAAGTCTTATGAACTAGGCTATTGAACATGACTCTACATTGATTTTTGGTTTGAATTGAGCATAAAATTTTGTCTGAAGGTCACTCATGGTTTTAGCAAATGTAAATCATGGTTACAAATACATTCTGATTGCTGTAGGGGACTGATTTGCATTCTGATTTATTCAATCATCTTGGGGTGCTAAAATGCTATTCAAAGCACCATTTTCGATATTATGGATGCCTTAGTTTGTTATTGCTCTAAAAAGTCTGGTCACATTCTTGTTGTTTTAGGCCAATGACATGTTCCTTGAATTGTTTATGAATTTTGGACATGCTGATTTTCATGACCTCCTTTTTACATGAGTATGTGTTTGAACATTGAAGCATTGATTTATTTAATCACTTTTGGAAAACAAATGATTATCTAAAATTTAACCCCCTCCTCTTTTTATCTCTTTTGCATGACCCCTGCTCGAGGGTGTTAAACAATTGAGGAGACTTGCCAAGAATTGAACAAAGATCAAAGGGATGGTTGCGCTGCAGCAGATGAAACCGGATTGGATAACATAGCAGAGTCAATTGGTTTGAGTTTGTTTTCTTATACTTGAAATGTATTAAGACATGTTGTTTAGCTGGTTGGACACAAACACGCACAATCAAAACAAATGTTATAAGCTTGTGAATATTTTTGCTTTAATTTAATTTTTATTTTCTCTTTAGAATTGCCGTGTGGGATTTCATATCCCCTTAGGCACATAGGGATAGACCAAAAGGCCATGTGTGGCAATAAGCCTCCTTGGTGCCTTGTGGGCCTTGAACGTACGTTTAGTGTTTTGGGTTTCAACGGCCCCAGCAAATGATTTTTCAAAGAAAATATTTCCTGAAAAGAACAAAAAAGGAAAAGATTAAAAAGCTTTTTATTAAGAACAAGAGTGAACTTTAAATACTTGCCTACTTCTTTCCTAACGTTATTTTGCAAATGTTTGAAAAATAATGTTCTAAAGATTCATAGATAAATTTTCCTTTAGAGATTGTTTTTTTTGAAAAAAGTAAGGAGTAAAAATAAAAGGATAAAAAGAAAACCCAAAAAGATTTTCAAAATATATATATATAGTAAAAAAAAGATAACAGTAAGTAGGAATTGAACTTTTCTAAAGCTTAGGTACTTTTTAATAAGAATATATTTCATAAACTCAAAAAAGAAAAAATCTTTCTTGTTTACATATATATATAACAATAAAAAAAAGGGACAAAAAATGTGTAAAGAATAAAATCTAACAAAAGTGAAAAAATAAAAGAAATCAATCAACAATGAGAAACAAAAATTAAAATTTAATAATAATAAAAAGCTTTAAAGAAAAGAGGAAAGATGAAAATATTTTTTTAATGTCATAAAAAATAAGATATAAAGAAGAAAACAAAAAAAATGAAAAAACAAGGAAAAAAATAAATAACTAGAAAAAAACAAAACAACAAAAAAAATAACAAAAATAAAAACAAAAACAAATAGAACTAAAAACAAAAAGAAAGAAGGAAAAAAAACAAAATAAAACACAAAATAAAAATTAAGCTAAAAAAAGAACAAATAGAAAAACAAAAGAAAAAAAAACAAAAACAAAACCAAAAAGAAATGAAAATAGAAAAAAATAGAAAACAAAAAAAAGTAACAACAAAAAGAGAAAAAAAAAAACAAAAACAAAACAAAAAAAAAGGTAATAAAAAACAACGAAAAATGAAACGAAAATGAATGAAAAGCAAAAAAAAAAAAATAATTACAAAATTTTCCTTTAGCAAATCAAAACACATTAACCAATTTCAAAACTTGTTTTATTTGTTAAAAGAAAAAATAATTTATTTTCTTTGTCTTTTCACGAAAAAAGACAACACCCAAACAAAAAAATATATAAAAAGAAAATCAATTAAAAAATTAAAAAATAAAGAACAAAACAAAAACAAAAACGAGAAAAAAAAAGAGGAAAAGACAAAAACAAAACATAAAACAAAGAGAAAAAAAAAACCAACCAACAAATATAATCTCAGCCGAACTACGTGGACTTTGATTTCTTTCAAAGGGTACGTAGGCCCTAGGCTTTTATCTTAGGTCAAGTTCGCCCTTGTAAATGAACATTTTCTCTTAATTTTATTTTATTTTTATTTCCTTAATTTCTTTTGGTTTTATTCCCTTTTCTTTATTTTATTCTTTGAATTTCTTTTTGTTTTGCTTCTTTCTTCTCTTAAATTTTATTCCCCTAAATTTTTCCTTCTGTTCTTTGCATGTGATTGGTTAGGGAGAATTAAAATAGAATCGAGGCCATATTGATTTCGCACAACTAGCTTAGGGTAACCGTTCTTAAGAACGGGTGTAGTGGGGTGCCTAATACCTTCCCCACTCACAATCGACTCCCGAATCCATTTTCTGATTCGCAGACCATTTTTTTCTCTAAAAAAGGCTTTTCCAAAGTTTTGCCTTTTCAAAAACTTTTGGTGGCGACTCCTGAACTCCTATCAATTTGTACCCTATTTATTTGAACCATTTTTACATTTAATATTTGATTTTGGTGTTTAAAGGTGCCACGCGGTCGCATTTTCGGGTGTGACATAATTGATACTTAATTGATATTCTAACAATTTTTAATTAATTTATATTGTTAAAATTTCTAATTGTCTAACTACTTGTCATTGGATCATACAAGCTTTTAAACATATCAAAACGAGCTATTAAAAATAAATCTAATGTGGAAAGTTCTATTTGTAAGGCATAGTCATCACAAAATGTATCGGATATTTGTTCATACTACTTTAAGTCACATGTATATTTGATATGAACAAGAGTTGCTCAAAATGATTATGTAAAGAACGTAAAGGAAAACAAACCAACTTTATTAGTTATCAGTAAAGTTGGACATCCATTGGGAAAGTACTCAATTTGTTATTTAGATGATAGAGAACTAGGCATTACTCATCTTCACTTCCTGTTGAATTGTGATGATGTCAAGCAATATCTTGAGTAAGACAAAGACTTATCACTACGTTAAGGATAATGATTATTTGTACACCAAAATTGATGTTGCATTGTAGAACTTTTGAGCATGATGTGAGAAGATCAAATCTAAACATTAGCTTCAAAGAAATTGACTCAATGATTAAGGAGAATTTTGCCTAGTGGTTTAAAAATTTTGTATGTGGCAACATTATTATTGCTTTTGATAGATATATTTCATATATAATTATTCATTTGCATAATGTTACTTATTTTTCTCCACAACTTGTTCCTTAATCAACCTATATTTTATGACAATGTATATTTGAAGGACTTAGTCTAGATACAATTTAAAGAGATATAAAAATGGCTGATATATTTTTTCAATGGATATAAGTTTTGCATTGAAGCTTGAAGCATTCGAAAGAAGACAGCGAATAATGAAGTATGTGTAAAAGATATAAGGGAAGAAGGAGAAAATGTATTTTTTGGCATTTTTAAAGAGGTGGCACAAATACAATTTTCGGGAGAACATGTGAAAAAATTATTTTTATTTTACTATGATTGGTTTGATCTTGTTATAAATTGTGCAATGAAGGAACACAAACAATATGGCAATATTGAAATTAAACATACCATAAGGTATACAAAATTTCATCCATATGTATATGCAACACAAGTTATACAAGTTTATTATGTGTCACGCTCCATGAAAAGTAGTGATAAATTAGATTGGTGAATTGTCATTAAAAAAATAAACCAAAAGGTTTAATGGATGATCATCATATACTAGAGACTATTTACTAAAATGATGATACTTATGTCAGTATAATAGATAATGACATATTTGATAATACCTTATAAGATAAGGGAGAAACAGAAGAGATGGATCCTAAAGATGAAAGGAATGTAGTGACTAAAAATGAGGAGCAGAACACTAAAGGTTGGAATCAAGTTGAAGATGAGGATTATTTATTTGTATTATAACGTGTATATCAATAATATTTAATAAAATAATATTTATTGTTTGATTGAAAGGTTCTTGAATCCACCATCAATTATTATGAACCAACAATTATACATTCCACGAACATTCAATTATTTTTAATAAAAAAATTTTAAAAAAATTAAAATTTGAAAAGTCACGCTTCATGTGAAGCCTAGAAGAGCTGCAAAGCTTTCACATTTCATGAATATCAATTTAATTATATACACACACACCCTTCTTATTTTCTCCATGTTCATCATTTTCTTTTTTTTTACTTTTTCTTAACAGCAACTATCAGAAATAAACTTATGGGTAAAAGTCGTGAAAGCAAAAAATAAATAAATAAATAAATAAAGGCTTAATGTACGGTAAAAAGTAAGTTGTACTTGGACAAGATGTGGTACATGAAGGTGTTCAACATTGGATAGTTATAACCAGCAAATTCACCAGCAAAAAATGATACTGCAATCCATGCAAGATCAAATCAACACATTGAAGAAATTTTATAATCAATTTTCCCAGGGAAAATATTTATCTGAACAAAAAGATCAAGAGAACAATAATGATAATGGCAACAAATGAATTTTAATTTTTATTTATTTGTAATTAAATTAAATATATGTAATTAAGTCATGTATAAAATTAATAAGTGTTAGGAATAATTTTTATTGAATTTATGCATATAGCTTTTAATTACTTGTGTAAATTTAATATCTTGAAACATATTTCATAAATTAAAAAATTATATATTTATTTAATATATTTTATTTTAATCATATATATTTAGTATATAATCACGTGAAGTTGTGTAAAGATGCAGGAAGCTGCGAAAATTGAAAGGAGATGGCAGCAACACACACGCTCTCTCTCACACACACTCACGCCCAAAATAGGAGAATGTAAGGTCTTCTTTATATCTTTATTAAGTTTTTCATTTTTTTTAAGACTAGATTTAAGATTTCCAGGTAAAATAGGATTATTATATAATTTTTAATAATATTATTATGAATATATAATTCTCTAATCAAATTATGTATTTATTATATTTTGATTAGAGAATTTGATAACAAAAAATGTAAGGAACATAAATATTTTCACCAAAAAGTAAAGGAAAAAAAATACACCTCTCTAACTATAAGTGATTTATAAACACCCCTTCAACTT
Source organism: Erythrophleum fordii (assembly GCA_032878935.1). Taxonomy (NCBI): domain Eukaryota; kingdom Viridiplantae; phylum Streptophyta; class Magnoliopsida; order Fabales; family Fabaceae; genus Erythrophleum; species Erythrophleum fordii. Next base: position 14,815,232 of record JAVQMF010000047.1, on the reverse strand, counting down.
TAAATATCAAAATATTCCCATGAACTTTTCATCCTTTAGCATTTATAAATTTTGAAATTTAGGATTGGAGTGTTTTATTCTTGTGCACATTTTTTAAAATAAATGTTTTAACCACCATTATTTACTTTCAAATCAATAGAAACATATCATTTCATACGAGAAAGTGTGTGAAGTGACACCTTCGGTGACAAAAAATGGGACACAATTTTAGATGATAAAAGATTAAGGGCGTTAAAGAAGGTGTTTACAAAAAGTTTGAAATTGAAGGGGTGCATTTTTTTTTCCTATTTAAGATAATTAAAACTTCCACAGAGTACCCAACTTAAGAATTATAAAGAACCTTCTAAATCAAATAAAATGATCCAATGAGTTATCTTAAGAATAATGATTACATGATCAAAGCTCTGATCTGTAACCTCTTTCCCTACCACTAAACTTACCCTTTTTAAATCATTCTCCTACCTTTGAACATAGAGCCATTCATAAACAAAAAATAAAGCCTAAAAAGAATGGCAGCAGTAAACCTCAAGCAAAAAAGAATATACGAGAGATAGATTGCTTTCCTTGATGTCTTTTCAGGAATTGGAATTTACTCCTCGGACGATTTCTTATTCAAGTGAACATCCATAACTTTTTCCATATGCTCAAAATTAAATCCTCTAAACCTCTACCTTTTTTACACGCGCCTACCTATTCCATGGATAATCTTTTCTTGGAAGTGAATCCTGACGAGTCAGAGCATAATTTGCGGGTAACTGATTCTCACTATCAATATTTGCCTTTGAGCAAAGGAAGAAGAAGGAAGATGTGTATATTGCAACGTGCCACATGCTCTAAACAATGTAAAAGAGAAAAACATGAAAGAGTGAGAGAGAACTAAAACAAAACAAAAAAGAAGAGATACACGCGGATTTAGATTTTTTCAATTTCTTAAAAAAATTGACAATGTTAATTTCAAAATAATTAGACACATTGTATTTAAGATTTCACAATTTAAGTACGTCTTTCTAATAATGTATCTATCTCTCTTTAAAATTAACACGATCAATTTATAAAGAAATTAGGAATCCAAAATTGATAGATGCACACAAAGAAACTAGTGACATTGTAGTATTGTCCCTATGCCAAAACTAGTAGTTTTGAGTTTTGACTTGTTTCAAGCTTCTAGCTTGTTGTTGCCATGGCTAATGCCACAAAACCAGCCAGAGTGAAATCCCGCTGGAACCGTCTCAGAAGTGTCTTCACGAGATTACGACGCCATTGCTTTATAGTTTTCAAGCTGCAATGGACATTCATCATTCTTGATTTTAGTAGTGACTAGGTGTGAACACCATATTTTGTCTTGATAGTTAATAAGAAAAAAGAGAAAAGGAAAAAAAAAACCAAAAACAAAAAAATAATAAAAGAAAAAAATAATAAAAAGAAAAATCAAAGGAAAAATTAAAAAAAAAAAGGAAAACCAAAAATAATAAAAAAAGAAAAAAACAACAAACCAAAAAAAGAAAACATAAATTTTTTAAGAAAAAAATAGAAAAAGAAAAAGAAGAAGAAAAAGAGAGAAGCCCAAACTGTTGCAACCCAAAAGCAACAAAAAAGAAGAAGAAGAAGAAGAAGAAGAAGAAGAAGAAGAGGATACGAGCCCAACTTCTAAAACCCAAAACCTTCTTTGGATTGGGCCATTAGGCCATATGCACAACCTTACCCGGTTTCCCTTTTCGGACTCCCCAAATGACACACACGACTCTGGCAGCGCGACACACATCATTACAAAAAAAAAGGCTTTTAGTGGCAACAGAAGTCGTCGCTAAAAATAACCAAAGTCGCCACTAAAACTTTATAGTGGCGACAAAAGGTCATTACTAAGTTGTCACAAATACAACTGTAGCAAAAAGGCTTTAATGGCGACAAAAAAAGGTTGCCACTAAAAATGACAATCAATGGCGACCCATGTCGCCACTAAAGGCCAAAACAAAAATTGCATCGACCTGTCACCGCTAAAGACTTGTTAATCAGTGGTGAAAAATGCTGTAATTAGTGGCGACATGGTTTCCACTAATTAAGTTTCTAGTGGCAATGGAAGGTCGCCACTTATTATTATAGTTTTAGTGGCGACATGTTGTCGCCACTAAATATAGAGGTTTTAGGTGGGACGATAGGTTGCCACTAATTCTTATAGTTTTAGTGGCGACTTATAGTTGCCACTAATTTTGCTAGTTTTAGGCATAACTTATGGTCGCCACTAATTCTACTAGTTTTAGTGGCACTTTACGGTCGCCACGAATTCTTCTAGTTCTAGTAATAAATTGTAATTACGTTGTTACCACTAAATTTATTTCTGAAACAGTTATTTTTGAAGCATTTAGTGACGACCTATTGTTGCCATTAAAGGTGACAGAAATTTTTTTCAAAACATTCTATTTGTAATTACACGTTATTTGCCTAAAAAATAACAGAATTCAAATGGTTCTAAAATCAACTTCAAAAGATATGAGAAGGCAATGATAAATTCAAAGTACAACTAAATTGAATTACATCAAAAGAAAATTTGATTAAAAACAAAGAGTAAACTCAACAAAGTCGTAGTCAAATACATAATCAACAATGAGGAAACTAAAGTGACAAATTGTACATTCACTAGTAATAGTTGTTGAACTTCTAAAAAAAAAAAAACTAGTGAGGTGGAATATATTTAATATGCTCTATTATTCTTTGATGCCCACTTAACCTGTAAGAGGAGGAAAAAAAAGTGTTATTAAATTTAATACTAGTAATTACTTTGGGATAAAAGAAAAACATTAGCAGTTAAAATATCATATAGCATTTAAATTAAAATTTGAACTTTGAACCATACTTAAATAAATATTTAAACTAGTAGGAAAGAAGCAGTGATTTATAGACATACCGCTATTTATCTAGATTCATTGAGCTGGTATACTTGAAATATTGCTACTTGAAGGTAGATGTCCCCATAAGAATTTTAAAAAAAGTGGTAAGTATTGTTTCTTCTTATATACAGGAAAGAAAGTGTGTTATATACCTGCTGTTATAATGTGGACAATAAGATAGCAACTTGTGCGCGAACTTCATCCTGCACTTGTTGGGCCATCTGAGATCGCTCTTGCTGGAGCTTCCGTTCAAATTCTTCTTGCATTTTTTGCTCCATTTTTTCGTGTTTTTATGCCATCTAGGCATGGTCCTCCTCCCGTTTTCGTTCCATTTCTTCCCGAACTTGTTCTATTGCAGATGACACCCTATAGTCCATGTCAACTTGGTCAACGGGTCTCTTTTTTTTACGTTTCTTTCCATAACCTTTTCCACGAACAAACCCTGACCGTGCACCCAATACAGTAGATAAAATTTCATCTCCAGTCATGCGAGATTCAACTTCAGATGATTGTTGTTGAACAACAAGCTTATGTAGACAACCCTTCAATTTAATTAACAAATTAAAAACACATACAATAAATTGTAATTAAGCAAAGATAAAAAATTGAAAGATGTTGAAAAGTTACATGGATCTCCTGTGACTTGGGATTAGCCCACTCTATCTCCTCATCCTTTGTACGACAAGTGTGTTGTGCCTCCCACACTACGTCAGGTCCCGCTGGTTCACCAGTAATGGGATCCCTCTAGAATATTTTGTAAATAGCATTATTTCATCTTATAATGATAGAGAAAACAAAATTCTTATATAGAAGTACACTAGTAAATAAAAAATGAAGAGACTGTCCTTACCAAACTATGCTCTACCTCTGCAAACGATCGCGTGCCACATGTATGCTTGGTTACTTGCTTTCCTTTATTTAGTTTATTTCTATTACTCATCACTTACAAGTGGACAAAAATATTTATTATTATTTAAAGATAGTTATGAGAATTGTATATAAGGAAACAAGGTTAAACTATATTATAGAATAAGAGTATATTATCTTAAAATTTTCAGTAGCCTAATGCTGGAGCAACCACTCCCAATCTATAGGATGCATATCAGCCGGTCGAACTGCCCGCCTATCTTCATCTATATCCAGAAATTTGACAAGATCATGTAACTTTGTCTTTCAACTCCTAAACAATCTTCATAAAGTGCTAAGAGTAAAGCGCTTCATCAACGACTCAGCTTGACCCTCTCGTTGTTCAAATTTATCCTACAGACCACAAATATAAATAGTTATAGTTACATATGTAAAGGGTTTAAAATTAATAAAATAATTTAGTTTGTATAACTGTCTATACACAAACATATTACCTTAACCTTTAACCACATAATATCCCCATATTTTTCTTATTGAGCAGGCCAGTCACCATCTCTAAATAAATAAGTGGTTCGAACCACCAAGCCACAATAATTGGAGAACTCTTAAGTGCCATCTCCAACAGCCTGCTCGAAGTTTTCAAGGATGTCAATAATAATCTTTCTACCATGTTTTTTCTTCAAATCAATAGACATACACTTGTATTTCCCTCAACCTTTCTTAATAGTGCTACAAGAAACTGAATAAGACATGTAGATCATAAAAAATCATTACATTTAGATAGACATATATATGTGCGTGCGTGTTTATGCATGTGAGGGGGGAGAAAAAAAATAGACCATAATTAAACAAAATCTAAAGGTAATTATACTTGAACTACTCTGGTTCAGTGATGGCTGTATGGGTGGAGAATCTTCATGTTTTTTATTGTGTCACAAATGGTGATAGTGTGGGTGGAGTAGACTCCCTACTCTCAGAAACATTCCCTATGACAAGTCGTGGTGGTGATGTCACATCACCTATGTGGTCGCGTCTCAACCGACCACTGCCATGCCTATTCCCTCTTCCCCCCTTCCTCTAACCCTGCCACGTCCACCACTTGACATTTTCTGCAAAATTGTAAATAAAATGTGAGATACAATAGTTTGAATTCAAATGCTAACTTGAATATATAAACATAAGGCAATATGTTTGTAAGTACACTACCATAAAACATTTAATCTAAGCTATAAGTAGTATCATTTGTGTCGTTTGCATCATCATCATCAAGTATGTCCTCCCAATCTTCTTCATCAGTGGACATATCTTCATCAAGTATGTCTTCTCCATCTTCTTCATCAGTGGATACATCCTCATCATTATCATTAATGAATTCATCCATCTCAGCAATTACATTTGGCCCACTTGGTCGAGGGCATTTATTTGAGTAGTTTATTGTTTCTGGTTGAATGTCATCCCTATGAAGGCAAACTACTAGGTCAATGCCTACATCACCACTAGTAGTCAAATCTACTTCAATTTCAATCTGCTGATAAGCCTCATCGCTTAATAATTCTTCATTGTCCCCATCTATACCATCATCAGTCATCTTTGGCATATTAAAGAAGTCACGAGGATTTGTTTTTACAACAACAAGCCAATTTGGGCCACAATTGTCCTCTAGGTAAAACACCTGTTCTACTTGAGATGCCAAAACAAATGGTTCATTTGAGTTCAATGAGTATTAGGTGTTGACACTTGTAATTCCATATTTGCCCACCTTGTATCCTCTTCTTAAATGACCTACATCTCACCAATGACACTTGAAGAGATACACTTTCTTATTCCCAATGTATGACAATTCATATATATCTTCTAAAATACCATAATACTCTTTTGTCTCATCGAATCATCACTCCTGACAAGGACTCCACTATTCTATGTTCTTCTACTAGAGGCTCGGTCTTGAGTGTGAAATCTAAATCCATCCACCATAAATGTAGAATAACGATGGACCATTTTTAGCGGTCCAACTCTAAGGCTCATAAGGTCATCACTTGCGTCACCCCATGCACCTAACTCTAAAACCTATAAAGGACAACATGATGAATATCATAATGTTTAATCTAACTAATAGAAACACGAGGTCAAAACATACCTGTGCACAAAACCATTCTGGGAACTCTGCAACTATTGAAGCTTATGTTTCAGTCTCCATCTTGTGCTTCCTACAATATATGATCTACTTAATTAAAAGGTGATAATAGAAAATTTTTTAGGTAAACAATGGCTAATTCCTATAAACTTACTCAATAAATGGCCAGATGTCTTCACAATTTTGAAACACGTACATACAAGCTTGATTGAACTTTATATCTGATAAAAAAATTGATTCATAACGTCCCCTTGCCTGTCCACTTAGATTGAAGATAGATATCTTATTATGTTCTATATGTCCATCATTATTCCTAGGAGGTCTATTGAACTTAGTTAGGACATTTTTCAAATAACGCGAACAAAAAGTAAGGCATTCATCAGCCAAGTAACCTTTAGCGATTGAACCTTCTGGACGAGCCTTGTTGCGAATATAAGTTTTTAGTGTTTGCAAGTACCTGTATTAATATAAATAAGGTAAGACATTTTTTTAAATAATGGAAAAGACATCATAGCTTAAGGTCAACCTTACCTCTCAATAGGATACATCCATTGATATTGGACAGGTCCACCAAACTTAGCCTCTCTTGCTAAGTGACCATGATATCAAAGAAGGCATGTGGAAACACCATTTCTAATTTGCACAATGTGATTGCAATTTGGGTTTTCAAGACATTAAGATCTTCAATTCTCAAGCACTTTGAACATAAGTTCTTAAAAAATTTCCCCAACTCTATTATAGGTTTTGACACTTCATTAGATAACAAACCACGTATTGCAAGTGGAAATATGTCTTGCAATAATACATGGTGGTCGTGACATTTTAACCCAAAGATTTTTTGCTCGTGGACATTGACGCACCTTGAAATGTTTGAAGAGAAGGAGTCAGGCACCCTCAATTTAGCCAAGAAGTCACAAACTTCTGCTTTCTCTTGTGTTGACAATGTATAGCATGCTACTGGAAGCAGGATTTTGTTACCATCTTTTATGGGATGCAATTGTTGCCTAATTCCTAAATCAACCAAGTCATATCGACTCTTCAGTGTATCTTTAGTCTTTCCAACGATACCCATTAATGTTGACATTATGTTATTCGACACATTTTTTTCTATATGCATAATATCAAGGTTATGTCAGAGTAGCAAAGTTTTCCAATAGGGCAATTTGAAGAAAATACTCTTCTTTATCTAATTAAAAGCATCATTGGTGGGGTAACGCTTTCACTTTTGGCTTTTCCTAAAACTCACATCTCCCAATGCTTGAAGCTGTATAAGTGCTTCATCACCAGTAAGAGGCAAGGGTGCAAGTGAATGTTCAACTTTCCCATCAAATGCCCTCCTATTATTGCACCATGGATGATTGGGAGGAAGGAAGCGATGATGCCCCATGTAACATAACTTATTCCATAAAGAAGTGAAATATGTGCCCTTGTGGCAACAAGGGCATGCAAACTTTCCCTTGGTGGACCACCCTGAGAGGTTCGCATACCCTAGGAAATCACTGATTGTCCAAATGATAGCAGCACGCATCTTAAAATTAGACTATGAATAGGCATCGTATGTGTCAAGACCATTGTTCCATAATTCCTGTAACTCTTCAATCATGGGTTGCAAATACATATCAATGTCATTACCAGGACATTTAGGGCCTGGAATAAGAAGTGTCATCATAAAGTATAGGTGCTTCATGCATAACCACGGTGGCAAATTATATAGAACTAGCACAACCGGCCAAATGCTATGATTAGTACTCATATTTCCATAAGGCTGGAACCCCTCACTAGCTAGACCCAATCGTACATTTCTACAATTGCGAGAGAAGTCAAGATACTAGTTATCAAATGATTTCCAAGTAATGGAGTCAGACGGATGTCGTAACACACCATCATCAATACGTTCTTCCATGTGCCATCTCATATCTTTAGCTGTTTGTTGAGCCATGTACAGCCATTGCAACCTAGGCCTTAATGGAAAATGTTGCAACACTTTACGGGGCACTTTCTTGCCTTTGTGACCATCCAACTTCCATTTAGACATGTTGCACTTAGGGCATGATTCTGTATTTGCGTGTTCTCGCCAATATAAGATGCAATCATTTTCACATGCATCAATCTTAGTATAACCCAATCCGAGTTTCCTAATAACCTTCCTTGCTTCATAGTAATTGTTAGGTACTAGTGCCCCTTTAGGTAAGACATCTTTGAATAAACTCAACAATGTATTCATAGATTTGTTACTCCAATGGTTGAGGCATTTCAGATGAAGGAGTTTGACAATGAAAGATAGCTTTGTCACCTTATTACAACCCGGATAGAGTTCGGTTTGAGCATCTTTCAACAATTTAAAAAATTGGCTAGCCTGTGTAACACCATAATGCCTTAACCGTAATTACTCTCCTTCTTGGCTCAATTCCATATGATTTCCAAAGAACAAGTACAAACCGTGGCATTTTCATGTTATAAAACGGGGTTTAAATGTTCATATTTTGCCTCGTGGGTCCCGTGAATCCATCATTCACATGCTCTACTCAAACTCTATTTATACGACTCATACATAGCATAAAACAACCCATGAACCATGGATATGAAGCCAAAACCAAGAAAGTGCAATTTTTTAAATAGCCTAAAAGTGAAATTTTTGGCTCTAATTTTGGAAAATCATAACTAATTATAGAAAATTAGAAATTAAGAAAACCATAGCTTTCTAGAAATATCTAAGTGTTAAATTTATACTAAAAATAATGTCCAACCACAATCTCAGCGTTTGGACCATTTTTGACATAGAAAAAGAGATAGAGGTCCGGCTGTCCTTGATACTAGTGCAACCTGCTGTCATGAACTTCAAAAATTCATAACTAATTCCAAAAAAATCTAATCTAGGAAAAATATACCAATTTAGAAAGCTATAGATGTTAACTAGAGGAAAAAATAAGTCTAGATCAGTTCAGTAGCCTTTAGACCTTGAAAACTGATGGAACAATAACAAAGGTCAGATGGCTTCCCTGATGCTAACACAGAAATTCAGATAGTTAGTTCTCTCTCTACAGACCTCCGATTGAGGACCTTCAAGTTGGTATAGGTCACTGTGGATGTCTAGTTGATGTTAATAAAATTTTATGACAATTGGACACCATTTGGTCCATGAATGACATGGATTCATTTTCAGACTAGTTACACAGTACCATGACCAAAACCATCAAAATTTCCTAACTTCAAAAATTTGCCAAATATTCCCTAGACCTCCAAATATTACCCACTTTAGCTTCCCAAGAAGCTCTCTATAAACTCTAGAGGCATGCTAAATGTTATATCAAGAAAAGCTCATTTGGTCATACTTTGACATAGCTCACAAATTTGGCGGTTTTGACACCCAAAACGGTTCAAAGTGGGTCCTCATGGACAAATTTTAAAGCATAAACATAGTATATATGAAATGTCCAAGTGGTCCAAATCATCATACATTTCAAACTCACTATGTTACGGGGCAAAATACACTATTACATACAATCCACAAAAGGAAAAAATCCCACATTTTCATTATTCAACACATAATCATAGTCTTTCAGGAACTCCATCCATCTCCTCTATCTCATATTGAGTTATTTCTAATCAAACAGGTATTTCAGACTCTTGTGGTCACTATAAATCTCTATGGTAGCACCATACAGATAATGTCTCCAGATTTTAAGAGCAAACACTACAGCAGCTAACTCCAGGTCATGCGTGGGATAGTTCTCCTCATGAGGCCTCAATTGCCTAGAGGTATATGTCACTACTCGACCCTACTGCATCAACACACATCCTAACCCTTTGCCCGAAGCATCACAATAAATCACAAATGGTTCACTAGGGTCAGGGATAATTAGTATAGGGATAGTGGTCAGACGAAGTTTCAACTCCTGGAAACTCCTCTTACATCTATCATCCCACACAAAAGGTGTCTCTTTCCTAGTTAGCCTCGTCAGTGGTAAGGCCATCTAAGAAAAGCCCTGAATAAATCGTCTATAATACCCGGCCAAACCTAGGAAACTCCTAACCTCGATGATCATTCTTGGTCTATCTCACTGTAACATAGCCTTAACTTTATGGGGATCAACTGCGACCCCATCTTGTGAGATCACATGATCTAAGAATCTCACCTCAGTCAGCCAAAACTCACATTTACTAAGTTTGGCAAGCTCGGCGGGAGCCATCCTGTAAGTCTAGTTCTTTGCATTTCTCAACTTAACACACTCTCTTTCAAGGGTTTCTTGCTCATTCTAGGTCAGACTTCCTTCCTCTCTCAAGCTCCCAAGTTGGTAGAACCAACATACTTAAGGAAAGGAAAGAAGAAGAAGAAAAGATACATGAGTTCTAGCCTTCTTCAAGAGTGGTTTTCCACTTCCCCTCTTCTGACCCAAGCCTAAAATCCAACTAATTCAACACCAAAACCATAGAATGAGAGGCCAAAGAGAGAAGAACAACATGCTAAGAAGAAAAGCTATGAAAATCTCAAGCTATGTTTACCTTTTTCTTGTTCTTCCTTCCTTCTCTAAGTTTCTCTCTTTCTCCACAGCCCTTTTCTCTCTTTTGGTCGAAGCTTAGGTCAGTTAAAAGAGAAAGGATGAATTTGGACGCTTTAAGAAGTCAAAATTCTCTTTTTCACGTTTTTCTAGACTAACCCTCACTATAACAAAAATTAACCTTTGTTACGACAAGCACGTATCAGTCCCTGATGACTTCCTAATTTAGGATTAAAAAGGACTATATTTGACACTAAATTAGGGAGGCAAAGTTCTTTTCCCTTGATTAATAGGTTAAAAATATATTCAATCAAACAAAACAAAGGAAGTATTTCAATTGTAACATTTTTATCAGTTTGAGCCTCATTTTGTGATTGATTTCAATTTCAGGGAAAAGTAACAAAGTATAGAAAGAGTTGCAAATAAAAGAGAGAAGCTGAGATGGGTAAAGGCAGATTTAACAAGTCTTCTCGCTATAGCGAGAACAGAGTTCGCTGTAGCGAGATGGTGAATTCACCATAGCAAAGGAGACACTTCGCAATAACGAAGTCGCGTTGCATAGGAAGTCTAGGGAGCAACTCGCTATAGCGTGAAAGTAACGAACACAGCAGAAAACTGAGAACATATGAGATCTCGCTATAGCGAGAGTCACTTCTCGCCATAGCGAGATTAGCCCTGAAACGCACAGTTTTACTTTTCAAGCTAAAAAGAGAGGAAAGAGGGTAGGACTTCGACATTCTGCGGCAGAGGAGATTGCTGGATGTCCAGGGAGGCAATTTTGGGTGGTCTTTGAAGGCTTTTCAAGCCTGGAGGGGTGAAGAAGGAGAACGGATCAAGGGGGAGCCCTATTTTCTGCATCTTTATCATTCCCTTGTTTGCTTTCTTTGTTTCTTTTCATCTTCTTCATGTATTGGATTGGGATTTACTGTAGATTTAGCTATGTGTAGCTAAATTCCTTTTACCTAAAGCACTTTGAACCTGATGTGAACTAGATCGTTGTTTATCTTATTGATTGTGATAATTTGAGCCTTGTGTATCATTCTCTTGCTTAATGCTTTCTTAGAGATTGGCCACTGATCGCTATTATTTTTTTTTTTATGCGTGTCCGCAAGTGCACGGGTCGGATCAAGTAGTTCAGTGATAAGTAAAAATATCGTTCCCACGAGGAATGACTGGAATGCAATTAGGCAGTGCACAACCTACTTTTATCCACGTTAAACAACCAATTATGAGATTCTTGATTTTAGAACTAAATTTAAAATAAAACGAATTGAAAGAAAACTTAGTTGGCAAAGGCAGTTAAGATAAAATCCAAGGTTTGAAATTACCTAGAGTCACTATTCCCTTGATGCTCACTAGAACTTAATTTCTTGTTTAAATGCTATTAATTATCGCCTTGTGGGTTAAGAGTTCAGAAGCTATAACCGTCCGTCGATGTAATTACAGCCCTACTCTCCCCTAGAATCTAAGTGTCCTTAGATTTGGGGTTAGAGTGCATTAGATACTATATCCCTCTACAAACCAATTAAGGTAATCAGGTATATGTCTATCCCAATTACAAATTGAATGATTCTAAACTTAATTTATCCAACTCTTAGGTTCAATTAAGAATCCCTTTTTCAAGGTAAATTCCAATTTCCCAAATCAAATCAAAGAGGTGGCCAATCCCTAAGAAAGCATTAAGCAAGAGAAGGATACACAAGATTCCAATCAACACCATTAACAAGACAATTAATGATTCAGTTCACATCAAGTTCATAGTGCTCTAAGTAAAAAATGAATTTAGCCGCACATAGCTAAATCTACAGAGAATTCCCAATCAAAATATATGGAGAAGATGAAAAGAACAAAGAAAGCAAACAAAGGGAAGAATGAGATGCAGAAAGTAGAGCTCCCCCTTTGATTCCTCTCTTCCTTCACTCTCCAAGCTTCAAGAGCCTTCAAAGAACTCCCAAAATCGCCTCCTGGATGCTTAGAATTTCCTCTGCCGCCGAATCTCCCGAACCCTAACTCAGCAAACTTCTTTTAAAGCTAGAAAATTAAAACTCTGCGTTTCAGGTCCGATCTCGCTATGGCGAGGGGCGTCTCTCGCTATAGCGAGGTCTCATAAGTGCTCAGGTTTCCGCTGTGCTCGCTACTTCCACGCTATAGCGAGCTGCTTTCTGGAATTTCTATCCAACACGACTTCGCTATTGCGAATACTCCCCTTCGCTATGGCGAAAGTACCATCTTGCTATAGCGAAATTCGGTCTCGCTGTAGCGAAAAGACTTGTTCAATCTACCTTGGCCATTTTCAACTTCCCTCTCTTATATTCAACTCTTTCTTCATTTTGCTACTTTTCCCTGAAATTGAAATTAAACATAAAGTGAGGCTTAAACTGATAAAAATCTTATGATTATAATACTTTCTTTGTTTTGTTTGATTAAGTATACTTTTTATCATATTAATCAAGAGAAAAGTATTTTACCTCCCTAATTTAGTGTCAAATATAGCCCTTTTGGGTCCTAAATTAGGAGGTTATCAAACTCCCCCACACTTAAATCTTTGCTTGTCCTCAAGCAAATCTTAAAAAGAATCACGCCCAAGCAATCAGCATTACAGATCCCCCCCACACTTAGAATGAATCCAACTTCAGAAGCAGAAACTCAGCAAAACTCGAATAGAAATTGAAAACAATGTACTCATAGTAACACCCTTATTCCTAAAGTGTGTGTGCTCAACAAGAGATGTTAAGAAATAATCAAGCAATCTTAAATAAGTTTTCCTAGCAATTTCAAAGCCTAACCTAATCATCTGTACTAACTTCAATCATCAATGCTCATTGAGAGGGGTCTCTATTATTCAATGCAGAATTATTTTCAGCAATTTTTTTTTTCTCTCCTCGTCAAATTATTTAATCCTTTTGACGCGAATGACAACATTGGTTATGAAGTCACCCGGTTACTCAGATTAAAGAAATCCTCAGAGGGCTACTAGCATACTCTTAGTTTTATCACTGTTTGATGCGAAAGTTCACACTTTTTGGTGCAAACCCCCGGTTACTAGGTGATTTCAACCATTGGAGTAGGGAATCCTTTTTTTTTTTTTTTTAGATATCCCTCTCAACTAACAATTAGGTATCCATCAGGAACAGGCAAATTGGGGAGATCTAAAACAACTAGAAGCTCATTATAAGAAAAACTTGAATTACTTCCAAAATCATCTTGTTGGAAGGTGCTCCTATTTAGGGTGCATACTACGACTACATTACTTACTTTATCCAATTCAAGTTCGCTTAACCTCTACATTCCTTAATTAATATTCATCTAAAGTGAGAAGGGCTGAATCTGATTTAACATATGAGCATAAGGAGTGTAAGCACTTGAATATTATTAATAGGAGGAAGTTATTGTCAATTTATATCCAATTATCCTATATTTATCTATGATAACCTTAACTCCCCCACACTTAAAAGTTACATTGTCCTCAATGTATAAAATGGGAAATTCAGAAGGAGATAGACAAAGAGAAGCAGATTGGGGGTGAAGGGAGGGGATAAAAAGAGGTAGGGAGAGACGAGACTCCCCTGATAAGAAGAGATAACATGGCGAGGGGATGCATGTGAACGGCTCCTTCATCTGATAGACAAAAATGGACAAAATACATATAGGAGACAGTAAGTTGGCATTAGAAATAATAAGACAATTTAAGAGCACAGCCAATTCAGGATGTGAGAGCATAAGTAGATACAGTTATCCATAATACAGTTATCCAAAATATAAAATGAGTAAAACAAAAAAAAAAATGGCAGCAGGATAGAAAAGTCCTAAGAATCAGACGGCCCCGGTTGATCTTCAGGTGTAGGCTCCTGAGGTAGAATGATGATCGGTGATTGAGGAGCCTCAGGAGGTGGCGGTGGAGGAGCCGGCATCAAGTAGTCCATTAGCGTCTGTAGTTGATCCTTTATTGATATGACATGACCTTCCAGCCTATGGATAGACTCTCGTGCCCAACTCTCAAAATCTGGCTGATAAGGAGCCTCATGTCTCGATGGGTCTGGAGTAACTTGGTGCTGATGTGAGGGAGGAGGTGGAGGTGCCTCAGGCTGTGCCTGTGCTTGTGCTCTCTGCCTACGGGGCTGCCCTGGTGCATCTTTCATGCTATCATATTTGAATGGCCCCTTGGGCTTGAACTGCGCATCATTTTTAGAGACGCGACAACCCCCCATAGTGAGTAACTCGGTGAGCATGTGAGGGTATGCCAAGCTAACCCGGTCGGACCTCGCAACTTGTTTGAAATTTAAGTACATGAGGTGAGGAATATTTACTCGCTGCCGAGTCATAAAACACCACGTAAGAGTAGCTCGTTCTTGGGTCATGTCTGAGCCATGAGAACTTGTCAGGATATTACTCGTGATGAACTGTAACCAATAACGGGCGGGCTTACTGAGTTGATTTACCGGGTAAACTTTATTAACCAGGCAGGCTCTTCCTTCCTCTGCAATGGTGGTCTCTACTTCTTCCCAAGGAATGGACTGAGGGCTCTCTATGTACGTTTGGAAAGCACATTCTTGAACATCAGGTAGCTCGTAGAAGTCTTTAAAAACTTGCTCGTTAATGCGCACCCAAGCTGAACGGCAGTAGTACTCATCCTCCTCTTCCTCAGTATCCTCAAAATTTGCATAAAGCTCTTGGATCATTAAAGGGATCCGATGCACTGGCTTCTTAGTAAATCCCTGCAATCCATGCCATTCAAAATCCGGGAAGGTGAGGTCCAACACATGAGGTGCATAATAGCGATCCTCCACAACACCTCTGTCTGCGAAGAGTCTATCGAAGCGAAATTCAGCCTGGGCAGATGCAAATCGATCTTTATCGTACGATTGCTTCTTTTGCTTTGAGGAGGAGGCTGCAGCAGTTTTGGTTTGTTTCTTAGGAGCCATAATCCTGAATTCAAACAAGAAGGAAAAATAAAAATCAGCGGCAGCCTTCAAAGGATATAATTAAATCCGGAAATCAAATGAATGCAGCATGTTTATGCTCAGGGAAGGCACAATTAAAGGCATCCAAAGGACTAGGGGGCAAGGAATAAAGAAGTAATCCCACGAAAAATGGTCCATACAGTTCAATTCTGGGAAAAGTATCGAACTCGCTATAGCGAGTTCGCACAATTTTCTGCCCAGCCAGAATTAAACGGAGGAAAAAGCAAATTGAGGCCATATATCTACACAGAAACATTCGACCAGTAGAAACCAACCAGAAAAATTAACCATTGACCCCTAAATATGCAGATCTAAGCAAAACGATAATAACCCTAATATGACCAGATCTAGCAAAAATAACCAGTGATTCAGGGAAATAAAAGAGTTAATCGAATTACCTGATGTACGAGATGCGATGGGTGATGGGAGTGCGAGATTAAGATGCACGAAATGCAGCGAACGAAAGAATGGAGGAGGTATAGCTGCTTCGTCGCAGTAGCGAGGTAAAACGATGGAGTGGAGAGAAAATAAGGGTTGTTTTATTACGAAGGAAAAATATGTTTTTTTTTTTTTATAATTTCGCTATTGCCAGGTAATAGCGAGGGGTTCTCTGGGTTTATTACGAAAGGCAAAGCTGCTGAACTTGCTACAGCAAAATTTACTCTTGCTACTGCGAGAAAACTTCGATAATTATTGGTGGCTGAAGCGTCTCGCTATAGCTAGGCTATAGCGAGGGACTCTCTGGATTTTGTACTGAAAAGTGAGGCTGCTGCACTCACTGTAGCGCATGAGCTGCCTCGCAGTAGCGAGGAAACTCAGCAACATTTATATGCAACAATTACTCGCAATAGCCAGGCTACAGCGAGCTTCTCTCTGGATTTTGTACCAGAATATAGCATAGAGATCTTCGCTATGGCGAGGAAATGTTCTCGCTGTAGCGAAAACTTAAAATTCAACTGACTCGCCATATCTCTGCCATAGCGAGAGATTCAGGTTTATGTACCAGGAGTGGGATAAGTAGAGTCGCCATTGCGAGATGGAGTCTCGCTATAGCGAATTTTTTTTTTTTTAACTAAATTTCTCCATCTACATGCTCACTAAAATTCTCCCTCAAATGCAACCAGATATAATAATAAAGTATAATTCAAAGCATGTTTAGAAACTCCCTGTGAACATGCCCAATGTTGCTCATTCCTGCCAATCCTAAGCTCCTTGATATCCACATTTTAACCTGTAAAACACATAAAAAAAAACAAAAAATATCAAACCCAAAATGAGAAGGACTTTAAATTCAAACAAAAAGAATACAAAGAAAACTTGGGTTGCCTCCCAAGAAGCGCTAAGTTTAAAGTCTTCAGCCAGACTATCATGACGCTTCTATGAGCAATCTTGGAGTTGCACATTTGTCTTCATCCTGTCCACTAGTCCACCAAGGTAATGTTTCAAGCGTTGGCCATTGACCTTAAAGGTTTCTCCATTTTTCTCATCTTGAATTTCAATGGCACCAAAGGCAGTGGTAGATACCACCTTAAAAGGACCAGACCACCTGGATTTAAGCTTTCCTGGAAACAATCTCAAACGAGAGTTATATAATAGCACTAAGTCACCAGGTATGAAATCCCTTTTCAAAATCTTTCTATCATGCCAGATCTTTGTCTTTTCCTTATATAGCTTAGAACTCTCATAAGCTTGTAACCTGAATTCATGAAGTTCATTAAGGTTTAACAGCCTCTTTTCACTCGCATCTTTATAATCTAAGTTCAACTTTTTTATGGCCCAAAAAGCTTTGTACTCAAGTTCCAAAGGTAAATGACAAGCTTTACCAAAAACTAATTGATATGGAGACATACCAATTGGTGTTTTGTAAGCTGTCCTATATGCCCATAAAGCTTCATCTAGCTTATCAGACTAATCCTTCCTATTAACACTCACTGTTTTCTCCAAAATTCTCTTGATCTCCCTATTAGACACTTCACAGAGGCCATTGGTTTGAGGGTGGTAAGCTAAAGCCATTTTGTGGTGAACTCCATATTTTTCCAGCAAAGTTTTAAACAAACGATTATTAAAATGAGTTCCACCATCACTAATGATAGCTCTAGGTGTGCCAAAACGAGAAAAAATATTCTTTTTTATAAATCGCACCACTGTTTGAGCATCATTATGTTGGCAAGCTACCGCCTCAACCCATTTACTAACATATTCAACTGCCACTAAGATGTATTGTTGGCCTCTAGACAGAACAAAGGGACCCATAAAATCAATCCCCCACAAATCAAACAGTTCAACTTCAAAGATACCGGTTTGAGGAAGTTTATGCTTTTTAGAAATATTACTGGATCTTTGACAAGCATCACAGTGAGAAGCAAATAAATGAGAATCTTTAAACAATGTAGGCCAATAAAAACTAGATTGCAATATTTTAAAGGCAGTTTTCTGACCACTAAAATGTCCCCCAAATGGTGATGCATGGCATGCAAGCAAAATGTCATGTTGTTCAATCTCAGGAACACACTTCCTAAGAACTCCATCCACACATCTTTTGAACAGATAAGGTTCATCCCAAATGTAAAACTTAACCTCATTCAAGAATTTCTTCTTTTGATAATAGTTTAAATCAGGAGGTAAAATTTCACAAACAATATAATTTGCTATATCAGCATACCAAGGTACATGTAGCAAATTAGCAGCCATTATGCATTCATCAGGGAAAATATCATTCACAAGCTTACTATCACTAACATGCTCAGAATCTAACTTAGAAAGATGATCAGCTACTAGGTTTTCACATCCTTTCCTATCCACTATATGCAAGTCAAATTCTTGAAGTAATAAAACCCACCTAATCAATCTAGGTTTGGACTCTTTCTTTTTCAACAAATATTTAATAGCAGCATGATCAGTGTGTACTACCACCTTAACTCCCAGCAGATAAACTCTAAATTTTTCAAAGGCAAAAACAATAGCTAACATTTCTTTCTCAGTGGTAGTGTAATTTACCTGAGCATCTATTAATGTTCTGCTGGCATAATAGATTGGATGAAAAATTCGGTCTCGCCTTTGTCCCAGAACAGCTCCTACTGCATAGTCACTTGCATCGCACATTACTTCAAAGGGCAATGACCAGTCCGGAGCAATTATTATAGGCGCAGTTATTATTCTCTGTTTCAATTCTTCAAAACTTTTTAAGCAGTCATCATCAAAAAGGAACTTGGCATCCTTTTCTAACAGCTGGGTTAAGGGCTTTGAGATTTTTGAGAAATCTCTGATGAACCTTCTATAGAACCCCACATGTCCCAGAAAACTTCGGATTCCTTTGACACTAGTAGGAGGTGGCAACCTCTCAATCAATGATGTCTTGGCTCGATCTACTTCCAAACCCTCCTTAGACACCTTGTGTCCTAGTACTATTCCTTCCTTTACCATGAAATGGCATTTTTTCTAGTTCAGAACTAAGTCAGTTTCCTCACACCTTTCAAGTACCTTAGAGAGATTTGTCAAACAGACTTCGAATGAATCACCAAAGACAGAAAAGTCATCCATGAAAATCTCCATGATGTCTTCGATGAAATCAGAAAAAATTGATGTCATGCATCTTTGAAAGTTCGCTGGTGCGTTACACAACCCGAAAGGCATTCTCCTGAAGGCAAAAGTGCCATAGGGGCAGGTGAAGGTTGTTTTCTCTTGGTCTTCAGGTGCTATAGAAATTTGATTGTAACCGGAATAACCATCCAGAAAACAAAAATATTCCTTCCCCGCTAGTCTATCAAGCATTTAGTCAATGAAGGGAAGGGGAAAGTGATCTTTTCGGGTAGCTGCGTTTAATTTTTGATAGTCCATGCACACTCTCCAACCAGTGACAGTTCTTGTAGAAATCAATTCTTTTTTTTCATTTGTCACAACTGTCATTCCTCCTTTCTTAGGAACGCACTGTACTGGACTAACCCACGCACTATCTGAAATTGGATAGATGATTCCTGCATCTAGCCACTTGATGATTTCCTTTTTGACAACTTCTTTCATCATCGGGTTCAACCTCCTCTGATTCTCTATAGATGGCTTATGATCATCTTCCAGTAGGATTTTATGCATCACAATGGAAGGGCTTATCCCTTTTATGTCTGCAAGTGTCCATCCCAGAGCCTTTTTATGGCTTTTTAGTACTTCAATCAGTCTCTGTTCTTGATGAGAGTTCAATGCTGTAGAGATGATGACAGGTAATGTCTCTGAATCCCCTAAATATGCATACTTCAGATGCGTAGGGAGAGGTTTTAATTCCAAAATCGGAGGTTGTTCAATTGAAGGCTTAAGAGATGTTGCTGAACGGGATGCCAAATCTAAAGATTCAACTTGCCACTTCTGTTTAGCTCGAGTGGTTGAAAAATTCAGCATTTGGGCTATCTCATAACTAGTTTCAGCGTTCTCATGCTTCACTCCCATTAATAATGCTTCAATAGGGTCTTTGATTATTATTGAATTGAATTGTTTTTGAGCTAACTCATCAGTCACTGAAACTCTGAAGCAATTTTCAGCAGCTCTAGGATATTTCAGTGCTTTGTCCATGTTAAACACCACTTGCTCATCCCCCAATCTCATCACTATTTGCCCTTTCTCTACATCAATAAGAGTTCTGGCTGTGGCTAAGAATGGACGACCAATAATCAACGGATTATCCTTATCTTCTTCACAATCCACAACAATGAAATCAGCTGGATATATGAACTCACCAACCTTTACTAAAACATCTTCAATTATACCTCGTGGATATGCTAAGCTCCGATAAGCTAATTGCAATGTTACTGTGGTAGGTCGTGCCTTACCGAGTTGCAACTTCTCAAAGACAGATAATGGCATAAGGTTTACACTGGCTCCAAGATCACACAAAGCCTTACCTTGAAAGTGAGTGCCTATTTTACAAGGCACAGAGAAGCTACCCGGATCTTTGCACTTCATTGGAATCCGTGGGTTAATTATTTTGCTGCACTCTTCAGTAAGTGCTACAGTTTCAAATTCACCAAATCTCCGCTTCTTGCTCAGCATCTCTTTCAAGAACTTGACATACTTAGGCATGTATTCCAATGCTTCTGAGAATGGGATATTGATATGAAGTAGTTTGAATATCTCTAGGAATTTTTGATACTGCTTATCTTCCACCTTCTTTTGAAGTCTTTGAGGAAAAGGTAATGGAGGTATTATCCTTGGTGATGTATGCAGTTTCTCTCCTTGTTTTTCACTCTTATCAACATTTGGCTGTTTTTTAACTGCTCCACTACTCACTTTTCTCTTCTTTTCAACTGATGCATCCACACATTCTTCTCCTACTCTTTTATCATTATTTGTCTCCTCTATGGAAATTTCACCCTTATCTTCATCTATAACAGCCTTTGATGCAGGTGTGTGGCTAACCTCCCTTGGTTTTTGAACATCTGGCAACCCTTTTCCACTTCGAAGAGTTATGGCCTTACATTCTTCCTTACCTTCTCTTCTGGGATTAGGCACCGTGTCACTTGGCAATCCTCCTTGTCTAAATGAATTCATTGCTGAGGCTAATTGACCCATCTGCAATTCTAGATTTCTCAAGGAGGTATCAACTCTAGCATTCACTTGAGCTTGCTCTTCATTTTGCTTACTTTGAATGCTAATGAATTTCGCCAAGGCATCTTCTAAGTTCGTCTTAGGTTCTTGAATAGGTGCATTTTGCCTTATTGGTTGAGTGAAACCTGGTGGTTGAGTAGGCTTAATGCTTGAGGAAGATGCTGGTTGATTCAATGCTGGTCCATGCTTCCAAGAGAAGTTTGGATGATTTCGCCACCCAGGATTGTAATTATTGGAGTATGGATTCTGATTCCTTGGAAAGTTCCCCACATAATTAACTGGTTCTGACAGTGCCAAAGGACAAGAGTCTACTGAATGCAGATCCCCACAGTTTTCACAAGCAATTGGAGCTACTTGAGCAGAACAGACATTCAATTGCTGATTTCGCTGCACTTGAGATTCTAACATATCAAATCTCTTATTCAGAGCGGAAAGAATAGTGGCAATTGGAATAGAGGGGTCTTCTTGAGTATTGGTAACATTGACACTCACCCTTCTATCTCCTCCTCTTTGTACATAACTCTCAGACAATGTGTCCAATGCCTGAATAACATCATCCACAGGCATTTCATCCCAACGACCATTCAAAATAGCATCTAACATTGTATCGGTTTGTGGAGTTAGACGCGTTCAGAAATTCTGAACGATAGCACAGTCATCCATCCCATGGCTTGGGCATTGACGAAGTAAATGCTTATACCTCTGCCATGCAGCATATAAGTGCTCGTCTAAAGCCTGCTTGAAGTTTATGAGCTCACGACGTGCATCTGCTATTTTATTATTTGGAATGAAGCGAGCTCTGAACCTTGCTTCTAACTTATCCCAAGTATCTATTGAACCCTCAGGCAGAGTCAGTAGCCATTCCTTGGCTTTTCCTTGTAGAGAGAGAGGGAATAGTCGAAGTCTCAACACATCTCTTGGTACCCCATTCTGCTTGAATGAATCGCACACCCCCAAGAATGACAGAATATGACGGTTGGGATCTTCATCAGACCTCTCACCAGTGAATTGTCCATTAAGCTGCAACATGGAGATCATTACTGGCTTCAACTCAAAGTTAGCAGCTTGAAAGTCTGGCACTACTATGCTAGATAGAGTGCCCTTCATAGTAGGACCCACAAAGTCTTTTATGGACTGATTTGCATTCCCTTCTTGAGCCATTTCTTCACTCACTGAATTTGGAGTTTTAGAAGGACTTTCTTCAAAGTTCAAGTTTACCACGAGATCACTAATTTTCTTCGTTGTGCGCTTCTTCGTTGTAGAAGTTTGCTTCGGCATGTACTGTGGTACCTGTAAAGGAAAATTCAACCAACGGTATTACTTTAAACAAAAAGGAATCAAAGCAAATAACGAAATGAAAAGAAATTCTAACTAATTAACTAGCTAATGTTTAATCGAGGACTACTAAAGGTTATACACTTCTAACTGAACAATTAAGCCATTCCCCGGCAACGGCGCCAGAAAACTTGATCGCTATTATTTTTTTTTTTTATGCGTGTCCGCAAGTACACGGGTCGGATCAAGTAGTTCAGTGATAAGTAAAAATATCGTTCCCATGAGGAATGACTGGAATGCAATTAGGCAGTGCACAACCTACTTTTATCCACGTTAAACAACCAATTATGAGATTCTTGATTTTAGAACTAAATTTAAAATAAAACGAATTGAAAGAAAACTTAGTTGGCAAAGGCAGTTAAGATAAAATCCAAGGTTTGAAATTACCTAGAGTCACTATTCCCTTGATGCTCACTAGAACTTAATTTCTTGTTTAAATGCTATTAATTATCGCCTTGTGGGTTAAGAGTTCAGAAACTATAACCGTCCGTCGATGTAATTACAGCCCTACTCTCCCCTAGAATCTAAGTGTCCTTAGATTTGGGGTTAGAGTGCATTGGATACTATATCCCTCTACAAACCAATTAAGGTAATCAGGTATATGTCTATCCCAATTACAAATTGAATGATTCTAAACTTAATTTATCCAACTCTTAGGTTCAATTAAGAATCCCTTTTTCAAGGTAAATTCCAATTTCCCAAATCAAATCAAAGAGGTGGCCAATCCCTAAGAAAGCATTAAGCAAGAGAAGGATACACAAGATTCCAATCAACACCATTAACAAGACAATTAATGATTCAGTTCACATCAAGTTCATAGTACTCTAAGTAAAAAACGAATTTAGCCGCACATAGCTAAATCTACAGAGAATTCCCAATCAAAATACATGGAGAAGATGAAAAGAACAAAGAAAGCAAACAAAGGGAAGAATGAGATGCAGAAAGTAGAGCTCCCCCTTTGATTCCTCTCTTCCTTCACTCTCCAAGCTTCAAGAGCCTTCAAAGAACTCCCAAAATCACCTTCTGGATGCTCAGAACTTCCTCTGCCGCCGAATCTCCTGAACCCTAACTCAGCAAACTTCTTTTAAAGCCAGAAAATTAAAACTCTGCGTTTCAGGTCCGATCTCGCTATGGCGAGGGGCGTCTCTCGCTATAGCGTGGTCTCATAAGTGCTCAGGTTTCCGTTGTGCTCGCTACTTCCACGCTATAGCGAGCTGCTTTCTGGAATTTCTATCCAACACGACTTCGCTATTGCGAATACTCCCCTTCGCTATGGCGAAAGTACCATCTCGCTATAGCGAAATTCGATCTCGCTGTAGTGAAAAGACTTGTTCAATCTACCTTGGCCATTTTCAACTTCCCTCTCTTATATTCAACTCTTTCTTCATTTTGCTACTTTTCCCTGAAATTGAAATTAAACATAAAGTGAGGCTTAAACTGATAAAAATCTTATGATTATAATACTTTCTTTGTTTTGTTTGATTAAGTATACTTTTTATCATATTAATCAAGAAAAAAGTATTTTACCTCCCTAATTTAGTGTCAAATATAGCCCTTTTGGGTCCTAAATTAGGAGGTTATCAGCCACCTCTTAGAATTGATTTTGGTAATTGAAATTGACCTTGAAAAAGGGGTTCTCATTAGACTTAAGAGTTGGATAAATTAAATTTAGAATTAATTAATTTGTAATTGGGATAGAAATATACCTAATTGCCTTAATTGGTTTTGTAGAGGGTTGTAGTTCCTAATGCGCTCTAACCTAAATCTAAGGACACTTAGATTTTAAATGAGAGTAGGGTTATAATTACATCGACGGACGGTTATAGCTTCTGAATCTCTTAACCCACAAGGTGAAAATTAATTGCAATTAAACAAGAAATTAAGTTCTAGTAAGCATCAGGAGAATAGTGACTCTAGGTAATTTCAAAACCTTGGACTCTTCCTAAAATTTCTCTGCCAACCAAGTTTTCTTAAAATTGTTTCATTTTAAAATTTAGTTCTAAATTCACGATTTGCTTAATTGGTTGCTTAACGTGGATAAAAATAGGTTATGCATTGCCTAATTATTTTTAAGTCATTTCTCGTGGGAACGATACTTTACTTATCATTGAACTACTTGATCCGACCTGTGCACTTGCGGACACACATAAAAATTTCTATGGTCAGTCCCAGACCCCTGTTTTCACTATGGCGAATGCTACAGCGAGCAGCTCTTTGGTTTTTGTATGGGATGCCGGCACTCGCTATAGCTAGAAACATTCTCGTTATAGCTATCAGGTACATTCGCTATAGCTAGACCATTTCTCGCTATAGCGAACAGGTACATTCGCTATAGCTAGGTCATCTCTCGCTATAGCTAGGCCATTTCTCGCTATAACTAGCAGACTTAGAAAATTTTAAGATTTCAAAAATTTTCAGCTTTTCTCCTTTCTTTTTCTTTTTTTTTTCTAGTTGTTACAGCCTGCAAGTTAGGCGACTTAGTTAAATATGTTTAACCAAATGCATCATGTAACATCTCAATGATGTCATCATCCTCATCATTATCGGCAGGTGCTTCGTCATTTGCATGTTGGAGGGGACTATGGATACTAGGTCGAGCTTCTCCATGTGAGTCTCACACTTTGTAACTTTCATTGAAACCCTTCTTAAACAGATCTGCCCTTACTTCACTTCTTATCTTCCATGTTGTATTCTTGCACCTCTTACATAGGTATCGAATCATATCAGTCACCCCAACTTGGCTGAATGCCCATTGGAGAAACTTATCAACACTTTGTCTATATGCCATATCAGCCCTATTCCTAATGTGCATCTAACTTTTATCCATCCCTAAATCCAACATGAATGTTTTCAAAGTGAGTATTTATAACTCATTTGTAATTATACATGTCTATATTATATAGAACACTAGGAAAGAGATATATTTCTCTTTGGCATACACTACATATACTCTTTTATCATCTAAAACACAAGTATTTGGTTCATCAAATAATCAAACCAATTCAAAGGTGAAATCCTCAACAAACAACTAGTTCATTTCATAACTTCCTTACGGCAAACATGTATCTATGTAAATCTAAGGCATGAAGAAAAATAGATATGTACGATACAAGTAGGTATGTTGCAACTTACATATTTTGTATATAATTAGCGAAGAAAATTTGAATAATTTAACTACATATGATAAGGTTCACCCATATAAAGTAATTCATAAGATACATGTCATTTGGCTATTAATTTGTCATAGCATAACAAGGTATTTTTACATAGGTCATCAGATGATAATTACAACCTTTGAGTGTGATAGAAGCAAGGAAGTTTTTATGATGATAACAAAATTGAGATTACAACATTTTTAGACCAATTTCAACTTCACCTGATGTATGTTACCAACATATAAATCCTAAAAGTAATTTCTACTAGAACTTTTACACATGTGGAAGGAAACCATCCCATGTAACATAACTTAAACCCACTAAAAAAGGCAATAATAGATTCCCCCACATGATAAAATTTCCCAATCAATGACAATAGACAAAGAAAACCCTACAACTATTAATTTTTTATGAAACATTAGCTCATAATGCTTTATTAAATATTCTTTATCTTTATCTTAATCAATCAATGTTTTAGAAAAAGAAAATTTAATAAGTTTTAAGACTACATTTGAATTTTTACTCTTAATCGAATAAATACTAATCAAATTTTAAACTTAGTATTTTATTTAATTACTCATAATCCAAATTATTTGTTAAATATTCTTCATCCTCATTTTAATCTATTAGTAATTTACTAAATGGTTTATTCATTATTCTGAAATTAAATTTTTATTTTTACTCTTAATCCAATACATACTAATTACATTTTAAAAATTTCCCAGTCTTAATTATGCTTTTTCTTTTTAAGTCTTTGCTATCCATTGCTAATCAAATTGCAAAGGTATTATTATTTTTAATCACTTCTTACTTTTAGTATTTACCTATTAATTTGTTATTCAATCTTTTATTTAATTAATGATCAAAATTTTAATCCTAATAATTTGCTAAATATTCTTCATCTTCATTTTAATCTATTAGTAATTTATTAAACATTTGATTCATTATTCTGAAATTAAATTTTTTCTTTTATTCTTAATCCAATAAATACTAATTAAATTTTAAACTTTGTATTTTATTTAATTATTTTTTTATGCCTTAACCATCAATTGCTTATCAAATTCTCAAGTTGGTATTATTTTTATTTACTTTTTATGTTAGTATTAACCTATTAATTTCTTATTCAATATTTCATTTAATTATTTATTGAATATTTAATTCTAAGTATTTGTTCAATATTCTTCATCTTTATTTCAATCTATTAGTAAATAATTAAATGTGTCATTTATTATTCTAAATTTAAATTTTCATTTTCACTCTTAATCCAATACTCACTAATTAAATTTTAAACTTAGTATTTCATTTAATCAAATTTCAAAGTCATTAATTTTTTAAGAATTGCATTTACTTTTAGTAGTTGTCTATTAATTTCTTATGCAAAAGTTCACTATTAATTATTTATTGAATATTCAATCCTAATTACTTATTAAATAACCTCCATCTTTATTTTATTCTAGTACCCATTTAGTAATTGTTTAATATATTATGCTTGAATTAACTTTTCATTTTCATCTTAATCAAACAATTACCGAATAACTTTTGAATTTGGAGTTTATTTAATTATTTTTTCCTTTTTTAACTCGTAATCCATCAATTAATTGTCAAATTTCAAAGTTATTATTACTGTTAATTACGCTTTAACTTTTAGTATTTACCTATCAATTTCCTCTTCAATATTTTCACTACTAATTATTTGTTGAATATTCAATCCCAATTACTTATTAAATATGTTTCTTAAATTAAATCTTGATTTTTATCTTTATCAAATAATTACTAATTAATTTTCAGCCACTTTTCACAAGTCAGTGGCTAATCAATGGTGCTTTGTTTGCAACGGAGCAAACAACCACTTTTCACAAGTTAGTGGCCAATTAATGGTTCACCATACACATTTTTATCTTCTACCCTATATTTTTCCAGCACTTAGTTCCACATATATATATATATATATATATATATATCCTAAATCACATTTTTAACATAAAAAAGGTATGAACCAACCAAAAAATATCACCTGGTTGCTCCAAAAAGTGCTTGTAGTGAGTTGTGAGTTGTGAGGAGGAATACAAGATTCAAAGATAGCTTGTCAAGTTAGACCTGCACCCAGAACCAAAAGGAAAATATTGTCAAAAGGATTTCTAAGTGAAAAGGAAACAAATGCATCAATTCTTTTGTACCAATACGGATATATATATATATATATATATGTATATGTGTGTGTGTGTGTGTCTATATACATATGGATATATATATATATATATGTATATATATATGTGCATCGACCTTGCCTATTGGAATTAAAAGCTCAAATTGGTCAACTATTTAATAGGTATTTTTATAATATCATTCATTTAATAAGAAACCTTAGAAAATTAAAAATTATATCTTTATATTCATTTATTTACTTTGTTCAATCTCTATGGAAATTTCGGCTGAAATTGATAATATCAATCAATATGAATTTATTCAATCATTATATTTCTACTGTAAAGAATACAATATGTCAAAAGTCCTTAAAGTACTAAATTAACATATCAGTTCACGAGTCTTATCTCTATGTTATTCAAAAATACATTCAAATAGATAAAAATAGCAATTTATATTATATTTATTATTTATCCTTAATAAATCTTCAAAAAAACATTTTTGAACATATAATTTATAAAAGCAATTTGATATTCACAAAGGCCAAGATTCTACTTAAGTTTTAGTTTATGTAATTGATTGTAGTCATCGTTGCATATTTTGGGAATAATTAGCGGACCCGAGAAATTTCTGGGAGAGAAAGAAGGGTTGAAATGGAAATGCATGGTAATGGTAAGTAATTATAATAGTGATTTGTGTATAATATAATGAGAATAAGACAGCCAAGACTAAGAGGACCATCTTCCTTCCACGTTTGGCTATGGAATAATGGCCGTCCACTCATCCAACCAACATGCAATTTTTTGGTCTTTTCAGCAACTTGCTATTACTTATTTATTGTCATTTCTTATCATTTATTTATTCAGAATTATAAAAAGACAATAACAAAAATATCTTAAAATTCCTAATATTGTAAAAATAGATTTACTAAAAAAGTTAAGATTATTAGCTATAGTCATATATATTTTTCTAATTAAGTTTGTTAAACGTGAAACATAACGTAATATATATTTAAATAAAACATCATTCAAATGTAAAGTCTAGAGACATTTATAATAGTTATAGAAATTTTAAACTTAATGATATATGAACATTCATAAAATTTTTTATTGAATCAAAATTCTAATAAAAGTTTTAATAATCTCTTAAATTATATTTTTTGAATAAAAATTTGTTTTCATAACCATCGGTGTTACAATAAGACAATTGGGATTATTCATCTTATGTATGAAATCCAACAACTTCTACAATAACCAATGATTTCTAAATCAAATCAAAAGGAATGGGCCAGAAGTTTAGAATGGACCTATGAGGTGGCCCTGAAGCAACAGTTGGACCAAAAATCCTGATTTCCAAATTTGTTTATTTTGGTTTGGTAACAAAGGCTAAGATTGACTCTTGTCAGTTTCATTATTCTGATGCCCCTATTCCCTTGTACCATCGTAAGTCTTAACTGCGTATACTAGTTGTGATGATGCTAAGGGGAACTATGTTATTGGGTGCCTTATATTGTGGAGTAGAGTAAAAACAGAGAAAGGAAGATAGAGTGGGTGATTAGGTCGGTGACATGTTGTTGAGTTAATTGACATGTGGTGCAGTCAAAACTTCTATAAAAAGAACTTAGAATTGAAGTAGTTGAAGAAGAGAAAAAGTTTCAAGGAAGTTAAGCAGTAATTTTCTACCTTTTTTGCCAACCAGGAAGATGAGCTCAAATTCCTCACTCTATGCCCCATTCTTCAACCTTCTGTTCTGTTAGTGGCACCTAGCATCCCTAACTTCTTGTCTATTTTGCCATTACTATTCCATATTACAAATTAAGGCAATTAAGTTCACAATATTCACTGAAAATAATCCAACAAACAAAGAATTTAAATAACTCTTGTAAATTAATGATTTAGTTGATAGAAAAAGATGTAGTCTGGTACTTAGTAATAGCAAAATAATGAGTTCACAAGTCAAGCATGCAAAATAATAAATAGACTAAAATACAAAATAAACAACAATCACTCTGGACCATTAAAATGCAAAATAGACTAAGTGTAAGGCGTCAACAGAAGTATACCAAAACAGTTAAGAATAGTCACATATAAACACCTATTTTTATTAGACCATTATTTTAATTAGGTGTTTAATTAAGAGACATTTAGGAGGAGGAAAAACTGAAGCTATCAGAAATGAGCACATCGAATCAGAAATAGATAAATAATTAGTTTATCAATCAAAGGAAACAGCATTGGAAACCATCTTTTTTTTATTTCTTTCCTACTTACACAGCACTAGTAAACAACAATCATGTCTAAAACATATCTTAACCTCAGAGATCACAATGGACAGAAACTTGGAATGAACAAAGCGTTACCTTAGTTTGTAGCCCACTTCAATGCCTCTCAATAAAAAGTCTGAAACTCCAAAATTTTGCTTCAATGAGTCAATAATTTTAGCATCCCTTCTTCCTCAGATCTAAAAACACCCCAAAACTCGCTGCTGTTGGAAGGCGTGACTGCAGAGTTTTTGCTCAACTTCAATGCGTCTAGGGCTTTTCTCCTTTCTGGGCATTATTCAGAAGTCTTCTTTTTTATTTGTTTTGCTACAGCGCTTCGAACTCCCTCTCTTACAATCATTTTGCCATAGCTATTGAAAAGCTTCATTATATTTATTGATTTGAATCAAGATTAGACATATTGCTGTAGCGATTTAAAAGCTTTAAAAGGTTCAGATTTGCTACAGTAGATGCGGGAAAATGAGCCTGTGATTTTGGCTTGATCTCAGCCATTCAATCAATCTGAAGGACAACGCACTGCCATGTCACACAGAAGGAAAGGATGCGATGTTTCATTAATTCCTTCATAGATTACAACCGTTCACTGATTCAACGATCAATAGTGTGCCACATCTCCCCACCCTTGCAACAAAATGCCACGCTTCGAATTTGCTTTGTATGTCAGAACCTATTTTCTTCATCCTCCCTGATCG
Source organism: Erythrophleum fordii (assembly GCA_032878935.1). Lineage (NCBI taxonomy): Eukaryota > Viridiplantae > Streptophyta > Magnoliopsida > Fabales > Fabaceae > Erythrophleum > Erythrophleum fordii. The sequence continues at coordinate 14,784,686 of JAVQMF010000047.1, read as the reverse complement.
ATGCTCTTCACCAGTGTCAAAAGATCCTTGGAAGACGATTTCAAAGTGGTCATGGGCATTACGTGACTCACCAATTTAAATTCTTATACTACCTCTTGTTATTGCATAGAGGCCAAGTTTCTAACCACATTAATTATGGATTTGTAATTTGCAATATTCCCTTATAGATGTTTGCCATAATCTTTTTGTTCCTCAACATCTATAGTAATTCCCTTTCTTTGTATTCTTTCTTTGGCCATCAGCATTAATCAGTACTTCTAGTTTGTTGTTATTGAGGAACCAAACCTATGTTCACTTACTCATCAGTTTATAGGTGCAAAATGGTGCACGCTTACCTGGTTGTCATTAACGCTATTTGCAGTAAGTAAACTCGACAACATTCACTTGGCCTCAAACATCTCCATCTCCATTATCATCTTCAGCATCGATTTCTTGAAGTCCTCATATAGATCCTTCGAACTCTTCACCACCGCGAAGCACTCCTTCACCTTCCCCTCCACCATATGCTGCGTCATTGATCCCACCAATGACATCATCATCCTCTTCTTTGTCATCTCTGATCGTTGAAATCTGTCTCTGAACCTTCTTTGCGCTGCTAATTACGTGCCTGTTAATTTCTCTCTCATGGACACCTTCTTGATAAAACTCATCGGAGAAGCTGCTCAAACCAAAAATTAGACTCTCGCTTTCTTCATCTTGGTCCTTGAGAAAGTTACTCCTCTTGGACGAAACGCTTGTTGTCGTCCTCATTTGGCCTTCTAATTTTACTTTCTTGCCCTTGTCACCACCCAATTTACAAAAATTGGATTCACAGTAAATGAGTCGGGATTGGTAATGGTTTTCGGGTGTGGAGGGTAGGGCATTCGGCATGTGTGGGAATGCGATATCAAGTGCTTTAGGGTTCACAGGAGAAAGATGGTATATGGCGGGAACGGGATTTCCTGGGAAATTGGAAAGCTTTTTTTAGTGACACAGTTGAAACGAAGGGATTGTGAGAGTTTGAAGCATTTTTCCATGCTGGAAATTAAGCTTGCGTTAATTTGAAAGAAAATGGTATTATATGGTGCTCAAGCGTGAAGAATGTATTTATGAGAAAAGAAAGGCCGGTCTATGGAGGACAAGGTAGGACCCAGTGATGACTGTATTCGAGTGAGCATGTGGTTCATACTTCATACCTGAAAGGGACTTGGAATTTGTAGTGAATGTATAGTTCAAAAATGGTTCTGAATTTGGACAATAAAGACAAGGCATATAAGTTGCAATAACCGAGGCAAACAAATTAAAAAACTTGTCTTGTTAAGTATGAAAAAAAAATAATTTTATAAATAAAAAATATTTAAAATATCTATATTTTTAATAATTATATAATAATTATTAAATAATATTAAATAATAATTGTAAAAACAAAAATAACATTTTACCAAAATTTTCATTTCCTTTTCTATTTTTCTCAACAAACCAAACACGCACTTAATTGAAGGCATGTCATTAGCACTATCTAGTTAGTGCGTGTTTGTTTCTGCGTTTGGAGGGCCTAAACCTACGTTTTCTAAGAAGCAGTAATTTATTGCTTTAACGTAAACGTGGTTATGAAACTTGATTCCAAATGCACCATTAGTGGATAAAGAGAAAGTGAAAGTGAATTGAAGGCATGTTAAGGACATGGTGTCATACTCGTGTATGTAGCAGGTGAATTAAAAAAATGGCAATGACTTGTTGCTATCACTGTAAAGTCTGGAAAAAAAAAGGGCAGAGGAGGGAGTTTATTTTTTTTATATTTGTATATACTTTATCTTTCCCTGAGCTCATCTCTCTCTCCCGTTCACTTTCTCCCATTTCATCACTGTTCATTCTTCTTTTCCTGGTGCGTTCGCAGCCTTCCTCCGAGCTGTCAGCATTTTCCTCCACCGAAGTACCCTCGCCGGCGTCGCAAAAGCTCCTCCCAGCTTCCTCGTTGCTGCTGTGAACACAGCGATGTGAAACAAGGAGCCAGAAGCGCTGTCGGTTCAGGTGAGCGTCTTCCATCTCTCTCAGGTCCTATCTCCATTTTTGTGCTGTGCCCTCCCTTAATCTCATGAATTCCGGCCACTTCCCTCCATTTTCGGTCCATCCCAGCTCAAGGAATGAGGAAAATGGTGAGATCCTCCCTTGTTGGTTTGGCTGGCCGATGGAGTGCAAGGAAAGAGGGATTCATTTTTAGGGGTTTCCTTTCTGTACGGGGTATGCGTAAATCTTTAGTCTGTTGCTCTTTTAGAATAACACATGAATTTAAAAGGATGGAATATGATGTATATGGAAGGATTTCAGTTAAGGGTTATGATTAGAGTGTGAGTATGGTTCAGAAAAGAAAAAGAGAGAGGAAGAAGAAAGTTGTTTGATAGCTAATATGGAGTTACCTGAATGTAAGAGTAAGCATTGTGAACCTATGTGGTGATTTGGTGGGTCTGTGTGTTGCCAGGAAGCTCCATGAGCATTGGCAGTAAAGAAACCAACCTCTCAAGGAGAAACAAGTAGCGTACTAGCTTAGGGCACCGTCGGTAAGTAAATAATGGATTTCAAAGTGCTTACCATTACCATTAATCCTGATATTGTTACTTTTTGTTCTAAATCATTCTATGTGAGATAAAATGTCGTTATATATATACATATGTTTTCATAGCAATGAATTGATCTCGAGGGAGGAATTGCTTGGAGAAGTAACTTTTATTTATTTCCCTTTTTATTGGTCTTATTTAGTTGCTTATTTATATATTTATGAAATTTTGCATTTTATTTATTGATTTAATTATTTGATATTTGAACTAATTTTTGTCCCTTATAATCCAAATTCCTTTAAAAACAAAAGATAATAATAATATTTGGCTAATGATATATATATATCTATATATATGAACTTAGAATTATAGATTAACGTGCGACTTATCTATAAGTGCATGCTATAGTCCTTAATGGAACCAAGTCATATGTTGTGAAGGAATCTGGGTGGAGAAGGAGCTACCCGTTAGGCGGAGCCACCCGAGTGAGGCGGGTAAGGGCTGCCAACGAGGTGTAACCGCCCCCGGAACGAATGAATTATGACATACAAATAAGAAAGGTAGATAAAGGGGCTGCCTGTTAGGTGTAGCCACCCGAGTGAAATGGGGAAAGGAGCTGCCAACACGGTGTAGCTGCCACCTTATCTGACCTAGTGATAAACCATCATCAAGTGATCACACCGAGGGACTCAGGTCTAAATGGGTACTCTTCCATATGACGGGTTGTGGGATTTGTTAAATTGTAAAACGTGATGGTCTAGTTATACACACTTTAATTTATTGGTTATGATCCCTGAATAAGTTTTGAAGTCTATTATCTACTCACTGAGTTTTGGCTCACTCTTTTAAAAATTTTAAAATTTTCAGATAGCGCCACTGGATCCGATCCGCCTCCCTCATCTTAGGTGCTGAGGCGTTGTGGCGGTGAGCCACCCTTTTTGGAACTGGGGGCTTTGTTAACTTTCTTTTTTTTGGTTTTGTCAATTGTTGTAATGAATTGATACTCGATTGTAAAGTATTTTAGGAGTAGGATCAAGGGATAAAGGTTTTGTTTCCCCCTTCCCTATTTTTGGTTCATTGATGTTTTGTTGACTGGTTAAAGAGAGCAGAGCTCTCTGTTGCTATTTACATTGAATTCTAGCTGTTTGTAGAAATTTAGAATGTCCTATTTATAGGAGACACTCTGCCGAAATTTCTATAAAAAGCTAGTACACAAAAGAAAAGAAATTTTATGTGTCCAACGAGGCAGGGTTACACTTAATGTACTATTATTCGGTGTAAGACCTCCTAAAGGTTATCTGCTAAGGTAGGGTAGTAAATCCAGCTGTAGGTAAGAATTTCACATAGATTCCCCGTATTGGTCACCCCCTTCTCTTGGAGAGTGGGGTGTGACAATCACCCTCCTCATCTTTCAGCAAATAAATCATACAAATAAAAAAACCATTCTTATTTCTTTTTATGTTATATCAAATATAATTATGAGTTATAAAATTTAATTCTATCAAAATTTATTTTAATTCCATTGAAATTCATTTAAATTCTAGTTCATATTTTTATTCCAACAAAAATTATTTCCCATATCAAATGCAGCAAGTCTGTGAATAAATCATAAGAATCATTGGTAATTTGGTTAGTGCTAAATACAGGAAGGGAAGGACACCATGGATGGCATCATTGACACAGTTTCAAGGCCTTATTCTCTGTACCCATTAATTGATTTATTGAGAACAAGAGGAAAATTGATTTTGGTTGGAGCGTCAATTACACCTCTTGAGTTATCGACTATGCCTTTGATGATGGGTAAGTTTTCCTTTTCATTTTCTTTTTTTTTCCTTTTGTGACTAATTCTGGAAGAGTCAAGATGATTCTGGAAATACAGGGAGAAAGATAATTGCTGGGAGTGCTGCAGGAGGGATGAAAGAGACCCAGGACATGATTGATTTTGCAGCAAAACACAATATCCCTGCAAACAGGTAGAAAATGGAATTAACAAGTAGTTATCAAAAATTGATGTGCAAGTTTGTTCTCCATAAATTAACTAGAAAATGGAATTCACTAATTTAAAAGGTACATTAATGATTACTTTTTCTGTAGGTTGCTACAATTCAACATATTCAGAAAAATTAATAATGTCTAATAATATATATATATATATATTAGATATGTGGATAGCATTTTTCAATGAAATTTGATTCCGTAACTAGCAATTGGAAGCAAATTTACATCTCTTCGGTGGTATTTAACGTTTGAACTTTTCAAATATTCAAAATTTATTAGATTTTTACATTGAAATTATACACATATATATATACACACAGACACTTGCATACCTTAAATATAAATTTTTAAACAATTAAATTTATAAACAAATTAAAGTGATAAAATATTATCCAATAAAAATATAACATTAAAATTAATTTATTTAAAAGAATTAGTCATATAATGTTATGACATAAAAAAATTCAAGTATTCATGTTTTTAATTAGAAGGACAATATTTAAGTAAAGTTTTTTTAAGTATTATTATTAAGTTATTCAACAAAAATATTATATATGAAGAAAATATTTTAAAACATCTAATTATTTAGCGTTAAATATAAAAACAAATTCACTTATCATTATTCTTATCAAAGAACTTAATTAAAACAAACACTTAAAATTATATCTGTATTTTATTCTTATTTAAAATCTAATACAAAAACATCTAAAAATTTACTCACAAGTAACATCTTAAAAATTACCTACAAGTTTCGTACATCATATTATAAATCCAAACATGACTTTTCACATACACATAGATCGCACCGTACGCATTTTAATAATGATAGTTTATATTAAATTTGGATTGTTTAAATTTTATAATTTTTTATTTTTTTGATATAAAATGTTATTTTTTGTACTTATTATCTCTGATCTCATATATAAAATTTTTTTGGAGTTTGATTTGCTTTAAAATATAAAAAATAAATTATTAATATTTGATATATTAATTATAATATTCCAATTATACTTTACATTAAATGATTCTTTCAAATTATAAGTAGTAGTTGTCATTAATTAGTATTTATGCTTATACTTTTAGAGAAAAATTCCAATAATTTATTCCAATATCCATATCCTATTTGTTTATTTGTAGTTATCTATTTTCATTTCAATTCTTTCTTCTGTTCTTCCACTTGTGCACAAAAATACCTCGTTAGCAATATGTTTTTGTGGTTGCTTAGCCAGTTTTATAACTTGCCCCTCTATATTTCAGATTTAATTTTGTATCCTTCTGGATAGACCTACTTGCAAATGCTTAATCAGGCCTCTTTTATATGAAAATTGTGCTGTTTACCATGTTAGGAGTTAATTTCTATTGCAAACAATAGATCTTTTAAAAGTTTCGAAGTATGACACTTTCGCCAAGGCACATTGGCACTGAGTACTGCACCTAGATTTGAGGCATGACAACAGATTTTGAAGTTTTAAAGCATGGCACCAAGATTTGAAGTTCAAGTTTTGTGCATTTTGCTTCGAGCAAGTTCTGTACATACAAATGTATAATAGGATGAGAGTAAGCTATACATGCAAATGCATAATAGGATGAGAGTAAGCTATACATGAAAATGTAGAATAGGATGAGAAGGGATCTTAGCAATGATTCAACGTTTAATAAATTTGTTGTACAATTACTTTGCTCAAATGTAAAATTTTTTTAATTCTCTATCACTCAGATGTACTTTCTAAATTACTTATAACTATTTTGCTCAAATGTAGAATTTTTTGGGTTGTCAATTGTAATACCATAATATATTAACTCCAACTAGTCTCTGTTTAGGCTCGATTCCATATGACTTCCAAAGAAAATGACAAAAGTCGTGGCCTTTTCATGTTATAAATCGGGGTTCAAACGCTCATATGTTGCCCCGTGGGTCCCATGAACCTATCATTCACATTTTCTACTCAAAATCCATTTCTACAACTCAGAAATAGCATAAAATGACCCATAAACCATGGATATGAAACCAAAAACCAAGAAAGTGCCATTTCTCAAATGGGCCCAAAAGTCAAATTTTTGACTCTAAATTTGAAAAATCATAACTAATTCTAGAAAAATGGGAATCAAGTAAACCATAGCTTTATGGAAATATCTAAGGGTTAACTTTACACTAAAAATAATTTCTAACCACAATCTCAGTGTTTGGACCATGTTTGACATCGTAAAAGAGACAGAGGTCTGGCTGTCCCTGGTACCCGTGTAGCTTGCTGTCATGAACTTCAAAAATTCATAACTAATTCCAAAAAAATCTAATATTAGAAAACTATATCAATTGGGAAAGATACAGATGTTAACTAGAGGAAAAAAAATAAGTTCAGATCAGTTCAGCAGCCCTTAGACCTCAAAAACTGATGGAACAATAACGAAGGTCAGATGGCTTCCCTGATGCTGACACAAAACTTTAGAAAGTTAGTTATCTCTCTACAGACCTCCGATTGAGGTACTTCTACTTGGTATAGGTTACTGTAGATGTTTAATTTATGTCTATAAAATTTCATAACAATTGAACACCGTTTGGTCTATGAATGACACAGATTCATTTTTGGACCTATGGTAACAGTGCATTGACCAAACCATCAAAATTTCCAAACTTCAACAATTTGCCAAATATTCCCTAGACCTCCAAATATTATTCACTTTAGCCTCCCAAGAAGCTCTCAACAAGCTATAGAGGCATGCCAAATTTTATATCAAGAAGAGTTCATTTAGTCATATCTTGATAGAGCTCACAAGTTTGGCGGTTTTGACACTATAAAGGGTTTAAAATAGGGGTAAATGGTCCCCTACATGCTCTAGCACCTTTTAGGCAAGTTTGAAAGTATAAACATGGTGTATATGAATTGCCCAAGTGGTCTAAATTATCACACATCTCAAATTCACTATGCTACGAGCAAAAATACACTATTGTAGATAAGTCACGAGGGAGCCAAATCTCATAATTTCATTTTTTTGACTCTATACATAGTTCATACATCATTCATACATACATTTACACTTACTCCAACATTTACATCTCAAAAAGAATAGGTACATATTCATTTTGGTACCTCTTTACATCAAAAGAACCAAAATAGCTATATAATTCCCTAATCATGCTCAACTAGGCTCCTTGGTATGCACTTTGATCTCCTTGAGCTCCACCTAACATGTTAAGATGGGAGAGGGAAGGAGGTGAGATTCATGGAATCTCAATAGCTCATGCACTCATTCAAGGAAGCAATCAAGGCATATAAACAAGTCAAAGCATGCAAATAGGTATCTAACCATTCACAATCATACAATACATGATTTACATGCCATGAATATCACATCAATGCCAAGAATAAGCTCTAGGGACTTTTGGTCTAGCCTCACCCAATTTTAAGGACTTTTGGATGGCCTCGCCCTTGGTTTAAGGACTTTTGACTTGGCCTCACTCAGTTATGAGGCTTTTGGTCTAGTCTCACCCATCCTCGGGGACTTTTGGCTCTACCTCACCCATCACAAGGGACTTTTGGCACTATCTCACCCGAGTAATTTTCACAATCCAACACATAAACATATTGGTACCAATGTATCAAGGCAATAACATATGGCATGTCTCACACAACAAGCATATACATAAGCATACAATGACTATATACATCCACGAATGCAACAAGAAAGAGTGGAGAGCTACCTTATAAGCCAACACAAGCTTTCCCTTTCAATTTATCTTCTCCCTTTTTAGTCTCACAATCACAACTAGATGGAGCTACTTCTTTTGAGCCTAGACACAACAAAGAGTATGAAATTACTCTCTCATAACTCAACAATTATTAGGGGTTCTTCATAGCAAACCCTGCCAGTATATAAGAAACTAGGGGTTCTCTCTCTCTCTAGAATTTCACTAACTCTTCTTCTCTCTCAAGCTCTCAAGTTGGTAGAACCAACATACTCAAAGAAAGCAAAGAACAAGAAGTAAAGATACATGAGTTCTAGCCTTCTTCAAGAGTGATTTTTCACTTTCCCTCTTCTGACCCAAGCCTAAAACCCAACTAATTCAACAACCAAAACCATAGAAAAAGAGGACAAAGAGAGAAGAACAAGATTTTAAGAAGAAAAGATAGGGAAATCTCAAGCTTGCTTACCTTTTTCTTGTTCTTCCTTCATTCTCTTGGTCTCTTTCTCTCTCCACACCCCTTTTCTCTCTTTTGGTCAAAGCTTAGGTCAGTTAAAAGAGAAAGGATGAATTTGGATGCTTTAAGAAGTCAAATTCTCTTTTTTCATGCTTTTCTGGACTAACCCTCGCTATAGCAAAAATTAACCTTCGTTACGGCGAGCACGTATCAGTCTCAGACCCCTGTTTTCGCTACGGTGCACGCTACGGAGAGCAGCTCCCTAGTTTTTGTATGGGATGCCCGCACTCGCTATAGCTAGAAGCATTCTCGCTATAGCTAACAGGTGTATTCGCTATAGCTAAGCCATTTCTCGCTATAGCTAGCAGACTTAGAAAATTTCAAGATTTCAAAAATTTTCAGCTTTCTTTCTTCTTTTTTTTCTTTTTTTTTCTGGTTGTTACATCAATTAGCTAATGCATAACAACTTCAAGGTCCCAATGAAATTCATTATCTGATTGTTGCCAATGTTTTGAGGCAAACTCAAGGTCCCAATCAAAATCCTCATCATGATCTGATATGGAGATTGAAATGCAGTAACTTTAACAACATCCAGTATTTTCAATAAAACCTATCAACTTCAGCCGACATGTTTATGAACAGCCAAGTCCAGTTTGCAAAATTTAATAACTCCGACCACACTAGTAAAATTGAGTAACTTTGGTTTTCAAGAGAACGTCTATTAACAACCCTTAGCAATACATACATGTAGTAACTTCAAATTTTCATTATAATCAAAGAAAAAGGAACTATATAGTGTACATTTAAAATCCAAAGAAAATTTTTATTATAGTCAAATAAATTCACTCAACAGGACCATCTTTAGTTGCCACTGGCCTTCTCATTTTGAGCATCTTGGGCAATTTAGATTGGACCAAACTAACATCACCCAGTTCACCAAAAGCAGCCCCCATATTGAGCCACTCCTCCAATAGCATCATTCTTTCTTCTTTTAATTCTAGGGCTAATGATCTGAAGGAAAACAAAACAAAAAAAACAAGCTCCAAATAACAGTTGTAAATGAAAAGGGTCACAGCGAACCAATTACACCATCTGAAGTTGCCGAATCACCTTCCATGGCAGAATTCAAAACGACAGAATGCAAAGGAAGAGCATAATTCTTGACTTCAATGCTTTATATATAGTTTTATCTTTAAATATTTTTAATTTCATTATTTATATTATATATCATTTAAACAAGTAATTTTATTATTACTTATTACCTTTTTAATTTATTTAAATTTTCTTATTAACTTGAAATAAGATTATTAATTATTTAATAGTAATATTTATTAATAAATTTGTTAACAAAGTGTTAGTGACTTTTATTGTTTAATGGTTTTTATCAAAGAATTAATATTATACTTGTATTTAACTAGATAGCGAATGATTAAAAAGAAAGTCCTAGAATTACATTATTGAAATTGTTTATCCATTTTATTACATCAATTATACAAAATAAATTTACTAATAATTATTAATAAATTTTAAATATTTAATTACTAAATTTTAATATAACAAAGAAATTTCTTAAAAATATAATATAACAAATAAATTTTAATAAATTTTAAATATTTTATTGTTATTCACGTTAAAAAGTTTAAGACATCATTTTTTAATTGAAAAAGAAAATTACCCATGCTTAAAATTTAAGAATTTTTCATATTTAACTTATAGTATTCTCAAACTATATTAAAATTTCACTATCATAAAAAATATAAAAAACAAAGGGTTTAGATATAATAAACTAGGAAAAATTAATATTGGAATGAAATAAACTTAACCAAATTAAAAATATGTATTATAATAATAAATAATATATATCTATCATTGTTATTTCTTATATTATATATGTGCAATATATAATTTTGTGTTATATTATTTTCTTTTGAACTATATACATATATTAAACAATGCATAGTATACCTAAAACTAACTTATGGTACAATCAACTAAAGTGTCAATAACTTACTTTAAGCCTTTTCCTTCGAGTTTCAATGATGTCACAATTTTTTATTGGGGTTCAAAAATTATTGATTTCAATGCTGAAGAGTTTAGTGATACTTTGATATCTAAACTCAACAAACAGACACACTAAGACTCAATAATAATTTGAGTATTAATTTTGGTTATTAGAAATAATTTTAATTTTTAAATTTTTTTACTATAAAATTTATAAAATTAAAAATTTTAAGTATAATTTTTCTTGAATAAAATAAATATTTGGCAACCAAGATGAAAGAAAGTGAGAGAGATAAGTGCTGCTTGAGCTTTTCATAATAATAATAATAAAATAATGATTTGAGATAGAGAGAGAGAGAGAGAGAAATAGAAGCAGATTTAAAACACTATAACCAAGGCCATTTACTATCATACAAGCTGACATTCACCTTTTTTTTTTTTGGTAATCTATTATTGCTTGGCAGCCACACAATTAAACAAGCGGTAGAAATACCACATTAGAGGTGTAATTGAAGATCCCCTCAACACATCTTTTAGGTCTCTTTTATTGAATTTCAATAGTGTAATTATCAAATTACACACCTTTTTAAAATTTATTAAAATTACATAAATTTTTTATTTATTTTTAAAATATATACAAGTATCACTTGAAATAAAAAAGTCATTTTATATTTTAATTTAATTTTAAATTTTTTATCAAAATACTCTCTATTAAAATTTTTTAGTTAAAAAATATATTTAAATTAATAGAGTATATTTTCGTGAAAAAAATTTAAAATTAATATAAAGCATAGGATAATATTTTGTTTTAAGAGACTTTATATGTATATATATATATATATATATATATATGAAAACTAAAAAGAAAGTTAGTATAATTTTAACATATCTCAAAAAAGTTCTATGTAATTACTCAATTAACCAATGATACACACTTGGAAAAAAATAATAATTGTCATCATTCTTCTAATATGTTTTCCAGACCATCAACTAAATTGAAAGCCACTTAAATTCTTGTTTATTAAAACACCTTATGATCTTTGATGGAATTGCACAAGATTCAAGCACTTGGAACAAAATAATCGACTCTACTTGTATGAAACATGTAAAATAAGATACTTTTCAGTCAAAAAGAAAGTGATACAAAAATGTGAAAATATATATGGAGGTCATCTCTTTTCCTTATACTTATTTCCTCTTTTCTCTTTATCTTTGCTTCGACTGCTTAATTAATTTATAACTGCATAGGATCTAAAGAGCATTCTATCTTCAATATTGCTTTATTGTTAAACCTATTAGCATATAGTGCCATGTTTTAACGTGAATTTGTCATAACTATTAAGTGCTAAGCTATTATTCAAATATATCATAAAACATATCAAAATGATGATCCTATGGCTAATAATTCAAATGGTATGGTTCTTTGTTATAGTATCTTGTGGTGATAGATAATTAATATTGAATTGTTACATTAGCTTTATTTTATGTTAGGTCACATTATCTTTATTTATTAATATGCTTAATGTGAGGACGATCAATATCTTGAAGATGATATTTTAGAATTAAAATTAGATAGTTAAATTTATATAAGGGATCAAATTCAAAAGAATGATTGTCTTATATTTTTCAAATCACTATATTATCTCGTTGTCATACAACTAATTATTAAACATAAGATAATATTTTGTTAAATAATTATCTAAAATAATTTATAATATTAAGTTATTTATTAACTAACAATTCTTAAAAGAATTAATTTGATTTTTGTGCAAATAATGAGTATGATTATATTAATAAATCTACTAAAACAAGTAAAATATTGTTACATATTTGGTCATATTTAATAATTACTGTGTTATAATTAAAAAACATAGTGTTTACAAGAATATAATATTGTTACTCAATCAAAAAATGATATATTTCTTGGGGCCAAAAAAATAATTTGAGTTCACATATAACAATTTATAATCATTATTAATTCATTATCATGATTTTTTGTTATAATCTTAGCCAATTTTCTTAAAATCAATTTTGGAGTGCATTTCTTCTTATTAGGTCTGTATTAACTACCTATAACTATTTTTTGTTTCTTTTTTATGATCATGCACTTTTACTGCAACTTTTGAGCATCAAATTTGACCTAAAGATTTTTAGTCATTTTTCTTGTATATAAATATTATTTTTTTCAGTAGAAGTTCAATATTATTTATTCCTTTTAAAAGTAATTCTTCCCATCATCCATTGTTTGTTGCCACTAAATGTTGGCATAAAAATTTTTAAATAAAATTATTTAAAGATTTTACTCCAAAAATTTTAGCGACGATATGTCGCCACTAAAAGCTTTCATGTGAAAAATCTCAACCTTGCAAAATCAGCCTAGAGATTGTTAAATGAAGCAAATCTTTTAGCGGCGACATAAAGGTCGCCACTAAAAGTTTTGGCGCAAAAAAATCATATTCACAACTTTTTTGCACTAAATTTTTTTACATTAAGACTTTTAGTGGCGATATATATATACCGCCACTACAAGGAGCTTTTAGTGGCAATAATGATCGCCACTAAAAGTTCATAAAATGAATGTATAAGTTAACTTTAGTGGCAACAATGTTTGGCGCCACTAAAGGTTTTTGTTTGTTTTTGCATTATTTAAATACTTTTCTTATAAAAGCTTTTAGTCGCAATCTGGGTGCTACCACTAAATGTAATCTTTAGAAGCGACTATTTTGATGTCGTTGCTTTAACTATTTTGTGATAACCTTTTTGTTTCCACTAAATAGAATTAGTGTCAACTTTTTTTGGTGCCACTAAAAAATTTCTCAAAATCAATAATAGTATTATAGTGGCAACTTTTAGCGACAATATTATTTGGTTGCCACAAAAAGTATATGTTTAGTGTCAACTTTTTTTTTGTCACCACTAAAAATCTATTTTTTTCTAGTGCACACAGGCGCATAGAGCATTGAAACGCAAAAATGGAAGAAGCAACAGAGGTTGATCAACCTAACGCCTCAGAGGAGCACAAAAACGAAAGAAGCAGGTCAACGTTTTAGAGAAACCAGGGCAGAGAGTCAGTGGCACGCCTAAAGAGCTAACCTTCTTCTCCTGTCCCCTTCATCGTCGAAAACCAAGGAAAGAAAATGCAAAAATGGAAGGAGAGATTGAAAATAGGGATCGATGAAGGAAGAGAATCATCAGCAAGGAAGGAGGGCATCAGTAGAAAAGAAGGGGAATCGAAAATAAAAGGAGGGATTTTTTTTTATTCGAGAGGATTTTGAGATAGGAAAACAGAGAGCGAGAGATCAGGAGAGAGCTTGAGGAGAGAGGCAGCGAGAAAACAAGAGGGGGTCTAAGATTGAAAAAAAGAGGGAGCTGAGATAGGGAAAATAGAGAGAGCGAGAGATTAGGAGAGATTTTTGAGCGAGAGACTAGGAAAGGAAGATTGAGAAAAGTTTGAAAAGAGGAGAAGAAATTGGGGACATCGATAAATTGAGAGCAAGAAGGAATTCGAAAGAGGAGAAAACAAAACCAGTGAGAGAGAAGGAGAGATTGACGAAGAATTGAGGCCGAGAGACAAAAGGAAGGAGGGGGAGACTAAGAAGCAATCGAGATTGAAAGGGGGTGCGAAGAAGGAACCCATTCTTCTACCGTGGTCTTTGTAGGTAAGCTATGAATGTTATTTTCTTTCCTTGTTTGGCAATGAGATTTCTTGGTGACTGTTGATGACACGAAATGGGAATGGAGGATTAAGTAGCCTTCCCGCACTGAGTAATCATGGATGAAGTTTGAAAGGCCATGTTTTGTACATGTCCTGAGATACGCACAGTGGGTGCTCGATGAAATGCCTGATAGAAGGCTGGGTTAAGTTTCAGTGTTTGATCATGTTTGCTGAATGTGTGGAGTCTGATAGGGTCATAATACATTTGCTTTAACTTTCCCCTGCTATGATTTCATGATGAATGGATGCATGCTCCCGCATTAAGGCTTGTGTAAATGGCTCTGTTTCTCAAAGTTACTCAATTTGTATCTTGAACTAAAAGGAATCATAGCATTGTTAAGAACATTTGGACCCAGATAAATAGGGTTTGCTGCGAATGTTTTCTTTTGATTTGAATATCATTCAGTTTAATGTTTCCTATCTAGGCAACTAGAATATAGGTTGTGTAAATTATTGGAATGAATGTTAAGGAAATTTCAAGGCTCAGAGGGAGAGAAAAAAATCTCCTGAATATGCTGCTGGTCCCATTTGTCAAAATGCCATAATCCAACCATTATACCTTTATCCCTTGGCTTTATTTTACTTTTATTTTCCTTTCCTTTTTTGTTTGTTTGTTATTTTATTCGTCATGATCTAGATTTACCGTGTGGGATCTTGTATCCCCTCAGGCTTATAGAAGCCAATCAAAGGGATGTGTGTGACAATAAGTCTCCTCGTTCACTTTGTGGTTTGTAAAATGTTTTGTTAATAGGTTTTGGGTTCTAATAGCTCATATAAAAAAAATAAGAAAGAAGGAAAAAGAAGAAGAAGAAGAAAGTCACAAAACAAAATAAATAATTTTCTTCCTTTGTCTTTGAAAAAATGGAGTATACCTCTTTTCAAGTGGAAAAAAAAAAAGGAGAGAAAGCTCAAAAGTTAAGTAAGAATATATAGTTTTTTTGTTGAAAAAGCAAATAAGCTTCCTTCTTCTTAAAAATGGGAAAATTAATTAATTAGAAAAAGAGAGCAAAAAACTTACAAAATACTTTCAAAGTTATTTTGTTTGCAAAAGTTTGAACAATTTCTATTTCTTTTCTTTAGAAGAAAAAGAAGAAAAACCAAACAAACAAGAAAAAAAACTAAAGAATTAAAAATACAAAAAAAATAACAAAATAAAATTAATCAAAATACATTAAAAAAATCAAAAAATATATAATCAAAAAATCAAAAATGGAAAAAGAGCAAAGGAGAGAAATTAATTCAGTTTTTGCAAATTAAAACATGCAAACCATCTTTAAAATGTTTTGATTGCGCCATCTTTTTCTTTTCAGCAAAAAACAAAAAAATAAAAACAAAACAAAAAAATTAATTAAATTAAAACAAAACAAAAATCATTTAAATGAGTGAAAAATCAAGAGAAAAATGAAAACAAAAAAATAATACTAATAATTAAGAAAAAAGGAGATGAGAAAAGAAAAAATGAAAAAAGGGTAAAGAAATGAGATTAATTCTATTTTTAGCATATTAAAACATTTCAACCAATGCTAACTTCATTTTATTTGCCAAAGAGAAAAATGATTCTTATTATCTTTCTCTCTTCACCACAAAAAAATAAAAAAAATAAAAACAAAAATAAAATAGAGAAAAACAAACAAACACAGTTTCTATTCAAACTATGTGGACTTTGATCCATGTCATACGGTACATAGGCCCTAGCTCTTATTCTAAGTTAAGTCTGCCCTTGTAAGTAAATATTTTTTTTTAGTTTTATTTCTTTAATTTTTTTCCTCTTATTCTTAATTTTATTTCTTTAATTTCTTTTTCTTCTTTTTACTTTTAATTTTATTTCCTTAATTTCTTTCTTTCTTATTTTGCATGTGATTTATTGGGAGAATTAAAATAGAATAAAGGTCATTTTAATTTTGCACAACTGATTTAGGATAATCGTTCTTAGTAACAGGTGTAGTGGGGTGCCTAACACCTTCCCCACTCACAATCAACTCCCGAATTCATTTTCTAGTTCGTAGACTATTTTTCTTGTTTTTCGAATAAAAAGGCTTTTCCAAAATTTTGCCTTTTCAAAAATTAAAATTTTGTTGGCAATTTTACTATTTTTAATTTTGATTTCAGTTTGACGTCATGTAGTCGCATTTTTTGGTGTAACACTAGGTATTAAATAACCTGTCTAGAAGATGCTCATGAGTTTTTTCAGCTGAACACGCACACAAGGTAACTTTGATAAAACCTGAAGGGTTGTGATCCTCAATGGCATTTGAGCCAGTTATAAAGAGATCATTACGCCAAATAGTACTTTTCTTTTCCACTAATAGAAATTCTAACTGCTAGAATAATGAGAGTGCAATGGCTAGGATAAAATAAATGTGTTAATCAAATCTGTGATGAATTCGAGGTTCAATATTGTCAAGAAAGAATTAGCCACATAATGGAATTTCGATCTATATTGGCACCATAATAGCAGATTGGGGTCATTATTTGTATTATATGTGCTATTCTTTGTATTTAACCTAATTCATAAATTATAAACAGACACATAGAGTGCAAAGCGAAGTAAGTTAATCAATTTCATGTACAATATTCTTCTATTTCTACACAAATTGAAGGTTAAGTTATAAGAAATACCACTATCCACTCTTTGATTCTTTCAGCAGTTGGCACAAATAGCTCTAACATTAAGCCCTACCCCATGATAAAAAAAAAAAAAAACCAACTACTGAATGAACGAGAAAACAGAACTCAAGAAAAGCAAAAAGGGGGGAAAAAAAGAATTAAAAAAAAAAGGGTCCTTTTTGGACCGGTGAGGACGACATGACAAATAGGCTCTATAAGATGTCTTAGACCGAAACCCCAAGTTCCTTCTCCAGCATAAATAATATGAAAATCAACCTTGTCATCACTTGAATCATATAGCACGAAAAACATAGATAGATCACTCCTCCTGGATGGTATAAGTGAAAACTCCAAGCCAATATTTAAAGTTCTATATAATATTCATATGTTGAGCATGTTTAATTTCAACATGGGGGATAAAAAGTTCAAATCTCTAATTATCAAAAACCATCTTCAGTTTATCCAAGAATAGAGCTGAGAAGAAGAAATACCAGAAGATAAGCACCACATTAATGCTGCCATGCCTGCACAGGGATAAGCCGCATTCCTATTTCTGCTTATTACATACTACTTACACTAGAACAGATTTTAGAGTTATACATTTTAGATGTTATCATAATCATTCATTTGATACTGGAAAATGGATACTTCCATATAATATCATCCTTTCAAAGGTTTACGCCTATATTTTTGTAATCACGAATTAAGATACGAGCACCGCTAGTCATATTTTCGTTCTACCTTTAAAATTCATAACCTTAAGTAAAAATCACTTAGCACAAGAAATATCACCCTAACACAAATTTTTTCTACATACTTATCCAATAGATATATATATTTCTCTCATCAAGAGTTAATTTGATGCAAAAATAATTTCAGCTGTGTTTGTGATGCATCTTTATTACAGAATGCAGTGGAATAATATTCGTAAAGAGAAAAACTTACTATTATTTATTTACTTTTATGAATTTTAACTCTGATGAAAATTTGAACTCAATATTTTTAAGTTTAATAACGATTCCAGTGCTATGGAAGAAAAATTTATTAATTTTTTAATCATTTTAATGGCCGTGTACAATTTTAAAATTCATACAAATCCCATATAGTCTAGTCTTCATTTAATATAGTATAATTATTAATTCTATAGTGTGCGTATGACTTTATTTTTTTTTTCTTTTCAATTTCTCCTTTTTGATATACTAAATTTATGCATAATCATTTGAAAATAAAAAATTATGCAATAAAAATAAAGTTATATCAGTAAATACTGTTACAAAAAATTTATATGAAATATTAAATTGATACACATTATAATTTTCGGCAACTATTACTATAGTTGTCCATCTTGCAAATGGTTGAATCTTATAAGTTATTTTGGTGGACTCAAGGACTAACATGCATTTATTCAAGGCTTCTTTTGATGCTTCGTACACGATATATAGAATTAATAAGATAACATATATTCATGTAATTTACTTTTATACCACTTTTAAAGTTCAAAGAGTATTTATACTAATTAATTTTGGGACTTTCTAGTGCCTTTGTTCACAAAACTTATCTAGTCGCTAGTGTATACTTATTCAGGAATGATCATGACTCATGAGTCATGAGTAACTTTTGAAACTGCCAAATTGGAACAAAAACAAAATAAAAGTAGTCAAAGTTTATGGGTCCAAGTCGCAAAATAGGCAAATAAAATTCTTGTAGTCAGCAATGGAGGGACTGGGATAGATTACGATAATTATGGTAGAGAAAATTTTTGGCGATAGCGTTTTTGACATATAGATTAGATCATGGAATGCACAAGTAAGAGATAACTAGGATCTAGCTAGCGACACCCACGTGTTTGACTTGAATTTTTCAGTGTCACAGTTTCTAGTATCTAGCGACCCACGGCGTGTATGATTTGAATTTTTCATATTTCTGTCTTGTTCTGTGATTAGTTGTTGTTTGTTTTCATTTGTCACTCTTTTGTCGCTATTGATAAGCAACAAATTATAGTGACCCCCTTTTCTCCAAGTAGATTTGAAGTTTTCCTGGTTTGCTCCCAAATCTGATCTTGTATTTATCTTATTGGCATCAAGAGAAAATGGTGTGAATCTGAAGAGATTGATACCAGTTTTCTTAGTATAAGGCAATAAGGATATTGTCCATAACTAGGGTCTAGATCCCAACTTCATATAGGTAAGGTCCAGATGTTAAGTTTTAAATAAGAGATTTTTGGATATTAAAGGAGAATTTAAGGACCTACGATTTTGTTGTTGTTGTTGTAAAAGAGAATTTAAGGTGAGAGAATAAAATTTTGTTTGGTTGGAATTTCAATTACTTTACCAAAACATTTGCTGTTCGGATGAGCTGAAAATGAGTTTTAATGGTAGAAATTGAAATTTTACCAATATAGGTAGAATTTAGTTTCCTTATGAGAAGGGATTAATTTACCGTTGGCAATTATAATGAGATTTTCATAAACTTTTCATATGACATCTTTCTTTATATATATATATATATATAATTAATAGATGCCTTTACAATTAAACTTAATTTGTTATCATTAAATAGATCTTTATAAGATTATAGGACTGCACATGTGATAGGCTTGGTTGGATTTATGCTCAACTGGATGCCCAATATAAACCGGGATTAAAATTTCATGCTCAGGGGCTGGCCTTTTCTTGGGTTTGCTAAGCTAGGCATACTAATCCTAATCAAGTTTCATGCAACTTTGTTTTAAACTTCGAAATATCTACAAATTTTAAAAACTTATATTTTTGTAATTATTTGACCATTTTTAGCATATGAGAACTCATTTTTATACAATTTTCTGAAATCTACATAGTGCGAATGAAAAAATGTGGATTTAGAGCAAGAAACTAGAAGAAAATACAAGTGTTGAGAGTGAACATTCAAAAATCTATAACTTAAGGTTTTGTAATTCAATTGGGGTAGTTTTTTTTTTTTTTTTGGTCATTTTTAACTTGGACATGATACAAATTGCCAAAAGTGGTTCGACTTATTTATTTTCCTTAAAAATACATATTTACTATTTTAATTTTGAGTTTTTTTTTTTTTTGGCCTTTCAACTTAAAAAATACATGCTTTTCATATTAGATTCTTAGTTCCATACAGAGAGACTTTGATATCACATATAAGTTTTATTACAACTAATACAAAGATAATTATGAATTTTATGTATGATATTTAAAACATTAATTTAAAATAATAAACATGGAATAACATATCTAATTCAGCTATTGCAACAAAATAAAATTGTTAACACAATATTGTGTTAATAAGATGATTTTTTTTCTTTTAATACCGTCCTAAGTTTGCAAGTAACTGAGGTTGACTCATATATTAGAGTAGTTATAAAGGAGACCTAGTTTTGTTTTATACAATCTTATTGGACCCTTTTATTATGGATTTCATTAAATTTAATAGTCTATACCTTTTGATTGCAAACTATATATTATAAATGTATGTTAAATTTTAAATACTTTATAATTACTTAATTAGTTGGTCACCTATATTATATCTTAATAAATCATTAACCAACACATCATTTTAAGAAATAAAAATAAATCAAATAATGTGAGTTCACATTTAAAATTTTCCAAAACTAGCATTCCCTGTTACAATCTTGAAACTTTATCTTAAGCTTAGATTCGTATAAAGCCTAAGAAAATTCATTATTGGAGAGTTGTTTCTTGTCTCAATCCTCACAAAATAGGGACCGTGAAAAATCGCCAGTATCCCATCTTTACGGACATCTCTCAACTACACAATCGACAAGAGTTTTTGTCCCCCCAGCAATTATATCACATCATTTTACTATCCTTGTTTTGTGACACTTCCGTTAAACGGGTCCCTCCAATACCATAATCAACGGCCCAATGTGTGACAAGACTTGCAAAAATCAAGAATATTTACTCAGCAGCACATAAGGTTTTAAATTGCAATTGCGGACATTGCGAGAGTTATAAAATGAGTTGCAGGCATTGTAAATTATTATATTGCGGATTAATACAGATGCAGCACAGATTGCATATGCAATATTACAGCCGCATCATATAATGTAGTCTACAATTTAGAACCTTCACATATAAGAATAACTTTCAGTAGTTTGCAATTTACAACCTTCACATACAAGAGTGATTTCGCAGCTGGTGCACCAAACACTGTTAAAAACCCTAGGGGCCAAGGTGCAGGCATTTAAATTTACGGATTTAGTATACAGAGAAATAAATGAAATAAGCCTAGCACTGCAAGTGTGTCTTTATCAGTTTCTAATAGGTACATATTTCTCTCATCAAGAGCTAATTTGAAGAGAAAATAATTTCAGCTGTGTTGTGACGCATCTTCGTTACAGAATGTTGCGGAATATTGGTGAAAAAAATTCCCTATTATTATTTTGAATAATTTTAACTATAAATGAAAATTTAAACTCAGTATTCTTAATTTTAATTAACAACGATTCTAATACTATTAAATTAAAATTTAATTTTAATAATGTTGACTACTAAGCAGAATGGTTCGTGTTATATATATCTATATATATATATATATATATATATACCTATATATATGCGCCCACAAGGATCAATTGCTAATGATATTAATCAATTTATTATTATTAAAAAACTTTTTATAGAACGAATTTCCTACAAAATCTACTATTGGATTAAAAGTTTTAATTATGAAGATTATACTTACAAAATTCTACATCAATGTAAAATTCTTTCGTACTTTAATAAAGAATATATTAATAAATTAATGTATAATATATTTTTTAAATGTAAAGGAATTATTAACTATTTGATTACAGATTTAATGTTATTAAGTTATTTTTTTCAGATTAACTATTTTATCAGTACCTATTCGACAGATTTCAATCTTCTCACGTGAGCAAAATACACGATCATCATGAAAATAGAAAAATCGAAACAGAAAAATTGATTATTAAGCGTATCTCACATAATGGCGGTAAAGAGAAATTAAGTCAACAGTTACTCCATTACTAGCTCATTATTTTGTAGTGCTTGATCTTGTGCGTGTGTGTGTCTATATATATATATATATATAGTCCTAATTAAGTGAAGAAAAAGGGACAACGATTCCCTTAATGTGATGATGTCATATGATACTGCTATTTTGTTTACATCGCAAATTTATTTTTAATTAAAT
This sequence comes from Erythrophleum fordii, assembly GCA_032878935.1. Classification (NCBI taxonomy): domain Eukaryota; kingdom Viridiplantae; phylum Streptophyta; class Magnoliopsida; order Fabales; family Fabaceae; genus Erythrophleum; species Erythrophleum fordii. The sequence continues at coordinate 14,762,511 of JAVQMF010000047.1, read as the reverse complement.
TAAATTAACGGTTAAAAAATTACATGACAAACAAAATTGACAATACTCACTATTTAATTTTTCTTAGTTAATTTGTAAATTTTTCCAATTAATATTAACCATTTTATTAATTATTATAAAGTAACATTTTTTTAACACTTTTACTTAAACATAAATAATTAAATTAAATTAAATTAATAATATTATATGATACCCTCCCACGTTATAGTTCGACCAAAGAGCCTATCCTACTCACATGTTGGACCCTGCTTAAATTTGTCTTGACTCGAGGTTGCGTCGCAACCTAACTTATGATAAAGCAAGTGGTTGAGGTTCCATGAGTGTTACTAATCAACTGAGTGCGACGCATAACACTGATCAAATAAGTGAGACTACCATTATTTTGAACAAACCACAACAACCAGAAGCACTAGATTTACGCTTTCGCTGTGTAACTTTATCATTTATTGATTCGCTTATACGAATGAGGATTTCTATTGTTTAGTCCGTAGAATCATTAGATAGTGTTTCTGTTCATATGTTGTAGGAAGAATTTTAGTCCGGTAATTTCCGCCATACAGCCCAAACACAAAAGAGTACAAAAAACAATCAATCTGCGCAGGTAAACTATTAGAGATAGTTTGAAAAACTCAAGTGAATTGACATTTATTTTAAGTTAATGCATATATAGAAATAGTTAGTACTGGTGTCTATTGATATTTAAAACAAACTATAAGAGGATTTTCAAGGAACAAAAAGTTGACAGTTAACTAATAGACATTGTCAATCCATTGATTAATTTCAAGAAAGTAGGACTAGAAAACTCAGCCCATATTTAAATAAATCTTTCTCAACTCAGCCTTGCAATTTAAGACCTAAGCAGGCCATAATCCAAGTGGACCAAGCTCTGGCGTCTCATTAACTAGTTAGTTTTTACCTAATTAGCAGCCATTATTGACCTTTGATCTTATCCCCACAGAGCAGCGAGCACTTTGCTCTCTATATATACAGGCTTTGCTTTTCTCTTGTATGCACTAGGATTTGATAAGATCGATTTGTGGAATCATGGAAACAAGATCGATCGCCGGATTGTGCTTCATCCTTCTCTTTCTCTCAGCCACCCGTAAGTGTTTTCACTATTCTTTTTCTCCTTCTATAATAATTTATGATATTTCTAACAAAAATTTATGATTTAAATATACTTTTAATTCTTTTAATTTTATATAAAATTTAATTTGGTCCTCTTGATTCCAAAGGAGACAATATTACTGTTTTAAATAATCTAATTTTATCTTTTGTCATATTATTTAAAATTTAATATCAAAATTAATTATGTGTTGATTTGACTTTCCTTGTTTATCTCTATTAACTCACATTTATCTTTGGCGTCCAATTAAATTGGCAAACTATTAAATTTGGCATCAAACTTTGGATTAATATATGAAAAATGTTCTAGAATAGTTTAAAAAAATAAATAAGATGACAATATTTTTTAACATTGAAATTAATGTAAATTTTAAAGTATTAAAATGACAAAAAGTTGAAAAAACCAAGTAATATTCAGTATTTTTAGAAAACAAGAAAAAGTTCTACGGTCAATAAAAATTGCAGTTAGAAGCCAAAACACAACATTCCCAAGAGACCTTCGTTGATAATCGATTAATTATATTAGATTATATTATATATTATTGATTTTATAGAACATGGATCATTCAACTATCATTGTTCTGTGACACTTGTGTTGAAACGGGTCCATGCAGAAGAAATTGTGCAGACTGAAGCAAAGACATGTGATGTGCTGAGTGATAAGTTCAAGGGTCTATGCAGCACCATATTCAACGGCCCAAAGTGTGACAAGACCTGCAAAAACCAAGAACATTTTCTCAGTGGCGTATGCAAGGCTGACTTACGTTGCTGGTGCACCAAAAACTGTTAAAAACCTAGTGGACCAAGGATGCTGGCATTTAAGTTCGTGGATTCAGTATCAAGGGAAATAAATGAAATAAGCCTAGCACCGCAAGTGTCTGTATCACCTAGTTATCTCATATATATCTATATATGTTTCTCTCATCAAGAGTTAATTTGATGAGAAAATAATTTCAGCTGTGTTGTAATGCATTTTCATTAAAGAATGTAGTGGAATAATATTAAGAAAAAGAAAGACTTTCTTATTATTTATTTATTCTTATTAATTTTAACTCTGTTATAAATATGAACTTAACATTTTTAATTTTAATAACGATTTTAATGCTATTGAACCAAAATTTATCAATATCTTTTTTAATCATTTTCATGGCCGCCTACAATTTTAAAATTCATACAAATCCCATATTGTCTTTATTTAATTAATACAGTATAATTATAAATTCTATGGTGTACAATTTTTTGTATTAGAATATGACTTCATTTTTTTTTTCAGTTTGACCTTTTTCAGATACTAAATTTATACCAGCATAATCATTTGAAAATTAAAAAAAAAATTGTGCAATCAAAATAAAGTAATATCTTTAAATACTGTCACAAAAAATTTACATGAAATATTAAATTGATACACATTATAGTTTTCGGCAAATATTATATAGTTGATCGATCTTGCAAATGGTTAAATCTAACGAGTTATTTTGGTGAACTTGAGGACTAACATGCATTTATCCAAGGCCTCGTTTGATGCTTCGTACACGATAGAATTAATAAGATAATATATGTTAATATAATTTACTTTTACACCACTTTTACTGTTTAAAGATTATTTAATTTATCTATATTACTTCCTCCAATTTTATATATAAGAAACAAATAATTAACTCACAAAAATTAAAAAATTAGTTAAAAGCAAATGATCTTTTTAATTTGTCACAAATAAAAATTATTTTTTAGAAATGTCTCCTATTTAATGTGTGTATTTTTTTTTAAATTAATAACAGTTATGACTCATAATTTAAGGAACTCATTTAATAGAGAGTATAATTAAAATATTATAATTAATATATTATACATTAATGATTTATTTTTTATATTTTAAATTAAATCAAGTTTAAAAAAGTTCTTTTGTATACGAGACCCAAGGAAGTAATATAATTTTGAAATTTTTTAGTGCCTTTGTTTCTAAAACTTAGGATTCCCCTAATACACAAAACGGGAATGAAAAAATAAATAGAATGGAATAATTACGTTTAATATTATATAAAAAAATAAAAATATTATTTTATTTATATATTTAGTTGGATAAAAATAATGTCAAAATTAAAAAAATAATAAGAAAATGGCTTTCATATCTATACTTAAAAAATAATATAAAATAATTTAATAAATTTTATATAAATTAAATATGTTAATTACTCTCAATTTTCATTCTTATATAAAAGAAATAGATTCTATTTCTCTGATATTTGGACAATATTTGAATACTCATGGTAACACAATAAAAAATGATGTGTAATATCCAGACACCAGTATAAACTTATTCTGGACTGATCATGGCTTATGAGTCATGATTAGCTTTTGAAACAGTCAAATTGGAGCAGAAGCAAAATAAGAATGATCAAAGTTTTCTGGTCCAAGTCACAAAAGTAGGAAAGGATTGGATAAAATCCTTGTAGTCAGCAATGTAGGAACAAGGTAAATAGAGAATTAAGGAAGAGGATAGATTCCGTTAACTGCGGTAGGGAAAACATTTGACGATAGCGGGCATTGTTTTCAGCATACAGATTAGCTTATAGAAAATGTACAAGTAAGAGATAATGTCGTCGTTTCTAGCATCTAGCGACCCACGACGTACGTGTTTGATTTGAATTTTTCATGTATCTATCTTGTTTTTGACGTGTTTCTATTTTGTTCCGCGATTAATTGTTGTTGTTGGTTTTACTTATTAAAGACCTATTTGGCTCTATTCTGATTTTAATATTTTTAAAATAAATTTAAAAAAAAAATTAAAAGATCTGTTTGAATTATTATTATAAAAAATTATTATTTTAATTTTTTTTATTTTATAAAACATAACAGAGTCATTAAAAGAAAATGGATAGTTAAGCATTGTATTAGAATTTTTTTCCAAGTCTGATTTGTTACTTGTACAGTTAAAGTAATTAGAAATTAGTTATATTAATTTGTTATTTATATAGCTGTATATTCATTTCCTTGTATATAAATATGCAGTGGCATTATGAATAAAATAACTTTTCCCTTTCCCATCCAAAACTTGTTATGGTATCAGAGCCTGGTTCGTGGAATGGATACTCGGTTTTGCTTCTCATTCGAGTAATCCACCACCTGATTCTATTACTCGCTTCTTTCATCGTGCAGTCTGCCTAACCCTCACACCTCACTTGCTGAACCCTAATCCATGGCTTCTGATTCTTCCCGTGCTTCTTCAGGCGCAGCGCCGCCGTCGTCTGCCGCTGATGGTTCTGTTGCAATACAGGATCCATCGAATTGTTACTATGTACGTCCGAACAAGAATCCAGCGCTCGTTTTGGTGTCTTCTCCCTTGACTGGCCCAAACTACCATCCATGGGCAAGAGCCATGAAGATGGCGCTGCTGTCAAAGAATAAATATCAGTTTGTCGACGGCACTATATTGATGCCTAGCAGTTCAGATCCAATGTTTCAAGTCTGACAGCGCTGCAACACTCTAGTTTTGTCCTGGATTTCCAGATCGATTTCGCCGACAATCGCGCATAGTGTGATGTGGATTGATCGTGCATATGAGGTATGGACGGATCTCAAGGATCGCTTCAGCCAAGGGGATGTCTTTCATATCTTAGAACTTCAAGAGGAGCTCTACCAGATGCGGCAAGGTGATCTACTGGTCACCGAATACTTCACTCGTCTCAAGATTATTTGGGATGAACTACTTAACTTTGGGCCATTTCCTTGATGCTCTTGCAATCCGATGTGCTCGTATGGTGCAGTGAACTTGGCCAAAGACTACATGCAACATGATTACGCCATTCGATTCCTAAAGGGATTGAATGAGCGTTTTTCGAATGTCAAATAGCAAATAATGTTGATGGAACCCCTACCTTCGATCAATCGAGTTTTCTCGTTGGTGATCCAACAAGAAAGAGAGATGAATGGAGGATTGGAGCCCAAGGTGTTGTTCAACTGGGTAGTAGCAAAGAATTCATCTCAGGTCGGAGCTCAGTCATGGATTAGCAGAGGGTCTAGTGGAAACTCAAACAAGTACTGCACATTTTGTGGGAAAGGAAGGCACGCCATTGCGACGTGCTATAAAAAGCACGGGTATCCACCTGGTTATAGGAACAGAGGTGGAGCACCTTCTGCAAATAATGTGGTATCCCAAGCTGCGTATGCGTCAAGCCTTGGTACTCCAAGTGATTCCAATTTGCCTTCCAATACTACTTCTCTGGGGCTCACTCAAGATCAATATCAAACACTACTTGCTCTAGTAAAATCATCTGTGCCTGCATCCACTTCACAAAGTTCTCAGGACATCTTGAAAAGTCCTTCTACACAAATCAATCATATTTCAGCCATTCCTCCAATCAGTGGCTTGTCACTGAATGGATCCTTGTCTTCTCTAGTTCCAGGTAATACCAAAATTTTGTTAACTTCCATTATCGTTTCCATGTGGATTATTGATAGTGGAGCTACTGATCATGTATGCTCTTCATTATCTAGTTTTTCCTCTCTTACCCGAATAGCTTCTATCCATGTTAAACTTCCTGATGGGTCAGCACTGTATGCACATTATTCAGGCACTGTTTGTATTTCCTCTTGTATTCGTCTCTTGAATTTTTTTTTACATTCCTGAATTTGATTTCAATCTTATTTCTGTTCACAAACTTACCTTACAAGTTAATTGTTGTGTCATTTTCTTTTCCACTCATTGTCTCATACAGGATCTGAGCTCATGGAAAAGGATTATACATGCTTAAAGATCATGCAAATCAAGATTCTACATCCATTAATTCCAGTGTAACACAACCCTCCACCACTATTCCTTCAGTCCCAATTAGTTCTTCTATGAATGATTTTGATCTGTGGCATATGAGATTAGGACACATTTCACACTCTGTTTTTCATGTATTAGAACAACAATATCCATTTCTTTCATGTAAGAATCGTACACAATATGCAAGTAAAAACTGTGATGTTTGTCACTTTGCAAAACAACGAAAGTTGTCTTTTCCTATTATTAATACTAAAACTTCTCAACCTCTTGAATTACTACATGCTGATATATGGGGTCCTTATAATGTAGCTTCTATACAGGGTTATCGATACTTTCTAACTGTGGTAGATGATTACACTCGTCACACTTGGGTTTCAATGTTGAGATTAAAATCTGAGGCCAGATCTTCTTTTGAACGACTTATTCTTTTAATTGAAAATCAATTTCAATTGTCAGTAAAAATGGTTAGGTCAGATAATGGTCCTGAATTTAATATGCAAACTTTCTTTGGTTCAAAAGGAATTTTACACCAAACATCGTGTGTTGAAACTCCTAAGCAAAACAGTATTGTTGAACGCAAACACCAGCATATTCTTAATGTCGCATGTGTTTTAATGTTTCAGAGTCAATTACCTTTGGCATACTGGTCTTATGCTGTCATACATTCTATTCATCTAATTAACAGATTACCTTTTCTTGTTATAAATCAAAGAACACCTTTTGAACTTTTATACAAACACTCCCCTAATTTTACAGCATTACGAGTTTTTGGGTCGTTGTGTTATGCTTGCACTTCTCAAGTACAGCGTACTAAGTTTGATAGTCTTTTTAGAAAATGTGTTTTCTTGGGTTTTAAAACTGGCACTGAGGGCTATATTCTACTTGATCTTTATACTAGAGATATTTTCATTAGTAGACATGTTATTTTCTATGAAAGCATATTCCCATTTATTTTTGAAAAACAAGATTTATCCTCACATACTGACTTTCCTATGCCACAATCACTTCATCCTTTAGATTTTCCAGATCCTTTCCAAATTTCTCCTTTTGATTTAACTCCCACTGCTCATGTTACTTCTGCACCCATCCCTTCTACTCTTCCATTAACATCCACTTCTGCATCCCAGACATCTTCTGCTTTACAAACACTTGATGATCCAATTGATCAACTTCTTTCACCATCTAATCCCCAGCCACATACTCAACTGAGGCATTCTACTCGTGTGCACCAGAAACCCTTCTATTTGCATGACTATCATTGCTCCCTTCAAACCTCAGCTACATCAAATTCCGGTGGTTCAGATGCTAGGTATCCTCTTTCTTCTGTTTTATCTTATGAAAAATTATCTCCTTCTCATCGCCATTATACACTTTCTGTTTCTGTCAATGTTGAACCCAAATTTTATCATCAAGCTGTCAAATATAGTGAGTGGACACAGGCCATGCAAGCTGAGATCTCAGCCCTAGAGCAAAACTATACCTGGATCTTGACTGAACTCTCAAAAGGTAAAAACCCCATTGGTTGCAAATGGGTGTATAAAATTAAGTACAAGGCTGATGGATCCATTGAGAGGTACAAGGCTTGCCTTGTAGCTAAGGGGTACACACAAACTGAGGGTATAGACTATTTGGATACATTTTCTCTTGTTGCAAAGTTAACTACTGTGCATTTACTTTTGGCCTTAGCAACTGCTAATTCTTGGCACTTGGAACAATTGGATGTCAATAACGCTTTTTTGCATGGTGATCTTCATGAGAAGGTGTACATGGTGCTGCCACAAGGTTTTGAATCACCAAAACCAAATTTGGTTTGTAACTTGCAGAAGTCCTTGTATGGGCTTAAACAAGCTAGCCGTCAATGATTTGCTAAGCTCTCCAATGCTTTAGTCTCTTCTGGTTACAGTCAATCCAAAGCAGACTGTTCCTTGTTTGTTAAAAGGACTGATTCTTCTTTACTGCTTTATTAGTGTATGTGGATGACATTATTTTAGCTGGAAATGACTATGCAGAGATTCAGAACATCAAATCCTTCCTGAACACATCTTTCAAAATCAAAGATCTTGGTTCTCTTAAGTTTTTTTTAGGTCTGGAAGTGGCTCGTTCTACTGCAGGCATTCATATATGCCAAAGAAAATTTGCCCTTGATGTGCTGTCTGACAGTGGGTTTCTTGCATCCAAACTTGTCTCAACTCCCATGGATAGGTCTACAAAGCTCACTAAGGATGATAGGCCTTCTGTTGAGGATGTTTCTTCTTATCGTTGTTTAGTAGGCCGATTGCTTTATCTCACTACAACTAGACCAGACCCTTCATATTCAGTGCAGTAATTAAGTCAGTTCATGGCTGACCCACGGGTTTCTCATCTGCAGGTTGCCCACAGAGTGCTTCGTTATCTGAAAAATGCTTCAGGGAAGGGTCTTTTCTTTCCTTCCTCCTCTGATCTTAAACTTAAAGCATTTTGTGATTCCGACTGGGCTTGTTGTTTGGATTCTAGGAAGTCCATTACTAGTTTTTGTGTGTTTTTGGATAAGGCCTTGATTTCTTGAAAGTCTAAGAAATAGTTCATTGTTTCTAGATCTTCTTCTGAAGCTGAATATAGAGCTCTTGGTTCTGTGACATGTGAGATTCAATGGTTGCTATACTTGCTTGCTGATTTGTCTATTGCACATTCATCTCTTGCTTTAATTTTTTGTGACAATAATTCTGCTATTCACATTGCTGCTAACCCCGCATTTCATGAGAGAACTAAGCATATTGAATTGGATTGTCATCTAGTTAGAGACAAGATACAAGCTGGTGTCGTGCATCTTCTTCCTCTTCGGTCCGGTGATCAAATTGCTGACATTCATACCAAACCTCTTGGTATGTTGGGAATATTGGATATACATTCTCCAGCTTGCGGGGGGGTAACAGAGTCATTAAAAGAAAATAGGTAGTTAAGCATTGTATTAGAATTTTTTTCCAAGTATGATTTGTTACTTGTACAGTTAAATTAATTATAAATTAGTTATATTAATTTGTTATTTGTACAGCTGTATATTCATTTCCTTGTATATAAATGTGGCATTATGAATAAAATAACTTTTTCCTTTCCCATCCAAAACGTGTTAAAACATTTAAAAGTTATTTTGATTATTTTTGTTTCTAAAAATATAATTTTATTTTTTTGTTTTACAAAGCATTTCATTAAAAACATATTATTAAATAAGTTTTTTATTTTTTTATTCTTAAAAACTGAAAACTATTCTAAAAATAGAAAATTCTAGCCACCTTTATTTCCCAAATAGATTTGAAGTTTTCCTGGTCTTGCTCCCAAATCTGATTTTTCATTTATCTAATTGGCATCAAAAGAGAATGGTGCGAATCTGAAGGGATTGATGCCAGTTTTCTTAGGATAACGAAATAGGGATATTTTCCATACTTGTGGTCTAGATCCCAACCTTCATATATGTTAGGTCGGGATATTAAGTTTTATTTTGGATATTAACAGAAAATTTAAGGAGAGAGCGAGTAATTTTTTTTTTTTTTAAATTTCAATTACTTTACCAAAGAAATTGCTGTTCGGATTAACTGAAAATGAGTTTTAATTGTATAAATTGAAATTTTACCAATATAGGTATAATTTAGTTTCCTTCTGAAAAGGGATTAATTTACCATTGACAATTATAATGAGATTTTCATAAACTTTTTATATGACATATATATTAATTTGAATTACATTAATTTCTACTGAGATTCATTAAATTATATTTGATATCTTAACTTGTTTCAAAAGCAATAACATCTAAGTCTTTTGATATTTAATATATATTACAAAAAATTTTCATATTAATACTCTCTTAATGAAGTTATAACTTCATAAATAATATGTATTCCTTTCATAAATAGTACCAATCAAATATTTACATAAGAATCACTTTTAATTCAATTATTGAATTAATAGAAAACACATCTTATGAAAAAATATTACAAAGTAGAAGAATGTCAAAATTTATATCTGTGTCAAATATACATATATATATATATATATATAATTAAAAAAATGCCAATTGCGTAAGAAATGGATAAGCTGAAAATGCCATTAATATCTGGCATGAATTGCTGTGGCCTCCTATATATTGACTATCCATTGCCCAGAGTCTCTCTCTCTCTCTCTCTCTCTCTCGCTCGCGCGCGTGCACACACACACATAAATATATATCTTATAAAAATGTATTATACATACGTATATATCTATGTATATACTTACAAAAAATGTCAAAAACGTAGGAAATGGGTAAGCTGAAAATGCCAATAATATCTTCAATGAGTTGCTGTAGCCTCCTACATGTTGACTATCCATTGGCAGAATCTCTCTCTCTCTCTCTCTCTCTCTCTCTCTCTATTAATTTACTATCATTAAATAAATCTTTATCAGACGAGTTTCTTCGGAAATCAATTACGGGATTAAAAGTTCTAATAATGAAGATTATACTCAGAATTCTAGAGTCTAGACTACAAAACAAAAAAATTCTAGCTACGGTTTTTTTTTTTCTTTTCATGTTTAATCATAATTAAAACTGCAGTAAAAGGGTTTAGCTATAGTTCCTCAAACCATAGTTAAACTATTCACAAAGATTGGTTTAATTGTGGTTTAGGGTAATTGCAGAAACTACTGCAACTAAACTGTGATATAACTCTAGTTTTCTAATTGTAGTTAAATCAAAGGTTTAATTGTGATTTGGAGTAATTGCTTTTAAACCAACCTAGTTTAGCTGCAATTTGACATAACTGTAGCTAAAATCATGGTTTAGCTGCGATAGAATGATTGTAATTAAGTTTTGCAAATGTCTAGCCTTGGTTTAAACCGCTGCTGAAGCAATTTAAAAAATATATATATAATAACTTACAAATTAATCGCCCTTTTTAAATTGTAGCCAAACGACCCAACTTATTATTTGTCCAATTGAAAGTTAGTCAGACTCATGTCTTGTTGATCTTTAGTAACTATTCAATTGAAAGTCAGTCAGTGTCTAACTTTTTTATTTTACTTTCTAATTTTTTTAAAAAATATTTAATGTATGTTTTAAAAAATAATATAATAAAAATAGTAATATGAGATATGTGTGTATATATATATTAATACAAGATATTAAAAACACATATTATTTTACACCTGGTTTAATTTAAATAAGATTTTATGATTCTCATAAAATATGTTATTTAACATAAGATATTTAAATTAGTTAATTATATTAATATTATATATATGTTAAATTTAAATACATGAAGAAATGAAACTTTTTATATATTTTAACTAAACTGCTGTCGAATTAAGAAAGATTACACAAAAGTAGCAGCTACAGAATAGTTGTTGATTAAATAGCTGTTGAAAAAGTAACCTTTCATAGGAATGGTTAAGATTCCTTTCGATATTTAATATATACTAGTACGGCCTCTTGCGGAATGTAGGAGGATTCAAAACTTTTCTCTGTGGGTCTCACCGGGGGGAAAAAGGTTAAAAAAAAAAAGAAGAATGAATAGTGTATTGACGAAATATTAAGAATAGTAAAAATGAATGGAAAAAAGTCACAGGTTTTATATCTATAAAGATTAACCTACTCACACAGAATTTTAAAGCTTTTTTTTTTTTCATTACTCTGCATTTTTTTAACTTTTTCTTCGTTTGTGATTTTTCTGTTTCTTTGTTTGTTCGTGATTTTTCAGCTTTTTCATCTTTTTCAACATTGTTTCTCAATAGGTATGTATAAATAATTCCTTACCATGGAACATATATATATATATATATATATGATAGATTGAATGCTAGACATAAAAAGATATATGGATGAATTCTTACAAGGTGCAGAAAAATTTGTTGCTTTTGTCTGTGAAAAACTAACTCAAGAAATGGAAAAATTAGGTGTCTATATTTTAAATATAAAAATAAAGTTTATCTTACTATTGACAAGGTAAAAATTAACTTTTATAAAAAAAGATTTCGACCTAAATATTAGTATTTGACATATATAGTGAGGTTGAACCAGAAATAAGAACATAATAATATATATGAAAAAATGATCCTTGATATAGTTGGACCTGATTTTAATGTTAGTAGTTATAACAAAATGAATTTTGATGACAATATTAATTTAAATGTTGAGGAGCTTCCATATTTGAAGGCCCAAAAAAATTTTTATAGCAGTATGCTGGGTTGTGCATGGAGACAAAATCACTGGCTGGTTGTGCTTTTTCCTTCTTTTTCTCTTAGCTGCCCGTGAGTTTTTCTAACTATTCGTTTTCTCTTTTTATGATTAATTTATGATTATGATATCTCTAACAAAAAATTATGATTTAAATATACTTTTAATTCTTTTAATTTCATATAAATTTAAGTTGGTCCTTTTGATTCAAAAGGAGACAATATTACTTTTTTATTTGTTAAATAATCTAATTTTATCTTTTGTCATATTATTCATTCAAAATTTAATATGAAAATTAAATATATGTTGATTTTGACTTTATTTATTCATTTAATTCTATTATCTCACACTTATATTTGGCGTCAATTAAATTGTCAGACTGTTAAATTTGGCATTAAACTTTAGATTAATATATGACAGAAGGACAAAGGTTGTTCTAAGAAATAACATAACAATATTGTTTATATGACCAAATTAAAATTTTTATAAAATCAATAATATATGATATGATATAATATAATATAATTAATTGATTATCAACTAAGGTTTCTTGGGAATGTGTTTTTGGCTTCTCAACTGCAATTTTTATTTATTGTAGAACTTTTTCTAGTTTTCTAAAAATACTCAATATTAATTGATTTTTCCAAATTTTTTATCATTTTAATACTTGAATATTTAAATTTATTTTACGAAAGATTGCATGGCATCATATATTTTAGTATCCTTGTTCTTCGACACTTTGTGTTAAACGGTTTCATGCAGAAGAAATTGTGCAGACTGAAGCAAAGACATGTGAGGTGCTGAGTGATAACTTCAAGGGTCCATGCAGCACCACAGCCAACGGCCCAGAGTGTGACAAGACCTGTAAAAACCAAGAACATTTACTCAGTGGCATATGAAAGGTGGACTTTCGCTGCCGCTTCTCCAAAAACTGTTAAAAACCCTAGTGGACCAAAGGGGCAGCATCTAGTGTACAGAGAAATAAATGAAATAAGCCGAGTACCGCAAGGGTGTCTGCATCACATAGTTATCCATTATAGAGAGAGAGAGAGAGAGATATATATATATATATATACACATATATATTTCTCTCATCAAGAGTTAATTTGATGAGAAAATAATTTCAGCTGTGTTGGGATGCATCTTCATTACAGAATGTAGTGGAATAATAATAGGAAAAAGAAAAACTTCCCTATTATATATATATATATATATATATATATATATATATATATATTAATTTTAACTCTGATGAAAATTTGAACTCAACATTTTTTATTTCAATAACGATTCTAGTGCTATTGAACAAAAATTTATTAATATATTTTTTTATCATTTTAATGGCGTTCTGCAATTTTAAAATTCATACAAATTCCATATAGTCTTTATTTAATTTAGTATAATTATTAATTCTATGGTGTAAAATTTTTTGTATTAGAGTATGACTTTATTTTTTTTCTTCAGTTTCACTTTTTTGAGATACTAAATTTATACATAATCATTTGAAAATAAAAAAAGTTGTGCAACCAAAATAAAGTTATATCTTTAAATACTGTTACAAAAAATTTATGTGAAATATTAATTGATACACATTATAATTTTCTGCAACTATTACTCTAGTTGTCGATCTTGCAAATGGTATAAATCTTACAAGTTATTTTGGTGTACTCGAGGAGGACTAACATGCGTTTTTTCAACGCCTCGTTGGATGCTCCGTACACGAAATATAGAATTAATAAGATAATATATATTCATGTAATTTACTTTTATACCACTTTTAAAGTTGAAAGATTATTTATACTAATTAATTTTGGGACTTTCTAGTGCTTTTGTTCCCAAAACTTATCTAGTCACTAGTATATACTTATTCAGGAATGATCATGACTCACGAGTCATGAGTAACTTTTGAAACTGCCAAATTGGAACAAAAACAAAATAAAAGTGGTCAAAGTTTATGGGTCCAAGTCACAAAATAGGCAAATAAAATTCTTGTAGTCAGCAATGGAGGGACTGGGATAGATTACGATAACTATGGGAGAGAAAATTTTTGGCGATAGCGTTTTTGACATATAGATTAGATCATGGAAAATGCACAAGTAAGAGATAACTAGGATCTAGCTAGCGACACCCACGTGTTTGACTTGAATTTTTCAGTGTCACAGTTTCTAGTATCTAGCGACCCACAGCGTGTATGATTTGAATTTTTCATATTTCTGTCTTGTTCTGTGATTAGTTGTTGTTTGTTTTAATTTGTCACTCTTTTGTCGCTATTGATAAGCAACAAATTATAGTGACCCCCTTTTCTTCAAGTACATTTGAAGTTTTCCTGGTTTGCTCCCAAATCTGATCTTTCATTTATCTTATTGGCATCAAGAGAAAATGGTGCGAATCTGAAGAGGTTGATACCAGTTTTCTTAGTATAAGGCAATAAGGATATTGTCCATAACTAGGGTCTAGATCCCAACTTCATATAGGTAAGGTCCGGATGTTAAGTTTTAAATAAGAGATTTTTGGATATTAAAGGAGAATTTAAGGACCTACGATTTTGTTGTTGTTGTTGTAAAAGAGAATTTAAGGTGAGAGAATAAAATTTTGTTTGGTTGGAATTTCAATTACTTTACCAAAACATTTGCTGTTCGGATGAGCTGAAAATGAGTTTTAATGGCAGAAATTGAAATTTTACCAATATAGGTAGAATTTAGTTTCCTTATGAGAAGGGATTAATTTACCGTTGGCAACTATAATGAGATTTTCATAAACTTTTCATATGACATCTTTCTTTTTAAATATATATATAATTAATAGATGCCTTTACAATTAAACTTAATTTATTATCATTAAATAGATCTTTATAAGATTATAGGACTGCACATGTGATAGGCTTGGTTGGATTTATGCTCAACTGGATGCCCAATATAAGCCGGGATTAAAATTTCATGCTCAGGGGCTGGCCTTTTCTTGGGTTTGCTAGGCTAGGCATACTAATCCTAATCAAGTTTCATGCAACTTTGTTTTAAACTTCGAAAGATCTACAAATTTTAAAAACTTATATTTTTGTAATTATTTGACCATTTTTAGCGACCACTCATTTTTATACAATTTTCTGAAATCTACATAGTGCGAATGAAAAAATGTGGATTTAGAGCAAGAAACTAGAAGAAAATACAGGTGTAAAGAGTGGACATTCAAAAATCTATAACTTAGGGTTTTGTAATTCAATTGGTGTAGTTTTTTTTTTTTGGTAATTTTTAACATGGACATGATACAAATTGCCAAAAGTGGTTTAACTTATTTATTTTCCTTAAATTTACATATTTACTATTTTAATTTTGAGTTTTTTTTTGCCTTTCAACTTAAAAAATACATGCTTTTCATATTATCTTTTTTCATATGAATGCAACAATCATACTTAGGAGGGACATTAATCCTCTAATTATTTATAATTTATAAAATGTGTTAAAAATTTTTGACTAAAATTACAAAACGGTTCTTAATTAAAAGATTTCTTTTCATTTTGATCTTTATTTTTAATTATATGCACATTGGGCCAAGTTGGCTAGTAAGGAAAACTCAAGACTTAACCTAGCCTTGCTAATTTTTGCTTTTTTCATTGACCCAATTTGTCTAGGCAATATTAGGCCGAGTGGCCAGAGTTCACCCTTATCTAGGATGATTTCTTTTAACAAAATCTACTGTGGGATTAAAAGTTCTAATAATGAAGATTATACTCAACAAATTCTACATCAATCCAACATTTTTTGGGTACTCTAATAGCATATTAATAAATTAATGTACAATATACTTTTCAAAAATAAACAAATTATTAACTCTTTCATTATATCTATTTTTATTATTTTTTAAGTTAACTATTTTATCAATATCTGATCTACAAATATCAATCTTCTCATGTCAAGAAAACACAACAATGTTATGTAAATAGAGTATGGGATAAACTTTGTAGCGTTTGCCATTGAAGTGAAATTCAAATACTATGTTCTCTATTTTTTTATACTATTATGCAATTTTCTTACATTAGAAGATCTTAAATATTTATTTTGCATGACCATGATAAACAAATTCTTCAATTATCATAATATAATTATAAGAATTAAAAAAAAAAAGAATTAAGACAAGCTTGTTGAAGTTAACAAGTATATATATATAGTTTGATCATTAAACACATATATAGTGCATGTGGATAATATTGCCATAGAGCATGTACAAAACATTTTTATAGCACTAGCAATGCAAATTTCTAAGGTTAAAACCCTAGAAATCACAGAAAGTAGCAAGCCAACAATGATAAACAATGATGACATGGACTTGCAAATTCAACAATGCTTGAAGAGTAGGATCGGCACAATCAAAGTTTGAAAAAGAGTAAGAGTACTAACCACCAATTCAGGCCTTCTACTTGTGTGGTGTGATATGATGGTGCTGTCTATTATGATAACCCATTGTTGGGTTCACATGATGATAACAAGAAATCTTATAAGCATATGCTTGAAGGGGAGAAGGAAAATGAGGAGTTGATCTCCACTGACAGCGATAATGATATTGCTACTTCATGGAACTCAAGTGATGATGACGAGAATGGCATGAAAGAGGCAGTTCTTGGAGCCAAGGAGGAAAATATTGATGACTTTTGTATTCTAGAGGCTATGATTTAGGGTTGTGATTGTCTGGAATTCATTTTCTTAAAGAAGGTTGAGAAAAGATCATACATTTGTGGGAAAACTCCATAATTGTTAAGTTGCTTAGTAGAACCATTAGTTATAAGGCATTAGAAACTTGTCTTCAACAAATGTAGGCTAAGAATGGTGTTCTTACACAAGTGGATCTAGGCAACAACTTCTTTATTGTGAAATTCACTAGTGACCACAATTTTGATGATGCTTTTACAAGTGGTCCTTAGATGATTTATGATTACCACTTGACTTTATGAAGATAGTGCCCTAATTTTGATTTGGAGACTACTAGCATTGATAGAGTTGCTAGTTGGGTTCGCATCCTTAACCTTCCTATTAAGTACTATAATTTGAAGATTTTGAGTTATACGAGTGACAAATTTGAAAATAATATTAAAGTTGATCTTAATACTTATTTACAAGCTAGGGTTGGTACACGTGGCTTTTTATAGAGTTCAATCTTAACTAGCATTAATAACCTGCTTCAAGCTCAAAGGTCAAAGTTATAGACTTGAATTTAAAGGTCTACAACTTTTATATATGCATTATAGCAGATTTAGACAATATATCGAAGGCTTCCCAATAAGAATTATAGAATAAAGAGGGGAGGATGGTTTGCCAAATGAAGGGATGGTGTTGGTCAAGAATGACAATTTTTTCTAGCCAACCAGCATGGTCCATGGATGATGGTTCAAAAGGTGCGAAAATCTCAGAGGGTTAAGGATGAGGCAGCTATAATCTCAGACCAAAATATCTTAGGTTCAAGATTTGAGGCCTTATCTAATTTTAACACAAAAGATGCCGAAAAGCAATTTGTGCAAGACCATGCAGATAATATCGTTTTTCTATTGAGACATGTGATTGATAGGGTTGGTCAACATATGTCATTCAATGGCTCTTGTAAGAAATCAATTGGAGGTAAATTTAGGGCCTCTCTTAAAAAAGTTTGTGATCGTTTGAGATTGAGTTTCATTACTTCTATCCTTAAAGAAGATGGCATTGAGCCATATCTACTTAAACTTATCATGCAATTTATTACCCTTTTATTCTCTTAATGTTCTTTGGAATAAAGGCCTTGCTGAGTACTTTTGTCCATCTAGAGATATTCATTAGGGGGACTCCATGTCACCTTATATTTTTGGCTTATGTATGGATGAATTATCCCACTTTATCAATGATGAGGTTAGCCAGGGCAATTGATTCCTTTTAAAATCAAGCGTGTTGGGCCTAGTATTTCTCATTTCTTATGTTCACCAATGATCTCTTGCTTTTTGGAGAAGCTTCAATGGACTAAATTAATTGTATCAACCAATATTCGTATCTTTTCTATATGGCTTTTAAGCAAAAGGTCAATAAAGGAAAATCTTTTATTTTTTTTTCTCCCACAATGTCTCTCAATCTTTAAGGGCTTCCCTTGGTAATGCTTCGGGCTTTAAAAACACTTGTAGTCTAGGAAAGTACCTTGGGGTCCCTTTGAATAAGGAGAGAAGCTCTTGTCAAACCATTTCTTACGTGGTTGAAAAGATTCAACAAAAGCTTGCTGGATGAGAGGCACGCTTCTTGTCTATGGAAGGTAGGATTACCTTAGCTAAATTTGTCTTGAGTTCTATACCTATATATTCTATGCAAGTTGTTAGGCCCCCTTTTGCCATTTGTCAACATATTTCTAGACTTTAGTGTAATTTCTTTTGGCGTCATGACTATAGCAACAGAAAGGCTCATCTTGTTAGTTGGGGTATTATTTGTAAACCAAAGTGGCTTGATAGCCTTGGATTTAAGAATATGGAAGTTATAAACAAAGTCTATGTCAGGAAATTGATGTGAAAGTTTTTGTTAGTTTATTGATATTGCCTTAGTCGCTTAAGCACTCAATTAAACTAAGATTGATTTAATGCAGTATAGATTAACCCTAGGTCATTCTTTCCAAGGAGCAATTTAGGGGTTAGTAAGATTGAATTTAGGTATTTATTCGATGCTTAAAATGTTATGCAAATGGGGGGGTTTTGAATAAGAAATTAAATTTCAACTATAAGAGAAAAAATAAACAAGTAATTAAACTAGAATGCTCTAAATTAAAATAAAAATGGTTGTAAAAATGCAAAGAACTAACAAGGAGGAAACCAAGGTTTTACAAGAGGATTTCAGCTCTCATCACTCACCAAAGATTGATTGAGATTAAGAGAAGTGATTAAACAATAGACCAATGAATTTAATTAACTTAATCCGAGGATAGGAAACCCTAAGTTCAAATGCCCATCACTTGACTTAACTAGGAAACCCTTAGCTAATTCAAGTAATTTGCAAGTAATTAAGCCAATTAAACTTCATCAAATCTTTCAACAATTAGATTCAATTAATTCTGGAATTTTTGGTTTCAATTACCTAATTGAACAATTAAGCAATCATACTACCCAATTCAACAATCAAGTAGCACAAGAGACCAAGATATGCAATTAAAATCATAACATTAATCAAATTAATGTAAGAGAACTCAAACATCAATCCAATCAACATTATAAGGTCTAAAAACTAAAATTCCAGCAACCACAAAACATAATTTCAGTCCCAAATAACACCAATTCCAATTACAATTCAAGATAAAATAATTGTTCAACCTAAAACTAGGTCTCAACATTAAATCCACATAGAAATTCCTAAAACTAGAAAATCTCTAAGTTCTTGAAATTGAAAGAGGAAAAGGTAAGAAAAATAAACTCCCCAATGGTCTTCAATCCATTTAAAATTCAGAGCTCAAACCATCTTCCTCCTTGCTCCACCTTGGTGCCATCTCCTTAATTAAGCTTCCATGAATTTGGTTTCTCTAAACTCCTTCAACAATTCTGCCATGAAGATATGATCAAGGAGAATAGACATTGTTGGTGATGATTCAGCTGGGAGGGTAATGTGTTGGTGAGTGAATGAAGAAGCAACACTTCTTGGGTCCAGGCGTGCCTCTCCAGCAACAGTCCTCTTTTCCTCTAGCGTTCAACGAGAAAGAGAAAGTGTCTCTATTCACGTCCAGTGTTCAGCGAGAAAGATGAAACAGTAGCTCTCTTCTGGTCTCACGTTCTTTAGCTCCAGCGTCTGTGTGTGTGTCCAGGGAATCCCGAGGCTCAGCAAGATGAATGAAGATGCAGTCCTTCTCTCCTTCTTTCTCGGTGCATCACTGTCTGTGTATCTCGAACCAGAGCCAGCCCAATGAATGAAACAGTAGCTCTCTCTCCCTTTCCAGGCGTCCTCTGCATCAATCCGAAAGATGGGTGAATAACTAGCCTTGTTCTCTCTAGCTCCTGTTCGTGTTAAGTCCAGCAAAGGAGAAAATGTGGTCCAGCGAGAGAGAGAAGGTGTCCCCTCCGTCTCTAGCTTTCCAGCGTCTCCTCTGTGTATGTGTATGCAGAGGCCAGAAGAGTGAACAGTAGCCTCCTCCGATCTAGTATTTCGACGCCTCCCCCCTTCATTCAGCAGCTGACTCCTTGCAAGAAAAACAAAACAAAATTAAACCTAAATTCATAATTACAAAAATGCCGTCAAGCTAAATAATAAAAATAACAAAAAAATTTACTTCATTTTTTTTTTCTTTGATCTATTTTTAATTTCAATTCATTTGCCTAAAAACTCTACACAAAATTAATAAATGTCTTAAAGATTGGAAATATTTAATCCCTCAAAGAAATATGAAAAATAAAATATTAGCAATTTAAATCCAAAAATTCTCCTAATTAATTCAAAATTATTTTATTTTCCAAAATTGACCAAAAATTCAAATATTGCATAATAAATCCATTTAAGCTCAAATTAATCATTAAAAACAATAATAAATGTGGATAAAAATATATAAAAATTAGCACTTATCACTCCTTCTAGTTTGTAGGTTGATGTGACCATTAGAGGATGTGGCCTTTCAACTCTATGCCTAGCGACCTTGCACTTTGGAAATTTGTTTGCCAATAATGTGAGCTTATTTAGCTTGTACTTAGCAAATTTGGGATGGTACTATCGTTACTTTCCTCATTGACAACTAGATGAAGTCTAATTTATGTTTAATTGATATAGTTAAGGCTGACTTTAATCTTAATATCCTTACTAGTTAAGTTAAAGATTAGGTCGTAACAAATGATAATTAGGACTTTAGGCATATAGCTAGTCTTTTAGATTAACATATCATTGAGAAACTCTTTCCTATCATTCCTTTTCTTTCTGATAGTGGGAGTGGTGTTTGCATTTAGAATGGGGACACCCCATTAGTTGGTTTCTGAATGTTGCCACGTTACCAACCAACTAGCAACATTTTCCATATGTTGGTCCAAATATTGTGGTATTTTAAGATCATGGTTGAATGTTGTAAAATAATTAGCATTTTGATGGAAAATGATGTTCATTTCTTGTCTATAAATACAAGGTCCCTAGGCTCATTTTTCACACTGCCTCAGAGCATAGATAACATTACTTAATGAAATACTAGAGTTTTGAAGCCTCCCTATGAACAGAGAGCGACCATACATAGACTCTACAAATTTCTAAAAGTTGCAATGGTTGAAAGTCAAGTTTTATTTTGCTTTTCTTGTTTGGATATCATTTATAAGGTTTGTATATCCTATTTTAGTCTACACACCCATGGTACCTACACTGTTAGAAGTGTTTACAAGCTTTTTATGCATACCCCTTCGCATAGAGGTCCTTTAGTTTATGAGAGTATTTGGAAATGGTGTGGTCCTAAGTGGATTCAGTGTTTTATGTGGTTTGCTTACCATAATAGACTTTTGACTAGTGAATGAAGGAATGAGTGGTTCTAACCCTTGTTGTGATTGGTGTCCTAAGATTGTGGAGAATGAGCTCTATGTTCTATGTGACTATTGCATGGCTTAAAGTTTATGATGTAGCTTGGTGAAGCCTTTAAGAAACATGTAGCTTTTTTAGTTATTCCCTTGAAGATTGATTTATCACTAATCTTTTGAGTTTATGGGGTGTTGACTCCACCAACCCTTGCTTGATCACGTGGGATGTTAGCATCTAGTGTCGTTGGAATTGGCGCAATGGTAGTATCTTCGATAGCACTTTTACTCATTACACTGATCTTGTGCATTCGAGATAGCTATACTACTATTGTTCAAAGAGTGAAGCTTCTTCCCATAAGTAGAACCAGCTCAAGCTTTGTTCGCTAGTGTTTACCTCCTCAAGGTGTGCTTAAGCTTAATTGGAGGCTATAGTGGTGTGCTTTAGAATGATAAGGGCGAATGGGTTCTTAGTTTTAGCAGAAGATTATGGTATTGCTCTATTTCATTAGTTGAGTTATGGGTTATTAGATGTGGTCTATTATTACCTTGGAAACAAGGTCATAAATCTCTTATAGTTGAATTTGATTCGAAGTAGCACTGGAGATGACCATATCATAGACAAAAAAAGCTTAGGTAATTAGGGGTTACATGGCATCTCTTACTTGATGAAGAGGGACTGGTCTATTACATTCAAGTATTGGAATATTTTTTTGTGTGAGCTCACATTAATTATCTCTTTTTGTTTTATTTTCTAAAATAAATGGGGTGATGAATAGTCCATTAAGGTATTAGTTTAATATTATTTATTAAACCTATCATTTGATAATTGAGCACGATATACATTAAAATATTATATTTAAATCTAGTTAGTGGACATAAAAGTGTAGATCATAAGTCTTATTGAAACCCGTAATAAGAGAGCCTAATAAAAAACTATTTGAAAGGCTCATCTCTTACCCTAATTCAATGACTACTTTCCCATAATCGCCGCCATAAACATTTAGGATTAAGGGAGGAAGAGCTAGCTAATCCTATTGTAGCTCAATAATATATGGAGAAGTCAATAATGTATGTAGATCTTATTGTTTCTCATAATTATAGTTATGAAAACCTTTATGTGTTCTTATTTATGCATTAGATCCCATCAATCAATGATAATATTAAATTGAAATTTTAGTTATAAATTTTACATCAAGTTCACGCCACGTGAATCCAATAGACCTTCTGACATGTTAGCTCGCTTAAGTGCTTCACAGGAGGTGATTTTCAAGATTTGGCATTATGCACCGAAGGGTGTTTCTACTCTTGTTTATGATGATGTTTTGGGGATTCTATACAATTTGTTTCGGTGGAATTTGTTTCTTAGCTTCAGCCCCTCTTGTCCACCCAAAAAAAAAAAAACATTTTTACACATATTTTATAAAACAATCTTAATTAATATTAAAATTGGAGTTAAACATCTTCAATAAGAGAATTTTTTTTTTGTTGAAGGGATTTTTTTTTGAGAGAAAATGATATGTAAAATGAGAAAATTTGAGAGGAATTAATATCGAAAGAAATAATAACATATTAAAAATTGTAAATTATGAATATCTTTTTTTTTTTCTTCAGATTTGGAAGAATATAATAGATATCTAATTTATATCCATTCCCCAAACATTCTTAATATGTATAAGATATAAATTAATCTAATTTGACCTTATCAATGAAATCTATTTTCGTAATTAAGGGATTGATGTGGTTTGAATTATGAATCATGTATAAAGTTTGCCATCGTACAAAAAAGCTAGTTACTAAATATGTTCACATAGTTCCCATCGTTGGTCCAGTGCATGCTTAGTACATAATTTAGATAAATTTGGGGATGGGCTAAAAATATTTCTTAATTAATTTCACCCAAAAAAATTTATATCTTAATTAATTATTAGGCGTATCTCACATAATGAAGGTTAAGAGAAATCAAGTCAATTAATAGTTACTCCATTATTAGCTCACTATTATTTTGTCGTGCTTGATCTTGTATAACACTTACCCAAATGCGCACACACACTAAGAGCAATTACATGTTGTAATCCTAAATTAAGGGAAGAAAACGGATAAGGATTCCTTAATGTGATGATGTTATATGACAGATATTTTATTTACATTGCACATATTATTTTTTATTAAAGTAAATTAATGATTAAAAATACTACATACCTGACAAACAAAATTAACAATATACTCACTATTTCACTAAGTTAATTTGTAAATTTTCACAACGAATATGAAACATTTTATTTATTATTTAAAGCAATATTTTTTAATACTTTAACTTAAAAATAAATAATAAAATACAGCTAAAACGATAATAATATTATATGATAGTACCCTCCCACGTCGGTCCCTACAAACATAATTGTCCCAACTAACCTATCTAGACCTGTCAATTTCTATCCTACTCATATGCTGGACCCCGTCTTAATTAGTCTTGACCCCTGTGGTTGCGTCCCAACCAATCTTACTTTGAAAAAACAAAGTGGCTTACATCAGGGAATACTTTTCCAAGCTCCCATGCCTTTGTATAAATACCAAACTTCACTTCTTGTTTGGGCAGAACACTAATCAACTGAGTGTTACCATCACAATCCAGAACCACTAATCATGGAGAGAAAATCACTTGCTGCCCTCTTCTCCATAATCATCCTTCTCTTTGCTGCTCGTAAGTCTTACTAAATATATCATCTCATTCTACTTGTCTTTCCAGCTCCAGCTTTTGCTAGTTCAAAATTCAGTTGTCCAAAATTTAATCTCACTTTTTTCAGGAAATATTTCGTCTTAAATATTATTCTTTAGAAGGGTTCTCCAAATTTTAACTATCTCAATTTCTTAAAAGGACATAGAATGAAGCTGATTAATTAACTATCCAAATATCACTTACACATGTCATGATAGAGCATCATGTCACTTGAAATAACCACTGTACCAAAATTTTCAATTTGATACTGTCATAGCGTGTTTCGATGTATTTAAGCACTTAATAGATCAAACTGGATTCTATCACTTATTTCTTTCTCAATTTTCTATCAATTTAGAGAGAAAGAGAGAGAATCCAAGAGAAAGGAGAGAGCATATGGGGTCTACTTAACTGTCCCTTCTCTCTCTCTCTCTCTCTCTCTCTCTCCCTCTCTCTCTCTCTAAGAAATTGAGGGAGGAAAAATAGAAAGAATCCGAATTCCTTGACAGACACATGAGCTGCGCACATTAGACCATATACTTACCCATCATTGATAATGAATTTAATGTGAGAATGATTTTAATTAAAGAAAAGATACTCTTTTGAGGATTGAATTGAGACTTCAAAATTTAGAAGATCAAATTAAGATAAAGCATATTTTTCGAGAATTAAAATGTTAATTCATTCTTTAATTTTAACATTTTCTTCTCCTTCTTCTTCTCCATCTTTCATGTTTTGAGTAATAAAGTAGTAATTAATTTATATATTAATTAATAAATAACGCGGTGCAGAAGAAATGGTGGTGAAAACGGTGGCAAAGACATGTGAGAAACCAAGCAGATACTTCTCTGGAGGATGCATTGGGACCACCGGCAACAAACAATGTGAATATCTGTGCAGGAGAGGAGAAAAATTACTCAGTGGCGCTTGCAAAGGCCTTAAGTGCGTTTGCACTAAAGCTTGCTGAGCATATTACTCACAGAGCATAAATAAATAAATAAAACCTAGCTATATATATATATATATATATATATATATATATATATAGCTAGTTGCTGTTGATGAAATAAACTCATTCTCTTTCCCATATGTGGGAGAGTTGAAATGGGTTCTACAGGTTTGTCATGCTAGCTTCCTCACTGGCGTTATGCTATACGTACCGTTGGGGTGTAATTGAATCCGTTGTTTGTTATAAATGATCTATTCAGGTTCTACATTAGTTTATATGCTCATGAGAAAACCCTAAAGAACTAAGAAGCATATCATCATTACATTCAACTCTATCACAATTGAGGAGTTTGGCAGAGTAGATAAAAGTGGATTGGCCTGGTCCACGCAGCTTGACCTACCATATACTGTGGGTTAAAAAAGTTCAGTTATAGTTGTTCAATAAACGGGTCAAAAACCTTTATTTGGCCCACCAGACCCGGATTAATTAAAAAAAGTTTAAAAATGGTAAATAGTATTTGTTATAATAATAAATACCTTCTAAAATTTAAATAAATATCTCAAATAATTAAATTTAAGCTTTAAAATACTCAAACTCCTTCAAATTTCAACAATCAAACAAAAACAACTACTCAACTAATTTAAGTTTCATCAAATAATTAAAACAAAATTTAAGAAAAAAATTTAATGAAAATTTTTAAATTTTTTATCAAGAGCATTTAAATTTTGTTTATGGCCGGAAAAAGAAATTCTGATTTTAAAAGGTCAATTCTTATCATAAGAGTTGAAATATCATTTTAATTTTTTAAATTATTAGGATTAATTTAGGAAAAATAATTTAAAAAAATAAGCCAGCTTGCAGACGCAAGTATGTCAATTAGTAGGCCAAGCCATCATGATTCTAATATTACCCGAGTTAACAAAACTTAAACCTACCATTCTATCAGTGAGTTCAACCTATTTTTTTAGCTCTAAGGTTGGGACTTTACGTCATTTATATCAGCACCAATTTATTATATCCTGGCGTCACCTCAAAAGAAAAAAAGAAAATGCTACATCATCAATTTCTGTTAAAAAGGAAATTACTGGTGGGACAGTTGATTTTTGTAATACTTAGGAATCTTTAATCAAAATGTGAAGGGCGAAATTTTTCCAAAAAATAACCCGCAATATTTCAGCAGTAGCCTCAACTGCATCGCCCCACGATTGGACTGCTACAGAATCACACTTGCAGTGGCAATATATCGCAATAGTCATTGGCGAGGATTGATTTAGCGCTACAGAAATTATTTACATAATCAAAAATTTTGAATTCGAATTTTAATCAAAGCTAAATTAATCAAAAGCCACAACGATATCATGTGAACTTATTAAAAAATCACGATTGCAATCCACAAAAATAATTTGAAAAGTGTTAGCATTATTAATAAATATGTATGATTGTTTATGTATGTAGAAGCTTTTATACACAAATGGACTGACACAGCTGATATTAAAGGTCCTTGTCTGTAATTTAAACGCGTCAAAATGGGAGGAGGTTGGTTTGTGTAATGTCAAGTTATATATTATTACGATTTAAGAGATGATAAGGAGCAACGATTTTCTGTTCTATCTTTGGTCTTTTTGGCTTGGTTAGTTTGGTATATGTATTAGGTGACATTCTTCAAATTTTATAACAGTTAGGACATCTGGCTCTTTTTTGTAATAGACTAGTATATTTATAAATTCTTTTGGTCTCTTGCTCTACATTTGAGCTAAGGCTAACATTTTTACTCTCCTCAATTAAACTTTTGTCTTTACTCTTATTAACTCTTTCCTCACCTCAGCTGAACTTGAACATATTTAAATCTTATCAGGGTATTAGAGCATCTAGGTTAACACCATGGAATCACCTTCGTTTGCCACCAACTCTAATGTTAGCAATCAATTCACGGGTTTGTAGAGCTCCCTCCTTCTTAGCTCTAACAAGAATCTCTCTAAGTTCTTCAATCGGTCAAGTTGGACAGAAGCAATTGTCTTCTGTGGTAGCTGATTACCTTACCTATCATCCATGGAAACAAGAGGAATGGACACATTCTTGGCAAGAAATTTTACCCACCAAAATTTCTCTATGAAGAAGCAAAGAAGAAATTAAATCCATCGTATGAAGAATGGGTAGCCTATGATTCTTTCTTGCTTGGATGGCTTTACATTCCATGACTGTCAACATTGCATCTTAAATGCTAAACTACACCACTTCTCAAGAAATGTGGCTAGCAACAAAAGTCCTCTTCAGAGCCCATACACGAGCTAGAATAAACTTTTATTGAAGTGAGCTATAACGCATGAGAAAAGGTAATCTAAAAATGGAGGGCTACTTGAACAGACTGAAATCCATTGCTACAACCTTGTGCTTGTTGGGAGTCCACTACTACATCTCATTACTCAAGCACTTGTGGGCTTAGGCATTAAGTATAATCCAATTATGGTTCAATTATCTAACAAGGATGATTTAACTTGGGTGGATTTTCAAGCAAACTTACTTACCTATAAGAGTAGATTAGAGCAACTAAACAGTTTCAATAATCTGAGCCTTACTCAATCTTTTACTAATGTTGATAAAGCTGATTCTCGATCAATGACCCTCAATCATTCTTGTGACATTTGGAGAGGACCAAGTGCTAGAGGGTTCAGAGGAAGCAAAGGTTGATGAATGTATTGGAGAAATAGTAACAAACCTCTATGTCAACTTTGTGGAAAGGCTAGGCACATTGCCATGAGCTATTTTTATCGGTTTGACAAAAGTAACACTAGTAATTCATTTGAAGCACCCTTCTCATAATCTAATTTTGCTACTATGTACTTAGCTTCCCCAACTCCTGTGATTGATCCTTCTTAGTATGTTTACATTGGAGCTAGTAATTATATTACTCTTGATGCAGCTCATCTTGGTACACCCATTGATACCTCTAGTAAGGGAAAAATCATTATAGGAAATGGTGCTAAAATAGATGTTCTTAATATTTGTTGCTCCAATTTACCTTACAATTTAAATAAATTACTTCGTGTTAATGATATTTCACATGTTTCTCACATAACCAAAAATCTTTTTAGTGATTTAAAACTCGCTACTAATAATAATGTGTTTGTTGAATTTTGTCCCTATAAATGCTTTGTGAAAGACAAGGTCACAAGAATGGTGTTGCTATAAGGGAGACTTAACGAAGGACTCTACAAATTGGACACTGCTTCCTTTTAAATAGCCTCTCATCACCCAATATTTGTTTTGGCTCTTTTTGTTTTTCTGTTATTTATTAATTTGGTATAAGAGGCTAGGCCATCCATCTAATTTTGTTCTATCAAAGACTTTGAAAGAATGTAATGTCAAATTAAATTTAAATAAGAAAAGTGATTTTTATGAAGCTTGTTGATATGGCAAATCTCATTCTCTTCCTTTCAAAACTTCTCATTCTCATGCTAGTTACCCTCTTAAATTTGTACATACTGATTTGTGGGACCCCTCTCCCATTACTTCAACTTCTGGACATAAATATTATATCTATTTTCTTGATGACTTTAGTATATTCACTTGGATCTATCCACTTAAAACAAAGGGAGAAGCATTCAATGCTTTTATCCATTTGAAAAATTTAGTTGAAAATCAATTTGACCAAAAAAATAAAAACATTGCAGAATGAGTAGGCAGGATAATTTAGGAGTTCTACCTCTATTGTTCACACTGTTAGCATTACTTTCAAATACCCTTGCCATCACACTTCAACTCAAAATGGAACAACTAAAAGGAAACATTGTCGTATAGTTGAACTTGGCTTGACCCTCCTTAACCAAGTTAGGATGCTTCTTTTCTATTGGTGTAAAGTATTTTACACTGTTGTTTTTCTCATAAATCGTTTACCCACTGAATTGTTACAAGGACAGTTTCTGTTTTATAAACTCTGTAAAACAAAACTAGGTTACACCTTTCTTAAATCTTTTAGGTGTGCTTATTATCCCTATCCAAAGTCTTAAAATAAACATAAGTTGCAATTTTACTCTACCAAATGTGTTTTTATTGGCTATAGTGTCTCTCACAAAAGGTATAAATGCCTAAGCCCAAGTGGTAAAATGTATATCTCTTGGCATGTTGTTTTTAATGAGAATGATTTTTCTTTCTTTCTTGGTTTTCTCAATATTAGGGTTTCTTTTAACTTAGAGTTTTTTGCTATTCCTATTCCTCTTTTGACCACCACTGTTGCAAGTCATGATACTTTATTATCAACATCCTACAAGTTCTTTCAAAACATTTCCCCTATGGCAACACTAAGGCCTCACAATTCTAATCAACATCAGCCTACAAATAGGTCTAGTTTAGCTAAATCTTTTAGTGATATCAACTTTGAAGCAAAGCAACCACCCTCAGAAGCAAGCTTAAATGTTTTAACTAAACAATCCAATAAAGATCTAGTAACACTACTCCTCCTATACCACCATGGCATCCTATGGTCACCAAAAGTCAAAGGGGTATTATGAAATCCAAGTTACCTTTTTATTGGTCATGCTAAACATAAATTGAATATTGAAGCAGAACCAACTTCAACAGCATTTGCTCTTGCTATTCCTCATGGAAAAGATGCCACGATAGCAAATTGTAATGCCATCGTGAGGAATAATACATGAACTTTAGTTCCCAATGATGTTACATAAAATATAGTTAGCTGTAAATGGGTTCTTAAAACCAAATTTTATGCAAATAGAACTATTCAGGACTATAAAGCTCAATGAGTAACTAAAGGATTTCAACAAAATTCTAGTATTGATTTTGAAGAGACCTTTAATCTAGTAATTAAGGCCTCCACCTACAAAATTATCCTTACTCTTGCTGTTTCTCTCAATTGGGGAGTGAGGGAATTGGACATTAACAATGTATTTCTTAATGGACACTTGTAGGAAAAGGTTTTCACGTGACAACCTCCTACTTTTGAGGATCCACATAAGCCTACCTATGTTTGTAAATTGTCCAAAGTTATTTATGGTTTAAAGTGGGCACGTAGGGCCTATTTTGAGAGGCTTCCCATTGCTATACTCATTTGGAACTTAATTTGTCAATACAAAGAGTGATAGCTCTTTATTTATTTTAGATATCAATCCCAAGTCATTATCATTTTAATTTACATAAATGATATTTTAGTAAGTGGAAACAACACAGAAAGGCTGAATCATTTTATTCATAGGCTTGACAATGCCTTTTCTTTTAAGAATCTTGGTCCATTACACTACTTCTTAGGAATTGAAGTATACCGTGATGCTATTGGTATTTACTTGAATCAAAGGAAATAATGTGTTTGATTTTCTTTGAAAGGACCATATGATTAATGCCTCCCCTTGTCCTAGGCCTATGGTCACTAGTAAATCTTTTTCTGCTTTTGAAGGTACAAAAATGAGTAATCCTTCAAAATATAGGAATGTCATAGGAGCCTTATAATACATTCTAAATACACAACTTGACATGTCATATGTTGTTAATAAATTTAGTTAATTGCTTAGTAATCCAAGAATTCCTTACGAGCAAGCATTAAGAGGGTGCTTAGATATTTGAAAGGCACTATCTCTCCTAGCATCCATATTAAACCCTCTGAGTACTTGGTGCTTACAGGGTTTTTTAATGCTAACTAGGCTTGTTGTCATGATAGTAGAAAATCTGTAAGAGGTCATCATGTCTTTTTTGGTAATACATTAGTGGCTTAATCCTCTAAGAAGCAGAAAATTATTGCTCACTCTATTATAGAATTTAAATATTTGGCTATTGCACATTTAGCTACTGAAATTGTCTAGATTAAATCTTTGCTCATGGAGATTGGTTTTAGTCTCACAAAAATTTTGGTATTGTGATATGACAATTTGAGTGCGAATGCTTTAGCTGCCAGCCCTACTTACCGTATAAGGACCAAACACATTAAAATGGATATTCATTATCTTCGAGATTTAGTTCTTGCTCATCATGTCTCTATCTATTATGTTCCCTCCTTTGATTAACTTGCCGATTGTCTAACGAAGCCTCTTTCACACCCCAGGCTTAGTTTTTTCTAAGACAAACTCAGAGTGTATGTCACATCCACTTGTTTGAGGGGCCATGATATGGAGTAATGATTTTATGTTATATCTTTTACCCTTTTTCGCTTGGTTAGTTTTGTAGCTATATTAGGTGGCATTCTTTAATTAGTTTGTATAACCTACACAGTCTTTATCTTTCATGCTGTTATAATAGCTAGGACACTTAGCTTCTTTTTATAATGAACTAATGTATTTATACATGCTTTTGGCCTTTTGTTCTACACTCAAGCTAAGCCTAGCATTTTTACTCTCCTCAAGTTCTGCCTCAACTTTTGCCTTTACTCTCGTTAACTCTTCTTCACCTTAATTGAATTTTTATCTTTACTCTCTTTAACTCTTATGGCATCTTAGCTAAACTTCAGTATCTCTAAATCTAATTTAAAGACAACAAATTGACAAATGTTAGTGCTAGAATTGTTCATGTAATTTGAAGATTTCAATATTTCTTAACTTTTACAATGAGTAAGAATTTTTTGGTTCACTGGAATGAATTATTGATAATAAAAATGAAAATAGAAATAGGTCAATAATGTTTGATAATTATTTTGCAAAACAAAAATGACCTTTCCATTAGAAAAAGAAAAATAAATGACTTCTAATTTGTCATTTTTAGAGGTGCCGATGAGGTTAAGCTTGGTCTTCAAAGGTATTCAAACTTATTAGGGCTAGAAAAATTTAGCCTAATCCAATCTTATTAGGATTATAGGCTTGTTGTGTGAATTTTAATGTTTGAATCCTATTCTATTCAACACAAGCAGGATAATATTCTATTAGAAAAAAATAAAGAGAAAATAGAGAGGGAGTTAAAAAAAAACTCATATACACTCTTATTCATTTATGTCACTTCTTCTTTGTCTCTCCCTAACTAAATAATGCACTGAAAAGGAGAATATTCAAATTATAAATTTTAAGGGTTGAGTTTTTCACCTTGACTCAAAGAGTTATACTAAATGTTAATTTTAAAAATATTCATTTAATATATTAATAAATTAATTTTTTAAAAAAGATTTTGTTAGACTTTTTGAATCTACATTATAGTAATATTAGCAAATATTGACTAAGCATTTTGACTGATTTCTAACTACTTATGCTTTTTTTCTTTTTATATGTGTGTGTATGTGTGTGTGTGTGTGTATATATATATATATATATCAATCTTTGACTAAATTTCACACGTAAATATGAGAAGGTGCATATCCCACAAAACTCTTCATTTTCAAATATTATTTTC
The DNA here is from genome assembly GCA_032878935.1 of Erythrophleum fordii. Classification (NCBI taxonomy): domain Eukaryota; kingdom Viridiplantae; phylum Streptophyta; class Magnoliopsida; order Fabales; family Fabaceae; genus Erythrophleum; species Erythrophleum fordii. The sequence continues at coordinate 14,729,989 of JAVQMF010000047.1, read as the reverse complement.
ATGAAAGGACTGGAACTCATAGCTTTTGATAGTGTTATGTTTTAATATTAGACTTAAATGCTTTAATTTAATTGATATATATATATATATATATATATAAAAGATATTTTCTAACCAATTTGATTAATTTGTAGTTGAAATGCATTTTTTACCAAATAATTTTTACTTTATATGTTTATATTGTAAAAAATGTGATTCGCTGTAAAAAAATGAGTTTTTATCGGCGGTTTTATCCATTAGTAAAACACGCCTCTCCTCAATGTAAAAATATATACTTAGTTGTACAGTATATATTTTTAAAATAGTATGTATATATATTAACACTTAAATATATTTGAAATTAAAATATTTTAATATATTATTAAAATAAAATAAATAGCATAGGCATATATTTTTATGTATATATTATCATTAAAGTATATATTAAATAAAACTAAAAACATATTAATAAAACATGAAATATATAATAAAATATAAAATTAATATAACAAATTAATATTTTAATTAAAAATGTTGCATAAAACAAAATAAAAATAAGAAATAAAAATTTCGACAATCAACTGAAATTTTAGTCAAGCAACCCGATTAAATATCAATAGAACTCGTTGTTTGACAAAAATTATATCGGACACGTGTCCAAATTTTTTTTTTAGTCCAGTTGCCCCATTGAAAGTCAATTGATGTCTGATTTTTTAAAACTTTTTAGACAAGATATTTAATGTATGTTTTAAAAATAATATAATAACATCACAATAAGATAGATAGATATATATATATTAATAGAAAATAATAGAAATATATATTATTTTATACCTTGTTTAATTTAAATAAAATTTATCATTTTTATAAAATATATTATTTAACATAATATGTGTTAAATCAGTTAATTATATTAATATTATGTATACACATACATATTAAATTAAAATACTTGAGCAAATAAAACTTTTTATATCTTATATTCTTATTTTTCAATTAAATTGAAGTTGGATTAAAAAAATTATAAAAAAATAGCCGCTACAAAATAACTGTTGATTAAATTGCTGTTGCAAAAAGTAACCTCTCACATGAATGGTCAAGCTTCCTTTTCATATTTAATATATATTAACCAACTAACTTGGAATTACATTTTTTTTTTTTGTGATTGCTCTCTATTTATTTATTTATTCTTTGTTTAGGATTTTTCCAAGATTTAGAAAATCGGATGAGATTGATCGGTTCGATTGGGAACTTGTTCTTGCTCTGATTCAGTTAGTTTAAAAAACTAGCCAGTTAAAAAATTAGTCAAGAATAAGTCAAACCGGTCAATAATCAATTAAAATCAAATGGGTCAAAACAGGTTTGAATAAGTCCATACTAATTTTCTTTTTTTTTTAAAGATTTTTTTATATAATAGAATAATTTATTCTAAATAAATTTGATAAATTAAAAATAGAATGCAATAAAATAAAAAGATGGAGTTGAAATATAAAGAATTTTTTTTTAAAAAGAGAGAATATAAAAGAAGTAAAATGCAAATACTTTACTAGTTTTCATACTTATTTTCTATTATGTTTATGTTTTGTTTCTTAATAACATTTTTCTCAAATATTAAGGTATTTAGCCAAAATTATTATTTACTTTTTATTTTTCAATGATAAGTAGAATCTTAATATAATTTATAAATTCTAAAATAATTTTTGTAATATCTTAAAAAATATTAAATTAGTAATCAAATATTTAAAATTTAATAATATTTATTTCTTACATTAAAATTTTAAAAAATATATTTAATTATTACCAGTTCGACCGCGATTCAACCAATGAACTGTAAACCAATATCTCTACCGGTTCAATAGCTGGTTCAATTTTAAAAATATTGGATTTTTTTGCTTCTTCATCTGTTCATGATTCTTTTGCTCTTTTATTTGTTTAACATTGTTTCTTAACAGGTAGGTATAAATAATTACTTAATAAAACATTTATAAAGGATCATTTTATTATTTATTATTTTTCTGAGAACATGATATAGAAATTTTTATATTTGTTAATGTATAGAAGGTGATATTTGAATAGTTTGTAATAATTCAATACAGAAAATAGAAAATTTTAACTATTAAAAGTGGATATATACTTGGATGTAAAAGATATATGGATAAGTTTTTATAAGGAGTAGAAGAATTTGTTACTTTTACTTGTAAAAAAGTCAATTTAGGAAATGGAAAAATTAGATGTTTATGTTTTAAACATAAAAATAAAGCTTATCTTACTACTACCAAGGTAAAAATTAACTTTTTATAAAAGAGAGTTTCAATATAGATATTGATATTAGATATATGTTAGTGATGTTGAATCAAAAGCTACATTGGTTTTAGGATTAGTAAATGAAAAACATAATAATAAATACGAAAGAGATCCTTGATGTAGTTAAACCTAATTTTAATGTTGGTAGTCATAATGAAATAGATTTTGATAACAATATTAATTTAAATGTTGAGAAGCCTCCAAAATTTGGAAGCCAAAAAGTTTTTTGATTTTTTAAATGTTTATTAATAATTACTATGGCTAGAATGCATTAATTATTCTGAGTTGCCTGTTGCTATAAGAATGTTAAATAATAAATCTAACTACAACATGTCATATCAATGTTTTAATGAGTTTGCAAATCTTATGAAAGAAAGTTACATATATGATAATGTCATATTCTAAGATTCGTTTAGAACTAAGAAATTGGTATTAAAACTTGTCTATTTGCTAAAAAAAAATTGATGTATGCCTTAATGGATGCATGTTGTATTACAATTATGACATAAATGAGAGGGCCTTGATATAAAACCAATAGACTTGGTTAGAGACAAAATTCTAAAGAGATTCAATTAAAATGAACATATTATTTACCAATTATTCCTAAATTGCAAAGGCTTTATGCCTCAATGAGTTCTGTAACTTATGCGATATAACTAGAATAACAAAAAACATAAAGGTGTATTGTGTCATCCTTAAGAAGATAAGCATGGAAGCTTTTTGACAAGATATATTTCAATTTTACCATGAAACCATGAAATGTTAGACTCAATTTATGTACAAATGGGTTCACTCCTTGAAGTCAATTTATTTCATCATACTCATGTTGATCCGTGATAATTACTCTTTGGCCCGTGATATTTACTCCTTACAATTTTTTCTTTACTTATATGCATGGCTACTCCTCATTTTTTTTATAGTAATAATTCTTGACTACAAAATCTCAAGATTAAGATTAATGTATTTTTGTAGCTATTGATTTGAATTAAAAATATTATGGGAGAAATGATTATCAACTTTTGATGCCTTTAAAAAGTAGAATTTCTAGATGAAAGCAGCATTAGCATGGATTGTAAATAACTTTCTAACATATCAAATATTGTCAGGGTGGAGTATTGTTAAAAAATTAGCTTGTCTTTATTGTATACATAACTCAAAAGCTTTTACTCTAAAATATGGGAAAAAGAACTCTTGGTTCAATTTTCATTAATATTTTTTGCTTAAGGATCATGTTTTTAGAAGGAAGGAAGATGCATTTAGAAAAAAAAAATGGAGTTCAAAAAGATCTCCTTACCCTTAGATTGGATGAGGATGAATTGTGGTAATATGTTAATACCCTTTCTAAAATCATAGAGTACGGGGTTTCTAAATTACCAAGCTATGGAGAAAATCATACGGGGGTGAAAAATATTATATTTTGGGAGCTTTTGTATTGGAAATATCTTTTGGTTCATCATAATTTAGATATGATGCCCACAGAGAAAAATATGTTTGATAACATATTAATACTGTTTTGATATTAAAGCAAAGACCAAAGATAACATGGAAGTTAAGATGAATTTGAAGGAATATTATAAGTGGAGATACTTAGAGCTACAAGAATTACCTACTAAGAGAGTGATTAAGTTGAAAAAGGAGTTCACTTTCATATTGGAGCAAAGAAAAGCTATGTGTGAGTGGGTAAAAAGATTAAAAATACTTGATGGGTATTTCTCAAATTTGTCAAGATATATAGATTCAAAAGAAGGAAAGTTATTTAGATTGAAAATTGTCACATCTTTATAGAATGTTTGCTATCCGTCACTTTTAATGCACTACTTGAGAGAATCTGAAAACCTAGAACTAAGGTAAGTTAATTCCTTAAAGATCTATGTTTGGTTATGTTAAAGATAGATGATTTAATGCAAATGGAACATAACATTGCAAACATTCTTTGCAAGTTAAAAAGAATATGTTCAATTGAATTCTTTTGATTCTAGGGAACACTTACTAGTCCATTTTCCATTTAAGGCTAGGGTTGTTGGCCAAATCTAGTACTAATAGATGTATCCCTTTAAATGTAATTGATACTTAATTGATATTCTAACAATTTTTAATTAATTTATATTGTTAAAATTTCTAATTGTCTAACTACTTGTCAGTGGATCATACAAGCTTTTAAACATATCAAAATGAGCTATTAAAAATAAATCTAATGTGGAAAGTTCTATTTGTAAGGCATATTCATCACAAAATGTATCGGATATTTGTTGATACTACTTTAAGTCACATGTATATTTGATATGAACAAGAGTTGCTCAAAATGATTATGTAAAGAACGTAAAGGAAAACAAACCAACTTTATTAGTTATCAGTAAAGTTGGACATCCATTGGGAAAGTACTCAATTTGTTATTTAGATGATAGAGAACTAGGCATTACTCATCTTCACTTCCTGTTGAATTGTGATGATGTCAAGCCATATCTTGAGTAAGACAAAGACTTATCACTACGTTAAGGATAATGATTATCTGTACACCAAAATTGATGTTGCATTGTAGAACTTTTGAGCATGATGTGAGAAGATCAAATCTAAACATTAGCTTCAAAGAAATTGACTCAATGATTAAGGAGAATTTTGCCTAGTGGTTTAAAAATTTTGTATGTGGCAACATTATTATTGCTTTTGATAGATATATTTCATATATAATTATTCATTTGCATAATGTTACTTATTTTTCTCCACAACTTGTTCCTTAATCAACCTATATTTTATGACAATGTATATTTGAAGGACTTAGTCTAGATACAATTTAAAGAGATATAAAAATGGCTGATATATTTTTTCAATGGATATAAGTTTTGCATTGAAGCTTGAAGCATTCGAAAGAAGACAGCGAATAATGAAGTATGTGTAAAAGATATAAGGGAAGAAGGAGAAAATGTATTTTTTGGCATTTTTAAAGAGGTGGCACAAATACAATTTTCGGGAGAACATGTGAAAAAATTATTTTTATTTTACTATGATTGGTTTGATCTTGTTATAAATTGTGCAATGAAGGAACACAAACAATATGGCAATATTGAAATTAAACATACCATAAGGTATAAAAAATTTCATCCATATGTATATGCAACACAAGTTATACAAGTTTATTATGTGTCACGCTCCATGAAAAGTAGTGATAAATTAGATTGGTGAATTGTCATTAAAAAAATAAACCAAAAGGTTTAATGGATGATCATCATATACTAGACACTATTTACTAAAATGATGATACTTATGTCAGTATAATAGATAATGACATATTTGATAATACCTTATAAGATAAGGGAGAAACAGAAGAGATGGATCCTAAAGATGAAAGGAATGTAGTGACTAAAAATGAGGAGCAGAACACTAAAGGATAGAATCAAGTTGAAGATGAGGATTATTTATTTGTATTATAACGTGTTTATCAATAATATTTAATAAAATAATATTTATTGTTTGATTGAAAGGTTCTTGAATCCACCATCAATTATTATGAACCAACAATTATACATTCTACGAACATTCAATTATTTTTAATAAAAAAATTTTAAAAAAATTAAAATTTGAAAAGTCACGCTTCATGTGAAGCCTAGAAGAGCTGCAAAGCTTTCACATTTCATGAATATCAATTTAATTATATACACACACACACCCTTCTTATTTTCTCAATGTTCATCATTTTCTTTTTTTTACTTTTTCTTAACAGCAACTATCAGAAATAAACTTATGGGTAAAAGTCGTGAAAGCAAAAAAATAAATAAATAAATAAAGGCTTAATGTACGGTAAAAAGTAAGTTGTACTTGGACAAGATGTGGTACATGAAGGTGTTCAACATTGGATAGTTATCACCAGCAAATTCACCAGCAAAAAATGATACTGCAATCCATGCAAGATCAAATCAACACATTGAAGAAATTTTATAATCAATTTTCCCAGGGAAAATATTTATCTGAACAAAAAGATCAAGAGAACAATAATGATAATGGCAACAAATGAATTTTAATTTTAATTTATTTGTAATTAAATTAAATATATGTAATTAAGTCATGTATAAAATTAATAAGTGTTAGGAATAATTTTTATTGAATTTATGCATGTAGCTTTTAATTACTTGTGTAAATTTAATATCTTGAAACATATTTCATAAATTAAAAAATTATATATTTATTTAATATATTTTATTTTAATCATATATATTTACTATATAATCACGTGAAGTTGTGTAAAGATGCAGGAAGCTGCGAAAATTGAAATGAGATGGCAGCAACACACACACTCTCTCTCACACACTCACGCCCAAAATAGGAGAATGTAAGGTCTTCTTTATATCTTTATTAAGTTTTTCATTTTTTTTAAGACTAGATTTAAGATTTCCAGGTAAAATAGGATTATTATATAATTTTTAATAATATTATTATAAATATATAATTCTCTAATCAAATTATGTATTTATTATATTTTAATTAGAGAATTTGATAACAAAAAATGTAAGGAACATAAATATTTTCACCAAAAAGTAAAGGAAAAAAAATACACCTCTCTAACTATAAGTGATTTATAAACACCCCTTCAACTTTAAATATCAAAATATTCCCATGAACTTTTCATCCTTTAGCATTTATAAATTTTGAAATTTAGGATTGGAGTGTTTTATTCTTGTGCACATTTTTTAAAATAAATGTTTTAACCACCATTATTTACTTTCAAATCAATAGAAACATATCATTTCATAAGAGAAAGTGTGTGAAGTGACACCTTCGGTGACAAAAAATGGGACACAATTTTAGATGATAAAAGATTAAGGGCGTTAAAGAAGGTGTTCACAAAAAGTTTGAAATTGAAGGGGTGCATTTTTTTTTCCTATTTAAGATAATTAAAACTTCCACAGAGTACCCAACTTAAGAATTATAAAGAACCTTCTAAATCAAATAAAATGATCCAATGAGTTATCTTAAGAATAATGATTACATGATCAAAGCTCTGATCTGTAACCTCTTTCCCTACCACTAAACTTACCCTTTTTAAATCATTCTCCTACCTTTGAACATAGAGCCATTCATAAACAAAAAATAAAGCCTAAAAAGAATGGCAGCAGTAAACCTCAAGCAAAAAAGAATATACGAGAGATAGATTGCTTTCCTTGATGTCTTTTCAGGAATTGGAATTTGCTCCTCGGACGATTTCTTATTCAAGTGAACATCCATAACTTTTTCCATATGCTCAAAATTAAATCCTCTAAACCTCTACCTTTTTTACACGCGCCTACCTATTCCATGGATAATCTTTTCTTGGAAGTGAATCCTGACGAGTCAGAGCATAATTTGCGGGTAACTGATTCTCACTATCAATATTTGCCTTTGAGCAAAGGAAGAAGAAGGAAGATGTGTATATTGCAACGTGCCACATGCTCTAAACAATGTAAAAGAGAAAAACATGAAAGAGTGAGAGAGAACTAAAACCAAAAAAAAAAAAAGAAGAGATACACGCGGATTTAGATTTTTTCAATTTCTTAAAAAAATTGACAATGTTAATTTCAAAATAATTAGACACATTGTATTTAAAATTTCACAATTTAAGTACGTCTTTCTAATAATGTATCTATCTCTCTTTAAAATTAACACGATCAATTTATAAAGAAATTAGGAATCCAAAATTGATAGATGCACACAAAGAAACTAGTGACATTGTAGTATTGTCCTTATGCCAAAACCAGTAGTTTTGAGTTTTGACTTATTTCAAGCTTCCAGCTTGTTGTTGCCATGGCTAATGCCACAAAACCAGCCAGAGCAAAATCCCGCTGGAACCGTCTCAGAAGTGTCTTCATGAGATTACGACGCCATTGCTTTATAGTTTGCAAGTTGCAATGGACATTCATCATTCTTGATTTTAGTAGTGACTAGGTGTGAACACCATATTTTGTCCTGATAGTTAATAAAAAAGAGAAAAGGAAAAAAAAACCAAAAACAAAAAAAATAATAAAAGTAAAAAAAAAAAAGAAAAAATAATAAAAAGAAAAATCAAAGGAAAAATTAAAAAAAAAAGAAGGAAAACCAAAAATAATAAAAAAGGAAAAAAACAACAAACCAAAAAAAGAAAACGTAAATTTTTTAAGAAAAAAATAGAAAAAGAAAAAGAAGAAGAAAAATAGAGAAGCCCAAACTGCTGCAACCCAAAATCAACAAAAAAGAAGAAGAAGAAGAAGAAGAAGAAGAAGAAGAAGAAGGGGATACGAGCCTAACTTCTGAAACCCAAAACCTTCTTTGGATTGGGCCATCAGGCCATATGCACAACCCTACCTGGTTTCCCTTTTCGGACTCCCCAAATGACACACACGACTCTGGCAGCGCGACACACACCATTACAAAAAAAAGGCTTTTAGTGGCGACAGAAGTCGTCGCTAAAAATAACCAAAGTCACCACTAAAACGTTATAGTAGCGACAAAAGGTGATTACCAAGTTGTCACAAATACAATTGTAGCAAAAAGGCTTTAATGGCGACAAAAAAAGGTCGCCACTAAAAATGACAATCAATGGCGACCCATGTCGCCACTAAAGGCCAAAACAAAAATTGCATCGACCTGTCGCCGCTAAAGACTTGTTAATCAGTGGCGAAAAATGCTGTAATTAGTGGCAACATGGTTTCCACTAATTAAGTTTCTAGTGGCAATGGAAGGTCGCCACTTATTATTATAGTTTTAGTGGCGACATGTTGTCGCCACTAAATATAGAAGTTTTAGGTGGGACGATAGGTTGCCACTAATTCTTACAGTTTTAGTGGCGACTTATGGTCGCTACTAATTCTTATAGTTTAGTGACGACTTATGGTCGTCACTAATTCTTATAGTTTTAGTGGCAACCTCTTGTCGCCACTAATTTTGCTAGTTTTAGGCATAACTTATGGTCGCCACTAATTCTACTAGTTTTAGTGGCACTTTACGGTCGCCACGAATTCTTCTAGTTTTAGTAATAAATTGTAATTACGTTGTTACCACTAAATTTATTTCTGAAACAGTTATTTTTGAAGCATTTAGTGACGACCTATTGTTGCCATTAAAGGTGACAGAAATTTTTTTCAAAACATTCTATTTGTAATTACACGTTATTTGCCTAAAAAATAACAGAATTCAAATGGTTCTAAAATCAACTTCAAAAAATATGAGAAGGCAATGATAAATTCAAAGTACAACTAAATTGAATTACATCAAAAGAAAATTTTGATTAAAAACAATGAGTAAACTCAACAAAGTCGTAGTCAAATACATAATCAACAATAAGGAAACTAAAGTGACAAATTGTACATTCACTAGTAATAGTTGTTGAACTTCTAAAAAAAAAAAACAACTAGTGAGGTGGAATATATTTAATATGCTCTATTATTCTTTGATGCCCACTTAACCTGTAAGAGGAGGAAAAAAAAGTGTTATTAAATTTAATACTAGTAATTACTTCAGGCTAAAAGAAAAACAATAGCAGTTAAAATATCAAATAGCATTTAAATTAAAATTTGAACTTTGAACCATGCTTAAATAAATATTTAAACTAGTAGGAAAGAAGCAGTGATTTATAGACATACCGCTATATATCTAGATTCATTGAGCTGGTATACTTGAAATATTGCTACTTGAAGGTAGATGTCCCCATAAGAATTTTAAAAAAAGTGGTAAGCATTGTTTCTTCTTATAAACAGGAAAGAAAGTGTGTTATATACCTGCTGTTGTAATGTGGACAATAAGATAGCAACTTGTGCGCGAACTTCATCCTGCACTTGTTGGGCCATCTGAGATTGCTCTTGCTGGAGCTTCCGTTCAAATTCTTCTTACATTTTTTGCTCCATTTTTTCGTGTTTTTGTGCCATCTAGGCATGGTCCTCCTCCCGTTTTCGTTCCATTTCTTCTCGAACTTGTTGTATTGCAGATGACACCTTATAGTCCACGTCAACTTGGTCAACGGGTCTCTTTTTTTGAGGTTTCTTTCCATAACCCTTTCCACGAACAAACTCTAACCGTGCACCCAATACAGTAGATAAAATTTCATCTCCAGTCATGCGAGATTCAACTTCAGATGATTGTTGTTGAACAACAAGCTCATGTAGACAACCCTTCAATTTAATTAACAAATTAAAAACACATACAATAAATTGTAATTAAGCAAAGATAAAAAATTGAAAGATGTTGAAAAGTTACATGGATCTCCTGTGACTTGGGATTAGCCCACTCTATCTCCTCATCCTTTGTATGACAAGTGTGTTGTGCCTCCCACACTACATCAGGTCTCGTTGGTTTACCAGTAATGGGATCCCTCTAGAATATTTTGTAAATAGCATTATTTCATCTTATAATGATAGAGAAAACAAAATTCTTATATAGAAGTACACTGGTAAATAAAAAATGAAGAGACCGTCCTTACCAAACTATGCTCTACCTCTACAAACGATCGCGTGCCACATGTATGCTTGGTTACTTGCTTTCCTCTATTTAGTTTATTTCTATTACTCATCACTTACAAGTGGACAAAAATATTTATTATTATTTAAAGATAGTTATGAGAATTGTATATAAGGAAACAAGGTTAAACTATATTATAGAATAAGAGTATATTATCTTAAAATCTTTAGTAGCCTAATGCTGGAGCAACCACTCCCAATCTATAGGATGCACATCAGCCGGTCGAACTGCACGCCTATCTTCATCTCTATCCAAAAATTTGACAAGATCATGTAACTTTGTCTTTCAACTCCTAAACAATCTCCGTAAAGTGCTAAGAGTAAAGCGCTTCATCAACGACTCAACTTGACCCTCTCGTTGTTCAAATTTATCCTACAGACCACAAATATAAATAGTTATAGTTACATATGTAAAGGGTTTAAAATTAATAAAATAATTTAGTTTGTATAATTGTCTATACACAAACATATTACCTTAACCTTTAACCACATAATATCTCTATATTTTTCTTATTGAGCAGGCCAGTCACCATCTCTAAATAAACAAGTGGTTCGAACCACCAAGCCATAATAATTGGAGAACTCTTAAGTGCCATCTCCAATAGCCCACTCAAAATTTTCAGGGATGTCAATAATAATATTTTTACCATGTTTTGTCTTCAAATCAATAGACATACACTTGTATTTCTCTCGACCTTTCTTAATAGTGCTACAAGAAGTTGAATAAGACATGTAGATCATAAAAAATCATTACATTTAGATAGACATATATATGTGCATGCATGTTTGTGCATGTGAGGGGGGAGAAAAAAAATAGACCATAATTAAACAAAATCTAAAGGTAATTATACCTGAACTACTTTGGTTCAGTGATGGCTGTATGGGTGGAGAATCTTCATGTTTTTATTGTGTCACAAATGGTGGTAGTGTGGATGGAGTAGACTCCCTACTCTCAGAAACATTCCCTATGACAAGTCGTGGTGGTGATGTCACATCACCTATGTGGTCGTGTCTCAACCGACCACTGCCATGCCTATTCCCTCTTCCCCCCTTCCTCTAACCCTGCCACGTCCACCACTTGACATTTTCTGCAAAATTGTAAATAAAATGTGAGATACAGTAGTTTGAATTCAAATGCTAACTTGAATATATAAACATAAGGTAATATGTTTGTAAGTACACTACCATAAAACATTTAATCTAAGCTATAAGTAGTATCATTTGTGTCGTTTGCATCATCATCATCAAGTATGTCCTCCCCATCTTCTTCATCAGTAGACATATCTTCATCAAGTATGTCTTCTCCATCTTCTTCATCAGTGGATACATCCTCATCATTATCATCAATGAATTCATCCATCTCAGCAATTACATTTGGCCCACTTGGTCGAGGGCATTTATTTGAGTAGTTTATTGTTTCTGGTTAAATGTCATCCCTATGAAGGCAAACTACTAGGTCAATGCCTACATCACCACTAGTAGTCAAATCTACTTCAATTTCAATCTGCTGATAAGCCTCATCGCTTAATAATTCTTCATTGTCCCCATCTACACCATCATCAGTCATCTCTGGCATATTAAAGAAGTCACGAGGATTTGTTTTTACAACAACAAGCCAATTTGGGTCACAATTGTCATCTAGGTAAAACACTTGTTCTACTTGAGATGCCAAAACAAATGGTTCATTTGAGTTCAATGAGTATCAGGTGTTGACACTTGTAATTCCATATTTTCCCACCTTGTATCCTCTTCCTAAATGACCTACATCCCACCAATGACACTTGAAGAGATACACTTTCTTATTCCCAATATATGACAGTTCATATATATCTTCTAAAATATCATAATACTCTTTTGTCTCATCTAAATAATCACTCCTGACAAGGACTCCACTATTATGTGTTCTTCTACTAGAGGCTCGGTCTTGAGTGTGAAATCTAAATCCATTCACCATAAATGTAAAATAACGATGGAGCATTTTTAGCAGTCCAACTCTAAGGCTCATAAGGTCATCACTTGCGTCACCCCATGCACCTAATTCTAAAACCTATAAAGGACAACATGATGAATATCATAATGTTTAATCTAACTAATAGAAACACGAGGTTAAAACATACCTGTGCACGAAACCATTCTGGGAACTCTGCAACCATTGAAGCTTGTGTTTCAGTCTCCATCTTGTGCTTCCTACAATATATAATCTACTTAATTAAAAGGTGATAATAGAAAATTTTTTAGGTAAACAATGGCTAATTCCTATAAACTTACTCAATAAATGACCAGATATCTTCACAATTTTGACACACGTACATACAAGCTTGATTGAACTCTATATCTGATAAAAAAATTGTTCATAACGTCCCCTCGCCTGTCCACTTGGATTGAAGATAGATATCTTATTATGTTCTATATGTCCATCATTATTCCTAGGAGGTCTATTGAACTTAGTTAGGACATTTTTCAAATAACACGAACAAAAAGTAAGGCATTCATCAACCAAGTAACCTTCAGCGATTGAACCTTCTGGACGAGCCTTGTTGCAAATATAAGTTTTTAGTGTTTGCAAGTACCTGTATTAATATAAATAAGGTAAGACATTTTTTTAAATAATGGAAAAGACATCATAGCTTAAGGTCAACCTTACCTCTCAATAGGATACATCCATCGATATTGGACAGGTCCACCAAACTTAGCCTCTCTTGCTAAGTGACGATGATATCAAAGAAGGCACGTGGAAATACCATTTCTAATTTGCACAATGTGATTGCAATTTGGGTTTTCAAGATATCAAGATCTTCAATTCTCAAGCACTTTGAACATAAGTTCTTAAAAAATTTCCCCAACTCTATTATAAGTTTTGACACTTCATTAGATAACAAACCACGTATTGCAAGTGAAAATATGTCTTGCAATAATACATGGTGGTCGTGACATTTCAACCCAGAGATTTTTTGCTCGTGGACATTGACGCACCTTGAAATGTTTGAAGAGAAGGAGTCAGGCACCCTCAATTTAGCTAAGAAGTCACAAACTTCTGCTTTCTCTTGTGTTGACAATGTATAGCATGCTGCTGGAAGCAGAATTTTGTTACCATCTTTTATAGGATGCAATTGTTGCCTAATTCCTAAATCAACCAAGTCATATCGACTCTTCAGTGTATCTTTAGTCTTTCCAACGATACCCATTAATGTCGATATTATATTATTCGACACATTTCTTTCTATATGCATAACATCAAGGTTATGTTGGAGCAGCAGAGTTTTCCAATAGGGCAATTTGAAGAAAATACTCTTCTTTCTCCAATTAAAAGCATCATTGGTGGGGTAACGCTTTCACTTTTGGCTTTTCCTAAAACTCACATCTCCTAATGCTTGAAGCTGTATAAGTGCTTCATCACCAGTAAGAGGCAAGGGTGTAAGTGAATGTTCAACTTTTCCATCAAATGCCCTCCTATTATTGCACCATGGATGATTAGGAGGAAGGAAGCGATGATGCCCCATGTAACATAACTTATTCCATAAAGAAGTGGAATATGTGCCCTTGTGGCAACAAGGGCATGCAAGCTTTCCCTTGGTGGACCACCCTGAGAGGTTCGCATACCCTAGGAAGTCACTGATTGTCCAAATGATAGCAGCACGCATCTTAAAATTAGACTGTGAATAGGCATCATATGTGTCAAGACCATTGTTCCATAATTTCTGTAACTCTTCAATCATGGGTTGCAAATACACATCAATGTCATTACCAGGACATTTAGGGCCTGGAATAAGAAGTGTTATCATAAAGTATAAGTGCTTCATGCATAACCACGGTGGCAAATTATATAGAACCAACACAACCGACCAAATGCTATGATTAGTACTCATATTTCCATAAGGCTGGAACCCCTCACTAGCTAGACCCAATCGTACATTTCTGCAATTGCTAGAGAAGTCAAGATACTAGTTATCAAATGATTTCCAAGTAATGGAGTCAGACGGATGTCGTAACACACCATCGTCAATACGTTCTTCCATGTGCCATCTCATATCTTTAGCTGTTTGTTGAGCCATGTACAGCCGTTGCAACCTAGGCCTTAATGGAAAATGTCGCAACACTTTACGGGGCACTTTCTTGCCTTTGTGACCATCCAACTTCTATTTAGACATGTTGCACTTAGGGCATGATTATGTATTTGTGTGTTCTCGCCAATATAAGATGCAATCATTTTCACATGCATCAATCTTAATATAACCCAATCCGAGTTCCCTAATAACCTTCCTTGCTTCATAGTAATTGTCAGGTACTAGTACCCCTTTAGGTAAGACATCTTTGAATAAACTCAACAATGTATCCATATATTTGTTACTCCAATGGTTAAGGCATTTTAGATGAAGGAGTTTGACAATGAAAGATAGCTTTATCACCTTATTACAACCCGGATAGAGTTCGGTTTGAGCATCTTCCAACAATTTAAAAAATTGGCTAGCCTGTGTAACACCATAATGCCTTAACCGCAATTACTCTCCCTCTTAGCTCGATTCCATATGATTTCCAAAGAACAAGTACAAACCATGGTATTTTCATGCTATAAAATGGGGTTTAAATGTTCATATTTTGCCTCGTGGGTCCCGTGAACCCATCATTCACATTCTCTACTCAAACTCTATTTATACGACTCATACATAGCATAAAACAACCCATGAACTATGGATATGAAGCCAAAACCAAGAAAGTGCAATTTCTTAACTAGGCCCAAAAGTAAGGTTTTTAGCTCTAATTTTAGAAAATCATAACTAATTATAGAAAAATAGGAATTAAGAAAACCATAGCTTTTTAGAAATCTGTAAGTGTTAAATTTACACTAAAAATAATGTCCAACCACAATCTCAACATTTGGACCATGTTTGACATCGAAAAAGAGATAGAGGTTTGACTGTCCCTGATACTGGTGCAGCCTGCTGTCATGAACTTCAAAAATTCATAACTAATTCTATAAAAATATAATCTAAGAAAAATATACCAATTTGGAAAGCTACAGATGTTAACTAGAGGAAAAAAATAATTCTAGATCAGTTCAACAGCCCTTAGACCTTGAAAATGGATGGAACTATAATGAAGGTCGGATGGCTTCCCTAATGCTAACACAGAAATTCAGATGGTTAGTTCTCTCTCTACAGACCTTCGATTGAGGACCTTCTAGTTGGTATAGGTCACTATGGATGTCTAGTTGATTCTTATAAAATTTCATGACAATTGGACACCATTTGGTCCATGAATGACATGGATTCATTTTTAGACTAGTTACACAGTACCATGACCAAAACCATCAAAATTTCCTTACTTCAACAATTTGCCAAATATTCCCTAGACCTCCAAATATTACCCACTTTAGCTTCCTAAGAAGCTCTCTACAAACTCTAGAGGCATGCTAAATTTCATATCAAGAAAAACTCATTTGGTCATACTTTGACATAGCTCATAAATTTGGCGGTTTTGACACCCAAAACGGTTCAAAGTGGGTCCTCATAGACAAGTTTTAAAACATAAACATAGTATATATGAAATGTCCAAGTAGTCCAAATCATCATACATTTCAAACTCACTATGCTACGAGGTAAAATGCACTATTGCATACAATCCACAAAAGGGAAAAATCTAACATTTTCATTATTCAACACATAATCATAGTCTTTCAGGAACTCCATCCATCTCCTCTATCTCATATTAAGTTATTTCTGGTTAAACAGGTATTTCAGACTCTTGTAATCACTATAAATCTCTATGGTAGTACCATACAGATAATGTCTCCAGATTTTAAGAGCAAATACTACGGCAGCTAACTCCAGGTCATGCGTGGGATAATTCTCCTCATGAGGCCTCAATTGCCTAGAGGCATATGTCACTACTCGACTCTGCTGCATCAACACACATCCTAACCCTTTGCCCGAAGCATCACAATAAACCACAAATGGTTCACTAGGGTCAGGGACAATTAGTACAAGGGTAGTAGTCAGATGGAGTTTCAACTCCTAGAAACTCCTCTCACATCTATCATCCCACACAAAAGGTGTCTCTTTCCTAGTTAGCCTCGTCAGTGGTAAGGCCATCTAAGAAAAACCTTGAATAAATTGTCTATAATACCTGGCCAAACCTAGGAAACTCCTAACCTCAATGATCGTTCTTGGTCTATACCATTGTAACACAGCCTCAACTTTATGGGCATCAACTATGACCCCATCTTGTGAGATCACATAACCTAAGAATCTCACCTCAGTTAGCCAAAACTCACATTTACTAAGTTTGGCAAGCTCGGCGGGAGCCATCCTGTAAGTCTAGTTCTTTGCATTTCTCAACTTAACACACTCTCTTTCAAGGGTTTCTTGCTCATTCTAGGTCAGACTTCCTTCCTCTCTCAAGCTCCCAAGTTGGTAGAACCAACATACTCAAGGAAAGGAAAGAAGAAGAAGAAAAGATACATGAGTTCTAGCCTTCTTCAAGAGTGGTTTTTCACTTTCCCTTTTCTGACCCAAGCCTAAAATCCAACTAATTCAACACCAAAATCATAGAAAGAGAGGGCAAAGAGAGAAGAACAACATGCTAAGAAGAAAAGCTATGAAAATCTTAAACTATGCTTACCTTTTTCTTGTTCTTCCTTCCTTCTCTAAGTTTCTCTCTTTCTCCACAGCCCTTTTCTCTCTTTTAGTCGAAGTTTAAGTCAGTTAAAAGAGAAAGGATGAATTTGGACACTTTAAGAAGTCAAAATTCTCTTTTTCACGTTTTTCCAGACTAACTCTCACTATAGCAAAAATTAACCTTCGTTACGACAAGCACGTATCAGTCCCAGACCCCTGTTTTCATTGCGGCGAACGCTACGGCAAGCAGCTCCCTGGTTTTTGTATGGGATGCTCGCACTCGCTATAGCTAGAAACATTCTCGTTATAGCTAACAGGTACATTCGCTATAGCTAGACCATTTCTCGCTATAGTGAACAGGTACATTCGCTATAGCTAGGCCATCTCTCGCTATAACTAGGTCATTTCTCGCTATAACTAGCAGACTTAGAAAA
Organism: Erythrophleum fordii; assembly: GCA_032878935.1. Taxonomy (NCBI): domain Eukaryota; kingdom Viridiplantae; phylum Streptophyta; class Magnoliopsida; order Fabales; family Fabaceae; genus Erythrophleum; species Erythrophleum fordii. Next base: position 14,712,202 of record JAVQMF010000047.1, on the reverse strand, counting down.
TTTTAGGATTTCAAAAATTTTTAGCTTTTCTCCTTTCTTTTTCTTTTCTTTTTCTAGTTGTTACAGCCTGCAAGTTAGGCGACTCAGTTAAATATGTTTCACCAAATGCATCATGTAACATCTCAATGATGTCATCATCCTCATCATTATCCGCAGGTGCTTCGTCATTTGCATGTTGGAGGGGACTATGGATACTAGGTCGAGCTTCTCCATGTAAGTCTCACACTTTGTAACTTTCATTGAAACCCTTCTTAAACAGATCTGCCCTTACTTCACTTCTTATCTTCCATGCTGTATTCTTGCACCTCTTACATGGGTATCGAATCATATCAGTCACCCCAACTTGGTTGAATGCCCATTGGAGAAACTTATCAACACTTTGTCTATATGCCATATCAGCCCTATTCCTAATGTGCATCCAACTTTTATCCATCCCTAAATCCAACATGAATGTTTTCAAAGTGAGTATTTATAACTCATTTGTAGTTATACATGTCTATATTATATGGAACACTAGGAAAGAGATATATTTCTCTTTGGCATACACTACATATACTCTTATATCATCTATAACACAAGTATTTGGTTCATCAAATAATCAAACCAATTCAAAGGTGAAATCCTCAACAAACAACTAGTTCATTTCATAACTTCCTTATGGCAAACATGTATCTATGTAAATCTAAGGCATGGAGAAAAATAGATATGTACGATACAAGTAGGTATGTTGCAACTTACATATTTTGTATATAATTAGCAAAGAAAATTTGAATAATTTAACTACATATGATAAGGTTCACCCACATAAAGTAATTCACAAGATACATGTCATTTAGCTATTAATTTGTCATAACATAACAAGGTATTTTTACATAGGCCATCAGATGATAATTACAACCTTTGAGTGCGATAGAAGAAAGGAAGTTTTTATGATGATAACAAAATTGAGATTACAATATTTTTGGACCCATTTCAACTTCACCTGATGTATGTTACCAACATATAAATCCTAAAAGTAATTTCTACTAGAACTTTTACACATGTGGAAGGAAACCATCCCATGTAACATAACTTAAACCCACTAAAAAAGGCAATAATAGATTCCCCCACATGATAAAATTTCCCAATCAATGACAATAGACAAAGAAAACCCTATAACTATTAATTTTTTATGAAACATTAGCTCATAATACTTTATTAAATATTCTTTATCTTTATCTTAATCAATCAATGTTTTAGAAAAAGAAAATTTAATAAGTTTTAAGACTACATTTGAATTTTTACTCTTAATCGAATAAATACTAATCAAATTTTAAACTTAGTATTTTATTTAATTACTCATAATCCAAATTATTTGTTAAATATTCTTCATCCTCATTTTAATCTATTAGTAATTTACTAAATGGTTTATTCATTATTCTGAAATTAAATTTTTATTTTTACTCTTAATCCAATACATACTAATTACATTTTAAAAATTTCCCAGTCTTAATTATGCTTTTTCTTTTTAAGTCTTTGCTATCCATTGCAAATCAAATTGCAAAGGTATTATTATTTTTAATCACTTCCTACTTTTAGTATTTACCTATTAATTTGTTATTCAATCTTTTATTTAATTAATGATCAAAATTTTAATCCTAATAATTTGCTAAATATTCTTCATCTTCATTTTAATCTATTAGTAATTTATTAAACATTTGATTCATTATTCTGAAATTAAATTTTTTCTTTTATTCTTAATCCAATAAATACTAATCAAATTTTAAACTTTGTATTTTATTTAATTTTTTTTTATGCCTTAACCATCAATTGCTTATCAAATTCCGGAGTTGGTATTATTTTTATTTACTTTTTATGTTAGTATTAACCTATTAATTTCTTATTCAATATTTCATTTAATTATTTATTGAATATTTAATTCTAAGTATTTGTTCAATATTCTTCATCTTTATTTCAATCTACTAGTAAATAATTAAATGTGTCATTTATTATTCTAAATTTAAATTTTCATTTTCACTCTTAATCCAATACTCACTAATTAAATTTTAAACTTAGTATTTCATTTAATCAAATTTCAAAGTCATTAATTTTTTAAGAATTGCATTTACTTTTAGTAGTTGTCTATTAATTTCTTATGCAAAAGTTCACTATTAAGTATTTATTGAATATTCAATCCTAATTACTTATTAAATAACCTCCATCTTTATTTTATTCTAGTACCCATTTAGTAATTGTTTAATATATTATGCTTGAATTAACTTTTCATTTTCATCTTAATCAAACAATTACCGAATAACTTTTGAATTTGGAGTTTATTTAATTATGTTTTCCTTTTTTAACTCGTAATCCATCAATTAATTGTCAAATTTCAAAGTTATTATTACTGTTAATTACGCTTTAACTTTTAGTATTTACCTATCAATTTCCTCTTCAATATTTTCACTACTAATTATTTGTTGAATATTCAATCCCAATTACTATTAAATATGTTTCTTAAATTAAATCTTCATTTTTATCTTTATCAAACAATTACTAATTAATTTTCAGCCACTTTTCACAAGTTAGTGGCTAATCAATGGTGCTTTGTTTGCAACGGAGCAAACAACCACTTTTCACAAGTTAGTGGCCAATTAATGGTTCACTATACACATTTTTATCTTCTACCCTATATTTTTCCAGCACTTAGTTCCACATATATATATATATATATATATATATATATATATATCCTAAATCACATTTTTAACATCAGAAAAGGTATGAACCAACCAAAAAATATCACCTGGTTGCTCTGAAAAGTGCTTGTAGTGAGTTGTGAGTTGTGAGGAGGAATACAAGATTCAAAGATAGCTTGTCAAGTTAGACTTGCACCCAAAACCAAAAGGAAAATATCGTCAAAAGGATTTCTAAGTGAAAAGGAAACAAATGCATCAATTCTTTTGTATCAATACGGATATATATATATATATATATATTTATATGTATATGTGTGTGTGTGTGTGTCTACTATATACATATGGATATATATATATGTATATGTATATATATATGTGCATCGACCTTGCCTATTGGAATTAAAAGCTCAAATTGGTCAACTATTTAATAGGTATTTTTATAATATCATTCATTTAATAAGAAACCTTAGAAAATTAAAAATTATATCTTTATATTCATTTATTTACTTTGTTCAATCTCTACGAAAATTTCTGCTGAAATTGATAATATCAATCAATATGAATTTATTCAATCATTATATTTCTACTGTAAAGAATACAATATGTCAAAAGTCCTTAAAGTACCAAATTAACATATCAGTTCACGAGTCTTATCTCTATGTTATTCAGAAATACATTCAAATAGATAAAAATAGCAATTTATATTATATTTATTATTTATCCTTAATAAATCTTCAAAAAAACATTTTTGAACATATAATTTATAAAAGCAATTTGATATTCACAAAGGCCAAGATTCTACTTAAGTTTTAGTTTATGTAATTGATTGTAGTCATCGTTGCATATTTTGGGAATAATTAGCGGACCCGAGAAATTTCTGGGAGAGAAAGAAGGGTTGAAATGGAAATGCATGGTAATGGTAAGTAATTATAATAGTGATTTGTGTATAATATAATGAGAATAGGACAGCCAAGACTAAGAGGACCATCTTCATTCCACGTTTGGCTATGGAATAATGGCCATCCCCTCATCCAACCAACTTGCAATTTTTTGGTCTTTTCAGCAACTTGCTATTACTTATTTATTGTCATTTCTTATCATTTATTTATTCAGAATTATAAAAAGACAATAACAAAAATATCTTAAAATTCCTAATATTGTAAAAATAGATTTACTAAAAAAGTTAAGATTATTAGCTATAGTCATATATTTTTTTCTAATTAAGTTTGTTAAATGTGAAACATAACGTAATATATATTTAAATAAAACATCATTCAAATGTAAAGTCTAGAGACATTTATAATAGTTATAGAAATTTTAAACTTAATGATATATGAACATTCATAAAATTTTTTATTGAATCAAAATTCTAATAAAAGTTTTAATAATCTCTTAAATTATATTTTTCGAATAAAAATTTGTTTTCATAACCATCGGTGTTACAATAAGACAATTGTGATTATTCATCTTTATGTATGAAATCCAACAACTTCTACAATAACCGATGATTTCTAAATCAAATCAAAAGGAATGGGCCAAGAGTTTAGAATGGACCTATGAGGTGGCCCTGAAGCAACAGTTGGACCAGAAATCCTAATTTCCAAATTTGTTTATTTTGGTTTGGTAACAAAGGCTAAGATTGACTCTTGTCGGTTTCATTATTCTGATGCCCCTATTCCCTTATACCATTGTAAGTCTTAACTGCGTATACTAGCTGTGATGATGCTAAGGGGAACTATGTTATTGGGTGCCTTATATTGTGGAGTAGAGTAAAAACAGAGAAAGGAAGATAGAGTGGGTGATTAGGTCGGTGACATGTTGTTGAGTTAATTGACATGTGGTGCAGTTAAAACTTCTATAAAAAGAACTTAGAATTGAAGTAGTTGAAGAAGAGAAAGAGTTTCAAGGAAGTTAAGCAGTAATTTTCTACCTTTTTTGCCAACCAGGAAGATGAGCTCAAATTCCTCACTCTATGCCCCCTTCTTTAACCTTCTGTTCTGTTAGTGGCACCTAGCATCCCTAACTTCTTGTCTATTTCGCCATAACTATTCCATATTACAAATTAAGGCAATTAAGTTCACAATATTCACTGAAAATAATCCAACAAACAAAGAATTTAAATAACTCTTGTAAATTAATGATTTAGTTGATAGAAAAAGATATAGTCTGGTACTTAGTAATAGCAAAATAATGAGTTCACAAGTCAAGCATGCAAAATAATAAATAGACTAAAATACAAAATAAACAACAATCACTCTGGACCATTAAAATGCAGAATAGACTAAGTGTAAGGCGTCAACAGAAGTATACCAAAACAGTTAAGAATAGTCACATATAAACACCTATTTTTATTATACCATTATTTTAATTAGGTGTTTAATTAAGAGACATTTAGGAGGAGGAAAAACTGAAGCTATCAGAAATGAGCACATCGAATCAGAAATAGATAAATAATTAGTTTATCAATCAAAGGAAACAACATTGGAAACCATCTTTTTTTTATTTCTTTCCTACTTACACAGCACTAGTAAACAACAATCATGTCTAAAACATATCTTAACCTCAGAGATCACAATGGACAGAAACTTGGAATGAACAAAGCATTACCTTAGTTTGTAGCCCACTTCAATGCCTTTCAATAAAAAGTCTGAAACTCTAAAATTTTGCTTCAGTGAGTCAATAATTTTAGCATCCCTTCTTCCTTAGATCTAAAAACACCCCAAAACTCGCTGCTGTTGGAAGGCGTGACTGCAGAGTTTTTGCTCAACTTCGATGCGTTTAGGGCTTTTCTCCTTTCTGGGCATTATTCAGAAGCCTTCTTTTTTATTTATTTTGCTATAGCACTTCGAACTCCCTCTCTTACAATCATTTTGCCATAGCTATTGAAAAGCTTCATTATATTTATTGATCTGACTCAAGATTTTGCTGTAGAGATTTAAAAGCTTTAAAGGGTTCAAATTTGCTGCAGTAGATGCGAGAAAATGAGCCTGTGATTTTGGCTTGATCTCAGCCATTCAATCAATCTGAAGGAAAACACACTGCCATGTCACACAGAAGGAAAGGATGCGGCGTTTCATTAATTCCTTCATAGATTATAACCGTTCACTGATTCAACGATCAATAGTGTGCCACATCTCCCCACCCTTGCAACAAAATGCCACGCTTCGAATTTGCTTTGTATGTCAGAACCTATTTTCTTCATCCTTCCTGATTGATGCTCTTCACCAGTGTCAAAAGATCCTTGGAAGACGATTTCAAAGTGGTCATGGGTATTACGTGACTCACCAATTTAAATTCTTATACTACCTCTTGTTATTGCGTAGAGGCCAAGTTTCTAACCACATTAATTATGGATTTGTAATTTGCAATATTCCCTTATAGGTGTTTGCCATCATCTTTTTGTTCCTCAACATCTGTAGTAATTCCCTTTCTTTGTATTCTTTCTTTGGCCATCAGCATTAATCAGTACTTCTAGTTTGTTGTTATTGAGGAACCAAACCTATGTTCACTTACTCATCAGTTTATAGGTGCAAAATGGTGCACGCTTACCTGGTTGTCATTAGCGCTATTTGCAGTAAGTAAACTCAACAACATTCACTTGGCCTCAAACATCTCCATCTCCATTATCATCTCCAGCATCGATTTCTTGAAGTCCTTATATAGATCCTTCGAACTCTTCACCACCGCGAAGCTCTCCTTCACCTTCCCCTCCACCATACACTGTGTCATTGATCCCACCAACGACGTCATCGTCCTCTTCTTTGTCATCTCTAATCGTTGAAATCTTTGTCTCAAAACCTTCTTTGTGCTACTAATTACGCGCCTGCTAATTTCTCTCTCATGGACACCTTCTTGATAAAACTCATCGGAGAAGCTGCTCAAACCAAAAATTAGACTCTCGCCTTCTTCATCTTGGTCCTTGAGAAAGTTACTCCTCTTGGATGAAACGCTTGTCATCGTCCTCATTCGGCCTTCTGATTTTACTTTCTTGCCCTTCTCACCACCCAATTTACAAAAATTGGATTCAAAGTAAATGAGTCGGGATTGGTAATGGTTTTCGGGTGTGAAGGGTGGGGGATTCGGCATGTGTGGGAAGGCGATATCAAGTGCTTTAGGGTTCATAGGAGAAAGACAGTATATAGCGGGAACGGGATTTCTTGGGAAATTGGAAAGCTTTTTTGAGTGACACAGTTGAAACGAAGGGATTGTTAGAGTTTGAAGCATTTTTCCATGCTGGAAATTAAGCTTGCGTTAATTTGAAAGAAAATGGTATTATATGGTGCTCAAGCGTGAAGAATGTATTTATGAGAAAAGAAAGGCCAGCCTATGGAGGACAAGGTAGGACCCAGTGATGACTGTATCTGAGTGAGCATGTGGTTCATACTTCATACCTGAAAGGGACTTGGAATTTGTAGTGAATGTATAGTTTGAAAATGGTTCTGAATTTGGACAATAAAGACAAGGCATATAAGTTGCAATAACCGAGGCAAACAAATTAAAAAACTTGTCTTGTTAAGTATGAAAAAAAAATAATTTTATAAACAAAAAATATTTAAAATATCTTTATTTTTAATAATTATATAATAATTAATAAATAATATTAAATAATAATTGTAAAAACAAAAATAACATTTTACCAAAATTTTCATTTCCTTTTCTATTTTTCTCAACAAACCAAACACGCACTTAATTGAAGGCATGTCATTAGCACTATCTAGTTAGTGCGTGTTTGTTTTCGCGTTTGGAGGGCCTAAAACTACGTTTTCTAAGAAGCAGCAATTTATTGCTTTAACGTAAATGTGGTTATGAAACGTGATTCCAAATGCACCATTAGTGGATAAAGATAAAGTGACAGTGAATTGAAGGCATGTTAAGGACATGGTGTCATACTCGTGTATGTAGCAGGTGAATTAAAAAAATGGCAATGACTTGTTGCTGTAACATCTGGAAAAAAAAGGGCAAAGGAGGGAGTTTATTTTTTTTATATTTGTATATACTTTATCTTTCCCTGAGCTCGTCTCTCTCTCCCGTTCACTTTCTCCCATTTCGTCACTGTTCATTCTTCTTTTCCTGGTGCGTTCGCAGCCTTCCTTCGAGCTGTCAGCATTTTCCTCCACCGAAGGACCCTCGCCGGTGTCGCAGAAGCTCCTCCTAGCTTCCTCGCTGCTGCTGCGAACACAGCGACGTGAAATAGGGAGCCAGAAGCGCCGTCGATTTAGGTGAGCATCCTCCATCTCTCTCACGCCCTATCTCCATTTTTGTGCTGTGTCCTCCCTTAATCCCATGAATTTCGGCCACTTCCCTCCATTTTCGGTCCATCCCAGCTCAAGGAATAAGGAAAATGGTGAGATCCTCCCTTGTTGGTTTGGCTGGCCGATGGAGTGCAAGGAAAGAGGGATTCATTTTTGGGGGTTTCCTTTCTGTATGGGGTATGCGTAAATCTTTAGTCTGTTGCTCTTTTAGAATAACACATGAATTTAAAAGGATGGAATATGATGTATATGGAAGGATTTAAGTTAAGGGTTATGGTTAGAGTGTGAGTATGGTTCAGAAAAGAAAAAGAGAAAGGAAGAAGAAAGTTGTTTGATAGCTAATATGGAGTTACCTGAATGTAAGAGTAAGCATTGTGAACCTATGTGGTGATTTGGTGGGTCTGTGTGTTGCCAAGAAGCTCCATGAGCATTGGTAGTGAAGGAAACCAACCTCTTAAGGAGAAACAAGTAACGTACTAGCTTAAGGCATCGTCGGTGAGTAAATAATGGATTTCAAAGCGCTTACCATTACCATTAATCCTGATATTGTTACTTTTTGTTCTAAATCATTCTATGTGAGAAAAAATGTCGTTATATATATACATATGTTTTTATAGCAATGAATTGATCTCGAGGGAGGAATTGCTTGGAGAATTAACTTTTATTTATTTCCCTTTTTATTGGTCTTATTTAGTTGCTTATTTATATATTTATGAAATTTTGCATTTCATTTATTGATTTAATTATTTGATATTTGAACTAATTTTTGTCCCCTATAATCCAAATTCCTTTAAAAAAAAAGATAATAATAATATTTGGCTAATGATATATATATATCTATATATATGAACTTAGAATTATAGATTAACGTGTGACTCATCTATAAGTGCATGCTATAGTCCTTAATAGAACCAGGTCATATGTTGTGAAGGAATCTGGGTGGAGAAGGAGCTACCCATTAGGTGGAGCCACCCGAGTGAGGCGGGTAAGGGCTGCCAACGAGGTGTAGCCGCCCCCAGAACAGATAAATTATGACATACAAATAAGAAAGGTAGATAAAGGGGCTGCCTGTTAGGTGTAGCCACCCGAGTGAAATGGGGAAAGGAGCTGCCAACACGGTGTAGCCGCCACCTTATCTAACCTAGTGATAAACCATCATCAAGTGATCACACCGAGGGACTCAGGTCTAAATGGGTACTCTTCCATATGACGGGTTGTGGGATTTGTTAAATTGTAAAACGTGATGGTCTAGTTATACACACTTTAATTTATTGGTTATGATCCCTGAATAAGTTTTGAAGTCTATTATCTGCTCACTGAGTTTTGGCTCACTCTTTTAAAAATTTTAATTTTTTCAGATAGCGCCACTGGATTCGATCTGCCTCCCTTATCTTAGGTGCTAAGGCGTTGTGGCGGTGAGCCACCCTTTTTGGAACTGGGGGCTTCGTTAACTTTCTTTTTTTTTGGTTTTGTCAATTGTTGTAATGAATTGATACTCGATTGTAAAGTATTTTAGGAGTAGGACCAAGGGATAAAGGTTTTGTTTCCCCCTTCCCTATTTTTGGTTCATTGATGTTTTGTTGACTGGTTAAAGAGAGCGGAGCTCTCTGTTGCTGTTTACATTGAATTTTAGCTATTTGTAGAAATTTGGGATGTCCTATTTATAGGGGACACTCTGCCGAAATTTCTATAAAAAACTAGTACACAAAAGAAAAGAAATTACGAGGCAGGGTTACACTTAATATACTGTTATTCGGTGTAAGACCTCCTAAAGGTTATCTGCTAAGGTAGAGTAGTAAATCCAGCTTTAGGTAAGAATTTCGCATAGATTCCCCGTATTGGTCACCCCCTTCTCTTGGAGAGTGGGGCATGACAATCACCCTCCTCATCTTTCAGCAAATAAATCATACAAATAAAAAAACCATTCTTATTTTTTTTTATGTTATATCAAATATAATTATGAGTTATAAAATTTAATTCTATCAAAATTTATTTTAATTCCATTGAAATTCATTTATATTCTAGTTCATATTTTCTTTCCAACAAAAATTATTTCCCATATCAAATGCAGCAAGTCTGTGAATAAATCATAAGAATCATTGGTAATTTGTTGGTGCTAAATACAGGAAGGGAAGGACACCATGGATGGCATCATTGACACAGTTTCAAGGCCTCATTCTCTGTACCCATTAATTGATTTATTGAGAACAGGAGGAAAATTGATTTTGGTTGGAGCGTCAATTACACCTCTTGAGTTACCGACTATGCCTTTGATGATGGGTAAGTTTTCCTTTTCATTTTCTTTTTTTTCCTTTTGTGACTAATTCTGGAAGAGTCAGGATGATTCTGGAAATACAGGGAGAAAGATAATTGCTGGGAGTGCTACAGGAGGGATGAAAGAGACCCAAGACATGATTGATTTTGCAGCAAAACACAATATCACTGCAAACAGGTAGAAAATGGAATTAACAAGTAGTTATCAAAAATTGATGTACAAGTTTGTTCTCCATAAATTAACTAGAAAATGGAATTCACTAATTTAAAAGGTACATTAATGATTACTTTTTCTGTAGGTTGCTACAATTCAACATATTCAGAAAAATTAATAATATCTAATAATATATATATATATATATATATTAGGTATGTGGATAGCATTTTTCAATGAAATTTGATTCCGTAACTAGCAATTGGAAGCAAATTTACATCTCTTCAGTGGTATTTAACGTTTGAACTTTTCAAATATTCAAAATTTATTAGATTTTTACATTGAAATTATACATATATATATATATATACACACAGACACTTGCATACCTTAAATATAAATTTTTAAACAATTAAATTTATAAACAAATTAAAGTGATAAAATATTATCCAATAAAAATATAACATTATAATTAATTTATTTAAAAGAATTAGTCATATAATGTTATGACATAAAAAAATTCAAGTATTCATGTTTTTAATTAGAAGGACAATATTTAAGTAAAGTTTTTTTAAGTATTATTATTAAGTTATTCAACAAAAATATTATATATGAAGAAAATATTTTAAAACATCTAATTATTTAGTGTTAAATATAAAAAAAATTCACTTATCATTATTCTTATCAAAGAACTTAATTAAAACAAACAATTAAAATTATACCTGTATTTTATTCTTATTTAAAATCTAATACAAAAACATCTAAAAATTTACTCACAAGTAACATCTTAAAAATTACCTACAAGTTTCGTACATCATATTATAAATCCAAACATGACTTTTCACATACACATAGATCGCACCGTATGCATTTTAATAATAATAGTTTATATTAAATTTGGATTGTTTAAATTTTATAATTTTTTATTTTTTTGATATAAAATATTATTTTTTGTACTTATTATCTCCGATCTCATATATAAAATTTTTTTGGAGTTTGATTTGCTTTAAAATATAAAAAATAAATCATTAATATTTGATATATTAATTATAATATTCCAATTATACTTTACATTAAATGAGTCTTTCAAATTATAAGTAGTAGTTGTCATTAATTAGTATTTATGCTTATACTTTTAGAGAAAAATTCCAATAATTTATTCCAATATCCATATCCTATTTGTTTATTTGTGGTTATCTATTTTCATTTCAATTCTTTCTTCTGTTCTTCCACTTGTGCACACAAATACCTCGTTAGCAATATGTTTTTGTGGTTGCTTAGCCAGTTTTATAACTTGCCCCTCTATATTTCAGATTTAATTTTGTATCCTTCTGGATAGACCTACTTGCAAATGCTTAATCAGCCCTCTTTTATATGAAAATTGTGTTGTTTACCATGTTAGGAGTTAATTTCTATTGCAAACAATAGATCTTTTAAAAGTTTCGAAGTATGACACTTTCGCCAAGGCACATTGGCACTGAGTACTGCACCTAGATTTGAAGCATGACAACAGATTTTGAAGTTTTAAAGCATGGCACCAAGATTTGAAGTTCAAGTTTTGTGCATTTTGCTTCGAGCAAGTTCTGTACATACAAATGTATAATAGGATGAGAGTAAGCTATACATGCAAATGCATAATAGGATGAGAGTAAGCTATACATGAAAATGTAGAATAGGATGAGAAGGGATCTTAGCAATGATTCAACGTTTAATAAATTTGTTGTACAATTACTTTGCTCAAATGTAAAATTTTTTTAATTCTCTATCACTCAGATGTACTTTTTAAATTACTTATAACTACTTTGCTCAAATGTAGAATTTTTTGGGTTGTCAATTGTAATACCATAATATATTAACTCCAACTAGTCTCTGTTTAGGCTCGATTCCTTATGATTTCTAAAGAAAATGACAAAAGTCGTAGCCTTTTCATGTTATAAATCGGGGTTCAAACGCTCATATATTGCCCCGTGGGTCCCATGAACCTATCATTCACATTCTCTACTCAAAATCCATTTATAGAACTCAGAAATAGCATAAAATGACCCATGAACCATGGATATGAAGCCAAAAACCAAGAAAGTGCCATTTCTCAAATGGGCCCAAAAGTCAAATTTTTTGCTCTAACTTTGGAAAATCATAACTACTTTTAGAAAAATGGGAATCAAGTAAAACATAGCTTTATGGAAATATCTAAGGGTTAACTTTACACTAAAAATAATTTCTAACCACAATCTCAGCGTTTGGACCATGTTTGATATCGAAAAAGAGACAGAGGTCTGGCTGTCCCTTGTACTGGTATAGCTTGCTGTCATGAACTTCAAAAATTCATAACTAATTCCAAAAACATCCAATATCGAAAAATTATACCAATTAGGAAAGCTACAGATGTTAACTAGAGGAAAAAAAAAAGTTTAGATCAGTTCAGCAGCCCTTAGACCTCGAAAACTGATGGAACAATAACGAAGGTTAGATGGCTTCCCTGATGCTGACACAAAACTTTAGAAAGTTAGTTATCTCTCTACAGACCTCCGATTGAGGTACTTCTACTTGGTATAGGTCACTGTGGATGTCTAGTTTATGTTTATAAAATTTCATGACAATTGGACACCGTTTGATCTATGAATGACACAGATTCATTTTTGGACCTATGGTAACAGTGCATTGACCAAACCATCAAAATTCTCAAACTTCAACAATTTGCCAAATATTCCCTAGACCTCCAAATATTATCCACTTTAGCCTCCTAAAAAGCTCTCAACAAACTATAGAGGCATGCCAAATTTTATATCAAGAAGAGCTCATTTAGTTATATCTTGATAGAGCTCACAAGTTTGACGGTTTTGACACTATAAAGGGTTTAAAATAAGGGTAAATGGTCTCCTACATACTCTAGCACCCCTTGGGCAAGTTTGAAAGTATAAACATGGTGTATATGAATTGCCCAAGTGGTCTAAATCATCACACATCTTAAATTCACTATGCTACGAGCAAAAATACACTAGTGTAAATAAGTCACGAGGGAGCCAAATCTCATAATTTCATTGTTTTGACTCTATACATAGTTCATACATCATTCATACATACATTTACACTTGCTCCAATATTTACATCTAAAAAAGAATAGGTACATATTCATTTTGGTACCTCTTTACATCAAAAGAACCAAAATAGCTATATAAGTCCCTAATCATGCTCAACTAGGCTCCTTGATATGCACTTTGATCTCCTTGAGCTTCACCTAACATGTTAAGATGGGAGAGGGAAGGAGGTGAGATTCATGGAATCTCAATAGCTCATGCACTCATTCAAGGAAGCAATCAAAGCATATAAACAAGTCAAAGCATACAAATAGGTATCTAACCATTCACAATCATACAATACATGATTTACAAGCCATGAATATCACATCAATGCCAAGAATAAACTCTATGGACTTTTGGTCTAGCCTCACCCGATTTTAGGAACTTTTGGATGGCCTCACCCTTGGTTTAGGGACTTTTGACTTGGCTTCACTTAATTATGAGGCTTTTGGTCTAGTCTCATCCATCCTCAGAGAGTTTCGGCTCTACCTCACCCATCACAAAGGACTTTTGGCACTATCTCACCCGAGTAATTTTCACAATCTAACACATAAATATATTGGTACCAATGTATCAAGGCAATAACATGTGGCATGTCTCACACAACAAGCATATACATAAGCATACAATGACTATATACGTCCACGAATGCAACAAGAAAGAGTGGAGAGCTACCTTATAAGCCAACACAAGCTTTCCCTTTCAATTTCTCTTCTCCCTTTTTAGTCTCACAATCACAACTAGATGGAGCTACTTCTTTTGAGCCTAGACACAACAAAGAGCATGAAATTACTCTATCATAACTCAACAATTATTAGGGGTTCTTCATAGCAAACCCTGCCAGTATATAAGAAACTAGGGGTTCTCTCTCTCTTTAGAATTTTACCAACTCTTCTTCTCTCTCAAGCTCTCAAGTTGGTAGAACCAACATACTCAAGGAAAGCAAAGAACAAGAAGTAAAGATACATGAGTTCTAGCCTTCTTCAAGAGTGGTTTTCCACTTTTCCTCTTCTGATCCAAGTCTAAAACCCAACTAATTCAACAACCAAAACCATAGAAAGAGAGGGTAAAGAGAGAAGAATAAGATTTTAAGAAGAAAAGATAGGGAAATCTCAAGCTTGCTTACTTTTTTCTTGTTCTTCCTTCCTTCTCTTGGTCTCTTTCTCTCTCCACACCCATTTTCTCTCTTTTGGTCAAAACTTAGGTCAGTTAAAAGAGAAAGGATGAATTTGGATGCTTTAAGAAGTCAAATTCTCTTTTTTTATGCTTTTCCGGACTAACCCTCACTATAGCGAAAATTAACCTTCGCTACGGCGAGCACGTATCAGTCTCAGACCCCTGTTTTCGCTACGGTGCACGCTACGGAGAGCAGCTCCCTAGTTTTTGTATGGGATGCACGCACTCGCTATAGCTAGAAGCATTCTCGCTATAGCTAACAGGTACATTCGCTATAGCTAGATCATTTCTCGCTATAGCTAACAGACTTAGAAAATTTTAGGACTTCAAAAATTTTCAGCTTTCTTTCTTCTTCTTTTTTTCTTTTTTTTTTTTCTGGTTGTGACATCAATTAGCTAATGCATAACAACTTCAAGGTCCCAATGAAATTCATTATCTGATTGTTGCCAATGTTTTGAGGCAAACTCAAGGTCCCAATCAAAATCCTCATCATGATCTGATACGGAGATTGAAATGCAATAACTTTAACAACATCCAGTATTTTCAGTAAAACTTGTCAACTTCAGCCGACATGTTTATGAACAGCCAAGTCCAGTTTGCAAAATTTAATAACTCCGACCACACTAGTAAAATTGAGTAACTTTGGTTTTCAAGAGAACGTCTATTAACAACCCTCAGCAATACATACATGTAGTAACTTCAAATTTTCATTATAATTAAAGAAAAAGGAACTATATAGTGTACATTTAAAATCCACAGAAAAATTTTATTATAGTCAAATAAATTCACTTAGCAGGACCATTTTTAGTTGCCACTGGCCTTCTCATTTTGAGCATCTTGGGCAATTTAGATTGGACCAAACTAACATCACCCAGTTCACCAAAAGCAGCCCCCATATTGAGCCACTCCTCCAATAGCATCATTCTTTCTTCTTTTAATTCTAGGGCTGATGATCTGAAGGAAAACAAAACAAAAAAAAAGAAGCTCCAAATGACAGTCGTAAATGAAAAGGGTCACAGCGAACCAATTACACCATCTGAAGTTGCCGAATCACCTTCCATGGCAGAATTCAAAACGACAGAATGCAAAGGAAGAGCATAATTCTTGACTTCAATGCTTTATATATAGTTTTATCTTTAAATATTTTTAATTTCATTATTTATATTATATATCATTTAAAAAGTAATTTTATTATTACTTATTACCTTTTTAATTTATTTAAATTTTCTTATTAACTTGAAATAAGATTATTAATTATTTAATAGTAATATTTATTAATAAATTTGTTAACAAAGTGTTAGTGACTTTTATTGTTTAATGATTTTTATCAAAGAATTAATATTATACTTGTATTTAACTAGATAGCGAATGATTAAAAAGAAAGTCCTAGAATTACATTATTGAAATTGTTTATCCATTTTATTACATCAATTATACAAAATAAATTTACTAATAATTATTAATAAATTTTAAATATTTAATTACTAAATTTTAATATAACAAAGAAATTTCTTAAAAATATAATATAACAAATAAATATTAATAAATTTTAAATATTTTATTGTTATTCACGTTAAAAAGTTTAAGACATCATTTTTTAATTGAAAAAGAAAATTACCCATGCTTAAAATTTAAGAATTTTTCATATTTAACTTATAGTATTCTCAAACTATATTAAAATTTCACTATCGTAAAAAATATAAAAAAACAAAGGGTTTAGATATAATAAACTAGGAAAAATTAATATTGGAATGAAATAAACTTAACCAAATTAAAAATATGTATTATAATAATAAATAATATATATCTATCATTGTTATTTCTTATATTATATATGTGCAATATATAATTTTGTGTTATATTATTTTCTTTTGAACTATATACATATATTAAACCATGCATAGTATACCTAAAACTAACTTATGGTACAATCAACTAAAGTGTCAATAACTTACTTTAAGCCTTTTCCTTCGAGTCTCAATGATGTCACAATTTTTTATTGGGGTTCAAAAATTAGTGATTTTAATGCTGAAGAGTTTAGTGATACTTTGATATCTAAACTCAATAAACAGACACACTAAGACTCAATAATAATTTGAGTATTAATTTTGGTTATAATTTTCCTAAAATCTAATAGTAAGTAATATTAATTTTGGTTATTAGAAATAATTTTAATTTTTAAATTTTTTTATTATAAAATTTATAAAATTAAAAATTTTAAGTATAATTTTTCTTGAATAAAATAAATATTTGGCAACCAAGATGAAAGAAAGTGAGAGAGATAAGTGCTGCTTGAGCTTTTCATAATAATAATAATAAAATAATGATTTGAGAGAGAGAGAGAGAGAGAGAGAGAGAGAGAGAGAGAGAGAGAAATAGAAGCAGATTTAAAACACTATAACCAAGGCCATTTACTATCATACAAGCTGACATTCACCTTTTTTTTTTTTTGGTAATCTATTATTGCTTGGCAACCACACAATTAAACAAGCGGTAGAAATACCACATTAGAGGTGCAATTGAAGATCCCCTCAACACATCTTTTAGGTCTCTTTTATTGAATTTCAATAGTGTAATTATCAAATTACACACCTTTTTAAAATTTATTAAAATTACATAAATTTTTTATTTATTTTTAAAATATATACAAGTATCACTTGAAATAAAAAAAGTCATTTTATATTTTAATTTAATTTTAAATTTTTTATCAAAATACTCTCTATTAAAATTTTTTAGTTAAAAAATATATTTAAATTAATAGAGTATATTTTCGTGAAAAAAATTTAAAATTAATATAAAGCATAGGATAATATTTTGTTTTAAGAGACTTTATATGTGTGTATATATATATATATATATGAAAACTAAAAAGAAAGTTAGTATACTTTTAACATATCTCAAAAAAGTTCTATATAATTACTCAATTAACCAATGATACACACTTGGGAAAAAATAATAATTGTCATCATTCTTCTAATATGTTTTTCAGACCATCAACTAAATTGAAAGCTATTTAAATTCTTGTTTATTAAAACACCTTATGATCTTTGATGGAATTGCACAAGATTCAAGCACTTGGAACAAAATAATTGACTCTACTTGTATGAAACATGTAAAATAAGATACTTTTCAGTCAAAAAGAAAGTGATACAAAAATGTGAAAATATATATGGAGGTCATCTCTTTTCCTTATACTTATTTCCTCTTTTCTCTTTATCTTTGCTTCGACTGCTTAATTAATTTATAACTGCATAGGATCTAAAGAGCATTCTATCTTCAATATTGCTTTATTGTTAAACCTATTAGCATATAGTGCCATGTTTTAACGTGAATTTGTCATAACTATTAAGTGCTAAGCTATTATTCAAATATATCATAAAACATATCAAAATGATGATCCTATGGCTAGTTATTCAAATGGTATGGTTGTTTGTTATAGTATCTTGTGGTGATAGCTAATTAGTATTGAATTGTTACATTAGTTTTATTTTATGTTAGGTCACATTATCTTTATTTATTAATATGCTTAATGTGAGGACGATCAATATCTTGAAGATGATATTTTAGAATTAAAATTAGATAGTTAAATTTATATAAGGGATCAAATTCAAAAGAATGATTGTCTTATATTTTTCAAATCACTATATTATCTCGTTGTCATACAACTAATTATTAAACATAAGATAATATTTTGTTAAATAATTATCTAAAATAATTTAGAATATTAAGTTATTTATTAACTAACAATTCTTAAAAGAATTAATTTGATTTTTGTGCAAATAATGAGTATGATTATATTAATAAATCTACTAAAATAAGTAAAATATTGTTACATATTTTGTCATATTTAATAATTACTGTGTTATAATTAAAAAACATAGTGTTTACAAGAATATAATATTGTTACTTAATCAAAAAATGATATATTTCTTGGGGCCAAAAAAAAATTTGAGTTCACATATAACAATTTATAATCATTATTAATTCATTATCAATTGATTTTTTGTTATAATCTTAGCCAATTTTCTTAAAATCAATTTTGGAGTGCATTTCTCCTTATTGGGTCTGTATTAACTACCTATAACTATTTTTTGTTTCTTTTTTATGATCATGCACTTTTACTGCAACTTTTAAGCGTCAAATTTGACCTAAGGATTTTTAGTCATTTTTCTTGTATATAAATATTATTTTTTTTAGTAGAAGTTCGATATTATTTATTCCTTTTAAAAGTAATTCTTCCCATCATCCATTGTTTGTTGCCACTAAATGTTGGCATAAAAATTTTTAAATAAAATTATTTAAAGATTTTACTCCAAAACTTTTAGCGACGATATGTCACCACTAAAAGCTTTCATGTGAAAAATCTCAACCTTGCAAAATCATCCTAGAGATTGTTAAATGAAGCAAATCTTTTAGCGGCGACATAAAGGTCGCCACTAAAAGTTTTGGCGCAAAAAATTCATATTCACAACTTTTTTGCACTAAATTTTTTTACATTAAGACTTTTAGTGGCGACATATATATACCGCCACTACAAGGAGCTTTCAGTGGCAATAATGATCGCCACTAAAAGTTCATAAAATGAATGTATAAAATTATGTAAATCTTTTAGTGGCGACACAAGTCGCCACCAAAAGTTAACTTTAGTGGCAACAATGGTTGGCGCCACTAAAGGTTTTTGTTTGTTTTTGCATTATTTAAATACTTTTCTTATAAAAGCTTTTAGTCGCAATCTGGGTGCTGCCACTAAATGTAATCTTTAGAAGTGACTATTTTGATGTCGTTGCTTTAACTATTTTGTGATAACCTTTTTGTTGCCACTAAATAGAATTAGTGTCAACTTTTTTTGGTGCCACTAAAAAATTTCTCAAAATTAATAATAGTATTATAGTGGCAACTTTTAGCGGCAATATTATTTGGTTGCCACAAAAAGTATACGTTTAGTGTCAACTTTTTTTTGGTCACCACTAAAAATCTATTTTTTTTCTAGTGCACACAGGCGCGTAGAGCATTGAAATGCAAAAATGGAAGAAGCAACAGAGGTTGATCAACCCAACGCCTCAGAGGAGCACGAAAATGGAAGAAGCAGGTCAACGTTTTAGAGAAACCAGGGCAGAGAGTCAACGGCACGCCTAAAGAGCTAACCTTCTTCTCCTGTCCCCTTCATCTTCGAAAACCGAGGAAAGAAAATGCAAAAATGGAAGGAGAGATTGAAAATAGGGATCGATGAAGGAAGAGAATCATCAGCAAGGAAGGAGGGCATCAGTAGAAAAGAAGGAGAATCGAAAATAAAAGGAGGGATTTTTTCTGATTCGAGAGGATTTTGAGACGGGAAAACAGAGAGCGAGAGATCAGGAGAGAGCTTGAGGAGAGAGGCAGCGAGAAAACGAGAGGGGGTTTGAGATTGAAAAAAAGAGGGAGCTGAGATAGGGAAAATAGAGAGAGCGAGAGATTAGGAGAGATTTTTGAGCGAGAGACTAGGAAAGGAAGATTGAGAAAAGTTTGAAAAGAGGAGAAGAAACTGGGGACACCGGTAAATTGAGAGCAAGAAGGAATTCGAAAGAGGAAAGAACAAAACCAGTGAGAGAGAAGGAGAGATTGACGAAGAATTGAGGCCGAGAGAGAAAAGGAAGGAGGGGGAGACTAAGAAGCAATTGAGATTGAAAGGGGGTGCGAAGAAGGAACCCATTCTTCTACCGTGGTCTTTGTAGGTAAGCTATGAATGTTATTTTCTTTCCTTGTTTGGCAATGAGATTTCTTGGTGACTGCTGATGACACGAAATGGGAATGGAGGATTAAGTAGCCTTCCTGCACTGAGTAATCATGGATGAAGTTTGAAAGGCCATGTTCTGTACATGTCTTGAGATACGCATAGTGGGTGCTTAATGAAATGCCTGATAGAAGGTTGGGTTAAGTTTCAGTGTTTGATCATGTTTGCTGAATGTGTGGAGTCTGATAGGGTCATAATACATTTGCTTTAACTTTCCCCTGCTATGATTTCATGATGAATGGATGCATGCTCCCAAATTAAGGCTTGTGTAAATGGCTCTGTTTCTCAAAGTTACTCAATTTGTATCTTGAACTAATAGGAATCATAGCATTTTTAGGAACATTTGGACCCAGATAAATAGGGTTTGCTACGAATGTTTTCTTTTGATTTGAATATCATTCAGTTTCATGTTTCCTATCTAGGCAACTAGAATATAGGTTATGTAAATTATTGGAATGAATGTTAAGGAAATTTCAATTCTCAGAGGGAGAGAAAAAAATCTCCTGAATATGCGGCTGGTCCCATTTGTCAAAATGCCATAATCCAACCATTATACCTTTATCCTTTGGCTTTATTTTACTTTTATTTTCCTTTCCTTTTTTGTTTGTTTGTTATTTTATTCGTCATGATCTAGATTTGCCATGTGGGATCTTGTATCCCCTCAGGCTTATAGAAGCCAATCAAAGGGATGTGTGTGACAATAAGTCTCCTCGTTCACTTTGTTGGTTTGTAAAATGTTTTGTTAATAGGTTTTGGGTTCTAATAGCTCATATCAAAAAAAATAAGAAAGAAGGAAAAAGAAGAAGAAGAAGAAGAAGAAAGTCACAAAACAAAATAAATAATTTTCTTCCTTTGTCTTTGAAAAAAATGGAGTATACCTCTTTTCAAGTGAAAAAAAAAAAGGAGAGAAAGCTCAAAAGTTAAGTAAGAATATATAGTTTTTTTGTTGAAAAAGCAAATAAACTTCCTTCTTCTTAAAAATGGAAAAATTAATTAATTAGAAAAAGAGAGCAAAACAAACTACTTTCAAAGTTATTTTGTTTGCAAAAGTTTGAACAATTTCTATTTCTTTTCTTTAGAAGAAAAAGAAGAAAAACCAAACAAACAAGAAAAAAAAAACTAAAGAATTAAAAATACAAAAAAAATAACAAAAGAAAATTAATCAAAATACATTAAAAAAATAAAAAATATATATACTCAAAAAATCAAAAATGGAAAAAGAGCAAAGGAGTGAAATTAATTCAGTTTTTGCAAATTAAAACATGCAAACCATCTTTAAAATGTTTTGATTGCGCCATCTTTTTCTTTTCAGCAAAAAACAAAAAAATAAAAACAAAACAAAAAAATTAATTAAATTAAAACAAAACCAAAATCATTTAAATGAGTGAAAAATCAAAAGAAAAATGAAAACAAAAAAATAATACTAATAATTAAGAAAAAAGGAGACGAGAAAAGAAAAAATGAAAAAAGGGTAAAGAAATGAGATTAATTCTATTTTTAGCATATTAAAACATTTCAACCAATGCTAACTTCATTTTATTTGCCAAAGAGAAAAGTGATTCTTATTATCTTTCTCTCTTCACCACAAAAAAATAAAAAAAATAAAAACAAAAATAAAATAGAGAAAAACAAACAAACACAGTTTCTATTCGAACTATGTGGACTTTAATCCATGTCATACGGTACATAGGCCCTAGCTCTGATTCTAAGTCAAGTCTGCCCTTGTAAGTAAATATTTTTTTTTAGTTTTATTTCTTTAATTTTTTTCCTCTTATTCTTAATTTTATTTCTTTAATTTCTTTTTCTTCTTTTTACTCTTAATTTCTTTCTTTCTTATTTTGCATGTGATTTATTGGGAGAATTAAAATAGAATAAAAATCATTTTAATTTTGTACAACTGATTTAAGGTAACCGTTCTTAGTAACAGGTGTAGTAGGGTGCCTATCACCTTCCCCACTCACAATCGACTCCCGAATTCATTTTCTAGTTCGTAGACTATTTTTCTTGTTTTTCACATAAAAAGGCTTTTCCAAAGTTTTACCTTTTCAAAAATTAAAATTTTGTTGGCAACTTTACTACTTTTAATTTTGATTTCAGTTTGATGTCATGTAGTCGCATTTTTTGGTGTAACACTAGGTATTAAATAACCTGTCCAGAAGATGCTCATGAGTTTTTTCAGCTGAACACGCACACAAGGTAACTTTGATAAAACCTGAAGGGTTGTGATCCTCAATGGCATTTGAGCCAGTTATAAAGAGATCATTACGCCAAATAGTACTTTTCTTTTCCACTAATAGAAATTCTAACTGCTAGAATAATGAGAGTGCAATGGCTAGGATAAAATAAATGTGTTAATCAAATCTGTGATGAATTCGAGGTTCAATAGTGTCAAGAAAGAATTAGCCACATAATGGAATTTCGATCTATATTGGCACCATAATAGCAGATTGGGGTCATTATTTGTATTATTTGTGCTATTCTTTGTATTTAACCTAATTCATAAATTATAAACAGACACATAGAGTGCAAAGCGAAGTAAGTTAATCAACTTCATGTACAATATTCTTCTATTTCTACACAAATTGAAGGTTAAGTTATAAGAAATACCACTATCCACTCTTTGATTCTTTCAGCAGTTGGCACAAATAGCTCTAACATTAAGCCCTACCCCATGATAAAAAAAAATAAAAAAAACCAACTACTGAATGAACGAGAAAACAGAACTCAAGAAAAGCAAAAAGGGGGGAAAAAAAGAATTAAAAAAAAAAGGGTCCTTTTTGGACCGGTGAGGACGACATGACAAATAGGCTCTATAAGATGTCTTAGACCGAAACCCCAAGTTCCTTCTCCAGCATAAATAATATGAAAATCAACCTTGTCATCACTTGAATCATATAGCACGAAAAACATAGATAGATCACTCCTCCTGGATGGTATAAGTGAAAACTCCAAGCCAATATTTAAAGTTCTATATAATATTCATATGTTGAGCATGTTTAATTTCAACATGGGGGATAAAAAGTTCAAATCTCTAATTATCAAAAACCATCTTCAGTTTATCCAAGAATAGAGCTGAGAAGAAGAAATACCAGAAGATAAGCACCACATTAATGCTGCCATGCCTGCACAGGGATAAGCCGCATTCCTATTTCTGCTTATTACATACTACTTACACTAGAACAGATTTTAGAGTTATACATTTTAGATGTTATCATAATCATTCATTTGATACTGGAAATTGGATACTTCCATATAATATCATCATTTCAAAGGTTTACGCCTATATTTTTGTAATCACGAATCAAGATACGAGCACCGCTAGTCATATTTTCGTTCTACCTTTAAAATTCATAACCTTAAGTAAAAATCACTTAGCACAAGAAATATCACCCTAACACAAATTTTTTCTACATACTTATCCAATAGATATATATATTTCTCTCATCAAGAGTTAATTTGATGCAAAAATAATTTCAGCTGTGTTTGTGATGCATCTTTATTACAGAATGCAGTGGAATAATATTCGTAAAGAGAAAAACTTACTATTATTTATTTACTTTTATGAATTTTAACTCTGATGAAAATTTGAACTCAATATTTTTAAGTTTAATAACGATTCTAGTGCTATGGAAGAAAAATTTATTAATTTTTTAATCATTTTAATGGCCGTCTACAATTTTAAAATTCATACAAATCCCATATAGTCTAGTCTTCATTTAATATAGTATAATTATTAATTCTATAGTGTACGTATGACTTTATTTTTTTTTTCTTTTCAATTTCACCTTTTTGATATACTAAATTTATGCATAATCATTTGAAAATAAAAAATTATGCAATAAAAATAAAGTTATATCAGTAAATACTGTTACAAAAAATTTATATGAAATATTAAATTGATACACATTATAATTTTCGGCAACTATTACTATAGTTGTCCATCTTGCAAATGGTTGAATCTTATAAGTTATTTTGGTGGACTCAAGGACTAACATGCATTTATTCAAGGCTTCTTTTGATGCTTCGTACACGATATATAGAATTAATAAGATAACATATATTCATGTAATTTACTTTTATACCACTTTTAAAGTTCAAAGATTATTTATACTAATTAATTTTGGGACTTTCTAGTGCCTTTGTTCACAAAACTTATCTAGTCGCTAGTGTATACTTATTCAGGAATGATCATGAGTCATGAGTAACTTTTGAAACTGCCAAATTGGAACAAAAACAAAATAAAAGTAGTCAAAGTTTATGGGTCCAAGTCGCAAAATAGGCAAATAAAATTCTTGTAGTCAGCAATGGAGGGACTGGGATAGATTACGATAATTATGGTAGAGAAAATTTTTGGCGATAGCGTTTTTGAAATATAGATTAGATCATGGAATGCACAAGTAAGAGATAACTAGGATCTAGCTAGCGACACCCACGTGTTTGACTTGAATTTTTCAGTGTCACAGTTTCTAGTATCTAGCGACCCACGGCGTGTATGATTTGAATTTTTCATATTTCTGTCTTGTTCTGTGATTAGTTGTTGTTTGTTTTCATTTGTCACTCTTTTGTCGCTATTGATAAGCAACAAATTATAGTGACCCCCTTTTCTCCAAGTAGATTTGAAGTTTTCCTGGTTTGCTCCCAAATCTGATCTTTCATTTATCTTATTGGCATCAAGAGAAAATGGTGTGAATCTGAAGAGATTGATACCAGTTTTCTTAGTATAAGGCAATAAGGATATTGTCCATAACTATGGTCTAGATCCCAACTTCATATAGGTTAGGTCCGGATGTTAAGTTTTAAATAAGAGATTTTTGGATATTAAAGGAGAATTTAAAGACCTACGATTTTGTTGTTGTTGTAAAAGAGAATTTAAGGTGAGAGAATAAAATTTTGTTTGGTTGGAATTTCAATTACTTTACCAAAACATTTGCTGTTCGGATGAGCTGAAAATGAGTTTTAATGGTAGAAATTGAAATTTTACCAATATAGGTAGAATTTAGTTTCCTTATGAGAAGGGATTAATTTACCGTTGGCAATTATAATGAGATTTTCATAAACTTTTCATATGACATCTTTCTTTATATATATATATATATATATAATTAATAGATGCCTTTACAATTAAACTTAATTTGTTATCATTAAATAGATCTTTATAAGATTATAGGACTGCACATGTGATAGGCTTGGTTGGATTTATGCTCAACTGGATGCCCAATATAAACCGGGATTAAAATTTCATGCTCAGGGGCTGGCCTGTTCTTGGGTTTGCTAAGCTAGGCATACTAATCCTAATCAAGTTTCATGCAACTTTGTTTTAAACTTCGAAATATCTACAAATTTTAAAAACTTATATTTTTGTAATTATTTGACCATTTTTAGCATATGACAACTCATTTTTATACAATTTTCTGAAATCTACATAGTGCGAATGAAAAAATGTGGATTTAGAGCAAGAAACTAGAAGAAAATACAAGTGTTGAGAGTGAACATTCAAAAATCTATAACTTAAGGTTTTGTAATTCAATTGGGGTAGTTTTTTTTTTTGTTGGTCATTTTTAACTTGGACATGATACAAATTGCCAAAAGTGGTTCGACTTATTTATTTTCCTTAAAAATACATATTTACTATTTTAATTTTGAGTTTTTTTTTTTGCCTTTCAACTTAAAAAATACATGCTTTTCATATTAGCTTTTTTCATATGAATGCAACAATCATACTTAGGAGGGACATTAATCCTCTAACTATTTATAATTTATAAAATATGTTAACAATTTTTTACTAAAATTACAAAAACGGCCCTTAATTAAAAATTTTCTTTTCATTTTGATCTTTATTTTTAATTATATGCACATTGGCCCAAGTTGGCTAGTAAGGAAAACTCAAGACTTAACCTAGCCTTGCTAATTTTTTTTTTTTCATCGACCCAATTTGTCTAGGCAGTATCAGGCCGAGTGGATAGAGTTCACCCTTATCTAGGATGATTTCTTTTAACAAAATCTACTGTGGGATTAAAAGTTCTAATAATGAAGATTATACTCAACAAATTCTACATCAATCCGACATTTTTTGGGTACTCTAATAGCATATTAATAAATTAATGTACAATATACTTTTCAAATATAAACAAATTATTGACTATTTCATTATATCTGTTTTTATTATTTTTTTAAGTTAACTATTTCATCAATATCTGTTCGACAAATATCAATCTTCTCATGTCAAGAAAACACAACAATGTTATGTAAATAGAGTACGTGATAAACTTTGTAGCGTTTGCCATTGAAGTGAAATTCAAATACTATGTTCTCTGTTTTTTTCATACTATTATGCAATTTTCTTACATTAGAAGATCTTAAATATCTATTTTGCATGACCATGATAAACAAATTCTTCAATTATCATGATATAATTATAAGAATTAAAAAAAAAGAATTAAGACAAGCTTGTTGAAGTTAACAAGTATATGTATATAGTTTGATCATCAAACATTAATTAAACCACAAGGCTACCAGATCGTTCAAAACTATTGTCATAACCGAAAAATCAAACTAGGCGATTGATGAAAATAGACAAATTGGATATTTGAAAAGGGGAATACCAAAAACCACTGACTAAAATTTTGGGTTTCAAAAGGATGCGAGCAAAAGTAAAATATTAGATTGTTAGTTCCATACAGAGAGACTTTGATATCACATATAAGTTTTATTACAACTAATACAAAGATAATTATGAATTTTATGTATGATATTTAAAACATTAATTTAAAATAATAAACATGGAAGAACATATCTAATTCAGCTATTGCAACAAAATAAAATTGTTAACACAATATTGTGTTAATAAGATGATTTTTTTTCTTTTAATACCGTCCTAAGTTTGCAAGTAACTGAGGTTGACTCATATATTAGAGTTATAAAGGAGACCTAGTTTTGTTTTATACAATCTTATTGGACCCTTTTATTATGGATTTCATTAAATTTAATAGTCTATACCTTTTGATTGCAAACTATATATGTTTAAATTATAAATGTATGTTAAATTTTAAATACTTTATAATTACTTAATTAGTTGGTCACCTATATTATATCTTAATAAATCATTAACCAACACATCATTTTAAGAAATAAAAATAAATCAAATAATGTGAGTTCACATTTAAAATTTTCCAAAACTAGCATTCCCTGTTACAATCTTGAAACTTTATCTTAAGCTTAGATTCGTATAAAGCCTAAGAAAATTCATTATTGGAGAGTTGTTTCTTGTCTCAATCCTCACAAAATAGGGACCGTAAAAAATCGCCAGTATCCCATCTTTACGGGCATCTCTCAACTACACAATCGACAAGAGTTTTTGTCCCCCCAGCAATTATATCACATCATTTTACTATCCTTGTTTTGTGACACTTTCGTTAAACGGGTGTATGCAGAAGAAATTGTGCAGACTGTAGAAAAGACTTGCGAGGTGCTAAGTGATAACTGATAAGTTCAAGGGTCCCTCCAATACCATAATCAAAGGCCCAATGTGTGACAAGACTTGCAAAAATCAAGAATATTTACTCAGCAGCACATAAGGTTTTAAATTGCAATTGCGGATATTGTGAGAGTTATAAAATGAGTTGCAGGCATTGCAAATTATTATATTGCGGATTAATACAGATGCAGCACAGATTGCATATGCAATATTACGACCGCATCATATAATGTAGTCTACAATTTTGAACCTTCACATATAAGAATAACTTTCAGTAGTTTGCAATTTACAACCTTCACATACAAGAGTGATTTCGCAGCTGGTGCACCAAACACTGTTAAAAACCCTAGGGGCCAAGGTGCAGGCATTTAAATTTACGGACTTAGTATACAGAGAAATAAATGAAATAAGCCTAGCACTGCAAGTGTGTCTTTATCAGTTTCTAATAGGTACATATTTCTCTCATCAAGAGCTAATTTCAAGAGAAAATAATTTCAGCTGTGTTGTGACGCATCTTCGTTACAGAATGTTGCGGAATATTGGTGAAAAAAATTCCCTATTATTATTTTGAATAATTTTAACTATAAATGAAAATTTAAACTCAGTATTCTTAATTTTAATTAACAACGATTCTAATACTATTAAATTAAAATTTAATTTTAATAATGTTGACTACTAAGCAGAATGGTTCGTGTTATATATATCTATATATATATATATATATATATATACCTATATATATGCGCCCACAAGGATCAATTGCTAATGATATTAATCAATTTATTATTATTAAAAAACTTTTTATAGAACGAATTTCCTACAAAATCTACTATTGGATTAAAAGTTTTAATTATGAAGATTATACTTACAAAATTCTACATCAATGTAAAATTCTTTCGTACTTTAATAAAGAATATATTAATAAATTAATGTATAATATATTTTTTAAATGTAAAGGAATTATTAACTATTTGATTACAGATTTAATGTTATTAAGTTATTTTTTTCAGATTAACTATTTCATCAGTACCTATTCGACAGATTTCAATCTTCTCACGTGAGCAAAATACACGATCATCATGAAAATAGAAAAATCGAAACAGAAAAATTGATTATTAAGCGTATCTCACATAATGGCGGTAAAGAGAAATTAAGTCAACAGTAACTCCATTACTAGCTCATTATTTTGTAGTGCTTGATCTTGTGCGTGTGTGTGTCTATATATATATATATATATATATAGTCCTAATTAAGTGAAGAAAAAGGGACAACGATTCCCTTAATGTGATGATGTCATATGATACTGCTATTTTGTTTACATCGCAAATTTATTTTTAATTAAATTAAATTAACGGTTAAAAAATTACATGACAAACAAAATTGACAATACTCACTATTTAATTTTACTTAGTTAATTTGTAAATTTTTCCAATTAATATTAACCATTTTATTAATTATTATAAAGTAACATTTTTTTAACACTTTTACTTAAACATAAATAATTAAATTAAATTAAAATAATAATATTATATGATACCCTCCCACGTTATAGTTCGACCAAAGAGCCTATCCTACTCACATGTTGGACCCTGCTTAAATTTGTCTTGACTCGAGGTTGCGTCGCAACCTAACTTATGATAAAGCAAGTGGTTGAGGTTCCACGAGTGTTACTAATCAACTGAGTGCGAGGCATAACACTGATCAAATAAGTGAGACTACCATTATTTTGAACAAACCACAACAACCAGAAGCACTAGATTTACGCTTTCGCTGTGTAACTTTATCATTTATTGATTCGCTTATACGAATGAGGATTTCTATTGTTTAGTCCGTAGAATCATTAGATAGTGTTTCTGTTCATATGTTGTAGGAAGAATTTTAGTCTGGTAATTTCCGCCAGAGTACAAAAAACAATCAATCTGCGCAGGTAAACTATTAGAGATAGTTTGAAAAACTCAAGTGAATTGACATTTATTTTAAGTTAATGCATATATAGAAATAGTTAGTACTGGTGTCTATTGATATTTAAAACAAACTATAAGAGGATTTTCAAGGAACAAAAAGTTGACAGTTAACTAATAGACATTGTCAATCCATTGATTAATTTCAAGAAAGTAGGACTAGAAAACTCAGCCCATATTTAAATAAATCTTTCTCAACTCAGCCTTGCAATTTAAGACCTAAGCAGGCCATAATCCAAGTGGGCCAAGCTCTGGCGTCTCATTAACTAGTTAGTTTTTACCTAATTAGCAGCCATTATTGACCTTTGATCTTATCCCCACAGAGCAGCGAGCACTTTGCTCTCTATATATACAGGCTTTGCTTTTCTCTTGTATGCACTAGGATTTGATAAGATCGATTTGTGGAATCATGGAAACAAGATCGATCGCCGGATTGTGCTTCATCCTTCTCTTTCTCTCAGCCACCCGTAAGTGTTTTCACTATTCTTTTTCTCTTTCTATAATAATTTATGATATTTCTAACAAAAATTTATGATTTAAATATACTTTTAATTCTTTTAATTTTATATAAAATTTAATTTGGTCCTCTTGATTCCAAAGGAGACAATATTACTGTTTTAAATAATCTAATTTTATCTTTTGTCATATTATTTAAAATTTAATATCAAAATTAATTATGTGTTGATTTGACTTTCCTTGTTTATCTCTATTAACTCACATTTATGTTTGGCGTCCAATTAAATTGGCAAACTATTAAATTTGGCATCAAACTTTGGATTAATATATGACAAATGTTCTAGAATAGTTTAAAAAAATAAATAAGATGACAATATTTTTTAACATTGAAATTAATGTAAATTTTAAAGTATTAAAATGACAAAAAGTTGAAAAAACCAAGTAATATTCAGTATTTTTAGAAAACAAGAAAAAGTTCTACGGTCAATAAAAATTGCAGTTAGAAGCCAAAACACAACATTCCCAAGAGACCTTCGTTGATAATCGATTAATTATATTAGATTATATTATATATTATTGATTTTATAGAACATGGATCATTCAACTATCATTGTTCTGTGACACTTGTGTTGAAACGGGTCCATGCAGAAGAAATTGTGCAGACTGAAGCAAAGACATGTGATGTGCTGAGTGATAAGTTCAAGGGTCTATGCAGCACCATATTCAACGGCCCAAAGTGTGACAAGACCTGCAAAAACCAAGAACATTTTCTCAGTGGCGTATGCAAGGCTGACTTACGTTGCTGGTGCACCAAAAACTGTTAAAAACCCTAGTGGACCAAGGATGCTGGCATTTAAGTTCGTGGATTCAGTATCAAGGGAAATAAATGAAATAAGCCTAGCACCGCAAGTGTCTGTATCACCTAGTTATCTCATATATATCTATATATGTTTCTCTCATCAAGAGTTAATTTGATGAGAAAATAATTTCAGCTGTGTTGTAATGCATTTTCATTAAAGAATGTAGTGGAATAATATTAAGAAAAAGAAAGACTTTCTTATTATTTATTTATACTTATTAACTTTAACTCTGATATGAATATGAACTTAACAATTTTAATTTTAATAACGATTTTAGTGCAATTGAACCAAAATTTATTAATATCTTTTTTTACTCATTTTCATGGCCGTCTACAATTTTAAAATTCATACAAATCCCATGTAGTCTTTATTTAATTAGTACAATATAATTATAAATTCTATAGTGTACAATTTTTTGTATTAGAGTATGACTTAATTTTTTTTTGAGTTTGACCCTTTTGAGATACTAAATTTATACCAGCATAATCATTTGAAAATAAAAAAAACTGTGCAATCAAAATAAAGCTGTCTTTAAAAAATGTCACAAAAAATTTATATGAAATATAATTAAATTGATACACATTATAGTTTTCGGCAACTATTATATAGTTGATTGATCTTGCAAATGGTTAAATCTTACAAGTTATTTTGGTGAACTTGAGGACTAACATGCATTTATTCAAGGCCTCATTTGATGCTTCGTACACGATAAAATTAACAAGATAAATATAATTTACTTTTACACCATTTTTAATGTTCAAAGATTATTTAATTTATCGATACTAATATAATTTTGGGATTTTCTAATGCCTTTGTTTCCAAAACTTAGGGTTTCGTCTAGTACACAAAAAGGGAATGAAAATATACCTAGGATAGAATAATCACGTTTAGTATAATATTAAAAAAAATAAGAATATCATTTCATTTATGTATTTAGTTAGATAAGATAATGTGAAAAATTAGGAAAGAAAAAGATGAGAAAATAACTCTTGTATCTATATTTAAAAAAATAATTAAAGAATAATGATAATAAAAATTTAATAAATTTTACATAAATAAAATATAATAATTACTTTCAATTTGCGCTCTTATACAAAGGAAATAGATTCTATTTCTCTTTCTAATATTTGGACATTATTTGAATATCTCATGCCAACACAATAAAAAAGGATTCCTTCTATGTCTCCCTTTACCACGTGCTATCAAATGGTGTGTTACATTCAGACACCAGTATAAACTTATTCTGTGGACTGATCATGACTCATGAGTGATGATTAACTTTTGAAACAGTCAAATTCGAACAAAAACAAAATAAGAATGATCAAAGTTTACCGGTCCAAGTCACAAAGGAAGGAAAGGATTGGATAAAATCCTTGTAGTCAGCAATGGCGGAACAGGGTACATAGAGAAATGGGGAAGAGGCCGGATGGATAGATTACGATAATTACGGAAGAGAAAATCTTTGATGATAGTGGGCTTGGTTTTGACATACAGATTAGATTTTAGAGAATGTGCAAATAAGAGATAATGTCGCCGTTTCTAAGCATCTAGGTCTAGCGACCCACGACGTGTCTGATTTGAATTTTTCATGTATCTGTCTAGTTTTTGACGTGTTTCTATTTTGTTCTGTGATTGATTGTTGTTGTTGGTTTTAATTTTTAAATATTCTAGCCGCCTTTATTTCCCGAATAGATTTGAAGTTTTCCTGGTCTTGCTCCCAAATCTGATCCTTCATTTATCTAATTGGCATCAAAAGAGAATGGTGCGAATCTGAAGGGGATTGATTCCAGTTTTCTTAGGATAAGGAAATAGGGATATTTTCCATACTTGTGCTCAAGATCCCAACCTTCATATATGTTAGGTCGGGATATTAAGTTTTATTTTGGATATTAACGGAAAATTTAAGGGGAG
The DNA here is from genome assembly GCA_032878935.1 of Erythrophleum fordii. Classification (NCBI taxonomy): domain Eukaryota; kingdom Viridiplantae; phylum Streptophyta; class Magnoliopsida; order Fabales; family Fabaceae; genus Erythrophleum; species Erythrophleum fordii. The sequence goes on along the minus strand of JAVQMF010000047.1, from coordinate 14,679,159 downwards.
AGAGAGAGTAATTTTTTTTTTTAATTTCAATTACTTTACCAAAAAATTTGCTGCTCGGATTAGCTGAAAATGAGTTTTAATGGTATAAATTGAAAATTTACCAATATAGGTATAATTTAGTTTCCTTCTGAAAAAGGATTAATTTACCATTGGCAATTATAATGAGATTTTCATAAGCTTTTTATATGACATATATATATATATTAATTTGAATTACATTAATTTCTACTGAGATTTAATTAAATTATATTTGATATCTTAACTTGTTTCAAAAGTAATAACATCTAAGTCTTTTGATATTTAATATATATTACAAAAAAAATTCATATTAATACTCTCTTAATGAAGTTATAACTTCATAAATAATATGTATTCCTTTCATAAATAGTACCAATCAAATATTTACATAAGAATCACTTTTAATTCAATTATTGAATTAATAGAAAACACATCTTATGAAAAAATATTACAAAGTAGAAGAATGTCAAAATTTATGTGTCAAATATACATATATATATATATATATATATTATATAATTAAAAAAAATGCCAATTGCGTAAGAAATGGATAAGCTGAAAATGCCATTAATATCTGGCATGAATTGCTGTGGCCTCCTATATGTTGACTCTCCATTGCCCAGAGTCTCTCTCTCTCTCTCGCGCGCGCACACACACACACACATATAAATATATATCTTATAAAAATGTATTATACATACATATATATATATGATATAAATGTATTATATATATATATATAATTACAAAAAATGTCAACAGCGTAGGAAATGGGTAAGCTGAAAATGGCATTAATATCTTGAATGAATTGCTGTAGCCTCCTACATGTTGACTATCCATTGGCAGAATATCTCTCTCTCTCTCTATTAATTTATTATCATTAAATAAATCTTTATCAGACGAGTTTCTTCGGAAATCAATTATAGGATTAAAAGTTCTAATAATGAAGATTATACTCAGAATTCTAGACTACAGCAAAAAAAAATTCTAGCTACGGTTTTTTTTTCTTTTCATGTTTAATCATAATTAAAACTGCAGTAAAAGGGTTTAGCTATAGTTGCTCAAACCATAGTTAAGCTATTCACAAAGTTTGGTTTAATTGTGGTTTAGGCCGGTAATTGCAGAAACTACTGCAATTAAACTGTGATATAACTCTAGTTTCCTAATTGTAGTTAATCAAAGGTTTAATTGTGATTTGGAGTAATTGCTTTTAAACCAACCTAGTTTAGCTGCAATTTGACATAACTGTAGCTAAAATCATGGTTTAGCTGCGCACTACAAAAAAATAGCAAATTTGCGACGGAATTTTGCGACGGAATTTTTTTCCGTCACAAATTCATCACAAATCTGTCACTAATTCCGTCGAAAAAATTTGCGACGGAATTTTTGACGGAAATTATCCATCGCAAATATTTCCGTCGCTAATCCGTCACAAATCAAGTTAGTGACGGAATTTAGTGACGGAATGTTCCGTCACTAATAAGGGTGATAGTCAATTCCAATTTTGTGATGGAATTTTGTGACGGAATATTTGGTCACTAAATTAGTGACGGAATTAGCGACAGAATTTCTATTACAAAATTTTCCGTCACTAATCCGTCATTAAATCCGTCACAGATTATTTAAATATTAATTTTAAATAATTTATATGATATAATGACTTAAATATATATATGTATATATGAAACCGTTGCAAATTAGTTAAATATTATTAATTGTATGTATGTATTTATATGTATTATAATTTAATAATTTATATATTATAATTTAAATTAATAATTTAATAATTTCAATATGAAAATAGTAAAATGCGATAAATAATAATGTGGTTAATTATTCTATGAATAATAAAAGGCCTCCATTCATGTTCAAAAATTAAAAAATGTATAATTTATTTATTTTAAGTCATAAATTAATATAAATATAAAATATATTTAATTAACTAAAAATAGTAAAAAATTTTACAAATTTAAAATCATGATTTAAACAACTATGTATAAGGAATGATTGAAAAAATATACAAAATAAATAAAAGTGAAATAAATATTTCACTCAATAAAATTGAAAAAATAAATTATATAAAAAAATTATGACATGTCTATTTTCCAAAATTTTATAAATATTAAAAATGACTCAACTCAGCCATTATCCTTCAATCACATCATATCTCTCACCCCTTTGTGCTCCTAATCAATTTCCTCTCTTTGTCATGGTGTAAACTCTCAGTTAAATTCACACATTCTTCATGGTATTTCTCTATTTTTGTTATCACCTTTTTGAGTGATAATGTAAAGATTTTTCCTTGTTCGAAAACTAAGTCTTTCTCTCATTTAAATGTCAAATCTCTTAAATTCTCTCAAAAGAAGTAAAGGCTAAATACCGAGACGTGCAAAATCAAAAAAGAAATTGAGGGTATGATCTAAAATCTAAGATATATTATATATCTATGTAGTTAGAGAGAAAGAATAATATAAAAGAGTATGTATCCAATTTATTTTATTTTTACACCTATTCCTTTTTTCCCCCAATCTTTTTTAATTACACTATATGTAAAAACATAATTAATATCCTTTTTATTTTCTTTTATTTTTAATTGAGATTTGATTTTTGTTAGTTCATATTTGTTTCCAATTCCATTTGCAATGATTTTTCATTTTCTATTCATAAGAGTCTAAGGGATAAGAAAGCTTTTTTTTCCCCTCCAAACAAAGGAAAAAAACTTGTCAAGATGGCTGTTCTTAACATGAAAATTATCATAATATGCTATTAATTATAGTTTACCAATCTATTAAATCTTGCTAAGAAAATTATTTAGTTACCCAACTCCTAATTTATAAAAAATAAAAATAAGTGTTAGTAAATTTAACTATAATATAATGTTGTATTTGTTAAATAATATAAAAAATAATTTTTTTTGTAGACTACATAATAATTTATGTCATTAAATTATAAAAAGGTATGTTATATATGATTTTGTTAATGTAAAATTTTTATATAAATTATGAGTTCATAACCTTTTTTTTTTAATTTTCACTCTCCTAATAACTTATGTTGAGATTTGGCCTTAAGTATGAATAATTTTTTTTAACAATTCAATATTATATAATTGGACTGTAAAATAATTTTCCTTTTTGTATTATATATTTATTGAGAGATTTGAAAATAAATATCTACAGAATTTTACCTAAATTTAGTACTTTAATATATACTTTTATGTGTGTATGTGTGAGTTGGAATTATCTATTATAGTAGAAGAAAAGTTCATAATTTCTATCCTTTCAATCTACATTGAAAGTTTGTTAATCCTGCTTAAATTGGAGTTAAGTTCATATTTTTGTTAAAGTATGTAAACTTTTTAATTTATATATATATATATATGATAATATGGAAGTGGTTGAATTTGATATAATAAATGAATATTGACCTAGTTATTATTCATGGTTTAACATTTTTTTATTATTTAATAACTCTTCAATTTTGATAATAAGTATAACTATTATTACTTTATTATAAAATGAAGATACTTTTTTTACTTCAAAAAAAGAGAGAATAATTTGTGTTTATTGGGATGAGTAATTTTTTTTTCAAATAAAAACTTAGAAACTTGAAATTTAACATCCATCATACTTTTATACTAAAATTTAATTGAATAACATCCCTCCAAAAAAAAATTAATTGAATAACTCATAAATCAATTTCATTATAAGAAGATGTATTTCTAGTGAATAGAATGACTTTTTATTTGTAATTTTGTATAAACTGAAAATAAAACAAATATGGTAAATTATCAAACTTATTTAAAGAAATGAAAAAGGGTAATTTAAAAATAATAATAGCTAATACATATAGTATAGGGATATATTTTTTATCAAATTTTTTAATTAAAATTTGATGAGAATATAACTTTTTTAATAATAATATAACTTGTTCATTTTTATATACTTTATATATAATTTGTTATTGATTTAGTTTACTAATAGTTGATAGTTTGAATTTTAATTTCTCTACTGTTTGATGTTATTATGATGAAGAAGAGATGTTACGATTCTCAAATCATGGCGAGACAAATCTCCTCCATCACTCCAAGCAAACACAAGATAATTATGAAGGTGTTGTCATTTACAGTCATCTTTTCATCACTTTTTTTTTCTTCTTTATTATTTCTTTATCATTGGTGGATGTAAATTATATATATATATATATATATATATAGATACCTGCACCCATTTTTTCCACGCAATGAACACTGTGACATGTGCATAAGATTAAGGGTGATTAATGAGAGAGGTTCACACCATGATGCAACTTCCCCACACATAAACAATTCCCTCTCAGTAATGCGAAAAAGGAGCTTACAAGAGGCGAGAGATCAACGCAACAAATCTAATTACAAAAGCATCAATTATATAATTATATAATTAATTCTTGAATTGATAAAGTAAAATATGGTTTCATTTGAAATATATATTAAATAAAAATATAATATAATACAATATAAAAAGGTATTAAATTATACAATTAAATTTTTTTTATTTTGGTCAATACAATTGAGTCCTTAATTTTTTTTTGGAAAATAACATATCTTAGTTGTCTTATTAATTATATTAAAAATAAACTCAGAACTTTATATTATATAAAAAAATTAATTTATTTGATGAAAGTAAATTAAATAAAAGATTTTTATGATATATATCAAAATATTAACGAAGTCAAATATTGTTTTTTAAACAAAAGAATATAGTGTAATTTAATCAAAGAAAATGACGTAATTTATTTTCTTATTTTTTAAGGGCAAACTAATCTGTCCACTTTCTTATTATCTTCAAACAAGTTTATAGAGTAAATTTCTATCATAATATTATCACAATATTTCTCTTTAATTAATTATTTTTGGGACCATAAATGGAAAACAGAATTTGGAACCATAAAAAGTCTTATCTTTCAATTTTAACTACGAAGCAAATCGACCAAATTAAAAATTACATATTAATTGAGGTATATATATATATATATATTAATTTTAATTTATACATATAAGGACCTTCTAACATCTACGTTAGTAAAAAAAAATACAACTTGGGCCAAAACTTCTTCGGTGCGGTGAATATATATGGTGATTCCAGCATCATCTTACCGTAGTTAAAAAAAAAATCTAAAAGTATATAATTAAGATTAGCAAATCTCATCAGGGGACTTTTTTATAAGTGTTTCTGAGACTGTTAAAATTAACTCAAATAAAAAGGGTTGGGTTCATGCATGTGTAACTATCAAATAATACTATCAAATAAATTCAATAAATAATCTTTCTCGCCAACTTCACTTTATTTTTTTAAATATATTAAATCAATAGAAAAAAGCTAGAAAATTAAAATCTAATTTTGAGCCAAAAGAATCAAATTTTTTGTCCTTAATTCATGGACGATCGTGGAAAATAGCACTATAGCAGCAGCCTCGTGAAAAAGTAGACTTCGTGCGCTGTACATTTTGGGAGTAGTGCTTATTATAATATGAAAAATAAATATTTAAAAATATATTATATTATGTTTATGATGTGCTAAATGAAACTAGACAATTTTAAATTAGATACGTTGGATTGTGTGTTTGAATAATATTAAGTTCAAACTTTTTTCTTTTTATGATTTTATATAAATAAATTTTATGTAAATGAGTTTTAATTTTAAGATAAAAGAAATTTCTCATTTTAAAATTTCTTTGGATAAATGATTCTTGATATGAAGATTTAGAAATTCCATGATATAAGAGATGAGAATTGAGTCTGATACCCACAAAGGAATGGGTTTGTGGATGAAAGAATATATATATTTTTCTTGTGGCTTAAAGATGGAATAGTATAATTTAGTTGAGACTAATTAAAAACTGGATGCACACTCTTGTCTAGATCATTTAAATTTAATTTAAATGATTATATATATATATATATATATATCTAATCTTGCAGTCAGAGAAGATTAGGTGTCCATGTGCCCGGTGTAAATGCAAGAACCATCTATGTCTTGATGAGGTGAAGATGCATATTTATAGATATGGATTCAAACCAGACTACTATATATGGACTAGTCATGGCGAAACATTGACTGACTATCATTCACCCGTGTGTCCAATGGTAGGCGTCCAACATGTCTCACAAGGGTCACTTGGGACTCATCTAACACAATATGAGACCATGGTGATAAATGCAGTTAGGCCATGTTTTAGGGATAACTATAACCCAAGTGTTGAAGAGATGCCAAATCCAAATGCAAAAGCATTCTATGACATGCTGCATGCTGCACAACAACCCTTGTGGGAAGGTTGTGAAGAGGAGTCTGAACTTTCAGCTGCTGTGCAGTTACTAAGCATTAAGGCTGAAACTAACATGTCACAACAAGGCTACAATTTAGTGTCACGGCTTATGCGGAGGACACAACCTAAAGACACTCGTATGCCTAGAGATTTGTATCAAACAAAGAAGTTGGTGTCAAAATTAGGGCTTAGTTATATGAAGATTGATTGTTGTGTGAATGGGTGTATGTTGTATTATAAAGATGATGCAGATGCAACCCAGTATAAGTTTTGTGGTGAAGCACGGTATGTCGCAAGAAAGTGTGATGGAAGGAAAAAAAAAATTGCAACTAAGCAGTTGTGGTACCTACCACTAATTCCTAGACTTCAAAGATTATTTGCTTCTGAAAAAATAGCAAGGGAAATGAGGTGGCATTATGAGAACCGTCGAGATTTTGGCATCCTTAGTCACCCATCTGATGGACAAGCGTGGAAGGTGTTTGATAGTACATACCCTGACTTTGCTTATGATCCCCGAAATATTCGGCTTGGGTTATGTGCTGATGGCTTTACGCCATTTGGCCAATATGGCCGAAAGTATTCTTGTTGGCCAGTCATCATCACGCCATACAATCTACCACCAGCAATGTGCATGAGACAAGAGTATATGTTCTTAACACTAATTATCCCTGGTCCTACTAATCCCAAAGGAAAAATAGATGTTTATCTGCAACCACTGATAGATGAATTAAAATTATTATGGACTGAAGGTGTGCTAACATATGATGCCTCATTGAGACAAAACTTTCAGATGCGTGCCGCACTATTATGGACAATCAATGACTTCCCAGCATATGGCATGTTGTCTGGTTGGATGACAGCGGGGAGATTATCATGCCCTATCTGTATGGAGAATACGAAGTCATTTCAACTGAAGCATGGGAGAAAAACATCTTTCTTTGATTGTCATCGACAATTTCTTCCTCCTGATCATGCATACAGGAGAAATAAAACATCTTTTTATAAGAATAGAGTTGAGAAATCTATGCCTCCATCGCGATTAAATGGAGAGGAAGTTTATCAAAGAGTATGCAATATGCCAAAAGTGACTGAGTTGGGAGAACTTGTACCAATTGAAGGGTATAAGGACATTCACCATTGGACAAAACAGAGCATATTTTGGGAATTGCCATATTGGAAAACTAACCTCATTCGACATAATCTTGATGTTATGCATATTGAGAAAAATGTGTTTGACAATGTATTTTATACCGTCATGGACACAAAGGGAAAGACTAAAGATAATACACAAGCTCGATTGGATGTGGAAGAATATTGTCGACGAAAAGAATTAGAACTTGTCAATGGTGGAGGGAAAGTTTTGAAGCCTAAGGCACAATACACTTTGAATATAGAACAAAAACGAGCTATTTGTCAATGGGTAAAGAACCTGAGACTTCCTGATGGGTATGCATCTAATCTAGCTCGATGTGTTAACATGAAGGAAGCAAAGTTATATGGAATGAAGAGTCATGATTGACATATATTCATGCAACGTTTGCTTCCTATTGCCTTTGGTACTTTGCCTGAAACTGTATGGAATCTCATAACTGAGCTTAGTCAGTTCTTTAGAGAACTTTGTTCCACTACATTGACAATAGCTCAATTAGAGTTATTAGAGCAGAACATTGTTGTAACATTGTGCAAGTTGGAGAAGGTCTTTCCCCCTGGGTTCTTTAACTCAATGGAGCATTTGCCCATCCACCTTCCGTATGAATCAAAGGTTGGGGGACCCGTTCAATATCGATGGATGTATCCTTTTGAAAGGTAATAAAGCCTATTACTATATACTTGGAATGAATATATGTTTGAAAGGTAATAATACTTGTTTACCTTTCTTATGTAGGTTCCTCCAAAAAATTGAAGCAAAAAGTCAAAAACAAAGCTCGAGTAGAAGGATCTATATGTGAAGCTTATATAATTGAGGAAATTGCAACATTTTGCTCACATTACTTTGAGCATGATGTGCCATCAAGAATTATGAGACCTCCAAGAAATGATGATGGTGGAGAATCGAGCCTACCTACAATTTCCATTTTTAATTATCCTGGAAGGCCTGCTGGAGAATGCAAGTCTCGTTTCTTGAATGATCAAGAAGTGGAAGCCGTCATAAAATATGTCCTAATAAATTGTGATGAAGTGCAACCTTATATCAAGTAAGTGATATTGCTTATATATCACTTATTTGTATATGTTTAACACATTTCTTTGTTATGCAGTTCATTTGTGCATGAGTTAACTTTGTCCAATCCTCAAATAGCGGATGCTGAAATAGAAGCTCGGATAGAAGCAAATTTTCCCTTATGGTTTCGAGAACATGTAAGTAGTAATAAATTTAAATTAAGTATATATTTAAACTAACCTCAACTCACATAAAATATTAAAAAATGTCATATAGGTTCAAAATCTAGCCAACAATGTTCTAGATCTATTTTTACATGACATTGCTCGAGGACCAAAGAGAAGTGTTAGAACTTGGCCTATTTACTTTGTTAATGGGTACAAATTTCACATTCATTCATTGAGCCATCGAAAATCAACAATAAATAGTGGTGTATGCATGAAGGGGACTGACTTTACACAATCAGAATATGACTTTTATGGCATTCTAGAAGAGATTGTGGAGATTGAATATACGGGGGTTCCTGTGAAGCAATTAGTATTATTCAATTGTCAATGGTTTGATCCTTCACCTAATCATGGTATGAGAGTTCACAAACAATATGGGATTGTGGAAGTTCATGAGTTAAGGAGGTATAACAAGTTTGATCCATTCATATTTGCACAACAAGCGACGCAGGTGTATTACGCGTATTATCCTAGTTGTCATCAAAAGGCTAATTGGTTAGCCGTAATCAAGGTTAAGGCTCGTAGCATAATTGATGCTCCTACATCTGAAACAAATATAGGGCCATTTCAGGTGGATGGATTAGAAGTCATACTACCTACAATTGTCCCGAATGATGAATTCCATAACCTAAGAGACACTGAAGGTTCTTATGAAGAAATAGATATGTCAACTGCTAACATAGTTTGTGAAGAAGAAGAAGAAGAAGAAGAAGAAGAAGATGATGATGATGATGATGATGATGATGAAGAAGATGATGATGATGATGATGGTCATGGTGATGGCGATGATGATGATGATAATGATGTTAATGATTATGATGACGATGATGATGATGATGATGATGATACATAAATTAGAGTTAGGTTTGATTTAATTGCATTTATTTTTTAAAATAATATATTTCATTTTTTAGTGTGAATTTATTTAATTGTGTCTTGTTCTTTTTTTAATAATATATATATATATATATATTTAGTGTAAATTTATTTTGTTTACATTTTTTATTTAATTTTTGATCAACTTATATTGCCTCAAGATTTATTATTGCATGTGTAGATGTCAGGTCATGGCTCTAGGCGAGGTCGTGCCCGATGAAGTACCTCTGCACCGCCCCTTCTGCACCCTCAACCATCTCCTGATCCTCCAATTTCAACACCTGCATCAGTTCCTATAACGCCAGTCGTATCCATTGCACCTACATCAGCTCCAGTTATGCCTGAATCATCTAGGAGACCTGCGGCATCACCTATATCATCTCCTCCAGTACCATCTCCTGGCTCCCAGCACTCACATCCCACTCCTCAAGGTCCTTCTGCTAGTTCTACATCAATGCCATCTATCGAACCTTTTGGCCGTGACCCCACAGATGGTCGAACATGGTTGTATCCTGACAAGCATACGTAAGTCATTAAATTTATATTATTTTATTTGTTATTTAGTTAACAACGTAGTGTCATTATAACATTTTCAATCATTGTTGTTAAATGATTAGATTTAATCCTGTTGTTGCTGTTGTCCGTGATATTCTCCCTGTAATCCAAGCAAAATTTGAACATGTGTGTCACAGTTGGAAAGCAACACCTCGTGAGGTCAGACAACTATGGTTTGATGAATGGGCGGTACATATCTTATCTCATTATTATATATGTACTATGTGTTGATATTCTTTTTTTCTCATTTTGTCTCATTTTTTTTAACTGTTTATGCAGAAAAAGTATAAATGGCTGCCACAATATGACCAAATTATTAAACGCAATTGGAATAAAAAGTGTGGGGATGTCTTACGAAATGCAATGCACAGAGTCCGTCTAGACTTAGAAAAGGGGATCACGCCTAATTGGATCCCAGACAATGTAATGGTCCAACTAAAAGACTATTGGCAGTCAGATGAATATAAGGCCATATGTCAGACAGCTAAAAATAATCGAGCATCTATCACAGGGGGCATGCAACATAAAGGGGGCAGCATTCCTTCAACTGAGCATAAGAGGAGGCTGGTAAGTATTTAAATTCAAATGTAATTCTTGTTTATTTAATGTATAAGATAACTAATATTAATAAATAATTACAGACTTTACAACTTGGAAGGCCACCTACAATGTTTGAATTGTTTAAGCACACGCATTATGATGAGGCAACTGGCCAATTTGTGGACCACAGGGCAGCTGAAGTCTATGTATGTATATGTTTTTCTTTTTTTTCTCTCACTGGAATTGTGCTGATGGCCAAAGGCCTAACTAGTTATAGTGTAAGTTTTGATTCTGTTTTTATTGTAACTGGATTTGTGCTAATAACTAGAGACCTGAATAGCTATAGTGTAAGTCTTGATTTTTAGTTTTTATTGTCATTGGACTTGTGCTGACGGCCAGAGGCCTGACTAGCTATAGTGTGCATCTTATCGTTTGTTTTAATTGTTACTGGACTTGTGCTGACGGCCAGAGGCTTGACTAGTTATAGTGTGAGTCTTCATATTTTGTTTTGTTTGTCACTAGACTTGTGTTGACAGTTGGAGGTTTGACTGGTTGTAGTGTGAATCTTCATTTCATGTTTTAATTATCATTAAACTTGTGCCGACGGTCGGATGCCTGACTAGCTGTAGTGTGTATTTTTATTTTTGACTTTAATTGTCACTATACTTGTACCGATGATCAAAGGTCTGACTAGTTATAGTGTGAATTTTCTTTTTTTATCTTAATTATCACTAGACTTGTGCTGACAGTTAGAGGCTTGATTAGCTATAGTATAAGTCTTGATTTTTAGTTTTTATTGTCATTGGACTTGTGCTGACGGCCAGAGGCCTGACTAGCTATAGTGTGCATCTTATCTTTTGTCTTAATTGTTACTGGACTTGTGCTGACGGCCAGAGGCTTGACTAGTTATAGTGTGAGTCTTCATATTTTGTTTTGTTTGTCACTGGACTTGTGTTGACAGTTGGAGGTCTGACTAGTTGTAGTGTGAATCTTCATTTCATGTTTTAATTATCATTAAACTTGTGCCGACGATCGGATGCCTGACTAGCTGTAGTGTGTATTTTTATTTTTGACTTTAATTGTCACTATACTTGTACCGATGATCAAAGGTCTGACTAGTTATAGTGTGAATTTTCTTTTTTTATCTTAATTATCACTAGACTTGTGCTGACAGTTAGAGGCTTGATTAGCTATAGTATAAGTCTTGATTTTTAGTTTTTATTGTCATTGGACTTGTGCTGACGGCCAGAGGCCTGACTAGTTATAGTGTGCATCTTACTTTTGTTTTAATTGTTACTGGACTTGTGCTGACGGCCAGAGGCTTGACTAGTTATAGTGTGAGTCTTCATATTTTGTTTTGTTTGTCACTGGACTTGTGTTGACAGTTGGAGGTCTGACTGGTTGTCGTGTGAATCTTCATTTCTTGTTTTAATTATCATTAAACTTGTGCTGACGGTCGGATGCCTGACTAGCTGTAGTATGCATTTTTATTTTTGATTTTAATTGTCACTATACTTGTACCGATGATCAAAGGCCTGACTAGTTATAGTATGAATCTTCTTTTTTTATCTTAATTATCACTAGACTTGTGTCGACAGCTAGAGGCCTGATTAGCTATAGTGTGAGTTTTCATTTTTTATTTTGTCACTAGGATTATGTGATCTTTTATTTAATATTTTTTAATATATTAATTACTGTGTGGCTATCAAAATGACATATTCTTTCAACGTACCTAATTGTGTAATTTCAATATTTGATGGTTTTAATTGTAATGATTGAATATATCTGTAGTTTCACGATACTTATTTCTTATTATACGATCACCCTTCATGTTAATATTATATAATAGAAAAGATGCTTAAACATGTGCATACTTTTGGTTTTGGATGCATTGTCATTATTTTTTTATTGTAAAATTGTCTTTCTTTACTTCCTTTTAACAGGCTGATTATTTAAGGCTTAAGAATGCCAGAGCTTCGACTCAAGACTCAACAGGCATAGCATCAAATGATGTAGAAGATGACGATGAAGTCGCCTTATGGTTGGAGGCTGTTGGTGGTAAAAATAAGAAGGGTCGCATTTTTGGGGTAGGATCTGAGGCTCAAGATATTGATGCTATCTGTTCTCATGGGACCTCTTCTTCCGTTCATAACTTAGGACTTCATTCAGATTTTGAAGAGGAATTGCGCAGGAGGATTGCCACAGAGACAGCACCTTTGAGACAAGAGAACCAAGAGCTTAGAGAGCAGAATCAACGTATAACAGAGCAGAATCAACAAATCTTGTCTCTATTAGATCAGCATCAACAAACACTTAATAGATTGCAAGAACTTGAATCACGATTATCTCGTGCCCCATCAGATCCTAATGACTAGCCTCCATCATAAAGATGATTTTATTTTCCTTTTCTTATTTTAAGATATATGTTTTGTTGAGGATTGTTATAATTTGCTTTAGAATGGTTATCATTTAATTGAGAATCCTTTTAATATATTTGTTACTTTTTTGTTGAATATTATTGCACTATTATACTTTACTGGATAGGGAGAAACACTTAAATCTAAAATTTTATTATTTAATAATAATGTTATTTTAAATTTACTTTACTTTATTATATTTTTATTGGATAGATAATAAAATAATATTGAGGTTAAATTTAAAAAAATATTTAATAATGAAACAAATTACATTAGCGACGAAATTTCCGTCGCAAATCCGTCTTCAATTAGCGACGGAATTTCCGTCGCAAATCCGTCTTCAATTAGCGACGGAATTTCGGTCGCAAATCCGTCTTTGATTAGCGACGGAATTTCTGTCGCAAATCCGTTGCTAATATTTCGTCGCAAATCCGTCACTGATTGGCGATGGAATATTCCGTCGCAAATCTCTCACTAATTAGTGACGGAATATTCCGTCGCAAATCTGTCACAGGATTAGTGACGGAATATTTTGTCACAAATCCTTTCCCAGTCCGTAGCTAATCAGTGACAGAATATTTTGTTGTAATCCGTCACTAATTAGCGACGGAATGTTCCGTCACTAATCCATCACAAACTTAGAATATGTTATCCTAATAATTAGCGACGGAATTTTTTTTGCGACGGAATATTCCGTCACTAATTTGTGACGGAATTTCATATTCCGTCACAAATAAATTAGTGACGATGAAATTAGCGACGGAAAAAATCCGTCAGTAATTCCGTCGCTAATTCGTTTAGCAACGGAATTATTCACATTTAGCGATGGAAAATTCCGTCGCTAATTTTTGTTTTTCTTGTAGTGTGCGATAGAATAATTGTAATTATGTTTTGCAAATGTCTAGCCTTGGTTTAAACCGCTACTGAAGCAATTTCAAAAATATATATATATATATATATAATAACTTACAAATTAATCGCCCTTTTTAAATTGTAGCCAAACAACCCAACTTATTATTTGTCCAATTGAAATTTAGTCAGACTCATGTCTCGCTGATTTTTAGTAACTATTCAATTGAAAGTCAGTCAGTGTCTAACTTTTTTATTTTACTTTGTAATTTTTTAAAAACAAAATATTTAATGTATTTTTTAAAAAATAATATAATAAAAATAGTAATATGAGATATGTGTGTGTGTGTGTGTATGTATATATATATATTGATACAAGATATTAAAAATACATATTATTTTATGCGTTGTTTAATTTAAATAAGATTTATGATTCTCATAAAATATGTTATTTAACATAACAGATGTTAAATTAGTTAATTATATTAATATTATATATATGTTAAATTAAAATACATGAAGAAATGAAACTTTTTATATATTTTAACTAAACTGCTGTCGAATTAAAAAAGATTCTACAAAAATAGCAGTTACAGAATAGTTGTTGATTAAATAACTGTTGAAAAAAGTAACCTTTCATATGGAGGGTTAAGATTCCTTTCGATATTTAATATATACTAGTACGGCCTCTTGCGGAATGTAGGAGGATTCAAAACTTTTCTCTGTGGGTCTCACAAGAGGGGGGGGGGGGGGGGGGAGCAAAAAAAAAAAAAACGAATGAATAGAGTATTGACGAAATATTAAGAATAGTAAAAATGAATGGAAAAAAGTCACAGGTTTTATATATATAAAGATTAACCTACTCACACGGAATTTTAAAGTTTTTTCTTTATTACCCTGCATTTTTTTTAACTTTTTCTTTGTTTGTGATTTTTCTGTTTCTTTGTCTGTTCGTGATTTTTCAGCTTTTTCATCTTTTTGAACATTGTTTCTCACTAGGTATGTATAAATAATTCCTTACCATGGAACACACACACACACACACACATATATATATATATGATAGATTGAATGCTAGACATAAAAAGATATATGGATGAATTTTTACAAGGTGCAGAAAAATTAGTTGTTTCGCTTGTGAAAAACTAACTCAAGAAATGAAAAAATTAGGTGTCCATATTTTAAATATAAAAATAAAGTTTATTTTACTATTGACAAAATAAAAAATTAACTTTTATAAAGAAAGGTTTCAACCTAAATATTAATATTTAACATATATAGTGAAGTTGAACCAGAAATAAGAACATAATAATATATATGAAAAACTGATCCTTGATATAGTTAGACCTGATTTTAATGTTAGTAGCTATAACAAAATAAATTTTGATGACAATATTAATTTAAAATGTTGAGGAGCTTCCAAATTTAAAGGCCCAAAATTTTTTTTATAGCAGTATGCTGGTTGTGCATGGAGACAAAATCACTAGCTGGTTGTGCTTTTTCCTTCTTTTTCTCGTAGTTGCCCGTGAGTTTTTCTAACTACTCGTTTTCTCTTTTTATGATTAATTTATGATATCTCTAACAAAAATTTATGATTTAAATACACTTTTAATTCTTTTAATTTTATATAAATTTTAATTTGATACTTTGAGTCAAAAGGAGACAATATGACTTTTAATTTGTTAAAATAATCTAATTTTATCGTTTGTCATATTATTCATTCAAAATTTAATATCAAAATTAAATATATGTTAATTTTGACTTTATTTATTTATTTAATTCTATTATCTCACACTTATATATGGCGTCAATTAAATTGGCAGACTGTTAAATTTGGCATCAGACTTTAGATTAATATATGACAGAAGGACAAAGGTTGTTTTAAAAAATAACATAACAATATTGTTTACATGACCAAATTAAAATTTTTATAAAATCAATAATATATGATATAATATAATATATCAAGGGTGTCTGTATCACATAGTTTTCCATTAGAGAGAGAGAGAGAGAGAGATATATATATATATATATATATATATTTCTCTCATCAAGAGTTAATTTGATGGGAAAATAATTTCAGCTGTTTTGTGATACATCTTCATTACAGAATGTAGTGGAATAATAACAGGAAAAAGAAAAACTACCCTATTATTTATTTGTTTATTTATTTATATGTATTAATTTTAACTCTGATGAAAATTTGAACTCAACATTTTTTATTTTAATAACGATTCTAGTGCTGTTGAACAAAAATTTATTAATATCTTTTGCTTTTTTATCATTTTAATGGCCGTCTGCAATTTTAAAATCCATACAAATTCCATATAGTCTTTATTTAATTTAGTATAATTATTAATTCTATGGTGTAATAATTTTTTTCATTAGAGTATGACTTTATTTTTTTTTTCAGTTTCACTTTTTTGAGATACTAAATTTATACATATTCATTTGAAAATAAAAAAGTTGTGCATTCAAAATAAAATTATATCTTTAAATACTGTTACAAAAAATTTATGTGAAATATTACATTGACACACGTTATAATTTTCTGCAACTATTACTATAGTTGTCGATCTTGCAAATGGTATAAATATTACAAGTTATTTTGGTGGGCTGGAGGACTAACATGCGTTTTTTCAAGGCCTCGTTTGATGCTTTAATATAGAATTAATAAGATAATATATATTAATGTATTTTACTTTTATACTACTTTTAAAGTTCAAAGATTATTTATACTAATATAATTTTGGGACTTTCTAGTGCCTTTGTTCCCAAAACTTATCTAGTCACTAGTATACACTTATTCAGGAATGATCATGACTCATGAATAACTTTTGAAACTGCCAAATTGGAACAAAAACAAAATAAAAATGGTCAAAGTTTATGGGTCCAAGTCGCAAAAGTAGGTTACATAAAATTCTTGTAGTCAGCAATGGAGGGACTGGGATAGATTACGATAATTATGGGAGAGAAAATCTTTGGCGATAGCGTTTGTAAGATATTGATTAGATTATAGAAAATGCACAAGTAAGAGATAACTAGGATCTAGCCATCCCCACGTTTTTGACTTGAACTTTTCAATGTCACAGTTTCTTGTATCTAGCGACCCACCACGTGTTTGATTTGAATTTTTCATATTTCTGTCTTGTTCTGTGATTAGTTGTTGTTGTTTGTTTTGATTTGTTACTCTTTTGTCGCTATTGATAAGCAACAAATTATAGTGACCCCCTTTTCTCCAAGCAGATTTGAAGTTTTCCTGGTTTGCTCCCAAATCTGATCTTTCATTTATCTAATTGGCATCAAGAGAAAATGGTGCGAATCTGAAGAGATTGATCCCTGTTTTCTTAGTATAAGGCAATAAGGATATTGTCCATACTTGTGGTCTAGATCCCAACCTTCATATATGTTAGGTCGGGATACTAAGTTTTATTTTGGATATGAACGGAAAATTTAAGGAGACAGCGAGTAATTTTTTTTTTAAATTTTAATTACTTCACCAATGATAATAATATTATATGATGGTACCCTCCCACGTCGGTCGCTGTAAACATAGTTGGAGCAAGTAACCTATCTAGACCTGTTGATTTCTATCCTACTCATATGCTGGACCCCGTTTTAATTAGTCTTGACCGTTGAGGTTGCGTCCCGACCTAACTTACTTTGAAAAAACAAAGTGGCTGACATCAGGGAATACTTTTCCAAGCTCCCATGCCTTTTTATAAATACCAAACTTCACTTCTTGTTTAGGCAGAACACTAATCAACTGAGTGTTACTATCATAATCCAAAAGCACTAATCATGGAGAGAAAATCACTTGCTGCCCTCTTCTCCATACTCATCCTTCTCTTTGCTGCTCGTAAGTCTTACTACATATATCATCTCATTTTACTTGTCTTTTCAGCTCCAGCTTTTGCTAGTTCAAAATTCAGTTGTCCAAAATTTAATTTCAAATTTTTTTAGGAAATATTTCGTCTTAAATGTTATTCTTCAGTAGGGTTCTCCAAATTTTAACTATCTCAATCTTTTAAAAGGACATAAAATGAAACTGATTAATTAATTGTCCATATCTCACTTACACGTGTCATGATAGAACATCAGGTCACTTGAAATAACCACTGTACCAAAATTTTCAATTTGATGCTTTGTCATAGCATGTTTTGATGGTATTTAAGCACTTAATAGATCATATTGGATTCTATCAATTCTTTCTTCCTCAATTTTCTATCAATTTAGAGAGAAAGAAAGAGGATTCAAGAGAAAGGAGAGAGCATATAGGGTCTACTCAACTCTCCCTTCTTTCTCTCTCTCTCTAAGAAATTGAGAGAGAAAAAATTGAAAGAATCCGAATTCCTTAACAGACATATGAGCTGCACACATTAGACCATATACTTACCCATCATTGATAATGAATTTAGTGTGAGAATGATATTAATTGAAGAAAAGATACTCTTTCGAGGATTGAATTGAGACTTTAAAATTTAGAAGATCAAATTAAGATAAAGCATATTTTTCAAGAATTAAAATGTTAATTCATTCTTTAATTTTAACATTTTTTTCTTCTTCTTCTCCATCTTTCATGTTTTGAGTAATAAAGTAGTAATTAATTTATATATTAATTAATAAATAATGCGGTGCAGAAGAAATGGTGATGAAAACGGAGGCAAAGACATGTGAGAAACCAAGCAAGTTCTTCTCTGGAGGATGCATTGGGACCACAGGCAACAAACAATGTGACTATCTGTGCAGGAGAGGAGAAGGATTACTCAGTGGCGCTTGCAAAGGCCTCAAGTGCGTTTGTACTAAAGCTTGCTGAGCATATTACTCATCATATCAGCATAGCATAAATAAATAAATAAAACCTAGCTATATATATATATATATATATATAGCTAGTTGCTGTTGATGAAATAAGCTCATTCTCTTTCCCATCTGTGGGAGAGTTGAAATGGGTTCTACAGGTTTCTCATGCTAGCTTCCTTGCTAGCGTTATGCTATACGTACCGTTGGGGTGTAATTGAATCTGTTGTTTGTTATAAATGATCTATTCAGGTTCTACATTAGTTTATATGCTCATGAGAAAACCCTAAAGAACTAAGAAGCATATCATCATTACATTCAACTCTATCACAATTGAGGAGTTTGGCAGAGTAGATAAAAGTGGATTGGCCTGGTCCACGCAGCTTGATCTACCATATACTGTGGGCTAAAAAAGTTGAGTTATAGTTGTTCAATAAATGGGTCAAAAACCTTTATTTGGCCCACCAGACCCAGAATAATTAAAAAAAAGTTTAAAAATGGTAAATAGTATTTATTATAATAATAAATACCTTCTAAAATTTAAATAAATATCTCAAATAATTAAATTTAAGCTTTAAAACACTCAAACTCCTTCTAATTTCAACAATCATACAAAAATAACTACTCAACTAATTTAGGTCTCATTAAATAATTAAAACAAAGTTTAAGAAAAAAATTAATGAAAATTTTTAAATTTTTTTTATCAAGAGCATTTAAATCTTGTTTATGGCCAGAAAAAAAAAATCTCATTTTAAAAGGTCAATTATTATCATAAGAGTTGAAATATCATTTTAATTTTTTAAATTATTAGGATTAATTTAGGAAAAATAATTTAAAAAATAGACCAACTTGCAGACGCAAGTTATGTGAATTAGTAGGCCAAGCCATCTTGATTCTAATATTACCCGAGTTAACCAAAATTAAACCCACCATTCTATCAGTGAGCTCCACCTATTTTGTTGGCTCTAGGGTTGGGACTTTGCGTCAGTTATATCAGCACCAATTTATTATGTCTTGGCGTCACCTCAAAAGAAAGAAAGAAAATGCTACATCATCCATTTCTATTAAAAAGGAAATTATTGGTGGCACCGTTGACTTTTGTAATACTGCATGGCCCCACAATTGGACTGCTATAGAATCACATTTGCAGAGGCAATATATCTTAATAGTCATTGACGAGGATTGATTTAGCGCTACTGAAATTATTTACATAAATAAAAATTTTGAATTCAAATTTTAATCAAAGCTAAATTAATCAAAAGCCACAACGATGTCATGTGAACTTATTAATAAATCAAGATTGCAATCCACAAAAATAATTCGAAAAGTGTTAGCATTATTAATAAATATGTATGATTGTTTATGTATGTTGAAGCTTTTATATACAAATGGACCGACACAACTGATATTAAAAGTCCTTGTCTGTAATTTAAGCGTGTCAAAATGAGGGGAGGTTGGCTTGTGTAGTGTCAAGATGTATATGATTACAATTTAAGAGATGATAAGGAGTAACGATTTTCCGTTCTATCTTTTGTCTTTTTCGCTTGGTTAGTTTGGTATATGTATTAGGTGACATTCTTTAATTGGTGTGTATAAAGGCAAATTTTATAACTTAGGACATCTGGCTCCTTTACGTAATAGACTAGTATATTTATACATTCTTTTGGCCTCTTGCTCTACATTTGAGTTAAGGCTAACATTTTTACTTTCCTCAAGTTTTGTCTCAACTTCTTTTTTTATTCTTTTTAACATTTTCTCGCCTCAATTAAATTTTTGTATTTACTCTTCTTAACTCTTTTCTCACCTTAGATGAACTTGAGCATATTTAAATCTTATCATAATATTAGAGCATCTAGGTTAACACCATAGGATTACCTTCGTCTGCCTCCAACTCTAATGCTAACAATCATTTCACGGGTTTGTAGAGCTCCCTACTTCTTAGCTCTAACAAGAATCTCTCTTTGAATTCTTCAATCGGCCAAGGTTGTTTTGTCAAGTTGGACAGAAGCAATTATCTTCTATGGCAGGTGATTACCTTGCCTATCATCCATGGAAACAAGAGGGATGGACACAATCTTGGCATGAAACCTTACCCACCTAAATTTCTCTGTGGAGAAGCAAAGAAGAAATTAAATCCATTGTATAAAGAATGGGTAGCCAATGATTCTTTCTTAATTGGCTGGCTTTACATTCCACGACTGTTGACATTAATAAACTATACTACTTCTTAAGAATTGTGGCTCGCAACGAAAGCTCGCTTCGAGGCCCATACATAAGTTAGAATAAACTTTTATAAAAGTGAGCTATAGCACATGAGAAAAAAATTCTAGCTACGTTTTTTTTTTCTTTTCATGTTTAATCATAATTTAAACTGCAGTAAAAGGGTTTAGCTATAGTTCCTCAAACCATAGTTAAACTATTCACAAAGATTGGTTTAATTGTGGTTTAGGGTAATTGCAGGAACTACTGCAACTAAACTATGATATAACTCTAGTTTCCTAATTGTAGTCAAATCAAAGGTTTAATTGTGATTTGGAGTAATTGCTTTTAAACCAACCCAGTTTAGCTGCAATTTGACATAACTGTAGCTAAAATCATGGTTTAGCTGCGATAGAATAATTGTAATTAAGTTTTGCAAATGTTTAGCCTTGGTTTAAACCGCTGCTGAAGTAATTTAAAATATATATATATATATATATATATAATAACTTGCAAATTAATCACCCTTTTTAAATTGTAGCCAAACAACCCAACTTATTATTTGTCCAATTGCAATTTAGTCAGACTCATGTCTCGCTAATTTTTAGTAACTATTCAATTGACAGTCAACCAGTGTCTAACTTTTTTTATTTTACTTTCTAATTCTTTAAAAACAAAATATTTAATCTAAGTTTTAAAAATAATATAATAAAAATAGTAATATGAGATATGTGTGTATATATATTAATACAAGATATTAAAAATACATATTATTTTATGCCTTGTTTAATTTAAATAAGAATTATGATTCTCATAAAATATGTTATTTAACATAATATATGTTAAATTAGTTAATTATATTAATATTATATATATGTTAAATTAAAATACATGAAGAAATGAAACTTTTTATATATTGTAACTAAACTGCTGTCGAATTAAAAAAGATTCTACAAAAATAGCAGTTACAGAATAGTTGTTGATTAAATAGCTGTTGAAAAAAGTAACCTTTCATATGAAGGGTTAAGATTCCTTTCGATATTTAATATATACTAGTACGGCCTCTTGCGGAATGTAGAAGGATTCAAAACTTTTCTCTGTGGGTCTCACAGAGGGGGAAAAAGCAAAAAGAAAAAAAAACGAATGAATAGAGTATTGACGAAATATTAAAAATAGTAAAAATGAATGGAAAAAAGTCACAGGTTTTATATCTATAAAGATTAACCTACTCACACAGAATTTTAAAGCTTTTTTTTTCATTACTCTGTATTTTATTTTAACTTTTTCTGCGTTTGTGATTTTTCTGTTTCTTTGTCTGTTTGTGATTTTTCAGCTTTTTAATCTTTTTGAACATTGTTTCTCAAGGGGTATGTATAAATAATTTCTTACCATGGAGCATATATATATATATATATATATATATGATAGATTGAATGCTAGACATAAAGATATATGGATGAATTTTTACAAGGTGCAGAAAAATTTGTTGCTTTTGCTTGTGAAATACTAACTCAAGAAATGAAAATATTAGGTGTCCATATTTTAAATATAAAGATAAAGTTTATCTTACTATTGGCAAGATAAAAAATTAACTATTATAAAGAAAGGTTTTAACCTAAGTATTAATATTTGACATATATAGTGAGGTTGAACCAGAAATAAGAACATAATAATATAGATGAAAAAATGATCATTGATATAGTTGGACCTGATTTTAATGTCAGTAGTTATAACAAAATAAATTTTGATGACAATATTAATTTAAATGTTGAGGAGCTTCCAAATTTAAAGGCCCAAAATTTTTTTTATAGCAGTATGCTGGTTGTGCATGGAGACAAAATCACTAGCTGGTTGTGCTTTTTCCTTCTTTTTCTCGTAGCTGCCCGTGAGTTTTTCTAACTACTCGTTTTCTCTTTTTACGATTAATTTATGATATCACTAACAAAAATTTATGATTTAAATACACTTTTAATTCTTTTAATTTTATATAAATTTTAATTTGGTCCTTTTGATTCAAAAGGAGACAATATCACCTTTTTATTTGTTAAAATAATCTAATTTTATCTTTTGTCATATTATTCATTCAAAATTTAATATCAAAATTAAATATATGTTGATTTTGACTTTATTTATTTATTTAATTCTATTATCTCACACTTATATTTGGCGTCAATTAAATTGGCAGACTGTTAAATTTGGCATCAGACTTTAGATTAATATATGACAGAAGGACAAAGGTTGTTTTAAAAAATAACAAAACAATATTGTTTACATGACCAAATTAAAATTTTTATAAAATCAATAATATATGATATAATACAATATATCAAGGGTGTCTGTATCACATAGTTTTCCATTAGAGAGAGAGAGAGAGATATATATATATATATATTTCTCTCATCAAGAGTTAATTTGATGGGAAAATAATTTCAGCTGTTTTGTGATACATCTTCATTACAGAATGTAGTGGAATAATAACAGGAAAAAGAAAAACTACCCTATTATTTATTTATTTATTTATTTATATGTATTAATTTTAACTCTGATGAAAATTTGAACTCAACATTTTTTTATTTTAATAACTATTCTAGTGCTGTTGAACAAAAATTTATTAATATCTTTTGCTTTTTATCATTTTAATGGCCGTCTGCAATTTTAAAATCCATACAAATTCCATATAGTCTTTATTTAATATAGTATAATTATTAATTCTATGGTGTAATATTTTTTTCATTAGAGTATGACTTTATTTTTTTTTTCAGTTTCACTTTTTTGAGATACTAAATTTATACATAATCATTTGAAAATAAAAAAGTTGTGCAATCAAAATAAAATTATATCTTTAAATACTGTTACAAAAAATTTATGTGAAATATTACATTGATACACATTATAATTTTCTGCAACTATTACTATAGTTGTCGATCTTGCAAATGGTATAAATCTTACAAGTTATTTTGGTGGACTCGAGGACTAACATGCGTATTTTCAAGGCCTCGTTTGATGCTTAAATATAGAATTAATGTATTTTACTTTTATACCACTTTTAAAGTTCAAAGATTATTTATACTAATATAATTTTGGGACTTTCTAGTGCCTTTGCTCCCAAAACTTATCTAGTCACTAGTATATACTTATTCGGGAATGATCATGACTCGTGAGTCATGAGCAACTTTTGAAACTGCCAAATTGGAACAAAAACAAAATAAAAGTGGTCAAAGTTTATGGGTCCAAGTCGCAAAAGTAGGTACATAAAATTCTTGTAGTCAGCAATGGAGGGACTGGGATAGATTACGATAATTATGGGAGAGAAAATCTTTGGCGATAGCGTTTGTAAGATATTGATTAGATTATAGAAAATGCACAAGTAAGAGATAACTAGGATCTAGCCATCCCCACGTTTTTGACTTGAACTTTTCAATGTCACAGTTTCTTGTATCTAGCGACCCACCACGTGTTTGATTTGAATTTTTCATATTTCTGTCTTGTTCTGTGATTAGTTGTTGTTGTTTGTTTTGATTTGTTACTCTTTTGTCGCTATTGATAAGCAACAAATTATAGTGACCCCCTTTTCTCCAAGCAGATTTGAAGTTTTCCTGGTTTGCTCCCAAATCTGATCTTTCATTTATCTAATTGGCATCAAGAGAAAATGGTGCGAATCTGAAGAGATTGATCCCTGTTTTCTTAGTATAAGGCAATAAGGATATTGTCCATACTTGTGGTCTAGATCCCAACCTTCATATATGTTAGGTCGGGATACTAAGTTTTATTTTGGATATGAACGGAAAATTTAAGGAGAGAGCGAGTAATTTTTTTTTAAAATTTTAATTACTTCACCAATGATAATAATATTATATGATGGTACCCTCCCACGTCGGTCCCTATAAACATAGTGATATGCTGGACCCCGCCTTAATTAGTCTCGACCCTTGAGGTTGCGTCCCAACCTAACTTACTTTGAAAAAACAAAGTGGCTTACATCAGGGAATACTTTTCCAAGCTCCCATGCCTTTCTATAAATACCAAACTTCACTTCTTGTTTAGGCAGAACAGTAATCAACTGTTACTATCATAATATCCTGAAGCACTAATCATGGAGAGAAAATCACTTGCTGCCCTCTTCTCCATACTCATCCTTCTCTTTGCTGCTCGTAAGTCTTACTAGATATGTCATCTCATTCTACTTGTCTTTCCAGCTCCAGCTTTTGCTAGTTCAAAATTCAGTTGTCCAAAATTTAATTTCCCTTTTTTCAGGAAATATTTCGTCTTAAATGTTATTCTTTAGTAGGGTTCTCCAAATTTTAACTATCTCAATTTCTTAGAAGGACATAAAATGAAGCTGATTAATTAACTGTCCAAATATCACTTACACATATCATGATAGAGCATCATGTCACTTGATAATTATTGTATCAAGATTTTCAATTTGGTACTTTGTCATAGCGTGTTTCGATGGTATTTAAGCACTTAATAGATCAAATTGGATTCTATCAATTCTTTCTTCCTCAATTTTCTATCAATTGAGAGAGAGAGAGAGAGGATCCAAGAGAAAGGAGAGAGTATATAGGGTCTACTCAACTCTCCCTTCTCTCTCTCTCTCTCTCTCTCTCTCTCTCTCTCTCTCTCTCTCTCTCTCTCTCTCTCTCTCTCTCGAAGAAATTGAGAGAAAAAAAATTGAAAGAATCCGAATTCCTTGACAGACACATGAGCTGCACATATTAGACCATATACTTACCCATCATTGATAATGAATTTAATGTGAAAATGATATTAATTGAAAAAAAGATACTCTTTAGAGAATTGAACTGAGACTTTAAAATTAAGATAAAGCATATTTTTTGAGAATTAAAATGTTAAATTCATTCTTTAATTTTAACATTTTTTTCTTCTTCT
Source organism: Erythrophleum fordii (assembly GCA_032878935.1). NCBI lineage: Eukaryota > Viridiplantae > Streptophyta > Magnoliopsida > Fabales > Fabaceae > Erythrophleum > Erythrophleum fordii. The sequence continues at coordinate 14,653,321 of JAVQMF010000047.1, read as the reverse complement.
TCTCCTCCATCTTTCATGTTTTGAGTAATAAAGTAGTAATTAATTTATATATTAATTAATAAATAATGCGGTGCAGAAGAAATGGTGGTGAAAACGGAGGCAAAGACATGTGAGAAACCAAGCAAGTACTTCTCTGGAGGATGCATCGGGTCCACAGGCAACAGACAATGTGACTATCTGTGCACGAGACGAGAAGGATTTCGCAGGGGCGCTTGCAAAGGCCTTAAGTGCACTTGCACTAAAGCTTGCTGAGTGCTGAGCATATTACTCATCATATCAACATAGCATAAATAAATAAATAAAACCTAGCTATATATATATATATAGCTAGTTGCTGTTGATGAAATAAGCTCATTTTCTTTCCCATCTGTGGGAGAGTTGAAATGGGTTCTACAGGTTTCTCATGCTAGCTTCCTCGCTGGCGTTATGCTATACGTACCGTTGTGGTGTAATTGAATCCATTTTGTTATAAATGACAGTTTATATGCTCATGAGAAAACCCTAAAGAACTAAGAAGCATATCATTACATTCAACTCCATCACAATTGAGGAGTTTGGCAGAGTAGATAAAAGTGGATTGGCCTGGTCTATGTAGCTTGACCTACCATATACTGTGGGTTAAAAAAGTTGTTATACTTGTTTAATAAACAGGTCAAAAACCTTAATGTGGCCCACCAGACCCAGAATAATTAAAAAAAGTTTTAAAATGGTAAATAGTATTTATTATAATAATAAATATCTCAAATAATTAAATTTACGCTTTAAAACACTCAAACTCCTTCTAATTTCAACAATCAAACAAAAATAACTACTCAACTAATTTAAGTCTCATCAAATAATTAAAACAAAGTTTAAGAAAAAAATTAATAAAAATTTTTAAATTTTTTTTATCAAGAGCATTTAAATCTTGTTTATGGCCTGAAAAAAAAATTTCATTTTAAAAGGTCAATTTTTATCATAAAAGTTGAAATATCATTTTAATTTTTTAAATTATTAGGATTAATTTAGGAAAAATAATTTTAAAAAATAGGCCAGCTTGCAGGCGCAAGTTATGTGAATTAGTAGGCCAAGCCATCATGATTCTAATATTTCCCGAGTTAACCAAAATTAAACCCACCGTTCTATCAGTGAGTTCCACCTATTTTGTTAGCTCTAGGGTTGGGACTTTGCGTCAGTTATATCAGCACCAATTTATTATATCCTGGCATCACCTCAAAAGAAAAAAAGAAAATGCTACATCATCCATTTCCGTTAAAAAGCAAATTACCGTTGGCACCGTTGATTTTTGTAATACTGCATGGCCCCACAATTGGACTGCTACAGAATCACATTTGCAGAGGCAATGTATCTCAATAGTCATTGACGAGGATTGATTTAGCGCTACTGAAATTATTTACACAATTAAAAATTTTGATTGATCTTTCCTAGTATGTTTACATTGGAGCCAGTAATTACATTACTCTTGATGCAGCTCACCGTGATACACCTATAGGTACCTCTAGTAAGGGAAAAATCATTGTAGGAAATGGTGCTAAAATAGATATTCTTAATATTTGTTGCTCCAAAACAAATTACTTTATGTTAATAATATTTTACATGCTTCTCATATAGCCAAAAATCTTTTTAGTAATTCAAAACTCACTACTGATAATAATGTGTTTGTTAAATTTCATCTCTATAAATGTTTTGTGAAGGACAAGGTCAGAAGAATAGTGTTGCTACAAGAGAGACTTGACGAAGGACTCTACAAATTGGACATTGCTCCTCCTTTAAATAGCCTCTCATCACCCAGAATAAATGCATGTTAGTCCTTGAGTCCACCAAAATAACTTATAAGATTCAACCATTTGCAAGACGAACAACTATAGTAATAGTTGCCGAAAATTATAATGTGTATCAATTTAATATTTCATATAAATTTTTTGTAACATTATTTAATGATATAACTTTATTTTTATTGCATAATTTTTTATTTTCAAATGATTATGCATAAATTTAGTATATCAAAAAGGTGAAATTGAAAAGAAAAAAAATAAAGTCATACTCTAATACAAAAAAATGTACACTATAGAATTAATAATTATACTATATTAAATGAAGACTATATGGGATTTGTATGAATTTTAAAATTGTAGACGGCCATTAAAATGATTAAAAAATTAATAAATTTTTGTTCCATAGCACTAAAATCGTTATTAAACTTAAAAATATTGAGTTCAAATTTTTGTCAGAGTTAAAATTCATAGAAGTTGATAGCAAAACTTGTCTATTTGCTAAAAAAATTGATGTATGCCTTAATGGATGTATGTTCTACTACAAATATAACATAAATGAGAGGGCCTTAATATAAAACTAGTAGACTTGGTTAGAGACAAACTTCTAAAGAGATTCAATTAAAAAGAACATATTATTTACTAATTATTCCTAAATTGTAAAGGCTTTATGCCTCAATGAGTTTTGTAGCTTATGCTATATAACTAGAATAACAAAAAACATAAAAGTGCATTGTGTCATCCTTCAAAAGATAAGCACAGAAGATTTTTAACAAGATATATTTCAATTTTACCATAAAACCATAAAATGTTAGACTTAGTTTATATACAAATGAGTTCACTCTTTACAGTCAATTTGTTTCAAGATATTCATGTTGACCTATGATAATCACTCCTTACAAATTTTCTCCTTACTTGTGCATGGTTGCTTCTCATTTTTTTTTTTTATAGCAATAATTCTTGGATTGCAAAATCTCAAGATTAAGATTAATGTATTTTTGTAGCTATTGATTTGAATTAAAAATGTTATAGGAGAAAGGATTATCAACTTTTGATGTTTTTAAAAAGTAGAATTTCCACATGAAAGTAGCATTAACATGGACACATGAAAGTAGCATTATGAGGGTGGAGTATTGTTGGAAATTTAGCTTGTCTTTATTGTATGTACAACTCAAAAGCTTTTACTCTAAAATATGGGAAAAAGAACTCTTGGTTTAATTTCTATTAATATTTTTTGCCTAAGGACCATGTTTTTAAAAGGAATCAAGATGCATTTAGGAAAAAAAAATAGAGTTCAACAAGATCTCTTTACCCCTAAGATTGGATAAGGAAGAATCATGGTAATATGTTAATACCCTTTCTAAAATCATAGAGTATGGGGTTTCTAAATTGCCAAGACATGGAGAAAATCATAAGAGGATGAAAAAGAATATATTTTGGGAGCTTCTATATTGAAAATATCTTTTGGTTCATCATAATTTAGATATTATGCACATAGAGAAAAATGTGTTTGATAATATATTAATATTGTTTGGATATTAAAGCAAAGACCAAAGATATGGAAGTTAAGATGAATTTGAAGGAATATTATAAGTGGAGATATTTAGAGCTAGAAGGATTACCTACTAACAGAGTGTTTAAGCTAAAAAATGAGTTCACTTTCATATTGGAGCAAAGAAAAGCTATGTGTGAGTGGGTAAAAAGATTAAAAATGCTCAATGAGTATTTCTCAAATTTGTCAAAATACATGGATTCAAAAGAAGGAAAGTTATTTAGATTGAAGATTGTCACATCTTTATAGAATGTTTGCTATCAATCACTTTCAATGCAGTACCTAAGCAAATATGAAAACCTATAACTGAGGTAAGTCAATTCTTTAAAGATCTATGTTCAGTTATGTTAAAGATAGATAATTTAATGCAAATGAAACATAACATTCCAATCATTCTTTGCAAGTTAAAAAGAATATGATCGATTGATTCTTTTGATTCTAGGGAACATTTACTAGTCCATTTTCCATTTAAGGCTAGGGTCGGTGGCCAAGTATAGTACTAATAAATGCATCCCTTTAAATGTAATTGATACTTAGTTGATATTCTCACAATTTTTAATTAATTTATATTGTTAAAATTTCTAATTATCTAACTATTTGTCATGGGTCTATACAAGTTAAACATATCAAAACGAACTATTAAAAATAAATCTCATGTGGAAAGTTCTATTTGCGAGGCATATTCATCACAAAATGTATCGCATATTTGTTCATACTACTTCAAGTCACATGCATATTTGATATTAACAAAAGTTGCTCAAAATGATTATGTAGAGAAAGAAAAGGAAAACAAACCAACTTTATTAGTTATCTTTAAAGTTGGACATCAATTTGAAAAGTACTCAACTCGTTATTTAGATGATAAGGAACTGGGCATTACTCATCTTCACCTCTTGTTGATTTGTGATAATGTTAAGCTATATCTTGAGTAAGACAAAGACTTATGACTATGTTAAGGGTAATGATTATTTGTACACCAAAATTGATATTGCATTGTAGAACTTTTGAGCATGATGTGAGAAGATCAAATCTAAACATTATCTTCAAAGAAATTGACTCAATGATTAAGGAGAATTTTGCTTAGTGGTTTAAAAATTTTGTATGTGGTGACATTATTATTGCTTTTGATAGATATATTTCATATATAATTACTCATTTGCATAATGTTACTTATTTTTCTCCTCAACTTGTTCCTTAATCAACCCATATTTTCTACCAATGTATATTTGAAAGATTTAGCCTAGATACAATTTAGAGAGATATAAACATGGCTGATATATTTTTTCAATGGATATAAGTTTTGCATTGAAGCTTGAAGCATTAGGAAGAAGACAACGAATAATATCTTTGTTAAAGATATAAGGGAAGATGAAGAAAATGAATTTTTTGACAATTTTAAAGAGGTGGCATAATTACAATTTTCAGGAGAACATGTGAAAAAATTATTCTTATTTTACTGTGATTGGTTTGATCTTGTTATAAATTGTGCAATGAAGGAACACAAACAATATGGCAATGTTGAAATTAAACAAACCATAAGGTATAAAAAATTTAATCCATATGTATATGCAACACAAGCTGTACAAGTTTATTATATGTCACATCCCATGAAAAGTAGAGATAAAATAAATTGGTGGATTGTTATTAAAAATAAACCAAAGGGTTTAATGGATGATCATCATATATTAGCGACTATTTACTAAAATGATTATGCTTATGTTAGTATAATAGATAATGACATATTTGGTAATACCTTATAATAAGATGAGGGAGAAATAGAAGAGATGGATCCTAAAGATGAGAAGAATGTAGGGACTAAAGATGAGGAGTAGAACACTAGAGGTTAGAATCAAGATGAAGATGAAGATTATTTATTTGTATTATAATATGTATATCGATAATATTTAATAAAATAATATTTATTATTTAATTGAAAGGTTCTTGAATCCACCATCAATTATTATGAACCAACACTTATACATTCCAAAAACATTCAATTATTTTTAATAAAAATTTAAAAAAATAAATAAATTTTGAAAAGTTACGCTTCATGAGAAGCCTAGAAGAGCTGCAAAGCTTCACATTTCATGAATATCAATTTAATTATATATATATATACACACACACACATACACACAGACACTTCTTATTTTTTCCATGTTCATCATTTTCTTTTCTTTACTTTTTCTTAACAGCAACTATCAGAAATAGATTTATGGGTAAAAGTCATGAAAGCAATAAATAAAAAAAAATAAATGCTTAATGTACAGTAAATAGTAAGTTGTACTCGGACAAGATGTGGTACATGAAGGTGTTCAACAGTTATCACCAGCAAATTCCCCAGCAAAAAATGACATTGCAATCCATGCAAGATCAAATCAACATATTGAAGAAATTTTATAATCAATTTTTCCAAAAAAAATATTTGTCTGAACAAAAAGATCAAGAGAACAATGATGATAATGACAATAAATAAATTTTAATTTTTATTTATTGTCATTATCATCATTGTATAATGATAATGACAATATATGTTATTAAGTCATGTATAAAATTATTATGTGTTGGGAATAATTTTTATTGAATTTATTCATGTAACTTTTAATTACTTGTGTTAATTTAATATCTTAAAACATATTTTATAAATTAAAAATTATATATTAATTTAATATATTTTATTTTAATAATATATAATTACCATATAATCATGTGAAGTTGTGTAAAGATGCAGGAAGCTCTGAAAATTGAAATGAGATGGCAGCAACACACTCTCTCACTCTCTCTCTCTCTCTCTCTCTCTCTCTCTCTCTCTCTCTGAAAATTGAAATGAGATGGCAGCAACACACTCTCTCACTCTCTCTCTCTCTCTCTCTCTCTCTCTCTCTCTCTCTCACTCAAAAAAGGAGAATGCAAGGTCTTCTTTATATCTTTATTAAGTTTTTCATTTTTTTAAAGACTAGATTTAAGTTTTTCAAGTAAAATAGGATTAGTATATAATTTTTAATAATATTATTATAAATATATAATTATTTAATCAAATTATGTATTTATTACATTTTAATTAGAGAACTTGATAACAAAAATATATAAAAAACATAACTATTTTCACCAAAAAGTAAAGGAAAAAATACACCTCTCTAATTATAAGTGATTTATAAACACCCCTTCAACTTTAAATATCAAAATATTCCCATGAACTTTTCATCCTTTAGCATTTATAAATTTTGAAATTTAGGATTGGAGTGTTTTATCCTTCTGCACATTTTTTTAAAATAAATGTTTTAACCACCATTATTTACTTTCAAATCAATAGAAACATATCATTTGATGAGTGAAAGTGTGTGGAGTGACACCTTCGTTGACAAAAAATGGGAAACAACTTTAGATGATAAAAGTTTAAGGGCGTTAAAGGAGGTGTTTACAAATAGTTTGAAATTGAAGGCTGCATTTTTTTTTTCCTATTTAAACTAATTAAAACTTCCACAGAGTACCCAACTTAAGAATTATAAAGAACTTTCTAAATCAAATAAAATGATCCAATGAGTTATCTTAAAAATAATGATTACATGATCAAAGCTCTGATCTGTAATCCCTTTCCCTACCACTAAAATTACCCCTTTTAATATCATTCTCCTACCTTTGAACATAGAGCCATTCATAAACAAAAAATAAAGCCTAAAAAGAATGGCAGCAGTAAACCACATGCAAAAAAGAATATACGAGGGATAGATTGCTTTCCTTGATGTCTTTTCAGGAATTGGAATTTGCTCCTCGGACGATTTCTTATGCAAGTGAACATCCATAACTTTTTTCATATGCTCAAAATTAAACCCTCTAAACCTCTACCTTTCTTACACCCACCTACCTATTCCATAGATAATCTTTTCTTAGAAGTGAATCCTGAAGAGTCAGAGCATAGTTTGCGGGTAATTGATTCTCACTATCAATATTTGCCTTTGAACAAAGGAAGAAGAAGGAAGATGTGCATATTGCAACGTGCCACATGCTCTAAACAATGTAAAACAGCAAAACATGAAAGAGTGAGAGAGAATTTAAAAAAAAAAAAAAAAGAGATACACGCGGATTTAGATTTTCTCAATTTCTTAAAAAAAATTGACAATGTTAATTTCAAAATAATTAGACACATTGTATTTAAGATTTCACAATTTAAATACGTCTTTCTTATAATGTATTTATCTTTCTTTAAAATTAATACGGTCAATTTATAAAGAAATTAGGAATCCAAAACTGATAGATGCACAAGGAGAAACTAGTGACATTGTACCTATGCTAAAACCAGTAGTTTTGACTTGTTTCAAGCTTCCAGCTTGTTGCTGCCATGGCCAATGCCACAAAACCAGCCAGAGCGAAATCCTGCTGGAACCGTCTCAGAAGTGTCTTCACGAGATTACAGCGCCATTGCTTTATAGTTAGCAAGATGCAATGGAAATTCATCATCCCTGATTTTAGTAGTGACTAGGCATTAAATAACCTGTCTAGAAGATGCTCATGAGTTTTTTCAGCTGAACACGCACACAAGGTAACTTTGATAAAACCTGAAGGGTTGTTATCCTCAATGGCATTAGAGCCATTTATAAAGAGATCATCACGCCAAATGGTACTTTTCTTTTCCACTAATAGAAATTCTAACAGCTAGAATAGTGAGAGTGCAATGGCTAGGATAAAATAAATGTGTTAATCAAATCTGTGATGAATTCGAGGTTCAATAGTGTCATGAAAGAATTAGCCACATAATGGAATTTCGGTCTACACTGGCACCATAATGCCAGATTGGGGTCATTATTTGTATTATTTGTGCTATTCTTTGTATTTAACCTAATTTATAAATTATAAATAGACATACAGAGTACAAAGCCAAGTAAGTTAATCAATTTCATGTACAATATTCTTCTATTTCTACACAAATTGAAGGTTAGGTTATAAGAAATACCATCATCCCCTCTTTGATTCTTTCAGCAGTCAGCACCCATAGCTATAACATTAAGTCCTAACCCATGATATAAAAAAAGAAAAGAGAAAAAAAAAAAACCAACTGCTGAATGAACGAGAAAACTGAACTCAAGAAAAGCAAAAAGGGGGAAAAAAATTAAAAAAGGGTCCTTTTTGGACCGCTGAGGACAACATGACAAATAGGCTCTGTAAGATGTCTTATACCGAAACCCAAGTTCCTTCTCCAGCATAAATAATATGAAAATCAACCTTGTCATCACTTGAATCATATAGCACGAAAAACATAGATGGATCACTCCTCCTGGATGGTATAAGTGAAAACTCCAAGCCAATATTTAAAGTTCTATATAATATTCATATGTTGAGCATGTTAATTTCAACATTGGGGATAAAAAGTTCAAATCTTAAATTATCAAAAACCAAGTTCAGTTTATCCAAGAATAGAGCTGAGAAGAAGAAATACCAGAAGATAAGCACCACATTAATGCTGCCATGCCTGCACAGGGATAAGCCTCATTCCCATTTCTGCATATTACATACTACTTACACTAGAACAGATTTTAGAGTTTTACATTTTAGATGTTATCATAATCATTCATTTGCTACTAGAAAATGGATACTTCTATATAATATTATCCTTTCAAAGGTTTACATCTATATTTTTCTAATCACGAATCAAGACACGAGCACCGCTAATCATAGTTTCATTCTGCCTTTAAAATTCATAACCTTAAGTAAAAATCACTTAGCACAAGAAATATCACCCTGACACATTTTTTCTACATACTTATCCAATAGATATATATTTCTCTCATCAAGAGTTAATTTGATGCAAAAATAATTTCAGCTGTGTTGTGATGCATCTACATTACAGAATGTAGTGGAATAATATTCGGAAATTGCATTGCAGAACTTTTGAACATGATTTGAGAAGATTAAATCAAAACATTAGTTTCAAAGAAATTAACTCCATGATTAAGGAGAATTTTGTCCCTTGATTAAAAAAATTTGTATGTGGTATCATCATTATTGCTTTCGATAGATGTATTTCATATATAACTATTCATTTGCATATTGGTACTTATTTTTCTCCTAAAGCTAGTCCTTAATCAACCCATATTTAGTGATAAAATATATTTAAAAGACTTAGTTTGGAGACTATTTGAAAGATACAAATATGGTTGATATATTTTGTCAGTGAACATAAGTTTCACACTGAAACTTTTGGAGCATTGAGAATAAAAAAATAAATAGCAAAGTTTGTGTAAAAGTCACAGGAGATAGATGGAGAAAATGATTGCATTGGCGTCCTTAAAAAAGTGATACAAGTACAATTTTTTGGAAAACTTATGAAAAAAATTATTCTTATTTTATTGTGATTGGTTTGATCTTGTTATGAATTGCGAAATAAATAAACACAAATAATATGAAATTATTGAAATTAAACATAGTATAAGGTATAAAAATTTAATCCATTTGTGTTTATAAAATAATTTGTACAATTATTATGTGGCATATTCCATGAAGTAGAAATAAATTAGATTGGTGTGTTGTTATTAAAAATAAACCAAGGGATTTAGTGGATGTTCATTATACATTAGAAAATGCTTGCCAAGATAATGAGACTCATGTTAGTTGATTAGATAATGACATATTTGGAAATAGCTTATAAAATAAAGAAAAAAATAGAAGAGGTGGATTCCAAAGATAAAGAGAATCTAGGGACTGAAGACAAGAAGCTGAACCCTAAAGGTTAAAATCAAGATGAGAAATGAAGATTAATTATTTCTATATAATATGTATATCAATAATATTTAATAAAATATTATTTATTGTTTCACTGGAAAGATAAATCCCCAATCAATTCTTATGTACCAACACATACCCACTTCACAAACATTCAATTAATTTTTATAAAAAAAATTTTTAAAAAAATTAAAAATTGAAAAGTCATGCTCTATGTGAAGCCTAGAAGAGGTACAAATAGTGACAAGCTTCACACTTCACAAATATCAATTTAATTTAATTATATATATAGATATATATATACACCTCTTATTTTCGCTTTCTTCTTTATCTTTTTTTTTCTGCTTCTTCTTCATAACAAGTATCAAAAAAAAATTGTAAGGGAAAAATAAATAAATAAATAAAGATTTGTGTGAGAGATAAGGAAGAGAAAAGAGAATATTGGAAAGATGTGTGTTATCTATTGCTCTGATGAGGCCTATATATATATATATATATACATAAAGAGAGAGAATCCCAAAAAATAATAACTAATATCTACATAAGATAACTCCTAACAATATCTACACAAGATAATTCCTAATAATGATAAACATTATCTACACAAGATATAAGGATTATCTACAAAAGATAAAGATTAAGATAATAATAATATATTATTGTTATTCAATATCCCCCTCAAACTCAAGATGGCTTGACAGAAAACAACTTAAGTTTGTCTACTAGAAACTGGAAGTGACTAGGATTAAAAGATTTTGTGAACAAATAAGCCAGCTAGTGTTTCGCTTGAATAGGAACAAGTCTGATGGTACTTCGAATAACATGTTACCGAATGAAATGACAGTCAATCTCGATATGTTTGGCTCGCTCATGGAACACATCATTGTGAGCGATCTTAATAGCTACTTGACTATCACAATATATGTCAGTGGAGGATTTCTGAGAACTAAATTATCAAGCAGCCAACAGAGCCAAAGAATTTCAACTGTGGTGTCTGCCAATGCACAATATTCTGACTCAGTGCTGGATCGAGAAGCTAGAGTCTGTTTCTTACTTCTCCAAGAGATAAGAGAATCACCAAGAAAAATATAAAATCTAGTAGTGGATCGACGATCAGCATGGTTACCTGCCCAATCAGCATCGGAGTAGGCTTGTAAAGTGAGAGAAGATCTAGTAGAAAGTGAAGGCCATGGTACAAGGTCCCCTTGACATATCGAAGAATCCAAAGAACAGCTACATAATGAGTAGTCCTCCGGGGCTCAGACATGAATTAACTAATAATGTGAACCACGTAAGCAATATCCGAACGAGTCATTGTACGATAAATGAGTCCCCTAACTAGCTGCTTGTAACATGTGGGGTTTTCTAACAAGGTCCCATCAGTAGGAACAAAGTAAGTGTTAGGCTCAATGGGAGTATTCTCAACCTCCTCGTCAGTAATGAAAGCCCGAGATATCAAATCAGTAGCATACTTAACTTGCGAAAGAGAGATACCAGTCTCCCCATGGTGGACCTCAAGACCAAGGAAGTAATTTATCCTTCCAAGATCTTTCATCTCAAATTTTTGCCCCAAGTAAGTTTTAAGCTTCTGAACTCCTGTCAAGTCACAACTTGTAATAATCATGTCAACAACATATAGGAGAAGTAGGATAATACCATGGTCATTTGTCGGAACAAATAGAGCAGAATCCTGAGAGCTACAAGTGAAACCAAGATGACTCATTGTAGTACTGAACTTAGCAAACCAAGCTCGATGGGCCTGCTTAAGTCCATAGAGTGCTCGACGAAGATGACAAACTTTATCTTTCAGATGCGAATATCTAGGAGGCGGCTTCATATAAACTTCTTCCTCCAAATCACCATTTAAGAAGGCATTCTTGACATCCATCTGATGAAGAGTCTAGTGCTTAATAGCAGCAATAGCAAGGAGGTTGTGAACAGAAGTAATTCGAGCAACGGGAGCAAAAGTCTCCTCATAATCAATACCGTACTCCTGAGTGAATCCCTGGGCCACCAAATGGGCCTTGTGCTACTTTAGAGAACCATCTGAGTGAGTCTTATTCTTGTAGGCCCATCTGCACCCAACCAAAGTCTTACTAAGAGGGAGATCAACAAGATCTCAAGTGTGCATTTTCTCCAAGGCTTGCAGTTCTTCATCCATAGCTTGCTGCCAAAGGGGATCTCTATAAGCTTCTTTATAAGATTGGGGTTCCTGAAATTGAAGGATGGTGGAAAGACAATGGTAATCATTGAGATAGGAGGGAGGATGTCTTACGCAAGTGGACCGAGTGATGGTGGACGACACAAGCTTTGTAGGCGCAGCATGTGCTGGAGGATCAGAGACAGTAGGCTCATCTAGAGTGGGCGCTGTGTCAGGCGTGTGAATGAGCTCAGTGGCAGAGGCTGCACCTAAGTCACTAGAGAAAAGATCAATAGAAATATCTATAAAAATAGGAGGTGAGGGAGTAGAAAGAGAGGAAAAATTAATCAATGATGAAAACATCCTGTGTTCCCAGAAAAAAAACATGACGGGAGACGCAAATGAGGTGAGAGATGGGGTCCCAATAACGGTAACCCTTATGTTCAGAATCATAACCAAAGAAGCAACAGACACGGGCACAGGCTTGCAATTTGGTGGTCTAATGAGGCGGAAGGAGGACAAAGCAAACACAAGCAAAAAACTTTTAAGAGACTATAGTCAGGAGGCAAACCATGAAGATGCTCAAAAGGAGAAATATTACCAAGAACTGGTGAAGAGACTCTATTAATACAGTAAACAGCAGTTAATGCTGCTTCACCCAAAAATTGTTCAGGACAAGAAGAGGAAATAAGTAGGGCTCTGACGAAATCAAGATTATGACAATGTTTACATTCAGCCTGACCATTTTGCTGAGAGGCGTAAGGACAAGAGTACTGAGAAATAGTGCCCTGAACATTAAGAAAATTGAGCAACTTAAAATCATGATACTCTAAAGCATTATCATGATAAAAAAATTTTATAATTTTAGAGAACTGAGTTTAAATCATAGTAACAAATTTGATATAAATATCATATAACTGAGATCGATTTTTCATCACATATATCCAAGTAAAACATGAATAATCATCCATAAAAATCAGAAAATATCGAGAGCCTCCCATAGAAGGAGTAGGCGCGAGGCCCCAAATATTTGAATGGACCAAATCAAAAATTAAATTAGCAATAGAATCATTTTTATTGAATGATAAAGCAGGCTGTTTTGCAGTTTGACATGAAATGCAATGCAAAGACTTATCATCGACTCGACCTAAGAGACCACTAGAAAGTAAAGGACGAAGTTTATTCAGAAAAGGATGAGCAAGATAGTGATGCCATAAATCAAGATATGAGGATGTAATAGTAGCACACAATCTAGGAGAAGTGACTTCAGGGAGATGTAGTGAGTTGAGCTCAAACATATGGCTAACTTTGTGCCCAATTCCGATAACCTATCCTGTCTAAGAATCCATCACAACACAACCACGTTTGTTAAATAATACATCATAGCCCATATCAACAAATTGTCCAACAAAGATAAGGTTAAAGCCAATAACGGGGACAAATTATGTGTCATGGATAGATAAAGAGGGCAAAGATATAGTACCAATATAACTAACAGGCATTTGGGAATTATCAACAGTGTGTATAGAGTGAGCAGTAGTATTTGGAGACATAGAAGAAAAGAAGTTTTTTTAACTAGTTATATGGTTGCAACAAGCAAAGTCAAAGAACCAAAAAGTACCTAAGGGAGTAGCTAAGGCAGCAGGTGGGCTAGAAGTATTAGAGATAAGCTTATGGAGTAAAGCCTCGAGGTTTATGGTGGAGGATCCCGGAGTGGAATTGGCAGTGGTGGCAGGAACTTCATCAGTGACAAATAATGCAGGATTGGAGAAGTTAGACCTGGTTGATCGCCCTTGATCAGACTTAGGAGGGCAAGTGGGGCATGCTTCAATAAAGTACCCAATCTTCTTACAATAGCGGCAAAACTGAGTAGGGCAACTTGTAGCAATATGTCCCTTCTTGTGACAAGTTCTGCACTCAATATAGGGACATTGATCAAAAGTGTGATTTTCCTGAAGGTAGTGACAACAAGACTTAGAGACTTGTCCAAATGCAGCAAAGGCCATCTCAGGAGTGCATTGCAAAAGGCCCAATCGAGTTTCCTCAGAGCGGAGACAAGGAAGAGCATCCTCAAGAGTGGGAAGTGGGCTTTGATGAAGCAGAGAGGCTCGAACAGGCTCAAAATTATCCGTGAGAGCCATTAGAAATTGAATGAGATAAAGTTGATCTCTATACCAAAAGAAAGCTTGTGCATCTTTCTCGCACTTGAAAATAATTTTTAAATAGGCCAACTGATCCCAAATAGACTTAATCTTGGCCAAAAACTTATACAATGGCTGTGAACACCGTATTTTGTCCGGGCATGTGCCAAAAATAATAATAAAATCAAATTAAAAAAATATATATGCGATTAAAAAAAATAAACAAACAAAGAGAAAACAAAAAATTTAGAAAGACAAAAAAATCAACAAAAAGAAAAATTAAAAGGAAAAAAATCAAAAATAAAATCAAAAATATATAAAAAATAAATAAAAGCCCATTAATCCCAAAATCAAAACAAAAAAGAAATCAGCAAGGGAATAATAGAAATAAATTGGGCCAGAAAAAAAAAATTGGGCTAATAAAAAACAAAGTAAAGAAAAAATGGAACCCAAGTCTGAAGCCTAACTTGAAGCCCAACCCAGATCCAAATGGAAACCCTAGCAACATGGTCCCCTTCTATTCGGTCTTCTGGCAAACACAGGCAGACACACAGGAGAGACAGACAAAAACGAGGATAGACACACACAGCGCCGCGGAAACTGGGAGCTCGTTCTGATTCATTCTAGACTTCACGAAGAGAGCTAGGCTGGAGCATTAAGGAGGATTGTTTTCATTTCATTCTTCGGGTCTTTGGTGCGTCAGACGTGAAAACTGAGGGGAGACGTAGAAAGAAACAAAAGGATTCTGCATCTTTATTCTTTTGGCTGGCTCTGGTTCTAGACGCTGGAGGACAACAATTGCTTCATTCATTCGATTTAGCTTTTTCGGACTTGAGACAAGACGCTGCAGCTGGGAGAAGTTGGGAGACGCTAAAGGAGCTACTGAGTCTTCATTCTTCTTTGCCTTTGGGCTTCAGCAAGGAGAAGGAAGCGAACAGAAAGAGGGGGTGCGAGAGAAGGGGCTTCTGAGGGCATAAGACGCCGAGAGAGGAGAAGGGAACTGAGCCAACGAGAGCTAAGTGGAGGAAGACACCGAAGAGGGTAAAGGTACAAAATACAGATTCCTGTTTCGATGCATAGTTCATATATCCTGCTTATGGTTTAACTTATATCTGTATTCGGGTGGATATGCCTCCGATGGAAATCCAATTTTTGTGCTTCCTGCTCATTGAGTTGCTGTTTGATTTTCCGTCTATATTCATTATTCGTTCCCTTGCCCCAGCTTCCAGTAGGAGTTGAATAAATTTTGTTGCATGGTTCTTACTTGTTTGGGATTGTTGTACTTTGATTTCTGGCCTTTACCATATTTCATTTGGTTGGATCGTATGTGAATGCCGTCTCCCCTCTCAGTGACAGAGGATAAGGAATTTGGGATTCAAAATTGTTTGAATTTATATCGTGCAAGTCTCAACTTTTGATCTATATTGCTCTCTGATTTGGCACTGTGTTGGATTGCGTGATTATAGATTACTTGCTGCATGGTATGGGGTTTTACTTAAATTTGGGATGGTGAGACAGCTGGGTAGGGATGGTTCCCAATATGGCACGAGAGTTCTGTTTGGTCTCAAGGAAAATTCAGTGTAGAGTTTTGCCCGTTTAATTGTTTATACAATTAGGATTTTGTTTTACAGTTTGTTGGGACCTATTACAATGTTTGAACTGTGAAGAGAGATTTTCGTGGATAGGCTTGGCTCTACTTATTCGTTCATGTTGATGAGTCATCTGATAGCTTTCATGAACTTGTCAAATTCCTTTATTGTGCCATGACACAGTCCCTCCATTAGCAAGTATGGCTTGGTTTTTGGGTGATCATATGTTTATGCTTTCGTGTTGTTGAGCACGTCCCTCTTCCCGTCACAAATTTATTCAGTTTTTGGCTTTTACTTTGCCTTTTTGGGCTTTTGAACTTTGGATTGACTTCTGATCCCAAAATCATTTTACTGCATTCGTACATGGGTTGGGTAAATTGATGGAGAGTACTAAAAAGGATCTGCAAATAGAGGAAATCCGATAGTTTTGATGCTTCTCCATGTCTTGGCATAAGGAATCTTAAACTTGGATTTGTGAGTTTAAAAATAAGGTTATCTGGCCATAAGAAAATGTTTGTTTAAAAGGATTTATTTTGGGTCAATGATAATTGATGCTTTGTATTTCTTTTTCTTTCTTTAACTAAACACATGAATCTATGATCTGGGTGTGGTAATTCAAGTTTTATGTTGCTTTGATGTTGTAAAAAGTTTTGACCTTATAAGCTGAATAAGCTCCATTTGATGCCATTTTTAGTTTGAATTTTGATTAGTTCTTAATGAAACTTGGGCCTGAACAACTTATCTCTTTTCTTTCTTTTCTTTTTCATTCGAACGTGGGGAATAACAAAATTGGTGGAGAGGATACAAGAAGGTGTCCTGAGTACTAGAGATCCAAGGAAAAGCTGAAAAGAAATCTCATGAGTTATTCGGTCATTAAGAAGAATGATGATAAGCTGAGAAGTGGAAAGGAAACATTCTGGAGAAAGGTGCTGCTGCGACATTCTGTTTTCTCTCTCTGGGCGAGGCCCATGAACTAGAGGTTCATGATCTGATGGAAACAAGAAGGCAAGAAGCAACCCGAGGAGATGGTTGGAAGAGATATCCTATGGGTCATCAAGGAGGGCGTTAAGAAGATGGAACTCAGAGACAAACAATTGACTGTGGTTTAATCCTTCCACATTTCTATTTTTATCATTTTTGTCAATATTGTCTGGAATTATGATGTTGGTTTGATTGACCACAAGAACACACTATCACAAGTTACCTTATACTTGTACGTGTTTTATTGATATTCTACTTTTATTTTTGTTTTAGAGTTGCCGCGTGAGATTTTATATCTCCTCAGGCGCATAGGATTAACCAAAGTGTCACGTGTGACAATAAGTCTCCTTGGTGCTTATTGGTATTTTTTTTTTATATCTGTAAGTTTTGTGTTCCAATCTCCTTACAAAATTAATTTTGTTTTCAAAAAAAATCCTAAGAAAAGAAAGTGTGCTTAAAAAAAAAAAAAAAAGAGATTTTAAATTATTAAAACATGATTCAAAAAAAAAGAGGGTTCAAAAGACTAGATGGAGTTTTTGGAAAATATATAGTTTTGTTTTAGACAACATAAAGTATAAAAAATAAAAAATAAAAAATAAAAACCTTTTTTGACAATAAATAAATTACTAATTAAAAAAAAGAGCCTTTTCTTTTCCTTTTCTTAAAAATATGGAAATTAGTATTTTAAAAGAAATTTTAAAGTTAGTTATTCCTCTTTTGACTAGATCTCTTGAAAAGGAAAAAAGATAAAAAAAAATAAAGAAAAAGACAAAAGTTAAAAATAAAAAATAAAAAATAAAAACAAAAAAAAGAGATAGACTAAATAAATTGAACCAAAAGCAAAAAATCAAAATACAAGAAAATGTAAGAAAGTCAAAAATTAAAATCAAATCAAATAAAAGTTTTGAAAATGTAAAAAAGAAAAAAGTTTTTTCAAAAATATATATATATATATATATATATAAATAATAACAAAAATAAAAACAATAAATTAAGCAAAACAAAAAATGAGAGACAAAATAAAAATGAAAAAACAAAAAAATGATAAAGAGACTAAGAGAGAAAAAGCAAAAGTGCAAGAAAAGTAAAATTAAATTTATCTTTAACAAATCAAAACACATCAAGCAATTTCAAAAATCGTTTTGTTTGTTAAAGAGAAAAGTAATTTATTTTCTTCATCTTTTCGTGAAAAAAAAACAATACCCAAATTAAAAAAATTAAATTAAAAAAAATTTTTAATAAATAACCTACTAAGAAAATAAAAAAGAACTTCAACCAAATACAATTTTCTATGCCGAACTACGTGGACTTTGATCCCTTTCGAAGGGTACGTAGGCCCTAGGCTTTCATCTTAGGTCAAGTCCGCTTTTGTAAATAAACATTTTCTCTTAATTTTATTTTATTTTAATTTCTTTTATTTTATTCCCTTTTCTTTATTTTATTCTTTGAATTCCTTTTTGTTTTGCCTTTAATTTTCTTTATTCTCTTAAATTTTATTTCCTTAAAATTTTTATTTCTGTTCTTTGCATGTGGTTGGTTAGGGAGAATTAAAATAGAATAGAGGCCATATTAATTTTGCACAACTGACTTAGGGTAACCGTTCTTAAGAACGGGTGTAGTGGGGTGCCTAACACCTTCCCCACTCACAATCGACTCCCGAATCCAAATCTGGTTTGCAGACCATTTTTCAAATTAAAAAGGTTTTTCCAAAGTTTTGCCTTTTCAAAAATAAAATTTTGGTGGCGACTCCTGAACCCTATTTATTTTTACTTCTTATCTTTTTACAATTTCGATTTTTGATTTCTTAATTTTGGCGCCACGCGGTCGCATTTTCGGGTGTGACAGTTTGGCGACTCCACTGGGGACAATTAGAGAGTCAAGCCCAAGTTAAGTTTGTTGTGCAAAATGTTATGGCCTTACTTTTATTTTGGTTCTCCCGTTTGGTTGTTGTTTGTCTCACATGATTAGGATAGATAACATTCTATTCACATGCTTGCCTCATTACTTTATTTCATTGATTATATATATAACATGTGTTAGGATAGATAACATGAGGAATAAAATCGTAGGGTAGATGACCATATTTGTATAGTTTATTTCTTTTGGCTTATATCTGTATATACAGTTCTCTGCCTTTTGTTATGCCAATCTACTTAGCAGATGAGGGTTGGGTAATCTATAGGATGGAAGGTAAACGCTCTCCTCACACACATCACTGAGACACAAATATCTCACACACGTTATGGGCCCTATACCCGGGTCTGAGTGCTCTTTAGGTTAGCAGAGGTTTATATTGATTTCCCTGTGAAGCCTTGTACTTCCTGAGGCTATCACGAATACCTCACCTAAATTGTACCTTGTTATATGAGTTTGACTTGTGTAGGATATTTTATTCTCTCAAAGTCAAGTTTACATAATGAGATCCTCACTTCATGGTGAGGGCAATTTGGGAACCAATGTTTTAGGGGTCATAGATCTACCCTAAAAATGCACTAATAGTCAAGCTCTAGACACCTCCTGAACAGTTAGAGTCAGACCTCTGTAAACCATTGATCTCAACCTAGGGTCTACCCATGTTAGGACAAAGAGGAGCATTTTGATCTTTTTCTTCTCACTGTACTCATGCATTCAATAAAAGCCATAAGAGAGGTGACATATTGTCACTATTCACTGGAGTAGTTAACAAGATGTCATTGTACAGTTGGACATGCGTTAATTATGATAAAAGTATGCATTAGTGCAACTAACCATTATATGGTGGGTTTCCAACCCTGAAAAGGTTATAATCACATTTGTCATTATTTCACAGAAGAAAAACCTTAAACATGCATTTTTTTTTCTTTTTTTTTTCCCACATACATACCAAAACACAAAAAACGAAAAACAAACAAAGAGAGAAAGAGAGATAAAATAAAATAATAAATTGTGCATGACCCATCTTCATTCTTTAAAACCTCCACCCCATAAAATAAAATTTTCCTTCATAAAAAAGGAAAGAATTTTTAAAATTCCGAGAAATTATAATATGTATGTTGCATCATCAAGTGAGTGTCATGTCTTAGGTAGGGATTAGAATTATTTTAAGGCATCAATCGTGTAGATAAGCATATTTCTCTCGGTTTGATTGTCAACTATTTTTTCTCTAATGAAGCAATAAGCTTCTGGAGAAGAAGTACAAAGTTTTTCTTCTTTTCTTCTACCAAGACATAATTCTCAATGCTGTATGAGTGAGTATACAACATTAAATCCATCATACAATGGATCATTAAATTGGCTTGTTTGTATTAAACATTATCAAAGCCAAAGTTCTAAACACCAATGGTGTAGAAATTATCCCTTCTCAAAATGAGTGATAAGTCATGACTCTTAATGGGTTAATAAGCTCTTAGAGGAATGTGGGAAAATATTTAACTAATACTAATAATTCCCTGATTAATCAAAAAAAAGCCGATCTCGGGTAACTTACATAAGGATAGTAAGTTTTGGCACCATATCGATGGTTATTTTCAAGATAAATAAGGGATAGTAAGTTGACACATGAGTCGAGCTAGGTAATAGCTCAATTTGAATCGCTTGCAAAAACAAAAAAAAAAAAAGGATTGGAATTCCTTGCAAGTCAATTTTGTTAACTCTACCCTTCATGATGAAACAATAAGGCCCTAGAAGAAAGCAGAGGATATGAAATAACTCTACAAATTGTCAGAAGAAGACCAGATTGGTTGTGCTTTTTTATAGACATCATCTATGTAGAATTTGGTATATTCTCTTAGAATGATTTGTCAACTTTATTTATCCCTGTATGCAATAAAGCATCTGAGGAAAATAAAGGTTAAATAACTTTAAAAAGAAGGGAGTTTCATTAGGGTAATGTTGAGTGAGACAATTCTAAACTCTATTCTTAGGTCAATTGGGGGCAACGAATTCCCCAAAAGAAATAAAGGTTCTATACCTTGAAAGGCTCCCACACTAAATACACCCATCAGTTTATGAATCAAACAAGTAATAAAATTGCGTTCGTGCATTGTCATAAGGCATTTCATGTTGAAAATCTAAAAATTTATAAAATACATGATTCTTGGCCCTTTGTAATGGAAAGATTAGCTTCATCTAAAAAAAAATTCAAATAAAAAGCTACACTCATAACTAGACAAGATGAGAAAATGAAGTATAAGTGCAAAAGGTAAAGGTGTGTCACTTGATTAGGAGAAAGAAAAGTTGTCAAAGGTCTTGATAAGGTTGCTTATCACTTCCTAACCTTCCATACCACCATATCCTTCAGCTTATGACTATTGCCCACCATCATCTTCTCCATTCCAAAGGAATTCGAACCATCCATCTCAAAACTCATCAACACCTAAACTTGACCATGCAAAAAAAAAACCACACACCATCATGATCAAAACATTTGCCATGTACCTCATTTGGGATTCTTGCCATTTTTCTAACTTTCATTTGAGTAGCTTTCACAAGAGTAGGATGCTTCCTACACTAGCCAGAGCCTTCACACCCCAAAATGGCATTGGTAAAAAAAAATTGTATACTTGATCCTAAGGCAATGAGACACCCCATTAAAAGGAAAAAGTTGCACCCTCTTCATGAACAAGGCATAAAATGACATAAGAAATAAGATTTCATGAGGATTTCTTGATGATCAAACTCTCAAAGAAGTTGTTTGTCATATCATAATCAGTTAATGCTTGTTCATTCAATATTCTTCTGTAGAGCTAAAATCCAAAGCTAACAGAAGTTGATTCATTGGACCTTATTTGATTTAACCTTGTCAATACAATAGTCATATGCTTCTATCTCACCTTTTACGCATCCTTCCATTCCATCAAGTATGCTGACATAACTTCTTTCCTTGCATGTTTTTCCTCAATAACCAAAAACCCAAAAATATAATGTCCAGAACTCCTTATGAAAAGATTTAATCGATGTGAAAAAATGTTAAATCTGGAACTAATTATATGCCCCAAATTCAATTACAAAAAGAAAATAAAAGAAGGAAAATCAAATTAAAAGTGTGAATACATGTCATACAAGTAAGTTATGCCTAAGATGCAAGGCATTCTTGGCCTTCTTAAATATGAGGAGTTATCCCTAGTCACCTTAATTGAGCCAGGAGTGATGTTCATTTCCTTCACCTTAATCATGCAACCTTTGGGATGGGAAGTCTTTAA
This sequence comes from Erythrophleum fordii, assembly GCA_032878935.1. Classification (NCBI taxonomy): domain Eukaryota; kingdom Viridiplantae; phylum Streptophyta; class Magnoliopsida; order Fabales; family Fabaceae; genus Erythrophleum; species Erythrophleum fordii. Next base: position 14,631,249 of record JAVQMF010000047.1, on the reverse strand, counting down.
CAAATTTTTATGCTAGTAATTCAAATATCAAGAGAGGGTTAAGTTCCTTTAATCGTCCAAACACTTCTTAACCATTGCTAACCACTTTGGGCCTAAAAAGAAAAATTCTTCAAATACCGAACATGAATTGAACCCGAGAAGCAATGAGAATTCTGCATAAAGAAAAAGCAATTTTGGCACCATAGTGGATTCCCTCTAGAAAAAAAAAAACAGATTTAATGAAAAAAGGAGACAAATTGGAAGAAGAAAAGAAAAATCATAGGAGGAAGGAAATTCTCAAAAAGAAAGCTCCTACAGATTAAATTTTGAAAAAAGCAAAAGCTTTTAAAAGGGAGCTTCACCTTAGCATGCAATCAAGGGGCAAAATTCCCAAAGAAGAGTCTTATGTGGCACAGGAGGTCAAAAAAAAAAAAAAGAAAGGGAAAAGTCTCCAAAGGAAAGTTGAGCAGAACGAAAAATATCTTTTAAAAGGAAAAGATTGAGTTAACTGTCATAAGCTAATTGGTCCTGCCAAAATGGTACAATTACTAGAGCAAAATTCTCATTGTGAACTTACATGAATGTTTGGGCCTTGTCACCTTTCTTTCTTAAGCTATATTTTACCCATTAAACCCCATTACAACCTTGAGACTTCCTCTCTTGTTAAGTGAATTTCAAGTATAGAATTTTGTTAAAGCAATAGGAGAAGGAGATTAATAGGAGACCTGAGGGGGGATGTTAATTCTTGAGCCTAATATCTCTTATTTCATAAACCTTTTTACCAAGGCCACATTACAAGTGTCAAAAGTCCTTGTTGAGGTTTAGCTTGTTTGCAAAATAATGGGGCAGATTTTTTTTTGGAGGGGAATGATAAAAAAAAAAATTCAAAATAATTGAAATTGGGGCAAAAAGTTTAGTTCAAAGCAGATTCTTTTTATTATATCCATTGTTTCTTTCAAAAGGAGTTCAAGTCCAGAAGTAAAGCTCTTCTCTATCCTATCATATCCATATTCTCAGCATCTCACTTTTCTATTATTCAAAGGAGAATACTTCAAGTGTAGAATTGGGGCATTTTCCCATTCTGTCACATTATACCAAGCCATTGTCTATTCCATTGCTCCATTCCCAAACCATTTTATATGCTCACCTTCTTTATCAGCCCTTGCATCCCTCTAATGTTGAGGATTTTTTTTTCCCCCTTTCCCAAGCTTATGTGTTTATGTCCCTTAATGCATGATTGTATTGACATTGTTAACTAAAGTAAGAGTGAATTCTACTTATTGACCTTTCAAGCATTAACGATGAAGAGTTGACAATAGGAGAGTGCCTTGTTAAGTTAATAGTCCAAGGTTGATGGCAAACAAATTACTTAAAATCATTCAGAAATAAGTCAAAGTAAGAGCCTTGGGCCTTCTTAACTCGAGATACTTTCTAGGGGCATTTTTGGGCTAACCAAAAGCCATCAATAAATCCCCTCATCCAAATAACAAAGGGCAAATTTGGTAGGATAATCAAAAGTTCAACCTTTCTTATTGTGGCAGGGGAAAAGTGTAAAATTTTTCCAAAAGCAAAGGGCCAAAAAATCCTACATTGTATAAATTTTGAGGTTTCTTATGCATCATATACTTGCATTGAATTTGTACATGGACAAAGCATATTTCTCCTTTTCAAATCAAATTAAAAAATTAAAAAAAAAAGATCACGTTTATTCTCATCAATTCACTAAAAAAAAAAGGGATCACATTTTTCTTATCAATTCATTTTCCAAAAAAACAAAAACAAAAAAAGGGAGTCCCAAATTCAAAATCAATTTAAGGACATTAAAAAAAAATAATGTTCATTCTCTTTCCCTTTTCCTTCAAGATGATTCTGGTTACAAAAAAAAAAAAAAAGAGTCCAAAACTCAAAATCCATATAAGGGTGTTTAAAGATAATGTCCTCATCCTTTTTGTCTCCATTTGGAGTTAGGGTCACTCGCATAAATTGTGCATATTCTAGAAAAAAAATTTTCAGCTTAAAAAGTAAAAAAAAAAACAAAAAACAAAATAAAACAACTTGCACCTCATATGCGTGCATATTGCCAGATCCATACAGAAGCAAAGAAAAGCATACATTTGAGGGAAGTAGAATAACTTGCATCTCATATGCATAATGCATTCCATATTTGCATACATCACATGGCCTCTAGTTTATACTGGGGTAGGCAAAAGAAAAATTTGCATTTCATGAAAGGAAGCATCACCTGTTTTATGCATTCCACATTTGCATATGCCACATGGTCTCGAGTTCACACTGGGGCAAGCAAAAAGAAAATTTGCATTTCATAAAAATAAAGCATCACATGTTTCATGCGGCCCACATTGGCATACATCACATGGCCTCTAGTTCACATTGGGGCAAGCAAAAAAGAAATTTGCATTTCATAACATCAAGCATCACATGTTTCATACATTCCATACTTGCATACATTACATAGACCATAGTTCATGCTGGGGCAAGTGAAAACAAACATTTTGCGTTTTATAAAGCATCTTATATGCTTCTTGTGTTTCACATAGGCATATCTTGTGCAGACCTCAAGTGCATACTGGGGCAAAAAAAAAAAAAAAGGTGCATTCCATAAATTGTAGCTTCCTACATACCTTGTACTTCTAACACTTACAAGGACCTTAATTCGTATTGGGGCAAAATTGAGTTGTTAAGTTAAAAAGTCAAGCATTTTGCATGCATTGCACAAAGGTGCATTACCCTGCATAAAACTTAGATGAATGAAGTAAAGTTTTTAAACTTAGAAAATTCACCAAAAAACAGGCACCCAAAGTCCTACGAAGAATAGGCACCCAAAGTCCTGCGGAGAACAGGCACCTTTAAGTCCTGCGAAGAACAGGCACAAATAAAAGTCCTACGAAGAACAGGCACCCAAAGCCCTGCGGAGAACAAGCACCTTTAAGTCCCGCGGAGAACAGGCACCCAAGTCCTACGAAGAATAGGCATCCAAAGTTCTACGAAGAATAGGCACCTTTAAGTCCTGCGGAGAACAGGCACCCAAAGTCCTACGAAGAATAGGCACCCAAAGTCCTGCGGAGAACAGGCACCTTTAAGTCCTGCGGAGAACAGGCACCAAAGTCCTACGAAGAATAGGCACCCAAAGTCCTGCGGAGAACAGGCACCTTTAAGTCCTGCGGAGAACAGGCACCAAAGTCCTACGAAGAATAGGCACCCAAAGTCCTGTGGAGAACAGGCACCTTTAAGTCCTACGAAGAATAGGCACAAATAAAAGTCCTACGAAGAATAGGCACCCTTAAGTCCTGCGGAGAACAGGCACCTTTAAGTCCTACGAAGAATAGGCACCCAAAGTCCTACGAAGAATAGGCACCTAAAGTCCTGCAGAGAACAGGCACCAAAGTCCTACGAAGAATAGGCACCCAAAGTCCTGCGGAGAACAGGCACCTTTAAGTCCTACGAAGAATAGGCACAAATAAAAGTCCTACGAAGAATAGGCACCCCAAGTCCTGCGGAGAACAGGCACCTTTAAGTCCTACGAAAAATAGGCACCCAAAGTCCTACGAAGAATAGGCAACCCAAAGTCCTGCACAGAACAGGCATAAAAAAAAAAAAGTCCTACACAGAATAGATACCCTTAAGTCCTACCAGAATAGGCACCCTTAAGTCCTACCAGAATAGGCACCCAAAGTCCTGCACAGAACAGGCACAAATAAAAGTCCTGCACAGAACAGGTACCTTTAAGTCCTACCAGAATAGGCACCCAAAGTCCTGCACAGAACAGGCACCCTTAAGTCCTACCAGAATAGGCACACCCAAAGTCCTGCACAGAACAGGCATAAAAAAAAGTCCTACACAGAATAGACACCCTTAAGTCCTACCAGAATAGGTACCCAAAGTCCTGCACAGAACAGGCACAAATAAAAGTCCTGCACAGAACAAGCACACAAAGTCCTGCCAGAACAGGCAGACCAAAGTCCTACTAGAACAAGCACTCAAAGTCCTACCAGAATAGGCACCAATAAAAGTCCTACCAGAATAGGCAACCAAAGTCCTGCCAGAACAGGCACACTCAAAGTCCTGCCAGAACAGGCATTCAAAGTCCTACCAGAATAGGCACACCCAAAGTCCAGCCAGAACAGGCAAACCAAAGTCCTGCCAGAACAGGCATTCAAAGTCCTACCAGAGTAGGCACACCCAAAGTCCTGCCAGAACAGGCAAACCAAAGTTCTGCCAGAACAGGTACTCAAAGTCCTACCAGAATAGGCACCAATAAAAATCCTACCAGAATAGGCAACCAAAATCCTGCCAAAACAGGCACACTCAAAGTCCTACTAGGACAGACACCCAAAATTTTACCAGAATAGACAACTCAAAGTTCTGCATCAGAGCAAAATTGCATTTCTAGGTAAGTTAGCTCCCTTTGATCTATTAACTCCCCAAACAAAATATGTGTTTCCATCTTTACTTATTCATAAGCTAAAGATATCAAAAATTATATTTTCGATTTCTTTACTTAAAGAATAAGTAAAGAGGGGCAACCTATAAACACTATATTTTGTTTAGGTCGTTCTTACCTTTTCTTTATTGTTTAATTGTCAGAAAGCAATCAAATCAGCTCGAACAAAATACGTGTTTTTATCTTTACTTGTTTCTTATGCAAAAATATCAAAAATTACATTTTCAATTTCCTTGCCCAAGAAACAAGTAAAGAGGGGCAACTGTGAACACCGTATTTTGTCCGGGCATGTGCCAAAAATAATAATAAAATCAAATTAAAAAAATATATATGCGATTAAAAAAAAATAAACAAACAAAGAGAAAACAAAAAATTTAGAAAGACAAAAAAATCAAATAGGTCATTTTATCCAATGAGCTCAAAAAGAAAAATTAAAAGGAAAAAAATCAAAAATAAAATTAAAAATATATAAAAAATAAATAAAAGCCCATTAATCCCAAAATCAAAACAAAAAAGAAATCAGCAAGGGAATAATAGAAATAAATTGGGCCAGAAAAAAAAAAAAAGAAAGAAAAATTGGGCTAATAAAAAACAAAGTAAAGAAAAAATGGAACCCAAGTCTGAGGCCCAACTTGAAGCCCAACCCAGATCCAAATGGAAACCCTAGCAACATGGTCCCCTTCTATTCGGTCTTCTGGCAGACACAGGCAGACACACAGGAGAGATAGACAAAAACGAGGACAGACACACACAACGCCGCGGAAACCGGGAGCTCGTTCTGATTCATTCTGGACTTCACGAAGAGAGCTAGGCTGGAGCATTAAGGAGGATTGTTTTCATTTCATTCTTCGGGTCTCTGGTGCGTCAGACGTGAAAACTGAGGGGAGACGTAGAAAGAAACAAAAGGATTCTGCATCTTTATTCTTTTGGCTGGCTCTGGTTCTAGACGCTGGAGGACAACAATTGCTTCATTCATTCGATTTAGCTTTTTCGGACTTGAGACAAGACGCTACAGCTGGGAGAAGTTGGGAGACGCTAAAGGAGCTACTGAGTCTTCATTCTTCTTTGCCTTTGGGCTTCAGCAAGGAGAAGGAAGCGAACAGAAAGAGGGGGTGCGAGAGAAGGGGCTTCTGAGGGCATAAGACGCCGAGAGAGGAGAAGGGAACTGAGCCAACGAGAGCTAAGTGGAGGAAGACACCGAAGAGGGTAAAGGTACAAATACAGATTCCTGTTTCGATGCATAGTTCATATATCCTGCTTATGGTTTAACTTATATCTGTATTCGGGTGGATATGCCTCCGATGGAAATCCAATTTTTGTGCTTCCTGCTCATTGAGTTGCTGTTTGATTTTCCGTCTATATTCATTATTCGTTCCCTTGCCCCAGCTTCCAGTAGGAGTTGAATAAATTTTGTTGCATGGTTCTTACTTGTTTGGGATTGTTGTACTTTGATTTCTGGCCTTTACCATATTTCATTTGGTTGGATCGTATGTGAATGCCGTCTCCCCTCTCAGTGACAGAGGATAAGGAATTTGGGATTCAAAATTGTTTGAATTTATATCGTGCAAGTCTCAACTTTTGATCTATATTGCTCTCTGATTTGGCACTGTGTTGGATTGCGTGATTATAGATTACTTGCTGCATGGTATGGGGTTTTACTTAAATTTGGGATGGTGAGACAGCTGGGTAGGGATGGTTCCCAATATGGCACGAGAGTTCTGTTTGGTCTCAAGGAAAATTCAGTGTAGAGTTTTGCCCGTTTAATTGTTTATACAATTAGGATTTTGTTTTACAGTTTGTTGGGACCTATTACAATGTTTGAACTGTGAAGAGAGATTTTCGTGGATAGGCTTGGCTCTACTTATTCGTTCATGTTGATGAGTCATCTGATAGCTTTCATGAACTTGTCAAATTCCTTTATTGTGCCATGACACAGTCCCTCCATTAGCAAGTATGGCTTGGTTTTTGGGTGATCATATGTTTATGCTTTCGTGTTGTTGAGCACGTCCCTCTTCCCGTCACAAATTTATTCAGTTTTTGGCTTTTACTTTGCCTTTTTGGGCTTTTGAACTTTGGATTGACTTCTGATCCCAAAATCATTTTACTGCATTCGTACATGGGTTGGGTAAATTGATGGAGAGTACTAAAAAGGATCTGCAAATAGAGGAAATCCGATAGTTTTGATGCTTCTCCATGTCTTGGCATAAGGAATCTTAAACTTGGATTTGTGAGTTTAAAAATAAGGTTATCTGGCCATAAGAAAATGTTTGTTTAAAAGGATTTATTTTGGGTCAATGATAATTGATGCTTTGTATTTCTTTTTCTTTCTTTAACTAAACACATGAATCTATGATCTGGGTGTGGTAATTCAAGTTTTATGTTGCTTTGATGTTGTAAAAAGTTTTGACCTTATAAGCTGAATAAGCTCCATTTGATGCCATTTTTAGTTTGAATTTTGATTAGTTCTTAATGAAACTTGGGCCTGAACAACTTATCTCTTTTCTTTCTTTTCTTTTTCATTCGAACGTGGGGAATAACAAAATTGGTGGAGAGGATACAAGAAGGTGTCCTGAGTACTAGAGATCCAAGGAAAAGCTGAAAAGAAATCTCATGAGTTATTCGGTCATTAAGAAGAATGATGATAAGCTGAGAAGTGGAAAGGAAACATTCTGGAGAAAGGTGCTGCTGCGACATTCTGTTTTCTCTCTCTGGGCGAGGCCCATGAACTAGAGGTTCATGATCTGATGGAAACAAGAAGGCAAGAAGCAACCCGAGGAGATGGTTGGAAGAGATATCCTATGGGTCATCAAGGAGGGCGTTAAGAAGATGGAACTCAGAGACAAACAATTGACTGTGGTTTAATCCTTCCACATTTCTATTTTTATCATTTTTGTCAATATTGTCTGGAATTATGATGTTGGTTTGATTGACCACAAGAACACACTATCACAAGTTACCTTATACTTGTACGTGTTTTATTGATATTCTACTTTTATTTTTGTTTTAGAGTTGCCGCGTGAGATTTTATATCTCCTCAGGCGCATAGGATTAACCAAAGTGTCACGTGTGACAATAAGTCTCCTTGGTGCTTATTGGTATTTTTTTTTTATATCTGTAAGTTTTGTGTTCCAATCTCCTTACAAAATTAATTTTGTTTTCAAAAAAAATCCTAAGAAAAGAAAGTGTGCTTAAAAAAAAAAAAAAAAGAGATTTTAAATTATTAAAACATGATTCAAAAAAAAAAGAGGGTTCAAAAGACTAGATGGAGTTTTTGGAAAATATATAGTTTTGTTTTAGACAACATAAAGTATAAAAAATAAAAAATAAAAAATAAAAACCTTTTTTGACAATAAATAAATTACTAATTAAAAAAAAGAGCCTTTTCTTTTCCTTTTCTTAAAAATATGGAAATTAGTATTTTAAAAGAAATTTTAAAGTTAGTTATTCCTCTTTTGACTAGATCTCTTGAAAAGGAAAAAAGATAAAAAAAAATAAAGAAAAAGACAAAAGTTAAAAATAAAAAATAAAAAATAAAAACAAAAAAAAGAGATAGACTAAATAAATTGAACCAAAAGCAAAAAATCAAAATACAAGAAAATGTAAGAAAGTCAAAAATTAAAATCAAATCAAATAAAAGTTTTGAAAATGTAAAAAAGAAAAAAGTTTTTTCAAAAATATATATATATATATATAAATAATAACAAAAATAAAAACAATAAATTAAGCAAAACAAAAAATGAGAGACAAAATAAAAATGAAAAAACAAAAAAATGATAAAGAGACCAAGAGAGAAAAAGCAAAAGTGCAAGAAAAGTAAAATTAAATTTATCTTTAACAAATCAAAACACATCAAGCAATTTCAAAAATCGTTTTGTTTGTTAAAGAGAAAAGTAATTTATTTTCTTCATCTTTTCGTGAAAAAAAAACAATACCCAAATTAAAAAAATTAAATTAAAAAAAATTTTTAATAAATAACCTACTAGGAAAACAAAAAAAACTTCAACCAAATATAATTTTCTATGCCGAACTACGTGGACTTTGATCCCTTTCGAAGGGTACGTAGGCCCTAGGCTTTCATCCTAGGTCAAGTCCGCTTTTGTAAATAAACATTTTCTCTTAATTTTATTTTTTTTTAATTTCTTTTATTTTATTCCCCTTTCTTTATTTTATTCTTTGAATTCCTTTTTGTTTTGCCTTTAATTTTCTTTATTCTCTTAAATTTTATTTCCTTAAAATTTTTATTTATGTTCTTTGCATGTGGTTGGTTAGGGAGAATTAAAATAGAATAGAGGCCATATTAATTTTGCACAACTGACTTAGGGTAACCGTTCTTAAGAACGGGTGTAGTGGGGTGCCTAACACCTTCCCCACTCACAATCGACTCCCGAATCCAAATCTGGTTTGCAGACCATTTTTCAAATTAAAAAGGTTTTTTCCAAAGTTTTGCCTTTTCAAAAATAAAATTTTGGTGGCGACTCCTGAACCCTATTTATTTTTACTTCTTATCTTTTTACAATTTCGATTTTTGATTTCTTAATTTTGGTGCCACGCGGTCGCATTTTTGGATGTGACAATGGCTATCCCTTCTATTTTTAGGACACTGAGATTTTTCTGTAACTGAAACTGGTTGGATAAGTCAGATAAGGTGTATCGACTAGCAAGGTAGTCCCATACCTCTTTTGCAGTCTCAAAACATCCAAACTGTTGATGTATGCTAACAATAGAAGTGTCCTAAAACCATGTGATAATCTGATTATTTTTGCTATCCCAGTCATCAAGTCTTTCATTGAATTGGACATCTGATTCACCAGACTCACAAATAGAAAATTGAATATCACCGATAACATACCTTCATAATTTTCTGCCTTTAAGAAAATTGCGCATACTTTCTAACCAGAGTCTATAATTGGAACCATTTAAAAGAACAGAGATAAGTTAAGCAACTTCAGATTTTTCCATGAAGAGCGATGGATGAACAATACGCAAGAGAACAGTGACGGATGAACAGCATGCAAGGGAATAGTGATGGATGAATAGCGCAAGAACAGAGACAAAATAGTGCTGATGAACAGTGACAAAACAGTGCTAATAACAGTATATACATAAAGGGAGAGAATCCCAAAAAATAATAACTAATATCTACACAAGATATAAGGATTATCTACAAAAGGTAAAAATTAAGATAACAATAATATATTATTGTTATTCAACAGTTTAGTGTATGGTCGCAGAGTTGTTTCACATAAAATAATTAGAGATTTCAAGATATAAATACATTAGCAAGCCCAATCTCAAAATATTTTCCAATTACCGAGAAGTTGTACCTGGGCAAGGTGTAGTACATGAAGTTGTTCAACCTATATTAGTTATCACCAATGTTCGATTGATATATAAAAAGTTAAATATAAAAATAAAAATAAAAATAATTTTATAAATAAAAAGTATTTATAATATTTTTTTAATAATTAAATAATTAATTAATTAATAATATTAAATAATAATTACAAAAACAATAATGATATTTCACCAACAGAAAATATCACTGCAATCTTTGCAAAGATCAAATCAACGCATTGAAGAAATTTTATGCCTAATTTTTTTAAGAAAATATTTGTCCAAGTCAACAAAAAAAATTAAGAGAATAATAATAATAATAATAATAATAATGATAAATAAATTTTAATTTATATTTATTTATAATTAAATTAGATATTTGTAATTAAGTCCTTTACAAAATTAATGTCTTAGGAATAATTTTTATTGAATTTATGTATTTAACTTTTAATTATTTGTGTAAATTTAATATCTTAAAACGTATTTTATAAATTAAAAAATCATATATTTATTTAATATATTTTATTTTAATAATATATATTTACTATATAATCACGTGAAGTTGTGTAAAGAAGCAGGAAGTTCTGAAAATTGAAATGAAATGGCAGCAACAAACGCAAACATACACACAAGGCGAATGTAAGGTCTACTATATATCTTATTACCAAGTTTTTCATTTTTTTTCCATGTTAGAATTAAGATTTTTAATTAAAATATTACTAATATATATATTTTTTAATAATATTATTATAAATATATAATTCTCTAATTAAATTATATACTTGTTATATTTTACAAATAAACTGTGACAATAAAAATATAAAAAATATGAACATGCTTACCAAAAGTCAAGGGGGAAAAAAATACCTCTCTAATTATAAGTCATTTATAAACACCCCTTCAATTTTAAATATCAAAATATCCCCATAAAATTTTCATCCCTCAGCATTTAAAATTTAGGTTGGAGCATTTTATTCTGGTACAAGTTTTATTTTCTTCAATAAATGCTTTAACCACCGTTACCTACTTCCAAATCAATAGAAACACATGATGTGATCAGAGAAAGCGTGTGCAAGTGACATCTTCGTTAACCAAAAAATAGCCACAATTTTTAAATCATAAAAGTTTAAAGGGGTCAAAGGAGGCGTTTACAAAGAGTTTGAAATTGAAAGGGTCTTCCCCCCCCCCCCCCCCCCTCTCTCTCTTTTTTCTCTTTCTCTTCCTTCTGTTTAAACTAATTCAAACTTCCACAAAGTACCCAGCTTAAGAATTATAAAGAACTTTCTAAAACAAATAAAATGATTAAATGAGTTACCTTAAAAATAATGATTACATGGTCAAAGCTCTGATCTACGACCTCTTCCCTACCACTAAACTTACCCCTTCTTAAATCATCCGCCTACCTTTGAACACACAGCCATTTATAAACAAAAAATAAACCCTAAAAAGAATGGCAGCAGCAAATCTCAAGAAGAAAACAATATACAAGAGATAGACTGCTTCCCTTGATGTCTTCTCAGGAATTGGAATTTGCTCCTCGGACGATTTCTTATTCAAGTGAGCAGCCATAACTCTTCCACATGCTTAATATTAAATCCTCTAAACCTCTACCCTTTTTACACCCGCCTATCTATCCCATAGATAATCTTCATGTACTGCCTCTTGGAAGTGAATCCTGACGAGTCAGAGCATAGTTTGCGGCTAATTGACTCTCCTGACGAGTCAGAGCATAGTTTCCGGGTGATTGACTCTCATTATCAACAATATTTGCCTTTGACCAAAGGAAGAAGAAGGAAGATGTGTATATTGTGATGTGCCACATGCTGTAAACAATGTAAAAGGGCAAAACATGAGAGTGAGAGGGGGCCAACAAAAAAAGATAGACATGGATTTAAATCCTCTCTATTTCTAGTGTTAATTTCGAAATAATATAGACACATTGTGTGAGAGATCCTATGATTCAAATAAGTCTCACATACAATGTGTCTATCTCTCTTTAAAATTAACATGGTCAAAAATCAAGAATCCAAATCTGATGATGCACACAAGGAAACTAGTGACATTGTACCTATGCCAAAACCAGTAGTTTTGACTTGTTTCAAGCTTCCAGCTTATTGCTGCCATGGCCAATGCCACAAAACCAGCCAGAGCGAAACCCCACCGGAACCGTCTCAGAAGTGTCTTCACAAGGTTACAGAGCCATTGCTTTATAGTTTGCAAGCTGCAGTGGAAATTCATCATTCCTAATTTAGAAGTGACTCGGCATTAAATAACCTGTCTAGAAGATATTCATGAGTTTTTTCAGCTGAGCACGCACACAAGGTAACTTTGAAAAGACCTGAAGGGTTGTCATCCTCAATGACATTTGAGCCAGTTATAAAGAGGTCATTACTCCAAATAGTACTTTTCTCTTCCACTAATAGAAATTCTAACTGTTAGATTAGTGAGTGCAATGGCTAGGATAAAATAAGTGTGTTAATTCTAATTTGTGATGAATTTCAGGTTCAATAGTGTCAAGAAAAGATTAGCCACATAATGAAATTTCCATCTATACTGGCACCATAATATCACATTGGGTTCATTATTTCTATTATTTGTGCTATCCTTTGTATTTAACCTAATTCATACTTATAAATAGACACACAGGGTGCAACACCAAGTAAGTCAATCAGTTTCATGTACAATAATATTCTTCTATTTCCACACAAATTGAAGCTTAGGTTATAAGAAATACCATTATCCACTCTTTGATTCTTTCAGCAGTCAGCACCAATAGCTATAACATTAAAGCCCTACCCCATGACAAACAAAACCAACTACTGAATGAAGGAGAAAACAGAACTCAAGAAAAGGAAAAAAGGGGGAAAATTTTTAAAAAGGGTTCTTTTTGGACCAGTGAGGACAACATGACAAATAGGCTCCATTATCAGGTTAAATTGGCAATTAGAGAATAATTATTAGAAAATGAGTGCTACTATGCATATCAAAGCTCAACAGGCCAACAAGCTGAAGAGGGAGAGAAATTGTAGAGCTCATACAGTAAGTATTTATTTCTCCTTCAGAATCATTGCCACATGTAAATATATTTTAGTATTTATTCACCTAGAGCTGTAGCAGTTGATGCTCTTACACATTTTGACACTAAATAAGTTTTGGCATATCGTGGATGGGATGGCTGCTACTAAAAAGAATTGAGGAACATGCCCTGAACAGTAGCATGCAGCTAGTATTATCAACCAAAACTTAACAAGAGGAGGAAAATTATGGCTAATAAAGAAGAAGCAATCAACATAAGAGCAATATGATAAGAATAACTCTCCCATCAATTTTAGTCTATGCGTACTATCATTAATTAAGTAGAGAGAACTCACCTGTGAAGGAAATTTAATGAAAATCCTATTGAAAAGGAAAGTGACCTATACTTTGATGAGATCTCTATCAACCATCCAATAAGAAGACCAACGCCCCCAATCACGATCACAAGAACGATGTTAGAAGACCTGCACAATTCACCATAGAAAATTACCTAGCAGTACTTTAACATCTTATACTGGGAATAACTACACGAACTTGTGTGGTATAGTTCAATATACCTGGTTGCTTTTGTTGCAGCCATGAGAGCTGTAAGGATAGCAACAGCTGTGTGAATTGCCCTCTTAAATACTTCATCAATGGTAGCAAGGTACACAAAGGTGCTAACCACAGCCATGAAAGAGAGCCAGAAGTCCATGAACTGAAAGATTGTTATGTAATATGTAAAGCCACTGTAATCTTCTAAACTAACATACAAGGAGAGAGTACATTCCCATAAGTATAGGTAATCACGCCAGTGTATTTTTTTTGTTGCTTTTTTAGATCTCACTATTCTTTGAAGAAGGTCACTTTTTGCACCCCTCAAATGAGGATGTACACATGCTAATGGCTATTGCATCCATTAGGAACACAACTCCCTTTAGGCAGTCAATCATCCTTCTTAATCCCATCTCTCTAAGATTTCTAGTTCAAAAATATTTATTTTCGCAGATTAAACAAACACTGGAAGCAGAGCTCTAACCTGTAAGACATTAAAGTTCAATGCGCACCATGTGCCAACATCACAAGCATGGTAAAGTCCACTTGAAATTCCACTGGATGTGAATAAAATCCACTCTGCAAATGCCTGCAAGAAGGAAATTATGAGTTCAATTGCAACATAAAAGTTATACAAGGGATCAAGTTTTTTTTTTTATTAATTGGAGTTTTAACAGTAATGATCTTTGAGTTAACATAAAAATACTCCTTTTATTATTTGATTTCAAAAAAGTTATGAAACAAGATTCTGAAATTGCTAATCTCCATCTCAGTTTGTTCATTTAAATATCTAAATTCTAGAATCAAGAACTCTTTCTCCTCAACATATTAGTTTATATAATAGTCTTTATGGTTCCAAGATGACACCAGAAGGCCAATTCCTATATGAGTGTGAATAGTTCATGATGCAACCAAACAATAGGAAGGCTAGCGACATTGTTACAACTACGAGATTCAAGAATATTTCTCACATCACTCAAGAAAGTCATAGTCCTTCTAAATTCTAAAATGCTTGTCAATATAAATTGTTACATGTCAGGAATAAGTGGGGAAAAGGGAAATATAGTAGTTAAGGAAAAGAATATTAGTTAGTCAGTAATTGGAAAAGCATGTGAAGTTAGTAGTGGGTGTGAGAAGTGCAAGTTACATGAGTCTTATACTGATACTTATAGGAGAATACTCTTGGATTGTATTCTGTTGAATATTCTGATAAAATTGTTTCCTTTTCCAGTTTCTCTTCTCTCTTCTCTGTCCCCCAATGCTTTTGCATCATATTGGTATCAGAATACTGTTCCTGCACCAGCATCGGCATGTCCCTCTCATGACACTTGCTCTCAAGATTGCATACAAGATCTCATACTCTGTCTTGAGCAGCATCAAGTGGAGATGACCGATCTCAGGCAATTAATGTTGCGCATGGAGGCTCTCCTCACTGAGATGGCTTTGAAACTGGTATAACAAGCTCCGATTGGCCAAGTTGAGCAGAATGCTTGAGCTTTGAGCACAAACGGAAGTCGGCCACCAGCAGTTTGTCTGCAATTTGGTTCCTACACTGGCAGCAATCACAGCAACTACTTCTTTCCTATGAAATTTTCTCGAATCAAATTTCCGAAATTTGACAGTGCAAACTTCCATGTCTGGTCTTATAGGTGCAAACAATTTTTTGATGTAGATGACAGTCATCTGGATCAACGTGTGCGATTGGTGAGCGTTTACCTTGAAGGCAACGCACTTCACTGGCACCAAAATTCTTTAAAGAAGAAGATCTCAGAGGTCAGCTGGGATGGGTATTTTACAAACTATGAATGAATGCCAGATTTGGTCAGGTGTTAAGGGTCAATGCCAAGGCTAAGCTCAAAAATCTGAAGCAAGAGGGAAGGGTCATCAAATAGCAGGACAAATTTGAGGAACTCCCATTGGAAATCGACTTGCTTGAAGAACTAGCCATCAGCTGCTTCCTAGGTGGTTTGCACCCTGACACTGAGGCTTCAGTGAGATTGTCCAAGCCTACAACTCTCTCCAATATGATGTACCTGGTCCGCCTTCAGGAAACCTCAATTCACGCCATTCACGACCATACTCCCTTAGTCTCCATGAAGCCAGGTTCCTTCACAGATTGTATGAGCCACAGGCCTTTCCATTACTTCAAAATCCACCAATACAAAACCCTTCTCTACAGAACCCAACCTACAATATACTGTCCCTCTTGACAAAACAATAGCCCAGACTGCATCATCCAAAACCAGTGGATTCGCTGACCAGTCAGTAAAGCAACTCACCAAAAGGAAATGGATGACCGCAGAGAGAAGGGCCTGTGTCACCGGTATCTGAAGAAATACACTGCAGATCATTATTGTACAAATTCCCATGTCTTTATGATCATGGCTCAAGAGGGGGCAGATGAAGAGTTCCATGATGCTCAAGAGAGTCCAATGGACACAAAGCATACAAGTCCTAAGTTCAACACCACAGCTCCAACACCTAATCCTTGAGGACCAGGATTTTTTTTTTTTTTTTTGGGGGGGTGGGGGGAAGGAGGAGAGGGATATAGTAGTTGAGGACAAGAATATTAGTTAGTTAGTTAGTAATGGGAAAAGCATGTGAAGTCAGTAGTGGGTATGAGATATGAAGGTTACGTGAGTCTTATACTGATACTTATAGGAGAATACTCTTGGATTGTATTCTGTTGAATATTCTACTAGAATTGTTTCCTTTTCCAGTTTCTCTTCTCTCCGTTGATGCTCTTGCATCAATTATGATAAAAACCAAAGGAAGAAAAGCAAGTGAAGGGCAAGAAACACCTTTTGCCGAAGTGCCCAATATGCAGGAAGTATGGCTGCAGCATTAGATGCAATGAGAAAAATTGATTGCCGTACATGCCCTACACAAATTTTCACTTACTTGATTAAGGAAGGAAAATATACAAAACGTTACCATTAAAAAAAAAAAAAAAAAAAGAATGCTTTGCAGCATATCTGATATCAAAATTTGACAAGTGTATATATTTGACAAACTGAAGAACAGAACAAGGATCAAGCATATTTGGCTTTCAATTTTATATAATTAGAAATTAATTCAATAGTCTATGTTCCTTATCAGAGACTCTTCTTTCTAAGATCACAACTCCTTGGAAAAGGGTGGGAGAACTGATTAAACAACCACAAGGTCCACAGCTGATGAGTTGATTACTTCTTCCTAGAATCATGCAAATTACATATAATTAGAAGCAAGTACATGTACAGGCACATGCAGAAAAAGATGGTTATACTGCTTAAATGTGTTTGAAAACTACATATTTTAGCCTGTCAGCTAGATGCTTCCTCTTTGAAGGAAATTATTTCTAAGTTGAATATAGAGCCAGGAAACCAGATAAAAATAACATGGTGAAGAAAAGAAGGAGCAACTAAGATAATTACAAATATGATCAGAGCAAAGATATTTTAAAGAACAAAATAAGGTTAATCTGTGTCTAGAATGGACACCCACCTCGATGCGATACAATTTCGATGCTACAGTCAAAGCCTCCATGGTTTCGATCACAAGAGCAGAAGCTGAGGCCAAAAATAAACATGTAAATTAATGAAATCCCTTAAAATGTTGAGGAACAAACACAAGACATGCCATCTGGAAACTGCACAATTAGGCATTTTTTCCCCCCAAAGTGCCTCAATCACTAGTCACTAGCTTGAAATTTATAATTCTTGCCTAGCAAATAGAAATAAACAATTGAACCATAACATGACAGACAATTAAGAATAAGAAATGCGCTTAAAATAAACCTGAATGATGTCAGTCCACTAGCATCAAAAGAAAATTTACAGTCCCCATGAGAGGAGCATCGTTTTGGGCATCGTTCAAGTGAAAGAGACATAATGGTTTGTCCCTTTGAAGAAACACTACTGGTGCTAAGATGTCTTAGACCAAAACCCCACGTTCCTTCTCTAGCATAAATAATATAAAAATCAACCTTGTCATCACTTGAATCATATAGCACAAAAAACATAGATGGATCACTCCTCCTTGTCATGTTAGCATAATAATAATCCCAGTTGTCAAGAGATGGCAATCCACCAAATCTAGCATATACTTCATAACTGATCTTCAAATCTGAGGATAGCCGAATGTGAATATTTCCTCCAGCTGCACCATGAGGAATGTCCAAAAGAAAGTAAGTCCAGATGTTATCAGATTCTCCGCCATATGATGAATTGCTTAATAGCGGCTCAAGATGAAAATTGGCAGAATCCAAGGGCATTTCTCCACCGATTGGTAAATAATATGATTCAAAGGGGGTTGAACCTCTCCTTAGGACAGTCTGCAAACAACCATTCTCACCTTGTCAATATAATATTCCTGTGATTAAATTTCTTCAAGCATCAAGACAGAAGTTATTATATCACAACGTGTTCTTGATCTTAAATTAATGTCAAAAAACCAGGGATGAAAAATAATTTAATAACCTTTAGCTTCTAAGATATTGTAACCTCCTGGATGGTATAAGTGAAAACTCCATGCCAATATTTAAAGTTCTATATAATATTCATATGTTGAGCATGCTCATAAATCTTTAATTTCAACATTGGGGATAAAAAGTTCAAATCTCAAATTAACAAAGACCAAGTTTAGTTTGTCCAAGAAAAGAGTTGAGAAGAAGAAATACAAGAAGATAAGCACCACATTAATGCTACCATGCCTGCACTGGGATAAGCCGCATTCCTATTTCTACATGTTCCATACTATTTACACTTGAACAGATTTTACAGCTTTACATTTTAGACGTTATCATAATCATTCATTTGCTACTAGAAAATGGATACTTCTATATAATATTATCCTTTCAAAGGTTTACATCTATATTTTTGTAATCAACAATCAAGATACAAGTACCGCTAATCATATTTTCATTCTACCTATAAAATTTATACCTTCAGTAAAAATCACTTAGCACAAGAAATATCATCCTGATACAAATTTTATTATTTTTTTGGATAGGCCACATTGACACATTTTATATGCATTATAAAGAAAGCATATGAGGTGACAATATGAATGAAAATAGAGGCAGAGGTACATTTTATAAACAATCCTACCTGAAGTATGTAGCTTTCCATCGTACAATTTGGTCCGGCTTTCCCAAATGGGCATTCAAGCACTTGTGATTCCATGGAATAGCAAACTCTTACATCACTATCCTGAGCCTCTCCAACATTTTTTGTAAGATTAACTAGTACTATACTAATGTACCAACGACCAATCAGGGGTGACCGAATAACCAAAGGAGCTTTATTTAAATTACTAGAATAATCATGCAAAGTTACTGAAGGTATTGCACCATGCCGAGCAAAACACATTAAATTAACATCATTTGCACCAAAAGTGCTATTTATAGTTCTAACGTGGGATGAGACATTTGCTGCCATAATGGTCATCTCTTCCACCACATTCATTATGTCCAAGGAATATAATTTTGGTAAACCTTCCTGAACACAAACAGTTTCAAAATTATTTCTGCATGTCACCACGTTTTCCATCATTGACTTGTTTGCTTCTAAAGCATTATAGACTTTAGATGCTGAGCATGAAAGTGGATAGACAGTACTGTTGCAGAACTTGCCCCTCATCATTGAATTTGTGCATGCTTCCACACTTATATTAGCACTGAATGAGTAAGCTGGGCCTCGGATAATCTGCACAGACATTGAAGCAGCTCTTATTGTCATACGTGGCTGATGCATCAAGACCCTTAATTAAAAGCGATAGCATGAGTTTGATGCAAAAGGGTTGAGGAAAACTTTATATGTATTAATTATCTACATGAATGTTTGCCTTGGCTTCTGCACTGTGTTCTAAGCTGCATTCAATTTATATTGAAGATAATATTGTTTGCTTAAAACTAAATCATGGATTGAATTGGGTATTAGTTTAAGACCCATAATAATATTATTATTAGGGAACACTTTGATCACGACAATAGTGATAAAAAATTATAACTTAGCAATTATCATTTAAACCAAAAAAAAAAAGATGACAACAGATTTGATCACAGCAATATTAATTTAAAATGATAACATCATCAATTTTTAAACATAGCTTAAAAAAAAAAAGAAATATGACAATGAATTACACCATTGACACCGACATCCAAACATAAGAACAAATACAATAATACAAAGTAAAAAGTAAAGGGAAAAAGCAGTAACTGCATCAACTTCCATAGCTGTCCCTTCAGCATAGAAATCCATAAAGTACAGGACTTAAAGGTTATTAAACTGTTGAAACAAGTTATGAAAAAATATTAGGAATATTTGACTTTTGGATAATAAGCCATACCATCTTCGACTGTGTGCTTGTAGCTCCAATGCCATTGAAAAGACCAAGGTACCAAACACCTGGAGATATCTGAACAATGATATGTTAAATTTTCAGTCAATTATAAAAGAAAAATAAACAAATCACCTGTGAACTAACCCACAGCCCCCCCCCCCCCCAAAAAAAAACCAAAATAAAAAAAAAAAGTATTGTAGGAATTTTACGACTGAGGCATATAAAGTCATGGCATTACTAGTATCCAAGTAAGAGAGACACTGAGCTTGAAGATATGATATCAGCATAAGCAAGCAAAACAATAACAGCAAGTAAAAGGACCTCTAATGATACCTGCTCATTTGTCAATTTCATAGTGATATTTTTCTGCATGGGAAAGCACTGCTCCACATCAAGACCATTGATTCCTATAACAAAAGGCAAAAGACATGAAATAGAACAATACATATTCTTGGATTGAGTATTCATCTCTTACACGATAGCCAAAAGAAACCATCATAGTGAAGTTGGCAAATTAATAGAAATTTTAATTAAATACATAATAATTAACCACAAGAAGAAAAATCAGCTCATTAAGAAATGCTGATGGTAATTCAATGAATGGATGAATTTCACTGGGGCACCAATGGTTCTATTGCGCTAATAGTTTAGAGTATGCTCTAAATATAACAAAATGGGTGAAACAAAATTATAGATATCTCATTAACAAGTACTTTAAGATAAACTACGCACTTAAAATTGAACTAATTTAGGTGGCTTCTACCTGAAATGGCTGGATCTTTCAGAGAAGTGTTTAAGACATCTGGCAGTGGAGGGCTTCCATCTCTAAAGCATATTATTGGCAGTATGCTTTTTGAAACCCTTTCAACTGTTGAGGCATCCTGAACAAATGAGGGAGGCAAATATGTCAGACAGTATAATAAAACAAGATGGAAAAAAGAGAACGGTTTTATTAGATGAATTAAGAAAGATAAATTAAAAATACAAATAATCAATTTCTTTCAGACAGTCATATCATTTGCATTTTTACCTCAAGCAATAACAGGCAACTTAGACAAGGGAAATATCAAAACAGAAGAGGATGAAAAAAATTAAATTTGAAGGAAGAATATTATTCCCAGGCTGGCCATCATACATATGCTAATATTCTAAAGTGATTCTATCTATCAAGTATTATAAATATACTTACAAGATCTACATCTGAGTTCAAGGCTATAGATACTGCAGAAAACCAAGGCGGCAAATCAACTGGGACAAGGGGAAACAAGAAGAAACAAGTAAGATCTTCCATAACCCCAAAAATATGCAATTGAGAGTCCCTTTTTTTTTTCCTTTTAATAACAAACTCACGTCTTTTAACCAACATTTTGAATTGCCAAAACAGAGAAAAAAGTTTAAGTGATATCATCTCTAATCTCTCATTCCAATTGAAAATTATCAAAAGTAAATGATGTAGAGCTGATCATCATCCATTTCTTGCTCATGTAGGGATTCCATGGATATTAGCTAGATATAAATATAATATAAAACGATTTAAATTTGATAACAGAGGCAAAGAAGTACATATGAATTGAGACCTGGTAGGAATAGAAAGAGGATAGAAATGAGACAGCAAAATAACTCACATTAGGAGAAACTACACCAGAATAATGGGAATTCTTCATCAATAACTCAATGCACTACAAATAAGAGAAAAGACAAGAACCCCAAAATCCCCTATTTTCATGTCAATATCGGTTCTTCCAATGCAATTATTGTCTCACTGAAGAAGTATACACTGATAAAATATTGCCAACAAAGCTATTTACCCTTTCCTGAAATTTTTATAAGAATGATAAACTAGAATTTTTTTTTTTCTTGGGGATACCTTGGGAATTGAATTATGGAACCATTCACAAAATCTCACTCATCCGACGATGATTTTAAAGTAAAACAAAAATGGAATCTAACAATATATAGAAAACAGAATACTGAGATGATCAACACCATTAACTGTTGCTACTCTTTCTTATACGGTGTTTAAGTCTGAACTTAGCCACGGCATAGAGAAATATAAAACATTGCATAGTGATTTCCCTCTCATTATATACTCGATTATAGAGTAACCCGCGACTCTTTAACACCAAGAACTGGAAGATTGGAATCACATGATAAGATTATGCCAATTGAAGACAGAATGACATCAAAAGAAAACATGAAGTGAGTGGCAAGAAAAACCAAAGAGAACGAGAAATACAGATTACCCATATGTACTTCAAAATTCAATTACGACCCATTAGACTTCACACCGAATAAGGCTTCATGAACAACAAGAACACAGCAAATAAAGCATAAAAACAAAAGGTTTACTATCAATTGGCATACCCACCTCTGATATATCGCAAATCAAAGGGCCTGAGCGTGGTGTGAGGGTAGCTGAAGCTGGAAACAGTAAAGGCGTCGTCAGTTCCCAGTTCATCATCAGCACAGCGAGTGCCAAATGAACAAGAAAATAGCACCAGAAGAGTGAGAATCAGATTGGGAAGATGGCATTCCGGATTGAAAGCCATTTTTTTAATTATTATTTTTGGAGTGACTCCGACTCTCAGACCGAGGAGCTGCAGAGGAGCGAACCTCGGAATTGGGTGTCACTGGTTTAATTAATTAAACAATAATACTCTTAGCGGAAATCCTACATGAGTGAAGTGAAACTCTTCGGGAGTTCAGTCTCTATCTGAAATTAAAAAATAAATAAATAAATTCTTTGTTTTTAATTTTATTTTATTAAACACGTTTTTGTTTTTGTCCCTCTATTATTATTGAGTTCACTTGCCCTAGTAAAGTTGTAGAGAGATGTGAAGACTCCACACTTACGCGCGCCTAGGAACGTGTAAGACACTCAGCCTTATTGCATTTTGCATTGAAGCCAAAGATTGGGAACTGTTGCATCGTTGAAATAAATAAATAAATAATTTAATTAATAATTGTAATTGATCTTGTCCTTACAAACAACTAGTTATGACGTACTGCATTGTACGGATCCTCTTTTTTGTATATACTAAAAAAAATTTTGGTTGATCGTAGAATATTAAATAATTATTTGTTAATAGAATAATGTGGAGAATCATAATATCAATAGTAAAAATTTGTTTATGATATGAAAATTTAAAAAATATTGGATCAAAGTATGAAAAATATGAATAGTATAAAAATTGAAATATTTTTGTGAAGTGAATTGCAATTGTGTGTGTATGCGCGTGTAAAAGAGTAATATAATGGAAGATATATATTGGTAGAATCAAATCAAATTAATTAATTATAAAATGTTATTATCAAAAGAAATAAATGATTATAAATATTTGGACTATAGATAATAGATAATATAATTTAAGATTGGCTGTAAAATGTTATAAATATTTTTTAATGGTCAAATATGTAATTTATATTAACTAAGTTTGGTCCGAGAAATTATTATGAATGGGAAGTTTAATTAAAAAAAAGACAAAAGGAGAAGTTTGCTATTGTTTTAAAGAAGAAATTTACATTATTGAAAAAAGAAAAAAAAAAGAAAAAATTTACACAGCCTATATGTATCTAACCAAGGAAAATTTGCTAGAGCAACAAATAAAAAGCATGTGATTTAAAAGGAAAAAACCTTCGGGCCAAGCTCTTTATAATTAAAATTAAAACCCTAACCCTAGCATTGTGAGCTTTTTTTTTTTTTTGTGGGTTGGGGGTGTTAAATTGAGTGTGTAGAAGAATATATATCCATTTTTTAATTATATTCGTTTCTTTAAGTTGTTTGAAAAAATTATTAAAATTATTTTTATTGTAAATTTAAATTTACTAATTATTTAAAATTATTAAATGATTTTCAACTTGGTTGCATAAAATGTTTTGATCATATAATGATGTTTAATTTTTAAAAAAATTAAACAATGTAACACTCTCACGACTCTCAAAATTATTATAAATACGTATCTTCATTTTAGCTCTTCCAATTATTAACATAAATGACAAAACAAGCGTTACCTGTTTAAATATTAACATCTTGGTATTTTTAAATTAAATTTTGGAATTAAAATTTTAAGCACACCATGTTGAAGTGGAAATGAAAAATATGTCCAAAAAGATTATTCCAGAACACAAGACCTCAGGCAAAGTCCAAAAGTGCCCTCACGATCATAACCCAAACAATTATTGGTATCATGGTGAATATATAATGCTTTTTGTTATACTGTTCACAACACTCTTGTAATATGTTTCTTTCAAGCGAAGTTTACCAGTTTTTGGGTCGAGGTTTTGAACGTTACACGTGTTAGCTGCTCATTGGCCTCACTTTCTTTCTGGGTCTTTTCCATTAAAGATACTTTGAGCCTGTAATCTTTTCATAGATAGAATAAATTATAAAATATTTTTTTAAGTTTTATTAAAATTATATTTTTTTTATTTTAAAATATATATAAACATTTTTTAAATAAAAATTTATTTTATAATTTAGTTTAATTTTAAATTATTTGACTAATGTATCTTCAATAAATCTAAATACATATTTTTTTAATTAAAAAATTTTAAATGAAAGAAATTGTAATTAAAAAATTAAAATTAGAATAAAGTATAAAATATTTTTTATTTTAAAAAAATTGTATATATTTTAAAAATATTATATATATATATATATAATTTTTAAAAAATTCAAAAAAACGTTACTATAATTTGCTATTCATATTTTGCACCCCCCAAAAAAAGTCAAAATGTAACGGCAATAATTACCTGTCGCATGAAAGGCTTGTATTCCTAATCCTACATAAAAAACTAATCAAGTTAATTACAAGTGGGCTAACTTGACGGGCCCAACTCTTAAAAGTGTGGCCCAAGAGTTGCAATACTATGTATGTGGTGATCAAAGCCCACTAGATTGTCGAAGGGATATGCCCACAATGTGTTAGCCCATGGAGAGCTGGAGACTAAACCTCAGAAAATGTTTCAGAACAAAAAAAGGGAAATAGCTAGGAAACTCATATTAGAGTATCAAATAAATGATAAGAAATTTTTTATAAATATATCATAATTATGGTTTATTTAAAAAATTACTTTATATGTTAACGTAATTTCTATGTATTATTTAATGTATTTATACTAAGGATTTTTATGCTACATTTGCAAGAGATCTGTGAAATACAATTGAACAAATAACTCACCAAAATAAGGTCTTTTCTTTTTCAGAAACGAAGTAGGATTCATTTAATAATTAATATTCAAATGAAAATAAAAAGGATAAACTCCTTAAAAAAAACTAGTGGGAGTGCAAATTTAGACCCAAGCTATGTCCTTGCTTATAACAGGCGCATATAAAAAATGCAAGAAATGAGGAAAATAAAAATTAAATCAAACCACAGTTTTACTAGTCCATAAGGCCATAAAAACTTGCTACTTATTTCGTTTGGAAGGAGGGCCTTCTTCTTGTTCAAGGATTTTTTTTTAATTTATTATCATAAATACTTAAACTATGTTTGGTATGGTAGAAAGGAATAGAATAGAATCAAAATGATAAAAAAAAATAGATAGGATAAAAAATAATATTTATATTTTTATATTAGATGAATGATTAAAAAAATAAATATTATTGAATAATGAAAACGAGAACATAATAAATATTTTTTTAATTTTATTTTTTTAAAAAGATGCTCATTTCTTGGTACCATGCAAAATGGTACCAAAGGTGTGGCTAATGTTTTCTCTTTTCTCTTGGAGTAAAAGGTTTATTCCTTGCTAGCTTTTTAATTGCTCTTTTGAACTTTAATGGAGAAAAGATAGAATCAAGATCCCCTCCATTCACAAGAACACGAAGGTCCTACTCTCTCAGGGAGCTGTGCATTGCATGAATTAAAAAAAGAAAGAGACAAGGGAAGCATGATTCAATGGGGACAGGATCATCCTGTTCCTAGAAAAACAGGAGAGGATTCTGATTCAAAAAGATGCTTGGTAAAAATTTTGATCTATCAAATCCCTTAATGCCCTCTTAGCAATTTTAAAATCTTAAAAAAAATAAAATCTCATTTTTTTAAAGTCTTTTTGAACTACTTGGAAGATTGCCAAATTGGGACATTACTCCAGCGATTCAGATACTGTTTTGCTTCTTTTGGAGCAAAACAGTACGCTGTTTTCAATGGAAATAGATTTTAGTGGTTTAAATTTTAATTTTTCATTTTCAATCATCTTTTTTTTTTAATTTTAAAAAAAGTAAAGTGTAAGATGAAAATAATTTTTTAATTCCTATCCAATAGGCTCTTCATCATATATTTGCTTCCTTTAAAATTTAAAAAAAAAAATCAAAATAAAAAAATTTTAAATTTTCAACCATTTAAATCTACTTCTATTGGTGTAGGTCCCCTTTCGTTACTTCAGCTTGTCGAAATACCACTGATGATGGGTGAAAAGAACCAGTGAAAACACGGAGCGGTTGATATTGCCAGGGAAATCCAATTTCAACGAAATAACGACAAGCCACCTCAGACCCTAACAGAGTTTAAGTTCAGTAATCATCTTCAGCCATCGTCATCACTGCTTCTTCTAACTACACTGGCCAAGCATGTTCACGTTCTGCATTTTGACAGATGAAGATTTTGCATTTTAATTGCAGTCTCGCTAAAACGCTGCGTTGTGGAGGGGTTCAGAGGCCACGTGGCTCCATCTGCAGCCGTTGCTGGTGTGAGCGGTCATGATTTGTCCGACTGGAGAAAATCCGGCCGCTGTTGTGTTATTTTACTGTTTGTTTGGTCTCCAAGAAAATTGGATTTGTGTTGTTCAATAAAAAGGAATCAAACTTCTTAAAAGGTATAAAAACTGGGCTTTATTTTCGCTTCATGGTTTTTGGTAGAAATCAGTGACAGCTGCAAATGAGAAGAACAGGGCTGCGGCAATCGCTTTGAATGCAGAGAGTCGAAGAACTGGAGCTCTTTTACTTGAGGAGATTCCCAAGTTGCAGGGGCTAGCACTTTAAAGGATTTGATTCTTATTCTATGACCAAAACAATCTGAACATATTTCTTTCTCTCTTCTCCATCTTCTATTGTTTGTTGGTTGTTTGGATCCCCAGAAAATGTGGGAAAGAATCAAATATTTTTTTATCATATGAAATAGTAGTATACACTTCTTATAAAAAGTAGAATATTAGTTGATTTTATTACAAGAGATTTTCATATCAATTTGATGTATTATATGAAATATAGATAAATCAACTAAGTGGTTAGCTCGGATTATAAGACAAGATGGCTTTTTTTATTAATTTATTAATTTATTTATTGAAGTGCTTTAGAAGTAAAATTTTAAATTCATCATATCAACTTGGCCAAATACATTCATAAAATTATTTTAAAAGAAAATTTATTAGACTTAGGTAAAACTCTAGGACACCCCTAACTATTATATATATGCACACACACAAAATTCAAATCAACATAAAAAGATATATAAACAGATTTTTTTTTTTTAATGAGTCTCATTTCTAACCTGTCATTTTATGATTCATTCAGTTTGTTCAGTTTGTCTATTTTTCAATATAAAGCCTGTTAAAATTTTTTTCAAAAATTTATAACCGAAAAAAAATCCCCATCGTCACTTATTGAACCCATACCAGATGGAACACCACCTAATCATAAACAAACTGGTAGTCAGGCTTGAGCTTCACATCCTGCGATTAAAATTGAATCCACTTCAGGTAATAACTAAAATTGATTTTTTTAATAGATTAGATAGCTAGAGTTTTGTTAATTATGCATAAAAAATGTAGAATGTCTAATAAATAATATTATAAAGCTGGTTAAGCATCAAATATTTAAACCAAAAGCTGGTCAGTTACAATGGACAAGTTGAATTTAATTAACTGTAACTTTTAATCCAAAAATAAATAAATGACCTATTACATATTACCTATCAATAAAACTTTTTTTTTCCAGCCCGTCATCATCACAATTAGCTTTGTACCTAGTTAAGGCTGATTTTAAGAATGATTTTTTCATATATATGATACACCATATTGTTTATATACTTAATAAATAATATTTATTTTGTACGTAAATCTTATTTATATTATATATAAATCTTATTTATACAAATTTAATTTTAATAATTAATTTTTTTAAGTGTATTGTACATCTAGTACACCTAAAAAAATTTTATTTTAAACACAAAATCTATCATTTGAGTATATTTCAAGACTACTCTGATTGTTTTTCTAAAATATTAGCATCTTTTTCAAGTTTGTTATTTTTCCTCTTTAATTAGAAAGCCTATTAAGGTTAGCTAATCACTACCTTACAGATAAACTGGTGTTCATCTATTTGGGCAATATTGTTGAATAAAGTTACACTTTCTTTTCAACTTGAGTTTATGTTTTCCCTTTAAAAATTGGTTTTATTTCACATTAGCTTGTTGTATCAATAAACAATACTCTCTCTATATATATATATATTATGAAAAAAATTATATTCGGCTCCAAAATTTTAAACTAAAATTTAAAATAACTTTAATGATAACAAAACTAATTAATAAAAATAAGAAAAGCATTAAATTACTGTTCACTGTTCCTACAGCAGTTGATCTTTTCGAATTCTTTAATGGACAAGTTACAGTAAACTGTAATTACTAATTAGAAAGTGGTCACAAATGAACTGGAAGGCAACTGATATGATCCAAAATTATTTCCTATATAAAAATAACGTGGTTGGAGCAAGTTGCAGAGGTGGGAACTGTCCATTAGACACCAAATGAAAAGTGTTCTGATTTGCTGTCACATTAGTCAACTAGAGCAGAAAAGTGAAGACAAAAGTCTTTAGAAGCTTCCACTAGAGAAGAGTTCAGATATAAAGTCAACTTTACAGTATTAAAAGGTGAAATAGATGGTAAAATATCTTTCAAAATGTAAGTGTTCAGCGGTTAGGGTGAAATTTTGATGGTTAGTAGCATAAGACAGCCTCTGCTGTAGGTGGGCCTGCAAAATCAAATCTCTATTAGTTTCAGTGAACCAGTAAAATCACTCCAAGTGGCAAAAAGTCATCATTGTCAATTACAAAGGAATAACTGGAGTCCTCCCTGTATAAGGCACACCAAGATCAGATGAAAAACAGAAGAAAACTTTGTAAAAATCGTTTTTCCACTATGAGCTTCTGCTCTTCATCCCAAACAGTGTTGTTAAGCCTAGTGTCAGGTTTGATTGTGCTGTGAGAGAATTTAAGTACACTACCTTATAATCCCCTAGTCTCCAAAACTTTTATATTTGTTATAAATCTCTCGCACAGGATTTTTTGAGAAGAGTTAGCCTTAGGATGAGTTAGGAAATCTTTTTTGTTGTTAGAGAGTTCGATGTAAGTTCTATCTTTGTGTTAATTGTGGGTACTTATAAAACTATCTTATTATAACTTGATTTATGCTGAATTGAAAAAAAAATCCTTTAAAATTTAAAGTAGATTAAATGTTACATATACTATTCAAATCAAGAAAATTTAATTATCCAATTTTCAAATCTCTCTAAATCAGATTATGATCCGATTTATCGATTGAATCAGTCAATCCAGTCCACATCTTATTATTATGGTTGCAATTTTTTTTTTTTTTTTCTGTTAAAACTGATTTCGGTTGACCGTTGGATGTACTGGAACTTGTTCTCATTGCTGTCTGCTTAGTCCTTAGGTCCTATTGCATTTTGGGTTGTTGGAAACTTTATTTGCTTTGCAGTATTTGAAGACTTCCATGAAAGTCTACTATTTCTGGCTTTAAGTGTTTAAATTGTTTGAAACTCCCATTTCTGCACAGATACTTATTCATCCTGAATGTATCCATCATTCACGACAGAGTACTTTCAACAAACAGAGGAGGAAGAGGGGTTCAGACAAGAGTATGAAATGAGGAAAATCAAGCAGGTATGTGTTAATATAAGATTTTCCTTTCATAGGAGAGAGAAAAAAAAAAGGAAGAAAATTAATCAATTCGATTTGATATAGGATCAAGATTTGGATGTCATAGTGGAAGGAAAGGTTGCTTATGCTGAAGAACATGGCACGTGACATGAGTGAGGTTTCGTTTCATTGAATTCGACTTAATTATGAGTTGAATTTTCAATTAATTTTTATATCAATATTGAGACTTCATAAATTCAGGCTCAGTGATCTGGACCTATGAGCAACTCTACGTTAAATAAAGTGCAAATCATAGATTTGGGTGTTTTGAGGTAATCGATGATGTGTTTAATTTTATGTATAGGAATCAGATAAGCAAGTGCCTCTAATGGATAAAATAGATGATACATCTTTTTTTTCTTTTATCCTTTAATCTTGATTTTCAGGTTGCGGGGTTTTAAGAAATCAAGCTAGAGTTTTCAATTTAAATCCTTTTCTGCTCTGTGCAAAGTAGAAGTAATTATACTGTCCATTGGCTCAACCAGAGGGAAAAAAAAAAAAAAAGCATGAGGACCAGGCTACATAAGTAGGCTAGACATATTAGTTAATTTGATCTAAGTTGACTTAATCTTATTAAATTTTTTTAAAATAATTTTTGAGACTTACATAAAAAATGTTTTGGACAAAATATAATTTTACATAAATTTATATAAAAATATATTTTAAGAATTATTTAATAATTTTTATCAAAAATAAAAAAAAAAATTGTATGATCCCACTTAGTATTAGATCAAATCAAATCATCGGACATTGAACTAAGCCTATATTTCCTTGGCTTAGTCCATGTTTATCTGTAGTATAAATAAAATGTCATTTTATTAAAAAGATAAGAAAAAGAGAGAGAAAAAAAAAAAAAGAGTCTTATACACTGTTACTCTTTTGAACCACATTTTTTTTTTATATTTCTTTCCAACAAAATGGCTCACTAAATAAAAGAAGCTCTAAATTATAAAGTTTAAACGAATATTTAACGTTGTACTTTCCTATGAAATTAATTTATTTTTTTCCAATGCTATATGTATGGTCCTTTTCAGGTTGATAAGGCAAATGCTATCCTTAGAAATACTAATGTGAGTCCCAAGGAGACACCGAACAAGGTGGGTGCTTAATAATTTTTAACATCTTTTTTTTTTTTTTTTTTTTGGTGTGTGTGTGTGTAGAATGATAATTTTCTGGCAAGGTAACTTCTGCATTTATATCATCCTTTTGAATATTACTTTAGGTATTGATGCATATTTATACAAGTTGCTTCTTATCACTATTATATCGAAAAAGAGTGTCCTATGCCGACAACGACCGCTTTTATTCAAGGCGCATTTGGCAACATCATGGGGTGATGTCCTAATCCAATACTTTTTTCATCCTTATCTATTAAATCTGGATACTAAAGGTGATGCGACTCATCCTATCAACTTCCAACTTTTTGCTTCAAGTTTTCTCAGTATAATATTAGATAATGGAGTAAGTTACATTTTTTTATTTAATATATTAATGATTTAATTTTAATTCTTTTTAATTGAATTCTCTAATTAGTTTTTTAATCAATTAAGGTATGTCCCCTTCTATTAAACAAAGTCACATATCAATTGATATAATATAAATAAGAGATCATATATTTATTAATTAATTATATGAATTTGTTTAGAAGTTATTTTTTTAAACGTTGTTGTTTTATCTAATTTCTATCATTTTACTAAACTAGATAAATTTTAAAAAATCAAGCAAAACATCATTGATTGAGAGTAAATGACACATGGAAAGGTCCAAATCATTAATAACACTATATGAGCTCACATTTATTATTACATGAGCTAATCTATTAATTCACTATAACTTTCCTTAACATAATGGATCATTTTGATTAAGAATTAAATTAAGAAATTTTATCTTTGAAAAATCAAATTAAGAAGAAAGTAATATTTTGAGGAGTAATCATTGATTTACTCTTTTTTATTTTCAAAATATTACAAAATTTTGAATTTGGTCATTTAAAGTGAAAAGTGTCTTAATTTCATCCCTTCAATATCTTTCTTTCAATCAGTTTGGCATCTTCATTCGTTAAACTATAATATGAATTTACTTGAGTTACTGATCAAACCTAATAGAATGCTTATGTAACCGGTATGTGAAGAAGTGGTCATGCTTAGTGTATAGATAAGAAAAAATTGGCGAGCGTAATTTCTAAAAAGTTCACAAATTTGGTGACTATAATGCTTCATTTTTTACTTTTGTGGACACTGAACATGACCATTTCATCAATTAATAATTACATAAATATTCTGTTAGTATAGGTCAGTAACATAGTTAAATTCATAAAGTCAATTTACCAAAAAATGGAACTAAATTGACTGAAAAAATAATAATTGGAGAACAAAAGTAAGAGTCTTATATATGTTATTGAAGAAATTAAAATGTTTATATCTTTCAAACATTAAAAAAGGTAATTTACTCTAAATAGTATACCATAGGTTATTTTTATTATCAATTTTTTTAGCGATCTTCAAAGTATAGTGTTAATTTTTTTTTATTAGAATAAATGTAATTGTAATTCATTGACTTTGAAAATTTTTTAAGTAAAATAATTAAATTTATTAAAAATAAACAAATAAAATTATTTGTTGAACAATTTACTCCTTTGTAACAATTTCATCTTCTTCGTGAAGTTCTACGCTTCCCACATCTACTCCTTTTTCGTTTCTTCGAGCTCTTTTTCCCCTTTCTTCGTTCCTCTTATATCTGCGTGGAAGAATCAAGAGCTCATTTGCTTAGTTCTTATTAATAGAAAACAGCAACTGCGACTTAGTTGTGAAAGGTGCAAACAACATTCATTATATTTAAAAATTAATGAAACGAAATAATAAGAATAAATCATACAAATTAACATGAAATTCATAATTTTTTGGTAATTACACATCTAAAAATGATTTTGATAAACAATATCAATCCTCTCAAAATTACTTTTTTAGATGAAAATTTCTAATAATAAAATTTGATCTAAAATCACGTTTGCACAACTCTAATTCAAACGGGCACCAAATGTCAATCCTGATAAAATTGCATGGTGACATTGTTGATTTGTTATATTCTTTGAGAAAAAATATTGCATTTATGCTTATAATAAAATACCTATGTATCTTTATTGCAATGTGCTGAAATGAGAACTTTGCTGGGGAGTCCCTTAAGAAAGTTAAAATATCCGAGTTCAACGAGTTCACAAAGTCTAGTTTGCTGAACTGTATTGGGAATTGGAAAAATTCTAAGGAGGATGGTTGTAGTACATACACTAAACAACTAAACTTTCATTTTTATATGTGTACAACAAGCATATATCTGAAAAAATTCTGAACGTTGGGTGTAATTAATGTAAGGCAGCTTTTTATTGCACTCAGGAGTTGACACGTGCACGTCTGGATGCACATGATAGAGTCTTTCATTTTTTTTTTTTAGCAATAAACTGAGTTCTAAACTTATCATGTGAAAGAACTTGGCAAGTATCAAATTCAAATTACAAAAATATTACTCGCAATACACTTTTCTTTTCTTTTCTTTTTAACTAATATTTTGAGTAAATGAATAATTTAGTTATTAAAATTATTATTTTTAATTTGGTTGTTTGATGATAATTTTCTTAATTTAATTTTTAAAAATTACTCTTTTAATTTAATTCTCTAAATATTTTTTTTAAATAAAATGATTCCTCTAATAAGTGAAAGCAGAATTTTATATAGCCGTTAACTAATAATATGAATTTGCTCAGATGCCTTTAATTCCAAAATAATTTGCATCAAAGTTAAATTTTATTGTATCAAAAAGCACATAAATACCTCAAACCAAATTAAAAGGTGATGAATCTTTTAAAGATTAAATTGAGAAATTTTACTTTTTAAAAACTAAATTAAAAAAAATATCTTTTAAAGATTAAATCTTGAATGTATTTTAATATTTTTTTTAGTAAAAAACTCATACATAGTTAGTTACATACTTATTATCGTTCTTCAATCAAAACATCATATAAATATATAATTTTCTAATAATAATATAATATGTGTATAGTTTTTACAAATAATTATATGATTTTCTAACTAAATTATATACATATAATGTTATTATTTAAGAATCATATATTTGTTATATTTTAATTAAAAAACCTAATAATAAAAAATAAAAATTACAAATAAATTGAGTTCTTTTGTTTATCTTTTCCTTCTCATAATATAAATATTAAATTTTATAAACTAATTAATATTTTTGAGATACCTTATACAAACTCATAATTTTATCACAATAGTATGTGTACGAATCAAGCTATTTTTTAATACCTAAATGGAATGGTTATGCTATAAGGCCTCCTTTTGTACATAGAATTCTCTTAAGTGGAAATAGGAGGTGAATGTTAAATGAATAAATTATATTTAGTATGATCAGAAAATTAAAAAAAAATTATGTATGCATATTTTTGTTTGGTTTGATGAAATATAGATGGAATGAAAAATAATTAAAGGTGAAAGACCAATATGCCCTTTGGAATAAAAATATTGTAAAATCACCAAACAAAGCAATTTAATAAGTTTTTTTAGTCCAACCATATAGCCATATTTATTGCTTAAATTAAAATGGATGAATGCCAATATATCATTGTCTTTTTTAACCAAGCATATAAATGTTTCTTATGTTTCATTTTCATTCTTTTATGCTTAGGGTTTGGTTGTTTCACAGGCAACGTCTCATTTTCACAAATTAGAGGTAGGTAAGTAGATTTCTTGATTGGGGTTAGGACCTTAAACCAATATTCAATCATATCTAAGTTGATTTTTCATTTTTTTCACGTTTTCACAATCATGATTTCTAGTTCACTAAATTATTTATCTTTCAATTAACATGGATGAAAAAAACTTTAATGTGACATTTCTACAAAAATTGCACAACTAGAAATCTGAGGTTATCATGTACTTTCTTCATATAGTAAGAAACTATAAAAGAGCATATGGTTTTGGGGAATTTTTTTGGCACCATTTGGATTTTTAATTTATATTGCAAAAGTGTATATCATTTTTTTTATTCTATTCTTGTTTTATCATAATGCATATATATGACAATAATAAGTTTAGGGCTAAGATATTTGATCTGTTTGGATGAATTTTGGACTAAAAATAACCAAATGTTAACTATATCTATAATTTGTATTGATGTTAGTTGAAGAAAAGACTATATTTCGACTGAAGTTCACTTCATTTCATTGTAAAGATATACGACACATTGTTTCACACTATATCCATATGATTTATATTGTATGCTAAGTTCAAGTTATTTCTTTTTTTGCCTATGCTCCAATGACATAGAGTAGCCCAAAGTGGCATATGGGATGCGGACCAAGATCCCAAATGATAAACATAGTCCTTGTTGTAAGGAAGAGCTAATCTATCTTGCTAACCTATAAGATAGGTTTATAAACATCAAAGCTATGCTTGAAGGTAATCAAAAGCATTAACAAAAGCTCCAATATGACTATTCTCGACTAAAGGCTTTGAAGGGCAACACTAAAGCAAAATTAATCTCTTCTTAGTTAAAGTGTAGTAGGCTGAAGAACCATCTTGCCAACCTATTGATAGACTAAGTGGATGTTGAAGAAAGTCTAATGGAGGCATCTGTGTAGGGAACTAATGCAATCTATTTGATGAACCAGAAACTTGCATTATGAAAGTCTGCTAAGGAAGCAATCAAGAATGCACACCATTTATTAAAGAAATAAGTTTATGTAAATTTAAAGTATAATAAGTTGAAAAACTTTAACGTCACTTATCGTTATATTGCTCAATCTACTATAGTGTTTTTTATGGTTGTTGCATAAATGTATATGATGGGGATGCTGCTAAACATGACTATTGATCATTGTGTGGAAGTGGCATCCATTTTGTGGCTTCATATACCTTATAAAATTAAAGTTTAATGGCTTTATCTGTTGGCTGCTTAATGTCTTTAGACTAGCACTCTAGCTCTATCAATATTCCATTCTTCTTATTAGCCATCAAATATAATGTAGATTTCATACAAAAATGCTAATATGTCACAGTAGAGTTTTAATTAATCTCCAAATCTTATGAAAAATTATATAATCATATATAATCATGTGTGTATATATACACACACACATATACATATAGATAATTATATAATTATGTATAATTATACCTCAAATACAAGGCCATTAATATATGTCTCAATAATCATATTTTCTATACAGAAGGTCATCACTAATAACCAATCCATATATTCATATCATCACTTCATCACCAACGCTTACCATGTGCCAATATATCTTAAATACCATGTGACAAAAAGATACAAATAATATAGAACAAGGTGACATTAGTTTTATATATATTATAAATAAGGATCCACAATACATAATAGTAAGGATTTACCAAGTTGATTAAGTTAGCAACTTGTAATACCCAAATGAGTCATTAGCAGTCATCTAACAAAAAAGCTTTAAGATTGCTTACCCATGTAGAACTATAATCTACCCAAAATACATACATTATCCTAGTTAAGGTCCTATCAACCCAAAAAAGATCCATTGTCTACTTATTCATGTAGATACATACTCTATCAAAATAGATATAACACCTTACATACATAAACTAACACTATTGCACCATTCTATCCTATTAACTTTATGTTCCACTTTGCCTTCAACACATTTGGTATCGTGGGAGAGTACAGTAATAGCCTATTATCACGAGATATCTAAATATGAGCCAAGTGTGCTTTGTCTCACTCAAACCGTCCATTGTCAACCAATCTACCAATAGGTCAATTGCTTTCTCATTAAGGTTTGCATTGACTGTCAAATGATTGATACCCTGACATATATGTTCTCTGCAACAAGTGACAAGTGTTGATTTGTTTTCTCAATTATGTCCTTAAACCCTTCCAACAAAATCTTTGCATGATTGCTCACTTGCCTTTTCTGTTTCTGAGAGGAAGAGGTGGCTTTACTTGTAGGTGTTAGAGCAACATCTAAATCGGCTAAGTTTTGATTGACATCTATATCTAATAGCTGTTAAAGAAGTCTTTTAGTCTAAGACCATGATTTCCTCTTAAAGATGCATCTATGATGTCCTCAGTATCTTGGCTATCTTATCCCTTAGCCTTATCATTTCCTTAAACAATGCATAAATCATCAAAGTGCAAAAATGACTTGTATCTAAATGGTGCCACACTCTTATAGGCCTATAAAAGACATGACAAATTATAAATATGTGAATTTATAGATTAGGCAGCATTAAGATTATATTGTCATAATAATATCATTCAAAATTCATATAATAGTTGTTAAGCACATGTGCCACTAAGGCAATGAGCCACTACCTATTCACAAACGAAAGATGTAAAGCATACAACTTACCTTGTTGGCTGATATGCATTTTGATAATGGATCCCATCCAAAACTAGAGGTGTTTGAATCATATACCATATACAATTTGACCACGATTGCTTAAGTGTTTTCAACCAAGACTATGTATTGGGAACTCCCTTAAGGCCATAACCTAGGCTTCTCTCATCCATTTTTCCTTTCAATTGCTTCAAATGGCTTGGCCTAAAGTTACTGTTAACCATATTTTTCTGGTCCATCTATAACTCTACAGGGCATTTGACAAGGACCACTTCCTTATATGAAGTTCACTAATGGTTTTTAGGTTTAATCAAAACCTAGAGGTGATCTATGCAGGAAAGCTACATAATAGAGAAAGATTAAATGTACCAAAGAAAAAAATATATCAAATGTTATCTTTACATAAATAATTACAAACCATAAATAACAATTAGATAAAAGTTTTAACAATGCATAATTTCAAACAAAATATAGTACAATCTAATAGCCTCATCCAAGAGAACATTTGTTAACACTAATAAAAATCAACCAGCACAAATATCATATTATTATTACAAATTAATAATGTGAACAACTATATAATTTTCAAATAAGAAACAAGCATGTTGTATGCGTGCTTGATGTGTAGTGAACTCTTGAAACATGTCATGTGCTAATCACTCCCAAAAACTGTTGCAAGCCCTATGTCTCCATTATGACCACACAGTCCAGGCCACTTACACCATCATTTTGTACCACATGGTTTAGGCCACTTACACCATCCATAAGGACTTCATCATTGTCTTCCTGATTTATGAGATTATGCAACAAGCCACAAGCAAGTATGACTTTATTGTGTGTCCTCATTGGATAACTGAAGGGACTTCTAAGTATTTCCTATCATTTTTTCAAGATCACAAATGCCCTTTCAATCACATCACAGACTGATACATGTCTCATGTTAAAACATTCATATAA
Organism: Erythrophleum fordii; assembly: GCA_032878935.1. Lineage (NCBI taxonomy): Eukaryota > Viridiplantae > Streptophyta > Magnoliopsida > Fabales > Fabaceae > Erythrophleum > Erythrophleum fordii. Next base: position 14,593,293 of record JAVQMF010000047.1, on the reverse strand, counting down.
AGTTAACAGGTAGCAACCATATTGCCATTCACTTAAGTGATATCTTTGTTATCTATATGGTGTAAGAAATCTATCACAATTGGTGTAAACCTGTATCAACTAAATAATCTTGACCTAAACTGTGACAATTGTTTGAACATGAAACAAGTACATCGATGGTAAGCAAATATAAGTATATATTGATGCAATTAGGAATCTATGATGTCAAATGAGACAATAATCAATGTACTCACCATAAGGGACCTTCTTCCTACTAAGTGCATCCTACAAAACTCAACTATTAGTAACAAATCCTTTCTATTGGAGCAAGACATAAATAAATTGTGTATCTTAGAAGCAGATATTAAGAACATTAATGGCAATTAACCATTTTTGGTTATGATACCAAGGCTTGTCTATTGTAGGAACTTGAATTATAATGTGTGTTTCATTAAGTGCACCAAGATAATTCTAAAAATAAAAGAGTCAATTGCAGCGGAACAGAAACTCAAACTATAAGTAAGGTCATTTGCCATATACTTGACCTTGAACCAATTTCATTTTTCATCAGTCGAATTTTTTATCATAGGCTAAATTTTTTTTAATAGCTTTCTATTTAGACACATCATTGCATTCAATATCAAGTTAAAGTATTTACTAATGGTTTCCTCTAATCTTTCAAAGTTCACCTTCATTGATCCATTTTTAACATGATACACTAGAATGAATAAAAATATTGCTACTCACTCATCAATTAGCATATTTTTGGTAGGTTTAAAAGACTCGATTTGATTAAGCATGATACATAGTTGATTGAATGTTGCCTTATACATTCTAAGTTAGCTATAACATGACATGTAGAGTCATTACTATACTTTAACCTCTTAAGGTGGGCTCACTTTACTTTGAAGTCAATGGTATAAAACTTATACATGAGGTGACAACAATTTAAAGTTATAGTTACCCACATGTTTATCAACCACTCATGCCTATATTAGATGACAAGCGAAAACCAAACTAACACATGAGGAATGACATCGCAGCTAATGTCATTCATATCCAAATGGTGTACAATAATCATGTGTGATGTTATTTATGAAGTTTGTATAATGAAAAATAGTTGTTACCCTTTAGTGGTCAAAACAATTGCAACATATGACAAGACATATAACTAAATAAACTAACATCAACTTATATCAAATAGTTGTTTTAAATAGATATAATACTAGAAATCATTTCTAGTTAGATTTAGATTTTAATTTCACACAAAGAATATTTAGTATTTTTCAAAAAATAATAAATCTAGATGATGTGTCTTTCATTAATTTATTAAAGATTATCATTTCAAGTTTTGATAAAAGTTCATGACAAATGTGTGTGTGTGTGTGTATATATTATGCCTATGACTACTTTGCAAATCCAATGTGTACATACAACTATACTCAGTGGTTGCTATAAGGAGCTACAAAAATTGATGAATGAACCTAGACAATTTATTTAATAAGGGAAATACATTACAAGAAGACCAATAGCACAATAGATTCACAAGTCATGGAAGACCAAAAATTAGAAAGTAGTGCATACCAAGGTTCACACAGCAATTCAAGTTATCATAAGAGAACTAAAAAAAGGGTAATACATTTCCTTTTAGACAATGTAAACTATATTACTAATTGGGAATGGATTAACCATTCAATTAAATTTAATACTAAAAATATATTTGTTTGGGTGGAGGATGGAAGATCAACCTCTTTGGCGATGGTCGATTGAGGGAGTTGTAGGGATGTTTGACACGTGGGACGATGGTGATGAAGAAGAACAAGACACACAATGCGAAGGACCACACACCAAGAGGAAGATGAGACAAACTTTATTGATGTCAAATAAATAAGTATGTTAGCTTCTACGATGAAATGGGCAAAATAATCATTGTATTACTTTGCTCTAAAACATTGGTTTTGACTCACAACATATATGAAGGAAAGTGCACAGTAGCATTAGTTTCTATTTTCTCTCTTGAGTATAGCAACCAAAAGCATCAACCCTTAGAATTGCTTAGATTTTCATTTTTCTATAAGCTACCTAATAAGGCCTAATTACCAATTACTATTCAAAGACAACCATGTATGTAATTTATGTATTAGATAAAAAATAAATTATGTAAGCATTGCTCTTGAAATGTAAATTAAAATGAACTTAATTATTAAGTGCAAGTGGTAGTTCATATTTTTTTTCTTTATTTATAAAGTTTGAGATTTGGAATATTAAATTTTAATGTTTGGTACAAGCAATGTTATAAAAATTGAATTGAAAATCAATGACTTGGTTTATTTAATTCTCAAAACCGACCAAGAAAAAAGTTGATAAAACTCAACCAATTTGATAATAAATTGGTTAAAAATCATTTTGTTTTTAGTTTAAAATAAAATTTTTGGCATTTTGTAATAAAAATTTATAATATTTTATAGACTTTGCTCAACTTATTTAATATAAATTTGTTATTGTATATAACATGTTTGAACTACTTTTTTATATTTTAAATATTTATATCTATTTTAAATATTATTTTATAATATATAATTAATTTAATTATAAATATTATATATTTTTACTTTTTCATATACATTTAAAAAATTGTTTGACTTCAATTTTATCACGGTTGAATCATTAAGTCATGAACTTCTTCTTATTTTAATTAAATATCCAATGTAATTTTTAAAATATTGATTACAAATAAAAAAATTATTTTCAAGAACATTGTCACCAATTTATAAGGTGGGAATATAACATTCTCTTGGTATAAAAGTATTTTTGCTTCAGTAAAAATATTATATTACTCATCCTCTCTCGTTTTAAATGTCTTAACCTTAATTCACTCTTATTCACTACTATTGCTAATTTCTTAACCTCAATTCATCTCTTATTCACTACTATTGTCAAAAGTGACCCTACTATCTTGCTTCATCACTTATTCACTACTATTGCTAATGTCTTAAACTTTTCTATGACCATGGTTGCTTTATCCACCTTTACCAATATTATTATCATTGTTATATTGATAAAAATATTGTCACAAATAATTATAAAATTTTCAATAAAAATATATGTTTAATGTTGTAAAATATTCTTAAAAAATATTTTAACCAAACTAAGTAATTAAAATTATTGAGAACCAAAATCCCAAAATTAAAAAAATAGACTAAATTATATAAACTTATTTTGAGTTTTGTTAAAATTTTATTGATTTCTCTTCTATTTTTAAAATATATATAAACTTTCTTAAAACAAAAAATTACCGTATTTTTTAGTTTAATTTCAAAATTTTTAACCAAAATATTCTATATTAATTACTCTTACATACATCTTTTATAGAGAATATTTTAGTAAAAAATATAAAATTAAACTAAAATATATTTTTTAAAAATAAAAATAAAATCTATATAATTTTACAAAATTAAAAAAAACTTTATAATTTACTTAAAAATTTAATCTCATACCTAAGGCACGTTAAAGGACAAACATATTTTTGCCACCTTGATATAACATTAATTTTCTTTTTTAAATCGCAGTGAGTATTTTATGCTTTCGACGGAGTAAACCTTGAGACTAACTTTTTACTGTCGGAGAATGCGATAAACACCCATTATAACTCTACTGATGAAAGATCCTAAGTCCTACTTTGTTTGTAATCAGAAATTTATTACATTTCCTTAACATCCTACAACAACGTATTATTAAAATGTAAGAAACATAATTAGGCAATAAAAAATAGCTATCTATACATGTTTAAGAGTAAATTTTTATTAAAAAGTTAATTGAAATATGAAAAAAATTTTTATCAAAAATTAATAAATTGAATTCTACAAATAAAATTATCAAAACATTATAACAGGAAAAAAGTGTAATCAAAAAACAAAATGAAATAAAGAAAGTGCTGTGCTTTGGGGTGCAACTGAAAAGATATTGCGTAGGGTTGAGATGAGAATAAGTTAACTTTTTTTTTTTTTAATGAAAATATTAAGGCAAACATCAATATAGCTTAAATTAGATATTGGCCCCAAAAAAAAAGCTTTAACTTCAGTGTGAATTTTACAAAAAATTCGTTTTAAATTTTTTTTTCTTGTTCAAAAGAGAATCTTATGGGAAAAAAAAATGAAACCCACATATATTTTTCTTTTTCTCCGACATATCGTTTCGTAGATAAGAAAGGATTTGTTCTCCTGAAATTTATCTAATCTTTTTATCTAATTTCCCAAATCAGTCATCATTTTATCCTTTTTTTTTTTGTATTACCAAAAAAAAAAATTCCTAAACCACTTGTACCGATCAAGAAAGAGAATTAGGATTACAAGGTAAAGCAAACGACAAAAACACTAACTCCGAAAAGAAAACGACAAAAACCTTCTACCAATCAATGCATTATGCCAAGGGAAGTCCCTTGTTCCACCAAAACATAGATCCCTTGTTTTTTTTTTTTTTTTTTATGATGGCATAAAAAAGTAAATTTAGGGTTTTTTTTACAAATTACTTAAGGAATACAATTTTTTTAAAAAATATTTCTTATTAAATTATTTAATATAATATGTAAAAAATTTTATTATTCAACAATACATTCTTGACTTTTATACGTTATAATTTAATTTTAAAGAAAATATAATTATAGACACTTAAAAAAGATTATATTTAAGTTTTATCTATTATTCAATAATTTCTCGACTAGAATACAGTTGATGCCTACAGTTAGAAAATCTAAGGAGAGCTCACATCCCAACGGGTACAACCATTTAAAATTATTATTATTAAATTTTTTAATTTATAATTCTATAAAATATCAAAGTGAACTTTGAAATACATAAAACAATTAAAAACTCAATTTTTAAAGAGATTTAAACTACCCTTTAGGCTTTAGTCATTTAAGATGACTTTGCTCCTTCCACATTAAACTAGGAATTTATTACTTAAAGAAAAGATGCTACGTTAAACCACCAAATTAATTAATTTAAAGAAAAAACAAAAATATTAACTAAAAGAAAATTAGGTAGGAAACAGAAAAGATTTATCATTGTAACCGGCCAAGGTCACTTGGAGAAAAGCTATCCTTTTCCTTCTTTATAAGATACAATATATTTAAAATTGCAACCTGACTTCGTAAGCTGCAAAACATAAGTAATTTTCAAACTATTCATGATGTTTATTGAAATTGCAATCATGTAGTTAATATCTTGTGGGCTCCTTATTTCCATTCACCGATGATTTGAAAATAATAATAATAATAAATAATTCTTTCATTTTTTTCTTGTTCCTTTTTTTTTTTTCTCCGAATATTTTTACTTCCTTTTGCCACACTGTTTGGTGTGTGCACAAATGCATTAATTCAAATCTACTTTCTCTCAGTTTGAATTTTTTGAAATACTTAAATTGAATGCATTTTTAATATCATTTGAGAAAAAATCAAAATTTAAGTTTAAAGTTCAAATAATTTATTTTGGGTATTATAGTTAGAAGTAGTTTTGAACTTATATATTTCGATCCTATAAGTAATTTTAAGAGCACATTTATTGACATATTTAAAATTTTACTCTCGTGATATTTCTTTTAAAAAAACTTAAATTAATAAAAAAAATTATCTATATATACTTGTGTATAGCTGCAAGTTAGGTTTGGTTAATGAGATTTTAAATTGAACCAACCCAATGCTCAACGCTAATCCTTTGTTTGTCAAGAAGGATTAAGAAGGAAATGAAGGGGGATGATGGGAGGAAAAGAAAAAGAAAGGGGAGAGAAAGTGAACAAATTATCTCTTATTTTGTTTGGTATGATAGAATAAAAAGAAAAATGTATTTTTCTTCCTTATTTGTTTTCTTGAAAAAAAGAAATAAAATATATATAAATAAGATATCAAATTATTTTATTATCTTTTATGATTAAATATATTATTTTTATTTTTATTTTTTTAATTTTGTTATTTACGTTAATTTTAATTTTTAAAATTTTTATTCTTCCTCTCATTTCTCTTTCCTCTTCTTTCCTCTTTCTTCCAACTTTGAAAGGAAAGGAAATAGTGTAAAAAACATATAAATTTCACAAAGCTTAAACCAAACAAAGGTAAGCTCCAATTCTTCTTTCATTTTCTTTTCTTTTCTTCCTTTTCCTTCCAACCACCCAAACTTAAGTCACATGGTGTATTCATAATATTTTACATGAGATGTATGAATCACCACCGCAGAGCTTTTATTGAATCCTGTCTATAAAATAGATAGGAGGGATAGAGGTTATGATTAAGTTTAATTCATGGTATAAACTCAAGTTAGAAGGAAGGGATTTTATAATTAGCCACCCAACAATTATACCATAACCTAAAATGATTCTAAGCACAACTCTTATGCTTGACATTATTTGACTAGAGAAACTAGTAAAATGAAATAATTACATTTTTTAGTAATCATTGCTCAACCCATGACCATAGATATCAGAAAGTGCCATCAATTTTTTTTAAATAAATAAGTTAAACTAATGATAAATAAATATTACGTATGTTAAATAAAAATTTTATTTAAAAAAATATATTTTCTTAATTAAACATTTTTATAAGCAAATATACAAAGCGCATGCAACCATCAAGCTTCGTGTAGTAAAATATTTAATTGCATTGGGTTTATTAATTTAATGCCACGGCTACACGAAATTTTTTTGGCTCCCATGCCAATGCTATACTACTCTCTTCTCTACTCTATAATTTTGGTACTTGTTTGTTAAGAGTCCCTAACTCACCCAAAGAAAAAGGTAAATTTTTTTTCTTTATTACAGAAAAATTATAACCTCAAATTAAAAATATTTATATTAAAAAAATTTAAATTTTAAAATTATTCAAATAGACTCAATAATAAAAAAAATTTAACTTGAAATCCTAAATTGTAATTTTTTTTTACACAATTTAAAATTTAATCCTTGAATTATTATTAATAATTTCAAATTTTTAAATTTTTTTAATATTATTTTTTTAATTTAAAATTTTTAATTATATATTTTTTTTAATTATTATTTGGTACAACAAAAACCCCATGAAAAAAGACCAGCCCATCCTTCCCCCACTTCCCAAGGGAAAAAAAAAGCAACTTTCATAATAATAAGCTGGCATATATGGTGGGCCACAATATACTTATGCATGGATATAACTGCCAATTTAAAAAGTCCAATCCTCCGTTTCCGGATAAAGCTTTGAGATGTTAAAGGCTCCATCCACAAACTACAAATTAGATTATTCCATTTACGAATTTACCCTTCCATTTCAAACATTTTGACTCACACACTTTCGTACAGTCCACCCCATTCACACCTTAGACAAACCCTCCTACTGTCAGAGAAAGCCTAACCCCACCTACGAAACGACACATCATCATATGAAACTAAAATTAGCCTCATACATAACCCTAAATAATAAATATAAAAAGAAAAGAAAATTACGATAATAATAATAATAACTACAACAGTCACAACAACACACATTAAACCCCAAAAGCCTCGATCTTTCGAACACCCATTATCCTACATTAGCGATTTCAACGACCTCGCTTTCACAGGCTTCCTCATTCGCTTCTTCCCGCTATCCCCATTCGCGTCTTCTTCGTCGTCTTCTTCATCTTCCTCCTCATCGTCGACCTCGTAATCGAATTCCTCGTCATCCATCTGCGACGATGAAGACGAAGGAGAAGGAGAAGTAGTGTTCTGGGTAGCTTCTTCAGCTTCCGTTATCGTCGAATTCTCAACCCCTTTGAGTTGTTCGTTGTTGTTCTTGTGATTATGATTCCCTTCTCCATTTCTATCGCCTCTTCGCTTCCCCCACAACGGACCAAATCCAGAATAGTAATAGAATTCATATGGGTTCGAAGAAGACGAAGAAGAAGAAGCTCTCTTCGCGGCACGTGCTTTCGCACGCCGTGCTCCGGCAGCGGCGGCTGCTGCAGCCGCCACCGCCGCTTTCTTTGAAGAAGAGGTGTTGTTATTATTATAACTACAGCTATTATTGTTATTGTATGACCTAAGCAGAGACAAATGATGCTCACAGAATAATTGACCTTGTTTAGCTTCGTTCTTGCAATGCCAATTCTTCCCGTCGGTTTTCTGGCAAAACGAGGTCGTTTCGTCCGCGATTGTTCTCTCATCGACATCGTCGAGCACCTTCGCTTCATTATCGTGCACGACGACCATATCCTCTATCTTGGGAAGCGGCTTCGTCTGATCTTCGGCGTCCATCATTGACGCGACGCTGCGTTTTGATCAGAACAAGAAATTTGAGAGAATTACTTTGCAGTATCGAAGAATGCTGGAGAGAAAAACCCTAATGTAAAATATAAGTACAAGCGCGAATCGAAGAATAAATGGGGGTTAATTGGTTACCTCTCAACGGCTCCAGCAGAATCGCCACGGCTTCCATTTCCAGTGAAGCTATCTTCTTCTCCGTCGAACTGAGAGAAGCAAGCAAAAGTAGTGAGAAACGAGGGATACGATAATCATTGACCTAATTGAGAGTTGGAAGTAATATACACGATCGAACCAGGATAATTTAGGGTGTGTGAAGAACCCTAAAGCAGGAAATACGGAAGAATGAGGGGAAGAAAAACCCTAATATTGAAATGCAGAGAATTAGACTAAAGTGGATGATGGAAAGGGTTTTCGGGGTAGATCTGAAACGGAAAAGGAAATAGAAGATAGAAAGGAAGTGAGGGACCTGGAGGGGCGAGTCGGAGCCAAAGGGGATCACATCCCATGGCGACTGGTTCAGTTGGCACACGTGGGTCTGAAACGTGTCGTCGAGACCGAAAGGGACCGAACCACCACTGCCACCACCACAGAGCTTGGCGTTCTTGCGGATCCTCATGGAGGGAAAGGGAAAGGGAAGATACGAAGATTCGAGAATGGATTTCTTTCTCTCTCTGGTTCTCTGTTGGGCGTGGAGGAGATCTCTCTTATTTTTTGTTTTGCAGATCTCACAGAACTCGATAATCAGGGTTTGGTTCGCTTGCTTCGTCCCTTTCTTTCTCGGCCCTTCGTATGTTTCTATTTGTTTTGCCTCGTGGACGATATTGCCCCTAGGTTTTTCACCTATTTACGTTAAGGAATGAGGGGTTTGTTCGCGAAAAAGAAGCCTGCCGCTATTACACGTCACTGCGGCTGTCCAAAAGTGAATTTTAAATATGATAGGGAAGGGAGGAAGCAATAGGGATAATCAGATAGACACGCACCCACAGTAAAAGACTATACACCCTAGCAACCGCCTAAACATGTTTAGAACTCTTAAAGGTGTTTTGGTGCGCAAAATATTAAATATAAGAATAAAAATAAAATAAAATAAAAAATAATTATTATGTCTTTATTTATGAAAATAATAAAAAATAAAAATTATTAAATAATGATTATAAATATTATATAAAATAAAAGAAAAAAGATCCTCTATCCTTCCTCATATACTAGGAAGGTCTTTAGGTTATGTTTGGTAATACGAAGGAGAAGGAAAAAAAAGAAGAAGATGGAATTATAAAAAATGAGATAGGAGTAACTTATTAAATGTTTATTATGTTTTTACTATTATTATTTAATAGTATTTATAATTTTTTATTATTTTTAATATAAGAGTACGAGGATAATATCTATCATATTTTATTTTTTTAAAAATTTTATACTTAATAATTTTGTATATCATAGATAATCATAAAAAAATTCAAAAATATTGATTTTAAATAGAAATAAACGTAATGTAAGGAAGAAATTGAAGAGAAAGGGTACTGTCACCATAAAGGGAATGGAATGAAGGAGCGTGTGATAGACGCGCCAAGTCGTATTTGCAGGAGAAGTGGGCAACAAAGCTGGTCCATAAAAAGGCACATGGAGGGTCCCACAGGAGGGCGAGAAATGGACGGTGAGGATGATGGACACGAAAGTTGTGTGAGGGGGAGCGCACCGCATGAGAACTAGCTTGAAGTTGGTAATAGATACCAAAACTTGAAGATGTGTTGGGATATGTTATACATTTATGTAGTTTGGAGCAGCAAAGGCCCCTGCCATACGTGGCTTTCTCATAGGTTGATTCCTTAGCCGAAGGGCAACAATTGGGAAACCCTTTACTACAATTTCATTATTTTTTTTTCTGTTTAAAATTTTCATCTTCCATGATTGGTCTCTGCGTATATTTATTTATTTGTATATTTATTTATTTATTTATGTTTGGAACAACAGGTGGTGAAATTAATTGAAACCCCAATGGTCAAATCAGAATGAATACTATTTAGCCGTAAGTCATTTATATTTTTATTTACATTTTGGAATGTGCAATCTACAAGAGGGCTCGTTTGGGTGCACCTTCTTAGGAGGAAAAAAAGAAAAAAAAAAAAGAAAGGGAGAAATAATATTTTCTTATAATATTTATTATGTTTTTGTCATAATTATTCAATAATATTTGTTTTTTATTATTTTTTAAAGTAAGATGACAGAAATTATTTTTTATTAATTTTATTTTGGTCGCATTCTTTTTTTTTTTTTTTTTCTATACTTAATAATTTTGGATCTATTTTATAGTTAACAATTTTACATATCAAACAACCTGTAAAAATTTTGTTATTAAGATTAGGATAATTTCAATTTTGTTTAGATTATTTTCTTCTCAAATGATTTTTAAAATATATATTTTTCTTAATCTTGTCTTAATTTATTTAAAATTTTAATTTCAAGATATTTTTTTTAAAAAAATATAATATCTCTTTTTATGAAATGAATAAACTCCTTTGAATTGATAAAATTTACATATAAAAGAACCATACAGCTAGGCCAAAATTTTTTTAATCAAAACATTTAGGCAAATTCAGTCCATCAAAAGTAATCATAAATACATAAAAAAAAACTGATCAAAAATATTTTTTAATAAAATATAACATATATGATTTATTTACATCTATTTATTTATTTATTCTTTCTTTTATGTCAAAATGAGTAAACAGAAGCCCCGATTGTGGGGCATACACACACTGACGGAAAGAGTTGCAGCCAATTTGTGGAGCATCTGTGGATAAAGACTAAAAAAGAGTAAAATATAATAGAAAGTACCCAACTTTTTTCCATCTCTTTTCTGTTTTTTTTTTCCTCAAACACAAATAAATAAATAAAATAATACTAACTTTCATTGAGATCTAGGTAATACAGATTCAATATTTTATTGGTATACATAGGTTATAAAAATTGCCCTTTAATGTTAAAGACGAAGGAGGGAGATTAGTGTATGCTTTTGGATTAGATCAAAAAGCAATGGAACAATATCATTACACAACAGTATTTGGTAACTAAAAAAATTACACAACAAGGCGCATCCAAAGTGAACCCTTGATCCTTATTCTTCAACTATTTGCCTCTTTATAGAAAAATCATCCCACTTTACCATTTTTGGACCTGGATTTTTTTTTTTTTCAATGTGGGGAGGATTCCAAATATTTGCAGCCAGAAACATATATTTAAGGGTTACTACCACAACATAAATTTGTCAACCTGTGACTCAGTCCACTCAAAATGTACATCATTATCATCTTTATTATTGGATATACTATATAAAAGAAATGACTAAAAAAAGTTTAAATTACACATAACTCTTTTAAACATTGAGTTATTAGATAAATTCTTGATTTTCAAAACCTACTAATAAACTTTTTAAAATTTCAAATTTATGTAAATAACTTTTTTACTGTTAATTAGTTTGTTATTTCATTAATAAAGTATGATATGTCAAAAAATTATTTGTACATGATTTAAAGTTTAAGAAATTATTTACATATAATCTAAATTTTAAAAATATTATGTGTAAAAAAATAAAGTTTAAAAGATTCATTATTATTAATATATTATGCTTTATTGGTAAAATATTTATACAATTTAGCCATAAAAAAAATATGGTGCACTTGAATAATATTACGGCTAGATGAAACTACTGGAGAAGAGAAAACTACTATTGTAGTTGGACGATACAGAGTTTTGCTTGAGTTCTATAAATGCAGTATCATTCATTAATGGAAGATCTCTCTGTCTCTGTATCTTTCTTCTCGTCTTTAACTTGTAGATAGCTATAGCCTATAACTTACGTTACTCTCACTATCCGGCTAAACAAACAGGGTTTCAGATTCACTCTATTTGTTTTCATTTTGACCCGATATGGAATCAATTTCTGTGCACAAAACAGAGTTTATTCAGAGCTTTCTTAAGTTTTCCTATCTATATGGTCCGGAAAATTGGAGACAGTATTTGTTGAAATCCTCGACATGGGAATTACTACAGGAAAAAAAGGAAACATCCCGGGAAGTTTGCGTCCGATAATGTCGACAAAAACACGAACCTACAGAAAACTTCTTGTCATTTGCTTGACTGCTGAGAAAATAGAGGAAAAAAATAGCGGAAAAGATTCAAATTTTGGTTTTCTGGGGTTTTCTAGAACTCATAATACGAAGAGAATGAAAATGGGAAAAGTGAATGGAGAAACAAGGCAAAATTAGGCGAAAGATATAGATGTTTTCAGAGGTCAAATTTTCTCTGATTTTCCTGGGTTTTCTTGTCTGTATAGAAACTGTGAGAACTCAAATGGGTCTGTTTTGTGTCACAGTTTACATAGAAACGAAGGTGGAAGAGGAGAATAAAGGATCAAATCAACCACTTGAAACCCTAAATTTATACTAGCAAGTAATGCAAGAGAAGGGAAACCCTTCAACAGTAAACCTAGAAATATTAAAAAAAAAAAAATGCATGTATATATAGCAGAGCAATCAGAGGATATAAGTGATTCGTAGGAGAGAAAAACAAAGGTTTACTGGTGTTTTGATAGAATACAAAAAAGCACAGAAAAGATTAACTAGAGCAAGAAATTAACATATTGATGATAAATAAGTCCTCAGAGAGAGAGGTCGAGAGCTAGGATACTATGAAACTCCTGTTCAAAATGCTTGGGCTGTATAAAGAGGCTCTGAATCAATTATTAGTCTCAGAAAATTGTGTTTGATAAAGTATTTTGTGGATCTGTCAGTGTGGTTGTCTCTTTCTCCCTCATTTCAAAGGGATTAGGTTAATGCTCTAATCTTGTTTTCTTTAGGTGAATACTGTTAGGTATGTGAGTAGTAAAATGGATTACTGGAAAAACTTCTAATATTGAAATTTGTTGTCAATATTAGGAGCTACGCTCCACAACATTTTTTCAATTATATGCTGCATATTTTTATATTAAATACAAAACAAAAGATTCAAATTACTGAGTAGGAGCAACTAATAAAAATATATCAGAGTAAGTGTTTGCGGCATGCAATGTGGAATTTATTGACACACATTTTAGTAACTATTTATTAACTTTTACTCCAGCTAATTGTACAGTAAAAAACAAAAACTCTTAAAATATATGTAGTATATCAGTTAATTGTGCGGGGGCTTAATGAAAATTATCAAAATTTCATAATATGATCCATTGATAACTTATTTGATTTTCTATACAGTAATAAACTTGTGCTATGAGTATATCTAATTATAAAAGTTCAAACATTATAGCGCAGACTTATTGTAATATTAAACGATAAAACTAAATTGCAGCCACCTCTATATATATATATATATATATATATCTGTGTGTGTGTATGTGTGTCCGTGTCTGTGTCTGTCTGTGTCTGTGTGTACATAAATATAAGAGATATTTTCCTTTTAAGTACAGTGCTTTAGAGAAGAGGAGTGGAAAAGAGGCAGAGTACATGGAAAATCAACCTAGGTATTTATTAAGATCTCTCGATGTTTATGTTTAAGACTAAGGGTGATTTTTGGCTCAATATGTTCTAGGAGCTCGCCTTAGTCTAGTCTAATCGGGTTGGATTGAGCCAGACCAAAAATATAAATGGGTATAACTTTAAACAAAATTATATTAAGTCGGGTCGGGTCACAGGCGAAGCATATTCTGCCCAACCTGCTCTAATAGTTATTTTTTTTAATTATTAATATTTTGTCATCTTTTATATACATATATATATATATTTAATTCTTATTTCATCTGGTTTTTTCTACATATTGCACTTTTTATTATCTATGCAAACTTTCCCTACTTCTTAATTGTTTTCATCATTAATGTGTATATTTATTGATATTTCTTTTGTTAGATGATAAAAATACACATATTTATTTAAGGTTAATTATGCTAGTATAACTTATATTTTGTTTGACAATATTAGACTATTTTTTTATTATTGATAAAAATATAAGAGTTCTAAAGATTTTTTATTTTGAAATATATATCTATGAGTTTATAAAAAGATTTTTTATATTACAAGTATTAATTCATTAAAAAAAAAAGTTCGGGCCACCCTAAATCGCTCTAGAATCGAGCTTGTTTGGGCCAGGCGGAGCCATGGGTATAAAAACAAGCCCAATGTCTTAATCAGGCAGGGCATCGGGCCGACTAGATGTCCGATCCGACTCTACTTATGTACATCCCTATTTAAGACACTTGTCATTTGAATTAAGACACTGAATAACATTCTAAAAGTAAATTTTTATATATACTAGTGTTATGCAAAAAAAAAAAAAAGACAAAAGACAAAAAAAAAAAACCTACATAAAGCTTGAAAATATTTTCCATTATAATATTAAAAAAATGTAGTCTAAACCCTTTTTTCTTTATTTTTGAATAAATTACATAAATCTTTTTTAAATTTTACTAAAATTTATAATTTTTTTATTTTTAAATATACATACCTCTTCTAAAAACAAAAATTATTTTATATTTGAATTCAATTTTAAATTTTTGATTAAAATACTTTAATTAAATTAAATATATTTATTTTTTAATTAAAAAATTTTAAAAAGAAGATATTTTAATTAAAAATTTTAAAATTAAATTAAAGTATAAAATGACATTTGTTTTAGGAAAATTTATGTATGTTTTAAAAATAAAAAGAATAATATAATTTTAATAAAATTTTGCCACTTGGCAAATGGGTGTAGAAGTAACAGGGGCTGTGCAGGGCCTGTGGCAGAGTTATCAGTAGCTAACTTGGCTTGCAAATAATAAAAGCTGAGGATTTGCAAGCTAGCTAGCTTTGACTGCCACTCACATGTGCCTTATAATATGCAAACTGATCAGCCAAAAAGGTGGGTCCCTACTTCTCTCCCACTAGCTGGATTAGCTAGATCCTCTCTCTCTCTCTCTCTCCCCCTCTCCTCCTCTCCTCCTACCTTCTCCCTCCTCTTACTTTTTCTTCTATGTTTTCAAACTTGCAGGAGGAGCCTCTCATCATCAAAGCAAGGTTTTGTGGTCTAGATTTTGAGCTCAGAATCTCCCCATAATACTCACAGCAAAAATATATGCTGACACGTACTGATCACTCTGATAAGGGCTTGTTTGTATGCCTGAGTTATCTCTGGCTCAAGTGAGAATCCATCAACCCCCACTCGTCTTTCTTTCTCGTCTGCTATATAGGAGACAGTGGGGAATCAGACAAAGTACATGAGCTTTGTACGGAACTCACAGAATGATTACTAGTTTTGCTCGCTAAAGTGAAGCCATCCCAGCAGCTATGGGTCAAAGCAACAACCATGAAATCATGGAAACACACTTCATTTCCTCAGTGTTGATGTCCATATATTACTACTATACTAGTAACTCACCCTCATAAGTATAACTATCAACTACTAAGAAAGAGCTCTTTTTCTTTTTTATAAGCTTAGCCTTACAGTGCCATTCATGAAATCTACTAACAAATGAGTGAGAGTGGGGGAACCTTTCAATCATGTACAGCAAGCATTGAGACAATGTAAGTTGACCCTACATACATATGAATGCCTCCGAGAGATATAGTGCCTTACAAGATTAACTTAATTTGATTTTTGGTGCCTTGAATATATGGTAAATCAGAATGATACAAAAGGAAAATGATATTTTTAAATTGTACAGAAAGTTATTATTGGATAAGTTTTGCATTAATCCAGACTTTCTTCTCAGAGGGAGTTAGTTTGTGCAACAATCAAGGCTGAGTTCTTCAAACAACATTAAAAGTGCACATATATCCCGCGTTGGCTTAATATTTTAAGAAATTAAAAGTCTCCAAGTGATCTCAAGGTTTGAACCATAATATATAGTAAAGAGTTTTTCTTCTTAACTCTTAATTAGCCTATGTTAATATGCAGAATTATTAGGTATAGAAATAGAAAAAAAAAAAGATGTGAATAAAATAAAAGAAAAATAATTCTTATATTCTTATTTTAAAATTTAATAAAAAAATTAAAAACTATTAAATAATGATAATAAAATTATAATAAATATTACAAAAATTATTACCTTTTTTTTTTCTTTTTTCATCAAACAACCAAACAAGCCCCTAGTTCCTTAGCATTAAAAATGAAATCTCATAAAGTATCATTTTTTTGGATAATATTTGTTTTAAAGATACTTAGAAAATAATTATTTGTTTTTTTTGTTATTAAAGCGAGTCTTAATAAAAGAAAAAAATGTTAATATGTTTATGTGTCGATTAGTGTATTCTCTTCATTTTTTGTGATAAAATAGTCTCATTTTAACAGTTCGTATTTATTAATTTTTTTAACATGTGTCAGTTAAGCTTAAAAATATTCCACTAATTTAGTTACGGTTAGTTGATTACTGGAGATAGGTGCGTTGTCATTATTGCAAATTAAAAAAGTGGATTTACAATTGGCTAGGTTTACGCAATAATTTTGTGTTTTATACACACACACACACATCTATATATAAAGCTTATTTCAATTATGAATAATTATTATTGTTAAGAGTATTATAAACATTATTTTGGAATTCTTTCAAGTAATTAAAGTTTTAAAGAATCTATTAGAATTTTAAAATTTCTATAATCAAAAGATTAGGAATTTGTGTTGCCACATTTTTTTAATCATGAGTGTATAGCATGGATAATATTGATCATAAATGTGTATGACATAAAAAATATAAATATAATTAGATGCTTCATTTATTTTATTTTTATAAGAAAATAATATTGAACCAAAAAGAAAGAGAATGATTCAAATCATAGTTAAAATGTTGAAAGGTGTCAAGATTCATAGTGGGTTAAAAGGAAAAGGAAAGTTTTTGTCATCTTCTGAAAAATGAGAATATTTACAATGATAAAGAAGATTTGCCTTAGCTAAGGATCACACAAATATAATATAAAGCTACGAACAAACAAATGAAAAACAAAAGTAGCATACATAAGGGTATATAATAAGAGTGAGGAGATTTCAAATTTACAATTTTAAACCAAATAGAATCTTTCAAATATAATTGTAATCAAGAGAATTATGTAGATGAAATAAAATATATAAAAAATAAAGTCAATCAAATGTTATTGTAATTAATTTATATTAATTGAAATAGCAAAAACCATGCACTTACAAAAATTTAATGAGATGAATTTTGAATTTTATTTTTTTTGGTTGGGAAAGTAAGAATTATTTATTTTTATGACATTTTTAAAATGCTTTTATTCTAATGGAAATGGGGTTAATATTAACTGAATCAAACTACATTCATTAAGAATAATGGTTCCTTAATAATGTAAAACATTTTCTTTGTAATTAATAAATTTTAATCAAGTATAATCAAGGGACTTCAAATAATTAAAGGGATCCATTGTTATAAATAAATGAATCAATCAAATTAAATATAATCTAAATATCTCAAATTCAAAAGGATCAAATAAAACTATATTTAATGGTGAAATTAGGTGAAAAATTTTCTAAAATGCGACTAGGTAGCAATTCAAAGTATCTCGACTTGTTAGTATTTCAAGGCAGATTAAATTTAGATGTAGTTTTTCTATATATTTGATATTAAATTTGTTAATTAAAATATAATAAGTATATAATTCTTTAATAATAATATGACAATTGTACAGTTTAATTAAGAAATTATGAAACTATACAATCATGTGTATAAATCATATATTTATCATGTTTTAATTGGAGAATTTGATAGTAAAAATATAAAAAATTGTATATAATTTTTTTTCCCTTTTAAGACACCACTTGTTATATACGCAGAAATTTTAAAATTATCCAAGAGTTTTGGCTTAACTGGCACTTCCCCTAGGCTTAAATTCTAAGGGAACTTGATATATCTAGGTTGGATCCCTATCCTACCATGCTTTTCCTCTATCTGAACCCCCTCCCAAAGAATGTTGGCTCCACACTTAATGTTACAAGAAATTTATAGTAAGAAATTAACTCTTTCACTAACAACACCATAGAGCATAACCAAGGAGTTGAACAACATATTGACAAAGAGTGATTGAGAAGATTAAGAGACTAGCTCGACTATGTTTATGCTATCTTTTTAATGATAAACATACCACAACATAAGTTATCAAAAGGACCTTGAAGACACACCAAAGCATGAAAGTCGGGATTTTTCAAAAAATGGATTCTTATTTGAATAGTGCATAATCGCATGGATATCTATATGATCCAATGTTATCCGATCAATTGCATAAAGCCCGCAGTAGCTACAGAACCGAAGAGAGTATACAAAAAAGATAGTTCTATTTCTATTATATCAATATTTTTTATTCTATTAATATTAGATTAGTATTAGTTAGTGATCTCGGCTTAGTGAGTCCTCTCTTTTGTGATGAACTGTTGGCACCAGTCTTACATTTTGTCTTTGTGGTCCAAGGAGAAAGGGAGCTCATTATATTTTTTATGATGATAAAATGAGTTGATAGTATTGTAATACTTTCATTGAACAATTTGTTTATTTAACTATCAATATAAGCATATCTACAGCCATTCAATGCACATATATATTTCAATAAATAAAACTATAATTGAAACAAATCATACTTACAAAATAAAAAAAATATTTGAAATTACAAAATTTTAAATTGCAATGTTGACCAATAACTTATGGTAGAATAAAATTATTTATGACTTTTAGCCCAAGTTCACAAAAAATATCTACATCCATACAGGTCAGATATTTGTTATACTAAAAATCAATTAAAAGATAATGATGATGATGATGATGAGTGAATTTTATTTATTTGTTTATTTGTAATTAACTTATGTCCAATTAATGTTTTTTATATGTAAATTTTTACCAGAGTTATTTGTTTGACTTTTAATTTGTGTAAATTTATTATTTTTAATTGATAAAAAATTTATGAAATTAAATAAAAATTATTAGATTAAATCATATATATATATGTATATTAAAAACTTTAACATATATTAACTTAATGTATGATAATACACACACACACACACACACACACACACACACACACACACACACATATATATATATATATATATATATATATATATATATAATATATTATTGACTCTCCGAACTCCAAAGCAAGTGCATGATATAACATGAATATGATTAAGCAAAATCCGCAAATTAGAAGGCGTGAATATGATTAAGCAGATGCGAAGTTTAACAATTTCAATAGTACGAATTTAAAAGGCGCCAAAATTTCATTCCTAGTTTTTTAATATATACATGACTTTTTGATTATATATATATATACACACACACATAAATGACTTTCTTCTTCTTTCTTATATATATATATATATATATATATATACACACACACATAAATGACTTTCTTCTTCTTTCTTTTTGATTTCTAACATTTTGTTTTCATTCTCTAAAGTTCTCTTTCTTCATCATCGCAAATCTCTTTGAATCTCTCTTCATTTTGTTCTCTGTAACTCTCAAAAGTTCTCTGTCTTAATCTTCTCTTTTCTTTTCTCCTTTATATGTCAATTTTTTTAATCAATTTCTCATACTTTATTTTTATATTTTTCTTTTCCTACTGGGTTGGACAGCTTTCATTCTCTATTATATTTTCAGCGTTCATCAATTTCTCATTTTTGTTTTGCTTTCATTCATGCTTATCATTTCTTTCATTTTTTTTTACAGATGATTAGTTGGGAATATACATAATTAATTTACTCATGGTAAAATTTAATTTGAGTTTTTAAATTTCTAATATTTATTACAAATTTACAAAATTTACAACTTAAAGTAAAATGAAGTGCAAGAAGATGAAGAATAGCAGAATGAAATGAAATTTAAAAACAAAAAATGAATATATGGTTGAAAAATAATATTAAAAAAAGTAATTATACATACATAGGCAAAAAGTTGAATGAAAATAAAATTTAAAAATGAAAGATATTGAATATAAAATTTAAAAATATTATTAATTAATTATAATAAATATTTATTATTAATCTATTATAATTATGGATAAATAGTTAGTAATAATTATCACTAAAAAATTGGTTCATAGAACATTTTTCTAATTTAAAATATAAATATAATTATAAATGAAAGAATGGAAAGGAAAAAATATAAAGAATTATAATTATAAATATAGTCAAAGAAAAAGACTTAACTAAAAATTGGTCAAACAGTGTGGCAAATGTTTAGTTGGAACCTTTTATATATAAAAATAATTATGATATTAATCTCTATTAAATAAATTTTTATTAAAAATACAATAAATTAATATATATTAATATAAATTATCTTTCATTAATAAAATTTTAAAATATTATTATCTCTTTTATTAAAATATAGTAACTAAATTAAAAAGTTGCAAGTCTAAAAGAGTTAGAAACACGTTATAGTCTTATATTATTATATTTACTATTAAAATTCAATCAGTAACCAATTAAGGGCTAACAGAAGTCTAACTAATATTTTGACTACTTTTTCAATTACAATTAATGTCTTTTTGATTGATTTTGTAATTTTTTCAACTAAAGCACCAATTGCTATTTTAAGTGTTTGTTGTATTGGTTAAGAAAACCAAATTCTAAATACAATCTTTCAGAGACGAAGTCTAGAGCATTTTGTTCCATTTGAGTCTTTTCTTCATAGATTAGAAGCTAGAATAGTTAGAATTGTTTTGTCTAGTGATGGTTTGCTAATGACTAGATTAGTTAAAACACTAGTTTAAATTAGTACAATTAATCTCGGTATAAAACTCATATTCTCATATTCCAATTACCAATTGTTATTGAAAGTCTTTACTTATACAATTTGACACTCAAATACTTAAGTTTATTATTTGCTATAAAGTAAGGTTGCTCTGTTGTTATTTTATTCTAGCCATAATCTCGCATAAAAAAGAAACATTGTAAATTCAAGAACTGGTTAGTAATTACTAGTCATTAAAAAAAATAATTTCAATAAAGCTAAATAGTTCCAAGAAAATGAGTAACAAGAATTTCTCAAATTTAGTATATTTAAAACATACTCAAGTTAAAAGACTTTGATTAAAAAAAGTATCCTTCATGAGTTCACAATTCACGTGAGTAAATTATCAAATCCATTAGGAGCACACAACTCTCATAGATAAATCTTGTATGTAACTAACCAATCTATAATGAGTCCTTAACTAATGTGAGATAAAATCCCTCCTCTCTGCATGTTCGTCACATGGTGTTAGTATCTCTTATATCTCTTGATACTTGAGATACTAGCCAAAGTTTGTCATGACAAAATTATTATTAATAAGTAGTATTATGTAACTAAGCCCTTCTCATATGCAAAATTCACTTTCAAAATCAAAGGACTCAATAAAGTTGAGAGATCAAAACTTATTCTAGTCGCAGGATCATGGATAGAGTATTCGAATTAGCATAATAGAGCACTGAGTTCCAATCCAAAATAAATCTCACAACTTGTATACTATCAACATTGAATAACTCACTTTAGCATTGGAAGTAGAAATTTCATATTAAATTCAAATACAAGAACTTTTAATGATCAGAAATCACATATTAATATTCCATATTCATAAGCCAATTTTAAAAAGGAATGGAGGGCTTGTCCTGAATGTAAAAATATTAAGAATTAAAAATACTATAGTAGAAATGAAGCGAAAAGAAAGTTAGAAATAAGCATCAAGTTAATATTATTTATTCACATTACAATGATGATATCGTGAAACTCCTACCACCTCTTCTAACTAACCATTGAAAATGGAGTTGATCTTAGAACCTCCTAAAATACCCACAATGCAAAATTCATCATTAGCTCAATAACTAACATTGGGTTAACTTGACCCAATTGACCACCACTTAAACCTTATTGGTAACACCATACTTTTCAACTTTAATACCAATTCTAATACTTTATCACCACCATCAAAAGAGTTGTTACACTACAATACTACTAGAAAATTTCATTTTAGCATCAGAAATTAGCAATGACATCAATTCTGTTTCTAAAATGAGCATTTAGCAATGGTATTAGATACAGAATATAAAATTGTTCCTTTTTTTTTTTTGAAATTGCAAATTTACCAATAGATTAACAACAATAATATCGGTTGCTAAAATTTAGAAACAGATGAATGATGCTAATTTTGTTTCAAAATTTAAAAAAAAAATTAACAAGAGAAGTTTTTTCTTGTTTATTTAGAAACAAATTTACCAACATCAAAACTGTTTCTAAACATATTTTAAATTTTCAAATAATAATAATAATAATAATAATCCCTTACTTTTCTACTTATCTATTGTTAAAATTTAAAATTAGATGAATGATGCTAGATCTATTTTAAATAACTAATTAATCAATTAAAAAATATACTTTTTATTTAAAAACAAATTTAGTAACATTAAAACCATTTCTAAACATATTTTAAATTTTCAAATAATAATAACAATCTTAATAATAATAATAATAATAATAATAATAATAATAATAATCCCTTACTTTTCTAATTATCTAATGCTAAAATTTAGGATTAGATGGATGATGCCAAATCTATTTTAAAATAACTAATTAATTAATTAAAAATTATAATTTTTTATTGAAAAACAAATTTAGCAATATCAAAATTATTTTTAAATAAATTTTCAAAATTTAAATAATAATAATATTATCTCACTTCTCCAAGTATGCTGCTTAATTAGCGTTTATTTGCAACGGCGGCCTTCACATCCTTCAACTCCTTCACGTTGGCATTTATCTAAAGCTGATTTGAATCATGTTCGTTTGGTAGTTTCTTAAAGCATCAAAAGTAAGCTGTCCAATCAGAGGAAGAATACAAAGCCAAGAACAATTAAGAGGAAGACGCCAAGAACAATCAAGAGGAAGGCAAGGTTCAGGTTTGTCTTAGTCTACCTTTCTCATTATTCTTGTATTTTGATTTAATGAGCTAATGATGCATTTGCAAAAGGGCTAATCGTCCTCTCTCTCTTGTTCCTTAATCTTCAGTTCGTTCCCTCCCAAATTCAAGCTCTCTCTTCTCTCTGGTTTCTCAATTTATACAACACAAACTTAGTGTTTAGGGAGATACTTTTCAAAGCTTTAGAAAAGGATCTTTAGAAACAACAAACATGTATGGTAAAAAGCTTATTTTGAAAGGACCTTATATGATTAGGGACCATACAAATTTTATTATTGAAAAGCTTCAGTAATATAATACTTTGTGAAAGCTTCAGTAATATAATACTTTGTTTACTGAAATTGAGGGCCATCTCAATCAGCTTCAGAAACATTTGTTTCAAGGCATGAGGAGATGATATATTGAGAAAGCATCAAACCTACCATAACCAAATCCATACACGATCCCCACTCCATATATATTCATAATTCATGTATTAAAAAAATGTAGTTGGATGAATAATGATAAGTAAAACAGGGGCTTGAGATTTGTGAACAAATAAATCTGTTGGTAATTATAATCGAAAAGTAAAATAGGGGGTTGAGATTTGCGAACAAATAAATCTATTGGTAATTATAATCATGTACATTATCCCCCTAGATGTTGTGTTAAAGCTAAAGCCTATAGCCCATTGTGTATGATCACTTTTGTCAACAAGATTTAATAAGTTTTTTCACCTCTTTTGTTTTAATACATGTTTTTGTATTAGCGGTACCATTTCAAAATATGCCCAGTTATAGCTATTTGTATATAAAGAGAATTTAATTTCTCAGAATCTGCATAGTTATTTCATAATATGCACAGCCATTTCAGAATATGCACAGTTGCTGTGTTTTGGTTCCAAAATATGCACAGTTACACCTCTTTTCCTCTATTTTTGGTTTTAAAATGACTTTGTTCCTTCTTCCTTTATGATCCATTACTAATTTGATTTTTTAACTCCTAAGGTGCATCTCAGTTGTTGCTTGTGAGTTAGTGCTACTCTAGTTAAATTGTAGCTAAAATGAAGTTTTCTTAGATGTCATAATCTAAAATGGTAGTCCTTTTAAGAATATCATGAACTGTGTAAAATTCACTAAGTTGGGCTGCAACTGCAAAAATAAAATGCCTCAACTTCTTAGGGACTAAGGAGTATAAGTATCACTTAAAGAACTTGACAACAAACCTTTCAGATGTATATGTTAGCTTTCTTTCCTGTTATAACATAAATAATGATAGGATTTTATCCAATTCAGCTTGAAGATTGGCATATAATCTATTCAGTTTTATATACTTCTGTTATAAGGCCTACCTTTGCTTTAATTTCTATTCCTAATGCATGTGTACTGAAATACTTTGTGCGTTGGTTTTGATCCATTAGTTCATTACGGGCCTCCGTCATTTATAAACTCTTTTTAACTTCTTCTTTATCTTGAATAATTTGTTTTTTTTGGAAATAAGCTTTTATATTCAATTTCTAGGTGATGACCATTTAAGTGAATTGAATTATAGGCTTAAAATTATCAAGTGAAGATGTTGATTTTTAAATGAGATTTAATAGTCTCTAAAAATAGTAAGTGTGGGAAGTAATAAAAAAAATATTTGATTTATACAAAAAGATAAATTTAATTAAGATATTTTAAAAAGTCATATTTTAAATTAATTAAAAATAATATAAATAATTAATTAAGACTGTTAGTGCTATAAAAACATAAATAATTAATTAAGACTATTAGATAGTGAGATTTACTATAGCCTCCAAAATTGATGGATAAACTTCTGTTAAAAAAAATTATCTCTATATAGATGTTAAATAATTATATCATTTGTTTTAATTTATAACAACTTTTACAGCAACAAAAAACCCAACAAAAAAATCTCTAAAGTTTTCTATCTTAGGAGGAAAAAAAGAAAAAAGAAAAAACTAAGAGCTTTTCATATTTTTGAAAAATTATCATATGCTAGATCTTTTTTCAAATTTCCAAGACATTACACAAAGAATTATTGATTTCTTTCTGTTGTTTGTAAGAACCCAAGCCTTTGTCATCCTCAAATCATTCATCTAGTTTCAGAATAAAAATCATTCAACCCTTTCTCCAAAAAGGCGCAACACTTTGTTTGGTTAATGAATAATAATTTTACTCAATCAATAGAAGGCTAAGAACATAAGAAAAAAAGCCCTCCCAAAGTTATAAAATGTCATAGAATACTTTATTCTATAAAAAAAGCCTACCTAACATAAATACCTTTGCTTTAATTTAGAGATAAGGAAAATAATATTTTTTACCGTTAACTTTATAAGAAGATGTGATTGACTTTTTATATATTTCAAAGTCAACATTTCTTAAAATTAATTCTTGACTTTTTTGGGTTATGTAATTAGCATGACTTCCTTTAGGGGCAATCGTGCTTGGATGTATGATAGACTTGTGTCAACTCGAAAAGGATTGACTGATGAGTTCATTAAATGTGTTGATGAATTTATAGCTTTTGCACTATTGCAAGATAATTTTGTATCTGACGGCAAGATACAGTGTCCATGTTCAAGGTGTAATAATATAGGGTTTCTTAATATAGATGCTGTAAAGACTCACTTATATAAGTATGGTTTTGTTCCTAACTATTATCAATGGATATCACATAGGGAGCCATTTGTACATTCCATTTCTTCATAGTCTTGTAATGGCCTAAGAAATGAAGTGAATGTTGAAAGTACACCTTTAAATCCATATATCAATGGTTTTAGAAGCTAATGGACTTGTTTCAATTTTGAATGTGATAAAACCAATTTTGTTGGTGATGAGGAAGAGCCTCCCAGTGGTGTTGCTGTGAAGTTTTATGAATTGCTCAAGGCTACAGAGGAGCCATTATATGAGGGATTTTAAATGCATACTCCATTATCAGTGATATCAAGGTTGTTGAACATTAAATCTAAGTTTAATATGAGTTAGACATGCTTTAATCGAATATTACAATTGGTGAAAGAGATATTACCCAATAATGCCAAGTTACTTAACGATTTTTACAAGACTAAACAAATGGTTGGAAAACTTGGTTTAATGTACAAGAAAATAGATGTATGTGTGAATGAATGTATTTTGTATTATAAAGAAAATAAAGATTTGAAGGTTTGTTCCATTTGTGGTCACTCTCATTCTAAACCTAGAAGAAGGGTTGGTGCAAAGTTGAAAGACATCCCTTATAAAATGTTGCGGTACTTTCCTTTCACACCAAGGCTACAAAGATTATTCATGTCAATAAAAATAGCTAAATATATGACATGGCATAAGAAAAGTCATCGAGAGTGTGAGACTATGAGCCATCCATGTGATGGGTAGGCATGGAAGCACTTTGATGAATGTCATCCTTCATTCGTTGCTGATCCATGAAATGTTCGGTTAGCTCTTTCATCAGATGGGTTCAGTCCCTATGGATAAAAGAGCCATCCTTATTCTTGTTAGCCAGTAATTATAACACCATACAACCTTCCCCCTGGAATGTGTATAACAATCCTTTTTATGTTCTTAACTCTTGTTATTCCTGGTCTAAAAAGTCTTGGTAAGAATTAGACTAGTATTTGTAGTCTCTTATAGATGAGTTGAGAGAATTATGGGAGGTAGGGGTAGAAACTTATGATGCATGTAGGAAACAAAATTTCCAAATGCAAGCTGCACTTATGTGGACTATCAATGATTTTCTAGCATATGGAATGCTATCTGGATGGAGCACACATGGTATTTTGTCATGCCCTTTATGTATGGACCATAGCAAGGCATTTTACTTGAAGGAAGGCAAAAGCTAACATTTTTTTTATTGTCATTGTCCATTTTTACCAATGGAACATCCTTTTTGAAAGGATAACTTTTTTTTTTGGTAAGGGAAGTGTTGAGAAGGCAACACCTCCAACAAGGTATCTAGTGAAGAAATTTGGGCAAAGGTATTTGATTTGCCAACAGTGATGGAGAATGTTAGGAAAGATAAGATTCTTAGGTTTGGTGAGTAACATGATTAGACAAAAGCACTCTATATTTTGGGAATTGCCTTATTGGTGTACAAACCTCATTTGACATAATCTTGATGTGATGTATATTGAAAAAAATATGTTTGATAATATTTTCAACACTATCATGGATTTGAAGGGTAAGTCCAAGAATAACTTGAAAGCTAGAAAAGACTTAAAAATGATATGTAATCGTCCAGATCTTGAATTGAGGGAGCAAAATGATAAAATCCTTATGTTAAAATCAATTTACGCATTATCTAAGGATGCAAGAAAGTTAATATATGAATGGGTAATAAATCTTAGATTACTAGATGGATATGCCTCAAATTTGGCTAATTGTGTAGACATGAAAGATTGCAAAATATCTCAAATGAAGAGTCATGATTGTTATGTTTGGATGGAAAGGTTAATTCCAATTGCATTTAAAGACTTGTTGCCAGAACCGATTTAGAATGCCTTAATAGAGTTAAGTCTATTTTTTAAATGCTTTTGCTTGACTGTGCTCTAAGTTTAAAATATTAAAAAATTAGAATAAAGTATAATGGTGACAATATGTAAGTTAGAAAAAATATTTCCACCTAGTTTCCTTGACTCAATGGAACATTTGCCAATTCACTTGCCATATGAAGCTAAAGTTGGTGGTCCAGTTCAATATCGATGAATGTATCCATTTGAGTGGTAATGATCTAAATATTCACTTGTTGTATCAAATATTATCTTTCTAAACTAATATATGACATTAATTGTTATAGGTTCTTGCACCATTTGAAGAAGAAAGTTACCAACAAAGCTCGTGTGGAAGGTTCCACTTGCAAAGCATATCTTATTGAAGAAGCCTCATCCTTTTGCTCTTATTATTTTGAGCCCCATGTTCAAACTAAGCTAACCACTACAGGCTGTTATGATGGTAGGGGTGAGGTTGATGCACCTGATGGATGTTTGTCTATATTCACTCACTTGGTCACCCTTCTGGGTTGGAGCGTATACGGTACTTAACTGGTGAGGAATTCAATGCTGCCACAATATATGTTTTGTTGAATTGTGAAGTGATTGAACCATTTTTAAAGTAAGTTCAATTCCACAATTTCTTATAAAAATAATACATAAAATAAATAGCTAACTATAATTTAAACATTATAATATTTTTTAGGGTGAATTAATAGCAAGATTAACTCACTTATCGGCAGAAGACATAGAGGGTCGAATAAACAATGAGTTTACAGCATGGCTAAAATCATACGTAATGTATCATTTAACTTGTAAACTCCAATGATTATATTATCAATGTCATACTTGAATCAACTAACTTCCATATTATTTTAATAGGTTTTTGATGGTTCCAACGAAATTATTGACAATCGAGTAAAAGATTTAGCTTGCGGTCTTTATAGAGATGTTGTACACATGGCCTCAATACAATGTAAATGGCTACAAGTTCCACATAGAAGCATATGGTGCAAACAAATCAACAATAAATAGTGGTGTTTGCATTAAAGGGACAAATTAGCTTGAAAGTGACTATTATGGAATTCTAATTGATATCATAGAATTAGAATATCCTAATTCAACCAACAAGAGAACAAGGGTTGTGTTGTTTAAGTGTGATTGATTTGATCCTACTATTAATCGAGGATGGAGAGTACATAAGCAATATGGTCTAGTGGATATTAACTTTAAGAAAAAGTTTAAAAAGTATGAACCTTTTATTCTGGCCTCTCAGTCTGAACAAGTGTACTTTGCAAAATACCGTATTAATAAAAAAGATAAAGCTGATTGGAGAGCTATATGTAAAATAAAGGCTAGAAGCATTATTGATTCACCAGATTTGGCTTACTAGGAAGTTGAAATGTCTATGCCTGTTGAACCAATGATGAATGATGAACTTCAATGTCTCAGTGCTGGAGATGGAGAAGAAGAACATGCAATTGCAGATCATGAAATAGAGAGGGAGGAAACTGAGGAGTCAAATTTTGAGTCTCAAATTGAGGACACTAAAGAAAATGAAAATTTTGAATATGATGAGGACACTGAGGAGGAATAATTAAAAATTTCATTTATTATATTCCCCAAATTTTCGTTTAGTTTATGTGTAAGGATATTCATGTTTTGTTTTACGACTATAATTACTACTTTGTTTTGCTTTATGACTAAAATATAAGATATGTTTTGCTTTTGGATTTAGTATTTTATTTTCTCAATGGACTTAACACATTAAGCATGATATTTGACATTTAATCTTTGTGAACTTACATTATTACTAAAGCACATAAACACTTCCATGGCTTTTTTTTTTGTTCATTTGTTATTTTAGAAAAATGCCATGAGGAGGAGGTGCCAGACACATGCATCATGGAGGTTCATCATAAGAGCCTTTATCACAACAAAGGGATGTTATGGAATCTCAACTCAATTTGATATCACAAAATGGAATTCCTAACAATCGAATCTTGTTGAAAGTGGAAGAAGATAGCTCAGTCATGCTTTTTTATATTTTAAACATATTTTAGTGTGAAACACAAATAACTTTGATTTTTTTTCCTATAGTTTTACTTCTACTGCTTCGAGACAGTTGGTTAATATATTCAAAAGATCATTTAATGGTCTTTGAGCTACATGGGGAAAAGGCCTACCACATGTTAAAGATCGTTGGTTTGGTGAATTTCAAGTATGTAAATTTTATTGTCATATATGAGTGATCTATTTGCAACTCATGCCCTTGCATATGTCACTTTAATTTTTAGTGTCATTCAATATATATATATTGAATGTTTATTATTTTAATTTGTTAAAATAGTAATTTATGTACAAATTGCTTAGCATATTTGATCTTTTCCATACTTTGATTTCTTTGTTTGTTAATCTCCATAATATATTTAGGAGTAGATTAGTGTTGATTTTATCATGTTTTGAGTTTCTCTTCATGGTTAAATTAATATTTGAAATAGAATATGGGCCGCTGAAATTTACTATGTTGAGCAATTTTGTCATGCTTATTTTCCAAATTTATTGTGACTTCATCTAGTCGAATTAAGCCATACTTTTTGGCAATGTTCATGATCTTTATGCTAGGACTGTATGTGTAATTTTTATGGATTTTTCTGATTTGTTTTAATTGGTGTAACACATTGATTTTTAAACATTGATCAGAATGCTTTGTTTGAGTCTTCCTAGTTGAAGTCAACTTATAATGAATTATTGGGAGTAACTAGTATAGAATTTGGCTCTGAAAATTATCAAAGATATTAGTTCGTATGTCTAGTTGTTTAGATAATTTTTGTAGAATTTTTCAAGTTGTTTTAGCAATGTTTTTGGCAATTAGTTTAACTACTCTTCATTTTCACTATTTCTATTTTGTCAAAAAATGATCTTGCGTTACTGAATTTCTGGGAATGATTAAAAAATAGTTAGAGTCTAAAATTTGGTTTATAAGTACCTTAATATGTCTAGTTTGTTAGGAAAAATTGGTTTGAAGTTTTGTAAATTATAGCTATAACTTTTTGCTAATTGTTTGAGCATAACTCAAAGTTGTCAAAAACATAGAAGTCTCAATTTTTCTTAACTTTTTAGCCCTATTTTGATATTCTTTTGTGCTTTTTTAATGCTAGACTTGTACCATCATTCTTGAAATTACTTTTCAGAATCCAATTAGCTTAGTTTAATTTTAAAATTTATTTAGAATCAACATAAAACATGGTCTATTTTTGTCATGGAATTAGCACAATGAATGGAGTCAGTAAAGAAATATGGTGTATTTTTGAGAATTTATGCAGGGAAGAAAGCACCCTCTTGGATTGTGCATACAAGTGCCTACAATAATATTGTAGTAAAATATGTTAATGGAATGAGTAATGAGAGAGAGTTGTTGGTCTAAAATCTCCAACACTAATTATGGTCATGTTCATATGTGAGTTTAACACTAAACAATCCTTGCTTTGTTCTTTGACTAATATTTATATATTTTCTTTTTTTATTCATTATATTCATTCTTTGATGTAACGTGGATAACTTTGAATCATTGTATTGAGAAATCTATTACTTTCAGAAATTGTTGTGACTTTGTTTGGTTGAGTTTTGCCATGAAATTTTGTGAGGTCATCATCTATATTGGTTAGGTAGAGTTTGATGATGTACTGTAGATATTAAAAGGTACTTGCAATGTCAGCTGTAGTATTTTGATTTAATTTTAGTATTTTTGTTTATTAATATGTTACTTTCATTTAATACTTATAGAAATTGTATTATTGGAATGAAGAGGACCACATGGCCATTAAAACACTTTTTGAACATAAAGGGAGTATACGGTTGAATGGTACTATGAACAAAGTTAAAATTTTTTTTTTGAGAAAGATGTAATTCCTAAATGGATTAGTCAAAATCATTTGGATGAAATGATGGCTAATTGGCAAAGTAAGGAGTTTAAGAATCAATCTACCACTAATTCTAAGAACAGGTTGTCAAATAAGGGTGGGTTAGGTACATCCTTGCATACAGAAGGATCAATTCTAGTTTCTGAATCCAAAAGAAAATATTTAAGTGTTAAATTTTTATATCTTATTATATTTTAGATACTCTGTTTCATTTAACTATTTGTTTGTTTGCTTTAGGTAAAGGAGAAAGGGGTGGAGCCTACTACCTCATAGTTATTCTTAATGACATATAAGACAAGAAAAAATGATTGGGTTGATCGTAAGTCAAAATCTATATGGGTAAGTATGACAATTTAATATTTATGAGATAGATAATGTTATCTTTATTTAATAATTAATTTATGTTATATCAGGCTAAATTTAAAAACATCATTAAAGGGCATAAAGGAGACACTTCTAAGATACAAGTTGATGGAGAAGGAGATGCAACTATAGAAGGACAAGAAGATGATGCTGATGGAAATGAAGAATCCTTCATGTCAATGGTATTTGCTCTTCCTAAAGAGCAAGTTGCCAAAGCTTGGATTGAAGCAGCTGGAGGACCAACAAAAGGAAAAGTTTATGGCCTTGGTTCAGAGGGTACTACTATTATGCATAGAGCTAGTCTAACATCCTATGGCTCAACATCTTCTGCAGCAACCCCAACACCCTTTACACAAAACTTAATTGATACTCCTACCTTTGAAGAAGCTATTAATAGAGTAGTAGAGCAAAGATTAGCAGATATGCGAACAACTTTTCATGAGGAGTTGCAAGTAAATATTCAAGTAGCCATCCAATCTATGAATCCAAGTTAACCACCTAGATCTACAGGAGATTAAGGTTTGCATCACATATTGGTTACTGTGTAGGATAAGATAAATATTTCTAGGATTGAGGTGCAAACTTTTGGAAGACACTATAACTCTTGTAATTTAAATTTCTATTATTATATAATGAATTTCTATTTATTGAATAAGTCTTTATATTTTGATTGATATTATTATATTGAAACATGTATTAGTATATAATATTTACAATAGATTTTAACGACGTATATAAAAAGGATTTATATATCTTTTACTATCATTTAGCAACAGATTTAGAAACAAAGGTAGAAATATTTTTTTTTTCAACTTTCATTTAGAAACAATTTTAGCAAAAGATGAAATATTTTTTTGGGCAATGAATTTAGCGACGAGTTGTTCGTTTCAAAATTAGCAACAGATATACACTCGTTGGTAAAAGTCAAATATTTGTCTCATGTTGACTAAATTTAGTAACATCTATCTTTGACATTAGCAACAAAATTGTCCATTTCTATTTTATCAATGGATTAGCATGGCCGTTGCTAAAATTTAGGAAGGCCCAATTTAGCTAGGGATTAAACAATGGCATTATTCGTTGCTAATTTATGATCAACAACGACCATTTGCCTATTAGCAATGGATTATTTTATTGTTAAATGACTTTTTTCTAGTGATTGCTAATGACTAGATTAGTTAAAACACTAGTTTAAATTAGTATAATTAATCTTAGTATAAAACTCATATTCTCATATTCCAATTACCAATTATTATTGAAAGTCTTTACTTATACAATTTGACACTCAAATACTTAAGTTTATTATTTAATATAAAGTAAGGTGCTTTGTTGTTATTTTATTCTAGCCATAATGACATTGTAAATTCAAGAACTAGTTAGTAATTACTAGTCATTTAAAAAATAATTTCAATAAAGCTAAATAGTTCCCAGAAAATAAGTAACAAGAATTTCTCAAATTTAGTATATTTAAAACATACTCAGGTTGAAAGACTTTGATTAAAAAAAGTATCCGTCATGAGTACATAATTCACGTGAGTAAATTATCAAATCCATTAAGAGCACACAACTCGCATAGATAAATCTTGTACGTAAGTAACCAATTTGTATGAGTCCTTAACTAATGTGAGATAAAATCCCTCCTCTCTGCATGTTCGTCACATGGTGCTAGTATCTCTTATATCTCTTGTTAGTTGAGATACTAGCCAAAGTTTGTCATGACAAAATTATTATTAATAAGCAGTGTTATGTAACTAAGTCCTTCTCATATGCAAAATTCACTTTCAGAATCATAGGACTTAATAAAGTTGAGAAATCAAAACTTACTCTAGTCGTAAGATCATGGATAGAGTATTCAAATTAGCATAATAGAGCATCAAGTTCCAATCCAAAATAAATCTCACTACTTGTATACTATCAACATTCAATATAACTCACTTTAGCATTGGAAGTAAAAATTTCATATTAAATTCAAATACAAGAACTTTTAATGATAAAAAATCACATATTAATATTCCATATTCATAAGCCAATTTTAAAAAGGAATGGAAGGCTTGTCCTGAACGTAAAAATGTCAAGAATTAAAAATACTATAGTAGAAATGAAGCAATAAGAAAGTTAGAAATAAGCATCATGTTGATATTATTTATTCACATTACAATGATGATATCATGAAACTCCTACCACCTCTTCTAACTAACCATTGAATATGGAGTTGATCTTAGAACCTCCTAAAATACCCACAATGCAAAAATCATCATTAGCTCAATAACTAACATTGGGTCAAATTGACCCAATTAACCACCACTTAAACCTTGTTAGCAATACCATACTTTCCAACTTTAATACCAATTCCAATACTTTATTACCACCATCAAAAGAGTTGTTACACTACAATAGTTCTACTAATGTAAATATTGCTAAATAGACCATCCCCAAATAATTCCAAAGAGATTATCAAACTATATTATTATTTTTATTATTATGTCCACTAATAAGAAAAAGAAAAGAAAATTTATTATGATTCATATTTTGAGGAAAGATATTCATGATTAATTTTAAAATTTTACTTATGTTTAATAAATTATACAAACTTATTCTGGGTATTGTTAAAATTAAAGAAGTCTCCTCTTTATCTTTAATATATATATGTATATATATTTTTTGAAATAAAAAGTTATTTTATACTTTAGTCTAATTTTTATTTTTTTTAACCAAAATACTCCTTATTTAAGAAAATATATATTTACATTAATGAAGGGTATTTTAGTAAAAAAATTAAAATTAAAAAGTATAAGATATCTTTTTTACTTTAAAAAAAGTATATATATATATATATATATAAAATAAAAAAGTCAATGTAGTTTCAATAGAACTCAAAAGGCATGTGTAATTTTCTTATTTATATTTTTCAAATTGCATTTGTGGAAGTGGATAGCTAACTTAGGTGCATATATTTGTAAACATGCTCTCCGAATATTACATTCAACATGTAAGTTGAAACTAATTTTACAAGTATTATGAGAAGATAAAAGTATAAGATTAGATTCAAGTGTAATTTTTTATATCTTTATTATTAGATTTTTTAAATAAAATATAATAACTATATAGTTTAATTAAAAAATTATATTTTAAAAATAGCTTTATTATATTTTAATTAAAAAATATGATAACAAAGATATAAAATATTACATATAAATTTTTTTAAAAGAATATAAACATGGCAAAGCATGGCAAATAAGCATGGCAAACAAAAGGAAAATGTAGAAGAACAACATTACATAAGAGAGACTGTGGCCTCGTTTGGTAGATGGGAGAAGGCATTCATGGAATAGGAGAGTAGGGAAAACATGTTTGATATGCAGAGTGACTTTTTTCTCGGAAAAGTTGAAACTTTTAAACATAGGAGAGCACAAACCTTCATATCTTTAATAGAAAGTAGTTTGTCTTAAGGGAAAGTAAATTTTTGGACTATCTTATCCCTGTGTGTTTAAACTCCTGGTAGTAGAAATAATTAAAATTAATTTTATAAAATTAAAATATTATTATTTTATTATTATCAAAAATAAAAAAAAATTATTTTCTTATTTTTATTTTTAATGATAATTAAAAATAATTATTTTATTATATTTTATAATTATTAATAATAAAAAATAATTAAGGATATTTTAATCTTTTAATCTCTCTTTCATTCCATTTTAAATATAAAAAAAATAAAAATATTCAT
Organism: Erythrophleum fordii; assembly: GCA_032878935.1. Taxonomy (NCBI): domain Eukaryota; kingdom Viridiplantae; phylum Streptophyta; class Magnoliopsida; order Fabales; family Fabaceae; genus Erythrophleum; species Erythrophleum fordii. Next base: position 14,557,656 of record JAVQMF010000047.1, on the reverse strand, counting down.
ATTTTTTTTTATCATATCAAATATAATTATAAGTATAAGATTTCTTTTCATTCTCATTCTCATTTCATAAAAACTAATCCTTTGTACTAAATGAGACATGATGGAAGCACAGCCAAAGAGATGTAATGTTGCATTATTCAGACTTTTTGACTCTCATACATGAGAGAAACATCAACCCAAACGTCATTAAAATATTGTTTCTAAATGTATAATTAAAGTTTTTTTTTTTAAATGTGGAGAGGCCTATTCCACGACCAACCAAAATAATTTCTTTACTATTTTTTTTAAACAAATAACGAAGCGCGGAGTACCAATTAACCTTTGCATTCCCTTGTACTCATAATATGTTTTAGTGGGGTGACGGCACTGGGGAGAAGAATGGGGGAGTGGGACGTTTTTCTAGGGGTGGGGTTGGGGTCTATATATAATTATATATAATATATTTTAATTAATAATATTATATGTATTATATAAAATAAGTATAATGTAATATATTTATTTTATATATAAATAATATACTATATAGTTTTAGATACAAAATTTTAAAATATAATTAATAATAATAAATTTATAATTTTATTAATAATGTTATATTTCTAATTATTTTAAATAATTGTAACAAGTTTTTTTTTAATCTTGTTGGCTATTAATAGCACGTATTATAAAAAAAAAGAACTTTAAATCCAATCCATTATTCTAAATAATATAACACAAGCACTGTTGGCCAAAAAAAATATAAATTTAGCCTTTCAAGATTTTATTAAAAAATAAATAAAATCTTATTTTTATTTAAAAAAACTTAAAAAGTGTTAGTACTTAGATTATGATTTTTATTTTTTATTTTTACCAATAGTGCTTGGCTTATGATTATAAGTAAATAAGGAGATTTAGTACAATAATAATATCATATTATTTAAAATAATGAACAAGATTATAATTTTTTTTTTATAATTTATTGGATTATTTAGCCAATAAAATATGAAATTTGTTATAATTATTTAGAATAATTAGTTGTATAACCTCATTAGTAAAATTATAATTTATAAATTTAGTATTATTAATTATATTTCAATATTTTATATTAAAAATTAAGTAATATATCATATATTATTTATATATAATAAATATATTATATATATATATTTGACATAATATAATATTTATTATTTAAAATATATTATATATAATTACATCCCCTCCCCCTGGGGCCCAAAAACAAAAATAAGACCCGAGCCCGGCACCATACAGATAGTTCGGGCCTGGCCCTGGCCCGCAACAAGCTAAATGGAGGCCAAGTCCAACCATATTTTGCTGGTAGCCAAGCCAAGTCCAACCATCAATCTCTGCATATTGCCAATGGGGGTAAAGGGATTATATATTTATATTGTTAATCTCTGCAGTTTTTGGAAATCCAGTTAACCACATCTTAGTTAATAATCAAAGCGACTATCAAACTCAAAGCAATTACAAGTAATTAAAAACAAAAAACGACATATTGGAAACCTATTTTGAAAGCTTTCAGCTTTTACATTTATATCTTAAAATCCATTCTGCTAAAATCTACAAAATCCAATCAAGGGGGAAAAAAAAAACACGAGATCTATTTCGAAAGCTTTTGACTTCGGAAAACAAACTTCTTGCATAAATTCAGATCTCAACTGAAGCCAAAATTAAAATGGATACTAATCGGCTTGAAACCTCTTTCGAAAAGCTTTCAACTTTACAGAGTTGAACTTCATAATTCTTGAAACTTTACGCAGCAAAAAAATCTATCACGCAATGAATAATGTCGATTAAGGCATGAGGCCATGAACAAGCCAATATCATTGTCCTCACTTTGTACAATACGTTGAGAACGGTAACTAAATCCCCTCCTCAATCCAATTCGAGATAGAACAAACCTGATTGAACCCATGCTTTTCTATAGCATCAACGATCTTCTCAAGATCAAAAGCACCTCTGGAAGTTTCAAGCACCGTCCCACCCTTCTTGTGCCAATTGTAAACAAGCTTAGGGTTTAGTTGTAGAGGCTCCCAGGAGTAAAATCCCTGTAACCAGCAGCAACACTGAAAATGTCACGCTCCCCATAGAGGCCCACAATTCCATCACGATCTCCCGAATCACGGTGTTCATGCTTGGGCAGAGATCCCCCACAGGTCACAATGATGGTGCTTGTGCTGCTTAGCGCCGTTGACGGTGATGACTGGTGAGGCTAACGGCTGAAGACCGAAGAGAAGAGTGACGGCAGCGATATGAGAGATAGAGGGCGCGAGGGACGAATCTTCCTAATCCAATCCTAGGATAGGACGAGAGTAAATTTTTTTTTTTTTTTAAAATTAGAGTTGAGCCGAGTCCGTTATAATCGGACTGTTTAAAAAGATTTTATTTTTTTAATATATATATATATATATATATATTTTTTTTTGAGATCAAATTTATTGAGCTGAGTAAATTTTTTTTAACCTTTATTTCTCTACCCCACCCCCCTAATATATATTGTAAGGAGACGCGGAAGCTCTGACTTCAAAGTTCCTTATTTATTTAAAATAAAAAGATATTAAAGGAACATAGAGGATGCTCTTTGGCGTTCACGTATTTAATTAAAAAAAATATAATCCAATCCTAGGATAGGACGAGAGTAAATTTTTTTTTATTTAAAAAATTAGAGTTGAGCCGAGTCCGTTATAATCGGACTGTTTAAAAAGATTTTATTTTTTTAATATATATATATATATATTTTTTTTTGAGATCAAATTTATTGAGCTGAGTAAATTTTTTTTAACCTTTATTTCTCTACCCCACCCCCCTAATATATATTGTAAGGAGACGCGGAAGCTCTGACTTCAAAGTTCCTTATTTATTTAAAATAAAAAGATATTAAAGGAACATAGAGGATGCTCTTTGGCGTTCACGTATTTAATTAAAAAAAATATATTTTTTTAGTTGAATGCAGAAGATCCCTCTTTGTGATCTTAAAGAAACAAAAAAATAACTAGATATTTGAGAAAAATATTTTGACATTGAACGTTTGAGTTATATGTTCCTTTTATGTATACACAAGAGTCAAAAAGCTATGTTATTTAGGTCTATTAGACAGAGCGCATACGAGCACGTGGGCATATATATATATATATATATATATATATCTTTTGTAAGGTATAGTATGTTGGGCCACTAAATGACTTCATATTTACATCTACGTCTCATTTTTATCTTCCCTACCCCTACTTATCTATTCCTACAGGGTTGATATTGCCAAGACCTATGGCAACATATGAAGTACTAGTAGAACAAGAAGGAAACTTGCAAGATGAAAGTGGTTTTACAGAGGTGTGACGACATCTTTCCCTTTTCTTCTATTGATCAAAATAACATCGATAAAGGGTAAGAAAGGGACAAAACAGAGACACAGCACGGGTTTTCTCAATAAAAATCTATAATTAGATAATCATAATAACATCAATAAAGGGTCATCACGTGATGTAATTAATCAAGTAGACAGGGAAAAGAAACATTGTAAATCCAAGAACTAAGTAATCATTATACAAAACATGATTCATATGATACAAAAAGGAGAAGTGGGATCAAAATTGATACACTTAACCTGATGATGAACCTTGCAAAAGAACTCAAAATCCCATAATCCAAGCTTGCTTGATGCTGTTGTAATGCAGTAGAGGAAGAACAGGATTCCCAAAATAGAAGTCTGCCTTCGTCATTTTAGATAAATGGGTCAGGTTTCAGGAATTTAAGGATCCAATGGAAAATGAAATGGGAAAAATGGTTTGGGGGTAGGAACTATAATGCCTACCCATGATCATTCCAATTCAAAGATAGCTCCAATATTGTCTCTCAAAAAATTAATCCTCAAACCATTTTATATTATCATTTTTGTACTTTTAAATTTTGAAACACTAAAGTGATGTAAAAATTTTTAAAAGTTAACGTTAAAATCATATTTGTAGGATCAAAATAGAGTTCTACGTAGTATAAGATATATATTAATAATATAGTGATATCTCATTTTAAAATTAGGGTCAAGGATCAATAATTATCAAAGAAATTAATTATTGCAAAAATGCGATAATTATACCATCAAATTATATAGTAGGTAAACTTTTTTTTACTTAACAAAATTTCAGTCCATCACATGTAAAAAAGAGTTGAAAAGTAAACGTAATTAAAACATCTTCATTCGATCCCTTCTTGGCTCTCATTGATCGTGAAAAAAGCTAAACAAAAAAGGGATCCTAAGTAATAGCTTTTTCTTTTGCCTAAATACAGGGAGATTCTAGGCACTTTCTTCATCCCCTTAATTTAGGAAGCTTTCATTATATTGATATCGCTTGGGATTTATTATATAAGACACTTATGGCCGTGAACATATTGCTTGTGATAGAATTGATCACGGGTCAAAAAATATTTGCAAAAATTTTTGAGTCTAAGTTCAGTACTATTGTGAACAATATCTTAAAAATAGGCCAAGTTCCGTCGAATTCATTTTTTTTAAATTAATATTTTAACTTCAAATACTTGATATTTCTAGATTCATTATTTCTTTAATTTTAAATACTAAATAGCCCAAAAAAGATGTTACAGAAAATTTAAATCACTTAGAATATACATAAAATAATAAAACCTCTCAAAATGATAATTTTTTTAATAATATTATTAATTAATAATTTATTTTGTTTGAACTATAATTTATTTCTAATAATATATTATGCAATAAGTAAGAGTAAAAAAATATAATAATTATATATGTTATATAATTTTTTTATTTATATTTATAGTTATAAATAGTTTTTTAAATAATATTACTTATTAATAATATATAAAAAATAATTATAATACAAATTAAGTTTGAAATCAAGTTAGGCTTAAAAAAAGTTTGAGCTTAGCCCATTTTATATTTTAGTTTTTTAAAAAATAAATTTATTTTTTTTTAAAATTTATATCCATTTTTTTGAATCAAACCTATTGAGATAAGTATGCTTTGCGGTCCATGATTAAGTTTAGACCTGTCATTTCAATAAACTAAAATGTTTATTTTATTAGCTATTGGAATTTCAGAGTTTAGGTGTTTAAATAGGTTCTCCAAGTAAGAAGAAGTGCCATGAAAAGCCATGTTTAGGTCAAAGTTTGATCTCTATACTTAATAATATCATTTTTAGGCCTATTATCTTCTTTAATCATAATAGGCCCATATTATAGGATAATTAAATAGTTGAATCAATAAAGAACAAATTGGAAAAGACTGAAAAGGAAAGATATGTACCTGGGTGAATTAAGAAGTTCTCAATTTGATGGTAAAACCTCAAAACTTGATTTCTGAGGTCACGATCTTGATTCTCCTTGATGGATTATTGATTGGGTTTGACCTCTCGTTACTTGCCTTTCTTTTCTATCTTCTCTCTTATAGTTCTTATATAGCTAAAATATAAACGAGAGATAGAGATTAAATAGAAAAAGAAAACAGGTATTTCAATTTAAAATTCTAGTTAGATTATTAATTAACATAGATGAGCCTTCAAAATCTTGTTGAGATAAAATGTTTTGAAATAGAATTCAAATTTTAGGAAATGCATGATTGGATAATAATGAAATATGATCGTTATCAACCTAACAAACTGTTTTGAAACAAAATTCAAAATCTTTTTGTTTTTTTCAAAGATTAGAGACAGATTTAAAAATAAAATTTTTTGTCTCAAACTATTTTGCCATCATTTGATGGGAAAATATTTTTTTTTAAAAAAAAATTTAAAATTAGAAACAGAATTTTTTATTTCCAATTTTGTCTTAGAATGATTTTGTTAATTAATATTAGAGACAATTTTTTCTCAAAATTCTAAAATTTAAAATAAAATATTTTATCTCATAATATTTTTTTTTAAATAACATTAAGAAGAGATTTTGAGACAAATTCTAAAATTAGAAACGAAATTTTTTTGTTTTTAATTTTGTTTTAAAATGATGATATTTTTGGAACAAAATTAAAATTAAAGACAAATTTAGAGACAAAATAACCCAAGCGTTAATCAAATCAATAAAGAGAACAATCAGCATCTCATACCAACAGCAGATTTTTTATTTATCTTGTTTATGTAAAGAAGGAGGAAGGCGCAACACTGATTTTTTATTTATCTTGTTTATGTAATAGGGTCTTGAAATCAATGATACTTGTCATGAAGTTATTAGGTTTATTACTTTAGTGAAGAGAAAAGACAAGCAAGACTTAGTCTGTTCCTATCAAAGGCCTTCAAAATCCGTTACAATTGACCATGTCAATTTTTTTCTTTTTCCCTACAAGTAAAAAATATTTCGACAATGAAACTTCTACAGTGCATGTCTACGATTTTGTGAGTGACACTATACATCTTGAGACAACTTAAGATTCTATTCAATTTCACAGTACAATCCTCAAGTTATATGTATGAATGTAGCTTCTATTTTTGGAATTGTAATGATTTCAATCTTTATAACCTAACTTGCTGATAATTTTATTTATTTTTTTCTTGAAAATTGATACACTTGACTTGATGATGAACCTCGTGCAAGAACTAAAAATCCCACAATCCAAGCCTGGGACCTTTCTAAAGGGGCCCATTTTTTATAACCATTTCCCTTATTTTTTGTTAGATGACACAATTGCACAATTTTTTGTTTTCATTATTAATGGCATATAAACGTTTATACCAGTAATTTGCCATGGGATTATTTTTTTTTCATGATGGAGGTTCTAAACTTCAAATAAAAATATTTTTACTTCTTATTTTCAATAATAAAATACATAAATTAATAATATACATGACTACAAGTAGAGTTATATAACTTTATTGATCAATTAATCAAATGGTATATAAAGGTAAGTTATAAATCTAAAACCAAACAAGATCTAAAATAAAGTACAATTTTTATATACATAAACATATTTTTTTTTTTTTTCACCCTCCATAATTTATTCCAAGATCTATCCTTGATTCAAGCTTGCTTGAAACGGTTGTAATGCAGTAGAGGAAGAACATGATTCTCAAAATAGAATTCTTCCTTTCTACTTTATTTTGCATAAATGGGTTAAGTTTAAGAGATTTAAGGATCTAATGGAGAAAGTAAAGAAAAAAATGGTTTGAGGATAGGAATGGTTTTTTTTAGCTAAATCCATTTAGGATGGAAAAAAATGAGCCAAATCCATGTAACAGAAAAGAATTACATGCAAATGCTATAGATTTTGAGGAAGTTGGATTCATGGAGTCTGATTTATAATTAACTTTTTTTAAAAATAAAAAGCCTGCATGCATACAGGCTGCTCACGGGATTTAAATCCCGTGAGCCAATTTCCCCCTTCCCTTCTAATTTATTTCCCCTCCCCCCTTTTCTTCCTCTCCCTTTCCTTCTCCCTCTCCCTCTTCTTCTCTCATCAAGCTCTCATTCTCTTCCATTATCTCATCCCACGCAATTTATCAGAAGCTCTCCTTACCTTCCTTTAAGCTACTCACCACCCATGACCGATAAAAATCCAATAAGCAAACTCTTTATTTTTTAAATTTTTATTTGAAAGTTGAGACTCCTATATAAATTGGTTCAAAGTTTTTACATTTGGAGACTCTTCATATTTCATTTCATCTCTTAAAAGAAGTTTTACAAAGTTGGTATCATCTGGTTGTGCAGACAGGGAAGTAAGTGTGATTGTATTTAAGTTTTGTAATAATAATTATAAATATTTTGTTTATTTATTTTTATTGTCAAATTTAAATCTTTTAAGGGAGATGACTCCTTAATTTAGGATTAAAAAGGAATATATTTGACATTAAATTAGGGAGGTAAAGTACTTTTCTCTTGATTAATATGATTAAATATATATTCAATTAAACAAAATAAAGAAAGTGTTTCAATTGTAACATTTTTATTAGTTTGAACCTCATTTTATGATTGATTTCAATTTCAGGGAAAAGTAAAATATTGTAGAAAGAATTGAAAAAAGGAGAGGGAAGCTGAAAAGTGAAAATGCAATTGGAACAAGTCCTTTCGCTACAGCGAGAACATAATTCGCTGTAGCGAGGTCGTACTTTTGCTGTAGTGAGGAAGGCACTTCGCCATAGCGAAGTCGCATTGCATAGAAATTCTAGGGAGCAACTCGCTATAGCATGGCAGTAGCGAAAGCAGCAGAAATCTGGGAACTTATAAACTCTTGCCATAGCGAGAGTCACTCCTCACCATAGCGAGATCGGCCTCTGAAACGCACAGCTTTGATTTATAAGCTAAAAAAGAGGAGTGGAGGCTAGGGCTTCGACATTCAGTGAGCAAGGAAAATTCTGGCAGACTAGGAGAGGAGAAAAACGCATAAGAGCTGTTGGGTAAGCTCCATACTGATTGGGGAATCATTGATTCGGTCATTTATTTTGTCGATTAGGTGTTTCTACTCCATCTTCTCTTCTAGTTGATGATTGTTGATATATTTGCTAAGATTGTTTGTGGATTTCAAGTCATGAGTGGTTAAATTTTGTAACCCTTAGGGATTCTATGAACCTTTAATCTTTGGAGATTGCCTCCCTTGAATTTATGTTGGATTATTGAAGATTTTAGTATTTAATCTGAATTATGGGTTTATGCTATTGATTGGTTTCCTTTAGTGTGATTATGGGTATGGTAATTAACCTTTGAAAGAGGGAATTTCTTATAGACCATTAATTAAGTACTTAGGATTAGATATAGTCTAATTTACACTTGAGATAGAAATATACTCAGGGGTCCTAGATAGTCTGGAGAAGGACTGAGCTAATTGAATATTAACTACTTATTTGAGACATCAAAGAGTCAAGTTGATATAGAGGTTAAATGGATCAAAAGACATTTATATCCAATTAGACCCTTGGCTCTAAAATTGATAATAAGCTAACTAATACAAAAGGGGATGATTGACATTGTGGAAAAAAGGGATTAGAATTCCTAGGGTATCTTTAATTGCTTAAGTTCAATAAAATTCATCTTTCATTATTTTTAATTACATTTGAATTAATTTCCATAAAAACCCAATTACAATTTGATTTGTTTAACTAAAATGAACATGAGAACTCTAATGCCTAGTCACCAATCATACTGATTCTCTAAGTTACCTTGATTTATCATGTACTACCTTTACGACCTGTACACTTGTGGTGTCATCATTCTGGTGAGCATCAAGTTTTTGGCACTGTTGCTGGGGAATCAAGGCAATTGTTGAAGAGAATTAGAGTGCTTTGAGTAATTTTAGCTTAAACACTTAGTTTCTTTTCATTTGCTCTCTTATTACTTTACATTTTCATTTGTTAGTTTTAGTAATTTTATTAATACTTCTTTAGTAATTACCTTTTGGTCTCCTTGGTTTAGTGAGACTCTTGATCTGCACTCCTTTGTTTTCACAGGTACATAGTTTATGCCACGTAAATCCAAATCCACGAGAACACATAGAAAGACAAGGAGTTTGACGAATATTCTGGCTGAGGGGTCAGAGCTAATCCAACCTGAGGGTGAGGCAAACATTCCTACCACAAATATGGCACATGAAGATAATCAGAATTGCACTATCAAGGATTTTGTGGGAAGAAACATGAGAACTACTCAGCCTAGTATCATAGTACCAGACTTTCAAGCTGCTAATTTTGAGCTAAAGCCTGTGATGATCTTCATGTTGCAACTCAATGGACAGTTTACTAGAGAGAGGTTCGATGAAGATCCCAACCATCACATTCTATCATTTTTGGGAGTATGTGATTCATTCAAGCAGAATGGGGTACCAAGGGATGTTCTAAGACTTAGACTGTTCCCACTTTCTCTACAAGGAAAGGCTAAGGAATGGTTATTGACTCTGCTAGAGGGTTCAATTGACACTTGGGATAAGTTAGAGATAAATTTCAGAGCTCGCTTCATTCCAAACAATAGAATAGTCGATGTCCATCGTGAGCTTATTAACTTCAAGCAAGTTTCAAACGAGCATTTGTATGTTGCATGGCAGAGGTACAAACATTTGCTCTGCCAGTGCCCAAGTCATGGGATGGATAACTGTGCCATTGTTTAGAATTTCTGCACATGTCTAATCCCACAAACTGATACAATGTTGGATGCTATTTTAAATGGGCGTTGGGATGAAATGCCCATAGATGATGTTATTCTAGCATTGGACACATTATCTGAAAGCTATGTGCAAAGAGGGGGTGATAGAAGGGTGAGTGCTAATATTGCTAATGCTTAAGAAGATTCCTCTGTTCCACTTACAACTATTCTCTCCGCTCTGAACAAGAGATTTGATATGTTGGAATCTCAAGTGCAGCAAAGTCAGCATATGAGTGCCTGTTCTACTCAAGTGGCCCTAACTACTTGTGAAAATTGTAGGGATTTACATTCAATGGATTATTGCCCCTTTGAATCTACAGAATCAGTTAACTATGTGGGGAATTTTTTGAAGAATCAGAATCCATATTCAAACACCTACAATTTTGCATGGCGTAATCACCCGAATTTCTCTTGAAAGAATGACCCATCACTTAATCAACGATCATCTTCTGGAACAAGGCCAACTTAACCTCCTAGGTTCTTTCAAGTGGCAAGATAAAATGTGCCTATTTAGGAGCCCAAAACAAATTTAGAGGATGTTTTGGCTAAATTCATGATCACTCAAATCATGAATAATGAAGAACAAGTTGGTATTAATGCGAGGGTAGATTCCTTTCTTAAGAATATAGAAGTGCAGATGGGGCAGCTAGCTTTTGTTGTGAATGCACTGCATCAAAGAGATTTGCCAAGTGATACAATTCCTAATCCAAGGAGAGAGGGTAAGGAAGAATGTAAAGCTATCACTTTGAGAAGTGGTAAAGAGCTCCCTGAAGTACCAGTTCAAATGAAGGAGCCAAACAAGGTGAATTTTAAGGGTCCATCAGGCATCACTCAGATTGAAGATGAAGAATTGCAACAGGAAAAAGAGCGAAAGACTGTTAGTTTGAAGGAAAAAGAAGAGGATAAGGAGGGAAAATCTAAAGTGGAAAAGTCTGAAGAAAAAACAGTGGTGCATCCTAAAGTAATGCCATTGCCTCCATTTCCTTAGAGATTGCAAAAGAAAGTCCTTGATGAGTAGTATAAGAAGTTTCTGGACATGTTTATGTAACTTCACATTAATATTCCTTTCTCTGAGGCTTTAGAGCAAATGCCTAAATATGCTAAGTTCCTTAAGAACATGCTTAGCAAGAAGAAGCAGTTCACTGAATTTGCAACAGTGGCTTTAATAAAAGAGACCACTAATATTCTCAAATCCAATCTCCCAACCAAGTACAAAGACCCTAGTTCTTTCTCTATCCCTTGCATGATTGGGGATAAATTTGAAGGTCGAGCATTTTATGATTTAGGATCTACGGTGAATCTCATGCCACTATCTGTTTTTCGAAAGCTATAGATGGGTGAAGCCAACCCAACAACTGTCAAACTACAATTAGCTGATAGAAGCTTTTCTTATCCACATGGAATCATTGAAGATGTGCTAGTGAAGGTTGGCTCGTTCATTTATCCTGCTAATTTTATTGTGCTTAATATTGAAGAGGACAGAGATATCCCTTTGATAGTGGGGAGGCCATTTCTGGCTACTGGCAGAGCACTAGTTGATGTGGAAAAAAAAGAAATTATAATAAGGCTTGGAGATGAGCAAGTTAACTCCAGTGTGGAGAAAGCTATGAAGCATCTGGGTTATGTGGAAGAATGCTCAAGGGTATCTATTGTTGAGGAGGTAATTCAAGAAGAATTAAATTTTTTCGCTTTCACAGATCCTCTAGAAGTAGTACTTATTGGTAAACCAAATATAAGAGAGGTGATGAGAATGGAGGTTGAGCACAAACTTAATGTATTTAAACCTGTGGCCAAGTAGAATGGCCAGTTTGAATCACTGGACATGACTTCATGAAAAGCTCATGTCCTCCTACCATCCATCGAGCAGCCTCCAATGTTGGAGTTGAAACCTCTTCCATCACATCTAAAATATGCTTATTTGGGGGAAAGAGAGACTTTACCAGTTATAGTTTCTTCTACACTAACACTTCCCTAAGAAGAACAATTATTAAAAGTGTTAAAAGAGCACACAAGAGTCATTGGTTGGACTATAGCTGATATAAAAGGGATTAGTCTAGCCATCTGCATGCACAAAATTCTTTTAGAAGATGACCATAAGAAATCAGTAGAGAATCAAAGGCGATTAAATCCTATAATGAAAGAAGTAGTCAAGAAAGAGATTATCAAGTGGTTTGATGCTGGTATTATCTATCCTATCTGGGATAGTGACTGGTTAAGTCCAGTGCAATGTGTAACATCATACTTCTAAGACTCAATTCATGCAATTCCTATGCCTCATCTTATGTTTGTTCTATGGAAACAATCTAGTGGCATAGGGAGTTATGAATTAAAATGCATTTCTCTACGGGTAAAATTTTTCTTTCAGAGTCTCGTGGGCCATCTGAATGCATCTATCACATTCTCATACTTAAATACATGAATATAGCTCATTTCCATCATCAAATTTGGTTTACAACTCGTGGAAAGCAAAGGAACACATTAAAATTCATGTTTGCATATTCGTCCAGAATTTCCTCTTTTCTGTCACAAACTTTGGAAAATCATAACTAAATCTAGAAAAATCAAAATCATGTGTTCTTTGTCATTCTGGAAAGCTCAGGATGTCTAATTCACACTAAAAATATGTCCAAGTCACAAAATTCATCACACAGGACGTTTGACATCCAAAAAGCTACAGACTCACTGGCTGCCTGGGCTATGATTCAGGTTACTGATGCAAACTTCTGAAAATCATAACTAATTCTACAAACATTTCAATCACACAAATTCAGTCATTCTGGGAAGCTACAAATGTTAAATTGACACTAAAAATAATTCCTGAATGAAACAGATACGTTTAGCTATCTGGAACTGATAGAACAGTGATTGAGCTCTGGAGTCACCACTGTTACTGACAGCAAATTTCAAAAATGCATAACTCTGTGCTCAGACCTCCAAAGGAGGTGATCTCGGTGGCCAAAGAAATCTTATGACCTCTCATTTATGCACATAAAATTTCATAAGCATTGGACACCATTTGGACATCGAGTGACACGAAAATCAAATCTGCCAGTATGAACAGTGCACATACCAGAAACCATAAAAAATCCAAACTTTGAAAATTCACAAAATATTACCTAGGTCTCCGAAAATTATGATCTTTAGCTTCCCAGAAAGCTCTCAACAAGACCTAATTGCATGCCAAATTTCAGGGCAAGACTAACTCATTTGGCTAAAAAGTGGTATAGGGTTCCATTATGGTCAATTTTGGCTCCATATTGGGTACCAAAATTGCCAAATGGATTTCCTTTAGTCTTGGCACCTTTTGGGCAAGTTTAAAAGCATGTTTAAGACTTGTGTGAGCTACCCAAATGGTCCCAAACCTCATGCATCTCATTTTGACTATTCAACCCACACTTATACACATAACCACCAAACTTTACATTCTCATACCATGGCATTTCATACTCAAAACATATGCTAATGGTCATACATCATTTCCATACATCTAAACATCATATAATAGTATGTTCATATGTGTCTCAACGTTCTTAGTACATATACAACTTCATATACAAGATGAACTATCATTATGGTTCCAAAAAGGAGCAAAATAACACATAAGCTTGTCAATTGTCTCTCTTCAAGGTTGTTGGCTCCCTTCACCACAATTGCTTGGTCCACCTAGCATGTTAGATCATTGGAGAGGAGAGGATGAGATTCAAAGAATCCCAATAGCTTATCTCCCATTCAATCATACATAATATGTGCAAGAAAGTTTCACAAATGTATGCATGGAGAAAGTAGAAATCATAGGCATTTTAAAAGCAACCTTAACATGTGAATCAATCCTACAAGACATTCAAGAGCTCACTAAGTGTTTGGATTGGCCTCACACTTCTCCTCATGGATTTTGGACTTGCCTCATTCATTCTTTGAGCACTTTGGATTCAACCATACTCTTGGGAGCCCACTTTGCTTTTGGGAGACTCTTTACTTTGTCTCAACCAAGCTCAAGGGTTCTTGGCTCCTCCTCACCCAAGGGAAGAGTTCTTGGCCTCTCCACACTCAAGCAAACTCATACAAACATCATGGATTCATTTAAAACATAACATGGCATCAAGGATCATGACATGTAAAGGCATGCTAGCATACTTTTCAAAACTTGAAAATACACATACAAGCATTCTAAAACAAGCTAAACACACATCCATGCATGAGAGAAAGTGGAGAGAGCTACCTTGTATACAAACACACACTTTTTCCTTAGCTTTCAAGCCTCTTCTTTTAGCCACACACCCACAAGTTGGTGGAGATAGTTTCACTTAGCCTAGACATAAATTATGGGAGCCAATTAAGTTCATGAAACAATTTCTAGGGCTATGCAACTTGCTTAAACCCTAGATTACTCTACAATCCCCATTATGGTCCATAAAGGCACCTAATGAAGCAACACCCCTCAAATGAATTCTAGGCCTCATTCTTTCTTTTCAAATATGATTCTTGACTCTTTTTAAGCCTCTTGGAGTCATCACATAACTAAAACAAAAGGCCTAGCACCATGTTGCTTCTTTAGGTCATATTATGGAACCTAAGGCACCAAATCAATTTCTAGGAGTTCTAAATTTTTTCTAAGGGTTCCTCCCACCTTCTACCATCATAAGAAGTCCCAAACTAAGGCTAAAACAAATTAAAACAGCCCCTAGCCTAATGGTTATGTCTTGGCCGAATTGATGGAAGGAGGAGGAGTCCATGGGCTTTTTGATTTTTCCTTGATGGGAGAACCATTTAGGGAGGTTGTTAAGAGTTGTAAGAGGTCAAGGAAACACTTAAATAGCCAAGGGAACTTATAGATTAAATCAGTTTTTACAATCCCCTTTAGTGCTCTACACTTTTCTAACTTTTAGGTTCATGACTTTCCATGGGGTTTTGTTCATTTTATGGAGGAAGAGACATATGGGGGACCTCTTAGGGATCTTAGGAGCACATTTAAACATTCATTTAAGCCTAAGAACATTTATATAAAATCAGATTTGCAAGGGAGCGTTTGGATCCCTAATGATTCCATTTTATTTCCTAATGCTCCTTTCTTGATTCTATTGGTTCATTCTTAATCCTTGCCATCTAAAACCCCTAATCCCTCCATAAATTGGACAGAAAATAGCCCCTAGGAATTGGGCTCATGGTGGTCAAATTCGTGCAAGAGGAAGGGGGAGGGAGAAACTACCAAAGAATGGAAGTTTTACCTTGTTTTCTTGCTTCCTTTGGCTTATTCTTCCACTTGGTTGGCTTACTCCCTCAATTTTCGAAATTCCCCTCTCTGTTCTGCCCCAAAAACAGCACCAAACTCTCCATTAAAACCATAGAAAGAAAGCTTGAGAGGAGAGGAGCAAGGTTCAAGAAGGAAGGATATGGAATTTCTTAAAGTTTCTTACCTTTCTCTTGAATTTCTTCCTCCAAAATCCTCCTCCTCTTGTGCGCCTAAGGAGCTGGAGTTCTCCTCTGAAAATGGGCAGGAGCAAGTCGGTTTAGAGAGGGGGAGGCAGAACGTGGCATATAAAGAAGAAGAAAGAAGCTTCCTTTAACACTTTAATGCCAATTTTGCCCTTCGTTCTTAGCATTTTCGTTTCTCCTTCGTTTTAGCTCCTTTTTGAGAACCGTCTTTTCCATCATAACAAATAGGTTCCCAATTTAATAAAATGCTTTTGGAATCACTCAAATCGGAGCTAAAACCGTCCCGAACGAATCGGTCAAAGTTTGGGTCAACCGACATCAGAAAGAGTACACCGGAGGGGCTTTACTGGTCCCGGGGCTTCCCATGGTTTTTGGGGCCTCTGAGAACCCTGGGAAACTCAAAATTTCCATTTAAAAAGCCCTCCTAGGTGCTTTTCCAAAATTACACTTATTTACGAAAATGCCATTGGCCTTTCGGTAAATTTTTCGAATTGCTCCGACCCCGGTTTCTGGGCAACTCAAGGCTCAAATCCTCATTTTCTATTATTTAAAATTTTATCCAAATTTTATTTGGCCTTAAATCACTCATCTCAGGGGACTTGCTTTGAAAACGTGCCCATTTCCATCGTTTACTGAAAACGGGACATTACAATTCTCTCTCCCTTTTAAAAATTTCGCCCTCGAAATTTACATAACATACCTCATGGGAAGAGTTCTGGATATTTCTTCCTCATATCACAACTGCTTATTGGGATTACAACTCGTTTGAGGAGTTTCTGCTTTTAATGATCCCAGTTTCTCTATTTATTACTATACTTATTTACGAAAATGCCACTGGCCTTTCGGTAAATTTTTCGAATTGCTCCGACCCCGGTTTCTGGGCAACTCAAGGCTCAAATCCTCATTTTCTATTATTTAAAATTTTATCCAAATTTTATTTGGCCTTAAATCACTCATCTCAGGGGACTTGCTTTGAAAACGTGCCCATTTCCATCGTTTATTGAAAACGGGACATTACACAATGTGTCCCCAAGAAGGGAGAAATGATAGTGGTGAATAATGAGAAAGATGAAATGATTACCACAAGAATAGTTACAGGCTGGAGAGTTTGTATGGACTACAGGAAGTTAAACACGGCAATAAGAAAGGATCATTTCCTGCTTCCATTCATTGATCAGATGTTAGACTGGTTGGCAAGAAATGAATTCTTTTGTTTCTTGGATGGTTATTCTGGGTACAATCAAATTGCCATTGCCCCTGAAGATCAAGAAAAAATCACTTTCACATGTCCATATGGAACTTTCACATTCAAATGTATGCCTTTTGGATTGTGTAATGCCCCTGCCACATTTCAAAGATGTATGATGTCGATTTTCTCTGACATGATTGAGCATATCATAGAAGTATTTATGGATGACTTCTCAGTATTTGGCATCACTTTTGAAGAATATCTGGATAATTTGACACGGATTTTTCAAAGATGTGAGGATACCAATTTGGTCTTAAATTAGGAAAAGTGTCATTACATGGTTTGTGAAGATATAGTGCTTGGGCATAAGGTGTCAAAAAAAGGATTGAAGGTGGATCGGGCTAAGGTTTCAGTGATTGAGCAATTACCGCCCCCTACCAATGTGAAAGCTGTTGAAGCTTCTTAGGGCACGCTGGGTTCTATCGGAGATTCATCAAAGATTTCTCAAAGATAACAAAGCCTCTTTCTTAATTACTTGAAAAGGATACCCTTTTTAAGTTGGATGTAAATTGCTTGAAAACTTTTGAAGAGCTTAAGCAAAGACTTATTACCGCGCCAATTATAATGGCCCCTGACTGATCACTACCCTTTAAGGTCATGTACGATGCAAGCAATTATGTGGTTGGAGCTATGCTTGAGCAGAGGCATGATAAGATCTTTCATCCTCTCTATTATGCAAGCAAAACTCTAGCTAGAGCACAGGTAAATTACTCAACTATTGAAAAAGAAATGCTTGTTGTTGTCTTTGCCTTTGAAAAATTTAGGGTGTATTTGATGGGTACTAGAGTTATAGTTCATACTGATCATGCTGTAATTAGATATCTGTTGTGTAAGAAAGAATCTAAACCTAGGTTAATTAGATGGGTTTTATTATTGCAAGAATTTGACGTGCAGATTGCTAATAGGAAAGGAACTGAAAACCAAGTTGTTGATCACTTGTCTAGACTTGTGAATAGTTTTGAGTGTGTGGACTATTTATTGATTAATGAGAGTTTTCCTGATGAGTCTGTATTTGCTATGAATTGTGTGTCTGTGCCTTGGCATGCTGATTATGCCAACTACTTGGTTAGTGGCATTGTGCCTGATGAACTAAAATCTTATCAAAAGAAAAAAATTTTGCATGGTGCAAAATAGTTTGTGTGGGATGAACCTTTTTTGTATAAAAAGTGTGCTGACCAAATTTTACGAAAGTGTGTGCCTCAAACTGAACAAAATGATATTTTACATGCTTATCATGCTGCTCCGTATGGTGGTCATATTAGTGGCCAATGTACTGTATATAAAGTTTTGCAATCTAGATATTATTGACCGTCATTATTTAAGGATTCTCATTTTTTTGTTTTTCACTGTGATACTTGTCAAAGATCCGGTAATATTTCTAAAAGACATGAATTTCCTTAAATCAGTATATTTGAAGTTGAGTTGTTTGATTTGTGGGGAATTGATTTTATGGGTCCCTTTGTTTCTTCTAGAGGCCAACAATACATCTTAGTGGCAGTTGAGTATGTAAGTAAGTGGGTTGAGGCGGTAGTTTGTCAACATAATGATGCTCAAATAGTGATGTGATTTGTAAAGAAAAATATTTTTTCTCATTTTGGCACCCTTAGAGCTATTATTAGTAATGGTGGAACTCATTTTAATAACCGCTTGTTTAAATCTTTGCTGACATAGAGTTCACCACAAAATGGCTTTAGCTTACCATCCTCAGACCAACAGCCTTTGTGAAGTATCTAATAGGGAGATAAAAAGAATTTTGAAAAAAACTGTGAGTCCCATTAGAAAGGATTGGGCAGATAAACTTGATGATACTTTATGGGCATATAGGACTGCTTTTAAATCTTCAATAGGTATGTCTCCATATTAATTAGTTTTTGGCAAAACTTATCATTTACCCATTGAGCTAGAGCATAAGGCCTTTTAGGCTATAAAGAAATTGAATTTTGATATGGCTAAAGTGGGTGAAAAAAGACTAATGCAACTAAACGAGTTAGATAAATTTAGATTGCAAGCTTTTGAGAGTTCTAGAATTTACAAAGAAAGGACTAAAACAGTTCATGATAAATACATCTTACTAAAGACGTTTGAACTTAGAGACCTTGTGTTACTTTATAATTCTCGTTTGAAGTTGTTTCCAGGTAAGTTGAGATCAAGGTGGCCTAGTCTGTTCAAGGTAATCTCTGTGACATCTTATGGAGCTATTGAAATTCAAGATAAAAAATCAGGAGATCAATTTAAAGTAAATGGTCAAATGCTTAAGCATTATTTAGGTGGCGAGATAGACCGACAGACAATGGTCCATAACTTGGCTCAGCCTCCTTGATTAGTTGATAAAGTCTGGCTGAGGACTATAAACCAAGCGCTCCTTGGGAGGCAACCCAAGTTTTCTTCTTGTTCTTATGTTTGAGTTTAAAGTTCTTTTTGTTTTTGGTTTGACATTTTTTTTTTCTTTATTTGTTTTGTAGGTTGGGTGTTGGTGTTGATATGTTGGATATTAAGGAATAAGTGGTTTGCAGGAAAGAGCAACTTCAGACATGATTTTCATGGAGTCTCTAACCATGCTTTGCAGTGCATTTCATTATCTCCTAATATTGATCTTCTGCTAGGATTGGTTAAAATTTGAGGTCAATGGGTTGAGTTGATAGGAAATATAAATAGAATTAGAAAGTATTTTAGTGAGCATTTAGGTGGGGGGTTAAAAAAAATCGCTATAGCGAGGAGTCTATCTCGCTATGGCGAGGTTGCTTGTCCCACTTCTGGTACATAAACCAGAGAGTACCTCGCTATGGCCTAGCTATGGCGACCCAAAATTAGCAATGTTGAGTGTTCTCGCTACAACGAGAAGATTATTTCGCCATAGCGAGATCTCTATGTTCCCTTTTGGTATAAAGTCCAGAGTGTATCTCGCTGTAGCCCTGCTATGGCGAGTGAAGTGTTGCAAAAATTTTTACGAAGTTTCCTCGCTATTGCTAGATGACTCATTTGCTATAGCGAATGTAGCATATTCATGGCTCAGTAGAAAAACTAGAGAACTCCTCGCTACAGCCTCGCTATAGCAAGATTCGTCAATTACCAATGACTATCCAAGTATTCTCGCCATTGTGAGAGGAAATTTCGCTATTGCGAGGACAGCAGCTCTGCTTATGGTACTAATTCCAGAGAAGTTCTCGTTATTTCCTGGCAATAGTGAGGCTCTAATAAAATAAAAATAAAAATAAAAAATAAAAACTAAGCCTAATAAAATAAACCAAAATCTCCCCCATTCCGTCGTTCTCATTCTCGCCATTGCGATGGAGCACCCCCATCCATTCTCTTCTTTCTTTTGCTGCATCTCCACTTCCTACACTCTCATTCCCTTCATTCATCACATTCCTTGCATCAGGTAAGTTGATTGCCTCCTTTCTCTCCTGATTTGCTGGTTGTTTTCATTGTTTTTTACTATATTAGGGCTAGATTCGTTGTTGTATGTATCTGTGTAATTAGGGGTCAATTGGTCAGTTTTTCTAAATGAGTTCTGTTGGTCGATTGTTTCTGTGCAGGAAGATATTTTTAATTTGGGTTTTCTTTCGATTTAAATAAGTTTTTCCAGAACCCTATTCGATCTCGCTATAGCGAGTTCGAGAACTTTCCAGAAACTGCTCTTTTTTGGACAATTTTGCTTAGTTTGCTTCCATGTTCCTTGTCTTCTAGTCCCTTGTATGCCTTTAGTAGTGTATTTCCCTATTATAAGCATGCCGCATTCATTTGATTCACTCTTTTTCCCTTTTTCGCATTCTGTATATCAGCACCAATTCCCCTGCTTTTCTGTGGTTTCCTATTATTACTGCCACTAATTTCTTTTTCTCATTCTTATTTGAATTTCACAGTCATGGCTCCCAAAAAGCAAACTAAGATTGCTGCTGCTTTCTCCTTGAAGCAAAAGAATAAATCTTATGATAAGGATTGGTTTGCTTCGGCTAAAGCAAGATTCCATTTCGAGAGACTTTTCTCTGACCGAGGGGTAGTAAAAGATCGCTACTATGCACCCTACGTCTTGGATCTCACTTACACTGATTTTGAGTGGCATAGGTTGCAAGGCTTCACCAAAAAGCCAGTGTATCGGATTCCACTGATGATCTAAGAACTGTATGCCAACTTTGAGGACACAAAGGAGGAGGAAGATGAATACTATTGTCGTTTTGCTTGGGTATGCATCAATGAGAAAGTCTTTCAAGACTTCTATGAACTGCCTGACATCACAGAATGTGCATTCTAGTCCTACTTGGGGAATCCGCAGTCTATTCCTTGGGAAGAGGTGGAAACCCCCACTACAATTGAAGGACGAGCACGGTTGGTCAATAAAGTCTATCCCGTTAATCAACTAAATAAACCTGCTCGGTATTGGCTGCAATTTATCACCAGTAACATCCTGACGAGCTCTCATGGATCTGACATGATCCAAGAACGAGTAGCGCTGACTTGGTGTTTTATGACTAGGCAGTGGGTGAATATCCCCAGGCTGATGTACCTAAACTTCAAACAAGTGGCGAGGTCTGACAGGGCTAGCTTGGCTTACCCTCACATGCTCACAGAATTACTTACAATGGGGGGTAGCCGCATGTCCAAAAATGACGCTCAATTCAAGCCAAAGGAGCCCTTTAAATATAACAGTATGAAGGATGAGTCGGGACATCCCCGCAGACACCGAGCACCTACACAGCATAGCCTGGGGCATCTCCACCTCTTCCCCTACAGCAGCGATTGGGTACTCCAGAATCGATAAGGCACGATGCACCACCTCAAACGGAATTTGAGGGTTAGGTGAGAGAGTCCATTGACAGGCTAGAAGGGCATGTCCTGTCAATAAAAGATCAGTTGCAGATGCTTATAAACTATTTGATGCCTGCACCTCCACTTCTACCTTTGGAGGTTCCTCAACCCTCAGTCATCATTCTCCCTTAGGATCCTGCACCTTAGGATAGGCCCAGGCCTTCTGACTCTTAGGACATTTCTGTCCCTTGCATGTTTCTATTTTTTTATTTATTTCTTTACTTTAAAATTTTAGATAACTATATATGGATAACTGTATATTGTTATGCTTTTGAATCCTGAACTGGCTAATCCCATAATTGCTCTATTATTTCTATTGCCAACTTACAATTTTCTGTATTTTCTTTGTCCATTTTTGGTCTTTCAGATGCAGGAGTTGTTCGCGTGTGCGTCCCTCTTTTCTTTACTTTTTTTTATCAGGGAAGTCTCGTCTCTTTCTCCCTCCTTACATCCCTTC
The DNA here is from genome assembly GCA_032878935.1 of Erythrophleum fordii. Classification (NCBI taxonomy): domain Eukaryota; kingdom Viridiplantae; phylum Streptophyta; class Magnoliopsida; order Fabales; family Fabaceae; genus Erythrophleum; species Erythrophleum fordii. The sequence continues at coordinate 14,535,622 of JAVQMF010000047.1, read as the reverse complement.
CCTCTGCCCAGTCTACTTCTATTTTTCTACTTCTTGCTCCCTCCTTTTTACATATTGCGGACAATGTTAACTTTAAGTATGGGAGAAGGTAAACATAGGTAAACATAGGCTAGGTGGGTATAGGCGGATATAAACATTTTGACAATAAAGGGAAGTCTTTTCAATAATAATAATCAATCCACCATAATGCCCTCAAATTTTAACCAAATTCATCCCCTCTTACTTTAGATGAATACTAATCAATGAATGTGGGGGTTAAGCAAACTTGAAATGAACAAAGTAAGTAATATAGTTGTAGTGTGCACCCACAATAGTAGCACTTCTCAATAAGATGATTATTGAAGTAATTCAAACTTTTCTTTTAATTAGCTCCCATTTATTTTTAAATCTCTCCAATTTATCTGTTTCTGATGGATACCTGATTGTCATTTGAGAGGGATATCTAGTGCTGAAAAAAAAAGAAAATTCTCTACTCCAATAGTTGAAATTACTTAGTAACCGAGCGTTTGCACTAAAAAGTATGGACTTTCGTGTCAAACAGTGGTAAAACTAAGAGTATGCTAGTAGCACTCTGAGGATTTCCTTAATTTGAGTAACTGGGTGGCTTCATAACCAATGTTGTCATTCGCATCAAAAGGATTAAGAAAATTGAGGAGGAGAGAAGAAAGAAAAAAAAATATTGAAAAAAAGGAAAAAAAAAAAATGATTGTACTAAAAGTAGTTTCATGTTGAACAATAAAGACCTCTCTTAATGAACTTTGATGATTGAAGTTAGAATAGATAGTTGGATTAGGTCTTGAAAATGCAGTGAGGGTTTATTGAGGATTACTTGATTGCTTCTTAAACATCTGCTGTGGAACACACACACACTTTAGAACTCAGGGTGTTGCTATGAGTACATTGTTTTCAAATTCAATTTGAGTTTTGGTGAGTTTTTGCTTCTGAAATTGGTTTCATTCTAAGTGTGGGGGAGATCTAAAATTCTGATTGATTAAGTGTTTATTGTGGAAAAGAAATAATTAATAATCACATTGCTTGATTCTTTCTAAGACTTGCTTGAGGCCAAGCAAGGATTTAAGTGTGGGGGAGTTTGATGACTCCCTAATTTAGGATTAAAAAGGAATATATTTGATACTAAATTAAGGAAGTAAAGTACTTTTCTCTTGATTAATATGATTAAATATGTATTCAATCAAACAAAATAAAGAAAGTGTTTCAATTGTAACATTTTTATCAGTTTGAGCCTCATTTTGTGATTAATTTCAATTTTAGGGAAAAGTAGAAGATTGTAGAAAGAATTGAAAAAAGGAGAGGGAAGCTGAAAAGTGAAAATGCAATTGTAACAAGTCCTCTCGCTACAGCGAGAACACAATTTGCTATAGTGAGGTCGCACTTTCGCTGTAGCGAGGAAGACATTTCGCCACAGGGAAGTTGCGTTGCATAGAAATTCCAGGGAGCAACTCGCTATAGCGTGGCAGTAGTGAAAGCAGCAGAAATCTAGGAACTTATAAACTCTCGCCATAGCGAGATCACTCCTCGCCATAACGAGATCGGCCTCTAAAACATATAGCTTTGATTTACAAGCTAAAAAAGAGAAGTGGAGGCTAGTGCTTCAACATTCAGTGAGCAAGGGAAATTCTAGCCGACTAAAAGAAGACAAAAACACACAAGAGGTGTTGGGGAAGTTCCATACTGATCAGGAAATCATTGATTCGGTCATTTATTCTGCCGATTAGGTGTTTCTACTGCATCTTCTCTTCTAGCTGATGATTGTTGATATGTTTGCTGAGATTGTTTATGGATTTCAAGCCATGAGTGGCTAAATTTTGTAACCCTTAGAGATTATATGAACCTTTAACCTTTAGAGATTGCCTCCCTTGAATTTATGTTGGATTATTGAAGATTTTAGTGTTTAATCTGAATTATGGGTTTATGCTATTGATTGGCTTCTTTTAGTGTGATTATGGGTATGGTAATTAACCTTTGAAAGAAGGGAATTGTTTATAGACCATTGATTAAGCAACTTAGGATTAGATATAGTCTAATTTGTACTTGAGATAAAAATATACTCAGGGCCTTAGGTAGTCTGGAGAAGGATTGAGCTAATTGAATATTAACTACTCATTTGAGACATCAAAGAGTCAAGTTGATATAGAGGTTAAATGGATCAAAAGACACTTATACCCAATTAGACCATTGGCTCTAAAATTGACAATAAGCCAACTAATACAAAAGGGGATGATTGATATTGTGTAAAAAGGCGATTAGAATTCCTAGGGTGTCTTTAATTACTTAAGTTCGATAAAACCCATCTTTCATTATTTTTAATTACATTTGAATTAATTTCCATAAAAACCCAATTACAATTTGATTCATTTAACTAAAATAAACATGAAAACTCTAATGCCTAATCACCAATTATACTGATTCTCTGAGGGAACGACCTTGATTTATCACGTACTACCCTTACAACTTGTACACTTGTGATGTCATCATTTTGGTAAGCATCAAAGGATTAGTGTGGGTAATATATTTTGTGAGGTTATTTAAGAAGATAAATAAATAATATATATAATTATATTGTTAAGAGGCAAATAAATTTGACTTGAAACATATATCTTTTTATGAAGAGAAGTAATAATAAAAAAAATATGAAAGTAATGGTTGAAAAAATTCATTAAATAAAAAATAATGTGAATTTAACATGTGTGAAAAGTATTTAATAAAAATAAGAAAATAGCAATTTAATACAAGTAAGGAAGTAAGAAAAAAAAATTTTATCAGTCAAAAAAGTTGTAACTATACTTATTTGGATATAAAAAATTTTATTGTTGAATTAAGCAAAATGATTACATGCATATGTTATGTGAAAAAGAATCGAAAGAATTTTGGGACAAATGGTTTATAAATTAAACTAACTATAAGTAACAAATAATATATGAATTATTAAAAATAGTATTATTTAGTCAGCTATTTAGTATAACTAAAAGATCGTATTGATAAAATGAGATGTAGGAAAAATGATGAATAATACAAATGAGATAGTTTGCATATATGCAAATGGACGAATGTTTGATGACCTAAAAGGTGTAACATTTGTCTGCCCCAGAGTGAAAGTAATGGGAGTTAATCCAGATATCACTCTAGGGAGACTGAAGCAGGTAGTTGGACAAAAACTGCAGCTTGTATTGAACCAATATGTGTTTGATTTTATATATGGGTACCCAGCCTTTTTAAATCTAACGCAATACCGGCCGTGTAGCTTGGAAGACAATGGTGATGTTAAAGAGATGTGGCAAATCAACGCACGATATCCATCCTAATTGACTAGTGTCGAGTTACATGCTTGTATATCAACAAATAAAGTAGATTTGAACTTTGAAGCACAACCTGTGGATGAACAAGTTACTCAGACACTCCTATGCACAAGCAATATTCACGAGGCAATAACAGGTTTCCCCCGTTAGTTCTTACCCTGGAGACATCCCTTTCGTTGACTACATATCCTAACCAAGCTTATCCCGTCAAATGGTTAACAATTCTGAGCCTCAATATCTGCTGATGATAACAAAAGATATATTGGATGACTTTGAGGATGAGGAGGAATATGATGCTGTTATGAATGTTGATTTTGATAATGGTGATGCTGATGATAACGACAGTGAGTCAAATAAGGAGAGTTATGTTGGTAGTGACAGTTCGACAGTAGAAGGGAGTATTGACAATAGGTATAATGAGCCAGCAGCTGCTTTTTTTTCACGGATCAATATAGAAGTAGCAAGTGGTCCCGAGTTCCCAGGTAGAGGTGAACTTACTGGATTAAGTGACAGCCTAGAGTTGGATGTTGGTATGCAGTATACAGATGTAAAAGCATTATGACGTGCAGTGAAACTATACTCCGTCCGAGTACATCATACCTTCCATGTGTACTATTCCTGTAAAAAGAATGAAAAATATCGATGCATTCACTATTGGAATAGTTGTAGATGGATGGTAAGAGCTTGCAAAAAGGCAAATAGGACAATTGGGAGATGACCAAATACGAAGGCCCGCATACATGTCTTTCTACATCATTATCTCAAGATCATCTAAAGTTAGATTCAGATGTTATCTCATCCCGTATTGTAGCAATGGTCACTGACGAGCTTGAGGTTAAAGTTTCCTTAATCATGGAAAGGATGCAGAGTATGTTTGGCTACAATGTGTTTTATAGGAAAGCTTGGAAAGCAAAATATCGCGCCCTTGCTATTACTTTTGGGAATTGGGAAAGCTCGTATGCTTTACTCCCAAGGTGGTTAGTCACTGTTTAACATTTCATGTTTGCCTCAGTCATACATTTTTGCAACAAGCAATGCTCACAAAGTAATTCCAATGAGCAACCCAAGGAAATGTTTCACTATATTTTTTGGGCATTCAAGCCATATATTAATGCATTTTCTAATCTCAAACTGATCGTGCAAGTTGATAGAACATTCTTATATGAGAAGTACAAAGGCACCTTACTTATGGCTATATCACAAGATGGTAACAGGAAAGTTGTGCCCCTTGCATTTGTCGTAGTTGAGGGAGAGACACAATCAGCTTGGTCATAGTTTTTTTTCAATCTTTGGAGATGCATAGTAAAGGACAGAAGGGGGATATGCTTGTTATCAGATAGACATCCTTCAATTTTAGCTGCTGTTTTTGATTCCCAAGTTGGATGGCAACCGCCATATAGGCACCATGTATTCTGCCTTTGACATGTAGCTTGCAACCTTCGTAAAGCACACAGGACCAATTGGTTGAAAGAGAAGTTCATCAATATTGGGTATGAATATCAACGTCATGTGGTTGGCAGAAAATTGGGTGAGATAGCAATTTTGCACAGTAGAGCAGTTAATTGGATAGCTGATATTCCAAAAGAACAATGGTTAAGAGTATACGATGTTGAAGGTTGTCGATATGGCCACATGACTACAAACTTGGCTGAAGCAATGAGCGGTGTTTTTAAAGGTGTTAGAAGCTTGCCGATTACCAACCTTGCAAAGGCAACCCTATATCGGGTAAATAGATGCTTCATCGAACAGGCTCAGTAAGTATATACCTAGATAGCAGCTAGACAAGTATTTTATTCCACGATTAAGCAGAAGATGGCTGCAGTTGCACAAGCTGCCCCTGCTTGTGTTGTGCGCTAGTTCTATAGGAGAGCCACAATATTCAAGGTTCAGGAGCCATATGATATAAGAAATTGGCAATTTGGTCAGTGTTGCAAGGTCAACCTGCTTAAGCACAAGTGCGACTGCGCCGAGTTTTAAATCGAGCACTTCCCTTGCTAACATGTCATTGCAGCTTGTGCCCATGTTGGGCTTAATGTACAGCAATTTGTGGATCCAGTGTTTCGATTGGAAGCAATGCGTTGTGCATACAGTTATGAATTTCGACCTATTGGAGATGAGGTGCATTGGCCTACCATAGAGAGTCCAAAGTTGATTCCCGATCTGTCGATGATTCGAAAGAAAGGTCGACTTCGTTCATTTTGCATTCAAAATGAATGAGATGAATTGGTCGCAACCAGTACCACCTAACAAGTGTGGGTTATGTCGACAGGTTAGGCATAATAGTTCTACTTGTCCTAATAAGTAGGCAACCCTATCTCGGAGCATGACATAGATCTATTATTTTTTTTATTATGTTTAGTCCATCTATCTTGTTTTTAGAGGCAACTCGTATTTATTATTAAAAAAATGGTACAAAATGTCTATGACATGTATGCTAATAAGAAAACTATTACAATTAAGAGCCTGATTTGTTCTCTTGAACATACAAACTATAACTAAAATAGCTTCATTATTAAGGGAGTTTTTAACTTTTTTTATCAATAATAACCAACCATGTCTTTGTCTAAATAATATATATATTTTTTATCAACAAAAATTTTTGTGCACTAAAAATAAGAGGGGGAGAAGATACAAAAAAGCAGAGAGATGTAGAAGAAATAAAGAGAAAGAGGAATAAGAGAAGGTGAAATGTTAGATATTCTGAAAATATTTCTTATTATTTAATCAATAAATAAATACATAATCCTAATTTTCTATGGACTATACATAGAGTTCATGAGATAACTACTAATAACAAATCATAATCATAATGAAAAATAATTTTAATAATAAAAGATAAATATATAAATTCTAATTCTAACAAAAAAGATAATTATTAAAGTTTAAGCAAAAGATAACCAAGAATAATAACTAATAAAATAAAGTAATTTAAATATTAGTTTCTAATACTAATTTTAATGAAATATTATTTCTTATATTTATCTTTTACTCACAATTTACAAACAATTAATAATAGTAATTTTTATCATTTTAACATTTGGCATCATAATCATCACCTTTCACATCTCTTACCTTGATTTATTTTGAATTATTTATAAAAGTTTAAGAATTTATAATTATGAATTATTATAAATATTAATAATTATGTTAAAAAAGTAACGGTTTTATCATTCATGAAAATTTAAACATTCAAACCAATCAAAAAGTACAAAAAGAATTGAATTTATAAAACTTAACCGATTTTCTTTTTAATTTGTATATATGCAAAAATATTAGCATTTATTATTATATAACTAAAAAGTATATATTAAATAAAGTTGTTGTCATCAAATGAATATTTTTTTGAGTAGACTTTATGTTTTTTTTTTTTTGGTTGGTTGTCATTGAATGGTAATTTAAATAAAGAATAAATTTTTACCAAAATAAAAAAAGAAATATTTGTCAGAAGCATATATGAACTTGATGAGTACGCATGACATCTTTCATTCTATTTTTCATTAAAATGATTATCGATTTCCAAGGATAAGAATTTTTCACTGTCTCATTGGATTACTTAAGATAAAAATTTGCTTTTTTACCACATTGTAAAGATGAATTTGAATAAAAATATTATTTAATTTAAAATTAATACTCATCATAATGAATAGTAAATTAAAGAGAGAGATTTAAGAGAGTAATTATTGGCAAGAAAAAAAAAATTAAAAAGCCGGATTGAGAATAGTTAATTTGTGAAATAATTTAATTTCTAAAGTCATATTTAGCAACATAACAAAATAATTTTTAGCCATTACATGATAATGTAATTAATGGTTAAATTATGGGTGCAAGAGTTAAAATCACTTTACATGTAGAATTAACAATTATTTATTCAATTGATATCTTATAATATCAATTTAATAAAACACAATTTCATAATATTAAAAATTTTAATTTCAATCTAATTTTTGTAATTAATAGTATTAGTTTGAGATATATATATATTTATCAATTTAAACTTTTAAAATTTAAATTGAGTTTAAAACTCATTTTATAAAGCTGAAACTTATACATATAAGTAAAACAACTTCGATACAGTACATCGATACTCTTTTTCATCAACTATACATATATAAAAAATAATGGTTACCAGTGCCATAACGTGCCCGTTGCCTGTTATGTTGTAGTCGCCCTTGGTCTACAAACACGGGCGGGCTGGAGAGCACGAAGGGGGGGGGGGGGACCTGCATGCATGCATGCCTAGCCTGCAACACCTAATATTAAGCGTTGCAGGCTAGGCTTGCAACGCTTATTATATTATAATTGAAGTTGGACCCAATGGGTCCGACTTCAGTTATAATTTAAAAAAAAAAAGATGCTGCATGAAGTCAGACCTATCAGGTTCGACTTTATGCAGTATATATATATATATATTTAAATTCTTGAAGTCAGAGCCATTAGTTCCGACTTCAAGCCTTTTTTTTTTAAAAAAAATTATTAATTGTAAATCAGACCCCATGAATCTGACTTCCATAGCATCTATAGCATCTACATGTAATATTTTTCTTTGACATGGATTTGGCTCATTTTTTTTCACCCTGAACGGATTTGGCTCAAAAAATCGGAATAATATTGTCTATCTATAATCATTCCTATTGAAAGATGATTATAATACTAAGTGTTTCCCAAAAAAATAATCCTTAAACTATTTTATATTATCATTTTAGTACTTTTTGAATGATAAAAATAGAATAAAATTAAAATTTGAAGCACTAAATGATATGATAAATTTATAAAAGTTAATAATATTAAAATCATATTTGTAGGATCAAAATCAAATTTTACATAGAATAAGATATTAATGAAATGTGATATCTCATTTTCAAATTAGGTTTAAGGGATTAATAATTATTAAAGAAATTAATTATTGCCAAAATGCGATAATTATATTATTTTATTATATATTAGATAAATATTCTATACATTATCATTCCTACTTGAGTTTTTTTTTTAAATTTTAATCATTTTATTGTAAAACCAAAAATGACTACTGTGACAGCTTTTCTACCAAAACATAGCAGTGGAATATTGAACTTACGGAAAGAAAATGCGTTGAAAAATATTAATCATGAAGTAACAAAAGCTTTAAATTCAGAATGCTGACAGTTGAATTCAGTCTTTTTTTTTTTTTAAATATTTGAGAGGGAATTCAAATGGATGGAATTCGAATTCTCTTTAATATATCTTTTTATATTTTAAGTTTATAGGATAACTTAATATTTATGTAATATTTTTCATTAAATATTTGATTTATTAAATAATTTAATATTTTTTATTATTAAATTTTTTATTAAATATATGTTTCATTAAATTAACTTAATATTAGTTTAATTAAATTAACATAATATTTATTTAGCATTTTTTTTAAAATTTTATTTAATATTTGTTAATGTTAGGAAAAATTTTTAATATAAGAAAAAATTAAATAGAGAATAACAATAAATTTAATAAAAATGTTAAATAGAAAACATCAATAAATAAATATCAAAAAGTAATATCAGAAGATGTAAATAACACTTATGAATGAAAAGGTTATAAAGGATGTTGGAATTTTCAAAAAGGAATAGACTAAAATATATTGACAAAAAGGTAATAAATATGCTAAATTAGGAATGGTAGCATTCAAATTCAATCTTTTTTTCAATATTTCACATTGATTTAGATTTTTGGTATTTTTATTAATATTTTAATGCAAATTTGGATTACTTCAATCCGAATTCCCATTGAATTTTAATTAATATAATAAATAATTTGATTATATTTCAATAATAGAATAACATAATATTTTCTTAGTATTTTTTCAAAATTTAAATTTATTTAATATTTTTTAATCTAAGAGAAAATTAAACTAAAAACAATAATTAATTAATTAATTATGTAAGATTTGATGAAAAATTATATCATTATAAATATTATAAATATATTTATAATAAATGACTTCTTGTGCTATAATGAGGTTTTCTTCTTTTACGTTGTGGTCGTTGTTATCCTGATTGTTCTGGTCTTTGTTTCTCTTGTATTGTGAGATTTGTAATTAGATCTATGGATGGGGACTGAGCTAGAAGAATCAATTTATATGGCATTATAAATCTTAATTATGATGATCCTCCATATTTAAAGGAGCAACCAGTGTATATAGCCTTGAACGCAGGTATATCAAATAAAAACTCCCTAAAAGAATTGAAGGAGCCAAATAGCTGCTAAAAAGTGTCAAAAGAAGATGAAGGTGAGGGTTGCATGCAAGAAGAAAGGCCTGTTCCACCAACATCGCCAAAGTGGCTTGGTGGTATTGAATAAAAAGGACTAGGCATGCTAATACCTTGTTGGACTAGGGTTAGAATGTATGAAGATAGACCAGGATTGTCCTACTGCATTAGCCCTTACTGTTGCTGACTATTTCTTCCAATAGTAGGCTATTGGGTTGACAGGTAACCTTGATATCCCTTTCTCAGATGACCTGTCAAAGTTTAAGGCCTAGAAAAATTCGATGCCTAGTCAACTGACTAAGAAAATAGTAAAAATCACTGCTCACTAAGAGCATGTAATAGCTAGATTCTCAACTAATGATGTCATGAAAATTTGCAGGTAAAGAATCTTATAAGTGCATCCTATAAAGTTCCTTTACTAAGTTAGCTTAACAAAACAAAAATGAGAAATTAAATATGACGTGTAATAAATTTAGAAAACAATGATGATAAAGTTAATAAATTATAAAAAATTGTACCACATATCTGGATGTAGCACTTGACTTGTAGATCCATCGATGAGGGCATTGCCAGTACTATTGTATGTACTCAGCCATGTGATGAAAGGGCTCCTCAGTGATAGGAGACTAAGACATAGTATCTTACCATCCATATAATCGCTAGATGAAAATGTCATGCTCAGACACCTAATTAGTCTAGGTTCTTCCTCAAAACTATAAATTATGGAGGGAATCCAATCTAACTAACTTTTGAAAAATTGGCTAATAGTAACCAAATTGTCATAAAACACGATTTGGATAGTGTCACTCTATGATCCAGAAGTATATGTGTAATGATCCTAATCCCTAATAACAGTGATTAAAACTTAATTACATATTTAATAATTATAAATCAAGGTCTAGAGTCATCACAGTTAATTAAATTAAGAGAAAGTAGGGAAATTTGAACCTTGATATTATTAGAGTTAGTAACCAAAGGCAAATTCCATTTATATATTCTAATTTAATTAACATATGTGTATGAAATCAGATAAGTATAAGAAAATATACTAGTCATATTAACAAATGAAACAATTAGGCTATCAGTGACTACTATCTCATACTAGCAATCACATTCCCATGTTAAAGGCCAATAACATTAGGAGAGGCCTGTCCATGGCACCAACTCCCCAATGAGTATAACATAGGTTTAGTGCACACAAGTGTCTGATCACAATGCAGTGCCTGATCAAAGCACGATACATAGGTAACAGCCGTACCACAACTCTACCATAGACTCATAAAGTTTAAACACAACAATTCAAATAGCCAACCATTCGTTATGAATTCAAAATCATAATTATGCGACAAATATAAAATTAAAATAGACATATACATGGAATTTAACATAAATCCTAGTTAACTTACTAGTAGACAATTTCTTGAGAGCCAACAATAATGCTACCTTAGCCTATGAACACAAAATTAGACAATTGCTATTCCTATTAATCAATTATAGTAACAACCCAATACTCAAGGAATTAAACCACTAATAGTTACCTAAAGGATACTTACCTAGCCATTACAAGTCTCCAATTTTAGATTTGATTGATCCTACACTAGTAACTTCAGAATATCACTCCAAATTCTAGGTAAATTCATACAAAATTAATATACATACTACAAATCAACTATGGAGGTCTTAAACTAATAGAAATTACCTCAAATTAGGAAGGAGTTACTTACTTAACAATACCTTTAGCTTTAACCTCTGAAAATCCTTCAAGAAAATACCAAATAACACATTTCAGATTTTGGGTGTGGTGAAGATGCTCCAAATGAAAAACCAATTGGGTCAAATTGAAGAGAAAGAGGAGGAGATTTAGTTGTATAACACTTACCTTGGCTGATTTTAACTCTATAAGTGGGAAATGATGAATTTATTTTAAAAACCTTAGCCTCTACATTAAACCTCCAAAAATGCTTTATACTTCTTGTGTTTTTGCAGAATGCTTTAAACAAAATAACAAATTTCATTTGAAGAGAAAGGGATATATCCTCCTTAAGAGCAAAACCAATATGTCTTGGTTTCTATATAATATGAAAGTTAGAGAATTGGGTGAACTTTGTCTTGTATTTTCTTGTTATAAAGCCCCGAGGCCCTAAGGATGTAAACTTTGTTTTCATTTTAAGTTGACCCAAAGTCGTATAATGTCACTAATATTAGTAGAAATTGCACTTACTTTTTGTTTATGACAGTTCCTTGACATAAGCAAACCTTAAACTCTGATAGTTTATGAAAATCAGCACTTACTTTTTGTTTCACACACTCTATATGACAATTTTTACTTGAATAATTACTTGGAGCTAATGTTGTAAGATTGTGGCATGATTACGTTAATGTAACACCCCAAAATTTAATAAGAATAATTGTAGTCAATTAAGGAATTAATATAGGGATTTGGGAAGAGTAAGGAAAATAATGTTTTTAAAGAAATGAGTTTATTTTAGATATTTCGAGCTAATAATCATGTTTGGTTATTGTTGGGTAAAGATATATTAATTATAGTTATGGGTTTAATTAGAAAATTAACCAAGGAGAGATGGGCATTTGATTTAGATCTTATAATTAATTTATTTATGCTATAAGCTAAATAAGAAAGCCCACTTCTAGTTTGTAAGAAGGTCTAATTTTATTTTTTTAGAGCCCAACTCTCATTTCATCAACTAAACCCTTCAACTTATGGACCAATAAACACATACCTAAACCCAAGTGGATTTTTAGCTTTAGGGTTGGCCTAAACCCATTTAAAACCCTAACTTACTTAGCCCCTCATCTTTTATTCTGCAGACCAATTCAATCTTAGATAAGGGAGAACCCCATTTTCGTATAGGAAGAGAGGAGATTAAAGTTTTTTACATTTTTCCAACATCTCTCACTTTTAGCAGAACATTTGGCCAAGGTAATCTATATAAAACATGTCTATCTCATTCTCTTCTTTATTTTGGTCTAATTAGTTTCTGGTTTAATAGATTTTCATATCTTTCTTAAATCTGAAATTAGGTGTTTAGGTGATTTCTTGGAATATTTTTAGAGTTTGGAGTTAGTAGAATCATAGAATAAGTGTTTGCCTTCATTTTGTAGTGTAACCTTGCTCAAATTCCATGTTATATGTTGACTTTGGTATATGGTTAATTGTATATGTGAAAATCCAAGTTGTAGGATGGTTCATGGTTTTTTCTTGGTAATTAAGGCTCAAATCAATTTATTTAACCCTTAAGATGTATAGGTAAGTATTTCCTATTCTTTTATGAGGTGTATGTGTCGAAGTTCTATCATTTGGATTGACTTTTGATTCATGGCCTTTACATGTGTGAAAATGGAGATATTGGAAGGATCTATTATGAGTTCTTAGTGTCTTGATCGTAAATTGGTGCCATGGACTCTTTGAAAACTTAAGTAAGTAATTTCTAATAGATTTTTGATGAAATGGATCAATGAATAAGAAATCTTTTCATTAATAATGATTAAATGATGATAATTATACTTGTCATAGGCTTGGTGAGCCTTTGGATTATGTTGGTAGTTAGAGAAAGAGTAATTGGATTTTATTGAGGTAACTAGGGTTAATTTCCATGTATATGCTCATTTTAATCTTATATTTGCTGTACATGTATAATTTTGAAATGTTAAATGATTAGTTGACTACTTGAATTGTTGTTGTGGATTGTGAGCATGTCCTTAGTGGAGTTGTAGTGCGACTGCCACTCGTGCATTGCGTTTTGATCGGGCAACAGGTTGTGGTTAGACCCTTAAATACACTAAGCCTAGGTTATGCTCATTGGAGAGTTAATGTCGTGGATAGGCCTCTCCTAGTGTTATTAGCCATTAACATGTTATATGTGATTAGTAGTATGGGATAGTAATAATTGATAGTCTAACTAGTTCATTTGCTGATAATATTAATATTTTTGGTATGTTTTTATGTATAAATACATTATATTAATTAATTTGTACATATATATGGAATTTGCCTCTTGTTACTGAGATTGTATATCTTACCTTAATTGTAGGTTAACATTTTCAGAGACTAAACCTCTTAGTAGCAAGAAGACGCTAATGGAAATCTACCAGTGGTAGTTTAGTAACATATATACTTGAAATTAAGTTTGTATAGTAGGGATGTTAGCATTGTTTAGTATGTTGTATAATTGCCACATTGCATCATGTATTACTACGTATAGGGACTGATTTTATAATCTTGGATATCATAGTATTGATACTTGTAAATGTATTTAGATGATTAGTAATGAGTACCTTGGAATTATACGACTCTTGAATAGTTAGTACTGTAGTACTAATGTTTGAGTTGTTGGCATGACAGGTTTGGAATGTGCTTTTATTGCCTTGATCTTGTGGGAGGTGAAATGTTTCACCCCTCCTATGTTGCTGTAGTAGATTTTACTATCATGAATCATTATATGGTGATTTTGGGAAGGTCATGGCCATATTTTGAACTAAGGATTGTATTAAGTATTGAGGGTTGTAGACAAACTTAATTTGTCAAATGAAACTTGCTCAAGGTGGTTTGATGATCTTAGGTAGTAGAAGGAGGATTTTAGGTCATCATTAGAAACCATAATATACTATTTGCTATTATAGGCCCTTATGTGTGACATTAGAAAGTGCTATAGCCATATTCTACATTTAAGGCTCTATTAAAGAGTTGCGAGTAAGAGTATGTTCAATTAGACCATTGAACCTTGCTTCAAGTGGGTTGAGGACATTAGGTTGTGTATTAAGTGGTTTGAAATGCCATTTAAACTTTCATTCCATCCTATTGTTGTCATAAATGAACCTTGTGTTGATATGATATGTATTTTGGTTAGTGTGATTAGTTTTTAAATATTTGGGTTATGTAAGGTATTTTTAGATGGAGATTACAAGAATGTAAACCCTTAAAAACCTTTGCCTTTTCGCCATATAAAATCTTAGGATTGATCTTGAAGTGGTAGCAAGTTGTTAGTTCATTTCTTTAAATGTTTAGGTGTAGTAGGTTTTTCAAGTCACGACTAAGTTTTCCCCAAGTCGTGGCCAAAATGAGTTAATAGTGTTCTAATAGCCATTTTGGCCACGACACAAAAATTTTTAGTTGTAGCACAAAATCATCCAAAGACTAAATTGGCCATGGCACAAATCATGTTTATGTTGAAATTTAATCTAAATATAAGTTTAGCTGCAGTGCAAGTTCTTCAAGTCATGGTGTAGGTGTAGAATTTAGCTTTTAGAGGTTCCGAAGGCTAAGTTAGTTGTGATGCAACCATTTTAAGCCATGACCTAAGTTTTGAAATCCCAATTTAGTTATAAATCTTTAATTTTTACCATATTAGTGATAAGTAATGACTTTTAGTCCAATATATTTAAGTTTTTAGGCTTTTTAAAGGTATTTTGGTTGAGATAAAATTGTTAATGAGAGTTTTGAATAATTAGAAACAATAATCCTATTGTACAACTTGATGGTGAATATTGATTATTTAAAGGTTCAATTTTTCTCGTATTTTCATCTATTGTTAAATCATTAATCAAATTAGATCTTAAGTGCACTCGATTAGGAACATAATTATGCTTAATTAACTTTATTAGTAGTTAAGGTTGTTATATTTGGTATCAAGGTAATGGTTCAGAAAAATCATGTAAATTTAAATTTTATAGTTAGAAACTTGGCAATCATGATACATATTTGGCCTTGTATTATCTTAAAAGAGTAGTTAATTATGTTAATTTACTCGTTGCTCTTTACCTCCTAAAAGAAAATATAAAGGAATAATGATATGAGGCTTGTAGTACATTTAAAACTAATGTTTTTTGAATTTGATTTGGAAGATCACCCATTTTAATAAGTATGTCTCTAGGAATAATAGAATACAATAAGATTATGCTTCGTGTTGCTTTAGTAACATTGATTGTTGAGACTTGAGGTTGTTAGTGCCAATGAAAAAACTAGAATTTTACTCTTCTTCTTTTAAAGTTGGGTTACTGGTTTTAATTTAGATAGTTAACTAGTTGAGGCTTATTGTCAGCTAGTTACACAGTAGATGCACCGGTCACTAGCTGTGGGACACCTAGTTAACTAAATGATTGAGACCAAGTAACCATTGAGGATGACAAACAGAGCTATTAATAGTATCTGTAACCACTTAACTGCTATTTACTAAGTAAGTTGACTAGGTATGGCTGACTAGCTGATTGGCTTATTGAACCAGTTAGCTGATCAAATCAAGAGTAGTAATTCTTTATCTAAGTAAAATTCTAAGCTTTTCAAGGGCATCTGAGGGTGATGTTGAGAACTTAGATAGTAATGGTACCTAGTAGGATAATTGGCTAGCTATAGAAACCCTATGGAAGGGTTCGATGTAGGTCTTACTTATGATTTGGAAATTGCCAATGGAAGTTAGACTTAGTGTATAATAGACAAGTATAATGAACAAGGATTTGAAATTGATGTACAATCAATAACAAGATAGAATTTCATAGACTTGGAAAGGTACCCATGGTTGAGGCTATGTAGGCACAGAGGTCCTAACCTACTTGTTCGATCTTGGTTAATGAAGATTGTAATTACTTAATCCTAGCTACCATATTTTAGCTTAATGAATGATGGTGATAGAAATTAAAGAACATATTAGATAGTTTTATCTAAAGTATTGAGGTGAGTAAGCTATCCCTTATTGATAATGATGAGGGAGAAGGATAAGAAGCCCTTGAAATTATGAAATCCATTTTTGAGCGAGAAGTAGAGACCTTAAAGTAAGAGATTAAATGGAGATAATGCTTTGAAAGGAATCTTGAAAGCTTCAAAGTTCCTCTCCTATTGTACCATAACAAAAAGGACAAATTGTGATAAGGTAAAGACAACCCCCAAGTGTGATAGGGGTGAGGTGTGCAGGCACATGGTGCTTATGCATGTTGTTTCTTTTGTGTGATTCAATTGACTTATGTTATGTGTTGACGTGCATTTAAGTGGTGGATAAAGGTGCTTTATGTGCATGATACCTTTTGGGAGTGTAAGATGAGATCTTGTAGCACGTTGGTGCTAGAGGCATGCGAGGCATGTTATTTATCATGTGTTTGATATATTTTAACTACCAAATTGATGTCAAACTAGACTGAGTAGACTTTTCACCCAATAGGTAAAGAGGAAATCATGATAATATGGATCCATCTAAACAAAAAAAAAAGAAAATGATTGGCATCCTTATGTGTGCTAGTGTTTGAGATATGGTTGTCATGGAGTGATGAGCATATTTACAATCAAATGAAAGGCTTGCCTGCTACGATTTAAGGCAATTCTTAACATTACCATTAGTAATTCTATTATTGTGTACCATATGTAATGCAATAAGGATTATAGA
Source organism: Erythrophleum fordii (assembly GCA_032878935.1). Lineage (NCBI taxonomy): Eukaryota > Viridiplantae > Streptophyta > Magnoliopsida > Fabales > Fabaceae > Erythrophleum > Erythrophleum fordii. The sequence continues at coordinate 14,518,672 of JAVQMF010000047.1, read as the reverse complement.
GACATCATCGAACATTTGAGATGTTAACCAGTGTTTATTCTAGTGATAAAACTCTTTAATTTTAAAGAAGGACTCCTTAATTCAGAATAATAGTTTTGCGATAGGATGAGAGGTGATGGTAATGTAATTGGGTTATACAGTGATTATGGAACTCTAGTACAGTAGTTGATAAAGGAGGATGAATCATAGTGGGTAGATGACGCTAGAAATCTCATGTTGAGAATCCTTACTTGATTTGATTATAACTAGGGAATATTTTATGATGAAAAGACTTATTGAGTCTCATTACCATGTTAACTTAACTCCCAATAGCCATGCATGAATTGAGACCTAGGAACTCTTGGGAGAGTGGAGAGGGTTTACAGTAGTTGGCATATGCCATTGTGTGAGAGTGAAAAATTAGTTTTATAAGGGAAAGTTAGAAAGAATGTAGTACATCTTGGGGAGGATAAATAGTATGTCACTTGGGGTGTGATTATGCTTATGTGAAAATTCTTTAACTATGCATAGAAGGTCAATAATGAGTAGTCCTTTGGGACTATATGATGGTGTATGATCCAAGAATTTGTTTGGATAACTTAAAACAAGTATAGACATTACTAAGTTGATTATTAATTATTTTAATAATTGAGAGTTAGGATGAGATGCTTGGACCTATTAATTATAGTAATATATAAAATCATGTACATAAGATTTTGATGATACTTTCGTAAGTGTTGAAAAGGCTACTAAGGATTTTCTTATGCTTGTTACACTTAAGAATGATGATTGGATTGTCCAAGATGGACCATCATCGTGAATTGAGATTGCTAATGCTTTAGACAACCTATTTTGGTGTGGGTCATTGTAATCACGGGATCTAGTAAAGCATTCATATGGATTATGGCTTGTAAAATTTAAAGAGATTTATTCCCCAAGTCTTAAGAGATTGATACCTTAGACAATATACTACTACCTTTAAGGTCTAGTTTATCAAAGAATATAGTTTAGACTTGAAGGGTTATGTTTGATTCTAGGTGTGTGCTGGATGTGGCTTTAGGATGTTTGAGGATTTTAAATGGACTATTCATGAGATTGGATGCCATATTAGTTCCAACCTTTAAGAATTATGACAAGGAGAAGGGGGAATGTTTGGGTCCTGATTGAGATCGAGATGGGATTTTATGTGTTAAATGGGAATATCAGATCTCTTATGGGAAAATAATGATAATAATAATAATAAGGATATAACGTGTGTAATGTCTTTATAAGATAGCTGAACATAGGATTTGGATGCTCAGATAAGATGACCCTATAAGATGAGAGACCTTCCTTAATTAAGGAAGTTAGGCTAGAGAAAAGTGATGTTATTTTAAGTAAAGGACAAGTGAAACCTCGTTATGAAATAAAGTTTACCTACCTATGTTGATGTTAGAAAAATGAATAATACAAAGCTAATTAAGTGAAATTCTCTCATAACTTTTAATGCCATCTATTAAAGAAAGTCAAACTAAGCATTTAGGAACTATTCCTTTAATGAACTGAAAGCCAAGAGGGAAAAGAAGTTAACATGAAAATTCATGGTTAACTATTAGCACTCCAAAAAAAAAAAAACTAAGAAGGGAAAGAAATTGAGATTTATTTGAGCTAGGTGCTTAGAACTTCCTATAAAGTGATCATGTGTAACTTGGTCGAGATCTTTCTAGTTGTGTAACAAAGAACGAGTATGGAATATATAGGTCTATATGTCATTTGATCTTAGTTGACTGGAAGAAAGAGAATTGTTGATACCAAGTGAGGTAGTAGCATAATAAGAACATTCTCTTGGTAACAGTGGAATAAAGAGGACTAATGCTTGGTGTGGCAACTTAAAAGATAGAGGAAGCTATGTTGGAAGATTATCCAACACCTTTTGAGTAAGGTACATTTAATTTTGAGGATAAAATTCTTAAAAGGAAGGGAGAATGTAACACCTCAAAATTTAATAAGAATAATTATAGTCAATTAAGGAATCAATATAGGGATTTGAGAAAAATAAGAAAAATAAGGTTTCTAAAAAAATAGATTTATTTTAGACATTTTGAATTAATAATCATGTTTGGTTATTATTGGGTGAAGATATATTAATTATGGTTATGGGTTTAACTAGGAAATTAACTAAAAGGTGATGGATATTTAATTTGGGCTTTATGATCAATTTATTTATGCCATGAGCCAAATAAGAAAGCCTACTTCTAGTTTGTAAGAAGGTCCAATCTCATTTCTTAGGAATCTAACTCTTATTTCATAAACTAAACCTTTCAACTTATGGCCTAATAAACGCACATCTTAACCCAAGGGGATTTTGGACTTTAAGATTGGCCCAAACCCATCTAAAACCCTAACTTACTTAGCCTTTCATTTTTTAGTCTATAGACCAACTCACAATCTTAGATAAGGGAGAACTCTATTTTCGCATAAGAAGAGAGAAGGTTAGAGCTTTCTATATTTTTTCACCATTTCTCACTTCTAGCAGAATATTTGGCCAAGGTAATCTATATAAAACATGTCCCTCTTATTTTTCTCTTTATTTTGGTCTAATTAGTTTCTAGTTTGGTAGATTTTCATCTTCTTCTCAAATTTGAAATTTGGTGTTTGGGTGATTCCTTGCAAGATTTTTGGAGTTTAAAGTTAATGGAATCATAGGGCAACTGTTTGCCTTCATCTTGTAGTGTAACCTTGCTTAAATTCCATGTTGTAGGTAGACTTTGGTATATGGTTAATTGTATATGGAAAAATCCAAGTTGTAGTATAGCCTATGGTATGTTCTTAATAATTAAGGCTCAAATCAATCCATTTAACCTCTTGGATATATGGGTAGGTGTTTCATCTTCTTTTTATAAGGTGTATATGTTGAATTTCTATCATTCGGATTGACTTTTGGTTCATGGCCTTTACATGTGTGAAAATGGAGATATTGGGAGTGACCCATTGTGAGTTCTTAATGTCTTGACCTTAAATTAGTGCCATGGACTCTTTGGAAATTTATGTAAGTAACTTCTAATGGATTCTTGATGAAATGGATCAATGAATAAGAAATTCTTTTGTTAATAATAGTTAAATAATAATTATACTTGTCATAGGCATGATTGGCCTTTGGATTATGTTAGTAGTTAGAGGAAGAGTACTGTGGCTTTATTGAGGTAACTAGGATTAATTTCCATATATATACTCATTTTAATATAGCATTTATTGTACATGTATAATTTTGAAATGCTAAATGATTGGTTGGCTACTTGAATTATTGTTGTTATGGACCGTGAGCGTATCCTTGGTGGAACTGTGGTGCGGCTACTACTCGTGCATTGCATTTCGATCAAGCATTGAGTTGTGATCAAACCCCTAAATACACTGAACTAAGGTTATGCTCATTATAGAGTTGGTGTCATGGATTGGCCTCTCTTAGTGTTATTGGCCATTAACATGTTGTATATGATTGCTAGGATGGGATAGTAATCACTAGTAGTTAAACTATGTCATTTAATAATAATATTGATACTTTTGGTATTTTTTTTATATAAATGCATTATATTGATTAATCTATACATATATATGGAATTTGCCTCTTATTAATGAGATTGTGTATCTCACCCCAATTGTGGGCTAACATTTTCAGGGACCGAACCTCATAGTAGTATAAAGAAGCTAATAGAAATCTGTCGTAGTAGTTTAGTAACGTATAGATTTGAAATTGGGTTTGTATAATAGGTATGTTAACATTGCTTAGTGTGTTATATAATTGCCACATTGCATCATGCATTACTAAGTATAGGAATTGATTTTATGGTCTTAGACATCATAGAGTTGATACTTGTAAATGTATTTAGATGAATAGTAATGAGTACCTTAGAATTATACGACTCTTGAATAGTTAGTATTGTAGTATTAATGTTTGAGTTGTTGGCATTGTAGGTTTGGAATGTGCTTTTATTGTCTTGATCTTATGGGAGGTGAAATGGTTCACCCCTTCTATGTTACTATAGTAGATTTTACTATTTTGAATCAATATGTGGTGATTTTGGAAAGTGACAAAGCCATATTTTGAACCAAGGATTATATCAAGTGTTGAGAGTTGTAGATAAGTTTAATTTGTCAATTAAAACTTGGTCAAGGTGGTTTGATGATCTTAGGTAGTGGAATAAGTGTGAACACCATATTTTGTCCTGGCAAACTACAAAAATAATAACAAAATCAAATTAGAAAAAATACAAACAAAAAAAAGGAAAAGAAAGAAAACAGAAAATTAAGAGAAAATGAAGAGAAAAAATAAAATAAATAAAAAAGCCCAAAGCTTTAGAAAATAATACAAAATTATTTAAAAAAATAAAAAATAAAAAAAATAAAAAATAAAGAGAAAAAAAGGGAGTGACTCAATCTGAAGCTCAACCCCTTTTCTCCGACAGGCCCCATCCTACTAAATCCCTAGCCTTTAACTGAAGCCCAATTTGTTAAGCCCAAACATTGAAAGGAAAATGGACTGAAGAACAAAAAAAGCAAAGCCCGTTTCTTCAGCCCAACAATCTGCTTCAAATCTGAAGCCCACATCTAAAAAACCCTATCCGGTGGTCTCCCTTCTGGCCTTTTCTCTTGCATCCTCCAGGAGCACGAGGCGATTGTACGAAGTAAAAGGGGGGCAGCTTTTGCTAAAGGAGGATCTTTTGGTTCGAGGGGAGAGGGGCAGAGGAGAAAGAGAGCGATAGAGAGGGAAAAACAAAAACAGAGGGCAAAGAGCAAGACAAAAACACACAGCATCATGGCAGAGGGAAAATGGGAGAAAGTGATGCATCAGGGAGGAGGGAGAGCTGATTTCGATATAAGGGAGACTAAAAATAGGAGACAGGGGGAGGGGTGAGCAAACAAAAAGGGGCTTGGGGTTGCAGGAAGGAAAAAAAATGGAGAGAAAAAGGGGGCTATGTGAGAGACAGAGACGAGGGGATGAGGAAATTTGGAAAAAGAGAAATTAAGGGAAAATGGGAGAGGAGTTTTGAGAATGGAAAACCGAGAGAAAGAGGGGTCTGGAGAAAATGGGTTTTCGGAGATAGGGGGAACGAGAGAACCGAAAAAGAAATAGAAAGGGGGGAGATTAGGAGATGAAAAAATCGAAGAAGGAGGAATAAAAGGAACCAAGAGGAGGAGCGACTAAGGGGAAGATAAAAATCCAGAAACACCCATTCATCTATTGTGGCTCCTATAGGTAAGCTATGAATTCTGCTTGCTTTGTTTACCTGTTAATGAAATTCCTTGTGGTTGCTGCTAGTGCGAAATGGGGATGGAGGATTGGGTAATGTTCTCATATTGAGTAGGCATAGTTGAAGTTTGAAAGGGCATGCTCTGTATATGTCTAAAGACATGCCCAGCAGATGCTCGATGGAATGCCTAAGAAGGGTCTGAAATAGGTGTAGGCATTTGATTGTTGTACTTCCATTAATGAGGGTTGTTGTGTTACTAATATGGCCTATTGAGTCTATAAGGGCCATGTTAATGTAGCTCCGATCCTCCTACTACTGTTATTTTGCAATGGATGGATATACATCTTAAGTTGTTGCTTTTGTAAAAATCTCAGTTTAATTTTTTAAGCAAAATGGTTAGTGGATTGGGCATTGAATAGCAACATAATCCTTACATTTTGAGCTGTTTTGAAATGGCAGTGTTGTTAAAGAGTGTCATCGGTATTTTGGGGGGGGGCTAGTTCTGTTTCATGTCTCTCTTCTGCTTAATCAAAACCATGAATCTGTTTTAATCACTTAATCTTTTCGAGTCTCTGTTTCAGTGGCACTGTCGATGGGGTGCTATTCTTGAGATGTTAATTCGATTTGGGGAGGCTTCTTCATTAATGAGATTACTGGTGCTCTATTCCAATTAGATTTTATCTTTAACGCTTAACATTTCAAGTGAATTTTCTATTGAATTCTCCCCAGTTGAATTTGGGTTTAGTAGTTGGTTTTGGATCTATGTTGCTACCTCACATAGAGATGCTAGTTATCTGTTATGATTATAGTTGATTATGGGCTCAGATTTTTGCTTGAGATGCGAGTCTTGGTCCAATGATTAAATCTAGATTTATGCTTTTACTTGATTGCTGATCTTTTGTTATGGTTATAGATTCTGCCCTGAACCAATTTTATTTCATGCTTTTCCTTTTGTTGCATCTGCACCACTGGCCATGAAAATTGCTGGGGGAGAATGTACACAAAATCCTTGGACGAGTGACTATAGAGAAGGAAGAAGGAGCTTCATCAATCATGGAGGCAACTTAGGAGTGGGTTCAAAATAGCATAGCAGTGTGTTCGAAAAAAAAAAAAAACCTGTAGAGGCAACTGTTTCTGGTTTTATGTTCTATCCTCAGTTGTAAACATTATATTAAATATGCCATTTGGTTGCACACAAGCACACACAGTACAAATATCTGGATGTCCATGTTGCTATTTTGTTACTTCTTATTTTAGTTTTCTTTTTCATTTCATTTTTAGAATTATCATGTGGGGTTTATTGTTCCCTCAGATGCACATGAAGCAATTCAAGGGTATGTGTGGCAATAAGCCTCCTTAATCTTTATTGAGTTTTATAATTATGTTTTAATAAATTTTAGATTTCAATTGCTTATAAAAAGTAGGGTTTTATTTAAAATAAAAGGATATAATGAAATTGATAAAAAAAAAAACAAACAACAACAAAATGATATTAAAAAATAAAAGGATTCTCTTTTCAAATAAAAAAGAGAGAAGTTTCAGAATAAGGAAAAAGGAAGAAAAAAACTAAGCAAAAGATATCAGAAAGCTTTTTTTTTTCTTTCTTTTTTTTTTCAACTCAAAATCTTATTTAAAATGTCAAAATTAACACCAAAAAGGGAGAAGAAAAGAAAGGGAAGAAAAACTTGTTTTTACTTAAATTAAAAGAAAAGTAATATATATATATATATATATAAGAACTAAAAAATTAAAGGAAATAAAAAATACAAAAACCAAAGTAAAAATTTTTTTGAGAAAATAAAAAGAAAAGAAGATAAGTAAATTAATTAAAAACCAAAAAAATCAAAAAGAAGAAAAAAGAAAAGCCTCCCAACTAAAAAAGTAATTTAAGGAACATATCCAAAAATTAAATCAATAATCAAGAGTAATCGTTAAAAAAAAAATTAAGACAACTAATTCAAAATTAATCAAAAGTCAAAAAAGGTAAAGTAAAAAAAGTGGTAAAAATCAAAAGTAACAACCAAAAAATTAAAAAGCATAAAAAATAATTAAAGATTAAGAAAAAACAAAAAATAATCAAAGCAAAGAAATTAAAAATAAAAATTAGCAAAAATTAAAACAAAAAGAATCATTAATAAAAATTTAAAAAAAAAAAGGGAAAAAGTTAAAAGTGAGGGAATAACAAAGAAATAATATTAATTTTATCTTTAACAAACTAAAACACATCAACTAATTTTAAATCTGTTTTATTTGCTAAAGGTAAAGTAATTTTTATCCTCTTTCTCTTTTCACAAAAAATTAAAAATAAAAAAATTCAAAATAAAAAATAAAAAAACATAAAACATAAAAAAAAAGTAAAACAAAAAAGAGGTAAAAAAATAGATGAATAAATAAAACAAAAACAAAAACAGGACAAAAAACACACACACACACACACACACACACAAACTTAAAACAAAAAAACAAATAACATAAACCAATACAGTTCCTTAGTCGAACTACATGAACTTTAATCCCTTTGAAAGGTACATAGGTCTTAGGATTTCATCTTAGGTCAAATCCGCCCTTGTAAATAAAATTTTCTATTCAATTTTTATTTTCTTAATTTCTTTTCTTTTATTTTGTTTTTCTAATTTTGTTTCTTTAATTTCTTTCTTCCTCTTTTATTTTCAATTTTATTTCCTTTATTTCCATTTTTATTTTATATGTAATTTGTTAGGGAGAATTAAAATATACTAGAGGCCATACTGATTTTGCACAACTAACTTAGGGTGATCGTTCTTAGTAATGGGTGAAATGGAGTGACTAACACCTTCCCTACTCACAATTACCTCCTAAACCTATTTTCTAGTTCGCAGACTATTTTTCTTATTTGTCAAATAAAAAGACTTTTCCAAAGTTTTGCCTTTTCAAAAATTAAAATTTTGGTGGCGATTCTACTACTTTTAATTTTGATTTTGATTTGACGCCACGCGGTCGCACTTTCGGGTGTGACAATGGGGATTTTAGGTTGTCATTAGAAGTTATAACACACTATTTGCTGTCCTAGGCCCTTATGTGTGATATTAGGAAGTGCCATAGCTATATTCTACATTTGAGGCTCTATTGAAGAGTTATCGATAAGAGCATGTTCAATTAGACCATTGAATATAGCCTTAAGTGGATTGAGGACATTAAGTGGTGTATTGAGTGGTTTGAATTGCCATTTAAACTTGTATTCCACCATGTTCCTGTCATAAATGAACCTTGTGTAGATATGATATGTATTTTGGTTGGTGTGATTAGCTTTTAAATCCTTGGGTTATGTAAGATATTTAGATGGAGATTATAGAAATGTAAACCCTTAAAAACCCTTGCCTTTTAGCCATAAAAGACCTTAGGATTGATTTTGAAGTGGTGGCAAATTGTTAGTTCATTCCTTTAAATTTTTGGGTGTAGCAGGTTTTCAAGTCATGGCTAAAATGAGCTAGTAGTGTTCTAGTGGCGATTTTAGCCACTGCACAAGCACTTTGCCTTAGTGCAAATTATTTTTGCTATGGTGCAAAATCATCTAGAGACTAAATTGGTCACAACACAAGTATTTCGGCTGTGGCATAAATAGTTAGTTGTGCATAAATATTTTTTAACGCAGTGCAAATTGTGTCTGTGTCAGAATTTGATCCAAACCTGAGTTTAACTGCAGTATAAGCTCTTCAAGTCGTGATGTAAGTGTAGAATTTAGCTTTTAGAGGTTTCGAAGGCCAGGTTGGTCACAACACAGCCATTCTGAGCTGCAGCCTAAGTCTTGAAACTCCCAATTTAGTTATAAATCCTTAAGTTTTACCATATTAGTGATAAGTAATAGTTTTAAGTCTAACATATATAAGATTTTGGACTTTTTAGAGATATTTTAGTTGTGAAAAAATTGTTAATGCGAGTTTTGAATAACTAGAAATAATAATCCTTTTTTCAAATTGATGGTGAATATTGATTATTTGAAGTTTCAATTTTTCCTGTATTTTCATCTATTGCTAACTCATTAATGAAATTAGACCTTAAGTGTACTCAATTAAGAACATAATTATGCTTAATTAATTTTATTAGTAGTTAGGGTTGTTACATTGTTAACTTGTCAATCCAACACAAAATCTTTAAGTTTGTCATGTGCTTTCAGAGATTGCCTACTTGTTTGGATGAGAGGAGAATTTGATGATTAATCTATAGATTTTTCTTTTGCTTTGAAATTGTTGCTGAGCTTTTTAGCTTACTGTTGTGCTATTAATAGCTAAAATCATTGACTAAAGGAAAAGAGAATGGTAACATCATTTGTTAAGACCCAAAGACCATATGGGTGGCCTATAATTTATTTGTGTCCTTAAAATTGTGATTAATTAATTTGACTATTATGTGTAGTGCTAGCAAATTAGAGAAAGAACAACTTGATCAAGGTGTCAATTCATTTCCATGTACCTCTTTCTTGAAAAATATAGCTTATAGAGCTAATGATTATGTGGTAATAATTCTATAGACCAAAATTAGCTAGACACACAATTGCAATGGTTCTTCTTTATAATGAGTATGTTTGGTCCTCCACTAATGTATCTCTATTTCTTTCTAATAATTTTTTTTCTTTTGTGAAAAAAACAAAAGGTCAAACATGAATTTCACATAGTTTTTTGCCAAGCAAGGTTTTATTTCTTCCTCCCATCCTTTATTGTCAACATGACATGAAAAAAATATAATTTTTCTTTAGAAAATAAAAAAATGTTTATGTAAAGTGTGTAGACGTTGAATATATGGGTTATTTTATGGGATTCCTTTGTTATGATATAGAGTTGATAATAAAATGTTTATAGTTTTAGATGGTTTCAACATGATGGACAAACTTTTGTTAAAAGTTTCTTTGTTTAAGGCTATCACATATTTGGCACTTAGAGTTACTCCTTTGGCATTGTATTCACCTTGGTTTGGGCAATGTCACTGTGTCTTCTTTGCTTAGATTGGATAAAATATTCTTGTAAAAATAGTTGTTATTTTTAATACTTATAATGGGTCAAATTCTCTTCATACATACTCTTACATCTAACTTTTTTGGCCTGGTTTTCCTTAGTGTGATTAAAATATAGAAAATTATGACATAATCATGAGTATCCCTTTGCTGTGTATCACTGTGCTTGTTGTCCAAGTCCAACCATTAGAACATCCAGTGTAAAACTAGAAATGTTCTTAAGTAAGCATATTTTTAGTATCCCTTTAACTAAATCAAAGACTTAGGATAATAACTTCTTATCCTCTAGTGTGTATTATAATTTGTTTAAAGCCATTTGGGATCCAATTAGTACATATTTAAATAGTACATATATTAATCATTGGATTAGTATTACCATCTATATTTGGACTTATGTGGCAAGAGAATTGAAAAGAACATTCTTTTGCTATTGATACATGGAAATGTTAAGATCAATTGTCAGAATTCTAATGTCTACTTTGTACGTAAGGAAGCAGGCTATTATTACCAAATGCCACATTGTTATTAGTGCATAGTTGGTAAAATTTCTCTTAGCTTGTTGGTATAGCTTCTATTAGTTTTCTTTTCCATGTTTATTGTTTTCATGTTGTTTATTTTTCTTATATCTTAATGAGACTACTTTAAGTGAAAAGAAATTGTCCTTTTGGTATTGTTCAAAAATTCAAGTTTTGCACATTTAAGATGTCTTGTTAGTTCACTATCATCCGTGTTTAATGGAACCTTAAGTTTTTAAAGTATGAAGCCTAATTTACTAAGTGTCAACCTTGTATACTTTTAAGTATTGAAAGGTGAATTAATTGGATTTATACATCCCCTTTCCATTAAGGGCATTGCTTTGATGATCACAATTCTTTATATTGTTTGCATACTAAATCTCAAGGTAATACTTATACTGTTCTTCTTTTTATCACCATATATGCTCAAGGTATTTAAAGAGCTTGCCTACGGCATAATCTTGTATTTTAAGTTGATTGTGATATTCTCAAATTATAAATGGGGCATTTATAATATCAAAGAGACAATTGAAGATTACATTGCTAGATACTAAAACTTTTGTTATGAACAAAGGCACGGACTTATTCATTTTGTAGTATGTATAATTAGGGTGAAATTTTCCTTCTTTGTTGTGTCTTCTTATATGATTGGTAGGCGAAGAAGAACCATAAGGCTGGATACTTCTTGTGGGCAATGACTGCTTATGGTTTAGGTATGATAATGCTTGATCTAGGGATATATTGTTTGTTTTTATTGATAAAAGATATCAGTGGAACAATTTTCTGCAAACATCTATGACCCTTTATAGTTATTTGAGGTTCCTTACTCATTACTTACTAGGGCTTCAAATACTTTATAAGAAATTTAACTATAGTGGATTTTAGGCAATTACATATCAGGTTTTCTCAATTTAATTACACATTAAAGTGACAAAAGAATAAGTGTTATAGAGAGAATTTAAAGGTGACATGTGAAATTGCTCTCGTTATATCACTAGTGAAGAAGAAGAAGAAGAAGCAGCAATATGATATTGCAAACTTGCCAAGTTGATAGCTTGGATTGTACTACAATAAGGGAAAAGGTTTAAAGTAAAGAAAAAGTTGATATCTTTTGTATTAGACTTATGCAAGAATATATACCTATAAAGCATGGACAAGCAACATAGCATGGATATAGGTACATTAAAGTGTAAAACTTTAAAAAATATAAAACATAACACGATATGTATTATCCTAGTTCTTAAAAATACTCATTTAGCAATCTACTTCTAAGGTAAAACACAACTAGCATTATCCTATTTTTTAGTATCTTACAATATTATTTTTCAAAAAAAACTTACTTAAAAAAAGATGTTAAAACTATATTGTTCAAATATTTACATATAACAAAAAATTAGGAAAGTGTTATATTGTTTAGATTTCTCCTTTATTTGGGATTAGTTGTGTCTGAGCTAAAAAAAAGATTATTTTTTATTCTAGCACATCTATAAGCATGTTGAGCATGTGTTGGTGGTGTGTATGGCCATGTTAGTATCCATGCTTTATAAACCCAATTTACAGTTTAGCATTATTTAGTGCAGACATGGAAGTTCACCCTTGAATGAGAAACATTTATTCTGAAGAGACACTTCTAAGTTTGCTTTAACATAGCATAATATGCTCCATAAGAATAATAAATAATTCAAATTAATCATGCTTTCACAAATTAGAATAGACAAGCATGGTAGGTAAGGCTATGATTCTAAATCCCAAATCCTTCATAAAGAGTTGAGATAAAATATACCCAAGCTTTGTTCTCTTCTATGTTCTCTTCAGTAGGCTCTTTCTCTCCTTTCTCTTTGTTACATGGCAAAAAGATAAGTACTATAGGTATTAATAATTATTTTGTTACTAGGTAGCTATTCTATTCTTTTGTTACATTTTTTTTATACCTATTCTATTTGCTCCTAGTAGCTAATTACCTTGTAGAGGGAGTGTCTCCTCTTATCAGTTATAACTAGAAGAAGGGAAATTAGATGTACATGCTGATGGTGAAAGAGAGATGATTGACAAACCAATTCCATGAGATGGAGCAAGAGATGCAATTAACATTAATGGAGGTTAATGAATTATGATAGTTAATGACATCATCAATAATTCATATGGATGCATTGATTATGAGGATTGATGTAATGACCCTAATCTCTAATCATAGGAATCAAGCTTAATTACATGATTAATAATCAGAAGTTAAGGTCTACAACCATTTCAAATAATCAAATTAGGGAAAAGGTGAGGAAATTTGAACCTTGATTTTATTAGGGTCATTAGCCTACCATCACAACTATTTAAGTCTATAAGTAATTTTAATTATCAATAAGATGCCTTTTATTCCTCTAACTATTGATTCCAGGTCACCAGATCCCCTTATAAGTATTTCTAAGTCATCCCTTAACATTAGTATAAGGAAAACTAAGGTTTTTAGGCTAAAAATAAGAATTTAGGAACCTTTGTTGTGACTTGTATCTTCTTCATTGCGACTAAATTGGTTACTGGAGCTTAAAAATAAAGTTTTTCATCTTACGTCGTGGCTTAGACCTTCTGCGCTATGATGAAGTTACTTTTCAGAATCACTGTGCAACTTTCATGAATCTCGCTGCAACAAGTTAGACCCTTACCGTGGTGGAAACATCCTTTGGAACTACTGTACAAAGTTTCATGATTTATGTTGTGGCAAAACTTACTGTTAAAGCACTCATCACCTGATTCCCTTGACTTGTGCCACTGCAAGGTTGCTCTTTGTTACCCTCGCTAGTCAACATTTTCATTTTGTGCTACAGTTAGACATCTCACGCCACGATGCTCCTTGCCTTTGCCTAACTCTTGGCCATGGCGAGCTCTTCTTGGCCGTAGTGTAATTTTCTTTTGTGCCTATTCCTCTTAAATTTTGTCCCATACACTCCAACTCTCTTTCTAGGAACACTTTAGGACCACTCTCCCTTAATTTGTTAGACTCTAATTATAACAACCCTAACTACTAATAAAGTTAATTAAGTATAATTATGTTCTTAATCAGTGCACATAAGGTTTAATTCGGTTAATAAGTTAGTAATTAATGAAAATACAGGAAAATTTGAACTTTTAAATAATCAATATTCACCATCAAGTTGTACGATAGGATTTCTATTTCTAGTTATTCAAAACTCTCATTAACAATTTTGTCTCAACTAAAATACCTTTAAAAAGCCTAAAAACTTATATATGTTGGATTAAAAGTCATTACTCATCATTATTATGGTAAAAATTAAAGATTTATAACTAAATTGAGGGTTTTAAGATTTAGGCCGTGGCTTAAAATGGTTGCACCATGGCTGACTTGGCCTCTACAACCTTTAAAAACTAAATTATACACTTATGCTATGACTTAAAGAACTTGCGTTGTGGCTAAACTCGGGTTTGGATTAAATTTCGACACAGAGATGATTTACACCACGACTAAAAATATTTATGCCATAGCTAACTTCTTGCGCCATGACTGAAATGCTTGCATCGCTGCCAAATTAGCCTCTGGATGGTTTTGCACCATGGCCAGAATATTTTGCACCGTGGCTAAAATCATTACTGTTGAAATACTTGCATTGAGGCCAACTTCTTGCACCAGGATTGAAATACTTGCGTCGTGGCCAAATTAGCCTCTAGATGGTTTTGCACCACGGCTAGAATATTTTGCTCCATGGCCAAAATCACTACTGAAACACTATTAACTCATTTTGGCAGCGACTTGGGAAAACATAGGCCCAACTTGAAAATGTATTGCACCCAAACATTAAAGGAATGAACTAATAACTTGCTACCATTTCAAGACCAATCCTAGGGTCTTGTAATGGCTAAAAGGTAAGGTTATTAAAGGGTTTACATTCTTAAAATTTCCATCCAATTGTCTTACCTAACTTAAGGATTAAAAGTTAATCTAATCATTTTAACTTCAATTATAACAGCAAAGGTACATGAAGCCAGAAGTGACAACTTCATAAATATATTTTTCTTACCAATTGACCTTAGACCACTTTGAACAAGTTTCAATGGACCAAATAGACATATCTTTATCCCCAAAACCCCAGAATGACCTCAAATGCAATATATGACTATGTAACATACATAAAATTACCCAGGGCATGGATTGACTTATAACCAACACGACCAAAATAACTTAACTATGTCCCTCAAGGCTCCTAAACCATGACCAAGCTCAGAAACACAATTGGCCACGTGTTGATGTTCACTTTACACCTTATATAACAACAAAATGACTAATGATAACAAAATAAAGAGTTGTTTCTAAAGCTTTCAAGTGACAACTCAAAACCCAAAGAATGACTTCTAAATTCCTTGAAACACCTTAAGTAGATGTAAAGAACACATTTAAACTGCCTCGAACCTTTAAATTCTTTATACCAATAGCTCAAATGTCAATTTCATAATACTAATTGTTTAGATGTCATTGAATATCAAGGTGCTCATTAATAATTATCTAAATACAATCACAAGTATCGATTCCATAATACCTTATTATAAAATCAGTTCTTATATTTGGCAATATATGATACAATGTGACAATTATACAATATAATAAGCAATACTAGCATACCTACTATACAAACCCAATTTACATAGGACATTCAAGTCTATACATTTAAACTACTATAGTAAATTTTCATTAGCTTTTTCTTGCTACTAAGAGATCTGGTGCTTGAAATTGTTAGCCCATAACTGGGGTGAGATATGTAATTTTAATAATAAGGGGAAATTTTATATATATGTACAAATTAATTAACATAATGCAATTATATAGAAAACATGTCAAAGGCATCAATATCATTAGCAAATGAACTAGTTACATTACCAGTGTCTACTATCCCATATTAGCAATTACATGCAACATGTTAATAGCCAATAACACCAAGAAAGGCCTATCCATGATAGCAACTCCTCAATGAGTACAACCTGGACTCAATGTATTTATAGGTTTGATCACAACCCGATACTCGATTAAAGCACAATGTACAAGTAGTAGTCACATAGCAGCTCTACCATAGGCTCACAAGGTCCAATCACAACAACAATTCAAGTAGCCAACTAATCATTTAGCATTTTAAAATCAAATGTGTGTAGTAAATATTATATTAAAATAACCATATACATATAATTAGGAAGTTAGCCCTGGTTACCTCATTGAAGCCCAATTACTTTTCCTCTAGTTACTAACATAATCTAAAGGCCCACCAAGCCTATGATAAGTATAATTATTATCATTTAACCATTATTAATAAAAAAAGTTTCTTATTCATTGATCAATTTCATCAAGATTCTATTAAAAATCACTTACCTAAATTCCTAAAGAGTCCATTGCACCAATTTAAGGTCACAACACTAAGAACTCACAATGGGTCACTCCTAACATCTCTATTTTCGCACATGTAAAAGCCATGCACTAAAATTCGATCCAAATGATGGAAATTCAACATATACACCTCATAAAAGAAGGGAAAATACTTATCCATATACCTAAGAGGTCAAATGAGCATCAACTACCAAGAACACACTATGGAACATTTCAAAATTTGAATTTGAGTCATTAAACCCAAAAATTTCAATGTTTCACTTTCATCTCCTTGTAATTTCACATACTAGTAGAACCCATTATGAAAATCAATCCTTGGGGATATTTTCCAACAAAAAAAATACATAAAATGGAAAGGAAATGCTTACTCAATCATCCTTCTAATTTCTAGCTTCGAAAATCTTGCAATAATCATTCGAAGATCAGATTTCATAGTAAGCAGAGATGAAGAATGTCCTAAATGACAAACTAATCAGACCAAAATGTAGAGGAAGATGAAAGGGTAAAGTTTTATAAAGTTTACCTTGGCTAAATCTCCTTCCGAGAGTGCAAATATGAGCCAAAATGTTGAGAAACCTTAGCCCTTCTTATAATATGCTAATTTCTTCTTCTTGTTTTGTAGAAAATGAATGCCTTAGCAATCAAATAGGTGGGGAGAAGGCTTCTTAAGGTTTTAGTGCACATGGGTTGGTCCAATGGGCCTATTATTCTTGGTGGATTGATGCTTAACATATTGGGCCATGACTATATAGGTTAATTAAGTTTAAAATGGGTTGGGCTTCCATAAGAGTAGAGTTGGATCACATTAAGATAAAGTTAGGCCTTTAATAGGAATAAGATTGGGCTTCTAATAATGTTCTTGGCACACATAAATTAATCATGGGCCAAAATCATATTTAAATCTATAAATATTATTTTACTTTTCCTAAATGATCTAATTAATAATTATTACGTTAGGATACTCAAATTTTTTATTTTCCTCAAGATTCTTATCTCCTCATAATTTTTCCTTAAATCCCTCTTAATAATTTCATAATCCCAAAAATCATTATTAATTATTTTTAGGTTGTTACACTAATGGCATTTATCTACTTGATTTACTTAACATACCTAACCTTACTAATTCTAGGCTTTAGATGTTAATTTTTACTCCCCAAACTATTATACATCAGCAAATTTCATGTGATATTAACAAGCAACCAGATTTATAAAACAACTAATATTATCATTCAAATATAAATCCCAATAGGGTTCCATACATTATTACTCTAAGTCATTATTTAAGTTATCACATGATTACATTTCCAAATAATTGACCATATCTTAACATCAACTAGGTTCCATATCAAATATATAAATGCATATATCAAATCCTAAGTTGTAGAGAGCCTAACTCTCTATTAGTTACATCATTATTTTCTAGTACACCAAAAATACCTACACTTGGCAATATGATTACATGATGATGCTACATAAAAGAATAACAAAAATTAGCATCTACACTAGATTAGACTTATCCAAGTGCAGAACTTCCCATACATGGTCTTAGCTCATAGATGTTCATCCACTTACTTTCTTTTATCCTTACTTGAAAAGCCTTCACCTAAAAGTATTATCTTATAAAACGGGGTGAGATGCAAATCTCAATAATCAAGGTAAATTTTATTTATATATTGTAATTTAATTAACATATGTCCATGAAATCATATAAGCATAAGAAAACATATTAGTCATATCAGTAAATGAAACAATTAAGCTATTAGTAACTACTATTCCATATTAGCAATCACATTTTCACATGTTAAAGGCCAATAACACCAGGAGAGGCCCGTCCATGACACCAACTCTCTAATGAGCACAACCTGGGCTCAGTACATTCAAGGGTCTAATCATAACCCGATGCCTAATTAAAGCATGATACATGGGTGGTAGCCATACTATATTTCTACCATGAACTCATAAGGTCCAAATATAACAATCAGATAGCTAACCATTCATTATGCATTCAAAATTATAATTATGCAGCAGATATAAAATTAAAATAGACATATGCATGAAATTTAATATTAACCCTGGTCACCTCAATTGTAGACAATTTTCTTAAGAGTTAACAACAATGTTACCTCAACCTATGAATACAAAATTAGACCATTATCATTCCTATTCATCAATTATAGTAGCACCTTAATACTCAAAAAATTAAAATACTAATGGCTACTTAGAGAACACTTACCTAGTCACTATAAGTCTCCAATTTCAAATTTGATTGTTCCTACACTAGTAATATCATAATATCACTCTAAATTCTAGGTAAATTGGTACAAAATTAATACCTATACTACAAATCAACTATGAGGGTCTTAAACCAGTAGAAACTACCTTAAATTAGGAAGGAAATATTTGCCTAACAACATCTCTAGCTTCAACCTCCTAAAATCCTCCAAGAAAACATCAAACAATATATTTCAGATTTTAGGTATAATGAAAATGCTCCAAATGAAAAACTAATTGGGTCAAAATGAAGAGAAAGAGAAGAGGATTAAGTTATATAACACTCACCTTGTAAGAAGATGGATTTTTGCCAAGAATCCTAGCCTCTATCTAAAACATTCAAAAATTGCTTTGTGTCTCTTATTTGTTTTGTGGTTTTGTAGAGTAAGGAGGCTATCAAGGATTTAGGGTTTAAGTTTGGGTCTTATTTTGCTTATGACTGACTTAAAGGCCCAAATCTATATGGGGTTTCATATTTTATCTTGCTGGGCCAGATTTCTTGAATGGGCTACAAATTTTTGATTGGGTTAGGCTAAGTTACAAGAGTCCATCTAATTTGGGTCTGCGTAAATGGATGTTGGGCCAACTAAAAGAGTCCATTAGCATGGGGTATGCACATCATCAAGGTTGGGCTTTTAAGGAATATAACTGAGTTAATCCTAGGGCCCAAATTAATTGTCCACCTCTCTTAATTGAATTTTCTAATTAAAGCCATATTAATTCCTTATTAATTATAATCATCCTTAATTAATTTTGGGATGTTACAATTGAGGTATGCATGGACTCTTTGATCATGAGAATAGAAAGTTTATTGGCAGACATGGCTGTAAAGTTATCAATGTCAGTGACGATAGCTGTGGAGGAAGGTAATGGAATGAACAGGTAGAAATAATGTAACAAGTACATTTGGAGGGAGAATGATGAATAGAGGTCTACAATTTGGTTCTTAAAATGGTAACCAAATAGCAATGATAATTGCTTACCAATTTCCTAGTAAAGTTTTACAACTGGATTTTCCAAATTTAATGGGTTAGATTTCAAAGATTGGTTATTTCATTGCAAGAAATTTTTTAAAATTGATGAGACTTTAGTAGATTATCATGTTTGTCTAATCACCATGCATTTGGAGGGGAAGGCCTTACAATGGCATCACAGTTTCATAAAGAAGAAGAAATTAAGCAAGATTGGATGGTTGAAGTATGTTGAAAGCTAAAAAAGAAGATTTGGTTACATTTTTAAGGTGGATCTAATGTCAAAGCTTAAGAAACTGAATCAAGATGGTCTTGTATGTAATTACTAAGAAAAGTTAGAAAAATTCTTAACAAAACTCAAGTTACCTAAGGAACCCTTTATTAGCTACTTCTTTAGAGGGCTCAAACTAGAGATTGAAGCTCAAGTCAAAATGTTTAAACCTGCCACATTCTCTACTATAATGTATCTTGCAAAGCTTTGAGAAACTTTCTTGCTTGCTATCTAAAATCACCACTCAGCATATCCTAAAAAACCTCTATCAACCTACAACTATACCTATACTTTCTAAAACTCCAAGTTTTATATTGACCTTCCTTTATATAGAAACTCTGTTACTTCCAATGCCATAACTATAAACAACCTAACCAGTCACAAAGAAACCTAAGCTTCTTCCTCAAATCTTTTAAGAACCAACTAAGCACCACAATTGATAAACCTATTAAGTAACTCACCAAATCAAAGATGTATGATTAGAGGAGAAAAGGTTTTTATTATTAGTATCCTGAGAAGTTTAACTTTAATCATAAGTGTAAGAGTTCAAGTTTTTTGCACTAATGGTGGAAGAGGAAGATCAAGTAGATAAGATGGATATTGATGAGGAGGCTGAGAATACATAAAAGAGTATGGATCTGCTACCTCCATAAGTTTCTTTAAATGCTATCATTGGTTATATGGTGCATTCCAAAAAAACTCTACAATGTAGGTGCAGGATGGATTAAGAAGTAGTTTATCACCTTACACTTAGAAATAAGAAGCACTCATAATTTTGTGGATGCCACTCTTGCTAAGAGATTGAAATTGAGAACTCAACTGACAATAGGAACCAAAGTACTTATGGTTAATGGATAGCAAGTAATGGTGGAGGCTAAATGCATGCAATTACAATGGTATATATATGAATAGCTCTTTGAGATAGATTTTTTTAGTCATGAATTTGATAAGATATGACATGATTCTATGGATGCAATGGCTTTCCACTTTGGAAGAATTACTTAGGATTTGAAAGGACAATAAATGTGCTTCATTCTGGTTAGCATATTTTATGAGTTTGTTGGGGTTGATTACCATAAAAACTTACTAGATAACAAAGATATCAAGGAGAAACAACTACTACAAGATGGTCAGATGTATGTCATGTGGATCAAGGATTATATGGATTTCTTGTTATGCCATTTGGTTTAACTAATGGCCCTGCCACCTTTCAAGAGTTGATGGAACAAGGCTTCTAAACTTTTATTGAGGAAATTTTTTTGGTTGTTTTTTTAATGATATTTTAGTTTATATTACTTCTTAGGAGGCCTATTTGCAACATCTTAGAAGCACCTTACAACTATTAAGGCAAAAATGTATTGTATGTCAAGAAGAGTACATGCATGTTTTAGGCTACTAGAATTGAATACTTAGGTTATGTTATTTCATAACATGGCATGACAATTGATTCTAAGGAGATAGAAGCCATGAAATCTTGGCCTACTCCTTTCACAATCAAATCCTTAATAGGATTCCTTGGCCTTAAGGGTTATTATAAGTGATTTGTAAAGGATTATAGCTTGATTAGCAAGCCCCTTACAAAATTACTAAAGAAAGGAGCAAGCGTGTAGAGTGAAAAGGCTTAGATGGCTTTCAATCAGTTGAAGAATATTATGGCCTCAACCCTTGTTTAAGTACTTTTTAATTTCTCCTTACCATTCATAGTGGAAATTGATATATCAAACATTAGAATGGAGGTTGTTTTATTAAAAAAAAAAATCTATCCATTAAGTTTTATGAGTAAAGCTTTTTCTCTTACTAAGAGACATCTTGTAGCCTATAAAAAAGAGTTAACCACGATTGTATTTGCTGTTAAGCATTGGAAATAATATCTATATTATAGAAGTTTTATCATCCTTACTAATCATCTTCCCTTAAAACATTTGTTAGATTAGAAGTCAATGACTTCAGTGTAGTTTAAATGGGTGAATAAGTTTTAGGGATTGACTTATGAAATTCTATATAGGAAGGGAAAGGATAACACAGTTGCAAAAGCTCTATCTAGACAACATAGTGATGGGAATGTACTCAATTCTTCTTGTTATGCCATTACCTCTGTGGTCTCAAGTTTGACTAATAGAGTTAAAGAACCTTGAAAAACTAACATTACATTAAGAATGTTAATTGCATAATTAGAGGTAGACCCACACTCTCATTCCAAGTTTACTTGGAAGCATTAACTTCTAAAGAGGAAAGGAAAGTAGGTGGTAGGAAATGATAAACCATTGAGATTACAACTATTACAATATTTCCATAATGACCTTATGAGTGGACATTTAGGAATGACAACAACTTATAAGAAACTTGTAGGGGTTTTCTATTACAAGGGAATGGAGAAAGAAGTGAGAGAATTTATGAGAGAGTGTCAAACTTGCCAAAGATATAAGTATGAAATTATGGCTATGCTTGGCTTAATGTAAACTCTCCCTATTCCAGCCACCATATGGACTAATCTTAACATGAACTTTATTATTGCCTTGCCTAAATCCCATAATAAGACAATAATCTTGGTTATTGTAGATAGGTTGATCATAGACAACCATTTTATACCACATCAATATCCATTTATAGTTGTGTAAGTAGCTCAAGCTTTTATAGATAATGTGATTAAATTGCATGGGTTCCCTAAGTCTATTGTGATTGACGAAGACCTAGTTTTTTATGGTAATTTTTGGAGGGCTCTATTCAAAATTCAAGAGGTGAAGTTACTACATTCTTTAGCCTACCATCCACAGATTGATAGTTAGATAAAGGTGTTGAACCATTGCTTAAAATGCTACTTACATTATATGTCAAGTGATCATTCTAAGGACTAGGTCAATTACCTTTCCATTATGGAATTATGGTAGAACACCTCTTACCATTCCTTTATTTGAATGTCCCCATTTGAAGTTATTTATGGAGTACCTCCTCTAACACATTTATCTCATCTAGCTAGTGATTTTGAGAATGGGATGGTTGATAAAAGTTTGAGGGCAAGGGAAGCTACGAAACAATTATTCAATATTATCTTCAAAGGGCCTAAAATAGGATGTTACAAATGGCTAATAAGAAATAGATTGATAGAGAATTTATAAGGGGGTGATATGGTTTATTTGAAACTTCATTCTTTTAGAAGGAATACTATTAACAATACTACCCTACACAAATTGGCTATGAGGCATTATAGGCTTTTTAAGGTCCTTAAATGAATTGGGTTGCTTAGCAATTGGAGCTTTCTAGTGATACTAACATGCATCTTGTTTCCATGTATCATGTATCATTGCTTAAGAAGCATATTGGGAGTTTTATTTGACAAGCTCTATTTTGCCTCAAATGAATGAGGATGACTATTTTTCTATGGAACCTGAAGCAATACTAGTTAGAAAGGTGGTTAAGAAAAATCATCTTCCACTTATTCAAGTGTTAATTCAATGGAAACATACTTGTGTTGAAGATGCCACTTAGGAATCATTCCCAGCAACTCAACAACAATTCTCATACTTTGATACCTTTAGCAGCCATAATCCTTAAGGACAAGGATCTTCTTTAAAAGGGAGAATCATTGTTACATGGTAGAAGACTATAAAATAGCATTGAAATGATATAGAACAAACAAAATAATAGAAGGAAATGAGAGAAATTCAGGGCTAGGTAAAGAAAGGAGGGAGTGTAAAAGATTAGTAACACCATTCAAATATGAATTGATGTATGAGAAATCAAAATACATAGAAATCTCAGTGTTAGAGATCATAATAAAGACTAATCATAGGTCTTTGATTAATAGCTTAAGCTTTTGAATTTGAATGGTCATTGAAATGGTATCAAAGCCTCTAAATAGGTGACCAAGGGTTTGAATCTTGTCGGCCCCATTTTCTTAATTAAAATTAAGGTTTAACACATGTTATGGTAGGCCTTTAGTATGCCCAAATAGAATGATAAGTAACAAAGTAGTTATTCTATTATTAGCTGGCTATTTTGTTCTTTTGTTCTATTGTTTCTATTATAGCTATTAATTAGTTGTTGGTAGCTAACCACCTTGTAGAGGGAGTACCTTCTCTTATTAGTTATAAAGAGGAGAAAGGAAGCTAGATATACCTATTGATTGTTTTTTGAATAAACATACTAGTATTGATCCAGTACTAGAAATTTTTCCATGATTTTGTACCACTCTTTTTCTCAAGCTTTCTCCATCTCTTTGTTCATGTCCCCTTCGTCCATCTCATGCTCTCCTTGACCACCGTCCACTCTCTTCAATGCAACCTCTTCCTTGTGCGAGTTCTACTTTATAGATAGGGTTGGAATAATCATAAAAACAAACATTCCAAATTGCTTGAGTCATCCTCTCCTAAAATCACCATTGAATTCCAATTTGAATTTTCAAAAAATTCCTTTCTTACTTTCCATTAGATCTTGTGCTTATCCTCTTATTTTTGGATTAAATTGACCAAAACATTAGGCCTAAAACTAATCATTCTAACCTTTTTGGATTATTTTAATGTCCTAAAATTAAATTAAAATTGACTCCAATGGCTTTTTTTAAATTTTATTATTTGTTGACTCAAAAAATTCTTAATCATTTTGGATTATTTTATTGACTTAGAATTAAATTAAAATTGGCCAAAATTAAATACAACTCAAATAACAAAATGATTCAATTGAATTAAAATTGACTGAAAAACAGCTATGATCCTAGTGACTCCAAAAATTTCTGTATATTTTTTTTATTGACTCCAAACTAAATTAAACTTGACCAAAAATTAAATATTACTTAAATGAAATAAAAATTAAAATTACTTTGATGATGACAATAACTCATAAATTAAATAAAAACATGAAATAATGATTTTTACTTTTTTATTTTTATTTTTATTTCTTTTGGTAAATTTGGATATGCCAAGACAAATACGATGTTAATATTATGTGCTATGACTCTTATGACTTTGATTGTCAGTTCTTTTGACAAAGAAAACGAGATCTCGTGATCATAATTTAACTGTACTAATTATACCTGTTTCACTTTATTGTTTTTTTTTAAGTTTAGTTTATTGTATTTTTTAATTTTTATTTTAATATCATAAACATTTCTGTTAGCTACCAAACACTTCGTTTTTCTTTTGGGCCAAAAAAACTGATACAAATACTTCTATTTTTTTTAATGGAAAATACAAATTTTGCTTTAAATATTTAAATTAAGCAAAATATGATAAATTAAAAAAAGGTTAAAATAATGATTTGATCTTTTAACTTATTGTTTTGAAATGGTCCTTTAAACTTGAAGTATTTCAAAATGGTTCTTTAACTTTCAAATATGTTTCATAGAAAAACCTTTTAAGTGAATTTCCTTAATATCTTGATGTCTGTTTATTTTTATGATGATGTGGTAGCCACATTTGTGTTTTCCAACAATTTAAATGATAATGTGGCACCTATCTACGTTAAAAAACCAAAGTCGGATTCACAAGGCAAATGCAGGAAAAAGTAGTCATTCACGTTCTTTATTTTCCGAAGAGTTGTGCTGTGAATGCTTGCTCGGCTATGATTGCAGGACGGTGTTTGATGTTGCGGGCGTTATTGGACGATAGTGATCGGCAACCTGTGGTGACTTCTGGCAAGCGATGGACTTTTTGGACCAACTCCTCTTAGTTGCAACTTTACCATTCAATTCCTGTTGCACCTCTCGCTCTCCCTGTTTAGAACTTGCAGGAGCTGAGGTAGCTCTAAATACCCTTGCAAATAGAATATGATATTTTATACAAATATTTTGCATTACACAATCGAACAATTTCATAACGTTGAGAATAAATGCCAAAACTATTTCAAAATTGTTGCGAACATGGAACATCGTTGTAAATACAGATATAAGATGCAAAAATCACAATGCAAAAGGGTTATTAATTAATTAAACATAAGATTATATCAACCATTTCATCTACGAAGATGAAGGGTAGCATGGATTCCAAGTCATACCCTTACGTGTATAAGCTAATGTATTTAATTAAGAATTAACAACATACAAATACATTGGCTAAGGGCAAATCATAAGAACAATAAAACCAAAAGAAACGAAGCAAAACCTTCAAAAGATAACTTGATCTCAAGATAAACATTCTTCGACTTCTTCATTTTAGAAGGTGGCCATCTACCTTTTGTCCTTAGTCTTCACTTCCTAACAAGCCTTTTCCTCCAAAGCCTTACCTTCTTGACCATTTTCATCATCAATCCCTAAGATGGTAACCAAAGTTAATGGCTAGGTTGCAACTAAAATCTTCAAAGCTCTTTTGTTATCTTTTGTTGGCTCATTAGTCTCATTAAAATCTTCAAAATTCCTTATACACACACATACTTATTTGCTTTCATTAATTTTGCCATCCAATTGTATGTAGAAGGTTGGTATAACTAAAATTCAGTTTTCCTTTGCCCTAGTCTACTCATAGAAATCAAAGAGCTCTTTTTTGCAAGGTTGTTTATAGCTACTTTACTTTTTGCAAGTTCTAAACAGGAGGAGTGATAAATTGAGGTGCACCTAGAATCGAATGATTGAGGTGCAATTAAGAAGAGTTAATCTAGAAAGTCCATCACTCACCAGAAGTCATTGTAGGTCACAGCTTGCCATTGTCCAACAATGCCCACCATCATTAAACACCTTCCATTAGTCACATATGAGCAAGCCAGGGCTAGGGGAAAAAAATCCTTCACAACACAGTTCTACCAAATGCCTAGAGAAAGAAACAACATGAAGGATAACTTTTTCAACATTTTGCCTTTGTTGAATCAAGCCCTTTTATTTTAAAACATAAATAAATGCCACATCATTATTTAAACTGTTGGAAAATATAAACGTGACTACCATGTCAGCATGAAAATAAATGTTAGGACATTAATGGAATTCACTTTAAAAGGTTTTGTATACAGCACATTTGAAAGTTAAGCACATTTGATTATATATAATGTTATGTTTCTTGATGTTCGTTGTCCTTATGTTAATAGGTTTGGCATTATGCCATGGTACTTATATGTGAATATCTAAAGGATGGGGCATTTCAAGCCACAACTTTTATTCACATTATTAAAATTCTAATGGCACTATTTTTTATGCACAAAACCCCCATTGTTAATAATTCTATTAAATTATTAATGGAGGAACACTATATCAATGATTTTAAACCACATGTCCTTTGACCTAGACTTGGGGCATTTTAGTCATTTGAACCAACCAAAGCGCATAGTGGTTGTTCTTCACTCTTTTTAAAAGTAAAGAAACATCCATCTTCCTCCTTTGTAACTCCATAACATTTCCATTGACTCTCAACTCAACCATTCTACTAGTTTGCAACTTAGCTATCTCCATTGGTTTGTAACCCACCTAACCTAGGGCAAGATATTTCACATTTGGTACATAACTTTGCGGATTAAAGGAATGGAAAGTTTTTTAAAAAAATTAAAAAATGTCTATTATACCATTATTATCATTACTCAATGCTGCTTTTTATTACTTTCTTTAAAGTAAGGATATGAGTCATTCCTTGTGATACTAATCCACTTTTTTGGTTCTTTTCCATTCCTTCAATTTCCTTCCTTGCGTACTTAGCATAGCGTAAGAGGTGGCTTCTTCCTTTTGAGTTGTTCTATCTAGGGCATGGTATTGCTACTCTATTTTGCATGGCACTTTTTCATTTTTGCACCTACTTTATTTTGCACAACATTGTACATGCTATGGGTGAGGAATGATAGTTTGCACTAACCACACTGATTTTGTTAAAAATATCATAATATCTTATTGCAATTGCTTTTAATTCTCTTCTCCTTTATGTCATTAGGCATGTCCTTACTTGCTTAGTCAAGGCACTTAAACTAAAGTTTGAGATTCCTAAGAGCATCAAGATATAGATTTTTAGGTTACAATATGAAAGACTAAACGAACTGTAGAGGGACAACATAAATAACACTGCACTTTTTCTTTTACCTTCAAGCCTTCATGGTTACACCCTTACTATGACAATAAGCAACAAGATCTATAAGTTGTTAAAAGTAATGCCTAGATTTATTTTTTTGAAAGCTTCCCCCATTGAACCTAAACATTACGAAAAGGATATAAACATAAATGACAAAGAAAATTTAATATTTGTAGAAAAAGAAAAATCGAGCCTTATTATTAAAATTATCATATTGGCACTTCTTCATTGCTATTAACTTCAAATTGTCAAACTCAAGTATAAATAATGGAGATATAACCTAGAATAATCTCATAGCATAAGAACTAAAAACAAAAGTTCTTACAATTTTATGATATAAATCTCTTCCTATAATAACTTAACTCTCTAACCTTTACTCTATATCACAAGGGCTTATCTTAAAGCAATTGTATGAAAATCATAGTTTTAGCAGTGGAAATTTGCGTCATTGAAAGCCTAATTAATTTATTATTAGCTTTAAGGACCATGTGATTTTTCCAATCTCATTATCCATTCATATGATACTCATTCATGTTAGAAACATCATATTTTATTACATGGAACTCATATTTTGGACCACACTTCACAAAAACCAAAATTTGCTCTCGAGTTGACAGTGGCCATATACTAATATGAACTTTGAAAATTTATAACTAATTTTAAAAAAATTAAAATCGTATATATGATATTTTTTTGGAAAGCTCTGGAGCAACTCATGACTAAAAATAATTCTAAACCAAGAAAATAGCATTTAATTTATGAAAAACAATAGAATAGATCAAGTCATGCTCTCAAATAGCAGTAGACCCTAGAACTTCAAAAATTCATAACTCTTTTTATACTAATCCAAATTGAGTGCTCTCAGTGGCTATGGAAAGCTTATGATATCTACTTTATACTTATAAAATTTCGTAAGTATTGGATTTTATTTGGCTTTCAAGAGACCCTAAAACCAAAACTGACTATATGAATAGTAACCTTGATAATTCTACAGAATTTGGCCAAATTTAAAAAATCATGATAAATTTTATAGAGTTCCAAATTCAGTGTTCTTTAACTTTATGAAAAGCTCTAGTTAAGACCTATTTGCTAGCCAAATTTCATGCAACAACTCATCCATTTGGTCTGACTTTAGTTCAGGTCAAGAAATGGTTAATTTGAAGTCTATAAAAGGGGCTCATCATGCGCCAAATAGCTTTCTTATCATTCCACAACCACTTGAGCACGTCTAAAAGTATAATTACAGCCTATAAAAGCATCTCAAATGATCTAAATTACAATGGGGCTTATTCTCACCTTTCTACTTACATTTATACACATGAACATAATGGCATATAGATGGCAAAAACTCATATATTCATTCATATGGTTTCAAAATGGATACATTCATCATATTTACATGCATTTGAACATGTTTAAAGGTCTACATCATAGGGTTACAAATTTTGACATCAATATGCCATAAAAATGCCTAATTATCTATTTCATTGCCAAAGTCTTAATCTTCAAGATGTTTGGCCTACATTTATTGGTCTACTTGACTCACCTAGACATAGTTAGACATATGTAGGGAAAGAGAGAAATTCAAATAATTCCAATAGCTCTTTACCCTTTCAAATATACATAAAGGATGCAATTTCATGTCAAAGAATGCATGTATGGATTTAAGCTACAAATGAACATGCAAAAATCATTTTTCTTGTCATATGAACTCATACATGTCAAACATAGGCTCTCAAGGGCATTGGTCTAGTCTCACTCAATTTCTTTGGGACTTTTATCTTCACTCTTCTTAAGATTTTTGGCTTTGTCTCACCCATTTCTATGGACTTTTAGCTTATCCTCTCCTATGTTAAATTGAAACTCTTTTTTCTTTTCTATTTAATCTCTAACTCTCATTTATATTTTGGTTATATAAGAACTAAAAGAAAGAAGATAGAAAAAAAAAGGTAAGAAGTAACGAAAGATCAAACCCAACCATTAATCCATCAATTGTGGATACAATTCATGGAGAATTAGGATCGTGAACTCAGAAATCAAGTTGTTGAGAGGCTTAACTCTCAAATTCAGAACTTCTTAACTTAGGTACATATCTTTCCTTTTCAGTCTTTCTCAATTTCTTCTTTACTGATTCAACCATATCACCTATTATGATTAAAGAAGATAATTTTTCTTCATATCTCTTTCACACTTTCAAAATAAAAATTTAAATGTTTTAAGTGTATATAAGGTTTTACACTATGCAATCTTAAAATTCTTGAAGTGGAGAATTTAATTTCTAGTAAAGGTTGAACATGGCTCTACCGCAAACATTTTGTAATTTGATCTCTCAATTAAACGTTTAATTATTTAATTATATTTTTAATTTTTACATTTTAACATTTAATCATATATATTTGGATCGATGATACAAGAGTAAAGCCAGGCTTTAGAAACTCTATGCTTTTCTTACTATGTGTCTCGGTGTTGTTAAGGTGTTATCAATGTTTTTAAAATTAGACTGGTCATTGAATCAGTGGAATCACTGATTCATGGTTCATTGATCGAACCGTAGTTAAATCATGATCGAATCGATAATAATTAAATATATTTTTTAAATTTTATATATTAAACTTTTAATATAAAAAATAAAAATGAGTAAATTTTAAATATTTGATTATTAACTCAATATTTTTTAAAATGTATGAGAGATTAATTTTTAATTGAAAAACAAAAATTATTTATAATTAAAAGTTAATAACATTTAATATTAAATTTTTAGAGTTCTTAAATTGTATTAAAATTTCATTTATTATTAAATAATAGTAATTTTAACCAAATATTTTTATATTTAAGAGAAATACTATCAAGAAATAAGATGTAATAAAAAGAAAACATTAAAAATAATTAAGTATATACTTTTTATTTATTTTATATTATCTTTTTTAAATTTTTTTATATTTAATCTCTTCTTTTTTTAGTATTTTTTATTTTTAATTTATTAAATTTATTTAAAATAAACTATCCTATTATATAAAAAAATTCAAAAAAAATACTAACTGATTTAAACCAATTTTTAACCGGTCTAATTTTAATTGATTTAGTTAATTTTTGACCAATTTAATTGACTTTTTATCGATTTTTTATTTGATTGATTTTTAGATCAATCAAATTGAATCAAGAACTAATTTCCGGTCCAATTAATCGAATCCGCCGTCCAATCCAATGTTTTTAACAATGAATGTTATCATATGTGACATTCAATTATGCTATGGTACGCTTGAAGCGTGAATATCCAAAGAAAGGGGGATTTTTCACAATTTTTATTTACATTATGAACAGTGTAATGGCACGTATTTTCCTAATACTGTGCTCCTCTACAGCTGCTTTCCTGTGGATATCGACTGTATTCGCTTTGCGAGCCGCTATAGCGGACAAATGATGACGTTAGATGTCATCATGATTGTTTCGTTGCTTATTATCACTTTTGATGTCTAGATTTAAGTGTACCAATCATACCCTCTTTTTTTTTAAACTTTATTGTATAAATAAAACCTTTTATATTCTCTCTCTCAAAATTTATGCTAACCATGCATATCTTGGTATTTAAAACCAGGTTTTAAATATTAATTAGATCTATGTAACAGAAAAACAACATAAAGATCTATCAAATATGTGAACGTCGCTATGAGAGTGATTAAAAAAAAATCGTCTCTAGGAATTCCGACTTAAAATTGATCATACAATCTATATGTCTAATGGAGACAAACATTATTTAGTCAAGTATGTGGATAATATTTGAAAAAAATAATTTATAATAAAAAATTTAACTGTGAAAAAAATTTATATTTTAAAAATTATAAATGTATTATATAGTTAAAATTTTCAAAATATAAGCTTTTCTCACAGTTAAATTTTTTATCTTTACAATTACAATTTTTATCTTATATATTAAACTTTAAACTCTAAAATGTAAAAAAAAAAAAAAAAAAGTTAAAAATGTTGAAAATTTGGTTAGTGCAGTAGGATCCTTCTATTTACACAGATATATTCCCATTATTCTATTTGAATGAAGACTTTGTTTTTGGGTCTTTAATCAAGTTAGTTATTCTATTTGAATATGTTAATATCATTCCCAAACACAATATCCAGACTTTAATGATTGCTTTTGGAGCCTGTTTGACACCAAAAAAAAAAACAGAAAAAAAAAGAAAAAAAAATATGATTTTGTATATAAAAAATTATTTTTATATTTATACCTTTTAAAAAATAAATATTATTAAATAATTATTATAAAAATATGACAAACATTGCATAATTTTTTTTTCCATTTTTTCATAATGATCCCAAATAGAACTTTAAAGATTCATGGTCTCTTCCTACGTCCACGACGCTAGTCCAATCTGCTATTTATTGTAATTGGGTCAATGGCCTTCATCTGCTCCCACATCCAAATTCTGATTTACTGGTTTATCCCATTTTATATATATAGACACGCACACACACTACAAAAAAATATAGAATTTGTGGCGACAAAAGTCGTCGCAAAAATTATTTAGCGACGACACTGTAGTCGTTGCTAAGTCGTCGCAATTACAACCGTTGCTAAAGAGATTTAATGGCTAAAAAATTGTCGTTACTAAAAAGACTTTTTGCGACTACAAAAATCGCCCCTAAATATATATAATTTTGCCGCTAAAACTGCTAAACTATTGGGACCACAGCATTTAGAAGCAACAAATTTTGCTGATAAAGGTTCATAAAGATTCATGTCGTCACAAAAAATATTTTTAGAAGCAAAAAAAGTCGTCACTAAATATATGGTTTTAGCAGCAACAAATATCTTTTGACATTAAAAATTTTTAGTGACGACTTTTGCTAATAGTTGTGGTCACTAAATGTATATTTTTAGCAACGACTTTTTAGTTTAAAAGATTTAGCAATGACCTTTTCGCCATAAAAATCCTTTTATTTGGCCTTTTAAAAAGCTTTCATTGGGAATCTTTAGCGACTACATGTACTTTAACGCTTAATGTTATTTTAGCAGCGACATTAGTAGTCGCTGAAATTCTTTTTAGTGTATATTTAGAAGAATTAGTGACGAGTATTATCGTCGCTAAATGTATACTTTTAGTGGCAAAATATTTTGATGTCGCTAAATGCCTATTTTTGCAACGAATCATTCTTTTGCCGCTAAAGTTTTTTTTTTAGCATCAATCTTTTATGTTGCCACTAAATATGTCGTTAGCATCAACTATTATCAACAATATTGGTATACTATTAGCGACAACTTTAGTCACCGCTAAAAAAATTATTTTATTTTTTTTCAAATTTTTAATATTTTTTTAATTATTTTCTTCAATCCTGTTTAATAAAATAGATTTTATAATATTATAAATGGTGAAAAATAAATTTTTTAAATCTCTAATAACATATACCATTTTACAAAATCTAATATTTAAAAATACATAAGCCAAAAAAGAGCAAATCAAACTTTGCTAATAAGTTTGATATATACATTACTGCAGATGTCCATCAAACAAGTATAAATACAAAAACTTGTCATATGAATATTTTTTTAAACTCACTCATACACTCCACTATTTAATGTTTAAAATAACATTACAATATTACTAAACAAAAGGAAAAGAGCAAGAAGTTAATATTGGCAATTGCTTGAATTTTCGTAATTCAAGGGAAGGGCATTAGCATTCAATCTAGACACTTTATTTTGTTTTGTAAATGTCAAAACTTTCTCCATCAAAGCAATTACCTGCGTGACAAATTAAGACCACATTCCAATTTTAGTAAAACATAATGTTTGAAAGACTATGTATGCCATAAATAAATTAATGTCAAAAGTTTAAAAAGAAATGGTGTTATAAATTAAGATGCATTATTTGTGTTAGTTGAATAATCAATCATTAAAACTCTTAATTATTCACAAAATTATTAAGTTTCTCCACTTGAAGCATTGTTCATCATAGGTACATTTCCTTACTGAAAAAAAAAAACATAACACTAAGTTTTTTAATATTGAAAAGAAAAAGAGTCCCACACTAAGGTTACAAGGCATTTATTTGTACACTGTCCATTGGTTATTAAAGAAATTTATAATAAAAACTCAAATACGATGAAGGTTGGACTCCTTGACAATAAACTTTGAAAATAAAGACTAACTATGGTATAAACTAATAATGATAAAAGATAAATACAAGACTTAACAATAATAAACTTGTGAGTCATAAAGGTTGTGCAAGCTTAAACTTTGTACAAGTGAAAACCCAAATGAGTACAGAGACGAAGAACAACCAACTCAAATAAAAGAAACTAGCATTCTCCTTAATGAAATAATTCTATGAGCAACATGTTAACTTTATGGATAGAAGTCAACCCCCACGAAGAGTCAAGATGACCTAAAATTTTTAAAAAGAAATTAAAAAAAAGTAATTATAAATTGGCTAAAACACACAAAAAGTTGCCACATGCTAGTTTAAGGGGGTTTAAAATGTTGCACTTCTCCAACAAAATTCTGCTAATAAGACAACAAAATTTGAGAAAGGTGTGAAAGGCAACACCTAAATAGGAACATCACCAAGGACATTGAATAAGTGCAAACAATGGCTTAGGATAGAATGCAGATGCCTGCAAAGAAGTTGTGCCAGTAGAAAAGACCAAAAAACAACATTTCTAAGGGCAGGTTAAGTGAATAACACTGCTAATCAGCAATTATAATGATACACAGCCGAAGAAACAATCAAATAAGAGTGTAGCCACTATGATGCACCAGAGGAAGAGTGGCCAGAAAGGTGCATAGCCAGAGAAAAGAGTGGCTGGAAAACCATCAGAAAAGAGACTGGAGTCAGTCAACATACAATTTTAGATGAAAGGTAGTGCTAGAAAGAATCAAACAAACCTAAGATAGTGCTAACTGTGACCAGAAGGATGCACAATCAATGGGTCATGGTTGTTGGTAGGATTGCCAATGATGGCTAGTAAAAAAGCCAGGAAATAGACAACATAGTATTACGATATGAGAAAGTGGCCAAGAAACACACCAAAGAAGCTAGACCAAGACCGAAACACCATGAAGGGTCATGATCCAAGACAAATAGAGGCTAGAAGGGAGTCAAGGAGGGTTGGTCAAACTGAAAAATAGTAAGGATAAGAATATTGTTGGTAAAATTCACAACGATGGCCAGTAAAAAAGATGGGGAGAAAAATTGACACATAAAAAATCATGTCTACCAAAACAGAAGTTATGAGTATGATGGATGATAAGGCCCTAATACCATGTTGAAATGTAGGTTAAAACAGAAAGATGGTGCATAGGACTAAGGACGGAGTGCACACACTCTCACTGTGGCATCCTCCTCTCTTCTTTTAATCACAATACTTTGAAAATAGAGATTAACAAGAAGTTAAACTCTTAAACATAATAAAAGATAATTGTAAGACAGGAAGAGAATAATAAACACTAACTCCTAGATAATAATAAACTTATAATCTATAAAGCAATAACACATCAACATCCCAAATTTCAAAAGATAAAAAATATGATGCAACATGGCGCACACACACACACACATATACACATATATATCCTATGGTATTTTTAAACCTTCCACTAGTGATATACTTTTAAAGAAAAACACAATCATAAATCTTCTATATTCTATGTATCTTACATTGTTATTTTCTTAAAAAAAGAATCTACAAAATAGAAGTTGTTGAACTATATCATTCAATCAAATTATTCATGTATAATAAAAAAAATTAAGAACTTATATCATCAAGATAAGGGTATTTAATCTCTCGTTCTACTTTATTTTCTGGTCCTTTTCCCTTTTCTTGGGTCATCTGTGTGCGAATCTAAGCCATAAAAAGATATTATTTTACTAACACATCTGTACTTATGAACACAAGATGCTAGTGCGCCATAAAGGTGTTGATATCTGACACACCTATAAATAGGAATGTTCGTGCTTCATAGTACATAATCTTTAGGAGTTGCACTTCGATAGTTTCTTAACAGCTACCTTGTGTAACAAGTCTTCAAGGTTTTGGGTGAACAATGGCCTTGCCATTCATCATTGGAGTAGATTCTCCTCAAAGATCTTAGGGATTTGGTATAAATAAGAAGGCCAAAATCCCGTAGTGGTGTGCAGCCTCAACAGTTTAATTGAGTATTTGGTAGGAGAGGAATACTTATGTTTTAATGATATCTTGATAAGTTTACAAATACCATGTGATAGAGGTGTGTTTCAAGCTTCCCCGATGGTGCTCTAACCATAGTTACAGTTGCTTTAAATCGCAAGCAAACAGTCTTTGGGCAAACATATAGAAGGATTACTCTCAATGCTCAAGTTTTACCATATTATAAATAAAATTATATGACACAAGCAATAAAACGAAATTCTAATGGTAGGTTTGAAACTAGTCTTTCCTAAACAAGAGGAGCTTACTTTTCATATCTAACCACTAAAATCATCATATGCAATATGCCATATCAACAGCAACCCTGGCAGAAGGTAAAACCCACCATAGCATCGAAGACAGGTATACCATAAGAATTATTAGGTTGCATTAAACATAATATCATTGATTCTGTCAATACTAATATCTGAAATGGACTCAATGGCCTTCTCGTCTCCCTCTACAGAACAATTAGGACACAAGGGATCCCTACTGAATTCATTTGAAATAAGAAATGTTGAAATTAATTATCATGAAACTATAACAAATGTATTAGATCCAAACAGCACCACCTTAACAACAGAAAAATCGGAATAAAAGCCTCAATTTCCAAAAGGCCATAAAACAGACAACTTTTAGTGCAGAAAAACAAATTGTGAAAAGTATTCACATGAGATACATAAAAAGTAATCCACTGAACAGAAAAGGACAAAAGGCTTATGAAAAAATAACGAGACCTGTATCACCAAAGAAATCAATATCTAACTCACCATAAATTGTGTTCAAAGATGTAGGGGAAGGTGTTGACATAAAGTTGAGGCCAATGTAGAATCCCAACCCTAACACAATGGTCAACATAGCATAGGTTGGCATTACCAGAGCCCAATATCTGTAAAGCAAAAGTAACTAAAGTTTTCCATATATTTTGTCATAAACAGTTGAATTGGCAATGCTTTTCCATTTATTTTCTTTATGAACTCCTACGAGAAAGAGTTGAGAGATAGGTCCCCCTTAACCCAAAGCCCTACTTCATGTGACAGCTAAATGAAGAGCTGATTACCTGATTACACCTGTTTCTTGAAACTTGACAGAGTTTACCTTAGTACAACCAAAAGAAACCAGTCTAAAATTCATCTCATTTGAAATTATTCTCAAAGAATTTGTTAGTTTATCATGCACCAAAACAATTACATACAGCAGAAGGGAGCCCTGAACGTTGCCTAAGCTTCTAATAATAGCAGAAGTTAAGCGGTCTAACCTGCTTGGGTAGTATGAGATCCCAATAAAGTGTAGCCAAGACTCCGGAACATATGCCCATAGCAAGAAGATAACTACTCATAAAGAAAATTGGAAATATATTTAAAAATCATGAAATTCTAGATGAACATCACTAGAACATTGAGTGACAAAGCCAACTATTTTTTTCCTTATTTCAAGTTACAAGCAAAGATAAAGAGCTTGTGCACCTATAATCCAAGACATGAGGTAACTCATACAAAAGTAGCAAACTATATCAAATAGTGAAAGTTAGCTCATAAAACACTTCATATAAAATTTATTAAATATTTTAAGAATGATTATGCAACTAACCTTATTCTACTTAATCTCATTAATGTTATGTCTTATAGTATTACTAGTATCACCAAGTAAAAAGTACACAGAAAAGCATTCTCTTCTTTGTTAATTTAAAAAAAAAAAAAAGAGTAGTGTCAAAAGCAAAATATTAATAAATATATGACATATCATACCAAAATTTTGCTTGAAGGTCAGTATGTACTTGAAAAATATTCTAGTGCAACAAAGAAAAGTATTTATAAAAACAATTTTGTTTAAATGCATATAACAATAAGTAAACCAACATTTGTCATTTTATTAGTAATAAGAATGAAAGAAGTACAAGAGAAAAGGATAAGTTACCCTCCTAAAAGGTAAGGAAAAAGATCAAAAGGGAACAAACAATCTCTCTACATATCCAACCAAAAAACCCCCCTAAAATTACCATTAGAAGACTTCATGGTCCTCATCAAAGCTCAAAAGACCACCTCTTCCCACAAAATCAGGTATTATTCTACACCCATAGACACTAAATATCAGCATACAATACAAACTTCAAAGAGCCTTTCACTTTACTCCTCCTAAAACCTCTAATATGATAAGTAAACCAGCTTTATTTTAATTATACATGGTTGACTTCATCAGATACATAAAAGGTCCAGATACCCGTGTACATTTAGACCACCTCAGGCTTGATCAATGAATCACACTAATATGCCATAAGTATACATAGATGACAACTGAATGAAACCAAAACATATGTAGGACAGTTATCAATACAGTTATAAATGTATTGACTTCAAACTCAAGAAAGTAACTAACTTCTTAAAAATAAGTAGCCTTGTGCCTGGCAAACACAGACTAGTTACAAACAAATTCAAGATACAAAAATATCTACCATCATTCAGTAGTAATTGAAAAAAGTAAAGTATTCTAACAAAGTCACATTATCAAAAAGAACTCAAATAAAGACAAAAAGAAGCTAGTCAAGTTATATTTATCAAAAGCATGATATTAAACAAGACCTGAAGCAACAACAATCGTTATGGATCCCACAAAACCATAAACTTCTGAAGGCTTTGGCCCATGCTCTCCAGATAATCCAAACCCAGTTTTGTCATCTGGATCTTGAAAGGAGACAGTTGCCCACCGCTATTTTGACAGACTGAGGATTCTTCTAGGACTGTTGACAGAATGGGGACTTTCCATAATATTACCTTTCAATTGCTTAAACTTCTCACATACACGAGTTGCACTGTATTGAATCAGAAAATCAGGCAAATTCAAGAGTCCTACAATTGCTGTAAAAAAATAGGTGAGTAATCATATCCATAACAGCAAAGACAAAATTATGAAGGAAGGAAGAAAAAGTATCAAGAAAGTGTAGGTTTAAAAAGCAATGAAAGATTGAGAATTGATCTGATCCTAAAACCCTTTACTTTGGATTAGATTAAATTACCATATTAATGTCTAGAAGATTGCTTGGATTCTTACAATTTATTGAATTTAATGAAATTTTAATATCAGGGCTGAGGGATATTCTGACCATTTTGATTTTCTAATTTGTTGGCTATAATATGGCTGACAAGATTTCTTTATGAATTTCAACATGATTCTAGACATTTTAGTACCGTGCTAGATTGGATTGCAACCAAAATTGAATTCACAGCTTAAATACACGTGGACAAGTGATTCCAACAAGCAGTAGAGGAACAATGAAATTAGATGTATTGGGTGCATTGTATAATACTGGACTAGAAAATATAAATGCGATAAGACCTTATATGATGTTTGGTATGCACGGTGGATTGTTTAAACTTATCCTGTCAAGACCTATCATATGGCTATCACCATATAACACTATGCAGTATAAACTAAAACCATTCATGGGGTGTGCCAGGCTTGGATCAGGCCCAAGCCCATATTAATTTCAGCACAACACCATGTGGTCACAATTTATTTTTTAGTGATTAAA
Organism: Erythrophleum fordii; assembly: GCA_032878935.1. Lineage (NCBI taxonomy): Eukaryota > Viridiplantae > Streptophyta > Magnoliopsida > Fabales > Fabaceae > Erythrophleum > Erythrophleum fordii. The sequence continues at coordinate 14,479,393 of JAVQMF010000047.1, read as the reverse complement.
AGACACAAGTCAACTTCTTTAAGAAAATATTGAAATTAAAACTACGTTCACTATATAACACTATGCAATATAAACTAGATCAGTTCATCAGTTGAGCCGGGCCTAGGCCCAGGCCCATATTAATTGTGGCCCATTGTCATTAAAACATACAAGGTAACTTTAAAAAAAAAAAGATTGAAATTAAAACTACAACATATTGGAATCTAATTGTTTATGACCATAGAAAAACAGAAAGTATTCCACAGGTGGTTCAATCCACACAACCTACATTCTAGACAACTAATAAATACTAGGTACATTAATTTTTTATCAAAAGCTAAAACACCTTCATAAATCAACAAGATCTTAAAATGTGATTTACCATTATAAACTCAAAAAAAATGCCTAAGCATGTAGGCCAAAAAGAAAAAATAATCAAAACAATTAATACCCCAGTTTAAAGAAGATATAATACAAGAGTTTTAACTTGAGTACAAATAGATCAAAGCTTCCCAATAAGATGTTCATAGTTCACATTAATGAAGAAAACCACATAACTATCATTCCCTGAAAACGAGTTATTTTAGGCAATCAATGAAATAGAAAGCATATCAATACATTCAAAGCACTGCAACCTGTTACATTGATAAGTTCAAACATGAAACAGAAAAATGCAGACGAACTTGAGAATCTGATAAGTTGGAAGAAAAGCAGTTTTCTTTCATAATTACAACTTAAAGCAAACAAACTTAAGATAATGGATATATGCCTACTAGTCAATCTAACATAATCTGCAACTATATCTGACCACAGCACTCGAAGAAAGGCCACAAAGCAGAAACAGAAAGCACTCAAATTGGTAGATATATATTTCCAGGGTCCAGCCAATAATTAAGAATGATAATTCCAACATAAAAGCTCAACTATATCTAACAAAGAATCATAAAGTCAGAACTTCTAACAAACAAAAATGGGAACACATAGGGTCATCCCTGAAAATGAATCATAAAGTATAAAAGTTATGCAACTAGTACAATTATCTCAATATACAAAGAAAAAGCATGACATTGTAGACTACTCTGTTTTAACTTCCACAGCACTCTTACCATCTTGGTTCATAATAAAATCCCTCTTATCAATAGATTCCAAGGATAAGGAAAAGTAAAAATTTATCACCAATTTTTTTTTTCTTTTCATGTGAATTATATCAAATGCAGAAGAGGCCATCCATGAAAGGAGCCTCATTTCGTTAATTGTCAAAGGGTGATCCAACCCTTTGAGTAAAATATTTAAGAGATAATATTTCAAAGGGTGGGACACCTTACATAGATATTTTCCTTCGGGCAAACCATATTGCAACAAGCTAAATACTCTATACTGTAACGGACAGATGAACCCTCACAAGGAGGGGGATTTTTAAAGACAAGGGAACACAAATCTGAAATTACAATTCTAAAGCTCGGGTGCAAAAGGTTATGTTCTATAAAAATAAAATCTACCAGGAAAGCACAAAGTTAGAGTTAACTTTCAGCCTCAAAATGGATCTTAAGCACCCAGGGAAGAATGCAGAAGCAAGAAGTAATGGCTTTGAAATCCCAACGTCCCACTTTCCTTCCTTAAACTCCAAAGCTAGACAGAACAGCTGCAGAAGGCACAGAATAGCTGTAGCAATAAATTCGAGCCCAGCCCAGCCTGTTAATGATCATAGTGTTGCTGTCGCTTTGTTCCAACGTTGAGCAGAAGCACGCATTTGAAGCATTTTGTTTATAAATAAATAGGAATTTCTTTTTCACACCCCCGCCCTCTCTTGCAACTGAACTGAAAAAATAATTAAATAAGTAATATCCAAATATTCCAGTCACGCTTTTTCAATTTCACTGCAACTGCATATATTTGTAAGATAAATCAGAAGCAAAATGCTAATAAATATAATACAAGTTGCACACACTATCAAACTCTTTTATTTGTTTTCTGTGTTGAGCTGTTGTAATGCAATTGGATGAAAAAAGACATCATTAATTGAGCTGCTAAACCCTGCTGTTTTTGCCCCCATCGTAGCCACCCCTTATGAATCGTACGATTTTGATTACTATGCTCTACTCTTGTTCGTATGATTTTGAAAAAAGACACCATTAATCGTGAATCGTACGATTTTGATTACTATGCTCTACTCTTATTCTCAGACTAAGCACAATAAAATGGTTGACTGAATCTTATTTCTGTTCCTTGTAATTGTCCCGATGACATAGCAACGAGATAGTGGTGAACCCAATTCCAGCAATAATTATAGCTTAAGGCCATGTTTGGAAGTCCTATAAATAACAGAATGGAATTGAATGGAAAGGGAAAGAAGGGAACAATTTAAATTTCCCTTCCCTAGGTTTGGAAGTTTAATACGGAAATGGATAGAGATTCCCTTCCCTTTGTTTGGGAGTAATACTAAAAATGAATGGAAGGGTAAGTATTATAGATACTATATGGCAATATAATCCTTTTACACTAATATATTGAAATGAGTGGATTGCCTTGAGAAGATGAATAAATTACTCGAGTTACAAGTCTAAACATATGTTTTTATGTTTCTCTTTTCTGGGTTTTCTTAGATTATCTTTTTCTAATAAGTAATATATCAATATATCATTACAATCTCAACAAAAGAGGTAAATGAAAATCAGTGAGTTCCACAATCAAAAAAGGGATGAGAATTTCTTATACCATCTAAATATAGAAATGATAATTCTATATACATAATCAGTTTTGTGGAAAGAAATAGGGTGGAAGTTACCTCCTCGAAGAATAAATGTGTTCAAGATTGCAATGTATTTTGAGCAAAAAATTTAGTTTGGGATAAACTGATAAAGTATATCCTAAATTAGGTTATAAAATTTAGAGGATAAAAATGTCCGTTCTAAAAATTAGTGTTTCACCCCTCAATTTGGGAGGGAACAAACATTAGTGTTATGAGAAGGAAAAGGAAGGGATGTAAAAAGTTCCATTCCTTCATTTTGAGAAGTTCCCTTTCTATCCCTTCCATTCAATCGATTTCCATCCATCCATACACATTGTAAGAGCTCAAACTCCACAAAATTGATTTCCTTGATTCTTCTTAACAAAATCCCAGAACAAGACCAAACGATAAACCTAACCAAAACTGGGTTTCACTCCCGAAAAACTAGAAAATAACAATGGATCAAAAATCAGAAATTGATTTCACCCAAATCAAGACATAGTTGATCAATAACAAAGAACAAAAACCAACAAGAACCGATATGGAAAAAATCCAAAAATGGGGAGCGAAACCGAAAAACCCTTACCAGGAGAAATCTGGAAAAGGAAAGAACGAAAGTGGCGTGGCGACGAATAGAACACAGAAAGCGGCACCCGCGCGGCCAAGAATGGAGGCGAGCAAGCGGCTGACGGTGGCTAGGGTCCGAAGTCAGAGAAGTGAACAAGGGTAGGTAACAAACGGAAGTGCCGATTGAAGGAATTAGGGCTTACCGAAGGGATTGGGCCGTCATCTTCTCTTTTTTTTTTAATTAAAATAAATAATAAAATTTTATTTTATTTTTTAAAAAAAATATAACACCTACTTTCATATTTTTCAGGGAAATAGATATTTTGTTACACTTCAAATATCAAATTTTTTTGTTATATTAAAGTTGATATGTAGATTTTATAATTAGATATTAATTTAAAAATAAGACATTTTTTATTTTAAAAAATTTGAAAAAAAGTACTTCATTTATTTATTGCATGCTAATTAATTTATTTTAGTTTTTAGTTCAATATAAATAGATATAAATTTTATTTTGAAACTCCATATTGAGATGTCGATTAAAATTGCAGTGAAATTACTTGAAAAATGGAATCATGTGCCATAGTTATCACAGTAAATTAATAAATTGTGCATATCTTATAAATTTAAATTAAGTTAAGAAATAAATTTCTTACGAAAGATTTTACGTTTAATTGATTTTTTTTGGTTTCCTCTTTTTTTGTTTTATATTTAGAAATTCATCTATACATATTTAATTATATTTAGAACAAATTAATTATTTTAGTTCAAAAATAAAAAATTTAGCAAACTTATTATTTATAATAAAAATATTATATTTATTTATTATAAAACATGAGATATTATATTTGAACAAATAAAATAAGATTTTTTTTCAAGTACATATGAAAATGTACTCATCGTTGAACAGTGCAAAAATACAAACTGTGGACAACATAATAAATTTTTTAATGCATGCTTGAATTCTCATTACAAAATTACGTTTACGTAAAAACCCTTAGCGTATGTTTGATTACATATTGAAAAAGGTCAAAACGCAATTTTAGACAAAAGCAACAAATTATTACTTCTACGTGAAATGGGTTTCAAATGTGATTTTTCTAGTTCCTTGAGGCGCAGCCAAACATTTTAATTATCACTTATTTTTATATTTTAATTATTTATACATTTATAAATAAATAATTTTAATTAAAGAATAAAATAAAATAATAAAATATTAATTTCTCAACATATTTTATTTATTTCATTTAAATAATTTATTACTTTAAACTTTTAACACTTGAAACACCGCTTTTCATTAACTTTCTCCTACAACGTGGCAAGCTCCTAGATATGTGATGGAATCGACGGCCTACAATTGAGAAAAATGAGCGCTCATTTTCGCGCCGCAAATTGAGCAAATCTGCACCCAAAAGCACACATCAGATCTTAGCAAAATGAGAAGCAGCCATAAACCAAGCTAAATCAGGAGAAAATTCATAGATCTTTGAAATTAGGCACGAGGCTATGGCTAATTGGATAATGGGTACTTAATCTGCAGAAGAGGAAGCACGAAGATGAAGCAGAAGAGAAAGACGCAGCCCAAAGCACGAAACTAAATCCGTCGTTGCTGGCTCCCTAGCTACTGCCATCGGCTGTGGAGAGTTAACAAAACGGGCTTTCTTTTTCAAATGGACCCTTCTCTCTTTTTAATTGGAGATTCATTTTCGATTTTTCAAAAGGTTGGATGTCCAAATTAACAAAGAGATTAAGAAAACAACGATAATAATGGTGATGAATGAATTTTAATATTTATTTATTTTTATATTAAATATTTCTAAATCATGTATAAAATTATTATATTTTATTGTTGAGAATATTTAATTTTTTCTTTATAACCATGTGAAGTTTATGAAGACTAACAAAGCTTATAAATGATTGAAATGAGATGAGAACCTTTTGATTATTTTATTATATTTTTTTCATATACATTGTGTATGTGTATATAAGTATGTATTATGATGTCTTGGTCTTCCTTACCTCAGCCTCACTTCCCTCCTTTTTTGAATTCTCTTTTTCAACTTCTTTTACATTTCACCCAACTTCCTTTCATTTCTATATTTTTACGAGGTAAATTGTTGAACCTTGGTAATTACTCCCTCCGTCTTTTTTATTAGAAACAAAAAATTATTTCACTAGTATTAAAAAAAATAGTTAATATTAGTTTAACTCATTAATTAGGTTCAAATTTAATAATTTTTTTATTTTATCTATTTTTATTTTGCATAAGAAAATGTTATGCATCGTTAAGTATATTTAATGTAATAATAAATAAAGGGTAAAAAAATTTATTATTTAATAAAGTAAAAAAATATACCATATTTCTTATATTTTAGGATAAAAAAAATCTCTTCAGATTTCTTTATAAAAAGGACCGGAGGGAGTATCTCATTAATTTGTATTTTAATTACTCTGTGCCAATTAAATTTTAAAAACTTTTGTTAAAAGATATAACTCAAATTTTATATTGTTTTATCTAAATGTATTAATGGAGTTTTTCATCATTCTCATTCAAAAACTAACCAAACGTTCACATTCCTCCTCTGGTTCATAATAAATCTAAAACTCAAGGGACAATTAAAAAATAAGAGATTACTCCGAATGATCAAGTTTCTACCAAATCATAGCAATGTTGTTACTTGTAAGTCAATAATATAAAAAATAAATACGAGAGCCCGTGAAATTGTTAGTTGGAAGTTCCTAACCCTCTAAAGGAATTATGATTTTAGATAATTTCAGGTGCATTTCATCATTGTTTATCACATAATTGTAATATTGTATATTATAACTTATTAATAATTGAAAATTGTAGAAATATTATTGTTGGTAACTCCAATATCATCATGAAATTTGGAAGAACTTCAAATTAAAAGCAATTAATTATTTGAAAGATTTGATCGGTAATGCACCAGAAGATATGAAATGACTAATTTGGATTAGATATTCCATTTGAATTGAATTGTGTATACAATGAAATTTCGACAAAAAGTCAACAAAAGATAAAAAATAAAGCATTTACTTTTTTATTTTGTCTCATCTTGCATATTAAAGGATGTATTTCAATAATAAAGGAAGTTAAAAAATTAGTAACTAATTTTATTTTTTAACTAATGATATATTATTTAAATTATATATTTAACTATTGACATTTTATGTTATGCATAAAAAATACAAGAATTAGGTAGGCCACCTACACTAATAGAGATATTCTTTTGCAACTCAAAATCTAGGTAATAGTTGGGTTGACAAAAACTGAAAACTATATATGTAAGCATAATTTTATATCTAATTTATACATCTCCTTGTACCTTTACATGTTTTGACTTTTCAAAATGATTATATGAGCCTTAAAAGTGTAGGAGAGAGTTCTAATCCTCTACTATTAGAGTTGAATTTATGGATACAATGTGCCAATGGCCAAAAGAAAAAAAAAAAGATAAAATGTATAACATTCCTAAAATTAGACCATTAATTAAATTAATATTAGACTAATTAAATAATAAAGAATATCTAGTTGATAATTACATAAAGTAATACCTGATCTTTCTTAATATGAGGAATTTATTAGGAATATAACAAAATTTTATGAGCTTCATTTAAAGTTTAATAAGAATTTTTAGAAATTTCTATGAATTAACTAGAAATAATTAAATAATAAAGAACTAACCAACAAATATTTCAAACAGGAATTTCAATGAATTTCTTAAACATTTAAAGTTTTAAAAATATAAAAAAATATTTAAAAAATAAAAATATTGAGTTAAAATTTAAAAATTAAAATAAAATTTTAAGACAAAAATATATAATTTTCACTAAAGTCAAATTACAATTTTAGTCAAATGAAAAAAAATTGACTCCTTTGTACGCTATGTGCAGGGGAAGACATTCATTCGTGCAATATCTCATACCAAGTAAACTTCTTTTTTTTTTTTGGCTTGCACAGTAAGACAATTCTAAAGCTACAACAAGTGTAAGATTTGAAACGTTCCCTTCTAATTAAAATATTAATTATGTGATATAAATAAAGTTGTGTGTATTAAAATACCTATTTAATTAGCATATCTTATATGGATAAGTATTATTATAAATTATTTGAATTTTGTGATTGTGAAATTTTACTTATATGATATTTTTGTGTTTAATTAAAATTTTAGTAGACACATGTTAGAAAAGTTGCGCTAAATAATGATATAATCAGATATTAATTATTTGGTGAAATTAGAATTGATTTAATATCTTGTTAAATAATAAATAGACTTAATAAAATATCTTAAAAACTATTTTATATAGGATATTGAAAATATATATATATATATATATAATATAGATATATATATATATGTAGCATCACTATCTAATTAAAATAGGATAATTATTCTTATGAGATAAAGTAATACATCTTAAATTAATTTAACATATATAAGTGAACATATAAACATCTATTTATACATATATTTATATAATAATAATTATTATTATTCAAATGAAGCATTAGTTGCCTAACACCTTTTATATATACATACACACACACACACACACACACACACACACACACATATATATATATTTGTGTATATATAATATGTAAAACAATAGTTAAAGAAACAATACATAAACACCCCCATAATGGAATTAGGATAGAACATATTATATGAAATAAGCTTGAGGAAAAATGCCACCTAATACTTGCCGGAAAAGTTCATTATATTGCAACATGTGAAATAAATTGGGAAATAGTGGCTGGACACGCTAACATGCATTTAAAACTAAAAATGATTATGGAGACCAGTTGGCCAATTCCTATTGCATTTCCTTTCCTATGCACAGCTCAATGTTTCCCCATTTTCGACGCCCAGTACGTCATAGAAAGAAAAAACGAAGACGCGAGAAAGGGAGAGGAAGCGAGTAAGTGGTGAGGGAAAAAAAAAATTTGCAAAAATAAGTGAAAATTAAAAAATTATGTTTATAAAGTATTTAAAAATAATTTGTGTTGTGTTTAATTTAAGAATTTATTATTAAATGCTTAATATGTTTAATTTAAAATTTATTATTAAATGTTTGGTGTGTTTAATTTAAGAAATTATTATTAAATATTTTGTATATCTAATTTAAAAATTATTATAATTTTTTATATGTTTAATTTATGAATTATTTATTTATTTATAAATTCTCTTAGAACTCTAAAAATTTAAATCATGTAATATGTCACTTAATTCCTTAATAAGGAGATATGCTAAACCCCATATAGAAGGATGTATTGGAACAAAGATTGAAAAGGATTTGCGATAGCCTTTGTCAGTAGATTCGAAGAAGGTTTGAAAATGAGAAAGGGGGAAAGGAGAAAGACGGGGAAAACAAAGAGGTAGGAAACAAAAATTGACTCTAGATTTTACTGTTGAAGTGTTAGTAAAGTTTTATTTGTAATGATATAATATTATTCTAAATATATTGATTGATAATTGATATATAAATAAAAAAAATAGTTTGAGTGATAAAAAATAAAAAATATAGGTTAGGTTTAGAACATAAATTATGAAGAAAATATAAGATTGGAGGGTAAAACTTCAAAATGCCATAACTGTGTACCGTACTCCGTTTGAGGTGATTTTTTTTTTCATTTTGGGTATTTTTTTCGAGATCTACGTGTGGCGAGGTGATTCAGTCACTTATTTTTCTCAAAAAAGTTTGTTTAGGCCTTTAATTTTGTGATTTTTGTTTTTCACTCCTTTCACCAACATTAAAATAAGTCTATAATTATATAATATTTTTTATAATTTACTTAAAATTTATTCTATTTAAGTTCTGAATTTAAGTACTTGACTAACGATAAAGAGAGTAAAAATTAAGAAATACATAACTAAACTCAAAAGTTAATTAAAAATTTAGAATTTTTATTCTTCAATAGCCTAATGTATCTTTTTCTATGATTTACCCATTATATTTTTGTTCTAACTAAAACATTTGAAGTTCTTAATCCTAAATATAAGTTATCCTCCAACTTATCTCTCTAAAATTTGTATATGTTGCTGTCTCAATAAGAAATGCATGCTAAATCATTACACTAGGGCTTATTACATTAGGACTCATTACATTACATTGGGGCTCATCTTTATAAAAAAAAATCATTTAAGGTCTCTCCAAGTTTAAAGCATCAAGAGTAAAGTTCTAAATTCACATCCATGGTTTCCCCTCACAAAAAAATTCATAGAAATCATTATATTTTTTCTGGAATTATAAAGTATCAAGTTTAAAGTCATGGAACATGAAGAAGAAGAAGACATTAATGGATGAAGAAGAAGATAGAATAGGAATTTAAAAGGGTGATCCAACTAAAATTAATGTTGCAATGATAAGAGATTAAGGCGAAGTTCAATCTTTTATCCATTCCTTCTTTTTTTCTCTTTCATTTTTTTCTTTCTTTCTACCTCTTTGTTGTTTACGTTGCTTCAAAAGTTGAAAAGGACCCATTAATAAAATGAATCATAGAAATGGAAATTGAAATTTTAAATATATGGATTTTTTAACATATGAAATGTTAGACATATTAATTTCATGAATTTCAAATTTTGAAATTTTAACTTCTTAAATCAATTAAATCTACTAGGTTTTTTAAACTTAATAAAAATTATATTTTTATTTTTTAATTAATGATTAGCCTTATATATTTGCATATATTAATTATTAACTTTAAAAATATTTTTTTTAACTTAAAAAAATTCTAATTTATTTTTTGTCTTGTATATTTGCATATATTAATTGATACATATAATTTATTCTTTTAATTTAAAATTTTCTAATTTTAAATATTTTTATTTAAAAATAAGTTACAAAAATATTTCATGCAAAAATTTTTAATAAGTAAAAAATTTTGCTTCAAAACTTTTAGCGGCAACTATTTTAGTGACAAATACAATCAGTCATCGCTAAAAGATTTAGCATAAAATATTTTTATTTGACCAAAATTTTGGCACCAGAACTTTTAGTAACGACTAAAAAAAAGTCGTTGTTATAAGATTTCTTTTAATGACAACTAAAACCAGTCGCCGCTAAACATTTTGGCGCACAAATTTTTAATATTTGAACAAAAATTTGACACCAGATCTTTTAGTGACGACTAAAGTTAGTGGTCGCTAAAAGTTGTATTTTAGTAACGATTAAAGTTAGTGGTCGTTAAAAGTTGTGTTTTAATGACAACTAAAACTTGTGGTCACTAAAAGTTTTTTCAGTAATATTTTTAATGGGCAAAAATTTGGCGTTTAGACTTTTAGTGACGACCAGTTATGTCGTCGCTAAATATTATGTTTTAGTGACGACTAAAATTTGTCATCGCTAAAAGTTATGTTTTAGTGACGACTAAAGCTAGTGGTTGCTAAAAGTTATATTTTAGCGACGACTAAAGCTAGTGGTTACTAAAAGTTTTGTCAATAATATTTTTAATGGGCAAAATTTTGGCATTATACTTTTAGTGACGACTAGTTACGTCATCGTTAAATGTTATGCTTTAGTTACGACTAAAGTTTGTCGTCGCTAAATGTTATGCTTTAGTGACGACTAAAGATTGTCGTCGCTAAAAGTTATATTTTAGTGACGACTAAAGCTAGTGGTTGTTAAAAGTTGTGTTTTGAAATATATTTTTTTTGTGGCGACTATGTCGATATCGCCACAAAAAATTTTTAGCGGTGAGTTTTTTATTACTACTAAATAGTTTTAGTGACCATTTTTTTTGTCGCCGGTAAAAATATTTTCAAAATCAAGAATAGTTTTTTAGCGACTACTTTTTTAAGTCGTCACTAAAAGTCGTTACTAAAAGTCTATTTTTTTGTAGTAACACACACACATATATATATACATATATATATGTGTGTGTATATATATATATAATAATTTAATATTTATTTAATAAAATGTCATAATGGAATAAACGAAACAAAATATAACAAAACAATTCAAATCCAAAATAATAGAAAAAGAATATTCATTGGAGGGAAGTATAAATTGGTAAAATTCTACAGAATCAAACCTGTGGAACTTAAAGAATCATGGAAGGAAATAAAAAAAAATTAAAAATAATAATAACAAAAAATAATAGGTAAATAAAAATGAAGTAAAAGGGTTCAGATTCCGAGCAAACAAATTCAAATTTGATTGAAAAAGATCTTTACTTTTCCTAGTGTTTTATTGTGAAGTATAGTTATAATTTTTTCGATCGATCTGTCTATTCATCAAATCAATACAATTCTATCTATCAATATGTATAGTCTTGGACTATAAATAATGATCTTTTCTCAGAGTTTGGCTATATATATATATATATATATGTATACATATACACACATATATATTTATGTATTTATGTATATATATATGTATTTATATATGTATGTACACACACATATATATGTGTGTGTGTGTATGTATGTATGTATGTATGTATATAAACTTTTAATATTTTTTTGTGCAAATTTATCTTTAAGTCTATTATGATAGGAAATAAAGAGTTAATATCATTCATTCTAATAACATAAACTATTAGTTTTTAAAAAGGTAAAATGTTGAAAGGTATCAAAAGTTAATAATATCCTGTCATTTTAATATGTATCGGGTTTATATAAATTAGCACAGAATTGGAATTACAAATTAAAAAGAGAATCTCATAAATTTTTTAATTAGGAAATATATATGTGTTATTATTATATTGCAAATAATCACACAAAATAAGGTTGTTTCCCATTTTTTAATTTTCTTTATTTGCTTAATTAACTATTTTTTAGGTTTATATGTTTTTTTAATCGTGTTCTATTTTTAGAATTTAGGTGTTTTTGGGTCCTCATTTCTTGTCCACACTCTCTTTAATTGTGTGTAGATGATGGACTGAGTGGCATAACTCCTCTTATATTTCCTAAGATCAATTTGAAAGTATGTAATTTTTTTTTTTCTTTGGCCTGATGATTGCACTGGTAGGTAGCTCCTCTGATTCTTGCTAAATTGAGATTGTAATGGAGAGCTTGGTGGCTTAAAATGCCCGGGACATCTCATTGGATTACATTTGCATACTGGGTGTTTGACTATTTGCCTAAAAGAGTTTATCACGCTATAATTTATGGTTTATGTACAAAAGTTTCTAGTTTCAGACCCTCGATGAAGTTGTTGGAAGCATTATGCACAAGAGGAAGATAAAGATGTTAGAGATGAGAACTAGCAGTAGGTTCAGTCAATACCACCATTTTATACAGAACTATAATATCAAGAAAACTCAACCTTTGTACTTGAACTTTTTTTTTTGTGAGAATCATATTTAAAGGGAGTGAATATGTATGATATGTAGAAAATTAAATAATTTAAAAATTTTGCCAATTTAAAAGTAGAGGAGGCGGTGACATCCAATTTTCAAATACACAGAAGATGAAGTCAACAAATAGTCATAAAAAGAATCTTAAAGAGTTGTAGATAAACAAGTGGAAGAATATACATGTATATGTAAAATAAAATAACAATAATCTTTACTAAAAGTAAAGGATGCAAATAGTTATATAATACAATAGAATATTATGCGATAAATGGAGCAAGCAAATACAACATAAAATTAACTTAATTTTTTTAAAAAAGAGAGATCCTCCAAAAATGGAGAATAGAAAAGTGGATAAAGAAGCAACCTTTAAATTTCAAGCAAGCAAATAGTCAAATGGAAGAGGCTGCAATGGAGTGAGTTAGGCGTAAACAAATGTGGGGGAGACAAAGGTAGAGCATACTAGGCATGCATAAAAGTGGAGAGGATAGAGATGAAATGAGTTTGGCATATACAAAAGTGGAAAAGGCAATGGTGAAGTGAGTTAGGCATATACAAAAGCAGAGGGGGTAAAGATGGAGTGAGATAAGCATTACAAAAGTAGAATTAACTAATAACAACAACTCATTGCGCTTAATCATGGTTGGGGCATTCCTTCTTTTAAAAGAAGACTATAAGATGAAGGAAGAAGCTTTTACATCAGATAAAGCATAATTCCACTGTCCTTTCAAGATTGGAAGATAGTGAAGATTGACTTCCTTTTGCAAGATCACTCTTAAATGTGGCAAATCTCCTTTTTTAAGTCTATGAATTGGAAGCAGGAAAGATTGACTCTTCTTGAAAGCGAGTTCAGTGGCTCTCCAGAGAGGGGCATGAACGGTATAACATAGTAGCCACGAAGACAGTGCCTTTTTCTCTTTCTATTTTGAGGTCTGATCTAAAGGTAAACTCTAAACACTTGCACATGCAATTGGTGGCTTTTGGATCAAAGGAAAAGCTAGGGTTTGGTTCAAGGGCCAATGAAATTGTTAGCTAGACTGACTTTCTTTGCTTTCTCTCTCCTGAGGTTGAATAGAATTTCATCCCGAAAGAAAGGGAGAACCTATAACGGTTGTGTCATGCAACCTCAAATAAAATTAAATTTAAAAAGTTTTGTAGTTAATGGTGCAACCTAAGTCATTTTTCAAGAAGTTTTTGTCTTTAATTATTTGTGAAAGAGTTTCTCAAGTAACATTAAATGAAAATTTTTTAGGAGATTTTGAGCTATTGAATTTTAGTTGAATCAAAGAAAAGCAATAAGAACTAAAAATTTAAGACTAAGTGTAGTTAACAACTAAAAAAGCGTGGTAACTAGCCTTTAAATGGATTCCATAAAATTCAATTATCTTTGCTCTTTTTTTAAAGCACCAAAATTGGATTTATACTCTTGCTTATTAGTGTATTCTTTATAAGAATTCTTAAATTACTATCCAAGGCTCAATTCATTAATGATTCAAAGACTTTGCAACCACAAGAAACCTTGAATAATTAATCAATTGAATTAGGATTAAAAACACACTAAAACAGAACTTAAATGCTCACTAAGTATGCTAAACAATCCACTTAAAATTCTAATCAACTAATTAGATTAATAAATCCCTTAAGCACAATAATTGCACATAAATTCTAACCACTTAATTTAATAATCACTACACTAATTGGCCTAAAAATAAGAGAAATTTGATAGCAAATTGGACAGTCACTAATTCTAGATTTTTTACAAACACTTAGGGATGAAAATTAATATTCAAATGCAAGATTACAATCAAACCACAAATCAATTTAATCCAATAAATTCCAGCCACTAAATTCCCTAATTAACAAACTAAACCTAGTCAAATTAACAAAGGAATTAATGCTAAAATTAAAGGGTGAAGAGAAGATAGTTTTATCCAATTTGGTGAAGCAATCTTGGAGCTCAATTCTGCATCAATGGAGATCCAATCTTCAGTTAGCTACCAAGAAAAATTCAAGTTACCATGGAGGAGATGAATGGAGGAATTTTGAAGGAAGGATGAGCCATTCTTGATGGATGATTGAATTAAAATTCTCTTCCATCTCTGGAGCTCATCAAAACCTGGGAGCTTCACGTTGCGTTCGTTCCTCTCACATTGGTCTCTATTCTCCCCAGTTGCTCCTTATTTCTTCCACATTAATCTTCCTTTTTCCTTAATCACGTGCTGCCCGTGTGTTTTTTTCCTTCACTTAATGATCACGTGCCTCACTAAAATTTGCTCATAGACTTGTGGATGCTACTTCATTCACTTCCACATGAGTTGACTTGCTAATCTCATAACCCGTAGCTCATTTGCTTCAGCACTGTTCACGTGGTTCTTTTTAATTTTTCTCACGTCACTTCCCACGTCAACTTCAACTTATTCATTCACCTTGAACCCAAGCCCCTTCCATTGATCTTTATGTGCTTCTTCTTCTGCTCATTCAGCTCATGTGTTATAATGTGATCTATCGTGGCTAATCCTCACGTAATATCTCCTTCCCTTCATACGTCCTCCACTTGTTTTGCAACCCATAGCTTCATCTCTTCCAGTTTGTGGCTCTCTTTCCTTTGTTTCTGCCTGAGCTTCTTCTCTTCTAACTCGTGACTTTCTCTAGCTCTTGTTTCATGATCTCGTGGCTTCTTGATTTTTGTTTTCTCCATCATGTAGCTACCTTCATGCCTTCTCACTTGCTTTTCTTCATTCTCAGCTTGAAACTTATCTTTTGTGTGTTCTGTCCATGTCTACCTTAGTTCAACTCTCCAAAACCAAAGCTTTGAAGTGTGCTTGTATACGTGGATGAACCCGTGGCTACTTCCAGCTTTTTCTTCTTCTCAAACCATACTTCCTCTGTTCAAGCCATCAACCTAAAAGTCTTCCTTCTCTATGAATGAAAGAGTGGTCTTCCTCACGCATAAGCTCATGCTTCTTCTCACAAGCTTCTTCCTCCCCACTAAAACAGAACATTATGCTTCTTTTGTTTACTGTTCATGTGATTCTGCGTGTCTTCTTCTATCATGACTTCCTACGTGCAGCTACTCCTTACATAATGTCCATGTTAGAATCTACATGTGTGTGTCTTCATTCATCACGTAAATCTCCTCCTTATTTCTCATGTACTCTGTGGCTTCATTCTAGACCCTAAACCCGTAGCTCTTCTCCTGCAGCTGCCATGTAAGAGATGTGTCAATGTGGCTGCTACGTGGAATGAAGCTTTGTGCATGGGTTGGTGTGTAAATATATGAGTATAAGAGTGGAGTGCTACATGTGATATGCAACCTTCATGTGTGAGTGTTTTATGGCGTTGTTGTGTGTTTGTTGCCACGCGAATAAATTGCTGGAGGTATGCATGGACTATGGCAATGTGGCTGGATCTCATGGCAATGTGAATGCATGTGTGTGATTTAGTGAGGTGAATTGGAAGTGTGAAAGCTATGTGGAAGTGTATGTGTATGTGTGCCACGTGAGTAAGTAAAGAATGATGTGTGCATGAATCAGAACCGTGAGTGAAGATGAATGAGATGGGTGCCTCCCTAACGATGATGGATGAGATAAAGCCCTAAATCAACAAGTGAGCTGCCCTACCACATTCTGCACCTGAGCTCCCTTTTCTCCCCAATATTTAAATTCAAATACCTAAATTTTAAACAAAACAAAGGAAAAGATGAAGAAGTTGTTTTCACAAAAAAAAAAAAAAAAAAATCATTTAAAAGGATGCACTAAAATTTCACAATTTTGCAAATTAATTTCTAGAATGCAAAAATGGCTAATAAACTCAATTACCCTCCAATTAAAATTTTTTAAGCCACAATTTATTATCAAAATGCCTAATTAGAAAAGAAAAAATATATAAAAATTAGCAATCATCAAATTCTCCCACACTTAAACTTTTGCACTCCCTGGCAAAAGAAAATCAAAACTTCAAGAAAAAGATAATAGAAAATAAATTTTAAAAAAAAATGAAAATATGTATGTCACTTAGCATAAGGAAGCTCATAGCAAATCAATAGCCCAATTCTCCAAGTCATATCACTTGCATCAATGCAACAAATATGATGGTAATACACTTAACAAAAATAAAATTCAATGAAAGTCCCTCACTTAGATTAGTACTTATCACTCTACTCTTTAGTATTTAGGATGAATTACTTACTCTCAAATTCTAATCTATTCAACTTTACTACCATAAGCTTGGCAATTATCTACATCTCCACCACCAAAATCAAATGCCAATTAATGAATCAAAAGGTCTTTATTATAGTTGTAATGTAGGCCAAGGTATGAAACATGTGGTAAACAAAAGAATGAAAGAAATTCAAAAAGTAAAGTGGATGCTTAAAATCATCAAGAGCATCAAAAAAAGAATAAGAATGGAATACAAGTGCATTTTAAGGCTCCATTTACTATAAACAAGCATATGCATTAAGAGAGCAACTTTTCTTTCCTTTTTTTCCCTTCTTTTCAATACATTTCAAATGCTTTTCTTTTGCTTTTGCTTTTCTCTTTTCTTTTTTTTTAATAAATTCCTTTCTACATTTTTTTTTCAACAAAAGAATCATTTATTTTTCATTTTATTTTTATTTCTCCTCTCTTTTTTTTTTTACTTGACATAATTCCAAAGAAAAATAAACAAACAACCTATAATTGATGTGAAAATGTACCTCCACCCACCTTAATAAAATACACTGCCCTTAATAATTAAAAGCATCTTAATCAACATAGGAAGAACATTTGTTTGCTTTTCATGGTTAAAAGACTAAAAAGGAAACATATATGGCTCAAAAGGGTAAGACAAATGGATCAAACATATATAGGACATCTTTTTGGCTCTAACTAAAATAAAACAACAATAAATGCCTTAATCTTTTTCATGCATGGCAAATGAACAAATGTGGCCTTGAATAAGATTCAAGCTAAGTTCTAGAGTAAAAGCAAGATAGGGGATACACACTAGAAATCAATATTCGTAGGCACAAAAATCTCATAAGGTAGTTTGACCATTATCAAATTTCATTAGAGCTAAGCTAATTGCCACTTAAATTGCATTCTCAACACAAGATCAATTCCCTATCAAAGCAAGATATATCAAAGCTATGATCCTCTCAATATTAGCAACTTCCACAAAAAACAAAGTTTTTATTTTCAAAAACTGAAGAACAACACAAAACTTTAAAAGTGAAACAAAAGACTAAAAACCTAGAAAAATCAACTAACCAAAACAAAGCAAAACTTAAAATTTTATTTGCATCCTCTCCACACTTAAACATTGCATTTTCCTTAATGCCAACACATAGCCTAATCAACAAAAAGACAACACAATATGAAAGGGGAAAGGGAAAGGATACAACCAGGTGATCAACGTGGGTCTTAAAGTTAGAGCTCTTCCTTGTTATCGCTTGAAACTCCTTCATCAAAGTGCTTAAGCTATGTCTATTGACCTTAAATTTAGCCTCATCTGCTCATCCAAAAGCTCCACTACACCAAAAAGGAAAACATGAGAAATAAGATATAGACCTTCCCATTTAGAATGAAGCTTACTTAGCATGAGCTTTAAACAGGATTTATGAAGCAAAACTTTGTCCAACTGTGAACTCCTTTCTTGCAATCATCTTGTCATGGAAAGCCTTGGTCTTTTCTTTATAGATCCTCGCATTATCATAAGCTTCCAAGTAGATTTCTTCAAACTCTTAGAGTTGAAATTTTCTATGAGACCTCGCTCCATTCAAATCCAAATTACATTTCTTTGTAGCCCAATAAGCTTTATGTTCCACTTCCACTAATAAGTGACAAACTTTCCTAAATACTAACCAATATGGTGACATGCCAATAGGAGCCTTGTAGGCAATCCTATAAGTCCAAAGTGTATCATCTAACCTCTTGCTAAAATCTTTCCTATTCAACTGCACTATTTTTTCCAAATTTGCTTCACTTCTCGGTTAGAAATTTCTGCTTGGCCATTTGTTAGGGTGATACGAAGTAACTACTTTATACACCACACCATACTTGCTAAGCAAGCTTTGCATACTCCAGTTGCAAAAATGAGTGCCTTGGTCATTGATAATGGCTCTGGGGATACCAAACTTACAGAAAATATGATAGCAAATAAACTTTACAACCATAGATAATCATCTATCCTAATGGGTTTTGCTTCCACCCACTTCGAAACATAATCAACAGCCAATAAAATATATGCAAAGCCAAAAGACATAGGAAAAGATCCCATAAAATCAATGCCTTAAACATCAAATACTTCACAAAATAAAATAGGATGCTATAACATTTCATTTCTCCTAGATATGCTTCCTGTTTGTTGACACCTAACACATCTTTTACAAAAATCAAAGGCATCACAAAACAAGGTAGGCCAATGTAATCTACTATCTAGAACCTTCCTAGCTGTACGTTTCAGACTAAAGTGACCTCCACAAGCAAGTGTGTGACAAAATTTCAAAATAGAATCAAATTCCATATCAAACACACAATGTCTAATCACTCGGTCATTACATAGTCTCCATAATTATGGATCATCCCAAATATAATATATAGCATCACTCCTAAATTTATTCAATTGACATTTATTCAAATTAACAAGCAGTTCAAAAATAGCTAGATAATTCACTAAATTTGCATACCATGGGTAGAAACTATGCACAGCATATAAGTGCTCATCAAGGAAATCATCATCAATAGGTAAAGAATCTACCTTCGAAGCCTCAATTCGGCCTAAATGGTCTGCTACCAACTTTTTCGCTCCGCTATTATCCCAAATGTCAATATCAAATTCTTGAAGTAAAAGCATCCATCTAATCAATCTTGACTTCGCAACAGGCTTCTTCAACAAGTACTTCAAGGCTGTATGATCAGTAAAAACAATGACTTTAGTATCAAGCAAATAAGATCTAAATTTATCTAAAGCAAAAACAATAGCAAAAAACTCTCTTTTTGTGGTTGTATAATTTTCTTAAGCCCCATCCAGAGTCTTGGATGCATAAGCTATCACATGGAAAAACTATAACCTGGAAAGCTCACTTATAGAATTAGCTAATAACAACAACTAAAAACACAAACAATGAAGTGAGCTAATATAAATTTGGAATAGCTTTATAAATAAAGTAATAAAAGAGAAAGTTAAGAGAAGAAAGAGACACTATCAAATTTATCTACTAAAATTGAGCTCCACTGATTTGTGAGAGGGAGAGAGAAAGAAAGAAAGAGAGAAATTTGTAGAATATCCATTGTTCTTTTGTGTCTTGCTTATCATGAAGCATAGGTGAGTATGAAGACAACTTTGGTTTGCACAAGCTTTACTTTACTTCTTTCTTATTATTGTTTCAGTAGTTGCAGAAAAAGAGAGGCTGATATTTTGCTTTATTGTACTTTTCTTTAATAAAAGCACAATAAGTTCTATGAACAAATTAATTAAAAAGTTATTTTTTACATAATATAATATAATATTTTTTACATATAAAAAGAACATGATATGTAAAACTTACATCCAGAAACTTCTAACTTTTGACAAGAATAAATATATTCTGCTATTTCATTGAAATGAGAGAACAAAGGTGCAATAGTGTATTTAAAAGAATTATTTTCTTTGTTATTTCCTTGTGTTATTCTAATTAAGTCATTTTTTTTAAAAGAAGTAATATATAATTTTTGTTTTCAATGCTCATTCAATGTAATTAATATATCTACATATTTTGATTTTTGTAACCAAAAAAACTATAATCATTTGTTACTTCTTTTTAGCATTTCACAATTTTATTTAAATGTGTTTTATAATTTTTTTCTTTTATATTAAAGTACATAGATCAATAAGGCCTAACAAGATAGAATGAAATTTAATAATAATATCAAATATTATGACTTAAGCAAATTATAAGTACAATCAAATTAAAAAGTCTAATAAGATATAAAGTAAATAATATGAAGTTTAATTAATTGATTTAGATAGAATAGCCAATTAAAATATTATATATTAACATAATGCTCTATTTTGATTTATTTTATTTCTCTTTCAATAATTATTATTACCCATTAAATTATAAATTAAATAACTTTTAATGTAATAAGGTAATAAATAATATTTAACTATATTTAACTTAATGTTTTTATATTTTAAGAGTTTTGTTATCATCACAATAATTCAAAGTTATATCAATGCATTAAATATAAGGAGTAGCAACATAAAATTATTAACATTTAGGTTTGAAGTACTTTTTTTCTAAAACTTCCCCTAGATGTGTGCTTGATAAGACCATGAGAGTGCTCTTTTGAAATTGCTTTAAACATGACAATAATATAGTTTTATACCACAAATATCTCTCCCCTTTTTAGACATCATTAAAAAGGTGGTTCAACATTATGGATCAATTAAGAGTGCAGTAGTTGCTATTTAAAGAATCATCCATAGTGTTTTTTGCATCTTCTTACTTGATTTCTTGAAAAAATTGATGCAAAATCATTAGATAGTGTGTATGCATAAATTCTTTCATTTGTTATCATTAAAGAGTGGATAAGCTCCTAAAATAAATAAATAAATAGTTAAGGTACAAGAGCTATCCAAACATTTTATAAATTATAATTATATAAGTTTTAACAACATGAGATCAATATACCATCAATGAAATTTGCATTCGTTTCCCCTAGATATTAGCATCCCACAAAATAAATGATAGCCAAGGAGTGCAAAGCACAAAGGCAAAAACATGAATAACATAAGGAAAGTTAGAAGTAACATTATCATAAACTAGCATAACGTAATTTTAACTCTAAGTATAATTACATTAAAATTTTGTTTAAGTCAACCATTTTTTTTGTCAACAATAAAAGGGAACAAAACAAAAATTAACATAATTATAAGCATAAAATATTCAAACCAAAATATATCAATTAGTAATAGAAGCAAACCAAAATATTCACATCAAATTCAAACCACAACTCACACAAGTTATAATATATTTAAACTGTACAAGCAATCATTCGAATAAGATATGATGTTGATCAAAGGAATATTTGTGTTAGTCAAAGGAATGATCAAATCAAAGTATATTCTCATCGATACATGTTTTAATCTTTAAATATAAAGATATATCAATGAAGTAAAAAGTGTTAGATTATTGAATAGGTGTCAACTTAAAATCAATTCAAAACAAATTTTTTATGAAAGTTTTAATAAGATAAGATAGAAGAAGATTTTATACTTTTCTTATCCAATGTAATGTGAGTTTCCATTTTGTCCTTGCATATATTTCACCAAATCTTCTATTGTATGTACACCTAAAAATTTGTAGGAAATACCAAGTGTATACATCTATAGCAACAATTAAAGTTTTAAAGTTAGATTTAAAGAATTTTATAGACTTCTCTTTTAAAAAAATAATAAAATCTTGTCTTTTCTTTAACATCATAAAGATAAGTTAGTATATCAAATAGCATAAAAGAAAAGACAAAGTAAAATAGCTTAACTTTATCCTCTTCTTGAGTGAAAGAAGCTTTTACTTCCGTGATTGGAGGAGCACTTAAAAGAAGAGACTCTATTATAGGCAGTGGAGGGAACTCCATTCTGAAAACTGGAGGAAGCTCTATTCCGCAAGATGGAAGAGGCTAGTAACTCTATTTTGAGGAGTGCAAGAAGATCCATTCTTTAAGTTGGAGGAGGCTGGTACTCCATTTTGAGAAGAGGAGGAGTCTCCATTTTGCAAGGTGGAAGAGGCAGGTAACTTCATTTTGAGAAGTGGAGGGAACTCCATTCTACAAGATAGAGAAGGCTCCATCCTTAAGCTACTTTCTAAAGTGTCTTAAAATTCTTTTCTCCCTTTTGCTTTAGTTAGAGTTGGCTTCTGGTTTTGGAGTTGTGAGTTCGCTCCAACATTTAGTTCACTCCAACTACTTTCAAGAGTTTCTTTCCCTGTTTTTTTTTTAAAGTTTACTACACCTGATTTTCTTTTAATTCCTTGAAGCAGTTGATTCTGTACTAACTCCATTATTTTCTAAATTCACAATTTTCTTAAAAGAAGAGTTAGTTCGAATGTCACATATAAAGATTCTTTAATAACTAACTTTCCTACATTTTCTTAACATTAGCAACAAAAGATAGCAAAATGATTTAAGGTTTTAAGGAGTAGTTAACTAAAACTTACTTTAAAGTTAATTCCAACATATACAAAATTTTTTAGTTAACTCCAAGTTCATATATAAATAATAAAGTAAGCAAATTATGTGATTTTAATACTAAGTGAACAAATTTTATGTCTATGAATATAAAGTAAAATTTATGAGCAATAATTTCAAGTAATTAAAAAATAAAAATAATTCAATAAATACATGAGTCACAAAATATTTAGTAATTAGTTAATTGAGACTTAGTCAACTAGTAGCAAGTTTATCTATTTTGTATTATACTAATTATTTGAATCTTTCTTTTTTTTTTATTTCATCACAATCTTAATTTCACTCCTTCTTCCAACCTCTATCACTCTTATGACCACCATTATACTTTTTCTAAGCAAGCAGTAAGTTTTCCTTCTTCTCTATGTAATTCCTTCTAATCATTGTTTCAACAATATGTTGCTACCTTTCATTTTCTATATTCTTTTAAAATTTCTTTTAGTATAAAACAAAAAATTAGTATAATACAAACTATATAAACTTGCTATTTCTTTAAGAAGACACACGTAATTTATTCTTTTTATTCATTTTATAGTGTGTTTAGCCAAATCATTGTTACATAGAGGAGTTGAAATCACTAAAAGAGGGGGGAACTTTAGCCTCCAAGTGAGTCTCCTATGGTTCATTCTTCATTTCTTGTTACTATTCTTTTCATATGCTTTTTTTCATTAAGAAAATTAGTACCACAGTATCTTTGAACATAATGCTCATTTCATTTTATAAATGAAGTGTTAATGGACCCTAGTTTGGCATATCCACCACTTTCTTTTTTTTGAGGGCATACTTATGCTAAACTGAGGGCTCAAAAGATACAATGGCAACATTCCAATAAAGTTCAATATTTTAATCACATTACATTACAAAAGAATATTATAATTCAAGATAAACAATCCTAACGACATATCTATTACAAAAGACTTTTTAAAAAGAACTGAATATACAAAAAAGGCTTTTCCATGCTCATAGGTCTCAAGGGGTCATTGGTTTGCCCTTATCCTTCGAACTACTATCATCTGGCATGGGTTAGATTACATATAAAGAATGAGACACATAATCTTAGTAGCAAATTCTATCATTCCAAGTATACATAATATCGCTCAAGCAAAAAAACACAAGCATGTATAAATATCAACATAAAGGCACTTAGGTTGGTAATCATATAAGCTAGCTAACAATCATTAACTCATGAACACAAATGCTTTTTCTTGACTTAGGAAGAGCTATTGCACTCAATTCTTTACCATGTCATACTTGATGGCATAAGGCATCTCTAGCCACAAGGACTTATAAAACATAACATACATAGCAAACTCATACAATAAAATATTTATAATTGCAACATACATTCATATACAAGTATTCCAATATCAAGCAACAAATATGTACACAAAGAAGGATGGAATTATTACTTCGAAGTGTCATTATCCAAAGCCAAGTAAACTTTTCCAACTTTAGTCCAAAAAGTCCTCATCGGCCTAAGGCCACTCAAGCACTTCTAATTAACTTAAAAAGCCTAAAACACTATATTGGGCAACATAATAAGCAACTACACATTTAACTATGCAAAACTTCACACTCAACCTAAACTTAGCATGAGCTTTTAGACCACACTTTTGGTTTCAAAGCACACCTTGACTTTCTAGGCTTCACCATTAATCATATTGTGGTCTAAAACATGCCATTCCAAAGTTCAAATTAGATTAAGACATATAAAGTTTCATTACCATTGCATTTTTGCCATTTCCTTTGGATTTTTCATGTATCTTAAGCCTTTTAAATTCCTTATATTGACCCAAAAGAACACTTTAAGTGTCCATTTGATCAAATTCTACTATCTACATCCATAACTCAAGTTGACCTCTTTGATCACAAAACACAAAGGTGCTCCAAACTCAATATCATTTCCATTTTTGGGTTTAAGCTTCAAATTCACAATTCAAGTAACATTCCTAGATCAAATAGACCAAATGTGGATCACACAACCATAACTTCAACCTAAACATCCAAAGTGACATTATTTACATAAAATAAGATCAATTCTCCAAAGAATGCACATTTTAATGAAATTTAGCATTATTTTAATTCAATACCACTTTAAATTCATATAAGTCTTTAATATGACAAATTAAATCAAAATATTTCAATAGTCTAGAAATTAGCCCTTGGCCAAGACATATGCAAAAAGCAGACTCAATATGAAATTTTAGACAAAACCTATTTAAATCCTCATCATAAGCATGTGTTCTTGCCACTTAATAACACTTATATCCATAGGGAACAACATAGCACATTTTCATCATAATGGCCCAAAATTTCAGCTTCTTAAGGTTCAACAAAACCAAAAGTTTTAAGTTATGAAATGACATAGAAATAGTTTGGAATATTATCTTTATTTCTTTGTTCAAGTTTCTCTCCAAGATGGCCAATGAAGTGAGCACAAATAGCCACTCAAATTCAACTTTTGAAGACAAAAATTATATCAATGAAAAACCTTTGAGGAAAGAAAAAAGAAATCTCAACTTTGAAAAACGCTAGAAAAAAGGTCAAAGACTTACCTCAAAACTATGAAAAATAAACTTGTTTATTCTTCCAATTTTCTTTTTATTTTTTGTTTGAATTTTTCTAAGTTTTCTTTCTCTACCAGTTGAAAGAGATCCTAGGAAAAAATGAAAAAAAAAAAAAAATTTGATGCACATTTCTCAATATTTGAAAATGACACTTTTTAAAATTAATTTACCTTTGATTTGAATTTTTTTATTTTACTCATGAATTCTGTATTTTTTATTTTTCTCTATTAATTAATTAATTAATTTTATTGGTTCTCATATATAGAAAAAATAAACTGATTCCTCAATGGCTTAAAATTATCAAATTTGCTCTTATGACATTGGATTTTTCAATTTGTATGAAATTGGAGTTTTAGTCTATTTTAATTATTATAGATTCTTTAATAATTTTATTTAACTTTATATTAATAGAAAATAATTTATTTTTTCATTATACTGTTATAAATTTTTGAGAGAGGGAATATAAAAGGTTTTAAAATCACAATAAAGTTTTTATAAAAAGTATGATTAGTACACTTAAATCTAGATAATAAATCATTCATCAAAAGTGATAATAAGCAAAGAAACAATAATGATGACATTTAATATCATGATTCGTTCAGTATAGGGGCTCGCAAAAGGAGCATAATGGACATCCACAAGAAACCAGGTAGAGAAACACAGTTATTCAGAAAATACATGCAATTAGAATCTTCATAATGTAAATAAAAATTGTGAGAAATCCCCCTTTCTTTGGATATTCACGCTTCATGAGTACCATAGCATAATCTGATGTCACATGTGATAACCCCTCAACAACGAGTACTAAGACTAGTAGTAAGAAAAGCATAAAGTTTCTAAGGCCTAGCTCTGCTCCTGTTCCATCAATCCAAATATATAAAATTAAATTTTAAAATGTAAAATTTAAAAATATAATTAAACATTTAATTGAGAGACCAAATTACTAAATGTTTGCAGTAGAGGGCTGTACAGTGTACAGCCTTATATCAAGGTAAAATATTTAAATTTTTATTTTGAAAGTTTGAAAGAGATATGAAGAAAAATTATCTTCTTTAATCATAATAGGTGATAATTAAATGGTTGAATTAGTAAAGAAGAAATTGAAAAAGACTGAAAAGGAGAGATATGCACCTAAGCGAGCTAAGAAGTTCCTCATTAAGACTCTCAACATTATGATTTATGAAGTCACGATCCTGATTCTCCATGAATTGTATCCACAATTGATGGATTAATGGTTAGGTTTGATCTTTCGTTACTTCTTGCCCTTCTTTTATATCTTCTCTCTTTTAGTTCTGATATAACCAAAATATAAATGAGAGTTAGAGATTAAATAGGAAAAAAAAAAATTTAATTTAAAATTTTAGTTAGACTAATAGTAAACATAGATAAGCCTTAAAAATCTTTTTGAGATAGACTTAAAAAACTGTTTTGAAATAGAATTCAAAATTTAGATACATATGATTGGATAAAAATGACATAAAAATCCATATACATTAGTTAGACTAGCAAATAATATAGATAAACCTTAAAAATCTTCTTGAAATAGACTTAAAAACTATTTTGAAATAGAATTCAAAATTTAGGATATACGTGATTGGATAATAATGACATAATAAACCATACATATATATATATATATACAATGAGATTTGACATAGAATTTAATTATAAATTTAGAATTGATGTGTGCCTCAATGTGCGTGTGTGTGTGTGTGTGTGTGTGTTTGTATTGTTGGAGCATGTGTGTATATGTGTCAAAAGAGAAAAAGGTGAAGTTCCACATTGCTTAAATAAGAGAGGTGTTCACCACTCGGCTTATACCGCAAGTGCATGGGCCGTGACAAAGTAGTATAAAAAGATTATCGTTCCCACGAGGATTGGAGTTGAATTTGATTAATCATTAAACTTATGCTTTAAACTAGGTTGAGTAGAACAATTGTTTAGTGACGTTGAGCGTGAAAATAACTTTGCAAATAAATTTATAAAGGGGGTTAAAAGATCCTTTTTGACTTCAAGTATATAAGGGATCTAGGATTATCTCTCCCCCTTGTATTTCACAGCACAAGAATAATCTCCTCTCACCAGAAATGACTAACAACTATATGCACTAGTCTGGGAATCAAATACTACTTGAAACAGCTTTCTCGAGTCAAAAACAAGTGTTTAAATCTATTAGTTGCTCAAACTCTCTCACAACCAAATGAATCCCAATATTAAGCTCAGACCCAAATTTGACTATACAAGGTTAATGAGTGTATCTCTACCTCACCAACAAAACCATCCATTTAATACTTAAATTTCAAGTTCTTACATGATTTAACTCAAGTTCAATACTCAAGCTAGCTCTCTCAAGCCTCACCTGAGCAAACAAACAACTAATTGGTGGCCAATCAACCAAAAGCATTAAAAATGGAGTAAAATCAACACATATATGTCATTAATTAATGGAGGTGGAGGAGAATCAAATGTTAATCTATACAAGGGTTCAAAATAATCCTAGAACAAGTGACTAGCTACTCATAATCAGCCACAAGTTTACAAAACACCAAGAATTCGAATCCATAGCAGAATATAAGAGAAGAAGAAGGAGAAGATCAGAAAAACTGATGGAAATGGCTTCAAATCTCTTTGAAACTTCAATCCTTGGCTCTAACCACTTTTCCAAACTCCAAACCCTAGCACACCAGCTCCCCAAGCTGCCCAGAAGTCAGAGGATGCCTCACTTGATCGAAAATCTGGATATATGAAGCCCTAGAATCTGTTAAGCCTCAAAACGTAGTGTTTCATTAAACCATAGTTTGCCGCGGCTAACATATTCTTCGCTGCGGCAAAATGCTCTCGGGTGTGCACTAGCTTTGTTGATCAAGAATTGGCCGCAGCGAACATGTGAATTGGCCGCAGCGAAAAGCTCCCTGTTTGCTCCCTCCTCCATGCAGGAATTGGCCGCGGCTAACACCTGAATTGGCTGCGGCGAATATAGCAAAAGTTCAACCTATAATTTCCAGCAATTAGCTTTAAAGTCCAATCATATCTGTAAAAAATATGAAGTTATAAATATACCAAAATATTCCTAAACTGAGGTTAAAGTTTGCATAATTAAACTAAAATTGAGTCAGTTAAGTTTAGGTATCAAAAATGCACATTTTCCTATTTTGAGTATAATTTATATACAAAAATATACCAAAAGATATTCCCAGCTTAAGGAAAATGTGCTGAAAAGGCATGAATTTAGAGAGGTTATCAAAAGGGCCTTAATGTATATATACTAAAATTCATTTATAAAGGAGCAACATGGGCCAAAGAAGAAAATGGGTTTGCGCACACAACAATTAAACCAACTTAGTTGAAATCAACTGATTCCCCCCCCCCCCAATATGCGCAAAGTAAATGCTGAGTTAGACGCTTTGAGATCCAATTTTTACATGGTCTTTGGTTTAACTTCCTCGGTCTCTAGATTTTCTGGTATCTCACACCTATCGATTGCATTTTGGATTTCTTGGGATCTTCTGAACGTTGGAGAAATTGTTTAACAATGTGATCTTACCCTCCTAACGTTTAGAAATCGAAGCCATGAAAATAATCCAACTCTTGCTATAAATAAAAGGGTCAAGTGCAGTTTTCAGTACACCGCAGCTTTGACCTCTTAGCTATTTTCTCTCTTCCTTCTCTTCGAGTTTTTTTAGCTCTTCTACATCTAAATATTATATTTTCATTGTTCTGTGTCTTACAAATTACACAGAATGATCCGATTAATCCTGGAGAGTGTTGTCTTGTGGCAAAATAGCTCTTAAGGACATTGTCCTTAACACGACTCGGATCATTTGTTTCTAACTTTTACTGCTTGTGTAGATAACAATCTTAAGAGCTATAGAGTTACAGAAGAACAATGCTGATGTTTCCAATAGTCTTGCTAGTGCTGCCATGAATGTTAATGCCTTTGTTCCATTACCATTGCCGCTTTCTAGGCCACCACTAGACATCTCAAAAATTAAACTCTTTGATGGACAGAATTTTAGGAGGTGGCAAGAGCGTCTTTACTTTGTCCTTAACTTGCATGGAATTGCTACTGCACTCACATAGTCTAAGCCTTCATCAGATGCTGATCAAAATTAAAGAAATACTTGGGATTATGCCAATAAGGTATGTAGGAATACCATTATTAACACCCTATCTAATAATCTCTTCGACATGTACTATGTTTACAAGGAAGTTATAAAATTTAAGACTCACTAAATGCCAAGTACATTACTGAAGATGTTGGGAAGCAAAAGTTCGTTGTTGGAAATTACTATAAATGGGAGATGACCGAGGATAAAGATATCAAACTATAAATTAAAATCAACCTCCCTAATGAGTTTGTTGCTGGAGTGCTGATCGAGAAGCTGCCAGAATCATGGAAGGACTACAAGCAACAACTAAAATAAAAGTAAAAGCAATTGTCACTGTCGAACCTGATCACCCATATCATTATTAAAAGCATTAATTGAAAGGAGATACAAGCTGCACAAGGTAAAGAGATGGCCTCAAAAGCAAATCTAGTTGAGGCAAAGTTGCACGGCAAGAGGTACGATTCTAAAACAAAACCTAAGTACAAACCTAAAAGTACTAACCCTAAGTTCAAAAAGAAAGTAGTTGCTATGTTTGTTGAAAATCAGGCCACTATGCTGCTCAGTGCAGGAAGAGAGCTAGAAATGACAATCTTGCTCAAGCCAACCTGGTTCAAGGAGATGAAGATCATAGTTGCGATCATTTCTCAAGCACTCCTTGTGTCCAATGTGAAGAAATGGGTGGTAGACTCTAGGGCTACTAGGCACATATGTGTTAACTATGAGATGTTTTCCTCCTATAATTCGATTAAGGAAGGAGAAGACAAGATTTATTTTACTAATTCCCGAACTGCAAAAGTTCTAGGAAAATGAAAAGTTAAACTAAAACCCACATCTAGAAAGACTTTGTTCCTTAATGATGTCTTTTATGTGCCTGATGTTAGAGCTAATCAGATTTTTGTAGCTCTATTGAGCAAAGTCAGGGTTAAAGTGTCATTTGAATCTGATAAGATTGTGATGACAAAGAATGATGTATTTATGGGAAAGGGTTACTGTACTCATAGGCTGTTTGTCCTTAATATTGTTGATATGAATGAAAATACATCATCTTCAGCGTACATGTTTTTATAGTCGATTCTTTTAATGTTTGGCATGCTCGATTAGGATATATTAGTAAATCTTATTTAAATAAAATGCAAACGCTTGGTTTAATTTTTGAAATTAAAAACAATTCTCTAATAAATATGAAATTTGTACAAAAGCTAAGTTAACTAAAAAATCTTATTTTTCTATACAAAGAGAAATTGAGTTACTTAGCTTAATACATACAGATTTAGGTAATTTAAAGCAAACTATGACAAGAGGTGATAAAAATATTTTATAACCTTTATTGATAATTTTTCAACATATACAAAAGTATATTTATTGAAAAATAAAGATAAAACTTTTGATAAATTTCTTGTATACAAAGCTAAGGTAGAAAATCAACTAGATAAAAAGATTAAAAAAGTTAGATTAGATAAAGGAAGAGAATTTGTTTTATTTAATGACTTTTGTAAAAAAGAAAGAATAATTCATGAAGTGACCCCTCCATATTCACCTAAGTCAAATGGAGTTATAAAAAAGAAAAATAAAACTTTAAAAGAAATTATGAATGCTATCCTTGTAAATTCTTCCACACCAGATAATTTATGGGGTGAAACTTTGTTACCTGCATATTTTTTACAAAATAGAACACCTTATAAGAAAACAAATAAGACACCTTATGAATTATGAAAAGGATATACATCTAATTTAAAATATTTGAAAGTGCATGGGAGTCTTGCAAAAGTTTTATTACCTGATCTTAAAAAGAAAAAAACTGGTTCTAAAACTTTTGACTGCATGTTTATTGGATATGTTGAATATGGTGCATTTTATAGATTTTTGGTTTTGAAAAGTGATATTATTGATCATAATACTATTATTGAAACTAAAGATGCAAAATTTTTTGAACATATTTTTTCGTTGAAAATTCAGTATATGTCTCAAACAGCTGAAAATTTTCCTTCTTCATTTAAACAAAATGAAAGTGAAAATTTTATTGAAAATTCGAAAAGCAAAAGACAAAGAAAAAATATTTCTTTTGGAAATGATTTTTATACCTATTTGGTACAAAATGAGCTATCAAATTTTTTTTGAGGCTATTTCATCTTTTAATACTTATCTTTGGAAAGAAGCAATTAATGTTAAAATTGATTCTCTTAATCAAAATAAGATTGGATTTTGGTAGATTTACCTCTAGGAGCAAAACCTATTGGTTGTAAATGAGTTTTTAGAAAGAAATATAATTCTGATGGATCTATTAATAAATATAAAGCAAAGCTAATAACTAAAAGGTTTACTCAAAAACAAAATATTGATTATTTTGATACCTTTTCTCCGATGACAAGAATCTCTTTTATTAGAGTCTTGATTGCTTTAGCCTTGGTTTATAAATTGTTTATTCATCAAATGGATGTCAAAATAACTTTCTTAAATAGTGATTTAGAAAAAGAAATTTATATAGTACAACCTAAAAGTTGTGTTGTTCTTAGGCAAGAAAACAGAATTTGTAAACTAGTTAAATCTTTGTATGGATTGAAACAAGCGCTTAAATAATGGCATGAGAAACTTGATCAAGTTTTAACAAGTGATAGTTTTTCTACTGTTGAAGTGGAAATATGTGTTTATACAAAAATTGTAAATGATAATTGTATAATTATTTGCTTATATGTTGATGATTTGCTTATTTTTGATACAAGCATGAATGTTGTGATTAAAACTAAAAGGTTTCTATCTTCCAAGTTTGATATGAAAGACATGGGAAAAGCATGAATGTTGTGATTAAAACTAAAAGGTTTCTATCTTCCAAGTTTGATATGAAAGACATGGGGAAAGCATGAATGTTGTGATTGAAACTAAAAGGTGTGTTTATACATAACAAAGAATTATTAGTTCATAGAAGTTATAAGTTTCACTAACAACTCTGTGTACTCAGTTTTATTGGTTTAAGTTTAGTTCATAGTTTGAAAGACACCAAATTCAAAATGTGTATACTCATATTTATAACTCAAATAGCCCTTTGACACATATGTGGAGGATTGTTGGAGCATGTGTGCATGTGTGTCAAAAGAGAAAAAAAGTGAAGTCTCATATTGCTTAAATAAGAGTGGGCCTTAGTATATATATACTAAGGTTCATTTATAAGGGAGCAACATGGGCCAACTTAGTTGAAACCAACCGATTTGCACCCCCCATGCACGCAAAGTAAATGCTGAGTTAGATGTTTTTTACGTAAAATTATTTTATTTTTTATTTTTAAATAAAAGGCTTACTAGAAAATCCTATTATTTTATATATTTAGTAAATGCTTATCAAAAAATCCGATTTTTACATGGTCTTTGGTTTAACTTCCTCAGTCTCCTGATTTTCTAGTATCTCATGGCTACCAGTTGCATTTCGAATTTCTTAAGATCTTTTGAACGTTGGAGAAATCGTTCAACGACATGATCTTACCCTCCCAACATTTAGAAATTGAAGCCATAAAAATCATCCAACTCTCGCTATAAATAAAGGGGTCAAGCACAGTTTTCTCTCTTCCTTCTCTTTGAACTTTTTGAGCTCTTTTGCATCTAAATATTATATTTTCGTTGTTTTATATCCTACAGATTATGCAGAAGGGTTCGATTAATCCTGGAGAATGTCGTCTTGTGGTGGAATAGCTCTTAAGGATAATATTCCTAACACGACTTGGATCATTTGTTTCTAACTTCTGTGCTTGTGTATATAACATATATATATATATATATATTCAAATTGTGCCTACAAAAGTGAGCTAAAACCACAGCACAAGTGGACGAATGGTAGACTCATAGTCCCTTCAGCCATTGTCCAAGCATCGAGGTTGTTAACCGACACAAGTGAGTACAACAGCATTTTCCTTTATCAACATACATTGAGATTCTAGGCACTCCCTTCATCCCTTTAATTTAATTTAAGAAGCTTTTTTCCTCAAATTGATATTTATTATAAGAAAAGAGGAAACTAGAGAAATAATTGTTTTTATTTTTAATTTATAGTAATTTTATTTTAAATCCATCTTAAAATATTTTTTATAGAAAAGTAATATTAAAGGTAGATTTAAAAATAAAATTTTTTGTTTCAAAATATTTTGTCCCTTATTTGTTGTGAACTTTTAAATCCCATTAGTTTTCTTATTATTATTATTATTATTATTATTGTTGTTGTTGTTGTTGTTGTTGTTGTTGTTGTTGTTGTTGTGTGCTTTTCTTTGTTTTTCTTTATTTTTTTAGGTTAAATTAACCAAAATGACTTTGGACCTCCACTTGATTATCCAAGACTTAACAAATCCTAAGCCCAAAAGTTAGAATTATGTTTAAAACTCTCTTGGATCAGCAATAAAGCAAAAATAACTACAACTAATATTTTTATATGTTTTTTAGTTTTTTTTTTTTTGGGTATCTTCTAGTTCTTATTTGAAACTTGGATCAGAAGGAAACAGATTGACCCATTTTGAGTTGACCAAAAATAAATTCTCTCTTAGATTACCTAGCACTCAAATGATGAGATAAGAATACAAATAAGTTTTTTTTTAATATTTTCATTTGTAACATTTTTTTTTTTTGAAAAATAAAAAGAGACTCGGACAAAATACTTTGTTTACAAGTTAGATCAAGTGATAAAGATGAAGTAGATATATGTGTGAGATTTTAAACACTTGAATACATCAAAGATAAATAAAAAAAATTTGTAGATTCATACAACAATGGTATATATATAAATGTACATGTACATAAAATTTACTTATTTATAAATTTTTTTAGGTGAAAATTGTTTAATCTATCCAACAATTTTATTTTATTTAATATTTACGTAATTGTGTTTGAGTCGCAGTTTGACCTGTACTTTCAATTATATATATTATTGTATTTGTTTTTTAATCTTGGGCTTTGTATTCCCCAAGTACTTATTTATTATATGATCTTTAAAAAAATTTTAAAAGCGCTTTTTTAAAAAGAAAATATTGCATCAAAGCTAAACATGGCCATGCATAAATATTGCTGATCATTGACAAGACTTTATGGTCAATTACTAAAATTCTGAATTTATAAGTTTAATAAATTATAATATAAACTAAAAATTTAAACCCCGTCTGATGTGTTTTTTCCTTTTTTATGGTACATGAGATGAGATCTTAAGTAAGCTTGAGAAATAAATTATCGCAGAAATTTAACTCAATCAACATATTTAGTATTTAATTTTTTATGAATTTAAATGTTTCAAAAATTTATGATTGAAATATAATACTTTAATGATCAAATAATGAAAACATAGTATAAAATTTTGAGAAAGCAAGTAATATTTCTTTTTAATATCAATAAAATTTTCACTAGAGAAGCCCAGAGTTATTCGTGGGGCGTATCACCCATCGTTTTTCGGCTTATTGGGCCATTCTGGTTTAGCTACTGCAGCACAGGCCTACAATTTTCAATATCAGTAAATGCAAGAGAAATTATACTTTTGGTTTTTATGTAATTTCATTTATTTTATAATTTAGAATTTTATTATTAAATTTTTATAATTTATAAATTTTTAATTTAGTCTCTATTATTAAAATTTTGGTTAGTATTCTATTAAATGTTGCTTATATAACTAATATATACATTTTTAATATATATTATTTATATTAATAAAAGAGATAAAAGTAAATAATAAAGTAAAATTAACTTATATATAAAATAAAATATTAATAAACTATAATGATATAGACTAAATTAAAAAGTATTTTAAACTATAAGGACTACATTAAAAATTAAGTAAAATTATAAAGACTAAAAGCATGATTTTCTCATAAATAGAATTAACTGTGTAATGGCTATATGTTCAATTTTTATACCTGGTTCCTTTTTTTCCTTCTTTTTTTTAATTTTCTGTCAATTTGAAATAAAAAATAAATCTACAATGTGTGTAATCCACATAGATGGTAGGTTTTATTTAAATGTATGGGACTCACTTTAATAATAAATCACATGCATTTTGTATGTATCTCTTTTTATAACAATTTATTTGATGTACAGAAATTTAAAAATAAAAATGAAAAGTAATTTTGAAATAAAAATAATTTTTTAATCTTTATTTAAATAATTATAAAATAAATACTGTGAGTATTGATTTTATAGATATAATAGACATTTTTATTTTTTCTTTCTTTTCTAACTACTAAATAATTTTTATAGAAAAAAATAGAGAGGGAGAGAGAGAGAAATGGAGAGATGGAAAATCAATTTTTAGATATGAAAAGTCTCCATTTTCACCGTACCATTGACGCTTGGGATATGTTTTCAACGTGAATATTCCACTAAACATCTTGAATGTTCAAACTATTTTTCTTTTTTCTTTTTTTTTAGGCCACATCATGTTGCTGACAACCACTAATTGTAAAAAATATCACAAATTTGTACAAAGAGTAAAAATCACAAAAAGATTTGACCAAATTTGTCTGTTTAATTACTTTTGAAAGTTTTATAACGGATCCATGTAAACTAGAGGATGAGTTACACCAATTTTATTTTAATTAAAACTTAACGGTTTTTTTTTTTGGTGGGGGGGGGGGGGGGAGGAGAACGATTTTTTATTTGAAGTTAGCGGGAATGAAATTTTTTGTAAATTAACCTAATCTTTGATAAGGTTGGATTAAATTATATGTAATATTCTTTTTTAAAAATATTATGATCAATTTTTTTTAACATTTTAAAATATAATACAAAAATTTCTCTCATACTATAAAACTATCATTTTATTTTGAATGCAATGTGAACACAATTATACAATTTAGTAATTTTATTTTTAGAAAATACATATTAGGTAAAAAGTTAATTTCATTAACAACCAATAAATTAGAAAAAAGTCAAATATAATTTACAACAAAAAAAATATTATTTATAATTTAATCAAACTTTAAAAAAAGAAAAAAAAAAGTTGTGTAGCTTACTCAAGTTTCTATATTTTCCTTTAAATTAAAATTCTAAATGTAATAGGCTAATATGACATTTTTATGATCATCCCATGAGAAAGTAGCCCAAATTAATGATATCTAAGAATACTATGACATTAATTTAAAAAAAAAAAAGTATTAATGAAAAACCATATGCTTCATATAAAATCAAATTTCAGATGCCATTAATTTGGAATTAAAAGATCATATATGCTGAACATTATTTTGAATGAATGCTTAGATTGGTTACAGTAATTATTCATAAAGCCCGTTTGGTTGCGTTCAAAATAAACATAATATATTTACATAGTTTATATAATGTATATTATATTTTTTAATTATTATTTTAGTTATTAAATTACCATTTTAATTATTAAATTATTTTTAAAAAATAAAAATATAAAAATAATTTCTTATCTTATTTATTCACTTTTTTTTCTCTTTAACATCACTCAACTAAACAAGTCTAAACTATGATAAATATTTATTTCAATTTAACTTATGAAGTACATAAGGTGATAACGTCCTATATGATCATTTGTTTGACAATGCAACGATGGTAGCAGAGAAAAAAGTTTCGGATGATATTGGTAATGGTTGACTACTCAGGTGAATATTATCATTGACGTATTTGAGAGGAAGTTAAGCTCTCCTGTATTGTATAATTTCAAATTTTAAACATTAAATTAATGATATGATAAATTATATATGAGTGATGATATTATAAATTCAAAAATATTATCCTTTTTATAGTAATGATATAATGATTATAAAATATTATTAAATATAGAATAATAACGTTTATTTTAATAAATTTATTACTGTAATTATATTCATTAATTATATAAATTAAATTAATTCTTTTAGTAGTTACTCATTATTTAATAAGTTCATATTTTAAGTAATTATTTAATAAAATATTATTTTATATTTAGTAATTATTATATTATTACCAAGGAACATAATGTTCCGAACTCCTAGTATCGTCGCTCATTATATATACGGCACCAACATTTAATTTTGAAAACTGATATGAATTTAATGTAAAAACAACTTACATATAGTTTTATATATTTTTATGGTTAGATTTTTTAAGCAAAATATGACTAGTATATCAGGCAAGTATATATTGCAAATAACTATATAGTTTTAAATTAAATTACATATCTGTTATATTACTATTAAAAAATTATACATTTGTTATATTTTGATTAAAAAAAATTAATAATAAAGATATAATAAATTGTATATAATTTTAATCCTTTAATGTATTTTGGGCAAGTCTTAAATTTTATTTTAAATGAAAATTATTAAATCCAACTATTAAATTGATGAGCTGCAGAATCATAAATATAATACCAATATAGATTTTGAAAAAATTGACGCGAATTTAATGTATCGTGGGCAAGCTTCCAAATTTGTTATTTACATAAAAAAATTATTAAACTCCAAATTATGTCCTTTAAAAGTTGACAAAAATTTAGTTTGCAATATGATGAACATATATTTCCTCTTCCTGGAGTTGGGTTGAGAATAATGGAAATCAGGAGCTGGATTATTAGGTTTAGCAATTTATTTCCTTTTCATCATGTCCATCGATGCTACACCAACTGGCGAATTTTAAAGTGCTCCATTAATATTCCCACATATATAAATTAATTAGCTTTTTTAGAAAAAAAAAGTATATAAAATTATGAAAAATTCCATTTAAAAATCCCGAATTGAAAATATTTACATTAAAAAATTGTAAATTTTAAAACTATTCTTAAAAATTAAAAAATTTAAATTTAAATTGCATAAAAAATTATAATTTAAAAATTCAAATTAAAATTCTTTATCATTGAATTATTTAAAATAATTTCAATTTTTAAATTTATTTCATGTAAATATTTTTAATTTAAAATTCCGTTTAAGTTTATTAGCTTTTATCAATAAATTCATTATCAACTATATATAAATTACAAGAATAATTCCTTTGCATATGGCAAAAAGCTAAATCTTGAAAAGATCTGTGATCATCTCGGATCTGATTCCGCCAAAGCCTCCGTCAATAATCATTAGAGAGAGCACATTCAACTCTTGAGTTTTTTTTTTTTTTCAATAAAGTCACTAAATAATAACAATTATTTGATTTTTCACCAATATTGCTAAGCAAACGATGAAAATAAAAAAGTTGTAAAGTCATTTAAAATGTTTTCTTTTTTTATTTTATTTTATTTATCATTGATTTTGATATATACATTTCGTGATTTCAATATAACTGCACCACTGGATCATACGACACAATATCCCATAAAATACCCACCAAAAATAAATTAAAAAAAGAAAAGAAAAGAAAAGAAAACCTCAGAACGAAGTGTCGTCGCCGTAAAAATCAGGGACTCCAGAAGCAGCCCAGAGCCGTTGATTGAAATCATCCTGCATATCATCGGGCACGAAGGGGGTCCTACACAAGGGGCAAGTCTTCTGATCGTGATCCATCCAACGGTCCAGACAAGCCCGGTGGAAAATGTGCTTGCAGTTCGTCAAGCACCTGATTTCCTCCTCTCTCTCGAACTCGTAGAGGCAAACGGCGCAACTCTCCGACGTGTCGGCGGCGGCCGCCGCGTTGGCCAGGAGGAGGTCGCCGAATTTGACGACGGGGAGGAATTCGCGGATCAGGACCGCCGAGACGGGAGGGTTTTCGGGTAATCGGGCGTGAGATTCGGACCAGACGACTTCGGTTTCGAGGAAATCGGAGAGACCTAGGAAGTGGAAGAGCAGGGAAATAAGGTTTCGGATGAATCCGAGAAGGGAGAGTGTGTGGAGGAAGAGGTTGGGCAAAACGACGTCGGAGTATCCGACTGGGAAGCCCATGGAGATTTGAAAGAGAGAAAGAAGGAGGAAGAAGATACGAAGTTTTGAATTGCAGGTAGAGAGAGATCGTGTGTTTGGGTAGAGAATGTATTTATGGAAGGAGAAAGGGGTGAGAACTGAGAAAGGAAAGAGAAGCTTCCGTTTGGGGCATTGCGTGTGTGAGAAATATTATATAGTAGTGCCGAGTGAAAAGGTGACAAAGTTACAGGTCTGTGAGATACAAGTATAGGAATGACTTAATATAGTGACGGAATTTTTGTGAAAAAATTGTAAGCGGGAGAAAATTTATATTCAATACATAATAATTATTAACAATGTATTTTTAAGTATTTATTAAATTAATATAATAATAAAATTTATTAAAATTAAAAGATAGAGAAACATATTAATTAAAAAAATTAGAGAAATATTATATTATTAAAATAAATATAATTGTCATGATATAAAAATATATATATTAAAGTAATACAATAAGTATTAACAATTAGAATTATATTCTTTTATTCTTTATTTAATAGAATTCATTTATAATTTATTTTATAATGAAATTTTTTATAATTTTTTTCACAATATAAATAGTCAAATTATCTACAAAATGATTATCTTCTATTTTATTACCAAGATTTGTTTTTATAGTGAGTAGAAAATGTAATTAAATGAACCAAAAATAAAGAAATTTGTGAATTGTAAAAATCAAAGAATGAATATCATATTATTAGTTATTCTTCGAGGATAAAGATAAAAAAATAAAATCTTTAATAAATTTTGTTATATTTTATAAAATTTATTTTTATGGTCAACGTAAAAAATAATTATATCTTTTAAAAAATGTATTTAAGACTTTAAAATATAAAAGAGGTCAAATAAAAAAAAATAGGAGGTAGAATCAAAAAACATTTTTTAAAAATAATGTTATATACATATATAATACATAAAAAAATATTAGTGGAGATAGCTGTTTAAATTGCAAAACCTTAGTTCATCCCTAGATTTAAAAATGTACGAATATAATTATATTACTTAATATGTATTAGGGAAGTCGCATTCGCACAAGGTATAATCTAATTATAATTTTAATGTAAGAACTATAAAAAGGTAGGGGTATGCAAAATTGTCTCGATTCGGTTAGTCCATTTTGGCCCAATGCATAATCGGGCTAGGATGAGTCGAGAAAATTTAAAAAAAAAATTGAAATAAGGTTGGTTTGGGATAATACTTTCGGTCGGGTCAGGACGGGATTCAGAATAACCTTTTAGCCCTATCAGACCCAACCCAGTCCGACGTATATATATATATATATATATATATAAAGATAGGGACTAAATTGAAAAGAATTTTTTTTAAGAGTCTTTTTATAATTTTAGCCAAAAATTTTTAAATATATTTTATAAATTATAAATAACTAAAAAGGTCAAAATTTATGTTAGAACTCTCCTAAATATAATTATCACATTCATGTAAGAAAAATAAATAAATAATGCATATTTTTTAAATTTTAGCTACTATATTTACATTTTTTTTATTTTCTCCATTGAGTTCATATTTTTTTCATATCCATTGCATAAATTAAAAAAAACATATAAAAAAATAGTTATATACCCAAAATTTTTAAAATTTAAAAAAAAAATTCTTTAAAAAAAAAGGAAAAGAAAATTGCCCATTGGCCCCCCGGCTCGAGACAAATTTTTCGTCTTGAAATTGAAATCAGGTGGAGATTCAAGTTGATACAAATCTTGACTCGTCCCGGCCCATGCCCAACCCTAGTAAAAGGTAATATTTAAATTAATGTCTATAAATGATATAATTAAAAAACACATGTTAAGAATAGTGTGATGAAAGAAATTAAGGAAGATAATAGAAATATAAGGTATTATATAACAATTAATGACATTAATTTTAACAAATTTGAATCCTCTTATGTAAGGAGACAATATGACAATACCATATGATGAGGAAAATAAATAGAGTGTACAGGAACCATTTATGCAGTGGGTCTTTATGGTGGAGCCCCAATAATGTGTGTGGTCTTATAATCTTTGTCTAGTTCTATCTTCACATGATACCCTTAAGTTATCTCCTCACATAAAATGATTCAAATTTAATTTTTAATTTCTACAAAATGTTATTTTTGGTAGTTTAGGGAATTAAGTAGTATATATGTTTTTAAATTTATATACTCAAATTATAATTCAATTATAGTTCAAGACTTTATATGTAATTTTTTTTATCTTTTAATACAAACTATAAATTAATTAATATAATAGTTTTGAAAAAGCTTATAGTTATATGCAAAACATTACTATTTTTTTGTAATAAAATTTAATTTGATATGATCTTATTAACCTTACTTGTTGTTCAATAAGTGTTACTTAAGTAGATGTTCCTAATTGTATTTGTCTCTAGATAAGCAATGGCTGGTGGAGAGTTTTTGGCTCTCCTGTTCCCATGACTTTTATAAAAAGCATCTTTCATGCTTTCTTCTTGTTTTGAAAACCCATGATTAATTTCATCCTATTCAGAGAAGATGTAGTCTTCATCTATGGAGGTGTTTTGTGCTCACTTCCTTTCCCTGCTTGCTCGAACTCAATAGGCTTGTGATCATTCTTCTATTGTCAATGCAACTTATTTGCCATCTACTGCTTTACCTTTCTAGGCTTAATTGGCTTTGTTGTCATGAAGCCTTTCTCTAGTTGTCATTAGCTATTATTGCATTTCTGTTATGTATTGTTGATGTTAGCGAAGACATTTTGAGAATCTTAGCATTGTCACCATAAGGTTAAGGTACTTTCCATATCTAGGTTGAATGGATTTGTGTTGAAAGTATTATCCACCAATGGGCCAGTGGAATCAGTTGCTCTGGTGAAGCCGGAAGTATCATTTCCTTGCACTAAAGCAATAATGTTGCTAACTAGTTTAGCTTCAATTAAGATTTGTAGACTTATTAGGTTCTACATGTTTGAATGGCTCTGAATGTTATAATGCTTGTTCCTACTCTTTTAAAGGGAAGATATAGCCTAGTGACAACCCTTAGAGCATGCTTTGCTCCAGACTCTGACATTTTTATCATTGTTCTAGTTTGAAATGATTATTCCTCGTCTCAGCCATAAGTCTCGAACAACCAGTGAGTTCAAGTTTTAGGACAAGGAGCCTCTTTCCTAGCACACCAAATGTTGGTATTAAGAGCATAGGAAAGAAAGAATGACCAATTTTAGCCTATCCTAAGAGTTTTATATTGCTTAATTCTCAATATGAGATATAATATATTTTCTCTCTTAACTAAGAGAGGTTATAAGAACTGTCTCTAACCATTAATATGTGTAGTGTATAGAATGATTATTTTTTAAAAATAGTAGTCAAATGTAAGAGTTTTGTTTTTATGCTTTAAGGTTTATATTCCTATATTATAAAGATTGGCGCCAATTGATACTTGATCCTAAAATTTTGTGAAATTTCCTTTATATTATAAGTTTTGGTAAAATAAACTAAATGATTTTAGACTGGTAAAATTAATATACCTATAAAGTGGCATAACAAAGCCCTCAAGAATATTGTCAACTATTTGTCATATCAACTGTTCTTCAATTAAACATTTTTATTTTTATAAAAAAGAACAAATCATGCAATTCGCTCGTATATGTATTACAATCTGTCAAGTTATATACAAATAGAGAAGACACAATTATGGTCGAATAAAACAAGTGAAACAACCTTATTTATTAAGAAATATAGAGCAGAATCCGCAGATCATGGTTGGAAAGTGCTGTGAAGTTGGTGAGGACGGGTGGATAAGGAGAAGGGGTAAGGTTGGTGGGAGCTTTAAATGTAACTGCGTATGGGTTACTCTTTATTAGAATAAATAAATAGCTACCTTTCAAAAAATGAAAAATAAAAAAATATTGTTTGTTACAGTATTATACACAAGTGTCACGTGCTTTAATGGGGGAAGAGTGAGGAACTGTTGTGGCTGCCTCATCATCTTGATCATCATTGTTTGTTTGATAATTTAATTATCCTAGTCATAGATTCATAATTGGATTTATCGAAGGCACCATATCGAGTTATGCTGATTGGGATGAACAGAAACAATTAATTTGCTTACAATAACTCATTTTAATCTTTAATAATTCATGTTTGCTATGTGACATCATCGACATAAAGTATTTAAATAAGTGTCATGTGAATGAGTCTCAATCACTAATGTTATCCTCTACTAGTTACAATTATTGATATTAAACCAATGTGAAGCAGCGTTTTTTTTTTTTTTTTGTTTCGGATAAATATTGAAATACACTATTTAATAAACTTGTCTCAGATGCCTCAGAATTTTAAACGAAACAAACTTAACGAGTAAAATCTTAATATCTAGCTTCAAAATTTGCAAATTTATCGCTAGAACTATAAATATCTCCAAGCGTCAATAATTCTTAGGATATAAATGAAGATTCAGAATTTATTCCTGTTTAAGAGGAAAATCCACCCCATTCCATATTGTTAAGAGAATTATTATTAATTTACCCTTATATCACTGGTTATACCAGACCAGTTTCTTAAATTTATGATTACTGAGCCATATCGAAATTATAAGAAACGTTTTTCTTTAAATTATTAGAAAAAAATATTTAAATTGAAACAGAATTCAATAATATCTCTCATTGTAATATTAAAAAAATTAAAATACTAAAATACATTTCTTGAAGAATTTATTATCACAATTAAATAAAATGAATTAATTCAATCAACTTCTTACCCTGTTATCTTGTCACCTTAGTCTATCATTTTTCTCCTTTATTAGCTCAACTTCTCACTTTTCTTTCTCTCTCTCTATATATATAGGTTAAAGAATACAACTGTCGATGACTCTTATGGGAAAAGTACTGCGTATGGTGAAGTTTCTTAGAATGTTATGATAAGCAAAGAAATTATCTCAAACGTGATGATTTGGTATGATTATTATTCAAGGTAATTGGTAACGATAAAGTGCTATTGAAGATTTGGCTAACATTCATCGAGAATTTGCCTTTGAAATCTCATGATATGATATCTACCTACCAATAAGCTATATTTTATTTTGATCATATGTATGTTATTTCTATTTTCATAACTTATTTGCCGATAAGCTTTCTGTCTTCTTGTGTCTAGTCAGTCCCATTCTATTTAGCAATGTTTTAAAATATTGAATTAGGATAAAACATGGTTCATAATTTATTAATTTAATTATAGTTTTATAGTTAAATTAGAATTAAACTATATATTTAAATATATACTAAAAATATATATATTTAAATATATACTAAAAATATAAATATATATAATATGTTATAATTAAATTAATATATATTATAAAATAATATTTAAAATAGATATAAATATTAAAAAATATAAAATAATTAAAATAATTTACATATGATAATAAATCATATGAAATATACTTGGTAGAGTTTGCAAAACATCATATT
Organism: Erythrophleum fordii; assembly: GCA_032878935.1. Lineage (NCBI taxonomy): Eukaryota > Viridiplantae > Streptophyta > Magnoliopsida > Fabales > Fabaceae > Erythrophleum > Erythrophleum fordii. Next base: position 14,434,628 of record JAVQMF010000047.1, on the reverse strand, counting down.
TCTCTATCATATGAGATCAAAACTCTATTTTAAATCAAAGAAAAATCAAAAAATATTTTTGATTGATTTAATACTAAAGCAGTTAATTTTTAACTAGTTTGATTAAATTTTAACTGATTTTTTTAACTAATTTTAAAGGTCAAATGAATTGGTTTATTGATTTTTTAGTTTGACTGGCCGAATTGGTTTGACTTTTATAACAATGTTTTTAAATGAAATTTTTTAATCAAAAAACAAAAATTTATTTTATAGAAGCTCACTTTCTTACAAATTGAATATTTTATCATTAGATAAATATAAAAAAGAATATTTTATCATTAGATATAACTAAAAAGTTTTTATTTGATAATTTATTAATTAAATTAAAAATTAACAAAATAAAATAAAAATCGAAATATATATCTAACGATTAAAAAAAACTTAACCCTTTTAAAGATCAAACTCTTTTCAATGTTACAAAAAGTAAATTTTGATTTATGACTCCATATTAAAAAAATTGGCATGAAGTTAATCATGCATAGAGTATTTTTGGACTTACTTTGAAAACCAGTGCCAAGAAGAAGACTGGGTTAAAAATTAGTGGATGCAGAATTAGTTCATAAAAATAATAAAATATTAGTATTTGGTGAAGTCATTAAAAAATATAAGGACACTTAACATGCAATAAATTTATTTTATTTAAATAAAAACTAATTTGTATTTTTTTTAATTTTCAAAAATTAAAAATAAATGGTCAGGCCAAATAATTTAGGAGCTAAATTGTTACTTTATTAAAAAAAAATAGAACAACTATACTCATAAATTATTGGGTAGAGCTACCTACTTATCTTAATAATTTAATGGGACATACTCTTAGTACTATATTACTATACTATATTAGCCAATAATTATGTTTGCACTGCGTTCTATTATGGGGTGGCCTATAAAATTTGTTCTAAATTAAAAGCAGCCATTTATACTGAAAACAAGGATTAAAGGTGCAAAAGTGATGGCCTACCTGAATTATATTAGCCTCCTCGTTACAAGCCCAATCACACTAATCTTAAAAGTAAATTATACAAATCTTAATTTAGTTAAAATTATATAGTTTTTTTAGTTTTTAAAATATATATAGATATTTTTATAAATAAAAAATTACTTTATATTTTAGTTTAATTTAAAATTTTTTAAATAAAATATTCTTCATTAATTAAAAAGATTTAAATAGAGAATACTTTAATTAAAATTTTAAAATTAAATTAAAGTATAAAATAAATTTTATTTAAAAAAGTCTATATTTATTTTAAAAATAAAAAAATTTGTATAATTTTAACAAAATTTTAAAAAATATATATTTATAATTTACTCAAATCTTAATCTACTAAATATTCTCTAATTTAGTCACTTCAAGTGCGTATAAGAAGAAGAATCAGCCTAAAAGCAAATCCAAATATGTTCCATTCGTAGGGATTTTCTTCCCCCGAACCATACAACATGAGATCCCACTAAAACTGCTTTATAGGTGAATTACTACTATCTTCCATAACCACTTAATTTAATAAGTAAAATATTTGTTAAAAATTAGAAAGAAAATAGAAAGAGCAAACTGGGTCATCATCCGAGATCCAAACATTACCTCTTCTTGAAATTCTAAGCAATAAGGTGGGGTTGCATGGTTTGAATTTTTTGCCCCAATTCAGGTAATCAAGTACTGATTTTTGACAATCTGCTCACTTTTGCATCGTCTGTCATTTCAGAATTTGATGCCAAAATTTTTTTGGTATATGATGGACTAGAATTTTGATTATAATTGAGATTCTTTAACGTATACACATATTATATCACAGTTCACAAAATTCTTGATTGGTCAATTTGACTAAAAAAATTAATGAATGGATTCTTGATCTATTTAAAAAACTTGGTGGTTAAAATTAGTTAAAAATTGATTGAATCAGTTGTTTTTTTTAAAGATTTTTTCTTAACACAATTAATTTTAGATAAATCTAAAATACTAAAAATAAAAGAAAGTAAAAGAAAAAAGTTGAAACAAACAGAAATTAAAAAAAGATAATATGGAACACCAAAATACGTATATATAGTTATATTTAATTCTTATTGTCTATCATTTTTTATTTTGTGGTAACATCGCATTTAGATATTAAGGTATTTATCCAAATTTGCTCATTTTTCTTTTATTTTTTTAATGACAAATGAAATCTTAATATTATTTGAAAATTTTAAAAATTTAATATTAAATACTCTTAAATTTTAATCATGAATATTTTTTATTTTTAATTAAAAATATTTTTTAAATATTATTAAAATTTAAAACTTATTAGCATTTATTTATTATATTAGAATTTTTGTATATAAAATTTTAAAATATATATTTAATTATCACTCATTAGATTATAATTCAATTACAATCAAATTATTAAATTATAAATTAATACTTTTATTGGTTTGATAATTGATTTGATTTTAAAAATATTTTATTACATCAAATTTTTGTGATAAAATTTGACCCATTTTTCAAAATGGATAAAATACTTTTGGAATATTTGGTAATACAAAAATATTAACAATATTTTTGGATTATTAAACTATCAGTAAAATTTACCAAAAGAAGTTAGTATATTTGGTTAAAAAAATTATTTTTTAATAATTTGACTTTGTTTTCTCTAAAAAGTATTTTAAAAATAAAATTTTAAATATACAAAATTGATATGAAAAAGAGTAAACTATTAAAATCAGTCAAAAAAAAATTAACCCGAAAATGTTTAAGATCACTCTAACTCTATGGTTATAATTAAAAAAAAACTAGTGATAAAACCTGTAGATTCTTGCAACATTTGTTGGCAAAAAAGAAAAAAGAAAAAAATAGTGATAGAATTCCAGGTTGGATCTTGATTTTTTAATAACAACTTCGAAGTCTTATTTGCTTCTTTTATTTGCATTATAAATATCTGTTTAGCCTTCTATTTGTTTTTTTAATTACAGTATTTTAATTTATCATTAATTAAAAAGTCAACATATGCAGTCTGTGTCCTCATTGCATGGTGTGAGTACAATAATTAAAATTAGAAAACGGAAAATGTACGAACAGGTTTGAAGGCCGTCAAAGAGTGTTTGTACACTATACACCTTAGGGTTATTGCAATATTTACCAAACTATATATATAATTTAGCCCCAAGAATTTTAAAATGAAACTTCAAAAGTTCGCCTAGCTCAGTAAGATTGGTTTAAAAAAAAAAAAGATATGAGTCTAGAAAAATAAAAAATAAAAACGAGGGATTCATTTTTAAAAAAAAAAGCTTGTTTTTAAAATCGGTGGAGCCTAAATTTTTTTTTTTTCAAACTCAATTTAGTCTAAACCGAACTTTGTAACTTTATATATATATATATATATATATATGTTAAAATTATTAAATTTTATTCATTTTTTTCTATTATTAAATTTAAGTGCTCTATTAGTTTAGTATAATAAATTTACCTTTATCTAAACATGAATCTTAATATGATGAATTTATTTTTTTCATACACATATTTTATAAGGATGATTTAGAAAAAATAATAAAGGTATGTATTATTATATTTAAAATCAATTGCATTTAAATTTTTTAAAATATTTTTTAGATATAATAATGTTATAATAAAATTGCATAAATTAAATTTTTTTAATATTTAAGTATATGTTAAAATCCAAAAATTTAACCCAAAAAAAAAATCAAAAGATATTAAAGACCCATGCCTGACTTGACCCGCTTTTTACTAGGCTTAAATCCATTTTTCATGAACAATATTGGATCCAAACCCATTTTTTAATGATAAAATTAAAAATGCAACACATATTTGTATAAAACAGGGTAAAATTAACAATTTAATCATTAAAAATTATTCTTTTCTTAATTTAATCCTCTAATAATTAAGTTCTTAATTTAATTCCAGTGATCTATGGATATTGGTAGCTCTTTAATACATTAAATTCTTCCTAAAAAAAATCATTTTAAGTAGAAAAATTTATTTGAGAGACTAAATTAAAAAATTAAAACTAAATTATTAATTCTATAAAACAAGTTTGGAACCCATCCAGCAATCATGTATGAGAAAAAAGTTTTAATTTTTAAAATATAATTAATTACATTGATATATTTTAACAAGAAAGTAAGTGTTCAAATCACCTTTTGTTTTCTTTCTTTTGCTACTTCAACATGAAAAGAAAAGGGAGCAGGATTTCCATGCAGATACTGAAACCTGGCCTAACCGATTTGCGTAAAATTGCCATCTCTGAGGGCCTGATTTGTAATCCCCATCTAAAAGAATTATCATTACATAATTTTTGTATAATATTTATTATATTTTTGTAACAATTATTTTACCTTATCATTTTTCTATTATTTTTTAAAAATAAAAATATAAAGATAATTTCTATCCTCAAAATTATTATTCTTTTTACGATGGTGTATGCTTTTCATATTTTACGTATTAAACATGCTTTACTCACTAGCAGTATTATTATTATTTAACTTTAGAAAAATTAAGGATAATATGAAATATCATTTTAGAAAAATACATTATAATTAATAAATGTCTCCTAAGAAATAGTCACTAATAAAAATTAAATCAAAAGTTAATTTTCTTTTACAATTAGAAATTCTATTAATTAAGCCAATATTTATTAAATGATACCAACACTGCTAGCCATAATAAAAGACGACGGCGGATACAAGATAGTGGGTTTGATCAAAGCAGAGAGAAAGAAAGTAGAGGGGGAAAGGCGGGGTCCAACTGAACAAGGTGGGACATGCTCCACCGGAACCACCATACCGTGTTGGATATATATTTAATATTTAGGGACCATTTGATCTTTAGAAGAAAAGGATTTTTTTTTATTTTGTACAATATTTATTATGAATTTATAATAATTATTTTATTCATTATTTTTTTAAAGTAAGAGTATAAGATTTATTTTTTATCAATTTTATTCATTTTTTTATTTTCATATTTAATATTTTATACACCAAATGATTGCTTATATTAAATATAACATAATATTTTAAATTATATTTAAAACTTATATATATATATATATATATATATTTGTTATATCGTAAATAAATTAGAATGACTATGTATACTTGGTAAGTTGAGTTGAATAATGGCACCGAAAATTATATATATATGAAAGGGATTTAGATCGTCTTCTATAATAAAGTAACAGAATTTATAGGAGAGAGAAGAGATAGGTGTATGAGTTCACACACAAAAAAATTTCATTGGATTCCATTCATCTCTCTTTCTTTCTCGTGAGACCATCTTTGGTAGGCTTGAAAGGGAGATAAAGAAAGGGAAAGGAAGATGAAAAGAGCTAAAAATTATGTTTGGTAGATTTGAATTGAATTCACTTATGTATTCCATCTTTCATGCAAAGCTATTTTGTCCTAGATGATAGTAATATCTTATTTTTGTTTTAAAAAATTAAAATTAAAGATTTCAAGTCAAAGATATTTATGTTAAAAGATTTTAAAATTTAAAACTATTTTGATGGATTCAATAACAACAAACTTTAACTTGAGGTATTGAATTATAATTGTTTTTACACAGTTTACATTTTTTGTTCTTAAATCATTTAAAATAATTTTAAAATTTGAAGTTATTCATTATAAATATCTTCAATTTATTTTCAAATATCTAAGTGAACAATTTTTTTAATTTATTTTCATGTTATATCAAATATAATTTTATGTTAAATGATTTTTATCTCTATTTTCCTTTTATTCTCTAAAATATATTTCTATTTTACCAAATACTACCTTATTTATTAGATATCCATATGAAAGAACGGATATCCATTAAAGTGAGGTTGATGTAAGAAAAAAGAAAAAAATGATTGCGTGTATCAAGTGTACAACACTAAAGAGTTAAAATACATCTAAAATTTCAGCTCTTGAATGTACGTAATACGTAATAACTTCTCGAGAAAGAGAGAGGTAGAGAGAACAAGGTGGGACATGGGGGAGCTGAAAGGAGGGGTCGGAGAGAGGACAAGAGAGAAATGAAGAGAGAGACAAGAAATGTGGACCGTCGGTGGTGGGAACCCTGGCCAACCAGCACATCATCATGGCTCGGGGTTGGGACACCATCATTCGATGGCATCGATGCACCATTCCATCGTATTATCAAACCCTAGCTAGCTAACATTCTCATTTTCTCTATTCTTCAATTTCTTACTCCGCGGATTTTCAATTAAGATCAATATCAACTACGTTGTATAATTTTAATGATACGCAATGTGCATATATATATATATATATATATATACAGAACCAAAGTTTAAATTTAAGATTTATATATATATTATTCAAATTCTTGTAGAATTTATGAAAGAGCTTTATGATGTATGAGCTAGATTTGACTAGGTTGAGGTTTCAATGTGCTTTTGCTTGCTGAAAAGGTAGATAGTGTCGAGATTTTGAGCAATAAGAGTAACATGTATCAAAAAGAGAGAGGGTGGGGGGCATACCAACTGTCGCTCAAATAAAGGAGATTCCATGAACCAAACAGAGAGGCGCAAAATGAAGGGTCCCCTACAAATATCCACCTCAAAAGAATGGGTTTCTTGCTGTTCTTATATCTGGTATACTTGATTTAAAATTTCAAATCCTAGTCATTCTGGTATATGTGTGTGTGTGTGTATATATATATATATATATGTATGTATATGTATATGTATATAGCTAAATGCAATGTTACACCTCATATTTAGTGAGATAAATTAAAGCCATGACTTGAAGGGAGAATTTTTTCCCCCAAAAAAAAAATTAATGACATAAAAAAAATTAAGATTGTTTTGATTCAAAGAAATAATAATGGCAAAACATCATATTGGTTTTTGAAATATTTTATTGGCATTCATTTAGTCTTTTTTAAAAGTTTATTTGCTATCAATTTAATCCTTGAATGATTCTAATGACATTGATTTAATCCTAAGTCAATACTAAAATAATGTATATATATCTTTTAAAACATTTGCCCTCAATTGATGTCAAGAAACTTGGATTAAATTGACCCAGCGGCAATATCTTTAGAGGACCAAAATAATTGATTCAATGATTATAAATGATGATGGGCTTCTACTAATTAACAAAAACAAAATAATCAACAATAAGTGAGCTTAAAATCATTAGTATCGGTGCAATTTAATTTTGGAGGAAAATTTTATTTTGGTTCTTAACTAATATATGGATTTTTTTTAATGTAGTCCTCTACTGATCATTTCTTCAATTTAGTTCCTAAAAATATTAAACCACTTACAATGTTCACTTATTCTATTTCCATTTAAAATTTAATGCTAAACCTAATAATTTAATAACTTATATGTTATTCATTTAACTAGTACGTTTATTCACATATTATATTTGGCCTTCAAGTCAGCAAATCATTAAATTTAGCATTTATCTTTTGTATGAAAATAAAAATAAACTTACAATATTGTAAACATCTTTTTTTTTTTTAATTGAGAAACTAGGTTAAAATATTATTTATGATAGACGAAATTAAAAATTTACCTAGGACTAAAATAAAAAGTTCTTCTTAATCTTAAGGCTTGTTTGGGTAGGTTGGAAGAGAAATATGAGAAAAGGGAAAGGGAGATGGAAGGTAAAGAAATGTTGTTTGGCATGCTGGAGATAGAAAAATTAATGATTATTCTAAAGTTAATTTTTACATCTACTGTTAATTCTATCCATTTTTTGGATGAAAGTTACAATTGAAAATGGAAAGAGAAAAAAAATCTTATTTTATCTCAAATAATAGTAATAATTTATAATATTGAATGACCTTAAATTTTTAATAAATTTTAAAGAACCTAATAATTAAAAATTTTAAATTGAAGCCTTGAACTATAATTTTTTTGTGCAATTAAAATTTTTTTTAATCTTTCAGAATAATTTTCAAATTTAAAATCCTTTAATATAAAGTTATAAATATTTTTAACCTAACATTTTTTACTATAATTTTTTTATATCAATTGACAATAATCAATTTTTTATTATTTATTTATTTATTTATTTGCTCCAAGGTGTTTTGGTTATTTGCTTATTTTTATTATTATACTATTTCTATTATACTAAACATCAAAATAGAAAAGGATTCTTATTTATTTTCATATCATACCAAATATAATTTTAAGTCATAAAATTCTAGTCCACTCTTATTTCAATTCTCCTTTCCATTTCTTTAAAAATCTTTCCACTCTACAAAATACAAACTTATTAGTCAAGTCAATTCTCATTGACAAGAAAGATTTGTTACAAAGGGGGATTCATACTTAACAAAAATGTGAAGGGGACCCAATAAAACAATGAGAAAAATGTTTAATCTTTGTCCCCCCTTCCTCACTTCCCCTCAAGCATGCACACCCACATGCTCAACTACATCATCTTATCTTCACTAATAAGTGGGCTACTTCATCTTTGACTCTTGATTTGGATCTTGTATAACTCAAGTACTTTAGGTGGTCCTTATGAACTCCTCTATCTCCTTTTTCAATCTCTCTTCCTCCATGATTATTATTATTATTCTTCTTATTATTATTTTCATTTATCTTGCTTTTCTAATGTGATCTAGTTTGTGATGCTGACATGCTTCTGTTTTACATCCATTAAAAAAAAAAAAGGTTGGTAAAGTAAGTTATGAAAGTAGGGCTTTTGTGGAAAACACTTTAATGGTGAAGGACAAACCACCGGCTAAAACCATCAAATTAGAATCCTTTTTGGTGATGTTAGGTTGGTTAGGTTCAATCTTGGATTTGGTTTAATATGTTAAAAAAAAGCAAAATCCATTATTATATAACCTGAAATCATCCTATGACAAAGTAAATATATCGCAATTTTGTTAGTCTATTTAGAGCGTTTAGACTTGGTCAATGCTATTCCTTAGATTTAAATTCAAGAAGAAACTTTCGATAAATTAGTCCATATTTTTTCAATAATTATTTGTGAAAATAAGATTTTAAAAAAATTGACTCAAATAGCACCTCCTTGGGATATAATTTTTCTAATAATATGTTCTTTGTTTTTAATAGTGATTTTTTTTGTCAAATGTTTTACAATTTATTAGAATTATAAAAATAAATATTTTATTTTAAAAGAAAATAGTGTAATTATAAAAATATTAGATTTAAGTGTAATTTTTTATATATTTGTTATCAGATTCTCCAATAAAATTGTAATATGTGTAAATTTTTTAAAAATATTCAATCATATAATATTGAGTTGTAAAAATTATATGCTAATTTATAAAAAATTAAAAAAATTATAAGCTTATTGTATTTTAATTAAAAAATTTAATAATAAAAATATAAGAAATTATATATAATTTTTTTTTCAAAAAGACCATGTGATTTAAAATTTTTTTAACAAAGGAGAACATAATTTATCCAATATTTTATTCATCAGCAACTGATAATTCAATTCTGTTTAAGGAAATCAGATACATTTATTGGTGCAACAACAAAGGTGGCGTTAATTAAAACCTTGATCCCACATGCCATGGCTTTTGATTTTTCTCTACTGTACATGCCGTACATGTCACGTAGCATAATGTTATGTCCTTGTATATAATAAATGCTTGACAAAATTATTCATTGCAACTTTTGGATCAATTTTAAAGTTGATTATAATTTTTTTTTAAGTTTTATTGAAATTATATAAATTTTTTATTTTTCAAAATAAACACATCCTTCTCTCAAAATAAAATGTTATTTTATTAAAATACTCTCTATTTAAAATTTTTAATTGAAAAAATATATATATTTAGATTTAATAGATAGTATTTTGGTCAAAAAATTTTAAACTATTTTAGAATATAAAATAAATTTTTTTAAGTAAGAGTGTTATATATATATATATATATTAAAAATAAAGAAGATGTTTATATAATTTCAGCAAAATTTAAGAAATGTTTGTATATTTTAATTTTAATTCTAAGTATCACAAATAGTTTGCGGCAGTAATGAAATAATAATAATATTACAAATAGTCAAAATGCTCTAAAAGAAAAATCTAGATTATTTTCTTCCTTCACAAATTGAACTAAACTCTTTTATCTTTTTTAATATTACAAAATTTGATTCCAATCATTTTCCTTTTCAAATCTTCAATGCAAAATGTACCAAAAAGTTCTCAATGCATATTGCTTCTTTATCATGAAAATAATAATAATAATAATAATAATAATAATAATAATAATAATAATAATCCTTTCATTTGACATATCAATGGGTGAGCACTGAACTCCTTGTCCTAAATCCAGCTTTCATTGAAAGTGAATGAATTACAAATTAAAATAAATAAGAGATAAACGAATTGAGGCCTCCCCTTCAATTGACAGAAAATATCTTTAGAATTATTTTTTTTTTTGGATCATGTCTTATTTTTTATTATTTTTTTCTGTTGTCGTGGGTTACTAATGTGTGATAATTTTCTTTTGTTCTTCCAAATGCACTTGAAAATGACTATTAGGCACTAGCTAAGCTAACTAATATTTTATTCTTGATGTGGTTTTTTTTTTTTTTAAATCAAAGTCTTAATCTAATTCTTTGTTGGGCTTAAACATTCTTAGTCCATTGTAAAATTTAATTTTTTTCAATGATACTTTTTTATGGGCTCAGAGTTAAATGAAATTTGGGCTGACAAAGTCCATAATTTTAGACCCAAAACTCCTGGATGCATCAATGATTTTGGCCCAAAGTATTGATGAGATAGCTGTCGAAGAAAAAAATTGTCTATGGACCAAAAACCAAGAAGTACCTCAGACATACCTTTCAATTTTGATAAAAATTATACGAATTTTGTTAATTTTTAAATATTAACTTTTGTTTAATTTTAAAATTTTTAATTAAAATAATTTTAGAAAATATATATAAGAGTAATTAATAAAAAATATTTCAGTCAAAATATTTAAAATTAAATTAAATTAAATTATAATATTATTTTTTGTTTCTGAAAAAATTTATCTAATTTTTGCAAAACAAGAAAAATGTGTAATTTGCTCGCGCCATGTATTCTATATTGGTAAGACAGCGAAAACAATATCTGGGTTGGGTTTTAAATGGAAACGTAGTTTGAGTTTGAACCTTATACTTCAATCCTTGTCCTCGGGACATAATAATAATACCACCTCTACCCCCAGGGCTAATGTAATATTGTAACTAAAGGGCACTTAGATCACCTAAAATAAGTAACATCTATATTATACCACTCTCAGTTATTATTTATTTATTTTCATTTAAGACATTATAATTAAAATGTTATAATATTTGAATTTAGTTAAATATCTAATCTTATAATTTCATTTGATTTTTAACTTGGCTCTTGTATTTTACCTTTTTTAAATCAAGTTTTTATAATTTCAACCCACTTTTAATTTAATCCTCGACGTCAATAACCGGCAAAACGTTCGATTGTTATGTGTACATGACAAACAAATATTTTATTCGGCATTATGATAATTTTACGTGTATTTTATCTCTTTTGTATTTTGTTTTTATATTTCTAATAAATTTTGAATTTAGTCCTTACACTTTATTTTTTTACAATTGAAATTATAAAAGTTCAAATTATTTTTTTAGTTTCATCCTGTTACACCCCCCAATCGAGCATAACTGGCACCATTTATGAGTTGAAATTCATATTTGCAAGCCTTCTCTTAACCATAATCATAAATATAGGAGAAGCGATAGTAAGGAAAGGCAATTTATAAAATTTAAGAATATTCTCCTTACTGCAAAATTCACACGATGACCCTAAGACATTATTAACATGTTATCTCATTTAACGTTTTGTAAAAATTTTGACAGAGTTTCCATTAAATATAGGATTATCGAAAATTTTTACAAATAATTAAATTATCATAAAAACAATTAAGAGAGCTTTGCTTTCAATCAGAAGTACTAAATAGAATTAAAAGGGATAAGGAACCTTGCCTATACATTAGTAGAGCTACAACTAAAAAAAAACAATATATATAATTACAAATTTAATAGTTCTTTTCACAAAAGAAGACCCTACGAAAAGCCACATGGGACTCAACAACAATAAGCAGTCATTTTTATGCCATCAAAGCTGATTCTAGATCACACTATTATATGTAATGAAAAGAAAAAAAATAATAATGAAACGAGTTCAAGTGTTACTAAGTAGGTAATAGTAACTGTGATAAAAACATATATCATGACTAATAGCCTACCTTTAAACTTGAAATTTATATTAAAAATATAAGCAATAACATGATATCAATTAAATTCATTTTCCTCATTTATAAGTAAATTCAATAATGTGCATAAACCAACCTCTATTAAATTATTCATAGAAATACAATTGACCCATCTAAATAGAAACAATTCAAATGGACACAGAGCACATCGCTTGTAAGGGTAATTATATAGAAAGGGAGCTTATGCTTGACTATTCAAATAGATCTATATGTGGCAGCTAATACACACGTTTAACAACACCCCTACTAGTTAAAGTTTAGATTGGAGTGTACCAAAACTAACAACTACTGCTTTGAATTGTAGAATTTTGTATTAAACCACATTCTAGCTTAACATTGCCATACACTAACCAAAGATGGATAGAATAATCAATTAAGTAATTATCCAAGTATATTTAACTAATTAATTAACAATTAAGATATTCCAATAATATCAATTAATATTTCCTTCTTAGACACAACATAACAAAATCAAGTTTACCATTCTATTATCTTATGATGAATCAGTATTGCAAATTTATCATAACAAGTATTATCTACTTATAGCATAGGGTGACACTATAATTCTTTAGGGTCTTGATCTAAATAAGCACGTAATTTGGAATTGTCTTTAGAATCTCCTTTGGAGAGTCCAATTTAGGAATTTCAACAAGTGGTCCCCACCTAAGTGTCTGAATCAACTTCCTTATAGTAAAAAAAAAAAAAAAAAAATTGATCAAAGAGCAAACATGGAATTTCCCTAGGTTCCTAATATGAAAGAGCTAGCTAAGAAAAGGAGCCAATTTTACTACAACTCTTAAACATAACTCAAGCCCAGAGTTAATACTTAGAATTAGAAAAAGGTGTTACTAAAAGGTAAAATTTTTAGCTTTAGAGCAAGGTCGTAATTTTTGCATCAAAGAGGGAAAATGATAAAACATGGGATGGCAAAGCTGTTGAAATTTTAGAATTGAAAAAGCGGATAATACCCAAACCAAAGGAACTATAAAAATGAGTAGAACAAGTAACCTACCAAGGGAATAATGCATTGGAGTCATAGACACACATTACTATTGATTTAGTGAATATGGTAGGAAGTTGAAGTTAATGACCTGACTAGCAGCTGGAAAGTGAAGAGAAACCAAAAGAAGAGCGAGTGGGGAAGAAGAGAAGCTGACTAAAATGAAAGAGAAAATAAGTATATAGCTTCTAGACTTTTCTCCTCTGGAAATCAAGGGAGGAATGAATTAGAATGAAAGAAACTCACTTGAAGCTTAAAACCCCATCATTTCCACTTCCACACTGCTGCCATGATGGAGAATAGGACACACACTATAGTTAGTTAAGGGACTAGATTCATAGTAGATAGGGCAGCTAAATGGGAGATGAACAAGTGAGAAGGGAGGAGACAAAGAGGGAAAGAGAATAGAGAGGTTTGAGAGGAGAAAGAACGACAGTGATGGGAGAAAAGGAAAGATCCTCAACTAACTACAAACGCATCAGAGGAAGAAGAAAATGGAGAAAAAAATATAAGTTGTTTTGGATAATTTTAATATACCTTTACAAGATCAAAATGATTGAATATACTCCCATCTACTTTTTAAGAAAATTTAAAATTATTAAATTTGTCACAACTTATTCTACCACTCATTCCCTTCTTAAAGTAGTTTATTTTATTTTTACATTATAATTTACCTTAATTATAATGTAAATTCTTAAGCTAATGGGAATCCAAATGAAATAAAAATTTTTAAGGTGTTACACATCCCTATTTTTAGTGTCATACTATCATAAGATATCCATATATTTAGTTTCACATTCTATTAAGAACAACAATTTGTCATATTACTACTCTTGGTAGTAGATTTTGTTGTTATTAAAACATCAATTCATCAAATTAATCATAATTAGATATTCTCAATATAGGAATTTTTAAATTCATACCACATGAGTTTGCCAAACTCAGAATATTACAAAAAGTAGCTAGGAATTTTTATTTCCATATTATAACTCAAATTGATAGCTTTGCACTATAATTTGTCTTAACTTTGAAAAAAATCATAACTTGAATTATAAAATTTTAATTTGTGCAAATTAAGTGTCTATGGAAAGCTCAAGACATAAACTATATGTTGCAAAAATTTTAAGTCAAAACAAATTCATTTGGTCAATGAAAATCTAATAGAATATTAACTACTACTGTTCTTGGATATATATTAGAACCCTAACTTTGATTATGCATATATTTGGCTACACAGTTTCATTTTATGCAAACTCAGTGGCTATGGGAAGTTTATAATACCAACTATATACTTATAAAATTTTGTAAGCATTGAAGTTTATTTAGCCCCTCAAATGCACAAAAAATTAGATCTGACCATATGAATAATGCACAATAAATTCTGCAATTTTTAGTCAACTTTGGGAAATTATAATAAATTCTACAGAGTTTCAAAAATTATATTCTTTAACTCCGTGGAAAACTCTAAATGAGCTCTAAATACTTGCAAAGTTTCATCCAAAAATTTGTTCATTTAGTCTAATTTTGGTTCAGGTGCAAAAGGTGGTTCAAAGTAACGCATATTTGGATCCAAATGGTTCAAAATGAACCCTTTCAACTCATGTGACCATTTGAGCACATCTTGAATATGAAATATAGCATATATAAGTAATTTATTAGGGCCTAAACCTTATGCAACTCAAACTCATTTATTCACTTGCCATAACACATATACATTCCATGGCTCACATATGGTCAAAGTGTATAATCTTGCACATTTACATTCAAAAATAACATTTACCTCATAATTCCATACTTCTACATTTGTGGAAATAGTTACATCACACAAATAATTATATACATTCTCTCATATGCAACAAAATACATAAAAATCTAAACTATTGTCAAAATAATGTCATTAATACTTTTTGGTCTCTATCTTTAACTCATTGAGAATTTTCTAAACATGATTAGAAATAATATAGAGAAGAATCTCAATAACTCATTCACCCCTTAAGCACACTTACAAGGCATATTTTCATATCAAAGAGAGCAAGTATGTATAATAAGCATGTAAATAACAAATATAACCATATATATGAAATCATATGGATCCATTAAGGTTAAAACAAGTTCTAGAGACTATTGGCCTAACCTCATCCAATTATTTGGGACTTTTAGTTTGGTCTCTCCTATTTTTAAGGGTTTTTGATTTAGCTTCACTTACTTTTAAGACTGTTGGCATTGTCTCATCCATATTTAGGGACTTTTGGCTTCACCTCACCTAAATCAAGAGACTTTTAGCATAACTTCATCTATTAAGAGCCATTCCAATTTTAAATGCATTCAATGTCACATATTTGTATAAAATTTTCAAGTCAATAGCAACAAGTATAATTTATAATCCATACACACACAAACAATCAATGACATTCAATCAACCAATATAAGCATACAAGAATAGATAAAGAGCTACCTTTATACAAAAAACTGCTTAGTTCTCCTTGGGTTCTTGGTTGTTTCTCTTAGCCTTACACACACACTTAGGAGAAACTTCACTTGCTTGGCTTAAACATATCAAACAAGACACAAATACATCAATAAAATCATCTTTGGACTCACATAAGCTAATTGTAATTTTAAGTTTTTATATGGCTCCATTTAGTGGCATAATGAAACAACTTATATCATTCAATGTTTTGGCTCCAATTTTTCACCCATTTTATATGACTCCAATTAAACTCATTAGAATTCTCGTAAACTCAATCCAAGGAGCCTAACCCCAAATTACTTTTTTATACATAATAGAACCCTAAATTTTTTACATTTCAAAATAAGCCTTCTACATTCAAACAAATGATTCCTTTGATATTTATAATTCATATCTAGACTATTTCTAACCTTAAAATTTCAAAAAACTCTTCCTAAGTATTGCAATTAGTCATTGGCCAAGATATGCATATATATATGGCCTTTCTTTGAGTTTTTGTTTTCTTTCATGGGAAATTGGCATTTAAATGAGATTTTTAGCTTCTTTTTAGCTTAATTATACTCTTACATGGCTTAAAACATCATTCTCATACCTCATATTTTCTAAGGTACAATCAAAACCCTAGGTTTCCATTTATGCATTCCATGGCTTTTTAATTTGTGCTAATAGCAAAATCTTAATCTCTACATTTCAAAACCTTAATTCTTAGCATGTTTTAATAAAAAAACCAACTTCCTTCACCTCCCTCCTATGTTGGCCGAACCTCTGGAGAGATGGAGAAACAATGAAAGCAATTTTCCCATACCTACACATTACCAATTATAAAGACTTTCAATGGTAATTATTTTGGTGTATTTAGTTCCTTGTTAAAAGCTCTTTCCCTCCATGGATTTAGACCCATAACTCCATTTTTTAGGATGTTAAAGCCATGGAGAAAGAGTGGAACTAGGTAAAAAGAATATTATAGGCAAATTCCTTGAATTTTATTACCTTAGGTGGCTTCAATCTCTCTTGTTTTTTTGTGTCTTTTGGGATGTTCTTGGGTTTGATTTATAGTTGCAGATTTTTGGCCAAAGTGAGAAGGCTTGGCCCATTTATAAGGAAAAGTTAGGGTTTCTTAAATGAAAAATTTTTAATTTTGTCCCTATCCTTTAATTTCGCGATTTGAGCTCATTTCAATTTTTTTTAAAACCATTTTTTGTATAATAAAATTTAGGCCCTCTAGTTTATTAAAAGCCTTTGGTTTCAAATTAATTGAATTTAAAACCTTATTGAATCATCCTGTCAAAATTTTGGGTGATTAACGACTTAAATTGTATATAAGAAGAATTTTAACCATTCTAACAATTTTTATGATTTTCTACGTCTTTGAAAACCCTATTGAATTTAATTTTATTATTTAAAACTCCTTCTTCTGAGTTTTCAAAAAGTTACTTGAAATTATGATTTTGTTACTAAACTCCAGTTCACTTAGTTCAGTCGTTTTGATTCTAATTTTGAGTTATTCTCAGTTTCTTAATTATTGTTTAGATATTTTAATTAATATCCTAATCTTAATTAGCGTTAATTTACTTTGCTTTAGGGTGCTCTTATATCATTTTATCGGTTTTGATTATTATAATTGGTACCCTGCATAAAATTGTGAGAAATATGTCCATATGACTAATGAAATCTTTATTTAAAACTACATGGAGCTTATGTTTATATTATTTTCCCCACTTTATTGCCAAATTAGATATGTGAAGTAGTGTCCCATTTTTATACCTATTTCATTGCTTTAAGCAACGCTTTCTACTTTAACTATTCTTTACTACTATTTTTCCCCCACTGTTCTCTGATCTCTCTTTTATTTCCTTCAAATTTCATATTATTTTCCATGAGATTCACCAATAGTTTTTTGCGTCATTTTTACTTCTAAGAACTGTTGGCGTTTTTACTCACTAAATTATAGCCTATAGTGATTGCAAGGACAAAAGCGGAAGTGATTTAAAATTTAGAAAACTCAATTATAAAAAAAAAGTATATAGTACTAAAATGAAAATTTGTTGAAACTATAGAAATGAAATTTTGAGAAAAGAAAATACATTTAAGACTAGTGTAATGTCCCGTGGGATGTCTATTTGCCAGTTTGACACTTCACAAATGAAGCTACGATGGCCATTGACGTTCGACTAGATTGGAAACAATTTGAAATTAATTTGAAAAGAATAAAGTGTAAGACTTGGATAAATTTGTAGGGATCAAATATTTAATTTAATCTTTTTTTTTGTCATTAAAGCCAAATATATGATTAATTTTCATTTTTATTCAATTTGTACTCTCAATTTTTTAATTTTACCTGACAATTTGTTATTTTTAAAATTATATATCTAATTTCAAACAATTTTTAGTGAAAAATGCTTTTCCAACCATAATGAGTTTTAATATGACTTTATTGATATAAAAAATTAACTAACTATCTTAAGTTTTATAACATCCCCTAGTATAAGAGGGATGATTGACAGAGAATACGGAATTAATTTCAATTCTATAAACCTGCAAACAAAATTATGTATACATGCCAAATATCTAAAATATTTTAATTTATCATCCAAACGTCTTTTAAAAAACTTTGCCATAGTTTCACCCCCTAAAAATTAAATTATCTCAAATTTTGCAACTACCCTAATTTCAGTCAAAATCTGTGATGCAACTGAGATCTGTTCTTAATTCCTAACATCTCAAAACATAAATAATCAAAATAAGTTACTTGAGAAGCCGTTTATAATTTAAAGAAGCTTTCGTAAGCTTTCATTTGAATTACATCAACAAATGTAATTCAAAAGAGAACAAAACACATTATAATTAATCACACAGACAAAGTATTGGACTTCACACTATTATTTGTAACATGTAAAATAAAAGAGTGAGTTTTGAGAAGTTAATAAACAAATAATATACACGATAATAAAGTGATGGGACAAGCAAAGGCATCAATGTTTTGGTGAGAATAAATTTATATAAGATAATATATTATCAATGACGTGAAAGTAAACTTACCAAAAGGAAATCAAGTTGAAAATTATAACATTAGCAAGAACTTATGCAATGCCATGGTGCCCCTCCCCCTCAGATCTCTCTCTCTCTCTCTCTCTCTCTCTCTATATATATAAAATAAAACTCGTTTAAGACTATTTAGAAAATAAAATCTGTGTATAAAAAATATAATAAATGAAAAAATATTATTAATTATTTTTAATTTTTTTGAATAATAAGTTACTTTTAACAATTTTTTTAATTTTTTAAAATAATAGATTTAAAAATGACAACTTTTAAAACAATATCCTACCAAATCTAAAAAATTAAAAATGTTTTTACTTTTATGTTAGTAGAATAAAATTTAAAAGAGTAAAAATCAATATTTTCTCCCAATCTTATTTATTTAGTTTATTTTATTTTAATTTCCATATTCTTTCACTTTATTTAATTCATTCTTTCTAATTTTTTAAAGATATTTTTCTCTTATTTTTTTAAATGCCTTTTAATTTTGCCTTTGCATTTGCATTTTCTCTAAATATTTAGTCTTTTTTCATATATAGCGTTGATAAATTATCTTACTCATTATTATCCTTACCACCACCACTACCACCATCACCAATAAGTTGTAGATGTATTTTTTTTACTTAAAATCAATTTATAATTTATAAAAAGCTAGCCAATGAAATTAATCATATAAAATATTATGTGTGTGTATTGTGTAGAGTAATTATAAACTTTTTAACCAAAATATTATATAACTTACAATCTTGACTGCTTTAAGAAAAATTTTTTACCCTTCACCCTTGGATTAATGTGGTTAACATAAGCATAAAAAATAAA
Organism: Erythrophleum fordii; assembly: GCA_032878935.1. NCBI lineage: Eukaryota > Viridiplantae > Streptophyta > Magnoliopsida > Fabales > Fabaceae > Erythrophleum > Erythrophleum fordii. The sequence continues at coordinate 14,415,044 of JAVQMF010000047.1, read as the reverse complement.
ATTATCACATTAGTAAAATAAAACGGATATGCAAGAAAAACTCATGATGGATAAACAACCTAATATAAATCGTAAAATTAAATAATTATGTTATAATAAGATGAAATACAAGTACATAAAAATATATGGAAAATATAATTAATAGGAAAACCTTCTAACAGAACCAATAATGTACATGAGCATATTATTCATAGGGATAACTAATTAAACATGAGTACAGAGCCCAAGGGAACATAAATTAAACATGGGCACACAATCATATTAACAATTTAATATAAAATGAGACATTTGGTATTTTTACACTTTACTTTCATTTTTTGTGATAATTAAAATTAAATTCAACTCAATAAATTTTAATTTCTTTAAGTTTTACTAATTTTATAACATATTATAAAATTATAAATAACAAGTGAAAATACTCAAATAATATTCACAATTAGTAAATATGTTTATATTAATACTTTTTTATTTTGAGAAAGGAAATTAAATCAATGTTTACTATGTCCATTTTCAAGTTCTTAACTTTTGTTAAATAACCAAGTAATATTGATATAACAACAAGGATTAATTTTGGAATTAAGATGCCATATGATTATGGACAAAATTTAGATATTTAAAATAGGTTTTTTAATAAAAATAAGATAAAGGGAAATATTTTATATCTCAACATTATATGATTAATTTTTCTTACAAAGATATTTTACATATCTTATTTTTAATAAAAAATTAATAATAAATACTTTGAAAATATTACGTATGTCACAAAAAAAAAATTGTCTACCTCTTAGCATATGATTATTATCATAGTTAGTGACAACAAGATTTTAATATTCAACCAGTCCAAAAATCTATCATATAATGCCTAAAAGTAAATGAGTATATTATATATGTTCTAAAAGCAATTTTACATAACATTTTTTTAATGAAGTAAGGAGGCCAAATGCCTAAAAAAAAACATTAGGTAAAGATTATTTGGGACATACTGTAATGTCTGATTTTCGTTAAACGACGGAAACGGGCACGCTTTCAAAGCAAGTTCCTTGAGATGAGTGATTCAAGGTCAAATAAAATTTGGATAAAATTTTAAATAATAAAAAATGAGGATTTGAGCCTTGAGTTGCCCAGAAACCGGAATTGGAGTGATTCGAAAAATTTGCCGAAAGGGCAATGGCATTTTCATAAATAAGTGCAATTTTAGAAAATCACCTAGGAGAGCTTTTTAAATAGAAATTTTGAGTTGCCTAGGGTTCTTAGAGGCCCTGAAAACCATGGGAAGCCCCGAGACCGGTAAAGACCCTCCGGTGTAATTTTTCCAATATCGGTTGATCTGAATTTTGATCGATTCGTTCGAGAAGGTTTTAACTCCAATTTGAGTAATTCCAAAAGTATTTTATTAAATTGGGAACCTATTTGTTATGATGGAAAAGACGGTTCTAAAAAAGGAGCTAAAATGAAGGAGAAACGAAAATGCTAAGAACGAAGGGCAAAATTGGCATTAAAGTGTTAAAGGAAGCTTCTTTTTTCTTCTTTATATGCCACGTTCTTTCTCTCCTCTTTAAGACCGACTTGCTTCTGCCCATTTTCAGAGGAAAACTCCAGCTTCTTAGGTGCACAAGAGGAGGAGGATTTTGGAGAAAGAAATTCAAGAAAAAGGCAAGAAACTTTAAGAAATTCCATATCCTTCCTTCTTAAAACTTGCTCATCTCCTCTCAAGCTTTCTTTCTATAGTTTTAATGGAGAGTTTGGTGCTGTTTTGGGGGCAGAACAGCGAGGGAAATTTCAAAAATTGAGGGAGTAAGCCAACCAAGTGGAAGAACAAGCCAAAGGAAGTAAGAAAACGAGGTAAAACTTCCATTCTTTGGTAGTTTCTTCCTTCCCCTTCCTCTTGCACAAATTTGGCCACCATGAGCCCAATTCTTAGGGGCTGTTTTCTGCCCAATTCATAGAGGGATTAGGGGTTTTAGATGGCAAGGATTAAGAATGAACCAATAGAATCAAGAAAGGAGCATTAGGAAACAAGATGGAACCATTAGGGGTCCAAATGCTTCTTTGCAAATCTGATTTTATATGAATGTTTTTAGGCTTAATTAAATGTTAAAACATGCTCCTAAGATTCCTAAGAGGTCCCCCATAAGCCTCTTCCTCCATGAAAATGAACAAAACCCCATGAAAAGTCATGAACGTAAAAGTTGAAAAAGTGTAGAGCACTTAAGGGGATTGTAAAAATTGATTTAATCCATAAGTTCCCTTGGCTATTTAAGTGTTTCCTTGACCTCCTACAACTCTTAACAACCTCCCTAAATGGTTCCCCCATCAAGGAAAAATCAAGAAGCCATGAAATCCCATTTATGCTCTAAGTTTCAGTCAAGTAGGGATGGTATAGTTAGGGAGAGTTTTAATTTTTTTCAAGCCCATTTTTGAGTCATATATGATAGATGAATGTGAGGAGAAACCTTGGAAAAAATTTAGGAAGCTTAGAGAATGAGTTGGTGCTTTATGTTTCATATTGTGACCTAAAGAAGCAACATGATGTTAGGCCATTTGTTTTAATGATGTGATGAATCCAAGAGACTTAAAAGGAGTCAAGCATCATATTTGAGAGTAAAGAATGAGGCCTAGAAATTATTTAAGAGGTGTTGCTTCATTAGGTGCCAATATGGATCATAATGGACGTTGTAGAGTAATATAGGATTTAAGCAAGTTACATGGCCCTAGAATTTGTTTCATGAACTTAATTAGCTCCCATAATTTGTGTATAGGCCAAGAGAAACTATCTTCACTAACTTGTGGGTGTGTGGCTAAAAGAGGAGGCTTGAAAGCTAAGGAAAAAGTGTGTGTTTGTATACAAGGTAGCTCTCTCCACCTTCTCTCATGCATGGATGTGTGTTTAGCTTGTTTTAGAATGTGTGTATGTGTAGTTTCAAGCTTTAAAAAGTATGCTAGCATGCCTTTATATGCCATGATACTTGATGCCATATTATGTTTTCAAATGATTATATGATATTTGTGTGAGTTTGTTTAAGTGTGGAAAGGACAAGAACTCTTCCCTTTGGTGAAAATAAGCCAAGAACCCTTGAGCTTGGTTGAGACAAAACAAAAAGTCTTCCAAAAGCAAAGTGGGCTCCCAAGAGTATGATTGAGTCCAAAGTACTTAAAGAATGGGTGAGGCAAATCTAAAATCCATGAGGAGAAGTGTGATGCCAATCCAAACACTTTGGTGAGCTCTTGAATGCCTTGTATGATGTGTTTCTATGCCAAGCTTGATTTTAAATGCTCATGACTTTTATTTTTCCCACACATGCATTCATAGAACTTGCTTGCATATATTATGTGTGATGGAATGGGAGATGAGCTATTAAGATTCTTGAATCTCATTTCCTCCTCTTAAATGTCCTAATATGCTAGGTAAACCAAGTGAACATGGCAATGGGAGCTAACCACATTGAAGAAAGAAGATTGCCACCCTTATGCTTGATTTTTGGTCTTTTGATTCACAATAAGACTTCATGATGTATATTATTATTGTAAATAGTCTATGACCCCTTGGACAAATGTAAAAATGATATTATGTGATAGATAAATGAATGAGTATAGTGTATGTATTCTAGAACATAAATTGAGTGTTTATGCCAATGTATGCATTTGAGAAAAGCTTGGTGTAATATGTATAAGTGAGGGTGAAAGGCCAAAGTAAGATGCAAATGGTTTGGGACCGTTTGGGCAGCTCCCCCAAGTCTTGAACATGCTTTTAAGCTTGCCCAAAAGGTACTAAGACCAAGGGAAATCCATTTGGCAATTTTGGTACCTAATATGGAGCCAAAATTGATCATAATAAAACCCTATATCATTTTTTGGCCAAATGAGCTAGTCTTGATCTAAACTTTGGCATGCAATTAAGTCTCATTGAGAGCTTTCTGGGAAGCTAAAGATCATAATTTTTGGAGGTCTAAGAAATATTTGATAAATTTTCAAAGTTGGTATTTTTTATGGATTCTGGTATGGGTATTGTTCATACTGGCAGTTTTGTATTTTGTATCACCCGATGGCCAAATGGTGTCCAATGCTTATGAAATTTTGTATTCATAAACTAGAGGTCATAAAATTTTTGGGGCCACTGAGATCACCTCATTTGGAGGTCTGAACAGAGAGTTATGCATGTCTGAAGTTAACTGTCAGTACCAATAGCGCCTTAGGAGTTTAGTTACTGTTCCATAGGTTCCTGATAGCTAAATGTATCTATTTTATTCTAGAATTATTTTTAGTATCAAGTTACCATTTTTAACTTTCCATAATGACTAAATATGTATAATTTCAATTTTTATAGAATTAGTTATGAATTTTAGAAGTTTGTATTAGTAAACTAAACAGCAGCCTAGGCAACCAGCAATCTCTGTAGCTTTTTGGATGTCAAACGTCCTGTGTGATGAATGTTGTAACCTGGGAATATTTGTAATGTGAAGTAGACATCATAAGCTTTCCAAAATGACCAAGATTGTATAATTTTAAATTTTTTAGATTTAGTTATGATTTTCTGAAGTTGGGTCAAAAAAATGGAGCAAATCTGGCTGAAAATATGCTTGCTTATTTTGAGCTCCATTTCGATTTCCATGAATTGTAGACATGTTTTTATGATGTAAATGAGTTGAAATGATGGAATTAAATATGAGAATATATTAGATAAGTTCACACGGTCTACGTGACATTAAATTGAATTTTTTAGATATAGCACAACGTGGAAAAAGTCTATTATTTTTATCCCCTTTTTCATATACTCTTGTGGAATTGATAATACAAAGCTTGTAAATGGTATGAAATAAGCTAGAAGTCATGGTGTTACATTTATTGGTATCAGAGCAAAGGTTCAGGCTCTCACTGTGGATTGTGGCTTGTGTTTATGAGTCGCCTATATGCATATGAGCTTGTTTTGGATGAATTGAGTGTGTATGATGGTGGAAGTGTTCCCTAGCTTATGTTACAATTTGTTATGAAATTTCAGTATGATGGTGAACACTAGGAGAGGTCGGCCCCCTAACCAGGCTAGTGCTGATGAAGTCGGGCCTAGTGATCCAGTTGATGGAGCCCTCTAGTCTATCATGGCTCGCCTGGATCAGCAGCAGACCGTCATTATGCAGCTTCAGGAACTGCTTGCTGAGAGAGATAGACAGGGCCCTACACCAACTCCTCCTTAGCCACCTCCACACTCAGATCGGCCCGAGCATTCAGGGGTGACTCATTCAAATCCACAGCTACACATGCAGGTTGTTGCCCCTATTCCACCAACTCAGACGCCTCCTGTACAGCAACCCTTGACCAGAAAGGTGATTACACAGTTCAGAAAATTTGGGCTTCTCACTTTTGATGGTGAGATGAACGCAGACAAAGTTGAGGCCTGGATCATGGAATTAGAGCAAATCTTCAAGGTGATAGAGTGCACGTCTGAGCAGAAAGCCAAAAAGTCTATTATTTTTATCCCCTTTTTCATATACTCTTATGGGATTGATAATACAAAAATTATAAATAGTATAAAATGAGCTAGAAGTCATGGTGTTACACATACAAATGTCCATCATATCAACAAGAAAAAAATATGTAGTACTAAGAAGGTTGGCATAGATGACTAAGCAAATATCATAATAAAAAGCCCTAAATTTAAAAGACTATCAACACACATATTAGCTTGCCTTCATTATGCTGGACTTTGATCTACTAATTACTATTAATCATAGTAAGTGATTATAATAGTATAACCTTTTTTGTAACCTTGAGCCCAAGCAAGTTTGAGACTTCAAGAGTTCCCCAACATTTAGCTTTAAAGATAGAATGATTTCCCAATTTTCTGAGGAGCTAAAGATCCATTTGTCATCCTCACTCCTGATCGATTCCCCATAAGCCATGAATCCCAACTCCCTTTAATAGCTTTGTAAGTGTTAATTTTAACCCAATCACTCTCAAGTTTTTTCCATTTGATAAGAGTCCTCATGCTATTTCTATCTTTAAGATATTGCCAAACATCAATTGCAGGCCAATAAAGCTCTTAAATGAATTCACTTTTCTAAATCGTTGGGTTTAGGGATTTGGAATAAGCTTGTTTAAATAAACATTTATTTCTTTGTCCCTATAACTTCCATATTCTAGTTGCTCAAGCTATTCCCCATAAATGAGAAGTGTCATTACTAAGCTCTTATGTGACGTTAATTTTAATCCATTGCCAAAGGTCAACATTAAAGAAGTCACCCACCTTAGCCAGTTTAATTAGGCTAGACCACAAACTTATTGCATAAGGACAATCTTGTAAGACATTGGTTGTATTTTTATATAACATAGGACATGTATAACAAAAAGGGCTATCACCACTTCATTTGCTATAATGAGCTTTGATAGAAAATTTTCCATGCATAATTTGCCACAAAAAAACTTTAATCCTCTTAAAATCCTTAGTTTCCAAATAAAGCATCATCTTGCCCTTTATACTTAAAATAAGTCCAATATGTCCTCCTAATAAAAAACTTCCCATTACTTTCCTTTCCTCATATTGAGGAGATTAGCTGAACTATGATGAAGAGGCATGATTTCATAGTAGAGCCAATATAGGATGTTAGAACTCAGAAAGTGAGAAAGTTCTCCAAAGTTTCACACACCATTTTCATTGAGAAAATCTTATGCTTTCTTAGTGATCAAATTATTAGGAATAGATCTTAGCATTTCACTTATCAATGTGTGTTTTTTGCACTCCAAACATCATTCCAAAAGGAAATATTATCCCTATTACCCATAGCCCATTTTTAGTTTTAAGGCCTTTGAGAGTCTTATTAATAGTGTGTTCCTTGCACCCTAAATATCATTTGAGAAGGAAATATCATCCTATTACCAATAGTCCATTTTTGGTCTTTTTCTAAGGCCTTTGAGAATCTTTCAACTTTTTTTCAAAGAAAGAGTCCTGAGCTTTAATAACTATATGCCTATGTTGTCACAATTTCTATCATATTTTTCTTTAAGGACCTTCATACAAAGATCTTGAGGCTTCATCCATAAATTCCATCCAATCTTTCATCATGATAGCATCATTCATATTAACAAGTTTTCTTATGCCCAAACCCCCCATTACTCCTAGTGATAACTTCTCGTTATTTAGGTTATTGTACATATTTTATTTTAGTAAATATGGATTTAGCCTCTAATTACAAGATAAATAATACTTTTATAGATAAGATAAACACACTTTGGATAAATAGCTCTATACTCAATTTTTACTTGGAAAATAATAGTTTTTGTTTTTGTTTTAAGTATAGCGAGAGTTAATTACACTTTACTCTTGCTGTAGGATGCATGTTGAAGAAAGGATTGAGCATTTTATTACAAAAGAGGCTTTAGAGTGTTGGTTCATGCAGCTTTTTAGAACCTCATCGCGGCTGAAATAAAGGAAATGGTGAAAAACGTTGCTGGACAATATGCATTGCGGCGCATCTTAATACCACTACAGTGAAGCGTTACTCAGAAGCTGACTTCACCGCGGCGTGAGGTGAGGCATTGAATGCCAAGGTGAGGAAAGAGCCAGGCCACGATGCCAAGGCACATAAAAGCAAAATCCGTCACAGCACAGAGAGTGCAGATCTCATCCAGTAGGTAATCTTACTGTGGCGCAACTCGAGTTAGCTAAACGTAGCATTTTTCTTAGCAAGTTTTCAAGGATTTCTTGCTTCATATAACCGGGGATAAGAAGGGAGCCATCATTTTGGGTTGGTTTTTGCTGGTTCCAGGAGTGTAAAGGGTAGAGAGAAGCTGTAAAGACATCTTGAAGTAGAGGGAAGCTAGGGATTGAAGATTGAAGCTAAAACACTCTCTGTTTCCGAGTTTCCTCTTCCCTTTTTCTACTCTTTTCAATTTATCTTGATGCTTTTGAATTTTACTTCAACTTTGTCCTTGACTATCTTGAATATGTATGGCTAAACTCTCTAATATAGGATCGTTAGAAACTCTTGTATGGATTAGTGGTTGTTTCTCATTCTAATTTTGCAATCAATGATTAATATCTGTTCATTCAACTCTATACTTCATGCTCTCTGATTGATTGGCTAACAACTAGATTGATTTGATACTTTGCTTGAACTTGGAAAAGGAAAAGGGAAGTTAGATCAAGAGTTGAGTGGTTTCAGTGCTTGAAACTTGCTATAGAAGGTGGATGGTTTAGTTAATGAGATAAAAATATATTCATTAATCTCACATGGTCCAATTAAGTATTGTTCTAATAATTTGATCTTAATTGGTTCTATAAGGAATTATGAAATTAATTGGATAACCCTATATAATACTTGAAAAAAATACTTGTAAGAACAAGTAAATCCTAAACCAACATGTATCACTATTGAGAGCAAAAGTATTGAATGTTGAGTAAATTGCTATAAAATACAAGAAGGACTAATAATCCTAGATGTCAATATTAACCCGAAAATTCAAATACTAACCTTGAATTCTGTATAACTTATAATCCATAATCATTTCTTTTTAACACTAACACTTAAAATTGATCCGCTTAATTTAAATTAAGGTATAAATTTTGGTACTTGACAAATTTTGACATCAAATCCTCGAGAGAATGATATTTTCTTATCACTATATTGCTTTTGCGATATGTATACTTGCATGTACGCTGCAAAGAAGAAACACCTAGACTGAGATAAGATGGATCGATTAATTAAGTGAAATTTTTTTAACTATTCTCCTAATGACCCCATTTGAAATTTCTTTGAATTTTCTCAATTTTAAGATAGATGCCTATCAAAACTCTCATAGGCTGCATAACATAAGTGGAAATAGAGGAGATGATAGATTTAGCTAAAGTCAATCTACCAACTATAGAAAATCACTCAATCTTCCAACTAACCAAATATTGTTTGACCTTGTTGACCAAGAAGTTGAACATTTATTTACAATGTCTTCCTTACATAGGCACTTCCTTGTAATTACTAAGGTTGTTAGTGCTAGAAAATCTTATAATATTCAAGACATTTCTCCTTGTATTTTTATTGACATTTTTGGCAAAAAAAATTTTTGTTTTTCCATTTGTTGACTTTTTGCCCTAAGGCTCTACACAAGGAATTAAGACAATCCATTATGCATTCAGCTTGATTATTCCATGTGACACCAAAAAGAAAAATATGTTTGCAAACAATAAATAAGAAATCTAAAACCTTTAGAGTTTTTCATCTTCAGGACTGAACTGCTACTTCAATGAGAAGGATAAGTTTTCCCAATGCATAGAACAAAAATGTTTGGTGATAAGGGATCTCCTTGGCAAATTTCTCATGTTGGCTTAAATATTTCAGTCCTCACACTGTTCCAAACAATATTAAAGCTGGCAGAACCAAGACAGTTCATTATTAAAGCAATAAAACTAAGAGACAGCCTTAGCTTAACCACCACTTGTTTAGTGAAGTCGCAACTAAGTTTGTCATATACTTTTTTTTCAAAATCAATTTTGATGACCATTAGACTATTTTTACCTCTCCAATTCTTCATAGTGTAAATCATCTGCGGAGCTACGATGATATTATACAACCATTATAAATAATGCATTTAAGGTTCCATTAAAAACGCGTATTTAGTGATAATACTGATTTATTCCAGTAGAAAAATGTAAATATGAATTATTAAATTTACACGATCAACCATAAATAAGAGATCGAATTTTGTCACTTTTTAAAATAATTATATCATTTTAAATTTAAATTTTATAAAATATATTTTAGTATGTGTATATGAGGTTTATATTTTAGATTGTAACGTTTGCCTTCCCTTTTTTTTTTTGGGTGAAATAATTAGTGTCTCAAAAATGGGGAGCTTTTCCATTTGATTCCCCCGTTCATCTTCTTCAGGCGTTTCCTTCCTTCCTTGCATTTCTTGGCTTCGCTCCATTGCGAACAGTGGACACCTACTTTCATATTGAAATAATTTACTAGGTGACCTTTATTTATTGTAATATTTATATGAAAATTGCCCCTTTTTTTGGTACGAAAAATAGTTTTATTCTTACTTTCCTTTGGGGCCGAGTAATTCAGCTTCGTTCCTCGCAATTGTGAATCCAGCTGAAGCACTTGCATCAGTTTTCACCAGAAATGCTCGTGATCTCCTTTACATTTCCCAATCTCTCTCTCCAGTTTCCAGATCTGTGATAAGTTTCGCTAATCTGAAGCAAATCTAAGAACAAACACAAGACGAGAAGATGTATATGGCATATGGATGGCCTCAGGTCATTCCGCTTGAACAGGGACTCTGCCCCTCAATCCAAAAGATTATATACCTCAAGGTCATTAATCGTCAATTACTCGTGGTAACCCCCACTCACTTCGAACTGTGGAGCTCTTCCCAGGTACATGTATTTGTACTTTATGTAAATCGATCGTTTTGTAGGAATTTGTGTATATAATTTTCTCTTATTAAAATATAGAAAACTGCGATTTAATGGACGTGGATGTCTGTAATGTGGGTATTTGGTGGAGTAGAGAATGGATTCTGGGTTTGACAGTATTTTGGTTTTTTGTATTGGGTTCAGAATAAAGTGAGACTGGGGAAGTACAAGAGAGATTCGGATTCACTGCAAAGGGAAGGAGAAAATTTGCAGGCAGTGTGGAGCCCTGATGCCAAATTAATCGCCATTATTGTAAGTTTCCATATGTTTGATGTGTAATTATCAATGTGATTCATGTGATGAATACTTGTGATATGCAGTCCAGATTTTTTATCACATGTTTAATATGCATGGTTTAGCATGCTATTTGTAACGACCGTAGTTTAGCTTGGTGGGATTTGGTATATAACTGGAATGTATGTACCTTAAATCAAAATGTCACTCTTATTGGTAAGCTGGCGTGCGAATTGCCTGTTTATTGAGGACAATGTTGGTCTGAGATGAAAGAAGAGTCTTGAGACTTGCTTGTTGCTTCAAATTCAGAATCATGCAACTTTACCACAATATATAAGTTCATTCATATTTAAAGATTGTTTTTAGTGTGACACTGTGTTTAATTTCATCTCTTGTCCTTATGTTGTTCACACTGCTAATAATTTATGTCACAAAGTTACAATGTTGTGTTCTAACTTGTAAACTATTTATTGTTGGATTCATATTTTTATTTTTGTTAATCTTTTATTGCTGATGAGTGATCTTATGCTGTTGATGTTCCTAATGCTTCTATGTTTTCTTATAATATTATTTGCAGACATCTTCTTTCTTTCTTCACATTTTCAAGGCACAAATCTCAGAAAAAAGAATACACATTGGCGGGAAGCAGCCCTCTGCTCTGTGCCTTGCTACTATATCTCTTCTTATGAGTGAGCAAGTGCCTTTTGCAGTAAAGAATTTAACACTGTAGGTGTCACCATTTAGATTTGATTTTATGACTTTCTTCATCTGTATGAGTTAATGAAATTGAACAAAACTTTTACCAGTGCGAGATATGAACAGGGATCTGATTATAGTGTCACTAAGATTTTGTCTTTTGTAATTAATGCAATAAGACATACAAAATGTTTTTCATTTTCAAAATTTAGGAAAAGATAGGCAGATGTCATTATTATTGAAACTGGTTGTACCACAGATTTCACTTTTTTGAAGGAGCTTGATTAAAATATCTATTTTATGCTCTGAATTCTCATGGTTGAGTTATAAGTTGGAAATGCAGATAGAGGAATAAGAGCATGGAATTTTACTGAGAAAAAGTAGAATAACTAATTCATATGCTTAAAAGAATTTGGATAAGCTTACATTCCTATGATTATGTGACAATTCTTGTCAGAGTAACTATGTCTATATGTCATATTCTGGGTCTAATTATCGTGACAATTGCGTTACATGAATCCTTGGTCACCCACTTGGTTTTTTTCTTTTTTCCCTCTCTGAAGACATATAGTATATTGTTTAATTCAACGTACCACCATTCTTGAAGCCCTTCTTAGTGTGATCTTGAAACTTTTCCTTCTATGACCTTTCTGCCAGGAGTAATATTGTGAGTGATAACAAACACATGCTGCTTGGACTTTCTGATGGAACTTTGTACAGTATATCTTGGAAGGGAGAGGTAATTTGGATATACAGGCCTCAGCAATTTGAACCATCCATTTTCATTTGACATATTTTCTTCAGGCATTGGTGGACTGCTTATATTCAACAGATTTTTCAGTAATGTTTTGCTTTTGAAGTTAAATGTTATTATTATCATTCTGTGTTCTCCTGAACAGTTTGGTGGGGCTTTTGAATTTGATCCACATCCTCATGCTAGTGTTGAAGATTCTCAAGTACCACTTTCTCTAGGCAACGGTCTTTCTCCTAAAGGTCATCCAAAGGTTCTTATGTCCAACAGCAATATCCCTAGAAAGTCTGCAATTGTCCAGCTGGAACTTTGCCTTCCATCAAGGTTGTTATTTGTCTTATATTCTGATGGACAACTTGTCTCATGTTCTATAAGTAAGAAAGGTTTAAAGCAAGTTGACTCCATTAAAGCAGACAAGAGGTTGGCTTGTGGTGATGCTGTATGTGCTTCAGTAGCTCCAGAGCAGCAAATTCTTGCTCTTGGTACCAGAAGAGGAACAGTTGAATTATATGATCTGGGTGAATCTGCATCACTTATACGCACAGTCTCTTTGTATGACTGGGGGTAAGCTACTTTTTTTTTTAAATAACATGATCTCCTGACATGCTTCCTCTACTTTAATTTTTTGGTGTCATATGATGTTATTCAATCCTAATGCTGCCATTTTTTTAATTTGTAATTTTTAGCCTCTCATCATTAAATTCAAGATCAGGACATTGTAATTTATTTTGACTACGTTTTACCCAATAAAATTTCATCCCCCACTGCATCCCAACTTCAGTGATTGCATGTATAGCTGAGTGCATTAAAAATATAATTATAATAATCATTTTCTCTGTATTTTCAGAATTTCAGTAGATTGGGATTTATGTATGTACCCATTTAGTGGATTTTGGCTCTTCATGAAGTATAATGGATCTGACTATTTTGCAGATACTCAGTGGATGACACTGGTTCTGTTAATTGCATTGCTTGGACACCTGATAACTCTGCTTTTGCAGTTGGGTGGAAACTAAGGGGACTTACAGTTTGGTCTGTTTCTGGGTGTCGTTTGATGTCGACAATTCGACAAATAGGTTTAAGTTCTGTATCTTCTCCAATGGCTAAGCCAAACCAAGATTCTAAGTATGAACCATTGATGGGTGGTACCTCACTTATGCAATGGGATGAATATGGATATAGACTTTATGCTGTTGAGGAGGCATCTTCAGAGCGAGTTCTCTCATTCTCTTTTGGCAAATGCTGTCTTAGCAGAGGTGTTTCAGGCACCACATACATCCGGCAAGTAATTTATGGGGCAGACCGGTTACTTATTGTGCAATCAGAAGAGACTGATGAGCTCAAAATGCTGCATCTTAATCTTCCAGTTATGTGTTTTATTTTTGGTCAAATTCCAGTTGGGTTTGATTATGAAAATTTTGGCGCATTTACTCTGTCTTCACTGAATGAACACATCTGACAAAGTTTAAAATTATGCAGGTTTCTTATATCTCTCCAAACTGGCCTGTTCAACATGTTGCAGCTAGCAAGGATGGAATGTACTTAGCTGTTGCTGGTCTCCATGGTTTGATATTGTATGATATACGGTTAAGAAGATGGCGCGTATTTGGAGATGTTACCCAGGAACAAAAGATTCAGTGCAAAGGTTTGTTATGGCTGGGGAAGATTGTTGTCGTCTGCAACTATGTTGATTCTTCCAACACGTGAGATATTTTGCTGTGTTTGCATGTTGCATGTAGTTGATTCTTACAAATCTGGTGTTTGTCAGATATAGACACTTTGTAGCAAATTGATATACATCAGTGCATATTCCTTGTGAAGCCTCAATTTGGATGGCTCTCAATTTTTTTCTCATTTATATGTTACTCAAAGTACAGGTCCTATAAAAGCTGATTTCTGTAACTTTTACTGGGGCATTTTGCAACATATGGGACCATTTTGCTCATCTCTTAATGGTCTTAAATGTCAATGTACTTTTTATATTTCAGGCATGAATTGCTCTTTTACCCAAGATATCACCTTGATCAAAGTTCATTACTCTGTCGAAAACCACTGCTTGCTAAACCAATGGTGATGGATGTCTATCAAGATTACATACTGGTTACATATAAACCTTTTGATGTCCACATATTCCATGTAAAATTACTTGGTGAATTGACACCTTCAGGCAGTCCAGATTTACAGGTAAATGCATACTTTTATTGTTTTTCTTCTCTGTTCTTGTTATGAACGATGCTCTTCTTTGATATGATGAAACTCGTTTTGCTTTGTATTTGAAATTTCTTTAATGAACCTTGTTTGCCATACATTTTTAAGTTATAACGTGACAAACAGCTTTCTACAGTACGAGAACTTTCAATCATGACTGCCAAGAGCCACCCTGCAGCAATGCGCTTTATTCCTGATCAACTTCCTAGAGAGTCTCTGTCAAACAATTACATTTCGTCTGTGTCAGATTCATTAACAAGAGAACCAGCAAGGTATGTCCTTGTGAACAGCATATATCCTTTTGTCCAGATCAATTTTGCCTCTTCTGATTTATATGGTCCAATTAAAATGCCACCATTAGAAAAGTCATCTCATATTACACTTAAGTATCCCATGTAATCCTTTTGTTATGCCAATTTAAACATAGGAAAGGTTTCCTAGACTTCATTTGCCTTCAACTCATGCTGCAGACTGGAGATAAGAATTGATATGCCTTCCTACAGTTAGCTTTTTTTATCTTTATTCTTAAGGCCAAGAACAAATATTTCTTCTTTTTCTACTTATAATATAGCCTAAATTAATTTGATTTCCTTAAAACGTTTGTAACATTACAAATGGAGCTAAAAAAGTGGGATGGAGGTGCTATACTTTTCATGTTACATTTCTCATTAAAATGATTTCTTCTAGGTGTTTAATATTGAGAGCAAATGGGGAGCTTTCGCTTCTTGATTTGGATGATGGATGTGAGAGAAAGCTTACTCATTCAGTTGAATTGTTTTGGGTTACTTGTGGCCATTCAGAGGATAAAACAAATTTAATTGAGGAAGTTTCATGGTTAGATTATGGTCACCGAGGCATGCAGGTAATTAACTGTTGAGATCTTTCTTGTGCCCTGTATGTACATCTATATGTTTTACTGGCTATAAAGTCAACTTTTGATTTACCTTCTAGTTTATTTCCCTTCTACTTGTCTGATAATTCTGTTTGTGCAAGTTCATTTTTACAGGTTTGGTATCCATCTCCAGGTGCTGATCCTTATAAACAGGAGGATTTCTTGCAGGTGTGCATATAATTAATTAAACGGGCTGTTTTCATTCTAGTAGACTGCATTGACTAGCAGACATATGCAACTGTATACATCATTAATTTATATATTTACTTCCTCCAACATTCGATATTGTTGTTATTTTATAACTTTGTTTATTGGATATTGTAATCATGAGAATTTCATACATCTGTAGGTCCATGTGAGATCTTTATTGCTGTTGATTGGCTTCATGTTCTGGTTTCCTTATAGCTGAATTGCTTGGCAAGGAATTTGACTTTAATTTTTTTTTTTGGGGGGGAGGAAATGTGCTTTTTAGTCTTTGAAAGATACATGCTTTAACTATTTAATCTTTGAATATTAGAAATACACAATTTAGTCGCCGAAGATATATGCTGCAACTATTTGGTCCTTGACTCTTAGAAATATACGATTTAGTCTC
This sequence comes from Erythrophleum fordii, assembly GCA_032878935.1. Classification (NCBI taxonomy): domain Eukaryota; kingdom Viridiplantae; phylum Streptophyta; class Magnoliopsida; order Fabales; family Fabaceae; genus Erythrophleum; species Erythrophleum fordii. The sequence goes on along the minus strand of JAVQMF010000047.1, from coordinate 14,399,263 downwards.
TGGAAGTTTTAAATTTGTAGCTTGTTGGTCCCTGCAGTATGTATTAATAGGGACTAAGAATTGTGTATTTTTAAAATTCAAGGACTAAATAGTTGGAAGTATAAATCTTTTGAGGGAGGACTAAATCGTGTATTTCTAAGATTTTTGTGTATTTTTAAAATTCCAGGACTAAATAGTTGGAGGTATGAATCTTTTGAGGACTAAATCGTGTATTTCTAAGATTTAGGGACTGAATAGTTGAGGCATACATTTTTCAGGGACCAAAAACTGCATTTTCTCTTTTCTTTTTGGTTTTTTCTGGGGGTATTGAACAACGACATCAAGATCTGTAGATTTTAGCTGATAGATATACAAAAGCTTCTAAGAAAGATAGTGTTTTTAGGCTTTGATACAACTTTGTTGCAGTTCAGTTCTGGAATCAGTTTGTTTGCTGAGTTGGAGCTCATTGAATTTTTCAGTTGGACCCGGAGTTGGAGTTTGATCGTGAAGTATACCCTCTGGGACTTCTTCCAAATGCTGGTGTGGTTGTTGGTGTTTCTCAGAGAATGTCATTTTCAGCAAGCACAGAATTTCCATGTTTTGAGCCATCTCCTCAAGCACAGACAATATTGCACTGCCTACTTCGTCACCTTCTTCAGGTATTAGATTTATTAAAGTTTAAAGAGTAAACTATCATTTGGGTCCTTGAAAGATGCATGCTCCGTGGATTTAGTCCTTATAAGATAGTTGCCATCATTTGGCACCAAAAATATTTTAAAAGTCCATCATTATGGTCTTGTTGTGTGGACTAAATTGATACTTTACGAAACTCCCTTCAGCAACTTGTTGATTGGTTTTTAAAACTTTTGGAGTCAAATGGTGGTAATTATCTTCTAAGGACTAAATGGATGGAACATGCATCTTTTGGGGAGCTAAATAGTAGTTCACTAGGTTTAATGCCGGAATAATTGCTTCAACCCATGATTGTTGTTTTCTTTTCTCTTTTTGGACTGTTGATCTGTTGGAATTGCAATGCCTTTCGCATTCATTGTTTAATGGAGATCTGAACAGTGTGGTATGCATATTATGTATGGTCCAATAACTTGTTTATAGTCAAATTTATAGATGTATGTCCATTACATATAGCATGAATTCCTATGTTAATGCATGTGCATTGACAAATTATTAGTATTTTAAGAAAAAAGTGATAACTTTTCATAGTAATTATTAACCTTTGAGGGTTCCATAAACTTAGTCACTTCGAGGTACTAAATATTTGTATCAAGCAGACTTTTATGGAAAAAGTTGTATAAAATACTCAAATCTATGTTTTTCAATAGTGATTATGATGTTGATAGTATGGGATGTTAAAGTCTTACATTGAGTAGTATGGGATGTTTAATGGGGTACTTACGGTGTTCTTCCACCTCAATAGTTAATTTTTGGAGGAGAGTTTCCTACTTTACTTGGGTGTTTATTAATTGGTATTACAGTTAGTGGTTAGTGGCACTAGGAAGAGCTACCTATAGAGGGTTTTGATTGGCAGAAGGCTAAATAATGTGTTGCCGAGTGAAGTGTTGCAAAGTGTAGCCGTTGGGATGTCAACTTTCTAAGGGTGGTCAATTGATGGAGAGCAAGATAGTATGGGGTGCCAAAATTCTACATTGAGTAGTATGTGATGCTCAATGTGGTATTTAAGTAGGGTGGTTCTTCTACTTTAATATTTGGTTTTTGGGAGAGAGTTCCTTGCCTTAACTTCTTGTACATTAGACTAATTAGTACTTCTTGTACTTGTTCGGTTTTATGACATTAATCATTTATTGCAATTTTATTGCCTTTGTCAAAGTCTTGACTCTTATGTTGCCACAAAGATGTCTATGTCCAGAAATTCGTGTTGGCTGGAATAGATACATTTATTTTATGTTGCTACCCATAAGTTTAATTGTATGTGATCCTTGTTTTCTTTTTCTTTTCTGTCTTGTTTCCTTAATCTTTGATTATGTACCCTTCTCTTATTTATGAGTTGCTCTTTTCTTTTGGTGACAATGTTAGTTATTCTTTTGTATGCACCAATGAAAAAAAAAAAAAGAAAAAAGAAAAAGATAACAAATCAGAGAGATTTGGGGGCATACTATTGCAATTTGGTTATAGGTGGAGGTTTTTAATTTCTCTTTTTTTCAAGGATTGCTTGCTTGATTCATATAGCCAACCCCACCTAGTGGGAAAAGGCCTGTTGTTGTTATTGTTGTTGCTTGCTCTTATTCTTCATTGTTGTATTATTTCTTTTCTCCTTATTGGATTTTTCCTTTTCTATCAAAATATAAAAATCCTGTCTTGTTATTTCTGTGGCTGCTAGAGGGACAAAATTGAGGAAGCTTTAAGGCTTGCAGAGCTATCAGCAGAGAAGCCTCATTTTTCACATTGTCTAGAGTGGCTTCTTTTTACGGTATTCGAGGCAGATATATCCAGGTACTTTCAATTTTGTAACGCTAAAATAGGTATTTCAACCAGTAACTGTGCTTGTCAAGATAATTAGGACTAGCCATATAACTTCAGGGAACCTTTGAAATTTTATGAGAAATCTCAAATATCTCTCCTCCGTCTCACAACTTAACCAACTCTTAGCACATTGTAAGCACAGGTGGGCTGCACATTAAGGGTTGCTCGCTTGCTACTAATAAGGTGCACTTAAGTCGACCAGCAGAGTGCTGGCATCTTTTGCATTTTGCATGTTTTTGATAGAGAAGAAAGGGTGCCTTTAAAGTATGTTGCAAATTCATAAAAGTTGTGGTGCATAATAATGTGTTTGTGCGTGTACACTTCGCAAGCAAATTACCATTAATATGGAAAAAATCTTTGACAAACATATCAAATTAATAAAACCTAGATTAACAATATTAATGACAATAACTATTATCATACATTGACCTAAGTCACAAGTTTCATGACATGTATTGGAAAGCTAAATCAATTGATTGAGGTCGTCATCATCATCTCTGGATTCAAGGAACTCTAATATGGAGAGAGGAAGAGAGAAAACCCTTTAGATGAAATGTAATTAATGAGTTTGATCTACATGAACTTTTGAATTTATAGGGAAGATTACAGGACAAGCGATTAACTACTCATAATTACAGAATAATTATAGATTAATTACCTAATTGTAACTCATTTAATAAATACAGAATGTACAATAACTACAGAATACTCCTGCAGTTAACAATATCAATGCTATTACCATACATTGATCTAAGTCACAAGTTTCATGACATGTATTGGAAAGCTAAATCAATTGATTGAGGTCATCATCATCATCATCGTCTCTAGGTTCAAAGAACTCTAATAGAGTGAACTCATCACCTTGTTAAATCAAGTTTCCTTCTCCTTTGTATGGAATGGAAAGGTGATGGGGCTGTCAATGCTGGGCATAGTAGTAGGGGAAAGGCTTTCATCCACCAAAAGGTGTAGATTTCTTTGGTATTTATGTTCAGGCTCTTATGCCAGGGATGGCTTGAAAGGATTAATCCTGGACACCTTGAAGGTTGGCTTCAGAGGTCCACATTTATTGGATTGTTAGAATCTCATGACCCTACTAGTAGTCCTATGATTTGAAACACGATCTTGTCCTGGTCCATTAAATTTCAGTTTCAGGCGTAGGAATGTAATTGGTCTGCCAATTTTGATACGTAGGTTCATGTGATCCATGTGATTAACATTGCTGCTTTTTCCACAAGCATTGGGTGGCTTAATGGGTCCATCCGTCTTCTTCAACTAAATATAGCATTGTTTAGTATTCCAGGAAAGCTACTATTTTATGAAGAACATTATTGTAATCTAAGCTTTATGGTTTTATGATGGAAAAATCTGAACTCCGTTTAATTAGCTGTTAATGATCATATTGGCAATCTGGTAGTTCTCTGTATTTTCTTAGTGTTTTGCTTGCTTGAGCATAGAAATTTCATGGAGCCATATTTAGCTTCAATTTATTTTTTCCTGGTTGTTTACTTCTCAATTAAATTACTCCAGGCAAAATGTAAATAAGAACCAGCTCTCTATCCCCAAACTTGCTAAACGCTCTCTTCTGGAGAAGACCTGTGATTTGATCCGAAACTTTCCAGAGTACCTTGATGTTGTTGTAAGTGTTGCTAGAAAAACTGATGGTCGTCATTGGTCAGATTTGTTCTCTGCTGCTGGAAAATCAGCTGAGTATGTCTTTCAACCATCTCTTTTCCTCATTCTTTCTATATTTATCTTCAATTTTAATTTTAATTAATGTGTAAAGTTTACTCAAGTTGTTCATAATGTGCAATCATGTAAGAAAAGGAGAAAACCCAGTGTTCTTTAGTTGCTATGTAAATTTAGAGTCAATTGAAGAACTATTCTCTTGCAAATATCTTACCTTGTGGACTTGGTAATGGATGCTGAATTCTTTTTCTGTTACTTGTCACATAGTTTTCTAGCATATCAGGTTTTCATCTCTCTGTGTAAACAAACACTTCATTGTTATCTGATCATCTACCTTTTTCCGTGCTCCCCCATGTTAATAGAAAGCAAGAAGTTTAGCAGCATGAGTGGACTGGGGACAGAAGACAAGTTTTTGCATGCTGGACGCAAAAATAGAAGAGAAACTTGATATGCATGAGCATGCATACATGAGAATTTTCATTTTTATGATTTCCCCCCCTATTTCTACTTAAAATGATACAATAAAGTTGAAGTCTGAAAAAGAAGATCGGAGTTTTAATTTGCAAAACAACAGTGATATTTTTAGACCTAGCTATACAAAGGAGAAGCAATCCGTACAATCTTGATTTTTTTCGTTTTTTAACATTATTCCAATATATGAAGGAATTTATAACTCTACTATGAAAAAGGTTTCTTTGTTGCTTCTCCAAAGCAAAGTTGTCTGAATTTTATATCCTGTTTCTTAATATAGAACCATAGGGCTTGTTGTATTGTTGTATTTTAATTTTATAAATGATTTTCTTTTCTTTGTTTCTAAGTAGATTGTTTGAGGAATGCTTTCAACGTAGATGGTACCGCACTGCAGCTTGCTACATACTTGTAAGAATGACTTCCCTATATGTGTGTGTGTGTGTGTGTATTTTTCCTTAATTGTGGAAATATTATGGTTCATGTGTTTCTTCCTTTCTAATCTTTCTTTTTCCTTTAATCTGTAAGTCCTGTCCTTTAAAAGACAATTCGATTCCCCATCATAAAACATAGTCAGAGTTGAACTTTTTGTTTACACCTGTGTCTCTTTGTTTATTGCTTGAGCCAAGGCTTGTACTTTTTGATTGAATTGGTTTATGGAGAAATTCTTAGGTACACTTGGTATAGTAATTTTTTTGGTAACCAAAGCAATGAAGAATAGTCAATTGTACTTAATTAATTTTTTATTGTGCACTTTTGATATGTGAATGTGACTATTCGTTATTGGCTGTCTAGCAGAAGTTAATACCACATGCACCTAATAATTTCTCTTGGCTTGTGTTTGAGTGCTGCGTCATCTAATTTGTGACATTGGTGGCATTTCAGAGTTGATTTGTTTTTGAATTCTCTCATGAGATATTCTATTTACACTATTTCTGCTGAGTTGAACAATTGCACCTTATTATATTAAAAGGAAGGGGCACTTTTGTGTTGTTTGTTTTTTACTTATGAGACTTGCTCAATGGGTTTAATGTCCTTCCTATGTTTTCTTCATCGCAAAGTGGTGATAGGAATATATTTTTCTTTGGTGGGAGAAAAAAAAAAAAGGCACCCTGGGGGGGCGGGGTTGGCAGATGCCGTGGTGTTATGCAAAATTATCTATCCTGTAATTTAGAGTAAATGTTCAATTTATTCAATCTTAAATATAACAGGTGATTGCTAAACTTGAAGGTCCTGCTATTAGTCAGTACTGTGCTTTACGGTTATTACAGGTTTGAGCTAGATTGTTTCACTTATTTTATCTTCATTAGTGTTTGATCAATTTAAGCTATATCAATGATGAGGATTGTCAAACTTACGCAGGCTACACTTGATGAATCTTTGTATGAACTTGCTGGGGAGCTGGTACTTTTTTGAAACAAAGATCATTTATTTATTTAGTTGATCAGTAATATGTCTTTTACAAAGGAGATAATAGCTTTTCCTTTTCCTTAATTATTTGTTTTGGGTCATCAGGTGAGGTTCTTGCTAAGATCTGGTAGGGAATTTGAACATGCATCAACTGATTCAGAAAAATTGTCTCCCAGATTTTTGGGTTATTTTATTTTTGGTTCCAATCACCAGAGGCAGTCATTGAATAAAAGGTAGATCTACACTTAGTGATCTTTTATGTTGCTTATGGCATGGACATTACCAGTACCAACCATCCTAACAAGTTTTTGTTTTTCATAAATAAATTTTTAATTTTATTATTTTGGAGCAGCACCTCATCCAAAGAGCAGAGTGCCCATGTTACTTCTGTTAAGAATATTTTAGAAAACCATGCTAGCTACTTGATGTCTGGGAAAGAGCTCTCAAAGCTTGTTGCATTTGTCAAAGGAACTCAGTTTGATTTAGTTGTAAGAAGATTTTGCTGATTCACTTTGTTCTAACCTCCCCCTCCCAACAGATTGTTTTCTTTTAGTTTCTAGTGGTTAAGCTGTTCAATGACAATTAATTGCAGGAGTACCTTCAACGTGAAAGATATGGGAGTGCTCGGCTAGAGAATTTTGTTTCTGGGCTCGAACTAATAAGTCAAAAGGTTTACTTCTAAGTTGCAGTGACTTAATAACATTGTATTCTTCTTTTCAATACCTCTTTTTATGTTAGTTGTAATGTTACATGAAAACTCTGATGCATTAGTATTGCTTTCCCTCGTGTTTATTTGCTCAAGCCTATTAGTTGCATACCCTATTATGATACTACAATTTTTGTTGCCCAATTTGTTGTAATCTTAAGTTGACAAAAAAATACATGGGTTTATGAGGTAGTTTTGTCACTATAACCTAAAATTTGATCAGTTGCACTCTAAAATATCTGATGACATTTTGAGACAAGTGATGCTTTCCTTATCACATAGCAAGCAGGCCTTGAATTGTGACTAAGTTCACGGGGACTAGCTCTGATAATTTGCTTGAGTACAGCAATCATGCGAAGTCTTTGATAATTTGAATCTGTCTAGGTTATGTGTAATAATATTTTTGTTTAGCATTTTTCTTCACCTCATTTTCTTCTCCTTATTGAACACTCGTGTTATCAGCTTCAAATGGAAACATTACAGAGCCGGTTGGATGCAGAGTTTCTCTTGTCACATATGTGCTCCGTTAAGTTCAAAGAATGGATAGTTGTCCTGGCAACTTTCTTACGACGATCTGAGGTATGTTTGATACTGGATACTGGTTTCTGAGATTCGTATGACATGATTTTTTTGACATTAGCATAGCCTCTTCTTATCAACTTCCCTTTTTTGGTACTTAATTATAAGAAGCCCTTTATAACTTGTTTTGAAAGTAAATTGACAAAGTAAAGAGGAAATTTTAACTTTTCTGAATTGTACATCAAAACCCTTCTTAATTGAGCTTTTTCCTTTTTAAGCTTAGTTAAAACTGCCTTTTTGGACAAGTTATTTGAGAACATATTACCTTCTAGCACCTCTAAAATGCTGGCTCTCCCAATGTTTTATTGTATGTTCCTTTAATTTAAAAAGTATTCTACAGCTAAATTTGATTTGAGGGTCACTTTTGAGATAATGTCACTGACTGAAATCTGATATGCTCCTTATACGCAGTGGAACAACTTTAAAATCAACATTCTTTTAGATATTACATGAAGCGAGCCCAACATTAGCTTTGTTGTTTATTATATTACCAACCTTTTATCATTTTCAATCTTTTAAGCCGATGTTTTTGTGGGGAAGGAACTTGGTTGGTATCATAGCAGTTGGAGAAAATAACGCTGGTGGAATTGATTGACACTAGTGGCATGAACATTAAATGTAAAATGGTCAGCAGATAAGATTAAATTTGGATGGATTAAAATGTATGACAGAACATTTTAGGCTGTACTCTGTAGAAAGCTGTCTAATACAATTTTTTTTTCTTGCTATTATCCCTTGCATATTTTGGGTTGTGGCGTAGAGACTGATGAGGGATATCCGTTTTAGTCAAGTTTTTAAGTGAATAAATGGTGTTTGGTTTTGGATTTCCTTTTAAGCAAAATGTGACAAAGGATACGCCAATCATGCACATGCCGAAAAAACTCAGTTGCTCATAGTTTTATCTCTTTTTCCTGTTGAAGAGGTGGCTATATCTGAGTCTAAGGATAGGTCTTGACATATCTACATCACTCATGGTTTGTAAGCCATTTGGATGGAGTTAACCTTATTGACCAGTGCTTTTCTTTTATTGTGGTGAAACTAAGGTTCTTTTTGATCTATTCCGACATGATGTTCGGTTGTGGAAAGCATACAGCACTACCCTGCAGGTATGGCTATTTTGGTTTCTCAACATGAATTTCAATCATAAAATGTCGATACTAACAAGCAAAATCTCTGGCTCCCTTTGGTTATCTATGCTCTACAGTCGCACGCTGCATTCACTGAATATCATGATTTGCTGGAAGACCTGGAAGAGAAACTTTCATCAGTTGGAAGTGTGGAAGAAAAATGAAAGAAGATTTGATTTTCATAGCTGTTATCTGGTTCATAATGATTTCCTGCCGAAGTAATCTGGTCCAAGTGACTATGAAAATGTCACTTGCAAAGGAAAGGACCATGAATTGTTGCCTCTTGATTCGATTGTGGGGGCCAAGAAATTACATTTATGTGCTGGTTCACCCTGAGATTTTCTACACAAATCATATTATCAATGCCTAATCCGATGAATAGGGAATTGTGTTTTTACGTATAGATAGAGGATAGAAATTTCTATAGGGAGGGCTTGTTTATGACTCTGAATTTCATTATTCTTTTTTTCTTTCTCTGTTGACAAACGGTAAAATGTTTTTGTAGAAGCATGAATAGATCCCATGTGTATATATATTTTTCTGCTCCTGGTGAGCTTAATATTTATAGTGGAATTCATGCAACTTATTATTATTATTTTTAAGCCAGCCAATAACGGATTTCCTGATGTTCATATTTGTGCTTTACACACTACTGTCAAATGTCACACTTTCTTTTTGGTGTCAGAGTTAACGTGTGCTTTTAATTATAGGGTCCATAGTGAACATGTGGTCTAGCCTAGAATTTGAAAAAGATGTGATCGTTGGGCCTTTTAGTAGTTGGCATAATTCAGATCTTAGGCCCCTAGCCTCAAGATGTCACAAAAGAAGACCAATCCTTTGATAAGTCACGTGAACTCTCAGAAAACACAAAGAAACAAAAGTCTCACAAATAATTGAATAATACTCAATTTCATTCATGTTCTAAAATAGAGTACAATAGAAAGCTTTTTATAGGCAAAATTTTTAGAGTTTTAATTAAAGTAAAATTCTAAAATTTGATTAGAAATATTTTAAATAATACTTAATATATATTCTAATTAGATTAGGATACTAATCTTAACTTGATCTCTAAGATAAGTTCTTTGATCAAGTTCAACATAAAGATTTCAATATAGAGTTAGCATCGTGATTGTTTAAGATGTTTGCTTGCGCTCGGCGTGGCTTTAGCTTAGCAGAGGAATTTGGCTAAATGGTCTTTTAAAAATCAAAGAGTGACGATTTCCTCTGTTGGAGTGGTAATTACCTCGTTGAGTATTATGGGAACCAGATAATGAGTAACATCTTAAATATACATCTAGCAACCTAGACTCTTTCCATATGAATTTTGAGAATGAGGCCCAAAACATGAACTCGCGCAATATATATATATAAAGTGCATGATAAGTGATTTTAGGGGAGAAGTAATCAGAGTAATTAATTAATATAAATTAATGATAAAAATTAATACAAAACTTTAAAAAAATATTTATAATGATCTTTTCAATTAATTTGTATTTTAATATATATATATATATATATATATATATATATATATATATAAAACAATGTGTCAAAAATATTTCGTCCTTAGATGTAAGATGAAAATAAGGATGGCAAAAATTTCCTAAATTTGTTGATGCTCACGGGAATTGTCCCATTCGGAGATTTGCATTTGGATGTTTTTTTTTTTTTTTGTGCCGTGATGAGGGCAGAAAAAAGAATCTCACATTCATCTTTTTTAATCATTTCACTTTTTATTTATATTTATACTAATTTAAAATAAAAAAAATCAATCTAATCCAAGGATTAACCTTTAGTCTCTTACTCCCCCTCTATGGTGGGAATCCCTATGAGGAATTGGGAGGGAGAGAGGAAAAATTAGATACCACAAATGGAGAGTGGGGTTAGGGCGAGACATTCCCAGCATCCATCCCTCGCGGTCTCCAAATACTTGCTATTTTGGAAACTAACAAATAAATAGGCTCCCTAATTGGTCTTCATTTTCCCCTAATTAGTAATACTATTTTGACAATTAAAATTCAAGTACAAATTTTAAATATTTATTATCTAATATATATATATATATATAATCATGTATTGTCTAATTGTAAGAATCTCCTCTAGCATCTTTTTCTTTAGTCGTTGCTGAAGTGAAGTGCTGGCAAAGGCTTGTGAGAATTTTTATATTGATTGCCTTCTCTGAGAACATGAACTAAATGTACTTTCCGTTTCCTTTGACATAGCATACAAATTCCTCCGTACATATGAACATCAATGTCACCTCTTTCTATGTCTCATGCAAGCTCGAAACCTTTTTAAATTACTAAAATTTGAACGTATAAAATAATGTTGAAACTGATAGAACCTTGCGAAACCAAACTATCCAATTACCATTTGCATATCAAAAGAGAATTACCATCAACGTTAATTTATAAATGTTCCAGATTTGTGTGCCTCCCACTTAACTAGTTGTATTGATTTCTGCATGCCATGATGAAAGACCCCTTCCTATTATTGCGTTAGCGACACAAGCCATGCATATTTATCTGCATGCATTTAGATAATTAAAATATTTTTATAATAGCTAGTACAAGTGCACAAGACTGCAATTACTCAAATGATTTGGTATTAAATTTTTAATTCAAAACTAATCTTTGAGACACATTTATGCATAATAAGATTGTGTGATCAGTCTACTATGAGTGGGGGATCTTCAAAAAGACAGAAGAGGGTCATAGCTCTCTCGTAGCCAAGAGAATTTATAATATGTTTCTAAGAATTTGTATATTTATAATTCTAATCTTTTAAGTTCTTCTTGTAATCAAAATAAAGGCCTAAGAAAATAAAAGTAATAAAAATATAATGAATAAAATTAAAGAAATGGAAAAGCTCTCCACTTTTAATTTAATTTGAGTAAAAATTTATTTTGCTGTTCTAAAGAGAGTTCGATTTTGTTCCGATTTGACTATTTAAAAAATTATAACAAGATACTAGTGCTGGTTGTGCTGCAAATATTTCATAGCGTTGAAATAAACTGAAACTTTTAAGTAATATATTAATAGAAAATATTAGAGAGAACCAAATAAATATTAGGATAATCTTTCAACGCTTGAAGGTACCACGAAATAGAGTTACGTATCATGAACACTTTTTTGTGTGAAGATCAAAGTACATATTTCGATGCTTAAAAAAAAGTACATATTTTGATTCATTTATTTTCACTTCATTATCTTTTTCATTCAAAAATAAATTTTATCTGTATACAAAAGAAAAGAAAAAGAACACAAAATCAGTTCTATATTTTGAAAAGCTATATTTGTTTATTACACAAACCACAGTTTAATGCCTTTGTTGTTTCATTTTCTTATATTTTAAGGTGCGGATAATACAGTAGAGAGATATCTTGTGATATTACTGCAAACGCTAGTGAGCTCAAGGCAAAGAATATTGTGTGAGTTTTAAGTGACGAACTCAAGGCGAAGACGAAATGGCAGAGTGAACAACTAATGAGAAAATACAAATTGTTGTAGATTAAACCAATAAAATGGAGAAGCTGGTATTTTACAGAATACAATATGATGCTAGTGTTTTGGAAACGGAAGATATAAGGAACTGCAATGATAAAGTTTTTTTTTTGGAAGTTAAAATATTTTTATTTTAAAATAATAAATTATTTAATAATAAATTACAGAGTGACAAACTTGTAATGATAATTATATTATTATTTATTATTTAATGATCATAAATTATTGTTTATTGATTTTTATTTTGTTTTGGGACAGATTCTACCAATGCTAGCGGTGGATAACTTTTTCTATTTTTTATTACCCTGGAGGATTATTCTTGAAATGGTTCGTGTAACTATATATAAAAAATTTTTGACCAAAATATATATATAAAACTATAAATATAATTTAATTTTCTAAAAATATTATTAGTTTAATAAAACACAATTTACTAATGACAATGATATACTTGTTATATTATTATTAGAGATTTATATATTTATCATATTTTAATTGAATAATTTAATAGCAATGATATAAATAACTATGTGTATGTAAGTTTTTCCGAAAAGATAATTACATTATTATTGAATAATAAACAAACAATAGTTCATCATCATTTTTTATTTTGTAATTAATTATTAAACAATATTTTAGAATAAGAATAATTATATTATTATTATAAAATAATAATAATAATCAATTTATTAAAATAAGTTGATTATTATTATTTTAAAATAAAAATATTTTAACTTATTAAAATAAAAGATAATGTCATTGCGCTTCCTTATAACTTCATTTCCAAAGCAACACCACCATATTACGTCTATAAAATACCAAATTTTCCATCTTATTGATGGAATTGATCCACAACAATTCCATCCTATTGTTCGCTATTATATTTCCACCCAAAGCTCACACTGTATATTTCGCCTTGAATTTGCTAGCATTTATAGTAATATCACAAGACGTCTCTCTACAGTATTATCTGGACCCTGAAAGGTAAAAAAACAAAAATAAAAACAAAAAGCAAAAATAAAAGGATTAACTTGTGGTTGCGTTATAAATGATAATAGTGTTTCTAAATATAGAACTGATTTTGTATTCTTTTCTTTTATTATGTATACAAATAAAATTTATATTTGAATGAAAAAGATAGTAGAGAAATGAATCAAAATATGTACTTTGGTCTTCATAAGAAAAAAAACAAGAATATGTACTTTAATTTTTATAATATACTCACAAGAAGTGAAATTCTTAAAGAATGAAACTCTATTTTGTGGTACATTCAAGGTTTCAAAGATTACCTCATGAAAATTGATTACTATTTTAGTACGATGCATAAGCTGAAATATCGTTATGTGCATTGGAATCTCAGCTTTTAGGAAGAACAAACATTAACAGGAATGAGTCTGTGAAAGAGCGAAATAGAATTGCAACAAAATAATGAAACCCAATTAACCCAACATGGGTCAACGCTTGCAAACAATTACGAGAAGAAAGAGGTTGTAACGTGAACATGGGCTGGGCCCCGTCAAATGAAAATTATAGCCCATCAATCAATTGGGCTTCCCCCTTTTAGATCGCCTTTGAAGAAAGATGCCTATTTACATTTTTTTAAATATATTTGTTATCACATTCGTAATCAAAACATAATAAATGAAATTTTTTTTAATACTAACATGACATATGTATAATTTTTACAAATAAATATATAATTTTTTACTTAAATTATACACTTATCATGTTTTAATTAAAAAATCATGCAATTATTATATTTTAATTAAACAACTTAATGACAAATATATAAACAACTTTATCTAAACCTACTCTTTACCTAATTAGTATGCTTTCACTTTTTTGGTAAAGATTTGGAAGTTATTGTTTCAGTCTTCAAAATTATATTTGGATTGACAAGCATAGAAAAAAGAAAAAGAAATAAATAAAATTTTAATTTTAACATTTTTTACTTGAATTCAAATAAATTTATTTTATTTTCTTTTTATTCATTTTATTCAATTTAAAAATATTTAAAAATAAAAAATATTACATTTAAATATAAATTGAATAAAATATTAAAATAAAAAAGTCACTTCCTTTTCATTTTTCTTAAAGCAACTATACCTTGAAGATTTTTTTGGGATTGGGTTTTGCCTTTTAACAAATATGACTGTACATTGACGAAATCATTTTATATTTTGGAAAAAAGGAAATTAAAAATATACAATTGTTCCATAAATTATTTTATCTTTAGTTATATATATAATTATTCATATAAAAAATGTATTTTATGGTAAGCAAAATAAAAGAAAAAAATACATAAACAATAATAAAACACAAATCCAGAGTAAATTAATTATCAAACAATGTGATCAATGACAAGAAGTCTTTTTTTTTTTCCTGGGTATAGAATAAGGATTTGAACTTAAAACTATTTACTAAATTACTTATGTCTCTTATGAGAATAGATTTTTTGTTGCTCAACTTGAGCCTAAGTAGATCTAAGCACTCATTTGTTTTGTTTTGTATTGTTTTCTTTCGGTAATTTAAGGCATCTATTTTTTTTATTTTAATATATGTTTTTATTTTAAAAGAAACAAAATGTAAGATGAAAGAAAGATTTTTAAATTTTACCAAACTATTTGAAATTAAAAAAATATCAAAATAAAAAATAAATAACTAAAATTAAAAAAAGGATCCAAATATATTGTAGCACAACGTGCCAGCACAAAATCCATTCTCTATCTCTCACCACTAGACCACAACTCATGTTTCATATTTATTCGTCTCTTCTTCAAACTGTATAATACTTATTTAAAATTACTGGAGAATCCATTCTCTATCTCGCAGTCTATCCCACGAAGTATTCGAGCAATCTACAAATCGGACCAAACAAAAACCCAGGACGTCTAAATTGCGCGGAGAGGAAAATCTTGTGATAAAGGTTATGTTTGGTAAGATATAATATTAGATATGTAAAAAGAAAAAGAATGAAAAAAAATAAATAAAATAGATATAATATAACTCTTATACTCCTATTTTAAAAAAGATAATAAAAAATAGATATCATTAAATAATAATTACAAAAATATAATAAACATTACAATTGATATTACGTAGCATTTTATATTCCATTACTTCTACCAAATATATTCTTGTCCATCGTCCGCTCTGTTCATATATTATGGCCGTTTCTCATGCCCACCTTTCTTTTTTTGCTTAAAAAAAATAAAAAATTAAAATGACTATTTAGAATATGTCAAGACTCAAGAGCTTCACATTTTTTAAAAACAGCAATATCATTAATCATGCTTTCCAAGCAAATTAATGGCCTGGTGCAAAACGCATCGGGTTTCACTTCTTGGATTCCAGACATATTATTAGTGTCTTACATTGATAGTTTGGAGTGATCTATCCTCCCTATTTTTTTTTTTTTCAAAAGCCTGACATTATATATATCATCATGGTCATTCTACAAGATCCTTCCTGTCAAACATGTACGTACGTACATCTCCATGTAAGTCCTCATAAATCTCTGATACTTTTTTTTTTAAAAAATTATAATAACACATTTGTTTGCCCCATATTCTATTCGTGTGAAAATAATTATTTAAACAAATTATGATTAGCTAGAAAGCAATGCCTTAGTAGCTGTTGAGAGAAGTCCATATCATGAGTAATTTGAGATCAATTAATTTAGTTTCAATCTCTCCAGAGTGATATACTTAATTAGTCCGATAAAATATATATTACCATTATGAGTATGGTTGCATATTGTTCCTTCATGTCACATTTGTATGGAGAAACATGATCAATGGTTGTACATAGTAGGCGAATAATTCAAAGTTGTGTATTAAGCGTAATTTATGTAGTCAATATTGTTCAAATTAATTCATCAAAGGATTGCTAATGGTATCGCTATTCGCTAAGAAAAATTTTTCGATTCAGATTATGTTGACAGTATATTCCCGCAAGCAAAGACCCTTTTTGAGTTTCCACACGTTAAGCAACTCGTATACTAACCACAAGACACTTGCTAGGAATACCAATAGCAAGACTTTGATAATGCTTTTGAGATACATACAATACGCTTGTGAGAAATGTAGCTAGAATAGTTAAATTTCTACTCTTCAGTCCCACTATAATTATAGCATTTCACCAGCTCTTTCTGTTATATAAGTGTTTCCCTTTCTACTTTTTAGTAGGCGAGGGCCATTGTGGTGTCACTAGCTAGTTAAAATAGATTGGTTGCGTACTTAAAAGTTAGACCAACACTAAAATCTGTATCCCCTAAATAAACATTATTTGAGATGAATATAAAATAATAAAAAACAGATGAGATGAAAACTAACATAATCACCGCATATACATAAAATATATAATATCCATCAATTTAGAAAAAATATATACCAAAATTTGGTAAAACTTTATAAGTAATTTCGTGTCAGGTTTGTCTAACAAATCCAGTTATGTAGTGTTTGGTTGTAAAAATTATTATCTACTTGTCATGTATTTATTAAGAATTTGATAATAAATACTCAAAAAAAAATAATTAAATTTTGTACAAATATGATATGGAGTCCAACGGCAGCCCTGTAGAATTAAAAATAGGATAAAAAAAAATGTAGCATTTGATCACACCAAACTTTATTTTGTTGACCTTTTCTTTTTAAATAAATAAATAAATAGATACCTTTCAAGTTTTCGGCCATTAGGTCCTATTGGTTGATGTTGATGTTGAATGAGAAACGTGCACAGCCATAAAATCGGCCAACGTGTAATTTAACTCTTTGTTTTTCCAACAAAATATATAGGATGAGTTTCCTGCTAAAACAAAGAGATAAGCACCAAAACTCTTATACCCTACACGAACATTAATCAGAAAAAATTCAATAACATTTATAAATCTATTCTAAATAAGTAAAATAAATCAATCAGAAGTTGTCATATATATAATATATCATGTATGACAAGGATAGGATACAGTAGAAAGTAATCAGATTTACTCATACTTGTTTTTCTCTTTTTTGGTCTGGTCTATCTATTAGATACTATAACTAAATTATTTTTTCATTGATAAAGACGAAAATAGATGAACAAAAGACCAACGAGATAAAAGCTAATATATATAACTACGTACTTGAAAGTTGAATAACTAATAGAAGAATTTACAGAAGAAAATGTAAAATTCGGCGGGAGCTTTAAGAAGTATGAAGGAGAATCTATTTTGACATGTGTTTGGACATCGGACAAATAATACAAATTAAAAAAAATATTGATTCACATCTCTCAAAGTTAATTAGACACAGGTGCTTTTAGATTTCTCTGCCATGAATTTTGGAATTATGTTGATTCATTAGGAAGAGATTATACAGGAAAGGGAGGCATGTGTACGTAGACTACCCCCGTGGATTCATATGTTATATGTATTTGTAAGAATTAATCTTTCATATCTCTATGTATCTATCTGTCGTTGGTACCCTTAATTTGCGTGATTTTGAAAATGTATAATAATAATATTGCAGCGACTGAAAAGAAATAAGAATAAGAATACGAAGTTAAGATTACTTAATTATGTCATCTCTGTGCTCTTTTGCTTCATGCTTTAGAATCTCATAACAATTGCATATATGTCATCATTTTTACACAACTAAACTCATTAAATTTATATTTAATTTTTTATATATCAAATTAAATCAAACTTAAACTCTTTCCTGTTTCCAACTTGGATCTTTGTCTTTTTTGAACTATACATAGAGATAATTTATAGGGAGTCAAAGATGTATATATGTATCAATTATATTCTTTTCAATCATACATTAATTAGATTTGTAATGAGAAACTATCATCAGAAAAACTCCTAAAACTGAAACTTTAATTTCAAACAACCACTTGAAAATTAGAGATTTTTAATGTGGGCCATGATTTTTGTGTGTATATTTCATAGAAATAAATTTATTATGCCATATTTCTTTGTCAAAGAGTACAACTTAAGAGCACACATAAACATTTGGAAGGCTTAGATGGATTGTTTTAGTGGCTACACATTCATTAATTAAGGGAACCTCACCACCATTTGTTAGCAATAACAAGTAGAAACCCAAGAAGCCACAAATTAAAATAGCTAAATAAAAAGAAAAAAGAAGGCAAAGCATGCCCATAAAAAAAAAAGGCCTAAGGCTAAGGGTTTCCTTCACCACGATCTGTTACCAGCAGGTATGTTTACTATATGGCGTCATGAACATCAAGATGAAGCTCTCTATGGCCATTAGTATTAGGCCACCAAATTAGATGACTAACTAGCTATCACTGGTACGTACTCTCCTCATCTTCAAATTTGAAGTGTAAAAATGTGGAGCAAACGAAGGCTTTCTGGACATACGGGGAAGCAATTTGTGGAAGTATGACGATAGCCATAGTTTCAAATTGCGGGCTGCATTACAAAATGCGGCCGCAATATTGCGGATGCGGCCGCATCAGTCCGCAACCGCAGAGAGATTAAATATCACACTAATGGGCTGCAACGGAACGGTATTGCGGCCGCAACGAAACGGTATTGCGGCCGCAACGGAAAGGTATTGTGGTTCTGTCACAATGCATTATATAAAGCTAAAAACTCAGAGCTCTATAGCCGGCCCTAGATCTGCTTTCCCAAACAGCAAAAGAAAAAAAACCAACGAGCAACAATAGCAACCAGTAGAAAGAGTTTTGATCTGATAAATTTGAAGTTCTAAAATCTGAAACCATACCTGAAGCTAAAGGTTGAAGCATAGCGATTTGAAAAGTGAATCTGAAGTCTTGAAACAGAATCAGTTAGCCAACGCACGCTCGAATCTGAAGAAAGAAGCACCAAAGGTATGCAGCCATCTTCTTGTTCTTGATCTGCTCCGTTGCTTTTTTTTGCTTTGGCTTTCCTCGATTTTTTGAAGTGTTAAATGAATCAGAGTAAGGAGGCGTGGAGTTAAACAATACACAAAGAGATCATTTTAATATAATATAATATATATCTACTAATGAAGGAGGAGAAGCCACGTATAATCTCAATGTAATATATATTATATATTTTAATCTTATTAATATAATATGATATATATGGAATACGGGTGGAGCCGTAAATTTGATCTTTTATCATTGCGCACCATTTCACAGGAGTGAATTGAGATTGAAGCCCGTCTGAGAAGCTTGGGGAAGGAAACTATGTAAAAGAAGCTCAGTGATTTGGCAGGCATAAAATCAATTTTTTATTGGGTAAGTTATATTAGTGTAAGAAGCCACGCATAATTACTTCTGAATATTAAGATAATATAATATATATACAATGTTACAAGCTGCACATTGAATCTATATATATATATATATATATGTATATTATATATAATATAATATATTATATATTATATAATATATATACTTTTCGACTTGGGGCCTGAATAAGTCAGGTCGAGGGGGAGTGAGGGTTCTGATTGAGGTGTGGTATGGCCTTCAATTCAGTCTTTGTTCCTATCTTTCTATATGTGCCGGGTAATACTGGGGAAAAGAAACTGCCAGCAAATCAATCGTCATGATGAGATAGGAGAAAAACTGTATCACTGCTGCTAGTCAGTCTGGTCCATTCGACTAGGAAGCAGATCCTCTCTGGTGCCCTCTCCAGTGGTGTCTCCTGTACAAAATCGCAGCCCTTAAATTCATCCAAGGTTCCATGTTAAGACACGCATAGTCCTGGAGGCAACACATTTAAAGAATTGAAAGCGAAAACAGTGCATTTTAATAATTTGCCGACACTGAAATTACAGCCAAACAAATGCATTATAGCTTCCCAAATTTGCTGCATCTCCCTTTTCCCTCCATTTTTTCTCCTTCCTCTCACCATTCTCCATTTTCCCTCCTCCCATTTGCCTCCTCTGTTGCTGTCTTCCCTCTCACCCTTGATTGTGGTTGAAGTGGTTAGAAGAAAACAAAAATTTCCTAGATATCAGAGTTTTCTTATTGTGGATTTACTTCAAGGGTCAGATACAAAATTTAAGATAGTATGTATGCTAAAAAAGCTTGTAATGCACATGGAGAAAAATTTTATTATTATTTATTTTTCTTTTAGTTTTATCAAAGAAAAATTTAAAATCTTATTTTTCTTTTATCAAAATAAAAATTTGGTAAGATAGTTGCATTACAAGATGCCACTACCATTCTCCCTACTAAAAAGAATACGAAGAAGACGACGGGAGTTGGGATTGGGAGACGTCGCCGCCTTCATCTGTGGGAAGAAGAAAATCAAGCACAAGATAAGAAAGCATTTCGGGAGACACTGCTTTGTCGAAAAGTAAAAAATGACGCACGCTTTTGACTTTTTAGGGCAGTGTGGTATGTTTTTAGTTTGTTAGATGAGATGAACGGCTAGGATTGGCTATGGGAGAGAGCACAGGAGACAGCTACGGGAGAGGATCTGCTTCTATTCGACTATCGCCTCTGTCTTCTTCTCAACCTCTCCTCGGTGACTATTAATTACCAAGTCTCCTGTTGATGGTTCATAAGCACTGCTAGTCCTGTAGAAGCTGTTAATGGCATATATTATATAATATAATATAAAATATATTAGATATTATATAATATACATATATATATATTATATAATATATATATATATATTATATATATGTATTATATTATATATAATATATATTATATTATATAATATATAATATATATAATTTGATCGATAATATCTCTTGCATAACTATTTATAAGTTTATATTATATTAGATACTTTTAAGTTTTATTCAAATTACTGTGGAAGTTAGACATCTAGAATTATATTTGATTTCCTTTTTTTATCATTTTGTTTTCATATTTTTAATACTGGTATTTTTATTACATTTTTACCACACTATAAATATGATTGCATTGATTTTTGGATTAATAAGATTTTAAATATATGTTGGACCATATAGATTATTGCAATAAAATTGGCAAATTAAAATTAAATTATTGTAAATTTTAATATTCTAGAATGATAAAAAGAAATAGTGAAACGTTCAAATACATTATTATTTTTATTTATATTATATTTTATCTTTATAAGAATTTGGGAAATGATTAGAAGGCCTAAAGTCAAATACATTAGAATACATATTAAAGAATTATATATAAAAAACAATGCCAACCAAAACTCATTCTTTGTATGTTTAAAATATATTACTGGTTGTTTGAAATTTTTTTGGTGTGATTTTATATGAATAAATTTCATGTAAACACACCTCAATCTAAAAAACTAGTTACTGATTAGATTATGGGTTTAGGGATGAAAATAATTTTTTAATAATTTCAATATGGAGATTATAACACTTTACCCATTAAGCACATAGTAGTGCTACTGAAATTCTTATGGGACAATTCATCAAAAATTTATATATATATTATATATTATATAATATAATATATATTATATATAATATAATACATATATATATGTATATTATATATATAATATAATATAATATAATGTATATTATATTATATATAATATATATCTATATATATGTATATTATATATAATATAATATATATTTGATCAAGAGAAACTGTAGCGATTCACATATCTATGTATATATATACATATATATATTATAGTATGGGGATTCATATGTATCTATATATATTAAAATTTTTTAATTAATTAAGATAAGATTATTTTAAAAGATAATATTGAGATATCTTTTATAAGTTTAAAAATATTATATAATTAAAAAAATTAAAATATTTTTCTTGATAAATATTTTTTATAATTGGGTAATATTGAATCAGGAGCCACACATGATTACTTATGGGGATTCATATATTAATATAATATAATATATATTCAGTGGGAGAAGTTATGCATTGAAATCATATATCTATATATATATGTATATTATATATAATATAATATATATTCAATCAGGGAGAAGCTGCAGCGATTCACATATATATATATATATATATGTATGTATGTATATTACATATTATGGGGATTCATATGTATCCATGTATATTAAAAATTTTTAATTAATTAAGATAAGATTATTTTAAAAGATAATATTGAGATATCTTTTATAAGTTTGAAAAGATTCTACAATTAAAAAATATTAAAATATTTTTTACGATAAATGTTTTTTATAATTGGGTAGGTGTTTACGGGACTCTACAAGGGTCAAACATGTTCTACCAGAATCCCCAGATGTTTGACAAGTGGAATTAATCTAGAAGTTGTTTGATGCATCAAATTATTCTATGGTCTTTGTCTAACTATAACTACTAAAGATAAAGATAGAATTATGCTAAAAAAAATTAGAAAAGAAAAGATAAAGATAGCTTTGTTGGTTGAGGGTGGAACAATTTTTTCTTCTTTTTTTTTTGGCAATTTTAGGACAACAGTCACTAACTAGCATCGATTAAAGCGAAATGTCATATTTAAAAGGACCAGTCATAAAAAAATTGCAAATTAAATTAAATATCATGAATCTAAGTTCCTCTCTAGTGTTGGTCAAATTCTGTTGCAATTATTGCGTGTGGTTGCTTTCATGATAGATCAGTCTTCCTTGCTTTCCTTTTGATTCCTTTTTGGTTGTCCTCGTATTTAGCTTTTGTTTTGCTTTGGAAAGAAAAATTGGATGGCTATATAATTGGTACTTCATTTTGGGGTTTTGCATATTTTGTCAAGATAAGAAGACATTAACTCATGTGACGGTCCAATAGCATTATATCAATAAAAGAAATTGCATGTTTGCGTCAAATAGGTTGTCATGTCAGTTTGTTAATTATTTGATTAAATTAATTGAGGGAATTTAAGAAAGAAGCAGACAATTGGCTCATTATGATTGAAAATTATGAATTATATTTTGGCTTAATTAATCATTTCTTAATCATTCCATTATTTTTACTATAAATAATATAATATCTTTATTATATATAAAATAAAATAAATTTAAAATATGTAGGCATTACACATTAAATATAAATTTAATCATAAATAACATTTTTAATTGACAACCAATTTTTCAAATATAATAAAATTAATTAAAAAATATTACGTGAAATATAAGAGAAATTTATGGTGTTTTGATTATTTTGTATCAATTTATATACATTTGTATAAGTAGACCATTCATATATAAATGATTACTCTATATATGAAATTATATTTTTTCCATTAGTAACTCTCATTTTTAGAATTTGGTACTAGTAAAGCATAACTCTTATATTGGAACTTAGTTTACTAGATTTTGCATATAATACCTATTCATATATATATATATATATATATATATATTTTAATTGGATGTTTATATAAGAGGCATAGTGACTTCCTCTTCATGTGAATCCCTTAGATCTTAAGTTTATAAAAATATTGATATTAATTAATTTTCCCAACATTTATTTTATAGTTGAAAATTTTGTAAATCCGTATTAAAACAACTCATAACAGTTGTAGCAGTTTAAAGCCTTAACTGGATAAAAGCTTTAATTTTATCCAACTAAAATATTGCTAAAATTATAAATAATGATAGATTAACTGTAATGATAGTAATAAAAGCAAATTGAACATGAAATGGGAATTTATAAAATGAGATATATATATTCATGATTTTTAAAATTAATTTAAATTTAACATATTTAGTAGTTATATTATTACTTGTTTGTTAAACCATTTTCTTTGCAACTAGTATTTTTGGCTACTCTTATTAATCTTATTCTTTTGTTTGATCTTTCTTAAAGGAAAAGGAGGATGCAACACTTTTTTTAAGGGAAATTTTAGTATTTATTCCTATGATCAAATTTTCTTGTCAACAAATTAATTGGAAACTATAATAGCAAGGATAGAGAAATGATCATATCATAAACATATACTTTTTATAAGAAAACATGAGTATTGCATCTTTTTTCTTAGATTACTAAGCCATGCACCTTTTTATTATATCCCATCTTTGAGCCTTTGTCATTTAGCCTATAAACTCATTAAATTTTAAATATTTAGCGTATCAAAAAAAGAAAATAAAAATACCAACCATTGAAAGTAACAAATTTACATTTTTACAAACTTAAATATCATTTACTAATCAATAACTATCATTATATGAGCATTAAAAAAGAGTTGTTGATGTTGGTGGTGGAATTGGGATGATTATTAGTCAACTTTGAATGTTTATTTTAAATTTGTTTAATTGATTAATTTTCTAATTATTTAATTATACTTTTAGTTTTGTTATATTATGTTATATGACCAACTTCATTTAATCAACAGGTATTATAAAGTATAAACAATGCCACCAAGAGAGGAATTTTCAACAGAAAGATTAGAAGGTGCTCCTAGTGATGATATTGGTTGGCATTTTGGAACACCTGTAGCAGGAAATCGAAACAACATAATTTGCAAACTCTGTGGAAAAGTAATAAAAGGTGGAATTACTCGATTGAAGCAACATGTTGCTCATTTTAAAGGACAAGTAGCTGGTTGTTCTAGAGTTACGACTATAATTCGGGAAGGTATGATGAAACTTCTTTTAGATAATAAAGATAAAAGAAATGATTCAAAAAAAAGAAAAGAAGAATTTGAAGCAAGGTTGAGAGGTAATGAAGATGATGAAATAGAAGCATTTGTTGATGAAGAAATGCAAATGAGGCATGTGACGCAAGAAAGCATCAGATCACATCGTGAATGGGAAGATAGACAACAATTTAGACAACAAACTAGAGGAGGGCAAAATGTGTATAAAGAGGGTGGAAGCTCTCATGCAAGGGCAAGAGGATCAGAAGATATTGCCTTCAATTTAAGATCTACAAATATTGATCTTGTAAGGAGTAAAAGCATGAAACAACCAAAAATTTCTGGTGGTTTAATGAAAACATTAAGGAAGAAACTAGGAGAAGCAGTATCAAAACTTATTATATATGAGCGTCTTCCAATGAATTTATCTAATTCTCCTTGGTTACATAATTTAATTACTGCAGCTGCTGAGATAGGCTCAACAGGGGTTAAATTTCCTACTCCTTATGAGATTTCAGATGTGTATTTGGAAGCTGAATATCAATCCATGAGGGAATGGATAAATGGGTTGAAAGATGCATGGAAGGAAAGAGGTGTTACAATAATGTGTGATGGTTGGACTAATAGCATTAGTCACATGCACATAATGAATTTTCTTGTCTATTGTAGCAGAGGAACTATTTTTCTAAAATCAATTGATGTTTCTTCTGTTGCTAGCAGAAATACTGATTACTACCTTCAGTTACTTGATCAAGTAGTAGAAGAAGTTGGAGAAGAATATGTAGTCCAAGTGGTTACAGATAATGAGGGAGCTTTAAAGGCAGCTGGAAAGAAATTGATGGAAAAAAGACCACATCTCTATTGGTCACCTTGTGCAGCTCATTGTCTAGATCTATGCTTAGAAGACATTGGAAAAAAGAGTAATGTACAAAAGGTGTTAGAGGATGCAAAGATGATAACATCCTTTATATATAACCACATTTGGACTGTAAATTTGATGAAAGAATATACTGGAGGTCGAGAAATTATTCGTCCAGCCATTACTCGCTTTGCTACACAATTCTTACAATTACAATCTCTTGTGAAGCAAAAGCAAGCTTTGAAGAACATGTTCAACTCTGAAAAGTTTAAAAAGTCTAAATTTGGCAAGGAAAAATCTGGACCAGCACATGATGCAAGAAAAAAAATTTTAGATAATGACTTTTGGATCAAAGCTAATGAAATACTAAAAGTATTTGAGCCAATTGTCAAGGTGTTAAGACTGGTTGACGGTGATGAAAAACTAACCATGGGTTTTATCTATGAAGCTATAGATAGAGCAAAGCTATCTATACAACAAAATTGTCGTTATCATTCAACTTATAACGATATGATAGATAAAAGGTGGAAATTCCTACATACCGATTTACATTCTGCAGGTAAGTCTAGATATATATTATGTTGTCACAAAAAGAGAAATATTTGTGTATTGACTAATTAATTCTATTTCTTTTTTTTTTTTAGGTTATTTTCTTAATCCTCAATTTCAATTTGGAGTTGAGCATAGTCATTCTGTTTATAAAGAAACATTTGATGGAACTAAAAGTGCAATATCTAAATTAGAAAGAAATATGGATGTTGCAATTAGAGCACTAAGTCAGGTTAGTTATTTTATATATAATGAATATCTGGAATATATTATTATATATTTACATTAAATTTAATATGATTTTGCATAGTTAATACTTTTTCGAGAAAAGAGAGAGAACTTTGGAATGCCACAAGCTCAGAGAGCATGGTCTCAAATGGATCCCGGTAAGATATAATTCATTTTTTATTTACAAGTATACATGGTAGAATATGTAACTCAATTAAAATGATTAGTTTTGTTTATAATTTAAAGTTGACTAAATTTGTGTATTGTTTATTTAAATAGCTGAATGGTGGATGATATATGGTTCGTGTACTCCTGAACTTCAAAGCATTGCAATAAAAATTTTAAGCCAAACAACTTCAGCTTCAAATTGTGAAAGGAATTGGAGCACATTTAGCTATATTCATACAAAGACAAGAAATAGGCTAAAGTATAAAAAATTACAAAAACTTGTCTTTACTTTTTACAATATGAAGCTAAGAATGAGGGAGAAGAAGAGGCGTAGTCAAGAAGAGATAGAAAATAGTTTCAATCCAATTAATCTTGATTACATATTTCAAGAAGATGATCCCTTGTCTCCATGGATTGAGGAGAGAGAAGGCCGATTATTGGATGGACTTCAAAATTCAGAATGGCTTCCAAGAGTGGATACTGATGACGAAGAGGTAGAGGCTGATGTTGATTCAAGTTTTCATGAAGGTCATAGTCAGGGCAGTGATGGTGGTTTGAGTCCACCAAGCAACAATAGTGGTGGTGATGGTGGTAATACAGTACAAAGTGATCATGACATAAATGAAGATAGGGAACAAGATCCATATCAAGACATTCCATATACTATGCGTGATTTGGGTTTTGTTGTTGATATGACATCTTTTCAAGATAGAGGCTCTGATGATAATAGAAGAGGTGGTCATCAATCTATAAGAGGTGGAAGGCAGCAAAGTGGTGTACTAGAAGATAGTTCTTCCTCTAGTTTTTCGCAAAATTTTGGTGATTTTGGCATTGGTGGCTCGTCTCAAAGTAGTCAAAGTTACTATCCTCCATTTTATCAACAACCTCCCCGTATGTCACATGATCATTATCCAATAATTCAAGCCCCACCATATTATCAACCTTCAATAAATTATCAAGAGCCTTACTATCACCAAGCACCAATTTTTCCTTATCAACAAATGGAGAACACAGGTGGAGGATTTTTTGATTATGTTTTTGGACAGGGAGCAAGACAAGATGATAATGAAAGTGAAAGCGGAAACTATGATCCTCCACGACATTCTACAATGTGGTGATTCTAATTTTCTCTTTGTAATAAATATGTAAGTATACTTTTATATTATTTGATTTTTCTTTTTAATTTTCTCCAATAACATTGATATGCTTGTTTAAAATAAGAATTTATTTAATTAATATTGATGTTAGGCATGATATATTTATGTATATGAGAGTTATAATGATTATATATATTTTTAAAATAATTTGTGCAACTTCTAAAAAAAATCACAGCCGCAGTGACCGCAACCCGCATTATAGCACCCGCAATACCCGCAACCGCAATAGCCGCAACGCAACCGCAACCGCAGCCGCAACCGCAATTTAAAACCATGACGATAGCCTTGTGGCTCTTCTATTCTTCAATCACATACTTATATAGTGTATTATTTCTCTCAACATCAATTCGAATTGAAACCACTTAACACCTAATTTGACCATTTCACAACCTCTTCATATACTAGCCTAGCTCGCTCATGTACATGTTTCTTTTTGATCGATCTCTATTTCTAATGGCAAGAGTTGGGGAGCCCTTAAATGTGATTTCACTACCTATTTTTCTGACTATCCTGTAATAGTGTATTATTTTGACATATTAACTTGCCCAATTGATATGGTATATAAAAGAAGTTGGACCACAGGCATATTGCTTAAGAGAAAGAAATGGTGTTGCAGACTTCGTTGAAGCTAGCTCACGGGCAGGAGGAACAAAACAGTTATTTTGTAAACCCACCGAGTGGGTTGTGCAATATTTTGTAGTTTCCTTTTGCTTTAAATTCCATTTCCACTTTCTCCACTTTGTTCATGGCTTCCTAGCCATATCCATGTACCATCAAGATAAAGGCAGAGGAATAAAGGAGTAATACACGATATATTGACCGAGAAATGGAAAACAACGAGGAGGAAGATCAACAAATAGACAGTGACATTGGTAAATTTAGTATTATAAAATTATTAACGCAATACATAGCATATAGACATGAAACTGACATCGTTGATTGGTGCAAGCGGTGACATCGATATTGACAGATGCAAGGGGGTTTCCACCCTTTAAATTTGGCGATGTGATTGATAAGTATGAGATAAATTTTACATTTGTATGTTTAGTGAAACAATTCAGAATTTTACTTTTTAAGACTAACAAGAAGCAAATCTAATTCAAGAATTTACAATTATAAAGAACGTCCCTTCATTAAATTTGAAATCTTTGATTGCTTGAATTAACTTATTTTCTCTTTTTACAAAATTTTTTGCAGAAAGTCCTTTAAAAATATGGCATCCCAAAATTTTTATAATAGTCATATATTCATAGTATTCATTCCTAGAAATAACTACCATAAATTACTTGTACAATATTAATATGGACTTAATTTTTTTTATTTTGATTATCCTCATCAATCACATGCAGAAAAATAAGAAGAAATTAAGAAGAAAAAACAAAGAGAAAAATGATTTATTTACAAGTGCAGCTTGATCTAAAATGAGAGCTTATAACTTACATACCTTATAAAAAAAATCAAGATTTATGTAGTTTGACCAAATAGAAAATTGTGTAAGTTGGTAAGTGATTTTTAATTCTTTTTATGACATAAGAAAGAAAATAAGAATTAATTTGTCTTTGCAAACAAAATAATCTTGAAGTTAGTTGTTTTTTTTTTTTAATTTGTAAAAGCTGAATTAATCTCATTTCTTTATTCTCTTTTTTATTTTTTCAGATTTTTGAAAATAAGTTTTTTATTTGAGTTTTAAGAACAAAAGTGCCTACAACTTGATAAGTGTCCTTTGTTTTATTTTATTTGTGAAAAGAATAAAAAAACCAAGTTTAATCTAATTTCACAAAATAAATTCAAAGATTGGTTAATATGTTTTAACTTGTGAAAATAGATGAATCTCACTTTCTACTTTCTTCTTTTTCTCTCTTTCTTTTTTTGTTTTTTAAAAATGATATTTTTTTATTTATATTTTTATTTTGAAAAAAATGTGAAATTTCTAAAAAAGACTTTTAATGAAAAAAAGATCTTTTTGAATTTTTAAATTGATTTTTAACTTTTATAATTTTATTAAAAGTAAAATTTTGAAGAAAATTCTAAAGTGTGTGAAAAGGAAATTTATTAAATTTTTGATAAATTAATTTTTTTTTCATTTATTAGTCATTGGAAAGTGTTTTTTGTAGTGAATATAATTGTCATTAAAAATGAACCATACTAATACTAGTAGTAGTTGCCACTAAAAAAGGGCTTTTTTTGTGGTGATTATAAGTGCAGTTGAAAATCAACTAATTAGTGGTGACACTCTTAATTGCCACTGAAAATAGACTCTTTATGACAATTAAAGTCACCACTAAAAATAGAATTTTATCAGCAACTTTAAATTGTAAAAGGCTTTTTAATGCCAATTATAGTTGCCGCTGAGACTTTCATGGGATTGAATTTGTATCTTTTTGAGTGGCAATTTTGTCCATTGTTTAGTGATTAAATTTTTGGTTATTGGATACTTTAAGATAATTTTATAATTTAAGATTTTTTAATATAAATATCTTTAACTTTTAAGATAAAAGATATTTCCTTCAAACATGTACGTTTATGTCTATTGCTCATAAATCTCTTATACATGCTAATTAGGTTGCGCATAAATAATATTAATTTTATTCGTGTTGAAAATTTATTATTTAAAAAACTATGATAACTATATAACGAAATATTTATGCTCTAGGTAGCTGTCCGAATTATCAAGGTAGTCGGTGAATAATTCCCAAAATGCGTGCCAAATACCTAGCATCGATCAGATCCTTTGGTATTGATGGCATGAGTATTGCTCTTTGCTTAGGACAAATCCCTCATTGACGGTGACTGTACCCTCAAGCCAAAAATTCCTTTTTGACTTTCCACATGTGCATTTGTAATTATAATTAGTTGATTTTGACATGAGAAATTTCATACGTAGTAGATTTTAAGACAAAATTTGAAATTATAATTAGCTCAAGTACCAAAATTTAATTAAAATATACATTTACATATTGTAAGGGGCCGATAAAGTAGTAATTAGCTACCATTTGTTAATATCAAGTGCTAAATGTAAATACAGTACTATTCCTCTACAATCATCATGTCAGCACCCCCCTTTTTTTCTTTTTCCTTCCCCCACTTTCCAGCCTTTACATGAAAAAAAAAAAAACTTTAAATAGCAGGAATTTGTGAATGATTTTATACAAGAAAAAATCAAGGCTGCCTTTTATTAAAACTCAACATGTAATTGATATCAACTTGATGTCAATTGAAAGGTAACACCCATTGTCTTAAAGGAGTAGTTGAGTTATTTATGTTTCTGTTCAAATGGCTTTTCGGAATTCAACACAAATATATGTACTATTCAATCTCACCATACCACTTCCTAATCACATATACAGCCCAGCAAATCAGATCACTAGCTATCACTGGTATTCCTCATTTGATTCAAAGTTAAAACGTACAAAAATGTGGAGCAAACAAATGCTTTTGTTGACACATGGGGAAGCAATGGGAAGTTTGGTAATTATGCCTTTTTATTAGAAGTCAAAAGACAAGGCATTTTTACTCTATCAACATGAATATTCCCAATTGATGAGACCACGTAACACCTATTAATTTGACCAGTTCACAAGTTCTTAAGGTATTATTCTCGATCTATATTATGCACTTTGATCGGTCTCTTTTTCTAAAAGCAAGATTTGGGCAGAACCTTATATATATGCACTGTCATGTAACAATACATATTGACCTTCCCAATTGATATGGTAAGAGAAGTTAGAAGACATTGCTTAAGAGAAGCGAAGCTACTTGACAGAACACAGTAGAAGCTAGGGTTAATAAAGTAGAAAAAGCATGAAATTAATTAAACAGGAGATTTCGTATTTGAGATGGCATCTGCTTAAATATATATACTTGATTATTAATTAAGCAGGAGCTTCAACATATATACTTGATTATACATAAAAGTTAGGAAAGGAGGGTCTAAGACATAGGTAGACAATTAGAAAAGTGATTAACATTGAATTTCATATAATTGTTTCTTACTGGTCGAGATTAAAGTAATTGGAGAGAAGGATGCGAGCTAACTGCACAACAAACTCCGATCCGTATCTGAAAAATCAAAGGTTTGATATTTTGTATCCAAGACCTCTGCAAAAAATCCGTGTACTACTCAGTGGAGGGAGAAATACTTTTTAATGAAACAACAGAACAACCCAGAAAAGCAAATCAAACAAAATTACAGACTACACAATCCGCAATCAACTGATATTGCGGCATCATTCTTCAAAATTTAAGCTAGCTAGCGAGGATGGGGTGACGTCAAGAGGATGATTTCTGTGGCTATAGAGCTTCCGCTTGATGTGGGTGTTCCAGTAATTCTTGATGTTGTTGTCAGTTGTTCCTGGTAAGCTCATCTTTCTTCAGTGAAATTGCCTCTCCTGAGATTCGGTTTAAGGTAATTAATCTATCTGAGTCTGCAACTTTTCACACATCCAAGCAAACCTATATATATCTACATAAGACTAAAAAATTCGTACTTTTTAATGAAATACAACGACCCAGTAAAGCAAATCAAAGAAAATTAGAGACTACACAGCCAGCAATCACCTAATATTGCGGCATCATTCCTCAAACTTCAAGCTAGCTAGCGAGGATGAGGTGAAGTCAAGATGATGATTTCTGCGTCTGTAGAGCTTCCGCTTGATGCGGGTGTTCCAATAATTCTTGATCTCGTTGTCGATCAGTTGTTCCTGTTAAGCTCATCTTCCTCGGCAGTGAAATTGCCCCATTTGAGATCAGGTCTAAGGTAATTAATACATCTGAGTCTGCAACTTTTGACTTATCTGAGAAAACCTTTATATATATATATATATATATATATATAAGACTTACTGTTTAGTGAAACACCAGAACAACCCAGAAAAGCAAATCAAACAAATTTACAAACTAATCAACCAGAAATCACTTGATATTGCGGCATCATTTCTCAAAATTCAGGCTCGCTAGCGAGGATACGGTGAAGCCAAGATGATGATGATATGTTGATAATTATTAGTTTTCACTGCTAAACTTGGTGCAACCTGTTGCGTAAGACAAGAGAGAAGAGAGAGAAAAAGAAAGAAAGTAGGAAGTTCAAACTTCAAAGTACAGAAAAGAAGAGTAATCAAAACCACGGATTCTCATTCATATTTCATTGAAAATTTTTACTTGCTAAATTCTCATACGCAAAAATCACAAAACTCAGGTACATAGCTATATATAGAAGATTCAAGAATTCATACTTTCTAATGAAATAGAACAACCCAGTAAAGCAAATCAAATAAAATTACAGACTCACCTAATATTGCGGCATCATTCCTCAAAATTCAAGCTAGCTAGCGAGGATGAGGTGAAATCAAGATGTTGATTTCTTCGGCTGTAGAGATGTGGGTGTTCCAATAATTCTTTATCTCGTTGTCGATCAGCTGTTTCTGGTAAGCTCATCTTCTTTGGCAGTGAAATCGCCTCTCTTGAGAACAGGTCTGAGGCAATTAATCCATCAGAATCTGCAACTTTTGACATATCTAAGCAAACCTATATATACATATGAGACTTACTGTTTAATGAAACACCAGAACAACCCAGAAGAGCAAATCAAACAAAATTACAAATTACACAACCAGAAATCACTTGATATTGCGGCGTCATTTCTCAAAATTCAGGCTAGCTAGGGAGGATGGCGTGAAGTCAAGATGATGATGATATGTTGATAATTGTTAGTTTTCACTGCTAAACTTGGTGCAAGCTGTTGCGTAAGACAAGAGAGAAGAGAGAGAAAAAGAAAGAAAGCAAGAAGTTCAAAGTACAGAAAAGAAGAGTAATCAAAACCACGGATTCTCATTCATATTTCATAGATAATTTTATTTGCTACATTCTCATACACGCCCCCCAAAAATCACAAAGCTCAGATACATAGCTATAGCTAGATAGATAGTACATATCATCAATAGAGAAATTCTTCTCTTTTGAAACACCCCAAGTCACAAAAACACAGATCGATATAGATAGAAAACATAACATATGAATCCATGGGAGTACGTAGCAGTGATTTCTGAATCATTTCCGGCTAATATTTTTGGGGCGAAAGATGGTGGGAATGGTAGGCCATGGCTTTCCGGTGCTGAAGCTGGAGGAGGTGGAAGCGGCTGACTGGCTTGGTGGCTTCTTAGTAGGACAGACCACAGTTTGAGTATCAATCTTTTTCTTTGAATCCTTGGTAATTATTGAAGTACTTGTACTTGGAGGAGGATTGCTGTTACTAGATCCAGAATTAGAAGCATTTGCATTGGCCATTGATGATAATGGTATTGGACTATTGGTGTAAGCTAGCCTGCTAGGTATATATGGAATATGATTACAAGGGACTTTGCTATGCGTCACATGACTTGGGGGGTTTATATAACCATTTCGCATACATATGCCCCACTTTATTTCTACAAATTATAAAAAGAAAAAACCACAAGTAGAATCAATTTTTTTATTTATTTTAACTATATGCTGGTGTGAATTTGAAGAGAGGACTTACTCACCCATCCTAGTTATCCATTGCTATTATATAGTAATAGTTTCAATTTTTTTCTACTTTACATGTAGAATTGGCTCTGCCCAATCTCAGGAGCTGAGATATGATTAACCAAAACAGCCATAAGATAACTCTACTATTTCCCCCCTTTCTTTTTGTAATACTTTAGGGTTGAGCTAGATTAAGTTTGGTGATATTAAAACTTGCAGAGTCTCATTTTAAAAATCAATAATGAGTTGTTGCGACGAATAAATGTATCATTGTTTATTTTTCTATAGTTTCGTAAAATTGATGAAGTAATTTTAATATAATGTTTGAAAACAAAGCACAAATGTTTTTCAAATATTCTTTGAATTCTGGGATCGGAACCAGTTATATGATCGCATCACTACTAGATAGGTTTCGGGGAGAGAAACTATTGGGAGCAAGGGTCCCCACTGTATAGCGGCTTGTCACACCCACGGTCCCCACTGTATAGCGGCTTGTCACACCCACGTTTTTTTCAATAGAAAAAATAAATTGACCACTTACAATCTGCCAATACTCCTGCTTCACATTTTTTTAAAGACGCAATATCTTTACGTTTTCCTAAAGGGTTAAAGTTTCGTCTGTTTCTATGTATCGTCTCTGATAGAAGATAAAAAATGAAAATGACTGTTTATAATGTATCAAGACTAAAGATCTTCATATTTTTCAAAAAAGCAATATCATTAATTATAACTTCCCAGAAAATTTGGATGAAATTTATTGAATAGGCTCCATTCATTTCTTTCTTTTCTTTTTTTATTTTTCGGCTGAATTCTTTATATTTCAGAAGAGGATCTAGTTCCCAAAGCTGTGACCTATCCTTCTTATCACTTATTGTTTTCTTCCCCGTTTAAAAGAAATTAACGCTGACAGTATTATATTATCATGGTCATTGTAAGATCCTTCCTATCAAACATGTACCCACGCACATCTCCTGTATGTCGTCGTCATAAATCTCTGATACTTTTTAATTATTATAACACTCTACTTTGCCCGTGTTGATGTCACAACCCACAGCTTTAGTATGTTGGCACAAAAGATAGCAAATTCTCCTTCCATAATTAAGAGTTCATTTCTGACTTTTGTAGAAATTTTGGCAGAGTCCCCTCTATAATTTGGACCTCCCGATATTTCTACAATCAGTCAATTCAACAATACACCCAAAATATACATCAAAACATAGACATCTAGGGAGTGGAGATGTCCTGACTATGATTCAGTGGAGCCACATTTTTACATTTTTCAAAGTCAAATAATTGACAAGCGTAAAACAAAATACACCCACATGAACAATTGTGGGCTCGCCAAAAGAAACAAAACAGGAGATCTACAGCTAGTCGGCAGCTCAGGGTAGGCTAGGGTCTTCAACGCTCTCTGAAAAATAGATTTAAGAAAGAGTGAGTTTGAAACTCAGTGAATAAATAATGCCGACCCTTAAAAATCTTAAGGACAAGGCCCGTAAAATATCTATATATGTATATATATTCATCATGCACAAAACAAGCCTCATGCAGATTGTTTCTTAAAATGCATCAGAAGTATCTCAGCAGTACCGAATTAAAATAGACGCAGAGCACACAGCTCGCGGGGAAAATAACCACAGACGCAAAGCACTTTGCTTGCGAAATAATAACTCCACATGTGGTAGCTACCCACACGGGGCTAGCAAAACCCCTGCTAGCTGAGGTTCAGATCATGGTGCACCAAGGCTAACAACTACTGCTGTTAGTTACAGAGTTCTGAACAGATAACCTCTATCTCTTGAAATAATACTTTTCTCAATTTAGCATTTCAGACAAAGTACCATTCATATAAGTTCAATATATAAGTTTCTAGATAACTCAAACAAACATAAATTTGCAAAATTTCACGTTCAAATCAATTTTCGAATAACATAGACATGACAGAACATTTAAAAACGTCTCTCCATAAATAGCTTTCCAAATGTCAGAACACTGCAAGGAAACTTAGTAAGAAAATAAGAAATAGGAATTACTCACGGTCCGCATTACTTACTCACCTCTTAGGATGATGTCAACATTCCCTGCCCAGTTCTCAGCTATAACTCAATCTCCTGAGTACCTTACAATACCCGTTCACCAGATTTTTAGAGTGTGAATAATCAGAAGATTCATTCCCTCAGATTAACATATGAAAAACCAAGGTTCCTTAGGTGTTATAGGTGTTTCTGGCATATTAGCTGCGCCCAATTCTTCTATGTTTAACCCCCTTCTATATCACTAGTTTCGCCGCGGCCAACATACATGGCGCCGCAACGAATAAGCCTCCTGGAGCTTCCTCGCTCGTGCTCTCGATATTTGGCCGCGGCCAATCCCTCCTTCCGCCGCGGCCAATTCCCCTTTGGAAGAGTTAGCCGCGGCCAATTACTTAATTCGCCGCGGCGAAGTACTCTCTGGGTAACTTCCAGCTGACCTCTCAACTTTCGCCGTGGCATGGTGAAATCCATCATTCACTCCTCCATTCATGCCTTCCATATCCATACAACACACATATACATAGTTATAGGTTTATATATTTATATATCCCCTTGCACCTCCCCTTTTTTTTCTACACACCCTTCCATCAGCTGGCCATATACCCAAAAACATATTACAGAACAAGCAAAACAGGGGAGGGAGATGCTGTGAAAATGGACCAGAAAATGCAACACTTACGGTAGCAACTCCAAGCTTGGAAGAGGATGTGTTTCTGGTGTTAATCACTAACAACAGCAGCACACTTAGCCAAACCAGAAAGCAGTAGCAACAGCAAAAGAAATGGAACCAGAAAATAGCAGAAAATGAACCCAGGAGCAGCAGAAATGGTGAGGAACAGGGGAGGGAAGATGAAGTTCAGTTTCCAGCGCAAACTGCTCCTTTTTCTGACCGAAGGGATGGGCATGGGTATGGTTTCGGTGCTGCAGAAATTTGGAGAAGCAAATTACTTAAAACCCAATCAAAAAGTGGATGAGTAAGGGCATTTCGGCAATTGCAGAAGGAAGAAGAAAAATTTCTACGTGGCAGCTAAATCTCTCCCTTTGAAAAGTCAACTTTCCCATATATATATAACAATTCATGCACGTCGGGTTTTACAGTTGATCTATTCGTGTGAAAATAATTAATTGAAAAATTATGATTAGCATAGTCATTAAAAACGCGAGTTATAACGTAGAAATGTCCGTGTTCACGTTTGCACATATAGAAAACTAGTTAGATTGCTCTCAAACTCAGAAATTAGCAAACACGGAGCAAACTCTGATAAAAATGAAAACTTGTAGCAAACTCGCTTGTACATATACGTTTTCCATCTCAGCAATAGAAATGACAATGGAGCATATGAGTGGGTCCAACCGTCTTGCCTCTAACATGAACCCGGATCCTCTGCGCATAGTGTGTGCATCCCAATTTGGGCCATCCATATTTTATAAAAAATTTTTATATTTTTTCTAAAAAAAATCATTTTTTAAATATCTTCTAGTTTTAAAACTAGTTTTATCTTGCATTTTTCATCTTATGATATTAAAAAATTTTTAAAAAAATTATATAAAATCTGGACGGTACAAATCACATCTGGACGGCTCAGATGGATGTGCACAGGATTCAGATGGCTCTAACACTTTGCTTAGTTTTATTAGCAATGGAGGTATATATGAATGGATTTTATATATGAGGGGTCCACCCTAATTTTAGTTTAAGCATTTGAAATTTGTTTATTAATTATTTGAATTTAAAAATATAAAAATTTTAAAATTCATGTTATATGTATATCTTAAATAATATAATTAATATATATATATATATTATGTTTGAATTTTGCACCCATAAATTTTTAAGTAAATGTCATTTGCTAAAAAATTATGCATACTTCATATTTATTTATTTAATATCATTTAATAGTTTTCATTAAAATAATTCTTGTCCATAAGAATTTGTATAGTTTTAGAGTTTAGAAAAGCAAATATATTTTCTAATGACTATTTACATATGAGTTTTATTAAAATTTTTGTATTTAGTATCATGGTTTATGAATAAAATTTTTTTGAATTAATATAATTTGAATTATATTTAAATTTCTTACTTATTGTATTTTAATTATTATGTATAATGTAATTTAATATTTTAATAATTATTTATAAAAAAAAATAAACTTTTATAAATTTATGTTATGAGTTTTTTTTTTTTTTTTTACAAGTTTGCTTAAACTCATGATAACATTGATGATTAGCATAGAAAGTAATGCTTTGAAGTAGCTCTTGAGAGGACATCATGAATAATTTGACATCAATTAAGTAGTTTTAAGTCTTCCAAAGTGAGGACACGAGTTTAAAGTGTATATTTACCCATGAGAATATAGATGAATTATCCTCTCATGTTAGTTATATTTATAGGGAGGAACATAACCAATAGTTGGTCAAATGTACATCTTTCCCTACTTTGTCTTTTTAAGTCAGATCGAGGACAGCCATTAATTGTGGAGTCACCGGCTAGTTGTTGTAAGAGACGGATCCACATGCGGCGTGAGGTACTTGCCCTTCCATGTGCCAAGGCATATAAGGGAAAGCCTTTTTTCCTCCTTAGTTAATTTGTTTTTTTTTTATCTTTTTGAAGAACTTGTTCTCAACATAAAAAAGTATCATAATATCATGTTAATTACTTTTTATTAATCTATTTAATCTTACTAAATAAATTATTTAACTATTTATGCATTACAAAAAAAATTATCACTACTAAAAGTCGAAAAGTCGCCACTAATGACCTTATAGTGGCGACATAATGTCGCCGCGACTAATATAAATGTAACAAAAAGTATTTAGTAGAGACAAATAAGTTGCCACAAAAACATATAATTAGTCGCAATGTTTGTCACCATTGAAACATATGTAGTGGCGACAAAGGTTACCACTAAAAGCAATTCAGTGGCGCCAAAGGTTGCAACTAAATAATAATAAAAATAATAATTTTTTTTAAAGTAAGAGTTGTCACTAAAAATAATCATTAGTGGTGACTTAGTTGTCACTAATTACTCATGTTTTAGTGCCGACAAGTGATTGCCGCCACGAAAAAGTTATTATTAGCTACAATTTGTATGCGTCGCCACTAAATGATTATTAGTGGCAAGTTTTGTTGCCACTAAAATTTATTAGTGGCGACTCTATCGCCACTAAAAGTTCATTTAATGAGGACGATGTTACCATTAAAATGTCTTTAGTGGCGACTTGTCGCCACTAAAAGTTTTTAGTGGTGATTTTTATATTGCCACTGAATGTTTATTTTCAGCAATCACTTGCCTTTGAATATTGCGAAAAATCTTTAGTGACAATAGATGTCACTGCTAATGGTGTTAGAAAAAGTTTTCAATATCTTATACGTAATTAAGCAATATTTACCTAAAAAATAACATAAAATTTAAATAATTATAAAACAACTTCAAAAGAATAAAAAAACACATAATGAAATAAGATTACAACACCCATATCTAATCACATCAAAATGAAGGAAAAATTTAATTAAAATCAACTCCATACTCATAAATAATTTGTACGTATACAAAATTAGCTATTGGAAAGCTAAAGTCATAGTCTTTACATTCATTGTTAATAATTGTTCAACTGCTTAAAGACACTTCCATGGACTCAATATGCTATTTCATTCCGAGAAGCTCACTCAGCCTTTAAAAAGAAAAAGAAAAAAAACATGTTATTAAATTTAGTCTCAATAATTACTTAGACTAAAACAAAATCAGTACCAATTCAAACACCAGACAACATATGAGTTCAAGCTTCAACTTAAAGCCAATCTTAAATTAAAGTTCAGACTAATAAGAAATAAGTAGTGCCTTCCAAACATACTACCATTTATCTAAGTTTATTGATGTGACACCTTAATCTCCTACCACTACCTAGCCTCTCCATAGGCTCGGTTCCATATGATTTCCAAAGAGTCACTACTCTCCCGTGGCATTTACATGCTATGAACTGGGGTTTCATATACTCATCTTTTACCCCGTGGGTCTTGTGAACCCATCTCAAGCATCCTCAACTCAAACTCCATATAGATGACTCATACATAGCATAAAACAAACCATAGGCCACGGGTATAGAGCCGAAAACCATAAAAATTTCACTTTTTCACTTGGGTCCAAAAGTCATATTTTGGCTCTAAGTTTGGAAAATCATAAGAAATTGTAGAAAAATGGGAATGCAGCAACATTTAGCTTTGTGGAAAGCTCTAAGTGTTAACTTTACACGAAAAATCATTTCCAATTAAACTCTCAGCATTTGGACCAAGTTTGACATTGAAAATGGGAGGAAGGTCCAGCTGTCACTGTTTCTGGTGTAGCTTGCTGTCATGACTTTCGAAAATTCATAACTAAATCCAAAAAAATCCAATTTGGGCACATTATACCAATTCGGAAAGATACGGATGTCTACTAGAGGAGAAAAATAAGTCCAGATCAGTTCAGTAGCTCCTGCACCCCGAAAACTGATGGAACAGTGATGGGGGTCAGATAAGCTCACTGATGCTGATACAGAACTTCAGTCGGTTCAGTCTCTATCTACAGACCTCCGATTTGGGTGATTCAAGTTCCTACAAGTCACTTTGGTTTTCTAGTTTATGTGTATAAAATTTCACCACATTTGGAATCCATTTGGTCTAAAAGTGCCACAGATTTCATTTTCTGGTTTAGATGAACAGTACATGACCAATCCATTAAATTCTCCCAAATTCAACAATTCCCCAAATATTCTATAATCCTCTAAATATTACCCACTTTAGCTTCTCAAGAAGCTTTCTACAAACTCTAGAGGCATGCCAAATTTCATGGCAAACGGAGCTCATCCGGTCATACTTTGACGGAGCTCACAAAAATACCGGTTTTGGCACCTCAAAGGTCCAAAACGGGTCCAAATAGCCTCTCTCACATTCTCACTCCACATGGACAAGTTTAAAAGCATAAAACTAGTATATCTAACATGTCCATATGATCCAAATCATCATACAATCAAATCTCGCTATGCTACGGCCAAATATATACTCTTTCATTCATGCATCAAAAGGGGCAAAACCCTAATTTCCATTCATTTGGCTATAAACATAGGTCATACAATATCCTTTTATACATTCATACTTGTTACAATCTTTACATCTCAAAAATAGTGGGCACATCTTCATTTGGTATCACTTTACATCATATATACATCACAATATCAAAACATAAACTCATAAATAGCTACGCAAGCTCCTAGGCTCCTTGGTGTGTGCTCAGTTCTCCTTGAGCTCCACCTAGCATATTAGTTGGGAGGGGAAAGGGGTGAGATTCAGGGAATCTCAGTAGCTCAAGCACTCAATCCAGCAAGCAATCAAGGTATATAACAAGTCAAAGCATGTGAATAAGCATTTAGCTATTCTCAATCATCCAACACATAATGTACATGCTATGGAATTCACAACAATGCCAAAAATGGGCTCCAGGGACTTTTGGTCTAGCCTCACCCGAGTTTAGGGACTTTTGGATGGCCTCACCCGAGTTTAAGGACTTTTGACTTGGCCTCACTCGTTTGAAACTTTTGGCCTTATCTCACCTATCTCAAGGGACTTTCGGCTTCACCTCACCCATCTCAAGGGACTTTCGGCACTACCTCACCCGAGCAAATCGCACAATTCAACACACAAGCATATTGGCATCAATGCATCAAAGCA
Source organism: Erythrophleum fordii (assembly GCA_032878935.1). NCBI lineage: Eukaryota > Viridiplantae > Streptophyta > Magnoliopsida > Fabales > Fabaceae > Erythrophleum > Erythrophleum fordii. Next base: position 14,357,608 of record JAVQMF010000047.1, on the reverse strand, counting down.
ATAGCATGTGGCATATTCCATACAACAAGCATATACATATCATACAATGACTATCATATCCAAGAATGCAATAAGAAAGAGTGAAAAAGAGAGCTACCTTTGGAGCCAAAGCCAACACAAGCTTTTCCTTTCAATTTCTCCTCTCCCTCCTTAGGTTCACAAACACACCTTGATGTAAGTGTTTCACTTGAGCCTAGACACACCAAAAGCTTGCAATTACTCTCTTGTAATTTAATTTAGAGCAACTCTTCTATCACACACAACCTAGGATTCTCTCTCTAGAATGCCATTACCCCTTTCTCTCTCTCAAGCTCCCATGGTAGTGGAAAACCTCATTTTCAAAGAGAACTCAAGGATTCAAAAGAGTTTTCCACTTTCCCTCTTCTGACCCATGCCCAAAATCCGTCCATTTTCACAAATAAAATCGCAGAAAGAGAGGGCAAAAGAAGGGGATCAGAGTTCTAAAGAGAAATGGGAGAAGTTACCTTACCTTCCCCTTGATCTTCCTCCTTCTCTTGATCTCTCACACTCTTCACGCCTCTTTTCTCTCTTTGGGTCGAAGCTTAGGGCAGATATGAGAGAAGAAATGAGTTTGGGCGTTTATTGAAGTCTAATTCTCGCTATTTACTCTCTTCCAGACTGACTCTCGCTACGGCGAAAACTAACCTTCGCTATAGCGAGCTCGTGTAATCTGGCTTCGCTATGGCGAGGTGTAACCTTCACTACGGCGAGATCGGGTCAGTTCCCTTCGTTATGGCGAAATTTACCATTCGCTATGGCGAAATCGCGTCAGTTCCAGACTTCACTCTCGCTATGGCGCACGCTACAGCGGGCAACTCCCTGGTTTTTGTATGGGCTGCTGCCAGCACTCGCTATAGCTAGAAACGCCTTCGCTGTTGCGAACTAGCTCTCTCGTTGTAGCGAGACCGTTTCTCGCTATTGCGAGATTACTTGGTAGAAATTCTAGATTCCGAAAATTTTCAGTTTTTACTTTCTTTCTTTTCCCTTTCCTTTTCTTTTTCCCGGTTGTTACATTTCTACCCCTCTTAAAAGAAATTTCGTCCTCGAAATTTAAAGACTTACCTCAAGGAAATAATTCTGGATATTTCTGCCTCATCTCATCCGCTAATTCCCAGGTTGCTTCCTCAGATGTTAGACCTCTCCAGATCACTTTCACCAGAGGAATGCTCTTGCTTCTCAGCTGTTTAAGCTTAGCATCCACAATTCTCTCCGGTTTCACTACATAGGAAAGATCTTCCTGCAATTGCACATGCTCATATTCTATGACATGTGAGGAATCTGGTAAATACTTTTTCAACTGGGAGACATGAAAAACACTGTGTATTTGGGCTAGGTTAGGAGGTAAGGCTATTCGGTAAGCCACGGGTCCAATTTTCTCAAGGATTTCAAAAAGACCAATGTACCTAGGACTGAGCTTCCTTACCCTCATTGACCGACCTATTCCCGTCATTGGAGATATTCGAATGAACACATGGTCTCCAACCTCAAACTCTAACGGCCTCCTACGCTTATCAGCATAACTTTTCTGTCTATTCTGGGCTGTGAGGAGCCTCTTTCTAATCAACTCTATCTGTCGGGTGGTCTGGTCCACAATCTCAGGTCCTATCATACTCCTCTCTCCTAGCTCAACCCAACATAGAGGGGATCTGCACTTTCTCCCATACAAAGCCTCATAAGGGGCCATCTGAATACTGGAATGGTAACTGTTGTTATAAGTAAACTCTGCTAACGGTAAATACACATCCCAGTTTCCCTTCATTTCTAGCACACATGCCCTCAACATATCTTCCAATGTCTGGATGGTCCTTTCAGTCTGACCATCTGTCTGGGGGTGATATGCAATACTAAACCGCAATCTCGTCCCTAAGGCATGCTGCAGTGACCTCCAAAAGTTCGACGTGAACCTGGGGTGTCTATCCGAAACTATGCTATTGGGTATTCCATGAAGTCGCACTATCTCTCTGATATACAACTGGGCCAATTTATCCAGTGTATAAGTAGCCTTAATAGCTAAAAAGTGTGCAGACTTCGTCAGTCTATCCACAACTACCCATATAGCATCGTGTCCAGAGGATGTCCTGGGTAACCCCATGACAAAATCCATGGCTATACTATCCCACTTCCACTCAGGGATATCTAGTGGTTGCAATAACCCAGTCGGTTTTTGATGTTCAATCTTTACCCTCTGACACACTAGGCATCTAGCCACATACTCCGTCACATCACTTTTCATCCCTGGCCACCAGAAAATTCTTTTCACATCCTGATACATCTTGGTGGCACCTGGGTGGATAGTATACTTACTCTTATGCGCCTCTTCCAGAATGCTTTCTCTTAACTCATTCTGACTAGGCACACAGATTCTATCCCGATATACTATCATGCCATCCTCAGACAACTTGAAATCTGAGGTCTTACCTTGGGTGATCTCATTCCTGATCCGTTTCAAGAACTCATCCTCTCTTTGGGCATCTAAGATCTGGGTTCTCAAGACATTCTTAATTCGGGTTTCACTCAGATACAATCTACCCGATACCACCTGACACGAGAGGTTCAACTCTCTGAACTTCTCTAGGAGCTCCTGCTCTCTAATCATCATATGGGCTACATGGATGGATTTTCTACTCAGGGCGTCTGCCACCACATTGGCCTTACCCGGATGATATTTCAACACATAATCATAATCTTTCAAAAATTCCATCCATCTCCTCTGTCTCATATTGAGTTCTTTCTGATCAAACAGGTATTTCAGACTCTTGTGGTCACTATAGATCTCTATGGTCGCACCATACAGATAGTGTCTCCAAATTTTAAGAGCAAACACTACGGCAGCTAACTCCAGGTCATGTGTGGGGTAATTCTCCTCATGAGGTCTCAACTGCCTCGAGGCATATGCCACTACTCTACCCTGCTGCATCAACACACATCCTAACCCTTTGTCCGAAGCATCACAATAAACCACAAATGGTTCACTAGGGTCAGGGATAATCAGTACAGGGGCAGTGGTCAAACAGAGTTTCAACTCCTGGAAACTCTTCTCACATCTCTCATCCCACACGAACGGTGTATCTTTCCTGGTTAGCCTCGTCAGTGATAAGGCCATTCGAGAAAAGTCCTGAATAAATCATCTGTAATACCCTGCCAAACCTAGAAAACTCCTAACCTCGGTGATTGTTCTAGGTCTATCCCACTGTAACACAGCCTCAACTTTATGGGGATCCACCGCTACCCCATCTCGTGAGATCACATGACCTAAGAATCGCACCTCGGTCAGCCAAAACTCACATTTACTCAGTTTGACATACAACCTTTTCTCTCTCAAGGTCTCTAGGACTAGTCTCAAATGCCTCTCGTGCTCCTCAAAAGATCGGGAGTACACTAAAATATCATCAATGAAGACCACCACAAACTGATCTAGATAAGGTCTGAATACCCTGTTCATATAATCCATGAACACAGCAGGTGCATTCGTCAACCCGAATGGCATCACAAGGAACTCATAGTGCCCATATCTCGTCCTGAAAGCCGTCTTAGAGACGTCTTCAGTTCTCACTCTCAACTGGTGGTAACCAGATCTAAGATCTATCTTAGAAAACACAGATGCCCCAGCCAACTGATCTAACAAATCATCAATTCTAGGGAGAGGATATTTATTCTTGATGGTAACTTTATTCAACTCTCTGTAATCTATGCACAAACGCAAGCTACCATCTTTCTTTTTCACAAACAACACCGGAGCCCCCAAGGTGAAACACTAGGGCGGATAAACCCTTTCTCTAATAATTCCTCTACTTGCGCTTTCAACTCAGCAAGTTCGGCGGGAGCCATCCTGTAAGGAGCTTTGGACACCGGTCCAGCACCAGGTATTATGTCTATAGGGAACTCTAATTCTCTCTCAGGGGGTAGGCCACTGAAATCAAACTCTCTAGGGAAAACCTCCGCGAATTCCCTGACAACTGGGATCTCCTCTATCCCTTCTTCTACCTCAGCCCGAGTAGAGAAAAAGACTAGAAACCCTTGACATTCACACTCTAAATATCTCTCAGCCTGGACAGTAATCATAAAGGATAACTCTGCTCCTACCCTAGGTATGGTCCCACAAGCAGGTAAGGAGATGGTTCGGTGTTCACAATCAAGTATGGCATTATTTGCAGCTAACCAGTTCATACCAATAATCAAATCAATTTCATGAAAAGGCATACAAACCAAATCAATAGTGGTATGACAGTGGTTAAATTGGACAGTGACATTTAAACAAGTATGAGAAGTGACCACGTGGCCTCCAGTGGGTGTAATGATAGATAAGTCAAAGGGCAAGATACTAACAACCAGACCCAATTTCCTCACACAATCATAAGATATAAACGAGTGACTAGCACCCGAAACAAACATAGCAACTACAGGAAAGCCATTCACTAACAGCGTACCTCGGATCAAACTGGGAGATGCGCTGGCTTCCTGCTGAGTAAGGGCGAACACTCGGCCCTGGGTCTGTGGTCTAGGAGGAGGCGCTGTCTCCATCTGAGGACAGTGTCTAGCAATGTGCCTCGCCTTCCCACACTTATAACATGTCACCGGAGACTGCTGGAAGGATGACTGGCCCCGAGGAGGTGGCACACCTCACTGCGGCCTTCTACTCCATGGCCCCTTGCCTCTTTTCTTGGTACTAGGGGTCAAACTAGAGCCCTCTTATGGTTTCGACCTCTTCAAATCCGGAACCCTCTTCTGACTAGTCGTCGTCACAGTAGGCATGATAACTTGCAGATTCGTCTCAATCACCCTACTGACCTCCACAAGAGTATTAAACTTTCTGATCCGCTGTGGAGTGACTCTGTCGCTAATCAGGGGCCTCAAACCAGTCTCAAACTGCTCACATCTCCAGGGTTCATCATCATACCTCTGGAGGTAAGAGGAATACTGAGACAACTCTATAAACTTGGCCACATACTGGTCCACAGTCATCTCATCAGTCTGTCTCAAACTCATGAACTCCATCTCTTTCTTTTTCCTCACTGAACTTGGGACATACTTCTCATAAAATTCAACCAAGAAGGTCTCCCAAGTGATCGGTATGTTCTTGGTCTCCATCAGTGGTTTCGCACTCTCCCACCATCTATCAGCCTCCTTTTCTAGCATAAAGGTGGTTAACTGGGCTTTCTGCTCAGTGGTACAATCCATCACTGAGAAGATCTTCTTAAGCTGCATCACCCAAGCCTCCGCCTTATCCGCATCTAATTCCCCGTCAAACGAGGGTGGATTGTTCTGCCTGAACTGCTTCAATACTTTTTGGATAGGCGTCTGGGTCTGTGGAGCAGCAGGCTCCTGGGGAGGTATAGGTGGAATGCTGGAGGTAGATGGTTGCGGTCCAGGGGCATCCCTTCTGGCTTCTTCTTGCCTAGCCAGGGTGTTTTGCAGATGCATGATCATATCCTGCTGCTGCTGGGCAATGTATCTCTGTTGCTCCAGCATCTCTTGGTGCTGGCCCATCATGGCTTCATACCGGTCAAGTCTATCCATGATGGCTTACAGAGGAACCCTAGTCTCAGTAGGAACCTCTGGCTCATCTCTCTGAGCCCTGGGCAGTCTGCCTCTGCCTCTGCCTCTACCCCTGCCCCGTCTAGTCTCAACCATGTCTAAAAAGAAATAGCAATCCTCAGTTCACAATAATATCACAACACTTATGCAAGGATGCTATAACTTTCATGACCATTCACACCAATTACAAGCAATTTATAACATTCAAGAGCCTAACATTGAGCAAAAGTGCCTGAACCATTGCTCTGATACCAAAAATGTGACACCTTAATCTCCTACCACTACCTAGCCTCTCCATAGGCTCGGTTCCATATGATTTCCAAAGAGTCACTACTCTCCCGTAGCATTTACATGCTATGAACCGGGGTTTCATATACTCATCTTTTACCCCGTGGGTCCTATGAACCCATCTCAAGCATCCTCAACTCAAACTCCATATAGATGACTCATATATAGCATAAAACAAACCATAGGCCACGGGTATAGAGCCGAAAACCATAAAAATTTCACTTTTTCACTTGGGCCCAAAAGTCATATTTTGGCTCTAAGTTTGGAAAATCATAAGAAATTTTAGAAAAATGGGAATGTAGAAAAATTTAGCTTTGTGGAAAGCTCTAAGTGTTAAATTTACACGAAAAATCATTCCCAATTAAAATCTCAGCATTTGGACTAAGTTTGACATCGAAAATGAGAGGAAGGTCCAACTGTCACTGTTTCTGGTGCAGCTTGCTGTCATGACTTTCGAAAATTCATAACTAAATCCACAAAAATCTAATCTGGGCACATTATACCAATTCAGAAAGATACGGATGTCTACTAGAGGAGAAAAATAAGTCCAGATCAGTTCCATAGCTCCTGCACCTCAAAAACCGATGGAACAGTGATGGGGGTCAGATAAGCTCACTGATGCTGATACAGAACTTCAGTCGGTTCAATCTCTCTCTACAGACCTCCGATTTAGGTGATTCTAGTTCCTACAAGTCACTTTGGTTTTCTAGTTTATGTGTATAAAATTTCACCACATTTGGAATCCATTTGGTCTAAAAGTGCCACAGATTTCATTTTCTGGTTTAGATGAACAGTACATGATCAATCCATTAAATTCTCCCAAATTCAACAATTCTCCAAATATTCTATAATCCTCCGAATATTACCCACTTTAGCTTCTCAAGAAGCTTTCTACAAACTCTAGAGGCATGCCAAATTTCATGGCAAACGGAGCTCATCCAGTCATACTTTGACAGAGCTCACAAAAATACCAGTTTTGGTACCCCATAGGTCCAAAATGGGTCCAAATAGCCTCTCTCACATTCTCACTCCACATGGACAAGTTTAAAAGCATAAAACTAGTATATCTAACATGTCCATATGATCCAAATCATCATACAATCAAATCTCGCTATGCTACGGCCAAATATACACTATTTCATTCATGCATCAAAAGGGGCAAAACCCTCATTTCCATTCATTTGGCTATAAACATAGGTCATACAATATCCTTTCATACATTCATACTTGTTACAATCTTTACATCTCAAAAATAGTGGGCACATCTTCATTTGGCACCACTTTACATCATATATACATCACAATATCAAAACATAAACTCATAAATAGCTACGCAAGCTCCTAGGCTCCTTGGTGTGCGCTAGGTTCTCCTTGAGCTCCATCTAGCATATTAGTTGGGAGGGGAAAGGGGTGAGATTCAGGGAATCTCAGTAGCTCAAGTACTCAATCCAGCAAGCAATCAAGGCATATAACAAGTCAAAGCATGTGAATAAGCATTTAGCTATTCTCAATCATCCAACACATAATGTACATGCTATGGAATTCACAACAATGTCAAAAATGGGCTCCAGGGACTTTTGGTCTAGCCTCACCCGAGTTTAGGGACTTTTGGCCTCACCCGAGTTTAAGGACTTTTGACTTGGCCTCACTCGTTTGAGACTTTTGGCCTTGTCTCACCTATCTCAAGTGACTTTCGGCTTCACCTCACCCATCTCAAGGGACTTTCGGCACTACCTCACCCGAGCAAATCTCACAATTCAACACACAAGTATATTGGCATCAATGCATCAAAGCAATAGCATATGGCATATTCCATACAACAAGCATATACATATCATACAATGACTATCATATCCAAGAATGCAACAAGAAAGAGTGAAAAAGAGAGCTACCTTTGGAGCCAAAGCCAACACAAGCTTTTCCTTTCAATTTCTCCTCTCCCTCCTTAGGTTCACAAACACACCTTGATGTAAGTGTTTCACTTGAGCCTAGACACACCAAAAGCATGCAATTACTCTCTTGTAATTTAATTTAGAGCAACTCTTCTATCACACACAACCTAGGGTTCTCTCTCTAGAATGCCATTACCCCTTTCTCTCTCTCAAGCTCCCATGGTAGTGGAAAACCTCATTTTCAAAGAGAACTCAAGGATTCAAAAGAGTTTTCCATTTTTCCTTTTCTGACCCATGCCCAAAATCCGTCCATTTTCACAAATAAAACCGCAGAAAGAGAGGGCAAAGGAAGGGGATCAGAGTTCTAAAGAGAAATGGGAGAAGTTACCTTACCTTCCCCTTGATCTTCCTCCTTCTCTTGATCTCTCACACTCTCCACGCCTCTTTTCTCTCTTTGGGTCGAAGCTTAGGGCAGATATGAGAGAAGAAATGAGTTTGGGCATTTATTGAAGTCTGATTCTCGTTATTTACTCTCTTCCGGACTGACTCTCGCTACGGCGAAAACTAACCTTCGCTATAGCGAGCTCGTGTAATCTGGCTTCGCTATGGCGAGGCGTAACCTTCGCTACGGCGAGATCGGGTCAGTTCCCTTCGCTATGGCGAAATTTACCATTCGCTATGGCAAAATCGCGTCAGTTCCAGACTTCACTCTCGCTATGGCGCACGCTACAGCGGGCAACTCCCTAATTTTTGTATGGGCTGCTGCCAGCACTCGCTATAGCTAGAAACGCCTTCACTGTTGCGAACTAGCTCTCTCACTGTAGCGAGACCGTTTCTCGCTATTGCGAGAAGACTTGGCAGAAATTCTGGATTCCGAAAATTTCCAATTTTCACTTTCTTTCTTTTCCCTTTCCTTTTCTTTTTCCCGGTTGTTACAATTGAGCTAATCCACCTAAAGTATTGCTACTTGAAGGTAAATGTCCCTGTTAAAAAGAAAAAATAACTATAAGTATTTTTCATTATTGGAAAAGGAAAGGGAAGTTTATTATATACCTGCTGCTGCAATGTAGACAATAAGGTAGCAACCTGTGCACGAACTTCATCTTGCACTTGTTGGGCCATCTGGGCTCGCGCTTGCTGCAACTTTCGTTCAAATTCTTGTGCCATTTGGGCACGATCCTCTTCCTGTTTTTGTTCCATTTCTTCTTAGACTTGTTTTATTGCAGATGATACTCTATGGTCCACATCTACTTGGTCAATAGGTCTCTTTTTTTGAGGTTTCTTTCCATACTCCTTGCCACGAACAAACTCCAACCTTATACCCAGTACAATAGATAAAATCTCATCTCCAGTCATGTGGGATTCGACTTCTGATGATTGTTGCTGGAGAACAAGCTTATGTAAGCAACCCTGTAATTTAAGCAACAAATTAAAACTATAGGCAATAAGCAATAATTGCAGAAAGTTTAAAAATTGAAAGATGTTTAAAGGTTACATAAATCTCTTATAATTTAGGGTTAGCCCACTCTGTCTCCTCAACTTTTGTGTGGCGAGAATGTTGTGCCTCCCACACCACGTCAAGTCTTGCTGGTTCTCCAGTAATAGGATCCCTCTGAAGTATTTTATGGACATTATTTCATCTTATAATCATCAAAAAAACAAAATGTGTATATAAATATGCAATTGTAAATTAAAAAAGAAGATGTCATTCTCACCAAGCTATGCTCCACCTCCGCAAAGGATCACGTGCCACATGTATACTTTGTCATTTGTTTTCCTCTATTTAATTTATTTCTATCACTCATTGCCTATAGTTAGATAGAAACTTTCACTATCTCTTAACAATATTTATAATATATTTAAACCCATATTATATAGCAAGAGTACATACTACCTTAAAATCTTCAAAAACCCAGTGCTGAAGTAGCCACTCCCAGTCTATAGGGTGCACATCACTTGGTTGAACTGCACACCTATCCTCATCTGTATCTAATAGTTTAACTAGATCATGCAATTTAGTCTTCCAATTCTTGAATAATCTTTGTAAAGTGCTCATAGTTAAGTGCTTCAGTGATAACTCAGATTGACCCTCACATGGTTCGAATTTGTCCTACGAACCATAAGCATAAGTGATTATAATTGTATATGTAAAGATTTAGTTTGCTAAGAAATTAAATATTATTTAGTTTGCATAATTATCTATATACAAATATATTACCTTAAATTTTAACCACATGACTTCACCACATTTTTCCTATTGAAAGGGCCAATCACCATGTCTAAATAGTATAGTGGTCTGAACTACCCAGCCACAATAACTGGAGAACTCTCGAGCACCCTCTCCAACAGCTCACTCAAGATCTTCAGATATGTTAATAGCAATCTTTCCACCATATTTTGTCTTTGTATCAACAGACACACACTTATACTTTCCTTGCCCTTTCTTAATAGTACTACAAGAAACTGAATAAAGCATATATGTCAACAAAAACATTTACACATCAATATATATGTATATGTGTGGAAGGGGGGAGTAAACTATAAATAAACAAAATCCAAAGGTAGTTATACCTGCACTACTCTGATTTAGTGATGGCTGCATGGGGGGAGAATCTTCATATTCTTCTTGTCTCACTGAGCGTGTTAGTGTGGGTGGAGTGGACTCTCTACACCCAGAAGTATTTCCTATTGCTTGTTCTAGTGGTGGCATCACATTAGCTGTATAGTCGTGTCTCAATCGACTACTGTTGCATTCGTTTCCTCTTTCGCCTCTTCCTCCTACCCTCCCGCATCCAGCACTCGACATTTCCTAAAACATTGCAAATAAAGTGTGAGATACATTAGTCAAAATCCAAATGCTAAATTGATGACAAAAATAGAAGGCAATTCATATGTAAATATAGTGAGTTTTAATAGTTTAAATGCATTCACACTACCATAAATATATTTAATCTATGTTATTATCAGTGTCATCGGTGTCATTTGTATCAGCATCATCAAGTATGTCTTCCCTATCTTCTTCATTAGTGAACACATTCTCATCCTCATCATCAATGAAATTAGTTTCCACATCAATTGCATTCGACCCACTTGGCCAAGCCTGTTCACATGAATGGTTTATTGTTTCTGGTTGAACATCATCCCTATAAAGGCATACCACTAGGTCAATGCCTACATCATTATTAGTAGTCACATTTATATCAACTTCAAATTGTTGATAAGCCTAATCATTAAGTAATTCCTCATTGTCCCCACTTGTGCCATTATTAATCACCTTGGGAATATTAAAGAGGTTACGAGGATTTGTCTTTACAACAACCAACCAATTTGGGTCACAAATATCTTCTATGTAAAATACTAGTTCTACTTGAGATGCTAATACAAATGGCTCATTCGACTTTAGTGAATATCGAGTATTGATGCTCGTAATCCCATACTTATCGACCTTGTATCCTTTTCCTAAATGACCCACATCCCACCAATGACACTTGAAGAGATACACTTTTTTATTCCTAACATACAACAACTCATATGTATCTTCCAAGGCACCATAATACTTTTTTGTCTCGTCTGAATCATCACCTCGTACAAGCACTCCACTATTCTGTGTTCTTCTACTAGAGGCTCGATCTCTAGTATGAAATCTAAATCCATTCACCATAAATGTGGAATAATGATGAACCATTTTGAGTGGTCTAATTCTAAGACTTATGAGTTTATCACTTGCATCACCTTGTGCACTTAACTCTAAAACCTATAAATGAAAACATGTGTGAATATGATAATTTATAAACCAATTAAGGGAAACATGAGGTCGAAACAACCTGTGCACAAAACCATCCTAAGAACTCTTCAACCACTGAACCTTGTGTTTCAATCTCCATCTTGTGCTTCCTACAATATATGACCTAGTTAATTAAGACATGATAATAGAAATTTTTTTTTAGCGTAAATGGTGACCAAGTCCTATAAACTTACTCAATAAATAGCCAAATGTCTTTACAATTCTGAAGCATATACATACAAGTTTGATTGAACTCCATGTCTGATAGATATATCGATTTGTAGCATCCTCTTGCTTGCCCACTTAGATCAAAGATGGACATCTTATCATGTTCCACATGTCTATCATTATTTCTAAGAGGTCTATTGAACTTTGTCAGAATATTTTTCAAGTAATGAGAGCAAAAAATAAGGCATTCATCTACTAAATAACCTTCTACAATTATACGAGCTTTATTGCGAACATATGTTTTCAGTGTCTGTAAATATCTATATGCATAAATAAATATGAATAATGTAAGACATCTTGTAAGTATTTATAACAGACATCAATTAATTAGTTAACTTTACCTTTCAATAGGATACATTCATCGATATTGTACAGATCCCCCAAGCTTAGCCTCTCTTGCTAAGTGAACAGGTAAGTGGACCATGATATCAAAAAAGGCAGGTGGAGACACCATTTCTAATTTACATAATGTGATTGCAATTTGAGTTTTTAAGACATCAAGATCTTCCATTCTTAAGCATTTGGAACACAAGTTCTTAAAAAATTTTCCCAACTCTATTATAGGTTTTGATACTTCCTTAAGCAACAAGTCATATACTGCAAGTGGGAATATATCTTGCAACAACACATGGTGATCATGACACTTCAACCCAAAGATTTTTTGCTCATGAACATTGATGCATCTTGAAATATTTGAAGAGAAGGCATCAGGAACCTTCAAATTAGCTAAGAAGTTACAAATTTTTAACTTCTCATATGAGGACAATGTATAACATGCTGTTGGAATCAGAATCTTGTTCCCATCTTTTATTGGGTGTAACTGTTGCCTAATCTCCAAATCAACTAAGTCGTATCTACTCTTCAGTGTATCCTTGGTCTTTCCAACCACGCCCATCAATGTTGACACTACATTATCAGATACATTTCTTTCTATATGCATAACATCAAGATTATGTTGGAGCCTAAGGGTTTTCCAATAAGGTAGTTGGAAGAAAATACTCTTCTTCCTCCAATTAAAAGCATCATTGGCTTGGTAACGTTTTCATTTTTGGCTTTTCCCAAAACTCATATTGCCCAGTGCTTGGAGTTGCGTAAGTACTTCATCATCGGTTAAAGGGGAAGGTGCAACTGAATGTTTAATTTTCCCATCAAATGCCCTCTTATTTCGGTGCTATGGATGATTGGCTGGAAGGAAGCGATGATGCCCTATGTGACATAATTTATTTCATAAAGAAGTAGAATGTGTGTCTTTATGGCAACAGGGGCATGTAAGCTTTCCCTTGGTGGACCACCCTAAAAGGTTCCCATATGCTGGGAAGTCTTTGATTGTCCAGATAATAGCTGCATGCATCTTAAAATTAGACTATGAGTAAGCATCATACGTGTCAACACCATCATTCCATAATTCCTGTAACTCTTTAATCATTGGCTGCAAGTACACATCTATATCATTACCTGGACACTTAGGACTTGGAATAAGAAGCGTCATCATAAAGTATGGGTGCTTCATACATAACCATGGTGGTAAATTGTATGGAACTAGGACAATCGACCAAATACTATGATTAGCACTCATATTTCCATAAGACTGGAATTTGTCACTAACTAGACCCATTTGTACATTTCTACAATCACGAGCGAAGTCAGGATGTTAGTTATTAAATGATTTCCAGGCAATAGGGTCAGACGGATGCTGCAACACACCATTATCAATGCATCCCTCTATATGCCACCTTATCTCTTTAGCTGTATGTCGAGCCATGTACAACCGTTGTAGCCTAGGCTTCAATGGAAAATGACATAACACTTTGTGTGGCACTTTTTTGCCTTTGTGACCATCCAACTTCCATCTAGACACATTGCACTTAGGGCATGATTTTGCATTAGCATGCTCTCACCAGTATAAGATGCAATTATTCTCACATGCATCAATCTTGTTGTAATTTAATCCCAACTCCCCAATAACCTTCTTTGCTTCGTAGTAAGAGTTAGGTACTAGTGCCCCCTCAGGTAGAACATCCTTGAATGAATTTAGCAATGCATCCATAAATTTGTTGCTCCAATGATTGAGACATTTCAAGTGAAGGAGTTTAATTATGAAAGATAATTTTGACATCTTATTACAACCGGGATAGAGTTCGGTCTGAGCATCTTCCAACAACTTAAAGAACTGGCTAGCTTGTAAGTTAGGTGACTCCTCTGAATATGTGTCACCAAATGCATCGTGTAATATGTCAATGATGTCATCTTCCTCCTCATTATTCTCATGTACTTCATCATTTGCATGCTAAATTGGATTGTGGGCATCAAGTCGAATTTCTCCATGTGAGTCCCACACTTTATAACTCTCACTAAAGCCCTTCCTAAATAAATTAGCCCTTACTTCACTTCTCAACTTCCAAGCTGTATTCTTACACCCCTTGTATGGGCATCGAATCATATTAGTCACCCTAACTTGACTGAATGCCTATTGGAGAAAGTCATCAACGCCTTGTCTATATACTATATCAGCTCTATTCTTGATGTGGATCCAACTTTTATCCATCCCTAAATCATACATTATTTAATTAAAATGCATAATATACATGAGAAAACTCAAAATAAAGATATGTAAGATAACAGCAAAGAAAAGTAAGAGTAAATGATAGTCAATGAATATTAGATTATTATGACGGATCTTGAAACCAAGAGAAAGAATTAAGCACATCAATAGCCTATTTAAATCTAATAACACTAATAAAATAATTCAAGAAATTGTGCATACCAAGCACATATGAAATCATGTTTTTTGACCTATCACATAAATGAATAAAAGGCACAAGTAGTTTTATATATTTGCAGACAATAATATGATTTTTTCTTTTGCTCTTATGGATGAAAACAAGGAACAACTTTTGTTGTAAGCTCTTTGATGTAAGCTCTTTTTATATAGCTCATTGATTAAGTTTATGATATATAATTTACAACACAAATTGAGAAGCAACAACATAAATTCTGTTGGTTTTGAAGTAATTTAGTACATGCTTTATTTTTGTTGCATCTTATGGTTGGAAAACCATTTTTTTTCTTACTTTCAACAAATTACAAGACTTTTAAATGAATTGTATGAGTGGATGCCATTGTTTTCCATCATTATTCATAAAACGTTCCTTCTCTTTGTTTATTGTCTTTGCTAACAATATTGATAGTCCCCCTATATTGTTAAAAAAAAAATTTTGCTCTTATTATTATTATTATTATTATTAAATTAAATCTTATTGTCTTGGATTTGTAAAACAAATCTTCTTCCACTTATTATTATTATTAATTTAAATTTTATTGTACAATTTACTATTTAATATTAAGTATTTGATATTAATTATTAGTTATCATTTATTCATTTAATTATTAATTCAATAAATTTAATTTATAAAAAAATGGTTAATAGCATTTTTATTATACATTAAAATTTCATTAATCATTTGTATTATTATTTATTACTTCCATTGTTATTATTTATTTATTATTAAATGAATAAATTTAATTATTGAATAAGTAATCTTGTTGTTGTTGTTGTTGTTGTTGTTGTTGTTGTTGTTATTATTATTATTTAATTAATTTTAGCTATATAATTTAATGTTTATTATTTAATATTGATAGTTACTTAATACTAATTAAATAAATATAATTATTGATCACTATTGTTATTATTATTATTCTTATTCTTACTATTATTATTAGTTTCATCATTGTGATTAATTAATCTGTCTTTAATATACGTTTTATTATTAACTATTTATTTTTATCATTTATTTAGAATTAGTTTAATAAGTTTAATTTACAATAAAAATATTCTTCCTATTATTATTATTATTAATTTAACTTTTATTGTACAATTTATTATTTATTACTAAGTAGTTGATATTAATTTATTATTTATTCATTTAATTATTAGTTGAGTAAATTTAATTTAGAATAAACATGGTTATTAGCATTATTGTTATACAGTAAAATTTAATTAATCATTTATTTTATTATTTATTAATTCCATTGTTATTATTTATTTATTATTAAATGAATAATTTAATTTTTGAATAAGTAATCTTATTATTATTACTTAATTTTAGTTACATAATTGAATGTTTATTATTTAATATTACTATTTTCATAATAATAATTAAATGAATCTAATTATTAATAACTATTATTATTATTCTTATTTTCATTATTTTATCAATGCTATTTATTAATATATCTTTAATATATGTATTATCATTTACTATTTATTTTTATCATTTATTTAACATTAGTTTAATTTATCATAAAAATCTTCTCCCTGATATTATTATTATTAATAAATTAACTTTTATTGTATACTTTATTATTAAGTATTTGATATTAATTGATTATTTATTATTTATAACTTATTCATTTAATTGTTATTTGAATAAATTTACTTTATAATTATTCATTTAATTGTTATTTGAATAAATTTAATTTATAATAAACATGATTATTAGTATTATTATTATTATTATTATTATCATTATTATTATTCATTAAAATTTAATAGTTTCACTTATTTTATTATTGATGTAGAACATCGTTAATATTTATTTATTATTAAATGCATACATGTAATGTATGAATAAGTAATCTTATTATTATTACAAGACAAATATAATATAAGTTGCAAGTTAAAAGATTAAAGTAAAACAAATAAACAAATAAAAAGACCATAATAATAACTCCTTTTAAATAAAAAGCTACACCAACTTAGTAACAATAGTATCGCAATGGAGCATAACTAGAAGAAAATAGTGAAACCAAAAAAAAGAACACAAAAAGGAAACACAAAATTGCAGCTACCCCTTCTTTATCTGTTCAATGAATAATATAATAATATATCAATAATTAAATATAAAATATTTATAAATAGAAGGCCAAACCTCAAGTCTACTACTAAGTTTTGCTAAGTAGATGGAGGTGTGCACCATATTGAACAAGATTTAATTGAAAACTCAAATATGAATTTTGGAGCCTAATTACTTAGTTTGAATTCTATATAACTTAAAATAACTGTATTATTTTTTATTAGAAAGGGAGAAGCATAGCATAGAGAACACAAGCACCAAGAAGAAGGATTTGATTACTTTGATTTTGTTTTATTTTCTATAATTCTACCTTTCTAGTTTGATTCACTCTATTTAGTCTTTCTTAATCTCACAATTCTTTTTAGTTCCGCCCCCTTTCATCTCTCAATTTTTCATTCTCCCTATATTTGGCCCATATTTTATCCTTATATATATATATATATATATAAAGTAATAATTTAGTTGAAGTGAATAATTTTCATGTGATACTAGAATGTTGCCATAGTTTCTCATACATCCAGAGATATAATTGAACTGTCAAGTAAATATGTTGATTTTATCTATGTACATAGCACAACCTACAACTACATAAACTTCTTTTCCTTAGCCTAACATGCTAAATAACCCCTATAAGTGATTATGAAGATTCCAAAAATAAAGAGAATACTAATGATAATATACCAATGGTTGCCCAAGATCCTAGCAATAATTCAAACTTACAATAGCAACGATATCTTGGATAAGGAACATCACGGGTGCAAACGACTTATATCACTCAAGTAAATAGCCTATTAAATCACTAACATTCATCATACCATACGAAAGATTAAACCCATATCAAGTAGTGATGATTAGAACCCATGATGAAAACCAAAGCAATCAGAGAGTTCAAAAGGGAGCATCATGTTTATGTACCTCAGGTACAACGGTACCTTACACAAATCAGGAAAAAAGTTGGACAAGTATAATACAATGGTGCCAATCAACCAAGCATGTTATTTGGATCTAAAAATAATTCAAGAGGCTAAAATCTCTTCACATATCTTTAATAGCACAAGCAAGACAACCATAAGAACAAAATTTAAACTTAAAGCATCCAAATTTTAAAACCAAGGTTCCAGTCCTTTGCAATACCCCAAAACCAAATACTTGAATTGCCCAATCAATTTTACAGCTCTATCGAATTGAAATTTTCATAATCCAGTTCAATGTCCTTGTATCTAATATATCAACCTCTTCGAAAGAAAAAACATTAAGCATTTCTTATCTTCTAATTGAAATAGAAACTGAATTTATATAAAGTTTTTCTCAACCACCATGTCTTTTTAATACATTTTAATTTGAAATTTAATGGGTGTATTTATATTATCTTTCACCAGACTTAAAGAATTCCTAATCAAATTCCTCCTCCCCTAAGAACAAGATCCACTTCGACAAAAATCCACTCCTCGGCCAATGAAACTAATGCATTTATATCAAACAAAAAATTCTAAAAATCTAAGACTCATTTCCAAAATCACCTCTGTGATCAATCAACAATTCAACGAGTACCTCAGCAATGATACGAAAAATCGGTATCACGGATTACCTGCCGATAGTGCAAAAACAGCAACTCGTAAGCACATTTAGAGAGCACTATCAACAATCAAATTCAACTAAAATGCAATGATTAAAAAATTAACAAAGTATATTAGACAATGGCAAGATAACACTAAGTAAGACTTCAGAAGCAGTAAATGATCATATGGGATCATCAAGTAATCATTAACTAACTGTTTATGGGGGGAAATCATCGGGGGAAATCATTAGGGTATCTAAGAACAGAGAAATTTTTTCCCAACACAGTGAATTTCCAGAAAGAAAAAGTGAAGTGCTTACGAGATTAGAGTAGGAGATAATGGATTTTGCTAACACTAGACAGTGACTGTGAAGGGAGACGCCATATGATAGAACCCAAGAAGAAGGAAAATGGCGTTAAGCACAAAGTGCCGTCGCGTGCTCCCTCTTTGCCTCAATTTCTATAAATTAGAAGAAGGGGAAGAAACTATCATTAACAGTACCTGAAGCCATGGAAGAAACTATCATTAACAGTACCTGAAGCTATGGAAGAAACTATCATCGAAAACAGATTCAGAAGAAGAATAGATCGTCTCTTTCATTAAGCACTTCACTGATCTATTGTCTTTTCTCCCTATTTCAAGACTTGGGTCTCCTACTAGGGCACAGGTCGCTTTCATTGAGCATCTTTGAAGGGAATGGGAAAATAGAGGTTTACATTTTGCCTCTTCAGCGCTCTTTTCCTTCCGTTTTTTATTTTATTTAAGATATAAAAATATTATAATTATAGTTTTATATCAATAGAATACTAAAAAATAAATATAAATCAATTTACAAGTAGATATTAGAAGAAAATTTTAATGTATCAAAAAATAAGAATATTGTATAAAATATTAAATTAATTTAAAAATTTTAATACTTATCTCATAAAAATTAAAATTAATTTAATTTAATTTAAATATTTTTAAATAATTAATATAGTTATCACTTAAGTTATATATTTTTTATTTCTATACCAATCATTAGTAATTTATTTTAATTTATTCTTTATCCAATTTACTTTGAATTTATTTTGAATCAGTCTTTATCTTAAATAAAACTATCTATTTTTATTATCTTAAAATATGGGTTTATTTTACTTCTTTGATTAATGATTATATAACTTTCAAAACTAGATAAAGAATAGTTAAACAAAAACAAAAAATTATTTTCGTTTTTTATTTTATTTAAAACACAAAAGTATTACAATTATTATTTTATGTCAATAGAATACTAAAAAATAAATTTAAATCAATTTACAAGCAGATATTAGATAAAAAATTTGATAGATCAAAATATAAGAATATAGTATGGAATAATAAATTAATTTAACAATGTTAATACTTACCTCATAAAAATTAAGGTCAATTTAATTTAATTTAAATATTTTTAAATAATTAATATAGTAGTCACTTAAGCTATATTTTTTATTTATATATCAATTATCAGTACTTTATTTTAATTTATTCTTTATCCAATTTAATTTGAATTTATTTTGAATCAGTCTTTATCTTAAATAAAGCTATCTATTTTTATTATCTTAAAATATGGGTTTATTCTACTTCTTTGATTAATGATTATATAACTTTCAAAACTAGATAAAGAATAGTTAAACAAAAACAAAAAATTATTTTTTCGTATTTTCGTTTTTTATTTTATTTAAAACACAAAAGTATTACAATTATTATTTTATGTCAATAGAATACTAAAAAATAAATTTAAATCAATTTACAAGCAGATATTAGATAAAAAATTTGATAGATCAAAATATAAGAATATAGTATGGAATAATAAATTAATTTAACAATGTTAATACTTACCTCATAAAAATTAAGGTCAATTTAATTTAATTTAAATATTTTTAAATAATTAATATAGTTATCACTTAAGCTATATTTTTTATTTATATATCAATTATCAGTACTTTATTTTAATTTATTCTTTATCCAATTTAATTTGAATTTATTTTGAATCAGTCTTTATCTTAAATAAAGCTATCTATTTTTATTATCTTAAAATATGGGTTTATTCTACTTCTTTGATTAATGATTATATAACTTTCAAAACTAGATAAAGAATAGTTAAAAAAAACTAAAAATTATTTCTGTTTTTTATTTTATTTAAAATACAAAAATATTACAATTATTATTTTATGTCAATAGAATACTAAAAAATAAATTTAAATCAATTTACAAGTGGATATTAGATAAAAAATTTGATGGATCAAAAGATAAGAATATAGTATGGAATAATAAATTAATTTAACAATGTTAATACTTACCTCATAAAAATTAAGGTCAATTTAATTTAATTTAAAGATTTTTAAATAATTAATATAGTTATCACTTAAGCTATATTTTTTTATTTATATATCAATTATCAGTAATTTATTTTAATTTATTCTTTATCCAATTTAATTTGAATATATTCTGCATTAGTTTTTATCTTAAATAAAGTTATCTATTTTGATTATCTTAAAATATAGGTTTATTTTATTCCTTTTATTAATGATTACATAACTTTCAAAACTAAATAAAGAATAATTAAACAAAAACTACTAGTTAATGTTATATAAATTTTTTTTTATTTTTTATTTTATATAAAACACAAAAATATTACAATTATAATTTTATATCAATAGAATACTAAAAAAAAAAATTATTCAATGTACAAGTGGATATTAGATAAAACTTAATAGATCAAAAGATAAGAATATAGTATGAAATATTAAATTAATTTAAAATTTTTAATACTTACCTCATAAAAATTAAAATTAAAATTAATTTAATTTAATTTAAAGATTTTCAAATAATTAATATGGTTATCACTTTAGCTATATTTCTTTATTTATATATTAGTTATCAGTAATTTATTTTAATTTATTTTTTTATCTAATTTAATCTGAATTTATTTTGAATTAGTCTTGATCTTAAATAAAGTTATCTATTTTGATTATCTTAAAAAATGAGTTTATTGTATTTCTTTGATTAATGATTACATAGCTTTCAAAACTAAATAAAAAATGATTAAACAAAAACTACCAATTAATGTTATATACATAAAATTATTATTTTTATTTATTTAAAATATGAAAATATTACAATTATGATTTTATATCAATAGAATAAAAAAATAAATTTAAATCAATTTACAAGTTGATATTAGATAAAAATTTTAATGAATCAAAAGATAAGAATATAGTATAAAATATTAAATTAATTTAAAATTTTGAACACTTACCTCATAAAAATTAATATTAATTTAATTTAATTTAAAGATTTTTACATAATATAGTTATCACTTAAGCTATATTCTTTTATTTATATATCAATTAGTAGTAATTTATTTTAGATTGGTCTTGATCTTTTTATTGTATTTCTTTCATTAATGATTACATAACTTTCACAACTAAATAAAGAATAAGTACACAAAAACTACAAATACATGTTATACAAATAAAAAAATTTATATGATAATTAAATTATTTGAGATTACTTAAATTAAGTTAATATTGATTATTTACAATAATCACATGAGAAAAAATTTTTGTAAAAATTGTAGAGTTACAATTAGTCTATAGTCTAAGAGAAGAGACAAGAAGAGAGAGATAGAGACTAAAGCAAAGGAGGAGATAAGAGTATAATAATTGCAAGGAGAGAAGAAGATGCCATTCTATTAGAAAATAGAATTGTTGATATGGCTTTACCAATTATGGAAGAAAAGAGGTGGAATTTGCTTCATGGGCATCAAGCTCAAAGGCTAGAAAGAAGGGTTGTGACTTTTTTAGATGTTTAAAAAGAAAAATGGGATAATTACAAAATTTCAAGGGTAATTGAAAAGAAGGACAAGGAATTATTAAGAAAAAAGTTAAAGAAATTGATATTAAGTTAAAGAAGAAGATGAAAAATTTGTAATTGAAAATGATTATTTTAATTTCTAAATTTTATAAATGGTTGGAAGAAAGCCAAAAATCAAATAAATCCCTATTTTGTAATTGTAATTTGTAATGATCTATTTAGAAATTAAATAACTATAACAAAATTATTTATTTTATATTTTTAGATTTGATAAATGATTACTTTTTATATTTAACAATTAAATAGGAGACCACCAATAATTTAGAACTACTATATCCAAATATCTTCATAGAGCTGTTTCAAAATTTACTAGATTAACTAAATTGAAGATAAGTTGTGAGCTCTTAAGATAATTTGAAAAAGAGTACTTACTTTGAGCCAAATTTGGAGGTATTTTCATTATTAAAAAAATTGAATGATACCCTATGTAACCAATTAAGGTGATTAATCGGCTATATATTCATTATCGTACATTTTTATGTTATTCAATTCATAGCATTGGTTTAGTTTGTTATTGCCTCATCATGTTAATATCAATATTATTACATTTCATAGAGTCTTATTCAAATGACATTTAAGTGATAGAGATTTTTTATAATAATAAATTTTATCTAGACTAGATTTAAGTATAATTTTTTTATATTTCTGTTATCAACTTTTTTAAGTAAAATATTATAAGTATATTGATATTTCAATTATAACTTGATAAGTACATAATTTAATTGGAGAATTATATAGTTATCTATAAAGATTATACATTTGTTGTGTTATTATTAAAAAATTATACATTTGTCATCTTTTAATTGAGAAATCTAATTATAAAAATGCAATATATATATTTCCTTTTATTTGTAATTCCTTTTTTTTTTTTTTAACTACATACCCTTCAAATCTTTCTCCTGAAAAAATTACATTTCTTCTCATATGTTTTGTGTGGTGTAGAGTTGAAATCGTCATAAGCTACTTGTTTATAAATAAAAAGGTATGAGTATCTTGTTTTGTATTCAAATGTAGTGAGAAAGTCAGAATAATAATGAAAAAACC
The DNA here is from genome assembly GCA_032878935.1 of Erythrophleum fordii. Taxonomy (NCBI): domain Eukaryota; kingdom Viridiplantae; phylum Streptophyta; class Magnoliopsida; order Fabales; family Fabaceae; genus Erythrophleum; species Erythrophleum fordii. Next base: position 14,334,510 of record JAVQMF010000047.1, on the reverse strand, counting down.
TTGGACCATGATTATAGTTTGGTTTCAATAGTGTTGCAATAATGTCTTCACCTAAGAGAACCATTGAGATAGGATCTATGTTAAGAAAACAAATAAACAATTTAACTTTATTAAACATGTATATATATAATAATAAATAAAATTATCTTTTATACATGTCACTGCATCTACTAAATATAAAAGGATAAATGCATTAAGTAAATTTAGGAAATAAATGAGAAGAAGAGAAATTGTATGATTACCACTCAGACTCTCTCTTCCACTCTTTATCTCTCTTTAAATTTGCCTTATGCATTTATCCTCCAAAACAAAAAAGATCTAAATTAGCCAAAATCCATACCACTTAATGTTGCATTATGCGGGGCACATTAATCCTTATTGAATGTTATGCAAATAAAATGATATTATATATTGTGTATAAGGAACTTTCATCTGTAAGTGGTTATCTTGCGAAATTAGTAATCATGCTTCTTTTCATTGAAAAATTTGTGGGTCAAGAGTTAAAATTTGATCTACACATATGAAACTATCATATATATGAAATCCTTATTTCAACCCTTAGGGATATGTGCATATGGTGAATACAATAATTTTTTTCTCTTTGTCTATAGGTTCCATTGATCACTTAACACTTTATAATTAAAATTTTAATTTATAATTTTTTTACTTTTTTCTATAAACGATTAAAAAAATAGGTCATCAAAAAGCAAAGTTTGAAGTGAGAGTACTAAGTAGGATGGGAAGGTTAATAAGAAAAAATGAGTCTACTTTTGGTTGGGTTCTGCAAATCCTGTTGATAATTTGACATTTCATAAAAACTCTTCCCAATATAAAGAATGTTGTTTATCTTTTTCTCATCTTGTTATTGCCAGAAGCTGTGATTGACGGACAGAGGTTCGGGTTTCTGTTCCTACATTTTTTTCCCATTATTTCATTAATTTGACTTCATTATTTTCCTCCTTCAAGCACATTTTTATATTATTATTTTACTAATTTGTTATTATTTTCTTTATTGTTTTTTTTTAATATTTTTATATAAATATGTTATACTTTCAAAATTCTTTAAGCTAAGCTCGTTATGTATGTTATATATAAAAAAATTTTATTTTATTTTTACTTATTCCATTATTAATTGATTAAAATTTCTTATTAATTTTTAAGAAAAATTACCTAAGATTAAAAATTAAATTTCTTATTAATATTTAACATTATTAATTGATTTAAATTTTTTATTAATGTTTAAGTCCTTCTTTTAATGAAAAATAAAAATGACCCTTATTTAAAGTTTAAAAATACTTAACATTCAACTTCTATTATTTCTAAATTATATTAAACTTTTCCTATCATAAAAAAATAAAATACAAAAAGCTTATAAATAATAAATAAAAAATATTAAGATTGAAATTATAAAAAATAATCAAGTTTAAAATAACTTTATACTTATAAATAATATTTATTAGTTTTGTCGTTTGCTTTATTATATGTGAACCACATATAATATTTTGTTAAATTATTTTCTTTAGAAGTATATATGCGCGGACACACACACGCGTGCAAACACACACACACACACACACACACATAAACAGTGAATAATATGAATACCGTCAAAGTTTTTAATGGCGACAAGCTTAGGCCGTTACTCAAAGTTATGGTACAAAATTTTAAAAATTTTGAACCAAATATTTTAGTAGCGGCAAAGAACTAAGAATCTTTTAGTGATGACCTATGGTGATCATTAAAAATTTTGGCACAAATTTTGTAAAAATTTTAAAATTTATACACCAAAACTTTTAGTGTCAACCTAATAAAGTTATCGCCAAAAGTGTTTCATGACAACTAAAAGTCACTTTTAAAAATTTATGAGAAATTTTTTTATATTTTCAAAATTTTTAGCCAAGCTTTTTAGTGGCGACAAAATGTTGTCATTAACGCATGCAACTTTTAGTGGCAACAAGAGAAAGTTGTCACTAAAAGATCTTTTAGTGACGATAATATGTCGCTACTAAAAGATTAACAGAAAAATTTTAAATAATATCTCAAGTTAACATCAAACTTTTAGTGGCGATGTTATGCAATCGCCATTAAAAATATTTTAGTGACTTGATAAGGTCGCCACTAAAACATTGTTAAAAAATTTGTGGCAACATCATGTCATGACTAAAACTTTTTATTTAGTGGCGACTATATTTTTTGTCACTAATAATTTTGTAAAAATAAATTAAAAATTTAACAAATTCATTAATCATTTAGTGGCGAACAGTGTTGCCACTAAAAGTAATTTCTTGTGACAACTTTTATATAGCGCCACTCAAACGGTTTTAGTGGCAACCGTTTATTGTCACTAAAATTATGGCAAACAATATATTGTGTAAAAGCATTAGTTTCAACCGCATGTTGCTACTAAAGGGCATCACTAAATATTTTTATTGGCGACTTTTTTTTGTTGCTATTAAAAGTTGTTTTCAAATACTATATATTGTTTTAGTGACCATAATTGGTGACAATTTTTTTTATCGCCATTAAAAATATAATTTTATTGGCGACATTTTTCTAGTCGTCACTAAAAATCATTTTTTTTATAGTGACGGCTTATTTTATAGAAAAGATATTAATAAACTTAACTGTGACAAAATTTTGCATTTGAATGAAATAAGACAGAAGATATATTTTTTTTCAATGTGTATGGTTATTTATATCAATATATTACAAAAAAGCATACTACATATATTTTTTTTTTGGCTGAAAATTTTTTGTGCATATGAGCATCTTAACCTTTTAAAATTTTTTCTCATTAATAATTCAATTTTAAATCTGTCCCTGATTATTATCTTTTTAAGTGAATAAATAATGTATGATTTTTCTTTTATTGGGGTGAAACAAAGGTTCTTTGTTATATTGGGTTGGCCAGCTGGTCGTACAGGTGCTGGTTTCGTTTAAACCTGTTTGCACTGTACTTGTTAGGAGTTCTCCTTTTGACGCCTAAACCATCTCTTACCTTTGATTCCTTCATGGGTTGCGTGAGAGACGACTAAAAGTTGGATGTGTTGTCCTATAATTGCTTTCACATTTTTTGCTTTAAGATTTGATTATTATAAAATCTTGACCTGGATGACAATGTAATTTCTTGTTGTTGATTCTACAACTACTCGACAGACCAAGTTTAGTTGATGAAATTACTAAAATTTAAGGATTGGAATAGTGTGTTCTATTTTAGAGTAATTTCACATTTCCATTTAGGGTTCTTGAGAGTTCAACAGATTAAAATTCTTTATTATTGAATATTTTGCGATTTATGTAAAATAATTTTTTATTATCTTACACACAGATTTTGAGATAATCTAATTAACAATGCTCTCTGTATCAAAATCCTTCAATTAACTTATAAGAAAATATAAACGTGCATTAATTCTTCTTTTATATCAGTTTCACATTTCAATTTAATCATAAGGCGATGCATATAATCATTCTTCTTTAATTGCTGATTAATATTACTTGAAATTGACAATTTTTCATATCTTCTAACATAATTACTTAAAATTAATTAATATTTTTACATTGTATAATTTTTTTAATTTTATATTTTATAAAATATAATTATTTTTATATTGTACCTGTCTAGTATACAATATATAGCGTTTAATACTCGGTTAATAAACTTCTTTTATGTCATTAAATGTAAATTTTATACACAATGTACTTTTTTTAAAAAATTTATACCTTGAAATATAAATTTGAGAGGACAACCCGACGTTCATCCTGTTCAACACCTTAAATTAAAATTATTTATATGGAAGGACCTTAAATTTTAAAATTATTTCAAAATATCTTCAGATCAAAATTTTAAATTATGAAAAAAATTACAGTTCAGAATCTTAAATTAAAATTTTTTTGTCTTAGAGTCATTTAAAATACTTTTAAATTTTAAAATCCTTCAATATAAATATCTTTAATTTGAGATTATAAATTGTAATTTTTTTATTTTTCTTTTTAATTAGCCGTGAGGTAAAAGGACAGGCATTCTAACTTCGCCAAAAGCAATATAAACAAACACAAAAGCCAGAACAATAATCATTAATCGGGTGCTGTCGTTCTCTCTGAGATTAATTTAACTTTTTGTTATTAAAAACCTTGATTGATTTTTCTTTCCTTTTCTTGATGGATTCTATTTCCTCTTAGTCACGTTGTGACTTGGAATTGAGGGTTGTGAAGAGAGAAGGCTATGAGGAGAAAGGAAATATTTCTCTTCCTTTCTTTGAGAAATTTTTATTTTGGTTTAAATAAATAAAAATTTGGAAAAGAAAAGACCAAAAGTGGAAAAAACCGGTGAGGATGTGAAGTGGTTTTATGAAGGAAAAAAATTATATATAATTATTTATATCTTTGTTATCATACTTTTTAATTAAAATATGATAACGTAAGTCTCTTATATTAATATAAGAAATGTATGGGTTCTAATAATAATATAAAAGATATATAATTTTTGTAGACAAAATTTTTTAATTAAATTATATATTTATTATATTATTATTAAAAAATTATATACTTATTATATTTTAATTAAAATATCTAATGATAAAGATGTAACTAACACTATCTAAATCTAGTTTTGAAAACCAGAATGCTTTGGTGGAGGTTCAGTCAGTCAAGTTTTAATAATAATTATATCTTCGTTTCCTTCCCCTTTTCTTCCCTCATCTTTGGGCCCCATAATATGGTCCCCCTCCAACGAGTTCTTTGGGATCGGTTTTCTTCCCGCAAAATTTCCAAGCAACTTTAGTCTATTTAGTCAATAATTTCACATGCATCCAGTTTTACTTAAACTACTTGTATTATGTGCGTGCGGGTATCCCTTTCCTTTATAATCTCCATATATTTTGAGTTTTCCGATGGGCCACTTGCTGAATGCAACGAATATAATCTCAACATTCTTAGTAGAGAAATCTAATAGCATCTATATAATAATTAACTTTGACAGATTAATAAAAAATGCCTTAATTAAGGGAAACGTACGTAGCACCATCTGTTAGCACTCAGCATCATATATGGCCATGAATTAGCATTATAACTAGCCATAAACCCACCAAATTGGATGACTAGCTATCACTAGTACTCCTCATTGAATTCAAATTTAAAGCACAAAATGTGGAGAAGACAAATGCTTTCGTAATTAGCATTATAACAAGCCATAACCCACCAGATTCGATGACTAGCTATCACTGTACTCCTCATTGAATTCAAATTTAAAGTACAAAAGGGTGGAGGAGACAAATGCTTTCGTAGACACGTTGAGTAGCAACTTGGGGGAAGTATTGTTATTATGCCTTTTTATTAGAAGTCAAATAGCATTTTTACTCTATCAACAAGAATATTCCAAATTGATGAGACCACTTAACACCAATTGGACCATTTCACAAGCTCTTGATATGTTATTCTCGATCTATATTATTTGTTTCACTTTGATTGATTTCTTTTTTCTAAAAGCATGATTTGGGCAGAACTTGACATTTACATCATAGTCATGTAATAGTAAATTACTGTGACCAATTGACTTTCCCAATTGACATGGTAAGAGAGGTTAGACCAAGGCATTGCTTAAGAGAAGCAAAGCTACTTGAGAGAACATAGTAGAAACTACGGTTTATATAGAAGAAAAAGTATGAAATTAATTAAGGAGGAGAATTCGTATTTTTGGTGCTCCCACATATATACTTGATTATTGATGGAAAGATAGAAAAAGCAATTTAGGACAAGATAGAGAAAAAGTTAGTGAAGCTTAGTAAATGTATTATTATGTATAAAAGTTCGAAAGGGAGGGCCAATACATAGCTAGACAACTAGAGAAGTAATTGAATTGAATTTCATACAATTGTTTCTTACTGGTTGAGATTGAAATAATTGGAGAGAAGGATGCTAGCTATACACAACAAACTCCGATCCGTATCTGAAAAATCAAAGGTTTGGCATTTTGGATCCAATATCTTTACAAAAAAATCTGTGTATACTCAGTGCAGGGAGAAATACTTTTTAATGAAACACCAGAACAACCCAGAAAAGCAAATCAAACAAAATTACAGACCACACAACCAGCAGCAATCACCTAATATTGTGGCATGATTCCTCAAAATTCAAGCTAGCTAGCGAGGATGGGGTGAAGTCAATATGATGATTTCTACGGCTGTAGTAGAGCTTCCGCTTGATGTGGGTGTTCCAATAATCTGGATCTCGTTGTCAGTTAGTTCCCAGTAAGCTGATCTTCCTCGGCAGTGAAATTGCCTCTCTTGAGATCAGGTCTCAGGTACTGAATCCATCTGAGTCTGCAGCTTTTGACACATCTAAACAAATCTATATATACATACACATGTAAAACTCAAAAATTCATACCTTTTTTATGAAACACCATAACAATATCCAGAAAAGCAAATCAAACAAAATTACAGAATACACATTTTCAATTCGGGGTCATATATATCCCCTTGTAAGCCTATAAATACCCTATATACTTAGGACTTTGGTGCAAACAAAGCGAATTTGGAATTAGAAGTGGGTTTCCAACCACGTCTCTCTTCCGTAGAACAATTCTTCCTCCTCCTTCTAACAAAGTGGTCAGTTTCTAGTTAAGTCTTTTCTACCATAATAAAATTCTTCTTCCTCCTTCTAACAGTCAAGATGATAGTGGTATCTTGATAATTATTAGTTTTCGCTACTAAACATGGTGGTTGGTTCAACCTGTTGTGTAAGACAAGAGAGAAGAGAGGAAAAAGGAAAGAAAATAAGAAGTTCAAAGAAAAGAAAAGAAGAGAAATCAAAACCAAGATTTTTATTCATATTTCATAGATAATTTTATTTGATGGGGCCAAACCCAAAACTCAGATACATAGCTATAGATAGATAGACAGAACAGAAATAACACATCATCAATAGAGAAGAATTTCCCTATTGAAACAGCCGAAATTACAAAAGCACAGATCGATAGATGGAAAACATAACATAGTGGTGGTGATTTCTGAATCATTTCCCGCTACCCCTGTTAGGGTTAAAGATGTCGGAAATAGTAGGCCATGATTTTGCAGTATTGTAGCTGGTTGAAGTGGAAGCAGCTGGTTGGCTTGGTGGCTTCTTAGTAAACGGGCAGAGCACAGTTTGAGTAGTAGCTAGGCCATGACTTTCCGGTGTTGGAGCTGGTTGAAGTGGAAGCAGCTGTCTGGCTTGGTGGCTTCTTGGTACAAGGGCAGAGAATAGTTTGAATATCAAATTTCTTCTTTGTATCCTTGGAAAATTTTGAAGTACCTGCACACGGAGGAAGATCAGTATTATTTGGGTAATTGGCCATTGATGATGATGGTATTGGACTAGGTATGTGGAAATTGGAATATGTCTATGATTTGAGGGACTTTGCTGTAAGTCACAATGCTGGTGGGTTTATATAGGCCTTCGCATATATATGACCCCACTCATTTAATCTCTCTCTTTTAATCTGAACATTAGGTTTCTTCTGGAAAACGAAGACGTAGCTTTTTAATCCCTTTCTCTCCTGATTTCAGTCTTGCTTGTATAGCTTCTCTCTATTCTCTCTCTCTCTCTCTCTCTCTCTCTCTCTCTCCCTCTCACACATACACACACAACGTTTTTCATTTCCTCGATCTTTCCTCATCTCAGTCTCGCTTTTATAGCTTGTCTACGATCTCTCTCTCTCTGTCTCTCTCACACACACACACACACACACAAACAAACAACTTTCATTTCCTCTCTTTCCTCATCCCAGTCCTGCTTGGCCACAGGGCTTCTTTCATCATTTGAGATTAATTCTTACATACAAATAATGTCTAGAGCATCATTTGGAAAATTATGATCCTCTCCTGTTTCATTAGATGTACATTTGTAGTTTTTATCTGTTGATTTTGGCATGAAAATTCCCGTACATATATAGTTGATTTTAAGACAAAATTTGTAATTATAATTAGCTTAAGTTCTAAATTTATTTAATATTATATATCCGTATACTTGATTTTGTAGGAACCAATAAAATAGTAATTACTTACCATTTGGATACTGCCAAATATATATACACCATTCCACTTTAATTACCATATCATCATTACTTCCTTTTCTTCCCCCACTTTCCAAGCAACTGCCTCTTTTCATAGAAAAAAAAAAAAAAACTCCACCGTAATAGCAAGAATTTTGACGAATTTGCGTACATTGTTGTAGAAGAAGTGGAGCACAATAGCACATATCGAGGGGTCTGGATTCCCTCAGTTTTTGGAGAGAAAATGACGGTCATTTTTACAAAATCGTGACCATCCAATTTTATCTTATGGTTATTACTTTATCATGTTTCATTCATGAGATAGAGATGAAATTTGTTTGTATCATAAACTTTTATAATTTTTCGCTCATTAAAAGGCGTTTGTCTCTATTATAATATCTTTTTAATAAAGTTTTTATTAATTTTATATTATTTGTCCATATCTTATTTTATTTTATAATTAATAATTTTAAATTTTTTTATTCATCTTTTAATATAGATATTATTTCACATGATATTTTTTATTAATTTGAGAATAAGTTAAAATAATTATAATATTTAAAAAATCTGTAGAAAATTAGAGTAAAACAGTTAAATTTAATATATTAAAATTTTCATAATAAAATTTTAAGATATTTTTTTAATTGAGAAATATATGTTATATAATACAGTCACGTTACTCTAATTTCTTTATCACTCTTTTATAAATATGTTTATTAATTAAAAAATTATCTTAAAATTTTATTATATAACATATGAAAATTTTTATATATCGAATTTAAGTATTATATTCTAATTTTGTACAACTTGTTTATATTATAATTATTTTAACTCAAAAAAATCATGTCAAGTAATATCTATGTTAAAAGATGAATAAAAAAAATTAAAATTATTAATTATAGAATAAAATGAGATATGAATAAATAGTATAAATTTAATAAAAACTTTATCAAAAGAATATTAGAGGTAAAAGCTCCCTATTAAACGAAGAGTTACAGAAGTTTTTGACATAAGTGAATGTCTTTCTTTACCTCATGGATGAAACATGGGAAAGCAATAACTATGAGATGAAGCGGACGGCCACGATCTTGTAAAAATGACCGTCATTTTCCCTCGCCAAAATGAGGGAATCCGGACCCCTCTCTCTCTTCAGGAAAATAGATTGGGTTGCGTACTTGGAAAATAGGGAAACACCAAACTCGTAACGCTTTAGTAAACATTAATAAAGATGACGTTAAGATGAAAACTAATATAATAAGTAGGTATATAGAAAAGGAATTGTGTAATCATTACCGGCTAGAAGGGGCAAAATGGACAACTAGACGTTAGTGTTGCCCTGTTTTCTTTTCAGTTTTTGATAAGGTATAAACAATTACAGACTCCGAGGTACGTAGGTTATTGATGGATTGGATATTGTGTTGGTATTTGATTTTAGTAATTCAATCATTGTTGTTTCCTTCTTCTATTTGCTGTCTCAAAAATGTTCGTCTCTTGAGACGCTCTCTCCATATTTTATGAATTGCTGCACTGAACCTCAATATTCTCGAGTCATCTCGAGTTAAAGATTAAAATTCTTTGTTTATGTGATAAATATATTATTATATTTTATTTTTATTGTGGTATTTGATCGTGGAGGTGTGTGCTCTTTCTCTTTCCATTAGGAAGTTTCATTTTCATAACTTTCAAAATCTTGCTCACCTTAAAATACTCTCTACATGTCTTTGGAAATTTCACGACCCACAGATTTAGTATGTTGGAACAAAAGATAACAAATCCCCTTACCATTACCAAGAGTATTATCTCTGACTTTTGTAGAAATTTCGGCAGAGTCTCCTCTATAAATTGGACCTCCCGATATTTCTACAACCAGTCAATTCAACAATACATCCAAAATATATCAAAACATAGACATCTAGGGAGTGGAGATATCCTAACTATGATTCAGTGGAGCCACATTTACATTGTTTAGAACAAACAAATTCATAACACAAAATACACCCACATGAACAATTGTGGGTTTGCCAAAAGGATTTGCAGGAGATCTACAGCTAGTCGGCCACTCAGGGTAGGCTAGGGTCTTCAACGCTCTCTGAAAAATAATTTAAAAAAGAGTGAGTTTGAAAACTCAGTGAATAAATAACGCCGACCCTTAAAAATCTCAAGGACAAGGCCCGTAAAAATATTTGTATAGATAAATATTCATTATGCACAAAACAAGCCTCATGCAGATCGTTTCTTAAAATGCATCAGAAGTATCTAAGCAGAATCAAATTTAAACAGACGCAGAGCACACAGCTCGCGGGAAGAATAACCACAGACGCAAAGCACTTGGCTTGCGAAATAAAATAACTCCACATGTGGTAGCTACCCACACGGGGCTAGCAAAACCCCTGCTAGCTGAGGTTCAGATCATGGTGCACCAAGGCTAACAACTACTGCTGTTAGCTACAGAGTTCTGAGTAGATAACTTCTTAAATTTAATACAAATTCTCAAATCACATTTCAGATTTAATACGTTTCTCAAATCACATTTCAGACAGAGTACCTTCCATATCAGTTTAATATCAAAGTTGCCAAATTACTCCACAGGCATCAATTTGCAAAATTTCATGTTTAAATCAGTTTTTCAGTAATATGCATATAACAAAACATTTATCCAAACGTTAAAACACTGCAAGAAAACTTAGTAATAAATGAGAAATAGGGTTTACTCACAGTCCGCATTACTTACTCACCTCCTAGGATAATATCAATATTCCCTGTCCAGTCCTCAGCTCTAACTCAATCTCCCAAGTACCCTACAATACCCATCACTAGATTTTTGAGTGTGAATAACTAGCAAAATTGTCTCATTAACTTAGCCTATCTAACATTAATGTCTATTCTTCATTATATGTAACAATCGGGAAAAAAAGAAAAGGAAAAGAAATTGAAAGCTGAAAATTTCGAAGTCCAGAAATTTTGCCAAGTCCTCTCGCAACAGCGAGAAACAGTCTCGCTACTGCGAGAGAGCTAGTTCGCAACGGCGAAGGCAATTCTCGCTATAGCGAGTGCTGGCAGCAGCCCATACAAAAACCAGGGAGTTGCTCGCCGTAACGTGCGCCATAGCGAAAATGAAGTCTGGAACTAACGCGATCTCGCCATAGCGAGTGGTAAATCTCGCCATAGCGAAGGGAACTGACGCGATCTCGCCGTAGCGAAGGCTGCACCTCGCCATAGCGAAGCATGAGAGAGGGATGAGAGAGAGAGCATAATCTGAAAGAAGGAAGGTGGTAACACTTTGAAGCTCAAGGGGAATCCATTTGCTCTAACCCACTCATCTCCTTGCACCCTTCTCTTTTCTTTCTGCTCACCCTTTTCCATCAGATAGTCATACATACAGAAATACCTTACAGAGTAAGCAAAACAGGGGAGGGGAAACTCTGTGATAATGGACCAGAACATAATACTTACAGCAACAAACTCTAGACCTGGAACAAGACTTGGTTCTAGCGTTACTTTTCCCCAACCCACAGCAGCAAAATTCGAACCAGAAAACAGCAGAACAAACGAACCCAGCAACAGCAGAAATGGCGAGAACAGAGGAGAGAAGATGAAGCTTTGTTTCAGCAGAGTTTTGCTTCCTTTTTCTCTGACCGAATAGACAGGAATTCAGTGCTGCAGAAGGCAAGAAGTAATTTACGTTAAAGACCAGCTAAAAGTGGATGAGAAGGGGCATTTCAGAATTTTCAGATGGAAGCAGAGAACTTCTACGTGGCAGCTCAAATAATGCTTTGAAAAGTCAACTTCCCTCATGTATATATTTCTCATTGCATGCACGTCGGGTTTTACAGGAAATATCACTCTATACCTCTTGCCTTGTAAGCTGAGAGGACTGTTAGCTTATCTCTAGTCCAAAGTGGTTTTACATTTAGGGTCAATTCCACAATAGCTTTAGCAAGGTTTTTGCATAACACCTGCTAGATTCTAATATGGTATATAAAAATATATAAAATTTGGAAGAAGATTAGTAATGGTTGTTATGCCTCTATTAATGAGAAAGGGGAAAGTTCATAGGAGGATGGCAGTGCAAGGGAAAGAAGTGCATGCATCTAGCATAAGTGAAAAACGATGAACTAGGGGTACATGACTAGCTAATACTGGTACTCCTCATTTAATTCAAACTTAAAGTACAAAAGTTTGGAGCAAACAAATGCTTAATTTTTTAGACAAATGGAGAAGCATTGGTTATTATGCCTTTTTTAATGGAAGTGAAAGACAAGGAATTTTTACTCTGTTAACATGAATATTTCCAAATTGATGGGACCATACATATTGGACCATTTCAAAAGCTCTTAATATATCCTCGACCTAAATTAATAATGTGTTTCACTTTGATCGATCTCAATTTCTGGAAGCAAATTTAGGCAGAATATGACATTTATATCGTTGTCATGTAATGATACACTATCGTGATGATGGGGTTGGACTATTGGTATAAGCTAGCTAGCTAGGTATACGGAATATGATTATGACTTTGCTATGAGTCACAATACTGGGTTCATATATAGCCATTTCGCATGCATACGTTCCCACTTTGTTTCTACCGAAAAATAAAAATCATAATTAGAATCAGTTTGTCTATTTATTTATTTTATGCTGGGGTGTGAATGAGAAGAGAGGACTCAACTCATTTAATTTCTTTTTCAAACTCCAGGTTTCTTTTGGAAAAGGAAGATGTAGCTATTTAATCCCACATATTGCTGGTCTAAAAGCCCACATGCTTGGTTTTTCTAACCTACCAAAACAATAGTACAAAGGTTAATCAGAAGTTTAATTTTCATAACCTGTTACAATTGTGACCTGCGTAACCGAATGAGAAAGAGAGGCAGAGAAGCCAAAACTTATGCCAATTTGGTACCTAGAATGAAAATGAATGAAATGAAAAATTGAATGAAAAAAATTAATTTTGATGATAAAAAATAACCTTGTATCTCTCTTTAAAAAAGTAAGAAAAAGAAATATATATTATTACGTAATGATTATAAAAATATAATAAACATTGTATAAAATTAAAAGAAAAATAAATACCACTCCTGATCTGTAACAAACTGGCCATCCAACAGCTTTCCTTCTAATGTTTTGTTTCTGGCTACATCAGATGTACTCCTTTTTACATAATGAATCACATATTTCCCAAGTTTGATATGGTTAAGAAGAGGCATTGATGAATTATATATATCTTCAAACTTTGATTCAGTCTTCAAATGATTCATATGTACAAACTTTCCTTCTAATGATTCATTATGCACTTCTTTTTACATAAAGAATCATTAGGCATACATGCATTAAGTTTTTTTGTTGTTCATCTTATTTTATCGTTATTAATGAAAAACTGTCGGATAGATGCAAGGCTTGCCCGTCTTCTTTATTATTCGCTCCACCAAAATAGATTTCTAGGTACAAATAATGTTACGAACTAGATGTATAATAAATTAATAAAAACTCATTTAAGTGGGTGTTTCAAGTAATAGGATTCAATGACAGACCCATTTTATTGAATTTTTATTGATTTCTTTCACCAAATAGCCATACGTTATTTGGTTTCTGAGAATTTTTCATTATCAAACTATTGGATATTGTCCATGATCAGAAACTGTTCTTTATTCTATTTTTTTTCCTGCTTTCAATTTTGATTATCAATAAATCAATATTTTAAGAAGCTCTTGCCATTTTAAAGATAGAATATACATGGACTTTGTTCTTCTCAATTATGTTCTTTCTATTTCCTCCCATTTTTCCTACAACAATTGTAATGTCTTATTTCGTTCGTTTTAATTATTTATTCTTTAATGTGTTTTGTGGCATAGGGACCCATCCTTTTTTGTTCCCATGTAAATGCTTTACTGCATAAAAGAAGAAGAAAAGGAGCATCTGAAGGCAAATTATGTTCTTGATTTAGCTTGGAAGGTGAAAGATTTTATTTTTAGGACTCCTAATATTTCATCCACCTATTGAAAGCATTTGAGAAACATTTCTCAACTTATCTTAAGGCTTGCATAATAAATTTACCTTTTATTTGGGACACAATATGACTTTTTCAATCAGAGCTATACTTTACATTAATGTCAATTACTTATTCTATATGTTTTACCTGATACATATTGCTTTTTGTATAATATAGTAATTTGTTTTAAATATTTATATAGTTAAGTAACTTTTTATATTAGAATAAAATTTTTGGTAAGTTGACTGTCATGGGGTTGATGAGAATATTTTAACTTCAAGACATGAAAACATAACGATTTCTTAAAGTATACGTGGGTAATGGTGATATAATGTTAGGGCAACTTCGAAATGAATCAATCTCATCATTAAATTAAATGTTGGAGTAGTTTGAAAAAACTAAAGGGACAAAGTCTCACATTGAATAAAGACAACAACCCATAAGCCTATATAAGAAAGGAGGTATAACACATGTCAAATAGTGCTTTGAAGGATAAAGTGGATTTAAATATTAATTATATAATTAATATTTAAACACTTGGCACTTAACAGTGTTTATCTGGTCAAGTTTTTTTTTATAAAAAAAAAACCGATTTCAATTTAATGTATATTTAATGTGTATACGTTTTTATCTTTAAAATTAGAAATTGATTTCAGTTTAATTGCCAATGTTTAGAAATAGATGTTTTCTTTATCACAATTAAAAATTTAGTTTCATATTCCTTAGATACAAAGGAGGCAGACTAGAGGAAAAAAAACACAAAGAACATTACATCTCTCTTCTCTCAAAAAATACTCTCTGTTTTTATTCTATATAAAATGAGATATCTATAGTTGCTGATAACTATCTCTGGTGCTTAGGATAAATTCTAGGGGTGGTTCACTGAAACCCAGCAACAAACTAGTAGAGGCGTATAACACCTTAAGGATAATGTGTTGTCACACGTTTCTGAGCACTAACCAATCCATTTTCTACATCTGAAATTTCAATATTCTTAAGGTGTTATTCTGTAGGAGATGGAAACTGCTCAGGAATCAGCTTTCAAGGTCAGGAACCAGGATTTCATCAAGCTTGATCGTTTTGATGGGACAAATTCAATAGGTGGAAAGACAAGATGACGTTCCTACTGACAGCCATGAAAATTTCGCACTTGCTAGATCTTACTCTGAAGCCTCTTGATGCTCCTAAAGATTACGACATTGAAGCTGTTAAGATTGCTCAAAAGAAGAAATCAGAGGACGAGGTTCTATGTCGTGGCCATATCCTGAATACACTATCCAACCGACTGTATGACCTGTACTCATCCATGACATCTCCAAAAGAGATTTGGGACACACTGGAAGCCACATACAATACAGAAAAGCAAGGGACAGATAAGTTTTTAATTATGCAATATTTTGACTACAAATTACAAGATGCTGTTAACCTTTTAGATCAAGTCCATGATCTGCAGATTATAGTTTCAAAACTGAAAGACATAAAGGTGGACATTCCAAAATCTATGCAAGTGGGTACCATTATTGCCAAATTACCCCTAAGCTAGCATGATTACAGAAAAAAATTACTGCACGTCACAGAAAGCTTTACTCTAGATTAGATTCTGAAACATTTAAGGATTGAACAGGAAACCTGAGTTTTACAAAAGAAGCATTCAGTATCTGAATCTAAAGTGAATTATGTGGCTATTGTAGGGAATAAGAACCAGAATTTTTCTAGGAGCAATAATAGCAAAAGGAAGAACCTAGATTCTTTTGCCTTTAATCTGAGAAAGCAATTCAAGACCTTAAAGTCTTGCTTTGTTTATGGAAAGAAGGGACATTTAAAGAAAGATTACAGATACAAGAAAAAGGCAACGAATGAAAATGCTAGTAATGTAAACATGGTGCATACAGAATTTACTAAAGTAATTGCCATGGTTTCTAATTTGCACATTAGTACTATTTCTGAGGTGAACATGGCAGCTACCGCAAAGTCATTTGACTGGTGGTATGATTCTGGAGCAACGATTCATGTCTGTCATGAAAGAATCAGTTCAAGAATTATGAAATTGCTAAACAAGGATAACATGTCATTGTGGGCAATGGTAATACAGCAAGTGTACTTGGAAAAGGCAGCGTGGAATTGCAATTCACCTCTAGAAAAAAGCTAATTTTGCAGAACGTTCTTCATGTTCCAGATATGAAGAAGAATCTTATGTCTGCAAGTGTGTTGTCTGCTAAAGGGTTAAAAGCTGTTATAGAATTTGATAAGATTATTGTCTTTAAGAATGGGGTGTTTGTGGGCAAGGGCTATGCTTGTGATGGAATGTTCAAATTAAGCATAAATAAGAATTATTCAGAATCTGTTTACATGCTTGACCATTCTTTTTCTTTGTGGCATGATAGATTAGGACATGTTAATTATAAAACAATGAATTATATGACTAAAAATGGTTTAATTTCATGCCAAAATAATAAAGATAAAAAATGTGAAATTTGTGTGCAAGCTAAAATGGTTAAAAAACCTTTTCCTTCTGTTAGTAGAAGTTCAGAAAATTTAGAACTTATACATTCTGACATTTGTGAATTGAACAACATTTTAACAAGGGGAGGAAATAGATATTTCATAACTTTTATAGATAATTTTTCAAGATTTACTCATGTTTATTTAATGAAAACAAAAGATCAAGCTTTTGAAATGTTTTTAAATTATAAGTCTGTTGTTGAAAATCAAAAAAGAAAGAAAATTAAAATTTTAAGGAGTGATAGAAGAGGAGAATATTTCTCTACAGAATTTACAAATTTTTGCGAAAATAATGGGATTATTCACCAAACAAGTGCTCCTTATACACCTCAACAAAATGGCTTAGTAGAAAGAAAAAATAGAACTTTAGTAGAAATGGTAAATGCAATGATTTTGAATGCAAAAACTCCTATGAACTTATGGGGAGAAGCTTTGTTAACTGCTAACCATATTTTGAATAGAGTTTTTTCAAAATCAATAAATTGTACTCCTTATGAATCGTGGAAAGGTAGAAAACCAAATCTAAATTATCTTAGAATTTGGGGATGTCTTGCATTTTATAGAATTCTCGAACATAAAAGAACTAAATTAGGACCAAGAGCTTTAAAAAGTATTTTTGTGGGATATGCAAAAAATTCAAAAGCATATAGACTCTTGGATATTAATTCTAATGTAATTGTGGAATCAAGAGATGTGGAATTTTTTGAAGATAAATTTATTACAAATTCTATACCAACAGAATTGTTTTCAAGTCATGAAGATAATGATTCTTCATTTGTTAGAAATGGATTAGAAGAGTCTCAATTAGAAATTGAACCAAGGAGGAGTCAAAGAGTTAAAAAAGAAAAACATTTAGATTCTGATTTCATAAATAGTCAAGTAATTGTTTTTCTAGTAGAAGGTGATAGGAATATTGTGATACAACAAATTCCTATTGTATTAAATGTTGAAAAAGATCCTAAAACATATACAGAAGTGATAATGTCTAGAGATTTTAGTTTATGGAAAGAAGTAATTAATGATGAAATGGAATCTTTATTGTCTAACAAAACTTGGGAATTTGTTGATTTACCTAAAGGGTCTAAATGTAAAGTCCCACATCGACTGGAAGGGGCCTGTGGCTAGCCCATATAAGTGGGGGAGAATCCCTCCCCACCAAGGCGTGCTTTTCCTACGATAAAGGGCAAAACCCAATGAACTGAGAAGGCAGGGTCAAAGACCTATGAATCGGAAAGGAAGGGACAATACCTTGGTGGCTCTGTATGTGTTGGTATCAGAGCAATCTTGGTCTATATGTGACCTAAGGATGGATTGGCCCAAAAGAGGGGTGGATTGTAAAGTCTCACATCGGCTGGAAAGGGCCTGTGGCTTACCCATATAAGTGGGGGAGAATCCTTCCCTACTAAGGCGCGCTTTTCCTACAGGAAAGGACAAACCCCAACGAACCGGGAAGGTAGGGTCAAAGATCTATGAACTGGAAAGGAAGGGACAATACCTTGGTGGCTCTGTATGTGTGACTATAGGCTTCCTTGGCCTCCTTGGAGTTCTCTTAGTAGTTAGTGGTAGTAGCTCTTCAATGCCAGTATGAGACATACAAGTTAGGCCTATCAGTGTTGAAATGAGGGACTATAAAATGTCACTGCAAGTGAGCACAGAAAGTGAGAAAAGTCCTGGCCTACAAAGATAGATGTAGTAGTAAATAAAGAAATTGGGATCATAAAAGCAGAAACTCCTCAAAGGAGTTGTAATCCTAGTACATAATTGAGATGTGAGGCCTGTGACAGAAAGAATGTGAATTGTAGTCATGGGATGAGCTAGTAAGAAAGAACGCAAAGATAAACAGTGGACGGAACATGTAAATAAGCAAACATACAGAAAGCTCCGATGGCTTTAATGATGAGAAAAGATGATAAGATGTTATATGAAGCCATTCAAAGAAGATACGAGAGTCGTGATATGAAATAAGTTACTTCCTGAGATGTGTAAATGAATCCACTAAAAGAAATATTAATCCTGCGAATGAGTTAACATTAACTCGACATGATTAATAAGCTCTCCCAAGATAGGCCTCCAAAGTCAGAAATTCCTTTCCCTTATGAAAAGAACTAGCTAGTATTTGAGAGCAATAGAGCCCTTATTAAGAGCTAGTAATAAAAGTTCCTTAGTTGAGAGAAAATTTGAAAGAATGAAATTACTGAGAAAGCGTATAGAGCCAGGAAGAAGGGAAATAAAAGAATAGTTAGTCAGCAAAGAAAAGAGTAAGAGGAAGTGTATCCCAAATTTCGAGGATGAAATTTATTTAAGGGGGGAGAAATGTAACATCCATTTTTTTGAAAACGAGAGAAAATGTGAGAAACGTTACGTATAGTTTCTTCGTAAACGAATGAAACTCACCGAATACAAAAGGAAGTCCCTCGAAATGAGATAGTTAAGGTTCTAAAAAATTTGGGAAGCATTCTAGACTCCTAAAAATGAGAATCCTAGGCTCTGCCGGAAAGAAAAAAGGAACTAGAATGAAGAAACAATTTTTTTACAAAAAGCTTATGAAACGTAATGGTATTTTTATAATTTTGAGCAATTTTTGAAATTCACACAGGAGGGCTTTTTAAATGAAAAATTTGAGTTATCCAAAGTTTTTAGAGGCCCTAAAAATCATAGAAACTAAGAGTGTTTACCGGGCCCGAAGGCCCGGCATGAGACACCTCAATCTACTACCGCTACCTAGCCTCTCAATAGGCTCGGTTCCATATGATTTCCAAATGATCACTACTCTTTCGTGGCATTTACATGCTATGAACCGGGGTTTCATATACTCATCTTTCACCCCGTGGGTCCTGTGAACCCATCATTTAACTTCTCAACTCATGCTCCATATATACGACTCATACATAGCATGAAACAAACCATAGGCCACGGGTATAGAGCCGAAAACCATAAAAATTACATTTTCTCACTTGGGCCCAAAAGTCATATTTTGGCTCTAAATTTGGAAAATCATAAGAAATTGTAGAAAAATGGGACTGCAGCAAACTTTAGCTTTCTGGAAAGCTCTAACTGTCAAATTTACACTAAAAATCATTCCCAACCACAAACACATCGTTTGGACCAAGTTTGACATCGAAAATGGGAGGCAGGTCCAGCTGTCACTGTTTCTGGTGCAGCTTTCTGTCATGACTTTCGAAAATTCATAACTAAATCCACAAAAATCCAATCTGGGCAAATTATACCAATTCAGAAAGATACGGATGTCTACTAGAGGAAACAAATAAGTTTATATCAGTTCAATAGCTCCTGCACCCCGAAAACCGATGGAACAGTGATGGGGGTCAGATAAGCTCACTGATACTGATACAGAACTTCAGTCGGTTCAATCTCTCTCTACAGACCTCCGATTTGGGTGATTCTAGTTTCTACAAGTCACTTTAGTTTTCTAGTTTATGTGTATAAAATTTTACCACATTTGGAATCCATTTGGTCTAAAAGTGCCATAGATTTCATTTTCTGGTTTAGATGAACAGTACATGACCAATCCATTGAATTTTCCCAAATTCAACAATTCCCCAAATATTCTATAATCCTTCGAATATTACTCAATTTAGCTTCTCAAAAAGCTTTCTACAAACTCTAGAGGCATGCCAAATTTCATGGCAAACGGAGCTCATCCGGTCATACTTTGACGGAGCTCATCCGGTCATACTTTGACGGAGCTCACAAAAATACCGGTTTTGGCACCCCAAAGGTCCAAAACGGGTCTAGATAGCCTCTCACACACTCTCACTCCACATGGACAAGTTTAAAAGCATAAGACTAATATATCTAACATGTCCATATGATCCAAATCATCATACATTCTGTTTTCACTATGCTACGGCCAAAAATACACTACTACATCCATGCATCAAAGGGGTAAAAACCCACGTTTCCATTACTTTGGCTAATAACAGAGTTCATACATCATCCTTTCATATTTCTACACGTGTTACAAACTTTACAACTCAAAAATAGTGAGCACATCTTCAGTTGGCACCACTTTACATCATATTTACATCAAAATATCAAAACAAGCTAGCAACTAGCTAACTAAGCATGCTCCTAGGCTCCTTGGTGTGTGCTTGGTTCTCCTTGAGCTCCACCTAGCATATTAGTTGGGAGGAGAAAGGGGTGAGATTCAGGGAATCTCAGTAGCTCAAGCACTCAATCCAGCAAGCAATCAAGGCATATAACAAGTCAAAGCATGTGAATAAGCATTTAGCTATTCTCAAACATCCAACACACAATGTACATGCTATGGAATTCACAACAATGCCCAAAATGAGCTCCAGGGACTTTTGGTCTAGCCTCACCCGAGTCTAAGGGACTTTTGGATGGCCTCACCCGAGTTTAAGGACTTTTGACTTGGCCTCACTCGTTTGAGACTTTTGGCCTTGTCTCACCTATCTCAAGGGACTTTCGGCACTACCGCACCCGAGCAATTCCCACAACTCATTACACAAGCATATTGACATCAATGCATCAAAACAATAGCACATGGCATATTCCACACATTCAGCATATACATATCATACAATGACTATCATATCCAAGAATGCAACAAGAAAGAGTGAAAAAGAGAGCTACCTTCGGAGCCAAAGCCAACACAAGCTTTTCCTTTCAATTTCTCCTTTCCCTCCTTAGGTCCACAATCACACCTTGATGTAAGTGTTTCACTTGAGCCTAGACACACCAAAAGCATGCAATTACTCTCTTGTAATTTAATTTAGAGTAACCCTCTATCACACACAACCTAGGGTTCTCTCTCTAGAATGCCATTACCCCTTTCTCTCTCTCAAGCTCCCATGGTAGTGGAAAACCTCATTTTCAAAGAAACTCAAGGATTCAAAAGAGTTTTCTACTTTCCCTCTTCTGACCCATGCCCAAAATCCGTCCATTTTCACAAATACAACTGCAGAAAGAGAGGGCAAAGGGAGGGGATCAGAGTTCTAAGAAGAAATGGGAAAAGTTACCTTACCTTTCCCTTGATCTTCCTCCTTCTCTTGATCTCTCACACTCTCCACGCCTCTTTTCTCTCTTTGGGTCGAAGCTTAGGGCAGATATGAGAGAAGAAATGAGTTTGGGCGTTTAATGAAGTCTAAATCTCGCTATTTACTCTCTTCCGGATTGACCCTCGCTACGGCGAAAACTAACCTTCGCTATAGCGAGCTTGTGTAATCTGGCTTCGCTATGGCGAGGTGTAACCTTCGCTACGGCGAGATCGGGTCAGTTCCATTCGTTATGGCGAGATTCACCACTCGCTATGGCGAAATCGCGTTAGTTCCAGACCTCACTCTCGCTATGGCGCACGCTACAGCGGGCAACTCCCTGGTTTTTGTATGGGCTGCTGCCAGCACTCGCTATAGCTAGAATCGCCTTCGCTATTGCGAACTAGCTCTCTCGCTGTAGCGAGACCGTTTCTCGCTATTGTGAGAGGACTTGGCAGAAATTCTGGATTCCGAAAATTTTCAGATTTTACTTCCTTTCTTTTCCCTTTTCTTTCCTTTTTCCCGGTTGTTACACGGCAGGCCCGGCCCTACCTGGCTAAATCGGGCAAGGTTGGACCGGGCATAAAAATTTTTTTAAAAAAAATTTAAGGCTAGGGCAGACCACAAAATCGGGCGGGGCTGGGCATCGAGCCAACCTTTAGGGCTACATTGGCTGGCCCGGCCCGAAAAATAATTTTATTTTTTTAAAAAATATTTGTTTATAAAAATTTATATCAAAACTTTAATCTTTTTTAAAGATAAAATATAATTTTATAAAAATTTATATAAATTTTTTTAAGTATTATTTTATAATTTTAATAATAAATTTAGGTTGGCCATAAAAGATATATTAGTCTAATTAAGTCTAAAAAAATAAAAAAAATATTTTTTATAAAGATTTATATCAAAATTTTAATTTTTTAAAGATAAAATGTAATTTTATAAAGATTTATATAAAATTTTTCTTTTTTGAGAATATTTTATAATTTTTATAATAAATGAAAAAAAAAAAGAAAAAATATCGGGCCGCCCGATTTAGCCCAACCCCGCCCGGTATTAAATCAGGCCGAGCGGGGCAGGGCGAGGCGGGGCATCGGGCTTCAATTTTGAAGCCCTAATAAAATTGGGTTAGGCATCGAGCAAGGCCAAAATCCTGCCTGGCTCGGCCCATGTACACCCCTAATGGAAACCCCCGGAACAGTTAAAACCCCTCTAGTGGACGTTTTCCAATGTTGGTGTGTCTGAACTTTGACGGATCAATTCGGGAAGGTTTTAGCTTTGATTTGAGTGATTCCAAAGGCATTTTTCTTAATTGAGAACCTAAATTTTATAATGAAAAAGACGGTTTTAAAAAAGGAGTTAAAACGAAGGAGAAACAAAAATGCAAAGTATGAAGGGCAAAATAAAAATTTTTAAAAAGCATAACTTATTCCCACCTATATATATGATGCACCCTTCTCCTCCCTTCATTATGCATGACCATGTTCTACCTAAAACTAGAAGAAAACCCTAGGGGATGAGGCACATAAGAGGAGGAAGAAAAGGAGGAGAAATTCAAGGTAGAAAGGTATGGATTTTCATAGTTTTTCATGCTCTTTCTCTTTCAAACCTCTTCTCCTCCATTCTCCTTTATTTCTTATGATTATAGTGAAGTTTATAAATCTATTTTAAGGGAGAAATTAAGGGAAATTTTCGGATTTGAAGAGAGGAGCTCAAAGAACACAAGATTCAAGTGAGAAAAAGCATGAAAACAAGGTAATTTCTCTTCCTATAGTTGTCATCTTTGGTTCCCTTCTCCACCATTTTTCCCCACTTGAGAAAACCCTAAGAGGAGATGATTTTTAGGCAGAACCAAGCATGAATCTAAGAAAAAAGGGTGTGGAGATTAAGAATATGCAAAAGGAATTATCAAAAAATCATTAGATTTCAAGATGCAAATTCTAAGGTTTTGTGTGGACCTTCCAAAATCTGATTTCATAGAATAATTTTTAGGCCTAATTAAGAGTTTAAATGAGCTCCTAAGATCCCTAAGATGCTTCCCACAAGCTTCCTCCTTCAAGAAAACAAAGCACATTCCAAGGAACCCTAAATTATGCATAGTCTTGGCCTAAGCAAGTTCTCATAGCTAGGGGGAGTTTAAAATTTTTTCAAGGCCATTCTTGAGTCATATTTGATTAATGAAAATGAGGCGAGGCCTTAGAAAAAATTTAGAATTCATAGAAAGTGATTTGGTGTTTTAGGTTCTATGTTGTGACCTAAAGAAGCAACATGATGTTAGGCCCTTTGTTTTAATGGTATGATGACTCTAAGAGACTTAAAAGGAGTCAAGAATCATATTTGAAAGGAAAGAATGGGGCCTAGAAATTATTTGAGGGTTGTTGCTTCATTAGGTGCATTTATGGACCATAATGGAGCTTATAGAGCAATCTAGCATTTAAGCAAATTGTATGGTTTTAGAGATTGTTTCATGAACCTAATTAGCTCCCATAAATTGTATTTAGGCCAAGAGAAACTATCTCCACAAGCTTGTGGGTGTGTGACCGAAAGATGAGGCTTGAAATCCAAGGAAAAAGTGTGTGATTATGTGCAAGGTAGCTCTCTCTATCTTCTCTCATGCATGGATGTGTATTTAGCTTATCTTAGAATGTGTGTATGTGTATTTTCAAGTCATGAAAATTATGCTAGCATGATTTTAAATGCCATGATTTCATGATATCATGTTATGTTTTTAAATGAATGCATGATGTTTGTTTGAGTTTGCTTGAGTGTGGAAAGGCCAAGAATTCTTTACCATGGTGAGAATGAGCCAAGAACCCTTGAGCTTGGTTGAGATAAAGTAAAGAGTCTCCTAAAAGCAAAGTAGGCTCCCAAGAGTATGATTGAGTTCAAAGCTCTTAAAGAATGGGTGAGGCAAGTCCAAAATCCATGAGGAGAAGTGTGAGGCCAATCTAAACACTTGGTGAGCTCTTGAATGTTTTGTATGATATGTTCATATACTAAGCTTGCTTCTTGAATGCTCATGAATTGTATTATGTCCATGCTTGCATTTTTAAGGCTTGCTTTATATATATTATGTATGATTGAAAGGGAGATGAGCTATTGAGATTCTTTAAATCTCATCCCCTCCTCTCTAATGATCTAATATGCTAGGTGAACTAAGTGGCTATGGTAATGAGAGCCAACAACATTGAAGATTCTGATTGACAACCATATGCCTAATTTTTATCTTCTTGAATCATAATGATACTTCATGATGTATATAATGTTATAAATGGTCTATGACCCTTGAGACATGTGTAAATATGATATTATGTGATGTATAAATATATGGATATAATGTATGAACTTTAGAATAGAATTTGAGTATGTAATACCTAAATATACACTTTGGAAGTTTCTTGTATATGTACATAAGTGTAGGTTAAATGGCCAAAATGAGATGCATGAGATTTGAAACCATTTGAGTAGCTCACATTAGTTTTAAATATGCTTTTAGACTTGCCCAAAAGGTGCCACAATTAAGGAAAAACCATTTGGCAAGTTTGGTACCTCATATGGAGCCAAATTTGACTATAATAGAACCTTATGTCACTTTTTGGCCAAATGAGTTATCTTAATATGAGATTTTGCATGTAATTAGGTCTCATTGAAAGGTTTTTAGTAAGCTAAAGATCATAATTTTTGGAAGTTTACATAATATTTAATGATTTTTCAAAGTTGGCAATTTTCATAGTTTTGGTCTGTTGCACTATTCATTTGGTCTGAAATTGTTTTCTGTCACACGAGGCCCCAATGATGTCCAATTGTCATAAAATTTTATACAAAGAAACGAGATAATTACAGTGACTTGTGTCAACTAGAAGCACCTCATTTGGAGGTCTAGAGAGGAACATATGAATTTTTGAAATTTTTGTCCAATATCAGTAAATTTGCCTGACCAGAAGTATTGTTCCATTGAATTTCGAGGTCTGGGCTTGATGAACTGATATGAAGATATTTTTTCTCTCTAGTTAACATCCACAGCTTTCCAGATTGGTATCATTTGCATGGATTGTATTTTTTTGAAATTAATTGGACATTTTCAAAATTTTTTGTAGAATTTTGTGATAGCTCCAGGTTTCAATCAGAGCTTTGGATCATTTTGGATGTCAAACATCTTCCATGATGCATTTTATGATCTTGAAGTATTTTTATGTGAATTAGACACCCAAAGCTTTCCATAATGACCAATATTGCATGATTTTGATTTTTCTAGATTTAGTTATGATTTTCCAAAATTTGGTCAGAAAATGGAGCAAATCCAGCCGAGAATGAACTTCCATATTCCATGCTCCATTTTGGTTTCCATGAGTTGTAGGCATGATTTTGTGATGCAAATGAGTTGTATAGATGTAATTAAATATGAAAATGTATAATATGAGCTCACACAATCCACGTGACACCGAATGAAATTTTTAAGTATGATGCAACGCAAATAAACTCATTATTTTCATTCCCTTTTTCATATGCTCTTGTGGAATTGATGATATAGAGCTTATGAATGACATGAAATGACCTAGAATTTATGGTGTTACACTAAATCTATTGGTTGTAAATGGATTTTTAAACGTAAATATAATACTGATGGATCTATACAAACTTTTAAATATACAACAATTTTCCAGTAGTGTTCGAAGGATATACTGATGCTAGTTGGATAACTAATGTAAGTGATAATAAATTAACTTCAAGGTGGATATTTACCCTGGCAGGAGGAGCCATCTCCTGGGCATCAAAGAAACAGACTTGTATAAGTCATTCTATGATGGAATCAAAGTTTGTTGCCTTAGCATCTGCATGTAAAGAGAGAGAATGGCTGAGGAACTTGTTATTGGAAATAAAGCTGTGGCCACAGCCGATGCTATCCATATCTTTACATTGTGACAGTGAGGCTACTATGTCTAGGGCTTTTAATAAAGTTTACAATGGTAAATCTAGACAAATAAGTCTAAGGCATGTATATCTAGTCAATTTTTTTTATTAAAAAAAATCAATTTCAATTTAATGTATATACATTTTTATCTTCAAAATTAGAAATTGATTTCAGTTTAATTGCCAACGTTTAGAAACAAATATTTTCTTTATTCATAATTAAAAATTTGGTTTCATATTCCTTAGATACAAAGAAGGCAGACTAGAGAAAAAAAAACACATAGAACATTACATCTCTCTTCTCTCAAAAAATACTTTCTATTTTCATTCTGCATAAAAGGAGATATCTGTAATTGTTGACAGCTATCTCTGGTACTTAGGATAAATTCTAGGGGTGGTTCGCTAAAATTCAGCAGCAAACTAGTGAGGGCGAATAACACCTTAAGGATGGTGTGTTGTCACACATTTCTGAGCACTAACCAATCCATTTTCTATGTATGAAATTTCAACATTAACTGTATCTCTTTAGTCATTCACCGAGATGGAAGTTTCATCAAAAGTTCACAAGTATATACAAACTATAATATTTATAGTGGAATTTTTTAACTTGATTTTTTTTCTTTTGAAGCCAGCATGTTACAGATTTCCTTATGTTCATATTTTTGCAGCACACGCAGGCCTTTACAATTTGTCAGTACCAGACTTAACATGTGCTTTTAGTTTTAGGGGTCCAAAGTTAACATGTGCTCCAGCCTAATACCTTTTGAATAGAATGACTGTTAGGTAAGCTTTAACTTGGGCCTTCTAATAATGGGCAAAATTCAAATTAGGGGCCTAGTCTATGATGAGCCTAATTTTGAAGTGAATGGGATCTTTAACTTTTTACATATGGAGAAAAAGATATAAAAAAGCTTAGCTTCTAAAGAAATTAAGTTTTCTATTATCTGATCACGTTTCAAAATATATGCATGATCATTGAATATTATTTATCATAAATTTTAAAATAATTGTTCGAATCTTGAGATAATAAGACAATAAAAAGTTCAATTTCCTAAGAAATAGAGCTTTATAGAAAGACCCTTACATATATCTCAATGTAAACCTAGCATGGTGATTTAAGATGTACCTTTATACTTGGCTTAGCTTATCAGATTACTTAAGCGTACAAAACAATTTTGCTAAATGGTCTCTTTAAATTTTAATTTAAAGGCTAACAATTTCCTCTGTTGCAGTGGTAATTACCTAAGCTAGGTACAAGTGATTTTTTTACAAAATATTACTTTTAAATGTCAATATATTTAACAAAATGACTTGCATGATTTATTATTTTAGATTTAATTAATTATAAATAGGTAAATGTAAAAGGTGTAGAAATAATCTATACTAAATTCCAGATTATTCAACCTAGTTGGAAGATGGTCCTTGCCCATATTAAATGTTGGATCATGCAAGTGTTAGTTAACAAACTTCTCATAGATAAAAAAAATGGGAATACTTTTGAGTCTTCTACGGAAACAATTTATTATCCATGTTTACACTACTTATGTACTTAATATCTTAGAGAGTTAAGCAAACTCTTCCTTTATTTGCACTCATATAATCATACAATAACAACTATAACAAATGACTAAAGATCCAATTACTTTTTGACAAAATAATTTAAACTTGTTCATTTCAAAGCAAAAAGGCTACTATGCCTACTTAGGCTAGCTAAAACCACTCAGTAACACTCCTAGTAGTGATAAGTGGTGAGGTTTTAACAATTTACATAATATGACAAGACATTCTTTACAATGATAGTTAAGTGTACAATTATCAACTAAAGCTAATGGACTCAAAATGCAGATTATAAGCTAAACCAAAGAGCAAATGGCTGCAACCTCCTACCTTATCTTGGGACCTAAAACAAGAACTCCTACACTTGACTAATATTGGAGTTTAAGCATCATTTTTACAAAAAGGAAAATGTCTAGTGACATATTTCAAATTCAATGAGGAATAGACACTTAGGCAAAAAATAAATAGACCAAGTTAATATGAATAAACAAGTAAAAACGTTTGAAATGGGTGGTTTTCACTAAAAAAAACATGCTTAACATACATACATGTTTATTTATAATTAAGTTTAGACTACCTATTTTTTAAGAAAGTTTAAAATTGATTAAGCTAATCCAAACTGCTAAAGACTAAAAATCAATTTTGTTCAAGTTAAAAATGAGCGATTTGATTTGGTTTTACTTGAAGAATGGACCAAAACTAACCAACTGACCATTATAAGTACTTTTATAATTTATCCATTTGTATTTATATTTATAATATTTTTCCATTTATTAAGCATTAAGTCTTAGATTAAATATTTAAAATTTATTCTTTTGAGTTTTAAAACACATTAGAAAACGTCTTTTATTGTGTAGCTTTTGTAAAAATTAGCCTAAATTAATTATAATTTAAAATAATTCGACCTAAATCAATAAAATAAATTAAGAAGAACAAAATCAACTAAATCAAATCAAACCAAATTAATTGTCAATAATTTGGTTTAGTTGAAATTCAAAAAAATTGGCTAAACTAAATTAATGAACACTCTTAATATTTTATCATAAACCAAGTTTAGCTAAAAAATTTTCATCAAATAATGGGTCATGGGTGTTCAAGTGCACACCATAGTTAACAAAGGAATTGGAAAAAACTTACTTTTTAAGTAAGGTCTTTTACCATAGTGTATATTAGTAGCTTAAGCAAGGAACTCGTAAGGAAGGCTTTCTAAGTCTCTATCTGCATTGTAAGTCATTAAAGTTGGTGACATAGTTGGTGATGACCCTTCCATGTTCTAGATCTTCTTTGCTTCTTTAGCATTATGTTTCTTGTTCCAAAGCAATGCTACCCTTGCAATTATGCCTATAGCCACACATATCTCACTAACATGTTCAGGAATGACCTCAAAGGGTATGAGAATATTGTGTTCATGTTATGGTCAATAGGATAAAGGCGGTAATGGGTTATGATCCCAATAATCAAAAGGAAAAGAATGAGAGAGGATAAAATTACAACACCAAGCTAGAGCTAATGGTTCAAACCCAATATAGTAGATATGGGCCCATTAGTTGGATGTAGCTTGTGTTGGGAAAAGATGTACAAAAGCATAATAATAATATAAAAAAAATTAAACCTTTCTCTACTTGAAAAAACTTGTAAGAAGCTAATACCAATGCATAGAAAATATTTCAAATAGCAAATGTATCAAAAATGCACAAAATAAAGAGAATAAGAGAATACACAATTTTTAACATGAAAACCCCCTCAATGTGAGAGGCAAAAACCACGAGACTTGGTCTAAAAGAATTCCACTATGAACGGATCAATGAATATAGCAATAAGTCCTCAACAATTGCTAAGAACTCAATCTAGCCCTTACTTATTATCAACAAAGTGAAAAACACACTGCAATGACAATGCATAAAAAAACCAAGGACACAGATATAGTAACCTAACCAATAGAGTAGAGAAAAAGAAATTTGACTACATAGATGAAACACTCATAGTATAGAAAACAACATACTAAAATGTCACAAAGATGATAGCACAAATGATCCTCTAATCCAAATCACAAAGTGAGCAAGATGAAAGGTGAATAAAACAAAAAAGGCCTAAACTGCTTTACTAATGTGACACCTTGGGTCATGTGCTACTAAATAAAAGCAACTATCTTTTTATTTTAATTAAAGCATGTGGGCCCATTTAAAGGAGGACTTACACTAAACTCCCCTTCCAACTCAAGTGGAGGCATATACCAAACCGATACTCAAATGACAAACTTTAAAATTCCCCTTAGGTAGAGAATTTGTTAACATATCTAAACAATTGTCATCGATGTTAAACATCTTAAACTCAAGTGACTTCAAATCCAAAATATCTTGTATCCAGGGATGCCACACATTTATATGCTTAGATCTACCATGAAAAGTATGATTTTTACTGAAATGGATAACATATTCTAACTATCACAATACAAAATATATCTCTTTTGTGTAAACCTGAGTTCATGCATAAACTTCTTCATCCAAAGCAACTATTTGCTCACTTCAGTAATAGCAAAGAACTTAGCCTTTGTAGTGGACAATCCAACATGTTTTGTAACTTGAATTGCCATGCCATAGCTCTCCCTATGAAAGTATTCAAATAGCCAGAAATAGACTTTCTGGTATCCACATTCCTATCCATGTTTGAATTTGTATAACCATAAAGAATATGTTTACTGATTTTAAAATAGAGTTTCAAACTAGAAGTGCTCTAAAGATATTTTAGAATCCACTTCACAACATTCCAATGCTCTCTACTAGGATTAGAGAGAAAACAACTGATAACACTAATCACATGGGCTATATTTGGCCTTGTGCAAATCATTGCATATATCAAACTTTCTAATGTAAATGCATAAGGAATATGTTGCATTTCCTCTTTCTCATCATCATAAGAAGGAGCATGTCTAGTGCTAAGCCTAAAGTGAGTAACAAAAGGTGTGCTTACCACTTTATCTTTATCCATGTCAAACTGTTAAAGTACTTTCCTAATATACTTCTCTTGAGATAGTCACAACTTCTTACCCTTTCTATCATAAGTAATCCACATTCTAAGAATTTGTTTTGCTAGTCTTAAGTCCATCATTACAAAAGATTTGCTAAGCTCTTTTTTCAATCCATCAATTCTGAAAGGATCCTGACCAATAATTAGCATGTCATTGATATAAAGTAGTAAAATGATAACGTCACTATTACAGAATTTCTACATGAACACGCAATAATCAAAAGTAGTCTTTTTATATCTTTATTGGATCATAATAGATTTAAACTTCTTATACCACTGCCTCAGAGCTTGTTTTAATCTATGCAAACTTTTTTTCAACTTACAAATATAATTCTCTTTATCATTTACCACAAAACCTTTAGGCTACTCCATCTAAATCTCTCCTTTCAAATCACTACAAAGGAAAAGCAGTTTTTATATCTATGTGCTTAACCTCTAAATTATTAGACTAAGAACAACTCAAATAAAAGATATTTTAACTATAGGCAAGAAGATTTGCTTAAAGTCACTACCATTTTTTTGACTGAAACTTTTGACAACAAGTCTAGCTTTATATCATGAAGATAAAACATCTTCTTCATTCTTTAAACTATAAATTCACTAATTTTTCAAATCTTTCTTGTCTTTAGGTAACTTAAGCAATTCAAAAGTATGATTATCATACAGAGATTTCATCTTATCTTTTATTACTATAACCTATTCAACCTTCTACTCACTTTCTAAAGCTTCTTCATAGCACTCAGGTTCTCCCCCACCAGTGAGAAGTACATATTCATCAAGATGAATAATGAGCAAAAGAAACTCTTTGTCTAGTAGAACTCTTCAGTGGAACTGTAAGTTCATTAGTAACTATTCCATAAGAGTACAAGAATGAAAAGTTTAAAACTCATATACTGATAAGAACACATTGATTATTTATTTCTCTTAGCACCTCAAGTTCATATCTTCACTAATAATTGCATTGTATCTTGCAATTTGTTGTTGATGATATGCACAAAAGGATTATATATCATATACTGGACAATAGGTGGAGATATATATGATATAAATTGTATAAAAATAATGAGACTTGCATTAAGGAGAAGATGATTCAAGATGTCCATGACCAAGAATTTGCATAAAAGAATAAACAAAATAAAAGAACTCAACTATGCCTCATATTAATGGCTTTAAAAGTTGTGCACAAAAGAAGGCTGAGATAATAAGTTCACTTTGGCAAAGAAGTTATTTGAGTTTTAAATGCAATTTGAGACAAGTCACATGTGTCTTTATGCTTGCAGAAAGCTAAACATGGTAGTCCAGTCACTCAAAGAGAAGTATGGACTGCAATCATAATTATAGTGATGGATCTTATGTCAACAATGAAGTTGAGGTATTTGTATAAATGTTTGAATTATATGGGTGTTGACTTTTGTTTTTGTTGAAAGGCTTTATATCTTTATCATGATTTACTAATTTCTATTTGAATTTATAAGAAAAAGATTGCTCATGTCAACGACTCCTCATGCTAAGAAATTTTAAGCGATGATTCACTGGCAAGGACTTTAGAAACCTAACACCGTGGTCAGGTTTAAGAAATGGGATTAGGTGCTTGCTCATCCTAAGTGTTTAGACCTTGAGCTCATGGAAGTTTATCATTTAGGCCTTCTTATACCAAATTGCAAGCTTCATTTAAAGCACAAATGGTGGAAAGAAGGGAGCGGTAATGACAAACGAAGGCTGAAAAAGAAGAGCAATAAAGATTAGTGTAAAAGTGACACAACAAGCAGATGCTGAAAGTGATAAGCAACAATGGAAAATGGAAGCAGTTATAGCTTTCCTCTTTCGAAGTTTTCAAAGTCCATTGTCATTAGACCTTGCAATGACACAAGTTCATAGGATAATTTTTTAAACTTTTTAGTTGTATTATACGAATGAAGATTTTTATTTTTGATTTTCAATTTATTACTGATAAATTTTTTTTTTAATTTTAAGCACCATGTGGTTGAAATAGTGAATACCAATATACTAATGATAGTCATTCCCCATAAAAATGAATGTGATTATTATTGATAGTTGTTTTGTTTTGTATCTATTGGTGAAATGGTTTTGTTGTATGAGCGTTTAAACACATGGTTTAATTGATTAGTTTGTGAACAATAGTTGATATGGAATGTAATTGTAAAGTCTTGGTCTTCTTATTTCTTAAGCTCATCTTATTAGTATAATTGTAAATTGTTGACATTTAGTTCTTAAATTACATTTTCATTTAAATTTGACATTTATTTCTAGAGAGATAAGTTCTGTAATGAGAGGAAATTGGGTCTCACAAACTGCAAGATATCTTAAGGTAAATTCACTTGTGTTAGTTCTCTTCCATGGTTTACAAAATTTTTTGACATATTTTTTGTTACTATCTAGGTTAAGAGCTAGAAATCTAATTTTTAACTATAGAGACTGTTGCAACATGAATTGAAAGAATGAAGGCAATCAAGAAAATCTAATTTTCAATTATAAGGACTATTTTCACTATGATATTTTGAAAATAGTAATTGGTGTTGGTTATAAGTCTTGGAGATTTCTTTGCCATAATGGATTAAATACTGTGAACTTGTTTTGGGTATGTGGATGGCTATTCTAGGCTAAATGTTTAGCCCTCTATTTAGATTTTGTGTCTTAAGATGGTAGTAACAACAATTTAAGCTCCTTTCTTATGTTCCATATGATTTTTGAGTGAGTATTATGCGATTGAAATTGGTCATTAATTTTCCAATTGTAAGACATTTGTGGATGATGTTTAATGGTTTAATAAATACTAGAAGTTGCTTGGTCATTTAATCCTTGGTGTGAAAGCTTCTTTGACAATCATTATTTCTAATTTGTTAAGGAGGGTTCAAACTTTCTACATAATATGCTGCTATAAAATTCTAATTTGGTGTCATAATTTTCTATTACAAAGCTCTTTCATGTAATTTTTTTTATTTGTGTTTACTTTTCAAGTACAAAGTTGCATATTGTGAGTTGAATTCTATTACATAGTTTGAGCAATTTGTTCTAATACTAATTATGCTTTGGATTGATTTTTTTATCAAAAAAGTTTGTTATTGTCTGTTCTCTAGTTTCTCTGCATAATTTGTTTGTATGAAGTTTTAATTTGATGCGATAATTTTCTATTACAAAGCTATATCTTATTGCTATAATATTTTGCTATGAAATACTAAGTTAGTGGTTACTTTTTAGGTATAAAGTTTTGTCTTGTGGGCTGATACTATATAAAGCGCTAATGTTTGGCACTGATTTTGTTTCGAATAAGATTTTTAGTCATAAAAGTCTAATTGCTTGCCCAAAATTAGCATGTTGTCCTAATTATTGTTAATCATGATTTTAACTTGGTTTTAGCATATAATTAAGTTTAAATTATGTTCAATGCTTACTTGCTATCCTAGTAACTGTCAAGCATGATTTTAAGTAGGTCTTGCATAAATTTGAGTTAAATCATTTTCAAAGCTTACTTGCTATCCTAGTGAATGCTAATCATGATTTAACTTGTTTCTTAGCTTAAAATTAAGTCTAAATTCTATCAAACTTGCTTGCCATCCTGGTGACTATAAAGTATGTTCTTGCTTTTGTATTTGGCTTGAGAATAGGTATAAAATTCTGTCAAAACATGCTTGATATCCTCATGATTGTTAAGCATGTTTTTTAGTCTAGAATCAAGTACAAATTCTGTCTAAAACTTGCTTGTTCTGATAGATTTACAATGGCCAGTAAATGAAAATAATTTCTATTGATTTTTCTTTTTTGGCAATACAAGCAGTTTTTAACTGTCAAGAAATGCCAAATGTATCTTATCCTTCTTGCACTTTCATTACGCGCCACCAAGTCCCTCCTACCTTTTCATTTTGAATTGCCCTCATCCCCTTTCTCCCATCCTCCATTCTCATTTTTGATCAAAACCTTAATTTTCATTTCCCTACAGAGAAAAAAAAA
This sequence comes from Erythrophleum fordii, assembly GCA_032878935.1. Lineage (NCBI taxonomy): Eukaryota > Viridiplantae > Streptophyta > Magnoliopsida > Fabales > Fabaceae > Erythrophleum > Erythrophleum fordii. The sequence continues at coordinate 14,299,511 of JAVQMF010000047.1, read as the reverse complement.
ATCAAACCACCCACAGAAACATAGAGAGAAAAAAGAAGGAAGGGCAGAAAGCATTCCACAGAGAAAGCAAATTGAAGGAGAAGAATCGAGATTGAGAGAGACACATTGAAATCAAGAGGACTTTAAGGCCTTGTTTAGTTCAACGGAGGGGAGGGGAGGGGAAGGGAGGGAGTTTAATGAGTTCTGTTTGGTTAGAAGGAAGGAGAGGGGAGGGAATAGGAGATTATTATTTGGTTTAAGAGGGGAGGGGAGGGGAGGGGAGGGGAGGGGAGGTAATTATATTTGGACAAATTTACCTTTATATTATTTTAATTTTATTTTTTATAAAAAAGTTATTTATATCAATATTTTTCAAAAAAATTATGAATTTCAATCTTTTTTATTTTTAATTTCTGATGAAAAAAATTATCTTGATTTTTATTAAATATTAATATATTAAAAAATTAAAAAATTAAAGGGCAATAAAGTAAATTATAATTTAAAAAATACCCCTTCCCTCCAAAACCCTCTAATTTGGAGGGGAGGGAAATTAGTCTCGCCTCGCCTCCCCTCTCCTCCAATTTTATTCAACTAAATGACTTATCCTCCTCTCGTCCCCTCCCCTCCTCTCTAAAAACCTCTAACCAAACACACCCTAAAGCAAAGCAACACCTACGTTGGAACTTCTTTGGACTTAATTGGTTCAGGTTTAAAGCAAAGCCTATTTCTTCTTCCATTGTTTCTTTGCTCTAATTTACTAAAATTTCAAGGTTTCTCTCTTCTTTAGAACGTCTTTTCCTGTGATTTTCATTACTTTTCTTTCCTTCTCTGTTTTCCCATATTTTTTGTACTTTTTTTTTGTGTTATTGTGAAATTGTGTCGTATGGCAATGAATTTTTAAAATAATGGTATATAAGTTTCTTGTTTTTGTGAATATTCTAGGTATTGGCCATTTATGAAACCTTTTCTGATTTTAGTTGCGCTCTTAAGATTTGGCTAACTGATACAACATGTTTAGTTTGTAATTGGATCTACTAACTATCTTTCTTTCGGCTAAAATTTCTCGACAAGCAGGCTGTATTTTAATTATAATATATTTTTTACCCGTTTATGAACTAAACACGAATTGTTGAAACATTTGCTTGATTATGGTTATCAACATGTTCGACTAGGTATGAATTATTCTTCAATTTATAGTTTGAAACCAACTACTAATAGGGAGTGCATTATTTGTGCTAACTTAACATTGATATTGAGGAAATCCAAAAGTACTACAATACTTTATGTGGGTCACGCTTACCTTAGTTTGCCTAATGTTATTCTCTAGTCTTTGTCTATGTAGAGATACATTTGTTGCAGGTAAGTATTAGTTATTATTATTTTTTAATAAATTTATTATCTTTTTTTGTTAAAAATGTTTTGTTGAAGATCATTTTAATAAGAACAATTCTAAATTAATATAGAAGCCACACTTTATTGGTAAACCCAATTGTCAATGATGTTCATTAAAGAGGCGATGTTGTAGTGAAAGAGTTAGTGCTTCTTAATTCTTAATTCCTAGTGAAGTTTGTTTGAGTTTGTTGTTAATTACTCTTGAATTAGTGTATAATACTATTTTAGTTACCTTGTGTATCTTTTTAGGTATCTTCTTTAGCTATGCATTGAAATTTATTTTTATGCTAGATTGAAATTTTTAGCATCTAAAAACTACTATTAATGATTCTCTTTTCATCTTTTCTCACACCTTGCTAAATAAATTTCTAATATTTGTTTTTTTAAGTAAGAATGTATGAAGGATTTGATAAAAGAAAAAGAAGAATGCACTATTTATTTTCTGCAACTTCATAAAAGTATAACCCTGAAAGAAAGAATTCATGTCGTTGTCCTCATGTTTACCATTTTGAAAGTTAGAAAAGCAATACTGAAACAAAGAAATGAGGAATTTTATAGGTGATTGAACTAGTACTTAAACCCAAAAGTTTATGGTAATTCACTGCTGATTCACACCTATTGATCTATAGAATAGGGTGACAATGTATATAGTTTTTAGTTCATGTCTAAAACCTAGAGGGAAGGGGATAAAGATAAATGCTCAAGGCTCATAAATGAGAGAATAGTGGTCTTGACTCCTTTGCCTTGGAGGTTAGCATAATTGGGACCACGGTTATTCTCCAATTAGAATACTTAAAGTTACTAAAATGGAAAATCTTTTATGGTTGGGACCATAAATCACGTGTCAAAGTTTTGATTTATTTTTTTTTCCTTTGGAATATGAAGCTATGATCTATTGGATAAGGTTGCTTACCTACATACAAGATATGATTATTGCATTGCTTCATTTGTATCCTATTGGTTTGCATTTTTATCTTTGAAATGGTTGTTTAAAAAAGTTGGAAAAGAGTTGTAATGTCTTTGTCCTTCAATCTACCCATTAGTAAAGGGCAGTCATAAAAGTCTTATTGAGAAACAAGAAATAAAACCAATTGGAAGGTTATGCCTTATATGCAAAGATTCGAAATTTACTTAATAGGCAACTTGAAATTGTGGTAGCTTCATTGAAGTTTTATTTTACAACTATAATTTCTAAATGCTTTTGATTAAATTTAGATGTCTCAGAGGTACGTAGAATAGTTACCTTGATTGCCTTATGCGTAGAGATTCAAAATTTACTCTGCAAAGTGGATATGAAGAAGAGAAGGTTATGCATATGCACACTAATGCTTATTTAGTGTAAATACTTTTTTTTTTTTCAAATCAATACATATCTTTTACAGTTTAGATCTTGAGAAAAATTCTCACCTAACATTGTCATCATTATTTGTAGACTGTAATAAATAAAACTATCAGTATAGATTGATCCAAGTCGTATCTAAGGACATTGTCCTTAAGAGTTATTCCGCTACAAGTCAGTAACTCCCCAGGATTAAACGGACCCTTCCTATAGTAGGGAAATAGAACAGCAAAAACCTGAAGAACTCAGAAGAACAAAGGGGGAAGAGAGGAAAGAGCTCCAAAGATGTTCGAGAGCTCGATGTGTCTTGAACTGCACCATGAACTGCCTTTTATAGGCCGAAGACGTGAACAAGAAATGTTGGGTAATTAAAAAATAATTAATGGCGGCTTAATCACGGTTTAATGGAAATCTATTTTGAATGTTGAGATTAAAAGTAGCGACCATTTCTGAATGTTGAGATTAAAGTTGGTTAATGAAAAATTAAAGCGGGTAAATTTAAGGTTTCAGTGTTCAAAAAATTAATAAATTCATGGTCCCAATTTCAAAACTGCTAAAAACAAGGTTTTTCTAATAAGTTTATTTATACAAAATATTTTTGTAAAATACAAAAATAGTTGCAATAAAAAATGCCCAATACTGCATCTAATTCGTGCGCAGGGGGAAATCGGAGATTTTCAACTATGTTACCTATGCATTGGCCTGTTGTTGTGCGCACGAGACCACTCCTCTTCTTAGCCCATTTACTTGCCCAATATCACATCTTAGTATATATATATATATATATATATATTAAGATTCTCTTTATTCTAGGCAATGTGGGATTTAGGCTTTTGACATACCTACTCCAGCAATCCCCTACATGTGTCAAAAGAACATTATCATCTGAGTTACATGCATGAGTATAACTATTTCGAATCTGGTGTCTTTTGGACTATGAACCAGACCTAGACCAATAACACTTAGTACATAGAAATGTCACTGAAACGTACATTTCTATGAGCTAACAAATTTTTGTTATATACTTGAGGTTTTATTAGTCAGAGTATACCCTCACAATTTCTGTTGTTAACGAAGGTTTTGCACTTTAAACGACTACGCACGCCTAGTGTAACAACCAAAAATTGCTGAAATTTTCTAAGTCCTGAAATTTTTCTAAGTCTGCTGGCTATAACCCAGTTATAACAAATGTACTTATTCGCTATAGCGAGAAATGACCTAGCTATAGCGAATGTGCTTGTTTGCTATAACGAGAATGCTTCTAGTTATAGTGAGTTCGGATATCTCATACAAAAACTTGGAGGTTCCTTACAATAACAAGCACCGTAGTGAGAACAGAGGTCTGGGACTGATACGTGCTCGCTGTAGCAAGGGTTATTTTTTGCTATAGCGAGAATTAGTCTGAAAAAGCGTAAAAAAAGAGAATTTTGCTTCTTAAAGAGTCTAAATCTTCTCCTTTTCTTCTAACTAACCTAAGCTTCATCCAAAACAAGGGCTTGAGAGAGAGAGAGAGAGAGAGAGACCAAGAAATGGAAGGAAGAATAAGGAAAAGGTAAGCAAACTTGAGATTTCCATAACTCACCTTTTTATAACTTTGTACTTCTCTCTTTGCCCTCTTTTTCTATGATTTTGGTTGTTGAATTAGTTTTGTTTTGAGCTTGGTTCAAAAGAGGGAGAGTGGAGAATAAAAAGGAAGGTGAAGGCAAAAAAGAATTACTCTTGAAACTTCTTCTTCTTTGCTTTCCTTGAGTATGTTGGTTTTACTAACTTGAGAGCTAGAGAGAGGAAGGAAGTATGACCTAGAGCAAGCAAGAAATTCTTGAATTAGAGTGTGGGAAGTTGAGAAATACAAAAGGCCTAGAAGAAGAGTTAGTGAAAGTCTAGAGGAAGAACTTCTAGTTTCTTATATACTTTGTAGGGTTTGCCATGATGAAGAACCCCTTAGCTTTGTGAGAAATAGTTGAGTTTCAAGAGAGTAATTGCATGCTATTTGTTGTATCTAGGCTCAAGAGAAGCAGCTCCATCTAGTTGTGATTATGAGATCGAGAAGGGAGAAGAGAAATTGAAAGAGAAGGCTTATGTTGGCTTGTAAGGTAGCTATCCACTTTTTCTTGTTACATTCTTGGATGTATATAGTCATTGTATGCTTGTGTATGTACTTATATTGTGAGACATGCCATTTGATGTTGCCTTGATGCATTGGTACCAATATGCTTATGTTTTGGATTGTAAAAATTGTTCAGGTGAGATAGTGCCAAAAGTCCTTTGTGATGGGTGAAGTGGAGCTAAAAGTCCCTAGAAATGGGTGAGATAAGGCTAAAAGTCTTATGGATGAGTGAGGCAAGTTAAAAGTCCCTAAACTAAGGGTGAGGCCATCCAAAAGTCCCTAAAATAGGGTGAGGCTAGACCAAAAGTCCCTAGAGCTCATTCTTGGCATTGATATGGTTTTCATGGCATGTAAATTATGTGTTGTATGATTGTGAATGGTTAGATATCTATTTGCATGCTTTGAGTTATTTATATGCCTTGATTGCTTCCTTAAATGAGTGCATAAGCTATTGAGATTCCATAAATCTCACCTCCTTCCCTCTCCCATCTTAACATGATAGGTGGAGTTCAAGGAAATCAAAGTGCAAACTAAGGAGCTTAGCTAAGCATGTTTAGGCAGTTGTACAGCTTGTCTTGGGTTCTTTTGATGTAAAGAAGTGCCAAAATGAATATGTACATATTATTTTTGAGATGTAAATGCTTAAGCAAGTGTAAAAGTATGTATAAATAATGTATGATCAATGTATGGAACCAAAGTAATGAAAATATGAGATTTGACCTTTTAGTGGTTTATATGTAGTAGTATACTTTTACCCATAGCATGGTGAATTTGAGATATGTGTTAGTTTGGACCACTTGGGCAATCCATATATGTTGTGTTTATACTTTAAAACTTGCCTAAGAGGTGCTAAAGTATGTAGGAGACTATTTAACCCCATGTTGAACCATTTAAGGTGTCAAAATCGCTAAATTTATGAGCTCTGTCAAAGTATAACCAAATGAGCTCTTCTTGATATGAAATTTGGCATACCTCTAGAGTTTGTTGAAAGATTTTTGGGAAGTCAAAGTATAGAATATTTGGAGGTCTAAGGAATATTTGGAGAATTGTTGAAATTGGAGAATTTTTTGGTTTTAGCTAGTTCTTGTGTTAATAGGTCCAAAAATGAATCCATGTCATTCATAGACCAAAAAGTGTTCAATTGTCATAAAATTTTATAAGAATAAATTAGACATCCACAGTGACCTATACCAACTAGAAGCACCTCAATTGGAGGTCTGTAGAGGGAGAAATCACTTTCTAAAGTTTTGTGTCAGCATCAGGGAAGTCATCCGACCTTTATTACTGTTCCATTAGTTTTCGAGGCCCGACAGCTATTGAAATGATTTGGACTTATTTTTCTCCTCTAATTAACATCTTATCTTTCCAAATTGGTATAGGTTTTCTATATTAGATTTTTTTGGAATTAGTTATAAATTTTTGAAATTTATGATAGCAAGCTGCAGTAGCACTAGGGATAGACGAACCCTTGTGCATTTTTTGATGTCAAACATGATCCATACACTAAGATTGTAGTTGGAAATTATTTTTATTGTAAAGTTAACACTTGGAGATTTCCATAAAGCTATGGTTTTCTTAATTATCATTTTTCTAGAATTAGTTATGATTTTCCAAAATTAGAGCAAAAAATCTTACTTTTGGGCCCATTTGAGAAATTGCATTTTCTTAGTTTTTGGCTTCATATCCGTAATTCATGAGTTGTTTTATGCTATATATGAGTTGTATAAATGGAGTTTGAGTAGAGTATGTGATTAATGGATTCACAGGACCCACGAGGCAAATTATGAGCATTTAAACTCTAATACATAGCAGGAAAATATCACGGTTTGCTCTTTTTCTTTGAAAATCATATGGAATCAACCCTAAATAGAGACTAGTTAGGGTTAATATATTATAGTGTTACACTTGGTGTTCAATGAATACTCTAGAGACTTTGCCACGGTCTCATAGAAGCAGCCCCACTTCACATTCATCTAAGTGATTTCATCAAGTGTATCTGTAATGAATACACTATCCATAAGGAATATGAAATCATTAAGAGCTTTGCTTAGCCTCTCCAATAATGCATTATAGCACTTTCTCAAACCATAGGAAGAGACAACAATTTTAGTGTTAGTAGAATTAACATATGATTTGTTCTTACCCATATGAATCTCTTTCGTGGGATCTCCAATCATAGAGGTTGAGTTACCATCGTGGTTAATTTCATATTAGTTTAAGTCACATTCCCCTCGATGTGTTATCAATTTGTTTCTTCCCTAGGGGTTTAGTCAATGGATCAACCAGATTTACTTTTGACCTTACAAATTCGATTGAGATCATTTCATCTTTTAACAACTACCTTATAATATTATGTCTCAATCAAATGTGTCTGCTTTTGCCATTAAAGGTCTTATTTTTAACTGTAGCTATCGTCGATTGGCTGTCGTAATGCAAAGACACTGATGGTGTTAGTTTTTCTCTTAATGAAATATTTGCTAAAAAGTTTTTCAACCACTCAGCCTCAGTACCAGCTAGTTCTATAGCAATAAACTCTAAATTCCTTGAGAATTTTGTAATAATACTTTGTTTGATTGATCTCTAGGATATTGCACCACCACCAAGAGTGAATACATAACCATTAGTGGATTTAATCTTATCTGAATCTGAGATCCAGTTAGTATCACTGCATCCATTTAATATAGTAGGAAATCCACTATAAAATATACCATAGTTCATGGTACCTTTTAAATATCTCATTAATCTAACTAGAGTCATCCAATGCTCACTACCTAGACAGTGGGTATATCTACTCAATCTACATGCAGCATATGCTATATCAGGCTTGGCAAAATTCATCAAATGCAACAGACTTCCAATAATCTGTGCATATTTAGATTGAGCTACTGAATCACCTTTATGTTTTGATAATTATACGTTAGAATCATAAGGAGTGCTTAAAAGAGAATCATCAAAATATCCAAACTTTTTAAGAATTTTCTCCACATAATGTTCTTGAGAAAGTAAGATGTCATTTTCACTCCTTATGATTTTAACACCCAAAATTACTCTTACTTCACCCATATCTTTCATATCAAATTTAGATGCAAGAAAGCTCTTAGTTTCAATTACAACATTCATGCTAAAACTAAAAATAAGCATGTCATTCACATATAAGCAAATAATCACACAATCATTATTTACAAGTTTTGTATAAACACATCTTTCTACTTCAACAGTAGCAAAACTATCATTTGTCAAAACTTGATCTAATTTTTCATGCCATTGTTTAGGTGCTTGTTTTAATCCATATAAAGATTTAACAAGTTTACACACTTTATTTTCTTGTCCAGGAGTGACACATCCTTTAGGTTGTACCATATAAATTTATTCTTCTAAAACACCATTTAAGAAAGTAGTTTTAATATTCATTTGATGAATATAAAACTTATGTATTGAAGCTAAAGCAATTAGAACTCTTATAAAAGAAATTCTTGTAACTAGAGAAAACGTATCAAAATAATTAATATTTTATTTTTGAGTAAAACTTTTAGCTACTAACCTAGCTTTATATTTATCAATGGATCCATTAAGATTAAATTTCTTCCTAAAAACCCATTTACAACTAATGGGCTTAGCTCTTGGAGGCAAGTTTACTAAAACCCAAGTTTTATTTTGACTAAGAGAATCAATTTTAGCCTTAATGACTTTTTTCCAAAGATGAGTATCCGAAGAAGAAATAATTTCATAAAAATTTAAAAGATTATCTTGTACCATATAAGTATAAAAATCATCTCCAAAAGAAGATTCTTTCCTTAACCTCTTACTTCCTCTTAAATTTCTAGCCAAATTTTCATTTGTATTTTGTTTAGAAGAATAAATAGACATTTCTAAATTCCTATGATTATGTTCAATTTTCAAAAAAAAGATATGTTCAAAAAATTCTACATCTTTAGTTTCTATAATAGTGTTATAATCCAAAACATCACTTTTCAAAACCAGAAATCTGTAAGCTGCACTATGTTTAGCATACCTAATAAACATGCAATCAAAAGTTTTAGACTCAATTTTCCTTTCCTTAGGATCAGGTAACATTACTTTAGCAAGAAACCTCACACTTTTAAATATTTTAGGTTAGGTATATAACCTTTCTATAGTTTATAAGGTGTCTTATTTGTTTTCTTATAGGGCATTCTATTTTGCAAAAAACAAGCAAATAACAAAGTTTCACCTCATAAATTATCTAGTGCAGAAGAACTTATAAGCATAGTATTTATCATTTCTTTTAAAGTTTTATTTTTCCTTTCTGCTACACCATTAGACTCAGGTGAATATGGAGGAGTTACTTCAGGGCTAATTCCTTTTTTTTCACAAAAATCATTTAACAAAACATATTCTCCTCCTCTATTTGACCTTACTCTTTTAATCCTTTTATTTAGTTGATTTTCTACCTCTGCCTTATATAAAAGAAAATTTTCAAACGCTTCATCTTTATTTCTCAATAAATATACTTTAGTATACCTTGAAAAATCATCAATAAAAGTAATATAATATATTTTACCACCTCTAGTCATTGTTTGTATTAAATTACCCAAATCAATGTGTATTAAAGAAAGTAATTCAGTTTCTCTTTATGTAGAAAAGTGTAAATTTTTAGTTATTTTAGCTTTGGCACATACTTTACATTTGTTTACACAATCATTTTTAATTCTAGAAATCAAATCAAGCTGTTGCATTTTCTTAATATAAGACTTACTAACATGTCCTAATCTAGCATACCACACATCAAATGAATCAATCATATAAACAAGCAAGTAAGCAAAAGAAGATGCATTTTTATTCATCTCAGCAACATTCAGTACAAATAGTCCCTGGTTACAATAATCCTTTTCCACAAAAATATTATTTTTTCTCATCACAATCTTGTCAGATTCGAATGACACTTTAACCCTAGCCTTTCCTAATAGAGCTACAGAAATTAAGTTTGCTCTAACATTAGGCACATGCAGAACATCATTGAGAGTCAAGGTCTTTCTAGATGTGAGTTTAAGAACCACTTTTCTTTTCCCAAGAACTTTTGCAGTTCAGGAATTAGCAAGATAAATGCGATCTTCTCCTTCCTTGTTAGGATCATAGGAGGTAAACATTTCCTTATTTGCACAGATGTGCTTAGTAGCCCCAGAGTCTACCACCCATTTCTTTACATTGAAGACAACGAGAGCTTGAGAAATAACTATCACAATGACATCATCATTGTTCTCATCTCCTTGAACCAAATTTACATTTATTTTAGAAGGAGTATTATTTTTAACTCTCTTTTTACATTGTGCAACATGGTGCCCTAGCTTGCCACAAACAAAGCAATTGCCCTTCTTTTTGAATTTGGGGATAGAAATCTTGGGATTGTAATTAGGTTTTTTATGAGAATCATACCTCTTGTTGTGCAGTTTTGTTTTGGCCAAATTTGCCTGTAAGACTATTTCTCTTCCTTTTGCAGCTCGAATCTCCTTCCGGTTGGTGTCTTTGATGATGATATGAGTGATGAGATCTGATAGTGACAGTTGCTTCTGCTTGTGTTTAAGTTGTTGTTTGTAGTCTTTCCATGAATTTGGCAATTTCTCAATCAGGATCCCAGCTATAAATTCATCTAGAAGGTTAATCTTTTCAACTCGGAGTTCTTCCAGCAGCTTGTGGTATTCGTTGATTTGCAACTTGATATCTTTGTCCTCGGACATCTCCTATCGGTAGTAATTTATAATCACGAATTTCTATTTTCCAGCATCCTCAATGGTATACTTCGTGATTAGTGACTCCCAGATTTTGTTGGCCTCCTTATAGGCACAGTACACATCAAATAGATCATTAGATAAAGTACTAATAATTGTGTGTCTACAGACTTTATTAGCATATTTCCAAGCAGTTCTTTGATTTTGGTCAACATTAGAAATAGGTTTAGACTAGGTCAATTCCATTGCGACTTCGTGCATGTCTAGGATAAATAAGATCCACTCTTGCCACCTTTTAAAGTTCCCCTATCAAACACCTCAATCTTGGATATATCTGGGAATGGCTTAGGCAGTGTCACAGCAGGTACTGCAGTCAGAATGAAGGTTGAAGCAGTAGCACTACTTCCTCCACCAGAACTTGCAGCAGTAACGTTAACGTGATCATCAGAACCAGCTCGGTGTGATCCAAGTCTTACCCGAGGACACTATCCTTAAGAGTACTGTCAGTATAAATTGATCCAAGTTTTGCTCGAGGACATTGTCCTTAAGAGTTATTCTGCCACAAGTCGGGAACTCCCTAGGATTAAATGGACCCTTCCTATAATAGGGAAATAGAACAGCAAAAACCTAAATAACTTAGAAGAGCAAAGGGGGAAGAGCGGAGAGAGCTCCAAAGATGTTCGAGAGCTCAGTGCGTCTTGAACCACACCACACACTGCCTTTTATAGGCCGAAGATGCGAACAAAAAACGTTGGACAATTAAAAAATAATTAATGGCAGCTTAATCACGGTTTAATAAAATTTCATTTTGAACCTTGGGATTAAAAACAGCGACCATTTCTAAACGTTAAGATTAAAGCTGATTAATGAAAAATTAAAGCAAGTAAACTTAAGGTTTCAACATTCAAAAAATTAATAAATTCATAGTCCCAATTTCAAAACTGCTAAAAATAAGGTTTTTCCAGTAAGCCTATTTATACAAAATATTTTTATAAAATACAAAAAATAGTTGCAATAAAAAATACCCAATACTGCGTCTAATTCGTGTGCAGGGGGGAATAGGAGATTTTCAACTGCATTACCCTTGCGTTGGCCTGTTGTTATGTGTGCGAGCCTATTCCTCTTCTTGGCCCATTTACTTGCCCAATATCACATCTTAGTATATATACACTAAAATTCTCTTTATTCTAGGCAATGTGGAACTTAAGCTTTTGACACACCTACTCCAACATTATTATCATCCCTAGGGATAGAATTCCCACTTTAAATCATTTTATTTTGTTTTTTAATTATTTTATTAATTCTTATTTATTTATGTTATTTTGTGTATTTTTGATAAGGAACAAATGCTTAGAAGTTTAATTTTATGATAAATATAACTAACTATAAGAAAAATGTGTCTAGTTAGGATGAATACTTTTATACTAAGTTTTTATATCATAGATGACAAGTTTTAACTCAATCTTAGGTATATTGCTCCATTTGAAATCTTTAAAAGAATTAGACTCATTACCTACCGTGTAGTCTTGTCTCCTAACCAAGTCTAGATCCATAATATTTTTTATATCTTTCAATTGAAAAAGTATTTACTAAACCCTTTACATGTCATAGAATATGAGCATATTCAATTGTAGAATAGCTTTTCCTATGTGGTAATATCAGAGAGGATCATTGATACCAAGATTAACAGTTGACAAACAGGAGCATTCTTTTAGTGAAAGTGGTCTAAAAAAGCCTATCTCCTAATGAGGCAACTTGAGAACTTAAGGATGACATGACAAAGCAATATCCATAGCTATTTAGCTAAAGTACGTTTTCAAAATTTAAAGATAAAATTTATTTTTAGAGGGTGAAATGTAATATTTAATTTTTTAAGAACTAAACTAAAACGGATATTGTGATATAAAAGGATCCTAAAGCAAAGCAAATTAAGACTAATTGAGAATAGAATGCTAATTAAAGCATCTAAAAATATATTTGGAAAACTAATAATAGCTCAAAACCGAAGCCAAAATGACTAAATAGAGGGAACTAATAACTCAGTGGCAAAAAAGTAATTTTGGTTAATTTTGAAAAATTTAAAAGAAGAGGTTTTAAATGGTAAAATAAATTGAGTTCTATAGAGTTTTTCGAGGCTTAAAAAACTATAAGAACCATTAGAATGGTTAAAACTTTTTTAGTATACAATTTAAGTTATTCATTAATCCAAACTTTGATTAGATCATTTAGGAATGTTTTAAATCCTATAAATTTGAAACAAAATATTTTTAATAAACTAGAAGACCTAAATTTTATAATAAAAAAGACTGTTCTCAAAAAAGAATTAAAATGAATTCAAATGGAGAAATGAAAGTAAAAAGACAAAATTGAAATTTTGGAAAATGTTATAAAAGCCTTTTCTTCCTTCTTATAAGCATGCCACCTTCTCCCTTCCATTCTAATCAGGAAGGAGGATAAATAAGCTAGGGAAAAAAAGGCTCTATATAAGTACTTTTTTTCATGCACTTTTGCCTAAGACCTTAGAACAAAACTTATTTTACTCTTTCTCCTTTCTCTTCCTATAGTTTTAATTTTCTAAAAGGTAGAGTTTTGTGGCTAAACCTATGAAGGAAAAAACTCCTTAAAGGGAATTAAATATACCATAATAATCTTCAATCAAAATACTTTCTTATGGTGTATGGTTTATACTAAGATGGCTTGTTCTTCTTTTGGGCTCTTCTCCTTATATGTTTGGCCAAGTGAGAGAAGAGAAAGTATCAAAACATGCTTGAATTAAGGGTTTTGAAGCATGGAGATTAATATAAAACCAAAAAGAACAACTAAAAAGCCATAGGTTGTAAGATGAGATACCTAAGGTTTTGATTGCACCTTAGAAAGTATAAATCCTTAAAATGATATTTCAAAATATATGAAAGCATAATTGAGCTAAGAAGCTAAGGAACTCATTATAGGTGCCAATTTCTTAAAAGATAGAACAAAAACTCCATAGAAGGTCATTCAAGGGTGTGTATTGGCTAAGACTTACTTAGGGCACCTAAGGAGAGTTTTTAATGAATCCAAGGTTATAAATGGTGTGTATATATAAATTATAAATATCAAAGAAATCATTAGTTTGAATTTATAAGTTTTATTTTAAAAGGTAAAAATTTAGGCTTTCATAATATATAAAAAAAGTAACTTAGTGTTAGGCTTTTTGAATTGAGTTTATGATGACTCTAATAAGTTTAAATAGAGTTATAACTCATATTTATAGTTATCAAAATTGTTCAATTTACGATTCAAGACGCATGAATCGATATGTTTCGACTAGCCAATGATACAAATCGGCATTTGAATTGGTATATGGCCTGAATCGTGCATCTAAATCACACAAATTGTATGGATCGAGCTGGAAACGATGATTCAGTGGCTTCCGGTGATTCAAAAACTTATTTGGCGTCACGTCACAAAGTTGGGTCTTTTGTGACTCGACGTGATCTGTTGGAGGAAGAAGATGTAACTATTCTTCTTTTCCTTCGTATACCTCTTGCTAAATCAGAATTCCAATAGTGTCCTTCGTCTTACATGTGATGTTTGCCATTTGGATAGCTTCACGTGATCTATTAGTTTTCTTTTTTTTTCCAAAAACATTATTTGTAACAACCGGGAAAAGGGAAAAGGAAAAGAAAGTCAAAGCTGGAAAAATTCGAAATCTGGAAATTTTGCTAAGTCTCCTCGCAATAGCGAGAAATGGCCTCGCTATAACGAGAGTGCCTGTTCGCAATAGCGAAGGTAATTCTAGCTATAGCGAGTGTGGGCAGCAGTCCATACAGAAACCAGGGAGTTTCTCGCTGTAGCGTACGCCATAGCGAAAGTGAGGTCTGGAACTAACGCGAATTCGCCAAAGCGAAAGTCAAATCTCGCCATAGCGAAAGGAACTGATACGAGCTCGCCGTAGCGAAGGTTACACCTCGCCATAGCAAAGCCAGATAACACGAGCTCGCTATAGCGAAGGTTAATTTTTGCCGTAGCGAGGGTCAGTCTGGAAGAGAGTAAAAGGCGAGAAATTTACTACTTTACATGACCCAACTCATTCCTTCTCTCATTTTTGCCCTAGACTTCGACCCAAGGAGAGAAAAAGGCGTGGAGAGTGAGGGAAACCAAGAGAAGGAGGAAGAGCAAGGGAAAGGTAAGCAAGATCCTCCCATTTCTTCTTAGAATTCTGATCTTCTCTCTTTGCCCTCTCTTCCTACGGTTTTGTTTATGAGTTTAGTGAGGTTTTGGGCATGGGTCAGAAGAGGGAAAGTGGAAAATACCCTTGAATCCCTTTGTTTTCTTTGAAAATGTGGTTTCCACTACTTTAAGAGCTTGAGAGAGAGGAAGAGTTGATGGCATTCTAGAGAGAGAAAGAGAACTCTAGGTTCTGGTATGTTAGAAGGTTTGCTCTAAAGATTATATTCTAAGAGAGTAATTCCTTGTTCTTGATTATGTCTAGGCTCAAGTGAAGCACCTCCATCAAGGTGTGAGTGTAAACTTAAGAAGGGAGAAGAGAAATTGAAAGAGAAGAGAAATTGAAAGGGAAGGCTTGTGTTGGCTTTGGCTTATAAGGTAGCTCTCTTTCCACTCTTTCTTATTGCATTCTTGGATGTAATAGTCATTGTATGTTTATGTATATGCTTGATGTGTGAGATATGCCATATGTTATTGCCATGATGCATTGTTGACAATATGCTTATGTGTTGGATTGTGAGAATTGCTCGGGTGAGGTAGTGCCGAAAGTCCCTTGAGATGGGTGAGGTGAAGCCGAAAGTCCCTTGAGATGGGTGAGACAAGGCCAAAAGTCTCATATCTGAGTGAGGCCAAGTCAAAAGTCCCTAAACTCGGGTGAGACCATCCAAAAGTCCCTAAACTCGGGTGAGACCATCCAAAAGTCCCTAAACTCGGGTGAGGCTAGACCAAAAGTCCCTGTAGCCCATTTTTGGCATTGTTGTGATTTCCATAGCATGTACAACGTGTGTTGGATGTTTGAGAATGGCTAAATGCTTATTCACATGCTTTGACTTGTTATATGCCTTGATTGTTTACTTGATTGAGTGCATGAGCTACTGAGATTCCCTGAATCTCACCCCTTCCCCTCCCAACTTAACATGCTAGGTGGAGCACAAGGAGAAGCAAGTGCACACCAAGGAGCCTAGGAGCATGCTTAGCTAGACTTTAACTCTATTTTGGTTATTTTGTTATAAAGTGGTGCCAAATGAATATGCACATTCTATTTTTGAGATGTAAAGGTTGTAACAAGTGTAAATGTATGAAAAAATGATGTATAAACTATGTATAGAGCCAAATTAATAGAAATGTGGGTTTTGCCCCTTTTGTTGAATGTATGTAGTAGTGCATATTTGGCCATAGGATAGCGAGTTTGGAATGTATGTTGATTTAGACCACATGGACTTGTTATATATCCTAGTTTTATGCTTTCAAACTTGTCCATGAGGAGTGAGAATGTGTGAGAGGCCATTTGGACCCATTTTGGACCTCTTGGGGTGCCAAAACTGGTAATTTTGTGAGCTCCGTCAAAGTATGACCGGATGAGCTCCTCTTGCCATAAAATTTGGCATGCCTCTAGAGTTTGTAGAAAGCTTCTTGAAAAGCTAAAATGGGTAATATTCGGAGGTCTAAAAAATATTTGGTGAATTGTTGAAGTTGGGAAAATTTGGTAGTTTGGTCATGTACTGTACTTATAGGTCAGAAATGAAATCCATGTCATACATAGACCAAACGGTAGCCAAATGTCATGAAATTTTATACACATAAACTGGAAAATCACAGTGACCTGTACCTACTAGAATCACTTAAATCGGAGGTCTGTAAAGAGAGAACAAACTGTCTGAAGTTCTGTATCAGCATCAGGGAGCCCACCTGACCTCCGTCACTGTTCTATCAGTTTTCGGGGTGTAGGGGCTACTGAACTGATCTGGAATTATTTTTATCCTCTAATAGACATCTGTAGCTTTTCAAATTAGTATAGTGTGCCTAGATTAGATTTTTGTAGATTTAGTTACGAATTTTTGAAGTTCATGACAGTAAGCTACACCAGAAACAGAGACAGCCAGACCTTTGTCTGATTTTCGATGTCAAACATAGTCCAAATGCTGAGATTATGATTGGAAATATTTTTAGTGTAAAGATAACACTTAGAGCTTTCCAGAGAGCTATAGATTACTACATTCCCGTTGTTTTATAATTAGTTATGATTTTCCAAAGTTAGAGCCAAAATATGACTTTTGGGCCCAAGTGAGAAAAATGCATTTTTCGGGTTATTGGCTCCATACCCATAGCCTATGGCTTGTTTTATGCTATGTATGAGTTGTATAAATGGAGTGTGAGTAGAGATTGTGATTGATGGGTTCACCGGTATAACAACTGGGAAAAGAGAAAAGAAAAAGAAAAGAAAGGAAGTAGAAAGCTGGAAAATTCGAAATCCAGAAACTTTGCTAAGTCTTCTCGCAATAGCGAGAATGCCTGTTCGCAATAGCAAGAGTGATTCTAGCTATAGCGAATGCGGGCAGCAGTCCATACAGAAACCAGGGCGTTTCTCGCTGTAGCATACGCCATAGTGAAAGTGAGGTATGGAACTAACGCGAGTTCGCCATAGCGAAGGTCGAAACTCGCCATAGCGAAGGGAATGGATACGAGCTCACCATAGCGAAGGTTACACCTCACCATAGCGAAGCCAGATAACACGAGCTCGCTATAGTGAAGGTTAATTTTCGCCGTAGCGAGGGTCAGTCCGAAAGAGAGTAAAGAGCAAGAAAATGACTTGATTAAACGCTCAAACTCATTCCTTCTCTCATATTTGCCCTAGACTTCGACCCAAGGAGAGAAAAAGGCGTGGAGAGTGAGGGAAACCAAGAGAAAGAGGAAGAGCAAGGGAAAGGTAAAGAAATTTCTCTCATTTCTCCTTAGAATTCTGATCTCCTCTCTTTGCCTTCTCTTCCTACGGTTTTGTTTGTGAAAATGGTTGGATTTTGGGCATGGGTCAGAAGAGGGAAAGTGGAAAACACTCTTGAATCCCTTTGTTTTCTTTTAAATATATTGTTTCCACTACTTTAAGAGCTTGGGAGAGAGGAAGAGTTGATAGCATTCTAGAGAGAGAAAGAGAACCTCTAGGTTCTGGTATGTTAGAGGAGTTACTCTGAAGATTACATTCTAAGAGAGTAATTCTATGTTCTTGATTGTGCCTAGGCTCAAATGAAGCATCTCCATCAAGGTGTGAGTGTGAACTTAAGAAGGGAGAAGAGAAATTGAAAGGGAAGGCTTGTGTTGGCTTTGGCTTATAAGGTAGCTCTCTTCCCACTCTTTCTTGTTGCATTCTTGGATGTAATAGTCATTGTATGTTTATGTATATGCTTCTTGTGTGGAATATGCCATATGTTGTTCCTTTAATGCATTGATGCCAATATGCTTGTGTGATAAATTGTGAGAATTGCTCGAGTGAGGTAGTGTCGAAAGTCCCTTGAGATGGGTGAGGTGAAGCCGAAAGTCCCTTGAGAATGGGTGAGACAAGGCCAAAAGTCTCAACCAAGTGAGGCCAAGTCAAAAGTCTCAACCAAGTGAGGCCAAGTCAAAAGTCCCTAAATTCGGGTGAGGCCATCCAAAAGTCCCTAAACTCGGGTGAGGCTAGACCAAAAGTCCCTGGAGCCCATTTTTGGCATTGTTGTGATTTCCATAGCATGTACAACGTGTGTTGGATGTTTGAGAATGGCTAAATGCTTATTCACATGCTTTGACTTGTTATGTGCCTTGATTGTTTACTTGATTGAGTGGATGAGCTACTGAGATGATTTCCTGGATCTCACCCCTTCCCCTCCCAACTTAACATGCTAGGTGGAGCACAAGGAGAAGCAAGTGCACACTAAGGAGCCTAGATGCTTGTGTAGCTAGGTGTTTGGTTATTTTGGTCTTTTGATGTAATTTTGATGTAAAGTGGTGCCAAAATGTGTATGCACCCACTATTTTTGAGATTTAACTATTGTAGCAAGTGTAAATGTATGAAAAGATGATGTATAAACTATGTTGATAGCCAAAGTAATGCAAATATGGGTTTTACCCCTTTTTATGAATGAATGTAAAAGTGTATATTTGGCCGTAGCATAGTGAGATTGGAATGTATGTTGATTTGGACCACATGGACATGTTATATATACTATTGTTATGCTTTTAAACTTATCCATGAGTGACTAGAACGTGTGAGAGGCCATTTGGACCCATTTTAGACCTTTTGGGTGCCAAAATCAGTATTTTTAAGAGTTCCATCAAAGTATGACCGGATGAGCTCCTCTTGCCATGAAATTTGGCATGCCTCTAGCGTTTGTAGAAAGCTTCTTGAGAAGCTAAAGTTGGTAATATTTGGAGGTCTAGAGAATATTTGGTGAATTGTTGAAGTTGGAAAAATTTGGTAGTTTGGTCATGTACTGTTCATATAGGTCAGAAATGAAATCTATGTCATACATTGATCAAACGGTAGCCAAATGTCATGAAATTTTATACACATAAACTAGAAAATCACAGTGACCTGTACCAACTAGAATCACCTAAATTGGAGGTCTGTAGAGAGAGAACGAACCATCTAAAGTTCTGTATCAGCATCAGGGAGCCCACCTGACCTCTGTCACTATTCCATCAGTTTTTAGGGTGTAAGGGCTACTGAACTGATCTAGAATTATTTTTCTCCTCTAGTAGACATTGGTAGCTTTTCAAATTGGTATAGTATGCCTAGATTGGAGTTTTGTGGATTTAGTTACGAATTTTCGAAGTTCATGACAGTAAGTTGCGCCAGAAACAGAGACAGCCGGACCTTTGTCTGATTTTTGATGTCAAACATGGTCCAAACGCTGAGATTATGGTTGGGAATTATTTTTAGTGTAAAGTTAACACTTAGGGCTTTCCAGAGAGCTATGGTTTGCTAGATTTCCATTTTTCTATAATTAGTTATGATTTTCCAAAGTTAAAGCCAAAATATGACTTTTGGGCCCAAGTGAGAAAATTGCATTTTCTGGTTATTAGCTCCATTCCCGTGGCTTATGGTTTGTTTTATGCTATGTATGAGTTGTATAAGTGGAATGTGAGTAGAGAATGTAAATGATGGGTTCACAAGACCCACGGGCAGAAGATGAGTGTATGAAACCCCGTTTCATAACATGAAAATGCCACGGATTGGTATTGGTTCTTTGGAAATCATATGGAACCGAGCCCAGTGAGAGGCTAGATAGCGGTAGTAGATTAAGGTGTTACAATTAATCAAGTCTTTATTTATTTATTTATTTATTTTTGGTTAGCTTTATGGTGGAATGGCTTGGGAGAAGAATGCAAAGAGCTATAATCTCTTGTCATTTGCATCCTAAGCTTTACTTGTACTACTACAGGTTGTGAGAGAAATTGGAGTGTGTTTGATCATATCCATTCTAAGAGAATAAACCGTTTAGAGTAATAAAGATTGAATGCTCTTGTGTTTGTTATATACAATCTTTAACTTGAGATTAGACAAAAACAAAGTAAGGCAAAAGGAGATACATATGATCTTATTTACTTATTAGATCTTGAATCAGATAATGAATAGATTACTGAACAAGAGGAGCCTTCCCTAATGGAGGAGAACTCTTGGATGGATGTCCAAGAGTGCTTCAAGATTGATGAAGGAGATCCAAGTAAAAAAAGAAAGAGAGGTATATTAATTGCACTTGCAATCTTAAACCTTTTGTTGTAATTCTTAAAATATTTTTTTTCTCATTTAGTCACTTACATTTGTTTATTTTTAGGTCTATGAAATCTTAATTTCAACAAAAATGATAAAGGAAAAGGCATTTAGATACAAGATAATGTTGAAAAAGACATTGGAAATGATGGTGATACAGAGGAAGAAGATGGCAAAGGAATAGTCATGTTGGATGATGACAAAGATAATAGTGATAGTGATGATATTAGTCTTAATGAATAAAAATATCATTATTTTTGAACTTAGCAATTTATGAGTTTTTTTATTTATTTATAAACTTAATATTATTTTTGATGGAGAATAATATGATTAAATATTATTAAATTAGTATTTGAGCAAATTTTAGTGGTATATATTTTTTTATATAATATATTTTTATCTATGTTTATGAATCTTACGATTCGATACAATTTACAGTTTACAATTCAAAAATCAATAGTTTGATTCATAATTTGAATCGCAATTCGATAACTATGCTTATATTAAGTGAGATCTTGGAGCCAAGATATTGATTTACAAGAATTGCTTTATTATGCCACTTAATTAAATCATATGGGAACCTAAAGTTTTAACTTGCTTGTATATGACTTAAATGAGTATAAGTATGGTTCCTTTGACAATTTTGTGTTTCACTTGATGTGTCTAGGCCAAGCAAGTGAAATCTCCCTCAAGTGTAGGTGCGAAGCCAAGAGTTAAGTCAAGAAGCAAAAGAGAATTAAGTGAATTTTTGTATAAAGGTAACTTTTCATCTATTCTTACATATATATGTTAGTTGTTTGATTGGTCTTGGATTGTTTATATGTCTTATTTTCTAATTATGTATGTTATTGATTGATTGATGATCATATACAATTGCATGATATTTGATTGCATTTGGAATTAATTTGGCTCTTGAATGAGTGAGGTTGTGCCAAAATTTCTTTAAATTGGATGAAGCAAAGCCAAAGGTTTTAAAATGTGGGTGAGAATAAGACAAAAGTCTCAATTATGAGTAAAGCTACGTCAAATGTACTTAAAAAAGAGTGAGGCTAAATAAAAAATTCTAAATTATTGGGTGAGACTAGACCAAAAGCCCATAAAACTTGTTCTTACTCTTGATCAAGCTATGTGATTCCTATTGCATGATTATGAGTAATATTTGATGGTGTGATGGGCATAATTACTTTCTTTGATCTTGAGTATACCTATGTGCTTAAATGATGAATGAGTTATTGAAAATTTTTTAATCTCATTATTTCCCACCCTAACCATGTTTAGATAATTCTCAAGGAAGCAAGAATAGCGAGCAAAGATCTTAAGAAACCCTACATTGACATTAGTTTGAGTTTTTATGTAATTTCTTGTATGCACATTAATGTATATGTATCTTATGAGATATAACCATTCTCACACACTTAAAAGCTTGTGATTATGATGTATAAACCATTTTTGGAGGTAAATATACGATAGTATGAAATTTTATCATGTGAGTTCTTGAATTTGTATGTATATATAATGGTAAGTGGGAATATGATTTTGAGTTGCATAGCTTTTGAGGTATGTTAGACCAGCCATATATGTTTTATTTACTATTTAAAATTTGCTCAAATCGTGATATAGCATGACATGGTTCAAAATGAACCATTTGGAACCTAAAGTTGCACCTTTTGAGCCTTAAAATGTATATGAATCAAAGTTTGACTAAATAGATGAATTTTGAGCTAAAATTTGGCAACATTTAAAACTCATTTAAAGCTTCCCATAGGGCCAAAGAATATAAATTTTGGAGTTCTATAGAATTTATTATAAATTTTTAAAGTTGGTTAAATTATGTAAATTTTTTGGTTTATTGTTCATTTGGTTTATCTACAATTTTTATGGGTTTTAGGGGACCAAATGAGCTTGTTTTGACTTGAAGATTTTAAAATAGATAGTTCTTATTATAAGTTTTCCATAACCACTGAATTTGCCCAATTTGGAATTGTGTAACTTAAGTTATGATTTCTTTCAAAATTTTAAGCATATTATGTGCCAAAGTTGTGAAATTGTGTGTATGAAGCAAATTCTGAAATTTAAGTTTTTTTTTTGGTAATATTCTAAGCCTAACAAACTTTTTTGTCATAAATTTAGGAATTTCTATAATGAAAATAATTATTTGTGCATAATTAGAGAAGTTCATGCTTCAATAACAATAAATTTTCCTACCAAAAGTATTAATATGAATAATTGTTATAAGAAAAATATGGTATAAAATGTATGTATAATCCTTGATGGTATAACATTTGTTAGGTTAAACTATGAATTGTCATACTTTGCTTATTTTATAAGGTGTAAATACAAGAAAAATTGAGTCAAAGTCATCTTGGAGCAAGATCATTAGAAATCTGTAGTCTACAAGCCTTAAAGTGGGAGTTTTGAGGACTAAAGGAAGTGTGTCACAACATAAAATTTCTAGGTCACAGTGCAAATCAAAGTAGCATATCATTTTGAACCAAAATGTAAGTGCACTGCAACATAAAGTTTTTATGTCTTGGTGCAGTTAAAAAATGTGAAACTAGTTTTGTTCAAAATCTAAGTGCTCCATGACTTGAAAATTTTATGTCACAGCATACTTTACACTTACCAAAACGAAGTCATTTTTTATTATGCTTTAGGCTAGGTTTTGCTTCATATACCTCCCCCATTTGCTACTAGCTATCATTATAGGTTATTTAAGGGTTTAAGGAGCAGCTTGGAACTTTCCATTTTTCATTCTTAATGCATTTTACTTGATCTATGTCTCTTGTCTTTCTCTCCTTACTTTTAGCAAGCTTGTAAATAGTTCTATCCTTAGTTTTAGTGTCTAAAGATTGATATAACTTGTCAAGTACCCTAATTCTCACTTTGCTCACTACCTTGTCAGTGTTTTTCTTAGCTACTTTATTTTTTTTTTTCAATTTTTATCACTCTTACACAAAGACCTCGCTTTATAACACTCTCTTTTAACCTTAATCTTATTTTGTATAGTTGCATCTTACCACCAAGATTCTTTATCCCTAAGTTTGAAGTCTTTAAATTCAACAAGTATTTCTTTTGCAATCTTTCTAATCTCTTTGGCTATCTCATCTCATAAATTATTAGCACTTCCTTCTGCCTCCTATGACCCTTCCTCCAAAATCCTTCTATGCAAACTCTTTTTTTTCTTTTTAATCACCTTTCAATTACCACTACTTAATCGTTGATATCTTATCTTGGCATTTTCTCATTACTCTCTTCTTAACTCGAACATCCATAACCAAGACCTTATATTAAGTAGTTAAGCTCTCTCTAGGTATAACTTTGTAATCTATGCAAAGTTTTCTATCCACTTTTCTTAATAGAAAAAAATTAATTTAAGAGCATATCCCCTTACTTTTAAATGTGATAAGATGCTCTTTGTGCTTCTTAAAATAAGTGTTTGTTATTGTAAAGTTGAATGCTAATGAAAAATTTAGGTAGTTTTACCTACTGCATTAGCTTTCCCTAAATCATATATTCCATGTAAACCCTTGTAACTTTCTAATGCACTCTCCACATGACTATTAAAATCCTCTCTTTAGAGAATCTTTTCTCCTAATGGTATTCTTTGAATTAAGCCTTGTAAATCATCTCAAAACTTTACTTTATGGTACTCTTCTAACTCTATTTATGCTATATAAGTACTAATAACATTAAAAGTTTCTTTTTCCATCACAAATTTTAATGATATGATTTTGTCTTCTAACTTTTTTACATCTACCACAATATTTTTTCGATACTTATTCATAATTATATCTATCCTATTTCTAAATTTAATCTTACCAATATACCAGATTTTAAAAACTGAGATGTCTACTTTTTTTGCTTTTTCTCCTACCCATTTAGTTTCTTATAAGTACATAAAATTAATTATCATCATAATCATAGTATCTACTATTTTCATTAATTTACCTGTAAGCGTACTTATATTTCAAGTTCTAAAATGAATATTACTCTTATGAACTAACTTATTTACCTATATTCATTTACGAAAATATGAAAATTCTTATTTATTTTTCACTACACCCAAGTATCGATGCAGTTGCTCTTACTCATTTGACATTATATTCAAGTCATACAATGTATTGCTTTCGGACAACGACTTAACATTAACTCTAAAATATTAATGACTTGTGGCATAAAAAATTCGATAAAATTTTAAGTTGACAATCGACTATCTAATATAACCTTCCTCTTTTTTTTTTTTTTTTTTGAGCTTGGGACTAGCTATAAAATGATTTATATCAAAGCACAACATAAGCAGAATCTAAGACTTTATTATATACAAATGAAAAAAATGATAAATATAAATGCAAATAGATAAATTATGAAAATATTTATAATGGTTAATTGGTGAAATGTGGTCCATTCTTCAACTAAACCAAATCAAATCACCCATTTTTAACTTGAATAAAATTGATTTCAATCCTATTTTTTTTAGCATTTTGGATTAGCTTACTTAATTTTGAACCCCATAAAACGTGGGTAGTTCCAAACTTATAAATAAACATATAAGTATGTTAAGCATTTTTTTTCTAGGTAGTGAAATTCACTCATTTTTAACTAGTTTATTTATTTACTTATGATTGACTTAATCTATTTATCTTTTGAAAATCAGATCTACCTAAGTAGATCTTCACCACTAAATTTGAAATATTACTGAACTATTTTTTTGTTGTAGGAATGATGCTTGAACTCAAGGATCAATCAAGTGTGGGAATTGTTTCAGGTCTTAAGAAGCTGAGGTAGCAAGTTACAGTCGTTTGCTCAATGAAAGTACCATTTGTTATGAGTATAAGTTCTTGGGATAACCATACCTTAAAAACTAGCTATTGAGGTGGGAGAACCACCCTACTTAAATACCCCATTGAGCATTCCATACTACTCAATGTGGGACTTTGACATCCCATACTACTTTGGTCTCCATCAATAGGTCATTCTTAGAAAGCTAACGTCCCAATGGCTACACTCTGCAGCACTTCACTTGGAGGTACTTCACTCGACCTTCTTTTGATCAAAACTCTCCACCGATTAGAATCCTCCATTGGTAGCCTTTTTCGGAGTCACCGACCACTAGCTCTGATACCAATTGATGGGTATCTAAGCAAGGGGGAACCTTCCCCCAAAAGCTAGCTATTAGAGTGGGAAACAAAAGTTAACTATTAAAGTGGGAAAGTTCAAGTTCTTATAAGGCCTCCCTTTTAAGGAAACCTCTCTGATGTGGAACTCATAACAATCCCACCCGCTTCGGAAGCTAGTATCCCGACAGCTGCATACTACGACACTTTACTCAACAACGCTTCACTCTACGACAGGTTAACCCCTCCACCAGTCAGAACCCTTCGCAGATAGCCTTTTTCAATTGGAGACTCTCAACGAAAACACCAATGTAATGTGTACAAGTCCAAAAGGAGAACCCATTCCAAAAGACTAGCTTATTAGAAGGGAGAGTCCATTAAACTTATAAACCCCACTTTACTTGTGTAAAAACCGACGTGCATGCAATATACATATACATGGAAGTTGACTTTTCAAAGGCATATTTGATGCTGCCACGTAGAAATTTTTTTCCTCCTTCTATAATTTCCGATATGCCCCTTTCTCATCCACTTTTTGCTGGGCTTTATGTCATTTTACTTCTAACATTTCTGCAGCACTGAACTTCCATCTCTTCGGTCAGAAAAAGGAGTAAAAAATTTGCTGGAATAGACTCTTATCTTCTCTCCTCTATTTATCGCCATTTCTGCTGTTCCTGGGTTCGATTTTCTGCTGTCTCTGGTCCAGTTTCTGCTGCTGTTGCTTTCTCCTGGCTGTGCTGCGTGAGCTGCTGTTTGCTGGTGATCTAACGCCAGAAACAAATCTTCTTCCAGGTCTGGAGTTGCTGCCATAAGTGTTGCGTTTTTGGTCCATTTTCACAGCATTTTCCTCCCCTATTTTTCTAGTTCTGAAACGTGTTTTCTGGTGTGTGTGGACAGCCGAGGAAAGTGTGCACAGAAAACAAAAAAAAAGAGGTGCAAGAGGATGAGTTGGTTGGAGTAATTTTGATTTCCTACATGCTACAAAGTATTTCCACTTTCTTATACGGTGACTTCTCTCATTTTCTACATATGCCTCCTAATCAAAGATCAAATTCTATTGTGCTTCTTACTTGCCAATTCTTGATTTTATGCTTCCTCTCTTGAACGAATTTCAGCCTTTAAAGTGCTCTGCTGCTATATACGGACACATATATATATATATATATATATATATATCTATATCTTTATATATGTGTGTTGTATGGGTATGGAGGGCATGAAATAGAGGAGTAAATGGTGGATTAATTCTTTGAAATTATGTACATATCTATAGCATGCTAAGGGAATGAAGAATAGATACTAATGTCCCTTGCTATTCCTAGAATTTTTTTTTAAATAGGCTAAACTAATGAGACAAATTTTTAGTTATTCACACTCTAAAATCTGGTGAACAGGTATTGTAGGGTATTCAGGAGATTGAGTTATAGCTGAGGAGTGGGCAGGGAATGTCGATATCATCTTAGGAGGTGAGTAAGTAATGCGGACTGTGAGTAACTCATATTTATTATTTTGTTACTAAGTTTCCTTGCAGTGCTCTAAAAATTTGAAAATCTATTTATGGAGATACATATTTAAATGTTGTATTATATACATGTTTACTGAAAATTGATTTAAACATGAAATTTTGCAAATTGATGCCTGTTGAGTTATCTGGAAACTTTGATATTGAACTGATATGGAAGGTACTCTGTCTGAAATGTGATTTGAGAAAAGTATTAAATTTAAGAGGTTATCTGTTTAGAACTCTGTAGCTAACAGCAGTAGTTATTAGCCTTGGTGCACCATGATCTGTACCTCAGCTAGCAGGGGTTTTGTTAGCCCCATGTGGGTAGCTACCACATGTGGAGTCATTTTATTTCGCAAGCAAAGTACTTTGCGTCTGTGGTTATTTTCCCCACGAGCTGTGTGCTCTGCGTCTGTTTCAATTTGGTTCTGCTTAGATACTTTTGATGCATTTTAAGAAATGATTTGCATAAGGCTTGTTTTGTGCTTAATGAATATATATATATATATATATATATATTTTTACGGGCCTTGTCCCTATATATTTTTTTTTTTTTGGGTTGGCATTACTTATTCACTGAGTGTTAAACTTACTTTTCTTTATTTATTTTTCAGAGAGCGGTGAAGACCCTAGCCTACCCTGAGCTGTCTACTAGTTGTTGATCTCCTGCTTTATTTCTTTTGGTGAGCCCACAATTGTTCATGTGGGTGTATTTTGTTATATGTATGTAATTTGTTTTGTTATGAAGAGTGTAGAATGTGACTCCACTAAATCATAGTTAGGATATCCCAAAAGTCCTAGAAGTCTATATTTTGTTATTTTTAGGTGTATTGTTGAGTTAACTGATTGTAGAAATATCGGGAGGTCCAAATTATAGAGGAGACTCTGCCGAAATTGCTACAAAAGTCACACAAAAGAAAAACTTATACATTTTGTATAAAAGTGATTCAGAAATGATACTCTTAGTTTTATAAATTATACAAAGATACAACCGGGGGGGATTTATCTGAATTTTAGTGGAGGACGCTAATACAAATCGATTTATGGTAGGGGAATTTGTTATCTTTTGTGCCAACATACTTAAAATTGTGGGTTGTGACAACTTGTGCTCCCTGATGTAGGACTCATAACAAAAAGTTGGACGTTCGATCATACAAACAATGGTGGAGCTACACATATGGCACAGGGCACCTCATTTTTTAAAAATCTTATTTATATAGTATTAAGACTTGATATTATGCCTATTATTTTTTAGAATTTTGAACTCATTGGAACTAGCATACATGACTGGATTATATAATTTATTTAAAATTATTTGACATTTTAATTTGAACTCAATAAACCTACATATATGTATTATGTATATAAACTTCCACACATAAAAAAAAAATTTACTATTATTTCAAATTATCTTTATTTATTCTCATAAGTAACTACTTCTCTCTCTCTTTTCTATTTTTATTTTTCCAAAAAAACGTTGATAGACAATTGTGAGAGAGAAATGTGAGATTTTTTTTTTTAATCTTCCTTTCTTCATATTTTTACTTCAATGTAACTACACACACACACATATATGTATATGTATATGTCAAAACATTAATTTTTGGTCAAAGTACACAAAGATAAAAGATTAAAGGTCAAACACTACACATGCTTATTACATGATTAAGATTTTTCTTTCTATTTAATTCATTTTTTTAACATTACATCATTTAATATTAATGCTACAAATTTTGTTTTATTCTTATACTACATTTGTTTAATGTCTAATTGTAAATTTATAATATTGTTAACTAATTTTAATGATAGTCTTTATTATATTAAAACATGATTTATGATAAGTAAGTTTGCAAATTTTCTAGATTTTAAATAGGAAAAATTTTCAAATAAGAAAATTGCCATTAGAGCAATATTTTTTATTTATAACTCATGAATCTAATTTCCAACAATAACAAATTGAAATTAATTTAAAAAATTTGCCATCAAACCTAAAAAAATGAATTAAATTTTTTACTCATCATCCTAACTAAGATAATATGTTTACAAAGGAGACCTCCTCCTCTAACTAGAGTCTCAACTCTACCACTGTATATAAGTGCTAGTTAATCAGTAAAATTTCTCATAGACCATCAGAAAAATGGAAATACTTAAGTGTTGTATAGAAACATGTCATTGTCCATGTTTACACTAAAGTGTACTTAACTTCTTGAGAGTCAAGCAAACTTCTCTTTTATGTGTACTCATAAAATCATATAATAACAACAATAACATAATTAAAGATCCAATTACTTTTTGACAAACTAATTTAAACTTGTTCATATCAAAGCAACAAGGCTACTATACTCACTTAGGCTAGCTAACACCACTAGCACTCCCAGTAGCTATAACTGCTAAGGTTTTGAACATTTACATAATATGACAATACATTCTTTACAACGACAGTCAAATGTACAATCACCAGCTAAAGCTAATGGACTCAAAATGCATATTCTCAACTGAGCCAGAAGAGCAAATGGCTGCAACCTCCTGCCTCATCTTCTTGGGACCTGAAACAAAAACTCCCACACTTGACTGATCTTTGAGTTCAAGCATCATTCCTGCAACAAGAAGACAATTTAGTGATAGTTCAACTTCAATGACAAAGAGATTCTTAAGTACATCTAAACTTCAAGAAAAAGAAATATCAAATCAATCATAAATAAATAAATAAGTAGGTTAGAAATGGATAGGTTTCACAAAAAATACATGCTTAACATATTTATATACTTGTGTATAGTTAGTTTAAACTACCTATCTCCTAACAGGGTTCAAATTTGATATGCCAATCCCATCTGCCAAAAATGTAGCACTAGAATCAATTTTGTTCAAGTTAAAAATGAGCAATTTGATATTTGATTTTAGTTGAAGAATGGACCAAAAACTTGCCATTATAAATACTTTCGTCATTTACATTTGTGTTTATATTTATAATATTTGTTTCTTTTCAGTTATTAAGCATTAAGTCTTAGATTAAATATTTAAAATGTATTCTTTTGATTTTTAAAAAACATTAGAAAAAGTCTTTTATTATGTAGTTTTTGTAAAAATAAATCTGAATTAATTATAATTTAAAATATTGGACCTAAATCAAAGAAAAAAAATTAAGAAGAACAAAATTAGCCGAATCAAACCAAAACAAATTGATTGTCATAATTTAGTTTGGTTAAAATTCAAAAAAAAATTGACTAAAATGAACACTCCTAATATATCATTGTAAACTGAGTTTAGCTTAAAAAAAATTTCATCAAATAATAGGTGTACATGTGTAGGCCATAGTTAACAAAGGGAATGGGAAAAACTCACTTTTCAGGTCAGGCCTTTCACCATAGTGTACATTAGTAGCTTGAGCAAGGGACTGGTAAGGAAGGCTTTCCATTTCTCTATCTGCATTGTAAGTCGTTGAAGCTGGTGACACAGTTGGTGATGACCCTTCCATGTTCTGGATCTTCTTTGCTTCTTTAGCATTATGTTTCTTATTCCAAAGAAATGCTGCACTAGCAGTAATGCCTATAGCCACACATATCACTAACATGTTCAGGAATGACCTCAAAGGGTATGAGAATATAGTGTTCATGTTATGGTCAATAGGATAAATGTAGTAACGGGTTATGATACCAATAATGATAAGGAAAAGAATGAAAGAGGATGAAATTATAGCACCAAGCCAGAGCCAATGGTTCGGGCCCAATATAGCAGATATGGGTGCATCAGTTGGATGTGGCTTGAACCATATGGCTCGAAGGTGATGATTTGGTTTATTTGGTTTGTGCTCTTTGTCTCTTGTAATATAGGCCTCAATTTGTAGCTGCAGGTTAGAACTGTCAGAGGGGGTGCCAGAGATTGGAAGGATCAGGTCTAGCATTGAGAGACATGAGGAGTTCTTGAATGCACAAATCAGTACAACTTTTGGGGTTGTCCGTTTGGATTTTGTGCTCTGATATATTAAATCACGGATGATAGAGATAAAAGGGGTGATCCCGCTGCCTCCACTCACCATCACAAGGGTGTCATATCTAGTCAAGACAAAATATCAGAGTTAGTCAGCGAAAAACAAATTAAGAGAAGAAAATTAGGAGACCAAGATTGGGCTTGGACTAAATACAGAGTCTAAACCCAAATTAAAGAAGATTGGGCTTGGATGGTCCAATGAGCTGGGCCCATATAAACCCAGAGTCTACGCCAAATTGCTTTTGAAGTGTTGTGTTTCCAAGTTACAGACCTTAGATAATTGGTTGATGCAGGTCCATAGGGGCCTTCAACGGAGACATTGAGACGATCTATTGAAGAAGACGATAGCATTTGATATAGCTTCTGGGACCAAGTTCCTTCGCTTTTGATAGCAATACTTAGCTTTTCTGGCTCCAAGTTACTGTTAGAAGTAACGGTAAATGGATGCCATTGTAGGTGGGATATGCTTGGTACATTTATAAATATAACACTTGTGGGATTATAAGTCAATCCTACGAAAAATAAAATTGAAAAAATCACAAAACGTTCTGAACAGAATCTTAATATGAAAAACTAAGCACTTCTCATAAAGCAAATGAAAGTGACTTTTGTAGTTTGTCTGTCTTTTTTCTTTAAAGGAGGTAATTTTCAAGATACTTAGAAGAGTCGTATGGCGTATGGTATATTGTTATTGCACATTCGTTAGTATTTTGTTTACAATGGCATGAGACACCAAAGATATCATAATACATAAAATATTTATTTTTGATACGACAATGAAAGGTTATTATTAAAAAAAGATATAATTAATATTTTATAAAAGTCAGCAAAATAAAATGTGATATAGCTTGAGTTATTACCATATTAAACACAAACATCTTAAAATGTAATTTGACATTCAAAATACTATACCAACATAATAGCGTACCAAAGACTTATAAACCATGAATATTTCAGAAACATAATTATGATAAAGTTTGATCCCTGTTAAACGGTATCAAACACGATGCCATGCTTGAAATAACACATGCACCCTTCATATTTTATTATGTGGTGGTGTGTGTATACTGTATAGTGCGTTGTGTGGGTCTGAGTGGCAATATTAATAATTACCATGGGTCTTGGAGAAGTTTAGTTCTAGAGTTTGACAAGGCAAGACACGAGCAGAAAGCAATCGAACTTGGCGTCTTGATTGAAGAAACCTTAGGTAACGATCGAGCAAGAAGAGGTAAAAACCAGGGAGCATAATGCATGCATAAGAGATGCCCACATGGAAGATGAAGAAGACGATGAAGAGGGTGTAGAGATAGTGAGTGTAGAAGAAGAGCTCAAAAGCTTTTCGTCTTATGCGAGGCATGGTTGCAACCCACAGCACCAAACCACAAACCAGAGATATCTCCCCTGCCAAATTCGATATCCCAATCACATCCCATTTCACCATCTGCACTCACCACAACTAAACCCATTAATTCACTCTCCATGCAGACACGTAATAAAATTTGAAGTGTTTACGTGTAATTTAACCTGAGAAAGTTGATGGGTGGATGCCCAGTAGATGACATACAAAGCGCCATGACCAGTAAAGAAAGTCATGACCATATGTCCAAGCCATATGTGATACTTGATGCAACTCTCAGATGTGAGGCCAACCAGTGGCAGCAGGGATGAGCCACGTGCCACTGGAAAAAATAGGAACACCAAGCATATGTTCCCTATCAGTCCAATCCGTGCTGCACTTTCCAATTTCTCCTGCCATCTGCCAGAACCACCATAAAATCTCGAGTCGTATTTAATACGAGCATTTAATTGAGCATAAAACATTCTTACACTTTGTCGCCGGCTTCTGCTGCTGATTCCTGGGTGATTTTGGAGAAGCTGTTATATAAATAAGAAGAAAAAGACCAAACGAGGAGAGCAATGAACATAATGATGAAGGCTAGCTCTATTCTAGACACAATGCCAAGAGGGCCTTTCACAATCACCGGACGCTTCCATATGGCCTTCTCACCTTTTCTGCCATTACTGCAGATATCAAAACCGGGTTTGTCTGGCAGTATAACATGGTGGAAATGGATCCTACACATCTCATCTATTGACTAGATTTTCCGATTTATTTTTATTTTTTTAGGATTCTTTTTTTGAAAAAGAAGTAAAATATATAATAAAAATAATCTTTTAACAGGTAACTTAAAGAAATAATGATTTAAATTAAAAAAAAGTATAAAATATAAAATTTGGACCATTTAAATAAAATTTGGATGATCCAAATTATATTTCAAAGATGTGCTCATCCGGATTCGTATAATATCAAGCTAGTAGAAACAAAGAGAGAGAGAAGAAGCAAATAAGAAACTTTAAAACTGGATTTTGAAACGGAATCAAATGGTACCTTTCCATGTTGGAGCTAGTTGCCTCTTTGGCTAAGTGGACATATACACAGCCCAAAGCAGCTATGAACAAGACAGGGAAAGAGTAAATTAAAAGCGTTGCCCCTGCCAAAAAGTAAAAATACTCAGAGCTTAGGATGTGACTACATATCAAAAGATTGCAGAAAGTCCATAAAGCTCAAATATTTTGTATATAGAACACGATATGATGTAGATGTATCATTTAGGGTGTGTTTGGTTAAGAGTTTTTGAAGAGGAGAGGAAGATAAGGTGTTTGGTCGGATAAAATTGGAGGGAAAAGGGAGGGAATGGAGTGAAATAACCCAAATTTGCCTCTCCTCTAAATTGGGGGGTTTTGGAGTAGAGGGAAGGGGAGGGGAGGGGGAAGGATGGGATGTTTTTTAAGTTTTAATTTATTTTTTTTATTTTTTTTAATATTTTAATATTTTAATATATTAATATTTAATAAAAATTAAAATAATTTTTATCAGAAATTAAAAATAAAAAAGATTGAAATTTATAATTTTTTTAAAAAAATTATTGATATAAATAACTTTTTTTATATAAAATAAAATTAAAATAATATAAAAGAGTAAATTTGTCTAAATATAATTACCTCCTCCCTGAACCAAACAATAATCTGCCCTTCCCTCTTCTCCCTTCCTTTCCAACCAAACATAACTCATTAAATCCCCTCCCCTCCCCTCCTTTCCCCTCTGTTGAACCAAACGGAGCCTTAGATGCAATTTGAAAGTGTCACGTATCAGACACGATAGGAATGTTTTAAAACATGAGTGCTTCAGAGCAAAATACTGATATGAAACACAAAAGCTAAGGGATTTCTAGTGAATGAGACCTTGTGAGCCAAAATAGGTAGAATTAGTCTCTGCCCTAAGCTCTAGACGCCATTTTTGGTAATAGGTGTTGGTGGGCATCATTATCCATATGAAGATTGAACCCAGGAACACCACTAGAGCCAGAAGCCTTATAGCGGATTGAAATGTGCAATATTTTTCAAGGGAAGGTGATCTTTTCCCCATTTCTGGAGCCATTTTTTCTCTCTTTCTTTATTTCTCTGTTTCCTCTGTCCTTTAGTCTACAGAGAAAGCAAAGTAGCGTTGTGTAGTGTGTTTGGAGAGAGTTTTCAATGTGGGAGAATCTGAGTGGAATTTAGGTATTTATAGTTGAGAATTGGAGTTATAATATGGGGTCTGATTAATTGATTATTATACAAATTGAAATTATGAAAAGGAGACCATGAAGGAAAAGAAGCATGGTTCATGAACCCCCGCAATAGTGTTTGGAATGTAAAAATTAGTAAAAAAATTTATCAAGAGTTGCGGGCACAATCCATGTAGGACTTTCAGTTCGTGTGGCTCGTTGAAATTTGATATATTTTGTTTTCTTGCTCAAATTTGACATAACTTGAAGGTCAACCCTTTCAGTTTTATAATTTGTCCCAAGTGAAAAAAGGCATGAAAGAATCAGGCATTAATGATGCCACTAGAGGCAATATTATAAGAAATCTTCTTTCATAATGGACTGAGATTTCGTGAAGCATTATTCTATTTCCGTTTGTCTTTTTCTTGTGCATTTCTATCAGTTACTTGTAATTAAGTCTGAATCTATAACTTCAACGTTGCGTTTTATAGTATATTCTCACACAATGCATGCTTTAAATTTAGATTATGAAATAAACCAAGTTTGGTTTCTTTTCCAATTTCCTTCTGCTATAATGGTGAACTTTTCCACTAAAGATATACAAGAATCTTCATATTGATTTGACGTTGGTTTTCCTTGATACAAAAGTAAATTATGGCAGAGAGAGGATGAACAATTCCAAAATAAATAAATAAATAAATAAATAAATAGAAGATGTATATACAAAATCTTTTTATCGATTAAGTGTGGATTAGTAGTAACAGTTTTAAGTTTTTAACAAAAGGTTTAGGTTCAAATATTTGATCTGATATGTATCAAAAACTTTTATTTTTTAATTATTATGGTAAAGAGACAGAATGCACATATTATTTTAGCAATCATATTCATTAATCCACTTGGTATATATAAACATGCAAAGCAAAAGGCTATTTTATTTTAATACTATAAAAATATTTGTTATTTGTTAGATCCCATTGAGCCAAAAGCAATAAATTTAGATGATATATATATATATATATATACACACACACACACATAGACGGTGTGTCGACTTGATCCAAACTAAGACACCCTCTTTTTTTTTTGTTTTTTGTTTTTGTTTTTGTAAATAAGAAGCCAGTTCAATCCCATTTAGGTTGAGAGTCGGGTTGCACGTCAGCGTGACCAGATCTATTGATTTAGTGTTATTCAACTAATTTGGGCCAAGTGAAAAAAGAGATTCAGTAAGGTTGGACTCGGCCAAGTGAGAATATAAAATAAAGGTTAAATTAATATTTTGGCCTTTTAACTTTATTTAATAGTTCAAATTGGTTCTTTAATTGTAAAGTTTTAATGATCCCTTAACTTTATTTAATATTTTAAATTAGTTCCTCAACTTTAAAATATTTTAAATTAATCTCTTAACTTTTAAAATTTTATTTTATTTAATGTTTCAAATTAATCCTTTAATTTTAAAGTTAAGAGATCGATTTGAAATATTTCAAAGAACTTCTCAATTTAAAACATTTATTTTAATATGAAATATTTAAAGAAAGTAATTTGAAAATATATAAAAAATTTTTATAAATAGATAAAATTATGGAAAAGATTATACAATGCACTTTTTCAATTTAATTACTTGAATAAAAAAACACTTATTATAAAATTTAAAAAACTAGAAAATACTTTAAAAAAATCAGTAGAATAAAATAATTTAAAAAATAATATTTATTTTGATTTGAAAATCCATAGCTAATACAATTTTTATAAATATTTCATATTAAAATCAATATTATTTTTAAATTATTTTATTTTACTGATTTTTTAAGCATTTTTTAGTTTTTAAAATTTTATGATAAGTGTTTTTTTTTTTTGCTCTAAGTGATTAAACTAAAAAAGCACTTTTGCATAACTTTTTCAATAATTTTATCTATAAAAAGAACTTTTATATATTTTCAAATTACTTGTTTTAAATATTTCATATTAAAATAAATATTTTAAATTGAAAGATTCTTTGAAATGTTTTAAATTAGTCTTTTAACTTTTAAAATTAAAGGACTAATTTGAAATATTAAATAAAATGAATTTTTAAAAGTTAAGGGACTAATTTGAAATATTTCAAAGTTAAGGAAAGACTTTGAGACATTAAATAAAATTAGGGAACTATTTTGAACCATTCAAAGTTAAAGGATCAATTTAAAATATTAAATAAAGTTAAGGGATTACCATACTAACTTAACCTAAAATAAAAAATAATATAGGGAGTAAAATGAAAAAAAAAAATCTTTTTTTTTCATTTTATAATTTTAGTCAAAAACTTTTAAACATACTTTTCAAATTATAAATAATCATAAAGTCAAGGCATATGTTAAGCCCCTTCTAATTATAATTGTCACATCAAAATAAAAGAATAAAGGAGACAAGGTGAAAAGTGTGTATTTTTAGAGTTCAAAGCAAATATCTTAAAATTAAGAGAGTAAACATGCATTTTTCAAAAAAAATAAATAGGTTAACTTGTCACAATGTTTTGTATCATGTTGGTCTTGAAAAATTATCTAAAATTTTTAAAAAAAAAAAAACCCAATTGGACCAACAAACTCCAAATTATTGCATTTTGAAATTCCACCATCTATGCTTATATTTTCTTTTTGTTTTCTTTTCAAAAGTCACTACATAGATCTCCCAAAAATGTATTAAAATGAGTGGTCATAAGGTCAAAATAATCAAATAATTACAAAAATATAATCATTTAAAGTTTTGAAGTTTTACTGATGACTCCTTAATTTTAGTATTGTATAGCATATTTTATGATTGAATAAAGAGTTATATGATTCTTTCTTTACATATTTTGTATAGATTTTTATTCAATCAGAGTAAATAAGTAAAATATATTATTTGTAGTAATTTTTTGTTTTCATTTTACTTTGATTTTGATCTCAAAATAGGAATAAGGACTTGCTGAGAAGGAATACAGAAAAGAAGAAAGTTAAAAAATCAAGAACAAGTTGTTCAAGTCTCCTTGCTATACAAGGATACTAATTCATTATAACGAGTTCGTGGCTTATACAAAATTTGGAGAATTTCTAATAATAGCATAGACTGTGGCAAAAACATTTAAAGTCTAAAACTGATAAACTCTCACAATAATGAGAGGTTCTCCTCGTTATAGTAAAACTCGTTTACTAAAACGTATAGCTTCAACTTTTGGGTATAAAACCTGAAGGGCAACTAGGGATTCGATAATTTGAACTTGGGGGGAGACCTTCTGAAGAGAAAAATGTACAAGGGAGCTAGGATTTGAAGACAAGAAGTTTGGATTAAAGATTGAAGATCAAATCAACACATTCTCACTAAGTTTTCTTATCTTCCCATTTCTTCTTTCGTAAATTCTTGTTTTTTCAAATCTTTTGTTGTTTTGCAATGTTTATAGCCAACATTTTCACTGTGTTTTCTTATCTTCCTCATTTCTTCTTCCATGAATTCTTGTTTTTTTGAATCTTTTGTTTAGTTTGGAATATTCAGAGCCATGTGTAGCTAGATTTAATAGATCTTAAGTTTACTTGAACCTATTGCCATATAATGGAGATTTTGTATAGTTAATTTGGTTTGATTTTTTATTTGAGTATGTAATTTAGATATTTTTTGTTCATTTAAGAGTTTGGATATCTCTTTCATGGATTTGGAGTTTGAGATTAGTTCTTGAGAAAGGGAAATCCTAATGAACTATTAGATTTAGCAACTTAGGATTAGGTTGAACCCTAAATGGTTTAAAAGAATTGAGCATAATTAACCTAATTAATTGTAAGAGAACTTTGTAATTAAATAGGATAGAAGTCAGAGCGATTTGAGAAACACTTAAACTCACTTTAATTTCGTTACTCTCATATCACTAATTAAACTAATTAACTGAGCAATTCAATTTTTGGCAATAAGGGATAGTAACCTATAATGCTTCTCAGTGCTAATTCTCATTAGAACAATCCTGAACACTCAATTATTCTTCTAATTTCATTTTTATTTTATTACACTGATATTTTGGTGTTTTTCCTGACTTAAACGAAAGTGAAATTTCTTTGTCCCAACTATATCTAAATCAATCCCCTATAAGACGACTTTGATCCACTATACTATATACTCGATTTGTACATTTGCGAAATCTATTGTAAAATTAGTAATTATCATTTACCCACACAAAAAAAAGGCAAAATCCAATTTAGGTTCAGCTACTTGAACCACCCAGCCGAGCTTGGTTTCAAATTGAGCCAAACCCAAATCAAGCCAAACATTAGACCTATTTTTTTCTATTCGATTTAAATTGAGTCAAATTCTAAGTCAAAGTTAAACCTGACTCAACCCAATGCCATGTGTATCCTTAGCTAAGATTGATTTTAGTAGGTTAGAGACGGTGTGAGAGAATTGTGGAAAAAATTGATTCCAAGGCGATTATGATTTATAAGTATGAATTTCAATATAATATTAATTCCTTGCAATTGATGGTTATAGCCCAATGAGCTTGAAAATATAAAGTAAAAAGATATTAATTGTTAAGAAAATATGTATTCAACCCAAAAAGGAAATTTAAAAAAGGTATTGATTATTATGTAACAAATTATTTATTAATAAAAATTAACATATAATAAATTTATTATTTTGAAAAATTAATATTATACTAAAAATTAATGGTATTAACTAATATTCAACCAGCCAACAATGCATTGAATGTTACATTCAAATAAGTGCGATGGTTTATTGACTGAGATTGGAATTATAAGACGAAAAGTATTCATTGTTAAAAATATACATATCCAACCTGAAAAAGGAATAAAAGGGTATCAATATTAGGTAATATGTAATTTATTAATAAAAAAATTGACATATAATAAATTTATTATTTTGAATATAAGGAATTAATTATATTAATTAATATTCAACCAACGAACAATGTATTGAATGGTATATTCAAAGAGATGAAGCACAATGGGATCTTGGGAATATAAAAGGAAGGGTATTCATTATTGAGAAAATATGTATCCAACCATAAAAGGGAATCCAAAAGGGTATTAATTATTTTGTAATAAATAATTTATTGGTAAAAAATTATCATATAATAAATTTATTATTTGGAATATAACGAATTAATGTTATAAATAATGGCATTATTTCACCAAAAAGAATT
The DNA here is from genome assembly GCA_032878935.1 of Erythrophleum fordii. Taxonomy (NCBI): domain Eukaryota; kingdom Viridiplantae; phylum Streptophyta; class Magnoliopsida; order Fabales; family Fabaceae; genus Erythrophleum; species Erythrophleum fordii. The sequence goes on along the minus strand of JAVQMF010000047.1, from coordinate 14,259,948 downwards.
TATAGTATTAATTAATATTCAACCAGCCAACAATGCATTGAATGTTATATTCACAAAAATGAAGCGGAGTGACCTATACCGAGCTTGGGAATATAAGAGAAAGGGTATTGATTGTTAAAAATATGTATCAAACTAGAAAAGGGAATCCAAAAAGGTATTAATTGTAATGTAATAAATGATCTATTAATAAAAAAATTAACAAATAATAAATTTCTTATTTTGAATATGACAAAATAATGTTGTATTAAAAATTAATGATACTAATTGATATTCAACTAGCCAACAAATAATGCATTGAACCTTATATTCAAAAAAAAAAAAAAAAGAATTGCAATGGTCTATAAAAGGAGCATGCAGATATAAGAGGGAGGGCATTAATTAGTATCATTAATTCAAATTTTTTTAATACCACATAAAACTGTCATATTCAAAATAATAAATTTATTATACGTTAATTTTTATTAAAAAATTATTTATTTCATAATAATTTTCCTTTTTTTTTTTGGCAAGATACATATTTTCTTAACAATTAATATCCTTTTTCTTATATTTCCAAGCTGAGTCTATAGACCATTGCACTTCAATCATCTTTTTGAATATACCATTCAATGAATTGTAAGTTGGTTGGATATTAATTAATATCATTAATTTTTTAATATAACATTAATTCCTTATAATTTGTGAGAAAATATGTAACATACCATTAACTTTCATTCTTTCAAGGTTAGTTTTAACTTTGGGTTACATTTTTTTTTTGGCATCAATTTCATCTTATATATTTATAAAAATTCTCAATATCTTTATATTTTGCTAATATCACCCAAATTTTTAATAAAATTAGCTAACTAATCCAATATGAAGTTGTTAAGGAATGCAAATATAAATTTTAAATTGCCAACATAAATATCTTACATATTATCTCACATAATAAACCTAAAACAATGTCATTACTAGCCTTTCTCTTCTTCTTCAAGGATTATTAGGAGAGATATCAAGGCATATATCCATGTTGGCATAATAATATCTGTGTTTGCATTTGTGAAACGTGTTTGACAAGTTATTTAGTTTAGTTAGCTATTAGATGCCGTTAACAAATTAGGAAGACATTAAAAATTTTTATAAACATGTAGTATAAAATAAACTTAAAAAAAATGTACAACAAAATAGAATCTTCAAACTTAAGAAATAAAAAAAAAAGATATTTTTGCCTAAATAGTTTCATAGATTGGTAGTCAAAGTTAAAATTATATTTCACTTAATCTTATCTTCAGTTAAAGAAAAATAGATTTTTTTATTATAATTTTTCATTGTTACTTGTTTCATGAGGAACTTAACATTGGTACATACAGCAAAAATCAACAACTTGAAGAGGAAATCACCAGAAAATATGATAACAATAATTATTAATTTAGATATTATGTAGTGTGATTTGGTTATGCAATTGCAAACTAACTTCCGTTGACCCAAATGCCAAAGCCAAACTGAAGTGTCCCTCGCTAATGCAATAATTTAAACAAATCCATATTGTTAAATGCTAATCTACGTCCTACCACACAAATGCCCCTAATCTTAAAACCAAAGGACAACGAAATGTTGCCTTTTATTGACATGAAGCATGTCTTTCTTCCCAAATATTCTCAGCCTCTTTTTTATTTCCTTCCACATTCATACATCATTCATATAAAAACTACGCCGACTTCAACTATAATACTCCGAGAATTCTTTTTTTTTTTTGGAAAAAGAATAATTAGGAATATAATATTTATCAAAAGGTGAAGCTGGAATAATTTCCGGCGTCCAAATAGGGGGAAAATACTGTGTCTTATTAACTGAAAAAATGCTTTTGAATTTTAATATGGACCAGAAAAGACTGGAAGCCGGTTTTAACTTGCAATTTCAAACACGTCTTACCAGCAACGTTGGTCCAAAGTACAGGAGGTTTGAAAAACTTGAACTCTGAATTATTAAAAAAGAAAAAAAAAAGAAAAATCTTAATCTCATTAAAATCAAATTCATTTGAAAGTTGAATAGTGAAGCTGAGTAGCTGACAGCACGTGAACGTACTGACCAATTGAGATGTTTTAGCCGATTGTCAATCATCTTTAGTTGGTTGCCACACACATGATATCAAATTGAATCTAGATTGTTGTAATAGCAAAATTTTGGCCCTAATAGTTTAGAGAGTGCCAGTGCTCTAGTATGACATTTTAGGCCTAATACGAATTTTGTTAATATGACAAGTATATAATTTTAATAATAATATAACTTCATATCTAATACTACAAAGAATCTATACTACAGAATCCAAACGCACTAGTATAAGAGTTTCTAATAATAATGTGATAAATGTATAAATTTTGTAAATAAATATATAATTTTTAATTAAATTATACATTTATCATATTTTTTATAATAAAAATATAAAATTTTAAATTTAAATCTAATCCTATATATATTCCCAACCATTTCTTCACCGCGTGGCTTAATAGAACATATTTGTAACCAGTAGGCTTCCTCTTTTTATTTTTATTTCTTTTTCTTTTTTTTGTTGGGGGGGGGGGGGGGTTTGGGTTCAATTCCCGTTAGTAGTTCTTTATCGGTGAGTATTTACTCATTATGATAGACCTTAGTTGGGAGTTAAAACATCATTTACCAAAAAATCAAGTTATAGCCAGAAATATTAGATGCAAGCATATTTGATATTCTTATCCATCAGGTAAACTGTATGTTTGGACCATAACACTAAAAAATAATTACAGCTTGATATCACTACTAATACTACCAGGTTTCTGCAAATTACTCAAGACATTTTACCCCAACAAAGAACATACATTTGAGGAAATTATAGTGAGTGATTATCACACACTTGGATTCTAAAATTCATATTGAATCAGGGCCGGAGATAGCTCTACTATAAAAGCACAGCTTTCAAAAACACATCATCCACAAAGCACCATAATCTCAAACCTCAGTTCACAAGATTAGCTTTAATGAAGAAACTTCAAAGGACCTATATTAATTTTTAACTCATGAATCAGTGATAGTCTCAAAGATTCATGCCATAAAAAACTCACTACCATTTCATTAGCCAAAGAGACACATGAATTAGAATGAAAAATCTCCATATTAAGCCCGCTATGAGTAACATAAGGTATCACAAATATACCAAAGACCAGTCCCCAGACCCCGATGAAGACAAACTAATATACCTTCTATAACTTGTGAAAAGCCAACTCCAGCCTGATCCATTACAGATATTGTAATTTGGCATAAGAACCAAAGTGAGCGAGCTAGATTTCAATAGAAATATAGTATTAAATCACATGGAATCCAAACCTAAGTTTTGACAAAATAAAAATCACCCCTTAATGATAGTACTAAGAAACAAGTTCAGATACTCTCATTTTAAAGAGTAAATTGACAGTCATTTTAGGAGAGATAAGAGAGAAAAGAGAGGGTGGAATGAAAAGAAGAAAGTCAACTCCATACATACTCTCATTCTTTTGTGTCATTTTTTCTTTTAATTGCACATATCCAATACTACAGAGAACCCATACGTACAAGAACTCAATTCTGTCGCATTACTAGAGTTTGCCAAAAATTCAGGAAATGTTGCTTGTACAGGGTCCGACTGTAATTATCATTACATGGAAACGGTATAGTCCTACCATAGAACATCTTAAAATGTGAAAATATAAAGAGAATAACAGTTCAGTTATAAATTTAGAGAAATAAAGTGAAAACTTAATTTTTAACAGACTAATTACAAGTTAATATTCAAGAAACATTGAATGGACAACTCTTCTAATATAAAAAATATTCTTTTAAAAAAAACTTTGATTTGTATTTTGAACTTTCAGATTTTTCAGAACTTTCCCCACTCTATTCTCAGTCCTCAATTCTCAATCTCAATTAATGATATTTAAATAATATTTTGGAGAAAGAAAGGAAAAGACGAAATTCAGTCCTTGTAGATAGAAACTACTGATACTTCTCAAGCAAGAGTTTAAATAATTCCTTCTCTTCATGTATATTAAGGAAAATCAAATGTCAATTGCCAGATTCTGAATGATTGTAACATCAAATCTATTTGAGCCAACAGTCTAAGGGATACGATATCCAACTGAGCTCCAAAAGTAATTGTCTATGCACCCACACACACTACAAAAAATCTCTCTTTTTGTAGCAACTTTTAGTGGCGACTAAAAAGGTTGTTACCAAAAGATTCACTTTCAGCAGCGACTTTCAACAGTCGTCACTAAATATTGACTTTTAGATACAAACTTAAAAATTAACCCCTTAAATTCTAACCTTTAGTGGCGACTACTAAAAGTCGTCAACAAAAGTCTCATTACCAAGTATCATATAAGTAGGGCCAACTTGTGAGTCAATCGATGATGACTAAATAGTTGCCACCTTTGATAACTTTTGGTGGCAACATTGAAAGTCATCACAAAATATATCAATTTCAAGTATTCTGTAAGTGGGGTTTGCTTGTGATGATATTGATGGCGACTTAATATTTGTCAGCAAAAGACGACTTTTGGTGGCGACTATGGAAAATTGCCATGAAAAGTCTCCATTTCAATTTTTTTGTGAATAATAATATCGATGGCAACTAACTAGTTGTCACCAAAAGTGACTTTTTGTAGCGATTATTAAAAGATGGCATTAAGAGTCTCTTGTCTCAAGCATGTTGTGAGTGGGATTTGCTTGCAACTAAGTAGTTGCTAACAAAAGAGACTTTAAGCAATGTTTATTGTGATAATATTGGTAGCAAATATATAATTGCCACCAAAAGTGGGTTTAGGTGGCGATTATTGAATGTCACCCCTAAAGGCCCCTTCTTAAATATTGTATGTGTGTGATTACTAATTGATTACTACTAAAAAGTCATATTGGATAACAACTTTGGTCCCTTTATTAGATATGTTGTGTCTAGGAGGCTACACATAAGACTATAGGCAATAACTAATTGGTTGGCACCAAAAGTCACTTCGATGTTGATATATATATATATATATATATATATTACTTTATATATATAATAAATTTAAAATAATTTAACTTAAGTCATTTTTAACATGAATTATAAGTATATTATAATGTAATAAATATATAAATAAAATATAGATAATTTTAAAAATAATTTTTTTAAAAAAATATGGATAAGTTTAAAATAAATTTATTTTCTTCTATTATTTGTTATTAAAAAAATATAAAAGGTTATAATATTATTATAATAATACATTGTTTATAAATTAAATAGTACAATATAATGTAATAATGAATTATATATTATATAATAATAATGAAATTGTTTATATTTATATGTATATTTTTCCTTTTATGTGTGTGTATATATATATTTGAAAGGAGTGTTAAAAAAATAGCTTTTAGATAGCCATTATATATGTGTATATATGTGCATGTGTAATTGAATTAATTGTTATGGGCAAAATAACGATTTCTCTGGTGGTGATGAGGGAACAATTTCAAAATAGACATTAATACATTGATGAGAGAGTTTATGCGATAAAATATTTGGAAATATGTAATAATTCACATTTTAATAGATTATAAATTTGTTTTGGAAATTGTAAAATAAATTGAAGATAATGTTGATGATGTGGAATTGCGCGGATGGATTCAAATAAATTTTTTGGTTATTAATTAATGGGTGAAATTTGAAAGTTGATAATGACTTGAAATGGGCCATGGTACCAATAAGAGTCCAAAAAGCAAGACCTGATATATACGATGGATATGGATAAGTTTTATTCAGTTTGTCAAACAAAAAGTTGTGCCAGCGCAAGACTCGCTTAAAATGTCCCATGACTTATCTTTAAAGATATTATTTTGGTTACAATACTAGACGATTGAATTCAATTTTTTTATTAATTATTTGTATTTTTGTTGCATTTTTAATTTTTAATTAATTTTAACTTAACTGAAATTTGAATTTAAATATTTCAATCTTAGATAGAACAACTCTAACGTTATCGGGCCAAAATGATACAAGATTTATCCTCTCCTTTTATATCTCAACCATTTTATTTTACTGTCTTCTTAAATCTACATTTTCTTTAATTTTACTATACTACTTCAAATTACGTTAATTATTATTGATATTTATTTTGGTGAAATTTGCTTATTGCAGAGATTTATTTTCTCAAAAAATAAGAGGTATATATATATTTAATTTAATAATATATGTATGAAATATTTATGTAATTTATTAAATTTAAATAATTGCTTTAGTTTATATAAATATTATTAGTTTAGATTTATAAATGAAAATTAAAAATTGTGGTGGTAATAATAATTTAGGTGATATAAAGAAAATGTTATTTATTTGGTAATAGTTATTTTTTTAATATTTTTATTATGTTAAAATAATAAATTGTTAAGTATCATTGATTTATTTTAATTTCTAAGGATATTATTTTTTATGTCAATTTAATTTAAAACCTTTTTATAACATGCGTAAATTAAATAAAAATCAATTAATTCATATATTTCTATATATTCATTTAATAATATAATATTAATAAATAAATTAGTACAAAATAGATTATCAATATTTTATAATTTTTTTATTAATTACATATTTTTATTTATATATATATATTATTTATATAATTATATATAAATTATAATTATATAAATATAATATAAATTAAAAATTATTTTAAAAAAGACACCCTTCACGTGAAAGGTGTCTGTCACATCAAAAAGCCTTTCACGTGAAGGATTGAAATAATATATATATATATATATATTATTTAAAAGATAAGTATGAAAGATAAAGATGAAAGATATTTTTAGATAAAGATATCTATTTTTTTATTTTACATATATTTTATATCCTTATATATATTCCATATCTTCTCCTTTTGTTTTTTCAATCCTCATATTCAGATTTCTTTCTTATGCTTCTTTTCTTATCTTCTCTCGCATTCTCTCTTATATTTCAAAGGTAAGTGATATTCTTACTTATTATACTTATTTAATTTTATTATTGTAATAAGTTTTAAATTAAATGCTTTATAGTTGAGTATATATCAAATCAAATTATCGATGTGAAGTAGCAAGTGAAACTATGATGCCTACACAATGAAGCAACGTGAAGGAGGGAGTTTATTTATGCCTACAAATAATTTATATATAGATAAGAATATATAATATAAATTACTAATATTTATATTTTTTTTAGATGCCAAGAAAAATATCACAAGGTGAATCTCTTTATCTTCAAGTTTGTTAAGGATGTGAAGTTGAGAAAAAGTTAATCAGAACAAATGAAACAGAGTAATATTTTTATTAATTATTTCTTTTTCTAACATCTATTTACCATGTATTTTAGTTATATGCAAATTTAATTAAAAGAATTTAATTTATTTTTTAATCAAATTTATACTAGATGGTCAGATTGTTGGAGAATATATTCTTGCCATTATACAATACAATTATAATGGTCCATATAATTGTCTTTCAGAAGTTCCTGAACCGGTCAGACAATTATGGTTTAACGAGTTTGGGGTACAATTTAATGTTATATTATAAATATATATGTGGTATAAATTGAGATATTTGTAATTAAAAATAAGTGAAAAAATTTATTCTTGCAGAAATATTATTGTTGGATTCCAAAACGACATCATAAAATTTATCAAGTATTTTTGCATCATGTCAAGAATAAATTGAAGAACTTAATTGGATATGCACGAAGTTGAGGAAAAAAGCCAAGCTGGATCAGAGAAGATATATGGGATAAATTGTGTACTGGTTGGAATAGTCTACAATTCCAACAAAGAAGTGAAAAAAATAAAAAAGTAAAGCATCTAGCTCTAGTTCTAATCCATCTCTTCATGTTGGAGGTACTGTTCCAGCAAGTTATTATTGGGAGGAGCTTAAAAAACAATTAGGTAGAGCACTAACTCCAGCTGAGCTTCACTATCGTATCCATTATAAAAATGGCAAATGGATTGATAAAAAATCAAAAACTATATTTGTAAGTAACATTTTATATTCAATATATTTTTAATTTTTATTTATCAATAATATTTACTAATTTATGTTTTATGATTTTTTTAGAATTAATTTTATTTTTTATTCATCAATAATATATTAATTCATTTTTTATGATTTTTTTTCCAAAATGAATATATCAAGCTTAAAGGTATAGATCCAAATACTATAAATATTCCTTTTATGGAATCAATATCTTCACAACAATTATCTGAAGAAATAAATCTTTTGATGTAAGTATCTGGAGGAAGAAAAAGTGGAGGAATGATCTATGGTCTTGGAAATATGTCACAAGAAATAGAAAGAAATCCAATATCTGGTTTTAAATACAAAGTGCCAGATTATGACAAGAGATACGCAAGTGATGTTAGAGCTATATTTCCTCCAGATGAAACACATCCAAATATTGGCCCATTACATCTTGATGTTGGCACTGTGTTACGCCCATATAATTTACAATTTCAAGAAAATAAAATAGCTATTCAAGCCCTTCAAGAAGAGATTAATATATATAAGAGTTATAATAATAATAATAATAATATATAAATTTTTATTGTTATATTGATTTTTTATAATTTTATTATTAATTATATATAGATCTTTGTGTATTGATATGATGTTTCAAATATAGTACACTGAGTTTGATTAGATTGATATGTTTGTATTTTTAATATTTGATATTATCTACATATATATATATATATATATATGTATATCTTGTACTTTGTGCTTTCATAAAATTTATTTTATCTCTCTCACATCCTCCCTTCCTCCGTCCCTCTCACACCTTCATTTTCATTATCTCTCTCCCACGCTCACTTGTCATTTGGGGCAACCAGCATCATCAACATATAAATTACAACAAGTAAGAGTAGTTTTCTTATTAATTTATTTTGAATTCATGTTTTAAAAAATTTATTCACATAAATTTGTTGTATTTTACAAATTAATTTGTTGTTTTTACAAATTAATTTATTTAGATGTATCAACGAGAATCATCCCTCTAGGAGGGGTCGCTCACGATCTCAACATACTATTTTGGAGTCTCAAAATCCAACTCTCGAGTCCCAAAGTCCAACTTCAATTCAAAAACAATTTATTCAACCTGAAGGCGATGAGTTATTATTTAATTTTCTAATATTATTTCAATTTATGTTAATTTTAAGTATTTGTATAATTAACTAATAAAAATTCAATTTTTGTAGATTTAAACCAAATAATAACGAAGTTCGAGCAAGGATAATAAATATTTTTAAAAATAAATATGAAGGTCCTTGGAGTAGTTGGAAAGATGTTCCTTCTGAATATCAAACATTATGGTTTGCTGAATTTAAGGTAAATTTTGTTTCTTATATTTTTTTTATGCAATCATAATATCATGTATTTTATACTTTTATAATTATAATCTTTAATTTTTTTAGAAGTATTATGAGTGGAGTTTTGACGACAATGATAAAATTTGGAAGAATTGAAAAAAGAAAGTGGTTGATCGACTTAGAGATTTAATTGGTAAAGCACGAAAGACAGGAAGAAAGCCTAATTGGATTAGCGAATCCATTTGGGAAGAATTGTGTGATGGAATACTTCAAAATATCAATCACTCCGAGAACAGATGAGGAAGAATAGAGCTTCTAGTTCTGAGTTTGGTTCATCATTACATACTGGGGGATCTATATCAATGCTTGAACATGCCAAAAGATTGGTAATTAATTTTATTTTTATAAATATTTATTTATAATTTTAAATATATATTTATCTATTAATATTAATTTTTATTTTGCAGGCACAAGAATTAGAAAGGCCACCAAGATATTCTGAGGTCTTTTTAAAAACTCATCAACATAAAGGAGTTTGGATTGATAGAAAATCTCAAACTGTTTATGTAATTATGATTTTATTTTTAATTTATATTTGTAATTATAATTTTATTTATAAAATTTTTACTTATTTTGTTATTTACTTTTCAGGATGAATATATACGTCTTAAAAATTTATGTGAACGCAGAGGAGAGAGTGTTTTAGAATTAGATTTATGGCTACAGGCTGCTGGAGGAAAAAAAAAAAGGTTCAGTTTATAGTATTGGGAGTATGTCTGATAATACATTAGGAAATCCTATGTCTGGATATACTGATACTTAATATCCATCATATCCTCACTTTTCGTATATCCAAGAAATTGTGAGAAATGAATTTATAACTTTGGCTCAACAAACCCATGATGCCCAACTTGAAGAACAAATATTACAAATTGAACAGCTTCGACAAGAATTAGATGAATTCAAGCCTATTGTTCAACATCTTTCACAACAACAACATCAAGATGATGCTAGGCCAAGTTCCTTTTATAGACCATATATTTCTCATTTAGATAATGAGAATATAGATGATAATGTCAACGAGAATGAAGATAATTGTTAAATTTTGCAAATTTTATGTAATATAATATATGTAATTAAATTTGTATTAGATATTTTTTCCTATTTTATTTAAATTTAATATTTTTATTTCATAACTTATATAATATTATATATTATTTATTTATTCAATAAATTTCACAATTTATTAACTTCTAATATGTGTGTATATATATATGCACGCGAACCAAACTTGCTAACTTGACCAATTTTTTCATTCCTTTCTATAAATTTCAAGCTTTCGGCATGATTAAACAAACTTTTGCTTATTATTATTATTAATTCCGATCAATTCCATTTTTAAAAATTTTTATACCAGTGCGTTTATTAATTATTATACTAAATATATGTAAACTAATTTTTAACAAGATAAAATAAAATATATAATTATTCATTTATTAATAAACTACATTTTTAAAATTAAATTTATAAATATTTGCAAATTTATTAACTTTAAAAATTAAATTAAATTGAAAGAAAATATTTCTTGCCATAATTCTGTGGGAAAATCCGACAGAATAAGCGACATAAATTGCAGTAGGAAAAAATTGCGACAGACTTAAGGTAAAATGTATGAAATTTTGATAAAATTTTAATTCAATATGTGAATAGTGCCTTTCTACGATGGATCTGTCGCAAATACGGACATTCTAAATATTATAAATATCTATTAACAATAAATGTATATACTATTTATTATTAATTCTAAATATTATAAACATTTACTAAATTAATTCCTACAAACTATTAGAGATTATTTATTAATAACCATCAGAAATGTAATTTTTTAATTTTTAATTTATATTATATTTATATTAAATAATTATTATAGAAATTATTTTTTAACTATTTTAAATCAATTAAGTTATTAACATTATATTATATTAAATGATTAAACATAAAAATAAAACTAAAAATAAAAATAAAGATGAATAAGGGTATTTTTTTTAATTTATTTGTAATCCAAAAAGAAAGCATGAACATGTGAAACAAATGTGTAGGATAAAATGCCCTATGTATTACAAATTGGAAAAATTAGAATTAGAAAATTTAAATTGAAGGCTATAAATCTTAAATTTTAAAAATTATTTTAAAGAATTTAAAAATTAAAAATTTAAATTACATAGAAAAGTACTATAGTTCAAGATATCAAGTTAAAATTTTTTATCTTAAAATATTTTACAATAAATTTAAATTTTAAAATTTTTTAATACAAATTATTTTTAACTTGATATTTTCATTATTTTTTCTTATAAATATCTTGATTTGTTTAACAATTTGTAAATTGTTTTTTATAATTTTAAAATTTTTTTAACTTAATATCTCTCATTAAATTTTTAACCATATTTTATTAAATTTTGATCATCTAACCATCATATATTATTTTAATATTTTAAATATGCATGATTAGAAATAAAAAAATAAATAATAAAATTAATTTAAATAATATATATACATATATATATATATATATATATATATATATATATGTATATATTACGTAATGCAACATATTGGTATGTTAAGTTGTTTAATTAATGTAAATCATATACATTCAAATATTTAAAATAATATATGATTAACAACAATGAAAAAATTCAATAAAATACTAATAATATTTAATTAAGTATTTATTATCAAATTTTATATTTGAAATTATGACAAATAAACTTTCTTTTAATAAAGAATCAATATATGAATTATAAAAATTCCCACATATTATGTTTTTATTAAAAACGAATTAACAGTAATTTTTTTAAAAAATTTCACTTAATCTTATCATTTTTAAAAATCCACTTGATACAATAAGCTTTGTATTACACTAAGCCAAAGTCTGGCATATCATGCTCCAATGGAAGCCAATAGCTAGGCTCGTCGTCTTAAAGAAATCATATTTTATTCGCAAATGACATACCAGTGTGTTGATTGTAGCTTTTTCTAAACTTCATTTTGGCATCTCTTCCCCCCAAACTCTGAAATATCGAAATACTATGGCGCGATGCTCCATCCCCTTGTCTTCATCCCACCCTCACTAGATGGCCTTAGATGATCAGCATTGCTTGATCTTGCACACGCCATTATTGATTATTCATCCAATGTGAAGATCATGCTCCAGTAAATGGTAAAACTCATTTCCCCACCCTAAAACCCTAGAATCTATAAAACCCCAAAATCTTTCTTCTTCTTCATCTTTATTGGTTTCAGTCAAAAAGCCTTATTTAAGGGTACTTCCAAGGTCTGTTGTGAAAGGGAAGTCTTGCTTCAGTTGTGCCATAAATCATGGTAAAAATTTCATATCATAAATTTCTATTTTACCCTCCTTTAATAAGATGCTCTGTTTTAATTTTGTTGCTTCTTCTTTGAATGATAAGGGGTACAATGCTTCTTGTTTGAGGTGGTCATGGTTTCATGGGTTAATGATATGTAGGGTTCACTACGCTTTAAGTTATTCAGTGTTCTATTTGGATTTCATGATGAAACCCCACATGCTTACTAATAAAAACAAATAGCATCTATTAATTTATTACTCATTTTAATTTTTTCTTTACTTACCCTGTTGATCTGAATCACATTAGCTTTTTCTCTGAAAAGTTATGATTTATGTCTTGTGCTACTTTGTTAATTCATAACAGGGCCCACACCAAAAGGTGTTTGGATACTGATGTGGGTACTTGGACTTACCATATGTATATATATATAACAAAAACTATTTGTGTACTATGTGTCATGCTCTAGATTCTAGAGGAAGCAACATCCATCAATTGTTTTCTGGATTTCATCCAATCTCCTTCATGTTTTACATTAAAGCATAAATCTGTTTCCTTCCAATTATAATATCCTATGATACAGATACTCAACTGGAGTTTTGTATACTTGTTGACTGGGGACCATTAAATTCAAGAACCTGGCATAGCAGAGAGAATTATGTAGAAGAAAGGCGAGATTCATATGAGTAGGTTTTGCTGTGGCTCACCTCTAATCTCTATAAATTCTCTATAATATAAAAAAAAAATGTATTGGCCAAATTCAATCGTCTTTGTTGGTTATAATATGGTTCTTGAAATGACATTTTTTTTGTTTTTCTTTTTTTTTCCTGGATAATAAATTGAATATTAGAAAGTTCGTCCTTACAATCCTCACATACAATATTTAAATATAATGCACATTTTCCCGTCACATTAATATTCCAATAAAAAGCCATGTATGGTGGTCTTCCCTTTACTTATGTGGTTGGTAGTTAATGGAAACCTTAATTCTTTGATATATAATTTGGTTGGTTGAAGACGAGAGCAACCTCTATTTTTCTTTTTTCCTCTTACTATTAGTGGTGGTTGTTTAGTTGTCATTTGCTTCACTTTAAAATGGTCAAACGTTGCTACACAGCAAAAGTGACTTTGCTTTTGTCCTCTGGCCAAAGCTATTAGTACTTATCATTTGAAGCATCAATCTCATATGAAGACATCATTTTTGTAATATATAATATGGGTAAATCATTAAAATTTCATTCAATTTAAAGGAATAATGAATGAAAATATAGTTAAATATAACTTTATTATTATATTGTCATTCATGCACTTACCTTATTTTAAATTTGAGATGACTTATGGGTTACTGAACTTATGCCACAATTTGTTACATGGGATGCAAGAAAATTAGAAAGCAAAGTAAAAGGAAGAAAGAAAAGGAATTGTGTGGCACAATAGAGAAAAGTAGCCACCATCTGAGCTTAGCAATATAAAAGAGTTGGAAAAGAAGTTATTTGACAGCCAAGAAGCTACTTCCTGTCTTCATTTCAAATTGAAGCACAAAGGTGAGCCCATTTGGCTTTCAATGCTTTCTTGATGTGATTCGTGCAAGTGGTTATATGATTATATGTGTGTTCTAGTTGGTAATATGCTTTATATAATATGATATGTGCATCACAAAGTAGGTGGAGCCGTTATTTGCAACCTAACCTCCACCTAGGATTCCTCCCATGCTTCTTATAAAATATTTTGTGTATATTTTAATTTAAACAATTGCATATATTTTTATATAATATGATATGTGCATCACAAAATAGGTGGAGCCATTATTAAAAGTAGGTGGAGCCGTTATTAAAAGTATGTGCATCACAACTATGATATGTGCATCACAAAGTAGGTGGAGCCATTATATAACTAATGGTTAAAAACTTATAGAGGTGCTCATTAAAAAAGAAATTATGGCTGTTTGACAAACATTCAGATGCATTGTTGCTCTTCCATCCCCTTACCCATTTCTCATGACTTTGGGTTTTATTTTTTTAGTAGTCAATTCTCCCAATAGGTCCCACCCCCTTTAACTTTATGTATTTGGCTGCGTGCCTATTAGCATGAGAAACACAATTGTATTTCCACAGGACATCCTTTCTCTTCTTCATTCATGTCTAGTTCTTTTTACTGGGAGTCACCACATTCTTTGCTATTTTTCATGTCTTTGGAAATAGATTTTAGATTCTCTCTTGCTCCACTGGTTTTCAAGATAGTTTATTATTAATAATTTTCCTTCTTTTTCATTATAGACTTTTACTCCAATTCATGCTTCTATTTCTAATGTCAAGTTTGCATTATAGTTGCTACATATGTTTAATTCACATTTTAATTTAAAATTCCACATGGCTCAGCGCTAAAGTATTTGTTTCAACATTTTGCAATTTTATATCCTTTTAGCGTTGCATGTTAGTTTGGAAGTCCCTAACTTAAATTCTTGTTCAAATGTGCTACGTAGCATGATAGTAGCATTGTTCTTGTTATTTATTTTAAGTGCAAGTTTTGTTTAACTTATGATTACTTGATTTGTAAGTGTAGGGAGTAGGGATGGATAAAAGTTGGCTACAAATTAAGAATAGAGCTGATCCAGTATATATCAGAGGAATAGATAATTTTTTTGAATGGGCATGTAGTCAACCAGGGGTGAATAATATAATACGATGCCCCTGCAAGGGGTGCATGAACACACATTTCAAATTGAGAATTAAAGTAAGGGAAGACTTATTGAAAAAGGGATTTTGGGATAGTTATAAGGTGTGGGACTTGCATGGAGAACAGAGGATGAGATCTGAAAATCCCCTTCCTAATTGCTTTGAAGAAATGCAAGATGATTATGTTGAGGAAGATAACATTATCGAGATGATACATGATGCTTGTGGATTTCCATTTGTGGCAGAAACGAATAGTGGTCTAGAGAACAATACAGAGCCAAATGTGCATGCAAGAAAGTTCTATAAAATGTTAGAAGATGCTGAGACTGAACTTTATCTAGGTTATAACAAAATGTCAAAGTTGTCTTTTATAGTTAGGTTACTTCACTTAAAATGCCTTAACTAGTGGAGTAACAAATCAATGGATGCATTACTAACCTTATTCAAAGATGTTCTTCCAGAGGGGGCATTAGTTCCAAACTCATACTATGAAGCAAAAAAGGTTATTCGAGATTTAGGTTTGGATTACACTAAAATAGATGCATGCAATAATGATTGCATTTTATATTGGAGGGACCATGCTAATGCTTCATCCTGTCCCAAGTGCAAAATGTCTAGATGGAAGCCAACGAGACACAAAGGCAAGAAAGTGCCATATAAAGTCTTGCGGCATTTTCTCATAAAGCCTAGACTACAAAGGCTATACATGGCAAGACACATAGCTTCAGAAATGAGGTGGCATGATGAAGAATGTATTGATGATGGTGTCTTAAGACATCTAGCTGATTCTTTTGCTTGGAAATCCTTAGACCAACAACATCCTAGCTTTTCAGATGAGTCTAGAAATGTTCGATTAGGATTAGCAAGTGATGGATTTCAACTTTATAGGAATATGAGTGCTAATCATAGCATTTGGCCGGTTGTTTTGGTTCCGTATAATTTGCCACCATGGATTTGTATGAAGCACCCATATTTTATGATGACACTTCTTATTCCAGGACCTAAATGTCCAGGTGATGATATAGACATTTACTTGCAACTAATGATAGAAGAGTTGAAAGAATTATGGGAAGAAGGGGTAGAGACATATGATGCCCACTCCCAATCAAACTTTAGACTATGTGCAGCTATCTTGTGGACAATAAATAACTTTTCTACCTATGCAAACTTTTCAGGTTGGTCAACTAAAGGCAAACTTGCATGCCCTTGTTGCCACAAAGACACATATTCCATTTCTTTACGAAACAAGTTATGTTACATGGGTCATCGTCGCTTCCTTCCAACCAATCATCCTTGGCATCGAAATAAATTCGCATTTGATGGGAAAGTAGAAAACAGAGTTGCACCTCTCCCTTTAACTGGGGATGAAGCACTTAGACAATTACAAGGATTGGGTAATGTGAGCTTTGGTAAAACTCAAAAGCGAAAGCGTGACTATCCTAAAGGTGCTTATAATTAGAGAAAGAAAAGTATTTTTTTTTCAATTACCTTACTGGAAAGACCTAATGCTGCGAAATAATCTTGATGTTATGCACATAGAAAGAAATATCTCTGATAGCATCATTTCAACAGTGATGAACATGGATGGAAAGACGAAGGACACATTAAAGAGCAGGTATGATTTGGTGGACTTAGGCATAAGGCATGGGTTGCACCCAATTGAAGATGGAAATAATGTTTTATTACCTGCAGCATGCTATGCATTATCTCCGCAGGAGAAGTTGAAGGTTTGCAATTTTTTAGCTAATTTAAAGGTACCTGATGCTTTCTCTTCAAATATTTCAAGGTGTGTCGATGTGCGTGAACGAAGAATTTTTGGATTAAAGTGTCATGATCACCATGTTTTATTACAAGACATTTTTCCAATTGCAATACGTGGTTTGTTACCTAAGGATGTGTGTGAGCCAATAATAGAGTTAAGCGACTTTTTCAAGAATCTATGCTCCAAGTGCTTAAAAATTGAAGATCTTGATAGTCTTAAGACTCAAGTTGTGTTAACCTTATGCAAATTGGAGACTATATTTCCCCCAGCTTTCTTTGACATCATGATCCACTTGACAGTTCACTTGGCAAGGGAAGCCAAACTTGGTGGACCTATTCAATATCGATGGATGTATCCTATTAAAAGGTAACCCATTTTATTACAATTAATTATCATAAATTTGTTTTTCACCACTAGTGAATGTACCATATTAGGTGTAGCTTATGTTTGTAGGTATTTACGAACACTTAAAGCATATGTTCGAAATAAGGCTCGTCCAGAAGGTTCAATTGCAGAAGGTTATTTAGCATAAGAAAGCCTCACATTTTGCTCACGATACTTGAAAAATATCCCAACCAAGTTTGATAGACCTACTAGAAACAATGGTACAATTGAGACAACTAGTAAGATTTCTGTCTTCCAAAGAAGTGGCCTACCAAGAGGGCATTCTGAATTAATCACTCTATCTCATGAAGAGTTCCATCAAGCTAAGATGTATGTGCTTCAAAATTGTGTTGAAATAGAGCCATTTATTGAGTAAGTTAACATTACTTCCCTAATATTTTATAAAGGGATAATGTTTTGTATTGCCCTAACTAACTTGTACAACGTAGGGAGCATATGAAAGAGATTGAAGCACAAGCTTCATCAATAAATGAAAGACATTACAAGGAGTTTCCTGATTGGTTTCGCGCACATGTAAGTGTTAGTCTAATTCATTGTGTTCATTTCATTACATGATCTTTTAATGGTAACAAAGAGTTCTTTATCCATATAGGTTGTCAAGTTGTGTACACAAAGACGTGCAAATGATAAACTTATAAGCTTATCGGTTGGCCCACTTAAAGTGGTGAATCGCTATTCCATGTTTATGGTGAATGGATTTAGATTTCACACAAAAGATAGTGCATCAGGAAAAAGAACTCAAAATAGCGGAGTTCTAGTAATAGGTGATGATTCTGATGTTAACAAGGAATATTATGATGTGTTGGAGCATATTTATGAGCTATCTTATGTAGGAAATAGGAAAGTATATATCTTTAAGTGTCATTGGTGGGATATGGCTCATTTGGGCAAAGGATATAAGATTGATAAATATGGGTTTACAAGTGTTAATGCTTGATGTTCATTAAATACAAATGAACCATTTGTCTTAGCATCTCAAGCAAAACAAGTGTTCTATGTGAATGACATTATTAAGCCAAATTGGCTTGTTGTAGTGAAAACAAATCCTTGTGGCCTTTTCAATATGCCCCAAAAGGATAATGATGATGATGTAAGTGGTGACCATAATGATTTGGTCACTGAAGAAGTGTATCAACAGTTGGTAGTTGACTTGACTATGGCATCTAACAATTAGGTAGAATTTGACATTGTAGTTGACTTGTTTAGAGATGATGTAGAGCCACAAAGCATCCATCAAGTATGTGAACAGCCACGAACAAGTGTACATCATGCTCGGGAGGCAAATTTCATTGATGACGATGACATACATATGTCTATGAATGAGGAAAATGTGGAAGAAGATTTTGATGATAGTAGTGACATAGAAGAGAATGAAATAGATAATAGTGACACAACAGACAATGAACTAGATGACAGTGACACAGAAGGTTCTTATCAGAATTAACTAAAGATTGATATGTGATGGTAATCTACAATAATTTCATGACCATTTCACAAAGAAATAATAATTTTCTTAATCTTTATAAAATGTTATTTGCATAGTTATGTTCAAGCATTTTATATATGTCGACATTAATATTATTACTTATGCTTTGCATGTAACATTGCAGGAAATGTCAGGATTTGGAAGAGATAGAGGGGGAAGAGGACACACCATTAGACGAGGAAGACATAATAATCTTGATGAAGTGACTCCAAGTGCAGGCTTCACACCACCACCACAGACACCTCAACTTGATCCACAACCTCCACAACCACAAATATAAGTTGAAAATTCTCCACAGCCTCCCCCACACCTTGTTGAAACACAACATCAAGATTCTCCATCCACACATCATAGTAGTGCTGGTACATTTCCATACACATTATATAATAACAATCAAATTATTAAACAAAGTGAAAATTCTAACTAATATTTTTTATATGGATGACAGCATCTTGTAGTACCATTAAGAAAGGTAGAGGAATTTATAGATCCTTACAAGTTGACATGAAAACAAAGTATGGTGCCAAAATCAAAGTTCAAATTGCTGAAAATGTTGCTAGAGCTGTGGGACCTGGGGCTAGGAATCTTTCAAATTATTGTGGATTGGTGCTGAGAACTACTATATCATTTAAAGATGGCGATTGGAATGACATCGTTGCAAAACATGGTGAAGAGATGTGGTTGAAGGTGAAGGTAATAAGTTACATATATTCATATAAATTTTTATCTTATATATATTATTTATATTTGGATCATTAACATAACTATTTATGTGTGTTTTAGGAAAAATTTGTACCTACTGATGAAAGGAAAGAGATAGAATTTCATAGCACTATTATGCAAATAATGCAAAATGCTTTTAGAAATTGGAAGAATAAATTACATGACCACTACAAGTTATATGCTAGTGATGAAGAGAGATTGGCCAATCGACTAAGTATTGTGGGCCTCGAAGATTGGCAATGGCTTATAGAGCATTTTCGCTCACCAAATTTTAAGGTGCTTTACTAATCATGTAGTTTAATAAATTATTACATGAATCTTGATATCTTAAATAACTATTAACTTTATTGTAGATGGTAAGTGAGAGAAACAAATTGAATAGGCAAAAGCAAACAACAAAGCACACTTGTGGCCCTAGATCATTTGCAAAAGTCGAGGAGTCTACGGTGACAATGTATATACACTCTTTATAATATTTTCTTCTTTATTATATATATATGTGCTTTCTTTACATTTTATGTCCCTTTATTATAAAAATGTATTGTAGAGAGACCCTGAAACTGGGGAGATGGCACCACCGGATCGAGTATGGGAATTACAACACACTCGTAAAACCAAAGAAAGAGAAATTGTGTGGTCGGATCCACAGTCAGAAGAAGTTCATGTATTTGTAACAACTTATTAAATTTTTTGATAAGTTAAACTATATTTTATAATCCATTAAACTAAATTGATGCTTTAATTATAGGCTCGCATCCATGAGATGGTGGTCCAACAACAATCTCAAGAAGGTGGGTCTCAGATGACCTCTAATCAAATTTTGGCTACCGTTCTTGGTGAAAGGCCAGGTTATGTTAGAGGGAAAGGTTATGGAGCAAAACCTACAAGAAAGAGAGGCATTGCTCAAGTTGATGTTGATGCTTCCCTATCTTCTGCAGTGGAGAATGTGCGTAAGAAAATGGAAGCTGACTTTGAAAGAAGGCTTGAGGCAGAGCGTGCTGAACTAAAACAAATGATGGAACAAATGATGCAAGCACAATTAGCTACTTTGATGGCTTCTATCCAACAAGTAATTTCGTGGCTTTTCCTCTTTTTCTTACCTTTTTTCATATATCCATTTTTATAAGTTTGGTATAGTTTAATACAATGTGGGTTAGCTAAAATTATAGTTTGTTTACTTTATACTTAGGTTTAGTGTAAAATTTGTTCCTTGTTTATTATTATTGCAACTTCTCTTCACCTCATGTTTCAACTACTTAAGCATAAAATTATGTTTCTAAAATTTATGTATGTTTCATATTAGGAAATTTTGTGAATCATTGTCAAATCTTTTGGTGCAAAACTTTAGGTTGTGCTAAAAATGTATTATATTAAATTTTGAATAATATGCTAAAGTTTAATGACTTAGTATTGGACTACACACATGTATAACTAGAAAATAAGATGCTTAGTATTGTAACTTAGGCTATCATGATCTTTCTGATCAATGAATTGCTTCTATGATGTATTTTGATAGACTGTTATGTTACTTTTGTAAGCTACACCCAATGGTGGAATAAGATTGACTACACATGAACTTTTCCAGACATTGATCATATGATGGTTGAAATATGGGCTTTGGGTGAATTGCTTTGCATTTCACTTGCCTTTCATTTTTCTTTAATTTTCATCCAAGAAAGAAACAAAAACAAAAAAAGCAATGATGTGGTAGCATGGTTGAATGAGTGGGTAATATATCCAAAATGTCAGGTATTGGGTTTCCTATTGGTTTAGTGAAATCCACAATCACTTTGAATATTATGTTGAAATAGACTTTTTTTACACCCATTTTTGCGTGATTTTTTTCTATATGAAGGAATTGTAATAATTTCATTGTTTTTGTAATAGATTCCTCTCAAGAATTTGGTATAGTGTGGAGTTTTTAATGAATTCTAGAGTATATATTCTTTGTTACTTATTTGCGTTTTACATAAGATGTTTGAAGAAATCAAAATGTGTCACTTAATCTAATTTTTTCATATATTGGTGTTCAATATAAAGTATTATGATATGTAAGACATACATTATTTGAAATTAGATTCAAGCTATCATTGCAAATGTAGAATCTATTTTCTTGGTTTATGAATTGTAATTCTATGTTTTTGTACCCATTTTTTTGCTATTCTTTTCTTTGTTCTCTTTGTTGACTTTAAACTATGCAATCTAAAGAACATTCTCCATGTTTGGGTTCCTTGGTATAAAATCTTGCATGATTTAGAATTCATGAATTGTAATAAACTCAATTATTAATTATCATAGTCACATAAGCAATTTTGAAATAAGTAAAGTTAACACTTTTTCATTTTGATTGGAGGAAGCAATTGTTTGGCCTATATATTTGCATTTGGTATTATGTAAACTTTCCATGAGCAAGAAATGTTATTGTGCTATCTTCTCAACATATCTATTTCATATTTAATTAATGATAAGGGCTTGATAATGTTTCTTTAATATTTCTTATTTGTTATATTTTTGTTTCTTTTTAAATCAACATAATGGCACAATATATTGTAGTTAAGTTTTCTTTATGTTCAAGAAAAATTGAGACTAAAATTTGTTTTAATGTGTATTAATTTGTTTATTTTCTTTCAAAACAGGGACAAATGCCAAACATAGCTACAAATGCTCTAAGTACTGATACAAGGACTCACGATATTAGAAATAGTTGAAAATAAATGTATTATTTATATCTAGTATTGTTCTTGTATTTTATCTTTTTGTAATGATGATACTCCAAATACTTATGCTAGGACCTTGACAATGAATTTTATATATGTTTAAAAATATTTTTATGGTAATGATATATATTTTGAAAGGTTTGATGGATTTGCTAATAGGTATTTATTGTATAATTTTAAAATTAATATTAAATATATATATATATATATACTTTTAGTGGCGACTTTTTAAATTTGTCATTGAAAATTAACTATCTGTGGCAACTATAGTGGTCACTGAATATAATCTACTGTGGCGACTATTAAAGGTTGTCACTAAAAATATTTGAATAGTAAATAGGCTTTCAGTGATAACATTTAGTAATTGCTACTGAAAGACATTTTTAGCGGCGACAAATATTGCCACTGAAACCGTATTTTTAGTGGCAACTATTAAAATTGCCACTAAAATTTTATTTTAGTGGCGAATCCCAACAACATTCAGTGGCGACTATAGTCGCTGTTGAAAGTAATATTTTAGTGACGACTTCTTTTATCGCCACCGAAACCATTTATAGTGGCGACTCCTAACAACATATCATGTTTTAGTGGCAACTTTATATATATTCAGTGGCGACTATAGTCGCTATTGAAAGTGATATTTTAGTGACGACTTCTTTTATCACTACTGAAACTATCTGCGACTAGACTATCTCCAACCACTTTACGACGACTAAAACATCGCCACTAAAAACTATTAGTGGGAACTTTGTGACTTTTGGTGGTGACTTTAGTCGCCACGAAAAGTCATTTTTTTTGTAGTGACAGAATTGGAGAAAGTCAGAAAATGATGCTTTCTCTTAATTCTTTAGGTTGAACATGCTCGTGTAAATTGAAAATTGTTCCACAGTTTATTCAATAAAAAATTTAGTTTAAGCCTATTTTAAAATAATTTGGAGGCATCCATATAAATAATATTACCACGCAATATGAAAGTTTCATACCTATTTTCAAACAGTTACAACCATGAAAGCTACAGCTTTAGAATACAGATATGAAGAAAGTAGAGGCAAAAGGTAAGCCTTACAGCATGATATATTATACACAACTAAAGCAATTTAGACACAAAATGATACTCCCTAATTAGAGTATGTTTTAGCAGAGAATTAAGGTTCAAAATGACGTTATATTGGTCAGGCTTACAAATTCTACCATTCGTTGATGGCCTAAGGTGCAAAGCCCTCCCTCATGCTTCTTCATTTTCCTTCTAGTAGCCACCAAGATCTATTGATATTTTACATGTAACTTATTTATTTTCTGAATGAAGACTGCTTATCTTAACACGGTCATCTGAAACATCCACTGGCAACCTTGACCATGGGAAAGATTCCCTTGACCCAATTATCCTCCTACGAATCACGATGGAAATGCTTAATACAATGCATACAGCAGCTACCATTTTCTCTCACTTTTAGCCTTTTCTTTTGTTCTAACTAGGCTTTTAATTTCTTTTTATCATCTTTCTTATCTATCCTTTAATATTTAGAAATTTTTAGAAATAAGTGGTTATCACAAGTTTTAGGCTCATCACTACCAAGTTTAGGCGTATTACTACTAGATTTAAGAAAATTTACTACCATGTTCAGAAACCTTTTAGAGTATAGTTACTATTAAGTTTTAAAACTGTTACTACTAGATTTAGGAAAGTTACTACTATGTTTAAGGAAGTTTACTACCAGATTTTAAGGACCATACTTTACTATTAAGTTTTAGGCTCGTTACTACCATGTTTCGGTATGTTACTACTAAATTTAAGAAATTTTACTACCACATTTAGGGACCTAGCATAATATAGATACTATTATATTTTAGACACATTACTACCAAGGCTTTTTGACTCCTATGCTTAAAAAGAATAAACCAATATCTCATATGCTACGCCACCAAAACGATTTCCCTAAATGCTTAAACTTTTTTATTATTATTAAAAATGGGTCGCTGCATCGCATTAAATATTTAAAGGGTCGCAGCATCCCTGATGCCACAACCCTTTGGATGTTGCGACCCTGCCACGACCCTTTGTTGACTGGTCACGGGTCATTTGACCCGTGACCAAGTGCAATATAATATTTTTAATTAAAATATTATATAAGATTTTATTAAGCTATATACTTAGCTAAGTTTAAGTATATAGTTTAATTAAAATTTATATAATAATTTTTATTAAGTATTATGTAATCATTAAGTATTAATAAAATTTTATGTACTTAACATATTTTAATAAAAAAGTTTCATAAAAAAGATGGAAAAAATTATATGCAAATTTTATTATGTATAATTTTTTGTTTAAGAGCTATGCATTAGGCATTTAAAAGATTTTGGATAAGTAAGGATGGTTTTAAAAAAAGAAAAATACACTCACATGGGACGCGCCAAACAAATGCAAGTCCAATTTTTTTTTCACTGTTCACACTTAAATTCATATCTGAATAGGTTGAAGAGGCGCCCACAAGCCGTTGTGAATGACAGACGACACTAAGCAGGTATCAAGGTGTAGGTTTTCACAAACCGACACATGTACGATAAATTAGCCACAACGGCTTGTGGCTGCCTTTTCAACCTATTCAAATATGAATTTAAGTGCGAATAGTAAGGAAAAATTGGACTTGCATTTGTTTGGCGCGTCCCATGTGAGTGTATTTTCCTTTTTTTAAAACCATCCTTACTTATCCAAAATCTTTTAAATGCCTAACGCATAGCTCTTAGACAAAAAATTATACATAATAAAATTTACATATAATTTTTTCCATCTTTTTTATAAAACTTTTTTATTAAAATATGTTAAGTACATAAATTTTTATTAATACTTAATGATTACATAATACTTAATAAAATTATTATATAAATTTTAATTAAACTATATACTTAAACTTAGCTAAGTATATAGCTTAATAAAATCTTATATAATATTTTAATTAATAATTTTAATACTTATGTACATAATATTTTAATTAAAAATATTATACTGCACCTGGTCACAGGTCAAATGACCCGTGACCAGTCAACAAAGGACGTCGCGACCCTTTAAATATTTTTTTAAAAAAAGGGTCGCGGCATCATTTTTAATATTAAAAAAAAAATTTAAGCATTTGGGGAAATCGTTTTGGCGGCGCAGCATATGAGATATTAGTTTATTCTTTTTAAGCATGGGAATCAAAAAGCCTTATACCAAGCTTAGGAATATTACTACTAGATTTAAAAAAATTTATGTTTAGGGGCATTACATAGTATAGTTACTATTGAGTTTTAAGACCATTATTACAAGGCTTAAAGACGTTACTACTAGATTTAAGAAAATTTACTACCGTGTCTAAGGACCTTGCATAGTATAATTACTATTATGTTTTAGGTACGTTACTACCAGGTTTAGGTGTATTACTACTAGATTTAAGAAAATTTATATTTAGGGATCTTGTCAAGTATAGTTACTATTAAATTTTAGAACCATTACTACCAAGTTTAGAAATGTTACTATTAGATTTAAGAAAATTTACTATCATGTTTAAAGACTTTAAAGAGTAATTAAGTTTTATGACTGTTACTATTAGGTTTAGGAACATTACTATTGGATTTAAGAAAATTTACTATTATGAATCTTGACCATTATTAGCCATTTTTAAAGGAAAATTACTACAAAAGGGAAAGTTACCATTTACTAATAGGAAAGTAGTCATTACTAATAGGTTTAACAAAGTTAATAAATAATTACTGAATTTGTTAACACACAAGGACTTTTAATACATATAGGAACTTTAAGGAACTTGTAACAATATAATATTATTATAATTGTAATCATATAATATTTCAACCAATCTTTCTACAATGTTCACATCTAATGTTCACATATAAATCTTTTTATTAATAACCATAATGATACACAACCAAATGGATGAAGCAATCATTTAAGTATTATATTCTTTTTTACTTCCCTTGTTTTGTTGTCAATGCAAAAGCCATTTTATCATCACAACACTTGTTAAGTGGATAGTGAACCAAGTCACACATAAGTTGACACGAAATTCATCCAATCATTTTTGAAAATCATAACTATTTACATAAGAGTCACAAACATTAGAGTATAATAGATAATTGAAAGAGAATGTCATACTATAGTATAGGTATGCATGGTGAGACCTCCCCATTCAGTCTTCAGTTTCCTAGTCCAAGATTACAAGTATTTTATCAGGTAAATACCACAATTATCACTTAACAAAGAAAGTGAGGTTAGAAAAACAAAGTACAACAAGTAATGCAAGTTCAAAGTAGCTCGCTGTAACAACCGGGAAAAAGAAAAGGAAAGGGAAAAGAAAGAAAGTGAAATCTGGAAATTTTCGGAATCCAGAATTTTTGCCAAGTCCTTTCGCAATAGCGAGAAATGGTCTCGCTACAGCGAGAGTGCATGTTCGCAATAGCGAAGGCGATTCTAGCTATAGCGAGTGCTGGCAGCAACCCATACAAAAACCAGGGAGTTGCCCGCTGTAGCGTGCGCCATAGCGAGAATTAGACTTCACTAAATGCCCAAACTCATTTCTTCTCTCATATCTGCCCTAGACTTCGACCCAAGGAGAGAAAGAGGCGTGGAGAGTGAGAGAGATCAAGAGAAGGAGGAAGAGCAAGGGAAAGGTAAGGAAATTTCCCCCATTTCTCTTTAGAACTCTGATCCCCTCCCTTTGCCCTCTCTTTCTGCGGTTTTATTTGTGAAAATGGTTAGATTTTGGGCATGGGTCAGAAGAGAGAAAGTGGAAAACACCTTTGAATCTTTGTGTTTTCTTTGAAAATGTTGTTTTCCACTACCATGGGAGCTTGAGAGAGAGAAAGGGTTGATGGCATTCTAGAGAGAGAGAGAAGACTCTAGGTTCTAAAATGTTATGAGAGTTGAGCTGATGATTCCATGTTAAGAGAGTAATTCCATGCTCTTTAATTGTGTCTAGGCTCAAGAGAAACACCTCCATCAAGGTGTGAGTGTGAAATTAAGAAGGGAGAGGAGAAACTGAAAGGGAAGGCTGGTGTTGGCTTTGGCTCCAAAGGTAGCTCTCTTTTCCACTCTTTCTTGTTGCATTCTTGGATATGATAGTCATTATATGATTATGTATATACTTATTGTGTGGAACATGTCATATGCTATTGTTTTGATGCATTGATGCCAATATGCTTGTGTGATGAATTGTGAGAATTGCTCTGGTGCGGTAGTGCCAAAAGTCCCATGAGATGGGTGAGGTGAAGCCGAAAGTCCCTTGAGATAGGTGAGACAAGGCCAAAAGTCTCAAATGAGTGAGGCCAAGTCAAAAGTCCTTAAACTCGGGTAAGGCCATCCAAAAGTCCCTAGACTCGGGTGAGGCTAGACCAAAAGTCCCTGGAGCTCATTTTTGGCATTGTTGTGATTTCCATAGCATGTACAATGTGTGTTGGATGTTGAGAATGGCTAAATGCTTATTCACATGCTTTGACTTGTTATATGCCTTGATTGTTTACTTGATTGAGTGCATGAGCTACTGAGATTCTCTGAATCTCACCCCTTCCCCTCCTAACTTAATATGCTAGGTGGAGCTCAAGGAGAACCGAGCACGCACCAAGGAGCCTAGGAGCATGCATAGATAGATATTACTTTCTTTTGGATATTTTGATGTAATTTTAATGTAAAGTGGTGCCAAGTGAATATGCACGCACTATTTTTGAGATGTAAAGGTTGTAACATGTGTATAAATATGAAAGGATATTGTATGAACTATGTTTATAGCCAAATGAATGGAAATGAGGGTTTTGCCCCTTTTGTGGAATGAATGATGTAGTGTATATTTGGCCGTAGCATAGCGAGATTTGAATGTATGATGATTTGGACCATATCGACTTGTTAGATAGACTATTTTTATACTTTTAAACTTGTCCATGAGTGGCTAAAGTGTGTAAGAGGCCATTTAGACCCGTTTTGGACCTTTGGGGTGCCAAAACCGGTAGTTTTGAGAGCTCCGTCAAAGTATGACCAGATGAGCTCCTCTTGCCATGAAATTTGGCGTGCCTCTAGAGTTTGTAGAGAGCTTCTTGGGAAGCTAAAGTGAGTAATATTCGGAGGTCTAGAGAATATTTGGAGAATTGTTGAATTTGGGAAAATGGAATGGTTTGGTCATGTACTATTCATATAGTTCAGAAAATGAAATCTGTGGCACTCATAGACCAAATGGATTCCAAATGTGGTGCAATTTAATACACATAAACTAGAAAACCAAAGTGACTTATTGGAACTAGAATCACCTAAATCGGAGGTCTGTAGAGAGAGATTGAATCGTCTGAAGTTCTGTATCAGCATCAGGGAGCTCATCTGACCCCCGTCACTGTTCCATCAGTTTTCGGGGTACAAGGGCTACTGAACTGATCTGGACTTATTTTTCTCCTCTAGTAGACATCCGTAACTTTCTGAATTGGTATAATGTGCCCAGATTGTATTTTTGTGGATTTAGTTATGAATTTTCGAAAGTCATGACAGAAAGCTGCACCAGAAACAGTGACAGCTAGACCTTCCTCCCATTTTCGATGTCAAACTTGATCCAAATGCTGAGAATTTGATTGGGAATGATTTTTTGGGTAAATTTAACACTTCGAGCTTTCTAGAAAGCTAAAGTTTTCTGCATTCCCATTTTTCTACAATTTCTTATGATTTTCCAAAGTTAGAGTCAAAATATGACTTTTGGGCCCAAGTGAGAAAATGCAATTTTTCTGGTTTTTGGCTCTATACCCGTGGCTTATGGTTTGTTTTATGCTATGTATGAGTTGTCTATATGGAGTTTGAGTTGAGGATGCTTGAGATGGGTTCACAGGACCCACGGGGCAAAAGATGAGTATATGAAACCCCGATTCATAGCATGCAAATGCCACGGAAGAGTAGGGATTCTTTGGAAATTATATGGAACCGAGCCCGGTGAGAGGCTAGGTAGTGGTAGTAGATTAAGGCGTCACACTCGCTAACATATTTGGTTGTTAAGGTAACTTAATGTCTTTGATGATGATAACTGGGTCTACTTCAACATACCTTTTAGGTTTTAGCATCGTTAAGAGTGTGGTGAAGCAATCTTTCCACAATATCACCCACACATAATATCTTATGTAACATTACCATTACTATTAACTTTTAAACACTATAGAACATTAGAACACTACAATATTACCATTATGTGGGCCATTTTCTTTTGTCCTTTGTTAGCCCTCTGACTCAATGAGTCAAAGGTGTATAGAATGCATCCATGGGGATCTAGAACAAAGTAGAACCAGTAATTAAGAAACAACATAGGAGTAAATACTTGTAGATAGTTTTAAATAAGCAACACTATGCAAGGTTATCAACCAACATGACATAAAAAATATACATAAAAGGTTTTACCAAGTTGTTGTCCATAATATTATTACCCACTTTGTTTAGCCATAAATTATCCATGACATCATCCACATTGCACTATGTTTGAGGTTTTAAAAGTTTTCTCTACACCATTAATTTCATAGACTACATCAGGTAAGAAATTTTAACAAAGGATCATTAAAAGTGACATCAAGGGAAAGATCAAAGTAGTTACCATGAAATCTTCATCCAATATATGTTGTGTGACATCTAAGTTCTCTTGCTTTTGGTCTTCTATCAGCACTCTTAAAACCACTATTACCCCTTACAAACAACCAAGTAAGGCAAGCATCAAGCAATTACTAACTAAATCATTACAATAAGCCAGGTAGGCAAAAGTCAAACTCACAAATGTGCTAATCTACTTCCTCTATCAAGGCATTGGCACTAAGCACAGGTAAGATAAAAGTCAAATAAATCAATTAAAACCTACTAAAGGAGAAGGCATATTCACTAACATAAATCCATCAAAAAAATTTATAGCTTAGCAACACAAAATGAAATGCAGTATGAACTTACTGATTCTTATTTATCTGAGCAACCCCTTTAGTGCAATATTCATAAATTTTCTTCTTCTCTTTCTCTATTCATGTGTTCATATGTTCTTCCACATATAGTGAGCCTTACGAGGTTCTCTCATTGACCTATGAGGGTGTTGTTATGCCATAACATCATCCAATTGGCTTAGGGCATCGGGTGTCTTCCTTTTCTTAAGCATAAACCCACCATCACTTCCTAATGACTCATCCAGTGAGGCATCATTTCCATCTCCTGTAGACATGTTCCTATGTGACCCAGATGCTTCTTTTCCTTTCTTTTGCTTATCATCAACCACATTACCTATTGGAGATTGTGCCCTAAGCTAATCATTGTATTCTAAACATTGTACTTTATTAAGAAATAATAGTTTTCTTTTATTACATTATTATATTTTTTGCATGTTCTATATAATAATATCCTTGGATAAATCATATTAATTATCATAAATATCCCTAGTCAATCATCATTGTGGGAATGATGATGAACTAAGACTAGTATGATTTTAATTGATGATTATATGTTAATCATGTATAAAGATACAAATCAAAATCAAAGGTACTTATTAGGGAACAAGATGCTGAATTGACTCATCATGAGATAGCTACATGAATTAAGTGATAAGCGTATCTTATGAATAACCGTGTCACCAAGCCCTTAGACTTGAGATCACTATAGTTTCCAACATGAAAAAATACTATTTTTAGCATAGTCAAAAGTCATCTTTAACCAGGTAATCATAGCTCATAAAAGCTATGATCAAGCATAGTAGAATTTATGTAGAAGAAAATGAGTGGTCAAGATTAGATTTGTCCCTCTAATTAATAGAAAGATATCTCTGGACCTTTCGATGAGTGAGACTGAGAAATATATAGCCATGCTCGAATGGAAGGATTTCTATTTATACTGTCAGTTTACACGTAGATCGAGAAAGCGAAGATCAAGTAAGATGAGGATGATATTTTTATATCTCATACTTGATCTAGATATCATGTGACAAAAGAAATGTGATAAGGTTATATGACAGGTTGTATCGGATCACTGATTCTTATATGATTTGGGTAGTTATAATGTCTTGTTAGAGGTCACTTGTAATTTGTGGGTCAAATAGTGTCATTAGCCCAGTATCAATATCATATGGGCCTATAGGGTCACACACAAAAACGAGTCAACTCGAGCCAGAATGTCCAAATTCATTGAATCTAAATTGCGTCTAGATTCAATAAATGTCACGTTCAATCTAAGGTGGAAGAATTTTTATAAATAAATAAATATATATATATATATATATAGTTTATAAAATTTGAAATATATATGTATATATGTATATTTATATTTCAAAATATATATATATCCTTTAATTAATTTAAATCAATTAGTTTTAAGTTCAAATCTATATAATAGATTTAAATTTAAATTAATATGATAATTTAAATTTAATTTATGAGATAAATTAAATTTGAATTTAGTTCTAGATTTAGATTAAATAATTGGTTAAATTTAATCTATTATATGGACTTAAATTTAAACTAATACATTAATTATGATTTAATTTAATTTGATTTAAAATAATGTATTTTAAATTAATCAAACATATCTGAAACCTTAATGAGATGTCTCTATAATAAAAAAAAAAAAGGAGGAGGTTTAGGTTTCCTAGAACAACAAAACAACAAAAGGAAAAAAAAAAAGCCCCAGAGAGAAAGCATACGAATAGTGTACGGCCGCCTAGAGAGAGAAAAAAAGAGGAGAGCATCTTCTCTACCAAAAACGTGTATAGACGTTGGTCAAAGGTGCTAGCACGCTATTCAAGTTAAGCAACCGTTTGTATGGATACTAGTAGAGGGAGTAGATCTGAAGATCAGTTCCTGAGATCTTACAAAAAAAGGTAAATATTTCTAGATCTTCTCGATTTAAATGATATTGATGGATCTATGGGAAGAGATTCAGGATTTTGATTTTCCACTGCGTGTCCCTGAATTCCCAACATTGCTAAGTGAGGTTCCCTAAATCTTACTCACAACATCCAATTCATCAGTAAGCCTCACAAATTTTGTTTGGAGCATCGAAAGTTCTTGGCCAAAACCTTGTGCAAAGTCAATAAGTCATTTATACATATCCTTAATGCCTTACAATGTATTAAAAAAAAAATATTGCATAGTAATCTAGCACCTCCAAGATAATTGGTTCAAATAGAATAAATAGTACAAGATGGTGAAATGCAAACTCAAGTGGGAATGTGCATATACCTTGGTATTAAGAATGCCCTACACTCAAAAGCAAGAACAAAGCAATTATTAAATAAACCTAGAAGCTTATAGATTCAAATGCATATATTAGCATATATAGATTGGCTTACCTAAATATGCTCCCTCTCAAGTTTAACCCTTTGTTGCATGCGATCCTGATTCTAAAACTTTACAACATTGGCTTCACGAAGGACAACTAGATCTCCAAGAGAAATATACTGGAAGAAAAAATACTAACAAAAAATAAACTTGTTAGATATTGCAAATAATAGGTTATATAAATATACAAGTTTAAGACCATACCATAAAGAATGGAGGAAATCCCCTAATGCTCTTCTTTTCTGCACTTTTACTTAAAGTTAATTTAAAGCTTATCACTTTCTTGATAAATATGGACAACATCAACTCTGATTAATCATATGAAGCTATGTGGCTAATGTCAACAATAGCAAGAAGTAATTTATCATTGACATACAAACTAGATGTTGGGCATAGCAATATCCCTAGGGCAAAAAGTACAAAGGTCGGCCTTCCCTACTAGTATTATTTATTTAAAATCCTTCATTTGTTATTCCTTAAGGTTTCTTTTAATTATAGCTTTAGCTTCTCCCTTTAAACTATCAGGTAGAGGTTGGCCACCAAGCGGCA
This sequence comes from Erythrophleum fordii, assembly GCA_032878935.1. NCBI lineage: Eukaryota > Viridiplantae > Streptophyta > Magnoliopsida > Fabales > Fabaceae > Erythrophleum > Erythrophleum fordii. The sequence goes on along the minus strand of JAVQMF010000047.1, from coordinate 14,226,608 downwards.
TGCCCATTATGCCATGGATATCCAAGGCTTTTATTGGCACTTGTTTACCTTTAATTGATAAAGACTTGGTTTGAATGTCCATAGCTTTAATAAGTCGATGCATTACTCCCTTGACAGGATGTGGAATGCTAAATCCATCAAATTTACAAATTCCATTTCCTCTATCAACCTATTAAGCACATTGTTATCTTTTATAAATTCTACAACTTCCTTTAACTGAGAGAGGGAGTACCTTATAGAACATAAATAAATTACTTATACAAAATGAACTCATTGAAATAGGGTATAGAAGGATGCAAAACTATGAATATCATTTGTTTACACTTGAACTTCCTGTGAGATGCTTCCTTTTGTGTACCCTTTGCTCTTTGTTAGCTTAATCATTATATCTTTTCTACTCACTAGGTTCAAATTTCTACCACTCTTTTAGCAGTGCGGCATTCCCTTGTAAAAAAGATGACAAATAAGATTTCATTTCCCTACACTATATTTTGGACCTCATTTGCTCTACAACAATTATATTGGCTACATTTTTAACATCATGAAACTCTCCTTTATTTTTTCTATAAAATTCATTCCTGTAAATGAAAACATACATATGATTAACTCTTAATTGAATCATCATAAATCACAACCATGTCAATGAATAGACAAAAATCATCACCTAAACTTCTACAGTCTTGATCTATATTTGTGTGAGACTTTATCCTTATCTTTTATGATGATCTATCCTGATAGTTACAAAATCAAGACCATATAACCATAGCCATAAACAACTAATGAAAACACCAATAATATCTTCTTATGTTTCATCAATGACTTTCTTAAATTCACAACAATAAAAATTTCTTCATAATAAAAACATATAAAACCAAGAATGAAGAAGATTCTTCATATTAATGTAATTGAGAATGAATAGATATCAGTTAAAAGTGATCTAAAAATTTAATTAAAAAAAAGAAAAATAGGACAGAAACACAAAAGGGGAGGGCATTAATAATAAATGAGTTACCTTTATATTTTAGGTACTTACAACCAATTTTTAAGAAATTTATTACAAAGTTTTAAGGTCATTTCTACTTTACTACTATAAATTTAGAAAAGTTACTTCTATATTATGGAGAATTACAAGGCACTTAGTTATATCTATAGGCAATATTAAATGTTATAATTTGTATTACTCACAATATAAGAAGAAGATTTGAAGGTACATTGTGCTTATTGTATAGGTTGCATTATATAATCAATTAGGACATCAGAATCATTACAATTTCTATACTCACACTCCACTAACAATTCACTCATTCATTTTTAAACATATAACTTCTGAGCCTATCTTAGAATTCTAATTGTGTAGAGAACTTTCAAGGCTTGATGATAAAGATTTAGTTTAGTCTTACTTAAAAGACAACCAATTTAGCATTTATATACCTATGTCCCACAATATACACACCTATTTTGAGTTTTAAACCTTTTTGATCCATTTTGTATTAATATTTAGTATCAGGGAATGCCTTTAAAAGTTCTTTTTGTTTAATTGGCAAGACAAATTTATGCACCACTTCTTGATATAGTTTTCAATGGGTTTAATAATCAAGGGCATTGTAATTACCCTGTGAGTATAATAGATGAAGTATACACATTAGTCTTAAGGGTGAATTATTCCTCCTTTTCTTATCTCAAGTATGCATAATCAATATTCTTTATTTCATCCTTAAAAACTTTAAAGTGTTGAAAATACATACATAATTTTAGAATCAATATTGTCCTAATTTTTCTAATTTTTCCTTCTTTTGATCCTTCGCACTCTAACAATACTCTATCACCTAAAAGAGTTAGAATACTACATTGATGCCTAAATTTCTTCAAATTGAATATTGATAATATATCTTGAACAGCAACATTCCCATAAACTTTAATTCGTGCTTCATGATTTTAAACATGAAATCATGAAGGTAGTTGTCTAATCTTATACTATTATAGGCTTTACCAAGAATAACATGTTATTGGAAAGAGACATATTATTAATGGACATGTTATTATAAAGTCCATTTCCTTCAACACATCGTAGACTATAGTTAAGTTTCAAGGCTGTTACAACCAGGTTTAAGTACATTACTGCTGAATTTTAAGAAAATTTACTACCATATTTAAAGATAGTATAATTACTATTAAGTTTTAGAATAGTTACTAGTAGGTTTAAAGACATTACTACTAGATTAAAAAAAATTATCACTAGACTTTAAGAACCATGTAAACTATTATTACTATAGTTACTATTGAGTTTTACACCATTATTACCAGGTTTAGGAATCTTAGATTTAAGGAAACTTACTATCATAATGAGGGACCTTGCAAAGTATAGTTGCTACTAAGTTTTAGAACTATTACTATTAGGTTTAGGGATGTTGCTATTAGATTTAAAAAAATTCACTACTAGATTTTAGGAAATATGCTTTACTATTAAATTTTAGGCCTATTATTACTAGGTTTAGGTGTATTACTATTAGATTTAAGAAAATTTACTATCATATTTAAGAACCTTATAGAATATAGTTATTATTGAGTTTAAGAATCATTACTACTAAATTTAGGATGTTATTACTGGATTTAAAAAAATTTACTACTAGGTTTTAGGGTCTATACTTTTCTATTAAGTTTTAGGTCTATTACTATTAAGTTTAGATGTGTTACTATTAGATTTAAAAAAATTAACTATCATCTTTAAGGATCTTGCAAAGTATAGAGTTTTAGAACCAGTATTACCAAGTTTAAGAATGTTACTACTAGATCTAAGGAAACTTATGACTAGGTTTTATGAACCATACTTTATTATTGATTTTTAGGCCTATTACTATCAAGTTTAAGTATGTTACTATTGAATTTAAAAAAATTTACCACCATAATTAGAGACCTTGTAGAGTATGTTTAATAGTGTTTCATACTCTACTGATAAGTTGACAGATGATTTTATTAAAGACCCTCTGATTAGACATAAAAGTTAAGGTATACCTAACAACACATTTCATATGTAATACATTAGGATATCAATAAGGCACTAATATAATTTTAGTTATGTCAATAGGTTTATGGTCTACAATAGTAAAAATGTATGATACCTTACATTAAGGTTAAAATCTAAAAGTAACATTGGTATGTTATAACTTTAGTGGATTTCATTTCATCATATATGTTTACTCCTTTTTCCAACTCTTAAAAATAAATCAAACTAATTTAGAATTAGGTCCAATACAAGTATAATTTGACTAATGTTTTAATAGATACATCAAGAACTTTCAAACAATATTAACAAACCATTACAATTAAAAGTGAATAAACTTATCCCAAATTAGATATAAGTACGAAGGTTTTAGACAAGTGAACAAAAATCTAAAGCACAATAGCAATCACTCAAAACTGGAAGTCAAGAATTTGCTATCTAAAATTCTAAATCCATAGTCTCTATACTTTTTACCTTTGATTGTGGTCTTTTACTACCCGAATTCCCAAAATTAACAAAAGTCAAACATATTTGAAATATGAAGTGAAAACATATAAATCTCTAATACATTAATGGAAAGGGAATTGTGAACCTTATGAACGAGGAGGCGATAAGCTCTTTTGATATTGGTGGTGATGGTAATTTGATCAAAGCATAGTAGTTTTGCCTATCGTCGATTGCTATAGCCGAAGATTATACTATAATAAGTGGGATCAACTATAACTGTGGTAGAAAGTGAATATGTAGTTGAAGGGATTTGCAAAGTACACCAAGAAATCATCGATGGAGAGCTTGAAGCGAGGGAGAAACCATTGATCGAGAAAAGCATCGATAGAAAGAAGCAAGGCAACGTTTTGATTCAACAAAAATAAGAAGGGTATTTATGTCTTTTCTGTGCTGAAATTAAGTCCTTAGGGCGTTAAAAATAATTTTAATTTTTAAGGCCCCTATTATAATTTTTGTAAAGTTTGTGTTCTTGTATCTAATTTTATGAAGAGAAAATGTGCTAAAAAAATTAAGATAAATGAAAATATCACTAGACAAAAGAGAGAAAAGATCTACATCGATGGTTTTTTTTTAATTTTTTCTTTAATTTCATAAAAAAATTTTGTGAGAATTACAAAAATTGTAATTTTTTAACTCTCATAAATTTTTTTCTATAAAAATTAAAAAATTGTAAGTGTTTTTTATAGAAAAATTACATTTAAGGGCTTGAAAGTTGTAATATTTATCTTAAAGGACTTGTTACTATTATTTTAAATAGAATTACCACTTATTTTAATTAAAACCAATGATACCCAGTAGTAACAAGTCTTTTAAAATAAATATTATAAACTTCAGGTCTTTAAATGTCAATAAACATTTTAGGAGAATTAAACTACATTTTTCTTTTTAAATTTTGCAAAAATGTTTGAAATTTTCATAATAAATTTTTGCAATAGCAAAAAAAAAAATCACTTAGCATTCTACTTTTTAATTCTTTTTATTTTTTCCCCATTATCATAGAATTTGTTATAACAATAAAAAATTACAATTTTTTCAATTCTTATATAATTTTTTATGAGAATTAAAAAATTATAATTTTTTTATTCTCATAATATATTACTATGAGAACTAAAATATATTTTCCTCTTAAGTTTTACAAAAAAATTTAAAATTCTCATAGTAAGTTATTGTGAGCATAAAGGAAAATTTGCAATTTTTTTAATTCTTATGATAATTTATCTTAAGAATAATAAAAAAATGTTCAAAGTTTATTTTTTTCTTTCATAGATAAATTTCACGAGAATTATTGGTGTCTTATTCCCACCATATCATGGCACTTTTGTCGCAATATATCTCTCAAAATTATCTCAAAAAGAACACACCAAAAAAAACTATGAGAATTTGTTACAAAAATTGTGAAAAACTTATAAATTATAACAAAAGTTTACAAAAAATTTTGCAAGTTTCACAAAAATTTTACAAAAAAAAACCTCTAATTTCTGATAATGTGTTTTATTTAATTGAACGAAACGGATTGTTATATCTCTCACCCATAGACCACATGTCATGTTTCATCTTTATTTCTCTCTTCTTCGAACTATATAATATTTATTTGAAATTACTTGAAATACACATCTTAAGGCTATCCTATTTGCCTAAAATTCAAAATTATAAAGTAATTAGATATATAACATTGAAAATTGATTATATATTAAAATAAAATCATAGAACGTAAAAGAAAAGTTTTTACTCACCCATCCTTATTATCGATTGCTACAACAAAGTAATAGTTTTTTTTTTTTTTCTCTTGGCCTGTAGAGTTGGCTCTGCCCAATTTCCTGAGGTGATATATGGTGAACCAAAACAGCCCTTCTTGAGATAATCTTTTTTTTATTTTTTTTTCTTTGGTAATACTCAAGGGTCAAACTAGATTAAGTTTGGTATTATATATTAAGACTTCCAAAGCCTCCTTTTAAAAATCTATAATGAATTGTTGCCATGGATAAATATATCATTTTTTTTCCTATAGTTTAGTAAAATTGATGAAGTAATTTTAATATAATGTCTGAAAACAAACAAAGCACAAATGTCTCTTTCAAATATCCTTTGAATTCTCGGGTCAGGAGCAGTTGCTTCACTAAAAGGAGGTAATTAATTAATAAAGCTTCGGTCGGGTCAATCCAATAGATCAAAAACATGAATATTATGATTAGCATAAAAAGGAATGTTTTGAAGTAGCTGTAGAGAGGACATCGTGGGTAATTTGAGATCAATTAATTAGTTTTAAGCTCTGCAGAGTGAGAACATAGAGATGATATATACTTCTTCGCAAGTTTAAAGTATATTACCATTATGAATATAGTTCTTTCATGTTATATTTATATGGAGAGACATGATCAACAGTTGTACGTAGGTGGTTGAATAATTCAAAATTGTGTATTTAGCATAATTTATACATTCATTGTTTAAATTAACTCATCAAAGTCTTGCTATTGGTATTGCTTTCATTCATGGTGACAGTATATTCCCGCAAGCAAAGACCCTTTATGACTTTCCACTCGAGCACGTCGTAGACTAATATCTTGCTACATTTTATGGTATATTAGATATAACAAGGTACTTATTTTGTCATTGCTGACACTAGCTAGCAATACCAATAGCAAGACTTTGATAATGCTTTTGAGATACATATAATGCAATATTTGTGAGAAATGTGGCTATAATAGTTCTATTCCACTCTTTACTCACACTATAATTATATAGCATTTCACTAGCTCTTACTCTCTGTAATATACGTGTTTCCCTTTGTCTTTTTTAAGGTAAGAGGCGAGAGCTAGCCATTGTGGTGTCACACACAAACACCCACAGACACACACACTCTCTCTCTCTCTCTCTCTCTCTCTCTCTCTCTCTCTCTCTCTCTCTCTCAAAAATAGACCAACCCCAAACAACTTGACATTATTAGAAATGAATATAAGATAGCAAAATGCAGAAGAGATGAAAACTAACTTATAATTCCCATACACGCCTCCCTATACGTAATATTTTGGAAAAATGCCAGACTTGGTAAAGCTTCATAAGTAATTTGTTATCATATTTTCTAATAAAACATATAGCATGTAAAAAAAATTGACATCCAATTCTGTAATATTAAGTTGTAAAAATTAATATTCACTTATTCTTTATTTATTTAAAAAATTTGATAACAAATACTTAAAATTGCTGGCTTTAATGCAATACATATAGCATATAAACATGAAACTGACATTGACACATCATGTCCCTATCGAACGAAAAGGTCTTAACGTAGTTGACTAAAATATTGGGTAGGCATAATCTAACTAAAATAGCTAGCCGATTATATATGTCAAGTTGTTTCTAATGTATTTTAGTAAATTCCACCTATCACAAGATTATGTTCAAGAATCTCTCCAATTAATTTGTTTATAGCTTCAGTGTCTTTTCCAATAAATCTCCGGTCTAAAAGCCCACATGTTTAGTTTTTCTAACCTACCAAAACAGAAATATAAAGTTGAACTATAAGTATCACTTTTTAATCATGAACTTGAACTATACTAAAAGTTGAGCCCAAAAGGGCGGATAATTTATATAAATATATATATACACATATATGTCATCTTCATTGTTATCATCATCTTCCTCTACACTCCAGAAGATCATTCCTTCAAACATGTAAATCTATTTTTGTCCATGTCATCATAAATCTCTTATACTTGCTAATTAGGTTGCTCATATATATAATTCTATTCGTGTTGAAAATTAATTAATTAAAATATTATGACGACCATAACGAAGAAATTAATGCTATGAGGTAGACATCCACATATTCCGAGTAATTTACAATAGTTTGGGTCACTTCAGAGTGAAAACGTCAACGTCGTCCAAGTTACTAAGTATGTGTGTATACACACACACACACACACACACCCACCGTTATGAATAGTTGCATATGTTGTTCTGTCTCCTTGTAGTTATAGGGAGAAACATGATCAACTGTTTACATAGTTGGTGAATAATTCCCCAAAAAGAAAAATTTGTGTATTTATCATCATTATATATTTCTTGTTCAAGTTCATCAAAGTTTTTTGTATTGATTGGTATTGCTTTTTGCTAAGGAAAAATCCCTCATTTTATGGTGACAGTGGTGCCCCCAAGCCAAAATCCATTTTGACTTTCCACACGTTAAATTTCATTTTTTTCAGAGTATCACTTGAAAGATTAGGATGTTTCATTACATGTACATTTGCGATGATGAGGATGGGATGATGGTTGTGACATATATCTGTCAATGAAGATAAACAACTTGCTTATCCCTTGCTCTAGAATAACTAAATTCAGATGCCACTGGGAATCTGTCTCCCTTAATTTTTTGTAATTGCTTTCACATTTTTGCTTCAAGATTTGATTATTATTAAATCTTGACCCGGATGATAATGTAATTTCTTGTTGTTGAATTTACATCTACTCGACAAGACAAGTTTAGTTGATGAAATTACTAAAATTTAAGGATAAATGGAATGGTATGTTCTATTTTAGGTTAATTTCACATTTCAATTTAGGGTTCTTGAGAGTTCAACAGAATAAAATTTCTATTATTGAATCTGATTTATGTGAAATATTTTTTTATTATCTGACGCACAGATTTTGAGATAATCTAATTAACAATGTTCTCTGTATCAAAATCCTTCAATTTACTGATAAGAAAATACGTGCATTAATTCTTCTTTTATATTAGTTTTACATTTCAATATAATCGTAAGGCGATGCATATATACTGATTCTTCTTTGACTGGCTTGTGCTTTTGTCTCTGTGTGTGTCTGTGTGTGAGAGAGAGAGAGAGACAGAGGAGAAGAGTGTAGAGCAGAGGTTTGCGCTGTTTTGTGTGCGTGTGTGGGAGAGAGGGGAAGAGAGGAGACAGAGGAGAAGAGAGGTGCGCGGAGGGGAGGAAATAAGGAAAAAGGAAATAGAAAAAATTAATAGGACTTAATTTTATAAAATTTATAATAAAAAATATTAAAAATTAAAATTACTTATAAGGATTGAAATTATTATTAACTTTTAAGAAATTTATTATTAAATTTAAAAAAATTACTATTATATTTTTAAAAAGTTATAATATAGGTAACTTTGATTGTAACTTTTTTAAAATTTAATAATAATTTTCCTAAACTCTCATAATAAATGATAATAATTTTAGTTTTTGAGAATAATTTTAATTTTTAACACCTTTTATTATAAATTTTTAAAAATTTAAATCTTTAAGTATAATTTTTTTTCAAAGAAATATCCCTCTCTTTCCTTTTATTCTAGAAAAGTATTTTTCTTAATAAATAAAAATTTGGAAAAGAAAAGACAAAAAGTGGGAGAAACCGGTAAGAGGTTGTGAAGTGGTTTTGAAAACCAGAATGCCACTTAAACTAGTTGTGTTGTGTGCGCGGATATGCTTTTTCATTTCCCCCACTTTTTTCGGGCAACCGTCCCCTTTCACTTTCATACTAGTATGTACGCTCATGTCTGCGGTCTATTAGGTTGGCCATTGATTTCACATGTATCCACTTCACTTAAACTATTTGTATTATGTGCGTGTGTGTATCCCTTTCATTTATAATCTCCACATCTCATGAGTTTTCTGGCGGGCCACTTGCTGAATGCAACGAATATAATCTCAACATTCTTAGTAGAGAAATCTAATAGCACCTGTATAATAATTAACTTTGAGAGATTAGTCAATAAAAAAGGACCTTCATTAAGGGAAACGTATCACCATCTGTTAGCACTAGGCAGCATGCATGGCCATTAATTAGCATTATAACAAGCCATAACCCACCAAATTAGATGACTAGCTATCACTGGTACTCCTCATTTAATTCAAATTTAAAGTACAAAAATGTGGAGCAGACAAATGCTTTGGTAGACACATGGGGAAGCAATTTGTGGGATGTGTTGTTATTATGCCTTTTTATTTGAAGTCGAAGTTAACATCAAGATTCCAAATTGATAACACCTATTGGAACATCTCACAAGCTCTTAATATGTTATTCTGATCGATCTCTATTATATGTTTCACTTTGATTGATTTCTTTTTTCTAAAAGCATGATTTGAGGAGAACTTGGCATTTATATCATCGTCATGTAAAAGTATATTATTGTGAAATGCTGACATTCCCAATTGAAATGGTCGGAGAAGTTAGACTAAGGCATTGCTTAAGAGAAGCATAGCCACTTGAGATAACACAGTAGAAGCTAGGGTTTATGAAGTGGTAAACGTATGAAATTAATTAAGTAGGAGACTTCGTATTTGAGATGGCAAGAGCTTAATATATTGGATTATTAATTAAGCAGGAGCTTCAACATATATACTTGATTATATATGAAAGTTAGAAAAGGAGGATCTAAGGCATAGGTAGACAACTGGAGAAGTAATTAACATTGAATTTCATTCAGTTGTTTCTTACTAGTCGAGATTGAAGTAAATGGACAGAAGGATGCTAGCTACACACAACAAACTCCGATCCGTGTCTGAAAAATCAAAGGTTTGGCATTTTGAATCCAAGACCTTTACCAAAAATCTGTGTACTACTCAGTGGAGGGAGAAATACTTTTTAATGAAACACCAGAACAACCCAGAAAAGCAAATGAAACAAAATTACAGACTACACAACCAGCAATCACCTAATATTGCGGCATCATTCCTCAAAATTCAAGCTTGCGAGGATGGGGTGAAGTCAAGATGATGATGATATGTTAATAATTATTAGTTACACTGCTAACCTTGGAGCAACCTGTTGCGTAAGACGAGAGAAGAGAAAGAAAAAGAAAGTAAGAAGTTCAAAGTACAGAAAAGAAGAGAAATCAAAACCCAGCTTTTTATTCATATTTCATAGATAGTTTTATGTGATACAATCTCTCACACGTCCTCTCCCTCCCCCCACCCCCCCCCCCCCCCCCCCCAACAAAAAAAAACCAAAAAGAAAAAGAACTTAAATACATAGCTATAGATAGATAGGCAGAAATAACAGATCATCAACAGAGAAGAATTTCTCCATTGGAACACCCGAAATTACAAAAGTACTGATCGATAGATAGATAGAAAACATAACATAACATAGTGGTGGTGATTTCTGAATCATTTCCGGCTACTTCTATTAGGGTTAAAGATGTCGGAAATAGTAGGCCATGGTTTTGCAGTGTTGTAGCTGGTTGAAGTGGAAGCAACTTATTGGCTTGGTGGCTTCTTAGTAAACGGGCAGAGCAGAGTTTGAGTAGTAGGCCATGACTTTCCGGTGTTGGAGCTGGTTGAAATGGAAGCAGCTGTCTGGGTTGGTGGCTTCTTGGAACATGGGCCTATCTTCTTTGTATCGTTGGAAATTATTGAATTACCTGCACTGGGAGGAGAATTACTATCATTTGGGTAGTTGGCCATTGATGATGATAGTATTGGACAAGGTATATGGAATATGACTTGAGGGACTTGGCTTTGACTCACAATACCAGGTTTATGCTTTTCATATATATGTCCCCATCTCTCTCTTGTCAAACTTTTAGGACGTTTCATTTGGAAGACGAAGACTTAACTACTTGTCCTTGATATCCCACGCTTTCCTCATCCCAGTCTTGCTTGTATAGCTTCTTTACTTTCTCTCTTTCTCTCTCTCTCTCTCTCACACACACACTACTTTTTTCATTACCTCTCTTTCCTCACCTCAGTCTTGCTTGTATAGCTTCTCTAATCTGTTATTAGTAATCAACATTAATTTCTAAAGGGTGCCCAGGCCTTCTTTCTTTTTTGTCCCCTCTCTCTCCTACATATTTATTGTAATTAATTACTTATTTTTTCTTTAATCTAATAGTCAGATGTAGATAGAGAGAGACTAAAAAAAATTATTAAAAGAAATTAAATTTAAATAATTTATCTAAAATTATGATTTACAATCAAATTTTATAATGGTGGTTGTTTTTGTTATTATAGTCGTTGTTTTGGATTATATTACTTGTCATTTACTGGCTTTTTAGGGCCCAAATCACATACTATTTGTCATTTACTGACTCTTTTAGGGCCCAAATCACATACGCATGTATGTAAATTATTTGTAACTTTTATATATATATATATATATATATATATAAACGTAACTATGAGAAAAGAACTTAATGACGTTACTTTTAAATGTTAAAAGATATCAAAGGGATCAAATAGGCCAAATTGACACTTCTACAATATCAGAGCGATCAAAGGTTTAACCGTCTCTTTTTTATTTCTTTTCTAGTTTTCAATGTAGATTATCAATAATTAATATAACTTCAAAAATAATTACTCTGGCCTTCGTTCTTATTTCCCCGTCTAACCAACAATTGTTGTAATTTCTTCTTTTCTTTCTTTTTTTTTTTAAATATATATATTTCATATTTGCGTACGTAAATTTCATTACGCACTTATCATCTAAAATGTTTTTTCTCACATTTATGTAAAATTCACGCATCTTTTTATGACCGATCATCTTCCTGTTGGGGCTTCAAAGACAAATTTCTACAATGGCAGAAAGTGGTGGATGCAAAGAACTAGTTCATTGCTCTGGACTTGCACGTATCAACCAAAGATAATACCAATTAAAGGTCCGACGCGTACTAATGAGAAAAAGGAGTTAAGAAGACACTAATTAACTAACCTTTTTAACCGCCATATTTGAGTTGTGGTTTCTTAACGATTTACTTTATGTATATATATTACGTAATTTTTAACGTAATAGGATTGGTGCTAGGAACCAAGTGACAAATTAAGGGTGGGGAGGGTTTTCGGGGAGGGTCCAGCCTGAAAATGGTTGATCTTGACTCGTACTGTTTAAAACTTTTGCACATTTGCTGAATAAAATTGATGTGAAATCAATGTTATGTGGGCATTTTCCCAAATGCCAAAAAGTTAAGGATACCAACGATAGAGATATAAATATTATTATAATTACATAACGGTAGTCTATATAGCCATTTCACATGCACCCACTTTATTTTTATTATTTGTATCATGGGCGTGCATGCTTCCCTTTCTTTTATAATCTCCACATCGTTTGTGCTTTTACGTGTGTAACATGTTGAATTCAATGAATCAAATAATCTTAAGATTCATGGTACAGAGAAATCTAAAAGCACCTGTGCAATAACTAACTTTGAGAGATTAATCGATAAATAAATACGCTTTAATTTAGGGAAATGTAGCACCATCTATTAGCACTCAGCAGCATGTGTGTTTACTACATGTGGTCATTAGTATTACTAGCCATAACCCATGATTGCTAGCTATCACTGTTGCTCCTCATTTAGTTCAAACTAAGTAAAAAAAATGTGGAGCAAATTAACAAATGCTTTTATAGAGAGATGGGGAAGAGAAGGCATTTTTGCTCTATTCAACATATTCCAAATCGATTTGGGCAGAACTTGACATTTATATCATTTTCATGTAATAGTACATTATTGTGATGGTGGTATTGGATATTGGTATAAGCTAGTTACCTAGCTAGCTAGCTAGGTAGGTACTTTGTTTTTTCAAGTTGTTACAAAAAAGTCATAATTAGAATCAATTTATCTATTTATTTATTTTATGCTGGCGTGTGAAAAGGAAGATGTAGCTATTTAATCCCACCAATTGCTGGCCTAAAAGCCCACATGCATGGCTGGTTTTTCTAGCCTACCAAAACAACAATATAAGGGCTAACTAGAAATTAGGGCTAATAATTTTCATAATCTGTGCAATTATGACATGCGTAGCAGAATAATGAGAAAGAAAGGCAAAAGTCAGAACTTAGGGCTAACAGCTTCTTTTTTTTTTCTGGTAATGTTGTCTTTGGCTACATCAGATGTGCTCCTTTTTAGATAATGAAATCACCTATTTCCCAAGTTTGATTTCATTAAAAAAGGGTATTAATGAATTATGTATATCTGAAAATTTTGATTCATTGTTCAAATGATTCATCTGTACAAACTTTCCTTCTAATGATTCATTACGCACTTCTTTTTACATAAAGGATCATTAAGCATACATGCATTGAAATTTTTTTTTTTTGGTTCATCTGATTTTATCTTTATCAGTGAAAAAATTAATGCAGGGTTTGGCCATTGACTATGCAATTAGTGAATAAAAATTCACTTAAGAGAGTGTTACAGGTAGTAGAGCTGCCTCACATAAAAAACCATTTTACTGAATTTTCACTGATTGGTTGCACCAGATGGCCATACATTGTATGGTAAGAGTTTTTCATCATCAAATTATTGGATAATGTCTATGATCGGCAGCTGTTCCTTATTCTCCTTTTTTTTTTTTCCGCTTTCAATTTAGATTATCAATAAATCAACATTTCAAGAAGCTCTTGCCACTTTAAAGATAGAATATGTGTGTGTGTGTGTGTGTGTGTGTGTGTATTTTGCTCTTCCCAATTATGTTCTTTCTATTTCCACCCACTCAACAATGGTACTGTCTTCTTACATTCGATTTAATTATTTATTCTCTAATGTGTTTTGTGGCATATGGACCCATCCTTTTTTGTCCCCATAAAGATGCTTCATCGCATAAAAGAAGAAGAGGAGCATCTGAAGGCAAATTATGTTCTTGATTTAGCATGGAAGGTGAAGGATTTTATTTTTAGGACTTCTAATATTTCACGCACCAATGGAAAGCATTTGAGAAATATTTCTAAACTTATCTCAAGGCTTTCATAGTAAATTTACCTTTTATTTGGGACAATATGAATTTTTCAATCAGAGCTATACTTTACATTAATGTCAATTACTTATTCTATATTTTTACCTGATACGTATTGCTTTCTGTATAATATAATAATTTACTTTTAAACATTTATGTAGTTATGTAGCTTTTTATATTAGAATAAACTTTTTGATAAGATGACTGCCATGGGGCTGATGAGAATATTCTGACTTTAAGACATGAAAACATAACGATTTCTAAAAGTACATTTGGGTAATGGTGATACTAGGGCAACTTCAAAATGAATCAATCTCATTATTAAATTAACTGTACCTCTTTAGCCATTCACAGGGATGGAAATTTCATCAAAAGTTCAGAAGTATATACAGACTATAATATTTATAGTGGAATTTTTCACCTTAATTTTTTTTTTTTGGGGGGGTGGGGGTTAGCCAGCATGTTATAAGTTTCCCGATGTTCATTTCTTTGCCATACACAATGCTACTTACACTTTGTAGATACCAGAGTCAACATGTGCTCTAGCCCACAACCTTTTGAATAGAATGATAGTTGGGCAGGCTTTAGCTTGGGTCTTTTAATATTTGGCAAAATTCAGATCTTGGGCCCAACCATGATGAGTCTAGTTTTGAATTGAAGGAGATCTTTAACTTTTAACATTTAGGAAAGGTTATAAATAACTCAACCTCTCAACAAATTGAACTCTCTATTATTTGATCGCCTCTTAAAATGCATGCATGATCATTGAATATTATTTATTATAAATCTTAAAACAATTGTTCAAATTCAGAGATAATAAGACAATAATAAATTCAATCTTCTAAGAGGTAGAGTTCTCTGTAGAAAAGCCCTTGGCTTATGCTTGGTGTGGCCTTAGCTTATTATCAGGTTGGTTAAGCTTAGTAGAAGAATTCTGCTAAATGGTGTCTTTAAATTTTAAACCAAATGCTAACGGTTTCCTCTGTTGCAGTGGTAATTACCTAAGCTAGGATAATTGTAAGGGATTTTTTAACAAAATATTACTTTTAAATGTCATATGTATTAAACAAAATGGCTTGCATATATATAATTTATTATTTTAGCTTAAATTAATTATAAACAGGTAAAATTAAAAGGTGCAAAAATAATTTATAGTAAATTCCAGATTGTTTAACCTAGTCGAATGGTGGCCCTTGCCCATAGCAAATGTTATGGCGGAGCTACACGTATGGCACTGGGCACCTCAATTTTTAAAAATTTTATTTACATAGTATTAAGATTTGATATTATACCTATTATTTTTTAGAATTTTGAACTCATTGGAACTAGCATACATGATTGGATTATATGATTTATTTAAATTTATTTGACATTTTAATTTGAACTCAATAAACCTACACATATGTATATAAACTTTTACACACCAAAAAAGAAAAAAACATTTACTATTATTCCAAATTATCTTCATTTATTCTCACAAGTAACTACCTCTCTCCCTCTTCTCTATTCCTATTTTTCTGAAACAAAGTTGACGAACAATTATAAGAGAGAAAGATAAGATGTTTTTTTTTTTTAAATCTTTCTTTCTTCATATTTTTGCTTCAATGTAACTACACGCACACATACATATATATATGTCAAGCATAAAATGAGATATGCTATTTAATTTTTTTTATAATGTCTAAGTTTCATTCAGTTGCAAAATATCTCCAAAAGTAAAGGAGGTAAAAAAAAACTTTAATTTTTGGTCAAAGTACACAAAGATAAAAGATTAAAGGTCATACGCTACACATGCTTATTACATTATTAAGATTTTCCTTATTATTTAATTCATTTTTTTAACATTACATCATTTAATATTAATGCTGCAAAATTTATTTTATTCTTATACTACATTTATTTAATGTCTAATTGTAAATTTATAATACTGTTAATTAATTTTAATTATAATCTTTATTATATTAAAACATGATTTATGATAAGTAAGTTTACAAATTTTCTAGATTTTAAATAGGAAAAATTTTCAAAAAAGAAAATTGCCATTAGAGCAATATTTTTTATTTATAACTGATGAATCTAATTTCCAACAATAAAAAATTGAAATTAATTTAAAAAATTTGCCATCAAACCTAAAAATAATGAATTAAAATTTTGATTCATCATCCTATCTGAGATAATATATTTAAAACATATTTACAAAGGAGACCTCCTCCTCTAACCTAGAGTCTTAACTCTACCACGGTATACAAGTGTTAGTTACAAGTGTTTGTTAATCAGAAAAATTTCTCATAGACCATCAGAAAAATGGAAATACTTGAGTCTTGTATAGAAACATTTCATTGTCCATGTTTACACTAAAGTGTACTTAACTTCTTGAGAGTCAAGCAAACTCCTCTTTTATGTGTACTCATAAAATCATATAATAACAACAATAACATAATTAAAGATCCAATTACTTTTTGACAAACTAATTGATAACCTCCTAATTTAGGATTCAAAAGGATTATATTTAACACTAAATTAGGGAGGTAAAATACTTTTCTCCTGATTAATATGGTTAAAAGTGTACTCAATCAAACAAAACAAAGAAAGTATTGTAATTATAATATTTTTATCAGTTTAAACCTCATTTTATGTGTAATTTCAATTTCAGGGAAAAGTAGCAAAATGTAGAAAGAGTTGAATACAAGATAAGGAAGCTGAAAATGGCCAAGGCAGATTTAACAAGTCCTCTCGCTACAGCGAGACCGCAGTTCGCTATAGCGAGATGGCATTTTCGCCGTAGCGAAGGGGAGGCTTCACAATAGCGAAGTCGTGTATTCTAGAGAGCAACTCGCTATGGCGTGAAAGTAGCGAGCGCAGCAGAGACCTGAGCATTTAAGAGAACTCGCTATAGCGAGAGTCGTTCCTCGCCATAGCAAGAACGGACCTGAAACGCACAGTTTTAATTTTCAAGCTTAAAAAGAAGGAGGAGGAGCTAGGGTTCGGGGATTCTGCGGCAGAGAAGAAGTCTGGACATCCAGGGAGGCGATTTTGGGTGATCCTTGAAGCTATCCACGCTTGGAAGGGTGAAGGAGGAGGAAGAATCAAGGGGAAACATCACTTTCTGCATCTCTATCATTCCTTTGTTTGCTTTCTTTGCTTCTTTTCATCTTCTTCATGTATTGGATTGGGATTTACTGTAGATTTAGCTATGTGTAGCTAAATTTCTTTTACCCAGAGCACTATGAACCTGATGTGAACTAGATCATTAATTATCTTGTTGACTGTGATAATTGGAGTCTTGTGTATCTTTCTCTTGCTTATTGCTTTCTTTGAGATTGGCCACCTCTTGGAATTGAATTGGGTAATTGGAATTGACCTTGAAAAGGGGATTTTGATTGGACCTAAGAGTTGGATAAATTAAGTTTAGAATTATCTAATTTGTAATTGGGATAGAAATATACCTAACTACCTTAATTAGTTTGTAGAGGGTTATAATTCTTAATGCACTCGAACCTAAATCTAAGGACACTTAGATTTTAGGGGAAAGTAGGGTTATAATTACATCGACGGACGGTTATAGCTTTTGAATCCCTTAACCCACAAGGTGAAAATTAATTGCAATTAAACAAGAAATTAAGTTTAGTAAGCATCAAGGGATTAGTGACTCTAGGTAATTTTAACCTTGGATTTTACCAAACTTTTCTTTGCCAACTAAGTTTTCTTTCAATTCGCTTTATTTTAAAATTAGTTCTAAAATCAAAAATCTCATAATTGGTTGTTTAACGTGGATAAAAGTAGGTTGTGCACTGCCTAATTGCATTCCAGTCATTCCTCGTGGGAACGATACTTTTACTTATCACTGAACTACTTGATCCGACCCGTGCACTTGCGGACACGCATAAAAATTTTTGCGATCAAGTTTTCTGGCGCCGTTGCCGGGGAATGGCTTAAATGTTCAAGTTAGAAGTGTGTAATCTTTAGTAGTCCTCGATTAACCATTAGTTAGTTAATTAGGTAGAATTTCTTTTCATTTTGTTATTTGCTTTGAACTTTTTGTTTTAAATAATACAGTTGGTTGAATTTTCCTCTACAGGTATCACAGTACATGCCGAAGCAAACCTCTACAACGAAGAAGCGCACAACGAAGAAAATTAGTGATCTTGTGGTAAACTTGAACTTTGAAGAATCTCCTTTTAAAACTCCAAATTCGGTGAGTGAAGAAATGGCTCAGGAAGGGAATGCAAATCAGTCCATAAAAGACTTTGTGGGTCGTACTATGAAGGGCACTTTCACGACCCACATATCTACTATGCTGGCACAAAAGATAACAAATCCCCTTTCCATTTACCAAGAGTATTATCTCTGACTTTTGTAGAAATTTCGGTAGAGTCCCCTCTATAAATTGGACCTCCCGATATTTCTACAACCAGTAAATTCAACAATACATCCAAAATATATCAAAACATAGACATCCAGGGAGGGGGATACCCTAACTATGATTCAGTGGAGCCACATTTACATTGTTCAGAACAAACCAATTCACCACACAAAATACACCCACATGAACAATTGTGGGTTTGCCAAAAGAATTTGCAGGAGATCTACAGCTAGTCGGCTACTCAGGGTAGGCTAGGGTCTTCAACGCTCTCTGAAAAATAATTTAAGAAAGAGTGAGTTTGAAACTCAGTGAATAAATAATGCCGGCCCTTATAAATCTTAAGGGCTAAGCCCGTAAAATATCTATATGTATATATATATTCATCATACGCAAAACAAGTCTCAAGCAGATCGTTTTCTTAAAAATGCATCAGAAGTATCTAAGCAGAACTGAATTAAACAGACGCAGAGTACACAGCTCGCGAAGGAAATAACCACAGACGCAAAGCACTTTGCTTGCGAAATAAATAACTCCACGTGTGGTAACTACCCACACGGGGCTAGCAAAAACCCCTGCTAGCTGAGGTCCAGATCATGGTGCACCAAGGCTAACAACTACTGCTGTTAGCTACAGAGTTCTGAGTAGATAACCTCTTAAATTTAATACAAATTCTCAAATCACATTTCAGATTCAATACGTTTCTCAAATCACATTTCAGACAGAGTACCTTCCATATCAGTTTAATATCCAAGTTGCCAAATTACTCCACAGGCATCCATTTGCAAAATCTCATGTTTAAATCAGTTTTCAGTAATATATGCATATAACAAAACATTTATCCAAACGTTAAAACACTGCAAGGAAACTTAGTAATAAATGAGAAATAGGGTTTTACTCACAGTCCGCATTACTTACTCACCTCTTAGGATGATATCAATATCCCCTGCCTAGTCCTCAGCTCTATCTCAATCTCCTGAATACCCTACAATACCCGTTCAACAGATTCAGAGTGTAAATAACCAGAGGAATTGTCTCATTAACTTAGCTTACCCAACATTAATGTCTATTCTCCATTCCCTTAGATTAACATATGAAAAATTAAGGTTTCCTAGGCGTTATATGAAATTTCGGCATGTTAGCCGCGGCCAATTTACTCTTAGCCGCGGCCAATTCTTCTCTGTTTAACCCCCTTCCACTGCACTAATTTCGCCGCGGCGATAGCCGCGGCGAGTTGGACATTCGCCGCGGCCAACATACATGGCGCCGCGGCGAAGAAGCCTCCTGGAGCTTCCTCGCTCAAGCTCTCGATATTGGCCGCGGCCAATACCTCCTTCTGCCGCGGCCAATTCCTCTCTGGAATCGTTAGCCGCGGCCAATTAATTAGTTCGCCGCGGCTAACTACTTCCTGGTTGACTCTCAGCTGAATCTCTCCACTTTCGCCCCGACATTCATAAATTCATCCTTCTCTCCTCCATTCATGCTTTCCATATCACACAACACCCATATACATGGTATAGATTTATCTATATGTGTATATATCCCCCTTGCACCCCTCTCTCTACACTCTCCTTCCATCAGTTGGCCACATACACATAGACATAATTCAGAACAGCAAAACAGGGGAGGGAGAACTCTATGAACGGGAACCAGAAAATGCAACTTACGGCAGCAATTTCGAACCTGGAAGAGAGTGTGTTTTTTGGCGTGAACTTCCTCAACCTCCAGCAGCAAAGTCTGATCCAGTAATCAGCAGAAGAAGATGAACTCAGGGAACAGTAGAAATGGCGAGGAAACAGAGAAAAGGAGATGAAGTTCAGTTTCTCTGACCGAAGGAATGGCTACAGGTATGGTTGAGTGCTGCAGCAATTTGAAGAAGCAATTTACTTAAAAGACCAGCTAATATGAGGGAGAGAAGGGGCATTTCGGAACTTTACAGAAGGAGAAAGAAAATCCTCTCCGTGGCAGCTCAGTTTTTCCCTTTGAAAAGTCAACCTTGCCATGTAGATAACAATTTCATGCATGCAGGGCTCTTGCACGTCGGTTCTCACAGGCACTCTATCTAGTATAGTAGTGCCAGACTTTCAAGCTGCTAACTTTGAGTTGAAGCCAGTGATGATCTCCATGTTGCAGCTCAACGGACAATTCACTGGTGAGAGGTCTGATGAAGATCCCAACTATCATATTCTGTCATTCTTGGGGGTGTGCGATTCATTCAAGCAGAATGGGGTACCAAGAGATGTGTTGAGACTTCGACTATTCCCTCTCTCTCTACAAGGAAAGGCTAAGGAGTGGTTATTGACTCTGCCTGAGGGTTCAATAGATACTTGGGATAAGCTAGAAGCAAGGTTCAGAGCTCGCTTCATTCCAAATAATAAAATAGCTGATGCACGTCGTGAGCTCATCAACTTCAAGCAGGCTTCAGATGAGCATTTATATGCTGCATGGCAGAGGTACAAGCATTTACTTCGCCAATGCCCAAGTCATGGGATGGATGACTGTGCTATTGTACAGAACTTCTGCACGCGTCTAACTCCACAAACCGATACAATGTTAGATGCTATTTTAAATGGGCGTTGGGATGAAATGCCTGTGGATGATGTTATTCAGGCATTGGACACATTATCTGAAAGTTATGTACAAAGAGGAGGTGATAGAAGGGTGAGTGCTAGTGTAGCCAATACTCAAGAAGACCCCTCTATTCCACTTGGTACTATTCTTTCCGCTTTGAACAAGAGATTCGATATGTTAGAATCTCAAGTGCAGCGAAATCAGCAAGTGAATGTCTGTTCTACTCAGGTGGCCCCAATTACTTGTGAAAACTGTGGGGATCTGCATTCAGTAGACTATTGTCCTTTGGCACCTTCAGAACCAGTTAATTATGTGGGGAACTTTCCAAAGAATCAGAATCCATACTCCAATAATTACAATCCTGGGTGGCAAAATCATCCAAACTTCTCTTGGAAGCATGGACCAACATTGAATCAACCAGCATCTTTCTCAAGCATTAAGCCTACTCAACCACCAGGTTTCACTCAACCGGTAAGGCAAAATGCACCTATTCAAGAACCTAAGACGAACTTGGAAGATGCCTTGGCGAAGTTCATTAGCATTCAAAGTAAGCAAAATGAAGAGCAAGCTCAAGTGAATGCTAGAGTTGACACCTCCTTGAGAAATCTAGAATTGCAGATGGGTCAATTAGCCTCAACAATGAATTCATTAAGACAAGGGGGATTGCCAAATGACACGGTGCCTAATCCTAGAAGAGAAGGTAAGGAAGAATGTAAGGCCATAACTCTTCGAAGTGGAAAAGTGTTGCTAGATGATCAAACACCAAAGGCGGTTAGCCACACACCTGCATCAAAGGCTGTTGTAGAGGAAGATAAAGGTGAAATTGCCATAGAGGAGACAAGTAATGATAAAAGAATAGGAGAAGAACGTGTGGATGAATCAGTTGAAAAGAAGAGAAAAGTGAGTAGTGAAGGAGTTAAAAAACAGACAGATGTTGATAAGGGTGAGAAACAAGGAGAGAAACTACAAACATTACCAAGGATAATACCTCTACTACCATTTCCTCAAAGACTTCAAAAGAAGGTGGAAGATAAGCAGTATCAAAAATTTCTAGAAATATTCAAGCAACTCCATATAAATATCCCATTCTCAGAAGCATTGGAGTACATGCCTAAGTATGTCAAGTTTTTGAAAGAGATGCTGAGTAAGAAGTGGAGATTTAGTGAATTTGAAACTGTAGCACTTACTGAAGAGTGCAGCAAAATAATCAACCCACGGATTCCAATAAAGTGCAAAGATCCGGGTAGCTTCTCTGTGCCTTGTAAAATAGGCACTCACTTTCAAGGCAAGGCTTTGTGTGATCTTGGAGCCAGTGTAAATCTTATGCCGTTATCTGTCTTTGAGAAGTTGCAACTCGGGGAGGCAAGACCTACCACAGTAACATTGCAATTAGCAGATCGGAGCTTAGCATATCCACGGGGTATAATTGAACTGTGAAGAAGATAAAGATAATCCGTTGATTATTGGTCGTCCATTCTTAGCCACAGCTAGAACTCTCATTGATGTAGAGAAAGGGCAAATAGTGATGAGATTGGGGGATGAGCAGGTGGTGTTTAACATAGACAAAGCATTGAAATATCCTAG
Source organism: Erythrophleum fordii (assembly GCA_032878935.1). Taxonomy (NCBI): domain Eukaryota; kingdom Viridiplantae; phylum Streptophyta; class Magnoliopsida; order Fabales; family Fabaceae; genus Erythrophleum; species Erythrophleum fordii. The sequence goes on along the minus strand of JAVQMF010000047.1, from coordinate 14,203,894 downwards.
AGATGCTGAAAATTGCTTCAGAGTTTCAGTGATTGATGAGTTAGCTCAAGAAAAATTTAATTCAATAATAATCCATAACCCTATTGAAGCATTATTAATAGGAGTGAAGCATGAGAACGCTGAAACTAGTCATGAGGTAGCACAAGTGCTGAATTTTTCAACTACTCGAGCTAAACATCATTGGCAAGTGGAATCTTTAGATTTGGCTTCCCACTCAGCACCATCTCTTAAGCCTTCAATTGAGCAACCTCCGATTTTGGAGTTAAAACCTCTCCCTACGCATCTGAAATATGCATATTTAGGGGATTCAGAGACACTACCTGTCATCATCTCTACATCATTGAACTCTCATCAAAAACAGAGACTGATTGAAGTACTAAAGAGTTATAAAAAGGCTCTGGGATGGACACTTGCAGATATCAAAGGGATAAGCCCTTCAATTATGATGCATAAAATCCTACTGGAAGATGATCATAAGCCATCTATAGAGAATCAGAGGAGGCTTAACCCAATGATGAAGGAAGTTGTCAAGAAGGAAATCATCAAGTGGCTGGATGCAGGAATCATCTATCCAATTTCAGATAGTGCGTGGGTTAGTCCAGTACAGTGCGTCCCTAAGAAAGGAGGGATGACAGTTGTAACAAATGAAAAGAAAGAATTGATTTCTACAAGAATTGTCACTGGTTGAAGAGTGTGCATGGACTATCAGAAATTAAACGCAGCCACTAGAAAAGATCACTTTCCTCTTTCCTTCATTGACCAAATGCTTGATAGGCTAGCAGGGAAGGAATATTTTTGTTTTCTGGATGGTTATTCAGGATACAATCAAATTTCTATAGCACCTGAAGACTCAGAGAAAACAACCTTCACCTGCCCCTATGGCACTTTTGCCTTCAGGAGAATGCCTTTCGGGTTGTGTAACGCACCAGCAACCTTTCAAAGATGCATGACATCAATCTTCTCTGATTTCATCGAAGATATCATGGAAATTTTTATGGATGACTTCTCTGTCTTTGGTGATTCATTTGAAGTTTGTTTGGGAAACCTCTCTAAAGTGCTTAAAAGGTGTGAGGAGACTGACCTAGTTTTGAACTGGGAAAAATGCCACTTCATGGTGAAGGAAGGAATAGTACTAGGACACAAGGTGTCTAAGGAGGGTTTGGAAGTAGATCGAGCTAAGACATCATTGATTGAGAAGTTGCCACCTCCTAATAGTGTCAAGGGAGTCCGAAGTTTTCTTGGGCATGTGGGATTCTATAGAAGATTCATCAAAGATTTCTCAAAAATTTCAAAGCCCTTGACTAAGCTGTTAGAAAAGGATGCCAAGTTCCTTTTTGATGATGACTGTTTAAAAAGTTTTGAAGAGTTGAAACAGAAGATAATAACTGCACCTATAATAATTGCTCCAGACTGGTCATTGCCTTTTGAGGTCATGTGCGATGCAAGTGACTATGCAGTAGGAGCTGTTCTGGGACAAAGGCGAGATCGAGTTTTTCATCCTATCTATTATGCCAGCAGGACATTAGTGGATGCTCAGGTAAATTACTCTACCACTGAGAAAGAAATGTTAGCTATTGTTTTTGCTTTTGAGAAGTTTAGAGTTTATCTGTTAGGAGCCAAAATGGTAGTGCACACTGATCATGCTGCCATTAAATATTTGTTGAGAAAGAAAGAGTCCAAACCTAGATTGATTAGGTGGGTTTTATTACTTCAAGAATTTGACTTGCATATAGTTGATAGGAAAGGAAGTGAAAACCTAGTAGCTGATCATCTTTCTATGTTAGATTCTGAGCATGTTAGTGATAATAAGCTTGTGAATGATGTTTTCCCTGATGAATGCATAATGGCTGCTAATTTACTACATGTACCTTGGTATGCTGATATAGCAAACTATATTGTCTGTGAAGTTTTACCTCCTGATTTAAACTATTATCAAAAGAAGAAATTCTTGAATGAGGTTAAGTTTTACATTTGGGATGAGCCTTGTCTGTTCAAAAGATGTGTGGATGGAATTCTTAGGAAGTGTGTTCCTGAGACTGAACAACATGACATTTTGCTTGCATGCCATGCATCACCATTTGGAGGACATTTTAATGGCCAGAAACTGCTTTTAAAATATTGCAATCTGGTTTTTATTAGCCTACATTGTTTAAAGATTCTCATTTGTTTGCTTCTCACTATGATGCTTGTCAAAGATCCGGTAATATTTCCAAAAGGCATGAACTCCCTCAAACCGGTATCTTTGAAGTTGAATTGTTTGATTTGTGGGGAATTGATTTCATGGGTCCCTTTGTTTTGTCTAGAGGCCAACAATACATTTTAGTGGCAGTTGAATATATTAGTAAATGGGTTGAGGCGGTAGCTTGCCAACATAATGATGCTCAAACAGTGGTGCGATTTATAAAAAAAAAATATTTTTTCTCACTTTGGCACCCCTAGAGCTATCATTAGTGATGGTGGAACTCATTTTAATAATCGTTTGTTTAAAGCTTTGCTGGAAAAATATGGAGTTCACCACAAAATGTCTTTAGCTTACCACCCTCAGACCAATGGCCTCTGTGAAGTTTCTAATAGGGAGATCAAAAGAATTTTGGAAAAAATAGTGAGTGTTAATAGGAAGGATTGGTCTGATAAGCTAGATGAAGCTTTATGGGCATATAGGACAGCTTACAAAACACCAATTGGTATGTCTCCATATCAATTGGTTTTTGGAAAAGCTTGTCATTTACCTTTGGAACTTGAGTACAAAGCTTTTTGGGCTATAAAGAAGTTGAATCTGGTTCATAAAGATGCTAGTGAAAAGAGGCTGCTGAACCTTAATGAACTTCATGAATTCAGGCTACAAGCTTATGAAAATTCTAGGCTATATAAGGAAAAGACAAAGATCTGGCATGATAGGAAGATTTTAAAAAGGGACTTGATACCTGGTGATTTAGTGCTATTGTATAACTCTCGTTTGAGGTTGTTTCCAAGAAAGCTTAAATCCAGGTGGTCTGGTCCTTTTAAGGTGGTGTCTACCACTACCTTTGGTGCCATTGAAATTCAAGATGAGAAAAGTGGAGAAACTTTTAAAGTCAATGGCCAACGCTTGAAGCATTACCTTGGTGGACTGGTGGACAGGATGAAGGCAAATGTGCAACTCCAAGACTGCTCATAAAAACGTCATGATAGTCTGGCTGAAGACTTTAAACTTAGCGCTCCTTGGGAGGCAACCCAAAATTTTCTTCGTGTTTTTATGTTTGAATTTAAAGTTCTTCTCATTTTAGGTTTGATATTTCTTTTATGTGTTTTACAGGTTCAAATGTGGATATTAAGGAGCTAGGGATTGGCAGGAAAGAGCAATATTAGACATATTTATAGGGAGTCTCTAACCATGCTTTGAATTATACTTTATTATTGTATCCAGTTGCATTTGAGGGAGCATTTTAGTGAGCATTTAGGTGGGAAAAAAAAAAATTTATTATTCGCTATAGCGAGGAATCCCTCTCGCTATGGCGAGGCTGCTTGTCCCACTCCTGGTACACACACCAGAGTATCTCGTTATGGCCAAGGCTGTGGCGAGACACATTCTGCAACATCAAGTGTTCTCGCTACAGCGAGAAAATTACCTCACCATAGCGAGCTCTCTGTGTTGCATTTTGGTACAAAGTCCAGAGAGGTCTTCGCTGTAGCCTGGCTATGGCGAGTGAAATGCTGCATAAATTCTTACAAAGTTTTCTCGCCATTGCGAGGTAACTCATTCGCTACAGCGAAAGCAGCATTTCCATGGCTGAGTACTAAATCCAGAGAGATTCTCGCTATAGCCTAGCTATAGCGAGATTTGTCAGACACTAATAATTATCCAAGTCTTCTCGCTATGGCGAGAAGAAATTTTCGCTATTGCGAGGACAGCAGCTTTGCTTTTGGTAATTACCCCAGAGACGCCCTCGCTATTGCTTGGCAGTGGCGAGTTTCTCTATATAAAATAACCTACAGTTTTTTTTTTTCTTCTCCACTCCTTCATTTCGTTCTCGCTACTGCGACGAAGTCCCTCAACCTCTTCCATTCTCTCTTTTGCTACATTTCGCGCATCTTAAACTCGCATTCCCCTCACCCCTCGCATCTGTTGCATCAGGTAACTAGATTGACTCTTTTATTCCATTGAATCGCTGGTTATTTTGCTGAATCTGGTCATTTTAGGGTTCAATATGTTTTGCTTAGATTTGAGTATTTAGGGGTTATTTGGTTAACTTTTCTGGATGGGTTTTATTGGTCGACTATTTCTGTGCAAAAGAATGGCTTAAATTTGTTTTTTCCTCCGTGAAATCTGGCTTGTGCAGAAATCTGCAGCGAGTTCGAGATTTTTTCCAGAACTGGGTTTTTTTCTGAACCATTTTGTGTGGGTTGTTTCTTTATTCTTTGCCCCCTAGTCCCTTGGATGCCTTTAATTGTGTTTTCCCTTAGTATAAACATGCTGCTTTCATTTGATTTCCTGATTTAATTATATCCTTTGAAGGCTGCCGCTGATTTTTATCTTTCCTTCTTGTTTGAATTCAGGGTTATGGCTCCTAAGAAACAAACCAAAACTGCTAAAGCCTCATCCTCGAAACAAAAGAAGAAGTCATATGACAAGGACCGGTTTGCGTCATCTAGAGCAGAATTTCACTTTGAGCGCTATTCTCGGATAGGGGGGTTGTCGAGGATCGTTATTATGCACCTCATGTGTTGGACCTCACCTTCTTGGATTTTGAATGGCATGGGTTGCTGGGGTTTACTAAGAAGCCAGTGCATCGGATCCCTTTAATGATCCAAGAGCTGTATGCAAATTTTGAGGATACTGAGGAAGAGGAGGATGAATACTACTGCCGTTCAGCTTGGGTGCGCATTAACGAGAAAGTTTTCAAAGACTTTTATGAGCTACCTGATGTTCAGGAATGTGCATTCCAAACGTACATAGAGAACCCTCAGTCCATTCCTTAGGAAGAAGTAGAGACAACGATTGCTGAAGAAGGAAGAGCCCGGTTGGTTAATAAGGTTTACCCGGTAAATCAACTCAGCAAGCCCGCCCGTTATTGGTTACAATTCATCACAAGCAACATCCTGACAAGTTCTCACGGATCAGACATGACCCAAGAACGAGCTACTCTGACGTGGTGTTTTATGACTAGGCAGCGGATAAACATTCCTCACCTCATGTATTTGAACTTCAAGCAAGTGGCGAGGTCCGACCGGGTTAGCCTGGCATACCCTCATATGCTCACCGAATTACTTACTATGGGGGGTAGCCGCGTCTTTAAAAATGATGCGCAGTTCAAGCCAAAGGGGCCATTCAAATATGATAGCATGAAAGATGCACCAGGGCAGCCCCGTAGACACCGAGCACCCGCTCAGGCCCAGACTGAGGCATCTCCTCCTCCTCCCTCACAGCAGCACTTTAGTACTCCAGAGCCGATGGGGCACGGCGCACAATATCACTCTGAATTTGAGGATTGGGCAAGAGCTTCTATTGGTAGGCTAGAAGGGCACATCTTATCTATGAAGGACCAGCTGCAAACTCTCATGGACTACCTGATGCCTGCACCTCCACCACCACCTCCTGAAGCTTCTCAGACTCCGGTTATCATTCTCCCTCAGGAGCCTGCACCTCAAGATCAACCGAGGCTGTCTGATTCTTAGGACCTTTCTATCCCGCTGCCAATTTTTTTTGTTTTGCTTTTCCTCATTTTATATTCTGGATAACTGTATATGGATAACTGTATCTAATTATGCTCTACACTCCTAAATTGGCTATGCTATTAACTGTCTTCTTAATGCTAACGCCAACTTACTGTCTCCTGTGTATATTTTGTCCATTTTTATCTCTCAAATGAAGGAGTTGTTCACATGCATCCCCTTGCTATGTTATCTCTTCTTATCAGGGGAGTCTCGTATCTCCCTACCTCTTTTTATCCCTTCCCTTCACCCCCATCTGCTTCTATTTTACTATCTACTTCTGAATTTCACAGTTTATACATTGTGGACAATGTAACTTTTAAGTGTGGGGGAGTTAGGGTAAACATAAATAAATTTAGGATAAGTGGATATAAATTGACAATAACATCCTCTTATTAATAATATTCAAGTACCCATATTCCTTATATGTTAAATCAGATTCATCCCTTCTCACTCTAGATGAATATTAATTAAGGAATGTAGACGTTAAGCGAACTTGAAATGGATAAAGTAGTAATGTAGTTGTAGTATGCACCCACAATAGGAACACTTTCCAACAAGATGATTTTTGAAGTAATTCAAGCTTTTCTTATAATAAGCTTCCAGTTGTTTTAGATCTCCCCAATTTACCTGTTCCTGATGGATACCTGATTGTTAGTTGAGAGGGATATCTACAAAAAAAAAAATCAAAGGATTCTCTACTCCAATGGTTGAAATCACTTAGTAACCGGGGGTTTGCACCAAAAAGTGTGAACTTTCGCGTCAAACGGTGATCAAACTAAGAGTATGCTAGTAGCCCTCTGAGGATTTCTTTAATCTGAGTAACCGGGTGGCTTCATAACCAATGTTGTCATTCGCGTCAAAAGGATTAAGTAATTTGACGAGGAGAGAAAAAAAAAAGTGCTGAAAATAATTCTGCATTGAATAATAGAGACCCCTCTCAATGAGCTTTGATGATTGAAGTCAGTACAGATGATTGGGTTAGGTTTTGAAATTACTGGGAAGACTTATTTAGGATTTCTTGATTATTTCTTAACATCTCTTGTTGAACACACATACACTTTAGAAATAAGGGTGTTACTATGAGTACATTATTTTCAATTTCAATTTGAGTTTTGCTGAGCTTCTATTTCTGAAATTGGATTCATTATAAATGTGAGGGGATTTGAAATTCTGATTGCTTGGGCGTGATCCTTTCTAAGATTTGCTTGAGGACAAGCAAAGATTTAAGTGTGGGGGAGTTTGATAACCTCCTAATTTAGGATTCAAAAGGATTATATTTAACACTAAATTAGGGAGGTAAAATACTTTTCTCCTGATTAATATGGTTAAAAGTGTACTCAATCAAACAAAACAAAGAAAGTATTGTAATTATAATATTTTTATCAGTTTAAACCTCATTTTATGTGTGATTTCAATTTCAGGGAAAAGTAGCAAAATGTAGAAAGAGTTGAATACAAGAGAAGGAAGCTGAAAATGGCCAAGGCAGATTTAACAAGTCCTCTCGCTACAGCGAGACCGCAGTTCGCTATAGTGAGATGGCATTTTCGCCGTAGCGAAGGGGAGGCTTCGCAATAGCGAAGTCGTGTATTCCAGAGAGCAACTCGCTATGGCGTGAAGGTAGCGAGCGCAGCGGAGACCTGAGCACTTAAGAGACCTCGCTATAGCGAGAGTCGTTCCTCGCCATAGCGAGAACGGACCTGAAACGCACAGTTTTAATTTTCAAGCTTAAAAAGAAGGAGGAGGAGCTAGGGTTCGGGGATTCTGCGGTAGAGAAGAAGTCTGGACATCCAGGGAGGCGATTTTGGGTGATCCTTGAAGCTATCCACGCTTGGAAGGGTGAAGGAGGAGGAAGAATCAAGGGGAAACATCACTTTCTACATCTCTATCATTCCTTTGTTTACTTTATTTGCTTCTTTTCATCTTCTTCATGTATTGGATTGGGATTTACTGTAGATTTAGCTATGTGTAGCTAAATTTCTTTTACCTAGAGCACTATGAACCTGATGTGAACTAGATCATTAATTATCTTGTTGATTGTGATAATTGGAGTCTTGTGTATCTTTCTCTTGCTTATTGCTTTCTTTGAGATTGGCTACCTCTTGGAATTGAATTGGGTAATTGGAATTGACCTTGAAAAGGGGATTTTGATTGGACCTAAGAGTTGGATAAATTAAGTTTAGAATTATCTAATTTGTAATTGGGATAGAAATATACCTAACTACCTTAATTGGTTTGTAGAGGGTTATAGTTCTTAATGCACTCGAACCTAAATCTAAGGACACTTAGATTTTAGGGAAAAGTAGGGCTATAATTACATCGACGGACGGTTATAGCTTTTGAATCCCTTAACCCACAAGGTGAAAATTAATTGTAATTAAACAAGAAATTAAGTTTAGTAAGCATCAAGGGATTAGTGACTCTAGGTAATTTTAACCTTGGATTTTACCAAACTTTTCTTTGCCAACTAAGTTTTCTTTCAATTCGCCTTATTTTAAAATTAGTTCTAAAATCAAAAATCTCATAATTGGTTGTTTAATGTGGATAAAAGTAGGTTATGCACTGCCTAATTGCATTCCAGTCATTCCTCGTGGGAACGATACTTTTACTTATCACTGAGCTACTTAATCCGACCCGTGCACTTGCGGACACGCATAAAAATTTTCGCGATCACTAATTTAAACTTGTTCATATCAAAGCAACAAGGCTACTATGCCCACTTAGGCTAGCTAACACCACTAGTACTCCCAGCAGCTATAACTGCTAGGGTTTTGAACATTTACATAATATGACAATACATTCTTTACAACGACAGTTAAATGTACAATCACCAGCTAAAGCTAATGGACTTAAAATGCAGATTCTCAACTGAACCAGAAGAGCAAATGGCTGCAACCTCCTGCCTCATCTTCTTGGGACCTGAAACAAGAACTCCCACACTTGACTGATCTTTGAGTTCAAGCATCATTCCTGCAACAAGAAGACAATTTAGTGATAGTTCAGCTTCAATGACAAAGAGATTCTTAAGTACATCTAAACTTCAAGAAAAATAAATATATCAAATCAATCATAAATAAATAAATAAGTAGGTTAGCAATGGATAGGTTTCACAAAAAATACATGCTTAACATATTTATATATTTGTGTATAGTTAGTTTAAACTACCTATCTTCTAACAGGGTTCAAAATTGATATGCCAATCCCATCTGCCAAAAATATAGCACCAGAATCAATTTTGTTCAAGTTAAAAATGAGCAATTTGATATTTGATTTTAGTTGAAGAATGGACCAAAAACTGACCATTATAAATACTTTCATCATTTATCCATTTGTGTTTATATTTATAATATCTGTTTCTATTCATTTATTAAGCATTAAGTCTTAGAATAAATATTTAAAATTTATTCTTTCGATTTTAAAAAACATTAGAAAAAGTCTTTTATTATGTAGTTTTTGCAAAAATAAATCTGAATGAATTATAATTTAAAATATTGGACCTAAATCAAGAAAAAAAATCAAGAAGAACAAAATCAACCGAATCAAATCAAAACAAATTGATTGTCAATAATTTAGTTTGGTTAAAATTCAAAAAAATGACTAAAATGAACACTCCTAATATATCATTGTAAACTGAGTTTAGCTAAAAAAAATTTCATCAAATAATAGGTGTACATGTGTAAGCCATAGTTAACAAAGGGAATGGGAAAAACTCACTTTTCAGGTCAGGCCTTTCACCATAGTGTACATTAGTAGCTTGAGCAAGGGACTGGTAAGGAAGGCTTTCCATTTCTCTATCTGCATTGTAAGTCATTGAAGCTGGTGACACAGTTGGTGATGACCCTTCCATGTTCTGGATCTTCTTTGCTTCTTTAGCATTATGTTTCTTATTCCAAAGAAATGCTGCACTAGCAGTAATGCCTATAGCCACACATATCACTAACATGTTCAGGAATGACCTCAAAGGGTATGAGAATATAGTGTTCATGTTATGGTCAATAGGATAAATGTAATAACGGGTTATGATACCAATAATAATAAGGAAAAGAATGAAAGAGGATGAAATTATAGCACCAAGCCAGAGCCAATGGTTCGGACCCAATATGGCAGATATGGGTGCATCAGTTGGATGTGGCTTGAACCATATGGCTCGAAGATGATGATTTGGTTTATTTGGTTTGTGCTCTTTGTCTCTTGTAATATAGGCCTCAATTTGTAGCTGCAGGTTAGAAATGTCAGAGGGGGTGCCAGAGATTGGAAGGATCAGGTCTAGCATTGAGAGACATGAGGAGTTCTTGAATGCACAAATCAGTACAACTTTTGGGGTCGTCCGTTTGGATTTTGTGCTCTGATATATTAAATCACGGATGATAGAGATAAAAGGGGTGATCCCGCTGCCTCCACTCACCATCACAAGGGTGTCATATCTAGTCAAGACAAAATACCAGAGTTAGTCAGCGAAAAACAAATTTAGAGAAGAAAATTAGGAGACCAAGATTGGGCTTGGACTAAATACAGTGTCTAAACCCAAATTAAAGAAGATTGGGCTTGGATAGTCCAATGAGCTGGGCCCATATATACCCAGAGTGTACGCCAAATTGCTCTTGAAGTGTTGTGTTTCCAAGTTACAGACCTTAGATAATTGGTTGATGCAGGTCCATAAGGGCCTTCAACGGAGACATTGAGACGATCTATTGAAGAAGACGATAGCATTTGATATAGCTTCTGGGACCAAGTTCCTTCGCTTTTGATAACAATACTTAGCTTCTCTGGCTCCAAGTTACTGTTAGAAGTAACGGTAAATGGATGCCATTGCAGGTGGGATATGCTTGGTACATTTATAAATATAACACTCGTGGGATTATAAGTCAATCCTACGAAAAAATAAAATTAAAAAAATCACAAAACGTTCTGAACAGAATCTTAATATGAAAAACTAAGCACTTCTCATAAAGCAAATGAAAGTGACTTTTGTAGTTTGTCTGTCTTTTTCTTTCTTTTTTTTTTTCAAAGGAAGTAATTTTCAAGATACTTAGAAGAGTCGTATGGTATATTGTTATTGCACATTCGTTAGTATTTTGGTTACAATGGCATGAGACACCAAAGATATCATAATACATAATATTTATTTTTGATACGACAATGAAAAGTTATTATTAAAAAAAGATATAATTAATATTTTATAAAAGTCAGCAAAATAAAATGTGATATAGCTTGAGTTATTACCATATTAAACACAAACATCTTAAAATGTAATTTGACATTCAAAATACTATACCAACATAATAGCGTACCAAAGACTTATAAACCATGAATATTTCAGAAACATAATTATGATAAAGTTTGATCCCTGTTAAACGGTATCAAACACGATGCCATGCTTGAAATAACACATGCACCCTTCATATTTTATTATGCGGTGGTGTGTGTATACTGTATAGTGTGTTGTGTGGGTCTGAGTGGCAATATTAATAATTACCATGGGTCTTGGAGAAGTTTAGTTCTAGAGTTTGACAAGGCAAGACACGAGCAGAAAGCAATCGAACTTGGCGTCTTGATTGAAGAAACCTCAGGTAACGATCGAGCAAGAAGAGGTAAAAACCAGGGAGCATAATGCATGCATAAGAGATGCCCACATGGAAGATGAAGAAGACGATGAAGAGGGTGTAGAGATAGTGAGTGTAGAAGAAGAGCTCAAAAGCTTTTCGTCTTATGCGAGGCATGGTTGCAACCCACAGCACCAAACCACAAACCAGAGATATCTCCCCTGCCAAATTTGATATCCCAATCACATCCCATTTCACCATCTGCACTCACCACAACTAAACCCATTAATTCACTCTCCATGCAGACACGTAATAAAACTTGAAGTGTTTACGTGTAATTTAACCTGAGAAAGTTGATGGGTGGATGCCCAGTAGATGACATACAAAGCGCCATGAACAGTAAAGAGAGTCATGACCATATGTCCAAGCCATATGTGATACTTGATGCAACTCTCAGATGTGAGGCCAACCAGTGGCAGCACGGATGAGCCACGTGCCACTGGAAAAAATAGGAACGCCAAGCATATGTTCCCTATCAGTCCTATCCTCAGTGCTGCACTTTCCAATTTCTCCTGCCATCTGCCAGAACCACCATAAAATCTCGAGTCGTATTTAATACGAGCATTTAATTGAGCATAAAACATTCTTACACTTTGTCGCCGGCTTCTGCTGCTGATTCCTGGGTGATTTTGGAGAAGCTGTTGTATAAATAAGAAGAAAAAGACCAAACGAGGAGAGCAATGAACATAATGATGAAGGCTAGCTCTATTCTAGACACAATGCCAAGAGGGCCTTTCACAATCACTGGCCGCTTCCATATGGCCTTCTCACCTTTTCTGCCATTGCTGCAGCTGAGATTGTGCCAAAACTTATATCAAAACCGGGTTTGTCTGGCAGTATAACATGGTGGAAATGGACCCTACACATCTCATCTATTGACTAGATTTTCCGATTTATTTTTATTTTTTTAGGATTTTTTTTTTTTTCAAGAAGTAAAATATATAATAAAAATAATCTTTTAACAGGAGACTTAAAAGAATAATGATTTAAATAAAAAAAAGTATAAAATATAAAATTTGTACCATTTAAATAAAATTTGGATGATCCAAATTATATTTCAAAGATGTGCTCATCCGGATTCGTATAATATCAAGCTAGTAGAAACAAAAAGAGAGAGAGCAGAAGCAAGTAAGAAACTTTAAAACTGGATTTTGAAACGGAATCAAATGGTACCTTTCCTTGTTGGAGCTAGTTGCCTCTTTGGCTATGTGGACATATACACAGCCCAAAGCAGCTATGAACAAGACAGGGAAAGAGTAAATTAAAAGCGTTGCACCTGCCAAAAAGTAAAAATACTCAGAGCTTAGCATGTAACTACATATCAAAAGATTGCAGAAAGTCCAAAAAGCTCAAATATTTTGGATATATAACACGATATGATGTAGATGTAGTATTTAGATGCAATTTGAGAGTGTCACGTATCAGACACGATCGGAATGTTTTAAAAAATATGAGTGCTTCAGAGCAAAATACAGAGATGAATAACACAAAAGCTAAGGGACTTCTAGTGAATGAGACCTTGTGAGCCAAAATAGGTAGAATTAGTCTCTGCTCTAAGCTTTAGACGCCATTTTTGGTAATAGGGTTTGGTGGGCATCATTATCCATATGAAGATCGAACCCAGGAACACCACCAGAGCCAGAAGCCTTATAGCGGATTGAAATGTGCAATATTTTTCAAGGGAAGGTGACCTTTTCACCATTTCTGGAGCCATTTTTCCTCTCTTTATTTCTTTGTTTCCTCTTTCCTTTAGTCTGCAGAGAAAGCAGAGTAGCGTTGTGTAGTGTGTTTGGAGAGAGTTTTCAATGTGGGAGAATCTGAGTGGAATTTAGGTATTTATAGTTGAGAATTGAAGTTATAATATGGGGTATGATTAATTGATTATTATACAAATTGAAATTATGAAAAGGACACCGTGAAGGAAAAGAAGCATGGTTCATGAACCCCTGCTATAGTGTTTGGAATGTGAAAATTAGTAAAAAAATTTATCAAGAGTTGCGGGCACAATCCATGTAGGACTTTCAGTTCGTGTGGGTCGTTGAAATTTGATATATTTTGTTTTCTTGCTCAAATTTGACATAACTTGAAGGTCAACCCTTTCAGTTTTATAATTTGTCCCAAGTGAAAAAAGGCATGAAAGAATCAGGCATTAATGATGCCACAAGAGGGAATATTATAAGAAATCTTCTTTCATAAATGACTGTGAGATTTCGTGAAGCAATATTCTATTTCCGTTTGTCTTTTTCTTGTGCATTTCTATCAGTAACTTGTAATTGAAGTCTGAATCTATAACTTCAACTTTGCGTTTTATAGTATATTCTCACACTATGCATGCTTTAAATTTAGATTATGAAATAAACCAAGTTTGGTTTCTTTCCCAATTTCCTTCTGCTATAATGGTGAACTTTTCCACTAAAGATATACAGGAATCTTCATATTGATTTGATGTTGGTTTTCCTTGATACAAAAGTAAATTATGGCAGAAAGAGGATGAACAATTCCAAAAAAAATAAATAAATAAATAGAAGATGTATATACGAAATCTTTATATCGATTAATTGTGGATTAGTAGTACAGTTTTAAGTTTTTAACAAAAGGTTTAGGTTCAAATATTTGATCTGATATATATCAAAAACTTTTTATTTTTTAATTATTATGGTAAAGAGACAGAATGCACATATTATTTTAGCAATCATATTCATTAATCCACTTGATATATATAAACATGCAAAGCAAAAGGCTATTTTAGTTTAATACGATAAAAATATTTGTTAGATCCCATTGAGCCAAAAGCAATAAATTTAGATGATGTGTGTGTCTATATATATATATATATATATATAGAGGGTGTCTCGATTTGATCCAAACTAAGACACCCTCTTATTTTTTGTTTTCTTTTTAAATAAGAAGCTAGTCTGAATCCCATTTAGGTTGAGACTAGGGTTGCATATCGGCATAACCAGGTCTATTGATTTAGTGTTATTCAACTAATTTGGGCCAGGTGAAAAAAAATATATTTAATAAGGTTGGACATCGAGTTGGCTATCTCGACCAAGTGGTAATATAAAATAAAAAATAATATAGGGAGTAAAATAAAAAAATTGGGTTATTTTATAATTTTAGTCAAAAATTTTTAAACATACTTTTCAATATAAATAATCATGAAGTCAAGGCATATGTTAAGCCCCTTCTAATTATAATTGTCACGTCAAAATAAAAGAATAAAGGGACAAGGTGAAAAGTGTGTATTTTTAGAGTTCAAAGCAAATATCTTAAAATTAAGAGAGTAAACATGTATTTTTGAAAAAAAATAAATGGGTTAACTTGTCACGATGTTTTATATCATATTTGTCTTAAAAAATTATTCAAAATAAAAAAAAAACAATTAGACCAAGAGACTCTAAATTATTGCATTTTGAAATTCCATCATCTATGCTTATATTTTCTTTTTGTTTTCTTTTCAAAATTCACATTTTTTTTTCATTTTCACTACATAGATCTCCCAAAAATATATTAAAATAAGTGATCATAAGGTCAAAATGATCAAATGATTACAAAAATATAATCATTTTAAAGTTTTGAAGTTTTATTTATTACTCCCTAATTTTGGTATTGTATAGTATATTTTATTATTAAATAAAGAGTCATATGATTCTTTCTTTATAGATTTTGTATAGATTTTTATTCAATCAAAGTAAATAAATAAAATATATCATTTGTAGTCATTTTTAGTAATTTTGTGTTTTCATTTTATTTTGATTTTGATCTCAAAAGAGGGATAGAGACATGTTGGGAAGGAATAAAGAAAAGGAGAAAGATGAAAAATCAAAAATAAGCTGTTCAAGTCTCCTCACTATACGAGAATGCCAATTCATTATAGCAAGTTCATGGCTCATACAAAATCCAGGAAACTCTTCGTAATAGCATGGGCTATGGTGAAAATACTTGGAGTCTAGAACTGATAAACTTACACAATAGTAAGAGGTGCTTCTTGTTATAGCGAAACTCATTTACTAAAATGCACAGCTTCGACTTTTGGGTTTAAAACTCGAGGAGCAGCTAGGGATTTGACAATCTAAACTTGGGGGAGACTTTCTAAAGAGAAAAATGTACAAGGGAGCTGGGACTTAGAGGCAAAAAGTTTGGATATCAAATCAACACAATTTCACTTAGTTTTCTTATCTTCCCCATTTCTTTTTTCATGAATTCTTATTTCTTCAAATCTTTTGTTTGGTTTGCAATGTCCACGTGTGGCTAGATCTAATGGATCCTAGGTTTACTTGAGCCTATTACTATGTAATAGAGATTTTGTGTAGTTAATTTAATTTGATTTTTGATTTGAGTGTTTAATCTAGTTATTTTTGTTCATTTAAAAGTTTGGGTACCTCTTTCATGGATTTGGAATTTGAAATTAGTTCTTGAGAAAGGGAAATCTTAATAAATCATTAGATTGAGCAACTTAGGATTAGGTTGTCATAATTTTATTCCTAAGTATAGAAATATGTTTAAGAAACCCTAAGCGATTTAAAAGGATAAGAAAAATCTGTAATTAAATAAGATAGAAGTCTGAGTGGTTTGAGAGACACTTAAACTCACTTTAATTTCTTAACTCTTAGATCACCAGTTAAACTAATTAATTAAACAACTTAATTTTTGGCAATAAGGGGATAGTAACCTAAAATGTTTTTCAGTGCTAATCTTCATTAGAACAATCCTGAACGTTAAGTTTATTTTATTACGTTAATATTTTGGAGTTTTTCTTGACTTAAATGAAAGTGAAATTTTTTAATCCCAACTATATCTAAATCAATTCTTTATAGGACGACCTTGATCCACTCTACTATATACTCGATATATACGCTTACAAAATTTATTGTAAAATTAGTGATTATCATTTATCCACAAAAAGAAAAGTCAAAACCCAATTTAGGTTCAACTACTCGAACCACCTAGCCGAGCTTAGTTTCAACCCAAGCCAAACCCAAATCAAGCCAAATTTTAGATCTATATTTTCTATTCGATTTAAATTGAGTCAAATTCTAAGTCAAAGTAAAACCTGAGTCAACCCAATGCCATGTGTATCCTTAGCTAAGATTGATTTTAGTAGCTTAAAGACGGTGTGAGAGAGGAAAAGTGAGAGAATTGTAGAAAAAATTGATTCCAAGGCGATTATGATTTTTGAGTATTAATTTCAATATAATATTAATTCGTTGCAATTAATGGTTATAGCCCAATGAGCTTGAAAATATAAAGAAAAAAGATATTCATTGTTAAGAAGATATGTATTCAACCCAAAAAGGAAATTTAAAAAGTTATTGATTATTATGTAACAAATGATTTATTAATAAAAACTAACATATAATAAATTTATTATTTCGAAAATTTAATATTATACTAAAAATTAATGGGATTAACTAATATTCAACCAGCCAACAATGCATTGAATGTTACATTCAAATAAGTGCGATGGTTTATTGACTGAGATTGGGAATATAAGATGAAAAGTATTCATTGTTAAAAATATATATATCCAACCTGAAAAAGAAATAAAAGGATATCAATATTAGGTAATATGTAATTTATTAATAAAAAAATTGACATATAATAAATTTATTATTTTGAATATAAGGAATTAATGATATTAATTAATATTCAACCAACGAACAATGTATTGAATGGTATATTCAAAAAGATGAAGCACAATGGGATCTTGGGAATATAAAAGGAAGGGTATTCATTATTAAGAAAATATGTATCCAACCACAAAAGGGAATCCAAAAGGGTATTAATTATTTTGTAATAAATAATTTATTAATAAAAAATTATCATATAATAAATTTATTACTTGGAATATAACGAATTAATGTTAGAAATAATGGCATTATTTCACCAAAAAGAATTTATAGTATTAATTAATATTCATTAATAGTCAACCAGCGAACAATGCATTGAATGTTATATTCACAAAAATGAAGTGCAGTGACCCATACTGAGCTTGGGAATACAAGAGAAAGGGTATTGTTGTTAAAAAAATGTATCAAACTAGAAAAGGGAATCCAAAAAGGTATTAATTGTAATGTAATAAACGATTTATTAATCAAAAATTAAAAAATAATAAATTTATTATTTTGAATATAACAAATTAATGTTATATTAAAAATTAATGATACTAATTGACATTCAACTAGCTAACAAAAAATGCATTGAACGTTATATTCAAAAAAAAAAAAAAAGAATTGCAATGGTCTATAAAAGGAGCATGCAGATATAAGAGGGAGGGCATTAATTAGTATCATTAATTCAAAAAAAATTTTAATACAACATAAAACTGTCATATTCAAAATAATAAATTTATTATACGTTAATTTTTATTAAAAATTATTTATTTCATAATAATTTTCTTTTTTTTTTTGGTAGGATACATATTTTCTTAACAATTAATATCCTTTTTCTTATATTTCCAATCTGAGTCTATAGACCATTGCACTTCATCTTTTTGAATATACCATTCAATGAATTGTAAGTTGGTTATATTGATTAATATCATTAATTTTTTAATATAACATTAATTCCTTATAATTTGTGAGAAAATATGTAACATACCATTAACTTTCATTCTTTCAAGGTTAGTTTTAACTGTGTTACATTTTTTTTTTTGGGCATCAATTTCATCTTATATATTTATAAAAATTCTCAATATCTTTATATTTGGCTAATATCACCCAAATTTTTAATAAAATTAGCTAACTATATCCAATATGAAGTTGTTAGGGAATGCAAATATAAATTTTAAATTGTCAACATAAATATCTTACATATTATCTCACATAATAAACCTAAAACAATGTCATTACTAGCCTTTCTCTTCTTCTTCAAGGGTTATTAGGAGAGATATTAAGGCATATATCCATGTTGGCATAATAATATCTGTGTTTGCATTTGTGAAACGTGTTTGACAAGTTATTTAGTTTAGTTAGCAATTAGATGCCGTTAACAAATTAGGAAGACAGTAAAATTTTTTATAAACATGTAGTATAAAATAAACTTAAAAAAAATGTACAACAAAATTGAATCTTCAAACTTAAGAAATAAAAAAAAAAAAGAAGATATTTTTGCCTAAATAGTTTCATAGATTTGTAGTCAAAGTTAAAATTATATTTCACTTAATGTTATCTTTACTTAAAGAAAAATAGATTTTTTTTATTATTTTTTTAATTGTTACTTGTTTCATGAGGAACTTAAAATTGGTAAATACAGAATGTCAAAAACAGCAAAAATCAACAACTTGAAGAGGAAATCACTATAAAATATGATAACAATAATTATTAATTTAGATATTATGTAGTGTGATTTGGTTATGCAATTGCAAACCAACTTCCATTGACCCAAATGCCAAAGCCAAACTGACGTATCTCTCGCTAATGCAATAATTTAAACAAATCCATATTGTTAAATGCTAATCTACGTCCTACCACACAAATGCCCCTAATCTTAAAACCAAAGGACAACGAAATGTTGCCTTTTATTGACATGAAGCATGCCTTTCTTCCCAAATATTCTCCGCCTCTTTTTTATTTCTTTACACATTCATACATCATTCATATAAAAACTACGCCGACTTCAACTATAATACTCCGAGAATTCTTTTTTTTTTTGGAAAAAGAATAATTAGGAATATAATAATTATCAAAAGGTGAAGCTGGAATAATTTCCGGCGTCCAAATAGGGGGAAAATACTGTGTCATATAAACTGAAAAAATGCTATTGAATTTTAATATGGACCAGAAAAGACTGGAAGCCGGTTTTAACTTGCAATTTCCAACCCGTCTTACCAGCAACGTTGGTCCAAAGTACGGGAGGTTTGAAAAACTTGAACTCTGAATTATTAAAAAAGAAAAAAAAGAAAAATCTTAATCTCATTAAAATCAAATTCATTTGAAAGTTGAATAGTGAAGCTGAGTAGCTGACAGCACGTGAACGTACTGACCAATTGAGATGTTTTAGCCGATTGTCAATCATCTTTAGTTGGTTGCCGCACACATGATATCAAATTGAATCTAGATTGTTGTAATAGCAAAATTTTGGCCCTAATAGTTTAAAGAGTGCCAGTGCTATAGTATGACATTTTAGGCCTACTAAGAATTTTGTTAATATGGCAAGTATATAATTTTAATAACAATATAACTTCATATCTAATACTACAAAGAATCTATACTACAGAATCCAAACGCACTATTATAAAAGTTTCTAATAATAATGTGATAAATGTATAAATTTTGTAAATAAATATATAATTTTTAATTAAATTATACATTTATCATATTTTTTATAATAAAAATATAAAAATTTAAATTTAAATCTAATCCTATATATATTCCCAACCATTTCTTCACCGCTTGGCTTAATAGAACATATTTGTAACTAGTAGGCTTCCTCTTTTTATTTTTATTTCTTTTTCTTTTTTTGGGGGGGGGGGGGGGGGGGGTTGGGTTCAATTCTCGTTAGTAGTTCTTTATCGGTAAGTATTTACTCATTATGATAGACCTTAGTTGGGAGTTAAAACATCATTTACCAAAAAATCAAGTTATAGCCAGAAATATTAGATGCAAGCATATTTGATATTCTTATCCATCAGGTAAACTGTATGTTTGGACCATAACACTAAAAAATAATTACAGCTTGATATCACTACTAATACTACCAGGTTTCTGCAAATTACTCAAGACATTTTACCCCAACAAAGAACATACATTTGAGGAAATTATAGTGAGATGATTATCACACACTTGGATTCTAAAATTCATATTGAATCAGGGCCGGAGCTAGCTCTACTATAAAAGCACAGCTTTCAAAAACACATCATCCACAAAGCACCATAATCTCAAACCTCAGTTCACAAGATTAGCATTAATGAAGAAACTTCAAAGGACCTATATTAATTTTTAACTCATGAATCAGTGATAGTCTCAAAGATTCATGCCATAAAAAACTCACTACCATTTCATTAGCCAAAGAGACACATGAATTAGAATGAAAAATCTCCATATTAAGCCCGCTATGAGTAACATAAGGTATCACAAATATACCAAAGACCAGTCCCCAGACCCCGATGAAGACAAACTAATATACCTTCTATAACTTGTGAAAAGCCAACTCCAGCCTGATCCATTACAGATATTGTAATTTGGCATAAGAACCAAAGTGAGCGAGCTAGATTTCAATAGAAATATAGTATTAAATCACATGGAATCCAAACCTAAGTTTTGACAAAATAAAAATCACCCCTTAATGGCAGTACTAAGAAACAAGTTCAGATACTCTCATTTTAAAGAGTAAATTGACAGTCATTTTAGGAGAGATAAGAGAGAAAAGAGAGGGTGGATGAAAAGAAGAAAGTCAACTCCATACATACTCTCATTCTTTTGTGTCATTTTTTCTTTTAATTGCACATATCCAATACTACAGAGAACCCATACGTACAAGAACTCAATTCTGTCGCATTACTAGAGTTTGCCAAATATTCAGGAAATGTTGCTTGTACAGGGTCCGACTGTAATCATCATTACATGGAAACGGTATAGTCCTACCATAGAACATCTTAAAATGTGAAAATATAAAGAGAATAACAGTTCAGTTATAAATTTAGAGAAATAAAGTGAAAACTAAATTTTTAACAGACTAATTACAAGTTAATATTCAAGAAACATTGAATGGACAACTCTTCTAATATAAAAAATATTCTTTAAAAAAAAACTTTGATTTGTATATTGAACTTTCAGATTTTTCAGAACTTTCCCCACTCTAATCTCAGTCCTCAATTCTCAATCTCAATTAATGATATTTAAATAATATTTTGGAGAAAGAAAGGAAAAGACGAAATTCAGTCCTTGTAGATAGAAACTACTGATACTTCTCAAGTAAGAGTCTAAATAATTCCTTCTCTTCATGTATATTAAGGAAAATCAAATGTCAATTGCCAGATTCTGAATGATTGTAACATCAAATCTAATTGAGCCAACAGTCTAAGGGATACGATATCCAACTGAGCTCCAAAAGTAATTGTCTATGCACCCACACAGAATTGGAGAAAGTCAGAAAATGATGCTTTCTCTTCATTCTTCAGGTTGAACATGCTCGTGTAAATTGAAAATTGTTCCACAGTTTATTCAATAAAAAATTTAGTCTAAGCCTATTTTAAAATAATTTGGAGGCATCCATATAAATAATATTACCACGCAATATGAAAGTTTCATACCTATTTTCAAACAGTTACAACCATGAAAGCTACAGCTTTAGAAAACAGATATGAAGAAAGTAGTGGCAAAAGGTAAGCCTTACAGCATGATATATTATACACAACTAAAGCAATTTAGACACAAAATGATACTCCCTAATTAGAGTATGTTTTAGCAGAGAATTAAGGTTCAAAACAACGTTATATTGGTCAGGCTTACAAATTCTGCCATTCGTTGATGGCCTAAGGTGCAAAGCCCTCCCTCATGCTTCTTCATTTTCCTTCTAGCAGCCACCAAGATCTGTTGATATTTTACATGTAACTTATTTACTTTCTGAATGAAGACTGCTTATCTTAACACGGTCATCTGAAACATCCACTGGCAACCTTGACCATGGGAAAGATTCCCTTGACCCAATTATCCTCCTACGAATCACGATGGAAATGCTTAATACAATGCATACAGCAGCTACCAAAGTAAGGAAAAGCCCCACATTTCCTCTTGACCAGCTCTTCATGACCGAATCAGCACAAACCTCTCCATCAAGGCTGTTGTGAGAATTATTTAACTTCATAACCTCAATTCCATTTAAGATAGCGTCAACAACATGTGGGATGCTTCTATTTGAGGGTCCTACCTTGACACTCAAAGTCCCTAAGCTGTCTGCATCAACAACAAAATCAGCATAAAAAGGCGAAGCCAGTAAACCTGTAATGTAAGAGAGATCCAAATCTGTATATGCTAAATCCCCGTTGACATAAACATTGAAGTATAGTAACCCAAGTGATATACTAGCAATGTCGCAGAAGTGCATCCGAACGAGATATTTATAACCCCCAATGATTGGAAATTCCCATGTCATATTGACCCTAGGAACAGAAGCATTCTTACTTCTGATCAGCCGAGCACTGTTATACATATTGTCAGGTCCAACTTCACGGCTAGCACCTCCTATTTGATACTTGATCCGACCACCGAAGTACAACCTTTCAGATTCAGAATTGGACTTGAAAAACTCATCATCAGGAATCCAAGTCCTCCACAAGGAATCATTAAATGGAGTGACTTTAGGACCACCAACATTCACCCTGTACACAACTTCAAGTGCTTGCTTGCTTAATCCATCAAAATTCACTATATTCTTCAAACCCACATACTGTGCAGTATCAGGCACAAGGTCTTTCGGAGCAGAGATCACCTCAATCGCATTCACAAATGCAAATTTTGAATTTTCAGTTGGAACAAACATTATCAAAAGCTTTTCAGCATCGACCCTAATTAGATACTCCATAATCCTAGGGTTTTCAAAACTCACTCGGCTAAAATTGCTCAAAACGACAAACCCATTAACCAAAACGTGAAATTGAGCATCATCCAGATCGAATTCCGGAGCATTAAATACATGAAAGTGAAGACGTACCATGTGGCTTCCTTTGTCTCTGATACGGAACACATACTTCGAAGAGCTTCTGAAAATCCTAGTCGTGTGGTAGATTGGGGCCAAACCCGGAATAGGGTTTTCATTTCTCATCGAAATCGTACGACCTGACGACGACAACGGCGAGTTGTTGCCGAAGAGGTCACCAACGAATCGACGGTTGTTTATGGTCGTCGCCGCCGCAGAACCGCAATCGATGAGATAGTTGTCGACGGGAGAGAAGAGGTGGGAACACACGGAAAGCGTACAGAAATAAAGTAAGAGGAGACAAGATACGAGGTTCAGCTGCAGAAACTCCATAATTGAGAGCTTCGGGAGAGAATTCACAGGGCGAAGACGGAAAGTGAGGCAGATGACCTTTCTAAATTCTGATTAGCAGCAATGGAACGTGAAGGGAAGACTGACTTGACTCCAGGGAGGCAAAGCGTGTGGGGTCCACGCGCTCATACAGGCTGGAAAGCACCCTGTTGATTTCATAATGGCTAATGTTCGTGTTGCCATCGTTTTTTAAATTGAGCTGGTTATTTATGATTATATTAGTAATAATTAAATATATTTTTAAAAAATTTTATATATTAAAATGTCTATATAATAAATAAATTTTAATTATTTAATTATTAATTTAATATTTTTAAAATATTCAAAAAATTATTTTTTGATTAAAAAAATTTATAATTAAAAGTTAAACATGTTTAATATTGAATTTTTAAAATTATTAAATTGTATTAAGATTTCATTTATTATTAAAAATTAACAATTTTAGCTAAACACTTTTATATTTAAGAGAAATGCTATTAGGAGATAGAGCAGGTTTTTTGAGCTAAATCTGTGTACAAACAAAAAAATTTCACCAAATCCGTGTAACAGAAAAGAATTACACGTAAATGCTATAGATTCTTAAAAAGCCAGAGTTATAGAATCCGATTTACAATTAACATTTAAAAAAAAAATTGAAGTCAGAACCAATGGTTCCAACTTCAAGCAAATATATATATATTGGCCGCCATGAAATCGGACTTGACAAGTCCGACTTCATGGCGGCTTTTTTTTAAATAAAATACTCATGTACCATACCTGCATGCATGCAGGCTGCTTACGGGATTTAAATCTCGTGAGCCAATTTCTCCCTCCCCTTCTAATTTATTTCCCCTTCCTCCCTTCTTCCTCTCCCTCCCCTTCTCTCTCTCCTTTTCTCATCAAGCTCTCTTTCCCTTCCATTTTCTCATCCCACGCAATTCATCAAAAGTTCTCCTTCCTTTCCATTAAGCTACTCACCATCTATGACCGGTTCAAATCCAATGAGCAAACTCTTTGTTTTTTAACTTTTTGTTTGAAACTTGAGACTCTCTATTAAGCTACTCACCACTCATGACAGGTTCAAATTCAGTAAGCAAATTCTTTGTTTTTTAACTTTTTGTTTGAAAGTTGAGACTCCTATATAAATTGGTTTGAAGTTTTTACATTTGGAGACTCTTCATATTTCATTTCATCTCTTAGAAGAAATTTTACAAAGTTAGTATCATCTGGTCGTGTAAATAGGGAGGTATGTGTGATTGTATTTAAGTTTTGTAATAATAATTATAACTATTTTGTTTATTTTTTTTAATGTCAAAGTTAAATCTTTTAAGGGTTAGTGTGGGTAATATGTTTTGTGAGGTTATTTAAGAAGATAAATAAATAATATGTATAACTAATTATATTGTTAACAAGCAAGTAAATTTGACTTGAAACATATATCTTTTTGTGAAGAGAAGTAATAATAAAAGAATGTGAAAATAATAGTTGAAAAAATTAATTAAATAAAAAGATAATGTGAATTAAACATGTGTGGAAAGTATTTAATAAAAATAAGAAAATAGCAATTTAATACAAATAAGAAAGTAAGAAAAGAAATTTTTATCAGTAAAAAAAAGTTGTAGCTATACTTATTTGGATATAAACAATTTTATTGTTGAATTAAGCAAAATGATTGCATGCATATGTTATTTGAAGAAGAAGAGAAAGAATTTTGGGCCAAATAGTATATAAATTAAACTAACTATAAGTAACAAATAATATATAAATTATTAAAAATATTATTATTTAGTCAGCTATTTAGTTAGACTAAAAGATCTTACTGACAAAATGAACTGCAAAAAAAATGATGAATAATACGAATGAGATAGTTTACATATATGCAAACGAACGAATGTTTGATGGCTTAGAAGGTGTAACACTTGTCTGCCCTAAAGTGAAAGTAATGAAAGTTAATCCAGATATCACTTTAGAGAGACTGAAGCAGGTAGTTGGACAAAAATTGCAGCTTATATCGAACCAATATGTATCTGATCTTATATATAGGTACCTAGCCTCTTTAAATCCAACGCAATACCAGCCGTGTAGTTTGGAAGACGATAGTGATGTTCAGGAGATGTGGCAAATCAACATACGATATCCATCCCAATTGATTGATGTCGAGTTATATGCTTATATATTAACAAATAAAGTAGATCTGAACCTTGAAGCACAACCTGTGGATGAACAAGTGACTCAGACACTCCTATGCATAAGTAATATTCACAAGGCAATTAAACAGGTTTCCCCAGTTAGTTCCTACCCTGGAGACATCCCTCCTATTGGCTACATGTCCCACCAAGCTCATCCCATCAAATGGTTAACAATTCTGAACCCCAATCTCTGCTGATTATGACATAAGACATATTGGATGACTTTGAGGACGAGGAGGAATATGATGCTGCTATGAATGCTGATTTTGATGATGGTGATGCTGATGATAACAACAATGAGTTAAATGAGGAGAGTAATGTTGATAGTGATAGTTCGACAACAGAAGGGAGTATCGATAATAGGTATGATAAGCCAACAGCTGCCTTTTTTTCACGGATCAATATAGAAACAGCAAGTGGTCCCGAGTTCCCAGGTAGAGGGGAACTTACAGGATTAAGTGACAGCCTAGAGTTAAATGTTGGTATGCAGTATGCAAATGTAAAAGTAATACAACGTGCAGTGAAACTATACTCCGTCCAAGTACATCATACCTTCCATGTGTACTATTCATATAAAAAGAATGAAGAATATCGATCCATTCACTATAGAGATAGTTGCAGATGGAGGGTAAGAGCTTGTAAAAAGGCAAATAGGACACATTGGGAGATTACCAAATATGAAGGCCCGTATATATGTCTTTCTACGTCATTATCTCAAGATCATTCAAAGTTAGATTCAGATGTTATCTTATCCTGTATCGTGGCAATAGTCACTGACGAGCCTAAGGTTAAAGTTTCCTTAATCATGGAAAGGATGCAGAGTATGTTTAACTACAATGTGTCTTATAGGAAAGCCTGGAAAGCAAAACATCACGCCCTTTCTATTGCTTTTGGGAATTAAGAAAGCTCGTATGCTTTACTCCCAAGGTGGTTAGCCCCTGTTCAACATTTAATGCCTGGCTTAGTCGTACATTTCTGCAACAAGCAATGCTCATAAAGTAGTTTCGATTAGCAACCCAAGGAAATGTTTCGCCACATTTTTTGGGCATTCAAGCCATATATTGATACATTTGCTAATCTCAAACCGATTGTGCAAGTTGATGGAACATTTTTATATAGAAAGTACAAAAGCACCCTACTTATGGCTATATCACAAGATGGTGACAGGAAAGTTGTGCCCCTTGCATTTGCCATAATTAAGGGAGAGACACAGTCAGCTTGGTCATGGTTTCTTTTCAATCTTCGAAGATGCGTAGTCAAGGATAGAAGGGGGATATGCTTGTTGTCAGATAGACATCCTTCAATCTTAACTGCTATTTCTGATTCCTAAGTTGGATGGCAACCACCATACGGGCACCATGTATTCTGCCTTCAACATGTAGCATGCAACCTTCGTAAAGCACACGGGACTAATTGGTTGAAAGAAAAGTTCATCAATATTAGGTATGTCACGTGGTTAACAGAAAATTGGGTGAGATAGCAATTTTGCACAGTAGAGCGGCTAGTTGGATAGCTAATATTCCAAAAGAAAAATGGTCAAGAGCATATGACATTGAAGGTCGTCGATATGGTCATATGACAACAAACTTGGTTGAAGCAATGAACGGTGTCTTTAGAGGGGTTAGAAGCTCGCCAATTACCGACCTTGCAAAGGCAGCCCTATATCGGGTAAATAGATACTTCATCGAATGAGCTCAACAAGTACAAACCCAAATAGCAGTTGGACAAGTATTTTGTCCCACGATTAAGCAAAAAAGGACTACAATTGCACAAGCCGCACCTGCTTGTGTTGTGCACCAGTTCAATAGAAAAGCCGCAACATTCGAGGTTCAGGAGCCATATGACATACGAAATCGACAATTTGATCGGTGTTGCAAAGTCAACCTGCTTGAGCATAAGTGTGACTGCGCCGAGTTTCAAATCGAGCACTTCCCCTGCCAACATGTCATTGTAGCTTGTGCCCATGTTGGGCTTGATGCACAGTAGTTTGTGGATCCGGTGTTTCGATTGGAAGCAATGCATTGTGTATAGAGTCATGAATTTCGACTTATTGGAGATGAGGTGCATTAGCCTACCATAAAGAGTCCAAAGTTGATTCTTGATCCGTCGATGACCCGAAGGAAAAGCCAACCTCGTTCATCTCGCATTTGAAATGAAATGGATTGGTCGCAACCAAGACCACCTAACAAGTGTGGGTTATGTCGGTAAGTTGGACATAATCGTTCTACTTGTCCTAACAAATAGCCAACCCTATCTCAAAGCATGACATAGATCTGTTGTTTCTTTATTATGTTTAGTCTATCTATCTTGTTTTTTGAGGCAAATCGTATAAGTGAAATAACCTATTTAATGTAGATTTAACTACGCTTGATTTAAAATTTTAAATAGTATGTGATAATTTATATGCTCAGTTCAAATTAACCATTTAGTATATGATAATCTATATTTTATTTCTTTCAAAATACTAATAACAATAACAATAATAATAATAACAATTTATAAAGATTAAAAACATTGAAATCTGACTATACAAATATCCTTTGAAAGAGTAGAGGATTTGTTTTCTTATTTTGCAGATTATAACAAAAAAATATGATTAATTCTTTTGTCCTTATAGTTTTACTTAATTTTTAATTTGCTATTTATAATTTAAAAACTTGTAATCATATTCACATAGTTTAAAAAATTGATTTAATCTCTATCTTTAAATTTCTGTTTCTGTTTTGTTAAATTTGTTGATGTAGCAACCAATTTCATACCATTTTGTTATTTTTAATATGCATAATTCGAACTAACTCATCCAAATCTTTCATATAGGTTATATTTACCAGTGCATCGCAACATGGTGTGGTCATAAAAGGCAATGAAAAATCTTGTTAATAAAGTAAATTAATTTAAATATTAGTTTCTAATACTAATTAATTTAATGAAATAAATTAAGTTAAATATTAGTTTCTAAGAATTTATAATTATGAATTATTATAAATATTAATAATTTTGTTAAAAAAGTAACGGTGTTATCATCCATGAAAATTTAAACATTCAAGCCAACCCAAAAGTAAAAAAGAATTGAATTTATAAAACTTAACTGATTTTCATTTTAATTCATATATATATACAAAAATATTAGCATTTATTATTATATAACAAAAAAGTATATATTAAATATAGTTGTTGTCATCAAATGAATATTTTAAATGAGTAGACTTTATGTTTTTTTTTTTGTTGGTTGTCATCTAATGGTGATTTAAATAAAGAATAAATTTTTACCAAAATTAAAAAAAAAAAAAGAAATATTTGTGAGAAGCATATATGAACTTGATGAGCACGCATAACATTTTTCATTCTATTTTTCATTGTCTCATTGGATTACTTAAGATAAAAATTAGCTTTTTCCCCGTATTTTAAAGATGAGTTTAAAGAAAACTATTATTTAATTTAAAATAAATATTCATCATAATGAATAGTAAATTAAAAAGTGAGATTTAAGAGAGTAATTATTGGCAAGAGAAAAAAATGAAAGACTGGATTGAAAATAGTTAATTTGTGAAATAATTTAATTTTTTTAAGTCATATTTAGCTACTAAACAAAATAATTTTTAGCTATAAGATGATAATGTAATTAATAGTTAAATTATAGGTGCAAGAGTTAAAATCACCTTAGATGTAGAAATAATAATTACTTATTCAATTGATATCTTATAATATCAAATTAATAAAACACAATTTTATAATAATAAAAATTTTAATTTTAATCTTATTTTTTTAATTAATAGTATTTTTTTTAGATATATATTTTTTATCAATTTAAACTTTTTAAATTCAAATTAAGTTTAAGACTCATTTTATAAAACTGAAAATTGAAATGTAGGTTTCACACCTCAGAGGCACAATTCAACAAATTTCAATTTGGAAAGCATATCCACGGCCAACTATGTGGAAAAAGGAAAAGATAATTTTTAATTATTTAAGATAATTTATTTTTCATTAATAATTTATTTCAATTATTTCAACTTTAATTTTAAATTTTTGAGAACCTATTTACAAAACACGGATATCATTGGGCAAGGGGAAAAAAAACCAACACTACCATATGTTAATTGTCCATGCCTATCAAGAAATAAATTTCTTGTCACTTGATCCAAAAAAAAATTAACAAATTAAACTAATATATAAAGTTGCAATTGGAATTCTTAATTGGTTTTTCTTATGTAAGGTGAAACCATACAAATACTTTTTTCTTTAATTGAAACTTGTACATATAAGTAAAACAACTTCGATACAGCGCATCGATGCTTTTTTTCATCAACTATACATATATCAGAAATAATGGCTACCAGTACCACAATGTGCTTATTGCCTGTCACGTTGCAGTCGCCCTTGGTCCACGGGGTCTTCATGTTCTTCCGCTGGTTGATTGTTACCGGCATTAGTTGGAGGAGTATTTAAATCAAATATAGGGGAGGAAACTGGTTGAATCAGTTGTTCTAGAGTAACAAACCCTTGGTGCGATGAGCCCACTGCTTCAAAAAAGTGACCGCCATACGGAGCACTAAACACAGTTGGATCATCAAATAGGAGCATGAATGACCCAAATTGCACTGGATCAGGAGACCCAAACTGGGACAATGGTGATGGTGGAACATAATAGGACGAACCAATGCCTTCAGGGTTAACTGGCATAAAAAAAGTTTAATCAGTGGTGCCAATCTCTTATTGTTGTGTTGCACCGCCTTCTAGTGTAACCCTTGTCATTGTACTTGGGCCCACATGAGGTGGCTCATGCTCTGTAACGATGGGCATCCTGGTTGACATATAACCATCACATCTCTTGCCTTGCCTCCGGGATCTATGGTTGTGGCAAATCAGGTGCCAGTGGAGGGGGTGGAAGCCATCGTGAAACGTTGTTCCCCAAGAGCAAGTAAAATGTTCTTTTGATCTTAACTCACATTTCCTCAAAACTCACAATACTCCATCGATGGTGGGTCGCAAATGCTTAGCCTATAAAGATCTTCAGCTATATCGACCTGGCCAAAAATAGGTACATTATTAAATGATGAGACATTACAAAATAGGCAACAAAATGACCAATAACAATAGCCACCAATAGTTTTACTTTATCGTGAAACCAGCCGCACTACTCGCAGGATGGATCCATCGTCGTGTTTGTACCCAATACCATCTCATATAATTTGACGTGCGATCTATAGGTACAATAGTGGGGGTGCCTCAGCAACGCGATTTTGCCATGAATTCCAAAATTCAACAAACATCAAGTGTTCTTCTAGCCAATTCGTTAAGGTTTTTCCGCGTAACTGTAATGTGTGTAAAACCCCTAAATTGATTGGAGATGTCGGGATTGGATGTTGCATACCAAACTAGCATAACACCCGATTTGGGTGATGCCACTCAATGATATAGAAGCAGATAAATGGCACCAATGTTAGTTAAATGTCTCGACCTTCGAGGCAATATTATGGAATAAGATCATGAACTCCATTTGCTTCATATGGTTACCACATGATCTATTTACAACATATTAAAATGTTACAAAAATAAGATATTCGTAAAAAGGTAATTTAGGATAATTCCAGCCATGTAAATCAATCATACCTTATCATCTTGCATCGCATCTAATAATATTCGATATTGTCATAACGTCATGTCTTGTGGACGGGGAGATTTACCGACATTCTTCCATCTGTAATCCCAACACATTTGTAGCAAAATAAGTTACTAAAAATATATTAAGGTAAGTGCTTAGACATATAAATACTTTTTAGATTTCTTAACTATTTTACCTAAAACCTAATGGTGGAAGTGCTGGATAAATTTCTAACTCGGGATCTGGTTGTGGTGGTCTTTCTGGAACTAGCATTGGGAATCTATCCCATGCCCAAAGATGGAGGAGGGTCATACATCCACCTATGCCTTGTTCAGTAGGATTAATTGCATTATAAAGCTCTCTATACAAGTGAGCTAGTAATGCAGATCTCCAACTATATTGGCTGGCTTCCTTAAAATCTCACAGTAGTGGTAAATATATAAGTACACTTGATGGCTCGATCTGTCTGGCATCAAAAGACCCCCAATGATTCTCAATATATATGCCCGTGCATATTGTCGCACTGTGTCCTCGTCTGCATTATCAAGTAGTTGATTAAAGTTTTTCACTAACTAAGTAACGGCCAACCTCTATCTATACATTTGATCATCAGGTGGCCAAATCCCAAGCAACCCCTCACATGTATTCTTCCATAGATAATCTGTTCGAGCAATAATGGGATTTCCAGTATAAGGTAACCCTAACTGGATAGTAACATCTTTTATAGTTATCGTGCACTCTCCTCGAGTGGTATGAAAAGTATGAGTTTCAGGACGTTATCTTTTTATCAGTGCCGATACAAGTGTAGGATTATATTCAAATTGCCCTAATCGGGTTGCCCCATAGAAACTGGCTTCTCGTAAATAGTTAATAATAGCTGATAGAGGTGCGGGCAGTCGATCACTATGCATGACTCATCGTGGACGAAGCAATCTATCATTTCCTCCCCAAATAGCTTGTGAAACGTGCTTTCTCTGAAGATACAAAAGTGAATCATCTTTTGGTTCTGACTGAATAACTTGTGACGGGTGTGCCATTTTTTGGTTAGTCATACACAATCAATATAATAAATTAAAATTTTTTTTACTATCTATCATTATAAAATTACTTGTTATAGACAGAAATATTTGTTTCAAACTTATTATTTATAATTAATTACCAATTGACCTTACTCTTAACATTATATTTTATTATATATATATTAATCATTTAATATACAATAGATTAATTACTCACATCAAGAAAACAAATAAATATGATAATTTAATAAATAAATAAATTAGTGGCATTTCCATTAAAAGATTTTAAATTCAAATATAAAAACTCAATAAAATTGTAAGTTTATAAAATTATTTTCGCTAACTTTTATATATATATATATATATAATCACTTCAAAATATATTTTTGAAGATAAGCGCCCAATAAAAAAAAAGAGAGAAATAAGCTCAATAATAAAAGAAATAAAAGAGAATAAAATTAGCTCACTAACCTTTATTATTTCAAAGAGGAAGATGGAAGGATTAACAAATTTGTTAATGGAGGGGGAGAAAAGCTTCTCATTGTGTGGGATGGGAAAGGAGGAGGGGGAAGAGCTTTTGATTTAGTGGGATGGGAGAGGGAGAGGGAGAGGAGGAAGGGGGGAGGGAAAATGCATTGGAGAGGGGAGGGGACTTAGGAAGGAGCGTGGGATAGGAGAAGGAGAGGGAGAGGACGAGGGGGGACTGAATTAGGTTGAGGGGGGAGGTGGGTTAAAGAGGACAAAGGAGTGGGGAATGAAATGAATTGGGTTTTGGGAGAAGGGGGCATGGGCTAGAGATCACAAAGAGGGGGGAAAAGCCTGCATGCATGCAGGCCTAGGCATTGCAGGCCTAGCCTGGGCCTGCAACGCTTGTTATATTATAATTGAAGTTGGACCCATTGAATTCGACTTCAGTTTTATTTTATTTTTAAAAAAATCTTGATGGTTTCGACTTTAAGCATTTTTTTTAAAAAAATATATGTTAATTATAAATCAGACCCTATAACTTTGACTTTCTCAGCATCTATAGCATTTGCGTGTAATTCTTTTCTGTCACATAGATTTGGCGAAATTTTTTTCCTTATAAACGAATTTGGCTCAAAAACCGGATAGAGCATGATGAAGAACAAGCACCGAAAATAATCAAGTACATGCTTCTTATTTCTTTTATATTTTCTCTTTCTTGTTTAATTTCTCTATGTTTCAATACTCTCTTTCTTTTAGTATTTTTTTATTTTTCATTTGTCAAATATATTCAAGATAAACTATCTTATTATATTAAAAAAATTAAAAAAAAAGTTGTTAATCAATTCAAAATGGTTTTTGACCAATTTAACTAATTCTTTAATAAATCAGTTTTGTAATCCAATTGAATCAAATAAAAGATTAGTTCCTAATCCAACCGATCAAACTAGTCAGTTGGATTTGGTTCTTTCAACCATGTTAACACAAGAAGCCAATAATAAATGGGTTAATGGGGCATTTAGATTTGTTATTAACCAAAATTAAATTGAATCTAGTTTTAGGTTTAGCATTTCATTAAATCTTTGGTTTTAACTTCTTATCAATTTAGTTTTTGACCAATTCTTACTTTTCTCTATCCAAAAGTGATTTGATTTTTTTTTGCAATATATAAAATTTGACTTTTAATATTATGTATCTAGTTACATTCTGACCAATAAAAATGTTTAAAATAATTTTATTATCTTTTATCATTTTTTAAAAGATTTTATAAATTTGCAAAAAAGCTTCAAAGAGTCAAAAAAATAAAATAAAATAAAACAAGAGTAGCATCTTATAATATAATAATATAGACAACTTGTATATATTAATCTTCTTGAACCAGGCTAAGAGTGTAGTTTTATTGCAAGTTTAATTGATAAAAGATCCCATTAATCCAAAAAAGGAAAAAAGGGAACCATTAATTAATTGTGAAATCTTATCTTATTATAATCATTAGTAGTTATACAATTAAATCAAGTTTCAAAAATTCTACCCACATTATATGTTTCTAGTTTGAACTTTAACACATTCTTTAATTTTTTTTTTTGAATTAAATGAACTCAAACAAGATTAAACAACTAGAAAACTCTATTAGATCAAAATAGCCAATTGTCTTTTATTTATAAATTTCAATAATAACTTTAGTCTTGAACCAATATCTAACAGCAATAAGCTTTTTCACATTAAAGTATTTAACTAAATAAAACATGAAATTTTACATATACATGTTACTTCATGTTCCAAAAAATATGATATAGAAAAGTATTCAGTCACCAAACATATGTCTATTATTTCATTCTCCAAAAAATATGAATCCTAATATGAAAAAAAATTTATATTAATATATCAACTGAATAAATTATATAATAGTGTATAAAATATAATAAAATTCATGTTAGTTGCATATACACACCATAAGAAATTACAAACAAAATAATTCAAGATCCTTAATACTCATCCTTATTAGTTGATGAGACCATGTCGAGATTTAATAATTCAATAAAGGCACAACAAAATAGGGAAAAAATATAAATTAGTAATGTAATTCATATTCAATGATATTAAATTGCTTTATATAATAATAATAATAATAATACCAAATTCAATTTTTTTTAATATCTTCCACTAGCTCTTTAATATCACTTGTCAATAGGCAAGATTGAAATCAATTGTATGTACAAACAAGGGTTTCAATTGTTTTTGGATTCAAAGAACTTTTATTTCGATTAAGTAGACAACCCCCAATGCTAAAAGCATATTAAAATGCTACAGTAGACATAGGCATAGCTAATATATCCCGAGCAATTTGTCTAATAACTAGGTATTTATAATAATTCACTTTCCACCAACTAAAAATGTCAAATCTAGATATCATTTTCTCTTTACCCTTCATCAAGTAAAGTTCCACCTCTAATTGATTACCTATACTATTACCCTTATTTATAACTTTGTTAAACTCTATGGCAAATGAATCCTTTTCATTCTCTTCATAGGGAACAACTTCACATCTTGGCTTTGAGTAATGACTTGACTTTTACCATAACTATGAAAAAAATTTACAACTTTCGTACATTTTGTTAAATGTTTCTTTCATCTTTCAAGTCATCAATTCAGCCAAGTTTTCACTATAAAGTTTTTTCAAACTCCACTTCACAAACTTTAACTTGTATCTTGGATAAAAAACTACAACTACAAAAATCATCATGTTAATACTTTTTAACATCTCTCCAATATTTGTCATGCTTCATTTTCATTTTTTCAACTATCTAACAAAGCAATGAATCATCACTTTTACACAAATTGCTTAAGATATTCACCATTAGGCAAAAT
This sequence comes from Erythrophleum fordii, assembly GCA_032878935.1. Lineage (NCBI taxonomy): Eukaryota > Viridiplantae > Streptophyta > Magnoliopsida > Fabales > Fabaceae > Erythrophleum > Erythrophleum fordii. The sequence continues at coordinate 14,168,484 of JAVQMF010000047.1, read as the reverse complement.
TTATGAAAATATTGAGATAATGTGACAAATAATGAACTAGATGCATTTTTAGTGACATTATAAAATATTTTAAAAATTTTCACAAAAGCTTATACATGATCCTAATCTTTGCTTGTTGGAGGACCTACTTTAACAAGAACTGAACATCCCTAATCTTAAATGCCTTTTGAAATTTCAATGCACTCTCAAGCATAAGATATGTAGAGTTTCATATAGTAGGAACATCTAAGTGTATAATGCATTTCTCTTGTATTTTTACTTGTTCTATACAACTTCTAAGTTTTTGTAAATGAGTAGACAAAGTACGAACATACATAACTACATTTCTTATCTTAATTATAGATTCGTGCGTATCTTTCAAACCATCATTGACTATCAAATTTATAATATGAGTGCAACATCTTACATAGAGGTGTTCTTCCTTCATTATATGTCCATTTCAATCAAGTGTTTTACCTTTCACATAGCTATAGCAATGTCATTAAAGATAGCATTATCAACTATAATAGTAAAAGCCTTATCAATCCTCCAATTTAACAAACACTACTCTATCTTAGAGCCTATGGTCTCACCCTTATAATTAGAGATTTAAAATAAAAATCAAAATTCTCTTATGCATTTTCCACTCGGCATCAATGAAAGGTGAAGTAAGATATAAATAATTCAAATTTTGTACAAAAAACTAACAATCAGTGATTAAACAAATACTTTGACGTGTCTTACATAATGCACTTCTCAACTTAGCTTTTTCATATAAGAAAAGGTTTTAACAATTTCTAGCAATTGTAATGCATGATAGAATAGGAAATAAATGTTGCATAACACTCATAAAATAACGAAACTCTTCTCCCTCTTAGACTCTTCTTCATTCTCTTGATCTTATTCTTATTCTACTTGCTTCTCTTTCTCTTTTTGTTTCTCATTCTCTTCCTTCTTTACATGGCTTATTTTCACTTTTATCTTTTTGGAAGGCTTAACCGAAGTGGAATGTGTAAAATCATTAGAAGGAGCAACATCATCAGTTACAGAATGCTCCTGAACTGATTTTGACTTATTAGTATTAGATTGCTTATCAACAATATCCATTAACTTCATATATTTTTCTTGTTGCAATTTATTTGGAAATGAAAAAAGCCACGGTATTAAAAAAAAATATCATAACTAAACCAAACATTAAATAAAAGAATCATATAATTTAAAACAAGTTTACCTAATATTTAGTCATATTAACTAAATTAAGAAAAGTATCACAAGTTTTTCTTTCTTTTAAATTTCTTTCTTGCAATAAATAATCTCTGTGCAAGAAATCTACAAATTATCAGTAAATCTCAGTTGTCAACATAAAAATAAACTTTTTCATTGTTACATGAGTACAACTTTTTCCAACCAATTTTTCAAATGATTCACATAATATGTAATGGCATTATCAATCCAACACATTATCAAAATTATGTGTCCTTGTAGTCCCTCTTTACAAACAATAGAGCATTATCAAAATATTTTAACATCTTAATATGACTGTGGTCCTTCTTCACAAAAAGTCAACGTAGTCCCAAGTCCTAAATCCTAACTCTATTCTTTATCACCACATTACACAATAAATCAGACAACACTTCCATAATAAATAAATAGTAAGAGACACACTAGGAGATGCACTCCCCTTTTGCTTGCAATCCTAATATCCTATCCCGAATTTAACCAAAGAAATAAAGAAAGAGAAAAATAAGAAAATAGAGAAGATAAATTCAGTATACTTGCTTGTATATATAATTTTGAAACATTTGGTAACATATAACATCAATTATATAGTCATCAAATAAATCATTTAACAACATGCAAGAGACACAAATGAACATACAACATAACAAGAGACTCGCCTTTTTTGGTTCAAATCAACAAGGAGGTTCAATGCATTGATTTCAACAATTTGCATAAAGGTTTTGGGGGTAAATTGCATTAAAGTAAGAGTTTGTAAGTTCAAATGTACTGATTCAGTTCCAATTTACAAGCCATAATAGGTAGCAACAGTAATGCATTGCATATAAAGTTTAAGATCATGATTTGTGATTAAAGATAGCAGTGAAGCTTGGGCCATCGTGCATGACTAAAGAAACAAGAGAGCAACTAACGTTTTGGGCCAAGGATAAGTTAGAAAGCATATTTGGGGCTTAGTGGTGGGAGAATCACATTTTAGGCTAGGGATTATAGAAAGTATGTTTTGAACAACTAATCTTCAGTTTGGTTTGGTCCAGGGTTTTAGAAAGAACCAAGAACCGAACTGATTAGATCAGTTTTTAAATGCTAAAAATTAATTTCAACCTATTTTTTAATTTATATAATTTTATTTTAGTTTAATTTGTTTCGTTCAGTTTTGAACATCTTTAGTTATTACTTATACAGAGCAATATAATTTTATTATCAAATTATTTTTATTAAAATATGACAAATATATAATGTTTAATAATAATATGATATGTACATAATTTAATCAGAAATTATACATTTATTTGCAAATATTGTATATATTATGTTATTATTAAAAAATTATACATTTATCATATTTTAATTAAAAAGATATGATAATAAAATATAAAGAATTATATATAATTTTTTTCCATAATGAATAATAAATACTAGCCTCCTTATCAATTTTTGTTAGTATAAAAAGAAGAAAATAGCTATGTACCAAAAAAAAAGAGTGAATTACATATACTTTTTAGAATATTGCTAAAATTATACAATTATTTTTTATTTTTAAAATATACAATTTAGTATAATTTGAAATTTTTTATTAAAATATATTCTATCAACATAAATATATAGATATATATTATCTCCAAATATACACCAATAAAAATAAAAATAATTATTTTTAGATATGTACAAATAAAAATAAAAAGAGTATATTTAAATTTAACTCAAAAAAATGTGCACTTAAGTTAATAGTGGGTATTTTAGTAAAAAAATTAAAATTAGACTAAAATGTAATGTAATTTTTTGTTTTAAGAAATGTCTATGCAATTTACTCAAGAAAAAAGAAAACTCATTTTTATTTTCATGTAAAGACTGAAAAGAAATATATCATTCATTTTTTCTTTTACAAATTTTTATTTTCATTATTATAACAAAATTAGTAAAATGTTGAACATGTTAAAATGTCTTATGACTTTTTCGGGTTACATATATATATATCTTGTATATAATAATGTAAGTTAGATGCTTGTGTTTTATATTAAATGAATATGAAAATAACCCTAAAAATGAATAAAGACAGTTGCTATATAAAAAGTAAAAAATTCAAAATTATATATATTAATATAAATAAATACATAAAATTAATAAGCAAACGGTTTCGTAGAAAAAACAACATTACTTATTAGTCTTATATCATTATGGATTAATCTTCCTTTTAAAAATTGGTTTATCTTTGTCAACTATCTTCATTTCTACGGTGTTTATTAGGAGTTTGATTTTTTATTGCTCTTGTTGTTTGTGAAAAAAAAAAGCCATTCTTTCTTTTTATGCAAAAAAAAAAACATTTTTAACTCAAAATAGAAATAATATTTGTGCACTAATAAATACAAACACATACATACGCTTTCATATTTAAATAATAAGAAATAGATAAATTATAATATTTTTTTAAAAATAGAAATAATTATTTTGCTTTTGGAAGTCATCTAAATCATCTTAAAAAATTTCACTCATCAATGATAAAATTCTTTCTTCAAACTTGTAAATGTTTCAAAGAATGTGGAATTTGAAGAATATTTGTTGTGTGTTGTTTTGTTTTCAAGATCATTTATGTATATTATAATAATTAAGTTGAATTTAAATTTTAATTTCTAATCATATTGTTTGAATATTTTTTAAGGAGTTTTTATGCATGCCAATCATTTAACTATTATGTATAAAGAGATGTGATTATTCACTCCAACAATAACTTTAAATGTTAAGAATTTTAATTTTGTTATGTTTGTTCACCAATTAGTTGATTGGTGGCATTTCAAAATTGTGTTTGACTGTTCTAACAATCTACGATTAACTTGTCAGTAATCGATTGACAATTTATGGAACAATTGATTGTTCATTGTCCTACTATTGACAATTCATTATTTAATAATCAACTATTTACTTTTTGGCATAATTTTTTCAAATCATTTTCAGTAATAGATACCATGATTAGAGAATTTCTTTTGTTCTCCAAATGCACCACGTCAACATAACTTTGACCAATCAAAATATTACATATCAGATTAGATGGGTCCTAGCTTTTTAACCAATTGTTTTACTCTTCTCTCTCCCTCAACTGGAACCTATCTGGCAACCCATCCCATTTTTCTTCCTACTTAGTACCCTTTCTCTCTCTCAGAACATCCCACTAATGGAGTTCAAAATTCCACCGATCAATTTGGTTGCCGTCGGTGTATGATAGGAAGTCTCTCTTAAGAAACTGCTTACCTCATCTTTCTCAAAGTCTGTATTTCAACGCAGAGCAACAAGGTCTAGTGCCATTTTCAAATCTAGCCAATCAGTGCCATTTTCGGTGGAGGGTGGTTTGATGATGATCAAAAGGAAAAAGCATATTGCTTACTGCAATTGGCGCTTCCTTTCTTTAGTTGATTTGCTTGATTTCGTTCCACCTAAATTTCCATTCTACTTCTTTTATTAGCTTTGACGATTGTTTGAACTTAGAAATGAATTCAATGAATTCGATGAAACTTGTCCAAAAGCTAATAGAAGGAATATCAAGGATGGTGCACAAAGCCTCTAATCTGAGCTTGATTGGTAAAAAATGAAGGAGAGAAAGAATAGAGCGAAGAAGATTCATGGAGTGAAAAAGGTGATTTAATAGCTGATAATTTTAGATGTCATTCTAGTTTAATATATTTTAACTTCTAGCATTTGTTATTTATGCAGACCAAGGCTTCTGATGCTGCCAAAATCGGAAAGAAGAAATGAGCTTTTCAAAAAGCTTGTATTGATCTTAAGGCTCCTTTAGAATTGGTGTTTTCTAGTAGCGTTATTTTATTTTCTACTACTATGAAAAGGATCCAAAACTTGCGATGGTTGAACTCTTGACAATGTTGTTTGAGGTAGTGAACATTTTCTTAAGCATTTACTTATTTAGAAAAGTTTTAGAGATAGAGATATCAATCCAAGGCAAAAAGTTGATTATGGAGAAACTTGAAATTTTTAGCATTTTTTCAATTATCAAATAAAGAATGCATCTATAAGGATTTAGAAACTTTATTCAAGATAATGAAAATGTCAAATTGTTTAGGCATGTGGCGCTAAGTATTATAACAGAGAAGATCTCTCCAGGATGAGACTAATGTAGATGATGTTGTGGTTGCTTTGGTCAACTATGCTAAAAGGGTATATACTGATTTTTCCCATTCATTCTTGTATACTTTTCCTTGTATTCTTTTAATTTTAGACACTGATGTTTGCATTTTAACTCTTGTGAAATCCTATGGTGAAGTTGAAGATTCTTATAATTCAAAAATGAAAATTAAGAACTTCAAGGAGAACCTTGTATCATTCTGGGATACTTAGGTACGTGAATGCCAACATGGGCCATTATTTAATTAGGTTTTGTTTGACAAATGCATGGACTATATTATAGTGGGCACTTAAGAAGTTTCTTCCTGAAGGAAAGATTATGTTCAAGAATGGAATCTCTTATATGACCTTGACAAAGACAAGAATGGTTTGCTAGAAAAAAAAAACACAATTTGAGCTGATTCATGATGGAAGCATGTTTGAACTATTAGAAAAGCAACACTCTGCACAAAAAAGGAAGTGATTCAATTGTTGAATTTGTAAAATTACATTGAATTATATGATTGAATCAAGTCTATATCATTGAATTTGTAAAATTCAATTCACTTCTATCATTGACTAAGTACAATGTTTATTTATAACATTGAATTAGTTTGTATTATTAAATTTATAATTAATAAGATTGCATCTTCTAATCATGCTGATATTATATCTTGGTCTTAAATTATGTTGTGGTAGCTGTCAGTCTAAACCATCTTATGGTTCTGTGTAGAACCAGAACCTAGTTCTGGACTAAACCAGAATTAATTTCTGGTTTAGTGCAGAACCAATTTCTAGTTTTGCACTGAGCTAAATCTGGTTCAGTGTAGATTCATGGTAGAATTAGGTTCTAGTTTAGTGTATAACCAGAACCTATGTCTGGATTGAACTAGAATCATTTTTTACTGTTGCTGAGTTACTAGAGTGCTTATTAAAAAGAACCTGATTTTAGACTAAACCAGTACCAATTTTTGGTTCCAAGATCCATTCTCAACAAAGAGAGTTTTAGAGGCAAATTTTAAAGACAAATTTTAAAAAGTTTTAGAACTAGTTTCAATCTTTTGCAAAATAACACATAAAGAAGATGGCCATATACAAAGTTGGCATTCTAATACATAAAATAGTGTTCTAATATACAAAAAATGATATAGCCATATACAAAAAGGATTGCCATATACCTATCATTGATTCATATACAAAAGAGAGAGCCATATACCTATCATTAATCTATATACAAAAGAGATGATCATATTCCTATCATTGAGCCAAATACAAAAAAGATGGCTATATACCTATCATTGAGCCATACACAAAAAAATGACATCTCATGTTACACATTTATAACACTGGTGCATTTCAAACTCTAATCTTATGAACAAGCATTTGAAGGTCTCCCATTACCTGAACTTAGTTCCTATCAAAGCTATTAAAATAAGTTAAAGGATAATCCTTATAATTTTAACTTATAGAAAAAAAAGTAATCCTATCAACTTAATTAATATTAATATTTGAATTTTACCTGACTATGTGTAATGTGTTAGTAGCAAGAACAATAAGACTACTTGTTGGATTCCAGGTGTCACAATAAAATTGTTGTAGGATCATAGAATAAAAATGGGTCAATAAATTGAGTGGAACTGACCTATGACATTAAACGCAATTAGACCAAATAGATTCACATAAACATAAACATATTTAGAGATTTTATAACTACACATGGACCTACAAGTGGATATGCATAAACATATGTTTGTGAAATGGAAATAGGGCTTAGTGTAGTTGCAGCAACATGATCCACTTTTTGTTGTTTTCCTATAAAAGAATTTGATATCACAAAAAGATCATTGTGATAGATAAAAGTAAATGCCTATAAAAAATTACTCCTTACTTGATTTCTTTTGCTTTTCAGAGTGGCTTTTCCTTCTACCATTACACTTCCCTTTTGTCTTTGCTTTATAAGGCTCAAGAATTTGTCCTACTTCTTGAGCTTAATATTTTTCAGTAGAATAAATCTCCTTTTCTTGTTCACAGTGGTACTTGCAATCAACGTCAATTTATGTAGACAATCTTAAACTTATTGAGACCCATGTTTAATAACATTCCACCTAAGATCTTGAGTCTCCTTGTGATCTTGTGTCACCAATACAAGGTTATAAAAGGTACGCATAATATAATTGCAGTATACAATTTTTGGATTTTCACTAGTGTTATCATGCAATGTATTTTTTCCATCAACACCACATTCAATAAACTTTGCATTCTTGGACCACTATTTTAAGAAGTATTTGTTTGGTACTCTTGTTACACATTTGATGTTATAAACTCTTAATGCATATGAACAAAGAATTCCCATTGACTCAAATTGCATAACCTATTTCTTTGAATCTTTTCCTTCCACCCACACCTCATAATGAAAAATATCTCTTTATCTTTTCACTTCTTGGAATGGGATCCCTACTCCATCTAAATACTCTTTCTCAAACATCTTGTAAATTTTATAAGTATAAACATTGGATGCATAAAGTAATGTGCCACTTCTCTTGATGGTACAAGAAGGAACATTTTGACTATTGCAAAGTTCTTCCTTAACCTCAGAATTTCTCCATCTTCCTACCATCTTTTCAAAAGTTAGGAAAAATTGTAGGGTAGTTGTTTTGGTGGATATGTCACCCAAAACACTATTAGTGCTCTCACTCCTTTGAGAAGTCTTGATACTTGCGGAGGATATATCTTTACCAAAAGCAGTTGACCATTTATGTCAAATTTTATACATGTTGTTTAGCCAACTATGTTCATGAAGGTTGTATTCAACAATCATTGTATCCCATGTCTCACATCCTTTCATGCGCTTTTGAAATAATGATTGAAACCCATAGTTAGAGTTAAGTGACCCTAAGTGAGAAGGAGCATTTTTAGATATATGCCATAAGCATAAGTGGTGTCTAGTATTATGAAGTATTTTTTGAATTGCTTTAGTCATGGCAGTGTCTTGATTAGTGACAATAGTTTTTGGGGCTTGGCTTTCCATAGATTGTAAAAATTGATCGAATAACCATTCAAATGACTCAGTTGATTCATTCATTAAAAAAGCACAACCAAACATTATATTTTGCCAATGATTATTTACCCCAACAGATGGTGCACAAATTAAATCATACTTATTTGTACAATAAGTAGTGTAAAAAATCACTATATCCCCAAAACAATCATAACCAACCTATGATCTCCCATCCCTCCAAAAGACATTTGTCAAATGTAAGTCTTCGTCGAATTGCACACTATAATAAAACATCGGATCTTTGGCTTGTTGGCTCTGTAGATGATTAACCAAACTTTGATCATTCCCACCTTCTTTTAATTTATGCTTTTGGTTGTTGACATAGTTATAGCAATCCTTTTTGAAAAATCCAATTTTATCAAAGCCATGAGTTTCTTCACCCAAGTAACTCTACACATCCTTAGTTCTAATTCTAGCATTGATCATAAAACTAATAAGATCAACCTTAGCAATAGAAATGTTTCTTGCAGAATGCATTAGGTGTCTGTACTCTAGCTTTACAAGCTGGTGATTATGCTTTGTTATCAATCTAGTGATTTTCTATGCCCCATCTGTTTCAATAGAAAATCAAACCATTGCTTGGCACTTTGTCCTTGTATTTAGTTTACTGAATGACCTACCACTACCTTTTTCAAAATATTTGGATCTCTCCTTTGAGCACACATATTCTTTCATGCAAATTTTATTAGTTCCAACAGAATAAGTTTGTTTCCATTTTCTTACGGGAAAACCCAAGCAATACCCATACTCTGAATATAGGGCATACGCTTCATTTTCACCATTAACAACTTGCCCTAAGTAAATATCTTTGCCCTCAGAACTTGTTTCCATACTCATAAATTTTTCTTTTTCAGTCGTGTCATGCTTTGTTTCCTACACCACGTGTGAATCACCACCATCATCCATGTTATAAGAAGCTATACTCTTCTTATGGGATATTTGCATATATAGTAGTAACCATCAACATGACATTATAGAGATTCCAAAATTCAAGATTTCAAGCCATCCATCTCATTATGATAGTAAATCTAACTAACACAAAAAAATCTCAAAATTAATAGCCACCATCAATATTAAACTGGCTTAAGTTTTATCAAACTAGCTACCATAAAAATTCATTGAAAATCAAATATTAGATTAACAATCCTCCAACTTTTGGTGTCATGCTTCAAAGTTAATGTTCTATAGAGTTGCTCCAAAGTGCATTCTTTTATTTTTTTTCACTTATCATATTCATAAAAAAATTTTACATCTAAGTTGGCTTAAAAAAATAAATTGACATAATTAATATTCAAAATTCGTGAACTGTGTGATCTAATTATCCCTCATCTATCATTGTTGTCACTAAATAAATTCAATGGAATTGTGAATTCTTTATTCTGAATCATTCTTCATGTGAAAGGATGTAGAAATGAATATCATATATGTCTTCCAACCCTTATCCAATTGTGTATTTATGTTTATCTTAATTATTCCACTTTCTCAATCAAAGTTTTATGGACCTTTTATTAAAAGTTAGCACAAATTCTTTTGAATATATTATGATGCATACATTATGGGTACAACAAACATATATAATTTTATTATCATTCTTTGAGAGGCGAATAAAGGCCTTGACTAAAAAAACAAAAAACTAAAAGAAAAATTATAATTTATATTCAGAGCTTCTACAAAGTAGTCAAATATTAGATTAAGTGCAATGTTTTGATTAGTCAGTTCAAATTACATCACAGGATGAAATTAATTATTTTGGTCATTGATAAATACCCAAAGTGATTTTTTGTAAAAGCCTACAAGTAGAATCTCTATATTTGGTAAGGAGAACCCTAAAAAATTGTCAAATATTTGGACTTCCTTGCTCTTTCTCTCTATATTTTCTCCTCTTAACTTCTATATATCCTTTTCCTTATTAATTTAATGAAGAATCAGGACAAAGAAAATTACTAAAACTAATGGCAGCTGTGCTCATAATATACTAATTTGATATAAAAAAGAGCAGTTTTATTGAATATTGTTTAAAGTTTTAAATAACATGCCTTTAAGCTAGTAGTTAAGATTATTACATTGTCTCACTTTCTATGCTTTCTTTCTCTCTGTCTCTTTTTCTATATGGCAACATTAATAGAATTTTTGCACACGAAATAAATGCATTGTAACAAGTACATCGAATGAAAAGCTTTGACAGGCTGAATTTTGCAAACAATGTAAGGGAAGATAAAGCTGGGAAGGGACGAAGTTGGGAATGCAAAATTAATAGTCCATTGCATTTAAAAAAATGAAAACAAGGAAGACAAAATGCACCTGAGTATTATCAAAAGTTAAACGAGTCGAAAGAATTCAAAGTATAGGGTAAAAACAAAGTTCGGAAGGGGAACTCAATACTAGTAAAAGAACAAAAAAAAAGACATTATTGATTCATAAAGGAGGAGGCAAGGCAGAAGATGAAGCAACAAATAAGTTTCAAAAGTTATCGCATTTCATCCTACTAATATACAGTAACTTTTGGGGTTGCTATGGCGTAGTTGAATGTTGAGCAGTTCACCTTTGATCAACAAATTATTTGGAACTTCGGACTCCTTTCTCCCTTTTGCAATGTTGGACTTGCTCTCTCCATAATGCTGCACTCAATCTCTCACAGCCTATTTTCCATTGTTGCTCAGAGTCTTCGACGCTTGCAAGAAACTTGGCAGGAGTGAAGGAGAATCAGCGAAAAATGAAATGCAAAAATATGTTGGATAAAGCTAATAGAAAATAGGAAAAGGCGGGTTGGGTTACCGATTGAATGGGAGAATTGGTTTAAAAGGTGGGACCCATCTACTTTGATATGTAATATTTTGGTTGGCCAAAGTTGTACTGACCTGGTGCATTTGGAGCATAGAAGAAATTCTCCCATGACTCATCCCCATGTTTATATGCGAAAGCCGAGAAGTCATCAACCTTCCTTGACTGCAGTCATGTGTTATCTTTCTTCACAAAAGGACAAATTTCCATCAATTTCAACATATTGAGCAAAAGAGGTGAATAATGCAAGAATCTTATAATAATGACAATAATTAAATGCACCGTATCTTCAATGAAAAGTTGATACATTCAAAAACTCGTCATCCTCTAATTGCAAAATAAAAATCTTCCACTTCAAATTTTCTTTAATTCAACTTGGATGGCATTTAGAAAAAAATGACTCATTTAATACGCGTATTTTAATGAAAATAGAAATTGAATGATGAATGGAATACAAAAAAAAAAAATTTATTTGATATGACATATAATAAAAACAGTGCATTTATTTTGATTGTTTGATAGGTTGAAAATAGTGTTGAAATAAAAAATAAAATAAAATAAAATAAAAGATTAAAATATCCTTAAAAAAAATATGTAAAAATAAAAACATGTGTTTTTTTTAATTTAATCACCCTGTTGCTTTTCACATTACTCTGTGCATCTACGACCTAACCCTCTCATTCCATTAAGCCTCGTTGTCTGCAACTCAGAAGAAGCACAAACGGCCATTGTTGCTAGTTGTGTCCTATTGCAGCGTCCAAGAGGGGAAGCTATCCATTTATAGTAAACGTTCTCTTCAGCAGTCTGGATTTTGCAAGAGTGATGGCATAATAAAACTAGAGTTCAAAGGAGTTGCTCAGCTGTCCCTTGGTTTTGTATCGCAGAAGTCTGTACCATCACAAGGGCAAAATAAACTTTCTCTATCTTCCCTCCATCTAATGGTCACCTTCCCGCGCTCGACAAAAGAAATTGATTGGGAAGCTAAATTTTCCCTTCCATTATGCTTTTTTTTTCCATAACAAACGCTTTCAACAAATAGATTCTGTTTCTCTTTCTCTTTCCAAAGATCTACCAAACAAGCTGTAAGTGAAGGAGGGTAAAGAAACGTCTCAATTTTAATTTGATTCCACCCGTGCAAAGAATCTGTATTCCGCCAAATGTTACAAGTAATGAGAGAGGGAAAGTAAAATTCTAAATGGAAGAAAAAAAAAACTGGCTGATATCTCTTCAAATGTAATTTTCCTTCATAAATAATATTAGAGAAGGGTTTTTGTGGCACAGCAGCCTTTTCGAAGGTATTTCCTATAAAAACTGAAAAAATGATATAAGGTATTTAAAATTATAATTAAGAGGATAAAAATGTTTACTAAAAATTATATTTTTTTAATTATATAGTATAATTAAAATTTTTAAAATATAATTTTTTATATAGTTAAAATATTTGTTTTTTAATTATAATTTTAAACATTTTACATTATTTTTTAATTCATTTAAAAAAAACTTAAATGGGCTATGGCACCGTCTGTACTGAAGGTGTTATTTAAGTTGATCTTAGCTGGCACAATTATTGAAGCGGAGGGACAGACGATGAGCTTCGCAGTGACAGCGATTGTTTAAATTTTAAGATGGTCGAATATTTTAAGTTTTAAAAAAATTTGTTTGAGAGAGGGAAAAATATTTCTTAATTACTCCAATAGTCTCCTATCCAATTGAATATCTTTAAAAAAATTCAAAAGGAAAATTGAAAATGATATATCTTAATTCGAATTTTATATTACCAGGATTACTTTAAACAAAAAAATCAATTATCTAAACCAGAAAGTGTTAAAAAGGTGTAAACAACTGAACACCTTATACATTTATGGATTTATTTATTTTAAAGAATACATATAAACATCTAATTTGATTAATTCCCCATTGAGTTATTAGTTAAGATTTTTATTGACATTTAATTATATTGGCGATTTCTCTACTTTGTCTGGAATATAATTCAATTCTACTCATTTTAATTAGACAACATTGTACTTTGATTTATTTATTAAAAGTGTCTAATATTTAATTTTAATTGGATCACCCTCTCAACTCTTAACTATTTAAAAATTTATTAAAAGTGTCTAATATTTAATTTTAATTGGATCACTCTCTCAACTCTTAACTACTTAAAAAAAGGAAATTTTTAAATAGACAGAATTTAACTATTTTTATTGATTTAATAATTAGAGAAATAATACTACTTTATTTAACATTAAAAGAATTAACTTTCAATAACTAAATTAAAAAGACTAGAAATGCAATTAAGCCATTAATTAATGTCAATTATTATTTTTATTATTATTACTTACAATAGATTTAATTCTTGAATACTCTGAATATATATAATATAATATAATATAATATAGAAGCATAAGAATTTTCTCCTCAACAGGCTGAGAATTGCTAAACCCATCAACAGAAGATGGAAACCTTTTACATTACAGATAAGAATCCTCTGTAGTGAGAATGTCCAGAAGGCTCTCTGCAATATCTCTTAAAAAATAAATATTTTTCTTTTTTAGAAAAAACTTGCCCCACTCACAAAAATGACATTGCAGAGGGACTTGTGGAGATTTTCACTGCAAAAAAATCCCCATCCTTTGCATTACTCTGTCATTCTCATTTTCATTGCTCTACGTTCTCCGCTAACATGATCTAAAAGAATTGTCATATTATTTTGAAGAGAGAGGCAGAGATGTAAGGAAAGAAAAAGAGGATCATTGAGCTAAGAATATCAACAAAAATCAAAGAGGATTTTTTCTTTTTGTTTCCCATATATCCACCTACAGTTCAACAACTTCGTCTTCTCCGCATACTCCTACATCAATCACCATTGTTCCTTTCTTCTTCGTGGGTACAAGTCTGCAACAATTCTTTCTTGGAGACTGTACAAAATACCAAAATCAAAACCAATCCTGTTTGATTCTCATTTTCATTAAAACTGGTCATTTTATGAACAGCCTCACCTCTCAAGTAGTTTGGATCAAGAGATTAGGTTTCCCATAGCATTAAATGGATGTTGATATTGTTAATTTATAAAATGAAAAATTAAAGCAAGACCATTAAAATTCACCTATGGAGAAAAAAAAAAACTCCAATTTTTTTATCCCTCTAAAAAAATTTTTAGCAGATTCTTTTTTTTTTTGGAGGGGGGGTGTTAAGAATCAAGTATTTGTAAATAAGTTCGCTATTCACTGATAAAGATATAAATTTGGAAAAATTGAAAGTGCCAACCATACTACTTTGGGTTATAAGAAAAATCTATATATTATGTATTTTATTTAAAAAAATTGATATTGAAAACCTAAATATTCTACTTTTTAGTTTTAACCCCTTAAAATTATCTTGAAGAAGAAGAATTAGAATAAAAAGGAGTAGAAAAATGAAAGTTACCTTGTCCCACAAAAGCGGGTCGGGTTTCTTATAGACCTCAACTCTCTGGATTTGAGAAGGATCTGCCATTTTCCACTTGCATTCTGGGTTTGACTGGGTGCCAACATACTGGCTCTTGGTCACATTATTCAGGGCAGCTACATCAGACAAGTAGTAAACAAACGGTTTCTGGCAAACATGGCGGGCTACGGGTCGAGTATTGAACGGATAGGCGGTGTAATCGGCCCGTTTATACCAATTTAGGAAGGTCCGTGCAGGCATCTCCATTTCCCGGGCCGAGAAGGTGCCCCGGAATATTTGAACCGCATAGCCCCAAGACACGGATATGGTCCAAGTTCGGGTTTTGTCATAGCAAATGGATTGTTGGATAAGGCCATACGGGTCAAGCTTCATGGGCACTTGGAGCCGCTTTAGGGCTTCGACCCGGGTCACATTTGGAAATATGGGTTCAACCACGTCCAAGTGGTGAAGTGACACTAGTGGTGTAACTGGGTGGGCTGTTAGAAGCCCAAAGAGATTGCCGTACACATCAAACTAATCAAATCAAAACACATACGACACAACATAAATTAGAAAAATAATAATTTGCGTAACTGTAAAATTAACAAATTAATAAAATGGAATTCTACAAAATATCTTCGGACAAATTTAATCAATCATAAATAAATAATCCAGACTAAACATACATACATACATATATATATATATATATATATTCATTTATGATTAATTTTATCTATTTTTCTTTTAGTTATGAATCTCTCCATTTTATTGTTACCTTTAATAACTTGATATTAAATTTTATTAACAAAGAAACAAATAAATTGATTAAAGAACCACAAAAGAAAGAAGATCATGAAAAATGGAGGTGGGGTGAGCATAAATTACCAATGTTAAGAAAACCGGACCGGACCGGCCGGTTCGACCGGTTCGACCGGGAACCGGTCCCTGGTCCAGTTCGGTTGAGTTAGAAAACCGGTCAAGCAAAAAACCGGTCAAGAACCGGTCAAAAACCGGTCAAAAAACCGGACAGAAAACCGGTCAAACCGGTTTGAAGCAAATTTTCTTTTTTTTTTTTAAATTTTTTCTATATAACAAAATAATTCATTTTAAATAATTTTAACAAATTAAAAATAGAAAGTAATAAAAAAGATGAGGGGTTGAAATATGATTTTTTTTTTTTTAAAGAGAATATAAAAAAAATAAAATGTGTATAATTAATTATTTTTTATATTTACTTTTTATCATATTCAATTTCCTAATAATATTGCTCTCAAATATCAAGATACTTAGCTAAAATTATTATTTATTATTTTATTTTTTAATAATAAGTAGAATCTTAATATAATTTAGAAATTTTAAAAATTTAATATTAAATATTCTTAATTTTTAATCATAAATAATTTTTTATTTTAAACTAAACATTAATTTTTGTAATATCTTAAGAAATGTTAAATTAGTAATCAAATATTTAAAATTTACTAATATTTATTTGTTATATTAAAATTTTAATATATAAAATTTTTTTAAATAATATATTTAATTATCACCGGTTCGACCAATGAACCGTGAACCAGTACCTCCACCGGTTCAATAACCGGTCCGATTTTAATAACATTGTAAATTACCAATCACGGAGCTGATTGTGGGCTAGATCTTGATAAATGAATGAGCATAGAAAGACCTTATCTGGGGACGGTTTAGAATAAATATAATAATTCAAGTCCTATGGGGTCCAATCACTGACTCTGGACAGCTCACATCCTAAATAAAATCTACACCTGTATGCCACATAATTCTAACAGCTGGACACTTTTGGACTATATTTTAAAATAAACACGGTATATAAAAAACGTAGGTTTAGATTTGACTATTTAATTGTAAACATTTTAGACGCGTTTTTTATTGTAAACATAGTTCTATTCAGTACATAGTTTTAGTATATTTAAATACTCAAGTCTTGAGTTGGACATTAGTGGAAGACGATCACTAAATCATAAATCAATAATAATAATAATAATAATAATAATCAAAATAATCAATTAATTTTTTATTCAGTACATAATTTTAGTATATTTAAATACTCAAGTCTTGAGTTGGACATTAGTGGAAGACGATCACTAAACCATAAATCAATAATAATAATAATAATAATAAAAACAATCGATTAGTTTTAACCCCAGTTTCTGTCTGGCTGAATAGTTTACTTATTTATTTACTATTACGAGTAGTATATGACACGAACATTCTTTGTCTCAAATTTTAGACTAGGCCTTTTTTTTTTCAGATGCTTCAGTTTGGAATTATCTGTTGTTAATATTCACTTCGGCCTTCAGAAAGCATATTATTGTACTTAGTGCATGAATCTAGGTCCACAGCATCACCACTGAATTAGCAAGCTATTATTATTGATAAGCTTATCTGCGTCACTGGTTTGTACTCATATATTTAATAGCAAACCTGGCGACAGACATAGTAATCAAAAGCTCATTCTAAAATTAATTTCCCTCCTCCAATTATTTCATCAAAGTGCAAACCCACCCGTTCTCATCCATGAAATTACTTCTTGGCAAATCTAAAATAATTCAATTCTTCTATTTCGTAAAGATATTTATAGTGCTTTTTCTACAATTAAATAATGTTCACCTAAAATTTAAAATTTAATTTAATCATAATTTAAAACTAAATTATTTAACCTTGTTCAAAATTAAATTCGATGACTTGAGGACAATAATAATACTACATAATTAGCATGAGTACCGAAAATCTCCTCCTATTTCGTCAAAATTATTTCAACTGAATTACCCATCTCAAGTCTCAACCATTAGTCATGTCAATCATAACTCAAGGTTGACTAACTGGGAAAGTTACAATGATTCATCACACACTCTTTCTCTTTGTTTCGTATCTAATCCCCTCGTTTTACTCCGTTTTCTCATGAACCAAACAGAAAAAGATACAAACAAACAATCAATCAATTAAACCAAAAAAATCCAAAAACAGGAATTCCAGAATCTACTACTAACCTGATGAAACCCTCTCTCCTTGGTAAGAGGAACACCAAGCTCCGCCATACACGCCTGAATCCGATCATCGGAGCCGTACAATCCGGGGTACCTCTGAATACACCTATCCTGCATTTTCTCAAGCGCCACTGCTAAAGGATAGCTAATGGCGAATCCACCACCGCCATAAGCCATATTGTAAGAGAAATAAATATTCTGCAAGTGACTCTCCGACGAACTCCCAATGTAATAGAACTGATTGTGATCGTACTTCTGTAAAACCTTCACCAAATTCTCTGTAACGAACACCGTGTCGTCGTCTCCCATCACGAACCACCTCACGCCCTCCGTATTCCCGAGCCTCAGCGTCTCCGCAACGATGCGCGAGATTCGAATAGCCGATTTGTGCCCTTTGGGGTTTTTATACGAAAACCTAGAGGTGTCTTCAGAAATCTTCAATGGCGGAAGGATATTTTCATCTTTAGAGTCGGTTTCTACCTTCCGATCGAGCCAAACGATGCCTCGCATTTGATTAGGTCTCCACCAGAGCTTGATGTACTCTTTCCTCTGCTTCCATAGCTTCGCTGAAGCCCCAATTCCGAAGACGATGTGCGAAATGTTGGTTTCTTCGGAGGGTTTTGGGATCTCTTCCATGGCGGCGTCGATCGATGGTGATATATGGTTGCTTAATGGAAGGGGGTTTTGTTGGTCGCACTCGTAAGAATGGCTAAGGAATCGGAGGGAGTAGAAGAGGTAGGAGACCGAGACTAAGAGGAAGAAGAAGCCCATAAGCTTCGAGAAGGTCCATGAGAGATAGAAGTGCTCTGAATCTTTGGGATTGTTCTTCATCATCGTGGATATGTCTGAAGATGGAGAAGAGCCCCAGAAGCAAAACATAAATCCCGGAAGTGACTTGATCATAAACCCTTCAGAGAGAAGATTTTGAGAAAACGAAGATGAAGAAGAAGGCGAAGAAGAAGCTTAAATGAAAACAACCTAGTCTTTGAGCATAACGAGAATTCTAAATATATCATTAGAAAAATCACTTTATATTAAAAAAGAAATTTTAAATTCTGGAAAATAAAAAAAAGGCAAAATGGAAACTGATAATGAAGCTTGTAGTTCAACTTGGGTTAGAAGTAGAAGGTTGCTTCATATATAGGAGGAGAATTTGAGGGAAAGAATAAAAGTGACAAGAAATTATGGCAGAAATTTTTGCTGAAAAACAGAGGAAAGCAGTTTTGGGGATGCAGTGACGTTAATGAATTTGTTACAATTAAGAGAAACGTATGCCTTATAACAACACCAAAAGGAATATGAATCTTTTGGAACACACAGTAAACTTTAACTGGGAAGATGGCCGTGAAACCGAACTTCTTCACTTTTTGGTTAGTGGTTCCTGGTACTAATGATGAGATTTGCTATTGGTATTTTTATGATAAAATTCATAAATTTAAGAATAAATTAGGAAATTTTACTAAAATTATATATATATATATATATTATTTTGAAAATATATAATTTAGTTTAATTTTAATTCTTTTAACTAAATTATTCTCTATTAATCAGTTTTAAATTTAGATTAATAGAAAATATTTTAATTAAAAAATTAAAATTGAATTAAAATGTAATGTAATTCTTTTGTTTTAAAAAAAATTTATATAATTTTAATAAAATTCAAACAAAATTGTATAATTTACTTTGAATTTAAAGTTACTTTTTTTTAAGCTAATTTTTCGGATGTCACATGTTTTTGACATATATTTTATCCTTTTTAAAATTTATTGCAACCTTTTACAATATATTTTTTTTAAAATAATATCATTTCTTTTTAACATATAAATTTTTTATGTTAGCCAGGTTTTTAATTTAAATGTTTCAATTTTAAAGAGAACTCCAGTAAAATTCGTAACCATCTTGGGTATGATTCCTCTTAATGTCTTTAAGTAAAAACATTGTACATCATTCCAAAATTATTTAAAATATTATAGAACAATTTGGTATCCATACAGACATAAAAAAGAATTTTTTTTTTTCTGTTAAATCTTAGTGTTGTTCAGACGAAATCCTCAATATTTTTGTTAAATAATATTTTGAATATTCTTCAACAATTTTTTTCACAATAATTTTTAAAGAGACAACATTTCCAAACAGTTTCATTTTTAATAATTATTATACTATATAAATAATAAATATCATCATATTTTAATTAAAATAAGTATAATTATTTCTTAATTTTTGTTACAAAGGAAGTACATGTGTCTTTTAATTTTAAGAAAAAAATGTAATTTTTCAAGATAGAAAGAATGTTTATGTAATTTGAATTTTTTTTAAAAAATGAATAAAGTAATTTAGTTTTAGTATTGAAAAGAGGAATTACCAAAAGAAAATATTAGGATCACGTTTAGATAAATGCATCAACATTAATAGATTGTATTTTAGATGAAATAAATGAAGTAAAGATGCACCTGGATTCATTAAATTATGGTAAAACAGAAAGGAAGACATCGTTTATATACCAATTAATTACTCAAAGAGAGGATTTCAATATTCAAGTTACATGTTTCTATTTTTATTTAGAAATTTTAATTCTAATAATTAATCTATTTAAGGATAATTTTACTCAAGATAATCGAATCTTTCAAACTTCATTGAATGTAATTAAGCATGCATGATCGATCTAAAACACATCATCAATTGAATTGACCCTTGTTTTGAGCTGCCAATTACTTAAAAACGCTAATCCTTGTAATCTTTGAGTTTGGGTCTCTCCATTTTCTTTTCTTTATTTTTTTGTCAATAGAAAAAAAAAATAGACACAAAATGTGTAGAATTCATTTAAATGATAAACTTCACACATTTAATATCTATCTTTTTTAAAATTGACAAAAAAAATCTAAATTCATGCAAGTGGGTCAAAACATTTAAAATCCGATCGAACTTTAAATTGAGAATAGAGACTTTGATAGGAAAAAAGCTAGTTCATGAAAATAGTTGAAGATACAATCGTATCAAGCAAGAAAAATACCATTACTTGGCACACTGGATTTCACAAATCAAAGTTTATAAAGTGTTATGATGCAAAATACATAACATAATATTAGTGGGCCCATATCTGGATAGATGACACAACATAATGTGTGTAGGAGCAACCGAATGTGTCAAAGACCATTAAGGTATAGAAATTAGTGGATATATATTGCACGTATAGCCTGACGAAGGATATGAAAGTTTTGGCATCTCTTTCTCCGAGAAGAAATTTCTCCTTCTTCTTAACTGATAGTTCCTTTCTCTTCCTCGGTTAAATTTTCTATTTTCGATTAATATTCTACGTACCTAGATGATAGTTAAACATGATTTGATGTTATTAATGGAGTTAGATTTGTTTCTTTGAATTTTGAGTAGAACTCTACATTGAGCTGTATAATTACAGTAATAGAATTATGCTAGTATCTTCTTCTCTTGTGTTGATTATGTTATTATAGGGAGATCATACCAAATTGGTGCTTTCATTGAGTTTTGATGGTTGAAAACAATAAATTGAAGGACTTGCAAGGTGAGATGAAGTGTTTATCGGAAGCTAATGCAACTATTTGGGAACATGTCAATCATTTAGATGCACGAATAGACCACATCAATTCCTCTATGAATTTAGTTACTAAGTTGCTTGAAAACCTTACTTGCCAATTTCATCACTTCACTGCCCAGAAAACAATTGAAGCTCGAGCTTCGTCCAAAGCGTGGTTATCCTTCAGCCTCCACATTCTATGCCTACCCTGAAACAACTTAAATTAGATTTTCCTCGTTTTGATGGAATAGATCCACTTAATTGAATATTTAGAGCTGAGCAATATTTCTCCCACTATGAGACCCTTGATTCTCATTAATTGACAATTGCTGTCATGAACATGGACAGTATGGTGGTCCCTTAGTTTTAGTTGCTTCAAAAAGCCAATCAAGTACTTACATGGGAGGCACTTGCTAGGACTGTGGAAGAACAATTTGGGCCATTTTAAGCCCAACTTTTTAAACTTTAACAAATAGACACGACAACCCATTACTACACTTAGTTTCTAACATTAGCTAATAGGGTAGAAAGATTATTTGAAGAAGCATTATTAGATTGCTTTCTCAGTGGGCTTAAGCCCAAACTAAAACGAGAGGTTATTGCTAAGGAGCCCACTACTTTGCCGAAAGCTACGGCATTAGCTAAATTGTTTGATGAGAAATATGCTTTAATGGGCCTTTCCAATAAGTCTCAGCCAAATCACTCTTCTGGTCTTCCTCTATAGCAAGTTCCATAGCCTTTTTCATCATCCACTTTAAAGACATTTTCCTCCCTTATTCCTCATTCAAATGGGCGATAGTCTCTTCCATCGTTGCTACCCACGCCACTAAAAAGGCCTTTGCCTCTGATCAAGTAATTGATGCCGGCAAAAATACAAGCTAAACGCGATAAGGGACTTTGTTACATGTGTGATGAGAAATTTTCTCTCAATCATTGATGCCCTAATCACTAGTTGATGATGATGTCCTTCAAAGATGACCTGCTTGATCTCATTAATGTTAGCACACCATCTGCATCTGAACCTAAAGCCAAGAACCAGGTTCCAATGATAGCTACCTTTCATTTCTCCCACCATGCTTTCCACAGCTCTCATAATGTTGCTACTATACGTTTCTTTAGTCTTTTATTGAGTGTAACACCATATATTTTTAGCTCATTTCACAACATTCACATGCTTGCCATTCATAATTTCCATGAAAGAGCAAGAAAAGAGAATTAAAATAATGCATTTTCTTACGTTGCATCGAGTATGAAAAATCCATTCGGTGTTATGTGGACCATGTGAGCTCATAAAACACATTCTCATATTTAATTACATGAATACAACTCATTTGCATCATCAAAAGTGACATACACCTCAAGGAACCCGAAGGGAAGCATGAAATATGCATACTTATTTTCAGCCAGCATTGGCTCAATTCTGTCACAAATTTTGAAAAATCATAACTAATTCTAAAAACACTCAAAATCATGCATTCTTGGTCATTATGGAAAGCTGTGGATGTCTACTTCATAATAAAAATATGTCTAGACCATAAAATCCACCACAGAGAATGTTTGATATTTGAAATAGTCCAGAGGTTAAGTTATCCATTAGTGCTATCATAGATTTATGTAGCAAACTTTGAAAATATCTAATTAATTTCACAAAAATTCAATCCATGCAAATAATACTAATATGGAAACCTGTGGATGTTAACTAGAAGGAAAAAATAACTCCATACCAACTCAGGCATGCCCAGACCTCAAAATCCAATCAAACAGTAACTCAGGTCGGGTGAAGTTCCTGATACTGGACAAAATTTTTTAATATTCATATCTCCTTCTTTAGACTTCCAAATGAGGTGATTCTAATTGACACAAGCTATTGGGAATGTCTAATTTCTTTGTATAAAATTTTGTAGTGATTGGACATCATTTGGGCTCTGTGTAATAGATTTCATTTTCTGACCAGTATGAATAGTAACATAACCAAAATCAGAAAATTTGCCAACTTTGAAAATTTATCAAATATTCTGTAGATCTTAAAAAATTATGTTCTTTAGCTTCTCAAAAATCTCTTAGCAAGCTTTAATTACATGACAAATCTCAAATCAAAAGAGTTTATTTGGACAAAAAGTGACATAAGGTTCCATTATGGTCAATTTTGGCTCCATATAGAATACCAAAATGTCCAAATGGCTTTCCTTGAGGTTTGGCACCTATTGGGCAAGTCTAAAAGCATATTTAAAACTTGTGTGAGCTGCCCAAATGATCCAAATCCTCTTGCATCTCATTTTGGTCATCTAATCTACACTTATACACAATTGCATCAAACTATCAATAAAGCTAATTTGCCATCATATACTCAATTTACATTCTAATGGCTATATAACATATTCTCTCATTCATACATGATATATTATCATAATTACATATATTCAAGAAGTCATAGGTCATATACAACCATAGATGACAACATTTGCCACCTTGATGGCCTTAAAGAAGCAAATTTCATACATTTCAATGTCATACTCTCATCCCTCAAGTGGTTGGCTTCCATCTCTTTACTCTCTTGGTCTACCTAATATGTTAGAATATTAGAGAGGAGGGGATGAGATTCAAAGAATCCCAATAGCTCATCTCCCATTCAATCATACATAATGGATGCAAACAAGTCTCATAAATGCATGTATGGTTATATAGATATGTGCAAACATTTAAGAAGCATTTTCATCATTTGAGAATGTCATATATAGCATACAAAGTCTTGCCAAATAAGTAGATTGGCTTCACCCAATTTCTTATGGATATTGGACTTGCCTCACCCATTCTTTAAAAGATTCTTGGACTCAACCATACTTTTGGGAGCCCATCTTGCTTTTGGGAGACTCTTTGCTTTGTCTCAACCAATCTCAAGAGTTCTTAGCTCATCCTTACCATGGCTAAGGGTTCTTAACCTCACCACACTCAAGCAAACCCATGCACACATTAAAAATATCGTATAAGCACATATTGTAACATCATGGCACCATGGAATTTAATTCATGTTAGAACACTTTTCATGGCTTAAAAATAAATAAATATATATATATATATATATACATTCAAGACAAGCTAATCACACATCCATGCATGAGAGAAGGTGGAGAGCTACCTTGGATGCAATTACACATTTTTTCCCTTGAATCTCCCTTCCTTGCTTCGGCCACACACACACACAAAAAGTGTGGGGAGATTTTTGTTGGCCTAGACACAATTTATGGAAGCCAATTAGGTTCATGGACTCAATTCTAAGACTACACAACTTGTTTAGACACTAAGTTGCTCTATAAACCCCATTATGGTTTTATAATTGCACCTAATGAAGCAACACCCCTCAATTAAATTCTAAGTTCCATTATTTTCTTTCAAATATGATTTTTGACTCCTTTTAAGTCTCTTAGAGTCTTCAAACAATCAAAACTAAGAGCCTAACTACATGTTACTTTTTTAGGTCTCATTATGGAACATAATGTACTAACTCACTTTCTATAGTTTCTAAATTTCTCTCAAGGCTTCCCCTCATATTCATTCATCATATATGACTAAAAAATGAGTTTAAAAAAATTTAAAACTCTCCCTAGCTACACAAACCCCTTTAGGCCGAGGCTATGGAAGAAATATGGCTTTTTGGAGTTTGCTTTATTTTCTTAAGGGAAGATGTATATGAGGAGCCTTTTAGGAATTTTAGGAGCTCATTTAAATTCTTATTTAGGCCTAGAAATTATCATACAAAATTAGATTTTACAAGGTACAATTGAAACTCTAGAAATTGTATCTTGAAATCTAATGGCTTTTTGTTAATTCTCTTTGCATATTCTTAATCTCTACACCCTTTTTTCTTAGAATCACCCTTGGTTCTACCTAAAAATCAAATCCTTTTAGGTCTTCTCAAGTAGGGCTAAATAGTGGAGAAGGGTAAGAAGGGATATCAATCATGGAAAAAGAAATTATCTTATTTTCTTGCTTTTTCTCACTTGAATATTGTATTCTTTGAGCTCTTCTCTTCAAATCTGAATTTTTTCCTTAATTTCTCCCATAAAAAAAGATTTTTAAACTTTATTATAATCATAAGAAATAAAGGAGAATGAAAGAGAAGATGTTTGGAAGAGAAAAAGTATAAAAAACTACTAAATTTCTATACCTTAAGCCTTTGATTTCTCCTCCTCTTTCCCTTCCTCTTGTGCGCCACTCTCCCTAGGGTTTTCCTCTTGTTTTGGACAAAACTTGGTCATGCAACATGAAGGGAAAAGAAGGGTGCATCATATATATATAGGTGGAAGAAAGTTACACTTTTCAGAAATTTTCATTTTGCCCTTCGTTCTTAGCATTTTTGTTTCTCTTTTGTTTTAGCTCCTTTTTTAGAACCATCTTTTTCATTATGAAATTTAGGTTTTCATTTAGTAAAATACCTTTGGAATCACTCAAATCAGAGCCAAAACCTTCCTGAACGAATTCGTTAAAATTTGAGTATACTGAAGTTAGAAAATGTTCATCGGAGGGGTTTTAGCTGTCCCGGAGCTTTTCAAGGCTTTTAGGGCCGTTGAGAACCTCGAAGAGCTCAAAAATTTCATTTAAAAAGTCCTCCTGTGTGAATTCTAAAATTTACTCGAAATTACGAAAATGTCATTATGTTTCGTAAGTTTACCATAATAAATTATTTCTTTATTTTAGTTCCATTTTTCTTTTCGTTTGAGTCTGAGATTCTCATTTTTGGTAGTTTAGAATACTTCCTAAATTTTTTAGGACCTTAACTACATCATCTTGTGGGACTCCTTTTTGTATCCGGTAAATTTCATTTATTGACGGAGAAACTGTACGTTACGTTTCTCACATTTTTTTTTCATTTTCAGAAAATTGGATGTTACATTAGGCACCCAAGTTCAAATCTTATTAGATGGGGGTCACTCTAGCAACTTCATACAACCTAGGATTGCCTATCATTTAAAGCTTCCTATTGAACTCTCCACTAGATTTAAGGTTATTGTAAGCAATAGACAGTATTTACAGCTAGAAGGATATGTCTGTAATTTGTTTCTTTTAATTCAAGGGCATCTTATCATAGCCTCTGTCTATCTTCTTCTTATAACGAGTTTAGATGTGGTATTGGGCGCTACATGGTTAGCTACCTTGGGACCCCATCTTGCTAATTATAACTTTTCATACATAAAATTTTATTTGAGAAATGAATATGTGACTTTGCGAGGGGAGAAATCTCTCATTCTTAAGGTTGCCAAATTTCATCACATGAAGAGATTTTATCATATTAATGTGATTGCAAAATTGTACACTCTACATTGTGTTCCTTTGGAAAATCCCCAATCATCCTCTCTTATGTTACCTTTTGGCACTCTAGATGATTTAGCTTACCTGCTTAACACATATGCCTCAGTCTTTTCCAATATGCAAGGCCTACCTCCTACATGCTCACAGGATCACGCTATTCCTTTAAAGGATGGGGTCAATGCCGTGAAGGTATGTCCCTATCCATATCCTTACAGTTAGAAAGCTGAGATTAAGCACCAAGTTTATGAGATGTTAGCAGCTGGGATAATTCAGCTTAGTTAAAGCCCATTTTTAGCACTTGTACTTCTAGTAAAGAAAAAAGATGGCACATGGTGATTTTGTGCAAATTATCGGGCCTTAAATGTTGTCACTATTACGGATTTGTACATAATAGTAATTGTTGATGAACTCTTAGATGAGAGTTGCAATGATCACAATACTTCACCAAATTGGATCTCCGTTTAGGTTACCATTAAATTTTGATGACACCAGAAGATAGAATTAAGACTGCCTTTCGTACTTATCATAGGCACCATGAATGGCTAGTCATACCATTTGGTCTCACTAATGCCCCTACCACTTTTCAAGAACTTATAAATGATGTTTTCTGATCATATCTACGTAAATTTGTATTGATTTTTTTATGATATATTGGTGCATAGTAGGGATTGGCCTAAACATTTAGACCATTTAACTTAAGTTCTAGAGTGTTTACAACAAAATTAGTTATTTGTGAAGCTCTCCAAGTGTTCTTTTGGCCAGACAAGAATTGAATACTTGCAACACATTATAACCGCCCAAGGAGTCAAAATGGATCCCACAAAGGTGCAAGTTATGATAGAATGGCCCACACTAACTACTATAACTCAGTTAAGGGGTTTCTTAGCACCGAGTATTATCACCACTTCATTCGGCATTATGCTATTATTGTTGTGCCTCTCACTCAATTATTACAAAGGGACAACTTCAAATGGAATGGTGAGGTCCAATATGCTTTCGATGCCTTGAAGCATGCTTTAACCATTGCCCCAATTCTAATTCTTTCTAACTTCCAAAAGCTATTTATACTCGAAACTGATGTTTCTAGGATAGGAATTGGTGCTCTATTAAGTCAAGGGGGTCATTCTATTGTATTTTTTCCAAAAAACTATCTCCTCGCATGCAAGAAAAATTAGCCTATGTAAGGAAGCTGTATGTTATTTTTAAAACAATTAGTAAGTTTAGACACTATCTGTTTGGGCATTATTTTATCATTAGAATTGATTAACGTAGCTTAAAACATTTATCAAATAAAGTTATCCAAACTCCAAAACAAGAGGAGTGGCTTCCCAAACTAATATGGTTCCATTATTCTATAGAGTATAAGACTGGGAACATTAACCAAGCTGTTGATGCCTTATCTCCTTGTTGTCACATGGTTATATCTGGACTGTACACCATTTTCCTTGAGGAGATACGAACAGGAGTTGATAAATCTTTTCATTTGTAGAAATTGATACACCAATACGCTATTAACCTTTCATCCATGCCTGGCCATTATGTTAAGGATGGGTTACGCTACTAGAAGAATTGGTTAGTGCTACCTATTCAAGTTATTGACATTATTAATAGAATTTTACATGAATTTCGTGTCTCCCCAATTATGGGACATGCTAGATTTTTAGGCACACACTTTTGGATCCCTACATACTTATTTTGGCCAGGGATGCGTAAATCCATATGCTTTTTTATTAGGCACTGCACTATCTACTAGCAAGCTAAAACTATCCAATTACACCCAGTTGGACTTTTGAGCCCTTTGCCCATTCTAAATCAAGTATGGGATGATATAGCCATGGATTTCATCACTAGGTTACCACCATCAAAAGGGTTCATAGTGATATTCGTGGTAATAGATAGGTTGTCCAAGTATGGGCATTTTGCTCTTTTAAAATGCAATTTTACTACATTTCAAGTTGTTGAAATGTTTGTCCACAATGATGTTAAGTTGCATGGTATACCAAGGTCTATTGTCTCGAATAGGGATAAGGTGTTTACTAGTAATTTCTAGCAACACTTATTTAAGTTGCAAGGTACTACTTTCAATATGAGTTTGGCTATGACCCTCAAATGGATGGCCAATCTGAAGCTCATAATAAGTGCATTGAGATGTACTTACGTTGTTTCTATTTTGACTATCTTACTATATTGGTCACCTTTCTTCCTTAGGCTGAGTATTAGTATAATACAGCCTTTCCAACAACTATTGGAATGACTTTATTTAAAGTGCCTTATGGTAGGGATCTTCCCTCCATTATTAGATGCCTTTTTGTTGACTTAGCTCCTTATGATGTTTACAAACAGTTGTAGGATCATGACGTAATGCTAGAACATCTTAAAAGGAATTTGCAACGTGCCCAAGACCGAATGAAGAAGTTTGCTTATGCAAAGAGAACTAAGGTACACTTTTAGGTAGGAGACTTCGTATTTGTTAAATTACAACCTCACCAACAACACTCTGTAAGGTTGTAGAAACATCAAAAGTTAGGCCTTAGATACTTTTGGCCCTTTAAGATCATTGAAAAGATTAAGACTGTAGCATATAAGTTATTGTTGCCTCAAGAAGCATAAATACATCTAGTGTTTCATGTCTCATTGCTCAAACATTGTGTTGGTGACCCTTCTCCTCAATATATTCCCTTACCATTGATGACTAATGTTGCTGGACCTGTTATCTGACCTCTTGATGTCCTGGTTGTTTGCAAACTAAAAGTGTGAGACACTTGGGTACCACAAATCCTCATCAAATAGGAAGGCACAAATCACTAGTCATGGGAAATACTCTCTCATGTGCGAGAACAATTTCCTAACTTTGACCTTCAGGACAAGGTCACTGTCAATGGGGAGGGTAATGTTATGATGCGAAATACACAGCCCAATATTAATGGGCCCATATCTAGATAAATGGCACAACAGAATGTGCATAGGAGCAACCGAATGTGTTAGAGACTGTTAAGGTACAGAAATTAATGGATATATATTACAAGTATGGTTTGAGAAAGGATATGGAAGTTTTGGCATATCTTTCACTGAGATGAAATTCCTCCTTCTTCTTAACTGATAGTTCCTTTTTCTTCCTCTGTTATACTCTTCTATTTTCAGTTAATATTCTATGTACCTAGATGATAGCTAAAACAGGATTTGATGTTATTAATGGAGTTAGATTTGTTTCTTTGAATTTTGAGCAAAACTCTACATTGAGTAGTATAATTACAATAATAGAATTGTGCTAGTGTCTTCTTCTTTTATGTTGGTTGTGTTATTACAGGGAGATCATACCATAAAGTTACTAGTTTTAACATATATGTTTTAATTAAGATTTATGATAAACTACAATTTATTTGAGAGATTTATTTAATTTTGAATGATTTATTCTATACTTTTATCATTAAACCACTATATACTTTTTTTGTCATAATTTTAATAAAAATAATCACATGAGCTTACAACAACTAATATTATTGTTAAAAGTACGCCTTATTTATACAATTATTTCTTATATAGTGTTATATTCATATAAGGTTATTGTCAGGATTAAGCTAATAATTTAAAATTGGAACTTTCAATTTAATCCTATTAATAATCTCATAACAAAAATGAAATTATTGATCATATAATTAAAACTAACTTTTAAAATTAAATGGTTCATAATTCTAACATTCAAGTAACTTAAAAAAAATAAAAAAAATCACATAATGATTAAATAATATGAAAGTGAGAATAAAAGAGTTGAATGACTTCTTTTAGATTTTAGGTTAAAAGATAGTGAAGTAAATAATAATTATCCTAAAACTTATACTACTTTTTTTCTTTCCTCCAAAAATAATAATAAGGATAGGTTATTTTAACAATATCCACTAGGGGCAATACTGACATGCATGAGCTTTCCTTCTTAGTCCCACATTCATATATGTGAAACTCATAGGACTTGTATTTAACACTCGAGTATAGGGATTAACATAAGAGCAAATTAAGTTTATTGAGGGGTGAGTAAAGATCCACTCAAAAAATTGTGTGCCAAAAAGATCTTTTAGAAAAAAGGTGACCATTATAAAATGAACTCCTAATGTGAAGAGTATTCAAACATTGATAGCATAAATAATTACAAAATTCTTATTACATGATTTTTACCAAGAGATCTAGCTCGAGTAGATGATCTAATTGCATGGTTTAGTTGTTGAAACCTAGAACTCTAATATCACATGTAAGGCAATTCAAATAATTAATAATTAAACAACCGTAATATACAATAATCTCTCCTATTCAAGCTTTGACATATAGACAACTCATGAAATTTAATTAAGCAAACAAATTTATAATATGTAACAATTCACTAGTAAAGATTTATATGTAAAAACATAAAATTATAAATACCTCCAGTCATAATGTAAGAATTTGTAGATGGAAGCACAAAACTTGAATTCAAATATGGATTTTGCACTTGAAAAGATATAACAAGAAGAGTCTAACACAACACTTAGAGGTATGTTTTTAGACAAACTCTTTAACCTTAGTGATAGCACAAGAACAAAGCCGGTTGAATTTGTTAGGAACAATTTCACTCTTAAAAATGGCACAAGAATTTACAAAGTCTCTCCATTAAAGAATCTATTAGTTTTTTAAACATGTATAGAGCTGGCTTGACACCCATTCTCCCATAAGTAATGGCCAATAATGGCAAAGTAGTAATTTGGGCAATATGACAACCATTTAATATTTTATAATCCAAAGATGAAATTTAAGAATATTCTAATTGATTTTAAAATGTTACTATAGCAATGACATACTTATGACTTTTTATTTAGTCATACACTAATATTTGCCAATTTGAAGGCATTTATATTCAACGCTTATGTATTTTAATGGATATAGAGGATGGAATGGAATGACAAAAGTAAGTTGAGTCATTATTTGAGAGTTTTTTTAAGGATGGAGTGGAATGGCAAGAAATGGCATCCAAGATCAATCATTACTATTCAAAATTTCAATTTTTGTGTCCTTCTAAATTGAAGAGATTAAGAATATAATGGAATGAACAGAGGATATAATTATAATTATATTTTTCTTTACTAAAAACTTGTTAAAATCACTTTCTAAATATAAGGGTAATATTGAAAAAATAATTTATAAGATATTACATTCCATTAATGACTCCCTCACTTTTCTTATTAAATTCCCATACAATGAAATGGCATATAACTTGCCATTTGACTCATTGACATTATTTATCATTCCATTTTATCCCCTTATAATCTTAAAACATAAAGTGTAAATATTAACATTTTGGAAAAAAGAAAGTGCAAGGATTAACATACGGGTAAGGCTTATTATAAGGTAAGCAAAACTCTATTCAAAAAGTAGTGTTCTTAGAGATTTTCTTAAAGAAGATGACTACTAATACAAACTCTCAACACTTAAAAAAAAAATTTAGATAACGTAAATAACTATAAAATTTTTATTACATCATTTTTACCAATGGAACCAACTTATGTAGGTAGCCTAATTAGATGGCTTGTTTGTGTTACACATTATTTGTAAAATTGGATCAAATCAGCTAGTTTAATTGAATAACTAGTAAATTGACTTGTAGTTTGGTTTAGTGGAACCTATGAACCAATGGGTTTGAGAATTAGTCAAAGATTGGGTTAAATTGACTGATTTTAGGTGAAAACCAATACTAATTCCATGGATGAATGGGTCCACATAGTTTCCTTGAAAATCATTTACGAAATTGGCAGTATACAAACTTGAACTACAAACCTCTAGCATAGTGTGAAGGAGCCTGTGAATCGAGTTGAATAGGCCAAATTTGGGTGAAAATCAACACTAGTTCCATGGATGAACTAGTCCAAGTAGCTTCTTTGAAAATTATTTTACTATTAAGTGCCTTTTCTTCTTGAGTCACAAGCATAGTTCAATAGTAGTATGCAACATTTACTCTAAAAGCCTTTATGATTTTTTTTAGACAGACCAAAATAATTCTTATTGCTAGTGCAAAGGAGCCTACGAACCAAGTTGAAACAGCCAAATTTGGATGAAAATTGACACTAACTCCGTAGATGAATTGACCCAAGCAACTACCTTAAAAATTATTTTACTGCTAAGGGCCTTCTCCCCTTAAGTCACAAATCAACGTACTAATTTGAATATGTGACATTTTGAATGATTATCTATACTTTTTTAATTGAGTCACCATGTATTTCACTAATAATTGCAAAATTTTGATATAATAGATGAAAAATAAAAATAAAAATTGTATAATTTTTTTTAAAATTATATTAAATATATTTTTAAATAAATTAATAAAACTAGTTCAATTATAATTTGATCATAGTCTAACTTCTAAATTATAAATCTCTCATTTCATTGATTTAAAGACTAATATAATTTTTAAAATACTAGTGTTATAATTACTTCATCCTCTAACATTATTATATTGGTCATATTAAAACGGAGAGAATAGAAATGACACTTATATATACTCACCCCACTTAAAAAGCTGGGGCCAAACATATTGGTTTTGGTGGGCATAGAGTTCAGCAAATTTGATCCACATAAATGGGGATTGTGGGGCTCAGCTAGCTTTTTTTTTCTTTTTTTGAATCAAAGAGAGATCTTCAAAGTGGAAAATTTTGCAACTTTAGTGAGATAGTGTAGGGTTTGTGACCATAATTCTTTCCCCAACACTATCAATGATTGCTGTTGTGCGCAGAAGTTATGGCATCTGAAGAAGAACGTGTCGTTTTCTATGGAGGAGTGATTCCACTGTGAAAGTGAAGTGGTGGATATGAAGTGCTTGGAAGACCCTTAATTAAACTATAAAATAACGACTCGTGCTTTGGACTTATCAATTCATTCCTCGTAGGGAGTTAGTGATTGGTGGCACCATTTAAAAATTCGTTAGTGGGGATGGTATTTTAGAAACAAGAAGACAATTTTTAATTGCATTCATATGCTATTGCCTCTGGTTTCAAGTTTAATCAACACGGGATTTATAAAAAGGTATGATTTGCAATAATTCATACTGAAATAAAATAAAAGAAGAAGATTATGATGCCAAGCAAGGAACCAAACGGGAAGTTCATTGTGGATGTTTCTTCAGTAGGGTAAAGGAGATAAGGAAAAGGAGAGAGGGTTAAAAAAAAAAAGATAAGTAAATTATACAAATATATTTTGAAATTGTTGAAATTATATAAATTTCTCTGGAAATAAAAAGTTATTTTATATTTTAATTAATTTTAATTTTTTTAAAAATACCTTGTTTAAAACAAATATTTAAGTTAATGAAAGATAATTTAATAGAAAATTTAAAGTTAAATTAAAGCATATGTCAATTTTTTATTTTAAAAAAGATTTGTGTATATTTTAAAAATAAAAAATATATTAACTTTAACAAAATTTAAGAAAAATATGTGTAATTTACAAAATGAATTGAGACATTTTCAAAATTTGGATAAACAAAATATTGATCATATCTTTTTAAAAATACAAAATTACTATGCAAAATTGTTAAGAACAGAAATAGAAATAAAAAATAAAAAATAATTTTATAGATAAGAAATAACTTTTATATTCTTACCTTAAAAATGTAATAAAAATAAATAAATAATATTAAATTCTAACTACAAAAATATAATTAATATTACATAAAATTAAAAAAAATGTCTGTCCCTTAAAAGCTACCAACCCGCCCATAATGAAATCCACCATAATGTCCCGTCCATATCCATTACTTCTACAATGAAGAAGTTTTCTATTGGTGCGGTTAAGCTGTGTGACCCAAAATTCTAAGTTTATTTTTTGTTTAATTATATCGTTGGTTACTATATTTTCATTTCGTACAATATTTAGGTATTTAAATTATTTAAACTTTTAAAATATGTTCTTAACTTTTTTCCTTAAAAAAATTGCAATTCAATGGTGATATACTGCTGTTTAGAGGTGATAATGTCAAATAGGCAAATCTTGCCAGGCCTAGTTTGGCCCACAACAAGTTAAATTTAATTAAATGGGTTCAAAAATTATAGTCGGGACGCTTGTCCGATCATAAAAAATGAAAAATAAAAAACAAAACAAAAATAAGGTATATTATTTTCGGATTTGGCCCCCAAAAAAAAAAAAGTCAGTTAATCAAGTTAAAATCAGAATAGCTTGAGTGGGCCCATTTTGATCGATATTATTTTTTTAAAAAAAGTTATAGACTAAAAATGGTTATCTCTTATTAAAAGTGTTAAACATAATAAGTCAAACATGTGTTAACCTCAATATTATAAATCACTTAATAAAAAAAATTATAAATCATATATAACAAAATTAGCTTTGAAATTTATGCGCTTGAACAAGCCAACCTGCAACTAGTTCATTTAACTTATTTCTTTTATAAATATTTTTGTGTCAAGCCAAACTTTTGTCAATTAAAGAAGCGTTATTTTTTTAACCCAATAAAACAAAAACAAAAAGAGTGTTAAATTTTTAACTGATGAGAATAAAATTGAACATTTATTAAATTAAAAGTAGATATTATTTTCAAGATATATAGAATAGCATAATCCCTTTTTTTCCTTTTGGGATCTTATGTATAATTACTTTTATGTTGGTCATTTTTATAGAATTAATTCGAAAAAAAAATCATATTTATGAACACACATAGATAGGGATGATCAAGGTATCTACTCTGTAGGTGCCTATAAATTTTATCTGCTTCAGATTGAGTATATAAATTTGTATAGGTATTTTAAGGATTTAGGTCTGGATTTAAATAGTGTGAGTATAATATGCACCTCATCTTAAATCTATAATATATATATATATATATATATATATTATAAAAATTAAAAAATACTATACAAATAGTACTTATAATAGAGGTTTGAATTATCTTAAAGATCTCTTTGGTGTCAAGAATTAAAAATAGAGTACATAATTATAATTTCAATTCCAATTCCATTAGAATTGGAATTGATTTAAAATTTTAGAATTTATGTTTGGGTCACATAAAAAATTAGAATATGAAGTCATAGTTTTAAATTTAATTTCAATTTTATTGTTTAGATGAGTGGTGAGTATTGAAATAATAATTAGCACATATATAATTTATAATTTGCTCTGCTTTGCCCATTTTTTTAATTTTGTTTCTGCCTTTTTCTTTGTTGCTTTTGAATATTATACAAGTCAAACAATTTTGCACATACGCATAAGGAAAAATTCTTGGAGCTGCTCTCTGTAGGCAAGTTAATGGCATATCTCTTCGTAGTTCGTTTAACTTATTTACTCGACCAAGTCTAGTTAAGTATGTAAAAAGGCATTGAATACTAAAATGGTAGAGAAGGGGGAAAAGGAAAAATCAACCGCGAGAGCCTTTCATGGAATCGGTATCTTTTGAGAAAATTATAACAAAAGATCAAAAATCGAGATATTTATTTTTAAGGATATATTATTACTTATTTTAAGATAATTACTATTAATTTTAATAATAAATAGTTAAATTTAATAATAATAAATCTTTAAAAATAATTTTTTTAATTTTTAGATCCATAAATATAATTATCTCTTATTTTTCTTTCTCAAGCATCATCATTGATGCTCTGTTTCATTTGTTCTGCTCTGCCCTGTCTGTTTTTCATGTCTGGTTGCGTGTGTGTGTGATTATTATTATTTTTATTTAGCAATATACTAGTCAAATTCAAAATCAAAATTTTTTTTTATACAAATAAGGATAATAACAACAATAATAATAATATTTTAATAATATTTTATTAGTTTTCTGCACCAATTGATTGTGCATTTATACAGTGAGATATGTTAAAACTTCTTTGTCCAAGGAAACGAAACCCCTATTTTTTTTTTTTCTATTGATTATACTTTTTTTTTTTAAATTTTGATCAAGATGTTAGTTTTGCCATAGCAAAATAGGATATATAGAAAATATCTCAATTTTGATAACAATTTAAAAA
Source organism: Erythrophleum fordii (assembly GCA_032878935.1). Taxonomy (NCBI): domain Eukaryota; kingdom Viridiplantae; phylum Streptophyta; class Magnoliopsida; order Fabales; family Fabaceae; genus Erythrophleum; species Erythrophleum fordii. The sequence continues at coordinate 14,132,022 of JAVQMF010000047.1, read as the reverse complement.
AGAATTTCTCCTGTATAAAGAATAAGCATAGCAACATCAGGCATTCTTAACGACGTGAAAAGCCAGGATGATGATGGTGGCATTGGTTGATTGAGATTGTGGTGGAACAAAAATCGTTTTGGAAGAGAAGGGGCGAAGGAAACGTAATTTTTTCGGAGACTTATATATGGAATTTATTATTTTTTGGGATTATATGTACTTTTACGAGGGTGTATATAAAAATTTTATTATTTTTTTGGGGTTCCGTAAGTAATGTTATGGGGATCTATACATAGATTTTTTTATTATTTTTTTCAGATTGCCACATGTAATTTTACAAGAATTTGTATGCAAACTTTTTATTTTTTTGGAGCCATACCAAAATGAGAGGGAGGATATGGTGTTGGACTCTTAAATTCTTAGTTTTGGAATTGTAATTTTTTATGTTAAGGGTAAAAATTAGAGTTGCCTTTCCCCAGTTATTTTTTAATTATGTAGAATTGCTTTATGGAATTGGAAATATACTTTTAAAAAATAAACCAAACAAAAAAAATTCAAACTTTTAGGTCAAATTACAATTCCAAACTTCAATTTTTAATGCTAAGTGACACTTAATAGTTTTTTTGAAACATTTTATTAAATAAGTTTTATTTAAATGAATCTCAGAAAAGCCTTTCATTATAATATTTTTTCTAATAAATAAGTTCAGGTTTAAGAATTTGATGAAATGTCTTTTTCTCACTAAGTACGGATTTGAAAATAAAAACTATAACATCTTTACTTGTACCCTACCCATAAATCATGAAGCCCAAAAGTTGTTCTGTTCTGAAGATGAACTTATAGATAAAGTCCATTAAGAATAAGAGACGCGCAAGCCCATATGTGTTTTGATTTTTGAATGTTCTTTCTTAGGGCTTTTGGGCTTGCTTCACCTTCTCAGGATTGAAGAGTGTTGAATTTGGCCCAAATATCAAAACGCATCTGGAAAGGAACAAAACGCAGAGTTTCACTGCGTTTTCACCTCTTCAGCTTCATGAATCTGCTCGGGTCAGGACCGATATAGCGTACACTCAAAGGAACTTGACGGTTTCTTCGGGCTGGCACTAACTGCAATAACAAACACTGAGTCTCTCCTCCTGAGGTTGAGAGATCGACGAAGCAGAAGAAGAGAAAAAGTGAGCTAAGGAAGAAGAAAGGCTGAGAATGCAAGGCTGGCATTGTTCGATCTTTGTATCTTGTATTTTGGCCTTTTTTGTGAATTTAGTTTTCTGATCGATATGTTGAATTCATTGCAATATCTTTGGGATTATGAGAGGCATCAAGTCTAAATCTGGTTATGTTTCTTTAATTAGGTGTGGTGAATGGTCATTATTATGAAAAAGTCTTGGGTAATATGTTTCTTTCTTTTCTTTTAAAAAATTTAACTTTTTTAATCTTTATAGTTTATCCAATTTTTAATTTAATCTATATAATTTATGTATATTTTTAAATTAATCTCTTCACAAACGTTAAGATTGGTCTCTATTACTAACATATGTTATAACTCTGTTAGTGTTGTACTAATTAGGATAATTCACTATACACAATTTGAATTTTTTTTCTTAAATCCTTCTCTCATAAAGTTTGGATTGTTTAGATTAAGATTTAGATGGTCTAGATTCTATTGTTATTTTTATAATATTAAATATCATTTTTCTTAAAATTTATAGTTGAAAAACTTGTTTTAATTTTGTGTTTTATTCCCTTCAAAAAGTTTTTGTTTCCTTAAATAAAAATGAAAATCTAGATCAGTAATCCAAATTTGACATGGTAAAGAGCTCTAGAGAGAGTAAGGAAGATGATCCAAATTGCATGTGCAATGCACTTAGATATAAAGAGACGCTCATGGATTTTAAAAAAGGATGGATGGATCCCTTGTAGTCGTATATAGGATTGCAGGGTGTCCATTTATTTTTTTTTTTAATTTTTTAATATTTTTTGTTTTTAAGGGACAAAAAGAATTAAAAAGATAAAAATTATCAGGTAAAAAATTTTAACTGTAGGAAAAATTATACTTTAAATTAAAACTTTTAAAATATAATTTTTTCTTATAATTAAAGTTCTTGGCTTTATAATTATAATTTTTATCTTCATAATTATTTTTTCCTCTAAAAGCAAAAAAAAAAAATATATATTAAGAAAATTGAATGTACCCCTGCAATTGTCGGTACAATTCAGGAATATACATAATAATTTTGTCTTTGCTATAATTCTGTACCTACTCCGGCCTTACGATGGTTCCAATATCAGATATTGGAGCAGTCAATGCACAGGAATGATGCTAATATACACCTTTCACTTCAAATGGTTATATATATATATATATATATGTATATGTCTATATATATATATATATATATATACACCTTCGTTCTTCTTGAACACGTGATGGAGCTTATCTGCTCCGCAGAGTTTCTGCTGCATCTGGTTTTGCAAGACACAGAGATAACACATTTAAATCACGTGAGATGCATGTGATAATCGTGTGCTATCCATGTGGCAAAATGAGTTCCACCTAAGCTTCGTCTCAGCATTCCTTCAGCCATGTCAGACGACGCTCACTAACTACAGTTGTGATGGCACCAAATGATAGGGACCAATTTTTAATGTGTAGAAAGTGTATAGATTGATTTATAAAAAAATATAAATTATAGGGATTAAATGATTATTTCTTTTTTCTTTATGACTAAGTTCTGGTAAGTTTTGTGAGAAAGTGTGTTGAGTTGCATAAGAGATGTTACTCAGATGACATATGGCAGATTATTCTTATACACAGTGTTTGGTGGATAAGTTCTTATATAAATTTACGGTAAATTGGATGTATACGAGGAGAGTCGTGAATGATTTTTTTATGATATATTTTAATTAAAAATTTGATAATAAATATTAAAAAAATTATATTTAAGTCTAATTGTTAGAAATAAGAAAGTTTATATGTAATTCTATATATCTTTGCCATGTAAATTTTTAATTAAAATATAATAACTGTATAATTTTTTATAATAATATGACAAATATATATATTTTGCAGACAAATATATGATTCTCTAATATTATATAGACACTTGTCATATCATTATTAAAAAATTATGTTATAGTTTAATTGAAAAACTTATTAAAAAATTATAAAAACTTATATGTAATTTTTTTATTGTCAAGTATAAACGACTCAGCTTTGGACATCAATTCGGTCCTCAGAGAATTAGTGTGATTGGTGGCACCATTTAAAAATTCATTAGTGGGATTTCTGTGTAAGAAACAAGAAGACAAATTTTAATTGCATTCGTCTGCCATTGCCTCTATTTTCAAGTTTCATCAAAATGGGATTACAGAAAAATAGTATGATTTGCAATAAATAATATTGAAACAAAATAAAAAAAGAAGATTATGATGCCAAGGAAGGAACAAAATAGAAAGTTCATTATGGATGTTTCTTCAGCAGGATAAAGAAAGAGATGAGGGAAAAGATTGTGAATAAAAAGAAAAACCATATGAATTGGGACATTTTCAAAATTTGGATGACAAATGTTTATCACCATTAGATTATGATCTCTCTCTCTCATCTCTTTCTGTCTCTCATTTTTTTCCCCTCATCTCTCTGTTTTTCAAATTTTATGCGCGCACACACACATGGCAAATATGTATGCTTATGTTTGATGCAAAATATTAAAATATAGGCTTATAATAAGTTAAGAGTTTTTTTTTTTTTGGGGGATATGGGGAGTTTAGTTGTGTTTGAATAAAATAATTTATGCCATTGTGTTATGAGTTAACTAACGAATGTTTATCGCCATAAAAGATGCATTCAGTGTATTTCTCCCACTTAATGGGGAACATATATAAAAGTGCTAAAATTAAACTTTCCATGCTAATTGATCAATATACACATGGTAAAGTTGATACCTCAAATTTAACGTAGTTTCAGGGCTCAATTGAATGCAAAAGCCTAAAAGAAGAAGTTGAGAGCTTCTGGTTTTGCCGATGGAGACACCGCGCGTGACATAGCGGCGGCGCTCGACCATATCCATACATGTGACAATTAATTCACCGTTCAAGTCCATTTTTTTAACTCATCATATTGAATTTATACACATAAATATATATATATATATATACATATATTGCAATCTCCCAACGAGAAAATCTTGGATACATATATTGTACCACTTAATTTGTATAATATCTAATGCTATAAAAAAAATCACTTAATTTTACACATGATGTGAGTGAGCTTCTTAAATGGTTGAGTGGCTGGCTTGATCTTTGGCTTCATTTTCAGCTTTAAATTTTTTTAATACCTCAAATGCCACATTTTTTATTTTCAACTTCAATTGTTTTATACCCGAATTGCCCTTTACGTGAGTTACTTTTACGATTGGAACTGATGGCCTATTTGGTTGATGTGCACAAAGGGAAAGAGAAAGGCATTCCTTCGATTGAAGCTGTTTGGTTGGAAGACATCGCAATTCTTTGGGAACCTTTAGCTGCAATTGTCTACGACTGTTGCTATAGCGCGAATCTTGGAAGGCTTTGGAGGTAAAATGGGACAAAGTCTATTTTGCCCTTGGCTTTCCATATTGATTGAACCCATCTATCATTTAGAGCAAAGAACAGCCTCCTCCATTGGTTCCAAACTTCTCTTCAATTACTGCAAACCCCTGTGCATGCCGGATTTGTTGTGCTCCAGAGATGTCGAAGCTCCAACCTTGCTTGTCTCCTTCGAAATAGGTGAGTTCTACTAATTGTAGCCCGCTGTTTCTATTTCCCTTTATGTGCTCTTCTCAAGCTGCTCCTCATCTTGTTTCGGGGTGGAAGATGATCTTAACTTTGCAGAGGAAGCATAGTGAAGAAGATGAAATCGTGCCCTTAGTTTTGATTCTTTGACAAATAAAATCCACAATTTAAAATTTGTTTTAAAAATTCAGTTTTGGAGGTTGGCTATTTTATCAGCTTTGCTTTCTATTTTTTTAATTTGTTTATCCAACCAAATATGGAAATAAAAAAAAAACATTCTCATTTCGTTTGAAATCATATCAAACACAATAAAGTAATTTTATTCAATTACTCCTTCCCTTTCTAATTCTATGACTGACAATTTTGTGAATCAAATGATTGTGATAGCTTTGATCTTAGGTTGAGGTAAAAAAATGACCCTATAGTACTGGTAGTCACATGTGTCTGAACCCTAGTTATGTTCAAAACCTTCTGAATCTCTGATACTCTGACAACATCGTGATTCATGATACAAAGATCTCGTTATTTGTATTTACCGTGAAACTCGCTCGAATTACTCAAAAAGAAAGAAAAGAGACAAATTGAAGAGCAGAAAGTGATAAATACCCACTTGAATTACTCGACGATCTTCCATTTGCAATAAAAGAAAAATCCATGGTGTTGGCAATCCATGCAGAACATGTTGCATTCGTTTCTGGGTAGGCTAATATTGGATCGGCATATCAAGTAGAATGAGTCGATAATAAGATGAAGACAATATATATTTGAACAATTTGTTCGTTGCATATATTAATCCTCGTCATAAAGCGTAGCTTGAGTTAGATGCTTTGATATTCTCTTTCTAGAGCATTTTGGCCTCATTTCAGGCATTTCTTGCAAAGGAAAAAGAAGGCAGAAAGAAGACATGGTGATGATTAATTTTTTAGAGTTGTGCGAGAGAGATTTGAGGCTTATGGTTACTGCCGATGCATTGGTGGCCATAGGCTAGGTAGCGTGCCGCCATTGGTCTCCTAGCTAGGTTTTGCTGGGAGAGAAGAAGAATCAAAGGATAGAAAAGTCTAAATTGATTTTTCTTGAATATACAGTCCCTCCTCCGAGATTCAAAAGGTAACAGTAAGTAATCAAACCCAAAGATCCTTTTTCATATTTCATTTTTGCTACATAATATATAAATACCCCAAATCACAAAGGTAACGATGATGATGGATGTAGATTGATCACAGATAAATAGATAGACATGAATATTAAATTAACCCTAATACGAATCCATGGCGGTAGCTGGTGGTGATTAATACTGAATCATTTCTTGCTCCTGTTGCAGCCAAAGCTCTTCTGAACATTCGGCCATCGCTTTTCAAGGTCGGAAGTTGCACTCGAAGCAGACTCAGATCCCTTGCTTGGTGGCTTAGCGCAGGGATAAATCACTGTTTGGATGTTAATCTTCTTTGAGGTTGAAGAAGTTGGAGGATCACCAACACTTGTGCCAGTAGATCGATGGTGCATTAATGCATCATGGAGCAAAAATCTTGGAAATCTTTGGTAGTACAACCTTATTCTTATTTGGGTCCGCCATGATGGTACGGCTATAGGCTGGCCAGGATTTTATGAGGGATACTCAATGAGCAACTAATTAAGCGACATTAAAATTTAAAAGGCCACACGCACACGTGCACAGACACACAAGGATGCGCGCGCAGAGAGAGAGAGGGAGAGGTAGAGATTATACTAATGTTTTTTCTTTAAACTTTGACTAAATTGTATTTGATAACCATCTTGTTTTTAAAATTATATTTAGTTTTTATTTTTTATCAATAAATTTAAGTTTTTAAACATGTAATTTTTTTCAAAAATAGAATTATTTAACTGCCTTTACTGTTAATTAAGAATAAAACAGCATTTTCATATTTAACAAAAAATTAATTTCTTTGACAAAAATCAGATTGAAGGAAAAATTTTCATAATATATATTAAGATATTAAATAAATTGAATGTAATTTTTTTAAACAAGAAAAGAATATATATATATATATAGCTATTTCTCACACCACTTCATTTTAAGTAAAATTATCAGAAAAAATTTGAGACATTTTTCTTCTATGCTCTGGCGTGCGTGTAAATGAGATGAGAGGATTCAATCACATACACACACTCACGCGACTTTTACTGATCTAATCATTGTTGATTAAAAGTATATCACTATTAAGTTGATCTTAATTGTATGCCAATTTTTTTTTTAAAATAACCAGTTTATAATATTCAATCAAATGATTAATAAATTTTATATTTAAAAACTGTTATACAGTAATTTTGTTGTAATAATTGTATTATATATTGACGAGACATAAAATAGTTTTGGATTCAATGTAAAATTTTGTTTTGCTTGATATTTGTAATAATAAAAATTTATGCAATCGATGTCTTTTTGTGAAAATCCTTATTTTATAACATATATGTACATAAATACCTTTGGGACATGTATGGAAATACGTTTTTTTCTTTTTGGCTGAAATGTATGGAAACACCATGCGTTGGGTGAGTTTGGTTAATTATATTTCTCACCGCGTACAGAGGAAAACGCGTTTCCATAGCAATTTGCGTTGGATAAAATATATATTTGCTAGTGCACTTTAAGATTGTGAAAGCTCTTGGACAAGTTCTGCATTAATTGTTGTTTTTTTTTTTTTCATAAAGATATATATATATATATATATATATAGATCTATATGAAAATCTTTAATTCTAATGAAGTACATACGTCGAATCCCTTTATCAGATTATCCCATTCCCATCAAAGAAAAACCACTCTGAGATCACCTCAATGCATTTATTTTATATATTAATCATTTAAAAATGTTAAAAACTTCGGGCAGATGGGAAGATTGTGTCTGCCAGTCGTTCCAGGAAACCAGTGGCCATGCATCACGTCACGGTGCGAAATAATATCCGACCTTAATAAGCCATGGACGCATTCTTAAGCCTAACTAGTTGCTCTTTAGCACATGGGTATTATGAAATTAGTTGGGAGAAAATGATTTTTACACCTCATGTCACACACCAATCTGTCTAAAGGCTGAAGGGAAAAAAGGATAGTTGCAAATGTTCTACAGTTTTCTTTTTTCATTGTGTTTCATCCATAGGGCCAAGTGATGGTGTTTTTGCATTAAAATAAAAAATAAAAAGTCCTTTTCTTCAGCCATACTCCTCCATCATCCTTGTAGAGTCATGCAGGTCATTGAAATTGCCACTCGAAGCAAATTATCATCGTATGAGATACGATTTCTAGGGGAATGGTTTATTATGCCCTCTTTTTCTTTTGGGAGGTTGAGAATTATCTTCACCCACCATGCCTTTTCATTAGAACAAGCATATCACCCATTATACTTGCAAAGTAAAACCAGAATCAGAAAATGCGAGAAAGGGAAAAGATAGACACCAGCAAGGCTCCAGCTAATGACTACAGGGGTTGCATCATCCCAAAGTAATGCATGATCTTGGAGTGGAAAAGATTACGTAATAAAATAAGGTGATAAAAAAATTCCATGTTAATTTTTGACTCGTAAATTCGTGCATGATCAATTTTATTTTTTATGAATTATTTATTTTGTTGTCAATTTATACCTCAAATTATATACTTTTAAGCATTGTTTTAAAAATTGGACTAGATTTATTAATTTGACCAAGAATTGATCTTAGATCTGATTCAATTAGTACAAAAAGTCAATTAGTCAAAAAGCTGATAAAAAAACTAGTAGAACCAATTAAAAATAAGTTTAATCAATTAAAATCAGGTCAGTTAAAAATCAATTTAAACTAGCTTTTTTAAAAAAAAATTTCTTATATAATATAATAGTTTATTTTAAATAAAGTTAAAAAATTTAAACTAAAAGATATTAGAAGAAAAAGATAAGTGAAATATAGAAACATTAAAAAAAATGTAAGAGAAATAAAAGGTGCATATTTGACCCTTTGTTATGCTTACTTTCTATTATGTTTTATTTTATAATAATATTTCTCTTAAATATTAAGGTATTTGGCCAAAATTATCATTTTTTTAATTTTTTTCTTGTTTATTTTTTAATGATAAATAAAATCTTAATATAATTTTAAAAATTCTAAAAGTTTAATATTAAATACTCTTAACTTTTAATCATGGGTGGTTTCTATTTTTTAATTAAAAAATAATATCTTAAACATCTTTAAAATATTAAATTAGTAATCAAATATTTAAAATTTATTAATATTTATTTGTTATATTAGAATTTTAATATATAAAATTTTAAAAATATATAATTAATTATTATCTATTTGACTATAATTCAACTAATGAATTATGAATTAGTGCCTTTATCTGTTTAATAATTAATCTGATTTTAAAAATATTGCTTTTAAGTTAGTAATACCTTAGGTTTAATTTAGTGTTCAGTTTTAGATGCATATAAAATAGAAGGACATTATTATTGAAATGCAATTGAAGAATTAACGAAAAATTAAAAAAGCAATAAATCTTTTTGGAGTATTTATTTTTGAGATATCTTAAAAATATATCATATAATGTGACTTAAAAATTTTAAACTTAAGTATTATTCAAACTACAATTTTTAATATTAAAACAGGTAAACCATCCAGGTGCTGGTAAGAATAGAATGAGGATATTAGTAGTGTCAAACCTTTTAATGTACCAAAAACAAAAATAAATAAAATTAAAATAATGTTTTATAATATTATAATAATTCATGAAGTCAATTTAATAATTTATTCTCGCAAAGTATTAAGAGATCAATTAGAATAACAATTATCGACAAAATCAATTATGCCAAATAATTATATATATTTTGAAAACAAAATACTCTTTCTAAAGACATGAATCGAACGTATAAAAGTATTTTGAGCACAACTATGAAGGTCTCGTTGCATCATAGGAGCAATGCATGGGACTCCTGGCTTTTGAAATTCACACTTTTTTCGCGGGTAAATGGCCCAGTAATGGATCTAAAACTATTAATTTAGATTTTTTTTAAACATAAACTCAGTTTAAAAATTAAATAAATAAACATGTTAGATATACTTTTAAACTTCTTTTTTTGCCCCAGTACTTTTAAACCTATCTACAATATATTTATGCTTATACTATAATAGTTATTTATTGCAAACTAAATCTAGGTAAAAACCTCGAGTCATCTATTTTTGCTACGTACATGCCTTCCAAATGGTAATAGGATTTTGTGTTGCTTCAAGGTGCGTTTGGAAAAAAGGATTTAGATGGCTTAAATTTTAATTTTTTTCATTCTCACTTATATATATATATATATATATTATTCTAAAGAAAGCAAAATGCATAGAATAAAAATAGTCTTTCAAATTTTATTATATTGTCCTTATCATGTATTTTATTTCTTTTAAATTAAAAATTAAAAAAATAAAATTTATTCTGCCCAAATCCACTTGCCAGAGCAATAAAGGATCTAACGCATTCTAACTGGAGTCTAGCTAGTTGTGCATGTGATGTGTTTGGCTTGACTTTATATCGTTTGCTGCGCTGGCGAAGCGAAGGTAATTTTTTTAGAAAAATAAATTTTAATGAAGAATAATAATAACACGTGCTGTCTCTCTGTTTGTGGGGCACAACAAAAGATTTGGCCTTGTTTGGTTTAGGGCATTTGGAAGTGAAGCCGAAAAGACAAAAGACAGAAACAAAGACATCAAAAGCGATAACATTTTTTGTACTTTTTGGCCAATAAAAATGACAGTACAAATCTAAGCTTGTTTCTTATAATATTCGCAGTAAAAAATGATTTTCCATTTGTTGTATTTGAAACTGAAAAATAAGCTTAGGGGATGCAATATGCATAGTATTTGCATCAAAAGGGACGATCAGTCCATGATAGAAAAAATTTCCTAACCACTACTAAATATATTGCATCAAAACTATCAAAAAATTTCCTAACCACTACTAAATATATTACATCAAAACTATTAAAAAATAAATAAATATTTTAAACGGTAACATTTGTCTCCCTTCCCTTTCTCTCTTCCTCTGATATTGGAATGTGTGAGTTGCGAGGATTATATTGTGCATACTGCATCCTAATATAAAAAAATAGGGAACTAGGCAATGGAGGGCAACTTTGTACCTGTCAATGAGGAGCTGTGTTGGTTCAAGAGTTGGATTATAGATAAATTTTTAAGTATTTTTGAGTGTTACATCATTTATATTCTCTTTAATAAAATAAGCCCAATTTGAACAAAATATATGATTTATCTATTAATAAAATAATATTAAATCATATAATTGGGCCGATATTCACTTACTCACTTTGTTATTACATAAATAGAGTATTAAATAAAAAATATATTTTATTTTATGTATTATAACATTATCATTGTGTAGGATTTATTATATGATTTGGCTCTATTTATTAATTAATGTATAAATAATATAATACACTGAGTATATATAAGAATTTCTTGATTGGAGATAGGTATGTTAAAGACATTAATAAAATTGGTAATAGATTTAGTCTTCTTTCGTTGGGTTAAAAAACTAGGTTGAATATGGACATTTTAATTTTGTCTCGTCTTTACATATATTAACGAGGTGGGCTGAAAAGCAAGTAGCCCCCATATAAAAAATTATATATAATTTTTTTTTTTTTAAATTAGTGGTAGGGGCAAGTGCCCTCCTTTTTTGGGCACCCCGCGGGGGAAGGGGGGTTAGCCTTGTATCAATCTCCATATGATATACACAAACTTCTTTTTTCAACACCTGTTCCCTAACAAAATATAAATCTAACTACATGTATTTAGTTCTAGCATGTAGCACAAGATTCTCAGACAATAAAAGACTAGTCTTTGAGGAGGTTTGATGTTCAGTTCTTAGAGCAGGATTGTTGGCCTTATTTTGAATTTGAATGTAAACTAATTAAGTTGTCCTCATTTTTTCACTATTCACAGTTTTGTCATTTTGACAATTTTTTTGTGAAAAGAAATTCCATGCTATTTTATTGAGAAAAATGATTAAAGTTAGAAGATAGATTCCCTTCTTGAAGTAAGGAAGAAAATTCCATGAGTCAAGCTTTACAAATTTTCTTTTCTATCCAAAGCACTCTCCCACAATCGATCATATATCACAAGGAGGAAGCACAATAAGATTTCCTTCTCTTTGGGTGGTTGCACTGATAGTGGGCCTAATCAAAATAGTGAAAAGAAAAAATTAGCTAGAGACAAAATCTCTTGCTATTCCCGCGTCAACCATGTAGGGAATGGCAAGAAAAGGAAATTCTCTCACTGATTTTCTGTGATCAAGAGAAATAAAAGGCATTAAAGCTCGCACCAACTTTTTAGGGTGGACTAATGATAAAAATAGAAATTATTTAATATAAAAATTTATATGAGAGTCACTTTTGATATCTAAAATAGCTACAGGTTGGGTAGTTCCTCTATTCGATTCTTTTTTTCTTTTTTCCATGTTGGATATTTCCCATAGACCAAGATGCCCGTAATTTTTTATTAGCATGCATACAAAGACAAAATCCATTATGAAGAGAAGGATGCAGGCCCATAAGGTTCTGTATTAGAGCCTTTGGGCCTTCTTCGAATTAGCCCACGGAAGAAGAATGACGAACTGAAATACTCTCTGCCTGGACTTCCATTGGGAAGGATAAGATTTAAGAACAAATAAAATCATCGGATGCTTGAAAATTTAATTAATCATTTTCTTAGAAAAAATAAAATGAGTGTGCGGAGATATTATTAAAGCTTACCTATAAAAATATATATATTTTTGCATAACATACTAAGTATAAAAAAATTAATAAGTACTTTTTCAATATTTTAAAAATAGTTTGTGTTTGAAAAATTCTTTTAAAAAAAGTACATTATTTTACAATCTAATTACTTAAAAAAGAAATGTATTAATAAAGTAGGTAAGAATACTAGAGGTAATTGTGGTAATTAATTATTTGAATGAGGGTTTTTTTGTCTTTTAAAAAATAATTTTTAACTTTTTTTTTGCTTTCAACGAAAAGTATCAATTTTCTGCTTTCTTCTACTAGCAGAAAAAAAATTAATTTTGTTATCACTCAATGGCAAATTTTTTTTTTTTTGAAATTTGACCAGATACTTCGCATAGCAAAATAAGTACTTTTTAGAAAAAATTTTAGCACCTTCTCCCCATGGGCCAAACAAGCTATTATCATATTTGTTTACTTTTTCTTTCTCTTGTTGCTTTAATTCCAGACTGCCCCCGAACTAAGAATGCAGAAAAGTCAATATGGTTGGCCCTAAAAACCAAAAAAAGGAAAACTTGCTAAAATGGGTTGGGCATGAGGCAAGGAATATTAGTTAGTTTTGCTCAATCTAATTCGATTATATGTAATTAAAAAAATATATTATAAGAATTTATATGAATTTTTTTCAGAGAAAAAGCTAATTTTACAAAGATTTATAATATAAAAATTTTATCTTTTTAGAGGGCTATTTTTTTAATTTTTACCCAAAAAAAGGTGGCCCAATCAAACTATCTCAAAACGCCTTGTCTTGATGAGATACTAGGAAATTGACCCAGTGCAAAATTGGGCCAGATACTACGTTAGGCGGAAACTTAGGATGAACTTGCTCAGTTTACAAAATTTGTATCTTTCCTAAATCTTGCGAAATCAGAAAGCTATAATAAAGCAAATTAAATAGATAAGAAAGGAAGCTTCAAGAGAAAAATGGAACGCAAGACTTGAATGCACAGAGTCACACATTGTAGAAATTAACAAGAGAACAACTTATTGTTGAGAAAATAAATGTACAGGCTGTTGAATTTTTGGGCCTATTAAGAGGAGCACTAGATATCAGGAAGATCTTAAATTATTGATTATATGTTGTTGGATTTTGATGTGAAATCGATATAAGGGAATTTGACACTATATCTCAACCAAAAACTTTAAAATATTAGATTTATGAGCCATTTTCTACTTTAATATGTGCAGCTCTCTCTAGGGAGTATTTGAATTACAGAGATCTTAAATTGTTGGCCTGTTGCCATTGCATTTTGATGAAGAACCCGTATAAATGAATTGGACATCATATTTCAATAAAAGACCTTAAAATATTAAGTTTATGAGTTATTTTTATTTATATATCTCTCTTAAAGTTTAATTTTATCTAATATAAAACTTTTCACTCATACTCATAATCCAACATATGTAGCATTTGATCACACCAAACTTTACCTTTTCTTTTTAAATAAATAAATAGATACCTTTCAAGTTTTCGGCCATTAGGTCCTATCGGTTGATGTTGATGTTGAATGAGAAACGTGCACAGCCATAAAATCGGCCAACGTGTAATTTAACACTCTGTTTTTCCAGCAAAATATATAGGATGAGTTTCCTGTTAAAACAAAGAGATAAGCACCAAAACTCTTATACCCTACACGAACATTAATCAGAAAAAATTCAATAACATTTATAAATCTATTCTAAATAAGTAAAATAAATCAATCAGAAGTTGTCATATATATAATACATCATGTATGACAAGGATAGGATACAGTTAGAAAGTAATCAGATTTACTCATACTTGTTTTTCTCTTTTTTGGTCTGGTCTATCTATTAGATACTATAACTAAATTATTTTTTCATTGATAAAGACGAAAATAAATGAACAAAAGACCAACGAGATAAAAGCTAATATATATAACTACGTACTTGAAAGTTGAATAACTAATAGAAGAATTTACAGAAGAAAATGTAAAATTCGGCGGGAGCTTTAAGAAGTATGAAGGAGAATCTATTTTGACATGTGTTTGGACATCGGACAAATAATACAAATTAAAAAAAAATATTGATTCACATCTCTCAAAGTTAATTAGACACAGCTGCTTTTAGATTTCTCTGCCATGAATTTTGGAATTATGTTGATTCATTAGGAAGAGATTATACAGGAAAGGGAGGCATGTGTACGTAGACTACCCCCGTGGATTCATATGTTATATGTATGTGTAAGAATTAATCTTTCATATCTCTATGTATCTATCTGTCGTTGGTACCCTTAATTTACGTGATTTTGGAAATGTATAATAATAATATTGCAGCAACTGAAAAGAAATAAGAATAAGAATACGAAGTTAAGATTAGTTAATTATGTCATCTCTGTGCTCTTTTGCTTCATGCTTTAGAATCTCATAACAATTGCATATATGTCATCATTTTTACACAACTAAACTCATTAAATTTATATTTAATTTTTTATATATCAAATTAAATCAAACTTAAACTCTTTCCTGTTTCCAACTTGGATCTTTGTCTTTTTTGAACTATATATAGAGATAATTTATGGGGAGTCAAAGATGTATATATGTATCAATTATATTCTTTTCAATCATACGTTAATTAGATTTGTAATGAGAAACTATCATCAGAAAAACTCCTAAAACTCAAACTTTAATTTCAAACAACCACTTGAAAATTAGAGATTTGTAATGTGGGCCATGATTTTTGTGTGTATATTTCATAGTAATAAATTTATTATGCCATATTTCTTTGTCAAAGAGTACAACTTAAGAGCACACATAAACATTTGGAAGGCTTAGATGGATTGTTTTAGTGGCTACACATTCATTAATTAAGGGAACCTCACCACCATTTGTTAGCAATAACAAGTAGAAACCCAAGAAGCCACAAATTAAAATAGCTAAATAAAAAGAAAAAAGAAGGCAAAGCATGCCCAGAAAAAAAAAAGGCCTAAGGCTAAGGGTTTCCTTCACCACGATCTGTTACCAGCAGGTATGTTTACTATATGGCGTCATGAACATCAAGATGAAGCTCTCTATGGCCATTAGTATTAGGCCACCAAATTAGATGACTAACTAGCTATCACTGGTACGTACTCTCCTCATCTTCAAATTTGAAGTGTAAAAATGTGGAGCAAACGAAGGCTTTCTGGACATACGGGGAAGCAAGTTGTGGAAGTATGACGATAGCCTTGTGGCTCTTCTATTCTTCAATCACATACTTATATAGTGTATTATTTCTCTCAACATCAATTCGAATTGAAACCACTTAACACCTAATTTGACCATTTCACAACCTCTTCATATACTAGCCTAGCTCGCTCATGTACATGTTTCTTTTTGATCGATCTCTATTTCTAATGGCAAGAGTTGGGGAGCCCTTAAATGTGATTTCACTACCTATTTTTCTGACTATCCTGTAATAGTGTATTATTTTGACATATTAACTTGCCCAATTGATATGGTATATAAGAGAAGTTGGACCACAGGCATATTGCTTAAGAGAAAGAAATGGTGTTGCGGACTTCGTTGAAGCTAGGTCACGGGCAGGAGGAACAAAACAGTTATTTTGTAAACCCACCGAGTGGGTTGTGCAATATTTTGTAGTTTCCTTTTGCTTTAAATTCCATTTCCACTTTCTCCACTTTGTTCATGGCTTCCTAGCCATATCCATGTACCATCAAGATAAAGGCAGAGGAATAAAGGAGTAATACACGATATATTGACCGAGAAATGGAAAACAACGAGGAGGAAGATCAACAAATAGACAGTGACATTGGTAAATTTAGTATTATAAAATTATTAGAAAGGATCTAGGATCAAGATAAAGGTATGATGGGGAGATAGGTGATGCATTGCTAGTTCTTGAATCCCGTGCATGCCTCTCAAAACCTTTATCTGCGATAATTAAGTGCCCTAGAGTTAAAATGATGGGATTTGGGACATTAATTTCGCATGTGGGCATTTTGGATCGAAGACCTTTTACCAACATTTGTCTAGATACACAGAAAACGAATCAAACAGCAATCAAATCTCAACCTACAACTTGCGTACTCACTTTTGTGGTTTTCCCCCTTCAACCTCCACCGCTAGCTCCTTCATTTCTTTCTCTCTCTCCTCTTTCTCTTTTTGCTAGTAATTGTATATTTCTACTTTAATGGAGAAGGCACAAGGGTTGTTTAAGAGACAATGCCCACTGTCCAGTGATCATTCTTGAGACAGATCAGTGCAAAGAAGACTGGAAATTAACGTCAAACAGATGGAGTAAGGAAAAAGCAAGTATAGCAGTGGAGGGTGAATCAATGAATTAACGTTGAGCATAAATCACAATTTCTCTACAATTTATTCAAATTTATTTCAACAACGACAATCATTAAACTTGAGCATGTCACAAAAACTGTCACAATTTATCATCTTCAAAAAATTGTCAGAAAGGAGCTTGGATTAAGCCACCAAGTTTGCATAGTCTCTTTTTGGGTTTTCCTTCATCGACCTCCATCACCAACTCCATCTCTCTCTCTTCTTTCTCTTTCAAGAAGAAGAAGAAGAAATTCTCACAACCCCAATTTAATTTCTATAGACTGTCATAGGTTTAAAAACGAAGAAGAAACCAAGAAGGAGGAAGTCTTAAACCCCCCCCCCCCCCCCCCCCAAAAAAAAAAATAAAAGAAACAGAAAAGACAATTTCATATGTCCGTTGATAGACTTTCCCCGCCGGCATTCTTTATTGTCAGTAGAGATATTAAGGAACGAAATGATGAAGAGATGATGAGAAGAGAGGGCATGGAAGGCAATAAATAGATAAATAAATAAACGTAGCGGTTGAGACTTATTGCTAGCCTATCCCTTATATAGCTTAATTTTTCTCAAATATATAGTCCATTCTCAGAGATTCAAAAGCAAAATGCAGATACCATCAAACACACGGATACTCATGTTTCAGTTCATTTGCTACAATATTATAATATAAACATCCCAAATCACAAAAATTCAGGGTACCCAAAGATAGATAGAGAAAAATATTAAAAGCCTGATACAAACTAACATCCATAACGTAGGAGCTGAATCATTTCCTATTGTGGTTAAAGAGGTTCTGAGCAGTAGTGGGCCATGGCTTTAAAGGGTTGGATGTTGAAGTAGCAGCAGATTCAGTTCCCTTGCTTGGTGGCTTAGTAAAAGGACAAAGCACTTTTGGTATGTCAATATTCTTAAAATTCTGGGAAGTGGAAATTTGAGGACATGAAACACTTGCAGTTGCATCAGTTGATGGATTCTGGCGATTATCAATTGGGTGGATTCTGGCGATTATAAATTAGGCTGGCCATTATTGATTTGATGGTATAAGGCATTGGCTAACTAGGGAATACGAGAAAGTCAAGGACAGCGTTAGGGTTTATATATAGCCATTTGAGCCACTTAACTAGCAAAAATTAGAATGAATTTGGATATGCTTTCTTTTGCTGGCCTTGGGATGACGAGAGATCTCTGATGTCGTCAATAAAATAAAAGAATCCTTCAAAATTAATTTTATTAAAGTACTTGGCATATTCATTTGATATAACCTCGATAAATTAATTCATACTTATTAAATTAATAACCTCAATTAAATAATTTTTTTCCAGTCTTCACTTGGGACCAACTTGATAAATTAATAATTCGTTAAATTTATAAGATAACACATTTTATACATACGTCTCTCCTCATGTATAAATCTATAATCCCCTCACACGTTAAAATTATATATATATATATATATATATATATGACTCAATGAAGAGACCTTTGTGAAATCGAACTCCAATGTTACTTGTTTCCTCTCGTAATTGATATCTTTTGTGAAGAATGCACCTAGAGGGGGGTGAATAGGTGCTTTTGCAGAAAATTAAAGAATTAAAGATAATTAAATCAATTATATATAAATATCAAATGATTTCAATAAAAGACTTGATAAAGAGTACTGGTTCGGAAACCTTGTAGCTAAATCAAGATCTTGTCGACAGGATCTTCTAAAAGATAACTGAAAAGTAAAGATCAAGGAGATAAAATAGGACCTTGTCGACAAGGTTTTAGCACAGAGACTGAAACAGAATAAAAAACGAAGTAAAGGGAGAAAAACACCAGATATATCCTGGTTCGGTCCTCAAGACCTA
Source organism: Erythrophleum fordii (assembly GCA_032878935.1). NCBI lineage: Eukaryota > Viridiplantae > Streptophyta > Magnoliopsida > Fabales > Fabaceae > Erythrophleum > Erythrophleum fordii. The sequence goes on along the minus strand of JAVQMF010000047.1, from coordinate 14,113,341 downwards.
CGTCCAGTCTCCTTGATATACAGCAAGGGATTTCCACTATAAAATCAGAATGTACACCCACAGAATCTAGGTTTCCAAGCTCACCTAGAACTTTTACAATACTTGGGTTTTACACAAGCTTACCCAAAACTTTACCACACTTGGGTTTTACACAAGCTTACCTAAAAACTTTACAACACTTGGGTTTTACACAAACTTACCCAAAAACTTACTTTCCCCACACCTAGAAAAGATTTACAGAATAATGATATAATGATATGTTTAAAATCCTTATCAATAAAAGATTGCAATAAGCTCACTTTCAAAAGCTCTCACAAGCTAGATTTACCCAGAAACTAAGCTCAGAAATTTAAGATGAGGAGAACAAATGAATAATATAATATCACTTAGCTCCTTTTTGCTTATGTTCTCACTTCGTTTTTCTGTTCTCTGGTGCGTTCTTTTTTTCTGTGTTCTGCACTGTATATTCTGTATTATCTGCACGAAACAGACCTCTTACATATATAAGCATACAAAAAATAGCCGTTACTCCATTTCCCTCATTTTTGACCGTTTGAAATCAGTAGCCTTGAGTAGCAATGAGGAGCTGAACATTTGGCATTCTTCCAGAGAAACAGAGGAGCTTTGGTCAACTGGCTCAGAACTTCTTTTACCAATATTTCTTTCTGTCAGAATTTCTAAGAGAGTGGGTAATGTCTAGGAGAGTGGGTAGATATATTTCTTTTGGTCAGAATGTCAGGAGAGTGGGTATTATTTCTGCTTTCAAAGAGTTGACTCTGAAACATGGCAGAACAGCTTTTAGCTTTTCAGAGCAGCAAAAGCAGAGCTAAGCTTCCTTTTCTCTTTCCACAAATTTGCTTCTGTACTCTTTATCTTTCTTGCTCTGTTTTTCTCTCTCCTTCGATGAAGCTTTCTGACTATATGTGGGATGGACTTTTGCTCTCATTTTATGGCACCAGATTTTACTGGTTTGATGAATTAGAGATTGCAAAAGAATTTGTGCGTTTTGGTTTCCCATATTCCTTCATCTCCAACAATGGTCTTTGCCTCTATTTTTCTTTTCATCTTTCTTGCTCTTCTCTTCTCCTTCGATACAACTTTTCTGATTTGCCCAAAGTATCCTTTATTTCAAAACATTCATGATTAGTAACAGTGGACTCCCAGCAGAGTAGCATGGTTGACCGTTAGAGAAGTAATTCTTTTCTCCACCAATGGCGTCTCTTTCTCTCTCTCTCTAAGTTGATACTTATCTGCCTGATGAAATCGCTCATGGTTCTGTTCAAATAGAAGGCATTGTTGCTGGACCAAGTGGAGCACGTGAGTAATGTCAGTGAAGATTCAAGACATCAACATCATTTTCTTGAGACTTTAATGCTTGTATAAATTTTGACTTCAGAATTTGTTATCATCAAAATAATTAAAATCTTGGAGCTAACAATCTCCCCCTTTTTGATGATGACAAAACTTTAAGTACAAAATTTTATATAAGCATTAAGTGTAAAGAGCAATAATATAATATCCTCAAGATTTAAGTTTGGAATACTCCCTTTGCTTTTAAAACTCCCCCTTAATATGTGATGACCATGTGAATGCTCTTTGAAACTTTAATACTACTCCCCCTTAATATGAGCTTGTGATGACCATGTGAATGCTCCTTGAAACTTGCTCATAATAGCAACTTAATTTTGTACCATAGATATTTCTCCCCCTTTTTGACATCATCAAAAAGGTGGTTCAACATGCTTTGTAAACGTTTCAATACAGTAGCTGTTGTTTGGATCATTTTCTTCGGTGTTCTTGCAACCTTCATACCTAATTTCTCAATGAAACTCATACAAAAGCATTAGGTAATGTATTTTCAGAATTTCTCTCATCAAAAGAGTGGATAAACTCTAAAGAATAAGATAGTGAATAATTAGAGCATAAGAGTCATCCAAACAACTTTAAGAGTATATAAGTTCCAATGAAGTATGATTAATATAATATCAAAATAATTAAGAAACACTAGAAAGGATGATGTTGATAAAAAGGAGTGTTTGCATTGAATTATCATTCCCTAACATTGTCATATTGTATTACTTATACCAAAGTCATCATGTGGAAGTTTAAGCATAAAGAATATCAAAGGCATGTAGTAATTACAAGATGTACCAAGGCATATATCATATAGATTTCACAAAACAAAATCACACTGAATCATTCCAAGATCAATGTACGTTCCAACCTTTTAGTCATATAGATATCTCATTGAAGTATAAGATGTTAGAACATAAACCAAGGTGTTAACCAATTTAAAACAGATTTTGCATGAAGGTTTCAAAATGATAAGATAGAAAAGAGTTTTATACTCCCCCTATCTAAGGTAATGTGAGCTTCCACTTCTTCCTTGCATATATTTAAAGCTTCTCTTGTATGTACACCTAAAAGTTTTCAATAGATACCAAGTGCACATATATGTAGCAATAATTAAAGCTTGCTTAGAAAATTTCATAAAACTCCCTTTTATGGCTTGCGTGTGTTCTTTTCCTTTTCTTTGACATCATAAAGATGGGTTAGTATACCAAATAGCACAAAAGAAAAGATAAAGAAGAAGAGCATAAAAATATAGTAATTTAAAGCATAGATGCTCATAATCTTACTCCCTCATTTGAATCTCCTATGATGTATTGCATAGGGTATAAGAAATTATGCTTCCACTCTCTTGGAAGATCTATATTTATTTTAGGTATTTCAAGTTGATTGAAGGCCTGCATTATATCTTTTTAATTTTTGTTGTTGTAGCTTTTGTTGAAGTCTGTCTTAGAATATCTTGTTGACAGGATGTAGGATCTTGTTGACTTGATCTTTGAGCAGAATCTTGTTCCTTTTCTTTAGCAGTTCTTTATACTTTTCTAAAGTTGCAGAATCTATTCTTTCTGATTAACATTTTCAGCCATGTGCAGACTTGTTACATCTTCATCATCTATATTCGCAACTTTTCTCATGGAAGAATTAGTTCTATCAAATAGCTTATCAAGTGTTTCAAAGCTTTAGGAACAAAAGATTTTCAGTTAAGTTAACCAAAAGAGCAAATGACTGATTTATCAAGTAAGTTTCATTATTTCAGGCAACTAAAATAACTCACTGATTATAAACATTTCAGTACTTGGTTAACTAGGATATAAAATTAGTTAAGTAAAACATATAACAGAATCAGCACCCATATTTAATAGCACTTTCAGGATAGTTCCAAATATTCAGTCAAAGATTATAAGAATATTTCAAGTATGAAGGACTTTCACTCTTATGAAGTAGTTAACTTTAAATACACAAGTGAATAAATCTAACAAGCATTATGGATAGATAACCAAAAAATATAGTTAACTTTAAGTTAACACAAGGCAAGCAAGTTTTATAAACATATAGATAATCAATTTTGCCACAAAGATTTTGAACAAGAATAACTGGAGATCAAAAATAGTTATCTTCAACTCAAACATATTCAACATGTATTTCTTATCAACTTAAACAAATTTCATGGGATGAGATCAGTCACACAGTTTTTCTGTCATACCTTCGAAAATTCATAACTAAATCCAAAAAAAATCGAAACCCAGCAAACTTTACTATTCCAGAAAGCTTTGGATGTCTACCCAATGGTAAAAATAATTTCAGCTCATGAAGCATTAAAGAAAGAACATTTGACATCTGAAAAAGCTACTAAGGTCACTGCTATCTGGATTAATGATTCAGATTACTGATATGAAGTTTAAAAATTTGTAACTAATTCTAAAAAAATTGAAATCATGCATTCTTGGCCATTATGGAAAGCTACACATGTTAACTTTATGGTAAAAATAGATTCAGATCAGAGCAAGCATGTTCATATATTGAAATTCAATGGAACAGTGACTCAGGTCATGCTGCACTACTGCTACTGTTCCAGAAATTCGAAAATTAATATCTCTTAGCTCAGACCTCCAAATGAGGTGCTTCCAGTTGCTACAAGTCACTGTAAATGCCTAGTTTCTGCCTATAAAATTTCGTAGCCATTGGACTGCGTTTTCCCCTCAGATGACACAATTTCACAACTGACCAAATGAACAGTACTGGTATAAATCCGAAATTCTGATACCAACTTTGAAAAATTATAGAAAATTCCACAGACTTCCAAATGACTTGATCTTTATCTTCCCAAAAAGATCTAGGCAAGATCTAATTGCATGCAGAATTTCAAGCTAAGAGGAGGTCATTTGGTTAGATGTTGCTATAGCTCAAGAACATGACACTTTTGGTTCCAACAAAAGGCAAATTTGGTCCAAATGAGCCATTCATTGTTCCACACCAATTTGAGCAATTTGGAAAGCATGAATATAGCATAAATAAATCTCTCATAAGGTCTGAACTCTCATCCAACTCAAATTCATCATGCCATTTCCATAAACATACATGCACAAGTGGGCTCCCAAGTGGTCAAAATGCACATTTCTATTCATTTAACTCTATTTATGATTCATATACTAACTTTATATAGTTTTACACTTGTTCAAAGTATCATGGCTCAAAAATAACATTTATGTATATACTTTGACATTCTAGACCTCCTAGTACAACAAAGGATTGAATGAATCACAACAATATAGTTGATCAAGATTAAGCACATAGATATTTATGTATCTATTTTACAATATCCTTATTGATATATAAGCATAATAAAATGCATAAGAATATTGAAATTTAGCATCACTAATAATTTATTCAAAATAGTTTATGAGTTATGAAAAATATGTATCAAAGATAATATATTCATAATGAATGCAATGCTTATACCTAAGGTCATAAATGATATACCTCAATGAATATCAAATATAGTAACATAAGAGGTTCTATATTTTGATACCTTGACCTTGGTACATGAGGAATGCCTTTTTCTCACATTCCACTTGTCATTATAAAGATTAGACTTTGCAAGTTTCACTTTATATACTTGAGAGTTGGGCGGTTCCTTCTTCTTTGGATCAATTTGTCCATTCTTTTTAAAAGTATTCTGCACAGTTAAAGCACTAGAAGGATATTTTGGTACCCAATTTATCTTGGGTCCTACAAAGTTAGTTTTTTCCTTTTCATGTGCATAAGTACCTTTAGGTATCCATAAAATTTTAAAACAAGCATGTTGATTTTTCTTTAAAGCACAATTGTATGATATATGTCCATTTCTACAACAATAAAAACATTTCACAAAAGGACTAAAGACTTTTGAAATTAGTTTCTTATAGGGTTTAACCTTCTTAGAGAAAACAAAACTCTTTTTGTCCAAAGCAACTTTCAAATATTCTTTTTCTTGTTTTAGAGTTGTAACTTGCTGTTTTAACAGTTCATTTTCTTTCTTCAACTTTTGAAAATCTAAGATATGATAATTTTTAATCTCTTGAAGTAAAACTTTATTTTCTGCCATAACCCTTTCTGATTCATTTTTCATAATATGAAGACTTTCTTCAAGTTTAGATTTTTCTCTACTAAGTTCCTCATATTTTGAAAACAATTCTTGAAAATCAATGAAAAGTCTATTAAGAGTTTTTCCTAATTCATCTTTACTAGAAGAAGTTTCGAATTTTACCTCATTGTCTTTGGTAGCCATAAAGCAGAGATACTCCATTTTTGCTTCTTCATCATCCTCTATATCCTCATTATCTTTCATTTGGAAGAGCTCATGTTGATCATGGATGAGCACATTAATCTTATTTTCCATAGTGTTACTAATTCCTTCATAAGTTGCTTCCAACTGATCCCATATTTCTTTAGCTGTTTCACACCTTAAGATCTTGTCAAATTCTTGCATACTCACAGCACAATAAAGAGTATTAATAGCGCGATTATTTGCTTGGATAAGCTTTATGTAATCTTCATCCCATTCACTCTGCGATTTTTTGATTGTTTCTCCCTTATCATTCTTCTTTGTAGTAAACTTTGGGCCATCCCTAATAATTTTCCAAACTGGATAATCTTTAGATTGGATGAAGATCTTCATATTTGCCTTCCAATGGATGTAGTGATCTCCATTGAAGCAAGGAGGTCTTGTTGTAAAAGAGTCTTCAAGAAAGTAGGATCCTTCATGTTGTTGGTTCATCATTTTCTGCATAAACAAGGATCTTTTCTCTTGGCTGTAAAGCACAAATCAAGTGAGACCTGCTCTGATACCAATTGAAGAATGCACCTAGAGGGGGGTGAATAGGTGCTTTTGCAGAAAATTAAAGAATTAAAGATAATTAAATCAATTATATATAAATATCAAATGATTTCAATAAAAGACTTGATAAAGAGTACTGGTTCGGAAACCTTGTAGCTAAATCAAGATCTTGTCGACAGGATCTTCTAAAAGATAACTGAAAAGTAAAGATCAAGGAGATAAAACAGGACCTTGTCGACAAGGTTTTAGCACAGAGACTGAAACAGAATAAAAAATGAAGTAAAGGGAGAAAAACACCAGATATATCCTGGTTCGGTTCTCAAGACCTACGTCCAGTCCCCTTAATATACAACAAGGGATTTCCACTATAAAATCAGAATGTACACCCACAGAATCTAGGTTTCCAAGCTCACCTAGAACTTTTACAATACTTGGGTTTTACACAAGCTTACCCAAAACTTTACCACACTTGGGTTTTACACAAGCTTACCTAAAAACTTTACAACACTTGGGTTTTACACAAACTTACCCAAAAACTTACTTTCCCCACACCTAGGAAAGATTTACAGAATAATGATATAATGATATGTTTAAAATCCTTATCAATAAAGGATTGCAATAAGTTCACTTTCAAAAGCTCTCACAAGCTAGATTTACCCAGAAACTAAGCTCAGAAATTTAAGATGAGGAGAACAAATGAATAATATAATATCACTTAGCTCCTTTTTGCTTATGTTCTCACTTCGTTTTTCTGTTCTCTGGTGCGTTCTTTTTTTCTGTGTTCTGCGCTGTATATTCTGTATTATCTGCACGAAACAGACCTCTTACATATATAAGCATACAAAAAATAGCCGTTACTCCATTTCCCTCATTTTTGACCGTTTGAAATCAGTAGCCTTGAGTAGCAATGAGGAGCTGAACGTTTGGCATTCTTCCAGAGAAACAGAGGAGCTTTGGTCAACTGGCTTAGAACTTCTTTTACCAATATTTCTTTCTGTCAGAATTTCTAGGAGAGTGGGTAGATATATTTCTTTTGGTCAGAATGTCAGGAGAGTGGGTATTATTTCTGCTTTCAAAGAGTTGACTCTGAAACATGGCAGAATAGCTTTTAGCTTTTCAGAGCAGCAAAAGCAGAGCTAAGCTTCCTTTTCTCTTTCCACAAATTTGCTTCTGTACTCTTTATCTTTCTTGCTCTGTTTTTCTCTCTCCTTCGATGAAGCTTTCTGACTATATGTGGGATGGACTTTTGCTCTCATTTTATGGCACCAAATTTTACTGGTTTGATGAATTAGAGATTGCAAAAGAATTTGTGCGTTTTGGTTTCCCATATTCCTTCATCTCTAACAATGGTCTTTGCCTCTATTTTTCTTTTCATCTTTCTTGCTCTTCTCTTCTCCTTCGATACAGCTTTTCTGATTTGCCCAAAGTATCCTTTATTTCAAAAAATTCATGATTAGTAACAGTGGACTCCCAGCAGAGTAGCATGGTTGACCGTTAGAGAAGCAATTCTTTTCTCCACCAATGGCGTCTCTTTCTCTCTCTCTCTAAGTTGATACTTATCTGCCTGATGAAATCGCTCATGGTTCTGTTCAAATAGAAGGCATTGTTGCTGGACCAAGTGGAGCACGTGAGTAATGTCAGTGAAGATTCAAGACATCAACATCATTTTCTTGAGACTTTAATGCTTGTATAAATTTTGAATTCAGAATTTGTTATCATCAAAATAATTAAAATCTTGGAGCTAACATTTTGGACCTCATCTCTACCTTTTCCTAGTGCATTAACAAGCTCTGTTATAATGTTCTCGTGTTACAAGAGAAAATTATGCAAGTTAAACTCTTCTAACACCCACTGTCGCAACTGCTTTTGGGTGCAAGTTAGATTTTCTATTTTGTACTCACACAATGCTTTAGGCGTTTCTTGTGTCATTGTTGATTTCTTTACACCTTTGAGAAAAAGAAGCTACTGTGTCTAGTATTTTGTCTCTCATACTATATGTTCTTTTTATAGATGTTTTGCAGGACTTAATGTTCATGAAGAATATTAATTACGTATATATACATCGAAAATAATTTTAGTTTGTGGTAAAAATGGATAGATCCATAAATTCTGTTTAATAAAACTAATTACATTCATGAATATATTTTGGTTAAACAAATACATAGAATAATGATAATTTGTAATTTGCTATTTGGGTAATATTTGTATAATCACAATACCCAATATGTATATTGTTTAAGTTCAATTTTCACCAAAAGAAAAAATTGATTAAGTTCAATATTTCGGAAAAACTAAAGAATACTTTGGGTAAAGTTAAAAAATTTTAATTAATTAATGTATAAATTAAAATTTATTTATTTATATCTTAAATAATATATCAATTAATTAATATACTTTCATGATCCCAAGAGTGTTAATCCATAAAGGTTTAACTTATATATGAATTTAAAAAATTTTGTTGAGAGGGGCCTACCCACTTTGATGATCTTTGTTGCCTCGAGAGGGAATAGTGTCTGACTCTCTGTTGGGAGATACTTGATTCAAACCAAAAAACTTAGGAAGTAGATCCTGGACATTTGAAGGTGGGAACTGCGCAGTGAAGTTGGCAATGCTCAACCGTCCGATCGATCCTGCAACCCACAATGCGCCATGTGTTGTCCCTTTTGGTTGCTGAAACACAGCCCAAAAACGCATTGTTTTGATTAGTTCAAATGAAATTCAAGAACCCAGTTCCGTCTCTTCCCAAATGGCAGCCCAGTCACATCTCTTCCCAAAAGGAATTCAAGAACCCGTCTCTTCCCAAATGGCGGCTTCGAAGCTTTCTTTGATATCCCAAAAACTGCAATGTCGCATTAATATTGATGTCCCTCTATTTCAACATTCATTACTGTAGATCATAGTGCAATTTTGGTGCCATTTTGGGTACCCAACGAAGATTGCACGACATTTTTTCCCTTGTTATTTTAGGATTTTATTTTTGTTCAACTGTTTCAGGAATTTCATCTATCTCAAACTTATCATGAAGGACTTCTCAAGTTACAAGCAAAAGACTATGAAAAGGCTCGCGAACTCTTAGAATCTGTCCTCAAAGATCCTATTATATCTAATGCTCAAGTAATTTTTTTTTCTAGCACATTTTATATATTGGGGGTGTCTGTATTTTATTTTGAAATAATAATTTGAGGCATTTCTTGCTATCAGATGGATAATAGTGCCAATGATGGTCATCTGTTACAAGTCAGGTGTTGTTCTGTGCTATAATGTAGATTTTATATTAATTGCTCTATTATTGTTGTATGCTTCTTTAATATCCTCTTTCAAAGTTCAGATTATTCTATATGATGCCCAATTCCCCCTTTAGCACATGTTTCCCTCCCTTTCCATAAAATAGATGGATATTGAATATGGTTTGAGGTCATACCTCATAATTCATGTTTTGTGTCATCCATGTTGTAGTTTTTCCCTGCTTCCATCTGTGTATCTGGTTGTTTTTTGTGCAATACTCTAGATTTTGATTTGGCTTTAATTAAAACTATTAGTAGTATGCAGCTATGCATAATAGATATCTGCCCTGCACTACAGTGGTCTACATATTATGAACACTGCTTTTATAATTGGGATTAGTAAGCTTTTTGTTGTACAAGTTATGTCAATTGACTAATACACTAGGTAAATTCCTCTTTGGTATGGCTAATTTTTATTCACTTAAAAATATATGTTAGTGTTACTTACATAAGTATCTACAGATTCTTGGCATTAAAGAACTTAACATCTGTTTTTCTTTAGCAAGGTTTTGTTTATTATGAGAATGCTCTACACTGTTATCTTCAAGCTGTGGAGATTGACTTTAAAGATTTTGTTGTTTGGAACCAGCTGGGAACATTATCATGCTCAATGGGTTTATTGAGTATTTCACGGTGGGCATTTGAGTAAGGCCTCTTGTGTAGCCCCAATAACTGTAAATACCTAGCTATCCTTTATCCCTTTATTTATGTCATGCTTGACTGGTTACTTAATTGAGTGCACCTTAATTTTCCTTTACATGTACTTGTGTCAGGTTTTCCCTCTTCTCTTTCCCCATCATGAATTCCACTTGAATGTGCTTCTCCGTCTCTCCCTCTTCATTTGTTTGTTTTTGTGTAATACTTATACATCTGATTCTTCTCTCTTGGTTGTGTCTGCAGGGAATTGCATGGAAAAACTTTTAGAAGTTCTTATTGCTATTGGCGATGAGGTTGCATGCCTCTCTGTTGCAGAATTGATTTTGAGGCATTGGCCATCACATTCTCGTGCTTTGCATGTTAAAAATACCATTGAAGAGTCAGAACCATTACCATTTGCTCTTAGAGGCATAGACAAACTAGAACCTAAACATGTGCGACTTAAATTTCTTGACAAGAGAAAAGCTACTAATGAAAATTTGGATGAGGATGTTGCATTTAAGAAACTAAACCAGAACATAGAAATTCACCTAACAGAAGCTTCTTGGGTGCCTCTTGCTGATGCACTGCTGGAAATCTTATTTCCATTGAATGTGCAAAGTTCTAAGATGCAGCCTGAGAAAGCAAGCAAGTTTGCTGACATCAGATTAAGCATAAATATATCCTGTTCAAAAAATGGTATGAACTCTATGGAAGGGAAAAGGCCCAGTGGTGACAATATTGCTTTTGGTGATGGTAACATAGAAAGGTCAAGTGCCTTTAAAGGAAAAGAAGCAAATAGCCAAGAAGAACAGCCACATGAGAGGTGAAGTTCTCATTTAGAAAGGCTCAGGAGTCATAAACTAGGGAAAAAAGAATCAGATTTTGCATGTGAAAAGGACCATGCCAGGGTTGTCATTCAATATCTAGAATCTTTTGTTATTGGCGAATTGGGTGGTAGAGATTCTCTTGATACCACTACATCATCCAACATACTAAATACTGAAGCTAATGAAGTTTCTAGATTTGTAAGAGAAACTTAAAAAAACTATGGTGCTTACCATGTATAGGATACTAGACAGAGTTGTGTAGCTGCCATTAATGTAATGAAAACTGAATTCATGTTGTAATGGAAAGATAAATGTGATGAATTCAACACTTTAATTTCTTTCATTGTCCTTTTTACAAAGTTGTGAAACAATATGTTGTTACAAAAAATAAACAAAAGTACAACATACAATTTGTTGGGTTGATTTAGTAATGACTAGAGTTGCATGATATAATAACAAAAAAATGTTGCTTTTAGCTATAGGGATCAACCATCTTGATTGTTGTCATTTGAAACACCACCATAGAACTTTAGAGCAGGATGACCGAGTGGCGTCTATATTATAAACAACAAAAGTTACAAAAGGGTTACAACTTGTTACAACTTGCAAAACAATAACATACCAATTTTTTTTTTTTTGGTTTTAATCCCAAGTCCTCTTACCATCAAGAATCTAGTGAAACTAAATTGATCCTCAGGTGTTTAAAGGTGCTCATAAGGTGTAGGAGGTGTTGAACAGGATAGTTCACATTTCATTTGACTTAAAGTTTCATTGTCCTACAAGTAAAACAAAACATTATTAAGTATTTAATGAAAACAAATAAGAAATACTAGAAATAGACATAATTATAAATTTATATACCCTAAATTGTTGAATTTGTGAATCTCCTTCCATTGGAGCTTTTCTTCTTTTCTTGGATTGAAGTTCAACATAACTTTTCATCTGTCTTCTACTTTTTATTTTAACTTGTTTCTTTGATCCTTTTGCTTGTGTTGCACCCCTAATTACAGGCACCATGGGCTCACTAGTGTCATTGTCCACATTCCTTTGCCTCATACCAAGCTCCATTACTTTCTTGCAGAAATCATTTATAGCTTTATCTACAAACTTGGATTTTTCATCATAAGTAGATACCTTGGATGCCAATCTTATTATTTTGGAGCAAAGTTGCCTATACCAGCACGTGCTAAATAGCTTGGCATATCCTTTAACCTCTTTTCCGGCCATATCAAATACAATACCATTACGTGTATCTATTGTCTATCTCTTTATCTAGTTTAACATCTAGCATATTAAACACTTTTAAAATATGACTGCATAATATCCCCGCTATTTGAAACTTCTTACAACTGCAAGAAAAAGACTTATGAATAGGATTGAATGAGACCCTTCACTCCCTTTTTTGACCATCTTGGGTGACAATATATTCAAAAACAGCCTGACTTTTATCTCTTTGCTTGATAGAAGCAGCTAAGAATAAGTCAAACTTATTTTGGAATAGCTCAAAGATTCTGAAGGTATACATTTGTGCAAGTTGCTTCAGCATTAGCGAATTCTCACACTTCAACCTAGGTAATTTATGTCGAGCCTCATACTCACATGTCTTCTCCATATATTGTTTCTCATCCACTACTTTTTCAAAATGCACGAAGAACTGTTTGATATTTACATCCAGTTTTGACATATGTATGCAAGCTCTCATTGAGTTATGTACTTCTCATCCCTAAGGTGAACTTTTTCTTCATATGACATGCTACTCATTTTTCCTGTTTACCATACATAAACTTCAACTAGGTGTTCTCTTGGACATTGTACTCTACAATCATCTTATGCCAAGCCACCTTGAACTCATATTCATCATCATATTCACACATACATTTCTTAAATTCAGTGAGGAAATGAGATGCGCCCTTCATTAAGTTGCCTAGGTGCTTGATCCCATTCTGCATCAAGTGCCATGTATATAGAAGATGATGAGTCTCTGGCATTACCTCACCTACAAGGTTGGATCCAAGGTGAAATTAATAAGGGACATAAACTTTATATTAAAATGGTTATGTAACAAGGGAAAAAAAAATAAGATTCTTACCTAGTGCTTTAGCCATTACTTGATCTTGGTTTATGAAAATAGTTGGAGGCTTCTTTTCCTTGTGTGCTTCAAGGAATTTTTCAAATAGCCACTTAAATGAGTCTATTGTTTCATTGTACAACAATGCAACCCCAAAAATTACAACTCCTCTATAATGATTAAATCCTGAAAATAAAACAAGTGGTCTATGTGTACTATTGGTTGAATAAGTTGTGTCTAGACAAATTACATCTCTAAAATAATCATAATCAATGATCATTCTTGCATTAGCCCAAAAAATGTTTGTTATGTGTTCTTCTTTATCTACTTGATGCGCATGGAAGAATGATGAATTTTCTACCAACTGTCTTTGGAAATACTGCAAGACATCATTTACTTCCTCAAAGGCCATGCTTCGCTATCTTTTTGTTCAAAGATAATTTTTGGCATCTAACCTAATATACCCAAGATTGTCTCTACCTCCTGCTTGCGTGCATTAAATTGTACTTATTTACGCAAATGTCATTGGCCTTTCAGCAAATTTTTTGAATCACTCCAACCCTGGTTTTTGGGTAACTCAAGGCTCAAATCCTCATTTTCTATTATTAAAAAGTTTATCCAAATTTTATTTGGCCTTGAATCACTCATCTCAGGGGACTTGTTTTGAAAACGTGCCTATTTTCATCGTTTAATAAAAACCAGGCATTACATGCATGAAAGCTGAAATGATGCTCTTTGTTGCAATCTTGACTCCTCAGCCAATTTAATCTCATGTGCTTGAACTTGGGAGATCTTACGATGAGATGCCAACATATGCGTTGTTGCTGGGGATTGGAGAGGGTGATTATGGGCTCAACAAACTCATGGATTACTAATTTCCCATTCTTCATCACAAGTGCAATTCTTGCTTTACACTCAGTTCTTGTCTGAAGCTTAGGATTAACAGTTAAAAAGTCTCTTTTGTCTGGTTTTCGATGACCCTCTTTACAACAAATAAATCTACATGAACTAACAGAGCCATCTTTCTTGAAATTGCAATATTGTTTTCTCACTCCAAACCTAGTTCTCCCACCATAAGCTACCCAAAAATGCCAAGTTGCCTCTATGCCATCAAATTCCATACTAACTCTTGGCTTCCAATCATATTCTAAATTCTCCATCTATAGCAAACAAAACATGAGCACACATATATGAGTACATTATTAATATAACAGACATTAATAAATATACAACGGGAGCAAGAACAAGTCACATCTGATACAAATTAATATTAAGCAAAATATTGATTGTCATATGTTTTAAAAACATCCTAAGAGAATATTGAAATTATTACATATGGAAAAAAAAAACCACATAACAATCTCTCTAAAATGATCTTTAGTTGCCAAATTTCAGTAGCAATAATTACATTGCAGATTATGGAATTCCATGAACAACACATTGAAAAAAAAATTTGCATGCCAATATCAATGAAGGAAAAGCATGCAGTGGAAATCTATAGACCTTTTATAGAACTATTTGTACAACTAATTAATTTACATAAGCTTTAAATTTATCAACGTATGCAATTCCTATTTGTAAAACTTTTGGATTTACATCATTTTCAAATTTATCAACACTCAAATAACAAGAAGCAGAACTCATTATGCTAGCTTCTTTATTTCTCTAGCTTCAAATCTTTCTCAAAAATTGAAAAGCTTTGAATACTCCACTAAAAGTATTTAATCTTCCAGTATAAAAGCCTCGAAGTCGAATAGGATATACAACCCACATATTTCAAACACGCCAAACAAAACTAAAAAGCAAATCTCTTTCTAAGACTCATATATATATATATATATATATATAGTATAAAGGTGAAGCTCAATGCATTACCAATGCAGAGAATGTAAGTCTTAGAAAGCTATTTTGATATCTCCACTACCATCCTTCCTTTCTCCGGCACTTTTGACAAGTACAAAGTAATGACAAGCAACTAGCATAATGGAGCGAACTTCATGGGTGTCAATGTTGCCTTTGCTCTTCTCTGGTGTGAACAAATTTTTGGAACACTATTAATCTCTTCCAAAATGATCCAGAAGCTTCCCTAAAATGGCACCAAAATTGCACTATGATCTACAGTAATGAACGTCGAAACAGAGGGACATTAGCATTAATGCGACATTGCCGTTTTGGGGATATCAAAGAAAGCTTTGAAGCTGTCGTTTGGGAAGAGACGAGATCTTAAATTCTGTTTGGAAAGAGACATGACTGGGTTGCCATTTGGGAAGAGACGGGACTGAGTTCTTGAATTCCATTTGAACTAGTCAAAACAGTGTGTTTTTGGCCTGTGATGCAGCAACTAGAAGGACGATGCGTGACACATTGTGGGTTGCAGGATCAATCAGACGGCTGAGCCAACTTCGCTACGCAGTTCCCGCCTTCAAATGTCCAGGATTTGCTTCCAAAACTTTTATATGAGTTTATAAAATAAAAGTGGATTAAATAATAATCATTTTAAATTTTAAATTTTGAAATATTTATATTTTAAATAATCATTATTTATCTGCGGTATTTCCAGCGGTTATAAAATTGCCTGTAAATGAAAGCAATTCCCGACGGTTTTTTCTGCACCGGTCTGTGTGCGCCGGGAAGTGCCAAGCATATCTCAACCAGGCCCTCTCACTCTTCGGTTTTCGGCCATTTCATTTCGAACTGCCTGCATCCCCATTTTCGGTCAAAACCCTGATTTCTCGTTTCCCAGGAGAGAAATGAAATCGGTCTACCCGCAGAAACGCAGAGAGAGAGAGAGAGAGAGAGAGAGAGAGAGCAGAGGGCAAATCGAAGAAGGAGAATCGAGAATGAGCTAGAAGGTTTGAAATCGAGTGGGACTTAAGGCAAAGCAACACCCACTGTGGAACTTCTTTGGACTTCACTAGTTCAGGTTTAAAGCAGAGCCTATTTCTTCTTCCATTGTTCTTTTGCTCTGGTTTATTGAAATTTCAAGGTTTCTTTCTTTTTTTCAGAACATCTTTTCCTCTGATTTTCTTTATCTTCCTTTCCTTCTCTGATTTTGTGAGACCTTTTCTGATTTTGTCATGTTTGGAGATTCATTCAGTCTCATAATCACAAAAAGGGAATTTTTTCTCCTCTTTTTCGTACAGTACAATCATGGAGGGGAAAGCTTCTCTTAATTCCTTCACAGCCATAAGAACTGAGAACGGGAAGGTAATTTCTTGTATCTTAATTTCGATTTTAATCTCCCATTTCGACTTCTTCTGGTTCGATTAAAGAAAGTGCAGGCCTATTGGATTTTTATGTGTCTAACCATGAATTTAACACTCTGATTGATGTTGTAATAAAATCGAATACTCACTCTTGTCGGTCTTGATACTTGAAGCTAAAGTTTGAGAGATGCGAATCTATGTTTCATATTTGTGTTCTGACCTTCTATTGGTTTTTAGTGGTTCACTGCATGCTGTAAATGAAATTTTTGGGCTAAATTTTCGAAGCTGTTCTCTGGTTCATTGCAAGTTGTACCCGAGCATTTTGGGATGTTTTCTGATTCATATTGAAGCAATGGAGGGACGGCTTTCTCAGTTGCTACTTTATGTTTTGCTTTGTTCTTTTGAAATACAGATGATGTTTAATATTATAGATCTGCGTCTAATATTTGAGAATTGCTTTTGCTTTTGATTTATAGTCCTTGATATGCCTTTGATTCTGGGTATTAGCCATTTGTGAAAACTTTTTCCGATTTTGGCTGCACCCTTGGGCTGTGGCTAACTGATACAACATGTTCAGTTTGTACTTGGATCTGCTAGCTATCTTTCTTTAGGAATTGGTATTGGTGAACCTGGGACTGTGTTGTGTTTCCACTTTCCGGTCCCTTGATATCCTGACTGTTTCTGTGTTCTGTTATTGCTTACGCTACTTCAAATTCACCTGGACAATATTATGATCGCATAATTGCTTCTTCCCTCTACTTGTCTCTTGTTCTTGATAGGACATCTTGGTTATTGGACACCCTGCATGCAATTATACTCCACCATTGGAAATTTATTGCCTGAGGGTCAAGGATAGCTTGTCTTGCTTGGGTCAGTAATTCTTTTCATTTACTTATTTTATAATTCAAATTCATACGGTCATACATACCAAGAAATGATTCATGATGAATTTTCAAATGTAAAATCTGTTAATTGAATACACAACATTATTGTCAATTCATTCCAGAGACCTGAAAGTAACTATTGACAATTTGACAGTCAAACAATTGTTTCAATATGAAAGTCATTTGACTGGTTGGGCTACAAACATATTATTCAGTTATTTCTTCTTTGAATTTGTCATTTAAATGGATGTGCTTTTTGTTTTTATTTTGAAAGGGGATCCATCAACAATAAATTATTCTATAATTACAACTGTAATTGCTAAATGCTTTTGATTCAACTTGGATGTCTTGGTGGTATGTAGAATGGTTACCTTGATTGCTTTATGTGCAGAGATTCAAAATTTACTCTGCTGAGTGGTTATGAAGAAGAGAAAGTTATGCCTACACATACTAATGCTGATTTAGTGTCAAAACTTTTCAAATTAATGCATATCTTTTATGATCCAGACCCTGAGAAAAAATCTTACATGATATTGTCATCATTATTATCATGTCTAGGGATAGAATCCCTGCTTTAAATCCTTTTGTTTTATTTTTTTTAACTGTTCCTTCCTCAAATGCACCTCTTCAACTTAATACATATCACCTCTTCTGTGATGACTGCAAGCCTGTGTTTGTTTGTCCTTTGTTTTGGTATTGGTGGTTGATTCAGATCGATACCTATCTATTAAAAGTAAACTTGTCTAGAGGAAGTTTGGCATTTTCCTTTGGAGCTGTATTTCCTTTGGGATAAAGTAATTCCAGCAGTACTTATCATTTGCTTATCTTGGTTTTAAGTTAGGTGATGATTTTTGACTCCTGTGTCATATCTGAGGAGTATTTGTGTGAGAGGTATTCCTATTTCTGTTGGCTTCCTTCACTTCACTGTTTATCTATCTTAGACCATTCTTTTATACTACTAGCTAAGTTTTGAATGACTCCTGCTGGATTATGCATTTCCTCAAGAACCTTCATTATAGAAAAACTTGAATTTGGTTTGCTTCATGATTTTCAAAGGGAGCAGTTAAAATAATCTCTGATCACACAATAATTTTATCCAGGAATTTCAGATATTATATGAGTCTGCGTGAATCCACGTTTTATGTGAAATAAATCAATCAATTATGTAGGGAATTCTTGTTTGCTTCATGATTTTCAAAGGGAGCGGTTAAAATAATCTCTAATCACACATTAATTTTATCCAAGAATTTTAGATATTGTATGAGTCTCCCCTGTCCTGTGTAATGCAAAATAAATAAAAATTCCCTCTAGAAGGGCCCATTAGTGAAATTATAAATATTGTTTGTCTCATATATGCTTCACATTTTAATTTTAGAATTTTTTTAATCATAGAATCTGGGTTTATGAGGGCGAGCCTTGGCGTAACGGTAAGGTTGCCGCTGAGTGACCTGTAGGTCACGGGTTCGAACTGGAAACAGCCTCTCTGTAAAAAAAATAGGAGTAAGGCTGCGTACATCTACCCTCCCCAGACCCCACTTAGTGGGAGTCTCGTGCACTGGGCCGCCCTTTTTATAGAATCTGGGTTTATCTTATGCAGAACTGATTCTAGTGGTTGAACATGGTCACACTAATGCTCAAACGGTGAAGCTGGTTCAATTAAGATTGTCAAATGACTACTCAATCTGGAAGTTTAAGGGTGAAAGATTATGATTATATTTTCTTTATAGCACACACTCCACAGAGAAAAATGCGTTCACAAAATGAAGTTTGATATTACAAATTTAAGTACAAATTATAAATGGTTAACTTGTGGTTTGCTTTGACATTGATTTGCCTTGTAATTTCAGAAGTGTCCTTCAATTTTTTAATTTATTTCTCTATCAATTAATCATCTTATGATATTATAATATAATGTTTTAACAAAATTGCCATATGATATTTTTTATCTAAATGTGAATTGTTGTTCCATTTGCTTGATTATGGTTATCAACATGTTCAACCAAGTATGAATTAGTCCTCATTTTATATTTTGAAGCTATGGGGATTGCATTATCTGTGCTAACTCAACATTGATATTATGGAAATCCAAAAGTGCTGCAATGTTCACCTTTAATGTTATTCTCTTATCTTTGTCTGTGCTGAGATACATTTGCTGAAGGTAAGTATTAGTTATTATTTTTTCCCTAAAATTTCTGATCTACGGTTTGTTAGACATGTTTTGTTGAAGATCATTTTAATAAGAATTGTTCTTGATTGACATAGAAGCCATACTTTATAGGTAAACCCAATTGTTGATGATGTTCATTAAAGAGGCGATGCTGCAGTTAAGGAGTTAGTGCTTTTTAATTCTTTATTCCCAGTGAATTTTGTTTAAATTTGTTAATTACTCTTGAATTAGTGTCTAGAGTCCTATTTAGTTACCTTGTGTATCTTCTTAGATCTTCTTTAACTATGCATTAAACTTTAAATTAGGAAATTGCATATAGAGGACTAGAATATCATGCTATTTATAAGGTCGACTGGCCATGCTGGCTTTTGTTGGGTTTTGGTTCCAAGCTACTTATATAGGGGAAGGCCTTATTGAGAACTTGATGGCGCATGTTGCTGATCCTGGATTCCTGTCATACCAACATTTTCTCAGTAATGTTCTTTTTACAAGTTCTTTCTAATGTTGCACTGTCTAGTTTTATAACCCACTCACAACTCACAATGTGAAATTGCTGATATGTTGAAAGATGAAAATTTTAGAATATGGTCTTATTGGTATTGATATTGATATGAGGCAAAATTCAAGATATATATGTATTTGAATCTGTTTAGTATCATGAAGGATGTGGGAAAGCATAAGATAATATTATTTTATATGTTAAAATTTAAAAGAAAATTGTGGAGATTTTATATTTAAAAGGAAATTGTGGAGATTTTATATTTCTTTACTTTTTATTTGTATTAACTTCCACAGAAAATTAGTTGTTTTTTTTATAATGATTGTTAGGCTAAATTATATCAATCTCTTCTGATATTTGGCTAAATTACTACTAATATCTCTTGTTTTAAAAATTATATCTAGCTCTTTTTCAATTTATTTTCTGTCAATAATAATTTTTAGAATAAATTATACTAATCTCTGATTTGACTAAATTGTACCTAATATCTTTCTTATTTTAAAGATTATATTGGGATGTTTTTGGAATTGGACCTTTGTTTTAATGCTTAAATTTTGTTGAGGTAGTGAAAATTTTGTATAAACACTACTAAAATATCAGCACTCTAATGTGGTGATTTAACCATGATTAATCTGAGGCTTAATTGTGATTTTGTTAACTGGGGTTAAACCATATAGTTTAACCGCTGTTTAATGTGACTGTGGTTATACCTCGATGGTTTAACCACGGTTGTATTAAACTGCAATTAAAAATTCTAATTTTGACCTTCTTCACTTGACCTGCAGACAACCTCCCCCCCCCCTTTTACAAAAAAACAAAAGAAAATAAAAAAAATTCGCACAGCTGCAGCCCCACCCCTCCCATCTCACATGATCAACCAGCCAATGGTGAGGACAACTGCCAACATCTGCCCAGACCCAGATGATGCCAGCTGAACGGCAATGAAGATCGTTGACATTTAAAATTAACACCATCTCTTCACCACTCTTACTTTACTCTCTTCTTTTCCATCTATCTTTTACTTCTATCATTTGAACCACTCAGTTGATTCATGCCTCAGTTCCTGGTGAAAATTACCGAACTGCCACTCTTCCTATACCAATGTTCCAACCTTTTTTCTCTTTTGGTTCTTCATTTGTTCTAAAATGGACTCTGATCCTTGGATTTCTGCTTGTCTCTCTAGTTGTTTGCACTGCTATCAATGTCAATCTAGTTTGTGTTACCTGTCCCTGTTTCCTGAGAAACTTTTTTCCTTCTTTTGGGTTTAGATTTCCAGTTTATCCATTCCCCCACCTGTTTGTTTCGCAAGAAATTGTGGGAAAGTTGATGAGGACTTTGGTTATGTTTGTTACTGAATGATTGAAGTGGAATTTGTGTTTATGCAGATCATTTGTACCTTGGTGGTCACGAAGATACAAATAGAGATGATGATTTCAGGGTGGAGTTTCTCTGTCCTTTGTGTGGTGAGGATTACGACATTTTGGGGCTTTTTTGTCACATTGATGAGGAGCATCCAGGGGAAGCCAAGAATAGGTTATCAATTTTGTTTCATTTTATTTCATTTCCAATTTCCAGTTTTGCCATTCAATTATTGCTTTTGTTTTTGGTTATGCTTTAATAAATTTAGATATGTTCCTCTGAATTTAATATTAAATGCTAGTCAAAATTAATGGAAATGTATGTGTGTGAAGCTTGTTCATTTTGGTCCAGCTACATGTGATTTGATGGTGAATACAGTTTTGTCCTTGAACGCCTTCCATGTGATCTTGATGTATGGTTAAAAATTTGCTTATATGTCTATAAGGTTTTGAGACTTATATATAGCTCAATGCAATTTTGGTATCTTGGGTCTATCATACAATATGACGGGAAAATAGAGAAAAATATAAACTATAGGATTCAAGTAGGATGGATGAAATGGAAAAGTGCTTTACGTGTTACGAGTGATAAGAGAGTGCCACTCAAGTTTAAGGATAAATTTTATTGTATAGTTATAAAACTGGTAATATATGAGATTTAATATTGGGTAATAAAAGGTCAACAGGAGAATAAGTTCAATATTGCAGAGATAAAAATGTTGCGTTGGATGAATAGACATATCAAATTAGATAAAATTAGAAATAAATACATTAGAGAGAAAGTTGGGGTTGCACCTATTGTAGAGAAGATTGTGGAATCGCGTCTTAGATGGTTTGGACATGTATAGAAAAGACCTATAGAAGTCTCAATAAGAAGAGTAGATCAGATGGAGAGTAGCCTAATAATTAGAGGTTGAGGAAGACCACGAAAAATTATAGGTGAAATTATTAAAAAAGATTTAGATTTAAATGGTCTATCTATAATAGAATTTTATGGCGTCGTTTAATCTATGTAGTCGACCCCACTTAGTGGGAAAAGGCTTTGTTATTGTTATTGTTATAACTCAATGCAATTTTGATCTAGATCAGCAATTAAATTAGTACTTACTAGTGATTGTTGGCAAGCAAAAGATATAGATGGATAATAACCTTTTGATTCAGTGACACTCCAGTTATGTCCTTATGTTTTGCCTTCTCTTGGGCATTTTATATCGGCATTGGAGAGTGTTGAAGAAGCTGTGCTAAAGACTGGAAAAGTTGCTTCAAGAGTTGCATGTATCAAGTGCTAATTCTGGAAAAGAGCATTTAAAAGGAGCTTGTTCTAACCTGGAGAAAATGAAGAGCATTTAAATTTAAACGCAGCTTTATTCTCCATAAAAGTTGGAATCTTGTTCTAATGTTAAAATCTCCATATTCTTTTGTGGCTTTAAGATTGTTACTAAGTGCTTGTCTTTATTGTTGAGATATAGACTTTTTGATGAAATGAACAATACCTATATAATTGAAAGCCTGATATGGATACTTCTGTATGCGTAGTCTTCTCCATGACTACCTGTTCTGGTTTGATAGTTGGAGTACTGTATTGAAACTGTGTGTAATGTGTACTTGGTTTTTCATTTGTAGGAAAAATATATTGAACTGCCTACCTCAACTGTTGGTGTTGTGGACTTGGAATCCACTGAAATCCGCCGCGTTGAGCTTTTGAGAAATGAGTTGATATAACTTGAGAATCAAGTTGAAAGAAGTACTTATCAATCAGAACAAGATGATGTCTGAAGCATTCACCAACATATAGTCACAAAATACTTCATCATGATGTCTAATTCTCTTTTGTGATCTTGCTTTTTGAATTGTAGACTTATAGCTTAAATTTTCCTTTCTACTTGCAGCTGAAATACAATGAGGCAGATAATTATTCTGTACTCTGTTACTTTGTGGCTTGGATACAAGTTATGAGTCAGATAATTAAGATGAAATAAAGTTTCTAGTTTTTTTTTTCCCTTTTCTTTCTCTTTCTTGGTTGGTTTTACTTATCTATTTATTTGTTTTTCTTTACACCCATGCAAAACTAATCATTTTTCTTATCTGAGTTTGAGCAAGTGAAAGTCATGTAGAAAAGAAAGGAGGAGAGTTAGATATCAAGATTAAATTTTATTTTTTTAAAAGAATTTATTGGCGGTTCAAACTGCCACGAAAAGACTTCCATTATTTATCTTTGTAAGAATTGTAACTAAGCCTGGTTCATGATTCTTAAAGCTACAATTAAGTTAGGCTTGGCTACCGTTTTCAAAACTACACTTGAGCCATGGCTTAGTTGTGGTTGTCCTAGTGATTTTATGCAACTGTGGTGAAATCTTGATGAATGGTTTCGTTGTAGTTAGGCATTTTAGCTATAGTACTACAAAAAAAAAATTGCAACAAAGCCATATTTTTTTTTTTTGTTTGGATGAAAATTTTGGTTTGGAAGTTAAGGTTCAATACTTCCCTTTAAAGTAGTTGGATATTTGACATCTTTTTTTGTTTTTGGGAAAAATTTTCACATAAAGATTGAAAGAAGATAAAAATCAAAATTTTTTTAAAGAACCAAAAGAAAAAGTTACCATTAAAACTTTTAAAAGTTACCCGTCATATTTTCTAAAGTTATAATTTGATCTTTCCAAAATTACATGAGATTCATTTTAGTTATAACTTTCGAGAACATAGGCATTAACTTTTGGAAACACCAATTGTAACTTTGATCATTTAGAGGATTTTTTATTTTAAAGATTTTTTAGCGTTATTTTTATCAATTTATAGTCCTTATATATAATATTTCCTTTTTTTCTTGAGGGACATATTTTTGGATTCACGTCCTTTATCCCCTTTAAGCCGTGCACTTGATGGTTAAGGAATGATTAATGTTTTTTTTATTTGGAATGTTACATAAACAACTTGTAGAATTTTTAATTTTGGGATGTTTAGCTAAACATAATGTTATGATAGTTAATAATTTTATAGAAGTGATAGATTTACTAATTATATGTTTCTTTGACAAGTGCATAAAATATATGATTTAATGATTTAGCAATGGTTTATAATGTTAAAAATGATTCTCATAGTGTACAATTAGATGTATATTGAATATATATATATATATGTGTGTGTGTGTGTGTGTGTGTGTGTGTGTGTGTGTGTGTGTGTTGAGTTTAACTATCACTAATTAAGTTTTCATGGTTACAATAATGGCGGCTAGTCAATTGTTACAAAGTCATTTAGTGGCAACTAGGAACCATCGTTAAATGCAATAAAGGCCACTCTTTTCCTTTTTGGTGGGGAAGTTACCAACTATGACTTCGAAAGCTCACTTAGTAGGTTTAATATTTAAAATGTATGTCGTCATGTGCTCAAACATGGCTCGCAGGTCCAATAAATGTACTTTAAACTCAAATGAATTGATCATCACATCACTAATTTATACTTTCATGAATTTATTGATATGGCTATAGAAGATGGTGTTCATGGCATGTTGATAGGTTGCACTAGCATTCTTCTACTCAAAAGGCATCACGACCCATTCAAAAATTCATATGGCCTACAGACGCCCAAACACTATCTTGTTGATGACCCTGTAAATATGATTATAGTCTAAGCATCCATCCATAAATGACAAGATTTGGTTGTTAGCTATATCGACTAGCATGTTAACTATTGACATGACGTATTCATCTTTAAGTATGCATTGTTGAGATCCTTAAAGTAGATGCAAATTATGATCTCCTTGTTCTTTTTCACTACTAGGATTATGTTAGACAGCCATTTAGCATATCTAGCTGTGCGCATGAATCCTACATCCAATAACTTTTGAATTTCTTTCTTTACTTTTTAGTAATAGCTCTAGGTCATTCTTCTCGAATGTTATATGCAACCTAAGTTCTTGAATATAATAGGAGTCAACGTTCAACTAATTCTCAAGATAAAATTGGCATCTTATGGTAATCTTAGACAAAACAATCTCTAAACTTCTCAAAGAGGGCTACTAACAAATACCTTTGCTACTTTGTCAATAAGGCACTATTAAATTTTGGCTTTGCCTACATAGTGTCGCTTAAATTGACTTTAGCCAATGAATCTTTAATTTCAACTATTGTTATGACCTCTTTGATTGGTAACTTTAGAAAAGCTCATTTAACCTCATTAGATTCCTTTCTTCGACCCTTTTGTTTCCTTCTTTGTTTATCCATTAGTTTTAGGAACATGTTTTCTTATTACTTCAACAGTTTGATCCATTTGTTTTGTTGGAGAATAGGTTGTGTATCATCTTTAGAGATATTGACCTTAAGAGTAAGCAATTGCGTATTAAATGTGTAATAAGATGCATATGCCTTTCCAATCTTAGTAAAAACGGCTTATCAACAGCTTTTACTGCCTCTAGATAACTTATGTTCCAGTATATTAACATTTGATGTAGTGAAAAAGGTATGCAATAGTTAATGCATATCTAATTCTCCTTAGTAATAAAGTATATGATACCTTACCTTCCACTACAAAGAAGACAGCAAAAGATGTCTTGCTACCAACTCTCAATTATACCAACATCATACCTTTTACTAGTGTAGGTCCTAGCAAAAGTAGTTATTGCCATATTGGTTTCAATCAAGTCTTTCTTCATCTTTCCTAGCTATCTTAAAGTAGCAAAGGGCAGGATATTAAGAACTTCCCTAGCATTAATGAATACGCAATTGAAGGTTTAGCATTCACATGTGCTTTGATGTAAAGTGGCTTTTGATGTTTTGTCATTACTTCCTTTGGCTTCTTAAACATCACTTTTGCCACTTTTCTAAACTACCTTTTTAAGCCAATCCAACCCATTTTTTGTTCGAAAGCTTCAAAGTCCTTTTACAATTTGGTTAATGAGAAATCTTACAACTGAGAATGTTTTTTGTATCATGCCTACCATGTTTATAGATGTCTATGTCTAGGAAGGCTTAATCGATTCTTCTTTCAGTGATGGTTCCATGGAATTTACCATACCAACTTTTATTCAGGGCAAGTTCTACCGTACAAAACTTCCCATTATGCTCAAGGTGCCATGGGGCTATGATATTAACTAAGAAAATTAAATTAGATCACGCGG
This sequence comes from Erythrophleum fordii, assembly GCA_032878935.1. Taxonomy (NCBI): domain Eukaryota; kingdom Viridiplantae; phylum Streptophyta; class Magnoliopsida; order Fabales; family Fabaceae; genus Erythrophleum; species Erythrophleum fordii. The sequence continues at coordinate 14,087,130 of JAVQMF010000047.1, read as the reverse complement.
ATTTTAACTTGGCACATCTGTCCAATTACTAACCTTTTAACCCTCCTTACAATTGTTCGAAAATTATTGAACATCCTTTCGACTCCCCTTCATAGGTTGGCCACATGTTTCCTTTGAATTCTCTATAGCCAAATCCTAGTCAATGCCTTATTTTTTGCCTTTCTCTTAATACTTCATTCATTTACTACCTCACTTGTCATTCTTAGTTGGAATCCTAGGCTTAATAAATCATGGTGATGTTTAGGTAAACTTATTCATGATGAAGACCTTCAGCCGAATCTTACCCTTAGGAGAAAAACATTCCTTGACCTTTCTTTGGCACTTAAGATGGAACCTTATGACTCCTCTTTCCTTTCGCTGCCAACAGTCACTTCCTTAACTTGTCGAATACACTTTTATGACATATCTAATTTTGTTGACTAATGTCACTTGGTTGGTTCTTGGTTCCATCGTAACTTAGTTACCTCTTGACTTTGCCAATATACTTTAACCTTAAAACATCTCTTCCTTTAGGATTTGATCTCTTCACCTTATCCCTTAAGGCATAATCCCAATTTGAGTAGCAGTCACTGCATTGGTAGAAGTGGACTTTAGGAAAAGGTTATTATTTGCTACCTTGTCCGTCTCAGCTAGCTGAAAATGCCCACCTTAAAGGCCTTCTAAATGGCATTACAGAGGACCATACAATTATTGCTTGTATAGCTATAGATATTATGCCATTTATAACATTTCCTCCCTTTTAGTTCTTTAGTTGAGGGGATCTTATAACCATATAAGAGCTTAATTTACTTATACTTTAATAGATGGCTAAATATTTGCTTTACCTTGGCAATGTCAAACAAAAATGGCTTAGTAAGATCTGAATTTTGAATCTTGTCTATAACTTCTTCAACTAGTTTGTTTTAAAGCCTTGCCATTTCTAATGGTAACCTTTACTTGGCCCTAATAAAATTGCTCATGAACATATTTAGGTGGCAAGTTAATATACTATGTGAAAGTTGTGTTCAAGGATAGAGGGAACAATTGTAGCTTGTGGTATTCATTCTAGATAGCCTCCTCGCATTAAGAACTTGCTAATATGCTTCATTGTCGACTACCTATCCTCTTTGAAAAAGGTGGAGAAATTTGGTGCTTTGAAACCTCTTGCCAATGCCCTAATACAGTCTATCCATTTAGGATATGATTTTTAATAGAACCAAAAATTCTTCTTCATAACTTTGGCTAACATGTCAGAATCTATAAGGATGGTGTTAGGTCCACCAACTAGCCTTTGTCACAGTCTGATTAATCCTTGTGTATGAGGCCTTAAGTAACTTATTGTTGAGATGATATGCAAGATTAATCATTTACTTGAGGCACTATGGTCATTGTCATGGGGGTAGGTTGTTGGAAATTTGCATGGAACGTAATAAATTGTTACACTAGTGTCAAAAATTCAATTAGTGTTGGACAAACTAAGTATCCTGTGTATTGGTATCTAATATTGGCTTTAATTGTTTCCAACTAGCTTTCACTTGTGATAAGTGTTGATCACTTGATATTTAAATTTGAGGGAACTAAGATGGGTTTCTTAGCAATTTGCTCTTGTTTACACTACAAGTTATTTGCACTCAAACCAACTGATTCACAAGTAGTGCCATTCATGGGTAACATCCCAAATTGTATCAATGTGGGGCAACTTGGTTGGGGATAATTAGCCGATGTTTGAGATTTGAAAGGGACATTTGTTGTTGAGTTGCATACCTGCCTCTAGCTTCAATGACTTGCTTCTAGCCTATTTCATGGCCATTCTTTCCCTCTCTTATTCATTATACATTTCAAAGATCACCATGGGTTTCTTTATTTTTGCAAAAGTTGTAAGGATGGCTACCATACATTCATGTATCCCTTTTATAATGTGATATTTCAATGACAGTATAGTAACTATCATAGGCAAAGATGACTCAAGATTGTTCTCCTTTATCATAGTTATTCTAGCATGATCTTTAAGATATTGTTGTGTGCCTCATTTACAGACATCTTATTGTTGACTAGGTTTGTGTATTAGTTGTTAATGCATTGGATGTTCTTAAACATACATAGACACAAGGAACTTAAATGTCCTATTAGGTGTGTCAAAGAAATAGATGTTGAAGCCAAAATTCCTATCACCTAAACAATCAAGAGTCTCAATTGCATAAGTGGAAAGTGGAAAACAAAATGATTCTCCAAAGCTAGATTTTCTTAAGTCTTAAACAAAGTTAAACATGGGAAAGAAAAATTCCAATAATTACCCATATTCAAATATTACCCATCCTATATGTCTTCAATTGCTCTATGGCCATATCGTGATGATCATGTTGTGTACTGACTTGCTGAAGTCGCTTACATCGAGTTCCTATGCTTTTTGATTTTTCACTATTTTAAATGTAAGTCTTAACTAAGGTCCTTGGTTGATTGGATTTAGGCTCCATTTGGTTAGGTGCTTCGTGAAAGTATTCCCTTTATATAGTTTGTGTAATGTCTATTATGCTCTTATACTAATTATTCTATTCATCAAATCACCATTTTACACTACTAGAAAAATTAGATTTAGCGAGAAAATTTAGCGAGGGATCATTTATTCCTCTCTAAAACATTGAATTAACGAGGAAAATTAATTTCGTAATTTGAGTTAAATTTAGCGAGAAAATTAGTGAGGGATTTTTAATCCCTCTTTAATTAAATTTTGTACTAATAGACTATAGGTTCATTGTAGCTCAACTGGTAGAAAAGGTGGACACAAAGGAAGGAGCTTCAGGTTTTGGGTTCAAACCTCAGGTATGGCAAATTTGAAGAAATATATGATATGGCATGATGTGGTGTGAGGTGGCGTGGTGGTATGATGTGGCAGAGGCATGGCGTGGTATATAGGCATGATGTGGCAACAATGTGGCTCAGAGGAGTGATGTGGAGGTGTGACGTGACATGATATGGTGGCATGACATGGCGTCTCAAATCCATCTCTAAGATAATTTTAGGGAGGGAAATCTTCCCTCCTTAATTCTTAGCTAAAATAATATGATTTTTAGTCAGTTAGCAAGGGATTAGCGAAGAATACGTCCCTTGCTAAATTTAGCGAGGGATTTCATTCCCTCGCTAAATTAGTGAGAAATATCACTATCCCTCGCTAAAAATTAGCGACTCACGATTTAGTAACAGATTTAGTGAGAAAAATTATCTCTCGCTAAATCGGATTTAGCGAGGGATTTAAAGGATTTAGTGAGAGATTTCTCCCTCTCTAAATCCAGTTTTTTTGGTAGTGTTAAGGCTCTGTTTAATTCAACGGAGGGAAGGGGAAAGGAGGTTAATGAAGCGAAGAGGAGGTGAGGGTAAAGGATCTAATGAGTTCTGATTGGTTGAAAGGGAGGGGAGGGGAGGGAATGGGAGAGGAGGGGAGATTATTGTTTGGTTTAGGAGGGAAAGGGAGGGGAGGGGGGTAATTATATTTGGATAAATTTACTCTTATATTATTTTATTTTATTTATAAAAAAGTTATTTATATCAATATTTTTAAAAAAAATTATGAATTCCAATCTTTTTTTATTTTTAATTTTTGATGAAAAAAATTATCTTAATTTTTATTAAATGTGTAATATATTAAAAAAATAAAAAAAAATTAAGAGATAAAAAAGTAAATTATAAATTAAAAAATCTCCCTCTCTTCCAAAACTCCCCAATTTAGACGGGAGGGACATTTGCCTTCCTTCCCTCTCCTCCCTTTCAATTTTTTTTAACCAAACATTCTTATCCCCTTTCTGTTCCTTCCAAAAACCCCCAACTAAATATACCCTAAAAGTAAAAGTAAAATAATTATTTCTTATCTCACTTATCTCTATTTACTTACATTTTATATTCCCTTTATCATTACATTCTCCAACCAAACGGAGCATTAAAGTAGTCTCAGCTAGCTGTTTCTCTCAACTAATGTTTGTAATTATAATATCATATATAATTCTTTGATGTTAACACAAATAAGAATACTTCAAAATCAAAAATAAAAAATAATTTTCACAAATTAAATACACTATTAAGATGAAACCAAAAATAAAAAATAAAAAAGAGTGAAATATACTACACTATCTTTTGAAATGACAAAATATGCTGCATCATATGTATGCATTTGTATCTATGTTACTTTCCTCCATGCTAATTTGCAAGAAGCAAATCCCTCCATTTCCAAACTAAATGTGCCCCGCAAAAAAAAAAAAAAAAAATTTGCTATGGTAATGGCGCCCGCATCTTTCATTTAGAGTTTCATATTTGCAACCTTAACTGTTCCCCTTGATCTGTCCATCATGCTTGCCACCTTATATACTGATCAACATCGATTTAGCTATAATGAAGACTCGGCTTTAAGTGGGGTTGGTAGAGAAAGGGCCGCAAATTGTCAAAGTGGGTGGGCGAAAAGCTAGTAGTTTGACTATTGGCAAGGTGATATGATTCTTTAGGTTTGAAAAACGTGTCGCTTCTCAAAAGTTGAAATCAAATATATGGGAAGTTTTATACAATGGACAGATATGGTTCTTATCACAATTCAAATTGGCTTGTTGATCCCGTGACAATTAGCTGGCTTGTTGATCCCGTGATTGACAATTAGCTGGCATGCATATATATTGAGAAAATGATTATACTTTTTACCAACTCCATGAATCACGGGATCAACAAGCAAATTCGAATTTCATAAATGTCTTGATGGCTCTGTGTTAGGACAGTGATAATATTCAAAAGGAAGTAACTAATGTCTCTTTGGAGCGGAAAGAAGCTCATTTTCATTCCATACCATAGCTCAGATACAATAAGAAGCATAGAAGGGTTACATCACAGCTAACAAGCAACCAAACACTGATAGCAAAATAAAAAGAAGGAAACTAACATGGGAATGCAATAAGAATAACTAATCCTACTGCCAAACATCTAACATCAAGGACGCATTGGGAATTAATGCCAACCATTGGTTGTCAGTAGGCTCCAATCCCGAGAGGCTCAACTTGGGACAATGGCCTCCTATTTCTCTAGTGGTCCCCCCCTTCCTCTGCAATTTATTGCTCCACCTCATTAGAATTCTTGGCCTTTCTAGCACATTGTTTGTAACACACTTTGTGATAAGAATCATATCTGTGAATTCATAAGGCATGACAATTAGCTTGCGTGCATATTACTTTTTACCAATTCCACGAATCACGGGATCAACAAGCCAATTCGAATTTGATGTATTCGCATATATCCCACTGGCCTTGTGAGAAGAACCACATCATCCGAATACATAAAAGTCATAAAAATAGAATTCGTGAGAAAAAATTCAGCCACAACGCTCGCAATGATAGTCCAAACGCAATTTAAAATAGGATTTGTTTGCAGACAATTTGAGTTCTTCACCATCCGATGGCCTCAAGATTTACACAATCATCACAAAATTTATTTTATATATATATATATATATATATATGAACCTCAAAAAATTATGGAAAACTTTCCATATACTAGCCTTTGAAAATACCGTCTTGACTTGAAGTCTTTATGCCGTCCCATTATTTCTCACTTTTACCATAAGTGCCGAGATTTTCAAAATCTATCAAATCTATCTTTTGCTGCGTTATGGTTTCTCCGCGTTTTTCGCTTTACTCTACAGTATTGACCATGCGCGATGCTTTCACGCCTGTTGATTCCTTTCCTTTCGGTGGCCGCCTGATTGACGGTGTGAATGGAATGATTCAAACGATGATACTTTTTCTGCTCCAGCAATTCCATCAATCACGCTGGCTTTGTGGAAAGAACTCACATCTGTGAGTACATAAAAGTCTTTAGCTCGCATGTGAATCAGGAAAATGATTTTTTTCCGCCGTACCAATTTCATCGATCACGGGATCCACAAACCAATCCAAATTATGTATTCGCATATGTTAACCGATATCAATATGCATGCCAGCTAAAATATCTAATGAATTAAGAGAATTCAATATTGCTTTCACGCCTGTTGATTCCTTTCCTTTCGGTGGCCGCCTGATTGACGGTGTGAATGCAATGATTCAAACGATGGTACATTTTCTGCTCCAGTAATTCCATCAATCACGCTGGCTTTGTGGAAAGAACTCACATCTGTGAGTACATAAAAGTCTTTAGCTCGCATGTGAATCAGGAAAATGATTTTTTTCCGCCGTACCAATTTCATCAATCACGGGATCCACAAGCCACTCTGAATTATGTATTCGCAGATGTTACCTGATATCGATATGCATGCCAGCTAAAATATTTAATAAATTAAGAGAATCTGTTCTTCGACATTGGCAACTGCAATGAGGGGACTTTTTTGTCATCTCACCCAACAAAAGAGGCGTTTGACCCATTTTTTTTATCACTAAAGTAATTATGAAAGCCATTTGCCTTGGGTAAAAAGAAGGGTCCCTACAAACAAACAAAGAGCTGACAAAGACAGAAGTTATGTTTCATTGACTTTGCACAGCCTAATCTGTCCGAAGTGACATTTGTGCCCCCAAAAACACCCACTATATAAGCTGAGAACTAGTTGTTTCTTGCTTCGTTCAACACAATGTGAGAATGCTATTTGTTTTTCTTCCTTTGTTCTCCTACGACGTCTAGCATGTTTAGATAAGTTTTTGAAAAGAATAAATCATAATTTGTAGGAGTAAATCATGTTTTATAAAAAACAATAAATAGTTGCTTCTATACCAACGTGATTTGTAACTAGGTTTTTAAACACACAAATTCTTATTCATTCATTTTTTATAATAAGTTTCTTTTATCAGCTTATGCACTCACACATACAGGTTCCTTGTCACTGGCTTTGTTAATATACCTCCCAAGATTTGTCTACTAAATTACCTTAATTTCTATTATTTTTTGCTTGATTTTATATCAGTTCTCCAAATTAATTATATGTTTTTGCAGCTATAGTTGATTTCTTAATATTCAGTTTGTGTTTTCGAATGTTGAAATTACAAGTTATGGAGCTAAGCGACTGGCAAAGAAAGAATTCAATGAATATACTTATCTACAAAAATTATATATTTGTTATATTTTAATTAATTATACTTGTTATGTTTTGATGGAAAAATCAAACAATAAGGATATAAAGAATTGTATATGTTTTTTTTTTATATATTCTTAATGTAATTTCAAGATACACCTTGTTTAAAATGCTTGCGCCAAATATATTGTAGGCAGTGTTTAATTACAAACAATATATATATATATATATATGCATGCGCGTGTATGTGTGTGCATTTTAAAAAAAATGATATTTAGAAAGTATTAATAAGCCAGTAGGAATATCGAATTAAGAAGAAGCTAGTGAGCGTTCTTGAATCTTTCCTAGCTGAACAAGTTGATAAGACGAAGAAGCCAAATATGATATAAAAGAAGCTGATTCATTCCTTTGTGAGACGTATACTCAAATGATTTTTTCTTTGGCCTAATTTTTGTCATTAATAAAGATGAAATTGAAAAGGTGAACAAAATAAAACTAATATATAGGATTTGGAAACTCAATTTTTTTTCTTTTGCCAAAAACTACAAAACTTTTTTTCATTTCAAAAGGGTATTAAAAAGTTTGATAACATTGCTTGAGTTTTTCTTTTTCCTTTTTGTTTTTTGCGACTAGATTTCTCACTTTTTAGATTTCAACAATGAAGGGAATGATATACCAATCAAATCTAATTCAGGTATGATTGAAAGAAATTTATATGTTCCATATACGCGAGTATGAAGAAGAAGCATTTGGAAACATTAATCAACGAAAGTAGAAAGAAGAGACAGTACAATTAGGAAAAAACGGCGAGGGCGGAGAATGAACATAATTGGGAGAAGAGCAAAGTTGTAATTTTGATTTGTTGATAATATAAATCGAAAGTTGGAAAAACAAGGAGAATAAAGAATAAGTTAGTCGTTTTGGTCAATTTTGATATAATATATATATATATATATATATATATATTCTTGCACCAAAATTTTCGAGGATGCACTTATCAGTCAAGGATAATTGCAACAGGAACGAGACAAAGACGACACACTTTTATATTTAAGCTAGTAATTGTTATAAAAAAAATTGAATTTAAAATGAATTTAGTTGTATTAAATTAAACACAAAACGACAAATATTTATATTTAAAGTTAAAAAAAAAGATTCAGTTGTATTTAAATGAACACATGCATTAATATATCCTAATATTGTTATCTTAATATCTGAATTTTTTTTTTAATCCATAGAAGATGGGCCCTTTTTCTCCCAGCTGTGAAACATATAATAGTCCTGAAAATAAAACATTTTATGCTAAATGAAGATCAATATGCACCCTGTGGTATATATATTTCAAACTGTAAAATTTTATATTATTATTTCTTAAGAAAAAAGGACTTTGAAATCTCAAGTCCCACTTGAATGGAAGAAGTGGTAAAAGAAGTTGAGAAAATGCTTTCAGCTGTAGTTGGTGGAAATTATAGAAGTCCACCACCTAGGGGCCACATATAAATGAAAATCCTATAAACAGACTGTTTAATTCCGTTTTCGTGTTTTTTTTTCCAAATACTTTTTTAGATAGGATAAAAAAATACTTCTACAAATAAAAAAATCACAAAACCATAAAATAAAAAATAACGTAAATGGGGTATTCAGTCATTTTATTTATTTATTTCTAAAAAATGAACAGCTAAAAATTGTTCTTTTATTTTTAAATATAGAAAATAATTTTGATAAGAAAGGGGGAAGAATACATATAACCCCGAATGTATTATAGCTTATTTACAATATTGGTATGCAAATTTTAAAACATAAAACTTTACCTTTTTAGTTTATTATAAAAAATAAAAATGCTATTACATACCAATTAAAACAAATATCGCAGAAACTGCAAATTTAATTTGTCCAGAAGAAAAATATAAGAAAATGATAAAAATATAAGGTGTCACAAATGTAATTGTGTTTTTACCTTCTGTAATATGGGAAAATAATATATTATGTTTTAAAATTAATATATTAAAATTGTAATTAGGCTACAATTTAAAAAGATTATACCTATGCAAAACCGAGAATTCACAGAGAAAGTTGAAAGAGGAATTAAGAACACACACAAACACATGAAAATAATTATGTTGAAGTTTGACATAAAAGTAATTAAATATAAACCTAAAACGAATTTAGTTGTATTTAAATGAACACATGCATTTGTATATGCTAGTATTGTTGTCTTAATATATGAATTTTTTTTTTTTAATCCATAGAAGATGGGTTCTTCTTCTCCCAGCTATGAAACACATAAAGTCCTGAGAATAAAACTTTTTATGCTAAATGAAGATCAACACGAACCCCTTAGTGTACATATATATATATATATATATATATATATATATATATTCAAACTGTAAAATTTTATGTTCTCATTTCTTAAGGAAAAAAAAAAAAAAAAAGAAACACATTGAAATCACATGTCCCACTTGAATGGAACGGAGAAAATGCTTTCAGCTGTAGGTGGTGGAAATTACAGAAGTACACCACCTAGGGGCCACGTATAAATGAAAATACTAAAAATAGACTGTTTAATTACGTTATCGTGGTTTTTTTTTTAAATACACCTTTTAAGATAAGCTATAAAAGTAGTTTTAAAAATAAAAAATCACAAATTTAAAAAATAAAAAATAACTTAAATTCACTATTCGGTTATTTTTTCTATTTATTTCCAAAAAAAGCTAAAATATGTTCTTTTTTATTTTTTTAAAATATAAAAAATAATTTTGATGAGAAAAGGGGAAAATACATATAAACCCGAATAGGTTATAACTTACTTACAATATTGGTACACAAATTTTAAAATATAAAATTCTACCTTGTCAGTTTTTTATAAAATTGTTATTACATGCCAATTAAAACAGATATCTTAGAAATTAGAAACTTAAAAAAAAATGTAGGTCAAAATTTGTGCAGAAGAAAAATTGAAGAAAATGATAAATATGTAAGCTATCACAGACATAATTGCGTTTACTTTCTGTAAGATGGGAAAATAATATATTATATTTTAAAATTAATATATTAAAGTTATAATTAGGCTACAGTTGAAAGAGATTATACTTATGCAAAACCAATAATTAATACACCACAATATGCGTTGCCGGAGGGATTATTGTCAGCGACAAGTGCTGAGATCTTCCAACAAAAACAAATAAAAACCAATCGACCCGCCCGAATCTTTACGTTGTTAAATGAGCAACTTCATCGTTCTAAGGGTTGAGTTTCATATGCTTTGCAACGAAAGGAAAAATGATGATGATGAATTAGGTTTTAACTAGTTAACTCGTTGATGAAATTCTTTAATTGTTTTCTATTAGAGGTTTTTCAGTAAAAATACATGTGAATCAATTATTAGTATTGAATTATAAAAATTGGATTGGTATTATATGGTTTTTATTGTAGAATTTGGTACTAAATATCTAATTATAGAGATTAAAGAATAAAGAGAATGTTAATTACAGGTTTCTAATTATTGCATGCACCAAATTGTTTAATAAAATATTTAAATTATAGTTCCTTCTGTACATAACATTAGTTTGACGTTTTGAAAATGCTTGATAATATGAAGGGTTGTTACTCTATCGACCCATTTGGCTGGGAAGGCAAAATGGAAAGAGAGAGGTAATCGAGCTATGTTTGGTACAGGGAAAGTAGACAGCATCGGGAAGGGAGAGCAAAACGCTTCTCCATCCCCTGTGGCCCGCAAAGTTTGAAGCCAAAATGGGACAAAAATCAAATTGCCATTGCATTTCAATATCTTTGTCATTTTAGCATCATATTTTTTTCATTCCCATATTATTTTTATACGACCAATCATGCAAAAGGAAATACATTTTAATTCTTTTCTATATCAATCAAACAAGCCGTATGTCTGTCCATTGCCTTCTTCTAGTGTGAATATCATGAGCATATATGTGCTGATATATATTTTAAAATTGAAACTATCCCATTATAAAATGTGAAGAATGTTTTATCATAATTAATGTTGGTAGAGATTAAGTTAATGCAAAAATTAAAAAGAAAAAGACAGCCACTCGACACTAGAAATTTCTAAGTAGGTAATTAGCATGTGTGTGTTGACCATATATTTGAATATCCGCCTAGGTAGGTTAGTATGTGAAACCGATCAAAAGGAACATAATTTGTAATTTATACTTCAATTAATTGCTCAAGGAGTGACCATAAAATAAAAATATAATTTAAATAGACATTTTAATCCAGATATGTCTGACTCATACATTCCAACACGTACCAGTCTTTGCTATGATCAATTTACTAATAAAAAAAAGCTTTTTCACTATTCTATATTCCGTTGGTTCATTTTAATTTAATATGAAAAAAAATTCAGATTTGATAGTGATGGGAGAAGAGTCCACACATGTCAATGCCTTATGCCATAGAGTGAGTTAGCGCAGGGAATACCAATAAGATCAAACAGGGACATTCTTTTATTCTCCCTTACCCTATCTTAGCTCACGATATATTTGTATTAAAAATAATGCACAGTCCTAAAAGGGTATATTATAAAACTATTTACTATTGTACTATTATATATTTTTGTATACTAATATTCACGAATCACTTAATTTCGTCCAGATTCACCTAGAAATTAAAACTAAGCTAATTCAGCTTTTTTAAAAAAAAAAAAATCTGTTTCACATATCCAGGACCTTATACTACAAATTACCCAATAGCCAATGAAAGAATTACTCCTTGACAAACTTTGAAACGAATTCCACTTTATTAAGAATAATTGCAGTATCCTTTTCACACTTTCTCACTAGAGGTACAAAAATTATAATGGTAGAACCTTCCTATTCAAATACTATAATTCTTTATGGTTGCAATACCAAATGATACCCAAAAGTTTCTCCAATGTATACCAACACCCTACTCTATAGCGTTCTGACACTCCCTTTCTCTTGTACTCAGACTCTTGTTTTCTTGCCTTGCTACTCTGCTTGGCTCTTCGCCTTTGATGCTGAAAGAAGGGATTCCCACTTCCATTTATAGGTTCTACAGCAAAGAAAAATTACACTCACTTCTCAAATCCTTTCGGCAAAAAATTTACAATCCAAAATTTTGGGATCTCATCAGCTCAATTTGCATCCCTTGTAGGTGGAAGGAGAAGTCCTACCGAAAGTAAACAGGCACTTTATTGATTTTCCAATAATCCAAAATAAATATACAGATTGTTAAATGAACAGATGTCATAATTGATATATACATGATACCAAAACTTGTAGGGATATAATTGGACAAATAAAATCAAGAAGGCTTTCTCAATCACTGCTTCAATAATATGTGCCTAGTATATTGACTAGGTACGCAACAAGCCAAGGACAGATGGGATGGATTTTAAATAATGCAATCCTTCTGTTATTCACAAAAGCGTTTGCAGCCTTTGTGACCCTTTAATTCTTACACATTGTGCTCCTTAGCAAGTCTTTCGACTTGTTTATATGCAGGACAAACCATTTATAGCCGGATACATAATTTTATGGGAATTTATATATAAACTTAATTTATTAGTTTTTTAAAAGCTATATTTACATCTCTTTTGTTTTTTTTCCCCGGGGGTGGGGGGATGGGGGAGGAAAAGACGAAATTTCATTCTTTTTTTAATGTTTATTATATTTTTATAGTTATTATTTAAAAAGTTTTATTTTTTTATTTTTTAAAAGTAAGAGTACAAGTGTTATTTTCTATCCTTAAATCACTTATTTTATTTTATTTTCCATTACATTTTATTCCATTTTATATACCAAATGAGTTGTTAATTTTTGTTAATATATATATATATATATATATATAATTTTTCTCAAATGATAAGGAGGCTAAGGCCCTAGAGGATGTCTATGATAGCACTGCGAAATTTGTTGACTTGTTGAATCCTTTTATATCTATATATAATTTTTTTCAAATGAGAAGGGTATGTTTAAGGGCTATTGGACTTACACAGGCAGTGGCGGAGCTACAGTGCGCCTTTGATTTTTCACAATTTATGTGTATATGATAATGAATTTTGATGTTATGCTCTATAATTTTAAAAAATTTAACCATATTAAATCCACATATGTATTATGTAATATGTTGTTACTTAATATTTTAAATTGAACCCACTAAATACTCATATAATTTATGTATGTAACTTTTACAATAATAATAATAATAATAATAATCCCTCTTTTCTTTCTCTTATATATTTTTTCTTTTTATTTTTTTAATTTTCTCTCCACCTTTTTTTTTTTTAAAGGAGTGAGCTTTTAAAGTGTGATTCCCACACCTCTAGTCTTTAATTTTTAACTTAAAACAATTGAGCTCAATTTAAAATTTAAGAATTTATATAGATCACCCTAACCAAAAAATAAGAACTTATGAGTATGGATATGCTCAAATACAATGCATAGCCGAATGCTCTGCGTTCGCATTCCTTCTATCAGGCCAAGCCTAACAAGCCTTGGAAGTCGGTGGGATTTCACGCGTGAAGGCCCACCACTATTACCCTCCCAACGACCAGGCTAAGAAAGTCGACACATCTTTTGTTTTATTTGTCAGCATCAAAATAAAAGAAAAAAGTGAACCCGTGTTAAGCCTACATCAACATGCATGTGCTCCACAATGCACATATGATACCATAATCTAAGACATGAGAAACTATATTTGGCATTTGCATATCATATTGTCACGAGCGAAGACGATGGCTGTACTAGAATGTTATATACTATTGATAAGTTAATAGTACAAATATAATCTTGATACATATGATTTCTGAGCATTTTATTATATTAAAAATTAAAAATTTAAATTTAAATTTATTTATTTATGAGTATAACTATAAATAGGTTGAATGTGTATTATTTAAAAAAAAAAACCATGATAGCAAAGGATTTAAATTCTCAACTCACCGTAATGATGACAGTTGACACAGAATCTTGGACGCCAGCGCAGCACTTGACCTGACATATAAATTTATTGCAAGTACTTTTTTATATTTGAATATCTGAATTCTTGTGCGTTCAAAGCATTGGACTACTCTCTCTGAATTAGGCACTTTCAACTCTCTTACAAAATTTAATAATATTATTTAATTATTTTAAAATTTTAAAATTTATTACTTTTTTTCACTTTTTTCTTTATTTATGAAAAAGATAAAAAAAAATTAAACTGATATTTAAAAAAAAAACATTTTTTAAAAGTCAATTCATAAGATTATATGATGTCTTATATTTTAGACTAAATAAACTTTTTAAAAAGTATCTTATATATTAGACTGAAGAGAGTATGTTGTAAAATAAAATTAGAAACCACAAATTAATATTTATTATACAAATTATTTTTTTCAAATAAAAAATTTTAATTATAAAAAATATTTGACAAAAAAATACTAAGTTGTTTCTTTGTTATGATTCTTTTTCTTTTTTTAAAAAAAAAACGAAATAAAAATTTTGCTGGACGTTCAAATTGAGTTTATTTTGGAACCATCGCTATACATAATACTATGTAAATGGTAAAAGTGCAGAACCACAAGGTAGTGCCAAAGTCGGAATTTTGAGCCATTTGCTACTATTGAATTTTTTTTAATCCGTACCTAATAAAAGTATTACACCCATTTGTCACTGTTAAAATAATTCTTCAACCTTTTGTCGTTTTTTAAAATAATTTTGAAGGATATAACGAAAAATTTAAGAAATTAAGAAAAATAAATTTAATAAGACTTAATTATTATTTGGATTTTTAATTAATTTATTTGTTTTAATTATTATTTTAGGTTAGCTCAAAAAGAGCAAGTATGAGGAACAAGAAGAAGAGCACCAATGATTTCCTCTTCATCACCTGTTGGCTATAGATGAATAATAGAAATGGTCTAAAAGTTGCTCCACAAAACGAAGATGCCGTACCTTAACATGGGATCAAGATCTTTTGAAGTGAGAATCCTGAACAATCTCCTAAAGGGAGAGATAGGTAAAGTAAAGTTTTATATAATATATATATATATATATATATATATATATGTTGAGAAAAAGAAAAGAAATGTGAGAAACTTTACTACTTTAGAGGCAAAAACACGTTATAAAGGATTCATTTCATTTAGCCTACAAGAAGTAAATTTTTAAACGGAATAAAGAAAATAGAACCTTTAATTTAATTTGTACAAAATAGAGTTACACATTTCACATTTTATTCAAATTAAACCAGAGAAAACCAAAATAGCTTGTTAGTTGGCCTAAATTAATTCATATTATGTTGGTTCGAAGGTATTTTTATCGTATAATTTGAAAAAATATATTATTTCTTAATAAAAATAATTTTGTCGTCATACGAGCTGACAATAATTGTCCCTCTTCATCTGAAGATACCATTGAGTCGGTGGTAGCTTGGGTTCGCTTGCCAAAGACGCCACTATCAATCTATGCATTTTCCGCCTTTCAAGGTATTTGAGACTCAACTGGCACAAGGGCTCAAATAATCAGGAAGACAAAAGCTTTTTATCGAGGACAATTCTGTCCATATGCATTGAGTTGGATTTTAACTAAGATTATTTTTTTGATATTTTTAAAAATAATTTAATTTATTTTTTTCCTGTAATTCATCTAAAATTTAATATCAAATTCAAGAATATGTTGACTTAAATGTCTAAGTCATCAAGTTATTAAATTTGACATCAAATTTTGTATAAATTATGAAACATATTAGACAAAATTGTGACCATCTAAAATTTGTTGTGAATTACATATTGGATAAAATTTTTGTGACCATGTAAAAGCCACCAAACGTCACCCCTATTTCATTAGCTAAACGATTTTGCTTGTGTATGTAATAGGTAAATTTAATTTGGCTAACATGTCTCAATATTTTACATATTACCGTCATGGTGCGGTGAATAAGGGTCGTTCTGATGTGCTAGTAAAGACAGATTTTTATTACTTTTTCTTGTGTCGAGTCGACTGCCTTGCAAAGAAGGTTGACACTTGATTATAAGGTATATCACATCATAATTTTAAATTACGGTTCGCATCATGTGATGCGACCATAATATTACTGTTGCGGCGTCGACTGCATCTGTATTTTTTGGCCGCAATACCTGCAATCCTTCTTATACTATCTGCAACATCCGTAACTGCAATTACAACATAACCACAACTGCAACCGCAATTTAAAACCATGTATCACATCGCAATTTACAAACTATGTCAAAGTGGAAGATATTATTGACGATTTCATGAGTGATGTCCCTAAACTGACCTCGCGGTAATGCAAGAGTGCGCTAAGCCGCTAACCATCCCTATATGTCAAGGGATTACATGGGAATCCACTTGGAAGGAAATACCTTCTGACATGTCCATGAAACAAATGATATTAAACTGAAACTAATACTTTTTATATCTTTTGGTTCCAAAAACTAAAATACTTTTGGACCCCTGTACTTTCTAGTTACTGAAAATGAGTCTTCAAAGAGGAAAATCACTTAATTATCAAAATTATAATACAAGGATAAATGATTTGTTAAAGAAGAGAAATTATAACTTTTTTCGACAAGGAGAAAAATGAGACTGACAACACAATCAAAAACTCACAATTATTGGCCTAAATTAACGGATAAGCTAGTGGGGGATAGATTTTTGGGTAAATCTCTCAAAAAAAACATACACAAATGCTTCATAATTATTGCAAGTGACCTCATGTGAATCACTCTATCGCAATTATCTATGCCCATTCTTTCTTTTTAGGTGTTACTTGTTACTACAAGGAGATGCATATATAAGCGCTTATCTCTCCCCCTCTGAAGTGCAAACCCTAAACTTCTCTAGAACCCAAACCAGATATCTAATCGCTATGGCCAACCCGAATGATCTTCTGAGCAAGATGTACTCTCCAATTGATCTAGAGGATTCAAAGAAGAAGATTGACATTCAAAGGGTTCTTTGTCCCAATCCTCCAAGCCAGGCAGCTGCTTCCATTACTTTAGGCTCAACTACCTTGAAACCTTCAACACCATTGCCTACTGCTCAGAAGACATTCAGCAGAGCAGCAAAATGATTGAGAAATCTATCTGTCTACGCCATGGATTTGTAAGTTTAATTTTTTGTGTATCTGGGATCTAATATTTGTCTTATCTATCTGTCTGTCTTAACTTTTGTAGGATTTGGGGTGTGTATGACAATGTAAGGAATGAAAAAACAAAGAAATATAAATAAGAATCCGTGGTTTTGATTACTTATCTTTGTATACTTGTGTGTACATATCTGTGGGTGGCGGAGGAGGAGATGGGGAGTGGTAGGGTGTCTTAGGAGGTACACATGAACAGGTGGAGGAGGAGATGGGTAGGGGTAACGTGTCTTAGGAGGGTACACATGAACGGTGATGGGTAGTTGTAAGGCCTCTTGGGAGTGGTGTGGGGACATGGGAAATGGTAAGGACTAGGAGGTGATGGGTACTTGCAAGGCTTCGTAGGAGGTGGTGGTGAGGATGGGTACTGGTAGGATTGCTTGCATGCTGGTTAATTGAAACTATCGTCTACTGCGTTCAGCCAATTTCCGAGCCTAACAAGTGCCAGCTTATCAACATTGAGGAGACTCATGAGGAGGTGCTTGGCATGAAGGTTCGCCTCAAACACCCAATCTCTCAGATTGACTTTTACAATTTCTCTCCACCACTTTCTAAAGGTCTGAACCTCCTCAACTTTAGGGTTTCTGAGATAACTAAAGTTTATAGGCTTCGACTTGTGGGTAAGGGGGGAAAATTGTGAATTTGAAGAAAAAGGAAACTGTTGCTTCATCTACCATCATCGATGTTCTCGGCGGCATTCGCCGGTGCCACTCACCGTCCATCTTCAAGCACCAAACCCTCCTCAATTCATTCAACTCCCTCTCCATCAGAAATAGCCTTTCTTTCCGTGTCAAAATTCTCCTCTTAAAGCTGAGAAATATGGGTGTCCTGTTCATCCACGCCGTTCTCTAATGCATTAATCTGATCGTCGCTGCCGGGCGGAATTTGGGTATATCATTTCGAATCTGCTTACACCATGGTCCAATCTCCTCTCAAATTCCGCGAACTCTTCTTCTACGTCGCTGTCACTAGACCCGCCGCGATCAGCGCCGCCTTTATTATAGTCCTCATCGTCATTAGATGACATGACCCAGACCGAAGCCGGATCAGACCCTTCATCGAGCCGTACCCATCGACTCCCCACTCTTCCTTCGCCACCCTCCAACAAAACCTTCATCGCCGGCGAGAACATCAGCGTTGGGAGGATCGCCGTCGTGACGCGATACGGCAACAACTTCTGATTCTTATGATGTGATGAATCTGAATGTGGCTGGAAACAAAAAAGATGCGGGTGCCTGTGGCCCTTGCTCCTTCCAGTCTCTGAAAAATTATAGAATTGCATGATTTTAAAATTTTAAATTATTTTTAAAAATTTAAAAATAATAATTTTAAATTACATAAAAAATTATAATTATTAATCTTAAGTTAAAATTTTTTACCCTTGGATATTTTAAAATTTAAAATCTTTCACTATAAATTTCTTTAACATAAAATCTTCAATTTTAATTTTCTCATTTTTTCTATTCTTGACCAAAACAACTCACTCTAGTTCTTTATTCTTTTTAGTTTTTCAGCTTTCCATATAAATTATCGGAAAAAAATTGGACATTTTAAGAAGCTCTTGCCATTTTAAAGATATAACATATATGGACCTCGCTCTTCCCAATTATGTTCTTTCCATTCCCCATTCCACAACAATTGAACTGTCTCTGTACTCTCGTTAGTTTAATGTTTCCATATGCTTTCTCGCATTTATTAATAAATGAAATGCTTTAAGAAAAAAAAAACTGATCTCAGGTTGTATAGAAGGTATAGTATAATTATTTTAAACAAAATATTCGTATATTATTTTTTATTTAACAATTTAAGAATTAATCCTTAAAAATTCTACTTAAAGTTTTCAAATTTTGTTCGCAAATAGTAATGATATAAAAGTACGAATCAAATTCTGCTGCATGCATTTGGCTGCCTACTGTTCGGTCACGTGCGGCTGAAAGGAGAAAGGACAAGGACAATCCAACTGACACAAAAATCTAGGAGGTGACGTTTAGAAACGGTATCTCATAATTGTTCTCGCACCTGGGGATTGGCATCTCTCAGTTTTTCTTTCAACATTGATCCTGTCGGGCTGCGGTCTCTTTGTCTCTGACATTCCGTCACAGCTTACTCATTTGCTTTTCGGCCGGAATTTTGTCACCTATGATTTTAGAGAATAAATGTTTTAAAAATTAGTTCTATATGGAATCAGACTATGAGTCATTTATAGTGATTTGATAGCGGTAAATATATATATAATAAATTAATACATATATTATAAAATAATATTTAAAAATATAAAAAATAATTAAAATATTTTACATATAATAACAAATCTATATCAAATGAGTGAAATAAAATTAATAAAATATTATAAATATTTTTATAAAATGTCAAAATTTTATTTTAGATAAAAAAATTAAAAATTAATTTTTAATTAATTCATTGCTAAATCAATTAATTTTTATCAATTAGTTCTTAACTAATTTGACTAGTTCTTAATTAGTTTTTTTTTTATCGATTTTAAGAGTTAAATGAATTAGTTCTTTGACTAATTTATCAATTTTTTATTCAATCGGCTAATTCAATCATATTTTCTTGACATTTGTTGAGATATACACAAAGTTTGTAAGTTTTCAAGATTTAGTTGAGTGACAAATTTTAATTGAAATGGCATTGATCAAAATATTATCCAAAATAATAAAAGTTATATAATCATATTTCGCTTGGCAATTTTTATTTGCTTTGTATTTTATAATAACCTTTTTTTTTATCTTTTAAAAAGTGTCACGGCTTCTATATACTGAAATTATGTGCCACAACTTTTATTTACTTCATATCTTATACTTTTCTTTTTTGGAGGGTGTCTCTACTTCATCAAAGCCAAGACACCTCGTTTTTGTATTTTAGGATAGTGTCTCGGCTAATTTGAAGGAGTTGAGACACCAACTTTTTTTTAGGTATCTTTAATTTTTCATTTTATTTTTATTACAATAAGATTTTTCTTATTTAATCCTTTAAAGATTATTTAAATCTTATTTCAAATAGTAAAGTACCATTTTTTTTGAATGAGCCAATTTAATTAAATGTTTTCTTTTCCTCTTACATTCATAAGTATTGAACAAAACATACATTTCCGCAAAACTTATATCATCATTTGAAGTTTACATTAGTATTATTTACGATAGTAAATTAATACAAAAAATATTCAAATGACTCAATTAAAAATTTTTTTTTGTAACCTTAGTTATATAATATAGAAAATATTAAATCAAAATATGAATGACCACAAAACTCATTTAAGCATTTAAAAATTCTTTTAATATCAGTTGGATACTAGGTTACTACACAAAAAAAAAAAAAAAAAACTGAACAGGCCAATTAAATTAAATTTTCTCTCTTCCTCTTTCATTATATAACTAAAATATTTATTACCCCCAAACCCATTTTAATTCTTTAGAGATTACATCAGCATTATTTAAGATAGTAAATTAATGCCAAAAAAAATATTTGAATGTTCCAATTAATAATTAGTGTAATTGTCAAATTAGCACATTAATAAAATGAAATTTTATGAAAAAAATTTCTTGGACAGATTTAATCAATCATAAATAAATAAGCCGAACTGAACATATAAATATACATATTTATATGTTCAAAATATGATTAATTTTATCTTTTTTTGTTTTATGAATCTCACCATTCTATTAATTCTTTTTTAAGAAATCAAGATCTCAGATCGCCATGTGTGACATCTAGATCTTAAATTTTATCAACAAAATAAATATAGAAATTGACCAGGGAGACCACTAAAGAAAGAAGATCATGGAAAATGGAGGGGGTTTTGTGCATAAATTACCAATCACAGGGCTGATTGTGGGCTAGATCTTGATAATTGATGATATGATGGGAACGGCTTTTTCTGGAGATGATTTAGAATAAATATAATAAATTATGTTCTTTGGGGCCCAATCGCTGGTACTTTACGGCATCCATCCTAGATAAATAATATAGACACATGTATGATTACTTCTAACATGTGGACACTTTTGGACGATATTTTAAGATAAACACGGTTTATAAAAATATTAAGTTTAGATTTGACTATTTAATTGTAAACATATTAAACACGTTTTTCCATTGAAAACATAGTTTTAATCATTACATGGTTCTAGCATGTTTACATGAGTTTTTTTTTTTAAGAAATCATTAATATGATTGAAATTCTCACATTATGAATTAAAATACCAGAATTTAACTCTCACTCTAAAGAATTAATCATCACTTGTCCAATTTTTTATTTAGATTTAGTTTATAATTAAGAAATCAGCAAGCAAAAAAAAAATTTTCTTTAAGAAAAAAGGGGAATTCACTTTTGAGTTTCATGCTTCTCGTATTAAATGTTCTAGAAACGTAAATACATCATTTATATATTTTAATAGCAAACCTAGCGACAGTTATAGCTATCAAAGGCTAGTTTATATACACTATGAAGTTACTTTCCTTCCTCCAATTATTTCGTCTACAGTCTAAACTCACCTTTTCTCATCCATGAAATTAATTCATGGCTGATCTAAATTAATTCAATTCTTCTATTTCTTAAATATATTTATGGTGCTCTTGCTACAAATTAGTAAATTCTACTTAAAATTTAATTCAATTATAATTTAAAACTAAATTGTCCAACTTTTTTCAAAAATTAAATTAGATTACTTTATGAGAATAATACTATGTTATACATGACTACCGAAAATGTCCTTATATTTCTACGAAGTCGTTATTCATGACAATCATAACTTGACGTTGACTAAGAAGTTAAATTGATTCATCCCTGGCTCTTTCTTTTCTCTCGTATCTCTTCCCTTTTTTTCCCCCGTTTTCTCAGGAACCAAACAGAAAAAGACTCAAAACAAACACTCAATCAAAACAAAAAATCCAAAAACAAGAATTCCAGATTCTACTACTAATTAAACTGACGAAATCCTCTCTCCTTAGTAAGAGGAACCCCAAGTTCCGCTGTACACTCCTGAGCACGATCATCGGATCCGTACAATCCGGGGTACCTCTGAATATATCCTGCATTTTCTCTAACGCCACTGCTAAAGGATAGCTAATCCAACACTGCCATAAGCCATATTATAAGAGAAGAAATATATATTCTGCGAGGGACTCTCCGACGAACTCCTAATGTAATAGAACTGATTGTGATCGTACTTCTACCAAACCTTCACCAAAATTCTCCGTAACGAACACCGTGTCGTCGTCTTCCATCACGAACCACCTCACGCCCCCCGTGTTCCCAAGCCTCAGCGTTTCCCAAACGATGCACGAGATTCGAATCGCCGATTTGTGCCCTTTGGGGTTTTTATACGAAAATCTAGCGGTATCTTCAGAAATCTTCAATGGCGGAGGGAGATTGTTGTCTTTAGATTCGGTTTCTACCTTCCGATAGAGCCAAAAGATGCCTCGCATTTGATTAGGTCTCCACCAGAGCTTGATGTACTCTTTCCTCTGTTTCCATAGCTTCGCCGAAGCTCCGATTCCTAAGACGACGTTCGAAATGTTGGTTTCTTCGGAGGGTTTGGGGATCTTTTCAGTGGCGGTGTCGATCGAAGATGATAGATGGTTGATTGATGAAAGGGCTTTTGGTGGTCGCAGTCGTAGGAGTGGATAAGGAATTGGAGGGAGTAGAAGAGGGAGGAGACAGACTAAGAGGAAGAAGAAGGCCATAAGCTTCGAGAAGGTCCATGAGAGATAAAAGTTTGAGATTGTTCTTCATCATCGTGGACATGTTTGAAGAAAGAGAAGAGCCATAGAAGCGGAATATGAACCTAGAAATGACTTGATCATAACTTACACTACCAGAATCTGAAACCCCCTCAGAGAAGATTTTGAAGAAACGAAGGTGAGGATGAATATGGAAACCCTCAAGTCTTTGAGCTTAATCTCAATTTTAAATATATCATTTGAATAATCACAATATATAAATAGAATTTTAAATTCTGGAATGAAAAAATGTAAAACAGAGGAAAAATGGAAACTAATGAGGCATCCGGACAACTCAAGACAGGGCTGGCAAAGGATTGGGCTTTTGGCAGAGTTTGTTTTTTTGGCCCTGTGGGAATAATGGATATAAAGGACGATGAGGGTGGGCTATCACCAATATCGTATGGCCAACGGGTATTGAGATGTCGTATTTAATGTCTTTAGGCTTCATCAGGTTGTAATATATGATGCTTTGGGCTTGAAGGATTCCCACATGCAGGCTTTATACGTATGGGATTTTAGCCTGCTCTTGTGCTTCATCCGGTTGATAGGATTTTTTACTGTAGAGTTGGGAATGGAAATGGAGATTCCCATAATAACGTGTTTAGTTGGATGTGGAACAAATGTACTCCATTACTTAAGCAATGCTGATTCCCAAATTTTTGAGATATTGATTCCATAAAAAGGTAGATGGAATAGCTCCCATGCAATGGAATCTCACTTGAAAAGACCAATATGCCCTTGCAATGACATTTATGATCTTTTCTTTCTAGGGATATTATGGTCATTTTATTATTTCTTTCCTTTCCATACTTAACTTATTTTTTAACTCAATCAAGCATAAAAATAAAATGACATTCTTTTTTTTTTTTTTTTCCATGCAATACCAAACATAATTATGAGCATCAGAATTCTATTCAATCAAAGTTTATTCTCATTCTTATAAAAATTAGTCTTGCGCACCAAACACAGCAATAGTGGATTTGGAATGAGTTTTGTTATTGGTACCAATCCAAATGTTGAATATTTTTGGACATTTCTACAATATGAGTTGCATTATTTAGATTAGATTTTTTGGACCTATACTAGTCTTGTATCTCCTCCTAGCAACACGTGCTTCCATTGCTTCTCACTAGACCTAATCACAGCATTAAAAAAACTCCCAAAAAAAAAAAGTTTAAATACCAATAAAAGCATCAGTTAAAAAAAATGATAAAATGAATCAGAAAGACAATATTTTTTATTGAAAAAGCAGCTAGAGCTTTCGGTCACATTTTTGCTAATTGGTAATGGGTTATACTGATTTGCAATAACAAAATTTTTAAACTAACTGAAAATTGGTTGAACAATGTCTGACCAATTTTTACTAAGATAAAGGGCTATCACTAGAAAAAAAATTTTTAATTGAAAATTGGACAGAAAATTTGACCAATTTTTAAACTAACTGAAAATTGGTTGATCAATGTCTGACCAATTTTTACTAAGATAAAGGGCTATCACTAGAAAAAAAATTTTTAATTGAAAATTGGACAGAAAATTTGACCAATTTTTAATAGGAAACCCCTTTTTTTAGATTATATTTTGTTCCTTTCCTTTCATTTTTTTATTTATAATTATATTTATATTTCAAAATTAGATATTTTTTTAAGTTAAAATTTTATATTCTGTATCTTTCTTTTTTCAACTATGTATTCATTTTGTATTTCAAATTTCATCTCAGTCTTACTACATTTCATTACCTACATTCTTCATCTCCATCTTCATCTTCTTGGAGTCTGTGTCTTCAATCCATCTTCATTTTCATTCTTACTGTACTTCATTACTTAATTTATAAAAAAATTTGTGACTAATGATTTGTAATAACAATAAAACAAATGGAGGACAACGAAAGCAAAAGATACTGTCGTGAGAAAAATTGATGAGCAGATTGACAAAATAAAAATAGAAAAAGAAAAATATAAAAATAAAAGATGAAAAATTGATAAATAAAAATTAATATACAAATTAAAAAAAAAAAAAGCAAAGAGAAGATGAAGAGATAACGCTACTTGAGAGGCAACTTTGGGAAGGAAGACAGCT
Source organism: Erythrophleum fordii (assembly GCA_032878935.1). Classification (NCBI taxonomy): domain Eukaryota; kingdom Viridiplantae; phylum Streptophyta; class Magnoliopsida; order Fabales; family Fabaceae; genus Erythrophleum; species Erythrophleum fordii. The sequence continues at coordinate 14,062,160 of JAVQMF010000047.1, read as the reverse complement.
CAAGAGAAATTTAGTGAAGATGGAAGAGAGAAAAACCTCAAAAATAAAATGTCAAAGTATGAAGAAAGAAGAAAAGTCGTGTGTATATATATATATATATATAGAGAGAGAGAAAGAGAGAGAGAGAGGTGAGAATGAAAAATCTTACCCTTTTAAATTGGCGCCATTCAAATTGAAAAATGAATAATAAAATCTAGTATTGTAATTTGAATGGGCGATTGAATGGTCAGCCTTGGCCCATCAAACATCAGTTTGTTTAGGTTACTAAAGTTTGATCGGCCAATATTAGTTGGCTAACATAGACCTTGATTGAAATAATCTTTTGAAAAGTCCAGTTTACTGAGTGAAGTTGTTTGCAAAAGTCTTGTTAGTTGTAGCTTTTTTTATGATTACCGATTGAAGTTGTCTTGAGACTTGTAGCTTTTTGATGAATTGCAGCATTTTTTTCTCCTTTGAAGTTAGACAGAAATTAACTTGTAAAATGAAAAAAAAAGGACAAATAGTCGGAAATTTCAGTCAATATTTGTTAATATTGTTGTAATAAAATAATGTCAGCTTTGTCAAAAAAAAAAATTTATACAAAAGTTGGCCCTGGGCCAGGGTCTTTTTTTCCTCAGTTTTTGAGCTTGGGCCCAGTGCAAAAAGAAATGTACCAGGCCCAGCCCACCACATTTTCTTTTTTTTTTTTTCCTCCCTTATCAGCGATGAATTTCCTAATTCAGCAATAATTTCGACATCAAGGTGAAAGTCAAGGGGGGTTCCATTATTGCAACGCACCATGAGATTGATATTGGACATAGCAAAGAGTTCTCGTTTGATAAAAGAATTATGAGTCAAGTGCATAACTTGAGAATACAAGGCTAGAAACCATTGCCACCAAAACCACAAGCCTTGCAATGCAGTTTTGTGTAAATATACAACCGCACTGCTTGGAAGTTGGGATCTTCGTGCCAATCCCATTCTCATATTTATGCACGCATCGAATCTACGTATCAGAAAGTAGTTACCAATTTTTATAGTCTACATCTTATTATTTTCTATTGATTTGGTTTATAAAAAAAATTATGGGAAAATTTCTTGATGAATACTTCTTTCAAGATTATTCACCTATGAAGTCTTTGGTGCAAATTCTTGTAATAATTTGGAGGAGTGGTGCTCATGTAAATACCTTATGTCTAACCCAGCAATTATAATAAGAGGGTGTGAGTCAAATCCATCTCAAAATTTATGGGACTATATGTCTGTTAGGTACAAAATGTTTCTCATAATTTTTCATTCACGTATCTTTCTAGTTAAAGAAAATTTTATGACGCATGTTAAGAAATTAAGTGTATCAATATAATTAGTAACAACTTTTTATTGTGTTAATAATTAATGGCCTTGAAACTCATTGGTAATATTTTGTTAATATTCTCATAATTAGTATAATGCTTTTATCTATAATAATAATATAACAAAAAATGTTATTCAAGTTGGGGTTGGACTGAGCTTAGAAAAAGTTGAACATAAATTTGTTTTATATTTGGACTTTTTTAAATTGATTTATTTTTTATCAAGTTGAGTGAGTTTTTTAACTTATAATCAGGCCTACTTCTCATCCTTATTCCATCCATGTTTTCTTCTTCATTGGAGTGAAGATCAAATTTTGCGTATGGAAGGAAATCATATGGATTATTTGGATATCTTTTGCTCATTAACCTTATTATTTGGGCCAGCCAGGATGATATAAGCTCTCTAGGGTTTTATGGGAGATATCATTGAGCAAACTAAGCAAGTTGAAAACCGAAAGAGTCCTTGTGTGTGTAAAATAGAGAGAGGAAGAGAGTAAATTACATTAATTTCTTTGAAATTTGATTAAATTATACTTCATGCACTTTTTGTTTTTAAAAATACACTTGACTTTTTTTCCTTTCAATGAAGTTAACTTTTTATATAATATGCTTTCTTCTAAAAATAAAATTATTTAATTATTTTTATTGTCAAATTAAAAATAAAATTCCATTCTTATATTTAGTAGAAAGTTAATTAATTTCTTTAATAAAAAATAATTGTTGTGATTAAAAATATGTCACTATTAGGTTTATCTCAATTGCGTGCCAAATTTTTTAAAAAAATAAATGATAATAAGAATTTAAAAAATAGCTAATAAATATTATAGTTGAAAAATGTTATATAATAATTTTATTATATATTGAAGAGATATAAAATAAGTTTGGATCCAATGCACATAAAACTTTGTTTGCATGATATTTGTAATACAAAGAAATTAATGTAATTGATGTTTTTTGTGTAACAACTTATTTTAGAACATATATATGCCTCTGGGACACGTACGGAAACACGTTGTGTTGTGGGGTTAGTTTGGTTACTTATTTTTCTCATCTCGTGCGCAGGAAAAGGCGTCCCTATAGTAATTTGCGTAGGATTAAAAACATAGGAAAATTTAATCATTTAATTTTTATAACATATTAATTTTTAATTTAATTCTTGTAGTTTAATTTTTTCAAACAACTCCCCGTAGTTTCCCACGTTACAAAGTTAATCTCCAAAGTCTGAAAACGTTATCATACTAGCCATCAAAGAGACTAACTTTGTAACGATGAGAAATTACATGGAATTGTTTGAAAAAAAATAAAATTAAAGGGACCAAATTGAAAATTAATATAAATTATGAGGATCAAATAATTAATTTTTCCAAAAATATATTTAGTATTGCACTTTAAGATTGTGAAAGCTCTTGGACAAGTTCTGAATTAATTGCTGTCTTTTCTTTTTTATTTTTAAAGAAAAGAAGTATATAAGGAAATCTTTGATTCTAATGTTGCACCTTTAACCCTTTTGGTCAGATTTTATCCTATCAAAGAAAAACCACTCTGTGTAGAACTTCAATGCATTTATTTTATATAATCATTTAAAAATATTAAAAACTTTGGGTAGATGTGAAGATTGTGCCTGCTTCTATGGCCATGCATCATTTCACAGTGTGAAATAACACCCAACCTTAGTAGGCCATGGAGACGCGCAATCATGAAAATGTACAGGAATGGATGCGACATAGTGTGAAAATATATATGTTCGTATATATTACATTGTCTGAGCGAAGAGAATGGGAATAACGCAAAACATAGAAAAAGCAATAATAAATCTGTTTGGAGTATATTATTCTTCAGATGGTTTTAAAGACATATCATGTAATGTGATTTGAAAATTTTAAACTTATGGATTATTTCCTTTTATTCAAATTACAGTTTTCAATATTAAAGCAAGTAAATATATTACTTGGTACCCCATGCGTTAAGGGGCAATGAGGACATAAGCAGTGTCAATGGTTCAAACTTTTCAATATACAAAAAAGAAGTAGGTAATTAAATAAGATAATGTTCATTATATTATTAAAAGTATAATTAATTAAGTATGTTTAATTTAATAATTTATTTTCAAAAAGACAATAAGTGAAATTACAATAAAAAATTATGCCAAATAATTATATATAATTGAAAGACAAAACCCCGTGTTTATAGACATGAATCAAAATATGGAAGTATTTTGTGCACAAGTATGAAGGCCTTGTTGTATTATATATAGCAGCAATGCACGAAACTCACTGCATTTGGAATTTACACATTTTCACAAAATGCTTTATAATTATAGTATTATATCTGAAACTATTATTTCAGAATTTTCTTAATATAAAACTCAATTTACAAAAATAATTAAATTAATTAATTAATTGTAAAAAACATATTAATTGAATATACTTTTGAAACTATCCACAAAATATATATAATATTTATTTATCGTAAACTAATAATCTAGGTAAAAACCTGGAGTCAATCTAATTTAAGGCATTTGGAGGTGAAAACCGAAAAGACACAAACACAGATATCTAAAAGGATACTCCCTCTCTCTCTCTGATTTTTAATATAAATTACTAATATTTATTTCATAAATATTAAAAAAATTAATTAAAAATAATTTAACTAATTAAATTTATATCAAATCATAATTTTTATTTTTATATTTGCTCCTAATTCAAAATCTTACCTCCATTATTAATAAATTATATTAATTTTAATGTTTTTTTATTTAATTAAAAATATTTAAAAAAATTATTTAATAATAAAGATAATTTAAAAAAATAATTTATATTTTAAATTAAGATAATACTTTAATAAGTGATTTATATTAAAAATTAAGATGAATAAGATATAGTATACGTTTGGCCAATAAAAAAATATATATGATGTACTTTCAGCGGCGCGTTCGACGTTCGTGTCTATATGTTCCATTTTCAACATGTCTCGAAACTCCAAACTTCTGGACGCCACTCTCTCTGCCCTGTTTCGTAAGTCCACCGAAGCAAGTCGGTGTACAGCCCATCTCTAACTAGTTCTAAGAGTTACTTAACTCACTTAATCTATGCGCATGAAAACTCGGGGTAGGGCTTCAAAGTCTCTTAAAGTGCAAAATCTATTGCTGGACAATGGCTTTGTCAGTACCTCTGGAGTTTGATCTAAACAGGGAATATGGCATACACAAACTTCCTTTTTCAACATATTTTCCCTAACAAAGAATAAATCTAACTCCATGTAATTAGTTCTAGCACGTAGCATAAGATTCTGAGAGAATAAATGATTGTTCCTTGAAGAGGTTTGGTGTTCAATTCTTGAAGTAGTAGGGACTGCATACTTGCGTGTTAGGAGGTCTATGGGGATTTTGCTTTGTTTTGTTTGTGCTGTTTTTCCTTTTGCTTTTGGGCTTTTGACCCCTTTTGTTTACTTAAAAAAAAAAAAACCTAGTGAGGATTGTGTTTGCTGATGGTTTCCAGAAGGAAGCTACCCGGTGGCTGAGTCTCACGTTATAATTTGGATCCTCTTAGTCAAACACATATTTTTAAAATAATTTTTGAAAATAAAAATAAACCATCTGTTTGAACAATTAATTCTTTTAGATAACAATATTAAGGAAATTTCATATAATTTAATTTAAAAATTAAAATTTTTCTATTCAAATTACTAATTAAAAATTAAAATATATAAATAAAATAATATATATTTTAAAATAAATAATAATAATAATTAATTGATATGCTTATAAAATGATTAACAAGAAGAATATAATTATTTTCTAAATGGTTTATAAGTGAACAAGAAAAACAACTTTGAGTTATTTTCTGTTTTTTATTCTAAAATACAATATTAGAAAATAAAAAACAACTTGGGGTTAGCCCGAGTGATCAAGGTGAGGTGGAGATATAGATAATGTTAAGGGTTCGATCCCTACAATGTAATATATTAAAAAAAGAAAAAAGAAAAAATTAATTTTTATAATTACCAAAATAATAATTTGAAACAACTATTTTTAACTTTTTTATTTTCAGAACTGGGGATAACAATCTCGCTCGGCGCCGCCATAAGGATTTTAAAATTTTATATATTTAGAACATGAATCCACAATTAGTTACATATAAGCGTATTTTGTCGACAAGGTTGAAGGATGCCGTTGTATCATAAGGCGTGAGACTCACTGCACTTTGAATCTTTTTTATAACTGGAATTGCGTTCTACATTTGCACAAAATACTAGGATTTTTTCATGTAAGCAAATTGGATATTGAACCAAAACTGCCAGTCTAAAAAAAATAAATAAACTAAATCTGTCTTATATATTTTATTTTCAAACTATATTTCTACAATTTTTATATATTATTTTATAATTAAATTAATTTATCAGTATTTTATTAAATATCTTCTTAAAAAAATAATAAATTACATAAACCTCCCATAAATTTTGTTAAAGTTGTACAAATTTTTATCTATTTTTAAAATATATAATTTAATCTACTTTTAAAATTTTTAATAAAAATGTCCTTCATTAATCTAAATATAAGAATTTATTATATCCAAATATGTATAAATAAAAATAAAAAATACTAAATCTTATTTTCATAAAATTGAATAGAAAATATGTATTTAAGTTAATAGAGAATATTTTAGTTCAAAAACATTAAAATTAGACTAAAGTGTATCATAATTTTTTATTTTGAGAGAAGTTTGTATATATATTTTGTGTGTATATATATATATATATATATTTTTTAAATTCATATAATTTCAAAAAAATAATGTGATTTCGGTACATATTTTCCAATTTGGTTGGATATGGGCGTGCATGATATGTGGGGCCTCCTATTACATTGGAAATGAGAGAAAAAACAAAAGCGAATAATATATACATTTCTATTCTTTATATCACTCCTTTTTTTTTTTTTTCTTTAAACTTTGCAAGAACTTCATAATAAAAATTTTTAAAAAAATTCTTTCACACCAGTTCCACTCTTTTTCCTCAGCCTTCTCTTGCAACTGCAAGCAAACTCCAGTCTCCAAACGACGTCGTTCATGGATGATCTTTTTGTCCCATCGTCATCCAGACAACTGACCCCAACTTCAACAAACTTCTTGAAACACTCAGCTGCTATCTCACCCTTCAACTTCAAAACTGGATCCACAATCCCACCCTTTTGTCGTCCAGTAATATGCTGGTGGACTTGATGTCGGGGTCAGAGAGGCTAATCAAAATTTGTTATAAATTTTAATGATGAGCTAATAAAAAAATGAGAGTGGAAAGAACTGAGACAAAGATCTCGGTTCTACTCATTACATAGTTACAATGTGGTATTGGAATTTGTTCTTTCTCTCGTTAATGAAAAAAAGAAAAATCAATAATATACCAAAGAGCTATAGCCTAATTAGTAGATGATGGGATACTTATAGCCTTACTATATATGCCAAAAGAGTTAACCATCCAAATAACTAGGATACGGAAATTTAAATATGTCAAAGATGCATGAGCATACCAAATTAATGCATCCTTATCAATATTTCTTTATAATGATTATTTACTTTCCTTTATTAATTATTATTCTTAGGGTGAATCCTAATTCCTCACGTACGGACTATAGGGGTGTGCATGATATGTGGGGCCTCCTACCATGTCTAAACGGGAAGAAACATTCTTTGCATGAGAGACGAACAACGCGGGTTTTGTTTCTGTGCGCGTGGATGTATTAGATTATGGTCCATTCCTCTCCTTCATTCAGATTGATTTCTTGATACACGGTACAGATTGATTGTAGTGAAGGAGAAAAGAAAGAGTGGGGCATATGTGACTGTGGGCCAGGTGGCGATGGATGAAGAAGGGCACGTGGCTTCACGCGAAAAAGACATGGATTTCAAATGTGGCACATGTAGTATGAAATTTATTTAGATACACTTAGAGTTAAAACATAGTACATTTAAAAAAATCACGATTAAGTGAAATTCATATACAATATATATAGAGTTCACGAGTAAATTTTAAATATTGAATATATAAATAACATAACATATTAATTGTATATAAAAATTATTTCACGTGACATTGGCTAAGCAAAAATCATAGCCAATGACACTTCAATAGAAGGAATTCCACATCAGCATTAGCGTTCAAAATAGATTGAGTTATTTAATTTTATAAATTAATAAGCAATTAATTTTGTACTAATTCTTCAATTGACGTCTCTATCAATCATTCTTTATTTATTGGATCTCTTTTTTTTTTTTTTAAAAAAAAAACTCACTCCTACCGATATAAGAATAATACACTTTATATTTTTAATGTTGTATTATTATAAATGATTTTTATGGATTTGTTTTGATCTTTCATGTTAAATTTTATGAAAGTCCAACAACTACATAAATTATATAGAGTCCGCAGCTCCATCCTATATATCTTATAGTAATTGATGTTCTTGTTCTTGTTTTTTTTTTTGGGTCAATTGCAGTTTCATTTTAACCACAAAAAAAGTACAATAGAGTAAAGGGTGTAAGTTAACTAATTCCTTATTTATGATAATTCAAATTTAAAAAGAATTGACAAAAAATGATTTAGAAAAAGATTCTCAACCTAATGGGCAATCGCTTTATGATTATTTCTCCTTACCATCTTCTCAAATAACTTGCAAATTATAGCTTTATTTGTTATGCATTTACACCATTTTCTTATTAGAATGTATACTCAAAAAAGAGAGATAAAGTATTCAAAGTGGAACCTCTAACTCTTTTTTTTTTTTTGGTGTTTTTTCCTTTTTTTCTTTGTGGGGACCCCTCGAGGGGGCTGGGGACCGCCTTAAATGATTTTTGATACTTTATTTTTTATCAAATGATTTTACAAATTTTTAAATTTAGTTGGCCAAGCATATAATTGAAGCCTATATTTTGTTGCAAAAGAAATAAGTATAGTGTTTTTTTTTTGGGGAAAGGGCAGTATATTTTTAAAATAAATAAATAACTGTATAATTTGGATATCTCTTAAAAAAAGAGAGAATAATGTACTCTTTTTAATTAAAAATATTTTGATTTTATAAAAAAGAGATAAATGTGTGAAATTCATATATATTGTGAAATTTATCATTCAAGTGGCACCCACTATTCAAGTAAATTTTACATACTTTGTACTTCTTTTCCATTCCCATAATTAAAATATTATTTGCTGTAAAGCTCTTATCTATATATTAGTTTTTTTTTGTAATTTGTAATTCCTTTCTGCTTTATACGGTAGAAAATGAAAAAGAAGGGGGTTGGAGGGGGGGGGGGGGGGGAATCCATTAGTTGAGTTTGAGATAAAGTCTGTACTTAAAAAAAAAAATAATTTTGACTCAAATCAAAAAATAAATTCATATATATATATATATATATATATTATATTCATTCGTTGTACCTTATTATTGATTTTCCAAGTCAGCCTTGGCATTAATGTTCAGTAAACTCTACTTTCATAACCAAAAAGAGATTTAAAAAAAATAAGTTATGACTTGGATTAAGGACCCGTGTAAGATTACTATGAATTTTTATTTATTTTAAAATTAACTCTTTATTTTTATTTTTAAAAATATAATTTTATACAAAGCACTGTAACAAAAAATTTTATTGTCCGACAAAATTATTTGAAACACTTTTATCAAGATGATTGTGTGTTTAATCAATCTTTCAAACAAAATATTTTTTATCGTTAAATTATTAAAAAGGTCATATATTAAAATGACTTTATAATAACTTTTCTATATGAATAAATAATTTCAAAGATTTATTATGGCTTTATTTTAGTTAAATGTTTATTTTTATTTAAAATTAAACATATAAAATCAAAATGTTTTATTTTGTGTAGAAAGCCATAAACTTATTATGTTACAAAATTTCATTAACAGTTTTTGTTTGATTAAATATATATTTAATACTCTTATTATTACGTGTTATTAATTATTACCTTTTAATTGGTTATGTTTCTTTAAAATGGATTACTTTATAAACATGTTCTTTTATTTAAATCATTATATTTTCATTCAATAATTTTAAAATTTTACTATATTTAGAACGGGAATTGTTTTACAAGTTTAAAAATATTTTAGTCAAAACAAATTTAGTTATATGATATTTTTTTATTTAAAAAAATTTAGTCAAAACAGATCATGTAGTCAATCATTTCTTAAAAAAGAAAATAATTAATCCAAAAATTATTTTATCGGTCACTTTTGATATTGACATATTTGAGATGGCTACAGGTTGGGGAGCTCCTCAGTTCAATCCATTTTTGTCTACATCAAAAGTCCATTAAGAAGAGCATGATACAGGCCCATAAGGTTCCATATTAGAATATTTCGGCCTTCTCCTAATTAGCCCATGGAAGAAGTGTGATGAACTGAAATTCAATTATACACAGGCCCAAAAGTTGCAAAATGGTCTCTGCCTGGACTACCGTGACGGTGGATAAGATTTTTTTTTTTTAAAAAAAAAACACTTAAGGATAAGATTTAAGAACAAATGAAATCACCATATGCTTGAAGATTTAATTATTCATTTTTTTTAAATAAAATATAACGAATGTACCAAGAAGTTATCAAAATTTATTTATAAAATATTTTTTTGCATACATTCTTTATAAAATATTTAAACATACTAAGTATAAAAAACATATAATTAATTTTTTTTATATTTTAAATAATATAAAGATACCGACGTTTTACTGTCTTAAATATATTTTATGCTCAACTTATTAATAAAAAAAGGTTTAAACATTTAAGAAGATAAGATAACCATATATCAATTTTCAATTATAATTAAACAAGAGACACTTATAGTTGTCTCCCTCTGATATTATATTACATTTCTTTACATATTAAGCCCTTTAGCGCTATCTTTAGTAAAAGAGATTGAGAGAATGAAAATGAAAAAAAAAAAGAATAAATATGTAAAATAAAAAATTATACTTGTGTTCTTATTTATTAAAAAAAATAAGAAAAAGAGATATATATTATTAAATAATAATAGTAAAGATATAACAGATATTTTTTTTAAAGAAACAGTATCATTCCAGAGAATACCAACTTCGTGACACCAAACATACTATAAAAGACAGGTAGCTTTCCAGATGAACAAGTCAGCAACATGATTACATTCAAAAAAATCATCTGACAATTTAGATATCATAGAGACACATGGATTATAATACTAATGAGTACTTGAGAACATTATCTAATTGGAATTTGGCCCGTTGGGGGTATGAACGAGTGAAAAAAAATAAGAATTAGAAATCTAAAAATAGAATTTCAAATGAAAATTTGGAGGAATGTAAAACGTGTCATAACTTATTATTTATTCGCTATAAGTGTCAAACTCCAAACATCAAAACCATTGCCAAACTCTTCCAATAAGAATATTTGAAGGATTTGCTAAAATATATTTGCAATAATTTATTCGGTACCTCTCAAAGCACATAATCAAGTCCATGGCATAAAACAAAAGGAACATGGCGATATAATTTTCAAAAGGCTATATTTAAATTTCATATCTATTCTACTCTACTAAAATACTCTACCACCTAATTAATTATACTCCTAACACTATCCTTCGCTTAAGCTATTCTTCAAACTAATTTTACAAGACTATTACTGTGTTTGGAAACACTTTTAGAGATTCTCAAATCACGATTTGCAACCCACAAAATGTAGAAGTTATATTTTGTTGTTTTGGCCAAAATCACGGTTTAAAGAAAGTAAAAGTTGAACCAAACATGCACTGTAACTGAATTTAGAATTTACCTTAAGAAACTAAGTGTTAAATGAGTACCTCACCCAAGCACAGAATAGACCTAATTAACCTACAGTCACAAAAGTCTCAATTTGAACTCATTAACAACTTAGCAAAAAGAGAATAATTCCTCTTTATCTCAAGTGTGGGAGAGCTAAAGAAGAAAAGAGAAGCAGCTTTACCAAGACTGATGGAGCTTATAACCCACAGATTACTCAACGCAGTTGCACCCAAGGTCAAGGGAGTAAGTGGCTGGAAACCGAAAACCTTGTGGGGTGGAGGACAAGTTTTGAAACTATAATGGAGGATGGGCTGGGAAAATCAAAGGGAAAAAGGATGAGATTTCAAGAGCGAAGATGAGTAAGTGGAATGATAGAGAAATGGCTGGAACCAAAGTGGGAGATAGCACCTAGCTACCTAGCAAAAATGCTGCAACGGATGGAGCTGCTCTGGAGTCGACTAAGGTGGCAGTTGTGGCGGGGAGAAGCTTCATAAACGGGGACAAGTGTTCAGCTTCAAAGGCAGAGGGGGCAAGGGCTGATGAACGAAGAAGAAAAGGGAGGGCGTCTTCAATATGTTCTAAACTTGATGGAAAGTAAAGGGTATGTTGGGTATATTGGAAAAAAGCAAGGTCAAAAAGGAAACTCCGTAGAAAAAGAAAGGGTAAGAATGGGAAAAGGCTAAAGGGAGTAGGGAGAAAATAGGAAAGGAGAAAGAAAAGAAGAAATGAAATAAAGAGAAAAGAAAATATGGAAATAAGATCGAGGGAAAAGCATATATATGTTTGTGAAAAGCAAATATATGTTTTGCTGTATTGAGAATTTTTAAATTGGCCAAAGAGTTTTATTCTAGGTTTGGATGAATGTGAGTATCTTAGTTGTAGAATTATCCACTTGTGTATGCTTCAAGTCAAGGCATATGAAGTATTATGTTTGGCACTTTTATGAACTATAATTAAATGTGGGATGTATAGAAATCTAAACAAATGTAGATTAGTTAAAATAAAATCTTGGAGATTGAGTGGTACTATGCAGTATTAAATTTAGTAAAATTATCTTACGAAATGATCATTCTGCTTTTCTCCTTTTACTGCCCTTGTTTTGTGTATAGATGTGATGTATGTGAGATATGACTATTTTGATGAGTAAAGTGACAAGTTAGCAATATGTGTGTTTATTTTAAGGACTGGTCCCTATTTCTTTTTGTCATTTGAAGAAGAACTTCTAAATTTTTGGCTTTGAAGTTATTGTTGACGTAAGTCGAGGTTAGATTGTGAAGAGAGGAAACTTGAATGCTTATAGATTCTTGGTTATTTTAATATTCTATTCTTGTATGTGTTAGTAGAGCCAACCATAGAAATTGCAAGGATTGGTGTGTTCTAACCATAGATATCAGTGAGAGCTAGCTTGGCTTGCTTATGCTGGATGGCAAGGTTCCTACCGTGGTGATATAAGTTAATATGAACGACAACTTGCAAATAGTAAGCTTTAAACAGCCCTATCCTTTGACATGTGTTAGGTAAAATGCTTTACTTTCGTAGTACATATAGGTTGTGATATTTTTGAATGAAACTGCTTGAATTTTGAGATGTGGCTAGGTCTTATCTTGTTCCTGAAAAGGGATACTTGAAGGTTTTTAGCGTTGGCGGTGGCATGTCTTTTTGACATTATGTATGGGGTTCCCATGGTTGATTAGCCATGAGTAGGTTGTGCCTGGGCTGATGAGGCTTTGGGCCCGGAACTTGCTTGGAGTCATCCCATGTTGAATAGGTCTATACCTTGGGTCTAATGGTAATGTTTGGCATAGTGGGTAATCCAACGAGCCAGGCACAGAGAGGCTATGATTAGGTATGGGGCAGACTTACCTTTGCCATTGTGTGAGAGAGTATTGGTTAGAGAAGGATCTTTTGGAATGTTATATAACATACGTTAGTAACGAGCTTGCATCAAATACAAGTGGTTAAGCAACGTAGGTGTAATCTGTATAAATGCTAACCTAAATACAATGCGTGTAGGCCTATCATAGATTCGTGAAGAAATAGGACCTTGAGCATGTTGCCTAGCACTACTACCTATGTAATACCTTTTGAAAAAAAAAATAATAATAATAAAATAAATTATTCTAGGATATTAAAATAAAGATTTCATATTTTTAAATTAATTCTAGAGTTTAAATAATTCTTATGGAATTTTTTTTATATATCTTAAGGATTTTATTAAAGTGCATAAAAACCTTTGAAGCAAAAGAGTAATTTTAACTTGGGACAATAGTGCAATTTGAGCTAAAGAATAAAATAATCCTCCACTAACTTTCTCTCTTCAATCTCCTTCAGCTTTTCTCCCTGATGCAACGTCTCCCATTCCATGAAGCCTCTTTTTCTTCTTTCTTCTTCTTTCTTCTCCATTTCCCACGAAGCTTGTGCGTCTTCATCTCATTTTGCATCAACTTCTCAACGTGATTTCACCATCTTCTTCCTATTTTAGTGATTTGCTTCTCCTTCTTTTTTAGTAGGATTCCATGGCTGAAGGTTAGTGAGTCATTAATATTTACATAATTTCATTTTATCCATTTCTTCCTCTATTTGGTGCTGATTTTTGGATGTTTTATAATACCTATTTCTCACTTAACTTCTTTGGTTTCTCTTTGTAATTTCTTATCTTCTTCCATTATTATTGAAGCTAATAGGATATTCAATTTTTGTTGCTCAAGTTGCCGTAGGTGAGCTTCCAATTTGGGGGCTTCTTGAATTTCTACATTTAAGTGTAAATAAACACTTCATATTTCATCTTTGAAACTTCAAGAAGTGAATTTTAAATTTAATTTGAATTATAGAAGCTTAGGTTGAAAAACTCCAAATTTAGGGTTAGTATTTAGGATAGAAATATATATAAAAATTTAGGGATTTATGTTTTAGGGAGTATATCAGGTTCTATAAATAATTATGGATATTATTGGAGTAGTTAATATAATTAATTTATATTGGTTATAAATTTTAGGTGATACCAGGGAAACTTATTCAACTGAGACTTAACATCAAACAGTAGGGAATAAGAACTTATACTATTAGTCCCAACTGGTGAGTGTGTAGATAATAGAGTGGTTTATCTATTTTATTTCAATTTATATTTTCCATAGTGAAATTTTCAATTGTATGATTTATGTGCTCGGTGTTTTCAAAACTTCAAAATGGATATATATATATATATATATATTCTTATGATGATTTAATAAATTTATTAAAAGAAATTGATAGTTGAAATGTGGTGTGATATATTTTTGTGAAATGCAAAAGAATGAATTGGATGGAAAGAAAGTGGTGGTGTGTTTATGTCTATTTATGAGAAAGTATTTTATGTTATTTTGTAATCTCATATATTATAGAGATTATAATAAAGATTAACTTGCCTTAGTTAATTATTTATTTACCTTTTAATTTCTTATTTATTTTTTATAGCTAAATGTTATTTGAATTATTTTTATTTTATATAATGAATGGGAATCTAGTTAAGATCCCGTAGCCGTTAGCGAAAATAACGGCCTAGGTGCACCTAGAATAAGTTGTGAATTGTGATAGCACTGAGATATGATGTATCCAGTGTTGCGATCTGAGGTACTAGATATATATTGTGAAAGTGATAAGATTGGATGAATCTAAGGAAATGCCATGATATATGATGATGTGGTTTGATGATTCAATTCCTCTCTATGATACCCATTCTTAGAATATTTTTCTTATATTTAGAAAATATAGATTTTATCTAAAGGTTTCTTTTTATTTAAATAATTATTTTTTATTTCATCCATAAACTTTATTGCCTAAATTAGTTGTTAATCATTGATTTTTTAAGAACTTTGGTATGCATTTGTTTTTCCTTTATGCACTTTATTATTTATACACTCACTAAGCCAGTGGTAGGCTTATCCCTTTTCTTTCCTTGTTTTTCAGATCATCGAGTAAAGGAGTAAAGTGATCTGGGAGCTCGTGAGCTACCAGACTCCTAGAGTAGGTGTTTAAATTTTGTAAAATTGTGTCAGACTCCATGATGTGATGGCATTTAGGTGTAGAGAAAGATTTTTTTTTGGAATTGTCCATGTTATATGGTCACTTATAATTTGTAAATATTGTTTATACTTTCCTAACTAGGTCTTTTGATTATATGTGATTTGTTGTTGTTGGTGTTAGTGCTGGTTTAGTTTATTTTTTTCAGGATGGGATGTCTAATTTTTAGTGGAGATGCTGCCAAATTTTCGGTAGCTTTTAATGATATAATGAATTGAATATTAAAATTTTCTAAAACTTGTGGGTATATGAGGTAGTTAAAATATATGATATAGTAGTTGACTTTAAATTTTGTAAGGCTTACTAGGCTAACCCAATTTTCAGATTAGTTAGCTGATGTACCGGTCATGGCTCAGAATTTGGGTCGTGACAAAGTTGGTATCAGAGCCTAGTTTTGTCTAGGTCCTAGTAGCCACAGGATTGGGAAGTAGTAGAATCTTATGTGTAATTGTGTACTTGGCCAGCACACTTTACATGCAAGAGGCTATTATTGCCAAATCCTAATCATAGAGTCTCATATTATAGTCTATGTGTAGTTTATATTTAATTTTTATGTTTTTATTAAAATTATCAATGGTGCGTATATTACTTTTATTTTAGGACGATGTCGCCAAGAAAAAGGACAGCGCCTAGGAGATATGTTCCTGATGAGGCTTCTAACTTGCCACATGCCACTGCTTCGGCACCTAGAGGCCGAGGGCGAGGGGGTGGTAGAGGTCGCAGACGCAGTGGTGGCCGTAGACCTGAAAATGATCAAAGAGTTGAAGCCGCTGAAGTGGCAAGGGTTTAGGTGCCTGAAGCTGAGCAAGCTAATCCAACATTAGCTGATGTTGTAGCTGGGATGCATGCGATGCAGCAGACTATGATGGTAATGTTAGGTATGATGCAACAGCAACAACAACAGCAACAACAGGAGCAAGAACAACATATACACCTTAGGCCTGAACAAGAACCTAGGCCACAGGGGGAGCAACCAGTTCCACAGGAAAGGGGTAATGAGGTTCGGTTGGCTGAATTTATGAAACTCAAACCTCCTTTCTTCTCAGGTACAGAAGCAAGTGAAGACCCACAGTACTTCTTGGATGAGATAGGCCGACTTTGCCTGGCATTGGGGTGTACATCCATTAGATCAGTTGAATTAGCAAAGTTTCATTTGGTGGGTATGGCTTGGACATGGTATGAGACCATGATGCAAGGAAGGCCACGAGATTCACCTCCTTTGGGTTGGGGGAAGTTTTTAGAATTATTTATGAGGCGGTTCCTTCCACAGATTGTCCGAGATGCTAGAGCAAGGGAGCTTAAACTTTTTAAACAGACAGAGGATATGAGAATTTCAGAATATGATATATTATATACTCAAATGTCTAGATATGCTCCACACCTGGTGGCTACTGAAGAAAATGAGGGCAAAATGGTTTGTCCAAGGTCTTTTAGATTATTTATTCCGATCTATAGCGAGGACCCACTATGATTCATATGAAGAGGTGGTCGAAAGTGCTAAACTATTTGAAGCTCATAGTAAAAAGAGTAAGGTATTACAAGAGCCGCGTAAGCGGCAATGCACTGAGAGTACTCGAGGTGGCTATTAGGGCCAAGGTAGTGGTAATGCATCAAGAGAGATTGTGGTAAGCTATCAAGGCCATCATCAGGGAGGCTATAGTAGTCATTCATCTAGTATGATACCAGTTAGTGGAAATGATCAGCCACACTCCTCTCAAATTAGCCGTGACAGAAGAAAATCTTTTAAGACTCTTCCCTCTTGCCCTACTTGTGGGAGAGTTCATACTAGAGTTTGTTTTGGACCAGGGAAAGTATATTATCAGTGTGATCAGCAAGGCCACCTCAGAAAAGATTGTCCTATATTATCGGCTCGACCATCCTCTAGTCACGCGTCAAACCTTCCAGCGTTATCATCTTCTCCAATACCTGCAACACCTTTAAGGCAGATTAAGGGTTCTGGAGGGCGAGGTTCTAGTAAGGCCCAGTCTAAGGGTAGAGGATTTAAAGGTAGAGGTCAGGGACAAGTTAGGAGAGGTCAAGCTTGTGTTTTTGCTATGACCCGTCAGGATGCTCAGACATCAAATGCAGTGGTTGCAGGTATACTTTCAGTTTTCTCTTTTGATGCACATGTCTTATTCGATCCTGGCGCTACACATTCTTTTGTATCTCTATTCTTTGCATTACAGTTTGGCAGAGATGCATCACCTCTTGACGAACCATTAGTGGTGGCTACACCTATAGGAGATGTAATTATAGCTAATTGTGTGTATAGATCATGTGCAATTCTAGTAGGAGAAAATCGGTTACTAGTAGACTTAATAGTCCTCGACATGACGGACTTTGATGTGATCTTGGGTATGGATTTGTTATCTTCTTCTCATGCCATACTTGATTGTCATAATAAAGTTGTGAAATTTAAATTGCCAGAAGGAGGAATTATTAATTATCAGGGTGATCGAACCTTGGCACCCAGTAATTTAATCTCTACCTTGGGTGCTAGAAGGTTATTGAGAAAGGGGTGTAAAGGCTATCTAGCAATGGTTAGAGACACATGAGTAACAGAAGTAAGTCTAAAAGAAGTACCTATAGCATGTGAATTCTCTGATGTTTTTCCAGAAGAGTTGCCAGGTTTACCACCACACAGAGAGATTGAGTTGTGTATAGATTTGATTCTTGGCACTTCACTTGTGTCTATACCCCCATATCGTATGGCTCCAGCGGAACTTAGAGAGTTGAAAGAACAATTACAAGATCTTCTTGATAAAGGCTTCATAAGCCCTAGCTCTTCTCCTTGGGGTGCTCCGGTGTTGTTTGTGAAGAAGAAAGATGGATCTATGTGACTGTGTGTTGATTATAGGCAATTGAATAAGGTGACAGTAAAGAATAAATATCTATTGCTACGAATAGATGACTTGTTTGACCAACTTCAAGGAGCTCAATGCTTCTCTAAAATTGATTTGAGGTCAGGGTACCATCAATTGAAGATTAGAGGAGAAGATATTCCAAAAACAGCTTTTAGGACTCGTTATGGGCACTACGAGTTCTTGGTCATGTCCTTTGGGCTTACAAATGCTCCAGCAGCTTTTATGGACTTGATGAATCGAGTCTTCAAACCATATTTAGACCACTTTATGATTGTATTTATTGATGATATTCTTGTATACTCGAAGAGTAAAGAGGAATATGAACAACATTTATGAATGGCCTTATAAACCTTGAGAGAGCATCGTTTGTATGCTAAATTTTCAAAATGCAAGTTTTGGTTAGACAGTGTGGCTTTCTTAGGACACACAGTATCTAAGGTTGGGATTAGTGTGGATCCAAAGAAAATAGAGGCAGTCTAGAATTGTCTTAGACCTACTACGGTGACAGAGATATGTAGTTTTCTTGGATTAGCAGGATATTATCGTAGATTTGTTAAAGATTTTTCAAAACTTGCAGCTCCTTTAACCAAGTTGACAAGGAAGGGCATAAAATTTCAGTGGTCTGATACTTGTGAGCATAGTTTCCAACAGCTAAAAGACTGTCTGACTTCCGTGCTGGTGTTAGCTCTTCCATTGGGGAGTGGGGGCTATACAGTCTATTGTGATGCTTCAAGAGTGGGTTTGGGTTGTGTTTTAATGCAACATGGGAAGGTGATGGCTTATGCATCTAGACAACTTAAGAAACATGAGCAGAACTACCCTACTCATGATCTTGAAATGGCTGCAGTGATCTTTGCTTTAAAAATATGGAGGCATTACTTGTATGGTGAGACCTGTGAAATTTACACTGATCATAAGAGTCTCAAGTATATTTTTCAACAGCGAGATTTGAATTTAAGGCAAAAAAGATGGATGGAGCTTTTGAAAGACTATGATTGTAACATTTTATACCATCTCGGTAAAGCCAATGTGGTAGTATATGCATTAAGCAGAAAATCAATGGGTAGCCTGGCCCACGTAGCTGAAGTTAAAAGGTCTATGATAAAAGAATTCCAGAAGCTTGAGGAGGGTGGAGTAAGATTAGAGATTACAGGATCTGGCACTTTAGTAGCCCATGTTCAGCTCCATTCTAGCTTGGTAGATAGAATCAAAGCTACGCAAGACCAAGATCCTCAGATGAAGAAGATCATTGAAGAAGTTCATGAAGGAAGGCTACAAGAGTTCTCAGTGGACTTTGAAGGCATTTTAAGGTGCGATCATAGGTTATGTGTGTCGAATGTAGAAAACTTACGGAGCAAGAGGAAGCTCATCATTCAACTTATACTTGTCATTCAGGTTCTAATAAAATGTACCAAGATTTGAAGGGGTTATATTGGTGGAAAGGGATGAAAAAGGATGTGGCAGAGTTTGTATCTAAATTCTTAGTGGGTCAACAGGTGAAAGCTGAGCACCAAAAGCCGACAGGCTTGCTTCAGCAAATTGAAATATCAGAATGGAAGTGGGAGAGAATTACTATAGACTTTGTAACTGGATTGCCTAAAACTATTAAAGGTTATGATTCAGTATGGGTGATTGTAGACTGCTTGACCAAGTCTGCTCACTTCTTGCTTGTGAAGACTACTTATAGTGTAGCTCAATATGCTAAACTTTACTTGGATGAGATTGTCTCTCTTCATAATGTATCAGTATCCATTATTTTAGACTGTGGCCCACAATTTACAGCTAAGTTCTGGAGGTCTTTTCAAGAAGCACTTGGAACCAAATTGGATATTAGTACTGCCTTTCATCCTCAAACAGACGGGTAGTCTGAATGTACAATTCAAATATTAAAAGATATGCTACGTTCATGTGTCTTAGACCTTGGTAGGAGTTAGGATAAATACTTGCCGTTGATGGCATTTGCTTCCAACAATAGTTATCAATCAAGCATTCAGATGGCTCCTTTTGAAGCATTGTATGGTAGGCGTTGTAGGTCGCCTATTGGATGGTTCGAAGTGGGTGACTCAAAACTATTAGGCCCGGACCTAGTTCAGGAGTCAGTGGCCAAGGTAAAGCTAATTCGTGAAAGGCTATTGACAGCTCAAAGCAGGCAAAAGTCTTATGCTGACCACAGGAGACGTGATTTAGAATTTGCAGTTGGAGATCTTATGTTCCTACATGTATCGCCAATGAAAGGTGTCTTACAGTTTGGTAAGAAGGGAAAGCTAAGCCCTAGGTACCTTGGGCCATTTGAGATTCTTGAAAGGATAGGAAATGTAGCTTATCGTTTGGCTCTTCCACCGAACTTTGCAAATGTTCATCCCGTCTTTCATGTATCAATGCTTCGAAAGTATTTACCTGACCTTTCTCACATACTTCAACCACAAACAATACAGTTGGATGAACAACTCTCTTATGAAGAGCAACCCGTGGCTATAGTTGATAGACAAATCAAGAGATTAAGGAACAAAGATATAGTTTCAGTGAAAGTGATGTGGCAGAACCATTCTAGGGAGGAAGTGACATGGGAAGCTGAGGAAGTTATATGTGAGAAGTATCCATACCTCTTTGAATCTTTTGGTAAGGAGTTTGCTTGAAATCCGGAGGACCGAATTTCTTAAGGGGGGAGGATTGTAATACCTTTTAAAAAAATAATAATAATAAAATAAATTATTCTAGGATATTAAAATAAAGATTTCATATTTTTAAATTAATTCTAGAGTTTAAATAATTCTTATGGATTTTTTTTATATATCTTAAGGATTTTATTGAAGTGCATAAAAACCTTGTGCGTCTCCCATTCCACGAAGCCTTTTTTTTTTCTTCTTTCTTCTCCATTTCCCACGAAGCTTGTGCGTCTTCCTTCCATCTCATTTTGCATCAACTTCTCAACGCGATTTCACCATCTTCTTCCTATTTTAATGATCTGCTTCTCTTTCTTTTTTAGTAGGATTCCATGGCTGAAGGTTAGTGAGTCATTAATATTTACATAATTTCATTTTATCCGTTTCTTCCTCTATTTGGTGCTGATTTTTGGATGTTTTATAATACCTATTTCTCACTTAGCTTCTTTGGTTTTTCTTCTGTAATTTCTTATCTTCTTCCATTATTATTGAAGCTAATAGGATATTCAATTTTTGTTGCTCAAGTTGCCGTAGGTGAGCTTCCAATTTGGGGGCTTCTTGAATTTCTACATTTAGGTGTAAATAAACACTTCATATTTCATTTTTGAAACTTCAAGAAGTGAATTTTAAATTTAATTTGAATTATAGAAGCTTAGGTTGAAAAACTCTAAATTTAGGGTTAGTATTTAGGATAGAAATATATATAAAAATTTAGGGATTTATGTTTTAGGGAGTATATCAGGTTCTATAAATAATTATGGATATTATTGGAGCAGTTAATATAATTAATTTATATTGGTTATAAATTTTAGGTGATACCAGGGAAACTTATTCAACTGAGACTTAACATCAAACAGTAGGGAATAAGGACTTATACTATTAGTCCCAACTGGTGAGTGTGTAGATAATAGAGTGGTTTATCTATTTTATTCCAATTTATATTTTCCATGGTGAAATTTTCAATTGTGTGATTTATGTGCTCGGTGTTTTCAAAACTTCAAAATGGATATATATATATATATATTCTTATGATGATTTAATAAATTTATCAAAAGAAATTGATAGTTGAAATGTGGTGTGATATATTTTTGTGAAACGCAAAAGAATGAATTGGATGGAAAGAAAGTGGTGGTGTGTTTATGTCTATTTATGAGAAAGTATTTTATGTTATTTTGTAATCTCATATATTATAGAGATTATAATAAAGATTAACTTGCCTTAGTTAATTATTTATTTACCTTTTAATTTCTTATTTATTTTTTATAGCTAAATGTTATTTGAATTATTTTTATTTTATATAATGAATGGGAATCTAGTTAGGATCCCGTAGCCGTTAGCGAAAATAACGACCTAGGTGCACCTAGAATAAGTTGTGAATTGTGATAGCACTGAGATATGATGTATCCAGTGTTGCGATCTAAGGTACTAGATATATATTGTGAAAGTGATAAAATTGGATGAATCCAAGGAAATGCCATGATATATGATGATGTGGTTTGATGATTCAATTCCTCTCTATGATACCCATTCTTAGAATATTTTTCTTATATTTAGAAAATATAAATTTTATCTAAAGGTTTCTTTTTATTTAAATAATTATTGTTTATTTCATCCATAAACTTTATTACCTAAATTAGTTGTTAATCATTGATTTTTTAAGAACTTTGGTATGCACTTGTTTTTCCTTTATGCACTTTATTATTTATACACTCACTAATCCAGTGGTAGGCTTATCCCTTTTCTTTCCTTATTTTTCAGACTAGCGAGTAAAGGAATAAAGTGATCTGGGAGCTCGTGAGCTACCAGATTCCTAGAGTAGGTGTTTAAATTTTATGAAATTGTGTCAGACTCCATGATGTGGTGGCATTTAGGTGTACAGAGAAAGATTTTTTTTGGAATTGTCCATATTATATGGTCACTTATAATATGTAAATATTGTTTATACTTTCCTCACTAGGTCATTTGATTATATGTGATTTGTCGTTGTTAGTGCTAGTGCTAGTTTAGTTTATTTTTTTCAAGATGGGATGTCCAATTTTTAGGGGAGATATTGCCGAATTTTCGGTAGCTTTTAATGATATAATGAATTGAATATTAAAATTTTCTAAAACTTGTGGGTATATGGGTTAGTTAAAATATATGATATAGTAGTTGACTTTAAATTTTGTAAGGCTTACTAGAGTAACCCAATTTTCAGATTAGTTAGCCGATGCGCCGGTCATGGCTCAGAATTTAGATCGTGACAGCCGTCTAATGTTTGAACTTAGTTCTAAGCTTTCAAGCTGTGTAAGTAATTGCTCAACCTATAATTTTAAATTATGATTGTGGTTGCAGTTATGGTTACGGATGTTGTGGATAGTATAAAAAAGATTGCAACGTTACAATTTATTGATACTGATGCGGCTCACGTCGTAATAGCAATATTGCAGTCACATTATATGATGTAGATTACAATTTAGAACCATAACTCAACTTGTCACTTGACTTTAGACTTTAATAGAATTAGTAAAATCCACTTGTCAAGTTCCTTCTAATGTTGAAGCTATATGATAAATATAGATTGGAAGGAGAACTTAGTGTCAACAGAATAGCACAGCAACTATTTAAATTTCAAATTTGGGGATCGAATTTTTTAGGAAGGAGAAAAATAATAAATCAGTGATAAAATGTCAATAAAAATATAATTAAAACATGTGAATATTAGGTTTTTATTAATAATTAGATAATTTATAATTAAAATAATAAGATAATAAATTGGAATAATTAAATATTTATTTCCTTTAAAAAAAAAAGAGAATATCGGGAGTTTAAAGAAAATAGTAAAGAAATCTGAGAAGGTTTATGTGTCACAAATTTGATAATTAATAGAAGGATCAAGAGGTTTATTGAAGATTAACTTTTGAACAACATATAATTCTGGACACTTGATCCACTCCCTTCGATCCAAAATAGCATAATCTTTCTTCCCATGATCATCAGACTCTGGCAATCATAAAATCAACACGCAGACACTTCACTCTTGGACTCACTTATTATCACAAGTAGAAAGTCTTGTATCTGCTAAACATGTAGTCCAATACCATCCATTATTGTACTCGCAAAATAAAAATAAATTAAGAGCATTATATATCAAAGTTAATATAAATTATTTGAATAATTCAATACACCGACAATAATTAAGATTTAAATTTCAAACAACACAACCAATTTATTAGAGGAAGAAGAGAATTAGTCTGCTGTCTCTTCTATTCCTAATGCAACTCTTTTCCTTTATTTAACTTTAGGGCTAGGAAATATAGTTTAATATAGGCAATTACTTAGTTTTATGTGATTTCAGAAACTGAAGAAGTTGGCCAACGTAGTGTTCTTGGTGCAGCTTCCTATCTCCAAAAATAGCAGCAGCCTGCCTTGCACGAACCCTCAATGGCTCTCCGTCTTCCAAAACCATGGCTATTTTCAAAGCCTTGGCTATGTCTTCCCTACTAAATGATCCATTCTCTGCTCTGTCTATCTCCACTGCCAAACCCTTCTCTACAAGTAGTCTAGCATTCAGACCCTGATCATTTATCATTGGCAGAAGAACAAGGCAATGCCCAAATTCTAAAGTCTCTATCATAGAGCCCCATCCAGAATGAAACAATGTACCCCCAACTGATGGATGGCCCAAAATTTCCACCTGGGGCGCCCAACCCATGTTCACCACCCCTCTTCCTCTTGTTCTTTCACCAAACGCAGCAGGTAGAGCTTCTATTTCATCATTAGCCCAATGGGGTTTTCTTAGAGCCCAAAGAAATGGTAGTTCCGAAAGCTCTAACCCATAAGCTATCTCATGAATCTGGTCCTTGCTAAGCCTACATTCACTACCAAAGCCAACAAACACGACTGACTTAGGCTTTTGTTCTTCCAGCCACATGAAAATATGTTTCCATGATCTATCAGTGAATTCCTTCGTTTCAAGCCTCTCTGGGGGGAGTAAACCCGCTGGTATCACTGGCTTCCCAAGAAGCTTTCTAAGTAAATCCAAGTAGAGGCCTTCAAATTCACTGCATGTCCTTATGGAAACTGCTTGGCAGTTCTTCGAGATCTTTGCAAGGCGTTCTGCAACGGAGAGTTGAGTGCCATTGGTATTTGGACCATAAAGGATTTCAAAGTTGCCAATTGCCTCATGCTTCTTGAATGCTACTGAAGAAGGAAAGTTGACCCAAGGTGGGGGTGACATTAGACATTCCATTGATGGCCTAACACTCACTCGAGCTTCCCCAGTAAGATACTCTGGAGGGCCGGCAAATACATGTGTTGCAGCTGAAAATACATCAAAAAGCATGACTGGGATTTGTAGTTCTTGGGCAATCTCAATCACCCAGTGAGGCATGATGTCAATGATTATCCAATCTGGAGATTGATCAGCCACAAGTTGTTGAAATTGGTATTGCAAGAGATCATAGGCCATATTCAGTTGTGGCATTTTCTCAAATGGGATGTCTACTGTAGCTTCTGCGCCTTTGGGTAGGTCTCCATTTTGCAATTCCGGCAATGGCAACCCCACTAGAGTTATCTGAGAGGCTAAACTTGAAGGGATAATAGGAAGTCTTTCAATGATCTTTGGGGTTGACACAAATGAGACACGAACTCCAAATTTGGCTAAGGCTATGGAAAGTTGAAAGAATGGCATAATGTGGCCAAAGGCAGAAAAAGGAAGCATTACTACATTAAGTTCCTTGGCCATTTTCTCCTTTTGTTCTTTTTCTACAACTCTGTTGCCTATATATGGCTTTTAGTTTAGACACATTGATTAATTGGTAGGGTTAGGTAATCATTTAAAGCTTGTTGGGTGGCAGTCACATTTATATGTATCAAACTGACAACTAAGCCTATTACTTTATTTTTTGTGTGAGGAGGAATGCTTTTATTGTAAAAGTAACATAAATTTACCAAATTAAAATGGTCAAAGTTGGAAGCTAACGGAATTTTGTTCCATCACAACAAGGGACAACTATTGAAGAGGTGGCATGGCTTCTTAGGCTCGAAAGACGTGGTGCACTTCCCAAAATTTAAAATCAAATATTTGTAGAGTCTTAAACAAATTAAAATTTTCAGTTTTTTGGGAAATTGAAATTGTTTTTAAAGATAAGGAATACTTTCATCGTGAAAGTAATATGAATTTATGAAATTAATAGGGTCAAAGTGTGGATGAGCCAAAAAAGTTGATGGGCATTTATTCCAACACTAAAAAGGAGAACTATTGAAGAGGTAACATAACTCCTCTGACTTGAAAAACATGCTATGCATATCAAAATTTAAAATCAAATATTTGCAGAACCAAATTCAAAATATTTTCATTTTTAAGGAAAGAGTGAAATTTTTTAAAAAGGAGAGTATATATATATAAAATATTTTGTGAAAGTAGCGTGAATTTACAAAATCAATATGGTTAAAGTTGGTGGGTGACAAAAGCTAATGAACTTCTATTCCAACGCAAAAAAAGAACTATTTAAGAGGTGGCATGACTTTAAATTTGCATAGCCTTGCCCAAAATATTTAAGGTTAAGTATAGATGAAAATTTTGTATAGAGGAAGAATATATTTATTGTGAAACTAATATGAATTTATCAAATATATATGGTTAAAGTGGGTGGACAAAAAAAGCTAATGGGCTTTTGTTCTAGCACCAAAACAAAAAGGAACTATCTCTTGAAAGATATCCATTTTTGAAAATTTAAAATCAAATATATGCAGAGTTACACCAAATATTTTGTTTTTGAGGAAAATAGGAAACATTTTAAGAAGGAATATTTTTATTGTGAAATTAGTGAGATTTTATAAAACTAATATTGTTAAAATGGGTGGGCCAACAAAGTTGGTGGGCTTCTATTCCAATAGAGAAAAAAGGTAAACTATTGACTCCTTGGGCTTGAATGACATGATCACTTGGAAAGATTTAAGGTTTATGTGAAAATAGTGTGAATTTATTAAATTAATATGGTTAAAGTGGGTGGAAAGAAAAAAAAACTAATGAACTTCTACTCTAAAAGAAAAAGAATTGGGGAAATATTGAAAAGGTGGCATTACTCTTTGAAGAAAACTTATATCACTATAACAAAAAAGAGCATTGTGACTATGGTTTAACTACAGTTCTATGAATTTGTAGTTAAACTTGGGCTTAACTATAGTTTATCCAACCATGATTAAGTCATAAGTTTAACCACAATTTAACCATGATTCACAAATAACTAGACTTAAATCTTTTGGCTTAACTATAGTTTATAAGAACCATGGTTAATCTTGGGATTAACCACAATTCTTATTAATTGTAGTTAATTGTCGTTAAGCCTTATTATGGTTTAATCATGATTTTATTAAAATTGTGGTTAAACCATTAGGTTTAACCATGTTTTATCTAAAACTATGGTAAAACCATGTCTTAATTATGGTTATAAGAAATTATGGTTAAGATCATCTTAACCATGGTGTTCCTAAAAACCATAGTTAAGGCATGGCTTAACTATAGTTTTCCTAAAAACTATGGTTAAATCTATTAATTTTCCCTCAACCTATGACATCCCTCTTTCTTCTCTAGAAACCCTTCACTCAAAACCCCATCTCATTTAATAGCCATGCTCAGCCTACTAATGGTGATGCAGACTCACAAATCTAGTGAACATAACAACACCCACCTGTGCCAAAGTTAATATTACTTTTACACCCTAAAGTTTGTGTACTACAACTTTGCCATTTGTGATATCATCTTTACATTTTCCATCATTTTTTAAGTGTTTATAACCTTAAAAAAAAAACTCTAATTCCAGCTTCCATATTATTTTCTAGGTTTTATAGCAAGGTTAATATATTGTGCTATAATGAGTAGCTAAATACACTTGCAAATACTAGATGTTTTAATGAGTGTATATGTTGAAAAATTGTTAGGTAGACTTAACTTTCATTATAGTGACTATTTTTGCAATGATGCCTCACATATAATGGGGTTATATAGGTTGTGGAAATTTCATGATATATAATATATATATATATATGTCACACTCGAAATATGATCGTATAACACCAGAAAAATTTAACAATTTAATTTTCAAAAACGAAAACCAAATCATGTAGAATTGCCACTAAACTTTTAATTTTTTTAAAAGACAAAACTTTGAAAAAAACCTTTTTATAAGGAAAAAGATGGTTTGTAAATCGAAAAAAGACTCGGGAGTCGACTGTGTGGGAAGAAAAGTATTGGGCACCCTATAGCACTCATTTGAACAAAAAACAATTATGCTGAGTCAATTGTGCAAAAAAGACATGGCTTTAATTTTATTTAATTATCCTAATCAAGACACATGCAAAAAGGGAAGAGAAAGAAAGAAGAAAAAATAAAATAAGATAAAATATTTACAAAATATAAAATAGAAAATAAAAATAAAAGGAAATATTTAAAAATGTAAAATAAAATATTTATAAAAATAAGAAAAATAAGATATTTATAAAAATGGAGAAAATAACATAGTTACAAAAAATGGAGAAAATAAAATAATTGCAAAAATTAGAGAAAATAAAATAATTACAAAAAATGAGAAAATAAGATAATTACAAAAAGAGAAGAAAATAAAATAATTACAAAAAGCGAACTTAAACTAAGAATGTAACCTAGGGCCTATGTATCGAGTGAAATGATCAAAACCTACGTAATTCAAATCAGGATAAAAATGTGTGTCACTGGATTAGTGATTTTTATTTTTATTTATTTATTTTACAAAAAAAGTAGGAAATAAAATTAATTTGACCTTATAAATCAAACGAACTTGAAATAGTTTTGGCACCAAAATTCTTTGATTCTCACAAAAAATTTGCTAATATTTTAATGGCGAGGCATGGTCGCCATTACTGTAGACAATTAGTGGCAACTAGCATAGATCGCCACTAAAAATCAGCATTAGTGGCAATCATTGGTTATCACTAAATGTTCATCTCCAAAAAATTGTTATTTCAAAAAAAAAAAAAATGCCATAGTTTTAGTGGCAACTTAGAATCGTCACCAATAGCCATTAAAACTAACTATTAGTGGCAGCATTCATACGTTTTCACTAATAGTTTTGGTACCAAAATTTTTTATTCTTATAAAAAATTTTTCAACATTTGAGTGGGTAGGTCTAATCACCGCTAATTAGGACTATTAGTGGTGACCAATACAAATCGCTACTAATAGTCAGCATTAGTGGCGACTTTTCATCACCATCAGATGTTTAGCTTAAAAAACTTTTTGTTATATGAAAAAAAAATTGCCATGGTTTTAATGGTAACAAATGGTTGCTACTAATACTAACTATTAGTGGCAACATCCATACATCACCATTAATAATTTTTGGCATCACAATTTTTTATTTCTATAAATTTTTTTTCAATATTTCATTGGTGAGGTATAGTTGCCACTAATTCTACTATTAGTGGCAACCCAGAGTGGCAACCTACATGGGTTGGCACTAAATGTTTAGCTCCAAAAAATATTTGTTCTATGAAAAAAAAATTTGCCATAGTTTTAGTAATGACCTTTTTGTTAGTTAGGGCAACTTTTGTTGCCACAAAAGGGATCTAGTGGCGACCTTTTGTTTGTTGCTACTAAAGGTTTTCAGAAAATAAGAGATTATATTTTAACAATAGCATATAGTAGCGACCTTGTTATGTTACCTTTAAAGATTAACTTTTAGCAATGAATTTTTTTAGTTGTCACTAAAAGTATTTTTAGGTAGTGCATGTGTGTGCTTATAATATATTTCGTTATTTACCCTCGTGATTTGTGAGATCATGACAAATAAATTATCCTAGTTTAAGTCCTCCTAACAATGAAAATTTTAAAAGAAATAGATTTGTAAAATTTCTTGTTACATATTTACTTGAAACAGTTTACTCTATTTTAATGTTCTTTTCATTGGTCTTTGACTACTCAATTTCTAAAATCTTATGGTTTCCTTCCAATGTCGATATTGAATTCCTTGTTGTGACTTCTCATTGTAACTATTTTTATTTATTTATTTTCCAACCACTAGTATATGTCCCTGGTTTGTCCCTTCTTATCAAAGTTTGTATTATTTGCTTTATGTGTCAAAACTCATTCATTTACTATTTATAGGTTCCAAATTGTAGATAGCCCTAGGATCCACTTTTATAGCATAAGAGGGGTTAGCATTTCTTTGGTGAGCCCTACATTGATCCTTGTGGGCATTATGTATTTTATTATTGTACATTGATTACGTTCTTTCTTAGTTGTAGTGTATAGGTAGGATCCCCCACTCCTTTAATGTTGCATGTTTAATAGAACTTGGAAGTGGAGCTCTTCTACTTGTATTGTTGAGCTTTAGGTTGTCATAAAAATATTGGAATGTCTTATTTTCTAAGGACATTCAATTGAAATCTCTGGAGGAAGTTGAAAATGAATTCATTATGCAACCAAAAGATTTGGATCATAGAATTAGCATTTTAAATAAAGTGTGCTCTTAAGCTAAATCTTCTTTATGTTAGTATTTCAAAACTGTTAGAAAGGATAGGTTTAAATGGTTATGTTGGGCTTATGAGTGCAAAATTCACCTTGCACTTTGTGTCAATCACTTCTCAGGATTTGGGGTGTGATATATTTGTTGACCCATACTCAAAATATTTGTTTTAGAAGGGAAAGAGTGGAATTTTGTGAAGATGAGGAATCTTTTGTTGTGAAAGTAGTGTAAATTTAACAAATTAATATTGTCAAACTGGCTAGACATAAAAAACTGATGAGCTTATATTCTAACATAAAAAATGAGAACTATGGAAGAAGAGGCATGACTCCTCTGGCTTAAAGGACATGCCTTTCTTTTTAAACTTAAAATCAAATATTTGTACAACCATACACAAAATAATTTGGTTTTTAAAGGAAAGACTAACATTTTGTAAAGTGGTGGATTAATTTTATTATGAAAGTAGTGTAAATTTATCATATCAATATTGTCAAAGTGGGTGGGCACAAAAAAGCTAATGAAATACTATTTGAATACAAAAAGGGTGAACTATTGAAAAGGTGGCAAGACTTCTTAGACTTGAAAGATGTATCCCACATTTTGAAAATTTAAAATCAAATATTTACAGGGACTTATAAAAAAAGTTTTAGCTTTAAAGTAAAGTGGGAAATTTTGTAAAGAGGAGAAATACTTTTATTGTGTTGCTTTTTTGAAAGTGTAGAAGCAAGTATATGTATTATAACAGTAATAAATTGATGAATAAAGTATTGTTCCTACAAGGATTTGTCACTAAAATAATTGTTAAGTACTAAAATTATACATCTTAATTTAAATCAAACCAACATTAAAAGAAATAAAAATTCAAACTAAATTAAGAACATAAAAATAACAAAATAAATTAGGGATACCATTCTAAATGAAATTGAAAAGTAAAAGGATTTAGGATTATGACTCTCCTTAATATTTCATATAAACTAATTATCTCTTTTCATCTTGCTTTTAATGTCATTAATAACCTAAGACTCTAATTTACCTACAAATATCTTTCGAATTACCTATAGGATTCCTCTAACCAATCTATAATTCTTAGGCAATTGATTTGGAGGCTTAATGAAGAATAGATCTTAATATAACTATGTGATGTCGATAGATATATTCTTATCTTACAACCGAATCAATCCATTTAATATTGCAAATTTTATGAACTTACACTACCCAATCTATGGTCAAATCCTAAAATCCCTTTTTCAAATTCATTTAAATTACTCAAATTATCTAATGGTTTCCACATACTTAGAAGCATGAAGTATAAGGATTGAGTAATTAAATCATACCATTAATTGCAAATAAATAAAGTAATTATAACATATTACAAGTTAGAGTTTATCACAATCCCAAATCAATAAGCTTATCTTATAACTACAAAAGTAGTAACATTAAAAATATAACATAAACCAAATGGGCAAAGAAATATGAGGCAAAAGCAAAGGAAGAAGAGAATAAATGATTTAATTAGTAAAACTTCCTTAAACCCAAGCTTCTTTTACGACAAATAAAACTCCAAACCCTTCCTTCTCCTCCCTAAAATCATCATAATGGTGGCTTCCCTCAAAGAGATATTAAAACCCTCTTAAAACCTGACCACGAAAATTTTTATGCGTGTCCGCAAGTGCACGGGTCGGATCAAGTAGTTCAATGATAAGTAAAGTATCGTTCCCACGAGGAATGACTTAAAAGCAATTAGGCAATGCACAACCTACTTTCATCCACGTTAAGCAACCAATTAAGCAAGTCTTGAATCTAGAACTAAATTTTAAAATGAAACAATTTAAAGAAAACTTGGTTGGCAGAGAAATTTTAGGGAAAGTCCAAGGTTTTGAAATTACCTAGAGTCACTATTCCCCTGATGCTTACTAGAACTTAATTTCTTGTTTAATTGCAATTAATTTTCACCTTGTGGGTTAAGAGATTTAGAAGCTATAACCGTCCGTCGATGTAATTATAACCCTGCTCTCATCTAAAATCTAAGTGTCCTTAGATTTAGGTTAGAGCGCATTAGGAACTACAACCCTCTACAAAAACCAATTAAGGCAATTAGGTATATTTCTATCCCAATTGCAAATTAGTTAATTCTAAACTTAATTTATCCTACTCTTAAGTCTAATGAGAACTCCTTTTTCAAGGTCAATTCCAATTACCAAAATCAATTCTAAGAGGTGGCCAATCTCTAAGAAAGCATTAAGCAAGAGAAAGATACACAAGGCTCAAATTATCACAATCAACAAGATAAACAACAATCTAGTTCACATCAGGTTCATAGTGCTCTAGGTAAAAGGAATTTAGCTACACATAGCTAAATCTACAGCAAATCCCAATCCAATACATGAAAAAGATGAAAAGAAACAAAGAAAGTAAACAAGGGACTGATAGAGATGCAGAAAATGGAGCTCCCCCTTGATTCTTTCTCCTTCCTTCACTCCTCCAAGCTTGAAAGCCTTCAAAGACCACCCAAAATCGCCTCCCTGGACGTCCAGTAATCTCCTCTGCCGCAGAATGTCGAAGCCCTACCTTCTTTCCTCTCTTTTTAGCTTGAAAAGTAAAACTGTGCGTTTCAGGGCTGATCTCGCTATGGTGAGCAGTGTCTCTCGCTATAGCGAGATCTCATATGTTATAGGTTTTCTGCTGTGTTCGCTACTTCCACGCTATAGCGAGTTGCTCCCTGGACTTCCTATGCAACGTGACTTCGCTATTGCGAATTATCTCCTTCGCTATGGCGAAGTCACCATCTCGCTACAGCAAACTCTGTTCTCGCTGTGGCGAGAA
Source organism: Erythrophleum fordii (assembly GCA_032878935.1). Lineage (NCBI taxonomy): Eukaryota > Viridiplantae > Streptophyta > Magnoliopsida > Fabales > Fabaceae > Erythrophleum > Erythrophleum fordii. Next base: position 14,029,143 of record JAVQMF010000047.1, on the reverse strand, counting down.
GACTTGTAAAATCTGTGGTTGCCCATCTCAGCTTCCCTCTTTTATTTACAACTCTTTCTATACTTTGTAACTTTTCCCTGAAACTGAAATCAATCACAAAATGAGGCTCATACTAATAAAAATGTTAAAATTGAAATACTTCTTTTGTTTTGTTTGAATGAATATATTTTTAACCTATTAATCAAGGGAAAAGAACTTTACCTCCCTAATTTAGTGTCAAATATAATCCTTTTTAATCCTAAATTAGGAGGTTATCAAACTCCCCTACACTGAAATCCTTGCTTGTTCTCAAGCAAGTTTTAAAAAGAATCAAGTAATGTGATTAATCAATTTTTCCACAACGAATTTCCAATCAATAAAAAATTCAGACCCCCCCACACTTATAATGAATCCAATGTCAGAAGCAAAAGCGCAGCAAACTTAAATTGAATTTGAAGACAATGTACTCATAGTAACACCCTGAGTTCTATAGTATGTGTGTGAATTCCACAAGAGATACTAAGAAGCAATCAAGTAGTCCTTAATAAACTCTCCCTGAAATGCCAAAGCCTAATCCAACCATCTGTGCTAACTTCAATCATTAAAGCTCATTGAGAGGAATCTCTATTGGCCAATGCAGAATTATTTTCAGCATAGTCATTTTTATTATTATTATTATTATTATTATTATTTTTATTTTATTTTCTCTTCTCGTCAAATCACTTAATCCTTTTTACGCGAATGACAACATTGATTATGAAGCTATCCGGTTACTCAGATTAAGGAAATCCTCAGAGGGCTACTAGCATACTCTTAATTGTATCGCTGTTTGACGCGAAAGTCCACACTTTTTGGTGCAAACCCCCGGTTACTAAGTGATTGCAACCATTGGAGTAGAGAATCATATTTTATTTTATTTTTTATTTTTTTATTTATATATATATATATATATCTATCCCTCTCAACTAACAAACAAATATCCATTAGAGACAGATAAATTGGGGAAATCTAAAATAACTGAAAGCTCATTAAAGGAAAAACTCGAATTACTTCAAAAATCATCTTGCTGAAAAGTGTTCCTATTGTGGGTGTACACTACAACTACATTACTTACTATTCATTTCAAGTTTGCTTAAACCCCACTTTCATTAATTAGTATTCATCTAAAGTAAGAGAGAATCTGAAATCTGATTTATACCTTCATACCCATACCCACCTATGTGTATCTACCTAAACTCAACTCCCCCACACTTAAACAATACATTGTCCGCAATGTATACGCCGAGAAAACAAGCAGTAGAAAAAGAAAAGCAGATGGGGGTGGAGGGACGGGATGTAAAGAGGTAGGGAGATACGAGACTCCCCTGATAAGAAGAGAGAAGAAAGCGAGGGGATGTTTGCGAACACTCCTTCATCTGAGATACAAAAAATAACCAGAGTAGACACAACAAACAGTAAGTTGGCGTCAGAAATAAAATAACAATAAAGAACAAAGCCAATTTAGGATTGCAAAGCAGAGTCAACTACAGGTATCCATATACAGTAATCCCAAAAATGAAAAATGAGGAACAACAAAACAAATATGAGGAGCGGGAGTAGAGAAGTCCTAAGCATCAGAAGGGCCAGGGCGATCCTGAGGCGCAGGGTCCTGAGGTAGAATGATGACTGATGGTGGAGGAGCCTCAGGCGGTGGTGGAGGAGGAGCAGGCATCAGGTAATCCATCAGAGTTTGTAGCTGGTCCTTCATAGATAAGATGTGCCCTTCTAGCCTACCAATAGAAGCTCTCGCCCAATCCTCAAATTCAGAGTGATATTGTGCTCTGTGCCCCATCGGCTCTAGAGTACTAAAGTGCTGCTGTGAGGGAGGAGGTGGAGATGCCTCAGTCTGGGCCTGAGCGGGTGCTCGGTGTCTACGGGGCTACCCTGGTGCATCTTTCATGCTATCATATTTAAATGGCCTTTTTGGCTTGAACTGCGCGTCATTTTTAGAGACGCGGCTACCCCCCATAGTAAGTAATTCGGTGAGCATATGAGGGTATGCCAGGCTAACCCAGTCGGACCTCGCCACTTGTTTAAAATTCAAGTACATGAGGTGAGGAATGCTTACCCGCTGCCTAGTCATGAAACACCACGTCAGAGTAGCTCGTTCTTGGGTCATGTCTGATCCGTGAGAACTTGTCAGGATGTTGCTTGTGATGAATTGTAACCAATAATGGGCGGGCTTGCTGAGTTGATTTACCGGGTAAACCTTATTAACCAGCCGAGCTCTTCCTTCTTCAGCAATAGTTGTCTCCACTTCTTCCCAAGGAATGGACTGAGGGTTCTCTATGTACGTTTGGAATGCACATTCCTGAACATCAGGCAGCTCATAAAAATCTTGGAAAACTTTCTCGTTAATGCGCACCCAAGCCGAACGGCAGTAGTATTCATCCTCCTCTTCCTCAGTATCTTCAAAATTTGCATATAGCTCTTGGATCATTAAAGGGATCTGATGCACTGGCTTCTTAGTAAATCCCTGCAACCCATGCCATTCAAAATCCGAGAAGGTGAGGTCCAACACATGAGGTGCATAATAACGATCCTCGACAACCCCCTGTCCGAGAACAGTCGCTGAAAGCGAAATTCTACTCTAGATGACGCAAACCGGTCCTTGTAATATGACTTTTTCTTTTGTTTCGAGGATGAGGCTTCAGCAGTTTTGGTTTGTTTCTTAGGAGCCATAACCCTGAATTCAAACAAGAAGGAAAAATAAAAATTAGTGGCAGCCTTCAAATGATATAATTAAACAGGAAATCAAATGAAAGCAGTATGTTTATGCTAAGAGAAGACACAATTAAAGGCATCCAAGGGACTAGGGGGCAAGGAATAAAGAAACAACCCACACAAAATGGTTCAGAAAAAAACCCAGTTTTGGAAAAACGCTCGAACTCGCTATAGCGAGTTCGAGCAGATAAATTCAAAACAACCTAAAAGACTCAATACACACTAAGAAACTCAGAAAACACTTAGAGAACACAAGAAAAATCACACAAAAATTCAAAAAGAAAATATGGAAAAATTAGAAAATTCAAGAAAAATTCGCAAAAATAAAAGAAAATTCAGAAAAGTGGTCAGAACGATTGAATTTGCCTTAAAAATAGAAGACCTAATACTTTGTATTAGTCTTGCTCAAAACACCCAAAAACCTTGGAAAAACAAAGATTAGAATTTTCTGGGCAGTGACAAACAAAATTCCAGAATTGAACACCTAGGAAAATTCAACCGAAATGACAAAAATCAAAATGAAGAAAATAGGAGAAAACACCTAAAAACTCAAACTTAAACCATTGCTCCCCAGCAACGGCGCCAAAATTGATGTTGCCTTAGTCGCTTAGGCACTCAATTAAACTAAGATTGATTTAATGCAGTATAGATCAACCCTAGGTCATTCTTCCCAAGGAGCAATTTAGGGGTTAATGGGATTGAATTTCGGTGTTTATTTGATACTTAAAAGTGTATGCAAATAGGGGGTTGAGATTGAGAAATTTAAATTCAACTAAAGGAGAAAAAAAATGAAACAAGTAATTAAACTAGAATACTCTAAATTAAAATAAAAATGGTTATGAAAATGCAAAGAACTAACAAGGAGGCAACCAAGGTTTTGCAAGGGGATTTCAGCTCTCATTACTCACCAAAGATTGATTGAGACCAATAGAAGTAATTAAACAATAGACCAATGAATTTAATTAACTTAATCCGAGGATAGGAAACCCTAAACTCAAATGCCCATCACTTGACTTAACTAGGAAACCCATAGCTAATTCAAGCAAATTGCAAGTAATTAAGCTAATTAAACTTCATTAAATCTTTCAACAATTAGATTCAATTAATTCTGGAATTTTTGGTTTCAATTACCTAATTGAACAATTAAGTAATTATACTACCCAATTCAACACTCAAGTAGCAAAAGAGACCAAGATATGCAATTAAAATCATAACATTAATCAAATTAATGCAAGAGAACTCTAACATCAATCTAATCAACATTATAAGGTCTAAAAACTAAAATTCCAGCAACCACAAAACATAATTTCAGTCCCAAATAATACCAATTCCACTTACAATTCAAGATAAAATTATTATCCAACCTAAAACTAGGTCTCAACATTAAATCCACATAGAAATTCCTAAAACTAGAAAATCTCTAAGTTCTTGAAATTGAAAGAGGAAAATGGTAAAAAAAAAATAAACTCCCCAATTGTCTTCAATCCATGTAAAATCAAGAGTTTGAGCCTTCCTCCTCCTTGCTCCACCTTAGTGCCACCTTCTCTCTTTAAGCTTCCATGAAATTGATTCTTTTACACTCCTTCAAGCTTTCTGCCATGAAGAGATGGATGATGGTGGGTATATGATGGAATGGCAACGTGTTGGTGAGAGGAGAAAAGAGTGATGATGGTTCTGCGCTGACTCTGCCTCCAGGTGCATCCTTCAGCGCCTCACATCCAAAGAGCCAATGAAGAATCAATGAAGCAGCTAGGCATCCTTCTGGTTCAAGTGCTCCTCTCTCACGTGAAGTCTAGAAGCTAAAGAAGAATGAGCTCCAGGTCTCGTGTCTGTGAAGTCCGAAGAAGCTTAAATGAATGAGCTCTAAATTCCTTTTCCCAGCTTTCGGCGCCCTCAGCGTGTCTCCGTCCAGAAAAACCAATGAAGAATAATCAAGCAGCAGCCACCTCCCTCTCCATCCAGTTTTCGACGCTGTGAAGCGTTTTCCAGGAAATCGAGATGAATGAATGAAGCCCAGTAATCCCTTTTTTTTCCTTTCGGCGTCTTTACGTCTGTGGAGTCCAGAGGCAAGAAAAATGAATGAAAACAGTAGCCTCCCCTCCCTACAGCATTTTTGGCGCTGAGTCCTCTGAACCAGAGGCAACCAGCCAATGAATGAAAAATTTCTTCCCTTCTTTTCGGCGCCTCCTGTGTTCTGAATGCAAGAAAAAAAACAAAACAAAATTAAACCTAAATTCATAATTACATGAATGCCATCAAGCAAAATAATAAAAAGAACAATAATTCTACTCCATTTTTTTCCTTTGATCTATTTTTAATTTCAATTCATTTGCCCAAAAATTCTGCATAAAATTAATAAACATTTTAAAGATTGAAAATATTTAATCCCTCAAAATATATGGAAAATAAAGTATTAGCAATTTAAATCCAAAAATTCTCCTAATTAACTCAAAATTATTTTATTTTCCAAAATTGACCACAAATTCAAATATTGAATAATAAATCCATTTAAGCTCAAATTAATCATTAAAAACCATAACAAATGTGAATAAAAATATATAAAAATTAGCACTTATTAGCTGCACAGCCAGATTCCACGAAGGAAAAACCAAATTTAAGCCATTCTGTTGCACAGAAATAGTCGACCAATCAAACCCATCCAGAAAAGTTAACCAAATAACCCCTAAATACTCAAATCTAAGCAAAACATATTGAACCCTAAAATGACCCGATTCAGCAAAATAACCAGCGATTCAATGGAATAAAAGAGTCAATCGAGTTACCTGATACAACAGATGCGAGGGGTGAGGGGAATGCGAGCTTAAGATGCGCGAAATGCAGCAAAAGAGAGAATGGAAAAAGTTGAGGGACTTCGTCGCAGTAGCGAAAACGAAATGCAGGAATGGAGAGAAAAGAAAAAAAAATTGTAGGTTATTTTATATAAAGAGACTCGCCACTGCCAAGCAATAGCAAGGACTTCTCTGGAGTAATTACCAAAAGCAAAGCTGCTGTCCTCGCAATAGCGAAAATTTCTTCTCGCCATAGCGAGAAGACTTGGATAATTACTAGTGGCTGACAAATCTCGCTATAGCTAGGCTATAGTGAGAATCTCTCTGGATTTAGTACTCAGCCATGGAGATGCTGCTTTCGCTGTAGCGAATGAGTTACCTCGCAATGGCGAGAAAACTTCGTAAGAATTTATGCCACATTTCACTCGCCATAGCCAGGTTACAGTGAAAACCTCTCTGGACTTTGTACCAAAATGCAACACAGAGAGCTCGCTATGGCGAGGTAATTTTCTCGCTGTAGCGAGAACACTTAGTGTTGCAGACTGTGGCTCGCCATAGCCTGGCCATAGCGAGATACTCTCTGGTGTGTGTACCAGCAGTGGGACAAGCAGCCTCGCCATAGCGAGATGGATTCCTCGCTATAGCGAATTTTTTTTTTTTTTTACACAAATGCTCACTAAAATAAACCCTCAAATCTAACCAGATATAATAATAAAATGCAGTTTAAAATATGGTTAGAGACTCCTTGTAAACATGTCTGGTGTTGCTCTTTCCTGCCAATCCCTTGCTCCTTAATATCCACATTTCAACCTACAAAACACATAAAAATTGAAAAGAGTCAAACCCAAAATAAAGAGAACCTTACATTCCAACATAAAAACAAGCAAATAACTTGGGTTGCCTCCCAAGAAGCGCTAAGTTTAAAGTCTTCAGCTAGACTATCTTGACACTTTTATGAGAAGTCTTGGAGCTGCATATTTGCCTTCATCCTGTCCACCGGTCCACCAAGGTAATGCTTCAAGCGTTGGCCATTTACCTTGAATGTTTCTCCACTTTTCTCATCTTGAATTTCAATGGCCCCAAAGGTGGTGGTAGACACAATCTTAAAAGGACTAGACCACCTTGATTTAAGCTTTCCTGGAAACAACCTCAAACGAGAGTTATACAATAACACTAAATCACTAGGCATCAAATCCCTTTTTAAAATCTTCCTATCATGCAAGATCTTAGCCTTTTCCTTATATAGCCTAGAACTCTCATAAGCTTGCAATCGAAATTCATGAAGTTCATTAAGGTCCAACAACCTCTTCTCACTAGCATCTCTATAATCCAAATTCAACTTTTTTATGGCCCAGAAAGCTTTGTACTCAAGTTCCAAAGGTAAATGACAAGCTTTACCAAAAACTAATTGATATGGAGACATACCAATTGGTGTTTTGTAAGCTGTCCTATATGCCCATAAAGCTTCATCTAGCTTATCAGACCAATCCTTCCTATTAACACTCACTGTTTTTTCTAAAATTCTCTTGATCTCCCTATTAGATACTTCACAGAGGCCATTGGTTTGAGGGTGGTAAGCTAAAGCCATTTTGTGGTGAACTCCATACTTTTCCAGCAAAGATTTAAATAAGCGATGATTAAAATGAGTTCCACCATCACTAATGATAGCTCTAGGGGTGCCAAAACGAGGAAAAATGTTCTTCTTTAGAAATCGCACCACTGTTTGAGTATCATTGTGTTGGCAAGCTACCGCCTCAACCCACTTACTCATATATTCCACTGCCACTAAAATGTATTATTGGCCTCTAGAAGAAACAAATGGACCCATAAAATCTATTCCCCACAAATCAAACAACTCAACTTCAAAAATACCGGTTTGAGGAAGTTCATATCTTTTAGAAATATTCCCGGATCTTTGACAAGCATCACAGTGAGAAACAAACACATGAGAATCCTTAAACAGTATAGGCTAATAAAAACTAGATTGCAATACTTTAAAAATAGTTTTCTGACCACTAAAATGTCCCCCAAATGGTGATGCATGGCATGCAAGCAAAATGTCATGTTGTTCAATCTCAGGAACACACTTCCTAAGAATGCCATCGACACATCTTTTGAACAAATAAGTCTCATCCCAAATGTAAAGCTTAACCTCATGCAAGAATTTCTTCTTTTGATAATAGTTTAAATCAGGAGGTAAAACTTCACAGACAATATAATTTGCTATGTCAGCATACCAAGGTACATGTAGCAAATTAGCAGCCATAATGCATTCATCAGGAAAACCATCATTCACAAGCTTATTATCACTAACATACTCAGGATCTAACCTAGAAAGATGATCAGCTACTAGGTTTTCACTTCCTTTCCTATCCACTATATGCAAGTCAAACTCTTGAAGTAATAACACCCACCTAATCAATCTAGGTTTGGACTCTTTCTTTCTCAACAAATATTTAATGGTAGCATGATCAGTGTGCACTACAACTTTGACTCCCAATAGATAAACTCTAAACTTCTCAAAAGCAAAAACAATGGCTAGCATTTCTTTCTCAGTGGTAGAATAATTTACCTGAGCATCCACTAATGTCCTGCTGGCATAGTAGATAGGATGAAAAACTTGGTCTCGCCTCTGTCCAAGAACAGCTCCCACTGCATAGTCACTTGCATCACACATGATCTCAAAAGGCAAAGACCAATCCGGAGCAACTATTACCGGTGCAGTTATTAGCTTCTGTTTCAACTCCTCAAAACTTTTCAAGCAATCATTATCAAAAAGGAACTTAGTATCCTTTTCTAATAGCTTGCACAAGGGCTTTGAAATTTTTGAGAAATCCTTGATAAACCTTCTATAAAACCCCACATGCCCAAGAAAACTTCGGATTCCCTTAACACTGGTAGGAGGTGGCAACTTTTCAATCAATGATGTCCTAGCCCGATCTACTTCCAAACCCTTCTTAGACACCTTGTGTCCTAAGACTATTCCTTCCTTCACCATGAAGTGACATTTTTCTCAATTCAACACTAAATCCGTCTCCTCACACCTTTTAAGCACCTTAGAGAGATTCTTCAAACAAACTTCAAATGAATCTCCAAAGACAGAGAAATCATCCATAAAAATCTCCATGATATCTTCAATGAAGTCAGAAAAGATGGATGTCATGCATCTTTGAAAAGTTGCTGGTGCGTTACACAATCCGAATGGCATTCTCTTGAAAGCAAAAGTGCCATAGGGATAGGTGAAGGTTGTTTTCTCTTGGTCTTCTGGTGCTATAGAAATTTGGTTGTATCCTGAATAACCATCTAGAAAACAAAAATACTCCTTCCCCGCTAGCCTATCAAGCATTTGGTTAATGAAGGGAAGAGGAAAATGATCTTTTCGAGTGGCTGCATTTAACTTCCGATAGTCCATGCACACTCTCCAACTAGTGACAGTTCTTGTAGAGATCAATTCCTTATTTTCATTTGTCACAACTGTCATCCTTCCTTTCTTAGGGACGCACTGTACTGGACTAACCCATGCACTATTTGAAATTGGATAGATGATTCCTGCATCCAGCCACTTGATGATTTCCTTCTTGACAACTTCTTTCATCATCGGGTTAAGCCTCCTCTGATTCTCTATAGATGGCTTATGATCTTCCTCCATTAGAATTTTATGCATCACAATGGAAGGGCTTATCCCTTTGATATCTGTAAGTGTCCAGCCTAGAGCCTTTTTATGACTCTTTAACACTTCAATCAGCCTCTGTTCTTGATAGGAATTCAATGATGTAGAGATGATGACAGGAAGTGTCTCTGAATCCCTAAATATGCATATTTCAGATGCTTAGGGAGAGGTTTCAACTCCAAAATTGGGGGTTGCTCAATTGAAGGCTTAAGAGATGGTATTGAACAGGAAGCCAAATCTAAAGATTCCACTTGCCAATACTGTTTACCCCGAGTGGTTGAAAAATGAAGTACTTGGGCTACCTCTTGACTAGCTTCAGTTTTCTCATGCTTCACTCCCATTAGAAATGCTTCAATATGATCTTGAACTATCATTGCATTGAATTGTTCTTGAGCCAAATTATCAATCACTGAAACTCTGAAGTAATCTTCAGCATCTCTAGGATATTTCAATGCTTTGTCCATGTTAAACACCACCTGCTCATCCCTTAGTCTCATCACTATTTTCCTTTTCTCTACATCAATCAAAGTTCTAGCTGTAGCTAAAAATGGACGACCGACAATCAGAGGATTATCCTTATCTTCTTCACAGTCTACAACAATGAAATCAGCTGGATAAATGAACTCACCAACCTTCATTAAGACATATTCAATTATACCCCTTGGATATGCTAAGCTCCGATCCACTAATTGCAATGTTACTGTAGTAGGTCTTGCCTCTCCAAGTTGTAATTTCTCAAAGATAGTTAGTGGCATAAGATTTACACTGGCTCCAAGATCACATAAAACTTTACCTTGAAAATGAGTACCTATTTTACAAGGCACAGAGAAGCTACCTGGATCTTTGCACTTCATTGGAATCCGTGGGTTGATTATTTTACTGCACTCTTCAGTAAGTGCCACAGTTTCAAATTCCCCAAATCTTCTCTTCTTGCTCAGCATCTCTTTTAAAAACTTTACATATTTCGGCATGTACTCCAATGCTTCTGAGAATGGGATATTTATATGAAGCTGCTTGAATACCTCCAAAAATTTTTGATACTGCTTATCTTCCACCTTCTTTTGAAGTCTTTATGGAAATGGTAATGGAGGTATTGGCCTTGGTAGTGTTTGTAGTTTCTCTTCTTGTTTCTTACCCTTGTCAACATCTGCATGTTTTTTCACTTCTTCACTACTCACTTTTCTCCTTTTTTCAACTGATGCATCTACATGTTCTTCTCCTATTCTTTTATCATCACTCTTCTCCTCTTTGGCAATTTCCCCTGTTTCCTCATCTACAACAACATTTGATGAAGGTGTGTGGCTCACCACCCTTGGTGCTTGAATATCTGGCAACCCTTTTCCACTTCGAAGAGTTATGGCCTCACATTCTTCCTTGCCTTCTCTTCTAGGATTAGGCACCGTATCACTTGGCAATCCCTCTTGTTTAATGAATTCATTGCTGAGGCTAATTGACCCATTTGCAATTCTAAATTTCTCAAGGAGGTGTCAACTCTAGCATTCACTTGAGCTTGCTCTTCATTTTGCTTACTTTGGATGGTAATGAACTTGGCCAAGGCATCTTCCAAATTCGTCTTGGGTTTTTGAATAAGTGCATTTTGCCTCATAGGTTAAGCAAAACCTGGTGGTTGAGTAGGCTTAATGCTTGAGGAAGATGCTGGTTGATTCAGTGCTGGGCCATGCTTCCAAGAGAAGTTTGGATGATTCCACCACCCAAGATTGTAATTATTGGAGTAGGGATTCTGATTCTTTTGAAAGTTCCCCACATAGTGAATTGATTTTGAAGGTGCCAAAGGACAATAGTCCACTGAATGTAGATCCCTACAGTTTTCACAAGTAATTGGGGCCACCTGAGTAGAGCAAACATTCATGTGCTGACTTCGCTACACTTGAGATTCTAGCATATCAAATCTCTTGTTCAGAGCGGAAAGAATAGTTGCAAGTGGAATAGATGGGTCTTCTTGAGTGTTGGCAACATTAGCATTCACCCTTCTTTCACCTCCTCCTTGCACATAACTCTCAGATAAGGTGTCCAATGCCTGAACAACATCATCTACAGGCATTTCATCCCAACGTCCATTTAAGATAGCATCTAACATCGTATCAGTTTATGGAGTTAGACGCGTGCAGAAGTTCTGAACAATAGCACAATTATCCATCCCATGGCTTGGGCATTGGCGAAGCAAATGCTTGTACCTCTGCCATGTAGCGTATAAATGCTCATCTGAAGCCTGCTTGAAATTTATGAGCTCACGACGGGCATCGGCTATTCTGTTGTTTGGAATGAAGCGAGCTCTGAACCTTGCCTCCAGCTTATCCTAAGTATCAATGGAACCCTCTGGCAGAGTCAATAACCACTCCTTAGCTTTTCTTTGCAGAGAGAGTGGGAATAGTCGAAGTCTCAGAACATCTCTTGGTACCCCGTTCTGCTTGAATGAATCGCACACTACCAAGAATGATAGAATATGATGGTTGGGATCTTCATCAGACCTCTCACCAATGAATTGTCCGTTTAGCTGCAACATGGAGATCATCACAGGCTTTAACTCAAAGTTAGTAGCTTGAAAGTCTCGCACTACTATGCTGGATAGAGTGCCCTTCATAGTACGGCCCACAAAGTCTTTTATGGACTGATTTTGATTCCCTTCCTGAGCCATTTCTTCACTCACTGAATTTGGAACTTTAGATGGAGTTTTTTTCAATGTTCAAGTTCACCACAAGATCACTAATTTTCTTTGTTGTGCGCTTCTTCTTTGTAGGGGATTGCCTCGGCATGTACCATGGTACCTATAGAAAAGAATTTAACCAACTGTATTACTTTAAACAAAAAGAAAATCAAAGCAAATAACAGAATGAAAAGAAATTCTAACTAATTAACTACTAATGCTTAATCGAGGACTAATAAAGATTACACACTTCTAACTGAACAATTAAGCCATTCCCCGGCAATGGCGCCAGAAAACTTGACCACGAAAATTTTTATGTGTGTCCGCAAGTGCACTGGTCGGATCAAGTAGTTCAATGATAAGTAAAGTATCGTTCCCACAAGGAATGACTTAAAAGCAATTAGGTAATGCACAATCTACTTTCATCCACGTTAAGTAACCAATTAAGCAAGTCTTGAATCTAGAACTAAATTTTAAAATGAAACAATTTAAAGAAAACTTGGTTGGCAGAGAAATTTTAGGGAAAGTCCAAGGTTTTGAAATTACCTAGAGTCACTATTCCCCTGATGCTTACTAGAACTTAATTTCTTGTTTAATTGCAATTAATTTTCATCTTGTGGGTTAAGAGATTTAGAAGCTATAACCGTCCGTCGATGTAATTATAACCCTACTCTCATCTAAAATCTAAGTGTCCTTAGATTTAGGTTAGAGCGCATTACGAACTACAACCCTCTACAAAAACCAATTAAGGCAATTAGGTATATTTCTATCCCAATTGCAAATTAGTTAATTCTAAACTTAATTTATCCTACTCTTAAGTCTAATGAGAACTCCTTTTTCAAGGTCAATTCCAATTACCAAAATCAATTCTAAGAGGTGGCCAATCTCTAAGAAAGCATTAAGTAAGAGAAAGATACACAAGGCTCAAATTATCACAATCAACAAGATAAACAACAATCTAGTTCACATCAGGTTCATAGTGCTCTAGGTAAAAGGAATTTAGCTACACATAGCTAAATCTACAGCAAATCCCAATCCAATACATGAAAAAGATGAAAAGAAACAAAGAAAGTAAACAAGGGACTGATAGAGATGCAGAAAATGGAGCTCCCCCTTGATTCTTTCTCCTTCCTTCACTCCTCCAAGCTTGAAAGCCTTCAAAGACCACCCAAAATCGCCTCCCTGGACGTCCAGTAATCTCCTCTGCCGCAAAATGTCGAAGCCCTACCTTCTTTCCTCTCTTTTTAGCTTGAAAAGTAAAACTATGCGTTTCAGGGCTGATCTCGCTATGGCGAGCAGTGTCTCTCGCTATAGCGAGATCTCATATGTTATAGGTTTTCTGCTGTGTTCGCTACTTCCACGCTATAGCGAGTTGCTCCCTGGACTTCCTATGCAACGCGACTTCGCTATTGCGAATTGTCTCCTTCGCTATGGCAAAGTCACCATCTCGCTACAGCAAACTCTGTTCTCGCTGTGGCGAGAAGACTTGTAAAATCTGTGGTTGCCCATCTCAGCTTCCCTCTTTTATTTACAACTCTTTCTATACTTTGTAACTTTTCCCTGAAACTGAAATCAATCACAAAATGAGGCTCATACTAATAAAAATGTTAAAATTGAAATACTTCTTTTGTTTTGTTTGAATGAATATATTTTTAACCTATTAATCAAGGGAAAAGAACTTTACCTCCCTAATTTAGTGTCAAATATAATCCTTTTTAATCCTAAATTAGGAGGTTATCAAACCCTAAAAAAAAAGGGTTAAAAACAATGCATTTAACATTTTTTTTTCGGAATGCACCACAATGCAGCTAAATTTTTATTTATAATGGTCAAGAGCATCACGATGTGGAGTTTTTATGTCGCAATGCATTTTGTTCTATTTCTCTAGGCACTGCATTTTCTTTAAAAGCAATTTTAAAATTTGTCTTTTTCTTTTTTTCTCTCCTTTTCTTTTCTCTTCTATTTTTTTTCCTCTTTTTGATCATTTTTCAGCAAATTTTCTCTATTATTATTGCTTTACATTCTAAGACTTCTAAATTTATTTATCTTTTTGTAATTTTAACCTTACAAAAATATAAAATTCCTTTAATTGCTATTTATAATCTTCTAATAAAGATTAAATAATTTAATAACCTAAGTATATAAATAAAAACACAGAAAAAACTTAACTAAAACAAGAAAAAAGAAATCAAAACTAAAAAAATAAAACCAAAACTTACTAAATATTAACTTAACTAAAATTTATCAATTTTATATACTAAAATCATAAAATAAATTTTGTATTAATATGATAAGTCCTTTAAAATAACAAGAATAATTTGATAGTTTAAAGACTTATCATATTATCAAAGTAACGTCAATTGATCAAATATGGCACAAATGTGCAGGTCAACAAAAGTTACTAGGCTTCTATTTAAAAAAAAAAGAATTATTGAAGAGGTGACATGACTTGTTAGGCTTGAAATATATGCCCTAACTTTTAATATTTAATATTTGAAATCAAATATTTCTAGAGCCTTACACAAAATATTTTAATTTTTGAAGAAAACAGGAAACTTTTTAAAGAGGAGGAATACTTTTATTGTGATACTAGTGTGACTTTATAAAATTTATATGGTTAAAGTGGATGGGTCCAAAAATTTGGTGGGTTTCTGTTCCAAAATAGAAAAGGAGAACTATTTTAGAGGTGCCCTACTTGATAAAATTAAAATCAAATATTTGCAATGCCATAAACAAAATATTTTGATTTTTGAGGACAAGGTCAAATTTTGTGATAAGGAGGAATACTTAATTTTAAAAGTAATTTGAATTTATCAAATTATATGGTGAAAGTGGTTTTGCAAAGAAAGTTAATGAACTTTCGTTCCAATATGAAAAAGGAAAACTAATGAAGATCATTGACATGACTCCTTATGCTTGAAAGGCATCCCTTGCTTTCCAAAATTTAAAATTAAATATTTGTACAGCCTTGCACATAATATTTCATTTTTTTTTTAGTAAAGAGAGAAACTTTGTAAAGTGAAGGAATAGTTTTCTTGTGAAAGTATTGTGAATTTATCAAATTAATGTAGTCAAAGAGGGTGGATGAAAAAAGCTAATGGCCTTCTATTGCAACATAAATAAAGAGAACTATTGAAGAGGTGGCATGTATGCCTTCCATGGCTCAGCAGACGTGCCATGCTTTTGAAAATTTAAAATAAAATATTTGTAAAGCCTTACCCAAAATATCTTAGTTTTTTAGGATAATAGAAAACTTTTTTAAAAAGGAGGCATACTTTTAATATGAAAGTAGTTTGAATTTATAAAATTAATGTGGTTAAAGTGGGTAAGTCAAAATAGTTTATGGGCCTCTATTCCAACATAAAAAGGGGAACTGTTTAAAATGTAACATGACTCCTTAGGCTTGAATGAGGCTTGAATGATATGCCCTGCTTTTCAAAATGTAAAATTATAGTTCAAATATGCAAGTGTATTAATCGACCAAGTAATATTAAAAAAAAATCATATATCATCCAATAAGAAAGGATTGTCAACAACCAAAATTGTAATTGTCCTTATTATTTAGAGAAATTGACTAAATTGAATTAAACTAATTATCAGTTAAGAAATTAATTGCAAATATGTTAAAGCAAAATAACATAACCAAATCAATTATGAAAAACTTTAGAGTTTGGATTTATGTGATTACACTTATGATTAGCCAACAAAGAACATGTGAAATTAACTCTTACTTATATTAATGACCTGACTCCTTAATGTATATGTTAATCTTTTTCAAGGTAAAACATATGCGTCTTTGTTAATCTTATGTCTACTTCTGTGATCACAAGACTTAACAACTCCTTAAAGATTTTTAGAATTAGTTTAATTCATCATATAACAAATTGGCATGCATGAATCATATAAGTCATTATGAATATCTATATCTCTATAAAACACCTACCCTAATAGATTGCCTTAATGATACTATATTATACTTCACCTCTTAATTCATCATATAATATATCAAACGTGTAAATAATGGCCTATCATTCAACTCAATGTGTTTGGTTTTATTGTGTAATATTGGATTGTGAGACAACATTGCTATGCTAAGATTGTCACAATAGATAACAAGAGTTGCGTTTGATGTAGAAACTTTCAGCTTATGTAACAAGGTTTGCAACCAAGTAATTTTAGTAGCCATATGCCCAACTTTTTATATTCAACTTCTGTACTTAATCTAGCTACTGCATTTTGTTTCTTTGTAGCCTAAAAAAAATTAGTGTTTCCTAAATAAATGCAAGAACTAGATATTAATATTCTATCATCAAGATCATTCCCCTAATTAAAATCATGAAAGTCCTTAAGTATAAGATCAATTAAGGTTGAAAGAACTGATCCATGAGAAGCAGTCCCACTTAAGTGTCTTACAATTTTGTTTATAGTGTTCCAATGCTCCTTCATGGGATGTTGCATGAACTTCTTTTTGGAGGTACTTGAACTAGGGACCATGTGTTATTCTTCATAAGTGCACGATATTCATTATTTATGGGATCTTTCCAATTTGGATCTTTAAGAGCTATGTACATATCATCTAGAATGATTTTGGTAAGATAAAGTTTTGGTTTAAATACCCTTCACTTTAGCTTTAATAACCATAAGATGAGTTGGTTGTTGTTGCACTAGTGTATTTTCAAATAAAATCTAATCACTTACACTTGCCCAAATTTTTAAAGCAAAGCTAGAAGAAAATTTATCAGTGTTTGAAAAATTATGATTTGGGCCAATCGTGGGAATTAAGGGTATTTGTGATAAGGTTTGAGGAACAAATGAAAGTACTTGTGGTTGTTGTGACTAAGTTTTAGGTTTAAAAGGAAAAATTGTTTCATTAAAAAGAACATTTCTTGAGATATAAATTCTTTTTGAAGAAGAAAGATATTTGTAGCCTTAATGATTTGGACAATAACCCAAGAAAGTACACTCTATGGATTTAAAAGACATTGTGGTTGTTGTATGGTCTTAAAAGAGGATAGTAAGCAATGCCAAAAACTTTGCAAAGAGGAGTAATCAAGATTAATGTTGAATAGCTTATGCAACAGGACAAGATAGTCTACGAAGAATCCTATTTTGAGTAAGATAGTTGGTGAAATGATGGAGTGCCATGTTATGTAACTACAAGTAATTATTTTGATATTTAAGTGGCATGATTCTTCTCCTTTACAAGCTAGTTTTTAAGAGTAGATTCCCCATGTTTGCTTAAGTCCTCATCAATTGGTATCAAAATTAGACCAACCCTTAAAAAAGGGCTACACACAAATGGTGTGACTCAATGGCTAAAGTGAGCTCTGCAAAGTGTACCCATCAAGGATGTTAGCTCTTCATGGCAATGCTATGATGGAGTCTTAGATTTGGCAATCATAAGTAATTCTTGTGGTACTTAAGTGGTATGATTCTTTCCCTTTACAAGCCCATTTTTAGTTTCCCATACTTGCTTAGGTTTTTATCATAAAACTCTTAAACTCTCATTACCTAAACCCTTATTTTGCATTCTAATTAGAGCTCCACAATGATTTTGAAATTAATAAAAACTTATAAGGCATTAGATTTCTTTTTGAGTGGACAGAGCCAAGTGTATCAAGAAAAGCCATCTACAAAAACAATATAATAGAGGGATTCATGTATAGATTGACAAGGGGAGGGTCTCCAAACATTAGTGTACTCTAATTCTAGTGGTTTTGAGTAAGTGGTTTGGGAAGGTGGAGAGGGCAACTAGTGTAATTTACCCTAATAACATGCAACACAAAAGAAAGATGCATCTTTATTAGAAATTTTGACATTACAAGAGTTGAGGATATAATGCACTATAGATATTGTCAGGTGGCCTAATACACAATGTTATAGTGAAAAACTTGAGCTATTTGACAATACTTTTAGGTCAAGTGTGGGGTGTATAGAGTTACTCAGTGAATTGCCCAAATGAAACTTGATAAATTGGATTCATACTTTTACTCAGTTTGGTTGAGAATTACAAATTTGCAAACTTTGAACGATGAAGAGGTAGATTTGCTTGGGTATTTTGGTGGTGAACTAGTAATGATTTGGTCTTATGGAGAAGTTTAAAGGTATCAAAACAAAGCAATCCATTTGGCCTAATTGTTCCTAGGTGGCTTGTGACTTTACATAGCAAGAGTGAGGATGAAACTCGAAGAAAATGTTGTTGTGTTTTGCAAATTTAGAAACATTAAAAAGATTTTTAGTGATAGTGGGCACATAAAGCAAGTTATTAAGAGGCATTGAAGGATTTGATGAGGAAGAAACAATTGAATACCCAAAGTTTTTAATTTGCAAACCTGCTTCACTAGCTATTTATATTTAAAAGTAGTGATTAAAGAAAATTATCCCAATAAAATCATTTACCAATTGCAGGGGAAAGCATCTAATTGGTACCAACTGGGCCAGACATAGAGCACACAACTTGCAAGGGTAAGTAACACAAATGTTGAGTAACTTGCTTGCGAAAATTAGAATAGATCCGTGTATGGTGGCCAACCACATAGGGCTAGTAATAGCCTTGCTAGTTAGGGTACATATCATAGTGCGCCATAGCTAACCACTACTACGGTTAGCTGTAGGGTTTTGAAATAGATAGCTCCCACACAAAATCATCTCAAAATATACATTCAAAGCAAATCTAATTCTTATTTATGTATGCCTACAGACTAAATTGAAAACAACATACATTAATGAGTATGCCCATGTTTGCAGAGAAATTAAAAGTAAAACTTAGGACTTTCATAGTCAACAAAGGCAATTTTTTTAATCATCAATATCTATATTCTCAAGGTCCAGAACTACTTTATAATCATTTGGATATGTAAATAATCAGAAATACATTTAGTTATATAGCCGACATTAGTTATTCACCTCTTAAGTTAACACCAAAAAACTCCTTATCATATTCTTTGTTAATTTTTTGGTTGCACCTACATCCCTAAATACCCTAGACACCAATTCACAAGTTTCAATGTTTGAATAACTTCAATGGTCAATTATGATATTCATCATCTTTACCCAACCACCTAGTCTTAACAAAATCTTCAGGTATATTGATTAATTAAGTCCTTTCCACGACGCCATTACAACTCTTCTTATCCAAGTTATAATTTCAATACTCTATATACTATTCATTTCTAGCTTCTCAATTGGTTAGAGTATCATTCATGAAGCTTTATCTTAGAGGCCAAAAATCTTCTCAAAAGTGGGTATACATCATAGAAATGTCCAATTTAAAGTTTTTGAACCCTCTCTACCTTACAATTAACTGTTCTCATATTTTAGCAGTCTAGGATAAAATGGATTGAAATAAATAACAGTAAGCAAAAGTGAAATGAATATACATATATATATATATATTGGCTTAAAATTCTTCCCATTAACAAATTTAAAGGATTAACCATTTCAACTACTAAACCTATGATCCTTATCAATCAACTTAAATAACTTGGAAGCTTATGAAATTTATTTGAATCCCTAAAAGTAGGTAGAGAGCTCCCATAAATACAACCACCCTAATGATAGTTTTAAGCTCGTCAATATTGAAAAAAGAAAAGAACTAAAATGCAAGTGTAACCTTTTTAAAATCCTTCATTGATCTTTTCCCCCTTTTCCACGGATAAATCCCCTAACCAAGCTCACACTAGGATAACCACGAAGCAACCTCCAAGACACACACGGCCGCAACCTAATCACGCACATATAAATAACCTTGTTGGCCAAAAACCATGATAGAGGAGGGGAAAAAATATAGAACCAATTCAAGATCAAAGGAAGAATGGAATAATGCACCAACAAGTAATAAAATTTGAGGAAGTGTTAAGGATGCGTTTTAGCAAAATAAAACTAAAATTTTAAGTGAAGAAGCATGAATCTTACACAAAATTTTTGTGCTGCACATAGCTCTGCTCCAGCTCGGCTTCTACAGCAAAATTTTTGCACCAAGCAACAAAAACCAGAGGAGTAATGCTACTACACAGAGCCAAAGGGAGAGCAATATGCACTAGCCAAGCTTCAAGCTCAAAAGACAGACTTGCACGAGGATATGCTACCAAAATGGATCAACAACTTGGGTTACAACAAGGAAGAGATGCATAGAAGACTGAAATAGGAATGGAGGTACAGAGAGGAAAATACCAATTGAGGACTCTCTAGCGTGCTATCCCGTGGCTGCAAATCACTCATACCAGGCACAATTCAGCAACAGAAACACAAGAAGCCAATGAAGGTTAGAGGAACCATGGTTTTAAATTGCGGTTGCGGTTGCGGTTACGTTGCGATTGCGGTTGCGGGTGTTGCGGATAGTATAAGAAGGATTGTGGATGTTGCAGCCAAAAATTGCGGATGCGGCCAGCGCCGCAACAGCAATATTGCGGCCGCATCACATGATGCGGACCGCAATTTAAAACCATGAGAGGAACAGGGCTACCGTGGAACAAAGCTAAAGGAATGGACATGTTTTGTTGGTTTCTGCTCTGAACTTGCTACCTGAGAGAAAGCTCTGATGGGAGGAGGCGTGTGACGGAAAATTGGAAGGGAAAAGGACAGAAAATCCAACCTTTTTAATGAGGGCATTATGGGTAGTGCAGCACATGACCTAGTAGAAGAAAAAGAAATTAAGTAATGGGACCCACTCTCCATCTCAGCCAACTTTGGAAATCGTTTATGCATATATATACGTTTAGGGCCTTTACAGCTTTGGAATGAGCTTAAGCAAGAGATTTAAAATCTAATACCATCTTGCATAGATAATAGATAAACTGATAATTTTCTACAACTAAATATATGCATACATGAAATAATATAAATACCAAAAAAAAAAAAAGAATTAAGACATATTATAAGCATGGTGTCAATTTTCCATCACTTAATATAGCCGCAATATGTGTGTTGCAATTGGTTTCATAACCACATTAGGAGGTGTGCGACATTGAAAGCGAAGAGAGAAGCTCTACTGCGAGTGAAAAATTGGGAGGGAAACATTTTGGCAATTATAGGCAGTTTATATCCGTTGAAAATTGTTATGAACCACTGGTAATTGCTATGTATTCACTAGTGGTTATAAAATTGCTAGTAATTGACTAAAAAATTGCTGGTAAATGCTTTCTTTTCTAGTGGCTTCATTCAAAGTCGTTGGATTCACTGTCACTGGTTATACATTTATCAGTGGTTCGCCACAAATTACCGATTTTTCTTGTAGTGAAGTATTCACTTAAGGAGAAATATTGACAATCAGCCCTTCAGTCTTGGGAAACTAATTCCATTCTAAATCAATCCACTTCTTTCATTTCACCTGCAATGTGAAATCCATCACAAAGACATATAAGCAGAGAATATTAAAGTATCAAAAGTTAAATTTGACAGCCATGGGTAAATTTGTCGAAAGATGGAGTGAGAATAAAAGAGATATTAAATAATAGGAAGAGAATTTTAGTAATTTTATATTGTTAAAATTTTCAAATTTAAATGGTTGGAGGCCTATTCCAATTGAGTTGATAGATTAAGGAGTACCTGTTATTTATTTCTTTATTTTCTTAAAGATTGAAAGAGACATTAGAAGGCAAACATCGAGGAGAGTAAGTACAATTTTTTCTAAAATTGAAAGTGATGGACATTGAAACCTTCCTAATCTAATCAAGGTTTTAAATTGCGGTTGCGGCTGCGTTGCGGTTGTGGGTGTTGTGGAAATTATAAAACGTGTTGCTGGTGTTGCAGACCGTTGCGTTGCGGATTATTACGGATGCGGAGCGAACCGCATCCGCAATATTGCGGCTGCATCATGTGATGCGGTCCGCATTTTAAAACATTGAATCTAATTAGCAAGAACGATGGTGAAATTGTGACAGTAATAGAAATGGTAATTAAAGATGGCAAAGGTGAATGATGCGTTGCGTCCCAAATCTCTGCACATCGCCTGTGTGCATCTCACCGTGCACTTCTTTAAAATGATGTTGTTTTGGCATCTAATCCTCGTTGCCTCCGTGATCCAACGACTCCACATGTATCGCATTTGGAACAATCGCATTTAGACATCCCATTTGAGACAATTCCACAACTAAAAGTGGCTTATGATCTCCTGCAATACCAATTTCAAAAACTTGTAGCAGAACAATCTCCAGATTGAATTATCATTGATTTCATGTCTCTCTAGGTGATAGAAATTGCCCAAGAACTACGAATTCTGATCATGAACTTTGTGTATTTTCCTGCTGCGACATATTCATTTGTTGGTCCCCCAAAATATCTTACTAAGGAAACCCGAGTGAGCGTTAGGCCATTAATGGAATCTCTAATGTCATCCCCACCTTAGGTCGATTTTCCTTCTTCAGTGGCATACAAGAAGCATGAAGCACTTGACTTCTTTGATGCCTTTTTATACAACAATGGAACTTAGTTCTTTGTTGCAGAATGCCAGTTGACAAAGAGTTATATGACAAAGATAAAAATGGGAGAGCACCTAAACATGCAGTACAAAAGCAGAACTCACTTTTATTGATATGGAAGCAAGTCTTATATAGACTTTACAAATAAACAAATTGACCGAAAATGTAGGAACCACTAAGTAGCAAATATGAATAAAATAAAACAAATCTAATCACAAAATATTAACTTATTGACCGAAAAGATAGACCCACTAACACCCACTAAACTATTAGAGATAAATATTAAAATAACAAAACCTGACCAATAAACTTGACTGAAACTAAAGGAAAATATTAGACTTAATAAATAACATATGGACCACGTGACTGGATTGGCTTTGAATTAGTTTCAACATACACCCTTGATTCAAAATCACATACTCCAAGCTGCTATCGAAAGTAATCATGCTTGGGCTAAGATAAGAACTTAGTAAATAAGTCTACAACTTGTTAATTTTTTTTGCAAAACTCTAGCATAATTTTTCAACTTGTTACCAGGCTACAAATGAAATGATGCCGAATGTCTATATGCTTTGTTCTGCTGTGAAATGTTGGATTCTTCGTCATTGCAATTGTAACTTTGTTGTCACATAGAATTTTAGTTGCAGTAGTTTGTTTTTGGCCTAAATCAGCTAGTATTCTTCTTAGCCACACAGCTTGACATGCTGCAGTAGTTGCAACAATATATTCAGCCTTTGAAAATGATAATGCAACAATTTCTTGCTTCTTTGAACTCCATGAGACAACTTCTCATGAACCAAAGCTAAAGATATAGCCTGAAGTACTTTTTCTATCCTCCAAAGAACTTGCCCAATCACTGTCAGTATAACTAGATAATTTGAAATTTGATACTTTACAGTACCAAATCCCAAAGTTAGATGTTCCAACCACATATCTCAAGACTCTCTTAGCTGCCCCAAAGTAATGTTGTGTTGGATTATGCATGAACTTGGATAAAACACTAACAGAAAATGTAATGTCAAGAAGTGTATGAGTCAAATAATTCAATACACCTATCAATCTTTGAAAATTGGTTGGATCAATCTTCTTTGTACCATTTTCATTAAACTTTTTGAGTAGATTGCTTGCATAGCTTTGTTGAGAAATGAAAATTCAATCTGCACCTTGTTTCACCTCAAGCCCAAGAAAATAGTGCATCAAACCCCAGTCTGTTTTCTCTAACTTCTTCATCATCAAAGACTTAAAATTTTTCAACAATGATTTACAAGACCCAAAATAAATCATGTCATCAACATAAAGGCAAACAACAAGAAAATCATTTTTCCCTTCTTTCTTCAAATATAAAGAGGGTTTATTCTCACTTCTTTTAAATCCACTTTCAACAAAATATCTATCAATCTTACTATACCATGCTCGTGAAACTTGCTTAAGCCCATAAAGAGCTTTTCTCAACTTAAAGACTTTTTTTTTATGGCTTTTTATAACAAAACCTTCAGGTTGAGAAATATACACTTTCTCTTCCATTTCCCCATTCAAAAAAACATACTTCACATCAAATTGGAAAATAGGAAGAGATAAATGAGCAACTAAAGCAAGCAAAACTCATGAATAACTTTATTCCATCCTATATTACCAAATCAGGTCTTAGTGCCATAAATGTTGTTGAATCATCTTCAACATGCATCATCATTTCAGAGATATGAACATAAAGTTGGTTTATGTATTTGCACAATGTATTGGATGAAAACAATAGGTTTTGCACTAAAATTAAAGGAAGACCATTCAAACATTCAAAAGTTAAACCAAAAATGTGAAGATTAAAAGCAAAAAGAAATGGGAACCAATAGAGTTCAACATGAGTGCTACAATTGAAGTTGATTCTAAAGTGATTGTTTTTTTTTTTTTACGTGAGCACTTAGTATCCTAGTCCTACCCCATTATCTTGGGGATTTAGCATGGACCAAACTAATCTAAATCGAGTCAGGAAGGACCACAAGGGTGGCAAGCTCTATCACCAAGTTTTAACGTCGCTACATTCCCAAGTCTTGAACTTGAGACCCTTGGTTAAGCTAGTATGACCCCGAGCCAGTCGAACCACACGCTTGGTGGTATTCTAAAGTACGGAGATGAGTACCGAAATAAGCCACTTCGTAAGTATTGTTGCTTGAATATTGTTTTCTTGAAAGAATAATGGATGAAAGGTGAGAAAGTGTATTTGCATAGTTTTCTGGCAGGTATAAAACTTTATTAATTGCCTATAGTTAGAGTGTGATATTATTGAACAAACCTATTCATCAAGAAGCACCATACTAAAGCAGGTGATGTCATGGGGTGAGTACCGTTGTCTAACAATCCAAAGCCGGATGACTACAACACAGATCTACCAAGTTTCTTTGTAAGGATAGATGTCCTTGATGAAGTCATAATTTCTTGCAGCCATGTTCTGTTTATATTGATAAAAAATTATGAGTATAATGATAAAGCAGGCTTATAATGAATAACTGGAAAAAATTGATGCAGGAAGACAGGTTGCAAGCATAATGATTTTTTGGTTATCAAGTGTGGGAAAAATTGTACGTGTGAAGCATGAAACACGTATGATGCAAGCATAGTAAGATATGAAATGGCAAAATTGTGGAAAATAAAAAACCATCGGTAATGGAAATGGGAATATGCAAGTTATAGGTATAAAGAGAAGATTATTGTATAGAACCTTATATGTTGACTGGGGAACTTGAGGAGCATTCATGTAGCGTGTTAACCATCAAATGTATAATAAAATGGGACATAAAGATAAAGGAAAGAAAATAATATGGATGAACAAAAGAACTGAGAAGATAGATACTGACCAAAAAAGCTACGCCTGAACTGATTAGACAGAAATAGCGTTATGAGCAGGAAAAATGTTGTTATGACTCACAAATGATATAGCAAAAGAATCATAGTGACAGAACCGAAAATGATGGACCTTGAACAAAAATAGCGGTGCTTCAAAGTTGAAATATATTAGAGAACCATATATATGATATATAAAATTTAAAAATATATACGAATTAGGTCTAGGATGAATAAGAAACAGTAGAGAAATCTGTTGGCTGAAGAGCGCAATTGAATACCAATGTTTAAGCACAATTAAATTGCCATATTTGAGAATGACAATTATGATGTTGGCCAAAACTAAAAGACAAATATGCAGTAAAAGTTGATACGTGCTAACCAAATAGAGTGAGGACCAGAAGATATTATATATAAATAGTATAAATTTATGGAATTTGAAAGACAGACTTACAATGCTAAGTTAGAGGAGCAAAGAAAAATGATAGAAGATTTGCAACGACAAATATATGCATGTACGAATCTTCATTAACAACATTCTTAAGTTGGCATGCGTTCATCACAACAATATTTAGATAGAGATGCATATAGGCCATATCTCTCTCATATTAGATGTCAAATGAGAGAGAATAATGATATAGATGATCAAGAAAATGATAATCGAATTTTGCTTTTTTTTTTTTTTTCCTTTTTCATAATTAATTAATGTAATGTTAATATTTTTATATTATATTTTTTATTTCTATCTTTCTCCATCATGTTAATCTAAAATTTTTAATTCTATCAATTGTTTTTAATAATTTAAATAGAAATTTATATACAACATAGTGTATATATATATATCAACTTATTATATTATATAAAATATATAAAACATAAGATGAAATAATTATGTTACAAAATTGTTGATTTTCAAAGCAAAACAAAAACTACAGTAAGGCAATTCATTGCGTAAGGGAAACACTAGATAAATGGCACGTATCATACTAAAATTTTACCAATTTCATGCACCCCTATTTTAAAATTCACATACTTTCCTTTGTTTAGAAATTTTCTTTCTTCGTTTGCATTTGTATTTTTCTCTTCTTTTCTATTTTTCAGATCTCATTGTTTTCTATCTATTTTCTTCTTCATTTGTATTCCTTCAATTTCAAGATAAATAGTTTTTGTAGTATTATCTTCCATTTTTTACAGTTCATTGTTTTCTGTTATATTACACTTTTGTTTTGTCTTCTGTCTAAAATTGATTTTGTCTTCTTATTGAGTTCTTATTTCAGATAGTTGATTTGCATTAAAGATTTCTTTCAAGATAAAGATTTATTTTATTTGTCTATTCATAATATTGGCTATAAAGATTTTATTTAATCATGTTTTGGTTTGTCATTTTATTTTGACTTATAATATTTGTTGCAGAAGATAAAGATTTGTTTTAGTCACTTAATTATTTGTATGTTTTTAGAAGGATTTATTTTTAATAATTTACTGTAAATGTATAGGTAATTTGTAGAAAGTAGCTATTCCAAAGAAGAAAGAAAGAATAGTCAATCGGCCATGAATAGAATGAAGAACAATGAAAGAGAAGAATCAATGAAGAAAGTAAAGCCTGAAAACCCATAAAAAGTGGAAAGCTAGAAGCAGAAACAAAAAATATTATTAATTGTAAAACTAACCAAATAAAAATGGAAACAAAATATATATAATGTAAAATTTAAAAATATTAATAATTATTTACATCTACTATTATTTATTAGTCTAAAAAAATTACTAATAATTATTATTAATAAAAAATACCTACTTTTAATTTTACAAATTTATTATACCATATTATATGAATTATATGAATTATAATTATATTTTGGTAAATTTTGTAAAAAAAAGTCGTCGAAAAACGCATTCCAACTACTTTTTTTAAATTTTAATTAATTTAAAATTACATATAAATATGTAATATATAATAAAATTTAAAAATTTATTAAAAATAATTATGATTACTATTATTAATATAATATACTATGATTATTTATTAATATAATATAATATTAGTTATCGTGGACTATAACAAAAATATTTATTAGTAATATATTTTAATTATTATAACATAATTGTTATTTTTTAATCAAATTTTATTAGAAATATAATTCTTAAATTTTAAAACCCAATTTATTATACAGTTGCGCAACATCTGACGTAATCAGAAAATTGTCATTTATACTATTCTCTTATTACATTTTAGTCTGTAAAGATTTGCAACTAACAAAATTCTGATGACTTGTGTGATTGATTTTTCAGTTGGTAAAAATTTAATTCTGACTGCCTTCTATCTTTTTGTGACTTTGTTTCAGTCGCTATTTGATATTATTCTTGTAGTAGAAAATTTTATATTTATCATACATACATACATACATATATATATATATATATATATATATTGGAGAATCTGATTAAAAAAAAAAAACTTATATCTAAGTGTACTCATTATTCCAAAGCACTTCAGAAAGGTAATTTCTCTTCTGTCCAATGCTTTTACCGTTCAATTGGGACCTTGTGGCTTTTCAACCTTAGCCGCGCCACTGCGTACATTTATGATGCCAAAAGCATGTTTTAACGTAAACTTTTTGAGTTATTTGAGAATTGAGAATTTTTTAGTGCATAGACTAAGTCAATTTTAAGACCAGTATTTTAGCTTAATAATTAGAAACATAGACAACTCGCCAGGTATGCATAAAAGCATATTTCTTAACCGACTAATGTAGCTTAATAGTTCTATCAGTATGTTCACAAAGCATATATGGTCAACTGATACTACACATCCCAACCCACTCATGTAGCTGCACAAAAAATTCCCAAAACATGCTATCCAAGAGCTTGCTAATTCGAAAAATTATATCAACACAAAAAAAGAAGGAAAATCACACAAACTTAGTGAAGTATATAAACAAAGTAGACAAGATTAGAAACAAGAATACAGACAGTAATCTATTTTGCAAAAATATCTCTTCAACGAGCATAACTTTCAAATCAATAAGTATTAATGTAAAGAAAAAAAAAAGCTTAAAGTTTTTAAGATATTTTAATTTCTCAACCTCCAAAGATTGAACAGAATACTTTGATAAAAGCACGAAGTCCTGGCCACTTGGAGTTAGCTCAAGTGATAAGGGTGGGGTGAAGATATGGTAGTGTCAAGGGTTCGATCCCTCTAATGTATTATCAATAAAAAAGAAAAGCACAAAGTCCTTTTTATGGAGAATTTACAAGAATGAACCAAAAATATCCTTATATATTATCTCTTTACAAACAATTACACTCCATTTGCAATTTCTTGCCCATCATAGGCCATTACACTTAATTGGCAGCCCTGTTTGTATCAAATCCTTTTCATGGAGTGAATGAATTTGTTCTTTTGCTACAACATTGTTGCTTATTTATGATGTTTAGTTTGGACTTATTGTTTAATTGGTAATAGTAGGTAAGGTGTAGTTGTAATTGTAAATGATCATACTTATCCATCGGTACTAAGCATATTAATAGAATAATGGAATTTAGAATTGACCGTTGTAGAATTTATGATTCTTTGCAGTAGGGAATTAAATTCTGCATCCAGAAGAGGAACAGAACAATAGAATAGAGAGATTTTTTTTTCTTTTTTTCCTAATTGCACTCATGTCAATTGGTGGGTGATCTATTCAAACATATTGCATGTTGTCTCTTTTTCTTTTTGGTTTTACCCTAATTATCATGATAAAACATGAAATGGAACATTAATAGCCTAGGGATCTAATATCTAATTACATTTATTCTTTGTTGATGACTCCCTAATTTTATGTGAGGAAATGATATATTTTTTGATAAATTAGGGAGGCAAAATACTTTTCTCTTGACTAATATGGCTAAATTGGTATTTAATCAAATAAATTAAAGAAAATATTTTAATTGTGATATCTTTATCAATTTGAGTCTCATTTTATGATTGATTTTTATCTCAGGAGAAAGTAGAAGATTGTAGAAAGAAATGAGAAAAGAGAGAGAAGTTGGAAAGTAAAAAGGCAAGTGGAACAATCCTCTCGCTACAGCTAGAACATAATTCGCTGTAGCGAGGAAGGCACTTTGCCATAGCGAAGTCGCAATGTATACAAATTCCAGGGAGCTCCTAGCTATAGTGCCAGTAATAGCGAGATCAGCAAAAGTTTGGGTGCCTATAAGCTCTCGCTATAGCGAGAGTCACTCCTCTCCATAGCGAGATCGGTCTCTAAAACGCACAGCTTTGAATTGAGAGTTAAAAATGCGAAAAGAAGCTAGGGTTTCAGCATTCAGCAAAGGAGAGCCTCTTTTGGTCGACTGGGAGAGTGAGAAAACGCACAAGAGATGTTGGGGAAGCTGTATATTGATCGAGAAATCATTGATTTTGCCCAATATTCTTCTGATTAGGTGTTTCTACTCCATCTTCTCTTCTAGTTGAGGTATTTGTTGATATGTTTGCTGAGTTTATCTGTGGATTTCAAGCCATGAGTGACTAACTTTGTAATCCTTAAGGATTTTATGAACCTTTAAGCTTTGGAAGTTATTTCCTTTTCGATTATGTTGGATTATTGAAGATTTTAGTGCTTAATCTGAATTATGGTTCATTATATTGATTGGCCGCCTCTAGTTTGATTATGGGTTTTGTAGTTAGCCTTTGAAAGAAGGGAATTACTTATAGACCATTGATTAAGTAGCTTAGGATTAGATATAATCTAATTTGCACTTGAGATAGAGATATACTCAAGGGCCCTAGGTAGTTTAGATAAGATCTGAGCTTAATCGCATGTTAACTACTCATTTGAGACATCAAAGAGTTGAGTTGATATATGGGTTTGAGTAGATCGAAAGATATTTTTACTTAATTAGACCTTTGACTTTAAAATTAACATTAAGCTAATTAATTAAAAAAGGAAACGATGGACATTGTGCAAAAAAGAGATTAGAATTCTTAGGGTGTCTTTAATTGCTTATTTTTAATTAAAACCATTTTTCATTACTGTTAATTGCATTTAAATTAATTTTTACAAAAATTCAATCACAATTGGATCTACTTAACTAAAATGAATATAAGAAATCTAATGCCTACTCACTAATCGTATTGATTCTCTGAGGGAACGACCTTGACTCATCCTGTACTATTCCTATGACCCGTACACTTGTGGTGTCATCATTCTGGTGAGCATCAAGTTTTTGGGGCCATTGCCGGGGAATCAAGGCAATTGGTGAATAGAATTAGAGGACTTTGAGTAATTTTAGCTTAAGCACTTAGTTTCCTTTCATTTACTCTCTAGTTTACTTGCACTTTCATTTATTAGTTGCAGTAATTTTATTAGTAATTTCTCAGTTTATTACCTTTTAGTTTCTTTGATTTAGTTTGATTCTTGATCTGTGCTCCTTTGTTTTCATAGGCACATTAGTTTATGTCATCTAAATCCAGATCCAAGAGAACACCTAGAAAGACAAGGAGTTTGACGGATATTTTGGCTGAAGGGTCTGTGTTAATTCAACCTGAGAGTGGGGTAAACATTCCTGCTACAAATATGGCACATGAAGATAATCAGAATCTGACTATCAAGGATTTTGCAAGAAGAACCATGATAAATACTCAGCCTAGCATTGTAGTACCAGACTTTTAAACTGCTAATTTTGAGTTAAAGCCTGTGATGATCTTCATATTGTAGCTCAATGGACAATTTTTGGGTGAGAGGTTCGATGAAGATCCCAACTGTCACATTTTATCATTTTTGGGAATGTGTGTTCATTCAAGCAGAATGGGGTACCAAGAGATGTTATGAGACTTAGACTATTCCCACTCTCTCTACAAGGAAAGGCTAAGGAATGGTTATTGACTCTACTGGAGGGTTCAATTGATACTTGGCATAAGCTAAAGGCAAAGTTTAGAGCTCGTTTCATTCCAAACAATAGAATAGTGGATGGTCGTCGTGAGCTTATCAACTTCAAGCAAGCTTCAGATGAGCACTCGTATGTTGCATGGTAGAGATACAAATATTTACTTCGCCAATGCTTGAGCCATGGGATGGATAACTGTGCCATTGTTCAGAATTTCTGCACGCGTCTAACTCCATAAACTGATACAATGTTAGATGCTATTTTAAATGGCCATTGGGATGAAATGCCTGTAGATGATGTTGTTCAGGTATTGGACACATTATTTGAAAGCTATGTGCAAATAAGAGGTGATAGAAGGGTGAGTGCTAATGTTGCCAATACTCAAGAAGACTTCTCCATTCCACTTGCAACTATTCTCTCTGCTCTGAACAAGAGATTTGATATATTGGAATCTTAAGTGCAGCGAAGTCAATATATGAGTGTCTGTTTTACTCAAGTGGCTCCAACTACTTATGAAAATTGTGGGGATCTGCACTCAACAGATTATTGCCCCTTTGCATCGTCAGAATCAGTTAACTATGTAGGAAACTTTCTGAAGAATCATAATCCTTACTCAAACACCTACAACCCTACATGGCGTAATCACTCGAATTTTTCTTAAAAGAATGGTCCATCACTTAATCAGCCCTCATCTTCAGGAATAAGGCCAACTCAACCTTCTAGGTTCTCTCAAATGACAAGGCAAAATGTGCCTATTCAAGAGCCCAAAACTAATTTAGAGGAGGTTTTGGCTATGTTTATGACCATTCAAATCAAGAATAATGAAGAGCAAGCTAACATTAATGCAAGGGTATATTCATTTCTTAAGAATATAGAAGTGCAAATAGGGTAGTTAGCTTCCGCTGTGAACGCACTGTATCAAAGAGGCTTGCCAAGTGATACAATTCCTAATCCAAGGAGAGATGGCAAGGAAGAACATAAGGCTATCACTTTGAGAAGTGGTAAAGAGCTCCCTGAAGTATAAGCTCAAGTGAAGGAGCCAAACAAGGTGATTTTTAAGGGTCCATCAAGTGTTATTCAAATTGAAGATGAAGAACTTCAACAGGAAAAAGAGAAAAAGGCTGCTAGTTTGAATGCAAAAGATGAGGACAAGGAAGGGAAGTCTAAAGTGTAAAAGTTGAATACAACTGAAGAAAAGATAGTAGTGTATCCTAAAGTGGTGGCATTGCCTCTATTTCCACAGCGATTACAAAAGAAAATCCTTAATGAGTAGTATAAGAAGTTTTTGGATATGTTTAAGCAATTCCACATCCATATCCCCTTCTCTGAGGCTTTAGAGCAAATGCCTAAATATACTAAGTTCCTTAAGGATATGCTTAGCAAGAAGAAACGATTCACCGAATTTGCAATAGTAGTTTTGACAAAGAAGACTACTAATATCCTCAAATCCAATCTTTTAACCAAGTGTAAAGATCCTGGTTCTTTTTCTATCCCTTGCATGTTTAGGAACAAATTTGAGGGTCAAGCACTTTGTGATTTAGGATCTACTATAAACCTCATGCCATTATCTATTTTTAGAAAGCTACAATTAAGTGAGGCCAATCTAACAGCTGTCACTCTGCAATTAGCTGACAGAAGCTTTTCTTATCCATATAGGATCATCGAAGACGTGCTAGTGAAGGTTGGCCCTTTCATTTATCTTGATGATTTTATTGTGCTTGATATTGAAGAGGATAAATATATCCCATTAATAGTGAGGAGGCCATTTCTAGCTACTGGTAGAGTACTTGTTGATGTGGAAAATGGAGAAATTCTAATGAGGCTTAGAGATGAGCAAATCACCTTTAGTGCGGAGAAAGTTATGAAGCATCTGGATAGTGTAAAAGAATGCTCGAGGGTATCTATCATTGAGGAGGTAATTCAAGAAGAATTGAATTCTTTTGCTTTCACCGATCCTCTTGAAGCAGTACTTGTTGGTAAACAAAGTATAGAAAAGATAATGAAAATGGAAGTTGAGTACAAACTTAATGCATTTAGACCGGTGGCTAAGCAGAATGGGCAATTTGAATAATTGGAGTTGGCTTCATGAAAAGTCATGCGCTCCACTATCCATTGAGCAACCTCTAATCTTGGAGTTGAAACCTTTAACCGCATCTTAAATATGCTTATTTGGGGGAAGGAGAGACTTTACTAGTCATAGTCTCGTATGTATTAACATTTTTCCAAGAAAAATAACTACTGAAGTGTTAAAAGAGCACAAAAAGGCCATTGGTTAGACCATAGTCGATATAAATGGAATTAGTCCAGCCATTTGCATGCACAAAATTCTCTTAGAAGATGACCATAAGAAATCAGTAGAGAATCAAAGGCGATTGAATCTTATAATAAAAGAAGTAGTCAAGAAAGAGATTATCAAGTGGCTTGATATCGGTATTATCTATCCCATCTCGGATAGTGACTGGGTAAGTCCAATGCAATATGTCCCTAAGAAGGGAGGAATGACAGTGGTGAATAATGAGAAGGATGAAATGATTGCTATAAGAATAGTTATAGGTTGGAGAGTATGTATGGATTACAAGAAGTTAAACACCGCTACAAGAAAGGATCATTTCTCGCTTCCATTCATCAATCAGATGTTAGATTGTCTAGCAAGAAAAGAATTTTTTTGTTTCTTAGATGGCTATTCTGGTTACAATCAAATTACAATCGCTCTTGAGGATCAAGAAAAAACTACTTTCACATTTCCATATGGAACTTTTGCATTTAGACGAATGCCTTTTGGATTGTGTAATTCTCCTGCTACATTTCAAAGATATATGATGTCAATTTTCTCTAACATGATTGAACATATTATGGAAGTCTTTATGGATAACTTTTCCTTATTTGGTGTCACTTTTGAAGAATGTTTGGATAATTTGACACGAGTTTTGAAAAGATATGAGGATACCAATTTAGTTCTCAATTGGGAAAAGTGTCACTACGTGGTTTGTGAAGGGATAGTGCTGGGGCACAAGGTGTCAAAAAGAGGATTAGAGGTATATCGGGCTAAGGTTTCAGTTATTGAACAATTACCACCACTTACCAATGTGAAAACTGTTCGAAGTTTCTTGGGACATGTTGGGTTCTATCGAAGATTTATCAAGGATTTCTCAAAGATAGCGAAGCCTTTATCTCAATTGCTTGAAAATGATACCCCATTCAAGTTTGATGCAAGTTGCTTGAAAGCTTTTAAAGAGCTTAAGCAAAGACTGATCACAGCACCAATTATAGTGGCTCTTAACTGGTCACTACCCTTTGAGGTTATA
Source organism: Erythrophleum fordii (assembly GCA_032878935.1). Taxonomy (NCBI): domain Eukaryota; kingdom Viridiplantae; phylum Streptophyta; class Magnoliopsida; order Fabales; family Fabaceae; genus Erythrophleum; species Erythrophleum fordii. Next base: position 13,994,851 of record JAVQMF010000047.1, on the reverse strand, counting down.
TGTGATGCAAGCGATTATGCGGTTGGAGCTGTGCTTGGCCAGAGACATGGGAAGATCTTTCATTCCATTTATTATGCAAGTAAAACTCTAGCTGGAGCACAGGTAAATTACTCAATTACTGAAAAAGAAATGCTTGCTGTTGTTTTTGCTTTTGAGAAATTTAGAGTGTATTTGATGGACACTAGAGTCATAGTTCATACTAATCATGCTACTATAAGATATTTGTTGTGTAAGAAAGAATCTAAACTTAGGTTCATTAGATGGGTTTTATTATTGCAAGAATTTGATGTGTAGATTACTGATAGGAAAGGAAGTAAAAACTAAGTTGCTGATCACTTATCTAAGTTTGTGAATAATTCTAAATGTGTGGATGATTTATTGATTAATGAGAGTTTTCCTGATGAGTCTGTATTTGCTGTGAATAGTGTGTTTGTACCTTGGTATGCTAATTATACCAATTACTTAGTTAGTGGTATTGTGCCTGATGAATTAAAATCTTATTAAAAGAAAAACATTTTGCATGATGTGAAGTGGTTTGTGTGGGATGAACCTTTTTTGTATAAGAAGTGTGCTGACCAAATTTTGAGAAAGTGTGTGCCTCAAATTGAACAAAATGATATTTTGTATGCTTGTCATGCTGCTCCTTATGGTGGTCATTTTAGTGGCCAACTTACTGCATACAAAGTGTTACAATTTGGATATTATTGGCCTACATTATTTAAAGGTGCTCACTAATTTGTTTGTCGTTGTGATGCATGTCAGAGAGCAGATAACATCTCAAGGAGGTATGAAATGCCCCAATCTGGTATTCTTGAGGTAAAATTGTTTGATGTGTGGGGCATTGATTTTATGGGGCCTTTTATTTCATCTAGGAGCCATCAATATATATTGGTCGCTATTGAGTATGTGAGTAAGTGGGTTGAGGCTATAGCTTGTCATTCTAATGATGCTAATACGGTGGTACAATTTTTGAAAAAAAAAATATTTTTACTCGATTTAGCACACTTAGGGCAATCATTAGTGATGAGGGGACTCATTTTAACAATAATTTGTTCAAAGGTTTGCTTGCAAAATATGGAGTCACCTATAAAATTGCATTAGCATATCACTCTCAAACCAACGGGTTGTGTGAAGTGTCCAATAGAGAAATAAAAAGAAATTTGGAAAAAATTGTGAGTCCACTAGAAAAGATTGGGCAGATAAGCTCGATGATGCTTTATGGGCATATAAGACAGCTTTTAAATCTCCAATAGGTATGTCTCCCTATCAATTGGTTTTTGGCAAAGCTTGTCATTTACCCATTGAGCTAGAGTATGAAGCATTTTGGGCTGTAAAGAAATTGAATTTTGATATGGATAAAGTGGGTGAGAAAAGACTAATGTAACTAAATGAGTTAGATGAGTTTAGATTGCAGGCTTTTGAGAGTTCTAGAATTTACAAGGAAAGGACCAAAAGAATTTATGATAGACACATCTTACCAAGAAAGTTTGAACCTAGAGACCTTGTGTTGCTTTATAATTCTTGTTTGAAGTTGTTTCCAGGTAAGTTGAGATCCAGGTGGTCTGGTCCGTTCAAGGTGGTCTCTGTGATACCTTATGGAACTATTAAAGTTAAAGATGAGAAGTTAGCTAGGAGATCAATTTAAAGTAAATGGCTAAAGGCTTAAATATTATTTAGGTGGTGAGATAGACCGGCAGACAACGGTCTATAGCTTCGCTCAATCTCCTTGATTGGCTGACAAAGTCTGGCTGAAGACTATAAACCAAGCGCTACTTGGGAGGCAACCCAATTTTTCTTCTTGTTCTTATGCTTGAGTATGATGTTCTTTTTGTCTTTAGTTTGATTTTTTTTTTCTTTGTGTGTTTTGTAGGTTCAGTGTTGGTGTTGAAACTTTGGATATTAGAGAACAAGCTGTTGGCAGGAAAGGACAAGTCTAGTCATGACTTTCAGGGAGTTTCTACTTATTGATTTGAATTATATATCAGTATTCTAGTAATATTGATTATTTGATTATGCTTGGTTAAATTTTGATGGCAATAGGTTGCATAATTGCATGATAGGAGGTATAATTAGGGTTAGAGAGCACTTATTGGTACACTTATGTGGGGGGTAAAAAAATAAAAAAATAAAAAAAATTTCGCTATGGCGAGGAGTCCATCTCGCCATGGCGAGGCTGCTTGTTCTGCGGTTAGTACAAAGTCTAAAGGGCATTTCGCGATAGCCAAGCTATGGCGAATCAAAAGTGTCGGGAAATTTTTCTTTTCAAGTTTCCTTGCTATTGCGACGTTGCCAACTTGCTATAGCAAATGCAGTATGCTCATGGACCAGTACAAGCACCAGAGAGTTTCTTGCTATAGCCTAACTATAGCGAGATTCGTCAGCTACCACGAATTATCCAAGTATGCTCGCCATTGTGAGAGGAACTTTCACCATTGCAAAGCCAGCACCTCTGCACTTGGTACTTCTTCTAGAGAAGCCCTCACTATTGCCTACGCAATAGCGAGGCCTCTGCCCATAAAAAAGGGAAAAAAATTTAATTAGTCTAATAAATAAATAAACATCAAATTTCCCCATTTTCTGTTGTCTTTTCTCGTTCTCGCTACTCCTTGCTATTGTGTCTTTGTGCCCCCAACCCTTTCCTCCATTCTTTTGCTAGATTTCTCGCCTTCCATGCTCCCATTCCCCTCGTGCTTCACTGTCCTTGCATCAGGTATGTGTTCAACCCATTTATTTTCTCAGTCGCTACCTTTCTATTTGTTTTTATGGTCATTAGGGCTGAGACTTTTTCTCGCATTTATCTATGTAATTAGGGGTCAATAAGTCAGTTTTTCTAGTTGCATTCTGTTGGTCGACTATTTCTGTGCAGGAAGTTCTCATTAATTTGGTTTTCTTCTGTCTAAATCAGCATTTCCAGAAAATTGTTCGTTCTCGCTATAGCAAGAATAAACTTGCTATAGCGAGTTTGAGCGTTTTCCAGATTTTACTATTCCTTTTCTAGGTGCTTCCTACTTTGTTTGCTTTAATGTTCTTTTCCCTTAACACCTTATTTGCTCCTAGAGGTTCATTTCCATATTATAAGCATGTCATATTCATTTGATTTACAATTTTTTTTTCCTTTTCATCACTATGCATGTAGATATCCCATTTGCCCCTGCTTGTTCTGTGGTTTGTTATAGCTGCTGACAATGGTTTCTTTTTTATTGTTATTTGGATTTCATAGTTTATAGCTCCCAAAAAGTAGACAAAGGCTGTTGAAGTATCTTCCTCGAAGCAAAAGAAGAAATCTTACGACAAGGATCGGTTTACTTCTTCCAGAGCTGAATTCCATTTTGAGTGGCTATTTTATGACTGGGGGGTAGTTCAAGATCAATACTATGAGCCCTACATTTTAGATCTCACCTACAGTGACTTTGAATGGCATGGACTGCAAGGTTTCACTAAAAAGTCGGTGAATTGAATTCCTCTGATGATCCAAGAGCTGTATGCCAATTTTGAAGACACCGAGGAGGATGAGGATGAATACTATTGCCGCTCTGCTTGGATACGAATAAATGAGAAGGTCATTCAAGACTTTTATGACTTACTCGACGTCCCAAAATGTCCCTTCAAGGCATACTTGGCTAATCAGCAGTCTATACCCTGGTAAGAAGTAGAGATGACCATTGCAAATGAAGGACGAGTAAGGCTGGTTAATAAGTGTATCCAGTCAACCAACTGAATAAGCCTGCTCGGTATTGACTACAATTCATCACGAACAACATTTTGACGAGTTCTCATGGGTCCAACATGATCCAAGAACGGGCTGTGTTAACTTGGTGATTTATGACAAGGTAGCGGGTGAATATTCCTCATCTTATATTCCTCAATTTCAAGCAAGTGGTAAGGTCAGATAGGGCAAGCTTGGCATTCCCTCACATGCTTACGGAGTTACTCACAATAGGGGGAAGCCGAGTCTCCAAAAATGATGCTCAGTTCAAGCCAAAGGGGCCTTTTAAATATGATAGCATGAAGGATAAGCCAGGAAGACCCCACAGACATCCGGCCCTAGCATAAGCACAGCCTGCAGCATCTCCACCTCCTCTACAATAGCCAGTGGGTACTCCAGAGCTGATGATGCAAGATGCACCACCTCAAATTCAGTTTGAAGGCTGGGTGAGGGAGTCCATTAATAGGCTCGAGGGGCATGTCTTGTCAATGAAGGATCAGCTGCAAATGCTCGTGGATTATCTGATGCCTGCCCCTCCACCTCCACCTCCACCTCTACCTTCAGAGGTTCCTCAGTCCTCGGTCATTGATCTTCCACATGGCCCTGCATCGCAGGATATGTCGGGGCCCTTTGACTCATAGCACTTTTTTATTATTTGCATGCTCCTTCCTATTTCTCTACTTTACATTTTGGATAACTGTATATCATAATGCTTTTTGATTATGCACTTGCTAGTTTTCTACTTGATGTCTTTTATCTAACACCAACTTATAGTTTGTTGCATGATCCCTGTATATTTTTTTGGCCTATCAGATATAGGAGTTATTCATGCACATCCCTCTCTTCCTTACCTTTTCATATCAGGGGAGTCTCGTTTCTTTCTTTCTACTTACATCTCTTACCTCTGCCCCTAATTTACTTCTACTTTTCTGATTCTACTATCTCTTCTTTCACACATTGCGGACAATGTTATCATTAAGTGTAGGGAAAAGGTAAATATAGGCTAGGTAGACATATAGTTTTAAACAATAAGGAGAATTAAATAATCAGTCCACCATAATGCCCCCAATTTTAACCAGATTTAGCCCCCTTGCTTTAGATGAATACTAAACAATGAATGTGGGGGTTAGGCAAACTTGAAATGAACAAAGTAAGTAACGTAGTTGTAGTATGCACTCATAATAGAAGCACTTCTCAGCAAGACGATTATTGAAGTAATTCAAGCTTTTGCTTTAGTTAGCTCCCATTTATTTTTTTAGATCTCTCTAAATTTATCTGCTTCTTATGGATATTTGATTGTCATTTGAGAGGGATAAAAAAAATGAAATACAGATATATCTCTACTCCAGTGGTTGAAATCACTTAGTAACCAGGAGTTTGCACCAAAAAGTGTGAACTTTCATGTCAAACAGTGGTGAAACTAAGAGTATGCTAGTGAGCACTATGAGGATTTCCTTAATCTGAGTAACCGGGTGGCTTCATAATTAATGCTTCCATTTGCATAAAAAAGATCAAGAGAATTGAGGAGGAGAAATAAAAAAAAAAAAAGAGAAGAATGAGAATGATTGTGTTGAGAGTAGTACTCTGTGAACAATAAAGACCTCTCTTAATGAATTCTGACGATTGAAGTTAGAGTAGATAATTGGATTGGGTCTTAAAAGTACATTAAGGGTATATTGAAGATTATTTAATTACTTCTTAAAAATCTATCTGTGGAACACACACACACTTTAGAAATTAGGAGGGTGTTGCTATGAGTACATTGGTTTCGAAATTCAATTTGAGTTTTGCTAAGCTTTTGCTTCTGACACTTTTATCATTCTAAGTATGGAGAAGTCTGAAATTTTGGTTGATTGGGTGTTTGTTGTGAAAAAGAAGTAGTTAACAATCACATTGATTGATAGTTTCTAGAAATTGCTTGAGGACAAACAAGAATCTAAGTGTAGGAGACTTAATGAATTCTAACGATTGAAGTTAGAGTAGATAATTGGATTGGGTCTTAAAAGTACATTAAGGGTATATTGAAGATTATTTAATTGCTTCTTAAAAATCTATCTGTGGAACACACACACACTTTAGAAATTAGGAGGGTGTTGCTATGAGTACATTGGTTTCGAAATTCAATTTGAGTTTTGTTAAGCTTCTGCTTCTGACATTTGTTTCATTCTAAGTATGGAGGAGTCTGAAATTTTGGTTGATTGGGTGTTTGTTGTGGAAAAGAAGTAGTTAACAATCACATTGATTGATAGTTTCTAGAAATTGCTTGAGGACAAGCAAGGATCTAAGTGTAGGAGAGTTTGATGACTCCCTAATTTTATGTGAGGAAGGGTTATATTTTATGATAAATTAGGGAGGCAAAATACTTTTCTCTTTACTAATATGGCTAAATTTGTATTCAATCAAACAAATTAAAGAAAATGTTTTAATTGCGATATCTTTATCAGTTTGAGCCTCATTTTATGATTGATTTTTATCTCAGGAGAAAGTAGAAGATTGTAGAAAGAAATGAGAAAAGAGAGAGAAGCTGAAAAGTAAAAAGGCAAGTGGAACAATCCTCTCGCTACAGCTAGAACATAATTTATTGTAGCAAGGATGCGCTTTTGCTGTAGCGAAATCGCAATGTATACAAATTCTAGGGAGCTCCTAGCTATAGTGCCAGTAATAGCGAGATCAGCAGAAGTTTGGGCGCCTATAAGCTCTCGCTATAGCGAGAGTCACTCCTCTCCATAGCGAGATCGGTCTCTAAAACGCACAGCTTTGAATTAAGAGTTAAAAATGCAAAAAGAAGCTAGGGTTTCAGCATTCAGCAAAGGAGAGCCTCTTTTGGTCGACTGGGAGAGTGAGAAAACGCACAAGAGATGTTGGGGAAGCTTTATATTGATCGAGAAATAATTGATTTTGCCCAATATTCTTCTGATTAGGTGTTTCTACTCCATCTTCTCTTCCAGTTGAGGTATTTGTTGATATGTTTGCTGAGTTTATCTGTGGATTTCAAGCCATGAGTGACTAACTTTGTAATCCTTAAGGATTCTATGAACCTTTAAGCTTTGGAAGTTATTTCCTTTTCGATTATGTTGGATTATTGAAGATTTTAGTAATTAATCTGAATTATGGTTCATTCTATTGATTAGCCGCCTCTAGTTTGATTATGGGTTTGTAGTTAGCCTTTGAAAGAAGGGAATTACTTATAGACCATTGATTAAGCAGCTTAGGATTAGATATAATCTAATTTGCACTTGAGATCGAGATATACTCAAGGGCTCTAGGTAATTTAGATAAGGTTTGAGTTTAATCGCATGTTAACTACTCATTTAAGACATTAAAGAGTTGAGTTAATATATGGGTTTGAATGGATCGAAAGATATTTTTACCTAATTAGACCCTTGACTCTAAAATTGACATTAATCCAATTAATTAAAAAGGGAAATAATAAACATTGTGTAAAAAGGGAATTAGAATTCTTAAGGTGTCTTTAATTGCTTATTTTTGATTAAAACCATTTTTCATTACTGTTAATTGCATTTGGATTAATTTTCACAAAAATTCAATCACAACTGGATCTGCTTAACTAAAATGAATATAAGAAATCTAATGCCTACTCACTAATCGTATTGATTCTTTGAAGGAATGACCTTAACTTATCCCATACTATTCCTACGACCCGTACACTTGCAATGTCTTCATTCTGGTGAGCATCATTTACTAATGATTATTGAGATGCCGCTCATGTTCAAACAGCCTAGGACTCAGACACGAGTATTCTTTTTATTACATTAACCTATTAAATAGAATTTTGATTATTTTCTTTTCTTTTTGGGGTTACTTTTATAATGGAGTTTTAATAATATATAATGAAGTAGATTTAGATGTAATTTTTTATATTTTTATTATTCAATTCTTCAATAAAATTATAATATATATAAAAAGCTTCTTAAAAAATTTAATTATGTGAGAGTTATAAAAATTATACATTTATTTGTAAAAACTATAATGTTATTATTAAAAAATTATATACTTGTTATATTTTAATTAAAAATTTACTAACGTATAAAAAACTATGTATGAATATTTTCGATATAAATTTCATTCACTCAAAGCACTCATAGAACCTAAAATGTGAGTGAATTTCAGCGCTTGCTCTTTAATAGTTGTGTTTTAGGTATAAATCAAAGGTCAAGAATGCTGTCGTATGAGGGATTTTTCTCACATAACTTGACAAACTCTTAGTACTAATTTCTCACTAATGAATGGGTTTTTCTAATAATTAACTCGGTTTGTTGGTGAGATTTGTTTCATGCATTTTAACGGTAACGGAAGTGGTGTTATTATACTAGTGTCTCTTTCAAGAGAGAAGTTATTCCGCTTCTTAAGCAGAGAAGGGTTTGAAAGGTGAGCTGCATTTTGTATATGCAAGAAATAGAAACAAAAACTTTCAAACCCTATTTAGATTCTATTCACTTGTTTCTAATGCTTGTTGTAGATAAAGATAAAGAAAGGTTTGAAATATAATTAATAAGATAAAAGAATGCTTAAACTATCATTTCAACCCCGTAATCTATTTGTTTGAATTTGGTCCGCTTTTTGTTTTAATTTAAGTTTTTAATTGGTATCATATATAAATTCATCCTTTAACTTTATTTGCATTTTTAAAAATCGTACCTTATTTTTTTTTTAGTGTTAGAAAAAAGTTCTTTAATAGATATAACGGAAAATGAACAATATAACACAAATAAAAAATTAAGGACACAAATTAAAACAAATAAATAAATTAATTAAGGAATCAAAATGATAGTAAATCTTAATTAAAGGTCCTCATTTAACTCTTTGCTGTTGAGTAATAAGTCAAGAAATAGCAATTGCTAACTTTGGGGTTGCTTTATGAGAATAACTATATTACCAATCAATCACAAAGCATATAGGCATTCAAGATCTATTACATTCCAAGGCATCAAGATGACACAATACTCAAAACTTAAAAAGAATGGAAGGTGGAAATTAGATGGGAGACATGATATACGCATGCTTTGAAATACTGAGAATATAGAATTAAAAAAATTCTCTAAAAGGTAAAAAATAATTGAAAAAATTGTTAAAACAATAAATTAAAAAGAATACATCTTGGAGATATTTTCTCAATTGGTTTTCGATTTCAATAAAGAATATAATTGAAATAGGAAGAAAAAATAATTTTAGAAATAGAAAATAACTGTAATATCTATATTTTTAGTGATTAAGTAATGATTAGTAAATAATGTTAAATAATAATTAAGTAATAATTATAAAGATAAAATAGACATTATACATAAATCTTCTTTTCTCTCCTACTTTCCTTTGTCATCTTAAACGGGGCCTAAGTTTTAGATTATTCCTTTCTTGCAATGAAAAAAGGTTTTACTAAGTTTATAGGTCTTTTTATTTCATATATATTACCAAAAAAATATACATTTCTCTAGTAGATTTGATAATTTTAAAAAAATTAATTATTTAATTTGATATCTATAATTTATTTTTTTGAAATAAGTCCATATAATTGTAATTCATTTCAAGATTAATCCCTATACTTGACAATCATTAAGCTCCTACTCTCTACAGATGTCACATGGCTTAACGATGTCGGAAATTTATTGAGGTGGCATAATAGCATGAAGAGTTGGCTGCCACATAAGCTTTTACCCATGACATGGCATGACACTTGGACAAGAGATTCAAAACGCATAGCAGCAAGGCTCCACGCATGGCAGCAAGGTCACGCACAGCAAAACGCTCAGAACACAGGGACAAAGCTTAACGCAGCTATCAAGAGCGGATATGGCAAGTTCGAGCGGAAGAAACCCCCTGTGAATATCAGCACCATTGGCCTTGTCAACCACGGCAAAACCACTCTTACCGCTGCTCTCACCTTCGCCTTAGCGGCTTTGGGAAACAGTGCCCGCAAGAAGCATGACGAAATGGACGCTACCCCAGAAGAGCGAGCTCCTGGAATCACCATTAATACTACCGCCGTCAAGTACGAGACTGAGAATCGCCATTATGCCCACCCAGACTGTCCCGCAGACTAAGGAGCATATTCTTTTGGCTAAGCGAGTGTTCCAAATATGCACGTGTTTCTAAACAAACAAGACCAGGTTGATGAAGAGGAGCTTCTACAGCTTGTGGAATTAGAGGTTCGTGAACTTCTTTCGCCTTACGAATTCCCCAGTGATGATGGCGAATAATCCTGCCATTAAACCCGGAGATAAGCAATGGATCAACAAAATTTATGAACTTATGGATTCTTTGGCTAGCAACATACCAATTCCTTAGCGTCATGATCTTCCCTTCTTGTTCACATTGAAGACGTGTTTTCAATCACAAGTCGTGGGCCTGTGGCCAAAGGCCGCGTTAAGAGAGGTACTTAAGATTGGAGATACCGTAGATATTGTTGGCGTAAGGGAGCTAGAAACACAATCGTCACTGGGGTAGAAATGCTCAGAAAATTCTTGATAAGGCCATGGCTGGGGATAACGTGGGGTTTGCTGTGCGTGGAGCCTTCCTGCTCTCCGATTTGAATCCCAGTGTCATGCCATGTCATGAGTAGAAGCTTATGTGGTAGCCAACTCTACAGGCTGTTAACAAATTTCTGACACTGTTAAACTATGTGGCACTTCTAAGACGTAAGACTTTAATATTTGTAAGATATAAGGATTAATTCTGAAACAATTTAAAATTACAGGGATTTGTTTAAAGAAAATAAATTATCAGGATCAAATTAAAATTTGATATAAATTATAGGGATTAAATAATTAATTTTTTCTAATTTTATTGACTCCGTAGATACTCTTTAAACCGAGAATCAAATTTAAAAAGTTAATCATATTAATTTACTCAAATTTATTGTTTGCATTTTGGGTTGAAAAAAGAAAACAAATGGCAAACGTGTCAATATGGTGGCAGTCTATAATGTCAGGCTTACAAAGTTCAAGGTTTTCAGTGCATTGACCAACAGACAAGCAACATGTAGTTAATGCACTGAAAATTTTAAAGGAAAATTTTAATTAGACACCTTGAATTTAAATTTTTTTTTTTTTAAATTTGATTGTAACTTTGAAAACATCTCATTATAATTTTCAAAAGATTAAATTATAAGTAGTTGTAAAAAAATCCTTATCTGTACATTTTGTTAACTTAAAGTATTCACTGGACTTTTACCAAATTTCAATGTACTGTATGAAAAATTTCATCATGAAGCGCATCTCCCTCTGTGCCCTTTCCCGGTGATCTCCCCGCATGTGCCGCGAGCAACATATAATGATTTATGAAAATGAGTGATACAGCTTTGGAAATTCCTTTTTGAGTAATTTACCAAAAAGTTTTACTTTCCAACAGATAAATAAGAGGAAATATAATACGAGTTTTTATTCAAGTAACAAACGATTAAAACGAGAATCTCAAAATGTACTAAAAAAAGAGTCAATTTTTAAAATATAAAACTGTGGATAAAATTACTTTTCTCTCTTTTTGCAAAATTTAGTTGCAACATTAAATTTATCTATATGTGATAAGCAAGCGAAGACAATTTTATATAGTGGTAATGAAATAATGAAAACTTTTGCATTATTTTCCAATTTTTTAAATTGAAAAGATATAATAGAACAATAAAGAAATAGTAACAAAAATAATTAAAATAGATAGTGTTCCCAACTGAATTATCCTAAAAAGTATATTTAATATTTCATATTAATTCAAAAAGTATTTTTTTTTATTTCAAATAAAATTATAAACTTGAAAAATATTCCAAATAAATCCCAAACCCAACTCCATTAGCTCCACCGTTAAGTATGATATGTGTAACACCATATATTTTTAGCTCATATCACAACATTCACATGCTTCACATTCATAATTCCCATGAAAGAGCAAGAAAGGGGAGTTAAAATAATACATTTTCTTGTGTTTGTGTTGCGTCGTGTATAAAAATTTTATTCAATGTCACGTGTACCGTGTGAGCTCATACTATATATTCTCATATTTAATTACATGAATACAACTTATTTACATCATAAAATGTGGCCCACAACTCATGGAATTCAAAGGGAAGCTTAAAATACTCAAGTATATTTTCAGCCAGAATTTGACTCTTTTCTGACCAAATTTTGAAAAATCATAACTAATTCTAAAAAAAAATCAAAATCATGTATTCTTGGCCATTTTGGAAAGCGACAGATGTCTACTTCATACTAAAAATATATCGAGACTATAACATCCATCACAGAAGATGTTTGATATTTGAAAAGATCTAAAGGTCAAATTATCCATTGGTGTTGTCACGGATTTCTGTAGTAAACTTTGAAAATGTCTAATTAATTCTAAAAATCCAATCCATGTAAATGATACCAATATGGAAAGCTGTGAATGTTAGCTAGAGGGAAAAAATAACTCCAGACTAGTTCAAGTAGCTCAGACCTTAGAATTCAATGGAACAATAATAGAGGTCGACTGGAATCCCTAATACTGGACAGAATTTTTAAAAATTCATATTTGACTCTCTAGATATCCAAAGGAGGTACTTCTAGTTGAAATATGTCACTGGAAATGTCTAGTTTCTCTATATAAAATTATGTAGCAATTGGACATCATTTGACATGTGTGATAGATTTCATTTTTGGACTAGTATGAACAGTGACATTACCAAAACTAGAAAATTTCCCAACTTTGAAAATTCATCAAATATTCTGCAGACCTTTGAAAATTTTGTTCTTTAGCTTCCTAAAAATCCCTCAATAAGTTCTAATTGCATATCAAATCTCAGATCAAGAATAGCTCATTCGGACAAAAAGTGACATAGGATTCTAAATTGGTCAATTTTAACTCCATATGGGATACCAAATTGTCCAAATGGCTTTCCTTGGGGTTTGACACCTCTTGGGCAAGTCTAAAAGCATAAAAAAGACTTGTATAAGCTACCCAAATGGTCCCAAACTCCCTGCATTTCATTTTGGCCATTTCATCTACACTTATACACATTTCCATCAAACCATCAATGAAGCTAGTTTGCCATCACATACTCAATTTACATTCTAATAGCTATATAACATATTCTCTCATTCATACATGACATATTATTATAATTACATGTGTTCATGACATCATAATACATATACATCCATGGATTACATCATTTGCCAATTGTATGGTTTCAAAGTAACAAAATTCAAGCACTTTGTTGTCATACTCTCATCTTCAAGGTGATTGACTTCTATTACCTTGCTCTCTTAGTCCACCTAGCATGTTAGGATATTGGAGAGGAAGGAATGAGATTCAAAGAATTCTAATAGCTCATCTCCCATTCAATTATACATAATGGATGAAAACAAGTCTTATAAATGCATGTATGGTCATGTTGACATGTGCAAACATTCAAGAGCATCCTTAGCATTTGAAAAAGTCACACATAGCATACAACGGCTTGCCAAGCAAGTGGATTGACCTCACCCAATTTCTCATGGATATTGGACTTACCTCACCCATTCTTTAAGAGATTCTTGGATTCAACCATGCTCTTGGTAGCCCACTTTGCTTTGGGAGACTCTTTACTTTGTCTAAACCAATCTTAAGGGTTCTTGACTCATCCTCACCATAGCTAAGGGTTTTTGGCCTCACCACCCTCATGCAAACCCAAGCACACATTATAATATCATTTAGAAACATAATATGTCATCATAAAACCATGGCATATAAAATCATGCTAGCATACTTTTCATGGCTTGAAAATACACGTATACACATTCTAAGACAAGCTAAGCACACATCCATTTATGAGAGAAGGTGGAGAGAGCTACCTTGCTAGCATTTGTACACTTTTTTCTTAAGTCTTGAATCCTCTCCCTTGACCTCACACATCCAACAAAGTGGAGATCATTACTCTTGGCCTAAATACATCATATGGAAGCCAATTAGGTTCATGGAATTAATTCTAAGGCCACACAACTTGCTTAAACTCTAGCTTGACCTATAAACCCCTTTATGGTTCCATAATGCACTTAATGAAGCAACCTTTGGGAAACATCATCTTGGCTCCATTCTCTCCATCTATTTATGATTCTTGACTCTATTTAAACCTCTTGGAGTCATTACACAATCAATTCTAGGAGTCTAGCTAGGTGTTGCTTCTTTAAGCCATATTATGGAACATATAAGGCCATCTCACTATCTATAGTTTCTAAAATTTTTCCAAGGCTTTCACTCATATTCTCCCATCATACATGATGCAAAACTAAGCTTAGAAGGAATTAAAACACTCCTTAGGTGCATGAACTCTTCTTGGTCGAAGCTATGCTTCCATAAGGCACCAATGGAGTTTCCTTGCTTTCTTTGATGGGAGAATCATGTAAGAAGCTCTCTTGGTGTCTTAGAAAGTCATATGAATATTTAAACATTATAAAATATGGTTAGGGTTCATGATAGAGTTCAAGGTGCAATCAAAACCTTGACTTTCATAACTTGCATTCTAAAGCTTCCTTTTCAATTCTAGTTGTATATTCTTAATCCTCACACTCCATAACCTTTGGTTCCATCAAGAACACATAAAGAAAAACTCTCCTCCTCACTTTCTCTCTCTAGACCTAAGCTTAAATGGCTTGGAAACACAAGATTTTGCAAATGTTTAAAGTAAAGTCTTACCTTAAAACAGAGCTCTCTTCGCGTAAATTATTTTTACCAATTGATTTCTTAAAAAGAGTTCCTTTTTGGCTTAGGTTAAGCCTAAATCTTCAATTTTTCAAGAAAAGAAAACTACCATAAGAGAGCTCTTAGAGAGAGGAACAACTTTTTTAACTGGCGCAGGATGAAACAGGGCCATTTACTTACCTAAACAGAAGCTTAAATTTCTTCTCTCTCTCTCCCCTCTTAATGTCACACCATTGCTGTCCCTTTTTCTACAAATGGAAGCTTGGAGAAGGAGATGAGGTGTAATCTTACTTAAGAAGCCTCTTTTACAATTTTTTAAAATGACTATTTTACCCCTATGCGCCTATTTGCTCCGTTTAGACTCATTTTAACTCCTGTTTGAGAACCGTCTTTTCTATCATAAAATTTAAATTTCCAATTAAATAAAATGCCTTTAGAATCACTTAAATCGGAGTTAAAACCTTCTCAAACGAATCAGTTAAAGTTTAGGTCAACCGACGTTAGAAAACGTCCACTGGAGGGGCTTTAGCTGTCTCGGGGCTTCCCATAGTTTTTAGGGCCTCTGAGAACCCTGAACAACTCAAAAATTTCATTTAAGAAGCCCTTTCATATGAATTCTAAAATTTACTTAAAATTACGAAAATGTCGTTATGTTTCGTAAGTTTTTTGTAAAAAATTTTTCCTTCATTCTAGCTCTGTTTTTCTTTCTGTTTGAGCCTGGGATTCTCATTTTTAGGAGTTTAGAATGCTTCTTAAATTTTTTGGGACCTTAACTACATCATTTCGGGGGACTTCCTTTTGTATTCAGTGAGTTTTGTTTGTTGACAGAGAAATCGTACATTACGTTTCTCACGTTTTCTCTCGTTATCAATGAATCAGATGTTACAATATGGCTTGCTGAGATAACTGTATTAATAATATTTCATATTAAGGCATTTGGTGATAGTATTTTTCAAAGATATGAGTTTTTAAAGGTCATTAGGCTTTTTCTTTTTGGTTAGTGCACTTTTTTCTTTTTGGAATATTATGGTTTTATTTTATACTTTGAAGAATGCATATAAAGGGGGTGAATAAGTATTTTTGTATAAATTAAAATAACTAGCTGAATTTTTAAACTAATATGCAAAATCAAAGATCTTGTAAATAAACAAAGATCTTGTTGACATGATATTATAAAATATAAATAAGCAGTTAAATATCAAGAAGATAAAATATGACCTTGTCAACAAGGTTTTTAAATAGAATATAATGACAGTAAGTAAAAGTTGAGAGATAGAGGAAATACATATGATGTATCTTCATTTGGTCCTTTTAACTTGCATCCAATCCCCTTGTAAACACTAAAGGATTTTCACTATTTAATCGGAGTACATAGCTGCAAGTAGCTAGATTTTTAAACTCACTTAGAACTTTTTACAAATGATTTCATAACTTACACACAAACAGACTCTCTTCTATAAAAAAAGATTTACACAGAATAAATATAAGATTTTAGCGACCCTTATTGATCAAGGGTTTACAAGTATACTCTTAGACTGACTTTTAAATAGTAAGATAAACCTAACACTTGGCAAAGATGAAGCTTATAGTGAAGAAAATAAGGAGGACTATAACAAATTATTGAAAGAAATAGATTTTGTATTTTTTCAGTCGCTTCTCTATTATGCACTTCTTTTTCTTTTACAAACCTTCAATTTTCTAGTCATTGTGAAATAGTTCCAAATTTGTTCATTGAGCAGCTAGGCCATCATGGTTTTTAAGTAGCCTTGAAAGAGTAAAGTAGCTATTCTTTTTTGGTTGGCTTTAGAAGATTTTTCATACTAGTAGACCACCATTTATATTTTCTTTCATGGTTTTGTACATAATGAGCATGTCTAGTAGAGATGTGCCATAGAGTAGCTTCTCCAATCATCTTATCCTTATTAATGCTCATTAATGCATTTAAAAATTAAAAAAACAAAATGGAGCAAGATTGACTTTTGCTTTAACAAAAGTCAGCTAGCAAAGATGATAAATAAGCACAATAGAATATGACTTTTTGTTTTTAGCAATAGGACAAAGATTTAAAGAGAGGAAATGGTTAAACATATGAGCTCTCGTATTTTCTGCATATATAAAAATGGCTTTTATCTAAACATGGACTTTTATAATCATCAAACACAAAGAGGGTCGAGAGATCACTAAGCCAATAATTTCTCTTTTTTGATGATGATAAAACCAAAGTGATAAAAGTTCTAAAAAAATTACAGATACAATATGGGCTCCCCTCAAAGTTTGCTCCCCTTCAATTATATAAGCTTTATGCACATACTAAAGCATAAAGGCAAAAAGATAAGCAAATAGTTAATGATATCATCTAATCACTACTTGTACAGAATGCATATACATATATAGATATATATATATCTAGTCAACAAGGTATGAACATTATTGATAAAATTCATTAAACTTAACTTGTACAGATTACCTTACAAGGTATAAACTTTGTTAACAACTTGAAAGTGTAAAACAATAATTTTCTCTCCCCTTTTTTATCAATAACAAAAAGGATAAAAAAAGAACATGAAAGATAATAATAATAAATATAATATAATATAATATAATATAACATCATTCAACAAGATATCAGTACCATATAATAAAACAGTAATTATACAGTAAATGTTCAATAAGGAAGAAGTAATATCTATAAAAACAAAAGGAAGAACAAACAAGCTAAGGTAGTAAAAGAGATATCATTAGCTAGCCAACACCAATATGGACAAGGATTTCACTGTTATTTGCTAATTGTCTTTAACACCTTGATTGAATATATGATAGTAGTGTCAATATCTTATAGGTAAAGGTTAATAGCAGTAGCTTTCAAGTTAATCCTAATTTTGGCATCCTTTAGTTCTTGTTGAACAGAATTGAGTTGCTGACACAGTGGGCCATTTTCTTAAAATAAGCCTCTCATAGTTCTAACATTGGTCGTCAATTCTTCCAACTGTGCATTCATATGTTTCAAGTAGTCTGCAAACATATGGTTTAGGGAAGTTTATACTTTAAGCATCTTTTTAGAAACAACAAGGGAATCTTTTGATAAAGAAGTTTCATGGATAGGAGGAGTATGCAAATTATCTGCAAGAGAAGGATCTGCATAAGCAAGAGCCTAGCCATAATCTGTAGGTACAAGGTTTGATTAAAGAGGTGTATGCTGGTCAATTGAAGGAGTACCATCAATCATTATAATCCATTAAGTGCCAGAGGGGGTGAACTTCATTAATCTGAAAGTGTTTTCATCATACATGGTATCCACTACTAAGGATGGATACTTGTGCAGGTGAATATAATGGGCTTTGAAGACCTTGGTAAGCAACATCTTATAGGTAGATTGGTATATAGATTAGTTATTTTAGTTGATTTAACCATGAATTTTAGGATCCATGTGCCAAGATTAATGGGGCTTCTAGTGATCGGATAGTACAATAAACAAACAACCATTTTGTTCAATGATTTAAGGGATCTAGATTGAGGCAAGAGACACATGCTTATAATATGACCTATGACTTGTTGTTCAAAGCACAAAGCCAGGCCATTTGCTTTGTGAAAGGTGAGTAAGTCTGAGTGTTCTATAAGAAAGTCTTTAATAGCTTCATAAGAGAATGAAAAATCTTTTTCTTAAGCCTTTTGGGAAAAATAAGATTTACAGCAAATTTTGTTCCTAAAATTTTGCTTAACCCTTTCTTGATCAGTGTGATTCTCCTTCCTTTCAACAATGACACTATAGAGATTCCATCCTCCATAACTAACAAGTTTGCATAAAATTATCTAACTAATTCTTCCTAAACTTCTTTTATTTCTAAAATTGGATTCCAACCTATTTCATTAAAAGTTTCCTCAATGTCACAGTGAATTTCTTTTTTAATTTTTATAGATAAACAATTCTTCTAGAGGCAATGGACTTACTTTTGAAGATAGATTTATACCTTTCCTTTTCTTACTTTTACAAGAAGTCTTCTGAGTTAGTGGATGCATCGAAGCCGTCTGAGACTTCTTTAGGAGATCTACCTAAGTCTCTTTCATTTGTGATTGGTTTCAATTTCTTTGTCATAGGACTAGAAAAAAGCTTCATAGATCTTTTTCCTTTATTTGAACTAGGTATCTTTTTGGATTGCATAACATAAGCTTTTAGGTTGTTATGGAGTGAGTTTGTAGATGAGGAATGTTAAGGAACTTTCTTTGGTGGTTTTGATGAAAAGGGCTTATGAGGACTCTGTTTGAAAGACCTTGATTCTGATGGTTTTATTTAGAGGACGCTTCTCATCTAACATTGATAGGTAGAGATAAAGGCTAGTTGTGATTGTTCTCAAATGACAATTACATTAGTAGATGACTGAGAATGGCTAGATCAAAGTTAGAGTGATGAATGGTAAAGAAAATATTGTTTACTCGTAGTTGTTGAATTGACCAAGGTTAATGAATTTTCACTAGTTTATAGTATAATGCCTACCAAGTTATCTCCTATAGAGCTATTAAATAAGTCAATTAGTTTAGGAATGACAGAATTGAAATTGCAATGATTAAAGGTTTAAATATAAAATTACACTAATTAAACCGAATAGCAAATCAATTAACGAAAATGAAACGAAAGTCAATCAAAATGATACGCAACCAATCTAAAATTCTTCCTCTGATATTTCCCTATCTTTGTCACCTAAAAATACTTCTAGTTATTTTTTATTAATATTCCTAAACTACTGTTTAAGAATTTCATTGGTTCGTATTATTAGTTATAATGCAACCATGCTTTTGTTAACAATATGAAGCCAAAGTATTTTGCATCTGACCAGAGATGCACACAGAATCCTAATGTGGTTCAGAATGAATTTATTTGATTAATCAACTGATTAAATTAAATTACATTCTCATATGGCTCAACAAATCATAATTCATGCAACAAAAATCATCTAATCAAAATGATAATAATTACATAAAAACGAAGAGAACAAAAATGAAATAATTCTCAAATCAAAATCCAAACCAGAATTCTATAACATGGACTCAAGTTTCCTATCAAGTTTAGACTTTGGATCGATCACCAAGAAAATTAGAAAGCCATGGAAAATGAAAACAAGAATGAGAAGAAAAAAGAATTAGAAAAGATGGGTGTGTTCTCTAGTAATGGCTTTTCCTCCTTATATAGATGACATCGCCTTCTCCCTAAGAAAGATCCAAGAGCTAAGATGGGTTGTGTGCATCTAACTATCTAAATTTTTCACATTAAAAGAAATCCAATACTAATCTTGAAACAACAAAGCCTGCATCTTTGTCCCAATATAAAAATATCCAAATCCCTTTAATAGCTCATATAACCTGCAAAATACAAATGAAAATAATTGGGCCTCCGTTGAAAAAATATAATAAAAATGCGATAAAAATCCATTAATATAAATTTAGTCCACTTAATATAAAATAAATCCAAAGTCATCAAATTACCCACAATGATTTATTATTAAGACTAAATATAGAAAATATAAAATATAATAATATTGAAATATCAATGAACATTTTTTATTGTAGTAGATTTGTGGGCAACAATCTTTATTCTCAACATTTTGGATGAAAATGGCTAGTATGTGTCTTTGTTAGGGTTTAAGAATGAAAGAGAGAGTATAGGTAAAATAAAAGTAGTTTCTGAGATGGGAGATGAAATTCTTGATTCTTGAAACTATTCCGACAATTATCAATGTAGAGAAAAAGAGTGTATAGATATCTTGCAAAAGTTAAATGACACGTTGTAGCTTGTTTGAGAATGATGTATTTTTAGTTAGGCAATGGACATTGGTGTTGTCACCTTGCATAAACTTAGAAAATTCTTGGCAACGAAATTTATTAGTATTTCTAAATATAATATTATCAACATAAATTTGAACAAGTAATGAATTATCTTCATGTCTTTTGATAAAGAAAGTGGTGTTAATTTTTCCTTTTAAAAACTCGTTTTCTAAGAGAAAATTACTTAATCTTTCATACCAATTATCCAGAAGCTTGCTTTTAGCCTATAAAGAGCCTTTGACAACTTATAAACATGATTGGACAAATTTTCATCCTCAAAATCGGGGGGTTACTTGACATATACTTCTTCATGGATAACTCCATTCAAGAAGGCACTTTTGACATCTATTTGATATAACTTAAATTCATAAATGAAGCATGAACAAGTAACATATGAATAGATTCAAGTCTAGCAATGGAGGCATATATTTCATTAAAATCAATTCTTTCTTGTTGAGAGTAACTTTGGGGCATAGGTCTAGCCTTGTTCCTTACCACTTTTTCTTATTCATCTAACTTATTCTAAAATGCCTATCTTGTTCCACTTATTAAAGGATTTTTGAGTGGCTCCACTAATTTCCATACCTCATTTCTTTAGAACTGATTCAGTTCTTCCTCCATTGTTGCTATCCAATCTTCATCATTTATGGCTTTCTCTACTATTCTGGGTTCAATTTTTGAGAGAAGAGCCAAATTTTTGTTTTACTTGAATGATGCCCTTGTTCTCACCTTTCATTTGGATTTTTAATAATGTATTGTATAAGATAAGTTAAGTTGGGAAGTGCCTTCACTCTCTTAGAAGTTTTAATTATGTTTTGGTTAACTCAAAGTTCACAGTTATTTGAATTTTCTAGATTAATTGCTTTTATTTGAATATTTTGTTGATAAGGTGTGGGATCTTATTGACAAGATCTTTGATTAAATTCTTTTACGTTTTTTGTAATATCTTTGTGTCCTTTTCTTTTAGATTATTGCATGTCTTTTCTTTCTATGTTGAATTTTAAGGCTTATTTGAACTTGTTGTACCTTCTTTATCATCTAAATTCTTTTTTTTTTTCTTTAAAAGAGGTTAGCTTTATCAAATACCACATGTCTAGACTCTTTAGCCACTAGAGTTTTTTTGTTATATACTCTATATGCTTTACTAGTTGTGGCATAACCTAGAAAAATTTCTTCATTACTCCTAGCATCAAATTTTCCTAACATATCTTTATCATTGTTATGTATGAAGCACTTATGTCCAAATGCATAAAAGTAGCCTATGTTGGGTTTTCTTCCCCTCTACAGTTCATATAGAGTTTTTTTTTGGAGAATGGGTCTAATGAGACAAGGATTCAATATATAACAAGTGGTATTTATGGCTTTAGCCTAAAAGTATTCGAGAAGAAAATTGTCAATCAATATTGTTTTAGCCATATCTTATAGTATTTGGGTAGAGAAATTATAAGTAAAATCATGTTTATTGTAGAAATTTTTAAATAATCTATTCTCAAATTTCCCACCATGATCACTCCTAATATAAAATATTAAATACCCTTACTTTCTTTGAACCTTTTTACAAAAGATCTCCAAACTCTTAAAAGCTTCATCCTTGTGTGCCAAGAATAGAATACAAATAAATCTAAAATAATCATCAATGATAATAAATGCATAACTTTTGCCACCAAAGTTTCAAGTTTGTGTTTGGTCAAAAAGATCTATGTGCAATAATTGAAGTGACATTAACGAAGAATTTTTTTTTTTTTAGTTTAAAGGAAGATTTGGTTTGTTTACCCAATTGACATGAATTATACATGTGATCATTTTCAAAATCTAGCTTGGGAAGTCCTTTCAAAAGGTCAAGCTTAGGTAGTTTAGATATTATATGCATGCTTGCATAGCTAAGTTTCTTATGCCAAATCCAAGGATCATTGTAAATAGAAAAAAGACAAATGATATTCTTGGGGATAACATCTCTGGGTAAGAATATTGTTTTCAAATTTTTGACTAACAAACAAGGCTTTGTTATCATTGTTAAACATTGTATCCTTCATCATATAATTGACTAATGCTAAGAAGATTATGCTCAAGACTTACAACTAAGCATACATCATCAATGCAACAATTTTTATTCAAGTTTTCTTTTCCAATATCTATTATTTTACCTTCGCCTCCATCTTCAAAAGTGATGGAACCTCTATCTTTTTATGTGAAGGAGAGAAACTTATAGGGATTTTCAGTCATGTGATGGGAGCATCTGCTGTCCAGAATAAATCACTTCTCAAAATGCTTTCTATAAGATAAACCTATAAGAAAGTTCAACTTCTCTTAGGTTTCTAAACTTTCTTTGGTCCTTTGAGGTCAATAGGGGCTTCTTTTGATACATGTGTATCTTTTGGAAACAAAACTAGTTTTTCTTTTCTCTTTTTGTGCTTATAGCATCCATGACCAAATCTGTTACACCAAAGGCACAAAATAGTAGAACTAAAGTTGTTTGATTCTTTAACCAAAAAAAATTATTATATAGTTTAACACCATTCTTTCCTATATATCTTATACCTAACTTGTTAAACATATATTTTTTCTATCCTATAACATTATTAGATTTTCTTCTCTTTTAACAAAGTTAGCAAGATCCCTTTCTAAAGAGTTTATTGTTTTTTTTTTTTTTGAGTTCTTAGTTCATTTTATAGGATTTCCTAATTTTGTTCTTAAAGTATTTGAATTTTCTTTAAGGTTAGAATTAACTTGAATGAGATTTTCATATTTAGCAAATAATTTTTCAAAATTAACTAAAAGTTAATAAAAAGTTTCTTACAGATAGGGGGTTCAGTTTTAGTTATTACCTTAGTTTCTTTAGTGGCTATAAGGCATATGTATGCAAACTCCTATTCCATTTTAGCTTTTTCTTCTTTATCATTGTCACTCTAATCTACCATGGCTTTTTTGTTTTTTGCATGAAATCTGGTCATTTTCTTCTTTCTAAATTCCATTCAGATCTAATATGACCACTTATACTATATTTATGGCATGTGACAGTATTTTTTATTGATTTATCACATTTCACCATGTCATTTGATGAAACTCCTTTGAATTTTCCCATCATCTTCTTTCTTTTAGCATAATTTTCTAATTTCTTTAAGAAGAATGATATATCTTAAACATCAAGTTCTCTATCTTCTTCCATAGATTATTCTTCTCTAGCCATAACTTACAAGGCAAGAGAGCTCCTCTTTTACTCTGACTCATGCCTTTTTTTGATAATTCTTTTCATAGGCAATGAGATGACCACATAGCTCGTCAAATGGCATGGTTGTAATATTTTAACTCTCAAGGTTGTCCACCTTCGATTGCCAAGTTGGAGCAAGGCATCTCATAATTTTTAAATTCTTTTCTAGATTAGTGTAGTTTTTGTCAAGAGTGTCACACCATAAATTCTAACTCATTTCATAACATTCATAAGTTTCACCTCATTATTTCCATAAGAGCATATAAAGAGGGGGATGAAAATAATGGGTTTATTTGCATTGCACTATCCTTAAAAATTTGCAATCGGTGTCACGTGGACCGTGTAAGCTCATGTTATGCATTCTCATATTTAAGATATTCCTCTTACCTACAGAGACATGATGATGAGAGATGGAGGGCAGATAGATTAGAGAAGGGCTTGCTCCCTGAGATCAGAGATAGGGAAGTGCCCCAAAGAATCAGGCACTTTAATACCCTAGTTGAGGTATGCAGAATAACGAAGATGAACCTCAGGATGATGCAGCCCAGTTCCAGTTTTAGATCACCTCTTCCCTTCCTTGAGCCCAAGAGACCTAAAGAGGGTTCCCAGCCTGCAGTGACTAGCTGGAGAGGTGGAAAAGGTCAGTGGAATCGGAAGGATAAGAGACGAAGGATTCAGTCCAGCAAAGGCTGTGCACCTACTACATGTCCCTAGTGTGGCAAGAATCACGATACTAGATCGTGCTATGCGGGGCTCAGCAAGTCGTTCCTGAAGTGCATAATGATAGCCTGCTGCTGATCCAGGCGAGCCATGATAGACTAAAGGGCTCCAGCAACTAGATCACTAGGCTCGGCTTCATCAGCACGAGCCTGGCTAGGGGGCCGACCTCTTCTAGTGTTCACCATCGTACTAAAATATCATAACAAACTGTAACATAAGCTAGGGAACACTTCCACCATCATACACACGCAATTCATCCAAAACAAGCTCATATGCATATAGGCAACTCATAAACACAAGCCACAAGCCACAACCCACAATGAGAGCCTGAACCTTTGCTTTGATACCAATAAATGTAACACCATAAATTCTAGCTCATTTCATGACATTCATAAGTTTCACCTCATTATTTCCATAAGAGCATATAAAGAGGGGGATGAAAATAATAGGTTTATTTGTGTTGCGCTATACTTAAAAATTTGCAATCGATGTCACATGGACCTTGTGAACTCATGTTATACATTCTAATATTTAATTCCATTATTATAACTCATTTACATCACAAAAACATGCCTACAATTCATGGAAACTGAAATGGAGCTCAAAATAAGCAACCATATTTTCGGCCAGATTTGCTCCATTTTCTGACCCAACTTTGGAAAATCATACCTAAATATAAAAAATTCAAAATCATGAAATATTAGTCATTATGGAAAGATTAGGATGTCTAATTCACACTAAAAATATGCCCAGGTCACAAAATTTATCACACAGGACGGTTGACATCCAAAATAATCCAAAGGTCTGACTAAAATCTGGAACTATTATAGAATTCTGTAGAAATATTTGAAAATATCCAATTAATTCCAAAAAAATTCAATCCATACACATGATACCAATTTAGAAAGCTGTGGATGTTAACTAGAGAGAAAAAATATCTCTAGATTAGTTCATCAAGCTCAGACTTCAGAATTCAATAGAACAATACTTCTGGTCAGACAAAATCACTAATACTGGATAGAAATTTCAAAAATTCATATCTCTCTTGCTAGACCTCCAAATGAGGTGCTTTTAGAGTCACGAGTCACTGTGATTGTCTAGGTTCTCTGTATAAAATTTCATATCAATTGGACATCATTTGAGCCTCTTGTGATAGAAAAAAATTTCGGACCAAATGAATAGTGCAGCAGACCAAAACCATAAATTTTTTCAACTTTAAAAAATCATAAAATATTCTGTAGACCTCCAAAAATTATAATCTTTAGCTTCATAGAAATCTCTCAATGAGACCTAATTTGATGCCAAATTTCAGATCAAGACTAGCTCATTTGGCTAAAAAGTGATATAGGGGTTCCATTATGGTTAAGTTTGGCTCCATATGAGGTACCAAATTTGCCAAATGGCCTTCCCTTGGTTGTGGCACCTTTTGGGCAAGTCTAAAAGCATATTCAAGACTTGAGGAAGCTGCCCAAATGGTCTCAAATCTCATGCATCTCATTTTGGCCATTCAACCCACACTTATATACATAATCACCAAATTTTACATTCTTATATCATGGCATTTCATACTCAAAACATGTGCTAGTGGTCATATATCATTTCCATACATCTAAACATCACATAATAGTAGATTTACATATGTCTCAAGGTTCATAATACATATACAACATCATATACATCTTGAACTATTATTATGGTTCCAAAATAGATAAAATAAAGCATAAGCTTATCAATCTTTCCTATTCATGGTTGTTGGCTCCCTTTGCCATAATTGCTTGGTCCACCTAGCATGTTAGGTCATTGGAGAGGAGGAGATGAGATTCAAAGAATCCTAATAGATCATCTCCCATTCAATCATACATAATATATGCAAAGCAAATTTCACAAATGCATGCATGGAGGGAATGGAAATCATGGACATTTTAAAAGAAAACTTGGACATTCAAAGGTTCACCAAGTGTTTGGATTGGCCTCACACTTCTTCTCATGGATTTCGGACTTGCCTCACCCATTTCTTGAGAGCTTTGGACTCAACCATACTCTTGGGAGCCCATTTTACTTTTGGAAGACTCTTTGCTATGTCTCTACTAAGCTCCAAGATTCTTGGCTCATCCTCACCAAAGGGAAGAGTTCTTGGCCTCTCCTCACTCAAGTAAACATCATGGATTCATTTATACAAGCACACACTTTTTCCTTAGCTTTCAAGCCTCCTCTTTTGGCCACACACCCACAATTTGGTGGAGATAGTTTCTCTTGGCCTAGATATAATTTATGGGAGCCAATTAGATCCACGAAACATATTCTAAGGCTATATCACTTGGTAAAACACTAGATTGCTCTATAACCCCCATTATGGTCCATAGAGGCACCTAATGAAGCAATACCTCTCAAATGACTTCTATGCCTCATTCTTTCCTTTCAAATATGATTCTTGATTCCTTTTAAGCCTCTTGGAGTCATCATATCATTAAAACAAAAGGCCTAGCACCATGTTGCTTCTTTAGGTCATATTATGGAACTTAAGACACCAAATCACTTTCCATGAGTTTTAAATTTTTTCCAAGGCCTTTCCTCATTTTCATTCATCAAATATGACTCAAGAATGGCCTTAGAAAAATTTAAAACTCTCCCCCACACCTAGAACTCTTCTTGGCCGAGACATACCTAGGTTTAGGGCTTCTTGGAGTTGTCTTTGTTTTCTTGAAGGAGGAAGCTTGTGGGGAGCATCTTAGGTGTCTCAAGAACTCATTTAAAATCTTACTTAGACCTTGAAAGCATCATATAAATTCAAAAATTGGAAGGTGCACTTAAAACCCTAGATTTTGCATCTTGATTTCTAGTACCTATTTATTAGTTTTCTTTGCATATTTTTATTCCTCTCCATCAAATACCTAAGAATCACCCTTGGTTTAGCTGAGAATCTAACTCCTTAGGGCTGTCTAAGTCTAGGTCGAAATGCTCAAAGGAAGGGAGGAAGAAGACCAAGTGGAAGAATTACAAAATACCTTATTTTCCTTGAATTTCCTTGCTTATTCTTGCTTTCCTTGGCCTCCTTACTTGAATTTCGAAAATTTCCCTCTGTTCTCCCTTCAAAACAGCCCTCAAAACTTTAGAAAAATCATGGAGAAAAAGAGGGAAAAAGAGGAGAAGAGATTGGTAAAGAGATAGCATGAAAAACAAGCAAAATTCTATACGTAAAGCCTTGAAATTTTCCTCTTTCTTCCCTTCTCTTTGTGTGCCACTCTCCAAGGGTTTTGCTTCTGATTTGGGGCTGGAAATTCTGAAGTGAAATGAGGGAGAGTGTGAGGCGCAACCTATATATAGCTAGGGTATAGTGACTTTTTCAAAAAATTTTATTTTGCCCTTCATACTTTACATTTTCGTTTCTTTTTTGTTTTAGCTCCTTTTTGAGAACTATATTTTCCCTTATAAAATTTAGGTTCCCAATTAAGAAAAATACTTTTGGAATCACTCAAATCAGAGCTAAAACCTTTTCGAACGGCTTCGTCAAAGTTCGGGCACACCGATATTGGAGAACGTCCACTAGAGGGGATTTAACAGTCCCGTGGCT
Organism: Erythrophleum fordii; assembly: GCA_032878935.1. Classification (NCBI taxonomy): domain Eukaryota; kingdom Viridiplantae; phylum Streptophyta; class Magnoliopsida; order Fabales; family Fabaceae; genus Erythrophleum; species Erythrophleum fordii. The sequence goes on along the minus strand of JAVQMF010000047.1, from coordinate 13,967,164 downwards.
TTCTATAGTTTTCAGAGTCTCTGAGAACCCTAGAGAACTCAAAAATTTGGTTTAAAAAGCCCTTATGTGTGAATTTCAAAAATTGCCTGGAATTACAAAAATGCCATTACGTTTCGTGGGATTTCCGTCAAATTTTTTTTTTTCCATTCTAGCTCCATTTTTCCTTTCGTTTGAGGCTATAATTTTCATTTTTAGGAAGATAGAATGTTACTTAAATTTTTTGGGACCTTAACTAATTCATTTCGGGGGACTTGCTTTGAAAACGTGCCCGTTTTAATCGTTTAACAAAAACTGGACATTACAAAGAGCCTTTAAATCACCTATGATTTAGCAAATCAGTTGAACATTTCTTCAATGTTTTCATTTTCCTTCATGTGAAATAGTTCATACTCATATACTAGCATATTTGATGACTCCTTAATTTTGGTATTGTATGGCATATTTTATGATTAATTAGGAGTCATTTGGTTCTTTCTTTATAAATTTTATATAGATTTTTATCTAATCAAAGTAAATAAATAAAATATATTGTTTGTAGTAATTTTTAGTAGATTTATGTCTCATTTTATCTTGATATTATTCTCAAGAGAGGGATAGAAACTTTCTAGAAAGGAATAAATAAAATAAGGAGGTTGAAAAGATCAAGAAAAGTTATCTAAGTTTTCTCGCTATAGCGAGTTCGTGGCTCATATGAAATCTAGAGAATTTCTAGCAATAGCATAGGCTATAGTGAGAACACTTGGAGTTTAGAACTAATAAGCTCTTACAATAGTGAGAGGTGCTCCTCATTATAGCGAGCCTCATTACTGAAACACACAGCTTCGACCTTTAGGTTAAAAACATGATGAGAAGCTAAGGATTCATCATTCTGAGCCTGGGGGGAGAACTTCTGAGGAGGAAAATGCACAAGAAAGCTAGGATTTGGAGGCAAAAAGTTTGGATTGAAGATTATAGGCTAAATCAACCCAATAACACTGAGTTTTCTGATTTTCTCTATTTCTTCTTCCATGAACTCTTGTTTCTTTAAATCTATTGCTTAGTTTGTAATGTTTAGAGCCATGTGTGGCTAAATTTAATAGATCCTATGTTTACTTGAACTTATTGCCATGTAATAGAGATTTTGTGAAGTTAAATTGGTTTGATTATTGATTTGAGTGCTTAATCTAGTTACTTGTGTTCATTTAGTGGTTTGGCCACCTCTTTCATAGATTTAGGGCTTTGAGATCAACTTTTAAGAAAGGAAAATCTTAATGGGCCATTTGATTGAGCAATTTAGGATTAGGTTGTCCTAATTTTATTCTTAGGCATAGAAATATATCTAAGAACCCTAAGTGGTTTAAAAAGGATTGAGCATAATTAACCTAATTAATTATGAGAGAAATGTGCAATTAACTATGATAGAAGTCCAAGTAGTTCGAGAGACACTTAAGCTCACAATGGGCAGATTATATTGAAGAATAAAGGATGTTATAGAAGAAGGACAAAGAAGAGTTTAGCCATGGTAGAAGAAGAGTATGAGAGGCTAGAAGTTAATGATTTCCTCAGTTGCAACAATCAAGGGAATCAGTCGAGTATCAAAGCCCTAGAATTTCAAGTCAATAAGTTTAAGATCAAACAAATGATGTTGCAAATGTTACAAATGAGCAGACAGTTCAGTGGTGCCTATTATGAGGATTTGAATAAACATCTCCTATCCTTCTTGGAGGTGTGTGATTCATTTAAACAAAATGGTGTGCCAAAAGATGTAATTCAATTGTGGCCTTTCCCCCTTTCTCTACAAAGGAAGACCAAAGAGTCGCTGAATAGTTTACCAGAAGGTTCAATAAAGACATGGGAGGATCATGAAGAAAGATTTTGGGCACGATTTTTCCCTCATGACAAGATAATTAATACCAAAGTAGAAATTACCAATTTCGGACAACAACTGAGTGAAATTTTGTATGAAGCCTAGAAAAGGTTTAAACAATTGGTCAAACAATGTCCTAGTCATAACCAAGATAAATGGGTCTTAGTTCAAACCTTTTATTCATGGTTAACTCTAAAGTCTAAAACACTGATGGATTCTATAACAAATAGAGGCTTTAGAAGGCAACTGGTGAATAATGTGATAAAATGTCTGGATGATCTGGCAACAGAGTATGCACAATGTTTAAGTAAGCAACGACCAATAAAAATAATTGAAATGAGTTCAGATGATGTCATTTCTCAGATAGTGGCAATGCTTGCATCGATAAATAAGCATTTTGATCAGCTGGCAATTCATGTTTAGAAAAATAGTAGCTATATAGGAGTTAATGCAGTCCACATGCCAACCAATTCGTGTGACTATTATGTGGAAGCACATTCTTTTGAATTTTGCCCAACAGGGACTACCTTTGAGTCTTGTAATTATACTAGAAATCCACAAAGGGGTCTTAATGACCCATACTCCCACACATATAATCCTCGTTGAAGGAACCACCCAAACTTCTCATGTAGCCAAGGTGCATCTCTTAATCAAACATCATCCTCTTGACCCAGACTAGTAGCTCCTATACGACCACCAGGAATTGCATAACAGCCAAGGTAACAAGTACCCATTCAAGAAAAGAAATCAAGAATGGAAAAGATGATGATGCAGTTTATGGCTGAGTAAACGGCAGCAATTAAAAACATTGAAATGCAAAATGGGCAATTGGCATCATAGTTGAATACGATGAAGCAGGGTGGATTACCTAGTGATACAGTTTCTAATCTTAGAAGAGAAGGGAAAGAGGAATGTAAAGTAATCACTCTGCGTAGTGGTAAGCAATTGCCTGAAGTTCAAAAATCTATAAAGGAATTGGTATATGAAAAGGGTCAAGTCAGTCCGAAGGAAAGTGTAGAGTTGAATGATTCAGAAGAGAAGAATGAAAAGTTAAGTTTAGAAGAGAAAAATAGAGGTGTCAAGAAAAAAGAAAAAAGTAAAGATAGGATAGTGGGACCTCAAAGAAGAATCTCTCCCCTTCCCTTTTCGTAAAGGTTTTAAAAGAAAGCTTTATAAGAGAAGTATAAGAAGTTTCTCTAGATATTTAAACAACTTCATATTAACATCCCATTTGCTGAACCCCTAGAGCAGATGCCTCTATACACAAGGTTTTTGAAAGAAAGTTAAGTAACAAGAAGAAGTAGAATAAGTTGGGCAAAGTTATGTTTACAAAGAAATGCAGTGCAATAATTCTCAATAAACTACCTCCTAAGCTATGGGATCTGGGTACCTTTTCAGTGCTTTGTGTCATTAGAGACAAATTTGAAGGAGGAGCCTTAAGTGACTTAGGATCAAGTGTGAATTTAATGCCACTTGTAATTTTTGAATAACTTTAACTTAGGGAACCACTTCAGTTACTTTATAACTGGCTCATCGAAGTTTGCCTAAGCCAAAAGGTATTATTAAAGATGTATTAGTCAAGGTGGATAAATTTATCTTTCTAGTTGACTTTATCATCTTGGACATACTAGTTAATAAGAAGCTACCTTTTTTGTTGGAAAGACCTTTTTTAGCAACAGCTCGAGCTTTAATTGATGTAGAGATAGGTAAAATCAAGCTGAGAGTGGGGAATGAAGAAATTCTCTTTAATATAAACAAAGCCTTGAAATTCTTTGATCATACATATGACTATTTTTGAGTTAAGATTTATAAGGACTATAATCAAGAAGTACTGGAAACATATAGAGAAAAAGAATCATTAGAAATAATGTTACATGAGATTGACATAGTTAAACAATAAGAGATTGATGAATGTAAGATGATGATACCTGAAAATCCCTGATGGTTGAGTTCTTTAAAGAAATTTGAACCTTTGGAATTGGAGTCTAGAATGACTCTATCAATGAAGCCATCTATTGAAGAACCTCTAAAGTTGGAGTTGAAACCGTTGCCATCTCATTTGAAGTATGCTTATTACAGATGACTATTTATCGATTCTTATTTATGCTTCTTTAAATGATGAACAAGAGCAAAGGTTGATTAAAATACTTAGAGCTTACAAATCATATGTGGGTTGGACAATTGCAGATATCAAAGACATTAATCCAACAATAGTGATGAACAAAATCTTGTTAGAAGATGAGCATAAGAAATCCATAGAGGGGTGAAAGAGACTAAACCCAATTATGAAGGAAGTAGTTAAGAAGGAGATACTTAAGTGGTTGGATGCAGGAATCATATACCCTATCTCTGATAGTAGTTAGGTTAGCCCAATACAGTGTGTACCGAAAAAGGGAGGAATGACAATAGTGAAGAATGATCAGAATGAGGTTATCTCCACTAGAACTGTTACTGGGTGGCAAATTTGCATGGATTATAAGAAGTTAAATGCGGTAACACACAAGGATCACTTCCCCTTTCCTTTCATTGACTAGATGCTTGATTGTTTGGCTAGGAAGCAATATTTTTATTTCTTGGATGGATATTTATTATACAATCAAATAGCAATTGCTCCAAAAGATCAAGAAAAGACAACATTTACTTGCCCTTATAGTACCTTTTCATTTCGAAGGATGCCTTTTAGGTTATGTAATGCTTCTGCCACTTTTCAATGCTACATGATGTCAATCTTTGCAAACTTCATTAAACACACAATGGAAGTCTTTATGGATGATTTCTTCATTTTTGGAGAATCATTTGAGGTATATTTGGAAAATTTAGAACAAGTCTTGAAGTGATGTAAAGAAATGAATCTAGTGTTGAATAGGGAAAAATGTCATTTCATGGTCACTGAAGGAATTGTTTTAGGCCATAAAGTCTCTAAACATGGTCTGGAAGTAGATTGGGTTAAAACTATAGTAATTGAGCAACTTCCACCACCCATTAATATGAAGGGAATTTGAAGTTTTCTTGGCCATGCTGGCTTTTATTGCCAGTTTATCAAGGATTTTTCAAAAATTACAAAGCCTCTTTGCCGACTTTTGGAGAAAAACATTCCCTTTGAGTTTACTGAGGATTGTCTGAGAGCGTTTGAAGAGCTAAAACCGAGGTTGATCACTGTGCCTATTATTTTAGCTTCTGATTGGAGTTAACCATTTGAACTCATGTGCGACGCAAGTGATTATGTAATAAGGGTTGCTCTTGGATAGAAGAAGGGTAAGGTATTTCACTTAATCTACTATGCTAGCCAAACTTTGAACGGTGCTTAGGTAAACTATTCCACAATTGAGAAGGAAATGTTAGCTATGGTTTTTTCCTTTACTAAATTTCATATTTATTTGATGGGTGCTAAGGTGATTGTACATACTGATCATGCAACCATTAAATACTTGTTAAGCAAAAAAGAGTCAAAACTTAAGCTAATTAGGTGGGTCCTTCTTTTGTAAGAATTTGATGGGCATATAGTGGATAGGAAATGGAGTGTAAATCAAGTTGCTAATCATCTATCTACATTAATTCAAGAGTCTGACGGTGTGGATAAGGCTATGATTGATGGATATTTTCCTGATAAACAACTATTCCTTGTTGCAAGTTTGACTAATATTTCATAGTATGCTAATGTTGTGAATTATCTTGTGTGCAATGTCTTATCACCTAATTTAAGTCATTACTAAAAGAGAAAGTGTCTACATGATGTGACTTATTTCTTATGAGATGAACCTTTTTAAAAGGTGTGCTTATTCAATGATTAGAAAATGTGTACCTGAAGTTGAGTATGGGGCTATTTTGCATGCTTGTCATTCATTTACCTATGGGGGTCATTTTAGAGGGTCAAAAGACTACACATCGGGTGTTAAAATCTATTTTTTATTAGCCCACATTGTTTAAAGATACTCATAATTTTGTTGTTAAGTGTGATTGATGCCAAAGAATAGGGAACATTTCAAGATGGCATGAGATGACACAATTTGGGATTTTAGAGGTTGAACTCTTTAACGTTTGGGGCATGGATTTCATGAACCCATTCCCTTCATCTAGGGGTAACTATTACATCCTTGTGGCTGTAGAGTATGTGAGTAGATGAGCTAAAGCAATGGCTTGTATAGCTAATGATTCTAACACAATGATCAGATTCCTCAAGAAGTATATCTTCACTAGGTTTGGGGTACCTTGAGCCATTATTACTGATGAAGACACTTACTTCCACAACAAGTAAATGAAGAATCTATTGACTAAGTATGGGATACATCATTGGATGTCTCTTGCCTATCACCCTCAGACCAATGGCTTGTGTGAGCTTGTTAATAGGGAGATCAAAAGAATATTAGAAAAAACTATTAATCACTTCAGAAAGAATTAGTCTAACAAGTTAAATGATGCATTGTGGCATACCAAACTGCATATAAAACACCCATAAGGATGTCTCTTTATAGGCTTGTTTATGGGAAGGCATGTCATCTACCCTTAGAACTTGAGAATAAAGTTTGGTGGGCCATTAAAAAGTTAATCTTGATTCTAAATTTGTTAATAATCAAAGAATGCTTCAACTGAATGAATTAAAAGAATTTCAATTGGAAGCATATGAAAGTTCAAGAATTTATAAAGAAAGAAGTAAAAAATGGCATAATCGATACATTCTTCATTGAACTTTTATACCAGGACAATAAATACTACTATCCAATTCAAGACTCAAGTTGTTTCCTGAGAAGCTCAAATTAAGGTGTTCAGGGCCTTACACTGTAATTGCTATTGCATCCTATAGAGCTGTAGAGATTATGAAAAATCTGGTGAGCAGCTAAAAGTTAATGGGTAAAGACTCAAACAGTACTTTAGGAAAGAATGGAACTAGCAGAAGATGGTTCATAGCTTCACATCACTTCCATGAGTATTTGGGATAGTCTGGCTGAAGACTATAAACTTAGTGCTCTTGGGAGGCAACCCAAATTCTTTTTATTTGGAATTTTATTTTATTTTTTAGTTTCAATTTTGTTGGTAGGATTTTGAATTTTAATCCTAAATTTGATTTTGCAAGGTTAGAGTGTACAAAAGGGTTAAAAGTGTCAGACAATTCCTTTATGAAGGAAGCATTACAATGAAACAACTAATTGACACAGGGAGTTCTTATTAACTCAGTTAATGTGTTTCTTTCATTTCATAATTAATTAGTTTTTTTTTATTGAAAGGAAGTACGTCAAGGGATTAAATAGAGTGAGACAGCATTTCTTCTTAAATTTTTCTAAGTTTTATCATTTTTCATGTTTGCTATTGTGAGTATCACTTGTTCTACGTTTGGTACAAAAGATAGGGAGTTCCTCGCTATAGATCATGCAGTAGTGAGACAAATTCTATTTCAATTATATCAAGTGTTCTTGCTATAACGAGGATGGCTTTTCGCCATAACGAGACCCCTGTCTTACCTATTAGATACAAAGTCCAGAAGGTTCCTGGCCATAGCCTACGTTATTGCAGGAAATCTTGTCTTCAAATTGTGTTCAAGTGTGTTCGCTATTGTGTATTGGCCTTTTTACAATGCAATGGCAAATTCCTTATGCCTCTAGGCATCTCAAGTAGATAGGTTTCCAAATTCACATAAAACTTTTTACAAATGGTTTCATAGCTTATATTGAAATTAAGTCTCCTCTCTAAGAAAAGATTTACACAAAAGATATATGATTTTAGAGACCCTTATTGATCAAAAGGTTATAAGTGTACTCTTAAATTGAATCTTAAATAGTCAAATAAACTAAACACTTAGCAAAGATGAAGCTTATAATGAAAAGAACAAGGAGGATTACAATAAATTTGTGAAAGAAATAGTTTTTGTATTTTCTTAGTTGCTTCTCTATTATGCATTTCTTCTTTCTATATAGACCTCTAATTTTTTAGCCATTATGAAACAATTCCAAATTTTTCTATTGAGTAGCCAAGCTATTTTGATTCTTGGGTAGTGATGGAAGAATAAGGTAACTATTCTTTTTTGGCCAACCTTAGAAGATTTTTAGACTATTAGACCACCATCTTTGTTTTTTTTCTTTTTTCATGTTTTTATACATAATGGGCATGTCTAGTAGAGATGTGACATGTAGTAGCTTCTCTAATTGTTTTATGCTTATTAATGCTTAATGATGGATTTAAAAACTTAGGAAACAAAATGAAACAAGACTAACTTTTGCTTTTAGTTAGTGGAGATGATAAATAGGTATAACAAAGTATAGCTTTTTGCTTTTAGTAACAAGACAAAGATTTAGAAAGAGGAAAATTAAACAGATAGGCTCTTTTCCTTTTCTACACATTATAAAATGGCTAGGTAGAAAGTAGCTAAATATAAGTCAATTTTAGGCTCTTATCTAAACTTGGATTCTTGGAATCATCAAAATAAAGATGATTTAGAGACCATTGGGCCAATGCACTCTTTTTCCTTATATAGTCTGTCATTATCATTCATCATTGACTAGAAATACTTGTGTGGGTTCCTTATGAATGTGCATTTTTAGGGTTGTTTGATAATGGGATTGCATTAATATTATGGAAATATGTGTTTTTGTGTATTTTGTGACCATCTTGGTTTGTGTTTTGAAGTGGGAGATGCATGTGGTCCCCTATTACATGCACTCTATTTTAGGGGCTTTTATGTGTTAAAAATAATGGTTTCTTTTTAGGGATATGGAGACTTCATTTAGTAGTTGAAAAATAGTTAGTTGTTTACCATAGCATATGCATTTTAATTATACAGATTTTGTTTAATTTATTAGTTTGTTATTCACTTTGTTGATAACTAGGAGTTATGAAGATGGCAAAGTTGACTATTGAGACAATTGTGATATGGATAGTTAGAGTTTCTCTAAGTTAAAAGATGACCTATCTAAGTTGAGGCATAAGGGCAACTGTGAAGACAACACAATGTCATGGGGTTATTCCACTACTAGGATATATAAGATGAAGACAACACCTAGAAAGAGAACTAAGGTAATATGCCACTATATCTTCATTAGGTATTGACATTCCCTCTTTGTAGGCCTCTATTGCTAACATTTGGAAAAGGAGCACCAACTGTGTAGGTTTCAATTAGGGAACTTGCCTTGTAGTGGACATATTTTGGATATATAGTACGCATATTTTGTAAAGCTTTGGTACAATTTTGAATAGGGAACTTGCTGGATATTTTTTATGTAGTGGACATATTTTGGATAAGGAATATTTTGAATAAGGGGATATGTTTTTTAAAGCTTTGGTACAACTTTGATTAGGGAGTAATCTATGTAGTGAACGAATGTACAACTTTGATTATGGAATAATGGATATGGATATTGCAATGATATGGCTAGTGATTTATCAAATGCAATTTTTTCAAATATATTGCATTATAATTTGGTCTATTGTACTATTTTTCATTAACTATACTTAAAGTTACCTTTAGAAATATGGATGTAACAGGATCAGGCCAAAAATATTATACAACTTACAATTTTAGAAGTTGTGCTTATTTATGATGTCTATGTATTTATAATTATTAATGAACAAAAAGTAGGAATATATGCCTATTGATTCATCCAATAAACAAAAGTTTGGATGCACCTCTTTATGATATAAACCTTTCATATGAAAGGAAATAACTTTAAAGGTTAAAGGCATATTTTTTGATATATACTTTTTTTTATAAAAGGTTGTAACTCCAAAAGTTAGAGATATATCTTTATGATATAGATTTTAATATGAAAGGTTACAACTTTAAGAGCTAAATGCTTATATTTACATCTTTCATATGAAAAGACATTTTGGCTTCAATTTTTAATAAGAAAATATAATGAGCTCCTTTACTGAGTATAAAAATACTACCCAATATATATATATATATATATGTTTTAGCAATGGCATTTTAGTGACAGTTATAAAAGCCATCATTGAAATATGTCTTAATGATAATTAGAGGAACCATTGTTAAGGCATTAAACCCAACAAAAATTAGGCATAAACCATTGTTAAGCCATATTTGAGCCTAACAATAGTTAAGACTAACCATTGCTAGGCCACATTGGTTATAACCTAACTATGATTAGGCTAACATATTAAAACCTAATTCTTAACCCTTCCCTATCATTTCCCCTTCTGTGCAATGCCCTTCACCTTTAAGTAGAGTGGCACCCCTTAACCTAAATGAATATACAGCTTCCCTTCCCAAGCCATAGTCTTTGATCGACAATTGTCATCACCACATTGTCATTGTTCATCCATCAACGGCTGCCTATGCTCACCCCCACGCTGTCAAAGTTAAGCATTCTCTTCTTGCTTTTAGTAGAGGTTGTTTAACCAAGGTTTGGGACTTTTGGTTTCTTTTTTGGCTTTTCTTCCTTTCTTCATTCAACAATGATGATATGAATGTAAATTCTTTTTTATTATTTTTTGTTACTGGTATTTGATTAGATATTGAGATGTCATGTCACAAGAAGCTATTTAGTAATTGATACATAGAATCAATTCGAAGTTGACAAATTGAATTATGAAATTATTACACATATAACAAGTTTCATTAAAAATAATGTTCACATCATTAGATATTATATAGGTAGAAACTTAATTTATATCATGAATATTGAGGGTGAATGTGAGAGTGTAATCCTCATTATAAGTTTTGTTAGGAGATTGATGGACAAGGAAGGACTATCTCTTTAGTGTGTGTCCATGCCTTGCTTTGTATTATCATTCATTAGTTGTTGTACCTTGCACCTACAATATAGAAAAAATTTGCACTACAGAAGTCCACTATTTTGTTATGCTACAACATACATATAAGTATATGTATCACACCAGTAATACGGTGATGAATAGAGTATCTTTCCCATGAAGTTTTATCAACAAGATAATTGCTAAGTACTAAAATTGTGTACCTTAATCCAAATTAAGCCAATAATAAATGGGATAGGAAATTAAACCTAATTAAAGATATAAAAATAACAAAATAAAGGAAGACAACATTCTAGACTAAATTAGGATGTAAAGGATTAAGATTACAGGTCCCCTTAACATTTCATAAGAAACTATTTAACCTTTCTTTACATTACGCTTAATGATAAACTTTGCTAATTTATAACTTTAATTTACCCATAAGCATCTTTTGAATTATTTGTAGGCTTTCTTCTAACCAATCTATAATTCCTTATGCAATTAATCAAGAGACATAATTAAGAATAGGTCATAATGTGACTATGTAAAGCTGATAGATATATTCCTATCCTATAAGCAAATCAATCCACTTAATATTTTGAGTTTCATGAACTCATATTACCTAATCCATGGTTTAGTTCCAAAATCCTTTTTCTAAGTTCATTTAAGTTACCTAAATGATTTAATGAGTTCCACATACTTAGAAGCATAAAGAACAAAGATTGAATAAGTAAATTATATCATTAATTGCAAGTAAAAAGAGTATTGTTTGCCTACTACATGCTAGGATTTATTATAATCCTAGATTAAGATTTTTAACTTATAAATACAATATAATCCAACATTAAAATTAGAGGAAATGGTAGAAATATCAAAGAATACAAAGAAAAGAGAAAGAATATGGAAAACGAGGAGATAATATTTGCTTCTCTTCAGCCTAAAGCTATTCTCCACTCCTAAGATATTCTAAGATACTCCTTAAACCCCCAAATAGCCTAAAATGATAGCCAAACATGAATCGATTAGATATAAATTATAGAATCTGATTAAAAAATAGAGTCAAAATGATAGCTTTTTAGCTTTAAGCGAAGGGCAATGTGACTTGGCATTTTCAAGTCATCACTTTGTGGCTCTCTAGACAATCCCTAAATTATTTTCATGCAAACTTGTGACTTTGAAATTAAAGTCATGACATTGAGATTGAAGTTGCAACTTTGCTTTATGAAGTTTCAACTTCATACCTTCTTTCTCTAAAACTCCTATTTTAAGGCTTCTCTAGATTTCTAAGGTTTTTGCTCCAAGATGACCCTAGCTTAATTTTTATTGTATTTACAACTTATAAAAATAGCCAAGATATGACAATTTAGAATTTAACCAAAATTAAGCCAAATTTTGTCATCTACAGTGTAAAAACTTGAGTATGGAGCTATATAGCTTATCTATTTACATTTTCCCCATAGTTAGTCATATTTACCTTAAAATTAGAAGACTAAATCCCTATTTCCTAGCAAAAAATGTATAAAATAACATGAATTCATAGGAGCTAATATATGTGCATTTTTTTTTTCACATCACTAAACTTGTTTTATTGTGCTACTTTCCCAAATCAACATTCTTAATCATAATAAACACAAAAGCTTTTTTTTTTTTCGTTTTTCAGTTCACTTTTGTTTTGGTGTATAGATAATAATATATGGTACATAAATTGAAGGTATATCCATTTTCATAGAGGATGAGCTTGGAAATTTCTACGATGCTAGGGTTATTGATATAATATGGCCTTCCAATTTGACAAGTTTTCAAAGTTTTCATAGAGGTAAAAACAGAATGGATAATGTAGCTAGGCTTCATATGGGAGACCAATAGTCAAAGTAAATGCATATTAATGGCAATTTACTTTATATTTTTCAAATAAGTTGAAAACAAAATTGAGTATGTCGAGTCTTTTCTCTGACTTAATGATTACTTGACCACTTGTCCAATGGGGTAATAGAAAGCACAAAATATTCAGTGGCTAAACAACCAAGGTCCTTAATGATGCAATAATTCTGTAAAGTTCATACCATGATATTTAGGCACCTGCAAATTATAGAAATATCTAAATTATTGTAATCTCTTAAAATAAATATTATAAAAAATTAACGCCTTTTGTATTTTTTTTCCTATGACTTTTTATAACCATCTAGATTCTGGAATCGAGATTAGAAATCTAGAATTCAAGGATTTGAAGATAGCCTAGATAAAGATATATAGACAAAAAATTTAGGGGTGTTCAAAGTTGATCAAAACTATCTAATTCTAATCCAATCAAAATTGATCTTCTAATGGAATTAATTAATTAGATGTAATTTTTACAAAATCGATATAATTAGTTTTGTTGTTGGATATCCATTTTATAACTTCAATTCTTTGTTGCAGCTACGAATTGTCTTTACTGATGATATAAACAATAGTACCATCCTTGCAGAAAATAGTTATTAATGTGAAAGTATGATGAAAAGTAATGCTGGGGCTTCGAGAGTATATTGTGGCTCGCGACTACTTAACTCAATGAAATAGCTTTATTTTATAATTTTGATAAAAAAAATTAATTTTTTTTCTTGTATAGCTTGTGAACCTTCTATAGATATGAAAGTTCCTGAATTTTTTTACCAATATTTGTAAAATAAACGGGATATGAAGGGGAGAGAGAAAAAACAAACTCGAGGAGGGTGTGAAATACCATTGTACTTGATTTTACACTTTTAGAAGCTAGCAGTGAAATCTAAATATGGGTAAATGTTGCATTATTTTGCCCACTAACAGAGAAGTGGAGTTGGAAGAAGTACCTTTGGTAAATTGTACCGAGTTAAGAAAAAAAGATATTGGAATCGGCTTTTATTTTCTTGTTGGTGGTATCTTTTGTGCATTAATGTTGAGATTAAGACAGCACATGACACAATGGCTGTTCAACTATATGGTATTGAGTGCCAGACTTTTATTCCCTGTCCATTAATGTGATAAAACTTTGTTTAGATATGAGCCCATTTGTGTATGGAGATAACTGAGTCCTTCAAGGGGGTCTATGGTATTTAGTTCGGCTTGGGCATACCTCGGTTATCTTTTTTTTTCCCCCCTCAATTATCTTACTTTTTATTATATGAGACATCGTACAGAGATTCTTAGTATATACTTTGCCATACCCTCATTTTCTCTAATTTGAACATGTTTCTTAAAAAATAAAGCTTGCCTGTAAGGCTTGCTATTATTCAGCTTAATTGTCATCTTTAATGTGTGACCTTTTGTGGTTTTATGGTCTATCATTTTGGTAAAAATAAAGCTTGCATGTTAGGCTTGCTCTTATGTAACTTTTGATTGTTGTCTTTGGCATGGAACCTTTTTTGGTTATATTGTCTATTGATTCAGTAAAAACAAAGCATGCCCGTTAGGCTTGCACTTATGTCGGCATTGAATTGTCTCTGATGTGGGACTTATGGTTCTATGAGTTGCATGTTAGTTGAGTTTCTGTCTTTGCAAGTGGAATTCCATTCTCGTTAGGTGTCTCCACCTACAATGTACTAAGTCGTTTCAATTATCAAATTGAAGAATAAAATTGTAATTTGGATCCTTTGAAGTGTGAAGTGTGTAAGGTGTCCCAAAGGTGAGAGAGAAAATGACACAAGGGGTAAGAATGTATATAGGACTCATTTTCTCTATTTTTACTCACTTACTCTTTTCTCTTTATATCTCTTATTTCTGAGACACTTTACACACTTCACATCTCATAGAATCTAAACTCATAAAGTTGATATTTTTTTTTATTGTTTTCAAGATAGCTCATGGTCAATGTGTTATATTTATAATTCACCTTATAATATTTAGACACAAATTTTGAGTAGATTACTTTGTTTATTCCTAAACAAATTTTTTTTTTAATTATGCCTATTTTATAAATAGGTAGTAGAACGTGATATATATATATATATATATGTAAATTACAGTAAAATAAAAATATTTTTATATTTTTATCTTTAGTTAAACTGATCTTTTTTTTTTAAATTTAATTGCTAAACTAATCTTTTTAAAACTTGGTCTAGTTAAATAGATAGATAGTAAAACTTGAAATATAAATGTAAATTAATCATTTCCGGTGAGTTTAGGAAAAGAAAAATTTTGGTGTTCTATTGTTTTTTTGTTAGCATTCTTAATTTGTATACGTTTTTATCTTGAATTTGGCTATTGTATATTTTTAATTAGAAATTCTTGCATGCTCTTTGACTATTAGTTTTAAGAATTATCAATGTGGAGGTCAACTTTGGAATTTAGATTCTTTATATTATTTTTTAGAGATATTAAAATCAGTTGAGTCCATGGAATTGGCTTAATTCAACCCATTAAAATCTGGGCTTAGAATATTAGAAATTCTTTACACAGAATAATCAACCTTACCTAGTACGCTAAAGTAACAATAGGATTGGGCCAAGCTAGACTTATGATTAAAAATTATTGAGTTTTAGCAAAATAAAATAAAATGCTCAATACATTTATAATGCTTAATACTTGTGTTCTTCATATTTGTTTAAAGAGTTCAGGAACCCTAAATATTGCAAATAGCATTGTTGAAAAGTCTTATTGCAGGTCTAGTTAGTTGCAAATTGTTTTTTATTTTTGTGTCATTACATATGAGATTTTATCTTGTATGCTTTTTTAGCTGCTGATGATAATAGGTCCCTCTTACCAAAATGGTTAGATATGTTTTGGTTCATGACGCATCTAACTAGGTTACAAGTTTTGTTTTGGCTTGCTCCAACTAGTATGCTCAACCATTGGGAGGCAATATCTACATCTCAACCATCATTGATAGCCAAAAAAAGAACTTGTAAGCATATAACACTCAAGGCCTAATAACAGTAAAGGTTATGGATGACATGAACATGTATGGTCATGTGTCATTCGTTATGGCACCTGGAGAGAGGAAGAAAGATATAAGCATAATATCATTTGCGTTTGTTCAATGATTTTTTGTTGACTCTATCTCTATTACTAATCATATTTGATATGCTATGAAAGACGGTCATTTTTAATGAATATATGCTTTATTTCTAAGAAAAATTACTTAGAAGGACCTAAATTTTGTAAAATTTACAATAAGAGATTTTAAAAATTAATATTATTTTCTAGAACATGATGGCAATTTATGGACAAAAATGCCTTCATCATTTGCTTCATTATACAACCCACTCAATCTATGTTCTTTTGCACCATTTATTCCTACCATTTCTCTAGATAGTTTCTTCTTCCTTCGCCATTTCTATTATTCTCCATTTTTGGCTTCCTTCACGACCTTTGTTCTTTTATTTCTTTATCTTTCTTCTCTTTATTTCGTCATAGATAGAAAGGTACCGATATACTTCTTCCATTGGCTTTCTATTGGACAAGTATTGTAACACCATATTTATCTAGCTTATCTCATGCCATTTCTAAGTATTATTCTATGCATTTCATAATGAAGTAAGAAGGTAGCATGAGAACAATGAATTTACATGCACTTTGTCACGGATCAAATTTTTTTTTCAAAGTCCCGTGGGCCATATGGACTCATGTATCACATTCTTATATTTAATTACATAGATACAACTCATTTCCATCACCAAAAGTGGCCTAGAACTCGTGCAAAGGCAAGGGACACATAAAATCTCATGAAGTAATTTTGGCCAGGATTTTTCCTTTTCTGTCATAAATTTTGAAAAATCATAACTAATTCTAAAAAAAATCTAAATCAAGTATTCTTTACCATTCTGGGAAGCTACATATGTCTACTTTATAATAAAAATATAGTCAAGCCATGAAACATCACACAGAAGACTTTTGACATTCAAAAATTTCCAGAGGTCCGACTAGTTACTGGTACTGATACAACTTTCTATTGTGAACTTAAAAAAATGTCCAATTAATTTCACAAAAATTCAATCCATGCAAATGATATCAATCTAAAAAGCTACAGATGTTAGCTAGAGGAAAAAAATAACTTTAGGCCATTTTAGTACATCTAGGAGTCAAAAACTAATCAAACAGTAACCTAGGTCAGTCTGGATGCCTAATACTGGATAGAAATTTCAAAAATTTATATCTCCCTCGTTAGACATCCAAATGAGATGCTTTTAGTTGACACAAGTCATTAAGAAGGTCTAGTTTCACTTTGTAAAATTTTATAGCATTTGGACATCATTTGCCCTATGAGTGACAGAATTTAATTTTAGATAAGTATGGATAGTACATTGAACCAATTTCAGAAATTTTCCTAATTTTTTAAAATTCATCAAATATTCCATAGACATTCACAAATTTTGCACTTTAGCTTCCCAAAAAGCTCTCAAAAACCTTAAATGCATGCCAAATCTCAGATCAAGAAGAACTTATTTGGACAAAAAGTGGTATAGGTTTTCAATATGGTTAATTTTGGTCTATATTATAGACCAAATGTGTCCAAATGACTTTCCTTGATATTTGACACCTTTTGGGCAAGTTTAAAAGCATGAATATGACTTGCATGAGCTATCCAAGTGGTCTTAAACCTTATGCACCTTAATTCGACCATTCCACTTCCATTTATAGATACATTTCCATAATGCTAGTTTGCCATTACATGTCCAAATTGCACATTTCCATACATATAACCTTAGCTCTTATTTATACATGATCCATTAACATAATTATATATGTTCATAAGGTCATAGGTTATATACAATAATAAATTACAATAATTACCACTCATATAGCCTTAAAGTAACCAAATCCATGCACTTTAATGTCATACTCTCATCTTTTAAGTGGTTGACTCCCATTTCCTTATTCTCTTAGTCCACCTAACATGTTAGAATATTGCAGAGGAGGAAATGAGATTCAAAGAATCCCAACAGCTCATCTCCCTTTCAATCACACATAAAGTATGCAATACAAGCCTTGAAAATATATGCATGGACATATTAACATATGTGAGCATTCAAGAAATATTCTTGGCATTTGAACAAGTCATACATAGCATGCATAGGCTTGCCAAGTAAGTGGATTAGCCTCACCCATTCACTTGTAGATTTTGAATTTGCCTTATCCATTTCTTTAAGGGGTTTTTGACTTAACCCTACTCTTAGGAGTCAACCTCACTTTTGGGAGACTCTTTACTTTGTCTCAACCAACTTTAAGGGTTCTTGGCTCATCCTCACCATGGTTAGAGGGCTCTTGACTTCTCCATACTCAAGAAAACCAAGGCACATATATAAAAAATCATTTGAGTGCATGAAACATCATCATGGTACCATGGCATATGAAATCATACTAGAATACTTTTCATGACTTAAAACATATATACACACATTCAAAGAAAATATAAGCACTCATTCATGCATGAGAGAAGGTGGAAAGAGCTACCTTTCTTGCATTTACACACTTTTTCCTTAAGTCTTGAATCCTCTCTCTTGACCTCACACACCTAAGAAGGTGGGGATCATTTCTCTTGGCCTAAACACAATTTATGGGAGCCAATTAGGTTTATGGAATTAATTCTGAGGCCATACATCTTCCTTAAACACTAACTTCATCTATTAACCCCTTTATGGTTCCAAGAATGCACATAATGAAGTAGCATCTATCAAATGAGTTCTAGACTCCATTCTTTCCTTTCAAATATAATTTTTGACTCCTTTTAAGTCTCTTGGAGTCATTACACAATTAAAACAAAGAGCCTAACTACATATTGCTTCTTTAAGTCATATTATAAAACCTAAGACACTAAATCATTCTCTAGGCCTCCTAAAATTTTCCTAAGATTTCCCTTAATTTTCATTCATCATATATGACTCAAAAATGGGCTTGAAAGAATTTAAACTCTCCCTAGGTGTCTCAACCGCCTTTGGCCTAGACTATGCACCATTTAGCCTTCATGAAAGTTTGCTTTGTTTTCTACATGGAAGATGTATATGAGGAGACTCCTAGGGATCTTGGGAACTTATGTAAACATTTATTTAGGCTTAGAAATAATTATATCAAATCAGATTTTGAAGGGAACCCATAAAACCCTAGGTTTGCCACCTTGAAAGTCCATAGCGTTTTCTTGAATTTCTTTGCATATTCTTACTCTCCTCCCTTAAATTCATAGATTTTACCCTTAGTTCTACCCAAAATTCAAGCTCTCTTATGGCTACATATATAGGGTGAAATAGTGAGAAGAAGGGGGAGGAATAGCTACCATAGGATGAAGATTTTATCTTGTTTCTATGGCTTTTCTTGCTTGTTTCTCTCTTTCCTTGCCCTCCTCTCTTCAAATCCGAATTTTTCCCTCTGTTCTTCTCTCAACATAGATCCAAAAACTTTAATAAAACCATAGGAAAGAAAGCTTAAGAGGAGAGGAACAAGTTTGGAAGAAGGAGGAGCATAAAAATCCATGAAATTTCTTACCTTTTCCTTGCGTTTTCTCATCCTTTCTTCTCCTCCATGGTGTGCCTAAGAGAGCTGGTGTTTTCTCTAGTTTTTGGGTAGATTAAGTCGTGCAAATGAAGGGGAGAAGAAATAAGAAACTTAAAGAGTCTTCAAGAAGCTTCCACTTTCTTAAAAATTTCAATTTTGTCCTTCATTTTTGGCATTTTCGTTTCTAACTCATTTTAGCTCTTTTTGAGAACTATCTTTTCCATTATGAAATTTAGGTTCCCAATTTAGTAAAATGCCTTTGGAATCATTCAAATCGGAGTAAAACCTTCCTAAACAAATTAGTCAAAATTTGGGTCAATTGACGTTAGAAAACATTCACTAGAGGGGTTTTAACTGTTCCGGGACTTTCCATGGTTTTTAGGGCCTCTAAGAACCCTGGAAAACTTAAAAATTTTATTTAAAAAGCCCTCCTATGTGAATTTCAAAATTTGCTTAAAATAACGAAAATGCCCTTATGTTTCGTCAATCTTTTGTTACAATTCATTTCTTCATTCTAACTCAGCTTTTCTTTCCATCTAAGCCTAGGATTCTTATTTTTAGGAGTCTAAAATGCTTCTCAAATATTTTGGGACCTTAACTAAGTCATTTCGAGGGACTTATTTTTGCATCCGGTGAATTTCGTATGTTTATGGAGAAACTGTACGTTATGTTTCTCACATTTTCTCTTGCTTTTAGAGAACTGGATATTACAGGTATGCCCATCAAGGCCATAGCTGATAAACTTTCAAGAGAGATCCAACAAATTAGAAGCCCACCTATCTTTCCTAGTGAAGTAAAGGATCAAGAAGATGACCATCCAATAAGTGAGGATATCTATCAATCCTAGTGAAGTAGAGGACTAAGAAGAGTACACTGTGATGCAGGTGGATGACTTTCCCTTTAAATTTAGAGTGTTAGAAGGAAGGAAGAAATTTTATGAGTTGTAACATTGAGACCTAAGGCCATGTAATGGCAAACTAATGTGTAGGTATTGCCTGATTAGAAGTATGGAGCCTTTAAAGTCAATAAAATTGATGTATTTATTCTCTCCCATAGAGCAAACCTTGGCCGTGCTTACTAGAATTAGACATGGGTCCCAAAAAATCCCACTTCATTCTTGAGTTAACCAATTATGACTTTATTAGCCCTCTATTAAAATATCATTTTTCATATCATGAGCTCAGTGATGCTTTGCAAATACTATCCATTTTAATGGATAAAGGTATGGGGATAGTAACCAACATACCTAGTGATGCACCAGATGACTATATGGTCTTGAAACTAATTTAAAGTCAAGCCAGCACTTAGGGTAAAGTATGACATTAAGGATGAATGGTGTTAGCAAAGTATAGTTACTAATGAGTTTTAGAGTTGTTACTACCACGTTTAGAGACATTACTACTAAATTTTAAAAAATTTACCACTATATTTTAAGGAATGTGCTTTACTAGAGTTTAAGGCGTGTTACTATCAAGTTTAGGTTTATTACTACTAGATTTAAAAAAATTTACCACTACATTTAGAGACTTTGTAAAGTATACTTATTATTGAGTTTTATGACTGTTACTATCAGGTTTAGGGATGTCACAACTAGATTTGAGAAAATTTACAAATAGATTTTAGGGACCGTACTTTACTATTGAGTTTTAAGCACGTTACCACTATGTTTAAATCTGTTACTATTGGATTTAAGGAAATTTATCACTATATTTAGGATCCTTGTAGAGTACACTTACTATTAAGTTTTGTGACCATTACTAACAAGTTTAAGGATGTTATTACTGAATTTAAGAGATACTCTATTTAGGGACCTTGTAAAGTATAGTTACTATTAAGGTTTAGAATTATTACTACTAGGTTTAGAGATATTACGATTGGATTTCAGGAAGTTCACTACCATATTTAGGGTCCTTGTAGAGTAATTGAGTTTAGAACCATAACTACTAGGTTTAGTGATATTACTTACTAGATTTTAAGAAAATTTAATATTATATGTGTTGACCATTATTGGCCACTTTTAGATGATAATTACTATGCAAAATGATAGTTACCATTACTTAAAGGAAAGTAGTCATTACTAGAAGGTTAAAGATTGTATTAATAAGTAAATACTAAATTTTCAAGGAACTTTAAACAATATAATATTGTTATAATCATAACTATATGATATTTCAAATAATTTTTTTTCTTACAATGTTCATGTTTGGATCTTTTTTGTTAACAACCATAATGATACAAAACCAAATGAATGAAACAATGAATTAATCACTACATTCTCTTTTACTTTTCTTGGTCTGTTGCTAGTGTAGAAGCCATTACATTAGCACAACAATTATTGAGTAGATGGTTAATCAAGTCCTATATAAGTTAGACATGAAACTTTTCTAATTGTTCTTGAAAACCATAACCATTTGCATATGAGCTACAAACATTAGAGCATGATAGACAATTAAAAGAGAAGTTCATACTGAAGTATAAGTAGGCATGGTGAGACCTCCTCATTCAAGCTTTAGTTCCCCACAAATGAAAATAAATGCATAATTAACTTTTAATTGGATTATCATAAATCACAACCATGTTTGTGAACAGACTAAAAATATCACCTAAACTTTTGTAGTCATAATTTGTATTTGTGTGAGACTTGATCCTTATCTTTCATGATACTCTATCCTTACAATTACAAAATTAATACCATATAACCACCAACACAAACAACCAATGAAAACACTAATAATATTTTCCTATGTTTCGTCAATGATTTTCTTATTCACAATAATGAAAAGTTCTTTATAACCAAAACATGCAAAACCAAGAATGAACAAGATTCTTCATATCTAAGTGTGATTAAGAATGAACAAATACATGTAAGTAAAAAGTAATCCAAAAATTTAATTAAAAAAGGGAGAACAAGATAGAAAAGCAAGAAGGAGGGTATTAATAATAAATGAGTTACTTCTATATTTTAGGTACTTACAATCAATTTTTAAGAAATTTTTTATTGGGTTTTAGGATCATTGCTACTTGACTACTATAATTTTAGGGAATTACTTCTATATTATAGAGAATTACAAGACAATTAGTTACATTCATTGACAATATTAAATGTTATAATTTTAGGAAATTTAAGTTTGTTACTAATAGATTCAAGGAAATTTATCACTATTTTTAGGGACCTTACAGAGTATAGTTACTATTATGGTTTAAGATCGTTACTACCAAATTTAAGGACATAACTATTGCATTTGAAGAAATTTACTATTAAATTTTAGGGACCATGCTTTACTATTGGGTTTTAGCCCTGTTATTACCATATTTAAATGTGTTACTACTAGATTTAAGGAAATTAACCACCATGTTTAGGGACCTTTCTAAATATTGTTATTATTGAGTTTTTCAACTATTATTATTATGTTTAGGGGCATTACTATTGGATTTAAAGAAATTTATTATTAGGTTTTAGGTACCACATTTTACTATCGAGTTTAAGGCCTAAAAATACTAGGTTTAGGTGTATTACTATTAGATTTAAGGAAATTTACTATCATATTTAGGGACCTTGCTAAGTATAGTTGCTATTGAGATTTAACACTATTATTATTAGGTTTAAGAATGTTATTACTAGATTTCAAGAAATTTACTACTAGGTTTAGGCCTATTTCTACTAAGTTTACAATACCACAGAAATAGGATTTGTAGTCGAACATTCATTGGCAGTTGCTATAAAACCACTAACAAAAGCAAAGTATAGTTGGCAGTTCATAGTAATCACCAACAAAAAATGAACGATGTTGGCCGTTCTTAATGAACTGCCAACAGAAGACTTTATTAGTAGTTCTACATGAACTGCCAACCTTTGTTGGCAGTTCTCCACAAGAATTGCCAACCATTTTGAATTTAAATCCCCCTATTTCCTTTTCGCATCCACCTTTCAAGTACTCCCTTCTTCTTCTAAAATCGCATGCATACTTTCTACCATAAAGACCGTGCGCCATTGTCCTCCTGTCCATGTGTCGCCGTCTACCATCCTTCCAAGCACCACCATTATAGTCTCTCCTATCCCTTGTCTACCCGCTATTCTCCCTGTATTGTGCTTGCCGCTCTCCTTGCATTGCGCTCACCGTTCGCCCTGGGTTATGCCTGCTCCTGTAAGTTCATCCCATTTTTATTTTTATTTTTTGCAAAACTAATTTTTTTTAATTAATCTATTTTTTCTTTGAACAAATTAAGTGGTAATTTTTTTTCTCCATTTTGGGATCCCATCCTCCATTCCTCCATTTTTACATTTATGCCTTTTTTTGGAACTATTTCTTTTTTCTATGACATATTAAGATAATGTTTACAAAATCATTCTTTTAGTATGATAGAATTAGGAAAATATAATATAGCTAAGTTATAACTTACATAAAAGAATAGAAAATTTATTCTGTCACTGTTCTTTGATTATGGACTGTTGGAATATTGTTCTAGGCCTAGAAAACTTGCATTTTTTTCCTATCATGCTGTTGGTTTTTCTTTGAGATATAGATTGTAACAAAAGTATAATTAAATAGAGTTATATTTAGTACAGTAATAGGTAAAGTCCAAGCAAATTGAAAGTCATTAATCATATTTCTCTTAAATTGGTTCTTTTTAGATTGAAAAGGTATGGATCATAAATGGATATCTGCCAATCATCTGTCTAGGGAATATGAGGATGGAGTGAAAGAGTTTATTAGGTTTGTAGTTAAGCATGCAAAAAACTCTAGTAAAATTATATGCCCTTGTTTGAATTGCTACCATGTGAAACAAATTAGTGCAGTTGAGTTAGAAGATCATTTAATATGTAATGGGATTGCCCAAAGTTATACATATTGGACAAAGCAGTGCGAGACAAAGGATGAGCATAGTAACTCAGAGTATAGTGGGAGTTATGCCTCAAACGATTTTGACACAGGTACATACGAGACTAATTGTCTTGAAAAGATAGCACAATATGGTTGAAACGGATCTTAAGGATTATCTTAAAATGTTTGAGAGGTTGAAAAATGATGCAGAAAAGTCATTGTATTTTGGCTGTACTAAATTCACAAGATTGTCAGCAGTGTTGAAATTGTATAACTTGAAAGCGAGAAATAGATAGAGTGATAAGAGCTTTATAGAATTGCTTACACTTTTGAAGGATATGCTACCAAAGGATAATGAGCTTCCTAACCGAACATATGAGGCTAAAGAAATGTTATGCTTTATTGGCATGAGCTATGAGAGGATACATGTTTATCCCAATGACTGCATTTTGTTTCGAAATGAATATGTATCATTAGAAAAGTGTCCAAAGTGTTATGCCTCTAGATATAAAAAGAAAGAATCGAGTTCGACAATGGTGGTATGGTATTTGTAACAACCGAGAAAAAGAAAAAGAAAGAAAGTGAAGGTTAGAAAAATTCAAAATCTGAAAATTTTGCCAAGTCCTCTCGCAATAGCGAGAAATGGTCTCGCTACAGCGAGAGAGCTAGTTCGCAACAGCGAAGGCGATTCTAGCTATAGCGAGTGCTGGCAGCAGTCCATACGAAAATAAGGGAGCAGCTCACCGTAGCGTGCGCCATAGTGAGAGTGAAGTCTGGAACTAACGCGATTTCGCCATAGCGAATGGTAAATCTCGCCATAGCGAAGGGAACTGACGCGAGTTCGCCGTAGCGAAGGTTACACCTCACCATAGCGAAGCCAGATAACACGAGCTCACTATAGCGAAGGTTAATTTTCGCCGTAGCGAGGGTCGGTCTAGAAGAGAGTAAATAGCGAGAATTAGACTTCATTAAACGCCCAAACTCATTTCTTCTCTCATATCTGCCCTAGACTTCGACCCAAGGAGAGAAAAGAGGCATGGAGAGCGAGAGAGATCAAGAGAAGGAGGAAGAGCAAGGGAAAGGTAAGGAAATTTCCCCCATTTCTCTTTAGAACTCTGATCCCCTCCCTTTGCCCTCTTTTCCTACAGTTTTGCTTGTAAAAATGGATGGTTTTTGGGCATGGGTCAGAAGAGAGAAAGTGGAAAACACCTTTGAATCTTTGTGTTTTCTTTGAAAATGTTATTTTCCACTACCATGGGAGCTTGAGAGAGAGAAAGGGTTGATGGCATTCTAGAGAGAGAGAGAGAACTCTAGGTTCTGGTATGTAGGAGAGTTTGATTCGATGATTCCATGTTAAGAGAGTAATTACATGCTCTTTAATTGTGTCTAGGCTCAAAAGAAACACCTCCATCAAGGTGTGATTGTGAACCTAAGGAGGGAGAGGAGAAATTGAAAGGAAAAGCTAGTGTTGGCTTTGGCTCATAAGGTAGCTCTCTTTTCCCACTCTTTCTTGTTGCATTCTTGGATATGATAGTCATTGTATGATTATGTATATGCTTATTGTGTGGAATATGCCATGTGCTATTGCTTTGATGCATTGAATGCCAATATGCTTGTGTGTTGAAATGTGAGAATTGCTCGGGTGAGGTAGTGCCGAAAGTCCTTTGAGATAGGTGAGACAAGGCCAAAAGTCTCAAACGAGTGAGGCCAAGTCAAAAGTCCTTAAACTCGGGTGAGGCCATCCAAAAGTCCCTAAACTCGAGTGAGGCTAGACCAAAAGTCCCTGGAGCCCATTTTTTGCATTGTTGTGATTCCCATAGCATGTACGATGTGTCTTAGATGATTGAGAATGGCTGAATGCTTATTCACATGCTTTGACCTGTTATATGCCTTGATTGCTTACTTGATTGAGTGCATGAGCTACTGAGATTCCCTGAATCTCACCCCTTTCCCCTCCCAACTTAATATGCTAGGTGGAGCTCAAGGAGAACCGAGCACACACTAAGGAGGCTAGGAGCATGTATAGTTAGACATTACTTTCTTTTGGATATTTTGATGGAATTTTAATGTAAAGTGGTGCCAACTGAATATGCGCCCACTATTTTTGAGTTGTAAAGGTTGTAACAAGTGTAAATGTATGAAAGGATATTGTATGAACTATATTTATAGCCAAATGAATGGAAATGAGGGTTTTGCCCCTTTTGTGGAATGAATGCAATAGTGTATATTTGGCCGTAGCATAGAGAGATTTGAATGTATGTTGATTTGGACCACATGAACTTGTTAGATAGACTATTTTTACGCTTTTAAACTTGTCCATGAGTGGCTAGAATGTGTGAGAGGCCTTTTGGACCCGTTTTGGACCTCTTGGGTGCCAAAACTGGTATTTTTGAGAGCTCCGTCAAAGTATGACCGGATGAGCTCCTCTTGCCATGAAATTTGGCATGCCTCTAGAGTTTGTAGAAAGCTTTTTGAGAAGCTAAAGTGGGTAATATTCGGAGGTCTAGAGAATATTTAGAGAATTGTTGAATTTGGGAAAATTTAATGGATTGGTCATGTACTGTTCATATAAACCAGAAAATGAAATCTGTGGCATTCTTAGACCAAATGGATTCCAAATGTGGTAAAATTTTATACACATAAACTAGACCACCACAATGACTTATAGGAACTAGAATCACATAAATCAGAGGTCTGTAGAGAGAGATTGAACTGTCTAAAGTTCTGTATCAGCATCAGGGAGCTCATCTGACCCGCGACACTATTCCATCGGTTTTCAGGGTGTAGGAGCTGCTGAATTGATCTGCACTTATTGTTTTCCTCTAGTAGACATCTGTAGCTTTTGAAATTGGTATAGTGTGCCCAGATTGGAGTTTTGTGGATTTAGTTATGAATTTTCGAATGTCGTGACAGCAAGCTGCACCAGAAACAGTGACGGCCGGACCTTCCTCCCATTTTTGATGTCAAACATGGTCCAAACGATGTGTTTGTGGTTGGGAATGATTTTTAGTTTAAAGTTAACACTTAGAGCTTTCCAGAAAGCTAGAGTTTCCTAGATTCCCATTTTTCTACAATTAATTATGATTTTCCAAAGTTAGAGTCAAAATATGACGTTTGGGCACAAGTGAGAAAAGTGCATTTTTCTGGTTTTTGGCTCCATACCCGTGGCTTATGGTTTGATTTATCCTATGTATGAGTTTTATAAGTGGAGTTTGAGTTGAGAATGCGAATGATGGGTTCTTAGGACCCACGGGATGAAAGATGAGTGTATGAAACCCCAGTTCATAGCATGTAAATGCTGCGGAAGAGTAGTGATTCTTTGAAAATCATATGGAACCGAGCCTAGTGAGAGGCTAGGTAACAGTAGTAGATTTAGGTGTCACATTTTTGGTATCAGAGCAAAGGTTCAGGCACTTTTGCTCGATGTTGGGCTCTTGAATGAGGTGAATTGCTTGTGTTTGATGTGAATGCCATCTACATCTAGCATTCCACCTATACCTTCCTAGGAGCCTGCTGCTCCACAGACCCAGACGCCTATCCAAAAAGTATTGAAGCAGTTTAGGCAGAACAATCCACCCTCGTTTGATGGGAGTTGGATGCAGATAAGGCGGAGGCTTGGGTGATGCAGCTTAAGAAGATATTCTCAGTGATGGATTTTACCACTGAGCAGAAAGCCCAGCTAGCCACCTTTATGCTAGAGAAGGAAGCTGATAGATGGTGGGATAGTGCAAAACCCCTTATGGAGACCAAGAATATACAGATAACTTGGGAGACTTTCTTGGTTGAGTTTTATGAGAAGTATGTCCCGAGTTCAGTGAGGAAAAAGAAAGAGATGGAGTTTATGGGCTTGAGACAGACGGATGAGATGACTGTGGACCAGTATGTGGCCAAGTTTATTGAGTTGTCTCGGTATTCCTCTTACCTCCAGAGGTATGATGATGAACCCTGGAGATGTGAGCAGTTTGAGACCAGTTTGAGGCCCCTGATTAGCGACAGAGTCACTCCACAGCGGATCAGGAAGTTTAATACTCTTGTGGAGGTCAGTAGGGTGATTGAGACAAATCTGCAAGTTATCATGCCTACTGTGACGACGGCTAGTCAGAAGAGGGTTCCGGATTTGAAAAGGCCGAAACCAGATGAGGGTTCTAGTTTGACCCCTAGTAATAAGAGGAGAGGCAAAGGGCCATGGAATAGAAAACCACAGCGAGGTGTGCCACCTCCGCGGGGCCAGTCATCCTTCCAGCAGTCTCCGGTGACATGTTACAAGTGTGGGAAGCTGGGGCACATTGCTAGACACTGTCCTCAGATGGAGACAGCGCCTCCTCCTAGACCATAGACCCAGGGCCGAGTGTTCGCCCTTACTCAGCAGGAAGCCAGCGCATCTCCCAGTTTGATTCGAGGTACGCTGATAGTGAATGGCTTTCCTGTAGTTGCTATGTTTGATTCGGGTGCTAGTCACTCGTTTATATCTTATGATTGTGTGAGGAAATTGGGTCTGGTTATTAGTGTCTTGCCATTTGACTTATCTGTCATTACACCCACTAGAGGCCACGTGGTTACTTCCCATACCTATTTAAATGTCACTGTCCAATTTAACCATTGTCATACCACTATTGATTTGGTTTATATGCCTTTTCATGAAATTGATTTGATTATTGGTATGAATTGGTTGGCTGCGAATAATGCCATACTTGATTGTGAACACCGAACCATCTCCTTACCTGCTTGTGGGACCATACCTAGGGTAGGAGCTGAGTTATCTTTTATGACTACTACCCAGGCTGAGAGATATTTGGAGTGTAGATGTCAAGGGTTTCTAGTCTTTTTCTCTATTCAGGCTGAGGTAGAAGAAGGGATAGAGGAGAGCTCGGTTGTCAGGAAATTCCCGGAGGTTTTCCCTAGAGAGTTTGATTTTAGTGGCCTACCTCCTGAGAGAGAATTATAATTCCCTATAGACATAGTGCCTGGTGCTGGACCGGTGTCCAAAGCTTCTTACAGGATGGCTCCCGCCGAGCTTGCTGAGTTGAAAGTGCAGGTGGAGGAATTGTTAGAGAAAGGGTTTATCCACCCTAGTGTTTCACCTTGGGGTGTTCCGGTGTTGTTTGTGAAAAAGAAATATGATAGCTTACGGTTGTGTATTGATTACAGAGAGTTGAATAAGGTTACCATCAAGAACAAATATCCTCTCCCTAGAATTGATGATCTGTTAGATCAGTTGGCTGGGGCATCTGTGTTTTCTAAGATAGATCTTAGATCTGGTTACCACCAGTTGAGAGTGAGAACTGAAGACGTCTCTAAGACGGCTTTCAGAACGAGATATGGGCACTATGAGTTCCTTGTGATGCCATTCAGGTTGACGAATGCGTCTGCTGTGTTCATGGATTATATGAACAGGGTATTCAGACCGTATTTAGATCAGTTTGTGGTGGTCTTTATTGATGATATTTTAGTGTACTCCCGATCTTTTGAAGAGCACGAGAGGCATTTGAGACTAGTCCTAGACACCTTGAAAGAGAAAAGGTTGTATGCCAAACTTAGTAAATGTGAGTTTTGGCTTATCGAGGTGCGATTCTTAGGTCATGTGATCTCACGAGATGGGGTTGCGGTGGATCCCCATAAAGTTGAGGCTGTGTTACAGTGGGATAGACCTAGAACGATCACCGAAGTCAGGAGTTTCTTAGGTTTGGCAGGGTATTATAGACGTTTTATTCAGGACTTTTCTCGAATGGCCTTACCACTGACGAGGTTAAGCAGGAAAGATACACCATTTGTGTGGGATGAGAGATGTGAGAAGAGTTTCCAGGAGTTGAAACTCTGTTTGACCACTGCCCCTGTACTGATTATCCCTGACCCTAGTGAACCATTTGTGGTTTATTGTGATGCTTCGGGCAAAGGGTTAGGATGTGTGTTGATGCAGCAGGGCCGAGTAGTGGCATATGCCTCGAGGCAGTTGAGACCTCATGAGGAGAATTACCCCACACATGACCTGGAGTTAGCTACCGTAGTGTTTGCTCTTAAAATTTGGAGACACTATCTGTATGGTGCGACCATAGAGATCTATAGTGACCACAAGAGTCTGAAATACCTGTTTGATCAGAAAGAACTCAATATGAGACAGAGGAGATGGATGGAATTCTTGAAAGATTATGATTATGTGTTGAAATATCATCCGGGTAAGGCCAATGTGGTGGCAGACACCCTGAGTAGAAAAACCATCCATGTAGCCCATATGATGATTAGGGAGCAGGAGCTTCTAAAGAAGTTCAGAGATTTGAACCTCTCTTGTCAGGTGGTATCGGATAGATTGTATCTGAGTGAAACCCGAGTTGAGAATATCTTAAGAACCCAGATCTTAAATGCCCAGAGAGAGGATGAGTTCCTGAAACGGATCAGGAATGAGATTACCCAAGGTAAGACCTCAGATTACAAGGTGTCTGAGGATGGTATGATAGTATACCGAGAGAGAATCTGTGTGCCTAGTCAGAATGAGTTGAGAGAAAGCATTCTAGAATAGGCGCATAAGAGTAAGTATACTATCCACCCAAGTGCCACCAAGATGTATCAGGATTTGAAAAAGATTTTCTGGTGGCCAGGGATGAAGAGCCATGTGACGGATTATGTGGCTAGATGCCTAGTGTGTCAGAGGATAAAGATTGAACATCAGAAATCGGCTGGGTTGTTGTAACCTCTAGATATCCCTGAGTGGAAGTGGGATAGTATAGCCATGGATTTTGTCATGGGGTTACCCAGGACATCCTCTGGACACGATGCTATTTGGGTAGTTGTGGATAGACTGCCGAAGTCTGCACATTTTTTAGCTATCAGGGCTACTCATACACTGGATAGATTGGCCCAGTTGTATATAAGAGAGATAGTGCGACTTCATGGAGTACCCAATAGCATAGTTTCGGATAGAGACCCCAGGTTCACATCGAACTTTTGGAGGTCATTGCAGCATGCCTTAGGGACCATATTGCAGTTTAGTACTGCATATCACCCCCAGACAGATGGTCAGACTGAAAGGACCATCCAGACATTGGAAGATATGTTGAGGGCATGTGTGCTAGAAATGAAGGGAAACTGGGATGTGTATTTACCATTAGCAGAGTTTGCATATAACAACGGTTACCATTCCAGTATTCAGATGGCCCCTTATGAGGCTTTGTATGGGAGAAAGTGCAGATCCCTTCAATGTTGGGTTGAGTTAGGTGAAAGGAGTATGATAGGACCTGAGATTGTGGACCAGACCACCCAACAAATAGAGTTGATTAGAAAGAGGCTCCTCACGGCCCAAAGTAGACAGAAAAGCTATGCTGATAAGCGTAGGAGGCCGTTAGAGTTTGAGGTTGGAGACCATGTGTTCATTCGAATATCTCCAATGACGGGAGTAGGTCAGTCAATGAGGGTAAGGAAGCTCAGTCCTAGGTATATTAGTCCATTTGAAATCCTTGAGAAAATCAGACCCGTGGCTTGCCGAATAGCCTTACCTCCTAACCTAGCCCAAATACACAGTGTTTTCCATGTCTCCCAGTTGAAAAAGTATTTACCAGATTCCTCACATGTTATAGAATATGAGCATGTGCAATTGCAGCAAGATCTTTCCTATGTAGTGAAACCGGAGAGAATTGTGGATGCTAAGCTGAAACAGCTGAGAAGTAAGAGCTTTCCTCTGGCGAAAGTGATCTGGAGAGGTCTGACATCTGAGGAAGCAACGTGGGAATTGGCGGATAAAATGAGGCAAAAATACCCAGAGTTATTCCCTTGAGGTAAGTTTTCTTTAAATTTCGAGGGCGAAATTTTTTTTAAGAGGGGTAGAAATGTAACAACCGGGAAAAAGGAAAAGAAAGAAAGTGAAGGTTAGAAAAATTCGAAATCTGGAAATTTTGCCAAGTCCTCTCGCAATAGCGAGAAATGGTCTCGCTACAGCGAGAGAGCTAGTTCGCAACAGCGAAGGCGATTCTAGCTATAGCGAGTGCTGGCAGCAGACCATACTAAAACCAGGGAGCAACTCGCCGTAGCGTGCGCCATAGCGAGAGTGAAGTCTGGAACTAATGCGATTTCGCCATAGCGAATGGTAAATCTCGCCATAGCAAAGGGAACTGACGCGAGTTCGCCGTAGCGAAGGTTACACCTCGCCATAGCGAAGCCAGATAACACGAGCTCGCTATAGCGAAGGTTAATTTTCGCCGTAGCGAGGGTCGGTCCAGAAGAGAGTAAATAGCGAGAATTAGACTTCATTAAACGCCCAAACTCATTTCTTCTCTCATATCTGCCCTAGACTTCAACCCAAGCAGAGAAAAGAGGCATGGAGAGTGAGAGAGATCAAGAGAAGGAGGAAGAGCAAGGGAAAGGTAAGGAAATTTCTCCCATTTCTCTTTAGAACTCTGATCCCCTCCCTTTGCCCTCTTTTCCTACAGTTTTGTTTGTAAAAATGGATGGTTTTTGGGCATGGGTCAGAAGAGGGAAAGTGGAAAACACCTTTGAATCTTTGTGTTTTCTTTGAAAATGTTGTTTTCCACTACCATGGGAGCTTGAGAGAGAGAAAGGGTTGATGGCATTCTAGAGAGAGAGAGAGAACTCTAGGTTCTGGTATGTAGGAGAGTTTGATTCGATGATTCCCTGTTAAGAGAGTAATTACATGCTCTTTAATTGTGTCTAGGCTCAAAAGAAACACCTCTATCAAGGTGTGATTGTAAACCTAAGGAGGGAGAGGAGAAATTGAAAGGAAAAGCTAGTGTTGGCTTTGGCTCATAAGGTAGCTCTTTTTTCCCGCTCTTTCTTGTTGCATTCTTGGATATGATAGTCATTGTATGATTATGTATATGCTTATTGTGTGGAATATGCCATGTGCTATTGCTTTGATGCATTGAATGCCAATATACTTGTGTGTTGAAATGTGAGAATTGCTCGGGTGAGGTAGTGCCGAAAGTCCCTTGAGATGGGTGAGGTGAAGCCGAAAGTCCCTTGAGATAGGTGAGACAAGGCCAAAAGTCTCAAACGAGTGAGGCCAAGTCAAAAGTCCTTAAACTCGGGTGAGGCCATCCAAAAGTCCCTAAACTCGGGTGAGGCTAGACCAAAAGTCCCTGGAGCCTATTTTTGGCATTGTTGTGATTCCCATAGCATGTACGATGTGTCTTAGATGATTGAGAATGGCTGAATGCTTATTCACATGCTTTGACCTGTTATATGCCTTGATTGCTTACTTGATTGAGTGCATGAGCTACTGAGATTCCCTGAATCTCACCCCTTTCTCCTCCCAACTTAATATGCTAGGTGGAGCTCAAGGAGAACCGAGCACACACCAAGGAGCCTAGGAGCATGTATAGTTAGACATTACTTTCTTTTGGATATTTTGATGAAATTTTGATGTAAAGTGGTGCCAAATGAATATGTGCCCACTATTTTTGAGTTGTAAAGGTTGTAACAAGTGTAAATGTATGAAAGGATATTGTATGAACTATGTTTATAGCCAAATGAATGGAAATGAGGGTTTTGCCCCTTTTGTGGAATGAATGCAATAGTGTATATTTGGCCGTAGCATAGCGAGATTTGAATGTATGTTGATTTGGACCACATGGACTTGTTAGATAGACTATTTTTACGCTTTTAAACTTGTCCATGAGTGGCTAGAATGTGTGAGAGGCCTTTTAGACCCGTTTTGGACCTCTTGGGTGCCAAAACTGATATTTTTGAGAGCTACGTCAAAGTATGATCGGATGAGCTCCTCTTGCCATGAAATTTGGCATGCCTCTAGAGTTTGTAGAAAGCTTTTTGAGAAGCTAAAGTGGGTAATATTCGAAGGTCTAGAGAATATTTAGCGAATTGTTGAATTTGGGAAAATTTAATGGATTGGTCATGTACTGTTCATATAAACCAGAAAATGAAATCTGTGGCATTTTTAGACCAAATGGATTCCAAATGTGGTGAAATTTTATACACATAAACTAGACTACCACAATGACTTATAAGAACTAGAATCACTTAAATCAGAGGTCTGTAGAGAGAGATTGAACCGTCTGAAGTTCTGTATCAGCATCAGGGAGCTCATCTGACCCCTGACACTGTTCCATCGGTTTTCGGGGTGTAGGAGCTACTGAACTGATCTGCACTTATTTTTCTCTTCTAGTAGACATCTGTAGCTTTTGAAATTGGTATAGTGTGCCCAGATTGGAGTTTTGTGGATTTAGTTATGAATTTTTGAATGTCATGACAGCAAGCTGCACCAGAAACAGTGATAGCCAGACCTTCCTCCCATTTTCGATGTCAAACATGGTCCAAACGCTTTGTTTGTGGTTGGGAATGATTTTTATTGTAAATTTAACACTTAGAGCTCTCTAGAAAGCTAGAGTTTGCTAGATTCCCATTTTTCTACAATTAATTATGATTTTCCAAAGTTAGAGCCAAAATATGACGTTTGGGCACAAGTGAGAAAAGTGCATTTTTATGGTTTTTGGCTCCATACCCGTGGCTTATGGTTTGATTTATGCTATGTATGAGTTGTATAAGTGGAGTTTGAGTTGAGAATATGAATGATAGGTTCTTAGGACCCACGGGGTGAAAGATGAGTGTATGGAACCCCGTTTCATAGCATGCAAATGCCGCGGAAGAGTAGTGATTCTTTGGAAATCATATGGAACCGGGCCTATTGAGAGGCTAGGTAACGGTAGTAGATTGAGGTGTCACAGTATTTTCCTATTATACTTAGATTGAGATGCATATACAGCAGTGCAAAAGATACGAAACACTTGACATGGCATGCTGATAAAAGGATTTAAGATGGCAAGTTTCGACATCCTGCAGATTCTCCTCAATGGAAAAAAATTGACCATGAGTACTCTAACTTTGGGCAAGAAGACATAAACTTACATCTTACATTAGCTACCAATGGAATGAAGCTGCATGGTGTCCAAAGTAGTACCCACAGTACATTGCCAATGATTTTGGTGATTTATAACCTACCTCCATGGCTATGCAAGAAGCGTAAGTCTATGATGTTATCTATTCTAATTTTTGGGCCCAAGCAACCTAGAAATGATATTAATGTATACTTGACTCCTCTAATTGAAGATTTGAACCGAATGTAGGAGATGGGAGTGGAGGTATATCATGGATATAGAAAGGAAGGATTCGACTTGCAAGCTATGCTGTTTGAGACAATCAATGACTTTCTAGCGTATGGTAATTTATCAAGACACAGTATCAAAAGATGTTGCGGATGCCTTATTTGGGAAGAGGGCACACATTCCATGTGGTTGGAATATTGTATAAAGAATGTCTTCCTCGATCATTGCAGATTTTTACAAGACATCATCACCGATGGTAGAGAAAAACTTTCAGTGGGATGACAGAGGAAGGTAGTGCACCTTTGCCATTGACTGGTGGGCAATTATGTGAAAAGGCAAAGGATTTGGACAATAATTTCGGTAAACATTTTGTTGGACACCTTAGAACAAGTGGATGGACGAAAAGGTCTATTTTCTTTAAACTGCCATATTGGAAGTCTTTATATGTGAGATATTTCCTTGATGTGGTGCATATCGAGAAAAATGTATGTGATAGTGTAATCGTTACGTTACTCAATGTGCTAAGAAAGACCAAAGATAGGATTAAGGCAAGGTTGGACTTAATTACTTTGGGAATAAAAGGAGATTTAGCACTGGTGAAAGAGGGTTATTGTACTTATCTACCTCTAATGGTGCATACTTTATTTAGGAAAGGAAAATTTTATTTTTTGAATTTCTTAATGGAGTTAAGGTTCCAGAGGGATATTCTTCAAACATTAGAAAACTTGAATCAATGAAAGATCTAAAGTCGAAGGATCTTATGTCTCATGATTGCTAAGTTCTAATGGAGCATTTGATTTCGTTGGCTCGACATTCCATTTTACCCAAAAAGGAGTGAGAGCAATCACTAAATTATGCTTCTTCTTCAAGTCTATTTGTAGCAATGTGATTGACCCTACAAAATTGCTACCATTGCAAAGACAAATTGTGGTCACTTTATGCGAGCTTGAGATGTATTTCCCGCTTTTGTTCTTTAACATGATGGTTCACCTAACTGTTCACTTGGTTAGGGAGACATAGATGTGTGACCCACTTTATTTGAGGTGGATGTATCTAATTGAGCATTACATAAAGATATTAAAAGGGTTTGTTAAAAATTGAAGTCAACTAGAAGTTGCATTGTTGAACGGTACATAGTCAAAGAAGTTATTGAATTCTATACTAAATACTTATCTAATGTCGATAATATTGGGCTTTTGGTATCTTGACACATGGAAAGAATTGCTGGGAAAGGGATTATGGGAAATGAAATAGTTAGCATCACAAGTACAGAATGGGAGCAAGCACACCTATATGTTTTGCATAACTCCGATGAGATTGAGCTATATGTGTGGAAGCACAAGAAGATACTTAGAAGCTTAAACCCCAATAAGAATGAAAGTAAAATATTAAAAGAACATAATCAGGTTTTTATAGATTGGCTTAGAAATCACATTTTCTTGGAGTTAAATGTAAATCTAGTGCAATTTCTAAAAAATTGATATGGTTAGCAATAGGTCCAAGTCTACATGTCCTCACTTACACTGATTATCACATCAATGGCTGCACTTTTTATACAAAAGCACAAGATGATCAAAGTACAATGCAAAATAGTGGTGTAACTCTTATAGCTCAATCTATGCATATTTCTAGTGCTAAAGATAAAAACCCTATCTATGCGAATATGTCATACTTTGGGATAAATGAACACATATGGGAGTTAGACTATATTTTCTTTTGGGTGTCGATCTTCAATTGTAAATGGGTTAACAGCAAGAACAGCCTTCAAATTGATGAGTCAAGGTTTATCCAAGTAGATCTTAATAAGGTAGGGTACAAAGACGAGCATTTTATTTTTGCACCCTAAGCACAACAAGTGTTCTTTGTTCCTGATTCTGATAGTAAGAATTGGTTTACATTTTGTTGACAAACAAAATGAATGAGGACAAAGATGATGTTCAACATGGTTAACATACCACTGTTAAGGATGATCCTTTTTTAGGGACATCGCTTGGAAGTGATTCCATTGAAGATTATGCCCTGTATATGAGGGATAATCATAAAGAGGGTATCTAGATTTCAAAGAAGGGGCAAAGAAGTATAAATCAGACAAGAAAAAGAAAAATATTGTCTTAAATACGTATGTTTCATTTTATTCTTTAATTTCTTTATATGTCCCATTGAATTTTTTTAAATATTTTTGCTTTTAACCTCATGATTAATTTTTCTTATTCTTCTAACTGATGTGTTTGAATTTCATTGTAGGTGAATGGCTTCTCTAAGTGGTCATAACAGTGCTCTAGATGATGTGATGAAGGTGATAAACAAAATTAAACAAGGTTTGACCATCCTAAAAGAGGTGACCCACGCAAGAAGTATTGGGTAGAAATTCAAAGTTCAGTGGAATGCCAAAGGTCAACCAATTAGAAAAAATGGTAAAAAATTAATCAACTACATCGGAGTTATGGCTTGTATGAATGTGCCTATTACTATAAGTGATTGGTGAAGGGTTAACAATGTTACGAAGAATGCCATTTAGGATGAAATAGTGGTAACATATTCTGCCAGAAGAATTATGGGCTTTCTTATATATACATGCTCTGACAAGCTAATTATGTTAGTTTGCATATGTCCTTTGATATTGATCAGAGTCAAATAAGGTTTGTACTTGGGACAGCCGGTAAGGCATTATGATCATTTTGCTACATACTCAGTAGTAGATTCTTAAGAGATGCTAATGGGAACATTCTTGACCACCCTCTTGAATTATTTCAAGCTATGATTATTCAGGAGGCTTGGGATACATTTACCTACATGACAAGAGGAGTCTTCCTAGGTAATCATATTCTGCAATATATAGTTATTCATTTTAGTGTGCAACAATATGTATTGATTAGATTATTATGTCTTTTCACAGAAATTAAGTTAGGATAATCAAGAAAGAGCAAAGAATATTCAATACCCATACAGAAAAAAGCCAATTAGGATACTTAGGCCTTGAACAATAGATGGTATGTGAATATATATATGTTATCTATTTATGAATATATAATATGATGCAATACTTACACACTAATTTTTTGTCGTAATACATAGATCGAGAATGAAAGAGTAGAAGTTAGCTTAGTATCTTGTCACATTCTTTAGAAAGCATCTTAAGTCAATAAAGTGGGTGACATGAACAATGAGCATGTCCTTGAAGTTTGTAACAAATGTGTAAGTATTAATTGATTATAAAAAATTTTGATCAGTCTATTTCATTTTTCTACTTTCAATAACATTTATTTTTTAATTTATGTGTCATGAGATGCCTTATCACAGACCCTTCCAGAAGGCGATGTGCTCCCAGAGGGTGATGATATATTAGGCAAGGCACTTGGTGTCTCGAAGCATCCTGGTTGTACTAGGGGTGTCAGCTTTGGCATTAGTCAAAGAGATTATTTTGGGAGACAAAAGTATTCGAAGTTGCATTCATCAGTTGAGGTTGCCAAGTTGAGAGAGAAGAAAGCAATTAGAGGATCAACGGTGCCTTATTGAAAATTTGATCAAGATGCAGATGATGGGGATGTAGGTAGCAGAAGTTAGCCCTAGTGGTAAAGACAACTGCATGCTTGCCTTTTAGTATCTCCCTAAAGTAATTTATTTCTTTAGCTAAGTTGATGGTTAAGGTCTTTTACTACTTATCAGTAATTTCTTTTGTTATGATTTGTCTAAAGTGAGCAGACTGTCTATTAATACCCCTACTCGTCACGTGGTTGTAGAGGGTCATATGTATAATATTGCAAGAGATACACTTCACAATGCAATATTACCTACCAACCACACGAGAGTAGCGGTTAATATCCCTATGGAGAAGAATGTTGAATTGCCTATTCCTACTGATGATGCAAGAATAGTAGGATAAGCAATGGGGAGCTTCATTGCGTGGCCTACCAATCTCATTACAATAGCTCCATTAAGACAGGTTTGTTAGTTGATACTTCCTTATGGTTCACAGTCCAAGGGGAAACACCTAAAAGTGTTAGGACTTAGTAATAAATCAATGACCATACCATCAAAGCCAAAGCCTGACCCTTAAGTTTCAAATAAATGTAGATTGACTCTTAAAGTATTAGCAGAACAAATGTTAGGGGATGATAACAAAAAAATTGTCAATTTTGATAAAGAGATTTGTAATAGAAAAATGCATGATGTGCTTATAATGGAAGTCATAAATGAGATCCTCTAACATGAAATGATAGGGGCCACTGCTATTAATTTATATATCAAGTACTTCATCAACTATACATCAACTTTTCTTTACTATATTCATATCAATTTATCATTAATCCATTGGTTTCTTCATCTCAGGTACTTGTACTATACATTTTTGGTCCCTAGCAAAATTATAAGGAGGTTCGTGTTTATCAATCCCCATGATATTGCCACTTTTTCTCTACAAATGCGCATAACCAGCTTACAAGTTAATTGACGGGCTCGTCGTGCAACCCTCAAAATAAAACTAGGTTGGATATTAAATATAGCAAGTGGCACAACCTAGGTCATCTCCCTTGGAATTGGAATTCAATGTTCAATTGAGTTTCTAAGTATTAAAGAATCCTAAAAACTATCTCATTTGGGGGGTTTTGGTTGAATTAAACTAATCTAAAATGAAATTGAAACAAAATTCCTAAATACTACCTAATCGGATGAATTGTGATGAATGATGGGCTTGTGACTAGCTTAGGAATCATCTCTTGGTATCCACTATCCTTATCCTATTCCAATTGTGATTAATTCTGGCCTAAGAATTCCTAATTATATTCATTAGCAAATGATCTTGAATAACCATTCAAGATTCAAGAGATTAATAATCTAATGTTGAATTGAGACCTCAATCCCGCATTAAACCGTTAACTCTTGTCTTTAAGATCAATGAACATCCAATTTGATTGATTAACTAATTAATTATCTTATGATTCATCATCCAAAAATGTTTAATTAACCAACTAAACACCAAGGAATTCTCATATAGACATTTAAGCACATAACCTCACTCATGTATTTCATCGAAGACCTTCGTGGCATACATGGGAGATTAGAGAGAATAATGAAAAATCATATTTAAATTCAACCAATTAATCAACAAAAAAAGGTTTCCTAATCAGTGTCTAACCAGCCACTAATTAATTACACAAATTTCAAATCAAATACAACTCAACCGAGATTGTACAGAATAAGAAAAAGTGTAGAAAAAATAAGAAATCTTAGCCAGAATTCTGCTTCTTCCAAGGATTCAAGCTTCAGGCAAAAGCTTCCTCCCTTGCTAGCCTCAAGATGGAGATTAGATCTTCATATTGGCATGGTTGGAGATGGAGAATGGAATGGAGAGATGGATGAAGGCGAAGGGGATGGAGAGAATGGAGGCGTGGGTGAATGCGTAGGTATGACGGCTAGGGTTTGAGCGTATTAATAAGGCGTAGAGATGAGTGAATGGACGAGAATGACGTCTGTTGAATGGGCCAGGCTGCGCGAATGAATGGCGTGATTTTGTTTTCACGTGAGCTTATTTTATTTTCACGTGCTCAGCTCATTAAGCTCCGGCCCTCTTCAGCTTTCTTAATTCCACGTAACTTCTGCTTCACGTGCCCAGCGTCTTCTTCATCGTGATGTTTTGCTTGATTTTGCTTCGTCCAGCTACAGCTGCTGTCCCACGTGATTTCTGCATGCATCCTTTGTGTGCTTCATTTGGCGTTCTGGATAGCTCCACGTAAGATGCTGTAGCTTAAGTTCCACCACTGTTCATGTGCTCATTTTCTTATATCTATCCACGTCACTTTCCTTCTCCTTCACCACGTAGCCTCCTCTGTTTCTGCTCAGCGTTTTGTAGTGATCACTTTGCTTCCTTTTTTGTGTGTCTCTTTTTCTCGTTTCTTCCTCAGCCAAGCACGAAGCTCCCAGCTCGTTGTGCTGCTTCATTCCTTTAGCTCATGTGTCTTCTTCGTGAATACCTCACGTGTTTGCTCTGTTCCGCTGGAAAGCTCCCTGTTCAGCTTCTGCATGTATGTTCTTTGCGTTTTGTAGCTGCTGCAGCTTCTGGCCACGTCAACTTCTGTTCTGCATGTGTATTTATTTCTTCTCTAACTCTGTTCAGCTGCTGCACGAGTAAATGGTTCTGCATCCAGCTCATACAAGCCTTGCTTCGTGTTTTCTCATGCACAGCTTCTTCTTCTTCGTCGTATTCTTCTTTCCATGTCTTGCCTTCAGCCCATGTGTCTTCGTTCAGCTCCACCATCCCACCTTGAAGTCTTGCTTCCTCATCTATGCTCTGTTTTGCAAGTATGTGCATTTGTATCCAAGCTCTAAACCCACGGCTTCCTCTCTAGGACTTCAAGAGCATTAAATGGAACCTAGGTGAGTAGAAAAACCAATAGCTCCTTACTCTCCACGTGCAGCTCTGCATGAGACAACCCATAGCTCTAGCTTGTAAATTTTTCTCATCAATTTGTACACATGAAGCCATCATTTCTTCTTCAATTCAATTTCCATTCAAGCTATTTGCCCATCAAAACTTCTGCACAAAAGAATGGTAAAAATCAAATGGAATTATCCACAAAATTATTTAAAAGAAATTCATGCATTAAAAACTAATGCTTTGCAACTTAATTCCTTAAATGTAAAAATAGTCAATTAAAATCAAATTCCATTCAATTGCCTTCATTAAGCCATATTTAATTATTAAAAAGGTTAAGTTAGGAGGAATAAAGTGTATAAAAATCATGTTTATCATTAATCACAACAAGTAGCAGATCTGTTTATTGCAAGAGCAAAAAATGAGGTATTATTCTTGGCCCCTTACATACAAGATGAGTCACTTAGTGTTAAACTTTTCAATTGTATGTAATTTGAATGTCAATTGTTTAATTAAAATTTGCTAACACTGGTTAATTGTCTTAAAGCACCTTGGATGTTAATCATCATAATGGTGATCCAACGAACCATGAGTAGACGCAGGAGTTATTTAATCAGTAAGTAGATGAATTTATTTTTTACATCTTTCTATATAGTTGTATGTTTAAATTTCAAAATTATTTCTTGTATTAAGGGTTTTTTCCACTTGCTTGATAGAGCGGTGGTGATGTTCCATGTAAATCGTGGGTTTAAGGTGCCGAAATAAAAAACACTCACCACATTATACAAATGGAACAAAGTAAAGGTATTTGTCAATATTCAAGCAATTATTCAGCACACTATTTCCTAAATTTAATATGTTTTTTATTGGATTTTTACAATTTCCAAAACAACTAAACAATATAAACTGTGGATACTACATAATGAGATTCATAAAGGATATCGTCATCATGGAAAGTCAACGATCTCAAACACGATATGCAATTCAATTCTTTTAAATGATTGGATGATTTTCCCTGCCTCTATGTTTCTTTCTATAATAAAATTTAACTATATGATGGTATTATTTGTTAGTAATCTACTATTACAAGTTGTATTTAATGATATTAATGTATAATTTGCTACAAAAAGAGGGCTTAAGACTAGGGAAATTTCTATTTTTAAGCCATTATGCTACTGGATTTTTCTTTTTAATATAGAACTTACTTTAAAAATATACTTCTAAAATTTGACTAAATTCTAGTCATCTAACTTCAAATCAATATTATTTCATTTTGCAATACTTCCCATATGCATATTGCAAAAAATACTCTAATACTCAAATAAATGAACTCAGGGAAGAGTGGTCTCAATATGTATTCCAATGCTCTAATAGTTGAAATTTACTTGTGTTAATTTCTATTGGTTTTATATTGTTTAGTAACATTTGATTATTGATTGTAATTGTTATTTGATTACTTTAAAATAATTCTTCTTGTTAGTTATTTTGAGTTGGTAAATAATTGATGGCTACCCAAATTATAAAATAAAAACAAAATGAAGTGCTTAAATTGGATATAGAAAATACAAAAAAAAAAAAAGTTAGCAGTTCTATTTAGAACCACCAACAAAAGTACAATTTTATTGGCAGTTATTTAAGAACTGCCAACAAAACTATGGCTTTTGTTGGCAGTTAAATAAGAACTATCAAACCTATCAAAAAAAAATAAGAACTATCAATAAACACTCACCTTTTGTTGGCGGTAAAATAACCGCCAACAAAAGTCTAACTTTTGTTGGTGGTTTTAGACCTCTAACAAATTGTTGTCCCTTTTGTTGGTATTTGCATTGTTAGCTGTTAAAAACTACTAATAAAAGGAAAAAATAACTGCCAACAAAGCCTTTTCTTGGTATAGTGTTTAAGTGTGTTAATATTAGATTTAAGGAAATTTACTACCATGTTTAGGGACCTTGTAAAATATACTTAACAGTGTCTTATATCTGCTGATAAACTAACACAAAATTTTATTAAAGGCCCTTTGATCAGACACAAAACTTAAGGTACACCCAACAACATATTTCAAATGTAATATATTAAAATATCAATGAGACATTGACATAATTTATATCAAAGGGCGTATGTTCTGCAATAGTAATAATCTATGACCCCTTACATTAAGGTTAACATATAAGAGTTGCATTGGTATTTTGCAACTTCCATGGATCTATTTCCATTACATATGTTTACTCCTCTTTCCAACTCACAAAAATAATTCAAACTCATTCATAGTTTGGTCCAACATAGGTATAATTTGACTAATGTTCCAATAGGCATATCAAGAACTTCCAGTCAATGTTAAATGATACATCAATACAATTGGTGTCGAGTAAACTTATCTCAAATTTGATATGAGTATGAATGCTTTAAATAAGTCAATAAAAATCTAAAACATAATAATAATCACCTAAAGT
The DNA here is from genome assembly GCA_032878935.1 of Erythrophleum fordii. Taxonomy (NCBI): domain Eukaryota; kingdom Viridiplantae; phylum Streptophyta; class Magnoliopsida; order Fabales; family Fabaceae; genus Erythrophleum; species Erythrophleum fordii. Next base: position 13,923,470 of record JAVQMF010000047.1, on the reverse strand, counting down.
TGGAAGTCAAAAATTTGCTATCTAGAATTCTTAATCCAAAGTCTTTATGATTTATACCTTTTATTATGGACCTTCACTACCTAAAGACCCTAGACTAATAATAGCTAAACATATTTCAAATATAAAGTGAAAGCATGTAATTCCTAAATACTTCAATGTGAAGAAAATTGCAAACCTTGTGATTAGCCCTTTTGATATTGGCAGTGATGGTAGCTTGCTTAAGATCTAGAGATTCTATTCATCGTTGATTGCCACTACCGTAGATAATGCTATAATAAAGGGGCTCAACTGTAACCGTGGTGGAGACCAAATAGATTTACATAGCATACCAAGATATCATTGATGAAGAGATCTCGTAAGTGAAGGAGAAGATACTGTGAAAGGAGAGGTCTCATGATCAAGGAAGAAACCATCGATGGTGGAGAAACTATTGATAAAGAAAATCAACAATGGGAGTAAGGGTATTAGGCAATGGCCTACTGAGGATGTTGAAGTAGAGAGGAAGAAGAAATCATAGATAAAAAGAAACGTTAATAGAAAGAAGCATGGTAGCGTTTTGATTCACAAGGATATTTCTATCTCTCCAGTACTGATATTAGATCCTTAGGGCCTTAAAAATAATTTTAACTTTTAAAGTCCCTTATTATAATTTTTGTGAAGTTTGGGTCCTTATTTCTAATTTTTCCTTATTTCTACTATAGGAAGGTTGATGAAGATACACTAGAAGAAGCTTTATCTGTTGCTGTTACATGTACAATTTTGGACCTAAAAAAAAATGAAATGTTAAAAAAAGGAGTAAGAAGCAGTAAAGACTACCACCAGAAATTTGGAAGTTTTTAATAACAACTTAAATAACCTTTGTCAAACCATGGTTTAAGAATAGTTCACACATAAGTTGTTAAACCATAGTCTAACAATATTTTTAAATAATTGTCACTAAAAATTATTGTTGAAATAATTTTTTTTTAATGAAGGATCATTGTAAGTTTTGTGAAGTAAGGATGAGAAATGTGCTTTACAAGCTTAAAAATATTATTTTTAAATTATAAAAAAGTTAAGAAATTTTTTGATATTATTAAACAAAAAATTTACAAAGATTTTATTATATCTTAAGAGAGTATCATCATTAACTATCATGGCAACATATAGAGATGAATTTCCCTCTAAAATAAGTGTGGTTTTAAACAATCTATTGCTTAATGATTTTGGTTATATTTAATATTATTTTCTGACAAAAAAAAAAGGTTGTCATTGCCACCTCATTAATTCTTAACCATTCAAGATGAAAGGATTGTTATGCACAGAATATTTTCAAATTTGAATTATTTTATATAAAATATTTAAAAAAATTATTCATACAAAATAAAAATAAATTAAGAACATTAGATTTTAAAATTAATACAAATTATTTGAGTAATTCAACACATGCACAAATAGTGACTTAAATTTCAAATAATACAAGGTACAAATAAGTGGGTTGTCTCTTCTACTCATATTGCAACTCTTTCCCTTGATTTAAATCTAGGGCTGGGAAATATAGCTTTATAAAGGTAATTACTTAGTTTTATGTGATTTCAGAAACTGAACAAGTTGGCCAATGTAGTGTTCATGGTGCAATTTTGTATCTCCAAACATAGCAGCAGCTTGCCTTGCACGAACCCTCAGTGGCTCTCCCTCTTCCAAAACCATCGCAATTTTCAAAGCCTTGGCTATATCATCCCCACTGAAGGATCCATCCTCTGCTCTGTCTATCTCCACAGCTAAACCCTTCTCTACCAGTAACCTAGCATTGAGGCCCTGATCAATTATCATTGGCAGAAGCACAAGGCAATGCCCAAATCCCAAAGTCTCAATCATAGAACCCCATCCAGAGTGAAACAGAGAACCCCCAACTGATTGATGGCCCAAAATTTCCACTTGGGGTGCCCAACCCATAGTCACCAACCCTCTTCCTCCTGTCCTTGCACCAAATCCAGCAGGCAGAGCTTCTATTTCATCATTAGCCCAATCGGGTTTTCTCAGAGCCCAGAAAAATGGTAATTCCGAAAGCTCTAACCCATAAGCTATCTCATGAATTTGTTCCTTGCTAAGCTTGCATTCACTGCCAAATCCAGTAAACACAACTGACTTGGGCTTTTGTTCATCCAGCCACTGGAAAACATGCTTCCATGATTCATCAGTGAATTCCCTTTTTTCAGGCTTTTCAGGTGGGAGTAAGCCCGTTGGTATCACAGGCTTCCCAAGAAGTTTTTTAAGCAAATCCAAGTATTGGCCTTCGAACTCACTGCATGTCCTTATAGAAACCACTTGGCAGTTCTTCAAGATCTTTGCAAGGCGTTCTGCAAGAGAGAACTGAGTGCCATTGGTATTTGGACCATAAAAGGCATCAAAGAAGCCAATCGCTTCATGCTTCTTGTATGCTACTGAAGAAGGAAAATCGACCCAAGGTGGAGGTAACAATAGAGATTCCACTGATGGCCTAATGCTCACTCGGGCTTCCCCAGTAAAGTACTCTGGAGGGCCAGTAAATACATTTGTGGCAGCAGAAAATACACTAAACAGCATGATTGGGATTCGTAGTTCTTGGGCGATATTTATCACCCAGAGAGGCATGAAATCAATGATTATCCAATCTGGAGATTGATCTGCTACAAGTTTTTCAAATTGGTGTTGCAGGAGATCATAAGCCACATTCAGTTGAGGCATTTTCTCAAATGGGATGTCTACTGAAGCTTCTACGCCTTTGGGTAGGTCTCCATTTGGCAATTCCGGCAATGGCAGCCCCACTAGAGTTATCAGAGAGACTAAACTTGAAGGGACTTTGGGAAGTCTTTCAATGTTCTTTGGCGTGGACACAAAAGAGACACGGACTCCAGATTTGGCTAAGGCTATGGAAAGTTGAAAGAATGGCATAATATGGCCAAAGGCAGACCATGGAAGCATCACTGCCTCTAGTTCCACGGCCATCTTCTTCTTCTTCTTGTGTTCTTTTGCTACAACTGTGTTTCTTATTTATAGGTCCTACTTTATACATTGATTGATTGAATGGTAGATACTCCTTTAAAGCTTGGTAGATGGCAGTTGCATTTAGTTTAAATGCTAATTTATTAGAACTCAGTGTCGTTGAGTTAATTAAATGTATCTACGAAATTAAAAACAAATAGATTAATTTTGTATATAAGTTTGTATTTTAGACACACAATTAAAAACAATCAGTGAGTTAATATATTGCCGTGTTTCTTTTTTTCTTTTTCTTTTTTCGTTTACAAATTGCTATTATCTTATAAAAACTTTAAAAAATATTAACTGATATGACAAAGCTAAAGAAAAAGTGGGGAGTGAGAAGATTCATACATGTCTAATCACTCAGGCTCTGCTCGATGTGGGCATTGTCAGTTTGTGTTTGAAGCTGTTTCTTTTCTATTTTGTTCCTCTCTGCTTGTTTCTCATTTACTTCTCGTCTGTGTGAACATCGATGTAATCTATGATGCCGACTATAATACAGTGGCACTACCAGTAATAGTAAATTTGGTCGCAGTATTACCAAGTTTTAGAGAATTCAATGGCGTTATCACTGAGTTTTCACAAAATACAGCATATGAACATAATATTTTTCACATGTAGGGATTTGACAAGAGGATTTCCTGCAATAATAAATGGCTCAAAAGTTCATTCACTCGGGCATTCATAGGCCCTACACTCTGTTTGAGTGAATTCAGCACTCTTTATACTTGTGTTTTTGGAAGAATGAAAGGTCAAGAATGCTGGTGTACAAAGGATTTTTCTTACTGAACTTGGTATGATAGTGGAGTTTGTTTCAGACGTTTTAACAATAACGGCAATGGCATTATTATACTGCCTCTTTTAGGAGAGCTGCATTTTGTACGTGAAAGAAACAGAAAACAGAAAATTTTAAACCCTATTTAAATTCCATTCATTTGTTTCTAATCGTTGTTGCAGATAAAGATTGGGAAGAGTTTAAAATATGATAAGATAAAAGGAAGGATTGACTACATTTTTTGTCTTTTAACTTAATTTAATTTAGTTTCTTAATTACAAACTGTTTCTTTGTCGCCTATTTAGATTCTATTCATTTAGTTCATACTAAAGAAGCAGGAGACATAAAGTGATACATTGGCCCACTATTATCCTAGAGAAAATATTTAGGTATAATTTTTACCTTTCTTTAATCATATTCTTTAATAAAAAACATGATAAATGAATGATTTTTTACAGACAAAAATATCATTTTTACAATTAAGCATTATATGGCTAAGTTTTTAAAGATATTTTTAAAAACTGCAACTTAAGTCAACTCCTTATTTTAAAGCATTTCAGAAAGGTAATTTCTCTTCGCTTCTGGCTTTACCGTTCAATTGGGACCATGTGGCTTTTCAATCTCAGCCACGCCACTATGTACATTTATGCTGCCAAAAGCATGTTTTAACATAAACTTTTTGAGTTATTTGACAATTGAAAATTTTTTAGTGTAGAGACTAGGTCAATTTTAAGACTAATATTTTAGCTTAATAATTCTATTGGACTCGTCAAGCATAGAACTCAATGAGAATGCATAAAAGCATCTTCATATATTATAATAAGGGGCTATTTAAAATTGAACAATTCCCAAAATTGACATCATTTATCCTTATCATTTATGATATTTAAATCTATCAGTATGTTCACAAAATATATGCTACATAATAAGGCCTAATATAACTGCAACTGATATTAATGATCCCAAGCAACTTATGTAGCTGCAAACAAAAGTCCCAAAACTTGCTTTCCAAGAGCTTGGTAATTTGAAAAATTATATCACCATAGAAAAAAGATAAATCACACAAACTTAGTGAAGTATATAAACAAAGCAGACAAGAAGAGAAACAAGAATACACGCAACAATCTATTTTACAAAAAATGTCTCTTCAAGAAGTGTAACTTTGAAATCAATGACTATCAATGTACAGAAAACAAAAAGCATAAAAGATAAAGCTTTTAAGATATTTTAATTTCTCAACGTCCAAATATTTAACAGAATACTTTGATAAACGCATAAAATCCTTTTTATGGGTTATTTCACAAGAAAAAACTAAAAAAATCTATATGTTAATTTTGGGACAACTACACTTCATTGGCAGGCCCCCGTTCATTTTAAATCCTTTTCATGGAGTGAATGAATTTTGTTCTTTTGCAACAACATTGTTCCTTATTTATGACTTCTAGTTTAGACTTGTTTCTTGTTTATCATGGGCCACAGCCACTACATCAAACAAGTGGCTTCGTTTCCATCCAATATCAATACAGGTCATCGGTCTTATCTTGAGGAACAGTCTCATCTTGTCCGCAACTCTTTATGTATCTCATCGTGAATGGCTACGTCTAACAAGCGGTTACTTTTCTTCCCAATATAATCCAATGAAATTTTTAGGGGCAATTCCGGCAATCCCAACCCCTGTTCATATCAAAACCTTTTCAGGGAGTGAATGAATTTCCTATTGAAACGCCTTCCCTCCCTCCCTCAAAAGGCGAGCAGCTTTCAATAATAGCTGTTGCGTTACGCTGCCATTTTTCCCATATCATTGAATAGCATGGCGTGGGGCTAAGGTAACCTCTAATGTAATAATTGACCAGGAGGCCGTTCACGGAATTAGAAGGAAAGTAGGAGGTGCTGGCATCATGGCTGTCTAGCTGGACCTTGAAAAGGGTTGCTTATTTTGACTTCTAGACTTATTGATTGGAATTTGTTGTTGTTGAACACTAAATCTTATGAGGCCTCTGCAGCAGGGAATTAAATTCTGCATCCAGACAAGGAACAGATCAATATTAGAATAGAGAGCATTTTTTTTAATATTGCGTTTTATGTCAAATTAGTGTGTGATTTTCTCATCTATTCAAACATATTGCATGCTGTGTCTTTTTTTTTTCAACCCCAATTATCACTATAGAACATGAAATGGAACATTAATGGCCTAAGAATCCTATCTCTAATTGCATCTATTCTATGTTAATGATTAGCGAGATGCAGCTCATATGCAAATAGCTAGGACTCAGACACGAGTATCTGCTTTTGAATTATATTGTTAATCGAATTTTATTACATTAATCTATTAAATAGAGTTTCAATATTTTCTTCTCTTTTTGGTTACTTTTACAATGGAGTTTAATAATATATAATGAACTAGGTTTATATACGATTTTTTATATTTTGTTATCAAATTCTTTAATAAAATTATAGTATGTGTAAAAATTTCTTTTAAAAAAAAACATAATTATATGACGTTGTGTTGTAAGAGGCATACACTTATTTGCAAAAATTATAATACTTTTATTAAAAAATCATATACTTATTAAATTTTAATTGAAGAGCCTGATGATAACAAAAATATAGAAAATTATCTATCATTATTTTTTATATTGAATTCATTCACTCAAACATTTATAAGCCCTACACTTTGAGTGAATTTCAATGCTAGCCTTTTACTAGTTGTGTTTTAATTAGGTACAAAAATGCTATTATATGAGGGATTTTTTCACATAATTTGACAAACTCCTAATATTAATTTCTTCCTAATGAATAGGTTACCTTTCTAATAATTAACTTGGTATGTTGGAGGGGCTTGTTTCAATGGTGGCATTATACTAGTGCCCCTTGAGGAGAGAAGTTATACCACTTCTTAAGCAGAAAAGGGTTTGAAAGGTAAGCTACATTTTGTACATGAAAGAAATAGAACAAAACTTTCAAACTATATTTTGATTTTATTCACTTGTTTCTAATGGCCATTGTAGATAAATGTTGCTTGTTTTAAAGCATACATGCAAGTATATTTATTGCAACAGTAATAAAGTGATGAAAAAAAATTGTCAAAAATTTGTTATCAAAACTTGTCAAGTACCAAAATTTACACCCTTACTTAAATTAAGCAAATCAATTTTAAGTGAATGTATAATGCAAAGCAATCAAAGATATCTACCGTGCAAAACTTGTGATCAAAACTAATGTTTGGATTACTGAGTGAATAAAGGCATCTATAATTATCAATCCCTCAAGTATTTTAAAATAATTTACTTCAATATTTTTTATTTTTGCTTTTAATTATACTATATGTTAGCCTAAGGTACAATTATTCTTATAAGTATGTTTTCACATCTCATATAAGGTTATCCAATTAGTTTTATAATTTCTTATGAAATTAACCAAAATTAGTTTAAGAGCACAATCCCTAATTTGACTATATGAGGTCATTGAATATATTCCTATCTCCTTAATGAAACCATTCACTTATCTTAACAAGTTTCAAATACTCATATAACTAAATTCAAGATCTAATTCCACTTTCCCTTTTTCCAAGTTCAAGTAAAAATATCCAAACAATTCAATTGTTGGCGAAACAATCAAAAAGCATGAAGTAAAGAATTGAATAAACATATATTTGTCATTAATCACAAAGCAAGAGTGAGAATGTCACACCTTGAGACTGGGAGTGTGACTGATGTGGAAGATAAACAAAACTTTTTCCGTAAGCCTAACTAAAAATAGGTTCTTGACAAACATTTAATGGATATCCTTATAACTTAATAGTAGAAAATAGAACAAAAAAGAACAAATATATAATACTTGCATTAAACATATTTAAATACATATAGTTTTTGTAGAAATTTTGATAGAGTTTCCCCTAAAATTTGGACCTCCCGAAATTTTTACAATCAGCACAACCAAAACAATTACATCAAAAGAGGATTTTACTCTCAACACAAACCACTACAAATCCATTTCTAAGGATAGGGGATCCTGTTTGTGATTCAATGGAGCTACATATATACTATGAAGTAGAACCAATTACATATTGATAATTTGAGATAAGTCCTCACAAAAATTACACGAGGTTCACCAAAAAAATGAAATGCTACCACTTCTAAGCCGTAGAAGAAGGGTCAAGTTTGGATCTACTGTCTAAAAATATTGAAAATAAAAAAAAGTGAGTCAATCGTTCAATAAGTACATAATGCTAATTATATGGTAATAAAATAAGTTTAGCATTAAAATTCCCTCCCAATCAATAAATCAATGAGTGAATTATTTAATATAAAGATGAGTAAAGTTTCTTGATAAGTCATTTATCAATTACTATAGAAACATCCAGTTGTACCAAATGAATCACATGTAGAACACACAACTTGTAAGAGTAAGTAACATAGACGCTGAGCATTCTACTCGCAAAAACTAGAACAAATCCACATGTGGTGGCTAACCTCATGGAGCTAGCAATATCCCTACTAGCTAGGGTACAAATCACAGTGCACTATAGCTAACCACTACTATAATTAGCATGCAAGGTATTGATATAAATAGCTCTCACAAGGACCATCTCATAAATACATGCCCGACATTAATCAGAATTTTTATTTATGCATACATATTATCAGAACATATAGTAGTGTGCCTCATTAAACATTCATATAATAAAATAATCTATAACACAAATAGTGACATAATTACAATTAATTAAGAAGTGTTTAATCACAAGTTTTGAAACAAGTTGCACGATGTATATATATATATATATATGAATCTGTATATGGCATATAGTCGACATTATTCAGTCACCTTTTAAGATGACATAGGAAAATTTCTTATCGTATCCCTTGCTAATTTCTTAGTGGTGACTACTTCTTTCGAATGCCTTATAACATCAATTCACAAAGTCTTAGTACTTGAATGACTCCAAATTGTTTCATAATAAAAATTCCTCTTATTTTCTCAAACACCTAATCTAAACAAGTCTATTAGGACATGGTAACTAATTATATCCCTTTCACAACACCAATATAAACCTATTTGTTTAAGTTACAATTTCAATTTTCAAATCTTATCTCCTACTTCTAACCACTATTAGACCCTGCATGCTTTAGCTATGAACTCCTTAAGAATTCCTAAGAGTTACAAGTTGAGATATAAGGACCTCAAAATATCCACAAGTATGACAATCAAACCATAGGCTAAGTATAAAAGGGAAGCAAGATTAAAAATGTCATTTCACATAATAGCTTCAGCTTTTATTCCTCGGTTCATTTGACAAATGGCACTAGGGGTAGAGGGAGAGAACAAACTAATTGATAATGTGACCATTAAAAAGAACTTTGAAATATGCTAAAATCAACAAAAAGGAACACATGCCCTAAAAAAATTTTAGCACTTATAATTGCTAGAACCAATCATGTTTGTTTATAAAATGAGAAATAATCCTTTAGCAAATACACTTCTTATGACATATGACATATAATTGCAAAAACATATAAACTTTATTTGGGCATATTTGTTTCTCTCATAGTATAAAACACATATCCTTCCTATCTTCATATATGAAGTAAAACACATAAATTTTCAATTTTGAGTAGATATGTAACATACTAGACATTTATAAGTCAAAAATATTTTTAAACTACAAGTATTACATAGACATATTTAAAATAACAATTATATAATAGAGGTTGAATACAAGGAGAACCTAAATCCATTGCCAAGGCTTATAAAGAACTAATGGTAAGGTCTTAGACATCTTTAGAGCCAAATATGTATTATACTTCTCTAAGTACATATCTACTTAATTTATCTAACCAATTCCAAAATTCCTATAAATCCATAGTAATGTGTAGAAAATCTAACTACAAACTTGTTTCCATCTTGTTACCAAAGACTTATAACATCCCATAACCAAAAATCTAAATCACCATCTATCCTTAATGCATCATATGTCATAATCACCATTCATTTTTCATTTTTTTATGCAATTAAATGGTTGGTCCTTCACATCCCCACAATCATGTTACAATAGCCCCTTACACACATGAAACACATTGTAGCAGGGGCATCAGGGGTTGGAGGTATAAGGATGAAAAGAAACAACACTACAAGGAAGAGATGCTTACATGAATAGAGTTGGAAATTAAACATAAACGCTGCTCAATTCCATGGTTCCCTAACCAACAAAAGTAACACTCACAAGGCAGCCCACACAATCAATGGTTTTGCACCATAATAATTGAGAACCATGAGAGATGAAGGGGAGCATATAGAACAGAAACTCAGGGCCACTTGGAAGATGAAGCAACACACCAATAGTAGCAAAGGAAACAAAAGAAATTTATGACATTTCTAGCAACAAAAAAAAAAACAAGACTCAGACTTGAATGAGCTAGCTTTACACGAAGGAAAATGGCTGCCAAGATCCAGCAACTAGACATAGCCATAATAGGACAAGAATGCTTAGAAAACACTAGCAAAAAATGGAACCAAATTGTAGCCAAGGAGATCAAAGATGAAAGCCGATGGTTTGACCATTTTTTTCCTTTGTTTTTTTATTTTTAAGATGGGTGTAGGTAAAAAAGATGTGCAGCTAAAAATGGAGAAAGGAAATGACCAAAAACCCAACTCTTTAATCATGCAAATGAGGGGCATTTTAGGTATAATAGAAAAGCAATATAAAAGAAGAAAAATTAAGGTTTTATAAAGAAACAACCACTAACCCATAGAAGAATTCTTAATAATCTTAGATTAAGGAGTCTAGCTACTCATATTCACTAAAACCAATAGCAAAATTGAAGGAAAAATCATAAACATCTAAACAAATATAAAGAAAAGAAGATAGATAGAAAAAACTAGTAATGAATGCTTGTCTCCTGTTCAATATTCAATGCTATCACGCCCTATACCAAGGTGTGACAGGCACAGATAGCAACCAAATTTCTCTTCCATAAGCCAGCACTAACAAGATTCTACTCATCACTAAAGAATATTCATAGGAGGAAATACCATAATCTAAAACAAAAGAAACAACAATGTCCATTCATATGAGCATTATATAAATGTAGTTCCAAGAGTACTCTTGTAGAAATTTTGGTAGAGTCTCCTCTATAATTTGGATCTCCCAAAATTTCTACAAACTATTCAGTTAACTCAGAACATCCAAAAGAAAATTTAACCAAACACTTTAAACCAAAATACATCAGTTTCTAGGGATAGGGAGAAATTTCCCCTCTATGACTCAGTGGAGCTACAGACCATAGTTTATAATACAGAATGAATTTTTCCAAAACAATAACAAAAGATGCCTACACGAACAAATGCAGGCTCACCAAGAGTGTAAGAAAGTGCCAACGCTAAGTTGTTGAGGGAGGATCAGGCTCAAACATACTATCTGAGACAAATAGAAAATGAAAGGAGTGAGACAGAGCTCAGTGAGTAAACAAGGCTAGCCACAAGGTGTAAAAATAGTAAAATCTTATTCAAATAGGAATTTACAAAAGAAACTATATATGAAAATAATATCAATGTACAGACATGTCCATATACATATACAAGAAATTTCTATGTAAGTTAGGTCTCAAGTACAATGGGAAAACATCTAACCAATACCAATTTAGCCAGACGCAGAGCACGCAGCCCACGAGGGTAAGTAACACGGACGTTGAGCCACTTGCTCACAAAAATGAAGTCAAATCCACATATGGTGGCCAACCACACAAGGCTAGCATCACCTCTGCTAGCCAGGGTACTCATCACAGCGCACCATGACTAACCTCTACTGCAGTTAGTTGTAGGGTTCCAATTAGATAGTTCCCATTAGAATTAATCTCAAAAAAATACATACTCAGAGCAAATTAAATTTTTAACTCATATTTATACTTATAGCTCTAATATCTAATAGAGTATATTAGAAGTTATTCCCATAGTTCAAAAGCACTCAATCAGTATCTGGACACATAAGTAACTCAAAATTATATTTAAGAAGGTAATTTCATTAACATAATTAATTAGAAACGCAATCAATAATGTAAACATAGTAATAGCATAATATTTACTTACAAACCTTGAAACAAAAGGTATAGCTGGCATTATTTACTCACTCTTTCTTCTTTAAAGATAATAAACAAAAACTTCACCTAATATTCTCCATCAACTCTCTGGACGCACCTAACTCTTTGAATGCCCTAAACACCAAATTCACAAATTCTTAATATTTAAACAACTTCAATGGTCAATTATGTAGAATATACCATCTTTACTCAATTATCTAATACTTATAAATTCTTCTTTTCTACAATAATTAATTACACCCTCCCCTTGACAACATTCCTAACTTTATCTGCAAGGAGTTAAAATATCTCAAAAAATAATATGCTTCTTAATACCTAAACTCGAAAACCTTGGATGCACCTTACTTAAAAAAGGGAAAAGAAAGAAAATTTCCAATATCCTAGAGGCCTAAAACATTACTACCTAATTAGAATAAACTAAAGCAAAATATCTATATATTAACATGGCTCAGGCTATCCCTAAATAACATTCAAGGAACTAACCACTTTTGCTACCAATTCCATGGTCCCAAAATCCTCAAAGCCTTAGTTTGCAAGCTCTTGGAAATTCCTCTAACCTTAAGCCAAGAATAAGAAATTTCTATGCCACTCAAATCCTAAAAGTATTAGTATTAAGCTTTTGTCATTAGGTGGAATCATAATGAGAGTATCTATTCCAAATTACACCATTGTAAAGCAAGGAGGCTTTCAAGAATTGAGTTGGAAATTCTACCTCCAAAACACAGCTCACACCATAGCTCCCCCAATCCATGAAGAAGCTAGAACTGTAAGCCAAAAAATGAAGAAAAACTCACACCACACGATGGTTGTCTAACCCTGTAGCAGAATACAACAAAGGGAAGCTTATTTTGCACAAGTGGAAGTTGGCAAGTAAGAAACACAATGAAACTTAGTTTTATAATAGAAAATCATGCAAAAAATGGAAGCAACAAAATTTGAGGGAGGATCGATGATACATTCCAGCATAATAGAAACCAAGATTGCTCCAACCAAAAATCATAATCTTATGTGACATGTTCGGTCTATATAGCACTCCCAGCAGCTCGCTTCTTAAAGGAAAACACGTAGCACAAACTAAGAATTAGAGGATGAGGGTGCTATCAAAACAAAACCAAAAGAGGCAACATGTGAAAGCAAAATCTCTAGGCCTAGGAAACGGACTTGCATGAAGTTAAACTACCAAAATGGAGCAACCAAACTTAGCGTGTAATAGGGAAAAATAGAGCAGAAAAAAATCAAAACCAGAGGGGAGCAAGTTGATAGTGAACAGAGGAGAGAAACTACAAACCTTTCTAAGTGTTTTTTGCTGCTTCCTCTGACCGAAAAGATGGAGGTAGGTAAGGGCTCTGTGCTACAGAAATTGGGGGCTACAAAATGACCTAAAAACACCTTTAGCTAATGCTATCCTTTAACAAATATATATACATGCACATTTAGGTCTTTACAAATGCCTAGCATTACCTTGCTAAAAAATGCCTCCAAAAGCTCCTCATCAACTTTGCACACATCCCGCTTGACAACTGTAGACAAACGGAGTGGGTATATGCTACAAAAACCCTTAAAGTTTCAGTGTAAAAAATGCTAGATTTTGGTAGGTATGACTTTGCGCCACAACTTAAATATTCTCGACACAATGCAATTTGGTATTGGATGAATGTGTGTTATGGCTAGATGAAGTTGTGCCATGGCTTGATGATGTTGCACAACGGCACAAGTTACTTCTTTATGGACTTGCGCTATGGCTTGATGATGTTCCATCATGATGCAAAGAGCTTTATGGCATAGCTCAATTTTTCTCACCATGGTGCAAGCTGCCCCTAAGTGACAGTTCTTCTATTTCTTCAAATCACATCATGGCCACTTACTAGAACTTCCACTTTAAAGCCTTTTGAGTTTGATTTTCAACAATCTTGTTTCAATATGATTTTGACTATATTTTTCTTGTATTTGTAACTTATAGAAAGAGTGAAATATAAGTAATTCATAATATATCCAAGACTAAGTCAAAACTTGTCATGAAGGTATAAAAACTAGGTATAGTGCTATTTATCCTATTATACACATTTGTTTATAATCAATATTATTTACCATATAATTAGAGGATTAAACATATATTTACCAATAGAAAATATACAAAATAACATGAAGGCTTAGGAGGTAACAATAAAGATCGAGAAGAGTTTGAACTACAATAAAATAAAATAAAGTTTTGAATATGATTTCAATTCCTTAATTTACTTGTTTGAATTTTTTCCCTTTTTGTTTTTCTTTTTAATTTTTAAATTTCTAATTAGTATCATATTCATTCTTTAACTTTATTTACATTTTTTAAATTATCCCTTAATCTTTTTAGTGTTTAAAAAAGTTCTTTAATAGATGTAATAAAAAATGTCAAATGTAACATAAATTAAAAGTTAAAGAATCAAATTAAAACAAATAAATAAGTTAAGGGATCAAAATGATTATAAATATTAATAAAAGGTCCTCCTTTAACTCTTTGATGTTGCGTAGCAAGTCCAGATATACCAATTGCAAGGGATTGCTTTATGAGAATAGCTATTACCAATCAATCATAAAGCATATAGGCATACAAGATCTATTACATTTCAAGACATAAAGATGACCATAAAAATTTGTTTTCTCCAAAACACACATTCCTGCAAACATGTTATGTGTTCACCGTTTACGGAGATTGCTTCTTTATTGAGCATTCTGAGTGGCTTTTGGGCGATGATAATAAAAATCTGTATAGGAACACACTTTTTTCATTGACGGCTTTACGAGTAACGAAAGTTGCTGACGTGTAGATGGTGCACGTCAATTAGTTTGAGTTTTGGTTAAAGATTTGTTACTTTTATACATACTCAATAGTAAGTTTTTAGAGGGAATTTTATATGCTATACACATTTGAAATGTATTTAGTATTACTTACAATGAATCAATCGTTCTTCATAGATAATGATGTTTTATTTTCTGGCAGTATACGCTTGGCTATGTGTATACTTTTTAAATTAGTTTATGCATATTAAATTGTTACTTATTCTCACTATTGTATACCTCTAGGTTCTCTTTATTTCAATGAATTAAACAAAATATAAACCTGCTTGACGAACTGATGACTAAAGACAACATGGTTGTCGACTACAAAAGAATTTTAGAAGTCGTTGGATGCCTTCAGATTCATGTAGACATACATGAAGCAGTTATCTATGTTTGTAGTAGTTCTCCAGGCATTTTCTCATAACGCAAAATTGTATTCTCTGTAAGAGGCATCTCTGCAAGCACAATTATATGCACTGTCCACGAAGATAAACTTTATTCTTGAGCGTTCTGAGTGGCATTTGGATGACGATTTTGAGCATGTGTTCAGGACTATAATTTTCTCTGTTGACAGCTTAACCAGTGATGAAAGGCTGCTAGGGGTGCATGACAATCCTTTTGAATTTTGGTTAACAAGTTGCTTTCTTTTACAGAGATAGCATAATATTAGATTTCAGATTCAGACGTGTTCTATTGATATGTATATTTGAAGTTTTTTATGACTCATATATGATATTACTATTCATCTATCTTCCTTTGATCCTTTATCTTATCCAGATTTTGTTTTAATATAGCTGTCAAACTTATAAGATTATATTTGACGGATGCATTATCCTTGATATAAAAAATCAATTAAATGTTAAAAATAGTTATCATTTTTAGTATAAAAAATCTATTCTGACTATTGGCAAATTGATCTTACATGAAGGCACAAAAGAAGGAATACAATTTAACCAATCTATTATATTAAGTATATATATATTTCAGGAATAAACAACCATATTACTAAGATAAAATATACTAGAGGCATTGGATAATTAATTATATCAGTTATATTTCCATGATAATTACTGCGTCACATGATGGACTGCATATTATTGTAGTGTAATTCAGCAAGAGAGATGTAGGATTATCCCAATGATTTCAAAAAATTATAGTATTCATATTATAATCTTATTGATCATAATCAAGTGATATTGTGATTGAAAGAAATATATATAAACTTCTTAGTGCATCTTACTTGATATCCTTATATGTTAGCATGTTTCAAATAGTTACTCTGTATCCATATATACCATATTAGATTATTTTTTAATGCTACTCCTTTGTCTATAAGATAATCTCATTTATTTTTTTGTCATTTTTTTACTTAAATTATATTCATTTAAGAGGATTTAATTTAATCAGTCCAGAATAAATGATTTTTAAGCTGTTTAATTGATTTCTTTCCTCCATTTAAAGGTTTCATATCTCCTTCTGTATCGGAGTATCATTTCTCGGTATGCAAGTTTATTCATTTCTTATAGTAACTAGTGCTTTATGTTTTAACCTTCTATTTACAGAGTATTGGATACTTACTTTGCAGCTTCTCATTTGTTTTGTTTTGTTTTCTTTTTTCCTTTTTGTTAGATTCTAATCTTAATCTTATCCTAGATATGATAGTGTGTAATGTATGAATTGTTCTTTTTTTTAAACTCATCATGATAACAGAAACAAATTTCAGCATTAACAAAACTATTCCAAAATGGATCCTCATTCTCAGAGGATATAATGTGTGCTATTTTATCACGTCTGGACTGTGACGATTGTGAAAAATTGTTTACTGTCTCTAAGAATCGGTATCTTAGTTTCAAATATGATGCTTTCACTCTTAAGCACCTCGAGATGTCCAAGAATAACCATTGAAATTGATTATGTCAAGCCTTTGTCGCGATGTTAAAGGATTCATGACAAGAATTCACACTCTTGATATGACGACCTGGAGCACACCTGAAGTGCAGGGTCCCATATTCTTTTATCAAGGAAAATTTTCAATAATTCATTGGTAGTGCAAAAGGATTTTTGTGCACGAGAATAGGCTTCACTGTTAAATCTCACCTTTTGACACTACAAAAAAATAGACTTTTAGTAACGACTTTTAGCGATGATTTAAAAAAGTGGTCGCTGAAAAATGTTTTTAGCAACGACTTTATTAAGTTGTCGCTACAAGTTGTTGCTAAAAAACTATTCTTGATTCTGAAAATATTTTTAGCGGCGACAAAAAAAAATAGTCACTAAAACTATTTAGTAGCAACAAAAAACTCACCGCTAAAAATTTTTTGCGGCGATATTGACATAATCGCCACAAAAAAATATATTTCAAAGTACAACTTTTAGCGACCACTAGCTTTAGTCGTCACTAAAACATATCTTTTAATGACAACAATCTTTAGTCGTCCTTAAAGCATAACATTTAGCGACGATGTACCTGATCGTCACTAAAAGTCTAAATGCCAAATTTTTACCATTAAAAATATTACTGACAAAACTTTTAGCGACTATTAGCTTTAGTCGTCACTAAAACACAACTTTTAATGACTATCAGCTTTAATCGTCACTAAAATACAACTCTTAGTGACCACTAACTTTAGTCGTACCTAAAGCATAACATTTAGTGATGACAAACTTTAGTCGTTACTAAAGCATAACATTTAGCGACGATATAACTGGTCATCACTAAAAGTCTGAAAAAACCTTTAGTGACTACAAGCTTTAGTCGTCACTGAAACACAACTTTTAGTGACCACTAACTTTAGTCGTCACTAAAAGGTCTAATGTTAAATTTTTCTTCAAATATTAAAAATTTGTGTGCCAAAATGTTTAGCGGTGACTGATTTTAGTTGTTACTAAAAGATATCTTATAGCAGCGACCTTTTTTTAATTGCCACTAAAAGTTATGGCGCCAAAATTTTGGTCAAATGAAAATATTTTTGTACCAAATCTTTTAGCGACGACTGATTGTATTCGTCACTAAAATAGTCGCCGCTAAAAGTTTTGACGCAAAATTTTTTACTTATTAAAAATTTGTGCATGAAATATATTTGTAACTTATTTTTAAATAAAAATATTTGAAATTAAAAATTTTTAAATTAAAAAAATAAATTATACGTATCAATTAATATATGCAAATATACAGGACAAAAAATAAATTAGAATATTTTTAAGTTAAAAAAATATTTTTAAAGTTAATAATTAATATATTCAAATATATAAGACTAATCATTAATTAAAAAAATAAAATTAGAATTTTTATTAAGTTTAAAAAACCTAGTAGATTTAATAGATTTAAGAAGCTAAAATTTCAATTTTTGAATTTCCATTTCTATGATTCATTTTATTAATGGGTCCTTTTCAACTTTTGAAGCAACGTAAACAACAAAGAGGTAGAAAAAAAGAAAAAAATGAAAGAGAAAAAAAAGGAATGGATAAAAGATTAAACTCCGCCTTAATCTCTTATCATTGCAACATTAATTTTAGTTGGGTAACTCTTTTACATTCCTATTCTATCTTCTTTTTCATCCATTAATGTCTTCTTCTTCTTTATGTTCCATGGCTTTAAACTTGATGCTTTATAATTTCAGCAAAAATATAATGATTTCTATGGATTTTTTGGTGAAGGGGCAGCCATGGATGTGAATTTAGAACTTCACTCTTTATACTTTAAACTTGGAGAGACCTTAAATGATTTTTTTATAAAGATGAGCCCCAATGTAATGTAATGAGTCATAATGTAATAAGCTCTAGTGTAATGATTTAGCATGCATTTCTTATTGAGACAGCAACATATACAAATTCTAGAGAGATAAGTTGGAGGATGACTTATATTTAGGATTAAGAACTTCAAATGTTTTAGTTAGAACAAAAATATAATGGGTAAATCATAGAAAAAGATAATTAATTTGGGTTTTATGTATTTTGACACTCATTGCATATTAAGAGCATGCTATTTTATTTGGACCTATACTTAAGCATTATAAGCCTAAAATAAAGTTAAAAGAAGTAAAAAAGGTAGAAAGAAAAATAAGATAAGTGGTTTAGGTCTTAGTTTTATTATTGGATTGTAGAATCTTTAATGGGCCTAAATTCATGTTATTAGCCCTTAACAATCATAATGGGCCTAAATCTTTTTTTGGAGCTTAATTTATAAGCCTAAAATAGGAAAATAAAGAATTAGGCCCATAGTTTAAAAAAAAAAATAGGCCCAAGAAGGCAAAAAAGGGCCAGATCTCCAGTTAAAAAGAAAGTGGACTGCACATACTTCTCCTTATGTATAAAGCCTAATTAGAGTTAGGAATGCACAATAAGCCCAATGGACTTTGTAATTTCTAGAGGGAAAATATGAAAGAAAAAGAAATATTTCTGTTAGGTAAGGTAAAGTAAAATATGCAGTGATAGAATATCATTGGGCTATGAAAAGAGAAATGATACATGGAAGAATATGAATGGTGAAGAGAAATTATTATAAAGAAAATACAAAAATAGCAAGATGAGTATTTATGTGAATACAAAAGAGGTATCCTTGTACTGATTATAGAAAGTAAAGTAAATACCAAATGAATGAAAAGTTAAGTCACCAAGCCTAACAGTCATGAAAGGCATAATCTTGAACAATTATGAAGAAAAGATAATTAATCTGGGCTTTATGTATTTTGATACTCTCAAGCCTTAAAAAAATCGAAGATAATTGAGCCACTAGTTCTATCTATTGGGTATTAATAGTATGTTATTTTATTTGGGCCTATAGTTCAGCATTATAAGCCCAAAATAAAGTTAGAAAAAGTAAAGAAAAATTTAAAAAAAAAATTAATTAAGTGGTTTGAGTCTTAGTTTTATTATTGGACTCTAGATTCTTTAATGGGCTTAAACTCATGTTGTTGAGCCTTAACAATCATGATAGGCTTGAATCTTCTATCAGGGTCTTAGATCTTTTAATTCATTTGATTAGAGTCCAAAGGGCAAGGAATGTGAAGTTTGATTAGAAGAAATTCCTTATGCTTTTTATTAGTGAATATAACATTTATCTTTTATAGCAATATTATTATTGTGTTATTTTTATATAATTAATATAAATTTTTTTATATATAAATCATTTTAATAAATTTTTAAACAAAAACATTATTTTAATAATTATTTAATAAAATTACACATATATATATATTACGTAATTTAATAATTAATAATATAATTTATGATTGTAAAAGATATAATTGATCATAATGCATCATTAAATATATAAATATGTAAAACGTAATGGCCACAAAGCCAATCACATGCAGTAGTCCAATTGGTAACTCGTTCTTTATCAACCCCTATGGCCAGGGACTCGATTCCTGAAATTGACAAAACGAGCTTTTCATTTTAAAAATTTAAAATTCATGTAAAATGTGCGAGCACGGATTCGAGCACGTGATCTCTTAGTTGGCGGAGAGGAGCATAACCACTGAGGCTGGTTCATTTGTTAGCGTTAATGGTACATCTTATTTTATATAAATAAGATATTTGAAATTTCTAAACTTAAAAATTCCCAAAACCCAAATCCCTCCATTTCAGATTCAGATCGCGTTCGCAATTCTAATACCGTCCCCAATTCAATTTTCCTCCCACTCTATTCTTGCGTAGCTTCCTCTCCTCAAAGACATCACCTTACATCTTCCCAAAGTCATTCTTTTCTCTGCCATCCTTTCCATTAGACCCCTTCCAATCTGCCATTGTGTCTTCCTAAAGATTTCAAGATTGGGTTCGTGGTTCTTCTGCACAGATCAAGGTGGAGCTCTGTAACTTCATTCAAAGATACTACTTTTACCATCTTCACAACTTATTGGGTGTTTGGTATGTGGTTTGAGCCTCTCATATTTGACTTTGATTTTTGTGATTTTCTGAAAGACTTTTGTCTTCCTAAACATAGCATTTTGCACATCAATCTTATGCCCTAAGAGTGTTCTTGCTACTGTGGTGGATTGATATTTTAAATAATTTTTCAATTGGTATGGGTGTGGTTTTGTCCCCTTCTATCATATTGTATTTCGTGTGTGTGTTGGGTTTCTTCCCCTTTTTTTTTTTACTACATAACTGAAGAAAATAATCTAGCAACATTTCTCTAGTGAAGAAAAATAATCTGGCAACATTTTTAAATAAGATATAAATTTGCTTGGCGCTGCAGCTAAAATGGTATTATGTCTTTGTGCAAATACTACATGACATAACAGGAACGGTGATGATGTTTGTGAGAAGGATAGTGTTAGAGTTTGCAATGAGTATTTTAACTTGTTCCTTTTGTTTTTGTTAAGTTTTGTCATATAGTTTCTTTCTCGAAAGAGGTTGTCTGATCCTTTTGCTTTGTAATTTGTTTCATTTTTAGCTAGGTAGTTAAAGGCAAAAAATGCCCTCAAGGTGCTAGAACTTTAAAATGTCTTAGGTGATAGCCTCTTGAAAGACACTCATTCCAATAAAGTGAGGCATTAAAATATGAAAATCTAAATATATGTTATATAAACAAATAATTTGTTTTACATTATTCTTAAACCTATAAGGTGGTATGGCTTCTAAGCTACCTGTTCCCTTCCAGCATCCAAATACATTGAGGCACTGCATTCCTAGGTAGTAGATCCTTCTTGCGAATGTAGCTTTTTTGCATCTTATTTTATTTCTTATAACTTAATTGATTTTATCTTTTTCCCTATTAATTTGTTAGGATTGTAGTTCTGGGCTTGATAAAGGAAAAAGTGAGTTCTCCTCATTGTATGTTCACTGTTTATCCTCGATATAATCATTAAAAAAGTTGCATTCAAGCCTCTGGTTTCATTTTATGAGAATTTGTTCATGAGTTTGATTAATATTCTATGACTAATTTTAGATTGTTTGTATGCATCTCTTACTCTAATGAACTAAGTCAAGCTCTTCTTTGGTATGCCTTGTCATTTTTTTTAGAAGTGCTCATGAACTTATATGTTTTATTGCTTGACAGGATGGCTTTATTTATTTTAAGTGCCTTTTTGGACAAAACAATGACATAACTATAAGAATATGCCTTTAAGAATATGCATAACTACAATTATGATAAAAATTCTTTTTAATTTTTGAAATAAAATAAAAATATTAATTTTTAATTAAAATTGATACCAAGAGATTCATATAATCTCTTATATCTATATTTTATATTTTAATTAATTTGATGTTAGTTTATAAATATTATTATTAAAGTAAAAAACATAGTTAATTTTAATTAAAATTTAATATCTTCAAAACGTGTTCTTCCATCACTACATATGCAACTTTTGAATAAGAAAATAATTTTTAGTAGCAGTCACTAATTAATAAATTTAGGGATGGCATCAACATTCTGTGAAACATTCTCCTCCCAAAAAATATTCTGTGAAACATTCTCCTCCCACAAAATTATCACATGGCATCAACACACAAACATGCAAATATATAAATAAAAGTATTTAACAATTATAATTTCAATTAGACAAAATATGAGTAACACTAAAAAATTGGAGAAATATTAGGTATATATAGTGTATAATGTGACTATACAATAAACTAAGAATTCAATAAAGTAAATGTGTCAATAAACATCATTATATGTAATACTTTAGTGAGTATTTATTAGTTTATTGTACAATGTGATAAGTTATATGTATTTATATACATTACCTATAGCTATGTATATTATC
The DNA here is from genome assembly GCA_032878935.1 of Erythrophleum fordii. Lineage (NCBI taxonomy): Eukaryota > Viridiplantae > Streptophyta > Magnoliopsida > Fabales > Fabaceae > Erythrophleum > Erythrophleum fordii. The sequence goes on along the minus strand of JAVQMF010000047.1, from coordinate 13,901,061 downwards.
ATTTTATGTAGCTAAAAAATTGTCATATTTATCAATTTATCAATTGATAAAATTTTCCTCAAAGCATTGTGCCATTGTACATTTCTGAAAATTTACCCCAAAAATATTTGTTGGTTTCCAAATATGACAATTAGTAACCCAAAATGCTCAAATCGCCACGGGAAAATAACCTTTTAAGCTATTTCCTGCCTGAACCTACACATTGAAACTAAACAAACACTCGCTCCCTCCATATTCTACTACTGCTCTTCAATTGATTTTGTTCATTCATCTACCAAATACCCTAACACACACAGAAAGAGACATAAAGAGGATGTCGAAATCAGTGACCCCCGATGGAATTTCTATCTTGCTTGCGAATCCGTCGCCGGATTCTTAATCGGAGCTTCCTTGGATCGTCGTCCAAGTCCTGGATCTCAACAAAGCGGTAACAGATATATGTGCATCTTCAGCTTTCGCTATCTCTATTATATGCTTTCGTTAGTGTTAGCTAGTTGAAATCGTAATAGGAGGTTTTCAACAGGTTGTGTTTTTCCATTCTCGTATATGAATGATAAAGAATATCATTATTTCGTGTCTCTCAGATTCTAATCTAGTTTTACGATTCGCGTCTATCGAAAACATATTTGGGTTTTCCTATTTGTCAATTTTAATGCTTAAAATCCCGCTTTCCTCGGTTGTAGTACTTCATGTCCTATCTTTAATTTTTAGTTTTAGTTCTAGTTTTAGTTTTTTTATTTTTTCAATTGGATCTGTTTTTCGTTTCTATGTGGGTTTATGATCTGCGCCTAAGCTGATCAATTGTCCTCATTGTATGAACTTAAATTGTGTTCAATTTCCCGGACAAGATCTGGTATTCACTATTTTTCCTGCACATGATAGATAAACTTTGCTGTTTGTCTACTGTATTATAGGTTTACTGCTAGTGATGGGAAACTGAAGCTAAGGGCAATTCTACCCTCAAGTTATTATTCTCAGGTCCTCTCAGGAAATATTCAGAACCTGGGTCTTATTCGGATCATTGACTATACTCTTAACGAAATCCCAAATAAGTCAGAGAAGTAAGCACTAGTCGATGTACTAAGAAAAAAATGCAGGATATCAGCTAAGTTTGTACTTGACCTAGTGTTCTTTTTTTTTTTCAGTTGCAGATATCTTATTGTCACAAAATGTGAACTGGTCTCTCCTGCACTTGAAATGGAAATAAAGCATGACGTAAAGAGTGAGGAAGCTAGTATTATTTTGAAACCAAAGCAAGGCGATGAAATCAAAAGGCAGGTTAAAAAGTGAAGGAGCTGGCATTCTTTTGAAACCAAAGCAAGACATCGTGGTCAAATCTGCTGCTCAGATCGTACATGAACAGCACGAAAAGTAAGTATTCCTGTTTTAATTCAATGCATGATGAAATTTTAGGCTCTGGGTTTTCATTTTAAACGGGTCTCTAGACTCGGGGCATTATAATCAAAATTTTTGTGGTCTTTCACTATGGTGCCTGCTGCACAAATGGCCATGACTCGCAGGGTGCGTCCTCTGGTTTCCTTAAACCCTTATCAGGGTAACTGGACAATTAGAGTTCAGGTTACAAACAATGGGATCATGCACACCTATAAGAATGCGAGAGGGGAAGGTCGTGTCTTCAATGTAGAACTGACAGATGAAGATGTAAGAACTAAGAAGCGTTTCTATTGATCAAAATCTTGAATAACTTTATACACTTGAATGTTGTCTGCATAGTTTTGCAGTTCTTATATGAAGTTAGGTGGTAATACTAGAATTAAATTATTAATTCTTCAGGGCACTCAAATTCAAGCGACAATGTTTAATGAAGCTGCAAGGAAATTCTATGAAAAGTTTGTGCTGGGGAAGGTTTACTACATTTCAAAGGGTACTTTAAAAGTTGCTAACAAGCAGTTCAAAACTGTCCAAAATGATTATGAAATGACACTAAATGAAAATTTTGAAGTAGAAGAGGCAACCAATGAAGAAAGCTTTGTTCCAGAAACATTGTTCAAGTTTGTTCCTATTGATCAGCTGGGTCCTTATGTTTACAAGAATGACCTTGTTGGTAAGTATTTTCTAGGCATACAATAGCCACGATTTATTCCTTAGCTTCTTTTATAATGTCTGGTGGCTATGAATTTCAGATGTCATTGGAATTGTTCAAACTGTGTCCTCAACAATGAGCATACGTAGGAAGAGCAACAATGAGAGTGTCCCAAAGCATGATATTACTATTGCTGATGAGACATGAGTATAAACTATTTCTCACTGGTTAGTATTTGTTCTTGTTCTTTTATAATGAAAATTTAAATATCAAAATTTTTCATTACAGAAATAAAGTAAGTTGTTGTGTCTTTGTGGAATGAGCATGCGACTAAGGTAGGGCAAGAATTGCTGGACCTTGCTAATAATTCTCCTATAGTAGCAATCAAATCCCTCAAGGTTGGGGACTTTCAAGGTATGCCAAAGCTCACTTTTGTATTTATGCATAGCAAGAGTGCAAGAGAATCCATTTGTAACATGCTTGAATATCTTCTATTTCAGGTGTTTCCTTGTCAACTATAAGTAGAAGTCTAGTGCTGGTAAATCCAGACATACCTGAAGCAAAGAAGCTCAGATACTGGTATGCCATAGTTCAGATCAGATGGCTATTGTTTTCTTCTTGTGATATTCTTATGATCTTAGTTATGCTTTTGTCGACAGGTATGAGTTTGAAGGTAAATATGCTTCATTGGAATCTGTAAGCTCTGGCTCGAGTCCAGTATCCATGAATGCAATGAGATCAGTGTATTCTGACCGTGTTTCACTTTCTCACATAACCTCAAATCCAACCCTAGGGGAAGACAAGGTACTATATTCTGCTCCTTGTTGCAGATGGTGTAGTTGCTAATCTTCCAATCTATCCTATTATTTTGGCTACTTCCTTGCCTTCTTTTTATTGTGTAAGAATGTTAACATGATTTTGTCTAGACTCAAGAAAATTTCCAGAGGGCTTGAAATGCTAATATTTTTCTATTTGGTTATTATCTGATACAATTGTTCATTGAAACTATTCAAAAAAAGTTTGCAAAATTCAGTGGATTACCTTGAAGTATGTGTGACGAGGTTAATCTATAGTCTCTTTTATTGTTTTGGGCAGCCTAAATTTTTCAGTATTAGGGCATATATAAGCTTTATCAAGCCTAACCAGACAATGTGGTACCGAGCTTGTAAAACTTGCAACAAGAAAGTCACTGAAGCCATTGGCGCTGGGTATTGGTGTGAAGGCTACCAGAAAAATTATGAAGAGTGCAGTTTAAGGTAACAAGCTATTAGTTTACAAGTGGGAGCTTTTTTTTGTGTAATTATTTTTGGGCGGGAGGAGATGTGCTTAGCAACAAATCTGCAAATTCTCATTTTCCCCCTTTTTAGATACATTATGGTTGTAAAGTTTCTGATGGAAGTGGGGAAGCATATGTCTCAGTCTTTAATGAAGAAGCTGAGAAGATTTTCGGCTGCTCTGCTAATGAGCTTCATAACCTAAAGTCACAGGTAGATTTTCAGTAACTTTGCTTAAATTCTTGGGATCACAGGAAGATTGTCGGCTGCTCTGCTCTGCTCTGCTTCTTTAAGGTGTGTGTTCCCTTGTAAAGGAAATGAAAGGCCCAGTCAAGGCCTTTCTGTCTCTTTCAGTTCCAGCAATCCCTTAAGCATTGGGTTACAATCTTTTGAACTAAGACAGACTAAACATCCTCAGCACCAACCAAATTTTGTTTCTTCAACTAATGGAGACAAGTTGTTGTTGGGAAAATCAGTGAATGATGGGAATATCTATCAAGGAAATTTTCTGCCCAAGAACTCCAAGTATTTGGAGGATGCACAGGAGCTTCTCAACGAGTTTTGCAGTCTGGGAACAAAGCAAGGTGACATAGTAAAGTAAAAGAGTGGAGTCAGAAAACCAAGCAGTGGGAAGATGATAACAAAATCGATCCCTCAAAGAAGCATCTCCTTGGCTCTCCAGAATTTGCTGACTTACAGAAGAGAATGACCAAAATGCTTTCCATGTTAGAAGAGGCATTTATAATATGTTACCCACTCTATTAATCTCGTGCACTCATGATCTTTAAGACTAGTTGAACATAAGGCTTATGCAAAGGTGAAGTTCATCATTGACAAAATTGTTTAATCAGTTGCAAGCTCTGTACTAATTGCACTTGGCATAGAGCTAGAATATAAAGAAATTACTAAAATGCTGAGTGAAAGGAGAAGCTCAATATAAATGATAATATTAAGCATACACAATACTAAACTATGTTTACAACAGTTAAACCACATCTAGGATAGTATATCAGCAAGTTTGATAAGCTAATGAAGTCTTTAGTAGGATACTCATTTTAAAATTAGCATGTATCAGTACCAAAGACAGGAACAAAGCAAAGATGCATAGACGCAGAGAAGAACAAAGACGCATAGACGCAGAGGCTGAACCCAAAGACGCTACAGAGAAAGAGAAAGTGTAGAATCGATAACTGCTCGTTGAAAATCCCCACATTTGTTGAACAATATTTTAAAATTATTTGTAAAATAGATATATACCATATTTCTACCCAGCTATCAATAAAAGAGGCAGAACATAAGGCGCCAATCTTGCTCGCTCTTTGGCGCGAAACAGCACTGCTGAAAAGATCATTTTTTTTATTGACGGTTACTGCTGAAAGTTGATAAACGTGTTGTTTTCAACTATAAGTTCTGACTGTCAATAAAAATGTGTCGAAAATGCTCATTTCTCTTGTAGTGGCATTTCGCAGGCCTAAATTGGCCATTCTCGAGATCTGGGGTCACATCAGCAGGGGACAAAACCATCTTGTAGTCCACCTTCTGTGGTAGCCCGAAAACTGGTTTTTGTGTTTCTATTTACCATACTCTGTTTTGATCTTGATTGCAAGATTGACTCTTGTTCGAGTCTTCCTCCATGAGATCATCCTCCAACAAGGCTAAGTACACAAAGAACTCATTAGAAACATCTGCTGATGAGCTTTTTTCTCCTCTGGAGGGTACACAACACTTAGGTTTTTTCCTTTTGGCCTCACCATTGGCTATGCTCAACTTGCAGGCCTACTCATGACTTTGTTACAAAAGGACAAGTTTGCTTAGTCTGATGTGACCCTAGTTACCATAACTTCCAACGGTCATAAATTTTAACTTGGAAAAAATTATAATCATTACATATTCACAGAAAGTTCTCTCAGTGCAACAAATATATGAATAATGAAAAATTAAAACTTTCAAAAACAAAAAAGACACGTAATGAAGTGGGAACAGGATATCAACCAATGCATTCTCTTATAATTACATAATCTTGATTCAGTCAGAGATACGGTAAGGGTGAAATCACCTAATCCACTGGTCACACCCTCTTTATGTCAGACCTATAGATAAGTGAAAAGAAAGAACGTTTGATAGTCTTAATTTGCATTTTTCATTCATCTCCTCTCTTCCTTGCCAGGCGCACCCTTTTCCTTTGATTTCACAGAGCTTCCCCCAACTTAGAATTTCCTCTTCACCTTGCAACATGTTCCCCACTCTTCTTGGATTTTAGCCTACCCTCGTGGGTTTTTAGCTCCTTTAATGTCTTTCCATTGTTCTTAGTTGCTACACATCAGTCCGCCAAACACATTACAGGTTCAGGGGCTTCTCTCACCATTTTTTATGCAACTTTCTATGGGTTTTCTTCTGTGGGAGGGAATGAAATTTTATTTGCTAAAATGATTGCACATTTAGCTACTTTAGAATAGATTCTAGCACTTAGGGTAATAATACATATTTACGTTAGTATAGAAAAATTTTTGCTTCCTGGCATTGGCGTAGAAGGTAATACCTTCCATAATTTATAGTGAATACTATTCATAGTTATATTATTAAATGACATCAGTTCTTGTTCCATTGAGGGTGGAGTAATCAATAGTGTATATATATTTTTTAGAAGTTAAGCCAAGATTCATTCTTTGGCTAACTTGAAAGAGTTGAGTTTGCATTGCTTTAAACAAAAGTAGGCCCTCTGCTTCTCTCTGTTTTGGCATGTAAACTCTTGCAATGTGTTGATTTGAATTATATAGCATATTTGTCTACTATATCCAAAAAATAAAATAAAATGAATATTGTCGTAAGTATGTGGGCATTGATGCAAAAAGTTGTGAGTGCCTTGGAAAAGAATTCATGTACATTTGTTGGAGTTCTTTGTTGAATCTAACCAAAAGCTGTGCAACTTGTGTAGCTTGATTCTAATTTTACATAATTATAAGATTCTAATTCTATATAATCCTTGTGCTACCTGTACAGCTTGATCAACTTGGCATTCAAGGTTTTAGGTAACTCAACTACTCAAAGTTTTCCTCCCTCTATCGTGGGCATTCATTTTCTTGAGGTAACAAGTGTTCAAACATTTATCTTCTTTTGGTCTCATGATAATGGTGCTTTAATTATATCCTGTGCTGTTTAGGGTTGCTATGATGAAAGTGTTTGTATATTTGGATATGTTTTGCCAAATTTGCTTTATTGAGTATATTCTAGGATATATATAACTAGTGCACATTGAGTAAGCATGACTATAAGCAACTCTCTAACATTTCAGAACTTAGTTACCCAATACCATAAAAGATGAAGTAGGATTTGATTATGGCTAAATCCTAAGTAGGCTAAATATTATGGGTCAGCGGTTCTGTAAACAAAAAAAAAGTTAAAGTTCAACAAATTTTTATAAGTAAATAAATTTTGATGAAATGCAATAATTTGTTCTGGGCAATTAACAACTCAAGTGAAAGTATACTGTACACTAGTGTTCCATCTTCTATACGGAAAATTTTTTTGTTTAGTCAAGTGCTTTATTCTCTTTGGGGCAATATTATATAACATAGAATTTGTAACTTAGTATAAATTAAATTATTATTTATCTAGTAGTAATAATAAAATTAAATAACAAATAATAATAAAATTAAAATATAATATAACTATAAAGTATGTATTATTTAATAAGAATGCCAATTGAGTATAATTATTATGTCCAATTTATGCCTCCATTGTTTTGGCGTCCTTTGATTATGGTTATGATCCATTATTTTAAATAGGCTTCTTGGTTCCACTACATTATCTTCAAATATGCCTAAGTGCTTCACTACTTCATATAGTAAATTTGTGGTAGACATTAGTTTAATTTCTAGAGAGTGTGCTTCATATTTGAGTTGGTGACTTTGAGTTGTGTGTTGAAAATATTTAGTAGAAACTTTCAAAGTTGACTTTTAGATCTGTAGGTGCAAAACTCTAGGTTGTGTGTGTGCACTTTTTGGGTAATATGTGACTAATATGTGTGTGTGTGTGTGTGTGTGTGTTTTTTTTTTTTCATTTTTTGGGTAATATGTGACTTATGTGTTAAAGTTAAATGGTTTATTGGTTTGGTTCTGCTATTAGTTATTGAACTGATATGCTATGGAATTGATGTTAGAATTTGAGTTGCTTCTTCTTATAGATTACTTTTGAGATTGAAAAAAAGAAAAAGACATACTTTAGTTGCTTAAGTTATGTGTTTATTTATCTTGTCAAAGGTATTTAATGTGTTGGTATTAATTTCAGTTTATCTTTTCATTAATCTAAGAGAAGGGAGAACTCTATTTTGAGAATCCTATATTGTCATTTATCTATAGCATTACAAACAGTTTCAACCAAGCTTGAAGGGTTAGATTTTGAGCTGTTGGGCAAGGTTCATCTTTAGGTCAGTATAGCTACATTTTTGACAATTTAGATTACCCCTTTAGAATTGGGTTGAAATTGTAGAGCATTGATGGAAGTAGCTTCATATGTCCTTCTTTTTTCATTTACTTTGCAATTGCTAAGAATTGATGGAAGTAGCTTTTCATATCTTTCATTTTTCATGTGCCTTGAGATTGTTGAGAAATTGATTATGATAACTTGCTTTAGCTTTATTATATGGAAATCAAATTCAGTAATTGAAGTTAAGTAGGTATTTTCAACATAAAAATATTTATTATAACTTAAAATATATAAATTAAATAGGTAATAATAATGAATTAGAAATAGAAAAGAAGTATTTATTATAAATCAAGTAAACCAAACTAATATCAAATAATAAATAATAAATTATAGAATAAAAATTACATTAATAATAATGATAATAATAAGAGGAAGTAAATTTTTATTATAAATTAAACTTATTAAATTAATTTTAAATAAATAAAAAATAAATAGTAAATGATAACATATATATTAAAGATATATTAATGAATAACATTAATAAAAATAATGAAAATAATATTAATAATAATCTTTATTTAAAAATAGATTTATTTAATTAATATTAAGTAAATAGTAATATTAAACAATAAATATTAAATTATGCAACTAAAATTAATTAATAATAAAAATAATAAGATTACTTTTTCATAAAGTAAAATTATCTAGTTAATATTAAATAAATAATAACAAGAAATAATAAATAAAATTAATTATATAATAATACGAATAATTATGTTTATTATAAATTATATTTATTCAACTAATAATTAAATGAATAACAATAATGTAATTAAACAAAATGAAATGATTACACAAATTTATTCCATTCAAAAAAATGTATACATTAATGACACGAAATAATTATATATACTTATTCATGCCATTATGGATTGAACTAAGGTAGAGATGTGACTCAGCATGGTAAACCATAAACAATATAATTTACAATTAAGACTATTGTTAGTGGGATGAAAGATCAATGTTATTTTTTACGGTATTGCTTTTTCTTTAGAGCTGTATCTATTATAATTTGCAGTGTCCATGGCATAAAATTCATCCCATACATGTAGCATATAGGACCTGAATATAACTAATAGATCTTGTCAACCATGACCTTTGTCTATATTCTCTAAGATTTACAAAGGAATGAGAAACAATAAAGCAATAAGCTAGAGTCCACTTGAACATTGTTATTCTTTACGATTACTTCCTTTAGTTTATCTAATCTCTTACATTGCCACTCTTTGGTAACCTTTTGTCTTATTACCCATTCAATTAAGGTTTTAGTTTGTATTACCAACAAAACTATATTACGATATATACTATAATCAGAACTGTAATTTTAATGAGGTTTAGGTGATGACTACTACCTATTCCTTGTTATGGTTTGTACCAGAACTAGAGTTTGGTTTTAGTTTAGATCTTAAATATGGAAATAGGGATGGCCAAGTTTAAAATGCATGACTTGAGATAATTATACAATTCTTTACATGTAAAAGGTTTAACTTGTAGTGGTGTTGGTTAAAATGTAGGAAGTAGCAAACATGGATAAAAGTTGGATAAAAATCAATAATAAAGTTGATCCATCATATAGACAAGGCGTTGATGAGTTTCTTTAATGGGCCTTTAGTCAACCAAGGGTGAATGATATGATTTGATACCCATACAAGAGGTGTAGAAATACCGAATGGAAGACTCAAACTGATGTAAGGGCGGATCTATTAAGGAAGGGTTTCAACTCGAGTTATGAAGCGTAGGACTCACATGGAGAAGTTCGTTCTGGTGCTTACAATCCATTGCATCAGGATAGTGGTGAGGTAGGTGATGACAATGATGAAGAAGATGACATTATTGGGATGCTTCACGATGCGTATAGTCGTACAGATTCAAATGAGGAAAACCTTGGGTCAAACAACTATGAGCCACCTAATGTCCAAGCGAGACAATTCTTTGACTTGTTGTAGGATGCTCAGACTGACATTTATCCAGGTTGTAATAAAGTTTCAAAACTTTCTTTTATAGTCAGGTTAGTCCACCTTAAGTGCCTTAACCATTGGAGCAACAAATCCATGGATTCATTGTTAAGCTTATTTAAGGATGTTCTTCCAGAGGGGGCATTAATACCTAACTCCTACTATAAAGCGAAGAAGGTTGTTCAGGAACTAGGATTGGATTATACCAAGATTGATGCATGTGAGAATGACTGCATCTTATATTGGCGAGAGCACGCCAATGCTCAATCATGTCCTAAGTGCAATATGTCTCGATGGAAGTCAAATAGTCATAAAAGAAAGAAAGTCCCTCGTAAAGTGTTACGGCATTTCCCTATAAAGCCTAGGTTGCAAAGGCTATACATGTCTCACCATACAGGAAAGGATATGAGGTGACATGATGAGGAACGCATTGATGATGGTGTTTTATGGCATCTAGCTGACTCTATTGCTTGGAAATCATTTAACCAACAGCATGCAGAATTTTTTAGTGATCCAAGAAATGTTCAGTTGGGCTTAGCAAGTGACGGATTTTAACCTTGGTGAAATATGAGTACTAATCATAGTATTTGGCCAGTTGTGTTAGTTCCATATAATTGCTTCCATGGCAATGCATGAAGCACCCATGCTTTATGATGACGCTTCTAATTCCAGGCCCTAGAAGTCTAGGTGATGACATAGATGTCTATCTCCAACCATTAATTGAAGAGTTGCTTGAATTATGGGAGCAAGGAGTAGAGACATATGATGCCTACAAGAAATCTAATTTCAAGTTGCGTGCAGCTTTATTATGGACAATTAATGACTTCCCGGCATATAGGAACCTATCAGGATGGTCTACAAAAGGAAAGCTTGCATGCCCTTGTTGCCACAAAGACACATATTCTATTTCATTACGAAAATAAGTTATGCTACTTAGGTCATCGTCGCTTCCTACCAACCAATCATTCATGGAGGCGAAATCGAAGGGATTTGATGGGAAAGTTGAACATAGAGTTGCACATTCTCCTTTAACCGGTAATGAGGCACTTTCTTAATTACGAGCATTGGGTGATGTGACTCTAGGGAAAAGTCAGAAGCGAAAGCGTGACCATGCCTCCAATGCCTTTAATTAGAGGAAGAAAAGCATCTTCTTCTGCTTGCCTTATTGGAAAACACTTCTGATTTGACACAACCTTGATGTCATGCACATCGAGAGAAATGTTTCAGATAACATCATGTCAACTGTTATGGGATTGGCTAGAAAGACAAAAGATACAGTGAAAAGTCGATATGACTTGGTTGACATGGGAATTAGGCCAGAATTGCACCCGATAGAAGAAGGGAACAAAGTTTAATTCCAGTTGCTTGCTATGCATTGTCCCTACAAGAGAAGTTGAAAGTTTGTAACTTCCTAACTACGTTAAAAGTGCCTGATGCCTTCTCCTCAAACATTTCATGATGTGTTAATGTTCGTGAATGAAAAATTTATGGATTGAAGTGCCACGACCATCATGTTTTGCTACAAGATATATTCCTTATAGCATTACGTGGCTTGTTGCCTAATGAGGTATCTGAGCCTATATTAGAGTTAGGTAAATTCTTTAAGAATTTATGTTCCAAGTGCCTAACAATTAAAGCTCTTGATTGGCTTGAATCCCAAATTGCAAACACCTTGTGCAAATTGGAAATGGTATTCCCACTGGCCTTCTTTGATGTCATGATCCACTTGCCTATCCATTTGGCAATAGAGGCAAAGCTTGGTGGGCCCGTACAATATAGGTGGATGTATCCCATCGAGAGGTAACTTACTGCATTATATATCTCTTTTTATAAATTTTATTAATATTATATACTAGATTATTTATTTAAACCCTCTTATGTATTTAGGTATTTACAAACTTTGAAATCATATGTTCGCAACAAGGCTTAACCAAAAGGTTCAATTGCGGAGGGGTATTTGGCAGATGAATGTCTTAGCTTTTGCTCCCGTTATTTGAAAGACATTCCCACCAAGTTTAATAGGCCTCTTAGGAATGATGATGGATTTACAAGAAAGGATGAGATATCCATCTTCAATAGAGGTGGACAGGCTCGAGGAGGTTATGAGTTGCGAATTCTATCTGGTATGGAGTTTAATCAAGCCTGTATGTATGTGCTCCATAATTGTGAGAAAGTTTGGCCATTCATAGAGTACGTTCGTGGGCCTTAGTAACTCCTTCTAATTAATAATTTCTTGAAGAATTTTTTGCCTTAACCATGTCATTCATTACAGGGAGCATAAAAAGTAGATGCAAATGCATGGATTTACGATTAAAGAGTTCCCAAAATGGTTTCATGAACAGGTCAGTTTCTAAACAACGCACTAAGATGTAAGAATTATGTGATAAATTTTGGCCATAACATAATCTATTAATGGTGATAAGTGATTGTCTTTTACTGTAGGTTACAAAGTTAGATGCACGGGGTGAGGCTAGTGATGATCTCATAAGTGTAGCAGCTGGGCCACTTAAAGTGGTTCATCGCTACTCAGCATTTACAGTGAATGGCTTTAGATTCCATACTAAAGATCGTGCCTTAGGTCGAAGAACAGATAATAGCGGAATACTTGTGAGGGGTGATGATAAAGATGAGGATAAAGAATATTATGGTGTCTTAGAGGACATATATGAGTTGTCGTATATTGGGAATAAGAAAGTGTATTTGTTCAAGCGTCATTGGTGGGATGTGGGTCATTTAGGAAGAGGATATAAGGTTGATAAGTTTAGGATCACTAGCTTGAATACCCATTATTCACTTAACTTTAATGAGCCATTTGTCTTAGCATCTCAAGCTGAACAAGTGTTTTATTTGAATGATATTGTTGATACAAACTGGCTCATTGTTGTCAAAACAAATCCTCGTGACCTATTCAATATGCCTGAGGTGACTAATGATGACATTGCTGGGGACTTTGAAGGAGGGCTCATTGATGAGGCATATCAACAAGATGAAATTGAACTATATGTGGTCTTTAATGATAATGTCGCAAATGACTTTGTGGTCCAATTGTAGAGGGATGATGTTACACCAGAGACTTTAAGCCATTCAAGTGAATGCCTGCGAACAAAATTACCAAGTGCAATTGATGCAAGACATGAATTCATTAATGATAATGATGAGGATGTGTCCACTGATAAGGGAGATTCGGAGGACATACTTGGGGAGGATGATGAAGCTGATACTGACACCACAGATACTGACTAAGATTAATTGAAATTCTATGGTACTTAATGGTAGATTGCATCTATGCATAAAGAATGTAAACATAATAAATGAATGAAATATTAAATTTGTAGACAACATCTTATTTCATTGACTATGTTTTTTGTTTCCATTTTTATTTCTATCATGTAATTATTATTATCAAGATATTAACTTTTTAACATTTCTTTTATAACTTGTAAGCCATTTTTGGTTAAAAGTTTAACAAGTTTACAAGTTTACATTGTTCAACTACCTTGTTCTCATTATGTACTTGTAATGATCCAGAAAATGTCAAGTGTTAGGCATGGGAGGGGGGAGGACGAGGTGGACGAGGCTTAGGACGTGGAAATGGACAAGGGAGGCACAACAATGCGAGTGATATTGCATCCCCACTGCGTACGAGAGGGCAACTCGAATGCGATGCACTAGAAGCTCAACATTCTCCATCGTCATTAGAGTCAGTTAGTGAGGAAGAACAAGATGGTTCACCACTGACTCAACCATCACGAAATCAAAGTAGTGCAGGTGAGTAAGGGAAACAATAAGTCTTTGGTTAAATTTTTACTTGGTGTCATATATAAATATATTTGTTATTTATGTATCATCTTCTAATTGTTTTATTTTTTCTATATTGTTTAGCTTCTTGCAACACTGTTAGGAAAGGTTGAGAGAAGTATAAATGTTTAGGAGTTGACCTTAAAACAAAATTTGGCAACAAGATCTTAATTACTATGTCTAGAACTACTGAACGGCCAATTGGGGATGGGGCTCGAGACTTATCTAGCTACATTGGTTGGGTCGTACGGACTACAGTATCATTTAGAGATGGTGATTGGAAAGATATTGTAAACAAAGATGGAAACACCATGTGGTTGAAAGTGAAGGTAATAAGTTATATATTTTGAATGTCTATCTTTAATTAATCTACAAATTCCTATCTTATGTTTGCAATTATAACTAGTTATAATTTGAATTTATTATTCTTAATGCATAGGACAAATTTGAAGTTCGTGACCCTCAGCAGGAGGTGGTATTCAAGTCTTACTGTATAGACTCGATGCAACGACTTTTCAAAAATTAGAAGTCTTCGTTGTCAAAAATATATAAGAACTACACGATTGATGAGGAGAGGCAAGCAGCAAAACCAAAGGATGTTAGCCCTGAAGATTGGGATTGGTTGATACAGTACTTTAAGTCCGACAAGTTTCAGGTCTTCAGTTCAAACTTCATTGCAACTATACTATTACTAATTACATGATTTTTTTTGAGTTTTTATAGCTAACAACACTTTTGCTTTATATACAGGCTACAAGTAGTAGAAATAGTATAAATAGGTCAAAGCAGGTAACATTACATACATGTGGGACTCGATCATTTGCAGAGGTTGAGGAGTCTTTGGTAAGTATCTCATTGTATTTTGAGAGAAATCTATTTCTATATTCACTAATATTTTTTTTCATATTAAGAAGTTTTGAATATTAATGTCTAAAAAATTTGTAGAGAGACCTAGAAACAGGAGAGCTTGCAACAGCTGATCGAGTATGGGAGGCACAACACACCCGTCGGACAAAAGAAGGGGAGATAGTGTGGGTAGATCTGAAGTCCCAGGAGATCCATGTAATGTTCTTAAATTCATTAACTTTAAAAAATTGTTTAGCTTTTTCATCATTTTCCATGCTTTTAATTTGTGTTCTACATTATAGTCACGCATTCAGGATCTTGTTATTCAACAACAAACAACAGATGAGGAGGCACGCATGACTGGAGATGAGATACTAGCTACTGTATTGGGAGAGAGATTGGGGTATGTGCGCGGCAAGGGGTATGGGAAGAAATCCTCAAGAAAGAGAAGCATCGATCAAGCTGAAGTGGAATCCAGAGTTTCTTCTGCAATAGAACAAGTGCGTGAAGAAATGCGCCATGAAATGGAACAAAAATTACAAGAGGAGCGAGCCCAGATGCAAGCTGAAATTCGTGCTCATGTGGCTGCTTTCATGGCCTCATTCCAACAGGTATCTTATACACTTTTATTTTTCTTTCCAATGTTGAAAAACTTAGTGTTATGTTTCTTTTTATCAGGGAAATATACCTCCGATGAACAATGCTTCAAGTGGACCAACTTAATAATTCTGTGAGTAATTAGGAGTTTTAATGATTGAATATTCAACTAACACAAATAATGTATCTTAATTAAGTATCATTTACTTTTGATATCACTTTTGTGCCTAAGTTTTTATTTCAAACTTTTGACATTAATTTGTTTGTGGCATAGATAGTTTTTCAAACATTATGATTCACTGAAAATTGGAAGGTGGTTTGGATTTATCACACAGGTGATTGTTTTGATGGAGAAAATCTTGGCACTTACAAAGCAAAATGAAGCGTTTAGGTTGAATGCTAGTTCCCCTTTCCAGAATTATGAAGATTCAAGCAATTGCCCATCCTAATTTATTGCTCTTTTCTTTTTGTTCAGGAATGTTGTAAGGCTATTTTTAATATTGAATAGTGGAGTGTATGAATCAGTTTAAACAATTATTCATATGGCTTGCTTTACATTTATGCTTGTTGAATAGACTGTTATAGTAATATCTATATAAGACTCGTTAGCAAAGTTTAATTTGCTTTTATTTATTATGTGTTTCAAAATGTTGTATCTTATAAAATGATGTACATTATTAGGGATTTAGAAGATTTATTTTTCATCATTTATAAGATTGTAGAATATATTTTAGCAAATAGATTGAAGAAAATAATATTAGAAATTTGGACTAAAATAAAATAAAATTTTTACCTGCAACTAAAGTTGTCGTTAATATCCACCAAATATTGTTCATAATAGTCGATGCTAAAGATATCTTTAGTCGCGACTGACAGGCTTGTCGTGCAACCCTCAAAATAAAAATAGGTTGGATATTAAATGCACTATAGGGGCACAACCTAGGTCATCTCCCTTGGAAATGGAATTTAATGCTTAATTAAGTTTCTAAGTGTTAAAAGACTCTACAAATTTCTAAACTAAGGGGGGTTTGATTGATTTAAACTAACCTAAAATGAAACCAAATTAAAATTCCTAATTGCTACCTAATTGTATTAATTGTGAATGATAATGGTCTTGTGACTAGCTTAGGAATCATCCCTTGGTATCCACTATCCTTATCCTAATCTAATTGTGATTAATTCTTGCCTAAGAGTTCCTAATTATGTTCATTACAAGTGTATCTTGAGTTACCACTCAAGAATCAAGATATTAACAATCTAATGTTGAATTGAGACCTCAATCCCACATTAAATTACTAATTCTTGTCTTTATGATCAATGAACATCTAATTTGATTAATTAACTGATTAATTAGTGTCTGATTCTTCATCCAAAAATGTTTAATTAACCAACTAAACACTAAGAAATTCTCAAATAGACAATTAAGCACAAAATCTCACTCATGCATTTCATCGAACACCTTCGTGGCATACATGGGAGATTAGAGAGAATAATGAAAAATCAGATTCAAATACAACCAATTAATCAACAAAAATATTTCCTAATCAGTGTCTAACCAGCCACTAATTAATTACACAAGTTCCTAATCAAATACAACTCAACCGAGATTGTACAAGAAAAAGAAAAAGTGTAGGAAATTGAGAAATCTTAGCCAAAATTCTGCTTCTTCTCCAAGGATTCAAACTTCTCCAAGAGCTTCCTCCCTTGCTAGCCTCAAGATGGATGAATTAGAGCTTCATTCGGATGGAAATGGAGATGGAATATGTTCTGTGTGTGGACGAAGGCGAAGGGGATGGGAATGGACGAAAGGCTGGATGGAATGACGAAGGGGGCCTCGTGAGAAAATGACAACGTGAATGATGTATGGACGAATGACCACGTGAAATGGAATGCGGCGTGTATCTGGCGTGTGAATGAATCCTCTCACGTGGATTTTTTAGTTTTCACGTGCTTGCTTCAGCTCTTCACCAGCCCTTTACCCGAAGTATTTTTTTCCCTTCTTTGTTCATGTGAGTGTGGGCCCCATTGTGATTATAATAATCCACATTTGCTTCAGCGTTTCTGTTCATTCATGTTTACGTCGGGTTCCACATTGCTGCTCTTCATTTAACACAGCCCTCGAGTTCAGCTTCTTTTGTAGCCTGCAACTGGTGCTTCAGCGTGTTCTGTCTAGACGTAGCTTTCTTCTTCGTGTTGCTTTGCTTGATTCTGCTTCGTCCAGCTACAGCTGCTATCCTCTGCTGCATGTGTGTTTTTATTTCTGCTCAAAAGCTCCAGCTCATTTCTCTTCTGCTTCTTCGTCGTTCTGTAGCTGCTGTCTAGCCATTCTCCACGTGATTTTCTTCTCCCTTTCCGCCCAGATTTCCTTATTTCAGCTGCTCGAGTTCAGCCTCTGCATGTGTGTGTATAGTGCTTTATTCTGCTCATGTTGCTTCGTGTTTTCCTCTGTTTCTGCAGCTTCATTTCGTGGCTTTGCATTTCTTTCGCCATTCGAGTTGCTCTTCATTTTCTCGTCTCTCTCTCTCCATCCCATGTTGCTTTCCTTCTCAGCTGAGTGCTGCTGCTCACGTAGACTTCCAGGCTTCTCACGTCGTATTTCTCGTTGCTGTCCAGGCCTCATCTCTTCTTATTTTCTCGAGTTCCAGCCAGTTACTTCTTGTTTCAGCTTGCTTTTCTCCCATGCAACTTCTTTTTGACGTGGTTCTTCTGTCTGTTTCTACTGGCACAGCTTCTTCGTTCGTCCAGCTGCAGCTTCCCTCGTGTTTAGCTTCATTTCCACGATGTTTGCAGCTTGCATGTTTGCTTTGTTCTGCCCCGTGGATTCTTCCTTGTTGGTTTCACGTTACTTCCTCTTTCCAGCCATGCTTCTTCCACAGGAGTAACTTCTTGTGCTTGTTTCTTGAACACGTTGCTTCTTCTTGTTTAAGCCCTTCATTCATTCTGCTCACATGCACGTAGCCTGCTTCCTTCTCCTCTGTTCAATCGTGTTCTGCACCTTAATGAATCACACACTACCTCCCACATGTTTGTTTATGTAGATGTAAGCTACTTGGATCAGAGGTGTATCAACGTGGATGTGTTAGTGTGGTGGCTGACCCATGTTTAAAGTGTGAGCTTCTTCCTTCATTCCAACGCCCTTTTCTTCTTCAAATAAATTTCCTCCTTTAAATTCCATTGCCCAAAATCTGCATAAAAACAAAGGAGAAAAATCACAAAATTCATTTAAAATCAATTATTTGCACTTAAATTCTTAAAGTGTAGAAAATGGCTACAAAAATCAATTATCTACCTAAGTAAATCCATTAAGTCTTATTTAACTATTAAAATGCTTAAGTTAAGGGAAATAAAATGTATAAAAATCATGCTTATCAGCGATATAGAAAAATTGATGCTGAAAGAAAAATTTCAATGTCAAAAGAATGAGTCGTCGCAAATGTAAACATTAGTGACCACAAATGTCATCACTTTATTTGTATTATTATCGCCTCTAAAAATCCTATTTAGCATCAATTAACAATTTTGTCTCTAAAAATTGACATTTAGTGACGACAAAGATTGTCATTAATTCTTATAGATGTCAACTAAAAGAAATTTTGGTGACTAAAAATGTCGTTGCTAAAATAATATTTAACATCAAGGTACATATCGTCGCTAAAAGTCCATTTAGCGACAGCAAAATATTGTTGCTACTAATTACAATGGAGGCTTATTAAAAAGCCAAATAGGATGATTTTGGTGGCGAATAGGTTGCCGCTAAAACATTTGGAACAACAAGTCGTCTCTAAAAAGATGTATTTAGCAAACATGGCTATATGCAAATATCGTCACTAAAAGTTTTTAGTGTCAAAATATATTGTCGCTCCTAAAACATTACTTTTAACGACCACTTCACCCGCCTCTAATGTCTTATTTAGTGACCATTTTTATAAAATGCCATTTAATAATTTTTTGTGATGAAATTTGTCACCGCTAAAAGTATTTTTTTGCGACGATATCATATTTAAAGAACCTTTAGTGGCCAGATAACATATATATATAGAGGCGAGTTTGTCGTTGCAAAAAGTATTTATAGCAACGACACTTTTTCGTCGCAAAATCTTTTTAGCTACGGCCGTTATTGCGATGACTTTGCGACGACTAATTTGTCGATGCTAAATATTTTTTGCAACGACTTATGGTGTTTTAGGGACAACTTTTGTCGTCGCAAAAATCATATTTTTTTGTAGTGTGACTATCTACAATCCAAAAACTAATTAAACGTTCAAAGTTATAGATCTCCAAGACCCATATTTAAATAGGTAATAACATTTTGCTTATTTCATTATTGAATATCTGTACATTCTTCGGTTTTAATGTTTCTAAATGTCTGTACGAACCTATGTATCACTCTTGAATTTTTCAAATAGATCGGTGCATTCATTTTGTTATGACAGTGCGAGAGATGATCATCCTATATTGCTCCTTTACGCAAAAATTGGATACAAACGAACAAAGACATGGAAGAATTTTTTCTCCTCTCAAGAAAAGCTATGGAGAATTCCAAAGTAATTTAATATCAAGAGTGATATAACTACTTGATTTGGATTGGCAAGGGGAAGGTAGGGATTATTGTGTAATGAATTCAATTGTGGTATATGATTGTTTTTTTTTTTTGGTTTAATTTTTTTTAATGAAATAGAGATACCTTAATTTGTGATAAAAGATCTTGATTTACTGTAAACAAATGATAGTGTCAATTGGCTAATTCGATGCTCACTGCCGTCATTAAGGAGTTAAGTCGGTCAAGATCAAATGATGCAAGGATCAGATTTGATAAACTTTCTAGCTTTTTCGGTTAGCTCCTCCGATCACTCTTACAAAACCTTATCTTTTATGTCTATCTCCCATGACAAGATGATTCTATTGCCTCCTCGCCTCACTTCTACTAGAAGTTATTTTGTATGGGATACCTTGATTTGTGATAAAGGTAAACACTATAAGTTGGTAACCCATAGTGGCAAGGCTGGCCTATTATTTTATAGCCTTAGTTTTATCGATACTTATGTTAGAAAATTTTATGTGGGCTCACATTAATTCTTTTAATGTTTTTTAAAATTGGGTTGACCATGGTTCATTAAAGTTTATCATAAGCCTAATTATTAATTAACTAGTCATGAAATTAATAGGCTTTAGCATACATTTAATTAAAAGGGTCTAGTGAGTGGATTAAAGTGTGGGCCAATAGTTTTATTGAAACCTATGATGGGAGGACCTAATAAAATATCTTTAAATAGAGCTAGGTCCCCTTTCTAACACTGATTAAAAGTGCTAGTCCTATTAAAAGTCGCTCATATAAGCATAGGATGATAGAGAGGAAGATCCAATCTCTAACTTGCTTCTATGATAGCTACAAGTATGGTTCTTATTCCAATATCAAAAATAGTAATCCAGTTTCATACATGATCCATATATATTAACAATAATATCATAGCTATGGTTTTTTATGAAGTTTAGAACCAAAAATTTTATAATTATGATAAGGATTCCATATATATTCACACAATTTTGGCTCTCAAATTCTTCTATTATTGCTAGTTAATTGGACAAATAATTTTAGGGCTTTTGTTCTCTAAATCACAAGCTTTCTAATAACATATAACTTACTTGGTAATTCAATTTAGGCATAGATAATTTAAAGCTCAAAGTTCATGTGGTCATGTCATATGCCTAATATTGTTTTGCTCAAATATCATGTTTTAATTCAAATTATTATATGTGAAAGCTTGTTTTCATGTTTGTGAACCTTATTGTAACATTTAATTGTATTAAAATTTGTTCAATTTTGCTAGAAACTTGAAAGAGGCATTTAGGGTTCATGGTTTTGAAACTCACATGCATACACACCAAATCCCTTTGATTCTCTTATTTGTTTACTTAATTGATGATCCAGACATATTACAAACCTTGTTTTATATCAAAGCCCTATGATTATTGACATTAAAAGGCTTTAAATTGCATATTGCATTTTTAGGGTTCATACCTTTGAAACCCATATCAAATTCGAACAAATTGAATAACTCTTTTATTGTTTTGCACAATTGATGATCCAGACATGTTAAAAATACTTGTTTACATAAAAGCCCCATGTTTTTAGTGATCAAACACATCAATTTTTCAATTTTTGTTTGAGAAACCATTGCCGCGAAACCAACGAAAAAAATTAGGTTGATTCTTCTCTTTTGATTAATTTTATGGACAATTGATGCTTCAAATATCTTAAGAATATAAATTATGATAAAAAGCACAAAAAATACGAAGCTAAAGACCCCCTAAAACACCCTGAATTACTACAAGTCAAAAATAAGTTTAAAAAAACTATTTTTTACCCATGTGAGCCGGTTGGAGGTTGAAGATGACCTCCAGTCGGGCTAAACTAGCCCCACGGGTAAGGCTATGTGGGGGTGGCGCGTGTGGGCCACCCCCAACTCTAATTAGATCGTTCTTCATCCTATGTTTTAAATCAAGTAATTTTCTATGATTTTTTTATTTTTGAGGCTCAAAAAAATTATCTATTAATTTTTCATATTTTCTTAATTAAAAATAGTGTTTTTTATTATTTTGAATAAGCAAACGGCCTTAGAAAATTATAAAAAAATTTAAAAAAAATATTTTGACTGATATAGAACATGGAATCAAGATGTACTCTCCCTAGATATATACAGAATATTTATACTCTCAAGTTGAGATATAAAACATTAATATTTAAATCTTATTTAAGTTAAATTTGTTATTGTTCACAATTTTCATACAAACATGATTCATAATTGGCCTTTTAGGATACATATGGTGAAAGTATCTTAATGGGATATGAATTTTCTCCTAGTCTAGGAATTTAAACTATTACAAAAAAATCACTAAAGTGATTCATTAATGAAAGTTATTAAAATCGTTTAGTTCCTGTTGTTGATAAGAGGAAAGGCAATTTCCTAATTCTAGTCTGGAAATATTATTTTGTATATTTATATTATATTTTTTTTAAATACATAAAATTGATGAGTTCCTTTGTTGATAAAAATTGAGTTACTATATATAATTACCTACCCAAAGGGGGTTATTATATATACTAGCTCTGGCATGACATAAAGTGTGCTGGTGGAAGTAAATAGTTAAGAGAATTTATCTATCCAAAGGGGATAGATTTTCCCAACTATAAACTTCCTTGTTGGATTGAGATATGTAGTTTGAGAGAGTTACCTGCCCAAAAGGGATAAGACTCGCAATACTACATATCCTCATTCATATTAGTTTCATGTTAGAGAGGCCTAATACATGTTATGTTCTCTGCCCAAAAGGGAGTTCATGATGATGCAACAGATGCTTTTCAAAGATAGCTTGCTCAACTTAAGCTATTTTGAAATTGCCTGCTTTACTAACCATGTTGCAATTTTATCTACAATCTCATTTGCTGTGAATAACAATAACGCCACCATTGAGGTCCTAAATGGTTACAACTATAAGAGGTAGAAATAAGATGTAGAATTTGCCCTTAGAATAATGGACATAGATCTAGCGCTAAGTGAAAGTGAACCTTTGAAACCCATTGATAATAGCATTGTCGAATGAAAGGAGCAGTATGCTAAGTTGGAGAACTCCAATCGTCTTAGCTTCATAGCTATGAAAAGATCAATTGTTGAACATCTTATAAATGGTTTACCAAAAACTACAAAAGCTAAGGAGTTCTTCAATTATGTGGGAAAGAGATACCATATGTCTAACAAGGTTGAGACCGAACAACTCATGGGTAAGTTGACGAGTATGAGATAAGATAGTACTAAGAGAGTTAGGGAATATATCATAAGAATGGTGCATGCTCAAACTAAGCTTAAAGCTTATAATATTCCAATTCCAAATAGCTTTGTCATTTATCATGCACTTAATTCACTTTCGCAAGAATTCAGTCAAATCAAAATTGCTTACAACATACAAGATTAGGCTTGGGATCTAAATAACTTAATTTCTAAATGCATGACTGAGGAAGAAAAACTAAAGAAGGAAAAGAATAAGAATATATACTTATTTTCCCACAATAGGCCAAATTTTCATAAAGGAAAAGAAAGATTTAAGAACAAGAAAACACATGCTCCTAAAAAGGATCAGAACTTCAAAAGGCATAGTGAGCATTAAACTGCAGATGATGGAGATAAAATAAAGGATATAAGTATTATTTCTGTAAAAAGAAGGGTCATAAAAAGGCTGATTGTCTTAAATATAAAGATTAGTTAGCAAAGAAGGGCAGACACTAAGGGATTCAGAATCAGTAGGAAATAAAAGGAGAATGAGTCCAAGCTAAAAGTAGGAAATAGTGTTGGCGTTGAAGTTGAATATATAGGAACCTTTATTTTATTTTATTTTATTTTTGGATATGGTTATCAACTTTGTTTAGAAATTTTTTTTGGAAGATATTAAGTTTCTCTTTTATTGATTAATAAAGTTAGATAATTTTCAATTTTGGAAAGAACGGTGTGGAAATTTCTTATAATTTTAATATGATTGGCAAATGCATTTTATCTGACTACACAGACTGTATTTGAATTCCAAAACTAACAATTTATCTTTCAATACTAAGAACTACTAACCATTGTTGTGTTATAAAGAGATAAACACCTATAAGGGGAAAATTGACTAAAACTAAGAAGAAGTGTGCAACTCGTAGCAAAAGCTTCCAAAAAATAATACACATAGATATTAGTGGGCCCTATCCTTTATTGATGATTTTTTCGTCATGGATATATCTTTCTTATTAAAGAAAAGACTAAGGCCCTTGACATGCCGAAAGTTTATCAAATAGAGGTGGAGAAACAATTGGAGAGTATTATCAAAATAGTTAGGTCTAATCATAGTAGTGAATATTATGGGAAATAGTTAAGAAATGAGACATTGTCATAGAATTCATAAACACCAAGTCAATGTTAGCTGATCCTCTAACTAAAGGATTAAGGCCCATACAGTTTAATAAACATGTTAAGAATATAAGTATCTTAGGGTCTTTTGATCTCTTAAGTTAGTGGGAGTTTATGTGTTCTGCCTTCTTTTGTTTTGTTTTATGTGATGATTCCATGGATGTCTTTTGTTTATATCAATGAATTTTATGAACTTTCATATATTTGATATGTTATTAATGATCATCATTTTTAATATTTTACTTGTGTAAGGATTGAATGTAACATGTATCTTAAAACATGATGCTAGTTTTAAGGATGACCGTTGTATTTGTCATAATATATCTCTTATGGCATTATCCTGTATTCTCAAGATAAAGTATTTGACACATATAGACTTGTTATGAGTCGTATGATTTATCACTACAGTTTAGCATATGGATATTGAGAACTCGTAATTTCTCATTGTGGTTCAGCATACAGATGTTGAAAATCTTATGGAGAATCGATAAAAAATAGTGCATCTTGAATTTTCATGGTTATTTATTAATTTTTCTTGCATATTCTTAATCTCCACACCTTTTTTCCTAAGAATCACCTTTGTTTCTGCCCAAAAAATCAAATCCTTCTGGGGTTTCTTGAGTAGGGCAAAATGATAGAGGAGAAGAGGAAGGGGTAGCAACCATGGAAGAAGAAATTACCTTGTTTTCTTGCTTTTTCTCACTTGAATCTTATCTTTTTTTATCTCCTCTCTTCAAATTCGAATTCTTCCCTTAAAACATATTTATAAACTTCATTATAATCATAAGAAGAAAGCTCAAGAGGAGAGAAATAAGTTTGGAAGAAGAAGGAGCATGAAAATCTATCAAATTCCTTACCTTTTCCTTACTTTTTCTCCTCCTTTCTTCTCCTCCATGATGCGCCTAAGAGAGTTGGTGTTTTCTCTGGTTTTTGGGAAGAATGGGTCATGCAAATGGAGGGGAAAAGAAATAAAAAACTTAAAGTTAGTTCAAGAAGCTTCCATTTTTTCAAAAATTCCAATTTTGCCTTTCGTTTTTGGCATTTTTATTTCTAACGCATTTTAGCTCTTTTTTTAGAACTTTCCTTTCCATTATGAAATTTAGGTTCTCAATTTAGTAAAATGCCTTTGAAATCACTCAAATCAGAGCTAAAACCTTCCCGAACGGATCAGTAAAAATTCAGATCAACTGACATTAGAAAACGTCCATTAGAGGGGTTTTAACTGTCCTAGGGCTTTCCATGGTTTTTAAGGCCTCTGAGAACCCTGGAAAATTCAAAATTTTCATTTAAAAAGTCCTCCTATGTGAATTCCAAAATTTGCTCAAAATTACAAAAATACCATTACGTTTCATAAGTTTTTCGTAAGAAATTATTTCTTTATTCTAGCCCATTTTTTCTTTCTGTCTGAGCTTAGAATTCTCATTTTTAGGAGTTTAGAATGCTTTCCAAATTTTTCAAGACCTTAACTACATCATTTTGGGGGACTTCCTTTGTATCCGGTGAATTTTGTTCGTTTACGAAGAAAACGTACGTTACATTTCTCACGTTTTCTCTAGTTTTCAAAGAATCAGCTACTATAATAATAACCAGATTAAGCATTCAAATCAATAATCAAACTAATTTTACTTCACAAAATCTCCTTTACATGATAATAGGTTCAAGTAAACCAAGGATATAGTAAATCTATCCACACATGGGTTTACACATTGCAAATAACAAAAAATTCGAATAAACAAAAGTTCATGGAAGAAAAGATAGAGAATATCAGAAAACTCAGTGAAATTGTGTTGATTCGGCCTCCAACTTCACTCAAGCTCCTTATCTTTAAACCCTAACTCCTTGGTGCTTTTTCTCCTCAGAAGTTCTCCCCCCAGGCTCAGAATGTCCAATCCCTAGCTGCCAATCGTGTTTTTAGCCTGAAAGTCAAAGCTATGCATTTCAGTAATGGGTCTCACTATAGCAAGAATCACCTCTCGCTATTGCGAAAGCCTATTAGGTCTAGACACCAACTGATCACGCCATAGCTTGTGCTATTGCCAGAAGTTTCCTGGATTTTGTATGAGTTACGAACTCGCTATAGCGAACTGACACCCTCGCTATAGCAAGGAAATTTAAATAGCATGCTCTTGATTTTCAGCTTTCTCCTTTTTATTATTCCTTCCTATCAGGTTTCTACCTTTCTCCTGAGATTAAAATCAAGATAAAAAATGAAACTCAAAACTACTAAAAATACTGCAAATGTTATGGTTTATTTATTTACTTTGATTGAATAAAAATCTATACAAAATCAATCAAGAAATAGGCAAATGACTCCCTAATCCATCATAAAATATACCTTACACTTACAAAAATTAAGGAGTCATCACAATTATAAGTGTTACTTTGTCAAATGAACTGAGGAATAAAAACTAGAGCTATTATGTGAAATGGGATTTTTAATCTTACTTCCCTTTGATGCTCAGCCCTTGGTTTGATTGTCATGCTTGTGGATATTTTGAAATCCTTATATCTCAGCTTGTAACTCTTAGAAATTCTTAAGGAGCCCATAAATGAAGCATGCAAGGGTTAATAATGGTTAGAATCAGGAGATAAGATGTTAAGGATTGAAATTATAACTTGAACAAATTAGTTTATATTGGTGTTTTGAATGGGATCTAATTAGTTACTATATCCTAAGAGACTTGTTAAAATTAGGTGTTTGAGAAAATAAGAGGATTTTTATTATGAAATAATTTGGAGTCATTCAAGTACTAAGACTACTAAGACTTTGTGAACTGGTGTTACAGGGCATTCAGGAGAAGTAGTCACCACTAAGAAATTAGCAAGGAATACAATAAGAAACTTTCCTATGTCATTTTTAAAAGGTGAATAAATAATGTCAATTATATGCCACATACGTATATATATACCATGCAATTTCATGTCAAGGTTTATGGTTAAACATTTCTTAATTAAATGTATTTATTTTAATAAACATGTTTATAATTTTTTTCAACTATCTAAATGTTTATTTAAGCATTTTTGGACTTGGGAATATAAATATCGATGATGGAAATCACCTCTATTGACTATAAACCCTTTTAATTTCACTTTCTTAATTTTTCTATAAATGAGACTATTTAATGATGTTCGTTATTTACATGTTATGACTACAAGTATGCATAATTAAGAATTTGATTTACTTTAAGCATATACTTATAAGATGATTTTCTCATAGGAGCTACCTATATTAGGGCCCTACAGCTAACTGCAGTACTAGTTAGCCATGGTGCACTATGATATGTACCTTAGTCAGCATAGGTATTGCTAGCCCTATGTGATTGGCCATCATGTGTGGATTTATTTGATTTTCACTAGCTAATTGCTCAGTGTCTATGTTACTTACCCTCACAAGCTATGTGCTCTACATTTGATCTGTTTGATACCAACTGGATGCTCCTATTATAGTTGATGAATGATTTTATTAGAAGGATTCATTAATTACTGCTTTTAAAGTTTTAATTGTTGGATTGCTATTGAATAGAACTTAATGTGAAATTATTCTTATGCCTCATAGTTAGCCTTATTCATTCACTAAGCATTGACTTACTCCTTTTATTTTCAATATTTTCAAATAGCAAATCCAAACTTAACCCTTCTTCTATGGCATAAAAGTAGTAGTATTTCCTTGGTTTGGTGAGCCTCATGTAAATTGGGTGATGGCATATCTTAGGTTGTTAATATTTAATTGATTTCATTTTACAAAAGGTGTTTAGTTCCATTGAACCATCGATAGGGTCTCCTACCCTTGAAAATTGATGTAAATTAGTTTGGATTAATAGTAGGACTCACTTTTGATGTAATTGCATTGGCTAAGTTGGTGTTTAGAAATATTGGGAGGTCCAAATTACAAGAAATACTCTACCAAAATTTTTGCAAAAATCACATGCAATTAAATATGTTCAATGCAAGTATGATTTGCAATTGTTCTATTTAGTTCTATCGTCTAATTTTGAATTATAGGGATATTCATTGAATGCTTGACAAGATGTTAGTTTTAGATAGGCTTACAGAAGAGAAATTGTTTATCTTTTGAGCTGGTCACACTTTTGGTCATAGGGTGTGACAAAGTTAGTGTCAAAGCCCTAGGTTCTTTTTGTGGTCTAATAGAGTAAGTGTTCTTCAATGAGGTCGTAGTTATTATTATGAACCTGGGCATAATCATAATTGAGATGTCATTGAAAGCCTTATAGGATGTTCTAATCCTTTTCCTCTAAGTATGTTGGCCTTGCTAAATGTGACATTTATTCGCTTTAAGACTTGAATTTTCAAAATGTTTTGAATGTTGTTGTTTATTTGTAGAGTAAGGATGCCTCTTAGAATTCATTTAGTGATAGACTAGTTATTATAAATGAGGCTTTTGCAAGTGCAACAACTCAATAAGCTACCCCACCAACTTGAGGCTAGGGTAGGGGTCACGGGACTATTAGATCCCCCAGGCACACTTTACTAAAGGATAGAGTAGAACCTCATTAGGCCTTGGAGGAACTTGCACCACCAGTTCAACCAAGACTTGCGGAGCCTCAAGTTGTGAGAAACGAAAAAGACGCTCTAATAACTTTCTTAGTTTCTGAAGTTGAAACCTCTCACTTATTCTAGAATAGGATGTTAAGGGGACCTCTATCAATTTACAGATCGTATTGAGAAGATTTGCAAAGCTTTAAGTTGTCGGAGTGCTAAATCAATAG
Source organism: Erythrophleum fordii (assembly GCA_032878935.1). Taxonomy (NCBI): domain Eukaryota; kingdom Viridiplantae; phylum Streptophyta; class Magnoliopsida; order Fabales; family Fabaceae; genus Erythrophleum; species Erythrophleum fordii. The sequence continues at coordinate 13,872,396 of JAVQMF010000047.1, read as the reverse complement.
AGTCTACTAGGTTTTAGTTACAACATGCAACCTACTTATGGTTCTAGACTTTGGTGGGAGAAAGGCTTGTTGGATCGCCCCCGATGTTGTAGGAGGAATTTAAAAGACTTTTTATAGATCATTTCTTACCACAAGGTGTTCATGATGCTAGAGTTAGAGAGTTTGAGGTTTTAAGACAAATATCGAGTATAAGCATCACTCAGCTGTCTCGGTAGGCCCCATATTTAGTCTCTACTAAGAGGAATAAGATCAAAAGGTTTATAAGAATTACTTATATATCAAAGTTAGTTTCTCTTTTTAATTTAATAGAATCAATTTATCAGTATAAAAGGTCCAAATCAATATTTCTATATAACACAACTATATGTAAGTAGTTATATATATTTGTCATACTTTTTAAAATGCAATATATAATATTAAGTACCATTTACTTATTCATAACAATTGATCAGTATCAAACTGTCTCTATCAGCTTTGTTTAATTTGTGTATTCATAAAACAAGAAGATAACATTTCTTTATGTTTTATACAATCATAATTAATTATTATTCACCCTTGCAAAACAAGTACTTAATAAGATTTGTTATTTGTATATATTTTTGTTTTAAAAATCTATAAAATTAATCATTTAAAGCATTTGAAGTGCAGCTTCCATCTTCTTCACTTGTGCTCTATTTTATACATGACGCTAAAGCTTTTGGTGGAAAAATTTTCATCTTCTCTAAATGTTGACTTTATTCCATCTTTGGTTACCCCAGTGCTATTATTGGAGTTGTTAGGCATCTTAAAGGATAAGTAGTTCATTTTTCACTACAATGATTTCAATTCTTCATATTGCTAAGGCTTCTACATTAGGTGGGTGTTTCACATAATTTGGGAGGTGGAAGAGGTTATTGTAATGTTAAGTAGATTTCTTTATCCTTTTATATGAGAGTTTCTTAACAATACAAGGAGAAAGGTTGAAACCCAAGTTGCACAGCTTGAAGAAGAAACCCATTTCATAATCTCTTGTCATTCGTACCCTGCATCTAGGTTATTTTGATATCAAAAGGTTACTTTTCTTTTATAGCATCAAAAAAGCAAACACTTGCACTCATTTAATAAAACACCCACGAATAGGCAACATCCCTTTCAATGCATTTTCTGAGTTGATTTTGTATGGTTTAGTGCAACTTCCATATACAGACACTTACACTCATTTGATCTAAAGGTCATTGACTAAGTTTAATTCATATGATTTAGCGCATGTTATATGCTATTATGAAAGAAGTGCTTTAGAGGGATATTTCTTGTAGGAAAGACATTGCTATGATTCTAGGCCTTACTTGCCAATGAAAATGGAATTCGCATATGAATGAAAATGTGTAGCTTAAGTCTCTTTGAAATGCTTCAAGTGTCGTTTATTTCTTATAATACATAATGTAAATTCTTATATTTTGTTGATTCATCTATTAAAATTATAAAATAATTTTGAAAAGGTAAAAGCATCTCCTATGGTGATTTTAAAGTATGTTCCTAGTATTGAGATGGAGATTTCTACATCTTAAACAAATCTTTGTATTCTTAATCATGAAACACCATTATTGAATAAATATTTTCAATAGTCAAGAGTAATTGGGAATGGATTATACACTACCATGATTTTTTCTTACCAAATTTTAATGCTTCACTAATTACAAAATATCTTTGGAAGCTGTTATGAATTTTTAAACAAATCAATTTTTCTTAATCATGACATATTGTTATGAATTCTTAAACAATTCAGTAATTACAAATATCTATTGCTATTGGAACCTTAGGTATAGTAACCTCATGAGGGTTATACTAATATATGTAGTTACTTTTTTTTTTCAAATACTATTCTAACCTATGTCTAGTCTCTTGAAATTGATGATGGGACTGTTCATAGAGGTTGATTGGAAGCTCAAATTGGGCATGGAATTTGATAGCTTAGACCTAGTATGAAAGTTCTAGATTAACTATGCTAGGAGATTTAAGTTTAAAGTTAGGAAACAATATTTCAATAAGAGCAAAGATGACTCTATATTATTGTGTAGATGTGTTTGTTGTAAATAAGTCTTTGTTAAAAAGGTAAAAGGCCTTCTATGCTGACAAATCTTTGACAAGACACCAAGATCGATTCTATAATAAGAATGAGAGTTTTGCTTGTCAATGGAAAACATAAAGCATATGACTTTGTTGAGAAACATAATCATCCACTTCATCTTACAAAAACCTCTTACATGTTGGTGTCACAACATAAAATATTTGAAGTTCAATCCTATGACATTCAGTTAGTAGGGAATGTAAGGCTTTAACAGAGAAGATCTTTTGAGTTGATAACTATGCATGTGGGAGGAAGAGCTGACTTTAGGTATACATGGTTAGATGCCAAGAATTATCCTTGAGCTAAAAGACAAAGAAGCATAATTTGTGGGGAAGCCAAGGCTTTGTTGCAATATTTCCAACGACAGTTGTTGGATAATCCATCATTTTACCATGCTTATTAAATGGATATAGATGAACAGATTACCATGGTTCTTAAAATGATATTAGATCAACCAGTTCAACTAGAAAACTAGTAAGTTGATTAGTACTTGATGACATTTAGAACTAGGAGAAAAGAACTGGCCAATCTTACAAAAACTAGTATTAACTTATTAGTTTTGTTGTTGAACAAGTTTTACCATGATTTTATTATTGAGTCCAAAAAAAAAAGGCAAAAACACACAAAGAAAAGAAATCTCTAGATCTGTAGATAAAGATAAAAAATATACTAAGACAGAAAAAGACAATGCAAGAGAAAAATGCAAATTTTTTTTGCCATTAAGAAGCTCTTGAAGTTGGTATTATGGTGAGCCTCATCACAAATATTCTCATCTGCGTGGTGATGCTATTTTAAAGCTGAAAAAACCGAGTTGTTGTGAGTAATCAATGATCTAGGTTGATATTGAGCTTTGATGATGAGATGATTAGGTAAGGCATTGGATTTGGGTAATGGGTATGGAACGAATGGTTTGCATTTGAGGGTGAAAGAGAACTATGAAACAGAGAAGAGGAGGCCATGAAAGAAAGACAAAAGGATAGAAAAAGTCACTTTCGCACTAAGAGAGATAGATGAAGGGTTTGCATTTGTTGCTTTTGTGAAAGAGTCACTTTGGCTTTCATGATTCTCTCTCTTGTTACCCTTTCTCTTTCACAATTTGTGTAGTGTTTAATACTTTGATTGACTTATGGTGTTATAATTTGTAATGCTTTGCATTGGAAACCATTAACATTTATGGCTTATTTTTTATTTCAAATATAATACAATGTTATATTATATATATTTATATCTTATAATTGTAATTAACGAAAGAAGTCCCTTCACTTGAAAGTGATTTTTTTTTGGAGTGAAATATATTAATTTAAAATATAATTATAATATTTTTAAATTTTAATTATGAATAATTTTTATTTTTAATTAAAAAATAACTTATTAAACTTAAAAAATATAGAATTAGTAATCAAATATTTAAAATTTATTAGTATTTATTTGTTACATTAGAGTTTTAATATATAAAATTTTTGAAAAAATATTTAATTATCACTAGTTTGATCATGATTCAATAACAATCAAATTGATTAACAGGGAACTAGTACTTTCACTGATTTAATGAATAGTCTAATTTTAAAATATTACAAATAACTAATGTCTCTTGAGCCGATGCACGAATGTTGATTGACTATGGTCATTTCAATGAGGTTGTATCCCTTGACACAACACATAATGCTAACGAAGCACTTATATCACTTGCATTATTTTGTGAATTCAACCATTATAAAGGAGTGTTGATATTTGGGGTAGCTTTCTTATATGATGAAATAGCAGAGTCATTTAAAATGTATCTTTGAAACATTTTTAGAGGTGCACAATTAGAAAAGGCCTCTTATTATCTTTACTGATCATGACCAAGCAATGGTAAAAGTATTATGTGAAGTGATGAAAGAGACTTCACATAAATTATACACATGGCACCTAATGCAAAATGACATCAAGCACTTAGATAATATGATGAACATTAAGCATTTAGGTAATATGCCGAATGGGAATCCCATTTCTTGACTGACTTCAAGTGGTTCATATATGGATATGACAAGGAAGATATGTTTGAGGCGACATAGAGTAGCTTGTTATCAAAATATGATGTTTATAAAAATACATGGTTGAAAAAAGTTTACAACATAAAAGAGAAATAGAGAATTTGTCACTTGAAGAAGGTTATCACTCTTGGTATGCAATGCACACAACTTAGTGAAAGCCTTAATTCATAATTCAAGAGTTAGATGAAATCAAACTTAGATATCCTTTAGTTCTTCAAGCACTTTGAACAAGTGATGGAGGACAAACAATACAATGAATTGAAATGTGAATTTAATTCAAAATAGAAAATACCAAGATTAAGATGTGAGAAGTAGTTTATGTTGTAACATCTTTCTTAGATTTACAATACCTCCATCTTTGACTTATTCTAAGAAGAATTTGATTTAGTTTATGCTACATGTATAAAACACAAGAATGAAAGTCAACCATTATTTGAATATGATATTACAATGTTTTGTCTAGAAAGAGAATACAAAGTGTCACTTAATCCATGCGCACCAAGCAATTTCTTGTAATTATAGGAGATTTGAGACATTCAATATACTATATTACCATGCCTTAAGGGTATTTGATGTCATAGACATTAAAATCCTTCCTGATAAGTATATTTTAAAAAGGTAGACAAAAGAAGTAAGAAGTGGGGTTGTAAATGATGTTAAGAGGAAGGAAGTCATAAAAGATCCTAGGCTTGATAGCATGCAATAATATCGCTTGCTTTATCCCAAACTAATTAGATTAGCAACTAAAGCATTTAAGTTTCCAAAAGGATTCTTGCTAGTAAATAAAGTTATGGATGAACTAAGCAAGCAAATAACAACGTTTTGTTAGATGCCAAAGAATTCAAACAACGATAGCAATGTGACACATTACAAGCAAGTGACAACATAGCAATACCAAAAGGATTCAAGAGGAAAATTGGTTTGAAAGGTAAGAACCACATGAAAGGTTAGGTCTAGCATATGCCTAGGCAAAGAAGATTAGCTCCAAGAATAGAAAATTCTCAAAGTCCACCTTTTGCGAGGTTGGTAAGTAAAAATATACTTGTATCTCTGTTTAAGAACAAACTTTGATGTTTTTATTGAAGATTTCATAATTTTTCCTAATCTTTGTACCACAATCAAATGCAATTAAGGATATCATGTTCAGCACCACTAGAACCTAATGCATTCCCTCAAACACCAGGAAATGAATTTAATGGGACTATGGTAATAGCATTTAATATTCTAAAAGAATAGACTATTATTCTATAATTATTGTATTGATTAGGGTTCTTTTATAATGTAGCCACCATTATGTCATTTTGTGCACTCACTTGAAGCAATGTATTTAAGTGCAGATTTCTTATATGTCAACAATCAAAATGTATGAGGTACTTGAGTTATGGTTTATGGTACTAGTGCATATTTTGTATATGAAGATTTCATTAATGTAATCACAGCAAAGAAAGAGTGGCAATGAAAGAATATATTTTATTCATAACTTCATTTATTACATTTGTATCTCTATTACATTTAACTTTTTATCTAAACTTATTTTCAAACATCGTACAAAAGCATTCCCTCATATACAACATCCATAACATTCAAAATCTTGTTCACAACACACCAACCCTTCACTTGCTTGGAGGCTTAACTTTCTTGTTCATAGCACACCAATCATACATCTTAATCTATCTCTGCACAATTTAGAAAGCATGATAAAGAATCAATTTTTTAGCCATTCACTTGAAGTTGGTCTTGATAGAGGAAATTTCAATAAATTTGTAGTCAATAACCAACAAAGGTGTTACACCCTTTGACTAAAGGTGTGACTGGCAATGAAAGCAAGCCTCTATGAACTAAAACCAAACAACAAAAAAATTTCTGCCAAACATTAGTAAATAACTCTAAGATTCAATGCCAAATAGCATAACCAAATGGAATGATTATGAATTATATAGGTGTTATATATATTTAGTTTCAATAGACTCTTGTAGAAATTTTGGCAGAGTCTCCCTTATAAATTAGACCTCTCAAAATTTTTACAATACAGCCAGCTAGTTCAAAACACCATAAAAAAAAAATCAATTATCAATCTAAACCAGTATAAGTCAGTTCCAAGGTGGGGGACCCTATTAATGATTCTGTGGAACTACATACAATGTTATATAATACAAAATAGGTTCCAGCTATGGTACAAAAGATGCCCACGCAAACAGATGTGGGGCTCACCCAAAATAAAAGAAAATGACAGACTCTGAGTTATTGGAGAAGGATCGGGCTCAGGTCTACTATTTGAAACAAATTGAAAATAATAGGTTGAGACTAGTGCTTAGTGAGTAGAAGAATTTCTAACTATACAACATAAGAGTTATTTCATCATAAGGTTATGTTTAAATGGAAATCTTGTGGTTTTAAGTAAAGACAATAATTAATAGTCCCTTTTGGCTAAAAACCATTCAATCAATTTTAGCAAGAGCATCAAATCAATACCAATAAATCAAACGTAGAGCACATAGCTCACAAGGGTAAGTAACACAGACGCTAAGCAATCAGCTAGCAAAAATCTAAATAGATCTACGTATGGTGGTTAACCACATAAGGCTAGCAACACCCTTGCTAGTTGAGGTACATATCACAGTGCACCGTGACTAACTACTACTACAGTTAGTTATAGAGTTTTGAATAGATAGCTCCCACTAGAATCAACTTATATACATTCTCAAGTGTAAATCAAGATTCATAACTTCATATAAATATTGTCATAAAAGATAATAGAGTGCCTTATTAACATTCCAAGTTCAAAGGGCATCAAGAAGGTTGTGTTAAAATTTTCATAGTAAAACAAAGAAGATTTCCAATACCAATATCCAAATATACATGATTAATCTCTAGTTAGAATTCTTTTACTCACCTCTTAAGATGACCTCGATAAATCTCTTTTATACACTCTGTCAATCCTCCAGTTGCCACTAATCCCTGATTATCCTATACACCAATTTACAACATTTTAATATTTACATAGTTTCTACAATCAATCATAAAATTCTTCATCTCTAACTCACATATAGTACAATCCTACTTATCCCAGTTACAATTTCAACCCTTTTATACAATTCATTTCCTAACCACTACTTACTCACACAAACTTACTTCATAAGTTCTTAGTTCTCATTGCCTCCATCTAGCAAGAAATAGTCTTATTATCAATTCAATTTTTACTACTTACATGGTGATTTTTGCCAATAAGTTGCTTACTAGATGTCTTATGTCTTGTGTCCATATCAATCCTTAAATTTTACATAGTTAGCCAATGTGATTCCAAAACCTTAAATGCTTATTTCAACCGTCAACCATCCAAGGAAAACAACTTAAAATGTTCTGAATCCAAGTATGGTAAAATTAATAAGAAGAGAGTTATTTACTAAGTTATAAATTCCTACTCTTCATTCTATTTACATTTGCATAAAAATATAAATCACCAAGCATGTCATACATATATATATATATAAATAAGTAAAATTAAATAATTTTTTTTGAACCATTACTAAGAAACATTAACATAAGAGCAACAAAGAAAAACCATATTATCTAGCTCCAATTGTCATATTAATATGAGTATGAATATATATATATATATATATGTTTATATATCACCAAACAATTGTTTCTACTCCTTATCCCTCATGCCGCAATAGCACACATACACTATAACGAACGTAATTTTTGTAAAATGATGAAATGAGTCGTATAAAAGTAAATTTTTTGAAATGACCTAGATAATATCCCAAAAAATTTGGGTTGAGTCCTAAACTCAGAAAAATGATAATTCTAGGCTCAGACAGAAAGAAAAATGGAGTTAGGATAGAAAAATAATTTACGACAGAAACTGATGAAACATAATAACATTTTCGTAAATAAGTGTAACTTTTGGAAAACCACATAGGAGGGCTTTTTAAATGAAAGTTTTGAGTTGCTCAAGGTTCTCAGAGGCCCAAAAAACTATAGGAAGCCCCGGGACCAGTAAAGCCCCTCCGGTGTATATTTTTCAACGTTAGTTGACCCAAACTTTGATCGATTCATTCAGTAAGGTTTTAGCTCCAAATTGAGTGATTCCAAAAGCATTTTATTAAATTGGGAACCTAAATTTTATGATAGAAAAGACAATTCTCAAAAAGGAGCTAAAATGAAGCCAAAATGAAATTACTATTACGGAAGGGCAAAAATGAAATTTATGGTTTCTTGAATGTTCTAAAGAGTTCCACACTTTTCTCCCTTCTTCTCCTCTTTAATAAGCACGACCTTTTCTACCCAAAATACAAAAAATCTTCAGCTCCCTTAGACACACAAGAAGGAGGAGAAAAAAAGGAAGAAAGCCAAGGAGAAACTAGGTAATTTCATGGAATTTCTTGCTCTATCTTCCTCCTCTCTTCCTCCTTTCTTTCCATGGATTTTTTGAATGATTTGGTTCTATTTTGAGGTCAGACCAAGGAGGAAAATTTCGTGTTTGAGAAGAGAAGCCAACTAAGGGAAGAAATATCCAAGAAACTAAGGAAAATCAAGGTAAAATCTCATTCTTATGGTAGCCTCTTCTTGTCCCTTCTTCTTCTATGTTTCGGCCAACCTAGGATGGGATAGGAGGGGCTGGATTTGAGGCAGAACCAAGAGAGAAACTTAGGAAAAATAGTGGAAGGATTAAGAATATGGCAAGAAATTCAAGTAAAAACCAAAGGAAAACAAGTTAGAAAAGTGTAGTGTTTTCTAGGGTTTTGTAAAATCTAATTTTGTGTGAATATTTCCTTAGCTATTTGAATGTTCCCTTGAGCTCCTACATACATTTATTGGTATCAGAGTAAAGGTTCAGGCACTTTTACCTTATATTTGGCTCTTGAGTGATTTAATTGGTTTATTTTCGGGTGGAATATTAATGTATATATGTTTACATTATGTTATAGGGCTAAGATTGTGATTATTTTTCAGTGAAAATGGTTGAGACAAGAAGAGGCAGAGGCAGAGGCAGACCACCTAGAGAATTGAAAGTTGAGTCTACGGACCCCTTGCGGGCTGTCACAGATCGAATTGATAGATTTGAGAATATGATGGCCCAGCAACAGTATCTTATCCAGCAGTAGCATGAGATGATTGTGCAGCTGCAGGAGTCCCTGGCTAGACAAGAGGAAGCTAGGAGAGAGGTTCCTTAGCCTTAGCCTTAGCCCTCTACTTTTGTCACCCCACATCCTTCTACCTCGGGTGTTCCACCCCCACCTCCCCAAGAGTCAGCTCAGACTCTACCATCCATTCAGAAATAGCTAAATCAGTTCAGAAAAAATAACCCGCCCATATTTAATGGAGAGTTAGATGCAAACAAGAAGGAGGCTTGGGTACAGGAAATAGAGAAAATCTTCATAGTAACGGATTGCACCTTAGAACAGAAAGTTCAACTAGCTAACTTTATGTTACAAAAAAAAGCCGATAATTGGTGGCTCAGTGCAAAGTCTTTAATGGAGGCTAAAAATTTATAGATGACTTGGGAAAACTTTTTAGTATAATTTTATAAGAAGTATTTCCCTAGTTCTGTAAGGAAACAAAAAGAGGTGCAATTTATAGGATTAAAGCAGACTGATGACATGACTGTGGACCAATACGCGGTAAGATTTATAGAGTTGTCTCAGTATTCTTCTTACCTTCAGAGGTATAATGATGAGCCTTGGAGGTGTGAACAGTATGAACTTGGATTAAAACCCTAGGTCAGAGATAGAGTGACTTCACACAGAATCTGAAACTTCAATGCTATTGTGGAGATCAGCTAGGTAATCGAGAATAATTTGAGAGAGATTATGCCTGCTGTCATGGCATCTGGCCAGAAGGGAGCCCTGGAGTTGAAGAGACCAATACCAAAAGAAGGAGCTAGCTCCGCACCTTTTAGCAAAAAGAAGAGCAAGGTGTCGTGGAATAAGAAGCCACTAAAAGGAAAGAAGGTACAGCCTCAAAGGACTCAGGCATCCACACAGCAATCCACGGTGACGTGTTACAGGTGTGGAAAACTGGGGCACATTGCCAGAAATTGCCTCCAGGTGGATACAACGCCTCCATTTAGACTGCCTCCTCCCAGGCCACAGACCCAAGGCAGGGTGTTTGCCCTTTCTTAGTAGGAGGCTAGTGCGTCTCCCAGTCTTATCTGAGGTACGCTCATAGTAAATGATTTTCCTGTGATTACAATGTTTGATTCAGGTGCTAGTCACTCGTTTATATCCTATGACTGTGTGAGACGTTTGGGTCTGGCCATTAGTACTTTGCCATATGATATGTCTATTACCACACCTATTAGAGGCCACGTTGTTACTTCCCATGCTTATCTAAATGTCACTATACAATTTAATCATTGTCATACTACCATTAATTTGATTTGCATACCATTTCATGATATTGATTTAATTGTTGGCATGAATTGGATGATTACTAATAATGTTGTCTTTGATTGTGAACACCAAACCATATCTGTACCTTCTTGTGGGACCATACCTAGGACAGGGGCCGAGTTATCTTTTATAACTACTACCTAGGCTAAAAGACACCTAGATCATGGATGTTAGGGGTTTCTAATCTTTTTCTCTAATCAGGCCGAGATAGAAGAAGGGATAAAGGAGATCCTGATAGTTAGGGAATTTCCAGAGGTCTTCCTTAAAGATTTTGACTTTAGTGGCCTACCTCTTAAGAGAGAGATAGAATTTTCTATAGATATAGTGCCTGGGGCTGGACCAGTATCTAAGGCTCCATATAGGATGGCTCCCACCGAGCTTGCTAAATTAAAAAAATAGATAGAGGAGTTATTAGAGAAAGGGTTCATACACCTTAATGTGTCACCTTGGGGAGCTCTAGTGTTGTTTATGAAAAAAAAAAGATGGTAGCTTGAGATTGTGCATAAATTATAGAAAACTGAATAAAGTTACCATTAAGAATAAGTATCCTCTCCCTAGAATAGATGACCTATTAGATCAGTTGGCTGGGGCATCAATATTTTCTAAGATAGATCTTAGATCTAGGTATCACCAACTAAGGGTGAGAGTTGAAGACGTTCCAAAGACGGCCTTCAAAACTAGATATGGGCATTATAAGTTCCTTGTGATGCCATTCGAGCTGACAAATACGCCCGCTGTGTTTATGGATTATATGAATAGAGTATTCAGACTGTATCTAGATAAATTTGTTATGGTCTTTATTGATGATATTTTAATGTACTCCAGATCTTTTGAAGAGCATGAAAGGCATCTGAGATTTGTCCTAGAAACCTTAAAAGATAAAGGATTATATGCTAAAATGAGTAAATGTGAGTTTTGGCTAATTGAGGTGAAATTCTTAGGTCATGTAATCTCATAAGATAGGGTCGCGATAGATCCCCATAAAGTTGAGGTAGTATTACAGTGGGATAGGCTTAGGACGATCACCAAGGTTAGGAGTTTTCTTAGTTTGGCAGGATATTACAAATGATTTATTCAAGGCTTTGCTCAGATAGCCTTACCTCTTACAAGGCTGACTCGAAAAGATACACCTTTCATGTGGGACGAGAAATGTGAGAAGATTTTTCAAGAGTTGAAACTCCAATTGACCACTGCCCCTGTGTTAATTATTCCTGACCCTAGTGTGCCATTTGTGGTATATAGCAATACCTCGAGGAGAGGGTTAGGATGTGTGTTGATGCAGCAGGGTAGGGTAGTGGCGTATGCCTCTAGACAGTTGAGGCCTCACGAGGAGAATTATTCTACACATGATTTAGAGTTAGCTGCCATAGTATTTGTTCTTAAGATTTGGAGGCATTATCTATATGGTGCGAGTGGCCAATGTAGTGGCCAATGCCTTGAGTAGGAAGTCCATCCATGCTGCCCATATGATGATTAGGGAGCAGAAGCTCCTAGAGAAATTTAGAAATTTAAATCTTTCTTGCCAGCTGGTACCGGGTAGATTGTATTTGAATGAGACCCGGATTGAGAATGAATTGAGAACCCAGATCTTAGATGCCCAGAGAGAGGATGAATACTTAAGACAGATTAGGAGTGAAATCTCCCAAGGTAGGACCTCAGATTATAGAATATCTGAGGATGGTGTGATAGTATATCAAGACAGAATCTGTGTGTCTAGTAATAATGATTTGAAAGAGAGATTTTTAGAGGAGGCACATAAGAGTAAATATACTATCCACCTAAGTGCCACCAAGATATAACAAGATTTAAAAAGAAATTTTTTGTGGCCAAGAATGAAAAATGATGTCACAGATTATGTGGCGAGATACTTAGTGTGCCAGAAGATTAAGATAGAATATCAGAGGCTTGCTGGGTTACTATAACCCCTAGATATCCCGGAATGGAAATGGGATAGTATAACTATGGATTTCATTATGGGGCTACCCAGGACATCCTCTGGACACGATGCTATCTGGGTAATTATGGATAGATTGACGAAGTTTGCACATTTCTTAGTGATCAGGGCTATTTACTCATTGGATAGATAAGCCCAGTTATATATACGTGAGATAGTGCGACTTCATGGAGTACTCAATAGCATAGTATCTAATAGAGACCCTAAGTCCACATCGAACTTCTGGAGGTCATTATAGTAATCCTTAAGGACCAGGTTGCGATTTAGCATTATTTATCACCCCCAAACAAATGGTCAGATTAAAAAAACCATCCAGACCCTAGAGGATATGTTGAGAGCATGTGTATTAGAGACGAGGGATAACTGGGATATGTATCTGTCACTAGCAGAGTTTGCTTATAATAATAGCTACCATTCCAATATCCAGATGGCCCCTTATGAGGCTCTGTATGGGAGAAAGTGTAGATCCCCATTATGTTGGGTTGAGCTAGGTGAGAAGAGTCTACTAGGACCTGAATTAGTTGACAAGACCACCCAGCAAATAGAGATGATTAAAAGGAAACTCCTTACGGCCTAGAGTAAACAGAAGAGTTATATTGATAGAAGAAAGAAGTCGTTAGAGTTTGAGATTGGAGACTATGTATTCATCTGGGTGTCTCCAGTGACTGGAGTAGGTCGGTCTATAAGGGTAAGAAAGCTCAGTCCTAGGTATATTAGCCCATTTGAAATCCTAGAGAAAATTGCACCTGTAGCCTACCGGATAACCTTACCTCCCAACCTAGCCCAAATCCACAACGTTTTTCATGTCTCCCAATTGAAAAAGTACTTACCAGACCCCTCACATATCAATTGCAGAAAAATCTTTCCTATGTAGTGAAACCAGATAGAATTGAAGATGCCAAGCTGAAACAGCTAAAAAATAAGAACATCCCTCTGGTAAAAGTGATTTGGAAGGGTCTAATGTTTGAAGAGGCAACCTAAGAGCTGGAGAATGAGATGAGATAGAAATATCTAGAACTATTTCCCTAAGGTATGTATTTAAATTTTGAGGACAAAATTTATTTTAAGGGGGTGAAAATGTAACGAACATAATTTTCGTAAAATGACGAAATGAGCCGTATAAAAATAAGTCCTCTGAAATGACCTAGATAATATCCCAAAAAATTTGGGTTGAGTCCTAGACTCCTAAAAATAATAATTCTAGGCTCAAACAAAAAGAAAAATGGAGTTAGGATGGAGAAATAATTTGCGACAGAAACTGACGAAATGTAATGGCATTTTTGTAAATAAGTATAACTTTTGGAAAACCACATAGGAGGGCTTTTTAAATGAAAGTTTTAAGTTGCCTAAGGTTCTTAGAAGCCCTAAAAACTATGGGAAGCCCCGGGACTGGTAAAGCCCCTCCGTGTATATTTTTCAATGTCGATTGACCCAACTTTTGACCGATTCATTCGGTAAGGTTTTAGCTCCAAATTGAGTGATTCCAAAGGTATTTTATTAAATTAGGAACCTAAATTTTATGATAGAAAAGACAGTTTTAAAAAAGGAGCTAAAACGAAGCTGAAACAAAATTGCCATTACGGAAGGATAAAATTAGAATTTATGGTTTCTTGAATGTTCTAAAGAGTTCCACACTTTTCTCCCTTCTTCTCCTCTTTAATAAGCACGACCCTTTCTGCCCAAAATATAGAAAATCTTTAGCTTTCTTAGGCACACAAGATGGAGGAGAAAATGAGGAAGAAAGCCAAGGAGAAACTAGGTAATTTCATGGAATTTCTTGCTCCATCTTCCTCCTCTCTTCCTCCTTTCTTTCCATGGATTTTTTGAATGATTTGGTTCTATTTTGAGGTCAGACCAAGGAGGGAAATTTCGTGTTTTGAGAAGAGAAGCCAACCAAGGGAAGAAACATTCAAGAAACAAAGGGAAAATAAGGTAAAATCTCATTCCTATGGTAGCCTCTTCTTGTCTCTTCTTCTTGTATGTTTCGGCCAACCTAAGATGGGATAGGAGGGGCTGGATTTTGGGCAGAACTAAGAGAGAAACCTAGGAAAAAGAGTGCAAGGATTAAGAATATGGCAAGAAATTCAAGTAAAAACCAAAGGAAAACAAGTTAGAAAAGTGTAGGGCTTTCTAGGGTTTTGCAAAATCTGATTTTGTGTGAATATTTCCTTAGCTATTTGAATGTTCCCTTGAGCTCCTAAGACCTCTAGAAAGCCTCCCAAGTGGCTCTCCCATCAAGGAAAAATCACAAAGTCCATGAACCTCCATTATGGTGTATATTTCGGCCAAGCTAGGTTCATTAGGCTAGAGGATGTTTTAATTTATTCTAGCCTTAGTTTGAGACCTTATATGATGTTAGAAGATGGGAGAAACCATTGGGAAAAATTTAGGAGCCATAAGTTGGGAGATGGGATAATGGTGTCCATAATGGTGCCTTATATAGCAACTTGGTTTTCCAATGGTGAAATTGAATTGGTGATGGCTCCAAGGTCCTTAAATGAGTCTAAGAAGTCTAAACATAACAAGAGAATAGAGCCTAACACTTGAATAATATGAATTGCTTCAATAGGCCATTTATGGAACCAATATGTCCATTATGGAACCAAGTATGTGATAAGCTTTAGTTCGATGTCTTGGCTTACTTCAAAGATGTGATTGTGTGTTATTTGTAATGTTTAGGTCAAGAGAGCCTTACTCCTCTTAAGTGCTCTTGTGAAACCAATGAGGGGAAGGGAATTGCAAAGTGAGCTTGCATAAATTAAAAGGTAGCTCTCTACCTCATTCTCTTTGCATTCTTGTGTGCATATATATGTCTTAGTGTGCTTGCATGCATTCTTAATGCTTGATAACATGCCACTTGATCCTTGTTGTGCATTGGTACTAATGTGGTGTCTTAAATGACTATAAATGTGGAAAGAGCTTATAAGGGTGAGGTGATGTCAAAAGTCCCTTGATAAAGGTGAGGTGATGCCAAAAGCCTCATGGCATGGGTGAGATAAGGCCAAAAGTCCCTTGAATGGGTGAGGCTAAATCAAAAGTTCCTAGGCCAAGAGTGAGGCAAATCCAAAAGTTCTAGAAATGGGGTTAGGCTAAACTAAATGTCCCTAGAGCATGAAAGTGGTCTTAACATGTAAATGTGGCATGGAATGGAATTTATTGCACACTTTATGCTTGTATAGTTATGAATTTGATGTATGTATGCCTTGAATGTGGTGTGAGTGGATGTGTGAGCTATTAAGATTCTTAGAATCTCACTCCCCTTTCTCCCTCATCCTTGAATTGTCTAGGTGGTGTTCCAAGTCAAGGAGATACAAGCCAAGGACATTGAACATCTTTATTTTAGTGTATTATGTACTTTAAGTAGTGGTTGAATGTCAAAGTAGTGATGCATGTAATGTTTTTGTGATGTAAGACCATGAACAAGTGTAAAATGATGTATGAATATGATGTAAACTTTATATGACACTAAAGTAATGAAATTGTGCAAATTGGCTCTTTGATGGTTTGATATAACTATGCACAAATGGATGTTGAGAGACCAAAATAAGATGCATGAGGTTTGGGATCACTTTGGTAGTCTCTACAAGTCATATTTGTGCTTTGAAACTTGCCCAAGAGGTGTCAAACAATTAAGAAAGCCATTTGGACAAATTGGTTACCCATATGGAACAAAAACTTACCATTTTATAAGGCTATACTACTTTTTATCCAAATGAGCTCTTCTTGATCTGAAATTTGGCATGAATCTAGAAATTATTGAGAGCTTTTTAGGAAGCTAAAGTTGGTCATTTTTTAAAGTCTATAGAATATTTGGTAAATTATTGAAGTTGGAAATTTTTTTAATTTTGGTCTTTGGTACTGTAGCATTGGTCCAAAATTAAACTCTATCATTCATGAGGCAAATGATGTCGAATTGCCACAAAATTTTATATGGAGAAACTAGATACCCCTAGAGACTTGATCCAACAAGAAGCACCTCATTTGGATGTCTAAAGAGGGAGATAAGATTTTTCAAAGATTCAATCCAGTGTCAGGTGTCCAACTAAACCTTAGTCACTGTTTGATCAAAATTCAGGGTCTGGTCGAGTTTGAAATGGTCTGGAGTTATTTTTTCCTTCTAGATGACATACTCATATTTCTATATTGGTATCATTCACTTGATTTGGAAATTTTTGGAATTAATTAGACATTTTTGAAGTTTATATCAATAAACTGTGACAGCATCAGAACCTAGTTTGACCTCCAGACCATTTCGTGCATCAAAAGTTTAGTGTGCGAGATGTTATGACTTTTACATATTTTTAGCATAAGGTAGAAATCCCAAGCTTTCCAAAATGACTAAGATTATATGATTTTTATTTTTTTAGATTTACTTATGATTTTCCAAAGTTTTGGACAGAATGGTGGCAAATCTGGCCGAAATTCAATGAGTTCAATTCATGCTCCATTTCGGTTTCCTTGAGTTATGAGCAAGATTTTGTGATGCAAATGGATTGTAATAATGTATTTAAATATGAAGATGCATGGTATGAATCTACATGGTCCACATATCACTGATTTAAAATTTTTAAGCATAATGCAACACGATTAAATTCATTATTGTTGGTTCCTTTTCCATGTACTCTTATAAAAATGATGATAGGGAGCTTTATGACTGCCATGAATGGGATTAGATATATATGGTATTACATACACACACGCACATAGAGCCAATGGCAATAAACACTACGCATTGGAAATATAAGGATGGAAAGAAGCAACACCAAAAGGGAGGAACACATACACAATTAGAGTTTGAATTCTAACCTAAGAATGCAGTTCACCCCCCTTGACTCTATAGTAATCAAGAATGTACTAGAAAGATAGCCCTAAAACTCCTATGTTCAGCACTAATTAGCTGTAATTTATGAATGAAAAGAAGGACATTGGAATTGATTTCTACCCTACCAAAAAGGAGCTGCAACATCATACCAAAATGAAGAGATTTTTTGTACAATATAATGGCTACTCAAACTGAGGATATAACATGACTAAAGTAAGAGAAAATTGTGTCAAAAACCAAAGCAAATGAAATAGGAAGGTAGTGCCAAAAATAAAGAAGTAGAGTTGGTCGTACACAAGGATCAAATGCTCCAATAGGTGCGGGTTCAGCAGCAAAAAAACAAGAATTCAAGAAAGCACAAGGAAGAAATCCCACTATGAGAGCAAAGTTGAGGGAAGGGAAGCTACACGAAATTTTTCTCTCTAAACACTGCACCCCGACTCAACAAGAATGGCCTAAAACAAACCCAGAAATGCAAGGCACAAGGAGGTCTAGCTACAATAGAAAGAAGGGAGCTAAAGACTAATGCATTGAGTTGGCTTTCAAATACTATTCTAGCCGAAGTGATAGGTGCTGGTGAGGTGGCGTGCAATAGAAAAAAGTAAGGAAAGGAATTGACAAAAAGACCAACTTATTAGACATAAAGTGAGGGGCATTTTCAGGTATCATAAAGTAGCATCAAGGAAGGAGAAATTTTGAGCTCTTACAAAAGGAATTAGAGATAACTTTCTTAACATGCTCTAAAACGTGGCTTAATACCTAATGAAATCTATATATAATCATTTTAAAACTAAATTCCAATAAGGCATATTGCAAAACATGACTCATCCATCATTTTTCTACACTTTATACCTCTAATTCAAATACAAGGCTAACTATGGTTCCCCAATCCCCACATATAATGCAGATAATGTCATAGCTTGATTCACATTCCAATTCAGGGCATGTTGTCAAAATGGGCAACTTAGAAAAATTGGTGCCAATACCAACAAGCCAATTAAACTGTGTCCTTATCTTTAAGAAATGAAAACTATATTTACAGAAAAATATAGTAACTTGAAGCATGTCAATTTTCTTATCCAAGGGAAGATGTAATTGCAAACTAAGCTATCTTGCCAAAAGTGACTTAAAATGCTGCTGCAAGGAAGGAAGCATTTGATTTCTAATACACTTATTAGATCTCAATTCATTAAAATCAACATGTCCAACCAAAGGGTGTATTATATGACAATGAACTAAAGCTAAACATGGCATTGACAACGTCTACATTCTCATCTTACTTTGTACCATAATTGATAAGTAGAGACTAACAGAACCAAAACTCAGGTTCAAATTTAAAACAAGAAACACCAAAAGTTTTTATGCTCATTTCTAGAAATCACTTCCAGAAAACAAGAAACATCAGACATTCCAAAAATCACTTCTAGGAAAGACATCAAATAAATTTTATATGCTTAAAGTCAAAGCATGAAACACATAAATTCTAGAAATTGTTAGTCTTTAGAACTAGAGCCTGTGTTTATGAAATTCCAGAGAATTCATATATGAGCAAATATGAATTTATGCTCATTTTGGCTGCTACAAATCTCAAAAGAAATCAGAGTGAGAAACCAAAATTTTCACTGCCAACAAAAATTTCAATCTCAATTTACCTACTTGTAAAACCCCACCTAGTTAAGAAAAGTCAAAAGTGGAAAGCAAAAGATATTGGAAGAGGTAATTGATGAGCTGCCAATGCAATAGCCCACTATCTATATTTATACAATAATTGGTTACAACAGAAGATATACGCACCATGCACGTGTCCAGAAGTCTGTTATATACTAGGCACAATATTACATTAATAAATTAATTAGTTATAATTCCTAACACCCCCTTCAAATGAGAGGGTAGTGCTACTAACCCAAGTTTGCTGTTGAAGCGAAGAAGCTGAGCTTGAGTTGAAGCTTTTGTCATAATGTCTGCAACTTGAAGAGATGAAGGAACATAAGAGATGGATAACCATTTGTCTAACACAAGATCTTGAACAAAATGAAGATCTATCTCCAAATGCTTCGTTCAGGCATGATAAATAGGATTTGAGGCAATAGCAGTAGCACCCAAATTATCACTCCAAATTGTAGGAGGAACTGTCAGAGGAAAGCCAAGTTCATTAAGTAAAGATGAGACCCATAACACTTCAGCAGTGAGGTCTGCAATAGCTCTACACTCTAACTCTGTGCTGGACCGAGATATTACTCGTTACTTTTGTAAAAACTAAGAGATTAAGCTATCACCAAGAAAAACACAGTAACCACTAATTGATCATCTCTCATCTATGCAAGAGGCCCAATCAGAATCTAGAAAACCCCAGAGAGATATACTAGATGCAGGCTTGAGGTGTAATGACAGATGATCAGAACCTTTGAGATATCTAAAGATACGCTTAACCCCTTTCCAGTGGTCAACAGTAGGTTTACTCAAAAATTGACTAAGTTTATTAACAGCAAAAATTATGTCAGGTTTGGTGGTTATAAGATATTGCAAGGCCCTAAGAGCTTGACGATATAAAGAGGGATTAGAAAAAAGTTCTCTATCAGAATGAAAAGAACGACTAGCTACCATAGGAGTAGGATATGAAGAAACATTATCTAAGTGAAACTTAGTTAGCATGTCACCAATATATTTAGATTGAGATAGAAAAATACCAGTATCATCTCGAGTAATCTGTAAGCAAAGGAAGTAATGAAGATTCCTGAGATCTTTTAATGCAAATTGTTTGTTTAACTTCTTTATAAACTGATCCATAGATGAGAAGCTGCTGCCAGTCACCAAAATGTCATCTACATAGATTAAAAGAATAAGAATATATGTGGTTGTTCAAAAGATGAAGACAGAGGTATCTCCCTTAAGATTGACGAAACCCTATTGAAGTAAAATTGAGCGAAGTCTATCACACCAGGCATGAGGGGCTTGTTTTAAGCCATACAAAGCCTTCTTTAGTTGGCAAACATGATTAGGAAATTGGGAATCAATAAATCCCTCTGGTTGCTTCATATATGCAGTCTCACTTAAAAAACCATTGAGAAATGCATTATTTATGTCCAGCTGACGAATACCCCAATTATATGTCACTACAAGCGTAAGAAGAAGTCTAATAATAGTAGCTTTTGCTACAAGATTATATGTCTCATGAAAATCAAGGCCTGTATTCTATTGAAAGCCTTTGGCTATAAGCCTAGCTTTGTAACGATCTACTGACCCATCAGGCTTGTATTTAAGCTTAAATACCCACTTAGAGTCAACTACATTCAAGTAAGGCAAAGATGGAACAAGTTGCCAAGTGTTGTTGTTCATTCATGCTGAAAATTCTACAGCCATTGCTTGCTGCCATAGAGGTGAAGCTAAGGCTTAATTGACTGTGAATGGCTCTGCAACTTGAGCTAAACCAACATATGGTAGCTTAGGTTTGTAAATACCATGCTTTGATCGTGTGACCATAGAGTGGCCAAGAGCTAGTGGAGGAAGTTGATCAGAATCTGATAAAGATGGTACAATAGTATTATTAGAACATTCATCAACAGATGCTGATGGTGAGAGACTTAAAGAAAGATCTCAAGGTTGTAAGGTTGCAATTGCAGAAGAAAGAAAGGCTGGTACTATCATTTTAGGATGGTTTGAAGAAGATTCAGCAGCAAAGGTAGTCTGTCCTGCAGAAGGAAGCGTAGCAGTGGAAAGAACCTATAAGGGACAATTAACAAAGGTCTAGGAAGAAGGAAAATCTTGAACATAGTAAGATAGAGATATATGTTTATTAAGAAAACCATGAACAAATGGAAACTCTGTTGGATGAAAAATGACATGCCGAGAAACATAAATTTTTCCTATACTACTTAGACATTTATAGCCTTTTTGATTAGTTGTGAGACCAAGTAACTTTATGTATAATATCACATTGGTCGAAAAGAGAAGTAAGTAGCTAAAATTCACTACCACCATCAAATTGGAATATTTTAATGCATTTGTGAAACTGATTTTCAACCATAGACTTAAAGACAATGAAGGCATTGGTAACTTTTGATTTATTTTTTAATGGTAAACCCAAGTGTATCGGGTAAAGTCATCAAGAAAATGAATATAGTAACGATAGCCTTCTCTTGAAGCAATTGGGGCAGGACCCCAAAAGTTAGAATAAATGATTTTTAGAGGAGTTTTAGTTTCAGAAGTAGAAGTAGTGTAAGGTAACGTATAGCTTTTGCCCATTTTACGAGCATCACAGGAATGAGTTCTATTAGAATCAGAAGTTTTGACATTATATAAGGATAAAATTTGAGATAAAATCTTATCAGAAGGGTGTTCTAGCTTATGATGCCATTCAAGTTTAGTAAGAAAAGTAACTGGTTGATTAATCGAAGTAAATGGATCAGAGGAAGTGGAAGTGGTAGAGACTACTTGATAAAGACTTTCACTGCACTTCCCTTGTAGTAGAACATCCCCCATTGCTTTGTCCTTCACATAACAAGAAGTAGAGTCAAAATCAACAGTGACAGGATTGTCATCAACTAAACATGAAACACTTAAAAGATCTTTAGTAATCTGAGGTACATACAACACATTATTTAGAGTTAAGGCTTTAGTAGGGGTATCGAGTAGTACCAATATGCTAAATAGGAACTCTATTACCATTAGCAATAGTTAAGTGTGCCTTACCACTAGCACTCACTGCTGATATCCTTTATAATATGATTGTCAATACCACTATTTGTGTACCAAGCAGGGTCACAAACAGTATCAGGAGTTGCTACATATGAAGGAAGGTTAGCATTGGGTTCTCGAGTATGTTCTGTAAAGGTTTTATCAAATCTATGGAAACAATTGATAGCACCATGACCATGTTTACCACACATTTGACATATGAGACGTGGTTTACTATGAGAGAAATGACCACAACCCCAAGAGCCACAGTATGAGTGAGACTGAAAAGAGCCTTGTGGGTTAGAAGTTCGAACATCAAATCTGACAAAATTTGCTTGTGCACTTGTGAGACTAAGTTGAGAGAATTGACTGAGTTGATCGAGCTTGCTTTCGAATGTGAGAAGTTGAGATTGTAAATCAAGCCATGAGAGATTTGGGATGTTCAGTAGCTGAACAAGAATTGCATTGTACTCTGTATCAAGTCCAGCAAGCACTTGGTTGATCAGATCTTCATCGAAAATAGGGCAACTGGCGATGAAAAGTTGGTCAGCAAGAGTCCTCATCCGAGTGAGGTAGTCATCCATACGTGATGACCCTTTGCGAGCTCTCTGAAATTTAGACTTGTAAAATGTGATTCGCGCATGGTTTGAAGCTCTGACTAAAGCTCTCGCACCATCCCATACAACTTTGGAGGAAGAGCAACGAGTCAGTTGAGCCACCAATTCAAGCGACATTATACTAAAAAGCCACCCGATAAGGAGGTGATTGGCTGCAACCCATTCTTCGAACATTGGATTGAGCTTAGTCTCTACACCATCAGAGAGAAACTTAGGAGGATATGGTTTAACCCCAATTAAAAACTCATCTAATATGTTACCCTTAATAAAAGGAAATATTATAGAATGCCATAAGTGATAATTGCCACGATCCAATTTGATGGGGCAGATTTGATTCAGAGACCCAGAAGTGTTGGAGAGTTTGAGAAGATTAACGGGACAACTAGAAGAGGTAGTAGCCGAAGCACCTGAAGTAACTGGTACAACAGATGCACCAGCGACAAGAGGAGGAATGGAAGAAGATGAAGAAGAGGATGAAGTCATGATGATGGAAGACCAAGCTCTGATACCAAGTTAAGAAAAGTCAAGAATGGAAAGCGAAAGATATTGGAAGATGTAATTGATGAGCTGCCAATGCAATAGCTCACCATCTGTATTTATACAGTAATTGGTTACAATAGAAGATATACGCACCATACACGTGTCCAGAAGTCTGTTATACACTAGGCACAATATTACATGAATAAATTAATTAGTTACAATTCCTAACACACCTTTCTATTGCTTTAATGATAAAAAGGGCGCCATGGAAATTCTCGAACGCCATAGCCCAACAACCTTGCTTGCGTTTGTCTTCCTTTGACGCCTTCCGATTCCTGATGAGAAGCATCTAGATCTAGAACATAAATCGTGAAGGGAAATTTCACAAATCGTGAGGCATCTGGATCTAGTCTTGAGTCATGAGGGGAAATTCAAAATACTATGAACATTGTTGGCTTGCTAGATCTAGGAAAGATTTGAACTATTGATGACTTGACAGCTTGGATTCGATTTGCAAAAGAACTAAAAAAAATATAGCAACATGGCACGTTGTGTTCCGTCGGATTGATCATGCAGCCTGCATTTCTCCAACATGAGTAGTCATTTTCCCTACTTAACATGAGCAGATTTGTTTCCTCCAAGAGATGCCCTAAATGAAACTCCCTCATAGCCATCTGGGTAACTTGATTTCTCACACCCTAAATAAACTGCCACTTCCCTCATTAACTCCAAACAATGTTAAAATGTCAGTTATGCCTCACCTCATTTCCTTCTTTGAGATTACGCACTTCGCAGCACTGAGATTGTGAGCTACCCACAGTGGAATTCAAAGCAATTTCCAATACACAATAAAAAAAATTTGTCGGTAAATCGTGTTATAAGATATACATAAACAAAATAGGCATTTCCTATTCACTTCCAATTGTCTCTTTATTACTACTAACTTCTATATACGTAGGTAATAGGAATCCATCTCTAATATATATGCAATTGCAATAATTTTTTGCTAACTGAAATTAAATTCATTATATTCCTTTCTTCGGTTTAGTTGTTTGTTCTAAAATTCTATTACAGAAATAGAAGATCTGTTTGAGAACGACATCGTGATTGATGGGAAGGTTGTGTGCCATATTCTGTCATGTTTGGACCGCAGAGAGTGCTTGAAATTGACATCGGTTTCCAAGAACGTATCGTAGCATGAAGTCTAATTTCTTCATAAAAGAGCAACTCAAGATGTCTAATAACAAACATCTCAATCTCATAATGGCATGTTTGTGTTATGATGAGAATGAGACATTCAGAAACAAATTGGATGTGTTGAATTCTCCTACAAGAAATATGGCCGCGATAAACATCCTTCCTCCCTTACAATATGCAAGTTACATAAGATTCATTGGCTCCACACTCAATCGTATGCATTAGGTGTGCTCTTGACGGCACTTACCTCTTTTCTAACAATTTTCAATCCCATCACGAAGCAATCGCTGGAAGTTAACGGCATGGCCAATAACTTTGTTAGTATTAGTTTAATTGTTCTTATTATCTTGTATGATTGACTCTTTTTTTCCCTATTATAAAACTATTGACTCTTCTTTCTCATTGCATCAAATCATACGCTGTATGGTTTTGTCTATGACAAGGTCACTCATGGTTATATGATTATCATGATATTCAAATATCAATCTAACGACAATAATGTTTAGTTAACCAAATTCACTCTTAAAAAGAAGTTTTGGACTGTTCCACTTGTTTGAGATTGTAAAGCAAACTTCATGTCTAGTGATATTGTGTTTGTTGGAAGGTGTTTGGTTTGGACCACTCAACGAATGCATGAAAACTTTTTTGAACCCCAACGTTTGGTATTATATAATACATATCCTCTGGTGCATTTGTTCAAGCGAATTTATCGTACAATGCCACAAGTGGGCAATGTCAATTGGACAATTGTAATGGTTAATTGAGGATTATTTTTTATGATCTAATTCATTGGAGCAAAAATATAAGTTAGAAGTCTGGTCTTTTTATGTATATACACTGGACCAAATTGCATTAAGATTGTAGTCTTACGTTAAGAACCTGCAATTTAGATATAACCCTTTATTATCTATTGAAGACTACCTTCTATTTAGTGTTAATAATTCTACTAAAGAGTTGAAGACATATGAAAGGACAGAGTATTGACTTTACTATTTTGGACATCATGAAAGAAGATGGTTAATTTTCAAGGAGCTCATTGGAGGAATCAATTTATCCATTTAGACTCTCTACTCATCTTAAAACAAAAATGAAATGATGCTCATCTTTTTTAGATCATTTAGATCTAATTTGGATTATTCATGTTTTATTTTTATTTTATTTTTTGATCTCAATCATTATTTTTTTAAATTATAATTAAGAAACTATTTTCATTCTTTGTTTTGTTTCCATCAAGATAAAATAAAAAATAAAATTTTAAAAAACTTAAAATTTAAATAATCCAAATTAAGTCTAAACAATCTAAAACTTATCTTTTAAAGATGAATAGGGAATCCATTCTCATCAATCTATTGGCACACGTATGTGAATAAATTTGGATAGTTTCGTACATCCCTTAAAGTTGCTAGATTTTTTTTTTATAATTATTGTTTTTACTCTTGTTGTAATTAATAATGTGAATTTTGCACATCGCTGTACTATTCTATAATAAATATGTAAAGAAAAAACTTTGTATTCAATACTTTACAGTATTGATATTAAGTTTTTAATCAAAATATAATAAATATATAATCTTTTAATTATAATTTATTACAAATATATAATTTTTTCAAATAAATATATTTTTTAAATTAAACCATATATTTATTATGTTTCAATTAAAAAATTATATATTTATCATGAGAAATCTAATAACAAAAATATTTAAAAAAATTACATATAAATTTAATCTACTAAATTCGAGTATTTATACGTATTTGGCATAATTGAATTTTATTCCATAATGAACGCAATAATAATATATAGTTATTAATAATTAAATGACAGAAGACATATAAGATCATGTACAGTAAGCCGTGTTTTCACTTTTCACGCGAGGTCGTTGGCCATTGAATTCCTTCCTCAAGAAGTATGGATGAACAATCATTTATCAAGTCGAATCAAAAATTGACACAACAAACGTCTCGTAAGAGAGGAGGTTCTTCGTATCGTAACGAGGGAATGAATGGCGAAATGCAAAAGCAAACCGGGAAAAAGCAAGAATAGCAAAAGGCAGAGAATACAGACCCAGACGCAGATTTTTTATAAACTTGTTGGAGAAGTTAAGTGAATGGCACTCGCCCCATCTGCAAATACTTCTCTCACTGCCTGGCGAATTCGCAATTTCTTCGCACTCCACAATTTCGTGTTAGCTTTTACCTAAATCGAAAGGTGGTTTCTCTTTTATCCTCTCAATTTGGTTCGCAATGTGAATTCTTCTCACTATTCCACTAATTCTGGCATGCTTTGATGGGGGTAGAGTATGGGCAGTAAGTTTTCAAATTTAATATCTTATTTTTGTCATGAATGGTACGCATTTGAGGTTGCGTGGATGCCGTTGGATATGATTTGGTTATTTCGATCAATAGATGCAGGTTTAGAGCATTTGCCAAAATTCCGTAGATTGCTCTGTTTTTTTTCACCTCAGATTACTTCTGGTAAAAAATTTAGCTTTTGCTTAATGGATTTTTTTCTTAAGGGCGATATGGAGTATATGAAATTAAGATTTTGCTTTTAAATTTTGGCAGTGTTCATAGGTCCTTTGGTGTGGCACCTTTAGGGGAAATTAGATGAACAAAATTTAGCTGTTGTTCCTTATTTAAAGTGAAGTTCAGTTTCTGTTCCCTCAAATGCGGAAAATTGATCTCTAGTGTTAGTTTGTGTATAATAAGCTTATATCAATCAGTTTCTGTTTTAGTGGCCATTATCAATATGTGGTGATTCTCTTTCAACAGGTTTACTAATCCATTTTAATTGCTTTGCGGAAGAAAATCAGTCTGTAGAACTGGAAGTTTTCAACCGTGTATAGAATTTTTAATTTACTTTTCTGCGTGTGTGCCTGTCCGGGGTCTCTCTTTTTGTCTCCATGGTTATTGTTGATATTGCTATATTTCGTGACTAGTTTGTTTAGTACTCCTCTACAAGTTTGTGCCTCCAAATATAATCAATCGCTAGAGCAGATAATGCAGTGGGCTAACCTCCTCTTACTCCTACTTCCCTTATCTGTTGGTTCAATAGTTTGGTATTTGGGACCACAAGGATATTACTTTTAATAAACAATAAGCATTTTAGAAATGTAGTGTCCCACACCCCCTTTCTTCTTGGCTATTGTTTTGTGGGTGGCAATCTTTAAAGTTAGTCTAACCTACAAAAATGTGCAATTTCTATTTTGCTGACTCCTTGAAAAATGGGGCTAGAAGGAAGAGAAAATAAAACTGTAGTTACTCGGGTAAGCATTGGTAGATTTGATAGTCAGGTCAAAGCAAAGGATCTTGTGACATACTTGGAAGATAAAGTTGGACTTGTATTTAGATGTCGGCTAAAAACTTCACAGACCCCTCCAGAGTACTATCCAGATTTTATAATCATTAATACTGCAGAAATTAAAAGAACGAATGACTATGAGAAGGCGAAGCCTCATGCATTTGTGCATTTTGCTTTGCCTGAATCTACTACTAAGGCCCTCAATGCTGCAGGCCACGGTGATCTATTTTGGCAGAATCAACATTTAAAGGTTAGCTTGGGACCTGAAAATCCGTACTTCTTGAACCAAAGGAGGAGAACTACAACTCCTTAGAAGTTATCTGGTGTAATAGTTGAAATTGGGACTTTCATTGAGGAAGAGAACTTTTCAGTTGCCTGGAAGGGACCTGACAAAGGGGTCAACTTTCTGGTGGATCCATTCGATGACATGCAAATTTTGTTTCAACAGAGATATTGCTTTCTCTTTTGAAGGTACAGAGAAAAAGGCAATGATAAAGTGCGATTTTCAGGTGGGGTTCTTGGTTAGAGACATAAATGCATCAGGAGCTGCGATGACACATCATATCGAGTTATTCTATTAGAGCCGGCTTCATCACCTTTGGTTTGGTATAGAACTGCTGACGATGATGACATTGAAGAATTAGTTCCATTTTATTTGCTAGATGATGATGATCTTTGGATTAGAACCACGGATTTTGCTCCTAGTGGGGCCATTGGTCGATGCAGCTTTTATAGAATTTCTATCCCACCCAGGTGTGGTACAAAAATGACGAAGGCCATGAAGTATCTAAAAGGCCAAAGAGTCCAGTAGATTTTACGTAGCAGACCAATTAAGGTAATGAATGAACCCTTTTATGGGATGCCCATGTCAGATCCTTTCTTCTGTATTCATTTCCAAGAAGGTATCACATTTGACATTATGTTCTTAGTTAATGCAATCATACACAAAGGCATACTCAATCAACACAGTTTGTCAGATATTTTTGGGTTATTGAGAAATCAACCTAAGGAGGTTAATCTGGCTGCACTGAAGCACTTGTATTCTTACAAGCGCCCAATGTGTGGTGCAGCCAAGAGGCTAAAAACAGTCCAAGAATGGTTGCTCCGAAATCCAAAGCTTTACCAGAGTTCTGAACAGTTAGATAATATAGTTGAGGTTCGAAGGCTGGTTATCACTCCAACTAAAGCCTATTGTCTAACACCACAAGTTGAAATATCCAATAGGGTTCTCAGGAAATTAAAAGAAGTTGCAAATCGCTTCTTGAGTGTCACATTTAGGGATGAAGGCATGCAGACACTCAATGCAAATGCTCTTAGCTATTATGTTGCTCCTATAGTGAAAGAAATCACATCAACCTCCTTTCCACATAAGACAAATATATATAGAAGGGTGAGGACTATCTTGGAAGAGGGATTTTACTTATGTGGTCGAAAATATTCATTTTTGGCCTTCTCATCCAATCAATTGAGAGATTGTTCCACTTGGTTTTTTGCTGAAGAAAAGAGCAAAACTTGTGATCATATAAGAGATTGGATGGCAACTTTAAAGAGAAGAATGTTGCAAAATGTGCTGCTAGGATGGGACAGTGCTTCTCATCTACATATGCAACTGTGGAGGTTGCAGCACACGATTTTAATATAATACCTGATATTAAGAGGAATAAATATGATTTCTCTGATGGAATTGGTGTTATTACTCCCAATCTTGCAAGTGAAGTAGCTGAAAAATTGAAATGGGGGCTTATCAATCAGATATGCTGATTTCAAAGGGGTTGTGGCCTGTTGGCCAGATAAAGGGGATAGGTCCCAACTTTCAATTAGAAAAAGTATGGAAAATTTTCAATTAACCCACACAAAAGTATGGAAAATTTGTTTGTGGACTAGGTTTCAGCCTGGTTTCCTTAACAGGCAGATTGTGACACTGCTTTCAGCATTGGAAGTGCCTAACAAAGTATTTTGACAAATGCGGGAGGCAATGGTTTCTAAGTTAAATCAAATGCTTGTGGATGCAGATGTGGCTTTTGATGTTCTCACTAGGTCTTGTGCTGAGCAAGGATATGCTGCAGCAATAATGTCAAGTGTTGGTTTTAGTCCCCAGTTGGAACCTCATCTTAGAGGCATCTTAACATCTGTACGTGCTGCACAGCTTTGGGGCCTTAGAGAAAAGGCTAGAATCTTTGTATCATCTGGGCGATGTTTGACAGGTGTCTTAGATGCATTGGGTGTGCGTGAACAAGGACAATGCTTTGTTCAAGTCTCTACTCCTTCGCTTGAAAAATGTTTCTCACAACATGGCAAGTAGTTAAAGGTTTTGTGGTTAAAAATCCTTGTCTTCACCCAGGAGATATAAGAGTTTTGGAAGCAGTTGATGCTCCAGATTTACATCATTTACATGATTGTCTTGTTTTCCCTCAAAAGGGTGATAAACTCCATAAAAATGAAGCTTCTGGAAGCAACCTTTGATGGGGTTCACATGGGATAAGAATCTTATTCCACCCATACAAATGAAAGCCGATGGAGTATATACTTCTCAAGAAAGGAAACTTCAGAAACGTAAATTCACTACTCAGGCATGTGTTCTTTCATTTTCATCTCTTATGTTCCATTGTTAAGTGTCTTCCATGGGTAAAACTAAAATAGCACTGTTGTGTATTATACATAAATTATGTTATACCATCATGCCTTGTATAGAAATTGAAGAGGCATGTTCAGAATAAGGACTTAACAAAAGTAATAGAAGTTAATACGGAGGGGATATGTCTTGTGATCTAAATTGAGACATAAAATTTTAAGCTTTGAAGGAACGTGAAAATTTGAAACATAAAAGACTTGCATTTGAAGCGATGCCCACATATACATACATAGCCATGAATCGGAGTTTTTAATGGTGCAGTAGCATTGCCATCATTCTATTGTCACCTTCTCGTTTATGGTAGCCGCGTGCAAATTCTTTTGTATCAAGTTCTTTTTTTTCATTGATGAAATATATAAAGAGGAAGTCAGGAAGTGTAGAAAAGATTTCAAAAAAAAGAAAAGCAGAAACAAAATATAATGGTATGTTCTATACCTTAGAAATTGATGTTCAAGACTCGATGCATAATTCTATGCTCTGTTACTACGGGGATGCCTTTGTCATGATCTTTGATGGCAGTTTGGTGTCAAGATTACATGGCTGATTGGTATCTAATACGTATTTTTTATAATAGTCAATACATAATTATAGAAAACGGTAGTGTGTCTAGGGATTTGGACTAAGCTGCCTAATTCATAACAGATTACATACAATTAAGGAGTTAAAGGTATGTTTTGCGAGTGTTCTCTTACAAGTCACTGTGCACTCGCTACACATTGTCATTTAATTTATCTTGATCTACCATATTTTACTGTGCATTTTCTTGTTTAGCATGCGTTATTAGTGTTCTGAAAGTGCATTAACAATTCCTTGAAGTTGTAAAATTTGTTGTCTTACGTACTGCAGGAAATCATAGATTTTTTTGTCAGAAATATGGCAGATGAGAATCTGGGGACAATCTCCATTGCCCATGTGGTACGTGCTGATTGCAGTGACTATGGGGCGTTGGATGAGAATTGCATAACCTTGGCAAAGCTAGAAGCCATCGCTGTTGATTTTCCAAAGACTGGAAACATTATCCCTATGCCTTCTCATTTGAAACCAAAACTATACCCCGATTTTATGGGGAAGGAGCAGCACCAGTCATATAAATCCAAGAAAATCCTGGATAGGCTTTACCAGCGAATCAAAGATGCTTATGATGAAGATATTGATACTGCTGGTTCGAACCATAAACTTATACCTTATGATAATGATCTTGAGGTTCCGGGATCTGCTGCGGTTTATTACTGATGCATGGGAACAGAATTGCTCTTATGATGATCAGTTGAATGGACTACTAGGTCAATGCAAAGTAGAAAGAGAAGAAGAAGAAGTAACTAGTCAAATCTGGTCCATGCCCAAATACAACAGCGGGAAGCAAGGGGATCTTAAGGAAAGGCTGAACCAAGCATACAGTGCCCTGAAGAAAGAATTTAGGCAAACTTTCGAGAAACTGAATTCAATTATAGAAGAATTAAATGATGAAGAAAAACATTTATTATATGAACAGAGGGCATCGGCCTGGAGCCATGTCACATATCATCCTGAATGAGTGAAAAAGTCCCTTGACCTTCAAGACAAATCGTTAGAGAATCAAGAGGCCGGTGGTTTTGGAAATAAAGTGATGCTGAGTTTCCCATTGGATTGCAGTTGATTACCTGGCTCGCATTAAGATAAGGAATCGGGGATTTAGAAATGTTGACTCAACTAAGACAGTTGATTGTCTGGCAAAGTACCTATCTGAAAGGCTATGTCTGTTTTCTGCCCCAAGTTTGGCTTTAAGGCCACTCTGCCATTCTCACAAATTTAATCTTTGACTTTGTGTCGAGTTAGGTATTTTTTATAATTTGGTGGTTGTTTGGTGTTCAATTTAATTGCTTTGCTTTTATTTTATCTAGGCTTATTTCTATCTTCTTGGGAAAAAAAAAGTGCTCAGTAAGTCACATTTTTATACATTGGACTGTGTTTTCTATTATAATTGTTGTGCATTTGGGGACGCAGATGCCAGAAAGGAGAAAGTATAACTTGTTGGAACAAAATTTCTAGTATTTGTTGATCAAAGTCTTAAACATTTAAATTTGCAGGGTCCTGTGATCATGATTAAGATTTTTCTTTTCTTTTTTTTATTGACCTTGTTGAATGTCAATATTCGAATTAGCAACTATTCTGCTGAAGGAGCACTTTCGAATCCAGTATGAGTGGACTTGGAGTCAGATATCCCTCATCTTGAACAATGCGTGTGATAGTTTGTTAGTTCTCTTGTTAAGGACCTAAAGTTTTTACACTGTTCTTGATTTCTGGGCTGATTGAATATCCAGTTGACACTCCGGATTTTGCTATTTTCAATAGTTTCCTTTTATTGAGCCTCAGTATTTCAATAGCGAGAAATGAAAACCATGGAAATTGGAAGTCAGCAAAATCAAAGGTTGGATGCTTGCTTTGACATTGTTCCACGACTTCAAAATCCTATACTATTACGCCTTTTAAGGCAAATTTCTTCAATTTTAGCGGCTCCTGAGTGTGGACCCAACCCCATTCTATCCATGGATTAATAATGTAAATGACATTTTTGGCCAAGTAGTTATGCAGATGAATTTATTAAACGAGGTGGTAAACTTGGGAAACAATCTTATACGAGTGGAATAGCGTTTGAGTGAAAAAAAAAAATTCTTTGTACAAGTAAGCGATTAGACGTAGGTGATTAAACCTTATAAACTATTACTGTTGTTTCTTCTTTCCCTCTCTTTAAGCTATTGCACTACTCACTACTGCATAACATCTGTGTTTGGATTTCCCTGGGTATTTGTTCATAGCTAACTATGTGATTCTGCTTAACACTTTTAAGCATTTTATTAAACTTGCCTGTAAAAAATTCTTTTATTATTATTTTGTAGTATTTTATAATTAACAAGTTGCAGATGACTAAAATGCACAGAATAATGTTAAAATTTTTATAAATTTAAATACATATAATTATTAATTTATAAAAATCAATTTTTATGCATTAAATAATGATAATAATTTCAAGAGATGTCATAAGTAAGTGTGTATTAATAACCACTAAATAATGCAATATTATATTTTAAAAATTACAAAAGATGTAAATTTAAATATGCAAAAAATGTGCATAGAGAGATAAATAAAAAAATAAAAAATTTGATTAGATGAATAAGAAATAAAAACAAATTAAATATGATTTAAAATTTAAGAAAATAGAAAAACTCTCAAGACAAAAAGAAGAAATAATTAAAACATAATTAGTTGCAAATTGAAAGGCTACTTAATACCTTAAAATCTTAAAAATTGTTGAAAAGCATTATTCTCTGTATTTTTTCTCTAGACCTCCTTGTACTCCTTTTTTTTTTTAAGTTTTTTGGAAACAAAACATTGATAACAAATAATTATTAATAGGAGAAAAAAACATATATATTCCTAAAAGTTTCTAGCATAAAAACTATCAATTGGTGAAGAGGAAAAGAAAAAAACATGCACATAATACAAAAGAAGATCCAACCTGTGTTGAGGTATTAGTCTAGGGTTGCCCAGGGAGAAATTAATATATATATATATATATATATATATATATATATATATATATATATATATATATATATATTATCACATTTAACATATCTTTCATAAATTATATACATATATAAAGAGTTTATAAATATTATTAAATATAAAAAATTCAAACACAATTAGATAAATTAGAAATAAAAATAAACTAATTATAAGACACGTTGATAAAAAAATATAATTAAAACATAAAAATATTAAGATTTTCTATTAACAATTGGATCATTAATTTGTAAATTAAAATAATAAGATAATAAATTGAAATAATTAAAAGGGTTAATTATAGTCATCCCCTTTAAGAAATGTTCAAATTACCAATGTTAAGAAAACCAGACCGGACCGGCCGGTTCGACCGGTTCGACCGGAAACCGGTCCCTGGTCCAGTTCGGTTGAGTTAGAAAACCGGTCAAGCAAAGAACCGGTCAAACCGGTCAAAAACCGGTCAAAACCGGTAAAAAACTGGTCAAAAAACCGGACAGAAAACCGGTCAAACCGGTTTGAAGCAAATTTTCTTTTTTTTTTTTTTAATTTTTTCTATATAACAAAATAATTCATTTTAAATAATTTTAACAAATTAAAAATAGAAAGTAATAAAAAAGATGAGGGGTTGAAATATGATTTTTTTTTTTAAGAGAATATAAGAGGAATAAAATGTGTATAATTAATTATTTTTTATATTTACTTTTTATCATATTCAATTTCCTAATAATATTGCTCTCAAATATCAAGATACTTAGCTAAAATTATTATTTATTATTTTATTTTTTAATAATAAGTAGAATCTTAATATAATTTAGAAATTTTAAAAATTTAATATTAAATATTCTTAATTTTTAATCATAAATAATTTTTTATTTTAAACTAAACATTAATTTTTGTAATATCTTAAGAAATGTTAAATTAGTAATCAAATATTTAAAATTTACTAATATTTATTTGTTATATTAAAATTTTAATACATAAAATTTTTTTAAATAATATATTTAATTATCACCGGTTTGACCACGGTTCGACCACGGTTCGACCAATGAACCGTGAACCAGTACCTCCACCGGTTCAATAACCGGTCCGGTTTTAATAACATTGCAAATTACACAATCATCCTCTTTGTTTTGAAAAATTACACTCCTATTAATTGAAATCAAAAGATGTATTATAATGACTTTCTTTAAAATGAAAGATAAATTATAACTCCATCTACTTTGAGCAAAATATCTTTATATTTATTACTTAAATAAATGATTTTATCTTAAAAGTGGAAAAATAATTTATCTTAAATAATTTTGTTAATAATAAGAGAACATTAAAAATTTAAAGAAAATATCAAAGAAATCTAAGAAAGTTTGTGTCATGAAATTTGATAATTGTCTGTTTAGGTCTTCTTTTTGTTGGGGTACTTCTAAGCAATAATTGAATAATTTGATAGTCATCCATAATAGTCAATGTTCTTTTATGTATTTTAACACTTAATCCATAAGTCATTTCTTATGTACTTCAGGAATATTCAATGGTTAAACCATGCCCTACCACCTTGCTAAAGGTACATGGAGACTACTTTCAAATCCTCAAGTAATTCTTAACCATCCTAAGATAGAGGTTGCTATGCACAGACAATTTATAAATTTGAATTAAAATATTTAAAAGATTAATAATGCAAAATAAAAATAAATTATGAACATCAAATATTAAAATTAATATAAATTATTTGAATCATTCAATACCCCAACAATAGTTGAGATTTAAATTTCAAACAATAGAACTCATTTTAATAAAGGAAGAAGACAATTAACAGGTTTTGTCTTCTATTCCTATTGCAACAATTTCCCTTTATTTAACTTTAGTGGTGGGAAATATGGTTTTATATTGGTAATTAATTACTTAGCTTTATGGGACTTCAAAAGCTGAACAAGTTGGCTAATGTAGTGTTCCTCATGCAGCTTCCTGTCTCCAACACAAACCCTCAGTGGCCCTCCCTCTTCTAAAACCTTGGCTATTTTCAAAGCTTTGGATATGTCATTCCCAGTGAATGATCCTTCTTCTTCTCTGTCTATCTTCATAGCTAAACCCTTCTCTACAAGTAACCTAGCATTTAGACCGTGATCATATATCATTGGTAGAAGCAGAAGGCAATGCCCAAATTCCAAAGTATCTATCACAGAGCCCCATCTAGAGTGAAACAAAGAACTCCGAACTGATGGATGGCCCAGAATTTCCACTTGGGGCGCTAGCCTATGTTCCCCACCCTTTTTCCTCTTGTCCTTGCGCCAAACCCAGTAGGCAGAGCTTCTCTTTCATCATTAGCAATAATGGGGTTTGTTAGAATATTTGATAATTTAAATTGTATTTGGAATATTTTTAAATAAAAGATATATTAAAATATTTTATATTCTATTATTGGATATTTCAATATTAATATATTCTATATTATTTGAATTTTAAATTTTAAATACTTTGATTAGTGGCAAAAATATCATGAAGTTAGTTTTTCATGATAGTATTGTTAGTGAATTAGCAGATTTGCTGGTTAGTTATTATTAGACAATAAAATACATTGTGAACTTTAATGGAAGGTACATAAAATATTTTGACTAACTAATTTAGTTTTTGAGAAGTTCTTTGACAAGAAAATCTCCTTTAAAAGTCATCATCATTAAGGTCTCCTAACTTGTCAAAAGAAACTCTTAACAAATTTACTTTTTTTTTCCCTTCTTCTGGTGTCTTAAAATTGTAGATCTCAAATATTGGTTTTAATAGTTTTAGATTTTTGCATCGAACTTTTTTCGGTTATGGCTGGAGGTATTAATAATCCTTTAATTTACTTTTGCTTAGTATTATTTAAATTGCAATGTATATAAGTGAAATTGCTTTATAAGACTTACATGCAATATCGAAGTCTAACTCTAATTACCTTTGCTGCTATGTGAATAATAGAGATCGATCCTCTATTTTTAATGGAAAAAGAGGAATTTGGAAATTTCTCATTAACATTTAAATTCATGAAATTGGTATTTTTCCATTAAATTGAAACTAATCAGATTTCAATTGTTGAAGTTGTATTTTCTATACATCTCATTGCATGTGTTTGGCATTCATGGAGTACTGATTTTCAAACTAGAAACGCGAACCATGCTTGTTTCTTGTTACCATGCAAATTTTGGATCTGAACATTTTGGCATGATTATGCATTTTTTTGGATGAATCTGATTCATATTTAGCTTTACTATTGTTCAATATTATGATTGGATAAGTAATATGAATCGTTGCATATGCTTGAGGTGCCCCTCATTAAGACGCGAAAGCTTCATTACCCGGGTTTTATAGATCTAAAATTTTGGAACATAATTTTAATTTTTAATCCACAAAAAGGAGAACCCATTTGATTCTTATCATTTTAGCTTTGGACATTGGAAGCACCAAAAATTGGAGTTCAGAATCGCCGAAAAACGTCGACTTCTCTACTAGGTCCACTTAGGTTCAAATGGGTCAAATAGGGCTGGCTCATTGTGGAAGACGACAAAAATGACATGTCGCTTGCCAAAATGACATGTCGTTTTGGCATAAAGAATTGTGGCCCTCTGACCTTGTCGTGAAAATGACGCATCGTTTGGCTTGAAGGGAATGAAACACATCATTCCATTAATGCGTCTCTGGGCTGGGCCTGCATTACATTTTTGGTGAATATGGGCCACTTTGTTGGGCTTCTGTTTTGAAGTTTCTGAACATAATGAATTAAGAAGAATGAATGAATGAGGTGTTGGGCCATTAAAGGAAAGACAGGCTTGGGCCACTTTTGGGTGAAAATCGATTTTGGGGCAAATTTTTTAGACTTTTGGATATTTTGGGTTTATTTTAAAGTTTCATTTTGGTCCTATGGGTTAATTTATTTCTAATTAGATATTATGAAAAATTATTTTTAGTGAAAATTTATTTTAGGCAATTTTAACAGATTTGATACTTTAGAAAATTCATTTTAGAGCTGTTTAATTTGTATTAAATAATATAGAATTATTTTAGACAAATTTCTAGGACATTTATAGAATAATTATAAAAGAAAAATTTTAATTAGTTAGTCATATATGGTTTATTTGATTAATTAATTAAATTAATTCTCATAAGGACAAAATTGATTTTAGTGTCATTTGATTTAGCCTAAATTATGGAAATTCATTATTTTGGGCAATATCTTGGCACATTTTGGAATAAATATTAATTTAAGTGTCATTTAAATTTTTTTCCTATTTTGAAAAAATGTTTTTAGGCAATTTGGCACATTTGAAATTTTGTGGACATTATTTTAGTGCTATTTACATTTGTTCAAATTATGAAAAATTATTGTGAGTAATTTTAGCAACAATTTTTGTTCAATTTTAGGAGAAAATTTTAATTAATTAGTCACATATAGTTTAATTAATTAATTAATTAATTTTGATTATGAATTGACTTTATTAGTGCATATATATGTTTTCAATGCACATATCATAACTAGATGTCTTGTTCTTAACATGTATAGTTAAGAAGTAACCATGGCATCCTTAACTTTGTACATGCATTCTTGGTTTGTTTTAACAAACATAGATATCACATAATGATTTGAAGATATCAATTATAATTAGGTACATAATTATAATATATCTTGACCGTAGATTAATAATTATGAATGCATGCTTAATTAGGATAGAATGGAAGTTGTATTTTTTTTTTCTAAGTAGCCCACAAATATTAGAGAACATGAATACACTCTAGTTTCATCATCTATGATATACAAATATATGGTATACTAATTTCTTTGCCCATAGAAATTTTAGTGATATAGTTTTGTGTTTGTATGACTTGCATTGACAAGCATACATTTATAAAAAATGAGATGAATGATTATGTCATATAGTGTTTATGTAAGTATGATTTAAGTTTAATCTTAAATTTGCAGCATTATCATCTCTTCAATTGTTAAAATTGTAGAAAGATCAATTTTTTTTTGTAAGGACAATTATAAAGCATGGAAGAAGGCAATCCTTCTTCATTCATAGTGACCTTGACTATGCTCTATGATAAAAAGAGCGTCCTATACTCATAATACTAACATATAAGTTAAGATAATATTATAACTACTGAGAGCGATTCAATCACCTCAGCATAATATTTATTAAATCTTATTTAAAGGCTAATTATTTTGGGTCCATGTCCAAATATAAGGAGGTCAAGGACTATTTATAAAATAAATAAAATTTAGAATTCATCAAATAATTTATTATCTAGTACACTAGCGATAAGTTAGTTTTTCATAAAGTAAATTGGCAATAAAAGTGTGCAAAAGCACATAATACAAGTGTGTGACATAACCACATAGCTTAAGTCTCTTAAAATAGAGATCTTTATTTTATTTTTGGTTGAAACGATCCTCAATTAGCTACCTCATCAATTTAGACTACTACAGATTTCTTATAAACACATATATGATAAGGTGGACAATAAAGGTTTTATTGGACATGTGTATATAAGAAAATAATAAGCTCATTATGGAAGGCAATGAGTTTCATTTAGTTACTAGCTCAAAGAAGAGGGGCCATAAAGAAAGAGGCGTTTGGGGAATGATTAACCTAAAAGGAAAGGCCTAATTGGAGAGAAAAAAAATATTATGATCTCTAGTGTATTTTAAGTCTCATTTAATTTTAACTTGTTATAAGTGAGGATTTTTCTAGTATATAATATAGCATATTAAGACATATCTTCATTGAAAGAGTCAAGGGGTTTATGAAGGATGGGTTCTTAAATCCATAAACCTTACTAACACTATTTCAAATGTCGACTATATTTAATAGTAAACAAACTAACATGTCACTTAAGGAAGCTAGAATAATTTTTGAATTGTCATAATTTATACACACTAATATTTTTTGTCTTAATTTATGCTTTACTAGTCAGAAATATTTCATTCTCTTTATTGGTGAATTCCCACACTACATGAACATTTACTTGCTTTAAGGTGTATAAAGCAAAGATAAAGAAATAATTTGGTAACTAAATTAATATAGTGAAGTTAGATAAAGGAGATGAATATTTTAATAGGTACACACATGATAGACAAACACTTATGGAGAGATGCATTCAAGACAAACATGTATATTTTGAATGGAGTTCCAAAAAAGGTTATATCTAAGACACTTTTTGAAATCTGGAAATGTTGAAACTTAATTTGAAGCTAATTTGAAGCATACACATTTTATGGTACTGTCCTGTAGATATAAAAATGTATAACCCACATTAAAGGAAGTTAAACCCTAAAACTATCACTGCATATTTTGTTGGTTATGTAAAAAAAATCTAAGAGATATAA
This sequence comes from Erythrophleum fordii, assembly GCA_032878935.1. Lineage (NCBI taxonomy): Eukaryota > Viridiplantae > Streptophyta > Magnoliopsida > Fabales > Fabaceae > Erythrophleum > Erythrophleum fordii. Next base: position 13,832,284 of record JAVQMF010000047.1, on the reverse strand, counting down.
GTTTTATTATCCTTCACATGAATCTAGAAATACCAAATTCCTTAAGAATAACAAAATTAGTGGGAGTGATCAATATCATGACACTGTCATTGAAGATAATCATATTAAGAAACAACTACTAGTTTTAATGGAACACTAATTCTACATGAGACTCATCTAGTTAGAATGAATATAAAACATAATGGAGTTCTAAAATCCTTAGTTCGTCATAATGAAAACTAGAAGCATTAATATCTAGTTCATCTTACTAAATCTTGATGAGGCACCTCATAATAAACTAGAGACACCATAAAATAGTGATAGAGGATATTCCTATTGAGAAGATTTGATACAATACCAGTAGGCATGCCCATTGGAGCACTACAAGTTCGAGAAGCCCTCATCCATCAAGAAACTCAAATCATTCAAAAGGGTATGATTCAGGTCCAAATGACTCATGAAGAGATGGCCCATGCTCAAGAGGCCCAAATTGTGCTAGTATATGTCCAAAAACTTCAAAAAGTTCAAAATAATCTCTATGTTGGACGTCGACCCAAGTTTATAGCCCACGATCCATATTTGATCAAGATCTCCTTAAAGATGCAAAAGTGGAAGTCCAAGTGGAAGCCCAATGTAGTTATACACATACAAGAGGAGTGTTAAGGCCCAATTGGAGTCTAATTACAAGAGATTAAGGATCATGTGACAACCATGTAATTTTTAATGAAGTATGAGCATCCCATGTGACAAATTAAAGAAGCTGATTAGTTTTGACTAGGATTCCTTTTGAAATTTCGTTTTTTATTATTTTATTATTTTTTTTAAACTTGGTCAAAGGGCTTATCTTGGAGATCAAGTTAAAATTAGTATCCTAATCTAATTAGGATATATTATGTATCATTTAAAATATTTCTAATCAGGTTTTAGAGTTTTACTTTAATTAGGACTCTAGAAAATTTTGCCTATAAAAGGCTTCTTATTGTACTCTATTTTACAGATGAATGAAATTGAGTATTGTTCAATTATTTGTGAGGCTTTTGCTTCTTTGTGTTCTCTGAGAGTTCACGTGACTTATCAAAGGATTGGTCTTCCTTTGTGGCGTCTTGAGGTTAGAGTTCTAAGAGACAAGTTCTCTTAGGGTCTTTCCTTTGACTAACATTCTTGTTTTCTAGCCGATCTCGGGCAAAGTGTCATCTTGTTGAAGGTTCCTAGGACAAGGTTCCTAGAGGGTCTCTCATCATTATAATTACCAATAGAAAAAGAGATGAGCACCTGTTTTGTTACCTTTACCTCCCCACTATCATTAAGCCATTGTAATTTATAAGGGGTAGGGTGCCTCAAAGTAGGCAAGTTCAGCTTTTCCACAAGTAAAGTACTAGCTACATTTGTGCAGCTACCACCATCAATAATTAAACTACAGACCTTCTTGTGGATGAAGCAACGAGTATGAAAAATATGCTCACGCTGCTCTACCTCGAGATCTTCTTTTGGTTGAATGTTGAGAGCACGTCTAGCCACAAGGGCTTCACCATTTACTGCTTCAGTTAATTCTAAATCTGAGTCATCAGTTAGGGGTGGCATCTCATCCTCCTCAGACTCACTACTAGCACTAGTCACATCACCATTCTCAAGAATAATCATAGTTCGTTTGTTAGGATATTGTGAAGTAATGTGACCAAAACCATTACATTTAAAACATCTAACCTTAGAAGAAGAAGCAGTTGGGTTAGAAGATGATAAAGGTTTTGAATCAGTTTTACCCTTAACCTGAAAGGGTTTTACCTTACTTTCCTCCTTAGACTTGAAATCAGCCTTTGGCTTGAAGGAGACTTTGGAATCCCTCCAAGAACTCGAGCTAGATGTCACTTTTAGCTTTTGTTGAGCCCTTAGTTGCTTTTCCACCTTGATAGCTCTATGTAAGAGCTCCTCCATATCCAGGTAATTGTATAAATCAACTTGGGCAGCTATTTCAGAATTTAAGCCCTCAATGAATCGGGCCATGGTTGCTTCACGGTCTTCCTCCACATTTGCCTTAATCATGGCAATCTCCATTTCTTGATAGTAATCTTCCACACTCATAGAACCTTGTTTCAGCTTTTGGAGCCTCTTATGCAATTCCCTATAATAGTAACTAGGGACAAATCGTTTGCGCATGATAGTTTTCATCTCCTGCCAATCACGAATTGGACCTTCACCGGTACGTCTTCTGGTGAGTAAGAGTTGATCCCACCAGATGCTAGCATAGTCAGTAAACTCCACTACAACAAGTTTTACTTTCTTCACCTCAGTGTAAGAGTGGCACTCGAACACATGCTCCACTCTTCTTTCCCAATCTAAGTACTGGTCGGGGTCATTTTTCTCGGGGAATGAGGGAATCTTCATCTTGATGTTTCCAATACCACCATTCTTATTGGATGATGATTGTCTACCTCTCCGAGTATGGGACTCCTCAAAGTCAGATTCAGCATCATCATCAAGTTCCATATGAGGTTGCCTCCTATGGGTCCTCCTATTGGAAGAAGACTCCACATCATCTAATCTGGCACTAAGTTTCTCAAGAGTACTTTGAACGGCTCTAATCCAGACTTTCATGTCAAAGTCACTATGCTCAGATTCTCCAGACATCCTGAAATATTAGTTTGTACAAAAACAAGCAAAGAAAGATATAGGACCTCGCAACTCACTAGCTTACGTGTTTACACTCAAAAGATGATAATTTCACTCGTGTTTAACTCTCTTTTTGGCTTTTTCTTTAATGTTAACCGTCTTGCCTTTTACCACTCAATAATTTGCTTCTTACAAGTGTTCTAAGCAAGTCAAAAGCAAATCAAATGAAAAGATCAAACTAGTGGCAATCCAAAAACTAGAATCCTAAAATATAAATTCCCAAAGAATCAAACAAAGGAGAAAAAGAGGTGTGTAACAAAAAGGGGAAAAAGAAAGGAGGAAGGGGAGGCCTGGAAGGAAGGAGAAGGAAAGAAAAAAAAAATTCTGAAAATAAGAAAATTTAAGAATAAGAAACTACTTGCAATTCAAGTTTAGAACAATTAGGAAACAATATCCTTTCTTGAATGCAAATAGGAAAGTAGATAACTTGGTAGCTACTTAATGTAATTAAATTAGAAAACAAACTCCAATTAGGAAATTGACTCCAAGCTTCCTTTTAATTTTGAATTGGCACAACTTGCAATTTTGAATTCTGCAATCTAAATTATTATTTTTTTTACTCCCTTTTTTTTCACTCTTTTTTTTTCGAATTTATTTTTTTATTTTTTTTTGGGGTATCACACTCTTTTCTCTTTTTTTCTTTTTGGAGTATCACACTCTCTTCTTTTTTTTTTTCTCTTTTTTTTTCTTTTTTTTTTTTAGGATAGAGGAACACAACAATGGAAGACAGAAGAAGATAGAAAAAGAGGAAGATGGAAAAGGTAATACTAATGGAAGGAGAGAAAGTATGAAGAATAATAAAAGGGAAAACACAAAGATATACCTTGTACTAGCGACCAAAGCTCTGATACCAAATGATGAGAGACCCTCTAGGAACCTTGTCCTAGGAACCTTCAACAAGATGACACTTTGCCCGAGATCGGCTAAAAAATAAGAATGTTGGTCAAAGGAAAGACTCTAAGAGAACTTGTCTCTTAGAACCCTAACCTCAAGATGCCACAAAGGAAGACCAATCCTTTGATAAGTTACGTGAACTCTCAGAGAACACAAAGAAGCAAAAGCCTCACAAATAATTGAATAATACTCAATTTCATTCATCTGTAAAATAGAGTACAATAAGAAGCCTTTTATAGGTAAAATTTTCTAGAGTCCTAATTAAAGTAAAACTCTAAAACCTGATTAGAAATATTTTAAATGATACCTAATATATCCTAATTAGATTAGGATACTAATTTTAACTTGATCTCCAAGATAAGCTCTTTGACCAAGTTTAAAAAAATAATAAAATAATAAAAAAAGAAATTTCAAAAGGAATCCTAGTCAAAACTAATCAGCTTCTTTAATTTGTCACATGGGATACTCATGCTTCATTAAAAATTACATGGTTGTCACATGATCCTTAATCTCTTGTAATTGGACTCCAATTGGGCCTTAGCACTCCTCTTGTATGTGTATAACTACATTGGGCTTCTACTTGGACTTCCACTTTTGCATCTTTAAGGAGATCTTGATCAAATATGGATCGTGGGTTATAAACTTGGGTCGACGTCCAACATAGAGATTATTTTGAACTCTTTGAAGTTTTTAGACATATACTAGCACAATTTGGGCCTCTTGAGCATGGGCTATCTCTTCATGAGCCATTTGGACCTGAATCATACCCTTTTGAATGATTTGAGTTTCTTGATGGATGAGGGCTTCTCGAACTTGTAGTGCTCCAATGGGCATGCCTACTGGTATTGTATCAAGATTAACCAAGGTTAGGAAACTGGCAATTCCTAGATTACTACATCATGTATCTTATAGAATTTGACTAAAACATAAATATTGATAATAATCCTATAAATTTTTCACATACAATAAGTGGTATAAATTCCAAAGTGAGGCATGATGACATGACAAATAAGATGGAATCCATTATGAACAACAATGTTTGGGACCTTATAGAGTTGTCTATTAAGGCCAAGGCAATTGGATATAAATGGGTCTTTGAGGCCAAAAAAATATTCACTAGGCATATTGAGTATTACAAGACAAGATTGGTTGCCAAAGTTTTCATATAAAATGAGAGAATTAACTACAAAGAGATATTCTCTTGTATATCAAAGAAGAATTTCTTCTATATCTTCATGGCTTTATTACCCATTATGACTTGGAATTAATAGTAGATGAATACAAAAACAACCCTTTTTAAATGTGATCTTGAGGAAGAGATATACGTGAAATAACACGAGGGATTCGTCAAATGCCAAAGAGAAATTTTGTATAAAAACCCTATTTTAGACTTAAGAAAGCCTTACAATAGTAATACTTAAAGTCTCATAATGTGATCATATTTTTTTATTTCATTGAAAATATCATGGATTAGTTTATATATCACAAGATTAGTGAGAGCAAAACCATTTATCAAGTTATAAATGTTGATGACATATTGCCGATATCTATAGTGATTTTGGAGACTACTACATAAGGTGAAATAGCTATTATTTAAGATTTATAACATGAAAATATAGGTGAGGTATCCTGTATTATAGATATAAGGGTCCATATAGAAATGAATCTTAAAGCATCTTAGGACTATCATAAGAAACTCATATTGATTAAGTGCTTGAACATTTTTTAATAAAAAGTTGTTCACTAAATGTGATCCCAATTATGAAAATAAACAAATTTGTTTATTCTTATATCAGAAATATGATCTTAAAAAGAGAATAGATATAGAATTTTCTTTCTATTTCAATAGCTAAAAACTTCATGTTTGTCTAGATATGCACAAGATTAAAATAACTTTTGTTGAAGGAATGTTGGAAAGATACCAAAGCCATTATGGCTTAGATTATTAAGTTAAAGGTTGCAATCCTTGTTATAAAATATCTTCAAGGTACAAAGGATTCCATGCTTACATTTAGGAGAATTAATGATTTAAAAGATGTTGGTTATATAGTTTTAGACCTAGAAGGATATGTTAAACTCTTAACCAAAAAAAAAAAAAGGTCAACATTACAGCTATTCTCATGCTTGCTAAATGAGTTATATCAAGAAAGAGAGTAAAAGTATTAAGCAATTATTGATTGTTGCTTCTATCATAAAAGCCTAAATTTATATCTTATTTTGAGACAAGTTCATAAGATAATTTGTTTAAAGAGTTTCATCATGGGGTTTCAAATTATGGATTCATTTTGAGCCCATAAAGAAGTACTATGAACACATAAAGAAAAATGGTCATACAACACATAAGATATAAAGATCCTTTAACTGATCGTATGCATTTAAAAGGATTAAGGATCATAGATCTCATATGAAAACTTAGACCATATCAAGTTTCCATTGGCTTGGTTGAGATATGTTTAAGTGATGAAATTGAAATTATGGCTTGCTATATATATATACATATATATATATATATATATTTGTACACAATTTTGGTGAGACAAATAGACATTTAAGTTTGGAACCAAATAGACATTTAAAATTTATTTATAAAGATTATTGCCTAATCAAGTTTAAACTGTATTGCCTATGATACACGGAAGGTAATAGTTGCTTTTAAAGAAGTTATCACTATGATTCTTGTAGTGTATTTAATTTACTTATAACATGCTATTTGACAAATCTTATTTGAGTCAAGTAGAAAAATACTAGAATATTATAAGTTTAAATTGTATTTAAAATATTTTTAAATAAGATATATATTACGACATTCCATATTTTGTTATTAGATATTTTAATATTAAAATATTTCATATTATTTCAATTTTAAGTTTTAAATATTTTGATTAGTAGCTTGAATATATGAAGTATTTTGACTAACCAATTTAGTTTTTGGGAGGTTCCCCACAAGAGAGACTCCTTTGAAAGTCATTATCATTGAGGTCTCCCAACCTATTAAAAGAAGCTTCTAACAAATTTACTTTCTCTTCTCTTCTTTTGATGTCTTAAAATAGCATATCTCAGATATTGATTTTAATGGTTTTAAGTTGTTGCATCAAACTCTTTAAACATAATTGGAGGTATCAATGATCATTTAATTTGCTTCCATTTAATATTATTTAAATTGCAATTTATATAACTGAAATTACTTAATAAGACTTACAGGGTTTTTCAGAACCCAAACAAATGGCAATTTTGAAAGCTCTAACCCATAAGTTTTCTCATGAATCTACTTGCTAATGTTACACTCATTGCCAAATCGAACAAACATAACTAGCTTCAACTTTTGTTCATCCAACCACTTAAAAATATGGTCCCATGATTTATCAATGAATTCCCTTTTTTTTTTTAAGGCCTCTCTAGGAGGAGTAAACTGTTGGTATCATTGTCTTCCCAAAAATTCATATCATCATGAAATATAATATGAATTTTTATTTAAGTAATAAAAAATTAAAACTAAAAGCTCAAAATGTACTTATAAAACCTGTCAATTTTTTAAAAATAAATCTTTGGATAAATTTACTTTGATCTTTTTGTTTTCACAATCTTTATATTTTACATTTTACAGTGAATACCTCCAAGTTCAATTAATTAATCATAAATCTGGAAAATTTAGTTGAGACATTAAATTTATCTGTATGTGATAGGTAAGTGATGAAAACAAATTTTTACAGTGGTAATGAAATAATGGAAAATTTCGCATTATTTTCCAATTTTTTAAGATTGAAAAGATATAATAGAAAATAATATATACATATATATATATATATATATATATATATATATATATATATATATATATATATATATATATATATATATATATATATATATATTAACAAAAATAGGGAAAATAGATTGTGGTCCCAAATGAATTTTTTGATCCTCAAAATATATTTAATATTCCTTATTAGATCTGAAAGTATTTTTTATTTTAAATAAATTCATAAATTTTCAAAATATTTCAAATAAATCCCAGACCTCACTCCATTACCCCCACCGTTAAGTATGATATGGCATACTGAGACAGCTTTGTTTATAATATTTCATATTAGGGAATTTAGCGATAGTATTCTTCAAAGGTCATTACACCCCCAAAAAAATTATTTAGCGGCAATTAATTGACAATTAAACCTTTGCTCTTAATAAAAAGCTTTCAAAATTGAAATATTAATGACAACTATTTATTAACCACTAATAAATATATGCATACTAAAAATTAAGACCAATAAAAATAAGCCAAAACTCATGTCCCCCCCTATATTCTTAAAGCCCGCAAAAAATACTTTCCTCCAATTTCTCCCTCTTTCCCTAAGCACCCTGCTTGTGCAGGGAAAGAAACGCTGCTCTGCGTGGTCATTACCGGTGTGTGATTCGTTCCCCTTGGTTTTCATAAAATGAATACGGATATTGAAATGATATGGCTAGTGATTTATCAAATGCAATTTTTTCAAAGATATTGCACTATAATCTGGTCCATTTTACTGCTTTCATCGGTTATACTTCAAGTTACCTTCACAAATATGGATATAACAAGATATAAAGTCAAATGTTAAAGACATATTTTTTAGGAATAATTATATTTAAGGACTCAGAAATGAAAATATTTATTTTTAAAGACTTATTACTATTAGATTTAACTATATATTACTAAAATAAGTGGTAATCATCCTAAAACAAGTAATAACAGATCTTTAAAAATAAACATTTTTACTTTTGGATCATTTGTTATAATTCTCCCTATTTTTTATTTTACAAGCCTCTTATATGAGAAGTTTTAATTTTAAAGATTAAAGTTATAACTTTAAGAGTTAAATGAATATATTTATGCCTTTAATATGAAAAGATCTTTTGGGTTCATTTTTTATAAAGTAAATATAATTACGTTTAATTACTTAGTATATAAATAGATTATCATAGATAGATAAGAAAAGTGTTTTACAAACTTAAAAAAATATTATTTTCAAATTATAAAAGGGTTAATCAAGAAATTCATAAATGGTTCATTATTGTCATCAATTTTTTAACAATTACGTGTGAAAGGAAATATTTCTTTAAAGAGAGCAATCCGATCATTTCTTAGGACAGTCTATCATGTGGTGATTTGGGTTATATTTAACATCGTTTTCTGACAAAAAATTTGTCATCCACCACCTCTATTAATTCTTAACCATCCAAGGTGAAGGATTGCTATGTTGCTCTCTCTTCCTTAGTAACTCCCTGTGTTTTGGAAAAAGTGAGGATCCAGAAATTAATTCCAGACACGTGAAAAAAAAAATTATTGTTTATTACCGGCAAGAACATAAGCAGACAGTGAAGACCTGTTATGGCTCTATTCCACAAAAAGAGAGAGAAAGAAATAAGGTTAAATTTGTTGAAGATATGGTATTCTTTTCTTTTTGGTTACTTTTATAATGGAATTTTAGACGTATAGAATTCATTCACTCAATCATTCATAGGCCCTGCACTCTGTTTGAGTGAATTTCAGCACTCTTTTATAGTTGTGTTTTTGATATAATTACAGGTCAAGAATGCTGTTGCATGAGGGATTTTTCTTACTTTGGGACGTTAGTGGAGTTTTTCTTCAGGAATTTTAACAGTAATGGCAATGGCGTTATCATACAGCCTTTTTAGGAGAGCTTCATTTTGTGCATGAAAGAAAGAGAAACAGAAATATTCAACCCCTATTTAGATTCCATTCCTTTGTTATCGAGATGAGTTTGACATATGATAAGATAAAAGGAAGGTTTAACCATAATTTTGGTCTTTTAACTTATATATACCGGTTCTAATTTATTTATTTATTTTTTAATTTAGTTTCTTAATTACATACTGTTTCTTTGTCGCGTATGGATTCCTGTGCATCCTAAAGAACCAGAAGAAAATATGACCATCTATAAAATGGGAAATCGTCAATTGAGCGTGGAGGACTTTTAAATGATACTTGCGCTCTATAAGAAAAAATTTAGATATAATTTTTATATTTTTATTATCAAAATATAATAAATATATGATATTTATCGTACAAATATATAATTTTTACAAATAAATAATATTATATGATTAAATATTTTTTAAAAAATTTTACATTTATATTATGATATACTTATATATATATATATATATATATATATGTATGTATGTATTGGAGAATTTAATTTTTTTTTAAAAAATTATATCTAACTCTACTCCTTATTCCATTGCATTTCAGAAAGGAAATTTCTCTTCTCTTCAATGCTTTTACCCTTCAATTGAGACCTTGTGGCTCTTCAATCTCAGCCACGCCACTAGGTACATTTAGGATGCCAAAAGCATGTTTTGACATGAACTTTTTGAGTTATTTGAGAATTGAAAATTTTTTAGTGTATATACTAAGTCAATTTTAAGACCAATCTTAATAATTCCATTAGAAACATAGACAACTCGACAAGTATGCATAAAAGCATCTCCATATATTATAATAAGGGGCTATTTAAAATTGAACATTTCTCAACCGACTAATGTAGCTTAATTATTCTATCAGTATGCTCACAAAGTATATATGGTACATCATAAGGCCTAATATAACTACAACAGCTACTACACATCCCAACCCACTCATGTAGCTGCAAACAAAAGTCCAGAAGCATGCTATCCATGAGCTTGCTAATTGGAAAAATTATATCAACATAAAAAAAGAAGTAAATCACACAAACTTAGTGAAGTATATAAACAAAGTAGACAAGATGAGAAACAAGAATACACACAACAATCTATTTTACAAAATATCTCTTCAAGAAGCATAACTTTCAAATCATTGAGTACTAATGTTTAAAATAAAATAAAATAAGCTTAAAGATGAAGTTTTCAAGATATTTTAATTTCTCAAGCTAAGCATCTAACAGAATACTTTGATAAAAGTATGAAGTCATTTTTATGGAAGATTTCACAAGAATGAACCAAAAATATCCCTATGTATGATCTCTTTAGGAATAATTACACCTTATTGGCAGTTTCTTGCCTTTCGTGGGCCACTACCCTTCATTGGCAGCCCCTGTTCATATCAAATCCCTTTCATGGAGTGAATGAATTTTGTTCTTTTGCTGCAACTTTGTTTGCTTATTTATGACTTCTAGTTTAGACTTTATTGTTTGATTGGTAATAGTAGGTAATCCTTTAAAGCATTTTACGTAGCAGTGTCATATGTAGTTGTAAATGATCGTACGTATCCATCGGTACTAAGCCGATTAAGATAATAATGGAATTTAGAATTTGCCGTTGTTGAATTTGTGAGTCCCTGCAGTAGGGAATTAAATTCTGCATCCAGACAGAGAGATTCCCCCCCCCCCCCCTTTTTCTCTAATTGCGCTCATGTTAAATTGGTGTATGATTTTCTTATCTATTCAAACATATTGCATGCTGTGTCTTTTTTTTTTTTCTTTTTTGGCCCCAATTATCACTATAAAACATGGAATGGAGCATTAATAGCCTAGGGATCTAATATCTAATTACATCTATTCTTTGCCAATGATTAGTGAGATGCAGCTTATATGCAAATAGCCTAGGACTCAGACACGAGTATCCGCTTTTGAATTATAATGTTAATTGTTTTATGACATTAATATATCGAATAGAGTTTTCATTATTTTCTTTTCTTTTTGCTTTCTTTTATAATGGAGTTTTAATAATATATAATAAACTAGATTTAGATGTAGAATTTATTGCGTGTAAAAGCTTCTTTAAAAAAATTAATTACATGAGAGCTATAAAAACAATACATTTATTTGCAAAAACTATAATGTTATTATTGAAAAATTATATACTTATTATATTTTAATTTAAAAAAAAATCTGATAACAAATATATAAAAAATTGTATATAAATATTTTCGATATAAATTTCATTCACCCAAGCATTCATAGGCCCTACACTCTGAGTGACTCTCAGCGCTAGCTCTTTAATAGTTGTATTTTATGTATAAATCAATGGTCGAGAATGCTACTGTTCTCACACAACTTGACAAACTCCTAGTACTAATTTCTCACTAATGAATAGGTTAACTTTCTAATAATTAACTTGGTATGTTGGTGGAGTTTGTTTCATGCATTTTAACAGTAACGGCGGTGGTGTTATTGTACTAGTGCCTCTGCAGGAGAGAAGTTATTCCACTTCTTAAGCAGAGAGGGCTTTGAAAGGTGAGTTGCATTTTGTACATGAAAGAAATAGAAACAAAAGCTTTCAAACCCTATTGAGATTCTATTCACTTGTTTCTGATGGTTATTGTAGATAAAGATCGAGAAGAGTTTGAAATACAATAGGATAAAAGAAGGTTTTAACTATCATTTCAACCCCTTAATTTATTTATTCGAATTTGGTCTCCTTTTTTTAATTTAATTTTTTAATTTTTAATTAGTATCATATTCATTCATCCTTTAACTTTATTTACATTTTTAAAATTATACCTTAATTTTTTTTATTGTTAAAAAAAGTTCTTTAATAGATGTAACGGAAAATGACTAATATAGCACAAATTAAAAATTAAAGAATCAAATTAGAATTAATTAATTAATTAAGAAACCAAAATGATAATAAATCTTGATAAAAAGGCCCTCTTTTGACTCTGCTGTTGAGTAATAAGTCAAGAAATAGCAATTGTTAACTTTAGGATTGCTTTATGAGAATAGCTATTACCAATCAATCATAAAGCATATAGGCATTCAAGATCTATTACATTCCAAGGCATCAAGATGACAATACTCAAAACTCAAAAGAATGGGTAGAAGAAATTAATTGGGGACATGATACACGCATGCTTTGAAATACTGAAAATATAGAAGGAAAAAGAAAAAGAATTCTCTAAAAGGTCAAAAATAATTGAAAAATTTATTAAAACAATAAATTAAAAAGAATACATCTTGAAGAAATTTTTTGAATTGGTTTTCCATTTCAATAAAGAATATAATTGACAAGTTTAAGTTTTGGATTATTCCTTCCTTGCAAAAGAAAAAGGTTTTACTAAATTTATAGGTTATGTTATTCCATATATATCACTGATCAAACAAAAACAAATTACATTTTTCTAGTAGATTTGATAATTTTATATAAATTGATTCTTATAGTTTACATTAATTTTTAATTTGATCCTTGTAATTTATTATTTTAAAACAAATCCATATAATTGTAAACTATTTTAAGGTTAGTCTCTATATATGTTTTACAAATATTAAACTCTTACTCTTTACAAGTCTCACATGGTTGAACGATGTCAGAAATTTATTGAGGTGGCATAATAACATGAAGAGTTGACATGACACCGGGACAAGAGATTCAAAACGCATAGCGGCAAGGCTCCGTGCTCAGCAAAATGCGCAGAACACAGGGACAAAGCTTGACGCTCCAATATCAAGAGCAGATATGGCAAGTTCGAGCGAAGGAAACCCCATGTGAATATCGGCACCATTGGCCATGTCGACCACGGCAAAACCAATCTAACTGCTGCTCCCACAGTCCCACCATGGCCTTGGGAAACAGTGCCCACAAGAAGTATGACGAAATGGACGCCACCCCAGACGAGCGAGCTCAGGGAATCACCATTTATACTACCACCGTCGAGTACGAGACTGAGAATCGCCATTATGCCCACGCAGACTGTTCCGCCGCAGACTAGGGAGAGGAGAATATCCTTTTCGCTAAGCGAGTGTTCCAAATATGCTTTTGTTTCTAAATAAACAAGACCAGGTTGATGAAGAGGAGCTCCTGCAGCTTGTGGAATTTGGAAATGGAGGTTCGTGAACTTCTTTCGCCTTATGAACTCCCCAGTGATGATGTCCCCATTATTTCTGGTTCTGCGCTTCTAGCGTCAAACTGATCTTCCCTTCTTGCTTACATTGAAGACGTGTCTTCAATCACAGGCCGTGGGACTGTGGCCACAGGCCGTGTTGAGAGAAGTACTGAAGGTTGGAGATACTGTAGATATTGTTGGTGTATGGGATTGGGAGCTAGAAACACAACCGTGAATGGGGTAGAAATGTTTAGAAAATTCTTGATGAGGCCATGGCCGAGGATAACGTGGGGTTCGCTGTGCGTGGAGCCTTGCTGCTGTCCGTTTTGAATCCCTTGTCCAAGTGTCATGCCATGTCCTGGGTAGAAGCTTATGTGGTAGCGAACCCTACATGCCGTTATGTTACTTTTAACAAATTTCTAATATCATTAAACCATGTGACACCTGTAAAAAGTAGGAGTTTAATATCTATAAAGTATAAAAACTAACTCTGAAACAATTTAAAATTATAGAAACTTATTTAAAAAATTAAATTTGAAGAATTAAATTGAAAATTGATATAACTATAAAGATTAAATGATCAATTTTTTCTAATTTTATTGATTCCGTGAGTACTTTTTGAACCGAGAATCAAATTAAAAAAGTTAATCCTATAATTTACTCTTAAATTTGTTGTTTGTATTTTGGGTTCAAAAAAGAAAGCAAATCGCAGACGCTTAAAGTGGTGGCAGTCTATATATAATGTTAGGCTTACAAAGTTTAAGGTTTTCAGTGTATTAACTAACACACAAGCAACATGTAGTTAATGGATTGAAAATTTTAAGGAAAAATTTTAATTAGAGACCTTAAGTTTTAAAAACAATATTTTTAAAAATATCTTACTATAATTTTAAGAAGATATAATTGTAACTTTCAGATTAAATTGTAAAAAAATGTAAAAAAAAAAAAAAACCTTTAATTGTCAATTTTGTTAATATAAGTTCTTTAACTAGATTTTTTCCTAATTTCAATGTACTGTATGGAAAATTTCAACATGAAGGATATCTCTTTCTCTCTTTCCTTTCCCAGAGATCTCCCCATATGTGTCGCAAGCAACACATAATAACTCATGAAAATAAGTGACGCTACTTTGGAAATTCCTTTTTGAGTAATTTAATAAAAAGTTTCACTTTTCAACAGATTAATAACAGGAAATATAATATAAATTTTTATTTAAGTAATAAAAAATTTAAAACGAGAATCCCAAAAATGTACTAAAAAATGAGTCACTTTTTAAAATATAAAACTGTGGATAAAATTACTTTTCTCTTTTTGTTTTCGCAATCTTTATAATTTACATTTTACAGTGAATACCTCCAACTTCAATTAATTAATCATAAACGAGCAAAATTTAGTTGAGACATTAAATTTATCAATATGACAATTTTATATAGTGGTAATGAGCTAATGAAAATTTTTGCATCATTTTCCAATTTTTTAAATTGAAAATATATAACAAAAATAAAAAAAAAATATTAACAAAAATAAGTAAAAATAGATAGTGGTCCCAAATAAATTATCCTAAAAGTAAATTTAATATTTCATATTAATTCTAAAATTATTTTTTATTTCAAATAAATTCATAAATTTTAAAGATATTTTAAATAAATTCCAGACCCAACTCCATTACCCTCACTGTTAAATAAAAAAATATAATTTGTTGAGGCAGCTTTATTTATAATATTTTATATTAGGGTAATTGGTAATAGTACTCTTCAAAGGTACAGGTTGTTAAGGCTTGTTAGGCTTTTTTTTTTTTCAGTTATTTGTTACGAGCTCATATGGAATAAATTTGGGATTGGTTTTGGAGATATAAGCAAGTATATTACACACCTTACTGGATTAACTTTTTGGAGGGGGAGAGTAATGACCCCATAACAAGTGGTATTAGAATGTGCCCCACAGTCGCTATTAAAATAGATGTGCCTAACTTTACCGTAGATAAAATGATAAGTTATTCATGACAAAAACATCACAGATTGGATGAATGAATATATTATAAGTTCACATCAAATAAATTTAAAGTTGGTTTTGAACATATAAGTAGGTGCGCTGCATAACCCACTAAGTTGACCTTTTAAGAAAAGAGTAATGCCTTGTGACGTATTGCACTATTTTTTTTCTTGGGGAATGTTATGGTTTTATTGGTTCTTTTTTACACTCTTCTTCCTCCTATAGTCCGTCATTTTCATTCATCATTGAGTGGAAATACTTGTGTGGTTTCTGCTTGTGCAGTTTTAGGGTTGTCTGACAGTGGGGTTGCACTGATATTATGGGAATGTGTGTTTTTGTGTATTTTACAGCCATTTTGGTTTGTGTTTGGGCAGTGGGTGATGGATGTGGTCCTCCACTGCATGTGCTCTGTTTTTACGGCCTTTAGGTGTTAAAAGTAGCGTTTTCCTTTTAGGGATGCAAAGATCCCATTCAGTGGCTTAAAAATAGTTAGTTGTTTACCATGTTCTGACTACATTACATGCATTTTAATTACCCAGACTTCGTTTAATTTATTGGTTTGTTATTCACTTTGCTGATGAGCATGAGCCACGAAAATGGCAAAGTTGACTACTGAGATAACTGTGATCTGGATACTGGAGTTTTCTTGAGTTGAAAGACGGCCTCTCTAAGTTGAGGCGCAAGGGCAACTATGAAGATCAACATAGCGTCATGGAGTTATGCCACCACTAGGATATATAAAATGAAGACAACACCTGGAAAGCAAACTAAGGTAATATACCATTGTATTATTTTGTTCAGCACCACTGTTCTGCATTAGCTGCTAACATTCCCTCATTCTAGGCCTCTGCTGCATACTTGAACTGCAGCACCATTTGGAAAGGGAGCACCAACTGTGTGTAGGTTTCAACTAGGGAACTTGCTTTGTAGTGGACATATTTTAGATATATAGTAGGCATATTTTGTAAGGCTTTGGTACAGCTTTAAATAAGGAACTTGCTGGACATTTTTTGTGTAGGAGACATATTTTGGATAGGGAATATTTTGAATTGGTTTATATATTTTGTAAAGCTTTGGTACAACTTTGATTAAGGAGTAATCTATGTAGGGAATGTATGTAATTGAATTTCACAAAATAGGTATGGATATTGCAATGATATGGCTAGCGATTTATCAATTGCAAGTTTTGCAAACATATTACACTATAACCTGGTCCTTCGTACCATCTTTCTTCGGCTGTACTTTTCAAGTTTCCTTCACAAATATGGATGTAACAAGATATATAGAGCCAAAAGTATGATATAATTTACAATTTTAAAAGTTATGTATGTTCATGATATATATGTATTTATAATTATTAATGAATAAAATATAAGCATAAATATTCATTGGTTTATTTAATGAATGAAATATATATTGAATGTATCTCCTTATGATATAGACCTTTTATATGAAAGATTATAATTCCAATGGTTAAAGACATATTTTTATGATATAAACCTTTTATATAAAATGTTATAACTCTAAGAGTTAAAGATATATCTTTATGATATAAATTTAATATGAAAGGTTATGACTTTAATGAGTTAAATACATATATTTATGTTTTTTATATAAAAGTACTTTTTGGCTTCGTTTTTCAAAATAAAAATATAATAAGGCTCCCCTACTATGTATAAAAACACTACTCAAATATATATATATATATATATATATATATATATATATATATATATATATATAGCAATGGCATTTTAGTCACAATTATAAAAACTATCAATAAAATATGTTCTAATAATAATTAGAGGAATTATGGTTAGGATATCAGGCCTAACAATAGTTAGGCCCAAACCATTGCTAAGCCATATTTAGGCCTAACAGTGGCTAAGGCTAACCACTGTTAAGCCACATTGGTTATTAAAACTTTATCCCTACCTTTTCCCATCATTTTCCTTTCCGTGCATTGCCCTTTGCCCTTAAGCATATTAACACCCCCTGCCCAATTGAATTTGCAACTTCCCTTCCTAAGTCGTAATGTTTGGTCAATAGCTACCATCACCACATTATCATTGTTCATCCATTGGCCATTGTCTGGGATCGCTCCCACGTTGTCGAAGTTAAGCATTTTCTCTCTTTACTTCTAATAGAGGTTGCTCAACTCAGGTTTAGGACTTATGCTTTCTTTCTTTGCTTTTCTTCCTTTCTTCATTCATACTAATAGGGGCCCTTTTTTTGGCTGTTGGTGTTTGATTAGATATTAAGATATCATGTCACAAGAAGCTATTCAGTAATTGATACATATCATGCATATACCAATTTTCATTAAAAATGATTTTAACATCTAACTTAATTCATATCATGAATATTGGATTTGAATGTGAGAGCATAGTCCTCATTATAAGTTTTGTTGGGAGATTGATGGGCAAGGACTATCTCTTTAGTATGTGTCCATGCCTCGCTTTGCATTATTATTCATAAGTCGTTTTACCTTCCACTTACAACATAGAAAAAATTTGCACTACACAAGTTCACCACGTTGTTATACTATAATGTACATGTAAGTATACATATTACACAAGTAATATAATGATAAATAAAGTATCTTTCACACAAAGACTTGTAAATAAGATAATTATTAAGTACTAAAATTATGTATTTTAATCTAAATCAAGCTAACAATAAAAGGAATAGAAAATTAAACTAAATTAAAGATATAAAAATAACAAAATAAAAGAAAACAACATTCTGGACTAAGTTGGAAAGTAAAAAATTAGGATTATGATCCCCCTTAACATTTTATAAGAAACTAATCAACCTCTCTCTATATTACTTTTAACAAAAATCTTTACTGATCTATGACTATAACTTACTCATAAGTATCTTTCGAATTATCTATAGCTTTTCCTTAACTAATCCATACTTCCATATGCAATTAATCAAAAGAAATAATTAAGAATAGGTCCTAACATGCCTTTGTGAGGCTGGAAAGCATATTCATATCCTAAAAACTAATCAATCCACTCAACATTACAGGTTTCATGAATTCATACTACTCAATCCATGGTCTAGTTATAAAACTTCCTTTCCAAGTTCATTAAGTTGCCTAAATCATCTAATGGGTTTCAGAGACTTAAAAGTATGAAGAACAAAGGTTGTATAAGTAAATCATACCATTAATTGCAAGTAAAAAAGGTACTGTCAACCTACTACATGCTAGGGTTTGTTATAATCCTATATTAAGATGTTTAACTCATAAATACAATATAATCCAACAATAAAATTAGAAGAAACAACAAAAACATCAATGACTACAAAGAAAAGAGAAGTTATAAAAAAAGCTAGGAGATAATCTTTGCTTCTCTTCAACCTAAAGCTCTCTTCCACTCCCAAGATGCTTCTCAAACCTCCAAACAGCCCAGAATGATGGCCAAACATAAATGGATTAGATATAAATTACAAAACCTACCAAAACTGGAGTAAAAACAATAGCATTTCAACTTTAAGTGAAAGGCACTGCAACTTGGCATTCTGAAGCCCTAACTTTGTGGCTCTCTAGATAATCCCTAAATCTTTTTTGGGGGGTGTAAAGTCATGAATTCATACCATCTTTCTCTAAAACTCTCATTTTAAAGTTTCTTGACTCCAAATTTTTAGGGTTCCTGCTCCATAATGACTGCTGCTCAATTTTTCTTGTATTTACAACCTATAGAAATAGCCAAGATATGAGCAATTCACAATTTGATCAAAATTAAGCCAAAATTTGTCATTTATAGTGTAAAAACTTAAGCATGGAATTATATATCTTATCTATGCACGTTTTTCCTATAGTTAGTCATATTTACCTTAATATTAGAACACTAAGCACCTATTTTTTAGTAGAAAATGTGTAAAATAACATAAATATATAGGAATTAACACATGTATTTCTTTTGACACATCTCTAAATTTGTTTTACTTTATTACTTTCCCAAGTCAACATTCTTTATCATAGTAAATGCAAAAGCTTTTTTTTCCCTCCTATTCATTTTTGTTTTGGTGTATAGATAATAATATATCGTACATAAATTGAAGATATATCCATTTTCATAGAAGATGAACTTGGAATTTCCTATGATCCTAAGGTTATTGATATAATATGGCCTTCCAATTTGGCAAGTTTTCCAAGTTTTCATAGAAGTGGAAATATAAGAGACCATGTAGCTAGGCTTCATATGGAAGACCAATGGTCAAAGTAAACACATATTAATAGCAATTTACTTTACATTTTGTAAATAAATTGGAAATATAATTAAGTATATGGAGTCTTTTCTCTAACTTGATGATTAATTGACCACCTACCAAAAATCTAATAAAGCACATGTTAAATATTTATATTTCAACACTCCCCCTTAAGTTAGAGTATATAAATCATATGTACCAAACTTGTTAAAATTGTCAGAGATATGTGGTCCCTTTGATACTTTAGTGACAATGTCAATTAATTGATCATTGGAGTTGACATGATTAGTAATAAAAGTCCCATATAATATCTTCTCTCTAATAAAATGATAGTCAACTTCAATATGTTTGGTTCTCTTATGAAATACATAATTAGATGCAATATGTAAAGCAGTTTGATTATCACAAATTAATGTTATTTTGCTTGAATCTCCATATTGGAGTTCTTGAAGAAATTGTTTCACCCACACTAATTTACATGTTGCCAATGTTATGGCATGGTATTCTACTTTGACACTGGATCAAGCCACAACATCTTGTTTATTACTTTTCCAAGACACAAGATTTCCCCTAATAAAAATACAATAACCTATAGTAGATCATCAATCTATAAGAGATCTTGCCCAATCTACAACCACATATCCAACCAAATAGGAATATCTATGATCCTCATATCATAAGCCTTTCCCAAGAACTCTTTTGATATACTTGAGAATGCATATTGCTGTATCCCAATAGCTAGTGCATGGTGACTATAAGAATTGGCTTACAACAATCATAACAAAAGGATATATCTAGTTGAGTAATAGTAAGATAATTCAATTTTCCAACTAGTCACTAATATCTACCTAGGTCTATCAAAGACTTCCCCTATTCTGGTATAAGTTTAATATTAGGATCCGTAGGAGTATCGACTAGGCAACAATCTAACATGCTAGTTTCTTCAAGAATATCAATTGCATACTTTCTTTAGAAGATTACTATCCCAACACTTGATTAAGTTATTTTGATGCCCAAAAAGTATTTCAATTTGCCTAAATCCTTGGTTTAAAAATGATTAAAAAGGTGCCATTTAAGCTAAGAGATTCCGTCTTGATCATTGTCGATGATAACGATATCAAGCTCGATGCAGGTAAAATAAAGAGTGATCAGCTTCACTTTTAATCATCCTAAATTGTTGGACACCACTGCTAAATTGTGCAAGCCAAGCTCGTGGTGATTGTTTGAACCCATAAATAAAATGATTTTAACTTATTGACTAATCTAAACTCCCCTTAAGCAACAAACCTAGGTGGTTGTTCCATGTAGACTTTCTCCTCAAGACTAGCATGAAGAAAGGCATTCTTAATGTCAAGCTGATAAAGGGAACAGTGCTAAATAGCAACAATAGATAAAACCACATAGATGGAAGCAATCTTGGCCACCGAGAAGAAAGTGTCACTATAATCCAAGCCAAAAATGTGAGTGTAGCTTCTAGCTACAAGGCGTGCCTTAAAACGATCAATAATACTATCAGGGCTAACTTGAACAATGTAAACCCACTTATAATCAATTACAAATTTATCAGGTGATAAGTATACAAGTTTCTATGTGTCATTTGACTACATTGCTTTCATTTCCTCAACCATTGCCTACCTTTACCCAAGATGAAAGAGAGCCTCCTGAGTAGTCTGTGGAATGGAAATAGAGGACAAAGAGGATACAAAAGCATAGTAAGGTAATGACAAACAATGGTAACTCAAAAAATTATAAATAGGATTAGGATTATGAAAAGAACAAATACCTTTACGAAGAATAATAGGAAAACTATCATCAAGAGCCAAGTCCAGTGTAGGAGTAGGCATTTGAACTGTGCATGAATCAGCAAGGACATTGACAGACTTTGTAGGAGTGATAGGTGGAGTTAGTGTGAAGGAGACAATAGAATCAATAATAAAGTCAACCCATGAAAGAGGACTAGGAACAAAGGATTGGATAAGAAGGACATCAATGATAGTGGGAGAATCATAAGAATAGGTCAACGAATAAAAAGGTGTATACTAAAAAATGGTAACATCAGCTATTAGTGATTAGTGTCAAGAGGATAATATCAATACCCCTTTTGGAGATGAGAGTAATCCAAGAAAACACACTTCAAGGATTTAGCAAATAGTATATCACGTCCCAGAGTCAAAATGTAGACAAAGCAAGTACAACTAAACGCACAAGAAGGAAGATGATACAAAGGTTCAGCAGGGAATAGAATAGAATAAGGGACTCAATCTTGTAATATAGAAGGAGGCATCTAATTGATCAAGTAACATGCAGTGAGAACAGCATTCCTCTAAAAGCAAGAAGGAATATGGTAATGAAGCAATAAAATGCAAACTGTTTCAATGAGATAGTGATTTTTGTACTCTACTACTCCATTTTATTGAGCAGTATAGGCACAAGATGATTGATGAAGTATGCCTTCTAAAATTATGAAATTGTTTTTTAAAAAAAAGTAAAGAAATATTCACATACATTATCATTAGGAAAATTTTTAATAAAAATGCCAAATTGATTACACCTCTTATTGCAAAATTGTTGAAAAATATGGAATACTTCAAAATAACTTTTCACTAAAAATAACCAAGTACAATGAGAATAATCATTAATAAAAGTGCCAAAATATTGAAAGCCCAAAGTGAAACAAGTATAACTTGGTCCCCAAATATCAAGTGGACAAGGAGAAAAGAGAGATAACTTTAGTATTATTACTTTTAGAAAAACTCACAATTTAAACTAATAAGGGTAAGAACCATGAATAATTTATCTCACTGGCGTTCTTCTTCTTGCGCATAAGTGGATATAGGGAGCAATTCATTGAATTCCTATTTCATAGACTCAATCCTTTCTATATAAATATTCATATCTATATCCAATTACTTCAACCTAATCATTTTAGTGACAAAAGCATGAATATATTGAATGTCATTAATATATGTAGATTCAGTTTTTTGCCAAAAGGTAAAACAAGTCTTATAATTATAAAAAATATGCCATAACTTATGGTCAACCAAATGCCATAATAGATCACAAAGTTGATGATCTATTTTCTCTTAAATTGGTCGATCTAAAGCTATAATATCATTAACTTGTTTCACTAAATAATTCCCACAGCCTTAGCCAAGGAACGAAATTTTAATAGAGGCTACCCAAGTAATATAATTATAGTTGTCTAGCTTCTAAGGGGCAATAATGGGATTTCTTGATAATGCTGTTAGAAAAGTACTTATATTTAGGGCTAAAGAGGCTAAAACAACATCAAACATACCGTATTTGAATTAAAAGGAGCTTTAGAATGTGACAAAAAGAAATAACAGTGAGGGACAACTATAAAAACTTAAGATATAATGAAAGACGGCCCTAAACACTTTAAATAAGATCCAATCATAGAACGTGAAGGACTAGGTTGAAGGGAGAAGAGACCAGTGATGAGTTTTGGATGGACGGTGGCCAGAGTAGTGGTTGCACATGCTATCATATGCCATCATGCTCTAGGGAGAAGGGCGAAGCTACTTAACTAGAGTATAGGGGCAGGTGTGGCTTCGTCAAGTGGTCCAGCAGCAGGCATCGACCAATCAACAACATCTAAGAAGATTGGTAGGGCACGTGTGTCAAAATCTGATCCAGTCATTGGTAGGGAATGAGCTAATCGGAGAACAGTTCTGATACCGTATAAAGAGAGAGAAAATAGAAAACTGTTAAGGGCAAAGAGTAGTTAGTAAGTTTGACTTATATAGTATCTTGTATTTAGAAGGGGACATATAAGACAAGATATTAAAGACAATTAAATATAGAATATTATCCTAATTATAGAATATCAGAATATATTGTTCTATTAATTACAAAATTATAACCGAGCAAAAATATAATAAAGTACATGTTAAATATTTAGATTTCAAAAATTCATACCATGATATTTAAGCACCTGCAAATTAATAGAAATATATAAATTATTGTAATGTTTTAAAATAATTATTATAAAAAAATTAATGCCTTTCGTTTTTTTTTTCCCTATGATTTTTGTATAACCATCTAGATTTTAAAATTGAGATTAGAAATATAGAATTCAAGGTTTTGAAGCTGGCGTAGACACAGATATATAGACAAAAATTTAACGGTGTTCAAAATGATCAAAACTGATTCTATCTACGTCTAATCCAATCAAAATTGATCTTCTAATGGACTTAATTAGATGTAATTTTTACAAAATCGATATAATTAGTTTTATCGTTGGATATCCATTTTATGACTTCAATTCTTTGTTGCAGCTTCAAATTCTCTTTACTGACGATATAAACAATAGTACCATCCTTGCAGAAGTAGTTATTAATGTGAACGTATGATGGAAAGTAATGCTGAGGCTTCAAGAGTATACGGTGACTCAGGACATACTTAACTTAATGAAATAACTTTATTTTATAATTCGATAAAAAAATATATTTAAAACTTTTTTCTTTTATAGCTTGTGAACCTTCTGTAGATATGAAAGTTCCTTAACTTTCTACCAATATTTATAAAATAAACGAAATAGGAAGGGGAGAGAGAAAAAACAAACTTGAGAAGGGTGTGAAATACCGTTATACTTGGTTTTATGCTTGTAGAAGCTAGATATGATATCCAAATATGGGTCAAAGTTATGCTGAAATGTTGCATTATAGATTTTACCCACTAACAGTGGAGTTGGAAGAAGTACCTTTGGTAAATTGTTCCGAGTTAAGTAAAGAAGATAGTGGAATCTGCTTTTATTTTCTGCTTGGTGGTATCTTTTGTGCGTTATAATGTTGAGATTAAGACAGCACATAACACAATGGCATTTCAATTATATTAGTATTGAGTTTCAAACTTTTATACCCTGTCTAATAATGCGATTAAACATTGTTTAGTTATGAGCCCATTTGAGTATGGAGATAATTGAGTCCTTCAATGGGATAGATGGTGTTTAGTTCGGCTTCGGTATATCCTTTGGTTATCTTTTTTTCCCACTTATCTTACTTTTTATCATCTGAGACATAGTGTTAAGATTCTTAGTCTATACTTTGCCATACCCTCATTTTCTCTAATTCCAATCCCATATTCTCATATTACTTAGAAAATAAATCTTGCCTGTTAGGCTTGCTCTTAATTAAGTAACTTTTCATTGTTGCCTTTGGTGTGGAACCTTTTTTGGTTTTATTGTCTGTCGTTTCGGTAAAAGTAAAGCATGCTTTTTAGGCTTGCACTTTTATTGGCATTGAATTGTCGTCTTTGATGTAGGACCCATGGTTTTATGAGTTGCATATTAGTTCTGTCTTGCAAGCGAAATGCCGTTCTCTGTTAGGTGTCTTCACTTGCAATGTACTAAGTAATTTCAATTATCGAATTGAAGAATAAAGTTGTAATTTAGATCCTATAAAATGTAAAGTATGAAATATGTAAAATGTCTCGAAAATAAAAGAGAAAAAATGACACAAAAAGTAAAAATGTGTATGAGATTCATTTTTTCTATTTTCATCCGCTTATTATTTTCTCTCTATCTCTCTCTTTTTTTTTAGATACTTTACAAGTTTCAGACTCAAAAGATTCAAACTCACAAAGCTAGTATTTTTAACTTATTGTTTTCAAGACAGCTCTCATAATCAATGTGTTGCATTTATAAAATATTTAGAGAGAAATTTTGAATAAAATACTTTGTCTATTCCTAAATTAAAAAATAATAATTATGTCTATTTAATATTCAGGTAGTATAACTTTATATATATATATATATATTTATGTATGTAAATTACAGTAAAATAAATAAAAAAATTTGCATTTTTATCATTAGTTAAAATGATTTTTTTTAATTTAATTACTAAATTGATCTTTTTAAAACTTGGTCCAGTTAAAGGGATAGGTAGTATAGCTTGATATATAAATGTAAATTAATCTTTTTTGGTGAGTTTAAGGAAAAAATTTTGGTGTTTTAGTGATTTTTTTTTTGTCAACATTCTTAACTTGTATCTGTTTTTATTTTGAATTTGGCTGTTGTATATTTTTAATTAGAAATTCTGATATGCTTTTCAAGGTCAAACTTTGGAATTTAGACACTTTATATTATTTTTTACAGATATCAAAATAGGTTGAGTCAATGAAATTAGCCCAACTCAACCCATTAAAATCAGGGCTCACAGAATGAGAGTCTCTTTACAAAAAACAATCAACCTGGCACGCTAAAGTAACAATAAGATTGGGCCAAACTAGGCTTATGAGTTAAAAATTAAAAAAAAAATTATATCTAAAAACTTATATCATATAAAATTTATAATAAAAAATTTTAAAATTTAAAATAATTTTTAAGGACTATCATTACCATCAGATTTTAAAGAATTTATGATCAGTTTTAAAAAATTTACTATTGGGTATATAAAAATTCAGCCATTTTTTTATACCCAATAATAAATTCTTGAAAACTTTATGGTAATAATAGTCTTTAATGGTAATTTTAATTTTTAATATCCTTCAAAATAAATTTTATATGATATGGGTCTCTAAATGTAATTTTTAAAAAAAATTATTGTATTATTTTACTAATAAATAAATAAAACGCTCAATACATTTATAATGCTCAATACTTGTGTTCCTCATATTTGTTTAAAGAGCTTAGGAACCCTAAATGTTTTAAATAGCATTGTTGAAAATGTCTTACTGCAAGTAAGATGCAAATCGTCTTTTTTATTTCTGCGTCATTACATATAAGACTTTTTCTTGAATAATTTGTTAGCTGCTGATGATAGTAGTAAGTGCCCTTAGGAAAATGGTTAGATATGTTTTTTTGGTTCATGATGCATCTAAATAGGTTACAAATTTTGTTTTTGCTTGGTACAAGTATAGTATGCTCAGCCATTGGGAGGCAATATCTACATCTCAACCATCATTGACAGCCACAAAAAAAAAAAAGAACTTATAAATATATGACACTCAAGGCCTAATAACAGCAAAGGTCATGGATGACATATGAACGTGTATGGCCAAGTGTCATCTGTATAAAAAGAAAATTATAGTTAAGAATCTAAAATTTAAAAAAAATATTTTGGATGACCTATTATCACTAAGTAATCCTAAAACAATAATAACAAGTCCTTCAAAGTAATTCTTTTTAACCCTGAGTCCTCAATCGTAATTCTCCCAAGAATAAAAGCATAATATTATTTGCATTTGTTCAGTGGTTTTTTGTTTACTTTATCTCTATTCCTAATCATATTTGATATCCGATGGATGTCAGTTATTTTAATAATTAAATATGTGCTTTATTTCTACTATAGGGCGATTGATGAAGATGCACTTGAACAAGCTTTATGCTATTACATGTACAATTTTGGACAGGAAAAAAATGAAATGTTAAAACAAATTAGCAAAGGTAAATACTCCCACCAAAAATTCAAAAAGTTTTTGAGAACAGCTTAAATAATTATGGTTAAATAATGGTTTAACAACCGTTTAAATATCTAGCATTAAACTATGGTCTAACGACATTTTTAGATAATCATTACTAAAATTACTAAAAATCATTACTAAAATCATGTTTTTTTTTTAAAGTGAAAGACCACAATAAAGTATGAATAAAGAAAATGTTTTATAAGTTTAAAAATATTATTTTTCAAATTATAAGAATGTTAAGAAATTTTTTAATATTACTAATCAAAAAATTCAAAAAGACTTCATTATATCTTAGAAGAATATTATTATCAACAATAACAACAACCTGTGATGGCGAATATCTCCATAAAAAAAAAAAAAAAGCAATGTAGTCATACCAAACAATCTATCATGTAGTGATATTGGTCATATTTAACATTATTTTCTAACAGAAAGGTTGTCATTCACTACCTCTATTAATTCTTAACCATCCGAAATGAAAGGATAGCTATGCACAAGATCTTTTTAAATTTGAATTATTTTATATAAAATATTTTAAAAAATTATCGATATAAAATAAAAATAAATTAGGAACATTAAATATGAAATTTAATACAAATTATTTGAATAATTCAACACGCGGACAAATAGAGACTTAAATTTCAAACAATACAACGTGGAAGAAGAGAATAAGGAATACAAATTTTAAAGGTAATTACTTAATTGTATGTGATTTCAGAAACTAAACAAGTTGGCCAACATAGTATTCTTGGTGCAACTTCAAATCCCCAAAAATAGCAGCAGCCTGCCTTGCACAAACCCTCAGTGGCTCTCCCTCTTCCAAAATCATGGCTATTTTAAAAGCCTTGGCTATATCATCCCTACTGAAGGACCCATTCTCTGCTGTGTCTATCTCTACAGCTAAACCCTTCTCTACCAGTAACCTAGCATTCAGACCCTGATCGATTATCATTGGCAGAAGCACAAGGCAATGTCCAAATCTCAAAGTCTCAATCATAGAACCCCATTCAGAGCGAAACAGAGAACCCCAACTGATTGATGGCCTAGAATTTCCACTTGGGTTGCCCAACCCATGTTCATCGCCCCTCTTCCTATTGTCCTTGCACCAAATCCAGCACGCAGAGCTTCTATTTCATCATTAGCACAATCGGGTTTCCTTAGAGCCCAGAGAAATGGCAGTTCTGAAAGCTAACCCATAAGCTATCTCATGAATCTGTTCCTTGCTAAGCTTGCATTCACTGCCAAATCCAACAAACACAACTGACTTGGGCTTTTGTTCATCCAGCTACTTGAAAATATGCTTCCATGATTTATCGGTGAATTCCGTTTTTTCAGGCTTCTCTGGTGGGAGTAAACCCGTTGGTATCATTGTCTTCCTGAGAAGTTTTTTAGCAAATCAAAGTAAGGGCCTTCGAACTCACTGCATGTCCTTATAGCAACCGCTTGACAATTCTTCAAGATCTTTGCAAGGCGTTCCGCAACAGAGAACTGAGTTCCATTGTTGTCTAAGCCATAAAAGGCATCAAACCAGCCAATCGCTTCATGCTTCTTGAATGCTACTGAAGAAGGAAAACCAATCCAAGGTGGGGGTGACATTAGAGATTTCCATTGATGGCCTAACGCTCACTTTACCTTCCCCAGTAAGATACTAAGATATTCTGGAGGGGCAAGAAATACATATGATGCAGTAGAAAATACGCTCAAGTTCATGACGCGAATTCGTAGTTCCTGGGCAATGTCTATCACGCAGTGAGACATGAAATTAATGACTATCCAATCTGGAGATTGATCTACTACAAGTCTTTGAAATTGATATCGTAGGAGATCATAAGCCATTTTCAGTTGTGGAATTTTCTCAAAGGGGATGTCAACTGTGGCTTCTGGGCCCTTGGTAGGTCTCCATTTTGCAATTTAGAGTTATCAGAGAGGTTAAACTTGAAGGGACTTTGGCAAGTCTTTCAATGTCCATTGGGGTGGACACAAAAGAGACACGTACTCCAAATTTGGCTAAGGCTATGGAAAGTTGAAAGAATGGTATGATGTGGCCAAAGGCAGACCATGGAAGCATTACGACATGAAGTTCCACGGCCATTTTCTTCCTCTTCTTCTTGTGTTCTCTTGCTACAACTCTGTTTCTAACTTATGGCTTCTAGTTTAGACATATTGATTTATTAACTGGTAGATAATCCTTTAAAGCTTGTTAGGTGGCAGTCGCATTTAGTTTTAAAGGTTCATGTATCCTGTTTCTCTCTCTTCTTTAGTAACTGGCCTCTCTTTCGGAAAAACTGAGGATCCAGATATTAATTCTACACACGTGGAAAAAAATTATTGTTTATTAGCGGCAAGAACATAAGCAGACAGCGAAGATTTGTTGAAGATATGCTACTCTTATCTTTTCGGTTACTTTTATGATGGAATTTTAGACGTAAAGAAGTCATTCCCTCAATCATTCACGGGCCCTGCACTCTGTTTGAGTGAATTTCAGCACTTTTAACAATTGTGTTTTTGATATAATCAAAGGTCAAGAATGCTGTTGTGCGAGGAATTTTTCTCCGTCGGTAAGTTAGTAGGGTTTGTTTCAGGCATATTAACGGTAATGGCAATGGCGTTATTATACAGCCTCTTTAAGAGAGCTGGATTTGCATATGAAAGAAATAGAAATAGAAACTTTCAAACCCTATTTAGTTTCCATTCATTTGTTATCGAGAAGAGTTTGAAATATGATAAATAAAAGGAACATTTAACAATAATTTTGGTCAATAACTTACATATTAGTTTTAATTTTATTTGTTTAAATTTTTTAATTGTAATTTAGTTTTTTAATTACACATGCTTTCTAAATTTGTCGCCTGTGGATTCTCCATGCCATTGGTTCATCCTAAAAACGCAGAAGAAAGTGTTGACTACGCATAATGATCCTCTAAAATTTTTTATTATAAAATTTTTGTAAAATTTTAAAAAAGTAGGATACAAAAAATAAAAATTTGTATGGGATCTACTTTTTTTTTTCCCTCCTATTCCCTCTTTCTCTCTTCTTTTTCCAAACTCTACAAAAACATGGACTCTAAAGGATCTAAACTAGATAACCACCTATGAAATGGGAAATCATCCAATTAAGCACGGAGGACTTTAAATGATACATTGGCCCTCTGTTATCCTAAGAAAAAAATGTAGATACAATTTTTATATTTTTGTTATTAGAATTTTCAATAACAATATAATAAATACATGATGTTTAGTATATATGTATATAATTTTTAAAAATAAACATTATATTAAAGAATCTAATTTAAAAAAAATTATATCTAAGTCTACTCCTTATAAATTTCAAAAAGCATTTGGGAAATGTAATTTCTCTTTTCAATGCTTTTACAACCTTTTGAGTTATTTGAGAATTGAAAATTTGTTTTATGCATAAACTAAGCCAATTTTAAGATCAATACTTTAGCTTAATAAATCTACTAGACTCGTCAAACGTAAACAACTTGACAAGAATGAATAAAAGCACCTCCATATATTATAACAAGGGGCTATTTAAAATTGGACATTTTCCAAAATTTACATCATTCTTTCTTATGATGTTTAAGTCTGTCAGTATGCACACAGAGTAAATGGTGCATTATAAGGCCTAATATAACTACAAGTGACACTGCATGTCCCAATGAACTCATGTAGGTGCAAATGTCATAGACAAATACATTAGCTACCTAGAAGAAATGAGATCTACTGAGTATCCCGTTTGATAGCATAATGGAAAGGGAAAAATTCATGCTATTTTACTCTTATAATGATTATTGAATTCTTATTTAATACTATCTATTAATTATTTTTTAATTATTAAAAGTAAAAGGATTAACGTCATTTTTTATCTACAAAATTACATTTTTTTTAATTTTCATTTCTATACCCACCTTTCTATATACCAAATGAGCTAATCTAACCCCAAAACATGCTATTCAAGAGCCACCTAATTTGTTGGCCAAGAAAAAAAAAAGAGCCACCTAATTTGAAAAATTATATCAACATAAGAAAGTGTATATTGCACAAACTTGGAACAGTATAATAAACAAAGTAGACAAAAAGAGAAACAAGAATACACAAGAGAATATATTTTACAAAAATATCCCTTCAAGAAGCATAACTTTGAAATCAATGAGCATTAATGCTAAACAAAAAAAAGCCTTAAAAATAAAGTTTTCAAGATATTTTAATTTCTCAACCTTAAAATGTTTTCAAGATATTTTAATTTCTCAACGTTGAAACATTTAACAGAATACTTTGCTAAAAGCATAAAATCCTTTTTATGGAGGATTTCACAAAAAAGAACAAAAAATATCCGTATATATTTTCTCTTTATGGGCAATTAAACTTTATTGGCAATTTATTGCACATCATCGGCATCTACATTTTATTGGCAGCTCCTGTTCATATCAAATCCTTTTCATGGAGTGAATGAATTTTGTTCTTTTGGCACAACTTTGTTTCTTTTTTATGACTTCTAGTTTAGACTTATTTCTTATCTACCTATTATGGTTGACTGCACTAAATAAGTAGCTTCTTTATTATTGGTCATCACTTCTCTTTAGGAACAGCCACACTTTGCTAGCAGCTCATTTTCTTATCATGGACTGATACATCTAACAAGTCTTCCCAATATAATCATATGAAGTTATTAGAGGCAATACTGGCAATCATGGCCCCTGTTCATATCAAATCTTTTTCATGTAGTGAATAAATTTTGTTCTTTTGCTTTATCACCTTTAGTTTAGACTTATTGATTGATTGGTAATATTGGGTAATCCTTTAAAGCTTTTTACATAGCAATTCACATGTAGCTATGATTTTTTTTAACTGCGTGTATGTCAAATTGGTGTCTATGCAAACATATTGCTTGCTATGGTTTTTTTTTTTTCTGGTGTTTTGCCCCAATTATCACTATAAAACATGGAATGGAACATTAATAACCTAGGAATCTAATATCCAATTACATCTATTCTTTGCTAAATGATTAGTGGGATACAACCCATATGCAAATAGCCTAGACATGAGTATATGCTTTTGAATTATAAATGCTAATTGTTTTATTACATTAATATATTAAATAGAGTTTTCATTATTTTGGTTTCTTTTTTGTTACTTTTATATTGGAGTTTTAAGAATATATAATGACTAAGATATAATTTTTTATATTTTTGCTATTAAATTCTTTAATAAAATTGTAATGTGTAAAAAATTGCATTACAAAATAAAAATCAACTGTGTGATATTAGTTGTAAAAAAACATATATTCGTTTGCAAAAAACTATAGTGTTATTATTAAAAAATTATACACATATCATGTTTTAACTAAGAAAATTGATCTAACAAATATATAAGAAACTATATATAATAAAGAATGGATAGAATTTTTCCAAAGCTTGTTTATAGTTGTTAGTTATTTAGTTAGCAATTAGTCCATTCTATTACTAAGTTAGCCCGTTCTATTTGCCCTATATAAATGTAACTTTTACTATTGAATAAAATAAGCATTTTTACATTTTCCAAAATCTATGATATGGTATCAGAGTTTTAACTTTTTTCTCTCCTTTTTCTTTTCTTTTCCTTTCTTCTTCTTTCTCTTTTCCTCCCATTTTTCATTTCTACTTCGCTATCTCTCATGGCTTCCTTGACAAACCCTGATTCTTCTACTAGTCAAATGTCTGCAATGTCTACATCTCCTAACTTGCTGCAAGATCCATTGAGCTTTTATTGCCATCACCCTAATAAGAATCCAGTTCTGGTTCTCATTTCTCCAATTTTGACTAGCTCTAACTACTATCCATGGGCCTGGGCCATAAAGATAGCTCTTCTTTCCAAGAACAAGCTCCAATTTGTCAATGGTATGGTTTTCACTCCCAAAACTCAAGATCCTTCATATCTGACATGACAGAGGTGTAACACCATAGTTCTATCTTGGCTCACTCGATCTTTGTCTTCAATGATTGCTCAAAACACTATGTGGATCGATAAAGCACATGATGTGTGGAATGATCTCAAGGATCAATTTAGCTAGAGTGACATTTTCAAGGTTTCTGATCTTCAAGAAGAGCTATATCATTTTAAGCAAGGTGATTTCTCTATTATTGTATATTTCACAAAATTAAAGATTATTTGGGATAAGCTTCTTAATTTTCATCCCCTTCCCACATGTTCTTACAATCCTACGTGTTCATGTGGTGCCATTTCTCTTGCCAAGACATATCAACAACAAGATTGCATTATTCGATTCATTAAAGGATTGAATGATTCTTTCTCTAGTGTTAAGTCTCGGATCATGTTGTTCGATCCTCTTCCCCCTACCAATCGTGTGTTTTTTCTGGTGATTCAACAAGAAAGGGAACTGAATTGTGATTTGAAATCTAAAGTGTACTTCAATAAATGTGTTGTCAAAAATCCATTTTCTCAATCTAGTTCAAACTCTGCTAAAGTTGTTACTCCATCCATTAAGAACTCCAACAAATTTTGTACTTATTGTGGCTGACCATGGCATACTGTTGATACATGTTATAAGAAACATAGGTATCCACCTGGATATAAATTTTGAAACTTTAATTCATCAATCAATAATGCTATTTCTCAAGGATTTCCTACCTCAAAAGAATTATCACCAAATTCTTCAAGTCTCCTTCCCTTCCCACCAGTACAACAAACTCCTAACTTTAGTACAATCCTCTAACTCACCTACCCTTTATGATTTGAATCATATTTCATCTCTTACCTTGTCTTCCCAACTTGATTATTCTCCAATTCTAACTTCTACTATAAGTATTTCTACTGCTTTCTCTATTAATTCTAATTTTCTATCATGGATCTTAGATAGTGGTGTTATTGACCATATTTGCTTTTCCCTTTCATGTTTTTCCTCTCATAAATGAATTTCACCAATTCAAGTAAAGCTTCCTAAGGGCTTTACTATTTTTGCTCACTATTCAGGCATTATTCATTTTTCTCCTTCTTTCTATTTGGTTGATGTTCTTTATCTTCTAAACTTCACATTTAATCTCATTTCAATTTCCAAATTGACTTTGTTTGTTTATTGTTACCTCATTTTTCAATCCACTCATTGTTTCATACAGGACTTGAACTCTTAGAAGATGATTAGTGTAGCTGAAGTTCACTAAAGATTATACATACTTTCTAATCATGCCACTCCACCCATCCTACCAGATGGTTAAGCAAAAATAGCAGCATATACTTAATGTCACTTATGCCTTGTTATTTCAGTCTCATTTACCTAAGTTATACTAGTCTTATGCTATCAATCATGTTGTGCTTTTGATTAATCAGTTGCCTTCTCTCGTTTTAAAAGATAAATCTCTTTTTGAGATGATTTATAAGCAAGTTCTTGATTTAATTTTACTATTTCAAAGGTCTTTGGTTCTCTTTGCTTTGCTTCCACCTTAACTATACATAGGTTATAATTGACCCTAAAGCTTGCAAGTGTATCTTTCTTGGGTTTACTAAAGGTTATATTCTTCTTGACCTTAATAACAGAGAACATTTTATTTCATGGCATGTCATTTTTTATGAGTCCATTTTTCCTTTTTTTGCCTTGCCACAAGATACTTCTCTTGCTTCTGCTTCGGCCAATATTCCTTTACCTCGAGAACATTAGTTCTTAGATTATGCACATCATCATCCTT
Organism: Erythrophleum fordii; assembly: GCA_032878935.1. Taxonomy (NCBI): domain Eukaryota; kingdom Viridiplantae; phylum Streptophyta; class Magnoliopsida; order Fabales; family Fabaceae; genus Erythrophleum; species Erythrophleum fordii. Next base: position 13,797,631 of record JAVQMF010000047.1, on the reverse strand, counting down.
ATGCTTCAGCTGACTCTTCTCTTGTTGTTAATATTGATAATTCTAATAGTATTTCTTCTTCCCTACCTTCTTTAAATCTTCCACCTACTCAGAGGTTGTCATATAGACTACATAAACCACCCACCTATTTGTATGATTATCATCGTTTCCTTTAAACTTCAGCTCCATCTTCTTCTATCTCTTCAAGTATTCTCTATCCTTTATCTTCTACCATTTCTTATAATAAGCTGTCCAAATCTCATAAACACTTTACTCTTTCTATTTCCACTTCTTTTGAACTTAAGACTTATAATCAAGTTGTTAAACATGCACTACAAAAAAATGGCTTTCAGTGGCGACTAAAGTCGCCGCTAAAAATAACGAAAGTAGCCACTAAAGCTTTATAGTGGCGACAAAACGTCCTCGCTAAGTTGTCACTAATACAACCGTAGCAAAAAGGTATTAGTGGGGACAAAAAAGGTCGCCACTAAAACTCACAATCCGTGGCGACCTTTGTCGCCACTAAATGGCAGAACAAAAATTGTGACGAACTCTCACCACTAAAAACTTCATAATTAGTGGCGACATTGTGAGTTTTAGTGGCAAGGAAAGGTCGCCACTAATTATCATATTTTTTTAGTGGCGACCATCTCTTGTCACTAATTCTCGTAGCTTTAGTGGCGACTACATGGGGTCGCGACTAATTCCCTATATTTAGTGGCGACCTATAGTCGCCACTAATTCCCTGTCTTTAGTGGCGACCTATAATCGCCACTAATTCTCTGTATTTAGGGGCAACCCATGGGTCGCCACTAATTCCCTATATTTAGTGGCGACTACATGGGGTCGCCACTAATTCCCCTACAATTAGTTACAACCTTGGGTCGCCACTAATTATCGTAGCTTTTAGTGGCGACCATCTCTCGTCACTAATTCTCACAGCTTTAGTGGTGACTACATGGGGTCGCCACTAATTCCCCTACAATTAGTTGCAATCTTGGGTCGCCACTAATTCTCCCACTAATTATTATAACTTTTAGTGGCCACCATCTCTCGTCACTAATTCTCGTAGTTTTAGTGGCGACTATATGGGTTCGCCACTAATTCTCCTACATTTAGTGGCGATCCCATTTAGTCGCCACTAATTCTCCTACAATTAGTTGCAACCTTGGGTCGCCACTAAATCTCTTAACTTTAGTAGCGACCTATGCTTGTCACTAATTCTCTTAGCTTTAGTGGCGAGTAGATGTCGCCACTAATTCTCCTTACTATGCATTGTAGTTATGACTTTTGTTGCCACTAAATTTATTTTCTGAACCATTTAATGACAACTTAGTCGCCACTAAAGGTTACAAAATCTTTTTTAAAAAAATTCTATTTGTAATTACACATTATTTGCTTAGAAAATGACAGAACTCGAATGGTTGTAAAATTAATTTCAGAAGATATGAGAAGGCAATGATAAAATTAAAGTACAACAACTAATAAAAATATATCAAAAGAAAATTTGCATTAAAAACAAAGAGCAACAAAGTCATAGTCAAATACATAATTAACAATAAGAAAACTAAAGTTACAAATTATACATTCACTATTAATAGTTGTTGAACTTCTCAAAAAATACAACTAGTGAGGTGGAATATATTAACATGCTGTTATTCTTTGAAACCCACTCAACCTGTAAGAAGAGAGGAAAAAAGTGTTATTGAATTTAATACTAGTAATTACTTTGGGCTAAAAGAGAAATAATAGCAGTTAAAATATTAGATAGCATTTAAGTTAAAATTTGAACATTGAACAATACTTAAATAAATATTTAAATTAGTAGAAAAGAAACAGTGATTTATAAACATACCACTATTTATCTAAATTTATTGGGCTGATCTACTTGAAATATTACTACTTGAAGGTAGATGTCCCTGTTAGAATTTAAAAATAATAATAATAAATATTGTTTATTCTTAGAAACAGGAAAGAAATTGTGTTATATACCTGCTGCTGTAATGTGGACAACAAGGCAGCAACTTGTGCACGAACTTCATCCTGCACTTGTTGGGTCATTTGAAATCGCTCTTGCTGCAGCTTCCGTTCAAATTCTTCTTGCATTTTTTGCTCCATTTCTTCGCACTTTTGTGCCATCTGAGCACGGTCTTCCTCCCGGTTTCGTTCCATTTCTTCCCGGACTTGTTCTATTGCAGATGACACTTTATAGTCCACGTCAACTTGGTCAACGGGTCTCTTTTTTGGAGGTTTCTTTCCATAACCCTTTCCAGAAACAAACCCTTACTATGCACCCAATACAGTAGATAAAATTTCATCTCCAGTCATGCGAGATTCAACTTCAGATGATTGTTGTTGAACAATAAGCTCATGTAAACAACCCTACAGTTTAATTAACAAATAAAAAAAACATATAATAAATTGTAATTAAGCAAAGATAAAAAATTGAAAGATGTTGAAAAGTTACATGAATCTCCTATGACTTGGGATCAACCCACTCTATCTCCCCATCCTTTGTACGACGAGTGTGTTACGCCTCCCACACCACGTCAGGTCCCGCTGATTCACCAGTAATGGGATCCCTCTAAAATATTTTGTAAATAACATTATTTCATCTTATAATAATAGCGAAAACAACATGGCTATATAGAAGTACATTGATAAGTAGTGGCGATGAAGAGACCATTCTTACCAGACTATGCTCTACCTCTGCAAACGACCGCGTGCCACATGTATGCTTAGTTACTTGCTTTCCTCTATTTAGTTTATTTCTATTACTCATTGCCTACAAGTGGACAAGAATATTTATTATTATTTAAAGATAATTATGAAAATTATATATAAGTAAATAAGTTCAAACTATATTATAGAACAAGAGTACATTACCTTAAAATCTTCAGTAGCCCAACACTGGAGCAACCACTCCCAATCTATAGGATGCACATCAGCTGGTCGAACTGCACGCCTATCTTCATCTGTATCCAAAAATTTGACAAGATCATGTAACTTTGTCTTCCAACTCCTAAACAATCTCCGCAAAGTGCTAAGAGTGAAGCGCTTCATCAATGACTCAACTTCACCCTCTCGTTATTCAAATTTATCCTACAGACCACAAACATAAATAGTTATAGTTACATATATAAAAGGTTTAAAATTAAATACTATTTAGTTTGTATAACTGTCTATACACAAATATATTACCTTAACCTTTAACCACATAATGTCACCATATTTTTCTTATTGGGCAGGCCAGTCACCATCTCTAAATAAACAAGTGGTTCGAACCACCAAGCCACAATAACTTGAGAATTCTCGAGCGCCATCTCCAACAGCCCGCTCAAAGTCTTTAGGGATGTTAATAATAATCTTTCTACCATGTTTTGTTTTCAAATCAACAAACATACACTTGTATTTTCCTCGACCTTTCTTAATAGTGCTACAAGAAGCTGAATAAGACATGTAGGTCATAAAAAATCATTACACCTAGATAGACATATGTGTGTGTGTATGCATGTGAGGGGGGAGGAAAAAATGAACCATAATTAAACAAAATGTAAAGGTAATTATACCTACACTACTCTGGTTTAGTGATGGCTGGATGGGTAGAGAATCTTCATGATCTTGTTGTGTCACAAATGGTGGTAGTGTGGGTGGCGTAGACTCCTTACTCTCAGAAACATTTCCTACGACAAGTCCTAGTGGCAATGTCACATCACCTATGTTGTCGCGTCTCAACCGACCACTGCCACGCCCATTCCCTCTTCCCCCCTTCCTCCAACCCTACCACGTCCACCACTTGACATTTCCTGCAAAATTGTTAAAAAGATGTGAGATACAGTAGTTTAAATTCAAATGCTAACTTGATAAAAAAAAAACATAAGGCAATTTATATGTAAGTACACTACCATAAAGCATTTAATCTAAACTATAAGTAGTATCATCTATGTTGTTTGCATCATCCTCATCAAGTATGTCCTCCCTATCTTCTTCATCAGTGGACACATCTGTATCAAGTATGTCTTCTCCATCTTCTTCATCTATGGATACATCCTCATCATTGTGATCAATGAATTCATCCATCTCAGCAATTACATTTGGCCTACTTAGTCGAGGGCGTTCACTTGAGTAGTTTATTGTTTTTGGTTGAATGTCATCCCTATAAAGGTAAACCACTAGGTCAATACCTACATCACCACTAGTAGTCAAATCTACTTCAATTTCAATCTGCTGATAAGCCTCATCACTTAATAATTTCTCATTGTCCCCATCTACGCCATCATTAGTCATCTCTGGCATATTAAAGAAGTCTCAAGGATTTGTTTTTACAACAACAAGCCAATTTGGGTCATAATTGTCCTCCAGGTAAAACACTTGTTCTGCTTAAGATGCCAAGACAAATGGTTCATTTGAGTTCAATAAGTATCGGGTGTTTACACTTGTAATTCCATATTTATCCGCTTTGTATCCCCTTCCTAAATGACCCACATCCCACCAATGACACTTGAAAAGATACACTTTCTTATTCCCAATGTATGACAATTCATATATATCTTCTAAAATACCATAATATTCTTTTGTCTCATCTGAATCATCACCCCTCACAAGGACTCCACTATTCTGTGTTCTTCTACTGGAAGCTCGGTCTTGAGTGTGAAATCTAAATCCATTCACCATAAATGTGGAATAACGATGGACCATCTTTAGCGGCCCAACTCCAAGGCTCATAAGGTCATCACTTGCGTCACCCCGTACACCTAACTCTAAAACCTATAAAGGACAACATGTATGAATATCATAACTTTTAATCTAACTAATAGAAATATGAGGTCAAAACATACCTGTGCACGAAACCATTCTGGGAACTCCACAACCATTGAAGCTTGTGTTTCAGTTTCCACCTTGTGCTTCCTGCAATGTATGATCGACTTAATTAAAAAGTGATAATAGAAAAATTTTGAGGTAAGTGATGGCTAATTCCTATAAACTTACTCAATAAATGGCCAAATGTCTTCACAATTTTGAAACACATACATACAAGCTTGATTGAACTCTATATCTGATAAAAATATTGATTCATAACGTCCCCTCGCCTGTCCACTTGGATTGAAGATAGACATTTTATCATGTTCCATATGTGCATCATCATTCCTAGAAGGTCTATTGAACTTAGTTGGGACATTTTTCAGATAACGCGAACAAAAGGTAAGGCATTCATCAGCCAAGTAACCTTCAGCAATTGAACCTTCTGGACAAGCCTTGTTGCGAACATAAGTTTTTAAGTTCGCAAGTACCTGCATTAGTATAAATAAGGTAAGACAGTTTTTAAATAATAAAAAAGATATTATAATTTAAGGTCAACCTTACCTCTCAATAGGATACATCCATCGATATTGGACAGGTCCACTAAGCTTAGCCTCTCTTACAAAGTGAACAGGCAAATGGACCATAATATCAAAGAAGGCAGGTGGAAACACCATTTCTAATTTGCACAATGTGATTGCAATTTGGGTTTCCAAGACATCAAGATCTTTAATTTTCAAGCACTTCGAACACAAGTTCTTAAAAAATTTTCCCAATTTTATTATAGGTTCTGACACTTCATTGGGCAACAAGCCATGTATTGCAAGTGGAAATATGTCTTGCAATAATACATGGTGGTCGTGACATTTCAACCCAGAGATTTTCTGTTCATGGACATTGACACACCTCGAAATGTTTGAAGAGAAGGAGTTAGGCACTTTCAATTTAGCCAAGAAGTCACAAACTTTTACCTTCTCTTGTGTTGACAATGTATAGCATGTTGCTGGAAGCAGGATTTTGTTACCATCTTCTATGGGATGCAATTGTTGCCTAATCCCTAAATCAACCAAGTCGTATCGACTCTTCAGTGTATCTTTGGTCTTTCCAATGACACCCATCAATGTCGACATTATGTTATCCAACACATTTCTTTCTATATGCATAACATCAAGGTTATGTCGAAACAGAAGAGTTTTCCAATAGGGCAATTTGAAGAAAATACTCTTCTTCCTCCAATTGAAAGCATCATTGGTGGGGAAACGCTTTCGCTTTTGGCTTTTTCCAAAACTCACATCTCCTAATGCTTGAAGCTGTATAAGTGCTTCCTCACCAGTAAGAGGCAAGGGTGCAAGTGAATGTTCAACTTTCCTGTCAAATGTCCTCCTATTATTGCGCCATGGATGATTGGGAGGAAGGAAGCGATGATGCCCCATGTAACATAACTTATTCCATAAAGAAGTGGAATATGTGCCCTTGTGGCAACAAGGGTATGCAAACTTTCCCTTGGTGGACCACCCTGAGAGGTTCGCATATGCTGGGAAGTCACTGATTGTCCAAAGGATAGCAGCACACATCTTAAAATTGGACTGTGAATAGGCATCATATGTGTTAACCCCATCGTTCCATAATTCTTGTAACTCTTCAATCATAGGTTGTAAATACACATCAATGTCATTACCAGGACATTTAGGACCTAGAATAAGAAGTGTCATCATAAAGTACGGGTGCTTCATGCATAACCACCGTGGCAAATTATATGGAACTAGCACAACCGGCCAAATGCTATGATTAGTACTCATATTTCCATAAGGTTGGAATCCATCACTAGCTAGACCTATTCGTACATTTCTGCAATCACAAGAGAAGTCAGGGTACTGGTTATCAAATGATTTCCAAGTAATTGAGTCAGACGGATGTCGTAACACATAGTTGTCAATTCGTTCTTCCATGTGTCATCTCATATCTTTAGCTGTTTGTTAAGCCATGTACAGTCGTTGCAACCTAGGCTTTAATGGAAAATATCGTAACACTTTATGTGGCACTTTCTTGCCCTTGTGACCATCCAACTTCCATCTAGACATGTTGCACTTAGGACATGATTCTGCATTTGTGTGTTCTTGCCAATATAAGAGGCAATCATTTTCACATGCATCAATTTTAGTATAACCCAATCCGAGCTCCCTAATAACCTTTCTTGCTGCATAGTAATTGTCAGGTACTAGTGCCCCTTTAGGTAGGACATCTTTGAATAAACTTAACAATGCATCCATAGATTTGTTACTCCAATGGTTGAGGCATTTTAGATGAAGGAGTTTGACAATGAAAGATAGCTTTGTCACATTATTACAACCTGGATAGAGTTCGGTTTGAGCATCTTCCAACAATTTAAAAAATTGGCTAGCCTGCAAGTTTGGCGACTCAGATGAATATGTTTCACCGAATGCATCATGTAACATTTCAATGATATCATCATCCTCATTATTATCCATAGGTGCTTCGTCATTTGCATGCTAGAGGGGACTATGGATACTAGGTCGAGCTTCTCCATGTGAGTCCCACACTTTGTAACTTTCATTGAAACCCTTCTTAAACAGATCTGCCCTGACTTCACTTCTTATCTTCCATGTTGTATTCTTACACCCCTTACATGGGCGTCGAATCATATCAGTCACCCTAGCTTGGGTGAATGCCCATTGGAGAAACTCATTAACACCTTGCTTATATGCCATATCAGCCCTATTCCTAATGTGCATCCAACTTTTATCCATCCCTAAATCCAACATAAATGTTTTCAGAGTGAGTACTTATAACTCGTTTGTAGTTATAACTTGACAAACAACTAGTTCATTTCATAACTTCCTTACAGCAAACGTGTATCTATGCAAATCTAAGGCATGAAGAAAAATAGACATGTACAATACAAGCATCCATAGGAAGATTCCTCCTATGTTAACACACTTTTATTTTTTAAGATAAAATTTCCTATATGTAACTAATATATTTGATTTTGCTTGAAAGCTATTCACAGACACCTATACCAACACAACATGGGACAACTTCATTACTCAAAATGAATTAAAGCTATTCACAATTAGCCAAGTAAGTATGTTGCAACTTACATATTTTGTATACAATCAACCAAGGAGATTTGAATAATTTAACTACATATGATAAGGTTCACCCACATATAGTAGTTCACAAGGCAAAGTCATTTAGCCTTAAAGTCATAGCATAACAAGGTATTTTTACATAGGCCATCAGATGATAATTGCAACCTTTGAATGTGAAAGAAGCATAAAAATTTTCATGACGATAACAAAGTTGAGATCACAACATTTTTAGACCCATTTCAACTTCACTTGATGTATCTTACCAATGTATAAATCCTAAAACTAATCCCTACTAGAACTTTTACACATGTCAAAGGAAACCATCCCATGTGACATAACTTAAACCCACTAAAAAAGGCATTAATAGATTCCCCCACATGGTAAAACTTCCCAATCAATGACTATAGACAAAAAAAACCCTATAACTATTAATTTATTCTGAAACATTTACTCCTAATACTTTATTAAATATTCTTTATCTTTATGCCATCTCAATCAGTGATTTAGAAAAAGAAAGTTTCCTCAGTTTTAAGACTACATTTGATCTTTTTAGTTAATTATTAAATGTAGAATAATATTTTATTAAGTCATTATCTAAAATATTAACTGATTTAATGATTAATAATTTTTAAACAATTAATTTATTTTTTGTAAAATTAATAAATATGATTAGGGAAATAAATCTAGTAAAATAGATAAAATGTTTTTTATATTTAATATTAATTGTGTTATAAATAGGCAAGATAGAATTTGTTTAGTTAAATGGATGTTAAGTATGTGAAAACAAAATATATATAAAAAAATTGGTAGATAAAATAAAAAATAATGTTTATATCTTTATTTGTGAAAAAGGTAATAAAAGAAGGATAGCTATTGTTGATCTGCAAGGAGCGAATCCAATTGGTTCTGATAACATAAGATCATCATTTGCAATCGTTAAGGTGTTTGATACATAATTATCTCAAAATCTTATGTCGTGAATATTTTTTAGTGGTAGCTTTATCTCAAATTCTCTATAGTATTTGAGTCCACTTCTAAAAGAAAAAATGAAATTATTAATTAATTAATGAAATGTATAATATTGACTTATAACTAAACAAAATGTTATTTATTTGTGCACTTAATATGCCTTATGAGTGTTTCAAATTGTATATGGTATGCAAAGTTTGAAATTACCCAATCGACGGAAAAAATATGCTACTCATTTAAGAATAATTGAATATTGACAAAAATAAATATTAACTAATTAATTAAGTGAAATTACCTAATCGACAGAAAAAATATGTTACTCTTAATCTCACACTTTTACTCCCAATTCTCCACTCCTATTTACGACACATGAAATAAACCTCTTCATTTGCTCTACAGTCTAAAGTATCAAACAACCCAATCATAGAATTTGAGTTTTCAATATAGTTTAATGCAGAGTTGCTTATTTAAAAGCTTTCCATTTAAATATTAATTTAAGGTTTTATATATATATAATCTTATAAAAATTATGAGTTTAGATCTTCTAAAAGTATGAAGTTTATAAAATATCTCAAAAGGGTGTGTGAAAGTGATGCAAACGAAAGGAAAGAAGAGGAAATTTTCCTATAATTTCATTCTTCGAAGAGAGTTCAGTATGTTAGGAGTCAGTTTTTACTTTTCATTTCTTTCCACTTTCAAATTTTCATAATTGAAAATAACTAACCCAGTTGATATTGTCATTTTCTATATCTTTTCCCATAAAGTAAATATTAACAGATAAAATAATTTTGAATTTCAAAATTCAAACTTTAATTTTAATTAATTAATTTAAGGTTAGTAAAATAATGAAAGCCTTGAGAATTGGATCCATGGTTTAGCTAAAATTTGAAAGTGGATCCTTTTCAGCCATACTATTTACTTGACATCCATTTTTTTTAAGAGACATTAAAAGTTTTAATTGTAAAAATAGAAATTTTACTTGTCACAAAGAAAAATTATATTTCATATTGTAAATTTTATATATCTTTTACAAACAACTGTTTTAAAAACATTAAAACTAGTACAAAGTCAAACATGCTCTAAGAAAATTATTATTTTATTTTATTCGATTTTTTCATGATAGCCTTGACAATAAATATTTGCTTGAGATTATTAAATGAATCCAACTTGGGCTTAGGTATGTATCTCATAATTTGCATGTAGCTAGGTAAATATATACATACCCACCAAATTAGCCACAGCTCTAGCTTCTAACATAGAATCAACAACATTTAACACCCAGATAGCTCAACCCAAGTATGAAGAATTCAATCCACTTAAATATGATCAGAAAGGTATGAACCAACAAGAAAATATCACCTGCTTGCTCCAAAAAGTGACTGCAATGAGTTGTGACGAGGAATTAAAGATTCAATTGCAACCTTGTCAAGTTAGACCTGCACCCAAAATCAGGACAAAATAATTGTCAAAAGGATTTCTAAGTGAAAAGGAAACAAATGCATTAATTCTTCGGTGTGAATATGGATATGTATATATATATATATATGTATGTATGTATGTATGTATGTATGTATGTATGTATGTATGTATGTGTGTGTGTGTGTGTCTAATTTGCAAAAATCAACCAATAGACCTAGGATTCAATGATTATGCTTTGATCCACGTCGAAGAATGATGCAACATCAAATGGGTAAAATGGAAGAACACATTTGTATAATGCAAACAAAAACAAGATTTGAGTCTGAATAGTTTTTGTTATTTCTGAATAAATCGAAATAATATTACAGGATACTTATAGGAAGTAATAGTCAATTATAATAAATAAAAAATAAATTATAAAAAACAAATGTCACAAAATAGAAAAGTAATTAAAAAAACTCTAACATGCAAATGTAAAGTATTTTAGGCTTGAAAATGGCCCCAGTTGATAAACTTAGTTGTCATGTTAGTAAATTCAAAAAGAATTTTTTGTCGATAGATAATAATAGTTAAAACTCCTCCTAAATCATAAGTTATAGTTGTTTGAAGATTTATCTATTATTAAGTTTCACGAGTTTTATGCTTGGCTTTCTACCCGTGAACATAATCCAAGACTTCTATCAGACACTCCACGAAATGGGAAAAAAAAAAAAAAAAGCAACTCACTTTTTGACTCTTGTTGCTTAATTGTTTCTTGAAATGACACAACAAATTCAAATAGTTAATTAGCAATAAAATTTTATTACTTTTTATGTCTTTATTATCAACATCTCAAATTAAAGCACAATAAGTAAATAATTTTTACAATTACGCAATACTTGATTTAGCCTTTTAAAAACATTATTCACATATTAATTTCTTATTAAAAAAGTTGATAACAAATAATTAAGAAATTCTAATCCATATTAACACATAGTTATTTAAAAAACACAGTGTATACTTTTTTGTTTGGCCTGTAAAAACGCAGTATATAATGTGATTACACATTTGCGTGCTCGAAACATGGAATTACTGATAACAAGAGAATAGAATGGTTGCGTTGATTCTCTTTTGTACATCAGTGCATTATATACAGTAGGTACGAGTTTGTTAATCAATATCCTGACAGAAATACATACAAGGGTGAGCTATAAGCTGCTACACTAATAACTGCTTAACTATACTTTACCCATGCTTTACTTCTTCAAAATATCAAATACATTACTAAACAATAATCGCATAGATTCTTTGTATTCATTATTTTATTTTCTCGTAGGGGCAAGTTGATAATTCTAAAATCACGATGTGAGAAAGATATATATGTATATATATATATCGACCTATATATATGCATTGGTTAATGAAATGCAACATGAGATTTATAGGGTAAAGGTTATAGATACTTAAAGATAAATTTGACCATTTGATGTTACATTCTCCAGAAGTCAGCTAACGTATAAAAATCTAAATTTTTATCTCAAACTATAATTAGAATGCCCAATTGAAGTTCAGATGAATATACCAAGTAATAATGAAACTGGCAAATCAAATTGTGAAATTCAAATATTGCATGGGCTGATCTACAGGGAAGCAACGACGAGGAAAAAAGATGAAGATGCAATGGAGTTGGGAGCAATGACAAAGATACATCAAAGTGATTAAATACAGTCAAGTGTCTGAACTGCGAAATTTGATTGCTATGGGACTACACATCCATGTTTTGGTTGCCCATTGGCTCACCAACCAGATCTCGACACTTAAGAGCCATTATTAGTTTGTGCATTCAACTATATTCTACTATATTATAAATGTCAAACAGTGTAGACACACGCCACCCTCTTCACCAATATACATGTAAATATAGGACTCTATTACTCAAAGACATAATATATAGAAATAGAACACAAAATAGGAACATAAGCAAATTAGGAAAATAAATACACATGGGGAAAACAATTTGATGAAGTTAAATGTCAGATATCGTAAGAAAAATAAAGCAAGAACAAATATATCCACAAAAGACTAGCTAAGAAATTGAACTGCATTACATAGCAACAAGCCTACAACATAAAGCCACACCAAAATTGATACTAAAATTCAGGCATCTAAGATCTAAAGACCAAAATTAAAACTATATAATAAGGTATAAGGCACAATTACCATTGTCTTTGTTCATTAGCAGGCTCTCTAAATTCAGCATTCCTGTGTCTCTACTATATCAAGAAGTATATACAATCTGTGCAATGGAAACCAACCAATGTAAAGACATATATTAAAAGAAAATTAAAAATATGCTTTTTCTCCCCTTTATCCTATAGTATAATCAAGAGTATTACAGATTGATTCTCACAGGGTCACTTGCAAAAAGATCCAAAGAAGCTAAAATTCCAAACATAAGAGACTGGTTCAAATACTTGTGCAGTGCTCTAAATTTCCTGCATCAGCAAACATGTACTCTCTAAATAAGCAGACGACATAATGCAACATAATGCGAAACAAAAATTAGATTGTATATTGAAAACATAATAAATCTTGAAAAGGGAATAGGGTCAGAAATATTGAAAGCAATTCGAACCAAGTAGAAAGCTAAGAAACAGACACATCAGCATACAAAAAATCCAACGATTTTTTGGGGGAAAGATCAAAGAAATTGAAAGACTTGAGATTGAAAGGAAGAAGGGTACTGAAAGGAGGAAAGAGTAGCAGAACTTGCAAAAAAGGAGATCTGACTTAAAGAGACGAAGCTAAATTGAAGGGAACAAGGAAGAAAAGCTGTGGAGGAAAGGCCATCGCTAGACGAAAACGCACGACGGTGAGAGGGAGGAAGGGAGCACAGTTAGGGCGTGAAGGAATGCATGAGGAAAGGAACTTCGACGTCTTGGATCTGAAACCAACTCTGCTTCTTCATCACTATGAAGTGCCTCTTCAGCGCTATCCTATCCTTCTCAACTGTAGAGGAAACCTCGAAACCAAGTCAAAGCAATGCGCCAAGACGCTACTGCACTGTCACTGATTTATCTTTGCGAACGAAGATGCTATTGCACTGTTGCTGGTCTCTGTTGCTGTTGGTTGCTGTGCTGGTGGTCGAGACACTAAAGAAATAATATTAGCCTATTGATAATATAATTATATATACTATATTATTGGGCATTGAGGCCAGAAAGCCCAAGTTAGGCTTTTCGGCTTAAGGACAACCATATGAATATTGGGTTGGACTTTGATAGCCGAGTGAATTATGCCCAATCATAAAAGAGTGCATGATATCTTTATACTATATCATATGCTAGGGAAGGATATCATATGATATATATATATATATATATATATATATATATATATATATATATATATATATATATATATATATATATATATATACATTATCCTAATATGATATATATATATATATATATATATATATATATATATATATATATATATATATATATATTACATTATCCTAATGATAATATTTTTAATTATAAATTAAAAAAAAAAAGAGAAAAAAATAGTCAGTCAATGAATCACTCAAGTGACATGAAAAAAAAAATAGAAAATGGGTAGTAGAGGCAATAATTAGTTAGCAAGCAGATTTGGTGGCAGCAATCAATCTTATTTTAGATGATTGTGCATTGCAATGCCTGTGCTTTAACCTTATTTTGAATTGTACAATTTAAAATTTTTATTTAATAATAAAAATTTAAAAATCAAAAGTTGTTATTTTTTTGTAGTCATAAACAACAAATTATAAAATTAAAAAAATATATACCTCATGATAAACATCATATAATAAGAGTCAAATTATTCTGTCATCTTTATCTAAATATTCCTTAACTCTTAATTTGAATTTTGTAATTTAATTTCTATTATATCTATCTTTCAATAATTATCTTTTTAATTAGAAAGTAAAAAATTAAATAGAATTATGTATTTTTTTTCCATTTTTTTTACTAATGATTAGCTTATGGCTAAACTCGATGACAACAATCAACCTTATCTTAAATGGTTATAAACTATAACACATGTACTAATTTTGTTAATTTCCTTTCCCTTGGTTTTCATGTTTTGTATAATCATCTAAGTAGTTGTATTTCTTTTCTAAATGCTGACCTTTAAATAGTTACTCATCTTGTAATTATATAATTCCTTTGTAAAGCTATCATATGAAAATTATAATTTTTAAGCTTTTATTCTCAAAGTTTTAGCAAAAACATAGTGTGTGTGTGTATATATATAACTATGAAGCGTAATTGAAAACAAACTGCTAATAATTGATCTATAAACAAAAAAAATAGTTAGTATGATAATATATATTTTGAGATTATTTAAAATAAAATAATATAAATGTTTATGCATTAATTATTAAAAATTAATAAGTATTGTATAAATTTACCCTCTAAATTTGTAATTGTAGTCCTCTTTTTAATTAGAAATTAAATAATTATAATAAAATTATCTATTTAGTTTATTTTTCCTTATTGATTAATGATTGGGTTACTCATAAACCTAGATAAAAATAAGTGAAAAAATAATTGATAATTGATATATAAATAAAGATATCACTTAAGTAATAAATATATTCTTTGAGATTATTTAAATTACTTTAATATTATTTTTATAAGATAATTATTAAATTTCAATCAATGATGTACACGTTTATTTCATTAATTTGTAATTACCATTTAAATTTAGGATTAAATTAAGTATTTTTCATATTTTTAATCAAATTATTTTCTAAAAAATATGATATATATATATATATATATATAATTTTAAAAAATTATATCATATAATATTAAATTTTAATGAGTAAAGATTAGATAGGCAAATATTTTAAAACTAGATTAGCTATTAAACTAGTAGAAACATTAGTTCAATGTTCATTAATTTTATTATGATTGAACTATTATTGAACTAATGATAATTAAATATATTTTTTAAATTTTATATATTAAAAATTAATAAAATAAATAAATATTAATGAATTGTAAATTTTAAATACTAATTACATGCTTTTTAAAATATTTCAGAAGTTATTTGTAATTAAAAAATAAAAATTACCCATGATTAAAATTTAATATTGAACTTCTTGACTTCTTAAATTATATTAAGATTTTATTATCATTAAAAATTAAAAAACTAAAAAAAAGAGGACAAAAGGCTTAAAATTATTAAATTAGGAGACCAACGGGAGTGAGTTAGACGAAAGGGGCCATAATTAAGTAAAGCAGTCAATTTAGTAATCGATGGCACTAAACTAATGCACTCAAGCACAGCAACGGCTGATGGTGGAGCTGGAAGGCTCAGTGAGACAAATTAATACTGCGATAAATAAACCAACTAACAAAATAATCCACACAGAGAGAGCGAAGTAGGCTACCTGACCAAAACAAACAGAGCTTCCCTAACCAGACACAACATCGAGGCAGGCATATACAACTGTGCATCAACGGGAAGAACGACACACCATAATCTCGCTTTAATAGGAAAAATATGACTTTATATATTAATTGCTCTTTTTTTTCTTTCTTTAATGCATAATTTCTATTTTGATCTTAAGGTAAAGGGTCTTTCTTTATATTGTAGTAGGCTCAGAAAGAGTTTCCTGAATTCTTTCTCCACAGCACCCCTTCCCCCTGAGCAAACAAGAAAATTAGATCTACCTACAGAAAGAGAGACAAAAATAGTATTAAAAAACCACTTCCTTTCCTCTTTATTTTATTCTGCAAATTATAATTCAGGTCCATTAAAAATATTTATACTAAACATTTTTAAAATTTGAAGTTATTACAACTAAAAATTTGACTTGTATAAAAAACTATAATTTAATATTCTCAGTTAAATTTATCATCATAATTTTTTTATAATATTTTCCAAGTCTAATATCATTTAATATATTTCTTTAACTTTAAACTTAAAACTATAATTTTACTTAAATTCTAATTAATAAATATATGTACATATAATTTAGACAATATTGTAACTTTGAGTTATGCGTTTAAAGGTAGTACATCTAAAATTTTTAAAATGTAATTCTTTTACAATTAAAATACCTGTTTTTGAAATTTTTTTTCCTATATTCATCTTTAGCCCTAACAAGTTAAAAAAAAGAAAGAAATTACTTATTACACAATTACTATTCACAAATCCCTACAATAAGAGATCCAGGTTTCTATCATGGTTCATCAGTTAACAACCTATTTATCCTAAACGTTGAGCTTAGTTACAAGTGCAAATCTATAATCTTCAACAAGATTTGCAAGACTTGATGAGAACAACAATTTTGATTTTTTCAAGAACTATAGGATATGTTACAACCTTTTACCTTAAATGTCTCTTCTTCTTCTTCTTCTTCATGCTAACTCATTTAACTCACTTAACAAATTGAATTTAAAGTTTTAATCTATCTAATTGAGTATGTATAAATAAATTAACCATTATCAATATGCTATTCATGATAAATTGGTCTTCCCCTGACTCATTGTAAATGCCAAACAAACAGTCATTTATTGTTTTGCAAAATCAGTCGATGGTTGCATCTCACAAAAGGTTTACATTAGGGAAACTAAAGTAGGTGGCATAGTATTCCATTGATAGATAGTATGAAAAAACTTTAAACTATTTTTAGTTAGAAATTGTATTATTTATTAGTCAAGAAATTATATTTTCATATAACTTTTTCATACTTTTACTCTAAAGATGTTTAATAAAATTTTAATCATGCAATTTACATTATAAAATTTATTACTTATTATATTTTTATTAAAAATTTTGATAATAAAAATATAACACTATATATAATTTTTTTAATCTTTAATTAGCATTTGTACTTTTACTTTTATTTAGCATTAGTGAGCCTTCATTTTGTTAAAGAGAAATAAAAAGAAAAAAAATACTAGGTGAAAAAAATAAGATATAATTTTCATATATATTTTCACTTCTTTGTATCACTTTTTTTTTCCTATCTCCATCTAACAAATTAGTGCTTTGAATATATAGGAAAGGATCCAAATTACTTTAATTGTGGTGTTTGTAAAATGAAACCAAACTAAAATTTCTTAAACAATTATAGTGAAAATAAAATAAAATAGATATGTTTATTAAAATAGAAATTACTCCATTAGAACGAATCTGACTTAAAGGGTTTTTTAATTTTTTAAAAAGGGATGATTTCAATGAATTTATGCTTCTGGGAAAAAAAAGAAATTAAGAAACAAATATTAAGAAATTAACTGAATATCTCATTCAATAAATAGATGTAATTATCTTATAACATGTTTTTTTTAAAAAAAATTAGTATTCTTCGAGTATTACATCATTTACACTCTTTTTACTGAAAAAAGTTTAAGTCAAATAATGACATTAAGTCAAATAATGACATTATCACTGAAAAAAGTTTAAGTCAAATAATGACATTAAGTCAAATAATGACATTAAGTCAAATAATGACATTAAGTCAAATAATGACATTATCAATGAAAAAAGTTTAAGTCAAATAAGTCAAAAAAGTTTAGAAAAAAGAATGACATGAAGAGAAAGTGTATCATTATCACTCACTCTCTTTCTTCCTCTTCTTTATCTCTCGTTCAATTTAATTGATGCATTTATCCTCCCAAATTAAAAGGATCTAAATTAGCCAATATTTATACCAACTATTGTTGTATTGCATGGGACGCATTACTCCAATGGGCTAAAAGTTGTTAGATGTTGTGCAAATAAAATGATAACATATATTGTGTATAAGAATCTTTCATCTATATGTAGTTATATTGCGACATTAATACTCATGCTTTCATAAAGCAATTTATGGGTCAACAATTAAGATTTGATTTACACATATTGGCCTATTGTACATATGAAATTCTAATTCTTCATCCTTAAGGATATATGCATATGGTGAATACAATATTTTTTTTTCTTTTCTATCTGTTGGTCTCATTGATTAGTTAAAATTTTAATTTATGACCTTTTTCAATTTATTCTAAGAATAATTAAAAACCAAGTCATCAAGATGCAAAGTTTGAAATTAATTGAAACAAAATGAATCTTGTTCTGATTAGGTTCTACAAAGCCTAATAATAATTTAACATCTAACGAAAACTCTTCTAAGTCTACAGAATGTCATTCATCTTTTTCTCATTTTACCATTGCCAGAAGCCGTGATTGAAGGAAATAGTCCCAAGGCCTTTTTGATTTCATGTTTCCAGAACAGCTTTCTATTTTTAAGAACAAAAAATAAAAAAAATTGTTTGCTAATATATTTTTAGTGAAGTGTTTTGTCAAATAAAAAAACTAAATTATGTTTTCGGGACCAAAAAAATAGAACATTTTAAAAATGTTTTATAATTTTTGTTTTACAAAAACAAGGAAAAAAATAGAAAACATCATTTTTTTATAATAAGGATTCAAATAGATTTTTTATTTTTTCAAAATTTGTGCAAAAAAATATCCATTTTGAAAATATTAAAACTAAAACAGACTCAAACAGGCTTTAAGTTTTTTTTGTCCTTCTTTTATTATTTCATTAATTTGACTTTATTATTTTACTCCTTCAACCATGGCTTTATGTTATTGTTTTACTGCTTTGCTATAATTTTCTTTATTATTTTTTATTTTTTTATAAATATATAATATTTCTTAAATGTTCAATCTCAGTATTTATGTTATATATCATAAACAATTATTTTATTATGACTTATTCTACTATTACTTGATTTAAATTTGTTATTAATATATAAGATAATTAATTGCTTCAAATTTCTTATTAAAAAAATTAACTACATTGAAAATTTAAACATACTTAACATTTAACTTCTTCAATTATTCCTAAATTATATTAAGCTTCCATTATTATTAAAAAAATAGAAACAAAGGGCATAAAATTTAAAAATTAAAAACCTAACCAATGATAAAATATATTTATTCATATAAATAATATATCATAATTTTGTTGTTTCTTATATTATATGCATGTTATATATAATCTGTTATCACATTATTATTTTTAGAAAGTATATATATATGAACTATGCATCATATAATTATTATTAAGATTTTTGCAGTCACAAGCTCATGTTGTTTCAAAAAATTTTGGCGTCAAATTTTTAATTGTGCAAAAAATTTTAACCAACTCTTTTAGTGGCGACCACTGTCGCCACTAAAAGGTAAGTTTTAGTGACGACACAAATAAGTCGCCACTAATAGTTTGGCAAAAATTTTTATAGTATAAAAAATTTGAGGCCCAATCTTTTAGTGACAACGAGATCAGGTCGCCACTAAAACATTTTAGTCGTGACATATACCTTGCCACTAATAACTTTAAACACAAAATTTATCATATAATTTTGTTATTATTGTATTAGTGGCGACTACTATTATCGCAACTAAAAGCCTTAAAAGATTTTTAAAAAATATTATTAATTTAAATACGGCAACTTTTTAGTGACAATGTTCTTTGTTGCCACAAAAACCTTAAAAGCTTTTAGTGGCGACCTTTTGTCGCCACTAAAAGTTCTCCTATAGTAAACTAATACTTTCAGCCTTCTTTTGTGACGACTGAACATTGCCACTAAAATATTTTTAGTAGCAAGTACTACTTGTCGCCACTAAAAGGGTCTTGTCGCCACTAAAAGTTTGTTGTCAAATTATTTGTCTAATAACATTAGTTTCAGCCTTATGTCGCCACAAAAAGTGATCACTAAATATTTTTAGTGGCAACTTTTTTTGTCGTCACTAAAACTTCTATCAAAATCTTACACTAAGTTTTAGTAGCAATGTTTAGTGTCAATTTTTTTTGTCGCCACTAATTGTGTACTTTTAATGACAACTTTTTTTGGTCGCCACTAAAAGTCGTCACTGAATGTCTACTTTTTTGTAGTGATGATGTTTAGAGGTAGGCTATGGTAGCTGAAATTCAAGCTTTAGAACAAAATAACACATGAGTTTTAACTGAACTTCCTCCAAGCAAACATCTTATAAGATGTAAATGGGTTTATAAAATAAAATACAAGGCCGATGGGACCATCAAGTGTTACAAGGCATGTTTGGTAGCCAAAGGCTACACTCAAACTGAAAGTATAGACTATTTTGATTCCTTTTCTTTTATAGCCAAACTAACTATAGTTTGATTGCTCTTGGCTTTAGCTTCCACTCACAATTGGCAATTAAGGCAACTTGATGTGAATAACGCCTTTTTGCATGGTGATTTGGATGAAGAGGTATATATGGTTCTTCCACAAGTTTTTTCTTCTCCTAATTCTCAACTTGTTTGCAAATTACAAATATCATTATATGACTTAAAACAAGCTAGTAGGCAATAATTTTCCAAGCTTGCTATAAATCTTATTTCCTGTGGATATGCCCAATTTAAAGTATATTACTCCTTATTTGTTTATTGTCACTGATACCTCATTTATTGCTTTATTGGTCTATGTAGATTATGTGATTTTGGCAAGTAATGATCTTGCTGAAATTCAATGCATTAAAGCTTTCCTTGATACTTCTTTTAAAATCAAGGACTTGGGTGCCCTTAAGTTTTTTTCTTAGGCTTTCTAAAGATGACATTTCAATTTGTCAAAGAAAGTTTACCTTAAAAATTCTCTCAAACAGTGGTTTCTTGGCTTCAAAACTTGCCACTACACTTATGGACAGGTATGGTAAACTTTCAAAACTTCGTGGTGCTCCTCTTGAAGATATTTCTAACTATAGAAGACTTGTTGGCTATCTCTTGTATCTTACCACCACATGACTTGACATTTCTTTTACTATCTAGCAACTTAGTCAGTTCATGTATGTGCCTACCACACTCCATTTACAAGCCACTCATAAGGTTCTTCATTATATTAATGGATCTCTTAGCAAAGATATTTTCTTTCCATCATAATTTAATCTCAAGCTAAAGGGTTTTAGTGATTCAGATCAGGCCGATTACATAGACTCTCTAAGATCTATGACTGGCTTTCATATTTTCTTGGACAAAGCCTTGATTTCCTAGAAATCCAAGAAGCAAAGCACTATGTCTCGTTCTTCTTCAAAAGCAAAATAGTTGGTTCTGCTACATGCGACTTTGATGGCTTACGTTTTTGTTGCATGATCTTCATGTTTCTCATCCTGCACCTACTATTCTTTACTATGATAATTAATCAGCTCTACATATTTTAGCCAATCCAACTTTTCATGAGCACACCAAGTATATTGAACTAGATTGTCATCTCATCTGTGAGAAAATTCAAGCTAGTTTAATTCACTTATTACCAATTCAGTCCTCTACTCAACTTGATAATATGTACACTAAACCACTTGGTTTTGGTTTGTTTCACATGCTGTTATCCAAGGTGGGCATGCTAGACATACATGCTCCAACTTGCGAAGGGTAATATAGAATGGACAGAATTTTTTCTAAGTTTGTTTTTAGTTAGCAATTAGTCCTTTCTGTTACTAAGTCCATTTTGTTTGTCCTGTGTAAATGTAACTTTCACTGTTGAATAAAATAAGCATTTTTGCATTTTCCAAAATCTGTGATTGTATTAAGCTTTTCGATTCATTCACAAGCACTCTGAGTGAGTTTCAACAATTTAATAGTTGTAATTTAGTTATAAATCGAAGGTCAAGAATGCTATTATATTAATTTGACAAACTCCTAGTACTAATTTCTTACTAATGAATAGTTTACCTTTCTACTAATTAACTTGGTGAGGTTTGTTTCATGCATTTTAATAGTAATGGCAGTGGTGTTACTATACTACCTTTATAGGCAAGATGTTATTCCACTTTTTAAGCAGAGAAGGGTTTGAAAGGTAACTTGCATTTTGTGCATGAAAGAAATCGAAACAGAAATTTTCAAATGCTATTTAGTTTCTATTCATTTGTTGGTAATGGTTGTTGTAGATAATGATCAAGAAGAGTTTGAATTTTAACTATCATTTTAATTCCTTAATATATTTGGTTGAATTTTGTCCCTTTTGTTTTAATTTATTTTTTACTTTTTAATTAAAATCATATTCATCCTTTAGCTTTATTTATATTTTTAAAATTGTCTCCTAATTTTTTTTAGTGTTAAAAAAGGGCTTTTTATAGATAAAACTGAAAATGATGAACATAACACAAATTTAAAGATCCAGTTAAATTAAACTAATTAAATAAGTGGGGATTAAATGATAATAAATCCTAAAGTAAGGTTCACCTTTGTACTTTTTACTGTAGAGTAATAAGTCGAGAAATGGTAATTGCTAACTCTTAGGATTGCTTTATGAGAATAGCTATTACCAATCAATCATAAAGCATATAGGCATTCAAGATCTATTACACTTCAAGGCATCAAGATGAGACAATACTCAAAACTCAAAAGAATGGTAGGAGGAAGTTAAATGGGGACATCCAGTCCAAATACAAGCATGCTTTGAAATACTAAGAATATCGATAATATATATATATATATATATATCACATTTATATCTTTCATAAATTATATATATATAAAGAGTTTATAAATATTATTAAATATAAAAAATTCAAACACAATTAGGTAGACTAATGATAAGATATATTAGTAAAAGATAAAACATAAATATTAAGATTTTCAATTAACAATTAGATAAATTGTAAATTAAAATAATAAGATAATTAATTAAAATAATTAAATGGGTTAATTATAGTCATCTCCTTTAAGAGATGCCCAAATTACACAGTCGTCTTTTATATTTTGAAAAATTACTTTCTGATTTATTAAAATCAAAAGATGCACTATATTAACTATCTTTACAACAAAAGATAAATTACAACTCCAACTACTTTGACCAAAATACCCTTAAATTTATTACTTATATAAATATATAAATTATTTGTCTTAATTAAATAATTTTGTTAATAATAAGAGAGCATCGAAAGTTTGAAGAAAACATTAAAGAAACCTAAGAAGATCTGGGTCACAAATTTGCTAATTATCTATTTAGTTTTTTATGTACTTCTAATTAATAATTGAATAATTTGATAATCACCCATAATAGTCAATGTTCTTTTATGGACTTTAGTATTGAACTTACTTCTTATGTGATAATCACAGTTAAAGGAAGGTAAATAGATATGTGTATAGAAAAATTAAAATTATCACAAATATAAAAGTGGAGTGATAAAAAGAAAGACACACTATCAATTTATTCTTAATTCAATTTCTCAAACCTACATCTAGTCCCTTTTAAATCTTTAAATATTTTCTTCAATCAAATCCATAACAAGTGGCAGATTTTCCATGTTCACCTCCAACACAAGTTTTCTCAAGCTCACCTCAAATTTATATATTTAGAAGTTTTTATAACTCACCCTAAACTTACTCTCATATATAGAGAATTACAAATGAAGGTGATAATAGGATTTTCACACCCTTTTTTGTAAGGGTCACAAATAAGCTCAGTAAATACTCTATGAAGCTAATGATAATCAAAAACTCAGAATATTCTTAAAAAAATAAATGCTCTTAAATGATTGAATAATTTATAATAATTTGTTCTTAAATCTTCACCACACTTACATCTCTTTGCCATCTCCTTGCTGTTAGAAATGGAGTGTTGAGTACAATAGCTTTTCAATTGGAACAGAGGAAGTAGGTATTCAATGTTCAACTATTTTTCTTCAACAACAATTAGTTATTTAGCATGTTCTTCTTGAGCAACCCATTATGTCCAATCTTCATAAATGCTCTTAATATTTTACTTTATGAGCTAGAATAAAAACGTGTTTAGTTTATCTTATGTAAGAATAGACATATAGTTACAGAAGTGAGATATAGAAAAGACAATATATTTATTTCTTTGTTTCAATTGTTTATCAAAGACAATTGGCTTTTGTCTTTGGAACATAAATGATTTTCTCAATCAAAGGGGCAAAATTTTAATAGGTCAAGATAAATGAGTATTTTAAAGATTTTATTTTAGCATTTTTGTTATCATGAAAGTCACAGACCAAGTAAAACTTTGAGAGTCTACTTAATCTTGAGCCAACATTATGTACTTCAGGAATATTCAATGCCTAAACGATG
Source organism: Erythrophleum fordii (assembly GCA_032878935.1). Lineage (NCBI taxonomy): Eukaryota > Viridiplantae > Streptophyta > Magnoliopsida > Fabales > Fabaceae > Erythrophleum > Erythrophleum fordii. Next base: position 13,773,283 of record JAVQMF010000047.1, on the reverse strand, counting down.
TCATGCCACCTTGCTAAAGGTACATGGAGACTACTCTTAGCTCCTCAGTTAATCCTTAACCATCTAAGGTGGAGGAGTACTATGCACACAATATTTATAAATTTGAATTAAAATATTAAAATAATATTAATATAAAATAAAAATAAATTATGAACATCAAATATTAAAATTAATATAAATTATTTGAATAATTCAATACACCAACAATAGTTGAGATTTAAATTTCAAACAATACAACTCATTTTAGTAAAGGAAGAAAACAATTAATGGGTTTCGTCTTCTATTCCTATTGCAACAATTTCCCTTTATTTAACTTTAGTGTTGGGAAATATGGTTTTATATAGGTAATTAATTACTTAATTTTATGTGACTTCAGAAACTGAACAAGTTGGCTAATGTAGTGTTCCTGATGCAGCTTCCTGTCTCCAAAAATAGCAGTGGCCTGCCTTGCACGAACCCTCAGTGGCCCTTCCAGTTCTAAAATCATAGCTATTTTAATAACTTCGGATATGCCATCCCAACTGAATGATCCATCTTATGCTCTGTCTATCTCCGTTGCTAAGCCCTTCTCTGCCAGTAACCTTGCATTTAGACCCTGATCATATATCATTGGCAGAAGCACAAGGCAATGCCCACATTCCAAAGTCTGTAATACAGAGCCCCATGCAGAGTGAAATAGAGAACCACCAACTGATGGATGGCCCAGAATTTGTACTTGGGGCACCCAGCCTGTGTTCACCAAACCCAACAGGCAGAGCTTTTATTTCGTCGTTGGCAACAATGGGGCTTTATCAGAGCCGAAAGAAATGGTAATTCTGAAAGCTCTAATCCATAAGTTGTCTGATGAATCTGGTCCTTGCTAACATCACATTCGTTGCCAAATCCAACAAACCTAACTGACTTGGGCTTTTGTTCATCCAACCACTTGAAATTATGTTCCAACGATTTGTCAGTGAATTCCCCTTTTTTTTTTCAGGCCTCTCTAGTGGGAGTAAACCTGATGGTATCATTGGCTTCCCAAAAATTCATATTATCATGAAATATAATACGAATGTTTATTTAAGTAATAAAAAAATAAAAATTGAAGCTCAAAATGTACTTGTAAAAAACATATCTATTTTTTTAAAAAATAAATCTGTGGATAAATTTACTTTTGTCTTTTTTTTTTCATAATCTTTATAATTTACATTTTACAATGAATACCTCAAAGTTCAATTAATTAATCATAAATTTGGAAAATTTAGTTGAGACATGAAATTTATCTATACGTGATAGGTAAGTGATGAAGACAATTTTATACAGTGGTAATGAAATAACGAAAAATTTTGCATTATTTTCCAATTTTTTAAATTAAAGAGATACAATATAAAAGTAAAATATATATATTGACAAAAATAGGTAAAACAGAGAGTGGTCCCAAATGAATTTTTCAATCCTAAAAGTATATTTAATATTTCATATTAGATCTAAAAGTATTTTTTATTTTAAATAAATTCATAAATTTTAAAAATATTTCAAACAAATCCTAGACCCAACTCCATTAGCCCTACCGTTATGTATGATACGGCATGCTGAGGCAGCTTTATTTATAATATTTCATATTAGGGCATTTCGGGTTAGTATTCTTCAAATGTCATTACACCCAAAAAAAAATTATTTAGCGGCAATTAATTAACAATTAAAACTTTACTCCTGACAAAAATTTTTCAAAATTGGAATATTAATGACAAATATTTATTAACCACTAATGAATATATGTATCGTGGCAATTAAGACCAATAAAAATAAGCTGAAATTCATTTCTCCCCAATATTCTGAAGCCCGCGAAAAATATTTTCCCCCAATGTCTCCCAATTTCCCTAAGCGCCTCTGCTTGTGCAAGGAAAGAAACATTGCCTCGTCGATCGCACACTCTATCATTCCGCTCTGCATGATCATTTCTGGTGCGTGATTCGTTCCCCTTTGTTTTCATGAAATGAATATGGATATTGCAATGACATGGCGAGTGATTTACAAATGCAATTTTTTTCAAAGATATGGCACTACTATAATTTGGTTCATTGTACTATTTTTTCATCAGCTGTACTTCAAGTTACCTTTACAAATATGGATGTAACAGGATAAAGCTAAAAGTACTATACAGTTTACAATTTTAAAAGTCATACTTATTCATCGTGTATATATATTTATAATTATTAATGAATAAAAAGTAAGAATATATGTTCATTGGTTCATCCAACAAACGAAAAGTTAGATACAGCTCTTTCTTTTTGATATAGACCTTTCATATATACATAAAAGGTTGCAACTCTAAGGGTTAAAAGCATATTTTTATAATATAGATCTTTTATATAAAAGGTTATAACTCTTAAGAGTTAAAAATATATCTCTATGATATAGATTTTAATATGAAAAGTTATAACTTTAACAGTTAAATGGATATATTTATGTCTTTCATTGAAAAAACTTATTACTTCAATTTCTAAAAAGAAAATATAATGAGACTCTCTTGCTAAGCATAAAAACACTACTAAAAAAATATAAATGTTTTAATAATAGTATTTTAGTGATGATTATAAAAACCATCACTAAAATGTCTTAACGATAATTAGAATAACCACCGTTAAGGCATCAGACCTAATAACAATTAGCCCCAACCATTGTTAGGCCACATTTAGGCCTAACAACAGTTAAGGCTAACCATTATTAGGCTACATTGGTTAGGCCATAACCCTGATTAGGCCCACTTATTAAAACTCAATCCTTACCCCTCTCCATCATTTCCCCTTTCATGCAACACCCCTGACACCTGAGCAAGACAGCACCCCCCCCCCCCCAAAAAAAATTTGCAGCTTTCTTTCCTAAGCTATAGTGTTTACTAATTGATATATATCCTGCATATAACAAGTTTCATACAAAATAATGTTCACATCATTAGATATATAAGCAGAAACTTGATTCATATCATGAGTATTAGAGGTGAATGTGAGAGCATAATCCTCATTATAAGTTTTGTTAAGAGATTGACTGCTGTCCATGCCTTGCTTTGCATTCTCATTCATCAGTCGTTGTACCTTGCACTTATAGCATAGAAAAAATTTGCACTACACAAGTTCACTGTGTTGTTACGCCACCATGTACATGCATTTATATATATATATATATATATATATATATATATATATATATCATACAAGTAATATAGTGATGAATAGAGTATCTTTATCTTGAGGACTTGTCAATAAAATAATTGTTAAGTATTAAAATTGTGTATCTTAATCCAAATCAAGCCAACAATAAAATGGATAAGAAATTAAACTAAATTAAATATATAAAAATAACAAAATAAAGGAAGACAATATTCTAGACTAAATTGGAAAGTAAAGGATTAGGATTATGATTCCTTTTAACATTTCATAAGAAACTAATCAATATCTTTCTACATTGCTCTTAAATATAATCTTTGCTGATCTATGACTCCAATTTTCCTATAAGTATTTTTCGAATTACCTATAGGCTTTTCCTTAACCAATCTATAATTTCTCATACAATTAATCAACAGACATAATTAAAAATATGTCCTAATGTGGTTATGAGAGGTCAATAAATAGATTTCTATCCTATAAGGGAATCAATCCACTCAACATTACAAGCTTCATGAACTCATACTACCCAATCCATAGCCTAGTTTTAAAATCTCTTTTTCAAGTTCATTTAGGTTATCCTAATTATCTAATGGATTTCACATATTTAACAATATGAAGAACAAAAATTGAATAAGCAAACCATATCATTCATTACAAATAAAGAAAAGTATTATCAACTTATTACATGCTAGGGTTCATTATAATCCTGGATTAAGATATTTAACTCATAAATACAATATAATCCAACATCAGAATCAAAGGAAACAATAGAAACAACAAGGAATACAGAGAAAAGAGAAGGAATAGAGAAAACTAAGAGATAATCTTTGCTTCTCTTCAACCCAAAGCTCTCTTCCACTCCTAAGATGCTCCTAAAACCCTCAAATAGCCTCAAATGATGTCCAAATGCAAATGGATTGGATATAAGTTGCAAAATTTGACAAATACTAGAGTCAAAATGGTAGCATTTCAGTTTTAAGGAAGGGCACGATGACTTGGTATTTTGAAGTCGTGACTTCTTGGCTATCTGGATGATCTTTAAATTTTTTTGTGCAAAGTTGTGACTTTGAAATTGAAGTCATGACTTTGCTTTCTAAAGTAGTGACTTCACACCTTCTTTCTCCAAAACTCCTATTTTAAGGCTTCTTGACTTCAAATTTTTAGGTTCTTGCTCCAAGATGACTCTAACTCAATTTTTTTTTGTATTTACAACTTATAAAAATAGCCAAGGTATGAGCAATTCACAATTTAACCAAAATTAAGCCAAAATTTGTCATCTATAGTGTAAACATTTGGATATGAAACTATATATCTTATCTATGCACATTTTTCCTATACTTAGTCAAATTTACCTTAAAATTAAAATAATAAGCAATTATTTCCTAGCAAAAAAATGTGCAAAATAATATGAATGCATAAGAGCTAATACATGTGCATTTCTTTCATCACATCTCTAAACTTTTTGTTTCACTCTCATGCTTTTCCAAATCAACATTCTTTATCATAATAAATGCAAAAGCTTTTGTTTTTTTAAAGTTCACTTTTGTTTGGTGCATAGATAATAATATATGGTATATAAATTGAAGGTATATCCATTTTTAGAAGATGAGCTTGGAATTTCCAGTGATGCTAGGGCTATTGATATAATATGGCCGTCCAATTTGACAAGCTTTCCAAGTTTTCACTGACGTAAAAACATAAGAGACGAATGTAGCTAGGCTTCATATGGAAGCCCAGTGGTCAAAGTAAACACATATAAATAGCAATTTAGTTTATATTTTGTAAATAAATTGGAAACACAATTAAGTATATGGAGTCTTTTCTCTGACTTGATGATTAATTGACCACTTGTCCAATGGGGTAATAGAAAGCATAATACATTCAGTGACTCGAGGCCCACGGTCCTTAATGACAAGATAATTCTTCAAAGTTCATACCATGATATTTAGGCACCTACAAATTAATAGAAATATAAACATTATTGTAATCTTTTAAAATAACTAGGTGCTTTCCCTTGCAAAATGCAAGGATTCAAAAAATGTTTTCATAAACCCCACAAGAAAAAAAATTCAAATAAAAAAGGTGAGTGAACAATAAATATACGGATATGTACAGTGCATGAACAGTGTCAGCACACTGTCTCGTGAGGAGTCGCACAGTAACCGGTTTAGTTATAATGCGATTCTATCACAATTTATATATATATATATAGATTATTAAAAAAAATTAATGCCTTTCATTTTTTTTTCTATGATTTTTGTAATAACCATCTAGATTCCATAATTGAGATTAGAAATCTAGAATTCAGGGATTAAAGGCTGGCGTAGACAAAGATATATAAAGAAAAATTTAAGGGGTTCAAAATTGATCAAAACTGATTCTATCTAATTCTAATCCAATCAAAATTGATCTTCTAATGGAATTAATTAGATGTAATTTTTACAAGATCGATATAATTAATTTTTTTGTTGGATATCCATTTTATAACTTCAGTTCTTTGTTGCAGCGACAAATTCTCTTTATTGATCATATAAACAATAGTGCCATCCTTGCAGAAAATAGTTATTAATATGAAAGAATAACGGAAAGTAATGCTGAGGGGCTTCGAGAGTATACTGTGACTCAGGACATACTTAATGAAATAACTTTATTTTATAATTTGATATAAAAAATATTTAAATCTTTTTCTTTTATAGCTTGTGAACCTTCTGTAGATATGAAAGTTCCTTAATTTTTTACCAATATTTGTACAATAAACGAAATAGGAAGGGGGAGAGAGAAAAAAAAATTGAGAAGGGTGTGAAATACCATTATATTGGTTTTACACTTTTAGAAGCCAGCTATGAAATCTAAATGTTATGATGAAATGTTGCATTATAGATTTTGCCCACTGAAAGTGAAGTGGAGTTGCAAGAAGTATCTTTGGTAATCGTACATTAGTTAAGAAAAGAAGATAGTGGAATCTGCTTTTATTTTCTGCTTGGTGATATCTTTTGTGCATTAATGTTGAGGTAAAGACAGCACATAACCCAATGGCAGTTTATTAGTATTGAGTTTCAAACTTTTATACCCTATCTAATAATGCGATAAAACAATTTCAAGATATGAGCCCATTTGACTATGGAGATAACTGAGTCCTTCGATGGGGTCTATGGTGTTTAATTGGGCTTGGGTATATCCTTGGTTATCTTTTTCTTTTTTTCCCAATTATCTTACTTTTTGTCATATGAGATATAGTATTAAGATTCTTAGTATATCCTTTGCCATACCCTCATTTTCTCTAATTCCAATCCCATATTCTCATATTTCTTAGAAAATAAAGCTTGCCTTAGGCTTGCTCTTATGTAACTTTTAATTGTTGTCTTTGGTGTGAAACCTTTTTCTGGTTTTATTGGTCTGTTGGCATTAAATTGTCGTCTTTGATATTGTTTTATGAGTTGCATGTTAGTTGAGTTTGTCTTTGCATGTGGGATGCCATTCTGTTAGTTGTCTACACCTACAATGTACTAAGTCACTTTGAGGGGTGAAGTGTGAAGTATGAACTGTGTAAAGTGTTTTTAAAGTGAAAGAGAGTATATCTCAACAAGCAAAAGAATATAAAAAAGTTTTTTAAAAAAATTTTACCCACTTATTCTTTTTTTTCTATTTCTTTTTCACTTCAAAAACATCCTACAAAAACATTCAACTTCTCAATTTCTTAGAGATATTAAAATAGGTTGAGTCAATGGAATTGGCCCAACTCAATCCATTCAAATCAGGGCTCACAGAATTAGAATTTCTTTACAGAAAAATCAACCTGATCTAACACAATAAGGTGAGGCCAAGCTAGACTTATGAGTTAAAAATTATTGTATTTTACTAAAAATTAACTAAAATGCTCAATACATTTATAGTGCTCAATACTTGCGTTCCTCATATTTGTTTAAAAAGTTCAGGAATCCTAAATGTTGTAAATGGCATCTTTGAAAATGTCTTACTGCAGATCTGGTTAGTAGCAAATTGTTTTTTATTTCTACGTCATTAGATATAAGACTTTCTCTCGTATGTTTTTTTAGCTGCTGATGATAGTAAGTCCCCCTTTATAAAAATGGTTAGACATTTTTTGGTTTATGATGCATCTAACTAGGATACAAGTTTTGTTTTGGCTTGGTCCAAGTAGTATCCTCAACCATTGGGAGACAATATCTACATCTCAACCATCATTGATAGCCAAAAAAGAAAAAACCTTATAAACATGTTACACTAAAGGCCTAATAACAGCAAAGGTTATGAATCACATATAAACATATAACACTCAGGGCCCAATAACAGTAAAGGTTATGAATCACATGAAGTGTATGGTTAAGTGTCATCTATTATGGGCACCCTCAACCATCATTGAACATTATTTTCTAACAAGTTGTCATTCACCACCTCAATTAATTCTTAACCATCTAAGGTGAAAGGATTGCTATGCATCAAATACTTTTAAACTTGAATTACCTTATATAAAATATTGATACAAAATAAACATAAATTAAGAACATTAAATATTAAAATTAATACAAATTATTTGAATAATTCAACACACCAACAAATAGAGACTTAAATTTCAAACAATACAATGTTCTAAAGGAACAAGAGATTAAGTGGGTTCTCTTCTACTCTTATTGCAACTCTTTCCCTTTATTTAATTCTAGGACTGGGAAATGTAGTTTTATAAAGGTAATTACTTACTTTTATGTGATTTCAGAAACTGAACAAGTTGGCCAATATAGTGTTCTTGGTGCAGCTTCGTATCCCCAAAAATAGCAGCAGCCTGCCTTGCAAGGAACCTCCGTGGCTCTCCCTCTTCCAAAACCATGGCTATTTTCAAAGCCTTGGCTATATCATCCCTAGTGAAAGATCCATCCTCTGCTCTGTCTATCTCTACAGCTAAACCCTTCTCCACCAGTAGCCTAGCGTTCAGACCCTGATCGATTATCATTGGCAGAAGCACAAGGCGATGCCCAAATCTCAAAGTCTCAATTATAGAGCCCCATCCAGAGTGAAACAGAGAACCCCCAACTGATTGATGGCCCAGAATTTCCAGTTGGGGTGCCCAACCCATGTTCACCACCCCTCTTCCTCTTGTCCTTGCACCAAATCCAGCAGGCAGAGTTTCGATTTCATCATTAGCCCAATCGGGTTTTCTTGGAGCCCAGAGAAATGGCAGTTCTGAAAGCTCTAACCCATAAGCTATCTCATGAATCTGTTCCTTGCTAAGCTTGCATTCACTGCCAAATCCAACAAACACAACTGATTTGGGCTTTTGTTCATCCAGCCACTTGAAAATATGCTTCCATGATTCATCAGTGAATTCCGTTTTCTCAGGCTTCTCTGGTGGGAGTAAACCCGTTGGTATCACTGTCTTCCTGAGAAGTTTTTTTAGCAAATCAAGGTAAGGGCCTTCGAACTCACTGCATGTCCTTATAGAAATCGCTTGGCAATTCTTCAGGATCTTTGCAAGGCGTTCTGCAACAGAGAACTGAGTTCCATTTTTGTCTAAACCATACAAGCCATCAAAACATCCCATCGCTTCATGCTTCTTGAATGCTACTGAAGAAGGAAAATCGACCCAAGGTGGAGGTGACATTAGAGATTCCATTGATGGCCGAACGCTCACTCGAGCTTCCCCAGTAAGATATTCTGGAGGGCCAAGATATACATTTGTTGCAGCAGACAATACACTAAAGTGCATGACGGGAATTCGTAGTTCTTGGGCAATGTCTATCACCCAGTGAGAAAAGAAATCAATGATTATCCAATCTGGAGATTGATCTACTACAAGTTTTTGAAATTGATATTGTAGGAGATCATAAGCCACTTTCAGTTGTGGAATTTTCTCAAACGGGATGTCTGCTGTAGCTTCTGCGCCCTCTGGTAGGTCTCCATTTTGTAATTCCGGCAAAGGCAACGCCACTCGAGTTATCAGAGAGGTTAAACTTGAAGGGACTTTGGGAAGTCTTTCAATGTTCTTTGGGGTGGACACGAGAGAGACACGAACTCCAAATTTGGCTAAGGCTACGGAAAGTTGAAAGAATGGTATGATGTGGCCAAAGGCAGACCATGGAAGCATTACTACATGAAGTTCCACGGCCATTTTCTTCTTCTTCTTCTTGTGTTCTTTTGCTACAACTCTGTTTCTAATTTATGGGTTCAAGTTTAGACATATTGATTTATTGCCTGGTAGGTCATGCTTTAAAGCTTGTTAAGTGGCAGTCGCGTTTACTTTTAAGAGTTCAATTATCCTCTTTCTCTCTCTTCTTTCGTAACTCGCCTCTCTTCCGGGAAAACTGAGGATCCAGATGTTAATTCCAGACATGTGGAAAAAAATTATTGTTTATTAGCGGTAAAAACATAAGCGGACAGTGAAGATATGTTGAAGATATGCTATTCTTATCTTGTCGGGTGCTTTTATGATGACGTGGAAGTCATTCACTCATAATCATTCATGGGCCCTGCATTCTGTTTGAGTGAATTTCAGCACTCTTTAATAGTTGTGTTTTTGATATGATCAAGGGTCAAGAATGCTGTTGTGCGAGGAATTTTTCTTCGTTGGCAAGCTAGGGGGGTTTGTTTCAGGCATTTTAACAGTGATGGCAATGGCGTTATTATACAGCCTCTTTAGGAGAGCTGCATTTTGTACATGAAAGAAATAGAAACAGAAACTTTCAAGCCCTATTTAGTTTCCATTCACTTGCTATTGAGAAGAGTTTGAAATATGACAAGATAAAAGGAACGTTTAACAATAATTTTGCTCTATAACTTAAATATTTGTTTTAATTTTATTTTTTTAATTTTTTTTATTTTAATTTAGTTTCTTAATTACACATTGTTTCTTAATTTGTCGCCCCATGCACTTGGTTCATCCTAAAGAAAGTATTGATTATTGTATAATGATCCTCTAAATTTTTTTATTATAATTTTTTTGTAAAATTTAAAAATAAAATGACACAAAGTAAAAGAATATATAGAATTTATTTCTTTTTTTTTTCCTCCTATTCTCTTCTTCTCTCTTTTCTTTTCAAATTCTGTAAAAATTTTATAATAAGAAACTTTAAAGCATTTAAACTAGTTAACAATCTATGAAATGGTAAATCATCCAAATAAGCCTGAAGGGCTTTAAATGATACATTGGCCCTCTATTATCCCAAGGAAAAAAATTTTAGATACAATTTTTATATTTTTGTTATCAGAATTTTAAAAAAAGATATAATAAATACATGATGTTTAACATATAAGTATATAATTTTTACAACTAAACATTATATTAAAGAACTTGATTAGAAAAATATTATATCTAAATCTAGTCCTTATTCCATGAAATTTGAGAAAGGTATTTTTTTTTTTCAATGCTTTTATAACCTTTTAAGTTATTTGAGAATTGAAAATCTTATGCATAAACTAAGCCAATTTTAAGATCAATATTTTAGCTTAATAAATCTATTAGACTCATCAAACTTGAACAACTTGACAAGAATGAATAAAAGCACCTCCATATGTTATAACAAGGGGCTATTTAAAATTGAGCATTTTCTAAAATTTACATCATTCATCCTCAACATTAATGATATTTAAATCTACCAGCATGTTTTAGTAAATGGTACATCATAAGGCCTAGTATAACTACACGTGATACTACATATCCCAATTAACTCATGTAGGTGTAAATGTCATAAAATTTGAAACAAATACATTAGCTACCTAGAAGAAAAGAAACCTACCAAGATATCTCAAGGATTAACAAAAGTTAGCCCCAAAACATGCTATTCAAGAGCCAGCTAATCTTAAAAAGTATATCAACATAAGAAAGGGTATATTGTACAAATTAAGTAAAGTATAATAAACAAAGTAGACAAAGAGAGAAACAAGAATACACTTAAGAATCTATTTTACAAAAATATCTCTTCAAGAAGCTTACCTTTGAAATCAAAGAGTATTAATGTGACAAAGAAAAAGGCCTTAAAGATAAAGTTTTTAAGATATTTTAATTTCTCAACCTTGAAACATTTAACAGAATGCTTTGCTAAAAGCATAAAATCCTTTTTATGGAGGATTTCACAAAAAAGAACCAAAAATATATGTATATGTTGTCTTTTTATGGGCAATTAAACTTCATTGCCAGTTTCTTGCATATTATCGGCATCTACATGTAATTTGCAGGCCCTATTCATATCAAATCCATTTCAAGGAGTGAATGAATTTTGTTCTTTTGCTACAACTTTGTTTCTTTTTTATGACTTTTAGTTTAGACTCTTAGTTTAGACTTATTTCTTATCTACCTATTATGGGTGACCACACCAAACAAGTAGCTTCTTTTCTATCCAATATCATTATAGGTCATCTCTTCTCTTTAGGAACAAACATACTTTGCTAGCAGCTCCTTATCTTATCATGGATGACTACGTCTAAGGAGTCTTCCCAATATAATCATATGAAATCATTAGAGGTGACACTGGCAATCATAGCCTATGTTCATTTCAAACCCTTTCCATGTAGTGAATGAATTTTATCCTTTTGCTTTATCACATTTCAAGCCTAGTATTGATTGATTGGCAATACTAGGTTATCCTTTAAAGCTTTTTACGTAGCAATTCACATATAGTTGTGATTTTTTAATTGCAAATTTATGTCAAATTGGTGTCTATTCAAACATATTGCTTGCTGTGGCCTTTTTTTTTTTTTTTTGCCTTTGTGTTTTGCCCCAGTTATCACTATAAAACATGGAATGGAACATTAATAACCTGGAAATCTAATATCCAATTACATCTATTCTTTGCTAAATGATTAGGGAGATACAGCTCATTTGCAAATAGCCTAGGACTCTAACACGAGTATATGCTTTTGAATTATAAATGCTGATTGTTTTTACTACATTAATATATTAAACAGGATTTTCATTATTTTGTTTTCTTTTTTGTCACTTTTAGATTGGAGTTTTAAGAATATATAATGAATTAGAGTTAAATATAGTTTTTTATATTTTTTTTTGTTATTAAGTTATTTAATAAAATTTTAATATATGTAAAAAAATTTATTAAAAAAATTAATGATGTGATACTTAATTAGTTGTAAAAATATATGTTAATTTGCAAAAATTGTAGCATTATTAATGAAAAATTATACACTTATTATATTTTAGTAGGGAAACTTGATATAACTATATAAAAAACCACATATAAGTCTTTTAACACAAAATACATTCATAGGCATTGAGGCCTTACATTGTGAGTGAATTTCAGCGATTTAATAGTTGTAATTTAGGTATAAATGGAAGGTTAAGATTGCTGTTGTATTAATTTGACAAACTCCTAGTACTAATTTCTTACTAATGAATAGTTTGCCTTTCTAATAATTAACTTGGTGAGGTTTGTTTCATGCATTTTAATAGTAATGGCAGTGGTGTCATTGACCACGAAAATTTTTATGTGTGTCCGCAAGTGCATAGGTCGGATCAAGCAGTTCAGTGATAAGTAAAGTATCGTTCCCACAAGGAATGACTTAAATGCAATTAGGCAATGTATAACCTGCTTTCATCCACGTTAAGCAACCAATTAAGCAATTCTTGAATTTAGAACTAATTTTAAAATGAAACAATTTTAAGAAAACTCAATTGGCAAAGAAATTTTAGATAAAATTCAAGGTTTTGAATTTACCTAAAGTCACTATTCCCTTGATGCTCACTAAAACTTAATATCTTGTTTAATTGCAATTAATTTTCACCTTGTGGGTTAAGAGATTCAAAAGCTATAACTGTCCATCGATGTAATTATAGCCCTACTCTCCCCTATAATCTAAGTGTCCTTAGATTTAGGTTAGAGTGCATTAGAAACTATAACCCTCTACAAACCAATTAAGGCAATTAGGTATATTTCTATCCCAATTACAAATTAGATAATTCTAAACTTAATTTATCCAACTCTTAGGTCCAATGAGAACCCCTTTTTCAAGGTAAATTCCAATTACCAAAATCAATTCCAAGAGGTGGCCAATCCTTAAGAAAGCATTAAGCAAGAGAAGGATACACAAGGTTCCAATTAGCACAATAAACAAGATAAATAACAAACTAGTTCACATCAGGTTCATAGTGCTCTAGGTAAAAAGGAGTTTAGCTACACATAGCTAAATCTACAATAAATCTCAATCCAATACATGGAGAAGATGAAAAGAAGCAAAGAAAGCAAACAAAGGAATGATAGATATGCAGAAAGTGAAGCTCCCCCTTGATTCTTTTTCTTCCTTCACCCCTCCAAGCTTGAAAAGCCTTCAAAGACCACCCAAAATCGCCTCTCTGGACGTTCAGCAATCTTCTCTACCGCAGAATGTCGAAGCCTTACTCCCTGGACTCTTTTTTTTAGCTTGAAAACTAAAACTGTGCGTTTCAGGGCCGATCTCGTTATGGCGAGAAGTGACTCTCGCCATAGCGAGATCTCATATGTTCTCAATTTTCTGCTGTGTTCGCTACTTCCACGCTATAGCGAGTTGCTCCCTGGACTTCCTATGCAACGCGACTTCGCTATTGCGAAGTGTCTCCTTCGCTATGGTGAATGTGCAATCTCGCTACAGCGAACTCTGTTCTCACTATAGCGAGAAGACTTGTTCAATCAGCCTTTTCACTTTTCAGCTTCCCTCTTTTCTTTTCAACTCTTTCTATACTTTGTTACTTTTCCCTGAAATTGAAATCAATCATAAAATGAGGCTCAAACTGATAAAAATGTTACAATTGAAAAACTTTCTTTGTTTTGTTTGATTGAATATATTTTTAACTATATTAATCAAGAGAAAAGAACTTTGCCTCCCTAATTTACTATCAAATATAGTCCTTTTGAATCCTAAATTAGGAGGTTATCAGTCATTATACTGCCTCTTCATGCAAGATGTTATTCCACTTTTTAAGCAAAGAAGGGATTTGAAAGGTGATCTGCATTTTGAACATGAAAGAAATTGAAACAGAAAATTTCAAACACCATTTAGATTCTATTCATTTATTTCTAATGGTTGTTGTAGATAAAGATCGAGAAGAGTTTGAAATATAAAAAGATAAAAGAAGGTTTTAACTATCATTTTGATTCCTCAATATATTTGTTTGAATTTTGTCCCTTTTGCTTTAATTTATTTTTTATTTTTTAAGTAGTATCTTATTCATCCTTTAACTTTATTTGTATTTTTAAAATTGTCTCTTGATTTTTTATAATGTTAAAAAAAATTATAGATATTACTATAAGTGATGATTATGCACAATTTTAAAGTTAGAGAACCAATTAAATAAAGCTAGGATTAAAATGATAATAAATCCTAAAATAAGGGTCCTCTTTGTACTCTTCACTTTAGAGTAATAAGTCAAGAAATAGTAATCGCTAACTTTTAAGGTTGCTTTATGAGAATAGCTACTCCCAATCAATCATAAAGCATATAGGCATTCAAGATCTATTAAATCCCAAGTCATCAAGATAAGACAATATTCAAAACTCAAAAGAGTGGCAGGAGGAAATTAAAAGCACAGGCACAATCAAGCTTTGAAATACTGAGAATATCGATAATATATATATATATATCACATTCATATCTTTCATAAATTATATACGTATACAAAGAGTTTATAAATATTATTAAATATAAAAACATTCAAACAAAATTAGGTAAACTAATGAAATGATATGTTAACCAAAAAAATTAATTAAAACATAAAAAATATTAAGATTTTCTATTAACAATTAGATAATTTGTAAATTAAAAAATTAAGATAATAAATTGAAATAGATAAATGGGTTAATTATAGTTATCTCCTTTGTTTTGAAAAATTACATTCTTATTTATTGAAATAAAAAAAATGTACTATACTAACTTTCTTCACAATAAAAGATAAAGTACAACTTTACTTACTTTGGCTAAAATACCCTTATATTTATTACTTATATAAATAATTTATTTTAAAAGTGAAAAAAATAATTTATCTTAATTAAATAATTTTGTTAATAATAAGAGAACATCAAAGCTTGATGAAAATATTAAAGAAACCTAAGAAGATCTGTGTCACAAATTTGATAATTATCTATTTAGTTTTATATTCTTTTAATTAATAATTGAATAATTTGATAATCACCCATAATGTTTAATGTCCTTTTATGTACTTTAGTATGAACTCACTTCTTATGTGATAATCACACTAAAGAAAGATAAATAGGTAGAATGTACAAAATAATTAAAATTATCACAAATATAAAAGTAAAATAAGCAAAGGTAAAGCCACCTCCAATATTTAGCAAGCAGATTTTTCTAGAAGTGGAGGGGGCTAAATGGCCAGAAATAAAAAGGGAAGATACAGAGGAAAGGCACAGTATCCATTTATTTTGATTCAGCTTCTTAAACTTATGTTCAATCTTTTTAAATCTTAAAAGATTTCTTTCAATCAAAGTAATGACAATTGCAATTGCTAGGTTTTCATATTCACCTTTAATATAGATTTTCTCAAGCTCAACTTAAACTTGTATATTCAAGGTTTAGCTCACCTCAAACTTATTTTCTCCAGAGTTAAAAATGAAGATGATAATAGGATTTCCACACTCCTTTTGTAAGGGTTACAAATAAGCTAGGTAAATACTTTATGAAGCAATGACAATCTAAAACTCAAAATATTCTCAAGAAAATAAATGGTTTTGAATACTTGAATGATTTTTAATAATTTGCTCGAGTTTTCATTGTATTTATATCTCTTTACAATTCCTTACCATTAGAAATTGAGCATTGAATGCAATAACTTTTTTATTAGAACAGAGGAAGTAGGTCTTCACCGTTCAACTCTTTTTCCTCAATGACAACTAGCTACTAAGTGTGTTCTTCTCAAATAATCCATTCTATTTAATCTTCATAAATGCTCTTAAATATTTGTTTTCTGGGTTAGATATTATCTTATGTAAGAATAGATAATTGCAAAAAAGACATATAGAAAGAATAATACATTTATTCTTTTGTTCTAATTATTTATTTGAAAATTAGAGACATTTGACTTTTGTCTTTTGCACATAAATGATTTTCTCAGTTAAAGATGCAAAATTTTAATAGGCCAAAATAAATGGGCTTTCTAAAGAATTTAATTTTAACTTTTTTGCTATTATAAAATTTATAAACTAAGTGAGACTTCAAGAACCTACTTGGGCAAACATTATATACCCGAGAAATACTCAAACCATGCCTTGCCACCTTGCTAGGGTACATGGAGACTACTTTCAGCTCCTCAATTAATCCTTAACCATCTAAGATGGAAGAGTACTATGTATATAATATTTATAAATTTGAATTAAAATACTTAAAATAATATTAATACAAAATAAAAATAAAATTATGAACATCAAATATTAAAATTAATATAAATTATTTGAATAATTCAATACACCAACAATAGTTGAGATTTAAATTTCAAACAATACAAGTCATTTTAGTAAAGGAAGAAGACAATTAATGGGTCTTGTCTTCGATTCCTATTGCAACAATTTCCCTTTATTTAACTTTAGTGTTGGGAAATATAGTTTCATATAGGTAATTAATTACTTGGTTTTATGAGACTTAAAAAACTGAACAAGTTGGCTAATTTAGTGTTGCTGATGCAGCTTCCTCTCTCCAAAAATAGCTAGCGGCCTGCCTTGCACGAACCCTCAGTGGCCCTCCCTCTTCTAAAACCATGGCTATTTCCAAAACTTTGGATCTGTCGTCCCTAGTGAATGATCCTTCCTCTACTCTGTCTATCTCCATAGCTAAACCTTTCTCTACCAGTAACCTGGCATTTAGACCCTGATCGTATATCATTGGCAGAAGCACAAGGCAATGCCCAAATTCTGAAATCTCTATCATAGAGCCCCATCCAGAGTGAAACAGAGAACATGGATGGCCCAGAATTTTCACTTGAGACGCCCAGCCTATGTCCAAAGACATGGCAATTTCGAAAGCTCTAACCCATAAGCTCTCATGAATGTGGCCCACGCTAAGTTCACATTCACTACCAAATCCAGCAAATACAACTAACTTGGGCTTTTTGCATCTAACCACTTGAAAATATATTCCCATGATTAATCAGTGAATTCCTTTTTTTTTTAATTCTTTTTCAGGCCTCTCTGGTGGGAGTAAACCTGTTGGTATCACTGGCTTCCTAAGAAGCTTTGTAAGCAAATCCACGTAAGGGCCTTCAAACTTAATGCAAGTCCTTATAGAAACTGCTTGGCAATTCCTCAAGATCTTTGCAAGGCGTTCTGCTACATAGGACTGAGTTCATAACAGGCATCAAAGAAGCCAATCGCTTCACGCTTCTTGTATGCTACTGGGGAAGGAAAATCGACCCAAGGTAGAGGTGACAATAGAGACTCCATTGATGGCCTAATGCTCACTCGGGCTTTTCCAGTAAGATACTCTGGAGGGCCAAGAAATACATGTGACAGCAGAAAATAAACTAAAGCGCATGCCTGAGATATGTAGTCCTTGGACAATATCCATCACCCAATGAGGCATGAAATCAGTGATTGTCGAATCCGGAGATATTTGAAATTTCTGTTGGAGGAGATCATAAACCATATTCAGTTGTGGCATTTTCTCAAGTGGGATGTCTCCCGTAGCCCTGCGCCTTTGGCTAGGTCTCCATTTTGCAATTTCGGCAATGGCAGTCCCGCTAGAGTTATCAGAAAGGCTAAACTTGAAGGGACTTTGGGAAGTCTTACAATGTTCTTTGGGGTGGACACAAGGGAGACACGAACTCCAAATTTGGCCAAGGCTATGGAAAGTCGAAAGAATGGCATGACGTGGCCAGAGGCAGACAATGGAAGCATTACTGCATCAAGTTCCATGGCCATTTTCTTCTCCTTCTGTTCTTCTGCTACAAAGTTTCTTATTTATGATTTTAGTTCAGACATATTGATTGATTGGAAGTAAGAGGTAATCTTGTATTATCCACCTTTTTATTAAAGAATTTGGTTGAATAAAGAAGAGAGAAGTTGATGAGATTTGCTACACTAAAAACCAACAACGACAACTCCTAGCGTATTTCTGTGTCTTCTTTCTATTGGAAAATCTTGAGCAATCCAGAAACAGAAACTAATTCCAGCTACTCGGGAAAAATAAATAAATTTTTTTAGTCAAAATAGTCCTATAAAATTTAAATACATATTTTTTTAATTAAAAAATTTTTAACAAAAGGCATTTTGATTAAAAATTTTTAAATTAGATTAAAATATAAAATAACTTTTTGTTTTAAATAAGATGTGTCTATTTTGATTATAAAACTATTTATATAATTTTAACAAAATTTTAAAAAGTTTATACAATATAATTTTAAAAAATATTGTTTATTAGTGGCAGGCACACAAGTAGACGGTGGAGATCTATAATGGCTCTGCTCCACAAAAAGAGAGAAAAAGAAATGAGGTGAAATTTGTTGATTATTCTATCGTCTATCTCAACAATAATAATAGAATTTATATTTGGCTTTTGTTAAACATTCAATTTTATGAATCCCAGCAGCAGGGAATTAAATTCTGCACCGAGACAAGGTACATAATAATAGAATAGAGGGCATTAATGTTTTATCTCATGCAAGTTTTGTCATATTTTTTTTATTTTTCTTTTTTAATAAAACATGGGATGAAACATTAATAGCCTCGGGAACAAGTATATGTCCAATTATATCTATTCTTTGCTAAATAACTAGTGAGATACAGTTAATATGCAAATAGCTTAGGACTCAGATACGAGTACCTGCTTTTGAATTATAATTTTTTTTTTACATTAACGTATTAAATAGAGTTTTCATTATTTTCACTTCTTTTTTTCTTTCTTTTATAATGGAGTTTTAAGAATGTAGAATTAAGTGCACTTATATATATATATATATATATTATTAAGTTATTTAACAAAATTGTAATATTTATAAAAAAACTGTTAAAAATATTAAATTATGTAATATTGAATTATAACAATTATACAAGTTATAATATTATTATTAAAAAATTATTATATATTTATTATATTTTAATTGATGAATTTGATAGTAAAAATATGAGATTCAAATAAAATTCATCCACTCAAGTACTATTATTATTAAAAAAATATTATGTCATAACTAAAAAAATGTTGTTCTTGAGTTTATAGTATCATTACTACTCTTGACAAAAAAAGTTTACACAGATCGTAATGGTTGATTTAATAATATATTTTGTAGAACATACCATAAGATAAAAACGAAAATGTATAAAACATGTGAACAAAATTGAATGGCACAATGGTGATAGGAAATTAAGAATATTTATTGTTACAAGCATGATATGAAAAGAAAAAATGGAATACTTATAGATATAAAGAAGCTTTCAAGGACACACGAACAAAAAATGAAGCTTAAAGAAAACATGAGGATACTAAGTAATCTAAATAATGTTAGAGGAATCGTAGACAACAATAGTTATATAATAATAAATTGAACTTAAAGGACGTGAAAAAAAAAAAACAAACAAAAGAAGAAGAAAGTTTTTGTCATAACTTCTGAAAAAATGATAAATACACATTTAATAAAAAAAAATTGTTGTGGCTCAGTCTTACATCAACACAACATAAAAATTACAAAAAATAATGATTGATTATTTGAATTTTTCACGATTTTACTAATTTTTACAGATATGGAAATAAACAAGTTTCAATTTGAGAAAAAATTATTTATCTTAAAACCTTTTCAAGTAATTAGATCTACATCTAAAAATTTAAGGCTTAATAAAAGGTAAGACTTGAGTTTATTACTTGCTAATCGAACATTAAAATGATATATAATTACCCAACTCATGATAAAAATGGAAAAAATTATGTCCTCGTTGCAAAGAATGTGGACAAGAGCAAGGAATGACAGGGAGAGGATGGAACTTCCAGAAGAAAAATAAATGAAATTCTAATTCATACCATATTGGATCTGAAACATCAAAAATGGTATGTCCTTCTTTCGGACTAACTTTCCATCACGAGGAATGGTTTTAATCTTAATAGTTAATTTTGATGTAGTGTTGTTATGATAATTGCAAAATAAATGAGTAATGTTGAAAAAAAAATGAAACTATCATCAATTTTAATTAAGATTTTAAAAACTATCAAACTAAAATTAATGGGCTGTTGTAGTGAGTAAAATTTTGAACTTTTAAAAAAATTCCGTTTAATTATCATAGTAATATATTGATTAACATCTTGGGTAAATTATTTTTTCTCTGTATAAGAGATGCTAAAATTATAAAACATTCTCTTTTAAAATAAAAAACGTACATGTAATTTTTTATATTTTTATTATTAATTTTTTAATTAAAACATGAAAAATTTATAATTTTTTGTACATAATTACATATTTTTTTAATTAAACTATATAGTTGTCATATTATTATTAAAAAATTATATAATTGTTATATTTTAATTGGAGAATGTGATAATAAAAATATAAAAAATTATATTTAAGTCTTGTCTAATAATATATATTATAATTAAGCTAAACTAAATGTTTAGAAATATTTCTTAAATGCCTTTTAACTAAATTATGTATTTTAATCATATGAATTTACCCAATTACCCCCTTAACCAAAAACCTCAATCGTGAGAAGTCCTTCCACTGTCTTCACCATATATACTTTGTGCCTTGCTTCCATCATTTATTTTGGAAATTAAAATTATTCTTCTCTGAAAGAAGTTATAGACCCTAATGGTTTTCCACATCCAAGCACAACGAAAATAATAGTTATTTCTACGAGTAAAATGTTGAGATCTCATCAAACTGTTGAAGTAGCAAGAAAAACCAGTAGAATAGGTAAACCAAGGTTATATGTTATGTTATGAACAAAGAAAAAAGGTAGATAAAATGTGCAAGTAAGCAGAACAACAAAATACAACAAGATGGAGAGAACTCTGGCTGATTCACAAAGGTAAAATCAGCTAAGAGGAAGGTTAATATAAAGTAAAATAAAATATACACAAAACTAGGTTCCTTGTTTGGCATTGGGATTCTCTGCTACTCAGCTCGGAAGATTTGAATTGTTTGATATTTCTTTTTTTAAAAAAATAATTCGAACTGTTCAATTTTTTATTTTTATATGTTTTTTTATTTCAAGAAAAAAAATACAAAATGAAGATAATTTTTCAATTTCTATCAAGGGTTTTATTTTTAAAAAAGTAAAAAATGAAAAAAAAAAAAAAAAAGAATGCTACGATTCCCCAAAACAAAAATTAATAGACAGTCCAAATCTGCTCAAGCTGAATAACACAGCTGCTGTGAGCAGCAGAAGATCCCGACACACTTGTTTGAGTACAGGACAACTCAAAGCCAAAGTTCTTCACGAATTTCATTTTCTTGTCCTAACACAGGACACAGCCGAACAAATAGCAAAAGGGAGAGAGGAGGTTGGGTCTGCTTCACTTGGGCCTTATGTGGGCCAATATTGCTGAGTCTGCATGCCTCTTTTTGGGCTTAGAAGTGTAACTATAACAGTCATGAAGAAAACAACAAAAAGGTTGAGCATAGTAATAAGATGAGCTGGAGTAACATCGATGGCTTTAACACAGACTGGAAGAATAACAGCAAGCAGAATAAGAGCACTGGGATTCGGTGTTCCTGGGCAATGAGGCATGACTATCCAATTTGGAGATTGATCTGCTACAAATCATATTTACATCTTAACTACAAGTTTTTCTTTAAAACAAAAACTAAATTATATATAACTCTTTGAATTTGGGTTATGTACGAATGACATTTTAATCTTCAAAATTTAATAATAATTTTTTTAAAATGTTTAACTTTATACAAATAATTTTTTTATAATTAATTAGTCTATTATTTTACTTATAAAACGTAATTTTTGTTCACCTATTTAAAGTATTTATCCTTTGTTCTTTTGTCTTATCCTTTGGCACAAACTTTTTTTTTCTCTTCCTAATACATGGTTATTGGAACCTATATAAATCTCCTTTTTTATTTTACCCTTATTTATACCAACCATATGAGAAATTCTTTTATGTATTATATGACAAAGTCCAAGAGTAGATAGATAAATAGATAGATACACCGATTATAAACTATTGATCAAGAGAGAACTTAATTTTTGGACTTTGCTAGAGAAGGCTTATGTAGTTTTTTGTTTCATGTTTAAGGAAGATAGAGACATAATCATGTTAGTTAGAATTTCAAGTGTAGATTACCTTCTTGTCATGGGCTCACTGATAAATCATAAATACAGTTAACAGATCGATGTCTAAATGAAATAATTAGATTGTGGAACTGTAAATATGGTACACCAACCTTTTTCTTCCCCCTTTTTCTATATAGTTTTTTGGTTTTTTAGTACAAACATAGACACTGTATCTTCCAATAAACAAAACTACAAACACATCATAAGCATTTCAGAAAGATTATTAAAAATCAATCTTGAAGTGATTCGTTGGACTAACCTTATTCAACCTAACAATATTCATTATGATTGGTAAGCATCTGGATTTTCTGCTACTCTCTATTTAGAAGGAATAACAAATTTAGACTGTTCATATAGATTTAGATAATTTAAAATTTTTAAATCCTTTTTTATATAATAAAAGTTAAAAAATTATCTTTATTTTATTTTTTTTCTCAAAATTAAAAGAAAGTATTAAAATAAAAAATAAATAGTTGGAATTAAAATAATAATAAAAAGAATTTGCAAGCGATTGGTGGTCATACGAGCTACACTAACAAACAGAAGAAAAAAGCAGCAAACCTAATAATTCTCACATGACTCCATCAACTTACCACTTGCCCCCAATCATGACAATAATATAGACAACAAGAATTTGTTCAGTAGGCAATGTTTATGTAGACATACCAATAATAAGCATTGTATTTGAACTTTAATTTTTAACTAAATTAATGATTTAATTCTTAAATTATTAGATCCTTTTTAAAAAAAATTAATAAATGTATAAGTGAATCCTATAAAATAATAAATATGTTATATATTAGTCATTTTATCGAGTAATTTAAAGAAACTACAAAGATTAAGGTACAACGAGTTTATAATTTTAAAAACTAATTCAGGCACATATTAATTTTAAAGGACTAAAATTAAATAGATCTAATAGTTCTAGAATCAAATTATTAATTTAGTTTAATTTTTTATTGCTAACTTTATAATTAGTTATCTTAAAACAATGTGATAATATTGCCTACCTAAAAGAAATTATAAACCATATGACATTCTTAAATGTGTTCTCTAGTGTTTGGATAAGGAATTATATTGGCCCCACTAGTGGCTAAGCTTTCTTGTTATGTAACTAAATTACCAAAGTTTTTCTTTAAAAAAATTATAATTCAGACTTTAAGTTAAAAATATTTATATTAAGAAATCTTAAATTTTTAAATTATTTCAAAAGATTAAAAAATTAAAAATTTAGATTATACAACAAAATTATAGTTTAATATTCTAAATTAAAGTTTTAAATCTTAAAATCCTTTAAAATGATTTTAAAATTAAAAAATTTTTAATATAAATATCTTTAAATTAAAGTTTTAAACTGTACTTTTTTTCTTTTTTTTTTTAATTTTTCAACCACCCAATCCACAAAAGCCCACGACCGAAGCTCATGAGCATTAATTAATTTAGCTTTTCTAGAAAGTGTGAGTGCTCTCTTAGCGGAACATTAGATAATAATTTATCTACGAAAGGGCATCACAATATATTATTGGTCATTAAGTTTCCTCCATGGTATAGTTCATGGGCAAAGATTCTAGTGTCAATGAAAGCTTTTTTAAAGACAATTTTTTTATGGTATATATGTTTCTTTTTTTTTCCATTCTTGTGATAATTTGTACATATCTATATAAAATTATTTTTTTACATATTTGATTAAATTTAAAATTAAATTTAAGTATATATTTAAAATAATCAATAAAATTTTAAAAAAATTCTATATAATTTACTTTAAAAGATTTACACATATACTGAAAGTATGAGAACTAAAAATACAAATCATCTTTATAAATAAAAATCTATGATATTTTATTATTTATTTTCACTATTTACATATTATTTTTAACATCTTATCAATATACTATTTTTTTTCTTATCAGATTCATTTTTTTCTTTTTTTTTTCTGTGGGACCATAGTAGAAAATTTGAATCAAATAAAGTGGCACACATTATCTGTCTGTGGAAAGCTAAACAATATATCAGAAATAGCTAAAAAAAATTGCTTGCATTCTGTCTTTCTATCAATTTCTGGAAAGGGCCCGTTTGGTGTGGGGAGGGAAAGGGTGAGGGTGAGGAAAAATTGGGTAAAATCTTAATTTTATTTTTATAATTATTACTCAATTATTATTTAATATTCTCTTTTAATAATTATTTAATTATTAAAAAATAAAAGTATTATAGATATTTCCTATCTACAAAATTATCTTTTTTTCTATTTTCCCTTTTCATACATAACTTTTTATGGACCAAACAAATCTTGAGATTTAAATTTTTCTACTAAGAGGTTCAAAATTCTTGATCCCTTCTTCTTAGAAGGAAGGCCAACCAAAAGCCTTTCTAAGAACTGTAAGCTCAGCAATCTAAGATACTCATATTCTCTAGAATAAACAAATAACGCACGACAGCTTAAGAATGTGATATATGCTATTCACTAATGAACAAAATGTTGAATGCACAAAGGTTCCTTACCATTAACAAACCCAAGTACGGTCACAAAACATTCATCATGACATATAGTAATCTATCCATATTATTTGTTATTTCTAATAGAAGAAATAGTGTTATTGTTGGTATAGATATAAATCTGTAAAAGTCATCTCTGTCTATAGTCTTTCGTGTTTCCGAATGGTTGAAATGGAATAAGAAAAATCCGTGAATAGTTATGTTCATGACCATACACATGCCCAAATTTAAAGTTAATCTATCATTGATTGTTCCTTTTGATAAGCAGAATTCATTCAAATAATGCCAAGTGGGACATACTGTTGGAGAAGATTGACAAAAATTCGATGACCACCAATGATATCAACTTGTTCAAGGAAAGAAGCAAGCAGTGATTCCTGGGAGGGGCCATGCTAGCATGGTGCTATTCCTAATTTGACATCACTTATTCAATTATACTAATAGGGCAAACAAATTCTTAGAAATTTTTTTTATAGAATATCAGAAAAATTATAGTTATAAACTTTGAGTTAAGAATATTTATATTGAAAATTTCCAATTTTTAAAATTATTTTAAATGACTTAAAAATAAAAAATTTTGATTTTAAATATTGAACTATAATTTTTTATATAATTTAGATTTTTAATCTTTAACTTTTTATAATAAATTTTAAATTTTATAATTCTGTGATATAAATATCTTTAATTTAAAATTTTAATATATTTTTTAAAATATTCTTAAAAACTACAAATGTTTTAATTTAAACATGATCTACCGTAGAGTGATGAGAAAGAGAGAGAGGATGATTGAGAGCAAAACAAAGCTTCTGTCTAGTTTGCAGTATAGTAAATATATTTTTTTATATAATTAAGTAATATTTATTTTATTTTTATATTTACTGTTTTATCTATTAAATTATTTTTTATTTCATCTATTTCAACCTATTCACTTTCTATATTCCATTCACAATTATATCTCTCAGCCAAACACACCCAAAGTTTGTTAGCCCGTGAAGTGGGTCGGCAACCGTGGGGCATGGCGTGGCGTGGAAGTGAGAGAGAGGCTCACGAGATAGGAATCCTGAGACTTGAGAATTTCAATAAAAGCCAAAGCGAAGTGTGAGAAAGGTGGGTCCCATTAATTAAATTCCAACACAACACCCCGAAAGTAGCCATCCCACTTCTCAACGCATCATCATCTGCATCTCAAGCCCATAATAAAAAATAATAATAATGATTTAAATTAAAAATATTTATACTAAACATTTTAAACCTTAAAAAATTTTAAAAGATTTCAAAATTAAAAATTTTAATTGAGTCTTAAATTATTATTATTTTTGTACAACTTAAATTTTTTATTTTTAAATTTTTTAAAATTTAAAACTATTCAATATAAATATTTTTAATTTAAAATCTTCAGCTATAATTTTTTTTATAAAGGGTTCCCCATAATTATTATCCCCTCTTTTTCTAAACCTAGAGATCTGCATGACATGCACGGGCAGAATTTATGTACTTCCAAATTTTATAAGTATAAAATGTTTTAGGATTTTTCTATTACATGTCTATACAAAAACTAATTAAAGGAGTTGTGAGAACTAACAACAATTTATATTCACACCAAGATTGAGAAAATGAGATTCTTACAATGACTAATTATAATTAACTTTTGATGGAAAAATTTGAGACAAATTTTAATAAATTCAGTCATGAACAATTGATTCTTTTCTAATCGATACTAAAGGTTGATTATAAAAATAAAATAATGTGTAAATAAATAAAAAGTTTAGTTTAGTGATAAAACTTTTTCACTTTCAACAAGAAGGTGCTTGTTTGAACTTTCCCACTTCAATTTTAAGAAAATGTAATGTGAAAGTCAATGACATAATAGGTTGAGACTCCAAATCATAATTAACTAACCCGCCCAGCCAATTTTAGGTTGACCAACTTTTATGAACAACTTTGATATAAACTCAGTGAAAGGAAATCGAACGTTGCTATGAATGTTCTTTTATAATGCAAGTATCATATCCAATCAAGAGTACGACCCGATATCCCAAACAAGCAGTCAGAGGGAAGAAGGAACTATAGATATGAGACAACAGAGGAGATTCTAATAACTTGCCTACCTCCTCCCTTATGTACATATGTCCTTATATACCCTCACTCTCTCTCACTTTCCACCTTCTCTTCCTATTTCTGTTACTCCTCCTGAAGTTTCTCACCAAGTGATACATATCATCATCTATTGTAACAACCTCCTTCTAATCTAACTCTCTGCTGACTTGGCTAGAATCCAACTCATTGTTGACTTGGCTAAGATGAGTCTATAGGCTGCAACAAACAAAATTGTTAGTATAAATTGATCCGAGTTGTGCCCGAGGACATTGTCCTTAAGAGTTATTTTGCCATAAGTCAGCAACTCCCCAGGATTAAATAAACCCTTCCTATAATAGGAGAACAGAACAGTAAAAACTGAAGCATTCAAAAGAGTAAAGGGAGAGGAGAGGAGAGCTCCAAAGATGTTTGAAAGCTCAGTGTACAATGAACCACACCACACACTGCCTTTTATAGGCCAAAAACGGAAACAAGAAACGTTGGGCAATTAAAAAATAATTAGTGGTGGCTTAATCACGGTTTAATAAAAATCTATTTTGAACGTCAGGATTAAAGGTGACGACTGTTTCTGAACGTTGAGATTAAAGCCAGTTAATGAAAAATTAAAGCAGATAAATTTAAATTCTCAACGTTCAGAAAATAAATAAATTCATGGTCCCAATTTCAAAATTGCTAAAAATAAGGTTTTTCTTGTAAGCCTATTTATAAAATATTTTTGTAAAATACAAAAATAGTTACAACAAAAAATGCCCAGTTCAGCATCTAATTCGTGCCTAAGGGGAAAATCAGAAATTTTCAACTACGTTACCCCTGCGTTGGCTTGTTGTTGTGCGCGCGAGTCCATTCCTCTTCTTGGCCCATTTACTTGCCTAATATAATATCTTAGTATATATACGCTAAGCTTTTCTTTGTTCTAGGCAATGTGAGACTTAGGCTTTTGACACACTTTTGACACACCTACTCCAACAATCCCCAACATGTGTCAAAAGGATATTATCATCTGAGTTACATACATGAGTATAACCATTTCAAATCTGGTGCCTTTTGGACTATAAACCAGACCTATACCAATAACACTTAGTACATAGAAATGTCAGTGAAATGTATTCTATGAACCAACAAATCTTTGTTATGTACTGGAGGTTTTATTAGTCAAAGTATACTCCTACAGTTTCTACTGTTAACGAAGATTTTGTGCTTTAAACAGCTTTGCACGTGCCTGGTGTTCAATAAATGCTCTAGAGACTTTACCATGGTCTCATAGAAGCTACCCCACTTCACATTCATCTAAGTGATTCCATCAAGTATATCTGCAATAAATACACCATCCATAAGGAATAGGAAATCATTAAGAGCGTTGCTCATCCTCTCCAATAATGCATTCTAGCACTTTCTCAAACTATAGGAAGGGACAATAATTTTAGTGCTAGCAAAATTAACATATGATTTATTCTTACCCATATGAATCTCTTTTATGGGATCTCCAATCACAGAGGTTGGGTTACCATTGTTGTTAATTTCATATTAGCTTAAGTCTCATTCCCTTCGATGTGTTATCAATTTGTTTCTTCCCCAGGGATTTAGTCAATAGATCATCTGCCATATTTATTTCTGACTTTATAAATTCGATTGAGATCACTCTATCTTTTAGCAGTTGCCTTATAATATTATGTCTCAACCGAATGTGTCTGCTTTTGCCATTAAAGGTCTTATTTTTAGTCGTAGCTCTTGCCGATTAGCTATCACAATGCAAAGACACTGATGGTATTGATTTTTTTTCTAATGGAATATTTGCTAAGAAATTTTTCAACCACTCAACCTCAGTACTAGCCAGTTCCATAGTATTAAACTCTGAATCCCTTGAGGATTTTGTAATAATACTTTGTTTGGCTAATCTCCAGGATATTGCACCACCACCAAGAGTGAATACATAACCACTAGTAGATTTAATCTCATTTGAATCTGAGATCCAGTTAGCATCACTGTATCCTGCTAGTACAGGGGGAAATTCATTATAAAATATACCATAGTTCATGGTACTTCTTAAATATCTCATTAATCTAATTAGAGCCATCTAATGCTCACTGAGTGGGTATATCTACTCAACCTACTGCTGTTAATGATACATCTACTTCTACAAGCACTTTACTAGTTTCTAGTAACCTTGAGACCCTCCTTAAGCAATTACTTTTTGGTACCTCCCCTCCACCTACTGCTTTAGCTACTCCCTCAAGTAACTCTCCTTGGTACTTTGACTCTGCTTGTTATAATCACATAACTTGTCAATCAAAAATCTTTTCTTCCTGGTCACCTAACACTACTACCCCTCTAATTAATACTGCTAATGGTTCCTTGATGTCTATTAGTCACAATGGTTCTGTTTCTTTATCCACGCTATCCCTTGATAATATTTATTTTTTTCCTGCCATATCCTTTAATCTTATCTCTGTTGGTCAATTAGTTGATCTTGGTTATGATGTAATATGTTCTTCTAATGGTTCTCGTGTGCAGGACCCTCGGATGGGACAGATCATTGGAACAGGGTGTAAAGTTGGACGTATGTTTGAGCTCAATTCCTTACATATTCCTCCATCCACATCACCTCGCTTATGTGCTGCTTCCCCTGCTATTTCTTTTGAGTTATGGCATCATCGTCTTGGTTATTGTTCTGTCCACAAATTGTCATCTTTAATTTTGAATGGTCTTTTAGGCAATGTCATTGAAAAATCTTTAGAGTATGTTTCTTGTCAGATTGCAAAATAACCTGCGTTGTCATTTAGATTTGTTCTTTTTTAAATTAATAAACGTATAAGTGCATCCTATAAAATAGTAAATATGTTATATATTAGTCATTTTATCGAGTAGCTTAAAGAAACCATGAAGATTAAGGTACAATGAGTTTATAATTTTAAAGATTAATTCTCACACATATTAATTTTAAAAGACTAAAATTAAATAGATCTAATAGTTCAAGAATCAAATTATTAATTTAGTTTAATTTTTTATTCCTAACTTTCTAATTAATTATCTTAAGACAATGTGATATTGCCTACCTAAAAGAAATTATAAACCATATGACATTCTTAAATGTGTTCTCTAGTGTTTGGATAAGGAATTATGTTGGTCCCACTAGTGGCTAAGATTTCTTGTTATGTAATTAAAATTACCAAAGTTTTCTTTGACAAAATTATAGTTCAGACTCTAAGTTAAAAATACTTATACTAAGAAATCTTAAATTTTTAAATCATTTTAAAGGATCAAAAAATTAAAAATTTAAATTACACAACAAAATTACGATTTAATATTCTAAATTAAAGTTTTAGATCTTAAAGTCCTTTAAAATAATTTTAAAATTTAAAATTTGTTAATCTTTAAGTTAAAGTTTTAAATTGTAATCTTTTTTCTTTTTCTTTTTTAATTTTTAAATCACCCAATCCATAAGGTTTTTCTTAAAAATATTTATAAAAAAAGACAAATTTTGGTGTTGTCTTTTGTTTGAAGGGAACAAAGAATGGGCTTGTGATGGTGTTTTGAGTTTTGGCACATAAAGGTGTGTGTGTGAGAGAGTTTGAATCACATCCACAAAAGAGAATTTAGAGTCGACAGTTGTAACTATTAATTCCTAATATATAGTAAATTTGTTTTTTTCTATTAAGGTAATAATAATAATAATAATAATAATAATAATAATAATAATAATTGCTAGGCAACCATGACACGCTTTGACCATGACATGTAGATAATAAAAAGCCACGTGGCAGTGTATGAATGGAGAAATCAAATTATGCTGCCACGTGGCAAAATTCAACTAAGCAAAAAATTTATCTGAATTTTTTACTGTTGCCTCCTCCTCTTTTTAAATTGTCCAACTTCATCTCCCAACTCACATTCGTCTTCCAGCTTTTCTCTTCCAACTTCTCCATTCTTTCATCTTCTTCATCTTTCTGTTTTGTCTATTTTGTGGTTTAGGTTATTTTCCTCTTCTTCCTCCATATGTCTCAATAGCAAGTTTTTACTGTGGTAAAGAATATTATCTCCTTTAGAGTTTTCAGTGATTACAAAAAGAAGAAGACAAAAAGAAGAAGTGGTCCTGAGATACTGATTTGGTATAGAAACATTAACTAGAAATAATATTGATTTATGTTAAAATATGATTATGTTATAGTTTAAATTTAATTATTTGTGATATATATTGTTACTTATTAATGTATATCTGAAAATGATTTTGTTTTAATATAATATAATTTATATATAACTATAAGATGCAAATAAAATAAGTTAAAAAATAATAATTTATAGTTATTTTAGGTAGGAAGGTAATAGAAATTTAAAAGTTATATAAAAGAGGTTGCAAGAAAATAATAAATTCAAGGGAAAAAGTTATGATAAGGAAAATTAACTATTTAGGTGGAAAAAAGTTGTGAATATTGAATAATGCAATGATAGAAAAAATTTAAGTGAAAATTATGATGGAAATATAGTATAAAAAATATTGTAAAAGAATATTATAGTTTGGAGAACAAATATGGAAAAAACATTGAAAAAAATTGTTAAAGAATATGAGATAGAGCTAAAAGTTGTGAAAAAAAATGTTGTTACAGAATATTATAGGAGAAAAAATATGAAAGGGATAATATCGAAAAAGATATAACTAAGATCTAAATAAAATAAGTTTAAAAAATAATAATTTATAGTTATTTTAGGTAGGGAGGCAAGAGAAATTTAAAAATTATATAAAAGAGGTTGTAAGAAAATAATAAAGTTAAGGGAAAAAATTATAGTCAAGAAAATTAACTATTTAGGTGGGAAAAAGTTGTGAATATTGAATAATGTAATGATAGAAAAAATTTAAGTGAAAATTATGATGAAAATATAGTATAAAAAATATTGTAAAAGAATATTATAGTTTGGGGAACAAATATGGAAAAAAAATTGAAAAAAATTGTTAAAGAATGTGATAGAACTAAAAGTTATGAAAAAAAATATTGTTACAAAATATTATATGGGGAAAAAATATGAAAGGGATAATATATGAAAAGATATAACTAAAAAAATATTATGAAAATATAATATGAAAAAAATACTATAAGCAATATAATATGAAAAATTATTGAAAAAATTAAAACAAAGATTGTCAAAAAGTATAAAATGGGAACCTTATATATAAAATATATAAGGTGGATGGACAAAATTAAAAATTATAATTCTATGTGATATAATTTATTATAAAAAATAATAGTATAATATTGAGAACTATGTAAGTAAAAAATATAGATAATTTATAAAAAAATCTGAGAAAATAAGTATACTACAAAAGAATAATGAAATAATAACCTATAACTTTTGTACTCTATTTTGAATGCAATTTAGCAGCGTTGATTAGGCTGACAAAATGAATAACAAGAAAGAGGTAATATGCATATAGTCAAATGGACAAATATACAAAACTAAAGAAGGTACAACATTTATCGCAGATACAATTAATGTCATGACTATTGATTATGACATTTTGCTAGAGAGGTTAAAATAAGAAGTTGTTAAACAATTATAGTTAAACTTAAATCAATATGTTTCTGATTTGGTATATCAGCATCCAGTGTCATTAAGTCCCACAAAGTAGCGAGCACGTAAGTTAATGGGGGATACCAACATCCAAGCGATATGGGTGACAAATGCAAAGTTTCCATCATAGTTGGGTTCAGTGGAATTGTATGCATAAATATCATCAAATGAAATAAACTTAGATGTGGCAACTCAAACAATAGTTGAATATATGCCGAACGTATCCCCATTCTCCAGTCATGCTAACGTCACAAACGATCAACCTGCCTTATTTATGACATACGCTGTAGACATTGATCAATATCCACCTATTAATTTGGTTAACTATACCTCTCAACTGACTTCCTCTTATCTTCCAGGTGATGATATCTCACAACCAAATTCATCACATGCACTAATTGGTGCCCCCTTCTCCTCTAAAACAGATTTTTATACCATAATAGATCTAGCATCACATTCAATTATTCAAGATGATTTGCGTGTGTTATCAAAAACACTCCAAGAAAAGGCAATATTTGCGTAAGTTCACGTCTTGTGGACCCTGTGAACTTACTAACAACATTTTCTATTTATTTTCCATCCATAAAAATCATAAACATCCCAAAAATTTGCATAAACCATGGATTAAGAGCTAAAAACTAGAAAAATGGCTTATTCATCTCAGTTCCAAGATAGCAGATTTCTGGGGTAGTTTTGAAAAATCATAACTAAATATAAAAAAATTAAAATCTATAGAACCATAGCCTTCTGGAAAGTTCTAAGTGTTAAATTTAAGATAAAAATAATTTCAAACCATGAAATCATCATTTGAACCATGTTTGATAATAGAAAAATGGCAACGATTAGATTGTCTAGCGTTTCTGATACAACTTACTGATATAAAACTGAAAAATACATAATTAATTCTAACAAAATCCAATTCATGCAAACTATATTAATTTGGAAAGCTACAGATGTTAACTAGAAGAAAAAAAATAGCTTTAGATCAATTCAGAAGCATCTAAACCCCAAAAATTGATGGAAAAGTGATAGAGGTCTGACTTATGCCTAAAATATAATAAAAACTTCAAAAATTCATATCTCCCTCTCTAGATATCCAATTGAGGTGATTCTAATTGGCACAAGTTACTGTAAATGTTTAGTTTCCCTCTGTAAAATTTCACAGTTGTTGGACACCGTGTGCCCTATGAATGATAGAGGTGAAATTTTGAACCATATGAATAGTGCCATTGTCATTTTCTAAATTTTCAGCCAACTTCAAAAATTCACCAAAAATTTTGTTGACCTCCAAATAATATCAATTTTAGCTTCCCAAAAAGTTCTTAACAAGATCTATGAGCATGCCAAATTTCAGATTAAGAAAAACTCATTTGGATAGATTTTCCCATAACTCACCATTATGGTCATTTTAAGAACAACTATGGATCAAAATGGGCTCAAATGGTCTTCTTGATGTTCTAGCACTTCTTGGGCAAGTTTAAAAGCATAATTACATCAAATATAAACTACCCAAGTGGCCCAAATCATCATGCATCTCATTTTAGTATCCCACATCCAAGAATACACTAGCAAGTACATACCATCAAGTGTCCAATTTTCCCATTTATATTGATTTTGCACCAAAAGTGGTTCATACATCATTTATATATGTTATTATATTTGTTCATTTATTTACAACTAAAAAATAATATGTACATAATTACTTTGACATCTAGTCATAAGAAAGGCTACATATTTGTCAAGATAATGTCTCTCAAGCTCCTTGGCTTGCATTTTTGTCTTATTGGGCACCACCTAGACCATGTGAGATAGAAGAGGGAAAGGGGTGAGATTCATAGAATCTCAATAGATCATACACCCATTCAAGTACACATTAAAGGCATATATCATGTCAAAGGCACAAGTATGCAAGCTAACATAATCATAAAGCATTTCAATTCACATTTCCATGCCACAAAGTCACAACAAGGTCAAGAATGAGTTCCAAGGACTTTTGTTTAGCTTCACCCCATTTCTAAGACTTTTGGATTTGCCTCACCCTTGACTTAGAGGCTTTTGACTTGGCCTCACCCATCTATGAGACGTTTAGCCTTGTCTCACCCATGTCTTAAGACTTTTGGCATCTCCTCACCCACATCAAAGGACTTTTGGCATCACCTCACCCTTATAAGCAATTTTCACAACTAATAACATTCAAGAAAGCATATTGGTACCAATACAACATCATAGTATCAAGTGGCATGTTCACAAATCACAAAAGCACACATACAAGCACACAATGACATATACAAAACCAATAACGCAAGAAAAATGAGGTGGAGAGCTACCTTGATAAAAATCCAAGCTTTACTTTGCTTGTTCCTTCCCCTTTTAAGTTCCACAAGCACAATAAGTTAAGGTTGGATTTCCTTGGCCTAGTCACAATAACAACACTCAATTATACTCTTGGAACAAGTTAGGACATCCAACTCACTCTTAAGAACACACTTTGTTCTATTTGTCACAATATGATTCCATTAAGGACCTAATGAAGTAACTTTTATAATTCAAGTTCTTGACTCTATTCTCTTATCATATCTAGGCCTCTTGACCTCATTTAAGGTCCTTGGAGCCATCACACATTCACTTTCAAAAGCCTAGATACATGTTTCTTCATAAAGCTACATTATGGAAACCATTGTCTCACCTCCCAATCTATGACTTCTAAATTTTTTCCAAGGGTTTTTCTTACTTTCTACCATCATGTGAAGTCCTAAACTAAGGCTAGAACAAATTAAAACACTCCCTAACCTATTCATCTATGTTTGGCCAAACTATACACACCATTTGGAGCCCATAGAGTTTTTTATTTTTCCTTGATGGGAGAGACACTTGGAAGGCTTCCTAAAGGTCTTAGGAGCTTAAATAAGCACTCTTACACACAAGGAAATTCAAGAATCAAATCAATTTTGACATTACATTTAAAAGCTCTACACTTTCTATTCTTGAAATTCAATGATTTTTATTATGATTCCTTGGCATATTCCAAGTTCCCATAGTCTAATTCATGGATTTCATGCTTGCTCTAAGTCAAAAGCTTCTCCCTCTACTTAGCTCTCAAAGTGGCCAAACCATAGCATCAAAGGAAGAAGAAAAGAAAAGCAAGAAGAAATGGAAGCTACCTTGGATTCAACTTTCTTTCAAGAGTGTTTCTTTTTGCCTTAGCTTCCTCTTTGAATTCCTAACTTTTCCCATCTGGTTCAAGGCCAAAACAGAACCATTTAAGCATCCAAACCATAAGAAGATGGAGCAAAGAGAGAAGGATAAAGTTGGAAGAAGAAAACCATAAATTTTCTTGAATTTTTCTTACATTTTTCTTTGATTTTCCCTTTCTTTCTTGGCCTCCTTGTGCACCTCTATCTCCAGCTCTCTCCTCTATTTTTGGATGATGCAAAGTCGATTAGAAGAAGCTACAAGATGGGACACTAGCTATGTAGATGTTTCAAGAAACATTTATTTTAAAAAAATGACGTTTACATTCCTCGTGCGTGGCATTTTCGTTTTAACTTTGTTTTTGCTCTTTTTTTAGAATCATCTTTTCCCATCATAAAATTTAGATTCTCAATTTTATAAAATATCTTTGGAATTACTCAAATTAGAGTAAAAACTTTCTCAAACAAATCAGTCAAAGTTCGAGCTTACCACCATTAGAAAATGTATACCGAAGGCGCTTTAACTATCCCGGGACTTCTCATGGTTTTTAGGGCCTTTGAGAACTTTGGACACCTCAAAGTTTCCATTTAAAAAGCCCTCTTATGAGTTTTTTCAAAAAGTGCCCATATTTACGAAAATGCCACTAAAC
Source organism: Erythrophleum fordii (assembly GCA_032878935.1). Taxonomy (NCBI): domain Eukaryota; kingdom Viridiplantae; phylum Streptophyta; class Magnoliopsida; order Fabales; family Fabaceae; genus Erythrophleum; species Erythrophleum fordii. The sequence goes on along the minus strand of JAVQMF010000047.1, from coordinate 13,736,936 downwards.
TTTTGACAAATTTTTTAAACTACTCTGACCCCAATTTCTAAGCAACTCAAGACTCAAATCTTCATTTTTCATTATTTACAATTTTTTTCAAATATTATTTGGCCTTAAATCAATCATCTCAAAGGACTTACTTTTTAAACTAACTTATTACGGTATTTTTACAAAACACCAAACGTTACACAGATAGAGGACATAATGGATGAATTTAAGGAACATGATGAATATGATACTACTCCTTACGATTACAATGATGGTGATAATATAAATGATGATGAAGACATCGATTGTATGGATGTCACAATAGATCCAGCAGCCTCTATTAATATCTACCATGACTTGACTGTTGCTTTTCTTGACCAGATAAATACAGATGGTGCGAGGGTTCCTAACTATGCTAAAATAGAAGAGGCAGCAATAAACATGAATGATAGCTAAGAGTTACATATAGGTATGCTGTATAATGATCAACAAACATTTCGTCCGGTAATAAAGATATACTCAATATGCATATATCACACTTTTAAAGTGTTTCATTCTTCTAAAAAATACGAAAAATATTGTTGTTTTCAATATTGACAAGGGTCATGCAAGTAGAGGGTTAGGGCCTATTATTAAAGGAAAGAAAATCATTGGGAGATAACAAAATATAATAGGGCTCATACATGTGTTCTGCATCATTGTCTCAAGACCACCCAAAATTAGACTCTAATATTATTTTAGTATACATTGTATCTATAGTAACTAAGAATCTTGGGGTGTTAATTCGAGAGATCATTGAGCCAGTGCATTCTACTTTTAGATACAATGTTTCATATAACAAGGCTTAGAAGGGAAAACATCAAGCCATCTCACATGCATTTGGGAATTGGAAGAAGTCTTTTGCTTTGTTACCTAGGTGGAAGAAGTCTTTTGCTTTGTTACCTAGGTGTTTGACATTGCTTCATTTATGGGCCTGGGACCGCTTCCCCAGGCTAGCCCCTAAGAGACCCCCCACCTCCAAACCTTCATCTTGATGTATATGATGTGCTTCTTCTACTTGTGTACAAGTATAAACCCTATTTCGAATTGAATACTTACTGTATGGTTCATGTTGCATATATAATTTAGAATTAATAGTTATTTCCTTTTACACCTTATAAGTGGAGGCATGTGGGTCAGCATTTTCGTTTGAGGAAATTAGTAATATAACACTACCTAGTATTGTTAGACCAGATAAGAGCTGATGAGATTTAAGACACTTTCTATCAGTTTTATGCATAGTTACCTCAGTGACACTATATACTGACATGTTTTATTTCGTTATTTGTAGATTATATAGCGTACATATGATGCAAATGATGTACGCCAATTGATACTTGACTATTGTCTGATCTTTTCGGATATATGGCTAGTGTATGTGCCTCTTATTTGCTTTCATATCGTTGAATGGTATCATGCTGATCGCGTGCTCTGACAATTTGGTAGGATGCAACTCATACCTCGTACTTCTTATGATTTAGAAGAGGTCCATACACTTACACCAAAAGGCAAGACACATTTAGACTGGTCGAAAGAGCATGAGAATTTCATGCTCGCTTGATGGAACTAGCAAAATACTTTGTCATTGATACCAATATTATTAGAGCTATTAAATCGCTTTTTAAAATATATGAGATGGTACTGAAGAGTTACCCGTTGGTGGATCTACCCTATTAGTGATGCCTGGGGTTTTGTGGTAATTTTTTTAAATCTGGTATAATCATTTTATTTCACTTTTTTCATACTTATTATATATATAACTCTTAATTTTTTTTTCAAAGGCCAATGTCGCTGATCACTTACAAATATTTGCTATGGATTCACCATTGGGTCTCGTTGTGGTCATTGATTGTACTAGCATCCTTGATGCACTTGGTGAGCATCGAGATATGATGATATCTCAAATTGCTCCTCCTACACCTCAGTTACCTTGACCACAGCTTCCTCTAACTCGTACGGAAAAAAGAAACCCGTGGATTTATGTCCACTAAAGTACCCATGATGGATGATCAACCTCATCATGATTCTACCCTGGTGTTGCCACTGCATCTAAGACGTCTGGCCTAAGATTGATTTAATGTAATATAGATCAACTCTAGGTCATTCTTCCCAAGGAGCAATTTAAGGGTTAGTTAGATTGAATTTAAGTAATTACTTGATACTTAAAATGTTATGCAAATGAGGGGATTTTAATTAAGAAATTAAATTTCAACTAAAGGAGAAAAAAAAACTAAACAAGTAATGAAATTAGAATGCTTTAAATTGAAATTAAAATGATTGTGAAAATGCAAAGAACTAATAGAAGGCAACCAAGGTATTGCAAGGGGAATTCAGCTTTCATCACTCACCAAAGATTAATTGAGACTAAGAGAAGTGATTAAACAATAGACCAAGAATTTAATTAACTTAATCCAATGATAGGAAACTCTAAGCTCAAACGCACATCACTTGACTTAACTAGGAAACCCTTAGCTAATTCAAGTAATTTGCAAGTAATTAAGCCAATTAAACTCATCAAATCCTTCAACAATTGGATTCAATTAATTCTAAAAAAATTGGTTTTAATTACCTAATTGAACAATTAAACAATCATACTACCCAATTTAACAATCAAGTAGCGCAAGAGACTAAGATATGCAATTAAAATCATAACATTAATCAAATTAATGTAAGAAAACTCAAACATCAATCCAATCAATATTATAAGGTCTAGAAACTAAAATTCCAACAACCATAAACATAATTCCAATTCCAAATAACATCAATTCCAATTACAATCCAAGATAAAATAATTGTCTAACCTAAAACTAGGTCTCAACATTAAATCCACATAGAAATTCCTAAAACTAGAAAATTCCTAAGTTCTTGAAATTGAAAGAGGAAAAGGGTAAAAAAAATAAACTCCCCAATGGTCTTCAATCCATGTAAAATCAAGAGCTCAAGCCTTCCTCCTCCATGCTCTACCTTGGTGCCACCCCCTCTTTAAGCTTCCATGGACTTTGTACTGCTAAACTCCTTCAATCTTGCTGCCATGAAGATATGATCAAGGAGAATAGAAATGGATGATGGTGGTTCAGCGTCTATGCATGCAGTACAGAGTAAACCAAAGAAGAATTAATCAAATTGTCCTCTGCCTCCAGGTCCAGCGTTGACTCTGTGTGTGAAGACCAGAACAAAAGAATGAATCAGTAGCTCCTTTCTTTAGGCGTCCTCTGTGTCAATCTAGAAGATGAGTGAATAAGCAGGCCCTCGTTCTCTCCAGGCATGCCTCTTCTGTGTAGTCCAGGAAAAGAAATGAATGAATGAATAATCTCGTCCAGGGAGAGAGAGAGAGGTGTCGTTCTCTAGCTCTAGCGTCCAGCCCTCGCGTCAGTCCAAAAAAGCTGAAGAATGAATAATCAATAAGCAATGCGCCTCTCCTCCCTCCAGACTCTCTCAGCGTCTTCCTGTGTCCCTCAATGCTCCAGCGCCTAGCTCTCTTCGTGAAGTCCAAAAGCAAGAAGAATGAGCTCCAGGTCTCGCGACGCTGTGTGTGCAGAGGCAAGAAGAATCAATGCAACAATAGCCTCCTTTCTTAGTATTTCGGCACCCTGACTCTCCTACAAAAAAGAACAAAATAAAACCTAAAATCATATTTAAAAAAAATGCTATCATCAAGCTAATTAATAAAAATAATAAAAAAAATATGCTCCCTCATTTTAAATCCTTAATTCAATTGTCCAAAATTATCTGCACAAACTTAATAAACATTTTAAAGATTAAAAATATTCAATCCATCAAAGAAATATGGAAAATAAAATATTAGCAATTTAAATCCAAAAATTCTCCTAATTAATTCAAAATTATTTTATTTTCTAAAATTGACCAAAAATTCAAATATTATATAATAAATCCATTTAAGCTCAAATCAATCATTAAAAATAATAATAAATGTGGGTGAAAATATATAAAAATTAGCACTTATCATCCCTCTAAAGACCTCCAATTGAGGTAATCTCGGTAACTATGAAAAGTTTATAATGTCTAATTTATGCCTATAAGATTTTCAATGGTTTTTCTTTAGATTTCTTTGTATTTCTTAGCTTTTCATAGTCTAAAATCTAAGTTTTATGATTGCTCTAGGTCAGAATTCACTCCCTCTCGCAAGCTTTCAAGGGGGCCAAACTAAGCACAACAAGAACAATAAGAAGAAAAGCTTGGAAAGCTATAATACCTACCATGATTCAAGCCCTTTCCAAGAGCCTTCACCTTTACTTTAAGCCTCTTTTTGAATTTCTATCCCTCTACCTCTAAACCAGACCCAAAAACAACCTAACATTATTAACCAAAACCATAGAAAAGAAGGAGAAGAAGAGAATTTGTAAAGGAAAGACCATGAAAAGGTTTGATTTCCTTGCCCTTTTTCCTTGTTTTCTCTTCCTCTTTAAGCCTCCTTCTTGTACGCCCCTCTCCTTGGCCTCTCTTTAGTTTAGGTAGAACAAAAGGTCGGTCAAGAGAGGGCAAACAATGGAACGCCTTTTATAAGAATAAAAATAAGAATTCATTCATTAAAAAAGCCATTTACATCCTGCTTTCGTAACATTTTCGTTTGAGACTCATTCTAGCTTTTTTTTGAAAACTGTCTTTTCCATCATAAAATTTAGGCCATCTAAATTATTTATTAAATTTTTTAAACTATTACTAAAATTATTTTCTTTTAAAAAAAATTTTATTTCTCTTCAATTATTTTATCAAGTTTAAAAGAATTATTATTTAATTTTTCCCAAACCATGGTCTTCTATTTCTTGATGTCTATTTTTTTTCTTTTTACCAAGTTTAAATTATTTCACATTTAATTTTGTTATATCACTTAGCCATCATTTTTTTCAAAGTCTCTTTCATGTTTTATTATTTTGAAATCATTATCATTGATATTTATATTAATTATTATTTCAAAAATTATACTTCTCTTTTCATTTCTTTTTTATCAATCAAATTAAGTTTTTACTCTTCATATTTTAATTTTAAAAATAAAATTATTTAACTTTCTACATCATCATATTAAGTATAAATTAATAGTCTCATGTTGATAAAAGTTAATTTTTCAGTAACTTTTTATCAATCAAATTAACTTTTTACTCAGTAACTTTTATTGTCAACTCACAAAAAAATTTACATACTCATGTTGATAAAAGTTAATTTCTATGATAAAAAATAAATTAAAAAAGATGTTTATGCTCTATATATTAAAATATTTGGAAAGTTTAGTATAATTTTTTAAGTAAAAAAATTATATGTAACATGAATTTAAGAAAAATCAACATAATCTACTATATATTCTATTAATTAAGAAAATATGCCTAACATTTAAAAATTAACAATGAAATGCATGCACAGCTACATTTTCTATATTATAATCATGGAATATTTCGTATTGAATATGTGATATCAATTTTTTATTTTGATATTAATTAAGCAAATAGCATAAATTATAGGCTAATCAATTTAATTTGGAAGAAATGAAGAAAAAAGAATAATAAATTTATAAAATTAAAAAATTTGCAATCCAATGGCATGAGAATTGCTTATCACGGGAGTTAAATAATTAAAATTTTATTAAAAAAAACTAAAATGGGTCATGGTTGCGTTTGTTGTACCCACTAATTTATTAAAAAAACAAGTGTATTGTATCTGGAGAAATAAGAATACCGATCATGTATGGGAGGAAATTACAATTTTTCCTATCGCATCTCAATCAAAATTGCTCTACAAAAGCCCACTACTTGAGCTCATAAGCACTAATTAATTTACCTTTCTAGAAAGTGTGAGTGCTCTCGTTAGTGGAACCTTATATAATAATTTATCTACGAAAAAGGCATCACAATATATTATGTAACACCATAATGTGTTAACCTCAACTAATCTCCACTTAGACTTGATTCTCATTTTTCTAAAATTAGTTATAATTTTTCAAAGCGAAGCCAAAAATCTGACTTTTCGACCTGCAAAAAAATTTACATTTTTTTAGTTTTTAGCTTCATATCCTTGATTCATGAATTGTTTTATGCTATGTATGAGTTGTATAAATGAAGATTGAGTAGAAAATATGATTGACGGGTTCATGGGACCCACAAGGCGAAATATGATCGTCTAAACCCTCAATATAATACATTAAAATGCTACGGTTTTACTCTTTTTCTTTGGAATTTCATGGAATCAAGCCAAAGTGGAGATTAGTTGAGATTAACACATTATGGTGTTACATTTTTTGTATTAGAGAAAATGTTCAGGCACTTTTACTCGATGTTGGGTTCTTGAATGGTTTGATTAGCCTATGTTTGGTGTGAATTGCCATGGAAGTGCTAGCATACATATGCATATATGCTTGTAATACAATTGTGAACCGAAGATTACTACTTCTTTTCAGACAAATGGTTAAGACTAGATAGGGTAGGGGTAAAGGCAGGCTACCCAAGGCTTAGAGAGCTAAGCCAGAGTTTCTCATTGGGCCTGAGGATCCTCTACGGACTATCATGAAGAGACTTGATCGATATGAGGCCATGATAGACCAGCAGCAGGAGATGCTGGAATAGCAAAAGTACATTGCCCAACAATAGCATGACATGATCATGCAACTGCAAGATACCCTAGCTAGGCGAGAAAAAGCCAGGAGAGAAGCCCCTGTACCTTAGCCATCCACTTCTGGCATTCCATCTGCACCTCCCTAAGAGCTTGCTCAGACCCAGATGCCTATCCAAAAATTGTTGAATCAGTTTGAGAACAATAATCTACCCTCATTTGATGGGGAGTTAGATGCAGATAAGGCAGAGATCTGGGTCATAGAGTTGAAAAAGATATATTCGGTGATGGATTACACCACAGAGCAGAAAGCTCAACTTGCCACTTTCATGCTACAAAAAAAAGCTTATAGATGGTGGCGTAGCATGAAACCCTTGATGGAGACCAAGAATATTTAGATTAACTGGGAAAGCTTCTTGGTGAAATTTTATGAGAAATACTTTCCTAGCTCAGTGAGAAAAAAGAAAGAAATGAAATTTATGGGCTTGAGGCAGACTAAAGAGATGACTGTTGATCAGTATGTGACCAAGTTTATTGAGTTGTCTCGGTATTTCTCTTACCTCCAAAGGTATGATGATGAGTCCTGAAGATGTGAGCAGTTTGAGATTAGGTTGAAACCCCTGATTAGTGACAAGGTTACTCCATAGCAGATTAAAAAGTTTAATACCCTTGTGAAGGTCAGCAAGGTGATTGAGAATAACCTACGAGCTATCATGCTTGCTACGGCTTCAGCTAGTCAGAAAGGGATTCTAGAATTAAAGAGACCGAGACTAGATGAGAGATCTAGCGTGACAATTAGCACGAAGAGGAGAGGCAAGGTGCCATGGAATAGAAGGTCACAGAGAGGCAAGCCAATGCCGCTTCCTCAGTGCCACTCATCTACCCAGCAGTCTCCAATGACGTGCTTCAAGTGTGGGAAGCTAGGGTACATTGCTACGAATTGTCCCCAAATAGATACAGTGCCTCCTCCCAAGCTACAGGCCTAAGACAGAGTGTTCGCCCTCACTCAATAGGAAGCCAGTATATCCCCTAATCTAATTCGAGGTACGCTGATAGTGAATGACTTTCCTGTAGTTATTATGTTTTATTTGGATGCTAGTCACTCGTTTATATCATATGATTGTATGAGACAATTGGGTCTGGCTGTTAGTACTTTGTCGTTTGACTTTTTTATCACTACACACATTAGAGGCCACGTTGTTACTTCCTATACTTGCTTAAATGTCACTATTTAGTTCAATCATTACCATACCACTATTAATTTGATCTGTATGCCCTTCCATGGTATTAATTTGATTATTGGTATGAACTGGATAGCCACGAATAATGCAGTACTTGATTATAAACACCGAATAATTTCTTTACTTGTTTATGGGACCATACCTAAGGTAGAAGTTAAGTTATCTTTTCTTACTACTGCCTAGGCTAAGAGGCATTTAGAGCATGGATGTCAAGGGTTTCTAATCTTTTCCTCTATTCAAGCTGAGGTAGAGCAAGGGATAGAGGAGATCCCAGTTGTCAGGGAATTCTCGGAGGTCTTTCCTAAAGATTTTGACTTTAGTGCTCTACCCCCTGAAAGGGAGCTAAAGTTTCCTGTAAACATAGTGCCTGAGTTGGATCGGTATCTAAGGCTCCTTACAGGATGGCTCCCACTAAGCTCACTAAGTTGAAAAGGCAGATAAAGGAATTGTCAGAGAAAGGGTTCATACGCTCTAGTGTTTCACCTTGAGGAGCTCCGGTATTATTTGTGAGAAAAAAGGATAGTAATTTATGACTGTGTATAGATTACAGAGAGTTAAACAAAGTTACTATCAAAAATAAATATCCTCTTCCTAGAATTAATGATTTGTTAGATCAGTTGGCTGGGACATCTATGCTTTCCAATATGGATCTTAGATCTGGGTACCACCAGTTAAAAGTGAGAACTAAAGATGCCTCCAAAACAACCTTCAGAACGAGATATGGGCACTATAAGTTCCTTATAATACCATTAGGGTTGACGAATGCACATGCTGTGTTCATGGATTATATAAATAGGGTATTTAAATCTTATCTAGATCAGTTTATAATGGTCTTCATTGATGATATCCTAGTGTACTCTAAATCCTTTAAGGAGCACGAGAGGCACCTAAGATTAATCCTAAAGACTCTGAAAGATAAGAGGTTGTATGCCAAACTTAGTAAATGTGAGTTCTAGCTAACCGAGGTGAAATTCCTAAGTCATGTGATCTCACGAGACGGGGTCGCGGTAGATCCCCATAAAATTGAGGCTGTGTTACTGTGGGATAAACCTAGAACGATCACTGAGGTTAAGAGTTTCCTAGTTTGGTAAGGTATTATAAACGGTTTATTCAGGGGCTTTTCTCAAATGGCTTTACCACTGACGAGACTGACTAGGAAAGAGACACCTTTTGTATGGGATGATAAATGTGAATGGAGTTTCTAAGAGTTGAAACTCTATTTGACCACTGCCCCTATACTGATTATCCCTGACCATAGCGAACCATTTATGGTTTATTGTGATGCTTCGAGCAAAGAGTTAGGATATGTGTTGATGCAATAGGGTAGGGTAGTGGCATATGCCTCTAAGCAGTTGAGGCCTCATGAGGAGAATTATCCCACGCATAACCTGGAGTTATCTGCTGTAGTGTTTGCTCTTAAAATCTAGAGGCACTATCTGTATGGTACTACTATAGAGATTTACAGTGACCATAAGAGTCTGAAATACCTATTCGATCAAAAGAAATTGAATATGAGATAAAGAAGATAGATAAAATTCCTAAAGAATTATAATTATACATTAAAGTACAATCCGAGCAATGCCAATGTGGCGACAGATATCCTGAGCAAGAAGTCCATCCATGTAGCTCATATGATGATTAGGGAGCAAGAGCTCCTAGAGAAATTTAGAAACATGAATCTCTCCTGTCAGGTGGTATCGGGTAAATTATATTTGAGTGAAATTTGAATTAAGAATGAGTTGAGAACCCAGATTATAGATGCCCAACGAGAGAATGAGTTCCTAAGTCAGGTCAGGAATGAGATTTCCTAAGGTAAGACCTCAGATCTCAGGGTGTCTGAGGATGGTATGATAGTATATGAGATAGAGTCTGTGTACCTGGATGGAATGAATTAAGAGAAAGCATTGTAGAAGAGGCATATAAGAGTAAGTATATTATCCATCTAGATGCTACCAAGATGTATCAAGATTTGAAAAGGATTTTCTGGTAGCCAGAGATGAAAAATGATGTGACAGATTATATGGCTAGATGCCTAGTGTGTCAGAGGGTAAAAATAGAACATCAAAGATCCGCTGAGTTGTTATAACTCCTAAATATCCCTGAGTGGAAGTAGGATAGAATAGCCATGGACTTTGTTATGGGGTTACCCAGGACATCCTCTGGACATAATGCTATCTTGGTAGTTATGGATAGACTGACAAAGTCTACACACATTTTAGCTATCTGAGCTACTCATACACTTGATAGATTAGCCCAATTGTATATTAAAGAGACAGTGCGACTTCACGAAATACCCAATAGCATAGTTTTGGATAGAAATCCCAAGTTCACATTGAACTTTTGGAGATCATTACAGCATGCCTTAGGGACCAGGTTGTGGTTTAATACTGCATACCACTCCAAGATAGATGGTCAAACTGAGAAGACTATCCAGACCTTGAAAGATATGTTGAGGTCATGTATGTTAAAGATGAGGGGTAACTAGAATGCGTATTTTCCATTAACAAAATTTACATATAATAATAGTTACCATTCTAATATTCAGATGACCCCTTATGAGGATTTATATCAGAAAAAGTACAAATCCCCTCTGTGTTAGGTTAAGTTTGGTGATATGAACTTGATAGGACCTGAGATTGTAGACCAAACCACCCGACAGATAAAATTGATTAGAAAGAAACTCCTCACGACCCAAAGTAGGTAGAAAAGCTATGTCGATAAAAGAAGGAGGCCGTTAGAGTTTGAGATTGGAGGCTATGTGTTCATCCAAGTATCTCTAATGACGGGGGTGGGTCGATCAATGAAGGTAAGGAAGCTTAGTCCTAGGTATATTAGTCCATTTAAAATCCTTGAGAAAATTGGACCCGTAGCTTATTGGATGCCTTATCTTCTAACCTAGCCCAAATTCATGATATTTTTTATGTCTTCCAGTTGAAAAAGTACTTATCAAACCCCTCACATGTGATAGAGTATGAGTATGTTTTATTGCAGAAAAATCTTCCCTGTGTAGTGAAACCAGAGAGAATTGTATATGCTAAACTGAAACAGCTAAAGAGCAAGAGCATTCTTTAGTAAAAGTGGTCTGAAGGGGTCTAACATCTGAGGAAACGTCCTGTGAACTCAAGGAAGAGATGAGAACAAAATATCCAGGACTTTTTCCTTAAGGCATGTGTTTAAATTTCAGGGACAAAATTTATTTAACGGGGTGAAAATGTAACATCAAGATTTCTAAAAATTTTCTAAGTCTACTGGCTATAGCCAGGACCCTTGTTAGCTATAGCGAATATACCTATTTGTCCATCGAGTTTCCAGCTAACTATAACGAATGTACCAATTCGATATAGTGAGAATGCAGCCCACTATAGCTAGTTCGGGCATCCCATACAAAACCCTATGGGTTTCTCACAATAGCAAGCGCTATAGCAAGAACAAAAGACTTAAGACTGATAAGTGCTCATCGTAACAAAGGGTATTTTTTGCTATAGCGAGAATTGATTTGGAAAAAGTGTGAAAAAAGGGATTTTCATTTCTTAAAGTTTCCAGACTTTTCTTTCTCCCTTTAACCAATATATGCTTCATCCAAAACAAAGAAGAGGGCTAGAAAGAGAGAGAGAGACCAAGAAAAGCCAAGAAAGAAAAGAGAACATCAAGGAAAAAGGTGAGAAAATTATAAGAATTCATTGTTTCTTCCTTTAGAAAATCAGTTCCTCTCTCTTTGCTCTCTCTTCCTATAGTTTTGGGTGCTCATGTGGTTCTGTTTTAGGTTTAATTCAAAGGGGGAAGTGTAAAGATTTAAGGAAAAGATTTAAGCAAAGGAAGAACCTCTTGGAAAGCGCTTGATTCAAGGTAACTTCTTTCCATTTTGTTTCATCTTCTTCCCTTGCTTCTTCTTGAGTGTTTCAGCCAAGAACAGAACCATGAAAGGAAGGAAGTTCTGACTTAGAATAAGCATGGAACTCATGAATTAGAGTATGGGAAGGTAGGAAATGTAAAGTAAATGGAAGAAAAGTTAATGAACTTTAAGATAGGAACCATAGGGGTTCTTGAGCATTTTGTAAAATCTAATTTTTGTTTAAGAATCCCCTAGCCTTTATGAGTATTTATTTAAGTTTCTAAGACTCCTAGAAAGCTTCCCAAGTGTCTTTCCTTTCAAAGAAGATTGAGAAACTTCATTAGACTTTTTATGGAACAAAAAGGAATCATAGACTAAGTATGCTTCTTAAGCATGTATGTGTGTGTGTGTGATGTCATGACTTGTTCCAAAAGATTAATTGAGTGCTATTTGTTATGTCTAGGCCAAAGAACTCAAGCTCCATCTAGCTGTGGTTATGAGACCGAGAAGGGAAAAGAGAAACAAAAAGGAAGACTTGTGTTAGCTTGCAAGGTAGCTCTTTACTCTTTCTTGTTGTATTCTTAGATATATGATAGTTATTGTATGCTTGTGTGTGCACTTGTATTGTGAGATATGCCATTTGATATTGCCTTATTGCATTAGTACCAATATGCTTATGTTTTGGGTTATGAAAATTACTCTTAAAGGGTAAAGTGGTGCCAAAAGTCCTTTGTGATAGGTGAGATAGAGCCAAAAGTCCCTAGGATTAGGTGAGACAAGGCCAAAAATCTTATGGATAAGTGAGGTTAAGTCAAAAGTCCCTAGACTAAGGGTGAGGCTAATCCAAAAGTCTCAAAATAGGGTGAGACTAGATCAAAAATCTCTAGAACTCATTCTTGGCATTGATATGATTTTCATAGCATGTAAATCATATGTTGTATGATTTTGAATGGTTAGACATCTACTTGCATACTTTGACATGTTTATATGCCTTGAGTGTTTCCTTGAATGAGTACATGAGCTATTGAAATTTTATGAATCTCAACCCCTTCCCTCTCTCATCTTAACATGTTAGGTGGAGCTCAATAAGACCAAAGTACAAGTCAAGGAGCCTAGTTAAGTATACTTAGTTAATTGTATAGCTTGTTTTAGTTTTTTTGATGTAAAGAGATGACAAAATGTATATGTATATATTATTTTTGACATGTAAATATATGAACAAGTGTAAAATTATGCATATGTGATGTATGAATCAATTGTGGAACCAAAGCAATGAGAATGCAAGTTTTTGGTACTTGGTAGCTCATTCCTAGATATGTATTCTTATATGTAGTATAGTGAGTTTGAGATGCATGATAGTTTGGACCACTTGGACAATTCATATGTGATATATTAGTATTTTTAAACTTGCACAAGAGATGTCAAACACTAAAAGGGGCCATTTGGACCAAAGAGTTGCATTATGAAAAGCAAAAATGACCATATTGGTAGATTGTATTACTTTTTGTCCAAATGAACTCTTTTTAATCTGAAATTTGGCATGCATCTATAACTTGTTAAGAGCTTTTTGAGAAGCTAAAATACAGAATATTTGGAGGTCTATGGAATTTTTGATAAATTTTTTAAGTTAGAGAATTTTCTAATTTTGGTCAATACACTGTGCAATTAGTCCAAAAATAAATTTATATCATTCATGGGGCAAATAATGTCCAATTGTTATGAAATTTTACAAGACAAAACTAGACATACATAGTGACTTATTCGAACTAGAAGCACCTCAATTGGAGGTTTGTAGAGGGAGAAATAATTTTCTAAAATTCTATGTCACCATTAGGGATGCCAGTTAAATTTAGCTATTGTTCCATCAGTTTTCGAGGTCTAAAGCTACTAAACTAGTCTAAACTTATGTTTCCCCTTAGCTAACATCTATAGCTTTCTAAATTGGTATAGCTTGCCCAAATTAGGTTTTTTTTTAAATTAGTTATGAATCTTTGAAATTCATATAAGAAATTTGTATCAGAAACACTGGGCAATTAAACCTTCTAAGGTTTTCTATTATCAAATGTGGTCCAAACGCTAAGATTGTGGGTTGAAATTATTTTTAGTATAAACTTAACACCCAGATCTTTCTAAAAAGCTATGGTTTGCTTGATTTTTATTTTTTTAGAATTAGTTATAATTTTACAAAGTCAGAACCAAAAATCTGACTTTTAGACCTACGGGAAAATTTGTATTTTTCTGGTTTTTGACTTCATATCCGTAATTCATGAATTATTTTATGCTATGTATAAATTGTATTAATGAAGTTTAAGTAGAAAATATAATTGACAGTTCATGGGACTCATAGGGCAAAATATGACCGTCTAAACTCCCAATATAATATATTAAAATGTCACAATTTTACTCTTTTTCTTTGAAATTTCATGGAATCAAGCCTAAGTGGAGATTAGTTAACGTTAACACATCATGGTGTTACATATTATTGGTCATTAAGTTTCCTCCATGGTATAGTTCATGGGCAAACATTCTAGTGTTGATGAAAGCCTTTTTTAAGGCAATTTTTTATGGTATATATGTTTCCTTTTTTCATTCTTGTGATAATTTGTACATATCTTTTTAAATTATTTTTTATATATTTGATTAAATTTAAAATTAAATTAAAGTATATATTTAAAATAATCTATATAATTTCAATAAAATTTAAAAAATCTATATAATTTACTTTAAAAAATTACACATATATTGAAACTACAAGAACTAAAAATACAAATCATCTTTATAAATAAAAATCTCTGATATTTTATTATTTATTTTTACTATCTATATACTATTTTTAATGTCCTATCAACACACTATTTTTTTCTTATGGGATTCATTGTTTTTTTTCTTCTTTTTCTTTTGTGGGGCCATAACGGAAAATTTGAATCAAATAAAGTGGCACAGAAATTATATGTATATGGAAAGCTGAACAATCTATCAGAAATAGCTAAGAAAATTGCTAGCATTCTGTCTTTCCTATCAATTTTCAGAAGAGATTTGGATTTTCCCAGAGAGGATGAAAAATCTTGATCCCTTCTTCTCATAAGGAAGGCCAACCAAAAGCCTCTCTAGGAACTGTAAGCTCCGCAATCTAATAGACTCATATTCCCTAAAATAAACAAATAACTCATGACAGCTTAGGACCTATTTGGTTGAATGATGGAAAAAGGAAAAATGGTAAAATGTATATAGATGAGACAAAAAATTATTTTTAAAAAAATGATTTGATGGTTAAAATAATGATTTAATAAATAAAATAAAATGTAAAATGATATAATAAACATTACATAAATTATATAAATATATTTCGTCTAAATTGTTGCTAACCAAATGAGCCCTTAAGAATGTGATATATACCATTCACTAATGAACAAAATGTTGAATGCACAAAGGTTCCTTAGCATTAACAAACCCAACTGCGGTCAAAACATTTATCATGACATATAGTAATCTATCCATATTATTTGTTATTTCTCATAGAAGAAACAGTGTTATTGTTGGTATAGATATAGATTTGTAAAAGTCAACTCTGTTTACAGTCTTTCGTGTTTCTGAAAAAGGAAAAAAGAAAAGAGTAAAAAAAGGAAAAAATCCTCGAATGGTTATGAAGTATGTAAAATGCCTCTACAATAAAATAAAATACACAAAAAGTAAGAATGTGTACGATATTCACTTTTTTATTTTTATCCACTTATTATTTTCTGTCTATCTCTCTCTCTTATTTCAAAAATATCTTACATGTTTCATACTTTAAAAGAACCAAACTCATAAAGTTGGTGTTTTTATTTTATTCTCATGATCAATGTGTTGTCTTTATAATTCATCTTTATATTTAGAGAGAAATTTTGAGTAGATTACTTCATATATTCCTCAATAAAAAAAAATTAATTAATTATGTCTATTTAATAGATAGGTATTATAACTTGGTGTGTGTGTGTGTGTGTGTGTGTGTGTAAATTACAGTAAAATAAAAATATATATATATTTGCATTTTTATCTTTAGTTAATTTAATTGCTAAATTGATCTTTTCAAATTTTGGTCCAGTTAAATAGATAGGTAGTAGAACTTGATATATAAAGGTAAATTAATCTTTTCTGGTGAGTTTAGGAAAAAAATTTTGGTGTCCTATTGATTTTTTTTTGTCAGCATTCTTAATTAGTATCTGTTTTTATTTTGAATTTGGCTGTTGTATATTTTTAATTAGAAATTCTAATATGCTCTTCGAGGTCAAACTTTGGAATTTAGACACTTTATATTATTTTTTAGAGATATTAAAATAGGTTGAGTCAATGGAATTGGCCCAACTCAACCCATTAAAATCAATGCTCACAAAATTAAAATCTCTTGAAAAAAAGAAAAAGGAATCAGCCTTATCTAACACACTAAATTGACAATAGGATTGGGCCAAGCTAGACTTGTGAGTTAAAAATTAGTGTATTTTACTAAAAATAAAATAAAATGCTCAATACATTTATAATGCTCAATACTTGTGTTCCTCATATTTGTTTAAAGAGTTCAGGAACCCTAAATGTTGTAAATATCATTGTTGAAAATGTCTTACTGCAAGTATGATTAGTTGCAAATTGTTTTTCTATTTCTGCGTCATTACATATAAGACTTTCTCTTAAATACTTTTTTAGCTGCTGATGATAGTAGTAAGTCCCCCTTAGAAAATAGTTAGATTTTTTTTTTTCTTTTTGGGGGTTCATGATGCATCTAAATAGGTTACAAGTTTTGTTTTGGCGTGGTCCAAGTAGTATGCTCAGCCACTGGGAGGCAATCTCTACATCTCAACTATCATTGATAGCCAAAAAGAAAACTTATAAACATATAACACTTAAGGCCTAATAACAGTAAAAGTTATGGATGACATGAACGAGTATGGCCAAATGTCATCTTCTATGGGCACAGGAAGAGAGGAAGAAACATAAAAGCATAATATCATTTGCATTTGTTCATTGGTTTCTTGTTTATCTCTATTCCTAATCATATTTGATATGCTATGGACGTCAGTCATTTTAATAATTAAATATATGTTTTGTTTCTACTACAAGGTGATTAATGAAGATGCACTTGGACAAGCTGTATGCTGTTGTTACATGTACAATTTTGGACAGAAAAAAATTGAAGAAAGTTTTTTAAAAAAATTAGCAATGATAAATACTACAACCAAAAATTGAAAAGTTTTTTACAATAACTAAAATAATTGTTATTAAATCATGATTTAACGACAGTTTAAATATCTACTATTAAACCATTGTCTAACGACATTTTTAGATAATCATTGCTAAAATAACTAAAAATCATTGCCAAAATCCTTTCTTTCTTTTTTTTGTAGTGAAAGACCACAATATACTTTATGAAATATGGATATGAAAAATGTTTTATGAGATTAAAAATACTATTTTCAAGTTACAAAAATGGTAAAAAATTTCTTAATATTCTGATCAAAAAATTCAAAAAGACTTTATTACATTTTAAAAGATTGCTGTCATCAACAATAACATTTACCAATGGGGGTGAATATCTTTATATATATAAAAAAAAAAAAGGCAATGTAATCATGCCTAATAATCTATTATGTAGTGATATTGGTTATATTTAACATTATTTTGTAACAAAAAGGTTGTCATTCACCACCTCAATTAATTCTTAACCATCCAAGATGAAAGGATTGCTATGCACAAAATCTTTTTAAATTTTATATAAAATATTTATTCATACAAAGTAAAAAATAAATTAGGAACATTAAATATTAAAATTAATACAAATTATTTGAATAATTCAACACGCGGACAAATAGAGACTTAAATTTCAAACAGTACAACGCGGAAGAAGAGAATAAGTGAATTGTCTCTTCTCCTCCTATTGCAATTATTTCCACTTATTTAATTCTAGGGCTGGAAAATGTAGCTTTATAAAGGTAATTACTTAGTTTTATGTGATTTCAGAAACCGAACAAGTTGGCCAATGTAGTGTTCTTGGTGCAGCTTCATATCCCCAAAAATAGCAGCAGCCTGCCTTGCACGAACCCTCGGTGGTTCTCCCTCTTCCAAAACCATGGCTATTTTCAAAGCCTTGGCTACATCATCCCCAGTGAAGGATCCATCCTCTGCTCTGTCTATCTCTACAGCTAGACCCTTCTCTACTAGTAGCCTAGCGTTCAGACCCTGATCGACTATCATTGGCAGAAGCACAAGGCAATGCCCAAATCTCAAAGTCTCAATTATAGAGCCCCATCCAGAGTGAAACAGAGAACCCCCAACTGATTGATGGCCTAGAATTTCCACTTGGGGTGCCCAACCCATGTTCACCACCCCTCTTCCTCTTGTCCTTGCACCAAATCCAGCAGGCAGAGTTTCGATTTCATCATTAGCCCAATCGGGTTTCCTTAGAGCCCAGAGAAATGGCAGTTCTGAAAGCTCTAACCCATAAGCTATCTCATGAATCTGTTCCTTGCTAAGCTTGCATTCACTGCCAAATCCAACAAACACAACTGATTTGGGCTTTTGTTCATCCAGCCACTTGAAAATATGCTTCCATGATTCATCAGTGAATTCCGTTTTCTCAGGCTTCTCTGGGGGGAGTAAACCCGTTGGTATCACTGTCTTCCTGAGAAGTTTTTTTAGCAAATCAAAGTAAGGGCCTTCGAACTCACTGCATGTCCTTATAGCAACCGCTTGGCAATTCTTCAAGATCTTTGCAAGGCGTTCTGCAACAGAGAACTGAGTTCCATTTTTGTCTAAAGCATACAAGGCATCAAAACAGCCAATCGCTTCATGCTTCTTGAATGCTACTGAAGAAGGAAAATCGACCCAAGGTGGAGGTGACATTAGAGATTCCATTGATGGCCTAACGCTCACTCGAGCTTCCCCAGTAAGATATTCTGGAGGGGCAAGAAATACATATGTTGCAGTAGAAAATACACTAAAGTGCATGACGGGAATTTGTAGTTCTTGGGCCATGTCTATCACCCAGTGAGACATGAAATCAATGATTATCCAATCTGGAGATTGATCTACTACAATTTTTTGAAATTGGTATTGTAGGAGATCATAAGCCACTTTCAGTTGTGGAATTTTCTCAAACGGGATGTCTGCTGTAGCTTCTGCGCCCTCGGGTAGGTCTCCATTTTGTAATTCCGGCAACGGCAACGCCACTCGAGTTATCAGAGAGGTTAAACTTGAAGGGACCTTGGGAAGTCTTTCAATGTTCTTTGGGGTGGACACGAGAGAGACACGAACACCAAATTTGGCTAAGGCTATGGAAAGTTGAAAGAATGGTATGATGTGGCCAAAGGCAGACCATGGAAGCATTACTACATGAAGTTCCGCGGCCATTTTCTTCTTCTTCTTCTTGTGTTCTTTTGCTACAACTCTGTTTCTAATTTAGGGGTTCAAGTTTAGACATATTGATTTATTGCCTGGTAGGTAATCCTTTAAAGCTTGTTTGGTGGCATTCGCGTTTACTTTTAAATGTTCATTTATCCTCTTTCTCTCTCTTCTTTAGTAACTCGCCTCTCTTCCGGAAAAACTGAGGATCCAGACGCTAATTCCAGACACGAGGAAAAAAATTTTTGTTTATTAGCGGTAAAAACATAAGCGGACAGTGAGGATATGTTGAGGATATGCTATTCTTATCTTTTCGGCTACTTATATGATGGAGTGTTAGACACGTGGAAGTCATGCACTCATAATCATTCACGGGCCCTGCACTCTGTTTGAGTGAATTTCAGCACTCTTTAATAGTTGTGTTTTTGATATGATCAAGGGTCAAGAATGCTGTTGTGCGAGGAATTTTTCTTCGTTGGCAAGCTAGGGGGGTTTGTTTCAGGCATTTTAACAGTAATGGCAATGGCGTTATTATGCAGCCTCTCTAGGAGAGTTGCATTTTGTACATGAAAGAAATAGAAACAGAAACTTTCAAGCCCTATTTAGTTTCCATTCACTTGCTATCGAGAAGAGTTTGAAATATGACAAGATAAAAGGAACGTTTAACAATAATTTTGCTCTATAACTTAAATATTTGTTTTAATTTTATTTGTTTTAATTTAGTTTGTTAATTACACATTGTTTCTTAATTTGTCTCCCCATGCCCTTGGTTCATCCTAAAGAAAGTATTGACTATTGTATAATGATCCCCTAAAATTTTTTATTATACATTTTTTGTAAAATTTAAAAATAAAATGACACAAAAAATAAAAGTATATATAACATTTACTTCTTCTTTTTTTCTTTTATTCTCTTTTTCTCTCTTCTCTTTTCAAATTCAACAAAAATTTTATAATAAGAAACTTTAAAGGATTTAAACTAGTTAACAATCTATGAAACGGTAAATCATCCAAATAAGCCTGAGGGACTTTAAATAATACATTGGCCCTCTATTATCCCAAGGAAAAAAGTTTTAGATACAATTTTTATATTTTTATTATCAGAATTTTCAAAAAAGATATAATAAATACATGATGTTTAACATATAAGTATATAATTTTTACAACTAAACATTATATTAAAGAACTTGATTAAAATCTTATGCATAAACTAAGCCAATTTTAAGATCAATATTTTAGCTTAATAAATCTATTAGACTCGTCAAACATGAACAACTTGACAAGAATGAATAAAAGCACCTCCATATGTTATAACAAGGGGCTATTTAAAATTGAACATCATTCATCCTCAACATTTATGATATTTAAATCTATCAGCCAGTTTCACGAAGTGAATGGTACATCATAAGGCCTAATATAACTACAGGTGATACTACATATCCCAATTAACTCATGTAGGTGTAAATGTCATAAAATTTGAAACAAATACATTAGCTACCTAGAAGAAAAGAAACCTACCAAGATATCTCAAGGATTAACAAAAGTTAGCCCCAAAGCATGCTATTCAAGAGCCAGCTAATCTTAAAAAGTATATCAACGTAAGAAAGGGTATATTGCACAAACTAAGTAAAGTATAATAAACAAAGTAGACAAAGAGAGAAACAAGAATACACTTAAGAATCTATTTTACAAAAATATCTCTTCAAGAAGCATAACTTTGAAATCAAGGAGTATTAATGTTAAAAAAAAAAAGGCCTTAAAGATAAAGTTTTCAAAATATTTTAATTTCTCAACCTTGAAACATTTAACAGAATGCTTTGCTACAAGCATAAAACCCTTTTTATGGAGGATTTCACAAAAAAGAACTAAAAATATCCGTATATGTTTTCTTTTTATGGGCAATTAAACTTCATTGGCAGTTTCTTGCATATTATAGGCATCTACATTTAATTGGCAGGCCCTGTTCATATCAATCCATTTCATGGAGTGAATGAATTTTGTTCTTTTGCTACAACTTTGTTTCTTTTTTATGACTTTTAGTTTAGACTCTTAGTTTAGACTTATTTCTTATCTACCTATTATGGGTGACCACACCAAACAAGTAACTTCTTTTCTATCTAATAACATTATAGGTCATCTCTTCTCTTTAGGAACAGCCACACTTTGCTAGCAGCTCCTTATCTTATCATGGATGGCTACATCTAAAGAGTCTTTCCAATATAATCATATAAAATTATTAGAGGCGACACCGGCAATCACAGCTTAAGTTCATTTCAAGCCATTTTCATGTAGTGAATGAATTTTGTCCTTTTGCTTTATCACATGTCAAGCCTAGTATTGATTGATTGGTAATACTAGATAATCCTTTAAAGCTTTTTATGTAGCAGTTCACATATTGCTGTGATTTTTTAATTGCAAAGTTATGTCAAATTGGTGTCTATTTAAACATATTGCTTGTTGTGGCTTTTTCTTTTTTGGCCTTTTTTTTCCTTTGTGTTTTGCTACATTTATCACCATAAAACGTGGAATGGAACATTAATAACCTAGGAATCTCATATCCAATTACATCTATTCTTTGCTAAATGGTTAGTGAGATACAACTCATATGCAAATTGCCTAGGACTCTAACACGAGTTTATGCTTTTGAATTATAAATGCTGATTGTTTTTATTACATTAATATATTTTTCATTATTTTGTTTTCTTTTTTGTCACTTTTAGATTGGAGTCTTAAGAATATATAATGAACTAGATTTAAATATAATTTTTTATATTTTTTTGTCATTAAGTTATTTAATAAAATTTTAATATGTGTAAAAAATTTTATTAAAAAATTAATTATGTTAATTTGCAAATACTGTAGTGGTATTAATGAAAAATTATACACTTATTATATTTTAATTAAAAAACTTGATATAACAAATATATAAAAAATTGCATATAAATTTTTTAATATAAAATACATTCATAGGCATTCAAAGGCCCTGCACTGTGAGTGAATTTTAGCGATTTAATAGTTCTAATTTAGATATAAATGGAGGTTAAGATTATTGTTGTACTCCCTCCGATCTCCAATATAAATCACTTATTAGAGGATTGTCTTGATTCAAAATATAAGTCACTTCTTTAAGTTGTCTTGATCATTAAATGATTTTTCTTTAAATACCCATAATTAAATAGAGATTCATTAAGACTAATGCAATTTATTAAGAATTGGGGTAAACTCTTTAATTAGAGACAAATATAAAAAAAAAATTGTGTTTTAATACAAATTCAATTAGTTAAACTACCTTTAACCAATTTTCTTAATATCTGTGAAGTAATTATTAGTGACTTATTTTGGAGATCGAAGGGAGTATTAATTTGACAAACTCCTAGTACTAATTTCTTACTAATGAATAGTTTACCTTTCTAATCATTAATTTGGTGAAGTTTGTTTCATGCATTTTAATAGTAATGGCAGCGTTGTTATTATACTGCCTCTTCATGCAAGATGTTATTCCACTTTTTAAGCAAAGAAGGCGTTTGAAAGGTGACCTACATTTTGTACATGAAAGAAATTGAAACAGAAATTTTCAAACACTACTTAGATTCTATTCATTTGTTTCTAATGGTTGTTGTAGATAAAGATTGAGAAGAGTTTGAAATATAAAAAGATAAAAGAAGGTTTTAACTATCATTTTGATTCCTTAATATATTTGTTTGAATTTTGTCCCCCTTGTTTTAATTTATTTTTTATTTTTTAAGTAGTATCTCATTCATCCTTTAACTTTATTTATATTTTTAAAATTGTCTCTTGATTTTTTATAATGTTAAAAAAAAATTTATAGATATAACTAGAAGTGACGATTATGCACAATTTTAAAGTTAGAGAACTGATTAAATTAAACAATTAAATAAGCTAGGACTAAAATGATAATAAATCTTAAAATAAGGGTCCGATTTGTACTCTATACTTTAGAGTAATAAATTGAGAAATAGTAATCGCTAACTTTTAGGATTGCTTTATGAGAATAGCTACTCCCAGACAATCATAAAGCATATAGGCATTCAAGATCTATTAAATCCCGAGTCATCAAGATAAGACAATACTCAAAACTCAAAGGAGTGGCAGGAGGAAATTAAAAGCACAAGCACAAGCAAGCTTTGAAATACTGAGAATATTGATAATATATATATATATATATCACATTCATATCTTTCATAAATTATATACGTAGACAAAGAGTTTTTAAATATTATTAAATATAAAAAATTCAAACAAAATTAGGTAAACTAATGAAAAGATATGTTAACCAAAAAAAATTGAAACATAAAAATATTAAGATTTCCTATTAACAATTAGATAATTTGTGAATTAAAAATTTTAGATAATAAATTGAAATAGTTAAATAGGTTAATTATAGTCATCTCCTTTGTTTTGAAATAGTATATTCTTATTTATTGAAATAAAAAAATATACTATACCAACTTTTCTTACAACAAAAGATAAAGTACAACTTTACTTACTTTGATCAAAATACCCTTATATTTATTACTTATATAAATAATTTATTTTAAAAGTGAAAAAAAATAATTTATCTTAATTAAATAATTTTGTTAATAATAAAAGAACATCAAAGCTTGAAGAAAATATTAAAGAAACCTAAAAAGATCTATGTCACAAATTTGATAATTATCTAATTATTTTTTACATACTTTTAATTAATAATTGAATAATTTGATAATCACCCATAATAGTTAATGTCTTTTTATGTACTTTAGTATGAACTCACTTCTTATATGATAATCACATCTAAAGAAAAATAAATAAGTGTGATGTACATAATAATTAAAATTATCACAAATGTAAAAGTACAATGAGCAAAAGTGGAGCCACCTCCAATATTTAGCAAAAAGATTTTTCCAAAAGTGGAGGGGGCTAAATGGCAGGAAATAAAAAAGGAAGATAAAGAGGACAGGCACGGTATCAATTTACCTTGATTTAACTCCTCAAACTTTAGTCTTTTAAATCTTAAAAGGTTTCTTTCAATCAAAGTAATGACAATTGCAATTGACAAGTTTTTTATATTCACCTTTAATATAGATTTTCTCAAACTCACCTTAAACGTATATACTCAAGGCTTAACTCACCTCTAACTTACTTTCTCACGTAGAGAGTTACAAATGAAGATGATAATAGGATTTCCACACCCCTTTCGTAAGGATTACAAATAAGCTCGGTAAATACTTTATAAAGTAATGACAATCTAAAACTCAAAATATTTTTAAGAAAATAAATGGTTTTGAATATTTGAATAATTTTTAATAATTTGTGCTTCGATTTTCCCTATATTTATATCTTTTTGCAACTCCTTGTTATTAGAAATGGAACGTTGAGTGTAGTAACTCTTTTATTATAATAGAGGAAGTAAGTTTTTCGATATTCAACTCTTTTTCTTTAATGACAACTAGCTATTGAGCATGTTTTTCCTAAATAACTCATTCTGTTTAATCTTTATAAATATTCTTAAATGTTTGTTTTATGGGCTACATAATAAGTGTTTTACTTATCTTGTGCAAGAATAGATAGTTGCAGAAAAAACATATAAAAAGAACAATATATTTATTCCTCTATTCCAATTATTTATCTGAAAATTAAAGACATTTGACTTTTGTCTTTTGCACACAAGTGATTTTCTCAGTTAAAGAAGGTGCAAAATTTTAATAGGACAAGATAAATGGGCTTTCTAAAGATTTAATTTTAACCTTTTTGTTATTATCAATTTTATAAGCTAAGTAAGACTTTAAAGACCTGCTCAACCTTGGACGTACATTTTGTACTTGAGAAATACTCAATGCTTAAACCATGCCTTGCCACCTTGCTAGAGTACATGGGGACTACTTTCAGCTCCTCAATTAACCATCTAAGATGGAAGAGTCTATGCACAGAATATTTATAAATTTGAATTAAGATACATAAAATAATATTAATACAAAATAAAAATAAATTATCAACATCAAATGTTAAAATTAATATAAATTATTTGAATAATTCAATACACCAACAATAGTTGAGATTTAAATTTCAAACAATACAACTCATTTTAGTAAAGGAAGAAGACATTTAATGGGTTTTGTCTTCTATTCCTATTGCAACAATTTCCCTTTATTTAACTTTAGTGTGGGGAAATATAGTTTCATATAGGTGATTAATTACTTGGTTTTATGTGACTTCAAAAACTGAACAAGTTGGCTAATGTAGTGTTCCTGATGCAGCTTCCTATCTCCAAAAATAGCAGCGGCCTGCCTTGCACGAACCCTCAGTGGCCCTCCCTCTTCTAAAACCATGGCTATTTTCAAAACTTTGGATCTGTCATCCCTAGTGAATGATCCTTCCTCTGCTCTGTCTATCTCCATAGCTAAACCCTTCTCTACCAGTAACCTAGCATTTAGACCCTGATCGTATATCACTGGCAGAAACACAAGCCAATGCCCAAATTCTGAAGTCGCCATCGTAGAGCCCCATCCAGAGTGAAACAGAGAACCACCAACTGAATTTCCACTTGGGCCGCCCAGCCTATGTTCACCAAACCCAACAGGGAGAGCTTCTATTTCATCATTAGGAACAATGGGGTTTTCTCAGAGCCCAAAGAAATGGCAATTCCGAAAGGTCTAACCCATAAGCTATCTCATGAATGTGGTCCTTGCTAAGCTTACATTCCCTACCAAATCCAACAAACACAACTGACTTGGGCTTTTGTACAACTAACCACTTGAAAATATGTTCCCATGATTGATCAGTGAATTCCCTTTTCTTTTTTTGGTTTTTCAGGCCTCTCTGGTGGGAGTAAACGTGCTGGTATCACTGGCTTCCCAAGAAGCTTTGGAAGCAAATCCAAGTAAGGGCCTTCAAACTCACTGCATGTCCTAAAAGAAACTGCTTGGCAATTCTTCAAGATCTTTGCAGGGCGTTCTGCTACAGAGGACTGAGTTCCATTGTTGTTTAAACCATAACAGGCATCAAAGAAGCCAATCGCTTCATGCTTCTTGTATGCTACTGAAGAAAGAAAATCGACCCAAGGTAGAGGTGACAGTCGAGATTCCATTGATGGGCTGATGCTCGCTCGGGCTTTCCCAGTAAGATACTCTGGAGGGCCAAGAAATACATGTGACAGCAGAAAATAAACTAAAGCGCATGCCTGAGATATGTAGTCCTTGGACAATATCCATCACCCAATGAGGCATGAAATCAGTGATTGTCCAATCCGGAGATTTTTGAAATTGCTGTTGGAGGAGATCATAAACCATATTCAGTTGTGGCATTTTCTCAAGTGGGATGTCTCCCGTAGCCCTGCGCCTTTGGCTAGGTCTCCATTTTGCAATTTCGGCAATGGCAGTCCCACTAGAGTTATCAGAAAGGCTAAACTTGAAGGGACTTCGGGAAGTCTTACAATGTTCTTTGGGTTGGACACAAGGGAGACACCAACTCCAAATTTTAAAAATAAATTTAAAATTAAATTAAAGTATATATTTAAAAGAATTGATAACATAAGCTTCCCAAAAAAAAAAAGTTTGAAATGTAGCAGCAGAATAACAGCACTGGGATTCGGTGTTCCTGGGCAATGAGGCTTGACTATCCAATTTGGAGATTGATCTGTTACAAATCATATTTACATCTTTACTACAAGTTTTTCTTTTAAAAAAACCTAAATTATATATAACTCTTTGAATTTGGGATATGTACGAATGACATTTTAATCTTCAAAATTTAACAATAAATTCTTTTAAATTTATTAATTTATACAAATAATTTTTCTGTAATTAATTAGTTTATTATTTTAATAATAAAATGTAACTTTTGTTCACCCATTTTAAGTATTTATACAAATCTCCTTTTTCATTTTAACCTTACTTATACCAATCATATGAGAAATTCTTTTATATATTATATGACACAAGTATAAGAGTAGATAGATAAATAGATAGATACACCGATTATAAACTATTGATTAAGGGGGAACTTAATTTTTGGACTTTGCTAGACAAGGCTTATGTAGTTTTTTGTTTCATGTTTAAGGAAGATAGAGACATAATCATGTTAGTTAGAATTTTAAGTGTAGATTACCTTTTTGTCATGGGTTCACTCATGAATCATAATACAGTTAACAGATGTCTATATGAAATATTTAGATTGTGGAAGTGTAAATATGGTACGCCAACCTTTTTCTTCTCCCTTTTTCTATATAGTTTTTTGATTCTTTAGTACAGACATAGACACTCTATTTTTCAATAAACAAAACTACAAACACATCATAAGCATTTCAAAAAGATTATTAAAAATCAATCTTGAAGTGATTCGTTAGACTAACCTTGTTAGACTAACCTTATTCAACCTAACAACATTCATTATGATTGGTAAGCATCTGGATCTTCTACTACTCTCTATTTAGAAGGAATAACGAATTTAGACTGTTCATATAAATTTAGATAATTTAAACTTTTTTAATCTTTTTTTATATAACAAAAGTTAAAAAATTATCTTCATTTTGTATTTTGTTTTCTTAAAATTAAAAGAAAGTATTAAAATAGAAAATAAATAGTTGGAATTTAAAAAATAATAAAAAGGATTCGCATGCTTTTGGTGGTCATACGAGCTGCACTGATAAACGGAAGAAAAAAGCAGCAAACCTAATAGTTCTCAGATGACTCCGCCAACTTACCACTTGCCCCCAATCATGACAATAATATAGACAGCAAGAATTTTTTTGATAATTTAATTTTTAACTAAATTAATAATTTAATTCTTAAATTATTAGATCTGTTTTTTTTTTTTTTGAAAATTAATAAACGTATCAATGAATCCTATAAAATAGTAAATATGTTATATATATTAGTTATTTTATCAAGTACTTAAAGAAACCACAAAGATTAAGGTACAACGAGTTTATAATTTTAAAGATTAATTCACGCACATATTAATTTTAAAAGACTAAAATTAAATAGATCCCATAGTTCAAGAATCAAAGTATTAATTTAGTTTAATTTTGTATTGCTAACTTTATAATTAGTTATCTTAAAACAATGTGATATTGCCTACCTAAAAGAAATTATAAAACATATGACATTCTTAAATGTGTTCTCTAGTGTTTGGATAAGGGAATTATGTTGGTCTCACTAGTGGCTAAGATTTTTGTGATTAAAATTACCAAAGTTTTTAAAAAAAAAATTATAATTCAAGCTCTAAGTTAAAGATATTTATATTAAAAAAATTTTAAATTTTAAATTTTAAATTATTTTAAAGGATTAAAAATTAAAATTTTAAATTATACAATAAAACTACAGTTTAATATTCTAAATTAAAATTTTAGATCTTAAGGTTTTTTAAAATAAGTTTAAAATTTAAAATTTTTTTATATAAATATCTTTAAATTAAAGTTTTAAACTGTAATTTTTTTTTTTCCTTTTTATTTTTCAACCACCCAATCCACAAAAGCCCACTACCGAAGCTCATGAGCATTAATTAATTTACCTTTCTAGAAAGTGTAAGTGCCCTCGTTAGTGGAACATTAGATAATAATTTATTTACAAAAAAGGGCATCACAATATATTATTGGTCATTAAGTTTCCTCCATGGTATAGTTCATGGGCAAAGATTCTAGGGTCAATGAAAGCTTTTTTGAAGACAATTATTTTTATGGTATATATATATTTTTTTCATTCTTGTGATAATTTGTACATATCTATATTAAATTATTTTTTACATATTTGATTAAATTTAAAATTAAATTAAAGTATATATTTAAAATAATTTATATAATTTTAATAAAATTTAAAAATATATATATAATTTACTTAAAAAATTTATACATAAATTGAAACTATAAGAACTAAAAATACAAATCATCTTTATAAATAAAAATTTATGATATTTTATTATTTATTTATACTGTTTACATATCATTTTTAACGTCTTATCAATACACTATTTTTTTATCGATTCATTATTTTCTTGTTTTTTTCTTTTTTTTTTTCTGTGGGGCTAGAGTAGAAAATTTGAATCAAATAAAGTGACACACAAATTATCTATCTGTGGAAAGCTAAACAATATATCAGAAAATAGCTAAAAAAAATTGCTTGCATTCTGTCTTTCCTCTCAATTGCCCGTTTGGTGTGGAAAGGGAAAGGGTGAGGGTGAGAAAAAATTGGATAAAATCTCAATTTTACTCCTATAATAATTATTTAATACTCTCTATTAATAATTATTTAATCATTAAAAAAGTAAAGATATCATAAATATTTTCTATCTACAAAATCTTTTTTTTTTCTTTTCTCTTTCTAAACCTAATTTTTTGCATATCAAACAAGTTTTGAAATTTGAATTTTTCTACTGAAAGATTGAAAAATCTTGATCCCTTCTTCTCAAAAGGAAGGCCAACCAAAAGCCTTTTCTAAGAATTGTAAGCTCAGCAGTTTAAGATACTCATATTCTCTAGAATAAACAAATAACGCACGACAGCTTAAGAATGTGATATATACTATTCACTAATGAACACAATGTTAAATGCAGAAAGATTCCTTACCATTAACAAACCCAAGTACGGTCACAAAACATTCATCATGACATATAGTAATCTATCCATATTATTTGTTATTTCTAATAGAAGAAACAGTGTTATTGTTGGTATAGATATAGATTTGTAAAAGTCATCTCTGTCTATAGTCTTTCGTGTCTCCGAATGGTTGAAATGGAATCAAAAAAATCCTTGAATGGTTATGTTCATGATCATACACATGCCCAGATTTAAAGCTAATCTATCATTGATTGTTCCTTTTGATAAGCAGAATTCATTCAAATGATGCCAAGTGGGACATACTGAATTGATAAAAATCTGATGACCACCAATGATATTAACTTGTTCAAGCAAAGAAGCAAGCAGTGATTTCTGGGGAGGGCTATGCTAGTGTGGTGCTATTCCTAATTTGACATCACTTATTCAATTATACTAATAGGGCAAATAAATCTTTAGAATTTATTTTAGAGAATATCAGAAAAATTATAGTT
Source organism: Erythrophleum fordii (assembly GCA_032878935.1). NCBI lineage: Eukaryota > Viridiplantae > Streptophyta > Magnoliopsida > Fabales > Fabaceae > Erythrophleum > Erythrophleum fordii. The sequence goes on along the minus strand of JAVQMF010000047.1, from coordinate 13,706,874 downwards.
ATAAACTTTAAGTCAAGAATATTTATATTGAAAATTTTCAAAATTTGAAATTATTTTAAATAATTTAAAGGTAAACATTTTAATTTTAAATATTGAACAATAATTTTTTATATAATTTAAATTTTTTTATAATAATTTGAAAATTTATAATTTTTTAATATAAATATTTTTAATTTAAAATTTTAATTTTAAAAAAAAATTATAGAAAACCACAATTTTTTCATAATTCTCCCCCAAAAAAAAAAGCAGCAAACCTAATAGTTCTCACATGACCCAATCAACTCACCACTTGCCACCAATCATGACAATAATATAGACAAGAAGAATTCTTTCAGTAGCCAATGTTTATATAGACATACCAATAACAAGTATTGTATTTGAACTTTAATTTTTAACTAAATTAATAATTTAATTCTTAAATTATTATATCTTTTTTTTTAAAAAAAATTAATAAATGTATAAGTGAGTCCTATTAAATAGTAAATATATTATATATTAGTCATTTTACCAAGGAACTTAAAGAAACCACAAAGATTAAGGCACAATGAGTTTGTAATTTTAAAGATTAGTTCATGCATATATTAATTTTAAAAGACAAAAATTAAATAGATCTAATAGTTCAAGAATCAAATTATTAGTTTAGTTTAATTTTCTATTCCTAACTTTATAAGTAGTTATCCTAAAACATTGTGATATTGCCTCCCTAAAAGAACTTATAGACCATAGCACATTCTTAAAGGCGTTCTCAGATGTTTGGATAAGGAATTATGTTGGTCCCACTAGTGGCTAAGATTTCTTGTTATGTAATTAAAATTGCCAACGTTTTTCTTTGAGAAAATTATAGTTTAGACTTTAAATTAAAGATATTTATATTAAAATTTTTTAAAATTTTAAATTATTTTAAAAAAACATAAAATTAAAATTTTAAATTACACAAAAAAATTACAGTTCAATAAAATTTGAATTTTAAAATCTTTTAAAATAACTTTGAAATTTTAAATTTTTTAATATAAATATCTTTAATTTTAAGTTTTAAATTATGATTTTTTTATTTTCCAAAAAAAAAAAAAGCACAAATTTTAATGTTATCTTTTGTTTGAAGGATGGGCTCGTGATGGTGTTTTGAGTTTCGGCACAGAAAGGTGTGTGTGAGTTTGAATCAGATCCACAAAAGCCCACTATTTAAGCGCATGAGCGTTAATTAATTTACTTTTCTAGAAAGTGTGAGTGCTCTCGTGAGTGGAACATTAAATAATAATTTATATACTAAAAATGCATCACAATAACTAAATATTATTGGTCATTATGTTTCCTCCAGGGCATAGTTCATGGGCAAAGATTCAAGTGTCAATGGAAGCTTTTTTTTAAGACAATTTTTTTATGGTATTTTTTTTAATTATTGTGATAATTTGTACATATCTTTATTAAATTACTTTTTATATATTTGCTTAAATTTAAAATCAAATTAAAGTGTATATTTAAAAATTTTTATAATTTACTTAAAAAATAAAATTGCATATATATTAAAACTATAAAAACAAAAAATACAAATTATCTTTATATATAAAAACTTGTGATATTTTATCATTTATTTTTATTGTCTATATATTTTTTTTAACGTCTTGTCAACACACTATTTTTTTTTTCTTGTGAGATCTATTACTTTTATTTTTTTTCTTTTTCTTTTGTGGGGCCATAGTAGAAAATTTGAACCTCCGTGCCTCCTCCAAGGGGCCACGCTGGTAAACTTAAAAATTTCAACAAATGATACTATTTCTAATTTGACATCACATTCTAATAGGAGAAGCAAATCTTTAGAAATTTTTTATGGAATGTCAAAAAAATTATAGTTATAAATTTTAAGTTGAGAATATTTATAGTAAAAAATTTTAAATTTTAAAATTATTTTAAATGACTCAAAAATTAAAAAAAAATTAACTTTAACTATTGAATTATAATCTTTTATATATTTTTAATTTTTTAAATTTATAATTTTTTAATATAAGGATCTTTAATTTAAAATTTTAATATATTATTTTTTTTAAAATATTCTAGAAAACCACAAATTTTTTACTTTAAACATGGTCTGCTGAAGAGGGATGAGAGAGCGGGTGACCTGGAGCAAGACAAAGTTTCTTAGCCCGTGAAGTAGGTCGGCAATGGTGGGGCGTGGCGTGAAAGAGAGAGAGAGGCTCACGAGATAGGAATACTGAGATTTGAGAAATCCAATAAAGTTAAAGCCAAAGTGTGAGAAAAGTGGGTCCCATTAATTATATTCCAACACTACACTCCAACACTAGCCATCACGCTTCTCAACTCATCATCTTCATCTCAAACCCATAGTGAAAAATTAAAAAAAATTATAATTAAGAATTTTAAATTAAAAATATTTATCTTAATCTTAAATTTTTTTTGAAAGATCTTAAAATTAAAAATTTTAATTTAGGTTTCCAAGTTATTATTTTGTATACAATTTAAATTTTTTGAAATAATATTAGAATTTAAAATTATTTAATATAAATATTTTTTATTTAAAATTTTTAATTATAATTTTTTTAATAAAGAATTCCCACAATCATTATCCCCCCCCCCCTTTTTTTTTTCTAAACCTAATAGTCTCCATGATATATGCACACGCAGAATTTATCTACTTCCAAATTTTGTATGTTTTAGGACTTTTCTATTACACGTCTATGCAAAAACTAATCAAAGGAAGTGTGAGAACTAGCAACAATCTATATTCACAAGAAGATTCAGAAAATGAGATTCGTACGTGGAAATAATGGCAAATTATAATTAACTTTTGATGGCTAAATTTGAGACATCAACTTTAATAAATCCAATCATTAACAATTGATTCTTTTCTAATCCATACTAAAGGTTGATTATAAAAATGAGATAATTTGTGAATAAATAAAAGTTCAGTCTAGTGATAAAACTTTTTCACTTTCAATAAAGAAGTGCTGGTTTGAACTTTTGCATCACAATTTCAAGAAAATGTAATGTAAAAATCAATGACATAATAGTTTGACACTCCAAGTCATAATTAACTAACCCGCGCAATCAATTTTAGGTTAACCAACCACCTATCCTAGTTAAATTTGTGTGTATTAATTATTTATATTTTTTATTAAAATATAATAATTATATAATTTTTTAAATAATAATATAACAAATATTTTTTTTTATTTTTAATATTAGTCACTTATTGAAGAATTATTTTAAATTATTTTGGTTTAAAATATAAGTTATTTTTTAAAATTATTTTGATTATTAAATGACTTTTTTTAAAATATTTTTAATTAAATAGTGAGTCACTAAGACTAATACAATTTATTAATAATAGAGGTAGACTCTTTAATTAGAGATAAATATAAAAAAAAATATACTTTGGTACAAATTTAATTAATTAAACTATTTTAATTAACTTTTTTAATATTTATAAAGTAGATATTAATAACTATCGAAGGAAGTATATAAACAATTACGGTTCAAAATCATAGCTCACTGTGGCATAAGCAACGCTTTCTCAAATCGTGGCCTATAATCGTCTATGCAACAATTTTTCAAGCTGTTGCTCATGGGAGGGGGTTCGGATTCTCTCATTTTTTGGAGGGAAAATGATGGTCATTTTTACGAAATCGTAGCCATCCATTGCATCCAATGGTTATTGCTTTGCCATGTCATAATTTGTTAATGTCGAAAGCGGACACTACCCTTTGCTTGGCCAGGGGACCTCTGTCTCTTATCTAATACTTTTTTAATAGAGTTTTTATTAATTTATATTATTTATCCATATCTCATTTAATTTTATAATAAAAAATTATAATTTTTTTTTTATCTTTTAACATAAACCTAATTTTTATGATACTTTTTATTAGTTTGAAAGTAAATTAAAATAATTATAATATTAAAAAAATTGTACAAAATTTGAATGAAACACTTCAATTTAATATATTAAAATTTTCATATGTAATATAATAAAAGTTTAAGATATTATTTAATCAAAAAATATATTTATAAAAGAATAATGAAGAAATTAGAGTAATCTATCCATATTATATAACATATGTTTTTCAATTTATATATATATATATATATAAGGAGAACGAATTAGATTGTAGAATATTGTTCTTAAATTAGCATGAGTCTGCTGGCCAAAAAAAAATTACTCATGAGTCTTACTTTTTTTAATTCTTTTTATTTTATTTTCTTTTACAATTGAAAAACATATGTTATATAATATGGATGGATTACTATAATTTCTTCATCATTCTTTTTATAAATATATTTGTTAATTAAATAATATCTTAAACTTTTATTATATTACATATGAAAATTTTAATATATTAAATTGAAGTGTTTCATTCTAATTTTGTACAATCTTTTTAATATTATAATTATTTTAATTTACTTTCAAACTAATAAAAAGTATCATGAAAAGTAGGTTTATGTTAAAAGATGAACAAAAAATTATAATTTTTTATTGTAAAATTAAATGAGATATGGATAAATAATATAAATTAATAAAAATTCTATTAAAAAAGTATTAGATAAGAGATAGAGGTCCCCTGGTCAAGCATAGAGTAGTGTACATCAACAAATTATGACATGGCAAAGCGATAACCATTAGATGCAATGGATGACTACGATTTCGTAAAAATGACCATCATTTTCCCTTGCAAAAATGAGGGAATCCGGACCCGGAGGAATAGGCCACGCAAGCATATGCTACGCCATAAAATACCGTGGCCGAATCCTTAAACGATGGTTTATTTACATTTAATGATTTTGAAGTGTCTTTGTTAGTTTCTGATTGATTTTTACTCTAGTAGTCTTTTATTCAATAATTTCATCAAACCACTCCCTTCGTATAAGTTGTTGAGTCTCAATAAAAAGTACTAATTGATATGTTTTGAGCTAAAAAAAATTACTAAAAAAACTAATTTGTTAAAAGAGATAGTTTCAAAATTCAAGTATTTTTTTAAGTTTTGATTATTTTCACTTATTACTAACACTTCTGATTTACAAGTTAATGGCTTGTTTGATGGTTAATTATGTGTTATTCTTGGATTTCGTTGCACCCCAATGTTGACTTCTCATTAATTATATAAATACATTATGAACCTAATTCCTTCAACACGTAAAACTACAATTTAAAACATTTCTATTTCAAGTGATTTTTTTAATTCATTGAAAAAGAAAAGGTTTCATCAACTATAATTAATGAAGACATAAAAGAAGTGAATGTTTTATAATTTTCAAAGAATTTACGTCTACTTCCAAAGATGGGCACTCTCTGATTCAACCTACAAAGCAGAAGGAAAAGAAAATTAGCAGCATACACTCATGAATTTGGAGAAAAAATGATGTCACACACAACTAAGATTAAGACTTAGCACATTACTAATCAACTATTATTCTTTTGGTATATAACACATTTTAATTAAGACAATTACTTCTTTTATGACATAACAGTAACAATCTCTAAGTATATCTTGTTATTTCTATGCACTTAAAAAATTAAAGAAAAAATTATATTTTACTCCTTACATTATATAAATAAAGAAAATATTTATTTAAACTTTACACTAAAATAAAAATATTAAATATAAATTGAAATTAACCCTGCTGAAAATACGAATCTGTAAAAATCGTTGAAGCAAGAAGGAAATTGTTAACTGACATTTAACGGAAAAGATATTTTATTATATTTTAAAATTTATATAAATCAACTTTATAATTTAGAGAAAAAATTATAATTTTTTTCAAAAATAAATTTAAAAAACCTATACTTTTTTTAAAAAAAAATTATAGTTAAGAATCTTAAATTAAAAATATTTATACTGAAAATTTTTTAAAATTTTAAATTATTTTAAAAGGTCTTAAAAAAATTGTAATGTGAAATTTTAAATTGTAATTTTTTTATATAATTTAAAATTTTGATTTTAAAGTCAAAATATAAAACCTTTTAACATTAATATTTTTAACTAAATATCTATGTCAATATTTTTTCCTACTTTTTTACTTTTAGGAGTCCATTAACTGCAGGTCTGCAACTAAAACCCTTTCCCCTATAAATATTCCGCTTCTCTCCACTACATATGCCCAAACAAAACACCGAGGTGCCCTTTTTTATATCAGGATGGAGGTAATTAAGGCCCTTTTCACTGTGTCTCCGTCTATCTGGGTAGGTTTCTTCATTTTCGAAGAATTTCTGCTCATGGATGCTTTGTTTTTTTACAGGTAATCAAAGTAGCTTTGGCTGTGATTGTGGTGGGATTGTTGAGTTCAGAGAGGGGTGAGAGCAGAAGAGCGAGAGATGTGAGGAATTCGTTTGAGTACACAGCCATAAATTGCAGAGCCCACAGTGCTTCGTTGAGTGATTATGGTGGGGTTGGAGATGGGAAGACGTCAAACACAAAGGCGTTTGAAAGGGCAATAAGTGAACTGAGTAAGTATACTTCTGAAGGAGGGTCTCAGCTCTACGTTCCTCCTGGCAAATGGCTCACTGGCAGCTTCAGCCTCATCAGTCACTTCACCCTTTATCTCCACAAAGATGCTGTTCTCCTTGCTTCCCAGGTCTCACTTCTCCTCTTCCATTCTTAACTCTTAAGTGCAGAGAAAGAAGATCCGTGTTGTGATAAGTTGTCAGAGGGAACATTTTCTTGTTTTTTTAAGTATGATTGTTTTAAAGTAAAGGATCCTTGCTCAAAATTTAAATCATCATCATACATATATAGGTGGAAGATATATATATAATTTTTAAAATATATTTAATTTTAAAACTTTAAAGCATGTATAAGGATATAATAATTTTTAAAATTTTATATAGGTAGAAGATATTTATATATATATAATTATAGATAAATGATAATAAGATAGATTACTTTAATAGAATGAGTGAAAGCAATAGTAATATATGCAGAATTTTTCTTTTTATCTCATTTTTATATAGGTCCACTCAAAAAGCATAGAGCTCATGTCTAGATTCAGGAGCCAGATCCTCCGCTGTTGTGCTGTGGTGCTGCTGAGGGAATTTAGCTTAAAATGAAATAGGATGAATAAATTTAATTTAAAATAAAAAGAAAGAAAAATCAAAACATACTCTGTATCTTCTCAACAGCACAACAGGATGTAAACTTTAACAGCAGAGGATCCAAATTCCTAGATTCAATTTAAATCTTTAATTGTACAAAGCACTCAAGAAATGCTTCATTTAGTGAGACTTATTATAATATGTAGAAAAAAAAAAAAAGCAAAATCTGATTTTTGCGAAGAAAGGGAGAAACCTGCTATATCAAAATTTTTACCCCACACAGTTTACCTTCCATTCTCAGCTCTTCCCGAGCGCCTTGAGCTGAAATCCTCTTCAATTTTCACTGTTCACTCTATGCATAATTTTTCTTTTTTTTTTTTTCCCCCTTATAAAATTAGAAGCAAAAGCATGTTTGTCTGATTCTACTATTTGTGGGATCAGAGCTATACACTAGAGTGTTGTTTTCCAATGTTAAATTCTATAGAGTATGACGGTGATGGGGGTGATAGCTGTCATTGCTCATATATGGACACCATGAAAATGGACGTTTTAAAGGGATTCACGGGTTGCAAATGATGAAACACATCTCATATATAATAAATGTATGACTGTGAGTAATGTTACTGAGTAACGTGTCTTGTCTCACAAATTCTGCACAAATTGCTAGCATGGCTGCATCTTAATTTATGAAGAAACATGGTTTGAGTACCATAGTCTAAGCAAATCAACAAAGCATGCAATTTATGATTAGAGTCTATTATTTAGCCCCCAATCCTAGTTGCTACGAAGAATTTTTTGTGAATCTCTATGGGAAATATTTGAATGATAGAGCACAGGGGAGAAGATTAGATTTCATTGAAACCTTCTCTATTTGAGAGTTATTAATAAGAGATTTTTAACTAGCTTTTAAAATTGTTAGAAGTCATCTCTTTGTTATCCCATTCTTTAAAAAAAAAAATAATTAATTAAAATAGGAACAAATTTAAAAATAAATAAATCAACAAAAGATGTGTGATAAGGTTCCTATTTCTACTTTCATCATGTGACCGTAAAATCAGATGGGTGACATAAAAAATAATAATAATAAAGATCACGTTCTGGCATAAAATAAAATGGGGGCATCATGATTTTGTCTTCTTATTTATAGTTTTGGGGTTTTGAAATAATGATAATTGAAATGGATTATAAATAGGACATAAACGAGTGGCCTGTGATGAAGCCTCTGCCATCGTACGGTCGAGGGAGAGATGCACCAGCGGGAAGGTTCACTAGCTTCATATTCGGCACCAACCTCACTGATGTTGTCATCACAGGTATCAGTATCACTACACAACAACTACAACGTCGTTTTATTCAAAGCATTAGTTTAGGGTTTGGTGAAACTTTTTAACAAACATGTGATGTGCTTCCCATTGTTTGAATTTCAAGTCCCAATTCTCACTCTCTCTCTCTCTCTCTCTCTCTCTCTCACAAGCATTATATTATCATTTTCTAAATTAATTCTCACCCTTTCTAAATCTGAAGTTTTACACATTTATTTTAGGTTTATCTTAGGCAATTCGGGTTTTCTGTTGCTCCAAACAAGGAGAATGTACTATTTGTTTTTTTTTTTTTTTGGGGTTCAGCGGTCCTGTGTTGACACGCTGTGCAGTAGAGGATCTATTTTACATTTTAGGTATGTAAACAACTTAATATTTTTAAGTGCTTAAAGATTTATTTGTAACAAATTTGGATATGATATGTATATATATTCATATTTTTTATATTATTCATATATCTTTTAAAAATTTGTAAATACTTAAGAAGTTAAATTTATTACATACTTAAACGAAGAAAAATTGATTATATACTTACTAAGTAGTACACTATAATCTCCAAAAAGGTTGATCAACGTATATATTAAGTGATTAGACATAATTTTGTTTGTTTGTTCAGAAATCTTAATCTTTTTTTGGGACATAAGTGTCAGGAACCCTATAATATATTATGTCTGATGCCTAGTCCATTTATTTTTTCTCTCTCTCAAGTCTTGCCCTCTTTTCTAATTTTTTTTTTTTAGACTTTCTAGTTTGAGTTTTAATTTTGTTAATTTATGGGGTCAAGTGTCATAATTAAAAAAAAAAAAAGAACTTTTCATCTCAGTATAAATGATTTTTTTTATTAAATCAAAATGATAAATTAGTTGAATTTCACCTCGCGTGCAAGCAATTACCAGAAAAATGAACAATACATTGTCGCATATTTTTATTACAATTAAAATATCCTAGTTACGTTAACAATCCGGAAGCTGATTGGTTGTTTTTAGTTTTAAATTCTATATAATGTGAATGTAAAATATGAGGCGTTGGATAACAGGGGATAATGGGACAATAGACGGTCAGGGTGCATTTTGGTGGCAGCAATTCCACAGGAGCAAGTTAAAGTACACCCGCCCGTACATGATCGAACTTATGTTCTCCGACAACATTCAAATCTCAAATCTAACGCTCCTCAACTCTCCATCATGGAATGTTCATCCTATTTACAGCAGGTAATTTACTTTTCGACGGCTAAAATTCTTTATTATTCGATTATTTTATCAAGCGATCGAATTATATGACTAAAATATTTAAATGTCTCTTCAACTTTGAATTATATGAAAATAATTTTTAATTTTTAAAATTTAATAACAATTTTTTTAAAAATTTTTTATAAATAACTCTTGTTTGTAAATATGTTAATTTACTAATAAAAAGGTAATATATCAAATTCAATAAATTTTTAAACTTTTTTTTTTGTATAAATAACTTTTCTAAACTTCAAATAATATATAAATAACTCTCCTTGACGTATGTCACATTTGTTGTAATAAAATAATAAATTTACTAGTCGCAAGAGATTACTTATATATAATTATAAGTTTAGAGAGATTTATTATCAAATTTTAAAAGTAGAGGGATTATCTATTCGTAACTTAACAATCAAGAAAATTTGATGCATTTTTGCCTTTAATTTATAATAAATCATACACGAATCATGATTGGCAATCGAATGATGGAGAATATATCCTTTTCCTATAATATTACATTTTTTAGCTTGTGATCCTAGTTGTTAGGACAACCTTAATTATGTTTCAACCTTTTAAGATTGTAACCAACATTTTCAACGCCGTAACAGCAATATTATTGTGCGAGGAATCACCATTCTAGCTCCTGTCACATCTCCAAACACTGATGGCATCAACCCAGGTTAGTCTCCTGAGATTAATTCACCTTAAATGCTTGTTTTAAGTTAATCAATAAAAAACATAAGATAATCAATTTTTTAATTATTCATTATTATTCACTCTTTCAAATATATGACTATGACTCAATTAGAGATTACACCTTTACTCTTTCATGATCAAGTAATATATATATTTCAATCCTTTAAGATTGATATCTGTTTTTCCCTTGTTCTTTAAATCTTGTTCCATCAGATTCTTGCACAAATACTAGAATCGAAGACTGTTACATAGTTTCTGGAGATGACTGTGTGGCCGTCAAGAGTGGATGGGATGAGTATGGCATAAAGTTTGGATGGCCCACAAGACAACTAGTCATCAGACGGCTGACATGTATTTCCCCTTTCAGTGCAACCATCGCTTTGGGAAGTGAGATGTCAGGAGGCATCCAAGATGTCAGAGCCGAGGACATCACGGCGATCCACACTGAATCTGCAGTCAGAATCAAAACAGCAGTGGGAAGAGGAGGGTACGTGAAGGACATATATGTCAAGAAAGTGACAATGCACACCATGAAATGGGCATTTTGGATGACTGGTAACTATGGTTCACATGCTGATAAGAACTATGATCCAAATGCCTTGCCTGTGATTAAGAACATAAACTATAGAGACATGGTGGCTGAAAATGTGACCAAGGCAGCCAGGTTGGAGGGAATTGCCAACGACCCTTTTACTGGAATTTGCATAGCCAATGTGACAATTGGGATGGCAGCTAAGGCAAAGAAGCAGCCATGGACGTGCACCGATATCAAAGGGGTGACGAGCGGCGTGACACCGCCACCGTGCGATTTGTTGCCGGATCAGGGGCCGGCCAAAATCACGGCATGTGATTTTCCCAAGGAGAGTCTGCCCATTGATAAGTTGGAGTTCAAGAAGTGTAGTTATAGCTTGAAAATTGCATGATATTATATGTTGAAGGGGATTTGTATCAGTAAATGTAAGTTATCTATGTAAGGTTAGTCTTTCAGATTAACCAAAAAGGTATTGCTTAAGCTGAGAAATGAGTTGTCTTAAACAGGGGCACTTGAGATCGGTTATATCCAATAGAACCAATCCCAATGGTTAAAAAACTGATCAAAACCAATTTAAATAAGTTTTTTCGGGGTTTAAATGAAAAATTGAACCAAACAAAAATTAACCGAGTATTATACCTATCTCCTAAACTTACAATTTTACAAATAAATTTATGAGAATTATTTTTTATTTTTATTCATTAAACATTAACTTTTGGAATAGATAATTAAAACTGTACTAGCTTGAGGCTTAAAATATTAAAAAAAAGTTTTCTTACATTTTTTTTTTTTAAAAAAAGAGCCTTAATATTCAAACAAAAGTTAAGAAAACTAAAACTAATTAAGCCAAACGAACCAAACTAATTTTGATTGTTTTAACTTAGTTTAGGTGAATCACTTTAAACAAGTTCACTATTTAGATGTGAGTGGTTCCGTTCATTTTTTTAAGTGTAGAGGGACATATCAAACTGATCCGATAAACACACCTAATCCCAAATACATGTAGCGATGAAATGATTTTTCCCCAAGTTCATGATCTTTAACGCTGCCAAAAATTTCAATCTAAAGCTGATCAAAATTTGCCAGCCAGGCCTTGCATAGAACTTGGTTAAACCAACAAGGACTCCAACAAAGATTCATCTTAGCTGAAACAATGACAAGACTCAAGGAAGCTGAGCAAACTAGACAATATCTGAAAACATTCCAAACAGTAACAAACTAGTACATTCGCGTCTTACAATGGGATCACGTCTATCCCCACAAATTAAAAGTGTTCGTGTGTATGTTTCTTGGTCTAAAGGATACAAAAACTGGCAGCATTAGTTCACTGCACTAATTTGAAGTCCTAGTACTAGCTGAAAGACAGAAATACAGGAGCTCTCATATATATTCTACTGAAACATATGTGAGACTTGAGTAGAACCCTCCCCCCTCTTATTCTCTCCTGTCTCTCTCTCCCAACCAAAAAAAAAAACAAAGGCCAAGTAGACTGCTGCTTAGCTTCTGATCCTTTTCCACAAAACATGTCAATAATGCATATATCCAAGAACGTGAGACGTGTTAATTGGAAGACCCCAACAATCTCTCATTAAATTGCTATCTTTCCTTGTGGAGGCCTGAAAACTTCCCATGTAGTGTTGTGAATCAGTCAAGTATTTCACTAAGCATATACAACAGTATCTCAGTAAATTGGTGGGCCAGGATTGAACTTCACAGATTCTCTCCAGATAAGTTCCTTGATATCTTCTTCAGTAAATGACGGTTGCTCAAAATCAAAACTGAAAGGTCTGGGGCAAACGGGTTCCTCATTTATATCATGAAGAGGTGCCAAGTATGGGTGGGACAGAGCCTCATCAACTGCACAGCATTAAGCAAAAGGGTCCTATCAATGAAAATATTTATTAAAAAGAGAGAGAGAGAGAGAGAGAGAGAGAGAGAGAGAGAATAGAATCCAATCATATTTAACATGCCTTAACAGTAATCTTAGTAGGCAACAGCCCAAAGGGTTAATACAGCCACACAGATTTTCACCTAAAATGACCAAAGGGTCTTAACCAGAATTAATAAAAAAAGAACCGTTAATTGGTCTGGTCTGGTTGTTTGAAAGTTTGTACTACGCATACCAGTTGAGGTTAGCAAACATTGCTTATGACGCACACTCTCCCAAATTTACAGCAACAACTTTTAAGACAAATTCAATCATTTCAAGTTTCCCACTGAAAAAGTTGGTGCCTCAGTTGTTAGTGCCTCAGTTGTTACACCTACAACTTCACCCATCAAATTTTATTGCTGGCTCTTTAACAAAGTCATATCCAGCCACCAGGAATAATCAGCAGCCCCCATTCAATTAAAATAAACAAAATTGCATTAGTGTGAGCCATGTTACCTGTAATGCGCCTGTTAGGATCAAAGACAAGCATCTTCTCCAGCAAATCAACAGCAACAGCAGACATGTTGGGAAATCTAGCAGAAAATTGTTGTCTGGGATATTGTGGAAGCTGTCTCACATATCTACGGGCATTATCACTTCGTAAAAATCCAAGGCTAGTATCATCAGGTGAACCTATAAGCTTTAGAAAGACAAGGAATTTTGTCATTATCATTTCTCAATATGGTAGGGTGTGCTTGAGAAATTCTTGTATGAGCATGGTCCATAAGTAGCATGTCCAAAGATAAAAAAACACACACTCGAAATCTCTTGTATTTCAAATTTTGGGTTCATGCACTTAGTTTTCTACTTTTAGACTTGGTCATATGGACCATGTCCACACCCACCTAACCTTTTAAATCTCCTAAAGTTCTCATTTGTACTTCAATTTAAAAAAAAAAAATAGAAAAGACCATCCTGACTCATATAGCCACAGGGTTTGAGAGAAATGTGGTCAATTTCAAGGAGAATGATCCAAGGTTTATAAGCCAGCCAACTCACACCAATGACAAGGACTTTCTAGCAAACTATGACACCCACACTTCATGATCACTTATAAGACTCTAATTTAGTGTAGATCCAACATCATATTCTTTAATTAAAAAATATAAGAGAGGATATGCTTGCAATTCAAGAGTCAGCACCAAGAAATTTCAAGTAAGTTTTCCAGCATATACCTCTGTGATCAGTCTCAGCTGATGGACATAATCTTTGCCAGGGAAGAGGGGTTGTCTTGTCATAATTTCACCGAGGATGCAGCCAACAGACCATATATCAATGGCTGCGGTGTATTCTGAACAATTAAGAAGCAATTCTGGGGCTCGGTACCATCGAGTAACTACATACTCGGTCATAAAATCAGTTTCAGATGTAGTTCTGGCAAGCCCAAAGTCTCCAATCTTAAGGTCACAATTGGCATTCAAGAGCAAATTGCTAGGCTTTAAATCACGATGCAAAACATTTGCTGAATGTACATATTTGAGTCCTCGTAACAACTGATACAGAAAATACTGAAGGAATAGATCTTATTAATAACTATAAAACAAAAAGTATAATTATATATAATCATCTATTGTTACATAAAGCCATCCATATTTGATATTATTTCACTTCAAAACAAAGAGAACTACTCAATGAAAGTCGAAGAAAATTTAGTATATGAGATTACATATAAATTGCAAAAGCACTATTTAAATTATTCTTGTTTGTATTTTCACGCGTAAGTAATATAGGAGGTGAAGTAAATATATATATGTATACACATACACACATGCATTCACACATTCTACACAAAATTACTATGTTCTGCTCAAAACCATAAAACTGCGAGTGAAAAGGAGAATACATCTACAAATTAAGTTTCCCCAACCAGCTATACACATGACATAATATTAAAGATCATAGATCCTCCATGAACAAGCATTTTTTACTGAATCTGCAATGTGGAAACTATATACTAAGGAAAAGGAACAATCAAACAGACCCATTCTGCAAGCAGAGAATGATCTTTCAAATTATATATCATATAAGGATGAAGTGTGCCACAAATTTTTGCAGTGACTGGGATTAATACAGTCATACAAAAACCAAATTACTCTCAAGTTCAAAAGATCCTGGAGGATATTAATATCCACCATCCACAAAAATTTAGATTTTAATCTGCACTAAGAATGCACTCCCTACTGTCCACAGGTGCACACATCCCACTTACTCAACTGATTCAGTAACTCAATTTAAAAAGAATATGTTTAAGAGGGACCAATTAAACTTGTCAGGAGCCATGAGTAAACTTGTGCACAATTGCATAATTGTGTAAGAAGCGTTACTCAGGTACTAAGCAAAGATATATGTCCTGCAGTGCTACCTAATCCTTTTCATTTTGGTGATTATTTTCCTTCAGTTTTAGCAGCAATACAAGCAAAGGAAAATACATCACATAAACCATTGAAGGACAAAATAAAGCATAAAGGCAACAAAGAAGATATCTAATAAGATAAGAGGAAAAACTCAATCTGGAAAAGCAAGGAGCATTTAAATTTCATAAGCCAAAAGAAATAGTTGAAGTGTCAACCCGACAGTGATCATCATTCAACGGTTGATTGGAACGTATTATTTGATGCAGATCAGTGTCCATTAACTCATAAACAATGTACACATCATTGAAATTCTCCTTCTGTGGAGGTCGTATGATATCTTTGAGGGCTACCACCTGCATTGGAGAATTAACAGAGCAGTGAGCAGTGTTCTTCACAAGCCGAGCTCTGAAGCAAATTTTGTAATGAAGAGATTGAGAAAAATTCAACCAAAGCAAACTTTCTGAACCAAAGAGAAATTATAGCTTAAGAACGACAACTTGTCAAGTATTTCTTTCCAGAGTAAACAAAAAGATATTACTATAATCGGGCTGTTATAAAAGTGAATCTCTCAAATTAAAACTAGTCAGTAATCACCATATGCCAATGCATTTAAGCATAAATGACAACATGCCATCAAAATTTGAGCAAGGACGTCAGAAAAATGAACTTACAATTGTGAAGTAACAATATGAGACTCTCTGTTATCTAATTTACTTCATTCAGATTTGGGTACACTGTAAACTATATTGTGATTAAAATTTAGTGAAGATTAACCATTCTGCTCAGATTGTTATATTTTTCCAGGATTTAGAGTGGCTCAACTCCAGCCCACCAAATGACAAATTTTGGCATCTGAAGAACACGTTATCAAGTAATGTATAAGTAACACAAAGTTGATAAAACACATCAAGACTTCAAAATTGAGGATCATGCCACCAGCATACAGGATGTTGCACTGCATAGACGTTTTAGTACAGCTAACAACTTTAACCAACATAGAACAATGACTTAAAAACATCAAGTAATTTCACTCAATAACAAAAGGCAGCATGTGACCAGAACACAGAAACTCTTCATAGTTTTGAAGTCACAAAAGGCATGCTTTCTGAATATAATAGCTGGAAAATAAAACAAGAACAATCATGGCTACACCCAAATATGAAATGGGTGAAAAGATAAAATGGTAAGTCCGCAAAGAAAAATGCTACAAAAAAAAAACAAAATGTTAAATGTAAATTTATTGGAAAGAAAAAGGTCCGCCACCATTTCTAGAACTGATTTGAAAGCTTAGCTAGAATTTACAATGGCCTACTACCATGGCCTGGCTTAGATGAGGAGGGGGGTGGAGATATGGGTAGAGGTCCAGGGTTCAAATTGCAATTACTACTTACCAAAACACACACACACACACATGCACACACACATTGTCCCTTTATTTTTATGTAAAGGTTGTACCATTCTTTATACATAATGTTTTTTGTATATTGCAAGAGTTAAGGGCTTTAAAAAAGATGATATCATAATGCAGAAGGATATAAAGTAATACTTCTTATCTCCAATAAAGACATATAAATGTTTGTCCATGGGCACTAAAACAAAATCCTAATTTAGGTTGAACAACAGTAATTTCTTGGTGTAATAGTCTAAATGGGAGTACTGACTTACCTAGCTAAGCACCCTCTGTGTCTGTTTATAATTGCCAATTAGATCAAGTATGACGATTAGTACATCTAGTACAAGCTCAGCACACTACTTAATGAAACAATATTTTAACCTAACTGTCACACATTCGTTATTCTAACACTTGTCAATATAACAAGAAATCTAACTAAATATGCTACCAATTTATTGAAAGGGTCCTCCATAACTATTATCATATGATTGCATACACATGGAAGAAGAAAACAAGGGAGAAAAAATGAATAAAGGAAGCAATAATAAGTTACTTAGGACTATTTATGCTGCTAGAGAAGAAAAATGGCATTCTCACCACAGTCAAAATCAAGACTAAATAAACAATAATGTGAAAACAAGGTCTAATTGTGAGAATGCAAATAAAAAGTTGAACAAGATTACATTTTCATGATCCAAGTGCCGAAGCAATTTGATTTCACGTAAGGTCCTTTTGGCATCTATTCTGTTGTCAAATGCATTGCCAACCTTCTTAATGGCAACTTCCTCACGTGTCGCAGCATTTACAGCAGCACTGAAGAAAATTAGTAAAAATATATATCTAGTAAATAATAATAATAATAATAATAATAATAATAATAATGCCCACAGATTGTTGATAACAGAGAATATAAGTCACATAAATGATAAATGAGAAAAGACTATTTACAAAATACCAAATTATAGGAAAATGTTTACAAGAATATAAGTTCCAATAGTTGTGTTATTTATAGTTTCTCTATAACCTGATCACAGGGATACCATAAAAATTATTGCATCCTGTCTTACAATTTGATTTAAGCAGAGTTAATCAAGCCCTATAAATAGATTATCCAAGGCATAAACTTAATGCACAAAACTATATGTAGTTAATTTAATCCCAAGTGACTAAATTATAACTTTTAAATTAATGTATTCCAATCAAACTCAAAAGATAATCAGAAATAGTGAATACTTTAAGGTCAACAATATAATAAAAACGACCCACACAATGATTCAGCTTAAGGAACGCCCCCCCCCCCCCCCCCCCCCCCCCCCCCCCAACACAAAAAAAAATGACAAAACCATAAAGAATCAAAGGACCCGTATATTATTTAAAAGCAATAATGAATAATTCGATTATTTGGCGCGAGCTCAAAAAAGGTGTTCATCATCACCAAAATAGTCACTTCGATCATTATTTACAAAACCATTAGATATTGCCAATGACAGCAAACGCCTAATACATGCAAAACCCCATGAGAAAAGTCTAGAATCCCAAATAATCAACCACCAAATAAAGTAACTGACAAGAATCTAGCCTTTCCAAATGTATAAGCTCTTCATATTTACGAACTCCAATTACAAACAAAGGGTTCGGTTACGAGAAGAGAGTACTGTCTTGCATTCAAAGTCCAAAATTCCAAAGTCCAAACATAATTTCCTTCTAGAAGAGCCAAAAACATGTCTTATAGTAGTGACAAAACCCACAAACACCCCAAGATCAACAAAAGCATTAGTAAAACCCGCTAAACAAATTAAATCAACACAAAAGTTCAAACCCACAAAATTTCTTACCAAACAATACCGTAAGCGCCTCTGCCCACAGGCCGAATAGGAGGGACGTACTTCCTCGAAACCTCGAATAGATTTCCGTACACATTGTACTGAACGTAGCGTCCACCATGGGTGGGTACCCATTTGATGTTGTGATCAGCTGAAGCAGAGAATGGTTCAGCAGACATGTCTTTCGAACTCTGCTTGAGGGGTCCGATTCCGAAATGGGGAGACCCTAAGAAAGCAAAATATCAGAGGGAAAGTAGCTAAATCGGAAGAGGAAGGGCTGAATTTAGAGTGGACGCGTCGGTAGACTTGAGAAAGGATTTTGACATTTCTTTTGGGGTTTTTGGATACAGAGAGAGAGAGAATGCGTGTATGTGTAAACTTTGAAGGAAGCTTTTGAACTGGAAACACTGGGGTGACTCGTGAAGAACTTGACTTTTAGATGTTTCTTTCTACTTTTCATTTTTATGAAAGATTGGCATTTGGTGCGCGGTCTGTGAATTTTCATTTTGGATTATCAATAAATTTCACTCTCCATCTGATCCTTTCTCGACAAATTTGATCTTTTTGAAATGTAAAATTTATAAAGTATCTTTAAAAAAAAAGATAAAGAGAAAAAATGTGTATTACTATATTTACAAGATACTTTGCAAATTTCACCAAATATTCAAACTCTGTCTCAACATAAAATTTATTTATTTGCAGAAATGAAAAATCTTAGTTGGATCGATGAAAATTTATTTCACTCACTATAGCAATATTTTTTTTCAAATTCAATAACTATTTTTCTTTCACTTTACTGAACAACGAATCACACATTTTTTTTCACATTTTAAACCTTTAAACCTATAACTTTGGTAAGATATAACTAGTTACTATTTTTTAAATCTTGTATCATTTTATAATAAAAAATTACTTTTTTTTCCACTAAACTACACTACCTTTTTTTTTAATGTTTTCAGCACCAAAAATAAATTTATTGAAGGAGCAAAAATTAAAAAGCCGTAACGGAAATTCGGTCAAATTTCTTCTTTAGTTATAATGTGAGCGTGTGGAAGAGAGGATCTCTAAGATAAGCCCAAATGGTCAAAGTCGATGGTTAGGATTGGACCAACCTATAAATTTTCATTATTTATGGTCTGAGCAGTCAAATAACGAAGGAAGACCCACCCAACCACCCATTTTTTTAGTGACCGTAATATTTGTTAGAGCCATCCAATACATTCAGCTACCACAAAAATTTAGTCTAAGAGATACACCAATACATCTAACTAATTCGCAGTGTGCATAATCCATTAACCTATTTTAATCCGACCAAATTTTTTAAAGGAAAATAATTTTAGATAGGTTCAAATGAATTAATAGATTTTTGGGTAGGTAAAATTTGATGTAAAAACCGAGTTCATTCAATTTTGTGGAGGCTAAAGTTTTAAAAGAAATAAAGATTGTTCGATAAAGATAATCTACCTTTATATGTTTATTCATCATTTTTGTCTCTCAACTTATTTATTTGTTTCAATTTGGTTCATTGATTTCTTTTATTTTAATTTGATTCCTTAACTTTTAATTTTTGCTCTACATATATTTTTTCATTATATATATCAAGAACAATTTGGAATACTAAAAAAAATTAAGAGATCAAATTAAAACAAATATATAAATTAGAGACCAAAATGATAAATAAGCCACAATTATATAATATTTGGTGTGTTTTGTATAAGCTTATATATTTAAGACTCTTTATCTATTATCAATTTATCACCATACTATGCTGTACACCCAAGCCTTAAGGAATAATTCATGATAAGGAATATTGTATAATTTGTTCAATAACAAAAGTTATTTTCATTCTCATTTACTAACTGATTCTCATATCATTACAGTCGGTATTATTGTCATTGTCTTACCATCCTTATTACTTGCATAGCTTTTAATTTATAAATTCCCAGATTACTAATTTCATTCAATTTAATAATGATTATTGAAATTTGACCTCCCTCAGTTTAAATACATCAATATCTTACATCTCTGTGATCTCTTGTATTTTTAGTCAATGTCAGCTCTACGTGCGAATAGCATTCCCCAATCTTACGTTAACTCTGTAACGTTCCTAGCAATCACAGTCCACACGGTTGTCTTAACCATTATATTATCTTTATAGTCAAAGTCAAATATAGAAAATTGAAAAGTTATCATTGGTGAGAACAAAATTCAAACAGGCGTGAACTTTTCTCTTTTTCTTTTGAGGAAATCACTTAGACTTTGTTAAAATTTGTCAAAATTATACAATTTTTTTTAAATATACATAGATTTTTTTAAATAAAAAAAATTATCCTACAGTTTAATTTAATTTTAATTTTTTATCAAAATATTTTTATTTAAATATATTTGAAATAACAAAAAATATTTTAGTCAAAAAACTTAAAATATAAATTTTATTTAAAAAATGTGTATATTTTAGAATAAAAAATTTATATAATTTTAATAAAACTTAAAAAGAACATATGTAATTTACTCTTTTATGTGATAGGGGAAAACAGTCTACACCTATTCTTCAGTCTACATTCAACTTCTCTTTTGAAAAAGAGTGCTCTCACGTATTATCAAGTTTATATGTTGATCGTAGAATCAGGGTTGAATTGTCAACCTCGCCTAATTTCCACTCTGACCCTTTAGCAACTTTACGTTTAATAATTTTATTTTTCTTAAGGGTAAAGAAGGCACAATGTTCATGAGTCACCTGAGTTCTTTTTGTTACAAAGTATATTCTAAAACGTGGAAGCATGGTGGGAAATAGAGCAACAGTAAAAACTCAACCATTGACAATAATTTCCAAGGTTTAGCGAATTACTCACTCTCACAAATCATTACATATCGAATTAGCAAAGAAAAAAAAAAAAAAAGCAAGACTAACAATAATTTCTTTTCAGTTAAGATCAAGTTCTTTTGCCGCCTGACTTTGTTTCATGTTTCCTACTCCGCCATTGCTTCTCAATGTCTCAAATTCATTCCTCTTTTGAGTGACGAAAACATCAGCAATATCAGCAATCTTTTGGGTTGGTTGACCTCTGAGCCTGTATCTTCTATGGTGCAGTGCGGTGCTGTGCACCATAAACGAAAGATCATTTTATTTTATTTTATTTCTAAATGTCCCTTGCTACTCAGCACACATGCTGCCCAACAGAAAATTTATTTTCTTTGACCTCCACTGCTATTCTGGCTATTCCCCATATGATGTCTTTGGATAAGAAACCGTCTAAAATTCAATTGAGTGCAAAAGAGCAATGCTAGGAAGTTTTTAAACATTTGTTACTAGATTTTACAACAAAAATATAATATATGGAGATATTTTACAACTCCCCATTACATGATTAATTCTCTTGCATAAATTTATCCACATTCATATTTTTTTGGCAAAACTTGACAACAAACACTAAAAAAAATTTTACTTTTTCAGAATATTTGAATGGATGGCAAGAGATAAAATAGAAAAAATAAATAAATAAAGTCACTAGCACGGGCTAAAACATTATATGAAATTTTTTTTAGAATAAAATAGAATAACCACCAAAAAAAAATATTCCAAAACCCCACATTGCCATTCAAAACTCAATTTTTTTGATCCCCTAAATTAAGGAGTTTGGAAAGAAATAAAATAAACATATGGTACAATTATAATTATATTATCTTTTACTAAAATTACATTTTAATTATAAGGAATATATTAAAAAAATAATTTATAAACTATTCCAATTTATTAATAACTCTTCCTTTCCCTATTATACTACCAAACAATGAAATGACACGACTTACTATTCCTCTTTTATCCTTTCATTTCATTTCATTCCATTATTTGTCATTCCATTCCATTCCATTCACTTATAAACTTCCAATCATAACCCTAATTTTAGTCCAAGTATACAAGGCATGATAGATAACCGTTGATGAAAATATTAGATATCATGAATGTTGAGAATCAGTGACCTTAATTTTTTTTCAACAATGGTTACTACCTGCACGTTATTTCCCCGTTCACTTTGGCTGGAGCCAAATCCCTGTATTGCAACGTTGTCCTCCTCCTCCTCCTTCACATTGTTTCTCCTCCCTCGTCTCTGACACAGTTAATGGGTCCACGAGTATCTAAGCAGATTGAACAGAACAGACAATCAACACCACTACCTCTGCTTATAATTTCTGGATATCATCAACCGTATAGGCCCCAATAACTATTGGGGATTGGTTCAATTCAAGGTTGCGGAACCTCGCCCCAAAGATTGTAGTAAACGTGAAAATTTCACCATCTCAGGAGTTCATTCAACGCCATAAAGGCTGAAAAGTGTTAGCAATAAAAGATGAAGAAAACAACTTCGTAGTAAAAGCTACGCAGATATTTTTTTTTGGGGTGATACTTCAGTTTAAACTACATTTGAATTACAACTGCATAATGGTCTTCCTACCCTCAATCGAGTTTCAGGTGCGAACAAACATGCTGCACATTAATTTATGTTTAGGAGTGAACAGTAATTGCAAATTCCCCTAAAGTGATCTATGCCGTTAAATTTCCAGGTCAAACAAACTTCCATGTAACAACTTCTTCAGCATCGTTGATCAGCATATATCGTGTATTATCGCTAGCTATTGGAGACAAGAAACAAAGACGTGCCCAAGTGTCATATGAGAAACACAATCCCTTCAAAAGAGGAATAAAAGATAACATCCAAAGATATTATGAACTAACCTACAATAAATTACCAGGTTGCAAGTTTACAAACTTGTGTTCGCATAAAACATTTTTCATATATTTATACTGTTTGACATTACACAATAACGCAAGCATATACATTTCTCCGCAACAATACCAACATGACCTATAACCCAAGCTATAATAAATACAATAATACGCCAAACAAGATTGAAACCCACAATAGATCATAAAACAGAAAACCCCATACCTAGGCCCTTTAGTATGTACCAGAATTAGGATGCAGCATACTCAATTGACCATCCGCTCATCTAAATTACCTCCTGGGATGCCATCACAGACAGTTGCACCTGACCTCAGAGTAGCCAGCAAAGCATCACGACTAGACAACACTACCTGGAAAAAACCATCCACTCCCTTTGCAAGATGATCTAATCCTTGCGAAAGCTTCTCCACCGCCTTGCCTGTTTCCTCAATAGTCTTCAGAAGTGCTTCTGTCTCAACAGTATCTAGTTCACCCTGGATTATAGGACATAATTTCTTCACAAAGGCATCAACTGCTTCCAACTCCTTCAACACAGCAAATCTTCCACTAGAAAATGTAACTCTAATTTCCTCATTTACAACATTCTGCAAACTTGTAAAAGCTTGAGCCCACGAATACGTGTCAGCCACATCCAGACATAACAACTTTTTTGCAGAGCCTGAGAGAGCTGCAGCAAACACACTGCATAAAAATACCGTCTCAACCTTCACTCCATACATAGCTCGCATCAAAACCTTCCCTTTGGCTGAATTCTTAACCTTTGGCAGATCAAGTGATCCCACAAGATTATCTAAAATGATGCCACATTTCTCAATCATGGGGTTCCTAGAATTAATATGCTGCCTCCAACCATTAAGTGAAGAACAAGCACGAACAAACTGCTGTGGAGAGGCAGGGTTTAAATTGTGTAATGCACACTGAAGTAAAAGATGCCCCTGGTTCAGTCGCGAGAGCTCAGAACTAAATGCAATGCATATATCTAACAACTTTACACTTATGTCTAAGTACACATCAATCCATTTTTCATCCCAATCACTCACAGGGAGATCAAGATCTGCTATAAGGGTTTTTATGTCATTATGAGTTTCACAAAGTGACTCCATAGCTAACGTCATCCAAGATACACTAAGAATTTCATCCTTGTTTTTGGGCATAAGCTTCCTCAGCCTCTCTCCCAGTGTTGCCTCAAAAGAATTTAATATTGCAAGAAGTTGTGGAGACATGTGAGGGCCTTTAGGTGATATCATACGGAAAGGGTTTCCAAAAGGGAAGAAAGATCGGTGTGGATTGTGTGGTCGGCTCATTTTTCTGTTCTACTGTGAAAAGCAAAACTGGAAAGTAAGATATACAACATTATCAAATAGCTCAGAAGCAGATGTATCTGACAAAGTATCTCAGAGAACCCAAAAAATTCATGTTCACCATATCAGGCTAGCAAGCAGTGGATCTAATAAATAATGAAATTGGAAAATCGCTATACATATGGCAATACTGCAATACGAACATAATCTATATTAATAGTAAATCAAACCCAAATATAGACTTCAACATCCTTTTGGTGCATTCATATTACAAAACCCTACTTCCCATTCCCCATCAACTCTTCCTGTATTAATTCCCTCCCACAGGATAAACCAAAATAAATATTTCACTGACATGCGTGTATGTCCACTGCTACTTAAACACTCCTCTATCATAAAGTTCCGCTTTCAGCATCAAGCGTCCAAGCTAAAACATGGTCAGAGATCGTTTTAACCAATTTATCTTAAAGAAGCTATGGATTGAGAGATAAAATTCCTCTCAGAAAATAGCTTTATAATTTTTTTTTAAAAGACTGTTGAAGATGTGATTCAAAATTATTGTAATTAATTTCTGCAAAATCTTGTTGGTTAGTTTGTTAGCTAATTTTCATAATTTCTTACGTTTAGTTACCACTTATTTCTACTTTTTAGTTATTTGTAGACCTATAAAGACGGCCTCAGATATGGAATAAAATGGAATAGCAAAACATAAATTCTTCTGCATATTTTTTCTTAGCTTTATTTAAATAGCTTACTACTTTAAATTTCCAACAAAGACAAAGCCCCAAAATCTCATTATTAAAGAAACAAAATTCCAGAATCAGAAAATTTCTTGAAGGACTCCTCTATAATAAAGTTCCTCTTTCAGCATCAAGCATCCGAGCTAAAACATCTCAGAGATCAATTTAACCAATTTATCTTAAAGAACCTAGATATCGAGAACGGAATTCCTCTCAGAAAATAGCTTTGTAATTCTTGAAAAAAAAAAAAGGCAAAACGCCAAGATCTGGTTATTAAAGAAACAAAATTCCAGAATCAGAAAAATTCACTTCAATTCGTAGAAATTAACAGCCAACCACCCGGACTTTGGAAGAAGTAAAAACTAAGATCGCCTAAACCTTAGCGAATATGATAGATCGTTGTATTAAAAAACCAATTAAGACGAAGAACTTCACCGATTATCCAGTATATTTACCAAAAGACAAAAGAGGAACCCTAAATCTCCCGATTTTCTCTAAATTTTAATTTTTTTTTTAAAAAACCGCTTCTTGAGAAGTTAAAGGAACATAGAGAAGCATAGAGTGAGGGTTCACACCTGTACGTCGTCGCAGAAATCGGAAAGTTGACAGAAATTCAGTCACCGATAGAGGATTTGCCTCTTTGAGACTTTCTCAGATCTGGAGGACGGAGGCTGATTTGTAGTAGGTGGAGCGGCAGGTTGTGATAAAGTTACCCAGCTTTGCTGAATGACGTTTGAGGAAAGCAAACTTCTTTTTTTTTAATTCTGATATCATGCATTTAAAATAGCTTTTTATAATAATAAGCATAAATTATACTTTTTTATAAATTTAATTAATTATAATTAATGTTCTTATTATTTTAAAATAATACTCACCTCTCTTTTAATTTATTTTTTTAATAAAATTAATTTTTACATAATATATATTTCTCTAAAAAATAAATTAACCATATTTATTATTATAATATAAATAAAATCACAATCTTATATTAAATTTTAAATTAATTTAATTGTATTTATTGTCCTATTAAAAATAAAATTATAATTTTATATTATTTAAAAAAATTAATTTTTTTGATAAAAAGATAAATAAATAATTTTTTTTAATATTTTATGAGAATCAAGTAAAATTTTTATAATAAAAGAGTATTAGATATAATTTAACTAATAATATAATTTACTCTAATAAAAATGCAGATACAATTTTTTTCATTAAAAAATAATTTAGATATAACATATTTTTTAAATAATTAAATTTTAAATTATTCCCACCTTGTATTACTCTTGATTTTTTTACCTTAGTTTTTTTTTTTTTTTTGCTGTAAGGTTTTGTATTTGATTTTTTTTTTCCAATGATCGGCGATACCTTGTAATAAATCACTCCTATTTGCGGAGCCACATTTAAAATATTTTTTAAATATATATTATTTTGTTTATTTAAAAAACGAGAGTGTCGGCTTTGACCGTTAAAATGGGATGGGCTTATCTGCCTCGTGGCTGCTGGACAGATTTTTTTTAAATTTTGGCACTGTTGATTTCCAAACAGTTGTGATCCATAAATCTAACGGTTCACGTCGATTTCCCATTCCGTACGCGTTCTATATGGCTATAAGCCACTCACCTTGTAGGCCCCACCCAATGGCTTTGTTTTTTTAATTAGTTTTGCTCTGACGGACAGCATAACGAGTCTGAGAGCTCTCCAGAGAGGAAATATACATATATATATATATATATATATTCAATGATAAAATAAAATAAACTTTTTAGAGATGGAAAGTAAAATTATTCAGTTAATATTTTGTAATTGAGAAATTTTTAAATATATCTTTAGTAATAAATTTTTTTCATAAAAATATGACAAATGCGACTTATATATAAACATATGATTATTGCATCTTAGAAACACGACATATCAAGCCATTTGAGTTGTGCATATAGAGATAACTGAAAATGGAACAGCCTTTATTTTTCTCAATATTTTTCTTCAATTTTACTTCAAATTTGAGAACATGAAACTAAAATAAAGTACATTTACCGTGGAAATACCCCAAAAAATTAGAAGCATATGTTTTAGTTAATATCCTTACAAAGGTTGTTTGCTACGTTTTACCTTCCAAGCTCCTACTTACTGGTTTATGAAACACACTGCACAAAATCTCTGCATCAAACACTACCAAAGATCACCCACAATAATTTTGCTTCTGCAAGGGCTTAGACTTACATATATTTAAAAAATCAACGGTTCATTTGGAGAATATCAATTTACTTTCAAGGGCTTATTCAATCATTGTGCTCTACGCCACTGTTCATGATTACAGTTGGAATATTTCTTAGGTATAATGTGCACATGTAAGGCTACGCGTCATATTGTTGATATTAAATCTAGACAATTGCAAGATTGTAATCCTCTGTAATAATGCACCATATATTTAAGAAAAAGTTTAACACTTCATATTTTCTCTGTATCTCTCTCTAAATGCACATCATGCAATTACTTGCTAAATGCAGAGAATTCAAATCTGGCAATTACATTTACGGACCCCATGTTGTACCTACGAGTTTCTCCACTAGAAGTATAGAGTCTCTGTCATTGACACAGCCTAATATAGGCATCCAAATCACAATATGCTTCAAAGACTACTTGATGAGTGAAGCTAGAACCCTGCGAGGAGGAACAAATGACTTTCGAGAATGAAGGACGGCCCAATTATCAAGCAACATAACATCACCTTTTTGCCAAGGAATGGCTACAGATTCCTCCTCGAGGATTTTGAGACAATCATATATTATATCAGCCGGTAATGGTTGGCCATCCCCGAAGATGACAGCCTTTACAGGATCATTTCGTTCATCTTCCCACCCTGTGTAAGCAGCCACCATGCTATTAAACCAAATCTTGCGTTGTCTTATCTTATCATACTTTATAGCTGGGATAGGACCCATGATTGTTTTGACTCCATCTTCCAACCATTCCAACTTCATACCCAATTTAGCAGCCCTACAAAATTATTATTAGGAATAATGGTTATAGACGAAGTGAATAATTAGCATGCATGCTGTGATTAGTGAAAATACCGAAACAAGACCTACTCCTATGCACGTATATTAAAGAGTTAGTACATCATGAACAAAGTTCTGCTCACTAACGGAATGCAATATTATCCTTCCATAGTGAAAGAATGCTCATTGTTGAAGCACAAGGACATGATTTTCACATCCAAGCTTTGTACAAGTTTTTTACTGATCCATGTTTTCAACACAAGATAATTTCTCATTATGCAATTATTAAGTGATTATAGAGGGTGATGAACTAATGAACGAAAATCCAGGGAGTAGGCACAACTAATTGTAATTAGTTTTATCAATAAGCTCACCAAAATCTCTGCATCTTTTGATTGGTAAGGATCAAATACAATACCCATTATGCCCGTACCAGTTGAGTCATAACCCATGGACCGTGGCACAAGAACTCAAGACCCAAAATTTTTCAGAGTGAAGATGTTAATTCTTAAAAAATGTTTTAATTGTATCTATTCTCTATCAGTTTATATCATTCTTGAACCTATACAATCGCACCACACATAGCTACTATTAAACAGGCAAATAAAGATTTGATGAAGATGTCATACCAATATTTCCCAGAAAATAGAAAATGTAATGCTAAAAGACTTCTCGATTCTTTCATCCTTGTAAACTAAAATAACAAGACAGAAACATTACACAATGATATTAATGTTAAAAACTTCAAACCTTTCTTCAGCTACACTCTTATCTTTGGTCAAGAAGGTGGATTTCCACCCACGCCCAATTGGAGATGAAGGATTGTCGTCTTCCCCTAAAACCCTTATGTACATCAAACCATGCTTCTCTAGTCGCTCAACAAAATCTGGGTACCTCTCCTTCATCCTCTCATGCACAATATGGCTGAGAACAATCGGAGTTTCACCTCCACTCCCAGGCTCAACTTCGCAGAAGAAAAACAATTTGCCAGGGAATTCAGGTACCTGTCGATAAACCCCAATTAGCCGTAAAGGATGCTTAATATCCAGTTACATGAATGCAATATGAGAACTGAGCACTCAAAAGCACACTCCAAGGATGTAAACTTAAGCTGTTAACTCCACATCAATCAAACAAAATGGTCAAACAAAATGGTAGAAGAAACATTTACATTGCAGTATTTACTTCGTAAATATTGAAAGAGTTTGACACACTGAACAAAAATTTAATCTGCCCACATTAATCAAAACAAAATGGTAGAAGAAACATAAACATTTCAATCCCAATATATAGTTTTCATTAATTTAATCAAAGATCTAAATATAAATTCAAATTTCAAACTGTTAACCTAGCGCCACATCAATACAAATAAAATGGTAGAAGAAACTTTAATATTTCAAGCCCAACATGTGTTCTCCATTAGTTTAATCAAAAAGATTAAACATGTTTCAGCAATCAAAACATGCATACAAAGCAAATACTGAAGAATTTGAACAAACTAAATGTAAATTTAAGCTTTTGACACAACATCAACCAAAACAGAATGGTAGAAGTAACATTAACAAATCAGGCCCAACATGTATTTTCCATTTATTTAACCAAAGATCAAACCTGTTCCAACAATCAGCATGCTTACAAAGTAAAAACTGACAAAATTTGACACACTAAAGGTAGATTTAAGCAGTTAACACCACATCAATCAAAACAAAATGGAAAAAGAGATATTAACACTTCAAGCCCAACATGAATTTTCCACTAATTTAAGAAGCACCGATACTAACACCACACCACAATATATACAGTATTTTAGTATAACTTGAAGCGTACCGTGACATATGATTATATGTACAAGAAATGATACGACTCTAATATCGGTGCTTCATAGGTTCAAACACT
Organism: Erythrophleum fordii; assembly: GCA_032878935.1. Lineage (NCBI taxonomy): Eukaryota > Viridiplantae > Streptophyta > Magnoliopsida > Fabales > Fabaceae > Erythrophleum > Erythrophleum fordii. The sequence goes on along the minus strand of JAVQMF010000047.1, from coordinate 13,676,878 downwards.
CAAACATGCTTGCAGAGTAAATTCTGACAGAATTTGACAGGCTAAAAGACAGAGACACACCTGAGCCATTTCATGGTGGAAAGGAATCTTCTGGTCAGGTGGGGATTCGTTAGCAGTGAAAACCCGACCCACAACGTTAGTCCGGGGAGCAGCGCCACCCACGTACGGAAGCTCCTCGTACCCAAATGCTTCGACAACGTCATTGAAATCGGAAGCTGTCTTCACCGGGAATCCCCTGAGAAGCACGGCACCCGATTCAAGAAGCAATGATTCCAGAAATGGCTTGTGGGTTTGGATGGATTGTGTGAAATGGGACAGAGACGAGAAGGATGTGGGGCTAGGCGGAGCCACGACGGAAGGGAACTGAATTCCGTTGTAAAGCTTTTGCTGTGGAATTTGGATTTTCACGAAGGCCTCTCCCATAGCTGGTTTCTCTCACTGAGAGGCGTTTGATTTTCTCCCAGTTCCACAAAATCGACTGTTGTGCTGCTCGTTGTTTGGAGTAAGCTTCGAAATCTATCATTCGAATGGCATAGCGATCGTTTTGGATAGATTTTTTCTCACATGGGCACAAATGCGACCAGGTTCAGGCGTATTGTGGTTTTTCACCTGAATGTTACAGTATATTTAATTAATGCCTCATATCCTGCGTCACGAATTTAATTAACACAAATACTAAATTTTTTAAAAAGAAATTTCATTTAATTTCTTTAAGAGACCCTGCATTCATTATTATTTTTAAAATTTGTTTAAATGCAGGGTTAGAGACCTCACATTTAATGTTAAAATTCTTTTAATCCTATTGTAATTTTTTTAATTTTTTTAGTTGGAAGCACCACTTGTTTTATAGTTTGTTTTAACTTTAATAAAATCATTTAAAATTTAAGGTTTCATAATTTAAGGATAACACTCAAATAAGTTTTTTATTAAAAAAAAGATACAAATAAATTAGTATTATAATAATAATATAAAAGTAAAATATTAAATGAATAATTTATCAACAAAGAATATAAAAATTTGGGTTATTATAAACAAAGAAAAAAATGTAAAAATTTATATATAAGAAAGAAAAAAAAAATTATTGATCAAAGTAACAACTCCCAACATTGGAACAAGTCTTTTTATTTGTTATAATCAACACTATATTGGTCGATTTTTTTTTTTTTAATATTTCTCTTGCTCTAATTAGTTTTCATTACTAGTTGGTAAAGAACTAAAACCTCACTAAAAGAGATTGAATAAGGGAAATTGATCGACATGGATTGGAGAATCCTTGCTCCTATTGGTGCAATGATCCTTCCTAATCAAAAGATGTCCTAACTTACTTGACATTAAATGCAAAAAGATCAATAAATAGTATTATTATCAAGATAGAGCCATATGACATATGCAATGACTTTAGGTGAAAAAATGATAACTCAAGAGCAATGTAGGAAAACTATAAAAGTCAATGTATGATAAGAAGAATCAACACATTGAAGTTTGTATACTGCAATGTTAGTGCAAATAAAGAAAGACTAATACTCTTGAAGCCTACATTTGCTGGAAAAGAGGATACCAGACCTCCAACCATCATAGATAAAGCACCAACACTAATGTCATCATCATCTTCACATGTCTCATCCACCATGAATTCCCCAACGGACATGAAGCTATAACCTTTTATTTCCAACCTACCTTTTGGCTTTAATGGCCATAACAAATGAGGTGCCAGTGGAGCATACTAAGAGAAAATTACGTCTTAATATTTACTAAAGGCATGCAGAATAGCCTTATAGTCCTAGCTTGTTCTTTCCCTAAACTTAGTATAATCAAATAATGGAAGGTCATTCACACTTAATTGTACAAATCTTCTATCAAATCGACTTGTAAAAGAGAATCATCAATTAAATATTTTAATAACACACAAAATATGGAAGAGTAAGAAACGTAATAATGACATGTCTTTAAAACTTTTCCACGAAGCCTTAGAAACCATTAGCTTGATAAATCCATCATTGCGTTCATCTCTAAAACTATCACATGTACTTCGAGGTGTAATCCATGGAACTTGCCTCCATATCAATATAGGCCACAATATTATGCCATTCTTTCCATGCTATAATATCTACAAGGTGCTTTTGTCATCAATCATTCTGATTTTTTTCTTTGAGCTATATAATATAATCATGGCCCAAATTGTAAGGTTAGGTTGGGATGTACTATTGCCTACCAAATTGGCATAGCATGCGATTAGTATGATGCCACTCGATGACATAGATAGAGATGATGGGAACTGATACATGCTAGATATCAAGCCATGCCAAGCAATAATTTGGAAGCAATTGGTGGATGGTTAATGAATCATATGAGTGCCAAATAATCTATGAACCAAAATCTAAAATCAAATGCACATATATGGCAATGGTTGAGTATAAAAACTCATGTGTAAAAAGGTCATTTGATCTTTTTTTAAAAATAATATTATCTAGATGCATCCATTCAGGTAAGGCCACATGATATTGTAATCTACTTACCTAGTCATAATGCATCAAGTGGCCTTCTCATATCTTAAAAAAGGCTCTTGATTTTATGTCATAGTCAAAGGTGACCCTGACACATACTTTGACCCTATATTTGTAAATATTTAAAAATCAAATTATATACATGGTAGGGTTTGTGACGTCGCATTCCAAAAAAATAAGAAGAAATTAAATGGGATGTAATGTTTTCTTAAGGGGAAAAAAGTATTTAGGTCTAAAAGCTTGCACTTATTATATCATACGGAATAGATTGATTTGTGGAAGCCAAAACAACAAGGTGAAATACCCAACAAAATTTAAAAAATAATAATAATTGGACCACCAATAATGATGATGATGATGATGAGAAGAAGAAGACATGGGACAAACAAGGTTCACAACATTTTGATATTTTATTTTATTTTTGTAATGTATAAGTCAAAAAGCCATTAAGGACTAAAAAAATTTGGTTTATGAAGCCAGTTCCATTTACTGCCATTGATAAGTAAGGCCATGTTTGGTTTGAGATAAAGAAATACAATAGAATGAAAAAAATAAGTGAAATAAAAAATAACAATTATATCCCTATTTTAAATGATAGTAAAAAGATATACATATTGATAAGTAATGATGATAAAGATATAATAAATATTTTTTAATTTCTTTTATGATAACTTTTTATTTCCTCCTATTGTAATGTCATGTACCAAACATGGCCTTTAAGGGAGCATGAAATTAGAATAATTTACCTTTTGCTAAATAAATATATGATATGCAATTAAAGAGAGATAAATTAAGAGTAGAGGGTTAAGCAATTTTTAACCTTAAAAGTTTTTACTTTTTTTTTTATAAATTGTTTGATACATAAAAAGTTAAGAATAAAAATAAAAATAAAAAAAATAATTTGTTGAAGAAGAAAAAATTTGTGCACTTCTTTAAAAAAATAATAAATAGATATTATTAAATAATAATTATAAAAGTATAATAAATATTGTAAAAAAAAAAAATATTCCTTTTCTTTTTTATTAAATACCAAACAAAGTCTAGATTCATTTTATGCAAAATATCCATTTCAAATGAACATGTGGACTAAAATATTCCAGCTCGCAAATAGCTTAATCGAAAAAAAAATTAATTGGATTCTAATTATTTATTCTAGGGTTTAAAAAAAATGTTCTTAAAGCAAGTCAAAGTCAAAACTCATATATCACTCTATAGTTTCTTTTAACATTATTATTTTTAATTAAATGCACTCTCTAGCAGGTTTATGATATTTTATTAAAACAATATATTAATATGCAATTTATAATGATTTTATTAAATAATATTAAATATTATTCCACCACATTATTTTATATCAATTAAAAAATAATTTAAAAAAGGAAAGAAATCACAATTTTTTTAACTAGATCTAAACATTCCAAGCAAGTAGGGATGTGCATGAATCGGAATGGGGCAGGAATCGTTTTAGCCCAAGTCTTAGCCCATTTTCAACTATGAACAAAAATTTTATCCCAAGGCTTTGCCCTACTTGAACATGGTTTGATGATCATGAAGTTAGAGATAGGTCAACAAAATCAAATTAGGCCAAAAGGGGTTTTTTTTAAAAAAAAAAACTTTAAAACTTTGGATGTTTATATTTTTATATTTGTTTAATCATTTTGAATATATGACCACTTTTTTTTATATATTTTTTAAAAATTTATACAATGGATATGAAAAAACATATGTCCCAAGAAAAAAATAAGTAAAAAATAAAAAATATATTAGTTAAAATTTCAAAAAATATGTATTTTTTAATATCTTTTTTTTTCTTATTTAAATGTGATAATTATACTTGAGAGAACGTAATATTTATAATTTATAAAATATATTTAGAAATTTTTTACTAAAATTTATGAAAAGCTTTAAAAAAAATTCTTTTCACTTTAATCCCTATCATTATATATATAAATATATATACACACACACACACACACACTTTAGGTCGAGCCGGACTTGACAAAATTCGAAGGTTAGCTTGAGACTTGTTTCAATATGACCTTGTCCAAATTTATTTTTTAATTTCTCAATTCATCCCAATTTGATATTGGGCGAGTAAGGTTGGATTAGTTGGGCCAATAAGACCATCCACGCCCCTACAAGCAACTGACTTGTAAACTAACCTAAAGTAGGGAACATAGTAATAACTAATAAGTGCATAGTTTCCATTTGCAAATGATGCTGCCAAGGAGTTAAAATTCAGACTTGGTTCACATGAAGGAAGGATCAATGGTTTCCCAAGACGGTGCATTTATGAAGTCATTAAAGCATCACATTGAGGCAAGCTTCTTCAACCCACGTATTCATTCAAATTTTGAATTGTCACAAAATGGTATTTAAGTGAAATTTTTTTTTTGATAAAAAAATTTATGTAATATTTATTACTTCATTATAATTATCATTTAATAATATTTATTTTTTATTTTTTAAATAAGAGTAAATGATTCATTTTTTTATTTATAATTTAAAAAATCTTAAATTTTAAAATTAATCTGAAAAGCTTCAGAGCCAAAAAATTATAATTTAAGAACACTAGATTAAAATTTTTTATTTTTGGTATTTTAAAATTTTTTCATAAAAGATATTTTCAACTTATAATTCTCAATTGTAATTTTCTCCAAAAAATTATCACAACGGTTTGTCAGGCATTTCAAGAGCAGGTAGAGTAAGTCATACAAAACCAACTAAAACTTGAAGAATGCAGTAAGAGACAAAAGGGATGTCCCCCCATAGACACATTCACATTCATAAGCCACTGAGGGTAAACTAACCTCAACCACTAACCAAATTATTGTCATGTTTCCGTTATTTCCCTATCCACCGGTCCAGCTGGGAAATCTCAAGTATAACTGACAAAAATTTACAAGACAACATTTGCTCTTGTTAGGCCGGCAGGCAGGTCCTTTTCCCACGAGCATCCATCAATGAAGTTTGGCAATTTATGTTGATCAAAAGAGTTTCTTAAGTGTTTTTTGTTAGTTTCTTTTTTCTAAAATAAAAAACAAGTGAAGTCTTTTTTTTTGTTGGACTCAAATTTATATTTTTGACTCTTTCAAAATAAAAAGAAAAAGGTTCATCATGTGTTGTAGACTCATTTTAACTACAAAATTTGACAATAAACACCTAAAAGACTATAAATTTTGTCCTTTAACTTGACGCTTTTCCTACTTCATCTTAAATCGGAAACAAACAAGACTTAGATGTAATTTTGTAAATATTTATTATCAAATTATTCAATTAAAACACAATTTACAAACCTTTTTTGTTTTTTTTTTTCAACTTAGCACTATATCCTTTACTCTTACAAAAATGTTATTCCACATTATAATTTAACTATAAAACCTAATAACAAACGCCTAACATGGAAATTTTTTCCATTTTCCAATATGCTTATCCTGCTTTGTCCTGTTAACTGAAAGGCATCAATAATTGTAATTTTCATATAATAATGAATAAGAGCATATATATGTATGAATCCCAAGGTAGGAAACACGAAGGGTAGGAAAAAAATTGAGGTATAAATAATTATTGGCAAACTACTGAATATCAAAAGATAAACACATAATGTCATTTTAATTGTTACACACCTAATTATCAAACAATCATCTCCACCTAGTTGGCTGATTGTGACTTCTACTGCTATCATATGCTTCATTTTGATCAGTGATCCCTCCTCCATTACTTCTTTTATCTAAATTAAATTCCTTCTGCTCTTGCTGATGATCGCAATGGGAACGGGAAGATTCTCCCCCAATCCGGCGTTCCTACAGGCAGGAAGAGAAGAAAGTATAAGTGAGTTGGAAATTCAAGCATTGTGGAATGGTCTTGAGTTTGATCCAGGCAAGCACAAAGAACTCACATCAGGGAATAGCTGGTCATCTGCCTCAAGCATGTGGATGACATGCCCCATTTTAGGCCTCTTGGCTGCATCAGGATCAACGCATCGAAGAGCAACCAGCAGAGCACGTTTGAGAGCTTTTGAAGATGGCATCTTGGGGAGCTTGGGATCGACTACTTGCTCGGATTTTCGATTTCCAACCAGAGTTTTTAACCAATCTATTAAATTAACCTGCAAATTTTCCAGCTTCCACAGTTAGTAAAGTCAGAAATGCATAGACATCGGGTATTTAAATTGTTGAAACTTCAGGTAGTCTTGTTTTCTAACCTCTCCTCGTGGTCTACCATAATCAACAGGACTTCTCCCAGAAATGATCTCCATGATAAGTATTCCAAAGCTATAAATATCACTCTTCTCAGTCAGCATTCCAGTGCAGGCATACTCTGGTGCAACATAACTGCAGGAGGGAAGAAAAAGGAGAGAATCACTATCTATGGACCTTCAAATATTTTAGAGTAATATGGACTCTTCACCTGTTGTATTCACACAGGAATTGAAACTATTTACAGGGACAAAACTTAAGTGACATGGGGAGGAACTTTTTTGGTGGAGTCAATGATGTGATGTTGAGTGTTAAAAAATGTTCAAATATGATGTTTTTATTAAAAAAACTTTATAGCAAAAATTTAGAGAATTTTATTGTTGTTTTGTCCTAATTATACTAAGTGAAAAAATAAGTAGGATAGAGCTTAACTCGATCATACTAACCCAAATGTTCCCATGACTCGAGTTGTGACATAACTATGCTCAGAAAACAAGAGCTTAGCAAGCCCGAAATCCGAAACCTTGGGGTTCCATTGGCGATCTAAGAGTATGTTGCTAGATTTCACATCCCGGTGGACAACCTTTGGTTCAAGACCCTCATGAAGATAGGCCAATCTGAAAAGGGTACACTAGAAGCACTATGATAAGAAGTTCAAAACACTCATGCATCAACATGGATAGTAATTTTATGTAGATTAGTTCAAGAATATGGTACCCTTTTGCAGTGCCCAATATGATGTTCATACGGATATCCCATGTCAGGGGGCTTACAGCTCCGACATCCCCATGAAGCCACTGCTCTAGATTGCCATTGTCAACATACTCATACACAAGCATCCTGTAAAAAAAGATCATAGCATAAAACTTATATCTCTTGAATATGAACAAAATCCTCAGTATCAATCACTGTTAAAGAAAGATTAAGTCAATGCCTGTATGCTCCCTCAACACAGTATCCAAGCAGCCTAACAAGGTTCTTGTGCCGCACACGCCCAATAGCTTCTACCTCCACCTTAAATTCTTTCTCAGCTTGGCCCCTGAAATGTGTTAAACATGAAGTTGAAGAGCATTATCAATTTAGTAATGATACAACAAGGGCCCAGAAAGAAAGTTGATTCTTTTCTTCACTCAAGTGAGTCACTTTAGAGCCCAACTGCTAACATTACAGGACAAGGATAAAAAAGGGAAAGATTTTTAAAAGTAGAGAAAAAAAAAAAAGTTGAAGTAAAAGAGAAGAAAACACTGGCCTACAATCAAAAGCAAATCACTGCTTAGGAGGATTCTTGTTGATTACCAAGGAGAAAACCAGAAAGCATTACTCACAGCAAAAACTCCAAACATACTTCTCTGAAAATGAAGAAATAAAAACAACAGAATTTTTATCTGCTTTTCCCTTCGCCTTCTTTGAGGTTTTAAAGGGCGATTCATCATCGGGGAATCTAATCAAGAAACCCCAGGAACATAAAAGTAGCCTTTCAATTTGGTGACCAACATGATTGTATCTGTAAGAAACTAATATTCCAATATGAATTATTCTATCATTTTCTAAAAGCTTTTACAAAACCACACATAGACCAAGTATGAACCATACAAGATAGACCCAATAGAAAAAGTTGAAACATAAGATCAATATACTCTTATTCTCTTCAGATTTCTGCAGCACTCTCCAAAAATCAAGCAGAAACAATCAAACTTGCAGCACCAAATTCAACTATTTATGACGAGATAAGAGTAATTCAAAGTAGCTTAGTTAGTAAGAAAAGATGGTATTTGATTATCAACTTGGTTAGTCTTAATTCCTATCGAGATCATTCTGCGAGTAAAATCTGCAATGTCCAGCCGCATTAAAAAAAAAAATTGAAGCACATACTTGTTATTTAGAAGGTTTTTGACTGCAACTCTAGTGCCATCACTGAGTACTCCTTTGTACACTATTCCATAGCCACCTTCCCCAATCACGTTTTCTTCACACAACCCATTAGTCGCAGCTTCAAGCTCTCTCAAAGTGTACCATCTCCCCCACCCTAGATGCGAAACCTCTGGCCCAATACTCCCACTACCAAAAGATGACGTCGTTTCACAAGCACTCAAGGCCGTACCCCTGCTCTCTCCACTAGAAATCCGATCGGAAAGCACCACAACCCGGTGCTCCGATTTTCCGATGTTCACGTGGATCTCAGGCTGCAGCGGCGCAGGGTGGTGCTGGTTGGGTCCCGGTAGGTGGACGATCTCCTGGATTTCCTTCGATACAACAGGGATTCCCGTGTCTTTAGAGTCATAAATCTTCTTTGGATCGCCGGCACGGCGGCGCCGGTGACGGCGAGAGGTTAGGCAGAGAGAGAGGAGGAAGAGAGTGAGGACGATGACGGCGCCGACGATAATTCCGACGACCACCCAGAGTCGGAGGCCAAAGATTGAGGTGCGCCTGGAGAGCTCTGTATCGAGAAAGGCGGCGTCGTATATTGACATTGTTGTTGTCGCGGTTTGGTTGTGTGGGGAGATAGACACAACACAATACACGCACACACGCTCTCACAGTGAGGTACTAGAAACTGGGTCGCATTGGATTTGTCCGAAAATTCCAAAAAGAACGAACTTTTCCGGCAAATATGGTTCAAGCTCAGACGGGGCAAGGGAGAAAAGGAGGTGAGAGAGAAGGAGAGGAGGTGAAAATTTTGAATTGAAATGAAGGAGAAAGAGAGAAGTAAACGTGGATGAGTGAGAGAGAGGAGAGTGAGAGAGACTGTGTTTAAGAGACACAAGTTCAGACCAGCAAGCAAAGACGTTATTGTTTAATTGCAGCGACTGTCAGCTTCTGTGACCTTTTTTTTTTTTTTCCTCTCTCCCTCTCTTGCATTAAATTACCAGACGGAGTCCCGCGGAAGAGAACGGCTTAAGTGGTATTTTTGTTTTTTTTTATTTATTCAGAGTAAATTATATAAATAAAAAATTAGATAGTCCAACAATAAAAAATTTTTTTATCAGATAGTCCAACAATAAGAACACAAAATAACAAGTTAAAATGGCCAAAAATATATTAAATAAATTAAATAATAAGATGAAATGAACCAATAAAAAAATTTTTACTTAGTGCATGAATATACCAAGTGTAATTAATGATTAAAATTTTATTTATATATATAGGATTCATGTGTAATATAAATAAATATTTATATATAAAATAAATTTTAATTATTGAATATATAAATGATGCAATGCACCCTATACATATAATAATTATTCCAATAAAAAGTACAATTTTAAAGACCATCAATTTTACAGCAAGCTTAAACCCCTAACAATTCACGGTCCTTCAACCACTGTGCTCCAACACACCAAATCACTTGAGCCACTCTTTAGGGTTAAAGCCAACAAGATCTAGCCAACTAGGGTTTCATATTTCCTTTACGGGAGAGAGAGCCATTTTGGGATATTGCTAACAAGAGAAAGGAGCCAGCTAATTAACCATGTTTTTATATTTTTTTCTACAAAAGAAAAAACCATCTTAGAGTCATTACTATATAAGAGAAGTAAGTTAATCCTTAAGAAAGAAATAAACTTTGATGTTGTAGTGGACATCTTGAAGAAGGACTAAGGTAAGAGAACTATTGTCCAAGTAGAAACTTATTGCTTTTAGTAAGTGACAAAGGTTAAAACTTCATCTTTGATGGTTCCACAATCGATTAATGGAAATACAGAAAGAAAGGGGTTGAGAGTTCATATCAAAGATGGAAATTAAAATTTGCCTCCATCGATAGATAGATTTGGAAAGGAGTGGAGTAATAGGAGGTGGACGTACTTTCTCAAAAAAAAAAAAAAAATAAAGAAAGTGGTTAAGGAACAGATCTATTATAAGAGAAAAGAAGTTAAACAAATTTAATATGCATGGAAAGAGAAGTTTCATTTTTTGCAAACATAAAGCAAGGTTGGGTTGTAGAATTAAGAGGGGAGGACCAAGGAGGGAGAGTTGACCTTTAAAGTGGCTAGGAAGAAGACAATTAGGAGAAGAGCTTAAAGTGGAAAAATTTTCAATGTTAAGGTAAAAAGGTGGAGTTCATAAACCACTTGGATAAAGACAAAGAGAAGATTCGAATGGGTTATTTCTATACATATATAAGCAAATGCTTACATGAATGGGTTATTTCTATACATATATAAGCAAATGCTTACATGAATGGGTGAAATTTGAAGAATGGGCAACAAGGGTAGACACTCTTCCAGGGTAGTTTCCATTGGCCAACAATGTTTCGTATGTGTGGTATTTGACTGGCAAGAAGAGAAGGCATCAATAAATGGTACCAAGAAAGTAAAGTAAGAGTGTTAATTGACCTAGTTAGCTTGATGTTGCCCGGCTAAATTAGGTTGATCCGTCAATATAGTTCTACTTGGCTTAGCCACCAATGTAATATTAAAAAGAATAGAAACTTAAATTAAAAAAAAATATTTAAGGGTTATTTTGCAATTTTAGCCAAAATTTTTAAATATATTTTACAAATTATAAATAGTTAAAAGATTAAAATTCCTATTAAACTTCTGCCAAGTATTATTATTACATCCAAACGAAAAGACAACAAAGTCGAAAATATATATTTTTGGAGCTAAAACTAAAATAATTCAAAATTAAGATATTAAACATGCATTTTTGTTAGGAAAAAGCTAAGTAGGTTAAACCACATTTGGCATTTATATCACATCTTTCTTAAAAAATTATCCATTCAGACCATCAAGTTCCAAATTTTTTTTTTTTGAAATTTCACTCTTTATGCTTACATTTTCTTTATATTTTTTCTTTTAAACTTACGTCTTTTTTTATTTTCGCTATGTAGATTTTGTAAAAAGTTATTAAAATAAATGGTTATATATTCAAAATGATTTAATAATTATAAAAAATATGAGTATTTAAAGTTTTAAAATTTTTTACAAAAATAAAAAGGAAAAAACTCGACATTGGCATGATTGCCTGGCCTTGATTTAAACCAAGCCAGATCCAGACTGTGGGTCAATTTTATTTTATTTTTTTCTGGGCTTGATTCAAGGTTTTAGAAGTGAAGGCTACTTTGGAGACTCCAAAAGACTTTGAAGTCTACTTCTAAGTTTGAACAAGTTCAAATGGAAGTCCTATGGTTTCAGTGAAGCTCCGATTTGGGAGGGGAAATTCGGAGCTTAAAGGAATCTTTAAAGAGTCTACCGAAGAAGAAGGAAAGCGGAAAGTTTCCATAGTTTCACAATGTCGCATACGGAGAACTAGGAATCAGCTTTCAGTTTTCCAAGTAAAATACTCATTGCATATGATCTCCTTTCCAATCATTTATTAAAAAAAAAAAAGAAATGGGATTACTAAGAGAAATATATATATATATATAAAATCTAGATTCTGTTATTTTTTTTAAAAAATTTAATTCTTATAATTAAATTTTAATTGATTTGCTACTAAGTGTTGTTAATATAGTCAATTATTTGTTATTTTGGCACTCTAAAAATATATGATTTATATCAATAAAAAATAATTAAAAATGTACAATAAAATAAATTTAACTTATATTTATGGCATGTGAATACATATTTTACATTGCACATCTAGTTGTTCACATTAGTAAAAGTTTAATGTTAATGACTAAACTAAAAGTATTATAAAAATTCAGTTACAAATTTTTAAATTCTAAATACCAAATTGAAATTTTAATAAAATAATAAAAATCAAAATAATAATTTAAGCATCTCTTGTTGTAAATATTTTTTTATTTTCTATTATTATTTTGATATTATTTTGATAAATTATTTAATAAATCACATAAATAATTAAATCTGCCTTTTTATTGAAGTTAAAGTTTATATTGAAACATGTGACAAGATATTTAATCATAGACTGTATGCCGGCCTCCATGATTAGGTCAATTTCCTAGAATTAGACTCCACGATGAAAATCATTCATTATTTTGCTATTTCATATTTTGATTTGAACTTTAATTGGAATTTTGCTACATAAATACTTAAAATATTTATATAAAGCTTCATAAGAGATACTTAAATTAGAGAGTAATTTACATTAGTCTCTTTTAAATTTGGTTCAAATTATATAGATTTTCATTTTAGTTTAAAATTTTTTAACTAAAATACCTCTATTAACTTAAATATACAAATAAGTATTATGTCTAAATATGCACAAATAAAAATAAAAAAAGTGTATTTTGTTTTTATTAAATTTAACCTTAAAAAATATATATTTAGGTAGATTGATGGTATTTTAGTAAAAAAGTTTAAAATTAAATTAAAGTGTAATATAACTTTATATTTTAAGAAAGATATATGTACATTTGAAAAATAAAAAAGTATATAATTTTAACAAAAGTTAAGAAAAATACTTAAAATTTTCTCTAAATTAAATGAAAGCATTGCAAGATTGCTAGTGGGAAATGGATTACTTTAGATGGAAGCCACCACATTGTGACTTTGGCAATAAGGTTTACACTTTTTTGGTTTCTTTTTGGGCGAAGAATGTTAAAAAAAACAAAAAAGGCAAAAGTTCTATTCTCCATTTGCATAATGCCCGTATCATTCCAAGTACTTTCCTTCCTGCCCCTACAAGATACAAAATAGCCAAAAATATTTAATTAAAAATCTTATAGCCGTCGTTAGACTTGATCAAAGGACAAAAAATCCGTTGGGCCCAAAAAGTATATATATGAGCCTAATAAAAAAATTCTAATAAAAAAAGAATTTATTTTTAAAAAGTCCAAATATAAAATAAATTAAATTTTGATTTTTCTTTAAATTTGACCTGAGTTTAAGTCCACTTATATTATAATTATTTTTTATATATTATTAATAAATAATATTATTAAAAAATATATTTATAACTATAGATATAAATAAAAAAGAATGATATAATATATATGATTATTATATTTTTTTATTCTTACTTGTTACATAATCTATTATTAAGAATAAATTATAATTCAAATAAAATAAATTATTAATTAATAATATTATTATTTTGAAAATTTTTACTATCTTTTATATATATATATATATATATACTAAGTTATTTAAATTTTTTATAATATTTTTTTGATCTATTTAGTATTTAAAATACGAAAAAAGTAAATCTAACAAATAATAAAATAAATATATTTAAAAATTAAAATTAAAAAAGATAAAAATTTTTTTAAAAATTTATTTTTTTAAAAAAAGGATTGGATCGAGCCAAGCTCAGTCTGTTTTTAATCGGACTTAAGCCCAGCTTAAGCCAGGGCTGAAAAAAATTTATAAATTTTTTAAGAGCCCAACCTATGATCAAGTCTAGCCGTTGTTAGATACATTTATATTTTAAATATTTTGATATTGTAAATATCTATATTAAGATATGAAACATTATAATATTTAAAATTTAATGTGACAAATATGACAATTGAAGTGATAAAAAAACAAAAAATAATATTGTACAAACATTAATAGGGTTAAAATTTTAAAATATGATTTTTTTATAAAGTTTTAATTATACGAAGTTTTATTCAAAATGACATCTTAAATGCTGTCTACTTTTTCATTTTTATGAAAATGCTGTCAAATATTTTTGCTCATTAGTGTAATAATCATAGATATTGAAGCGTCTTTTTAATGCTAATAAATGAATAGTTTATATATTATCTAGTGTTTAGTTTCTATCTCTATCATTTTTCTCACTCTTATAATTTTTAACACTTTGTGCATCTTTCGTGAAAAAAATATAAATAAAAATATCTCATTAACATCCAAGTAAACCTTAATATTAAAAAAACCAAATAAACCAAGAATGCCAATGCCCCTTTTTTTAATTAATTTTAATGCAATATTGATGGCTGCTATACTTTAGTCTAATAAGTCTTAAAAGTTCCCAAAAGAAGAATTAAAAACAGTATCCCAAGTTGAGAGCACTCATCCAGTAATTACACTATAAAATTTGGAAGAGTTATTTTGTTTGTTGTTTGTGTTGTCACTTTCACAATTCGCCTATCATAAAGAGATGGGGCTAGTGGGTTTTGGTCGCTTTCTTGAGAATTTCACGTTCTCTTTAAATTATGACTTTGATATCTTAGACTTGGATATGAAGTAAGATATGGAGGTTGGCCCAAAAAAAAAAAAAAAAAACAAAGAAGAGTGAGACTTGGAGGCGTCAATGCCTCTTTAATAATTACTCCAACTAAATATAGGTTTAAATCTTTTCTATTTTTTATTTTATTAATTTTAGATATATATATATAGAGAGAGAGAGAGAGAGAGAGAGAATGTGTAGGTATTTAAATAGTAAGTTTCATTTTGAATATATAGAATCTATACTTTACATATTTTATATTTATTTTTATTTGAAATTGACAAAAGGAAGGGGGAAAAAAGAAGAAGGGGAAGAATCCAATATCAACTAAATACATGTAATTTGAGAATTAAATGGCCCGCTAAATTCAAATTGCAATGGTTTAGGAGAGAGTTGCAGGGCTTTTAATTTTTTATCAATTACGCATTAGATTTGGGACATGGATTCTCCTAAGAAGTGTTGATGATGCAATTAAGTATTTGCGTATTTTTTTAAGAAATAAAAATTTTAATTATAAGAATAAACATTTTAGCTATTAAAAAAATTTAATTATGAAGATAATTGAAAAAAATTAACCTAAAAAATTTTAATTTTGAAAACAATTTTTTGATCTATTAAATCTTTACGATAATTTAAAAATATAAGGTCTTTTGTAATAAATAATTTTTTATAATTAAAATTTTAATCTTTGTAATTAAAAAATTTTTTTAGTATAATTTTCTTTCTAAATCAAAATTTTTTCATAATTAAAACTTTTTTATAGTTAAAATTTTTTAATTTCTTTATTAAAAAAAATATATGTCAAACATGCTTACAATTACGGTCACAATGAACGTAGAGGATCCTCGTTCATAGATTTGGTGAAAGGAAAATTGAACCTAAAATGGATTTTTTGAGGTAACTTTAAAAGAAGTTCAAAAATAGAAAGAGAGAGAGAAATATATCTTACAAAAAGTGAGACTTACAAAATAGAAGTAGGGCTCACCTTTTCTTTTCTTTCTCTCTTTGAACTTCTTCTAAAGTTAACTTAAAACTTATATTCAAATTAAACTTAGTTGAGGTAAATAATTTGTGTTTATAATGGAAAATAAGATTTGCTTTTAAAACAGCGTGAATAAATATTACCATATTTAGTTTAGGATAATTTTATAAACAACTTGACAAGAGGTTATAACTTTTATATTTAAATCCATATGAGATTATTGAATTATTTATAAGTTAAAAATCCAAATAAAATCTTAAAATACATAATTCATTCTCTCTTTTTATCAAAGGACAACTCTATTTTTTATTAACATACTAAAAATAAATTAAAAATTTTCATGTACGTCAAATCATTAATATCTTTTTATTATAAAATTTAATAACAAAATCTTAAACAACTATATTTAAGCCTTGATAATTTTACTCACCGAGACACCCCATTAACCCACCCAACGTCCTCTTTGGTTACTATTCTCCATTACACTCCTCCTTGGGCAAAGACACATCACCCTGCGACCACGAGATCCAATCCCTGATGTGACCGGCTATACAATTCAGGGAGCATTATAATAAAGAATTAAAAAATAAAAAAATTTATTTTTAAAGATATATTATTATTTATTTTAAGGTAATTATCATTTAATTTAACAATAATCAATTGAACAAATAATAAAAATTTTTAAAAATAAATTTTTTACTTTTAGTTTTTAAACGTAATTTTTCCTACAATTTATGTAGATGATAATTGTATATTTTATCAAAATTTAAACGATATGCCCGAAAGAAAAGAACTTAGATGTAATAGTGTAAATTGTATTGCTCCTAAATGTAATATTTTTCTTATCTTGGTGGAGCTTCCCCAAAACAAAAAAACAAAAAAGTTTTAAATGCCACTAAGTTTAATTTTTCTTTTTATAAAATTGTCTTATACGTCAATATTGTACAAAACATACCGTACCTAAATGACAAGTCATCCTTTAAATTATCTAGCGACAAGTCATTGTTATACTTTCAAATATTACAAATTTTACTAGTTGTCTAACATAAACAAGTAAGATAATGTTATAAATGAAAAAAAAAAATAAAAGTTTAAAACCTGTTTTTGTTTAAAAAAAAAATATTATATTCAAAGATAATACTTTTTATATTGTTGCATTTGAGTTTTCATTTTTATTTATTTATTGCACATAAATAACCGAGCCCTCATTTGATATCCATGTCTCTCAACCTTTCTTTTCTATTTAATTCCCTATCTTTCAATTTCTGTTATATTAATTCTTGTTCACTATATAGGTTTATTTGAGGTGAACAAATATGTTATTAAGGTGCCATTTATCTTCAAAATGATTCTTTAACTATATTTATTATTTTAATTTAATTCCTTAACTCTTTTTATTATTTCAAAATATTTTTTAAATAAATATAAAACTTTTATTGTTCTAATGAAAGTAGGCATAACCAATAAAGATCAATTATAACTAATAAAAATATATCATAAAATAAACCAATGAAAGGAGATTAGTCTTAACTCTTTAACATTTAATAAAGAATAATCTTAAAATCTCATTTAGTCTGTTGTATAAGGTTAAATAGAATAGTATAAGTTAATACAATCTATACTTTTACAACATTTGGTGCATAAAAGGATTGTATAAATTTATATGGTTAGGAATTTTTATATGGCTATCCGGTATAATACTATCTGGCCAAGAGGGAAGGGATAAGCCATGATAAGAAATCATGTATAAAAAGGCTTATATGGTGGATAGCTTATGCACAACTATCTTGTGCTTCTTATACTGATAAGTCTTGTCTATAAGGCACACCAAATGGAGCCAACTCTTTGACGTCTGAATAGATAGACTACAAGTTGTGTCATCGACTTCATACCAAAGAATCATTTTGTAGTCTTTATTTGATTGATTCTTGCATGGTTTTCATGTTTTTTCATTTTGACATTTCTTGGTTATGGTTTACCTTCGTTGTTTTACTTTCGTTAGAATAGTCATAGCTCCATATATCTATAAAGAACTAGTTTTGAAACGCTAAAGAAATTTAAGAGATCATTTTGGAATACTAAAGAAAGTTAATATACCATTTTGAAATAATGAATGAAGTTAAGGAATCATTTTGAAACATTAAAAAAGTTAAGGGACATTTTAATGGCAAAAGGATGCCTTAATGATAGTGTTTGTCTATCTTAAATGTCATGTAGACAATGTTAATGACTTTGTTAAATATCCTTATAGATGTAATAAAAAAGGACAAATTGAAAGTTAGGACCCAAAAAAAAGTTAAGGAATCATAATGCTAATTAAGCCTAAATTATATATTAGCTTTTGTCATTAAGTTAATGACTAAACTTAGATACAATTATTTATATCCTTACTATTATTTTCAATTAAAACATAATAAATGTATAATTTTTTAATAATAAAAATATAACAAATGTATGGTTTGATTAGAGAATTATACAATTCTATGCAAAAATCATACATTTGTCATATTTTAATTTAAAAATTATATATTTGTCATATTTTAATTAAAAAATATAATAATAAAAATATAAATAATTTCATATAAAATTTTCTTTTAAGTTATTGATTTAATATTAGACACCCCAAAGAAAATCATTCATGATTCAACTATTTCATTTGTTGAGCTGTAATTGGATTTTTGTTACATACATAGCTATAATATTTATATTTGGATAAGGTACTAAAATTTATATAAGCTTGATAAGAGATACTTAAATTAAATCATAATCCTCCCTCCGAGGTTGACTGTATAATTACCCAAAAAAAACCATGGCAAGATTGATAGTGGGAAATGGATCATTTAAGATGGAACACACGTTGTGTCTTTGGCAACAAGATCTACACATTTCTGGGTTTCTTTTGGGCTTAAGAATTGCATGGCTCTCCATTTGGATAACGAAGACAACAAAATACACTACGATTCTAAAAGCTTTCCACGTTGTCACTACAATAAACAAAATAGCCAAAAACATTTAATTCAGAATCTTAGCCGTGGGGGATTTTTTTTTTTTGGGGGCGGGTTCTGGTAGCCCTTGTTAGATTTTATATGTTTGGATATTTTAAATATCAATTCTAAGATATAGGATATTAAAAGTTAGCATGCCAGATATGATAATTCATAGTTATTAAAAATATATATAAATAATATTTTATAAATATTAATAGACTTGAAAATTAAAGAATATTATATTTTTTATAAGTTTTTAATCATGTAAAATATTGTTCAAAATAATATCTTAAATTTTATCAAATATTTTATAAAAATTAGTGTAATAAACATATCTAAAGCACCTTTTTAATGCTAATGAACTAATAGTTTATGTAGAATCAATTTTAATCTTTAAAATTAAAATAAATATAAGATTTTGTGCCTCTTTTGTTAAAAATAAAAAATAAAAAATATCGCTTTATATCCAAATAAACCATAATCAATGTCTAAGTTTTTTCTTTGGATACAATGTCACTGCCCCTTTATACTTTAGTCTAATTAACAAGTCTAAAAAAGGTATAAAAATATGTACTAAACAAAGCAGCCCAAGTTGAGAACCCCACAGACTCATTACAAATGCGCAAGGAATTTGCGGGGGAAAAAAAAATTTGTCTATTGTTTTTGTTGCGACAACTGGCCTTTCTTAAAGAGTTAGGTATTGTAGGTTTTGGTCCCTTTCATGATAACTTTATGTTGTCTTTAATTTATGACTTTTATGATAGGCTAAAATGATTTTTTTGTTTTATTAAATTTATTTTAAGCTTTATCTTTATCATTGTATTTTATTTTATTTTAATTTCTTAATATTTTGTTAAATTTAATTTTTTAATTTTATTTATTTTTATTTAGTCTCTTAACTTTATCTTAAGTCTCACTTTCATTTCTTAATTTTATTTTTTTAAATTTTATTTCTTAATTTTATCATAAATTTTATTTTTGTCACTTAATTTCAATTTTTGTCTAATTTGCTCAAATCCAACTAATAATTTCATTTTATTTTATCGATGAATCACATAGAACTTTTGTGTTAAATATTTTAATTTAATAGTGTAAGAGGGAAAAAACCATTTAAGTAGTTTTTGAAAATTAATGGTCAAATTAAAATAAAATAAAATTAAGGGATGAAAGCGAAGCATGAGATAAAATTAAGGGATCAAATTAAAACTAAATGAATTAAGAAATAAAAATAAAATTCAAAGTAAAATTAAGGGACCAAATTAAAACTAAAAGAAATTAAAAGACAAAAGTAAAACTTTAAATAAAATTAAGGAACTAAATTAGAATTGACTGAAGTTAAGGAATGAAAATGGAACTTCAAATAAAATAAAGAGAGAAGAATGTATTTTTGCCTTCATGATATGTTGGATAAGGAAAAAGAGAAAAATATAGAGACACTAAATCCTCTTAATAATTATTGCAACTAAATACATGTAATTAACTAATTGAATGGCTTATTGAAGTAGTTCAAATCTTCACATATTCATAGTATACACAATAACTACTTTGTGAAGCTTGACACTTGTATGGATAAGAGTCAGCCAACCCTTAAATTTTTAATTTGGATTCCCTTATTTTTTTTTTAAATTAATGGTGCCTATTTTAAAGAGAGATGAATGTAGAATGTAGAATACCCACTTAAGTGATAGGTCCCATTTGAATGTGAAAGACTCACTTGAATAATGAGTTTTGTACACACTATGTCTGTCTTTCTATGAAATTGAGATGGTCAATTTCAAAAAGAAATTGAGAATATCCATTTTACCAAATTTTACCTTTGTTATTGCCATTGATTGTCGTTATCAAACCCTACTCACTAGTACCTTCCTTTTGTCAACCCTAACACACCACCAATCATCTCCACCACCTTGACCTCTATTCTCAAAGTTTACCTATATGCCTTCTTCTTCTTTTTGTTTTCACCTAAAAAATAGTCTTTATCATTGCCTTTCCCCTCCACCACTAAGCCATTTTGTTGAGCCCATTCACTTAAAATCATTGAGCTTCTCCACTCCTTTGTTTTTGATCTCCCTCTTCCCTAGTTTCCTTCTTCTTTAATCACAAGAAACTTTAATCTTCCACTCCTTGCCTTATCTCTTCATTAGTTACTCCTAGTAATACTTTTGCAAAGAAAACCCTTTTCCTATTCCTTATCAGTGTCTTTACCTCCACCCACATTTAACTCTCATTCCTAAACTTTACCCTTTCCATTTCCAAGGCTTTGTTATCTATAACATTTTAATAATAAAAATATCTTCTCTTATCTAGTGGGGTAATCCAACATCATCACTAAAACTATTATATTGTCGATCATATATATCCCGAACAAATACCATCAATCTCTATCATCACCACCCCAATTCCCCTCTCAAAATCACATTTGAACATTTTTTTCACCTATTTTCAAGATCCATAATCAAATTCTTTTTAGAAAATTCAAACCCCGCTTCACTCTCCTTTTTACTCTTTGACACTTCTAGTCTCTTTAGCAACTCTAGAATCTTTCTTGGTTACCTTACCTTCTCTCTCCTTGCTAAATTACATACCTTCATCCTTTTTTATTAAACTTCCTTCTTATGGCTCCCCTTTTTTCATCACCATCCTTTAAATACATCTTAATTCAAATCCATAATTATCCTATCTTGAAATGTTTAGAGAGTAGGTAGTGTCGACTTTATAAAATACTTCGAAAAAATAACCCTTCATCATTGTCTTGGCATTATCATCATCTTTGAAACTAGAATTAATGGCAAAAGAGCTTTTGAGATTCTTTTAACCCTAGACTTTGACAACTTTTACAAAGTTGATACTTCTGGCTTTTCAAGCATATTTTAGATTTTTTGAATATTCAAATCTCACTATTAAGCCTAGCTCTACTTCCTTGTAAGGAATTCCTTACCTGTTCAAGGTAAGAAATCTCTCTTTCCTCTTAATTGCTCTTTATACCATTCTAATTTTCTAGAAAAGAAAGTAATTTTGGGATAACCTTACTTAATTTTATTATGCTTTAATTATCTCAAATCCTTGACCATGAGGAATCCTTTTGGCATATGAAATCTAAAATCTCTTGGTTTTCCATTATCATAACATTGGATTCATTCATGCCTAATCCTTAAATCATGAGCACAAAAACCATATCTCCTACATTAAGCTCTACAATGGAAACAAAACCCCACACCTTTTAGAAATCCAAAATATCTTAATTGGCCACTTTAATTCCATTTACCAAACCCTTTAGCAAAACTTGTCTCCTTTCTTCTCCCTTCCAAACTTCCATTGCCTTGATCAGAACCAATCATCAACCTTAATAGACCTCTATTTCTAGAAGAAATAAAATCATCTCCTTTTAACCTAAACCTCTTTAAAGATTTTAGTGAAGATAATTTTCACAAATTTGTTTTTTCCAACAAATATGGGACATTACCCACATATATCTTTAATACCTTTTTCAGAAAATGGTCCATCCCCACTTACAAAGGCCAAAGTTTCCTCTATCTTATCCTAAAAATTGAAAATTTCTCAAATCCAAGTCACTACTAGCCTATTGACCTTTACATTACTCTTTACAAAATCCTAACTTAGCTTCTGTCTAACTATATTAAACCTTTTCTTTCAAACCCCATGTCTCCTTTTCAAAGTGCCTTTAAAAAATATAAGTAAACCTCTTACCTCTTTATCATTGCTTATGAAACCTTCCATTCTATGCATTGTTCAAAGGATAAATAACGATGGATGATTATTGAATTAGACATTTCAAAAGCTTTTGATTCCCTGTTTTAGAACTTTATCCTCTACATGCAAAATACTTTTAACTATCTACAACTACTAATCAAACTTATTTCCTCCTACTTAATACTTTATCCCTTTTAATGACCCTAAAAATTATTCCTTTACCCATGGAATTAGATAAGGTGACCTAATCTTTTCTTATCTTTTTATCTTACCCATGGACTTCTTCTGCTATAATATTAACCTTTCTATTAACCAAAAGCTTTAGACTTATTTTAAATTGAAAGGCTAAGACATAAAAGCTTCTCGCCTTCTTTTTTTCTTACAACATCTTCCTTTTTCACTAGAGCAACCTCCCAAAATTGCTTGGAAATAAAAAATATATATTCTAGATAATTTTAGCTCTATTTCTATAATGGTCTTTAACCTTGACAAATAAAAAAAAATGGTTTTCCCTTATCATTTCCCAACATAATAAAATTAACTTATTAAATTACTTCAGAATAAAACCCTCTAACCATCTAAGGCATTACCTTGGTTTCTTATTTCATGCATCTTATAAGCCCTTCAATTTTACTTTCTTCTTAGACGAAGTTGTTAAAAAACTTTGGTGGTTTCTTATTTCATGCATCTTACAAGCCCTTCAATTTTACTTTCTTCTTAGATGAAGTTGTTAAGAAGCTTCGAGGGTGAAAAAGAAATCTACCATTTATGATCAAATGGCTTTAACTTATTTATTTCTCTACTTCCTCCATCTTTCCATATTATATACAAAGGCCTCCCTCTTTCTAAATTCATCATTTCTAGTATTGGTAAAAACAACATAAACTTCTTTTGGGGTCACTCACTTACTTGTAACAACCTTCATCTTATTGTATGAAATTAAATAACTTTTCCAAAATCTTATGGTGGTTTTGGAATCTTAAATTTCTCCTTCATTAACACCTGTTTCATTGTCAAACTTAGATGAAAATTAGTCTTTTACATTATCAATATTTGGAATCCCTTCTTTAACCATAAATAAGTGTTAACAAAAACATTAGGAATTCCTTTTTCATTTGCAAGAGCTTAGATAAAGATAACAATCTCTTTCATATTGGCTTAACCTTCCTTTTTGGCTCTAGCTCTTCCATTAATGACTAGGAAGACTCTTGGCTTCCCTCTAAAAAACTTGAAAATCTTATTTTTGATCTTTCTCTTCCAACTACTTACACCTAAAGGTCAAAGATATCATCTTCCTTAACCTTTCTTGGTCCAACATAAATCTCTCCTTCCTTCTTCTTCCTAGTATCGTAGATGAAATTCATACTACCCTTATTCCTCTCACCTCAAATGTTCCTAACATTTCAACTCAAATTTTGTTTTTCAAATGACATCTTTTCCATTAAATCTTCCTATCTCCCTCTATTCTCCAAATAGACACCCCTCACCTACTTGGATATGGAAAAATCCTCCCCATTCTTGCAAGTAATTATTTCTTTGAAGAATTCTCCGCATTAGCCTTCTTGTAATTTAAAACAACAAAAGAGAATATTTTCCCTTTGCTTTCTATGCCTCCCAAACAAAATCCATTGTTCATATCATTTATGATCGTCCTATCACCTTTCAAATTTGGAACAACTATAGCATTCCCCTAAATTTCTTTATCCTTTTCTTTCAAACTTGGCTTCATTTTAAAGGCACCTCCAACTGTCTTTCCTCATATATCCTTTGGAAAACTGTCTTTACCTATTTTTCCAAAACTATTTGGTTGGATAGAAATAATGATATCTTTAAGTAATTATCTTTAAACCCCAAATTTACTAATGGTATGCATGAGTCAAACCAAGTTGGGTTTCATCCTATCTCAAAACTCTACATAGTTTAAAATTGGGCAAATCTTTTTGGCTTATGGTTTGCCTAGATGATGATGGCTTGGTTATAACTAGGCCATGGTTGAGCCAGCCAGGCTAAACTAGGCTTGTTGTTTTTTTAAAAATTTTGAAATTTTAAAAGTTTATATATTTATATCTACTTGACCATTTTGGGTATATAACTACTTATTTTGATAATTTTTTTTTTAGATTTATGAAATGAAATGCAAAAAAGTGGATTCAAAAGAGAAAATAAGAAAAAAAAAAGTTAAATATAAAGGTTGAAACTTTAAAATGCAATAATTTAGAGATGATAATTTGATTCTAGTTTTTTTTAATTTTGGTTCTTTTTTTTCGAAATGATTGGCTATTTTTTTCTCAAAAAATATTGTTTACTATTTTAAATTTGAGTTTTTTTTGCGTTCAAACTCAAAAATATATGTTTTTGATATTTTTTTTCTTTTGTTTAAATGTGATAATCATACTCATGAGGGTTTTGGGAAGGGTCTTGACTCTCTTGGCTATTTATAATTTGTAAAATATATTAAAATATTTTTTAGTAAAATAATACATTAGTCTTTAAAAAATATTTTTTTTCATTTAAGTCCCTAAAACTTTTTAATATTTTATATTCACTATCGGACTAGACTAGGTTTCACTGGTTGAAACGTTTGACATAGCGCTTGGCTCGACTCATCCACCTTTTTTTTTTCCTTAGCCAAACTTGACATGGCTGAACAATTAGGCTAACTATGTATCCCTAAAATTTACTTTCATTAAAAGTATAGCCAAACCTATTAAATTCACCTTCCTTATCATTGCCAAAAAAAAAAGAAAAGAAAAAGCCTTCCTAGATGCTACCTTTCTTCAACATTTAGTGGGAAAGCCATTCAATACCTTGGCTTAAGTTAAATGTAGATTATCTTGCAAAAGGACATCAGTGCAGGAGGAATCATCTACAACTTTTTTTGAAATTGGATTCAAGCCTTGCAAAGTTTCTTGGAATGATTGAGATCCTTCTTGTCGAACTCTAGGCAATCAAACTTAGACTGGATCTCGAAATCTCTCTAGCCCTCAAGAAGTTATTGCTTGAATCAAACTCTACCTTACTAGTTCATTTGATCATGACAGCAACCTTGACCCCGCATCACCTCCTTTGAAACATGATAAATAACTACAAGTACCTCCTCAACACCTTTAAAGAATGGTTCATTAATCACATTTGTAGAGAAGCAATCTCTTGCGCTAACCAACTTTCGAAGTATGAAAGGATCAAAGTTTTCCCTCACACTTGTTTCATCTCCATTCCTCCTTTTGTATCACATGTCTTCCTTCTTGACAAACTAGGTTTTAGGTAGATGACCTCCTTTAGAGCCTCCTCTTGCAACTTATTATTATTTTTAAACTTCCTTTGTATTTTTTTCATTTAAAAAAGGTTGACTAGGGTTAAATGCAATGATTTTAGGACACTTATGCAAGGAACAATACTTGCAAGACTTTAATCAATAATACATTAGATTTGGTGGATGAAAAATTGGGGTAGATTCTTTGGGTTTGGAAACAAAAAGTAATATTTATTTTGTAAATAAGGTAACATCTTAAGAGGTTAAAAATCCTCTCATATCTTATTACAAAAAAAAAAAAATCTTCTTATAAGATGCATGTGAGAACTAGTTCTATTTAAAAAAAATTATTAAATGAACTTAACATATATTAACTATAAAAAAATAAATTTCTTAAAATATCAAATTCTTTATAAACCATTTATATCCATTTTTCCCATCTTATTAGCACAACAACAAAAAAAAAAGAAAGAAAACAAATGGCATACGTTTTAGGTTAAAAGTTTTTAGGTTATAAATAAAGGAAAAATAAATATAGATTCTTATGCAAATATCTGGTATTACGTATACCTCAAAATTTTGGATCATTTATGTAACCCATATATTATTCAACATGCAATTATATTATCAAAACCTAGAAAGCAACTACATAGAGAGAAAACACCATTAGAAAATAAGGAAATCTTGCCATTATAAAGACAATTCAACTATTTGAGCTCTAAATGTGCCTGGCCACTAATACAGCCAAGTCAAAAGAACCTCTATTGCCTTGATTAAGAAATGAAGTGCTTTAAAGTAACAACCATATCATCCCTTTTAAACTCTCTTCTAATGCTCATGCTCTATTACCACTGGAGAGACATGATCGACAAACGAACACAAGATTCTAAGATGTGTCCTGCATGCCATTGTGTTTCACATTCGTGCCTTTATATATATCTTGATAGTGCTTCAGCTCTAATCAAATATCTCTTGGAAGTTTCTTGTACAAAGGCATTAGCTTTTTTAGTTAACCAAAAGATTTTTATTAGGTGAACTTAGTTTATAAATGATAGTGATGAATAATAATTTGCCAGTTGTTTCTCCAGTATTGTAAGTTTCATAGATGATGGACAAGCTTGTAATCCTATACAATAGAGGATGATCAAAGCAATGAAGGAATAAGGGGATCTGTAATGAACTCTGACACTTAAATCAGATTCCATGAATAAGGTTAAAGATGAGGGAAGTAGTAGAAGATGATCAAGGAGAAAATCCTGAAGAGCCTCGTACATGTGGCTATTTGTAGAAGAATCCCTCAAGGATAGTTTAATAATTAAATTCGTTGAGTCAACTAACTTAATAGTCAGAGTAGCCCAAAATCTTATTTGTCAAATAGAGAGATTAAATCAATCATATTAAAAAAATTTAAACATGTCAAGAATAAATTGCATCTAACTAAATCTAGATATCTTTTATAATGACTAATGATCTCGTGGACTTAGATTCGTCAATATACATAGAGCTAAGACATAACAACTTCACAATTACTTCAATGTGAATAGCTTTGACTAAGGTGGCTTGAGCTTTCCAAAAAGAAAAAAAAATTAATGTCTGGGCAACAAATTTTGAGAAGCACTACCATTAACAAAAAAAAAAATTGAACTTGGTCTTTCAACTCTAGAGCAATACTTCCATTAAATATCATATATAAATTCCAATAATCATATTATTTAACAATTTAATAATTTTTATTAATAATGAATCTTTTATTTATACTTTAACTTTTACATAATTTTAAAATAACTTTTATCAGATTAAATTGCACAAAATTTTTTTAATTTAAAAATTTGTGTAACTTATTCAAACAACTTTAAAAAGTTATAAATTTTCTTGGACTAGTTAGCACATTTTTGCCACTTTGCTCTTATGTTAATAAAATTGTCCAAACACTTATCGGAGTCACTTGAGATTTTACCACTCCACATCATCTCATGGCATCTAAATATTGCCTAAAGGAAAAGGGAAAATTTTTTTTTGGACATTTTCTTTCCATTTCCTTTTTTCTTTTTGCCTTTTCATCCTTCTGGAAGCTTAATACTTGTGCAAGGTCACTTCCTCCCTCTTTGATATTTCAAGCTTTAATCACAACCACTTCTAAATATTTTATGATAGGAATGATAAAAAATATTTACTCCTTTAAATATTTGTAAAATTTATTCGCTTGATGAGTTTGAAGATAGATATTTTTAATAGATATCTCAATATGAGTTTGAATAGTATATTATACATCTATACATCTCACTCTAGACCCTAGTCTCTGTGTGTGTAGATATATATTTATATATACATCTATATACATTAATCAATATAATACATCAAGGAAAAAAATTATTCAAATAGTATTATATAGGTTTTGAATGTTAATAGTTATATCAGAATTTTTATTGTGATTGTGATTTGATATGAACAAATTTTATATGTAAATAAGTGTTAATTTAAGAAAAAAAAAACTTGTTTAGTTCAATTTTTTTTTTTTTGGGTGAGTGAATTTGTGTATAGGAATTGAAAGATTTGATGAGAATGAAAAAAATTGTTTAGTCCTTAAATATAAGTCCAAGAATGAGAACTCTAATGTTCTATGTATACTCTATCCATACTCATCCCTATCCTTGGAGAAATGAACAATTTCCTGAAAGCAGATCCTCTAAAGTCCCTTCTGCGTGCAGTGCCTCTGCAGTGCTTTATTTACACCGTCTGTTCCATAAATGGTTGAAAATGAGCCATGTCTATTCTTGCCATCAGGGATGAAGTGCTGCATCAGTGAATTAATGAGTACGAAACGTGGCAAAGCAAGAGCTGTTGATGGAACAAATAGCTAAGATGAAGGATGACTTTCTCTTGCTGAAACGCACCGTTTGAGTTATAGCAAAATGGTGATAAAAAAATTCATTTGAAGCAAATAGAGCCTCTGCATGTGAAGTGTCTTCTCTCTCATATTTCTCTCTCATTTTGGTGCCATTTTCTTCTCAGTTGGAAGGAGCCTGCACTAGAAAGAAGGAGACTTTTTTCTCTCTCAAAGCTTTTCTCTTAGTTTGGACATATGCCCTTTTTATGAGAAAAAGTTATTTTTCTTTTTTCTATGTTAGAAACCTTGTAAGATAGTTAGACAATGGAAATAGAGGAAGTATCAATTCTTGTAAGTACCAAATAAATATGCAAGAACTGTAATTTACAATAAGTGTTGCACCTTATACCTATCATCTGATGATTTGATGCTTGAGTTGCCTGAAAGAAGAGGAAATTAAGATATCAGAAAAAAAAGCGAAATTAAGATCTAAGTATTGCAGAGTTGTAAATTACATTTAGAAGGAAAGAAAAAATAGAAGGAAGATTGCATTTGGCTGAAATCAAAGATGTATGAAGCTGTGGCCGAATCTTAAAGCTATGGAAGCCATAACTGATCCTTAGATCAGTGGAAGCCATGACCGCATCTTCAAATAGAACGGAAGTTGTAAACGTAAAGCATCCTCCGTGAAGATACAAATAGAACAGATATAAAGATGTGAATTGAACAAAACTGATATGAAGATGCCAAATCGTCCTCCCTGGAGGCTACAAATGGAAACAAATATGCTAAATTGGTTCAAATTAATAACAGAGATGTGTGCGTCTACTGTTGTTTTATTCTTAAGCTTAAGCTTTATCCCAACCGTTTGTTCAATCAATGACTAAAATTTCCCCTGCTTATATGTGCAAAGGAATCTTTGACATTTGTTTGAAACTAAACAAATATCTAAAATAGTGGTTTTTCTCTTTCTGTTTTGTTTGCCTTGAGCTTTTTGCTCTTTTCTTTTACTTAAAAAAACAAATATCTAAAATAGCATAATATCTCATCAAACAATTAATAATAATAAATTTTTTACATCTAATAATATTAAATTTATTCAATATTAGGTGGAGCTCCATTACACGAGAATTTGTACAATATTGAAAGAAACAAAAAATAGCATGTAATATGAGATAAGTCAATACTATTTATAATTTCAGAATAATATCAACTTCTTTTAATTTTTTAACATATATATATATATATATATATATTAATTTTTTAATTTATAATTGTAGAATGAAAGTACTCTTTACATATCCACACACAAAATAATCTAACCAACGTGACCATATCCGATTAAATTGGTCTAAATTCTAAACCAAACATTTCGATTAATGTTATTAAAATCAAACCAACTCAACCAATCTTCTATATAAAAAAAGTTATAGATTTTATTATTTATTCATATTATTTATAACGTCTCGTCAAAATATTATTTATTTGTACATTTATATTGTTTATATTTTGTTCATAACGCCACTTTTCACTTGCACTTTTTTTTAATTGCTGTAAGACTTATTGTTTTTCTTTTTCCTTCTTCCTCTTTGGGTCCAGAGCACAACCTGAAACTACAGAGAGCCAACAAAGCAATCCCTAATCCAACTAAGCCCCGTCCAAGTAAGTTAAATGCCAAGTAGGGTTTCATTTGCTTTCTAGTTATAGCCTAGGCTCAGCTCCTCCATTAATCTCCATCCGATGCATTTCTTACTTCTCCATTCCACTGTTCCTTGAGACTTATATAAGGACTATTAGTTTCATGGATAGCGAAGTCCCCTCGCAGTAACCTTTGCTGCTTTGGAGAACAAAGAAAATAAACAAACCAATCATAAAATGGAGGAATTCTGGGATGGAGAAATGTGAAATGCAAGATTTTGAAAAAAACTCATCCCCTTCCCCCCAATAGCCACGCGAGTTGAACGGAGCACCACTTTCCCTTACATGAGCCTACCATTGACTTCAACTAATGAAAGAATGGCAAACCCACTGAAATTCACTTACAGATTAAAAGAGGTACCTTTAAATGCGTTGCTCACTCTTTAGTCTCCCTTCAGCACCAACCAGAGAAAAACAGAAAGCCAATTCAATACATAGTGGAGGAAGAATCAGGAGCAGAAGCAAAGACCTATGTAAGAACTATATCTTTCATTCGCTGATTTGATGCAATACCTCTTTTTCGCTTCACCAATTTCTCTCTCTCTCTCTCTCTCTCTCTCTCTCTCTCTGTCCCCCCCAATTATTCGTAAAGAAAAAGGAAAAGCATCAGAATAAACACAGAGCATTGAAGAGATTCGGAAAAGAAGGGGGAGAGTGGATAGGGGTAATTAAGTATCATGAATGCCCTCTTATATATATAATTTTTATTTATTCCACTTTAATTTAATTATGGTTGGTTGAGTAAGGTACGTTTAGTTTTAAAAATATTAATTTTAATTAATTTGATTTAATTCAACTTAACTAGATATATACTTAAAATTATTTTTAAAATTTATATGAATATTTTATTTTATTTTTTTAAAAAATAAGATATAATTTATATAAAAATTTTATTTTTTAAAATTTTTATGATGTTAATTAATTTATGTAATTGGTCCCACTTAATGAAAAAATTTTTACTGTTGTTGTTCTTAATCAAAAGAAAGTTTAATGAAGCCGAATCATCTTAGTTTAATCACAAATTTGACCTTATCAAATTGGGTCAAGCATTAGAATTCAAACAAATGCCGAACTCAACAAGCATGCAACCCTAATTACATATACATTTAAAACAAAAAATCAAGATATTATTATTATAGACTATTTGTATTTTAATTGGGTTTGATTTAGGCCAATTTTTAAAAGCTAAATTTGATTGAGATTTAAACACCTCTTAATTATGGATAACCAATCAGATACAAGTGGATTTCCATAAAACTTGAGATTGTAGTCTTAGTTTTTGCCATCTATATATATGTAGGTTAAGGGCTTGATCATTTCTTTGAGATATGTCTCATAATTTTTTCAAATATGGTCAATTCACTGTGATCTGCATCCTGGATTGTTATATTATGCTTAATTATATAATTATTTGTTACCATATTACAAGAAAAATTTCTTATCTTTGTGCTGCGGATGACTTACTGAAGGATAAAATACCTTCCTAAAAGTAATGTATGTTAATTTGATATATTCACAAAAATATAAGATATTCAAAATTTACGATTAATTTTATTCAGATTGAGGCAAATTTTATCTATAATTGAAGTTTACTTTAAGTCTGTTCTATTTAAGTGACTCAAGTCACTCAATCTGTTATGTTTATAGTAAAAATAGAATATCTGTATGGAAAAAGTTAAAAAAAAATAATATTCCGTTATTACTATAATCAAACTAAAATTTTATTGTTTTACGAGGACTCTCTATAAATTTATCTATTTTCAATTATATTGTGTAAATTTATTTATAACCTGCCAAGGTTTCAGATTGTTCTCTTACTTGTATTGTATTTTTATTTGAATATTTATTATTTTTAACTAGTAATTAATAGTATATTCTTGTACTTTATGTAATAAACAAGGAATAATTTTATAATATGAAAATCATAATTAAGTGTTATATAAAGATAAAAGCAATTTTTGTAATTTAGCAGTTGAAGAGGGGTATTTATCTTGTAATCGTGAAATGGACGGGAAGGGGAAGGACGTCATTTTCGCCATCGGAAGAAGAGAGATCCCTCGCCAGTTCCTCGCTTAACCTTTTTCTCTTCAAATCTTTTCCCTCACTGAAATACTCTCTCCCTCTACGATCGATCGAAGAAACAGGCAGAAAGAGCAAGAATAAGTGAAAATTCTTTTAGCTTTACATACCACGTTCTCGTGATTGATTCTCTCTTTCTCTCTTATCTTCGTTCCAGGTAGTTCGTCATCTGTGAACAAAAACCCTAGTTTCCTTTTGATGGAGGATCTCCTGTTAGATTAGAACAAAGCTCCTTTTAATTCTGGTCCATTTGCTTTTAGTCGGAGCTTAATTTCGTGTCTTTTCCACACGTTTTATAATCATTTCTCCTATATCTTGCAAGTTGCAAGCTTGGATTCTGATTTGTTTAACGGGCTGTAACATGTACATATATCTACGTCCCTCTTGCAAGTTTTGCTGAAGGAGGACCTTTTTAGTTGCTGGGTACTGGACATTTTTCATCAGAGAATGGAGTTTGGGCGCTTCTGAATTTTGGGCTGTGATGGGCCTTGTTGATTGAGTTGGATCAGTATTGCTTGTATATGGGTTCTAGATGTGGTAATTTGAACGTATGAGGATTGTAGTGGGGGTGATGGATAAGCAGGGATTGACCTTCTGCTTGCACTAAATGGTTTGGTTTTATCTGTGTACTTTAGCGGGTTAGGTGTTAGGAACAGCAGAGCATTCATTAAATTTAGTTCTTAGTCCCTTGTGGACGTAGGAGGTGTTTTGGCTACTGATATTTTTTCCTGGAGTTGCATCAAGAGGATGAGCTTGTATGATTGGACCATATAAGTTATACCAGTTGTGTTTGTGGTTGATACTTGGCATTATTCATCAGCTTTAGTCAGCAAAGTTCTTCGGTCGAGCATAGAAAATGAGCTTAGAAAACGAAGAAAAAAGCTTCCAGGATCAATCAACTAATCATGAATTGCAGAAGTAAACTTCTTTCTTACCTTGCAGCCCCTCCCCCCCTTCTCTCTCTCTCTCTCTCTCTCTCTCTCTCTCTCTCTCTCTTTTAATGGCTTTCATCAAATTGACATACATGTTTAACAATTATTTTATGGTGATTCAGGAAAATAAAATTCTCGTATACAAGAGAATTCTTATTGTCGTTAAGTGAATTGGATATTTGCAAAGAGTTGCCCAGTGGATTTGACCCATCAATTCTAAGGTAAAATATACCATAAAATAGCATCCATTTTTATTGAAAAAAATGAATGCAGGGGTCCTGCATTTTACTTTTTTCATTATCTTCTATCCTTTTCAATTGCTAATATTCCATTGTCGTGTTATGCCTTACTTTTAATATTAGTCTATGTCCTTTAATGGTACCAGTGAATTTGGAGATGCTTCCCAGGAACGACAGAGAGAAACTGGAGGTTTGTCAATGCATAATTTCAGACGTAATGAATACTGTTCATCCCCTCCCACAAGAGGGGATATGAGTAGCTATTCACGGGGAATTCATGGGAGATGGGAAACTCGTTCTTCTGGACGGTCTGATAGAGATAGTGACTCTCAATCTGAATGGGATTCAGGTGTGGTTTAAACTGGTTCAACACAGTTGCTTCTTTCTTTTATCGAATAAAATGAATGACTTACTTTCCAACCATTTAAACTTATATGCGATTCTCTCTCTATGTGTGCCCGTGTTTATTATCTGAATGCTGATGAGTTCGTGATTTCAAAAATTGTTTGAGCCCTTCTTACATGCATGACTGTGGAACTTGTAATTTGAAATGATTATTTATTTCAGTATTGAAAAGATTTGCTCAGAAATCACCCTTCCTGGAAAGAATTATGAAAACATAATATTGAATTATTGATGTTGGCTTATGCTCTAAACAAAAATAGTTGGATAGTATGATTGTGCAAGTTCCTTAAAGTTCTGCTTGTCGTTTATTTTCTGCTATGACCTTATATACAAATTCAGTGAGTGTTCATTTTATCCCCTAGAAAGAAGAAAATCAATAGAGTGTTTTATCTGATCACTCTGTTTCTTCCAATTGAATGTTGGATTCCTTTTTCATTCTTTCTTAAATGCAAGTTGTTCATATGTTCCTTTATGTTTCCTAAGTTTGCAAATTTGTGACATTGAGATCCTGTTTATGGAACCAGAAATTGCTCCTAAGTTAAGTTTTATCTTGATCCAACTAATTAGTCTTGTCAATTTGCAGATTCTGGAAAACGATTTGGCAACCAATCTCGTAGGTCTTGGCAAGGTCCTGAACACGATGGACTTCTGGGTAGTGGTACTTTTTCAAGACCATCTGGATATGCCCCCGGGTTGTCTGCTTCGAAGTTTCAAGCTAATGACCACCACCAACTAAACCAGTCTAATGAGCCCTATCATCCTCCTCGCCTTTATAAGGTTAGCTGTTATATCTCTGTCAGCTGTATGTTGGTTAAAGTGTGGTATGTATTACCTTTCCTAAATCCAACTATAACTTCGAAGCAATTGAAAGGATTGAAATTGCAAGTAATTTGATTTACTTAGACGTCCTGTATTTTTCTGGTCTTATGATGTTTTCCAGGCACCTCATTCGCGTAGGGATACTAGTGACTCATATAATGATGAAACCTTTGGTTCTTCAGAGTATACCAGTGAGGATATGGTAGAAGAGGAGAGAAAAAGAAGAGGTAACTGTTTTTGCTTGAGGAAGAGGCAGTAACTGTTCTTTTTATTTAGCTTTACAAAGTCTTGTTTACCTTTGTTCTGGCCTTCATTGAGTTAATCTTTAATAAAATTGAATTAAGTAGTTGATAACTTTGTTGCCAGCTTCTTTTGAATTGATGAGAAAGGAACAGCAGAAAGCTTTCCTAGAAAAGCAGAAGTTAAACCCAGACAAGAATAAAGATAAATTTGACATTATGTCACTGCTGGATGATAATGAGAAAAGACTAATTATTCGAAGCAATGAGTCAGTGGAGCCCCCTGTGACTCTATCAGCTTCAAGCAATGATTTAGAGAAGTCTTCTTTCCTTGCGCACACTCCTCCAGCAACAAGACCACTTGTACCCCCGGGTTTCAAGAGCACTGTTTTGGACAGAAATTTTGTGTCCAAAACATCAGTTAACACTCATACAGCAGAGGTTAGTAGTTGGCTCTTCTTACCTAGTATCTTATTGATGGTTTATTTGTGATTCATTTATTCATAATAGCCCTACATTTCACATGTTGAGCTGAAATTTGAGTAGCTTGAGGCTTTACTTCTGAAGTTCTGATAGCAATTGTTGCTATCGCCTGTTATGAATGTAGATGTAGAGTATCTTTATGGAGTGAATTTTAGTTATTATATCATTAACAGATATGGTAAAAGGTTGAGGTTGACCATTGCAAAATTAGGTCTTTGGTATGTGTTTTGTTGTGACAGGAATCATGATAAAATTTTGTAGTTTAGTTCTTCATAGCTTTTCTGCTCACAAAGATAGATTGATAACCCTGCCTGCAATTATTATTCTGGAGAGTAGTGTTTCAAAAGTGAATTTTAGAGTGTGGTTGTAAATTAATGTTTTGAATGCCTGGAGAGCACTCTTCCTCTTGTAAAGTTAAACCACAATGGTTTGAAGTAGTGGCTGGATTAAATATACTAGTTGCTCCAAATCTGGGAGAGTTGACAACATAGAATTAATTGGTTTTAAAGAGGCTTCGTAATTATGTTAGTGTCATGTCTAATTGTGAGAAAAAACTAAGAGATTTCAGGGTTTTGAACTTTTAATGGGGCAAGGTGGGGATGTTAAGTTGGCTTCCAATTATAGGAAGAGTGGAAGAGCTCAAGGGGAGGGGTTTTTGGAGTTTAAGTAGTCACTGACTGATTTTCTCCAGTAACACGGGGTAGGCAGAGGGAGATATTAGTTGAACCTGTGGCCCTCTACTTAAACACTTAATAGTCCATTATCAAATTCTAATCTTAGAATATGAATTTTGTATAAGAGGTAGGTTTATATCTAGAGTCTCACCACTCAACCTTAATTGGATTAGAACTTTTCCTCTTCTTTGGTTAATGGATGCCAAAACATGGTATGGAAGATGGTAATATTTGACTGCTTGATTCTTATAAGATCCATAGTCCATAAGTTGAGTTTTTGTTTAAAATAAAATAAAAAAGCCTTAATCAATCCTGAAGTTTTAAAGACGTGATCTTGTCAGAAGCATTCTAGTTCTTTTTGTGCTGCATCACTTAACACTCTTAATTGAAGTGCTTCAATTTTTTCTGATCCTGATTATATTCCTATTCTTTGGGCTCTTTTTTAACACATTCTTCATTCCCCTGGTACTTTGGTAGGTTGGACGACCTGAACTCGGGGATACCAGAGATAATCATGTATTCAGTATCAGTTCTGAAAATACTGAGGAGATTTCATCAACCAAGCAATCAGATATTGATCAGCCATATCATGGAAGTGCAAGTCTAAATGTTTCACTTAACAATGAGAAAGAAAAGATTCTAAATTCATCATCAGCTGCAGATGCTCCAGACATAAAAATTGGAATAGGTTATCAATTGAGGAAGAGATCTGCTCTTTCTGAAGCCTTAGAAGCATCAGATGACAGGGAAGTTATTCAACTTAATGCTGAAGTAAAAGGGACGGAGACCATGGGAGCTTTCAATCAGGATGATTCAAATTCTGTCCTAGACAAGCTTTTTGGCAATGCTTTAACATTAAATGATAGTAACCTAACTAAT
Organism: Erythrophleum fordii; assembly: GCA_032878935.1. Classification (NCBI taxonomy): domain Eukaryota; kingdom Viridiplantae; phylum Streptophyta; class Magnoliopsida; order Fabales; family Fabaceae; genus Erythrophleum; species Erythrophleum fordii. The sequence continues at coordinate 13,639,895 of JAVQMF010000047.1, read as the reverse complement.
GTTGAGGTACAGGTACTAGTGGAACTTATTGGAATTTTTAATCAGTAATGTTGAGAAATTCTTTGCTGAGCTTTTTAATTAATAGTTTGAATTCCAAGGTTCTGCAATTTTTAAAATTTTTTCTTTTCGTTTTTGGCATAATGTTAGAATACTGTCTTGATGTGTAATGTGTCAATGATGTAATTGAGTGATTGACTTTTGACTGATCTTTGGATTTTCTCTGAGCCTTCATAGATGAACCATTTATGCATGAGTCAAAGGTCAGGTTTTTGAATAGTATCTAGAATATAAGCTGCTTGTTCAATATGGTTCTTTGGATTATAACATTTGAGTGCCATGTCAATCTGAAACATTGATTTTCCTAACAGACAGTTAAAACTAAGACTTTGGATCATAATAGCACTATGACACATGCTATTTATTGTTCTTGTTCTAAGCTGTGCTTGAGATATACATTTTGGTGTTGTTTGGAAAATTTGGCATTAAAGATCAATTTCATGTCCTTTTTTTCTATAATTTGTCTGAAATATTTCTAGTATCTTGTTTAAATATTGTAGGGCATCTTATATGTTGCTTTACTAAATGAAGGGAATGTTCATTTAGTCTATGAATAATTATCTGCCTTCAATTTTGTTCTCAAGTTCTTCCTTGGGCTTTTGAATGTTTTGGAAATCACAATTGGAAGATATCTTTTGAATGTGGGTAGACAGTGCCTGGATTTGTAGTTGATTGGATAAATGTTATATTTCCTACCTTGGTTCAACAATGTTTCTTCTTATGAATTTGACTGTTTATACCACTGGTCTTACAGCAGCCTGATCAAAAAGCAGATGAGACATGGAGTCCACATGCATTCCAATCTTCCAAGTTTGCGCATTGGTTTGTTGAAGAAGGTACTTACACCTATGGTTTAGACCTTGGATATTTGTTTGCTTTTCAACTTCCAAGTTATACTTTGTGACTTCATGGTGGATTGTTCTATTCATTCTTGTCTTACTTTGCTGCAGAAAAGAAGCCAGTGGAGGACTTCACACATAGGCCAAATGACTTGCTCTCACTGATTGTTGGCGGTGAAAAAGTTGGGTCGCAGGTTCCCTATGCAAAGACAACACAGCACAGACAACCTGATATTCCTTTCCCAAATGCAGAACCTGCAGGGGGGAATGTGGCATATACTACTATTGGATTATTGGAGCAACCATGCAAGAGTGATAAACCTGAGGTTGTTCCAGCAGTTCTAACATGTGAAGATCTAGAAAATTCAATACTGTCGCAAGTTAGTGAAAGTGGTTCATCACTTCAGCAGTCCATGCAGGACAACGATTTTGATGCAAAGATTGAGCAGTCAAATTCAAATATTGACGATCATGCATCCCAGCAGCTCCTTTCTTTGTTGCAAAAAGGAACCTGCCGTGAAGATGTGGAACCAACTTCTATTCCAGATATGGATTCTACAGACAAAGCACATCACGTTGAAGGAGTCACCATTAGTGATGTGCTTGATAATTTAGGAGAGGCAAATGCAGAAGCTTCCAATTCATCAGAGAGTTTGACTCTGGAAACACTTTTTGGGACAGCTTTTATGAAGGAGTTGCAATCAGTTGGAGCACCACTATCCGTTCAGAGTGTTTTAGTCGGATCTGCTGGGTCTGATGTTTCAGAGTCTCTTCAATTTCCTTTCCCCGTCTCAGACAATAGCCTTCCTCCTTCTAAAGGCGAAGTTGCATTGAACAGGCATGGAAGTGGTGTCCTGCCATCAGAAAAATTTCATCAACCTAAATCTAATAGATTTGAAGAGCAGTGGTCCGGTCATGATTTTCAGGGAGATGTTAATTCATCACGACTTCAAAGTGAATTTTCCAAGGCTGGTGGTTTCAATGGGCCTACTAATATCCGCCTTCCGGAAGAAGATAACTTGATGGCAGTTGGTGATCCTCTCCAAAATTTTTTATCTGCTAGCAATTCAGCTAAAACTGAGTTGTGCCAAGACATTCCAGTTGACATTGCTGGAAAACTGGCAGCTTTGGGTCCTGCATTTAGAGATCAACGTCCTGCTGTGGGAAATCAAGAAGGTTTAGCATATCCTCGTGATCCTTATGATGTGAGGGAACCGGGTATTCCCTATCAAAATCTCAATGTCCATAGATCCTCTCCACAGCTCCACCCCTCTCAGTTGAATCACATGGGTCCAATGTTCAACCAATTGGATTCTCATCTTCCTCATATGAGTTCTTATATGAAACTGATGGCTCCAGAGCGCATGGTTCATCATGACTCTCCTCCAAATCATCAAGTTCCAGGAAACATGCTTCGTCCTCCTTTCCATCAGCCAAGTTGTGGGCTAACTGGGTTCGACCCTCCTGCTCATCATTCTATATTACAACCAATGCATATGTCAGGTAATCTTCCTCCACCTCACCTGTTACGAGGATTCCCACGGTGTGCCTCTCCACCAGTTCATCCGAGCAATCCATTATCTGGTTTCATGCCAGAACCAGACCCAATACAGGGCTTCCCATTTAGTGTTCACCAGCAGCATTTCGGTGGACCTGGAATGTCAATGGCAGGTAAAACATCTACCACTATGCTTTTCTTTTGTATGTTATTGTAGTTAAATGCAAAATACTTTCAGACCCTCGAGTTATTTGGCTGATTGTACACTATTGACGCTTTTCCAATGAGCAAGTTTGATGAAAATTGATGCCTAATAAAATTTAATGTAAATAATTAATATGCATATCTAAGTGTGTTGAAGACAATCTTAAACACCCTCTGTTAGGTTCCACTTTGTTTTTCGTGTCTTGCACAATTATATATATTTAGGACAATCTCCACATAGGATGATTTGACCAAAATATCATCACTCTTTTACTAAAGGACAAAATAAATACAAGGATTATTTAGGTCATTTCTTCGTGGATTCATCTCTCCACACTGCAAGAAATGCAAGGTTATGAAGAAATGACCCGAGTATTCCTGTACTTATGTCTTACAATGGAAAAATGAAGGCTTTTTAGTCAAATCACCCTTTTGTAACCTAAAATCGCATGGATTATGAGCAGCAGCGCATCATTAGTCATTTGAACTATTTAGTACATTTCATGTGGAAAATACCTAACTTAATCTTTTCCAGAGTATGTGTTAAATTCTTTGTTCTGCAACTATTTCAAAGGTTACACAACTCAATTTTGTTTTTTCTTCATATTTAGTCTCCTGTTCTATTTTCAGCCGCTGACTTTCGTTTTGACTATTTGATTTAGCTCCTGATGTTGCTGGTGGAAGAAATCCCCCGGAGGCACTGCAGAGGCTTTTCGAGATGGAACTCAGGCCGAATTCAAAGCGGATCCACCCCCCGTTTTCTGGTGGTGGACATAGCCAGGGAATGTTGGACTTGGGTTTTGGGTATAGATAGTGTATTGTTATCGTTAATGTATATACTAAATTGTATTCATTTACTGTCGTGCGGATCTGCAACTCTTGCAATTTTAGAATCAGGTGGGTTTGCTGAATTCCTTTGATCTATCCTTTCTTTGGAATGAATATATTTTTTCTTTGGTTAAATTACTTTGCCAATTCTTATAGTTTTATGGTTCTTATAATTTAAAATTTTATAATTAGGTTTATTAATTTTAAGAACTTTTAATTTATTTTTTATTGATAAATTTTTGTTAGTGTTTTAGCTTTGTTGCTTTGACTAATTATATATCATCCTAATATTCTAAATATGTATTGTATAACTCAATTTACTAAACCCATTTAATATAGCATCACATGCCTCGCAACTATGTGATTTTCCTTGTATCATGTACTATTCTTTTTTTTTTTTTCGAATTATGTATATTTTAATATATAATTGGTTATTTTGGAAAAATTTAACAATATATCATAGTTCACAAAACTGAACCAAATAGGCTAGTTTAATCGCAAAATTGATAAAAAAATTAGCTAAATTAATTATTGAATATTTTATCCTTAAAATTCTTTTTTATAAAATAATATAGTTTATTATGGATAAATTTAAAAAATTAAAAATAAAAGACAATAGAAAAAAAAAAAAGGGGTTGAGACAGAGATTTAAATAAAAGATAATATAAGAGAAATAAAAAAATATATGTTTGACTATTTGACTATTTTCGATACTTATTCTCTTATGTTGTATCTCCTAACAACATTTTTATCAAATATTAAGGTGTTTAACCAAAAGTACTCTTTTCTCTTCCTTTTTTATTTTTTGTTTTAATAATAAATGAAATCTTAATATAATTTAAAATTTTTAAAATTTTAATATTAAATACTATTAAATTTTAATCATAGGTAGTTTTTACTTTTCAATTAAAAAATAACTTCTCAAATATTATTAAAATTCAAAATTTATTAGGATTTATTTGTTATGTTAGAATTTTAGTATATAAAATTTTTAAAAATATATTTAATTATTACTAGTTCAATTACAATTTACCCGTTAGATAAGTAGATTGTGAACTACTTATTTTCACTTATTCAATAACTATTTTAATTTTAAAAAAATTACAATTTACTAATAGAAATTAAATTATAAATTTTTAGAACTATAAGGATCCAATCAAGAAACACTAAATTTATAGAGATCAAATTAAAAATAAGGTCAAATTATAGGACTAAGTAATTTAACCTTGTTTTAATTTTAGTTTAATTGCAATAGGCGCAATTTTGCCCCAAAAAAAACCAATATCAAACATGCATAACTTGATGTTGTAGGTTTTATTTTTCTTAAGGCAATAACTGAAATTGGTTTATGACATCTGCTTTGTAGAATCTACCTCTGGACATAGGGCATTGGAAGCTCCTAAAAGGGATTAATACAAGGGGGAAGTTTAGGTTAAGTTTCATATATATTTATTATCAAATCTTTTAATAAAAATATAATGTGTAAATACTCTTTTAAAAGACTTAATTATGATATGTTGAATTATAAAATTTTTTTTTTATAAAATTTATATATATTTGATGTTATTAATAAATTTTTTTTCTTAATTCAACTAATAAGAAAAGATAGAGCATGTTTGATTATGTTCTTAGTTTCATGTTCTCAAATAATTTTTTAAAACAAAAAACAAAAAATGGTGTTTGATGAGTTTATTCTAAAAAAAAAATTAGAAACCAAAATAAAATAAAATAAACAAATTTATTCAAAAATTTTGATCAACAAAAAGTTAAAAAAAAAAAAAGGATTGATTCAATACTATCCATGGCCACTCCCACCTCCACCTCACCCGATTCATTAATCCAAAAACAACGTTCTTCAGTTGCCTATCTAAATGATCAACCGATACTTTAATTCTTGAATTCTTCCAAACACCCCCACACAACTCCCTATTAGCTTCTTCACTACTAATCACAGTTCTAGCCACTTAAATTAAGGTTGTTCATAGGTAGGTTCCGGTTGAATATTTAGTAAATTCGATGCCTGACCCGATTAAGATATCGGATTTATTTTTATGCCTTTGGCCTCGCCCATCCCAGCTAGAACAAACCTAGTTTTATGTTTAGTTAGGGCTAATTAAGATTAAGATTGCTCAGATCATTTTTTTTCTTTATAAACTGACATTTGTAATACAAAAATATATTGTTATAGACTCATAAGCATATATTTCAAAAAAATAGACTTTTAGAACCCTCATATTTTTATTAATAATTAAAAAATAACCTGATGTTATCAAGTAAATAAGTTATACTTACATAATTAGTTTTAAGTAAACGTGTATTTTTATTATTCAACAAAAGAAATATTAGTAAACATGCACATCAATAATAAAAATAATTAAGAAGTAGGGAAGATTTTGATAGATAATGAAAACTATAATATGTAAAGAGAATTAGATGAAATAAAAATAAAAAAATATATAAAATAGCAAAATATTGATAACTAAAAAAAAAATTATTAAGATAGATTAATTAGAATATATCTTCGTTCATGACCTGACCCAATCTGATATAATTTTATTTAAAATTATACTAATTCATATTTTAACCTGACCTGACCCGACTTGATTAAATCGGGTTAAGGCAAACCCTAAAGTCTAACAAATCAATGAACATCTCTAACTCAAATCAATCAATCAATGAAAATCCCAGAGTCCCAAATTTTTCCTTCAATGAAGAAAATCCTGCAAAATCAGGACCTTCTTTGAATGACGCAACTGACCCTCCTCAATAGTTCTTTGATGACCCTAGTAACAAAAAATCTCAAGTTTCTGCCACTGTCAAATCTGCTCAATTTCATACAAATCACATTTCACACATCTAAAAGTATCTAAAATTACAGTCTTGAATGCACTAAGCCGGTATAAAAGATAGGAAAGAATGGAGAAGCTTCAAATAGACTCATTATCTCTCTTTAATAACTTCATTTTTATGAAGAACAATTTAAAATGCACCAAGCTGCTGTGAAACATGCCCACAAAATTGCTTAACGAGAAGATTTCTTGTGTGTGTGTGTGTGTATATTAGAGAGAGAGAGAGAGAGGGAGGCGGAGAGAGAGAGAGAAGCTCAAGAACCACTCATGACTATAATATCAAAATCGTGCATGGAAACTAGGTATAAAAGCACTGTCTTATTAGTTCATATACAACACACGAGCACTCCTAAAACCCACCTGGCATACTAAAATTCTGGAGTAAGCTTAACAGTGTAACACATACAAGCTCACTCCACAGACTCCTATACAGTATAGCCTGAGTAGCCAGAACATCAGAGGACAACCATGTTCATCAGCTATACAGAATGCCCTACAGAGAACAGTAGTCAAACTGTTCCTAGAACAAACATAAACTCACTTCAAATCTATAGGTAATGTATGTATATATACACACGCAAGCATCTAAAACCTACATCTATTGTCAGCAAAAGCGGTTGTCCGATCCCTTCCCCTTTTGCTCTTAAACCCAAAATTGTAGGGAAGAGGGAATGCTATTGCACTTGGGGAAAATATCTGACATCTCTGGTCAGAAGAAACCACTGGTGATACATCCCCTAAGCAGACAGAACAGCACTTTCGGAGTTGTTGGTCAGGGGATCGCTGCACGGGCTACTAGTCTTCACCTTCCCAGAGTCAACATCATATGATGAAAGCAACCTCCTCTGCATAAATGTCAGAAGTTGTTTAGAAATTGAATCACTTAATAGACTAGGATGCACTACTTTGAGTGGGAAGTGCGAATTGGCGAAAAAAAGTGACTTTAACTTGCTGGATCAGATAAAAAAATGCAAACTTCAGATATGTGGATCAGAAAGATCCTGTTTGTTACTGAAATCTTCTTTAAAAAAATGATGTATTGACAATGCTAAAAACTGTAGGATCAGCAAGAATGTTGAATCAATATAAGAGAACAAATTACTGCAAAGAGTATCAAAAATTAGAAATCAAATGATATATCATAAGTTCATTAACGTAGAAAGAGTTCAATTTGTCATCATCCACACCATTCAATGTAAGAGTGATGTAAGAGCCAAAATTCTAAATTCCCAGAACAAAGCCTCATCCTCCAAGTTACCAGTATAAATAATATACATACATATATATATATATATATATATATAAAATAAATGTCTCTATCATGAGTTTGGTTTTCATAAAAATTTGAACATTCAAATTTTAAAACTTAATAGGAAACCTTAGTAAACGGGTAGTCATTTGAATATTTAAAACCCCTCATTTGTCTTCTTACTTTTGAAATAAAGACAAAATAAAATTAAAAAATTTCGGGGATTGAGACACCCAGGTACATAATGAGACACTAATCTACTATTAGCATCTATAGATACACACATATAATTATTTGGTGAAATAGTACCATCTATTGGGAACAAAACTTACAGTATCCTTAAACCTAGGACTCATTAAATTGATGGAGAGGTTTCTCATCAACAACAATACCTGCAGAAAAAGCACCATGTAAATTCCTCAGGCAGCCAGGTTATTAAGTTTGTGCGAATTATAAATATTCGACTCCCCTTCAAACATAATCTAATAGTTTATAAACCTTGGACTCCCACCCGCTTAATAAAAGAAAAAAGAAGAATGGCATGAAATTACTTACTGTCTCCACATTTATCGGGTCCATCTGTTTTAGTCTCTGTACGTGACCAGTTGCATTTGGATCAAACACACTACCAATGAACCTGTAGATTTGTGCAAAATCTGGCATTACTGCATTGGGCAGAAGATACAAAGGTTGTGAGCATACTAATAAACCAGATCATTAACAATGACAACAATGATAACATCAAGCATCTTGCACACCAGAGCATTATGGACCTAATGCTAGTAAGAAACATATGATGCAGATAGCAACAGAATCTAGAAGGTATAAGCTTAAGAATCTAAAGATCTCTCTAGTTTGGATTAAATTTTGATAGGGTATATATTAGAAGAGCTGAGTGTTAGCTAATTCTAGCTCGGTTCATTTAATAGACAAGCTAAACAAGCTAAAGCTTAAAAGATGATCAAGCCCCGCTTGTTTAGACTTGTTTAAATGAGTCAAGCCAGAGATTAAACAAATTCAGTTATATTTTTAACATTTATACACTTTTGGTACATTATATTTATTATATTATTAATTCTCATTAAATATATTATATAATTATTTTATTTTATTTCTTTTTCTATTCTTGATATGCCATTCATGAACTGAATAAGCCTAGTATAATGCTCAAGATCTTTAATTTAACTAATGAGATGAATCAAGCTAAAGCAACTAGTGGATAGCTAGGTTCGTTTATAGTATTAAAATTTGATATTGAGGATTATAAAACTTACTATATCCTAATATTAAAGGTTTATTAGCTTACTAAGTATTACTAAATTATATATTTACACTTTTCCTGCAAATCCAAATGCAACCTAGGGGTATAAATGCATCCCATTCTATTCTAACACAATTTTAAAATTCCAAGCATAGACTATGGATTAATAGGGGCTTTAGATATAAGGAAAAATTTTCCCCATATTCTATATGCCACTCTAACAGCTAGATCAATAAAAGGTATTAATAAATGACATGGTTAAATGGAAATATAAACTTAAATTTCTCAAAGTTTGTCATAGACCTAATTATCAAATTTGTGAGTGTCACTATGCCAAATTCAAGCCAAAGCATTCTCAAATCGGAGACAAAGAAGTAGACTAACCTGTTATTGGCTTGCCCTGGCCCACTTGATCTATACTTTTACTATTTGGCCAAGCCCTGGGAGTGCTCTCGTTACTACTGCTATAGCAACAATTACAAGGAACAGCTTGTCCAGCCACTCCCATGTCATCTGATAAATAAACACCTTACTGAGTTAAAAGGAACTCCAGTATATCTACATTCACCATAGAATAATAGGAAAGAATAAAAAATTAAAAATTAAAAATTAAAAAAAAATTATTATCAAGTTAAGGACAAACAAAACCTTTAGCCGCCTGTGGCATGCTGACAGGTGGCATAGCATTATAATTCCAAGATGACAAAGGCACACTGGTAACTGGTGTTCCAAGCACAGATGAAGAGTCTGGCCTATAAATGTATGCAGGTTCAGCGAAAGCAGATGAAGATTGCAATGGCCCACTAACTTGGGATACCGATGGAGCTAATAAATAGCAAAAGAAAAAACAAGAGTTATTCCAAAAGTGATGCATTAGCCTAAAAATAGAGTTATACATGAACGGTGTTTAACTATGCTAACCATTTTTAGGGGCCTTTTGTGGGTAAGGGTGAGCAGCTTTTCTCTTCGGCCGGGGAGGAGGTACATGTTCACTAGTTCCATTCCTCTGAACTTTTAGAAAATACTTCTGCGCATGACTTCTTATCTGCCAAAAAGAGAAAGAGGAGCAAATATTGAATTCTTAAAGTTTTTCCTTTGAAAGATGAAGGAGAAGTACTCAGAGGACCATGTAACAAATATTAAAAAACAATTAATCATTAGTAAACAGATGGATATCCCAGAGGTTCTTCTCTCTCTCTCTCTCTCTCTCTCACACACACACACACACACACACACAAAATATAAAATCACTCATTTGCGTTGTCCATCCCAAATATTAATAATAGGAAATCATTATATAACCCAAACATTGAGTATTGAATTCAATTTTTAAAATTCATGTGAAATAACCAATAAATGTTCTATTTTCATTTTTCAAAGTTCTAAAGAAACCAAAGCATTAATTACCTGGATAACCGTTTTTGACCCGACAAATGCTTCAATCTTCTTCCAGTCACGATCGAATCTGATATCAGTCAGGAGAAACAAACAAACATAAGCAATCAAGCAAAATAAACAAGTATATAAGATGCAATCATTCTCCTAGGAGTCAAAAGTTTGGTGCAGCCAATCAAAAGAAAAACCTTTTTTTTTTTTATTTTGGAGGATTACACAGAAAGGAAGACACTGAACAGACTAACTGATGTCTATGACTATGTTAGCTCATAAAATAGCATAATACCATGAGATAATGGATTTTGTAACCATATAGGCTCTAAACAGATTCCTCAACCCCATCTATGTTTTATGCTTCTCATCCATTATTTCAGTTACTTAAAATAGCTGACAATTACGGGGAATGCTTACAAGTACTTCTTGTGACTAACTTAACCCCATACTGGAAGTTAAACCTTTCATTGTTCAACCTGCCAGAGTTAACCTAAACCAAAAATGAAGCTAATCTTACACTTCTTTGAATTATAATGAGAAGCAGAGATATAGAGTAGAAGCCTCCCCTCCCCTAGAAGTGTTACTTTTTGTACTCTCAGCCCAATTACAAATCAAAGTTCAAGGCTTTAGAATATAAATTATAATCCCAATACCCAAACCATACTAGAAAAAGAATGAAGGAAAACAAGTAACGAATATGGATGACCTAAACTTAAAAACGAATCTACAGCATAAGCTATAAGAATTTTGCAGTAACCTATTCTTTACTTGACTGATTTTAAACCTAATCCTAAGCAATGAATTGCATCTGATCGTTGAGAAAACTCAATAAACGAGGAAAAAAAAAATGTTGTCACCAATCCTAATCCTCAAAATTCAATATTCAAATTTAATAAAACCCAAAAAAAGCTACCAATTAGCACTTGATTCATGAGACTACACTAACAATTTAGTCCCCTTTTTAAACCTATATATTCCGATATTCTTGGCCACTTCACAAAGAGACTATTTTTAGGAACTAACTCATTCTCCTACTAAAATTAAATAGGTTCTAACAATTTACGGACTAAACTGTCAGTTTCCTCTAATTCATTACAAGAGAGAAGGAAAAAAAGAAGAAGGAAATTTTCAATAGCATGAACAGATAAAACAAGGGCTAAAAAAAATAACACTCACAATTGGAGAGCTTCGAGAAACTTGTCGTGCTCCTGCTCCGACCAGTTCTCTCTGGACTTGGTAATCGTATACGGTTTTCGGATCTTCTTAGTCGGATCATCGGCATACAACGCCGTATTGGCTGTGGCAGTAGCTGCCGTCGGGGGTGGCAGAGGGTTATTGAGACCGGGAAGGCCCATATTCATGGGATCGAAGCAGTAAAAACCTTGAGCTGGATTTGGGTTCACAGACACCATAAGACAATAAATTTAGTATAAACAAACAAAGAAAGCCACGAACCCTTTTGTGTTTGTGTTTCTTCCAACAACCTCTGTTCGTGTTTTTTCGTTGCTTCTTCTTCTTTCTGCTGTGGTCACTTCGTCCCTCAACTGCGAACAGTTAACTCCTGGCAGGAATCTTCAGTTCAAATCCATGAGCTAAAACCGACCATCCATTTCGTATATATATAAGGTGTGAGGTGAAAGGACGATATTGCCCTCGAATCTCAATTTGGCGTACACGTGGCAATGGTTTTTTTTGGGGGTTCTTTTATGTTGTAACCTTTTAGCACACTAACAAAATCCCAAGTATTTTACTCCACCGTTGGGTTTTGGATCATTCAGAGATAGTATTTGTGTAGGATTTAAAGGCTTACTTTTATGGATAGTTAAATAACGTTAAGAATGAAAATCTCAATTTCATCATTCCAGCGTTTATTTTATTTTAGACATTATTTCATTTATTATTATTACTATTACTATTATGGTCGTGTCATTTTAGTGTCTAGAAATTCAAATGGGAAGCATTGCAAAAATAAAACAAATTATATAAAATTTTTTTTAGGTTTTATTGAAATCATATAAATTTTTTTATTTTTAAAATATATACAAACATCTCTTAAAATGATAAATTACTTTATATTTTAGTCAAATTTAAAATTTTTTTATCAAAATACCATTTATTTAAAATTTATTTAGTTTAAAACATACATATATATTTAGGTTAATAAAAGATATTTCAATTAAAATTTAAAATTGAACTAGAATATAGAATAATTTTTATTTTAAAAGAAACTTAAAAATAATATATATAATTTTAACAAAATTCAAAAGAGATGTTTATAGTTTATTTAATATTAAAAATTCAAATTTGACTTTCATTCTATTGAAAAGATGGGTTTCCAATTAGTCATTACATAATCCAAGGTGTTTAAAAGAGGAGAACTAGCGTCATGATTGTTTCTTGGAGTAAAACGCAAGAAGAAATGGTAACATTAGATGTAAACTGTAATTGTTTATCCAAAATATGCTGATTCTTCTGTTAATGTTAACTCTATCAAAAGAGTTAATTTACACATAATTTTATGCAACAATTTGATCATTACCATTTAAAAATTTTATTATATCTAAGTTATTTCTCTTATTTTATATGCATTGTTATGAATAAATAAATAAAATGAGAGGCAAAAGAGTTGATCTATGCCAATTTATAATTTGAAAAGAACTTAGTCTATGTTACAATAGTGATTCTTAATGAACTCATCATTATTAGTTATAATAAATTATATAATTCTTCTGTATATGTCGTTAAAATTATATATATATTTTTATTTTCAAAAAATATTTAATTTTTTTAAAAAATAAATATTATTTTATATTTTAATTTAATTTAAAATTTTTATCTAAAATATCTTCCATTTTAAATGGAAGATATTTTAGTTAAACATTTTAAAATTAAAAATATAAAATAATTTTTATTTTAAAAGAAATTTATATAATTTTAATAAAATTTTAAAAAAAATCTGTATAATTTATTCTATTAGTTAATCATATCCCATTAAAAAAGAATAAATTGGATGAACGAGTGGAAGGTTTGGTTGGCATAGAAGGTTAGGAAGTCTAAAAGATGTAAGAAATAATATCGAGGTAGGAGGGAGCACAGGCAAGGGTTGAAAGACGGAAAAGTAATAAGCTAACATCACAATGACGAAAAAGCAACCAAAGAAAGATTATTTACGGAAAGGTAATAAAGAGGTGAATTCGGTTATACAGTATCCGAATTTAAACTATGAAATTCGGAATGATGATAACCGAATTTGGTGAAATAATTTTTTAAAATAAATGGGAACAATTTGAATTTCTTTTACGTTATTTTTTGTGTGTTGTTAATTAAAAAAATTGGATTAAAAATAAGTAAATGAAAAAAAATACTTATTAATTTAAGTAATCTGAGTTATTAAAATATTAATAAATATAATAATTATTATATAAAATTGAAGAAGCAATATATGTATAAATAAATTATTTTGATTTAATTAAAAATTTAAGAAGTAATATCGAAAGTTTTAAATATTAAAAAAGAATTAAAAAATAAAATATTGATTAAAGAATAATAAATATTTGAAGTTAAATGGGGTGATAATGCAATTTTCAATTCAAATTTCATGTAATGTGAAAAGATGTTAATGGAAAAGTAATAAATTAATATGGGAATGTCAGAAAAGCAATAAGAGAATGATTAAATACAAAGGAATAATAAATATTGAAATGTAGACACTGTGTATCCGAATTTGGCAGTAGATAAACTCAATTTCGAAAGTATGATTTTGGATGCTATGCATCTGAATTTCAAGTAAAAAAAAAAAGATTTTTTTTAAAATTTCATAGAATTTGAAAACGTGGCTTTCGAATTGTATTTTATTAAATTTTTTTTAAAATTTAATAAAATGTTGGATTGGTACACACTGAATTTTTATTAAACTTTTTTATTTTGTGAATAAAAAAGATTTGATTAAAAATAAATTAATTAAAGGAAATATTTGTTTAAACAATTTTATTTATTAAGATATTAATAAATATAATAATAATTATATAAAATAAAAACAAATAAATTAGTTTGATTTCATTAAATATCTAAGAAATAACATCGGAAACTTTAAGTATTAAAAAAGAAATAAGAAGTAAAATATTGATTAAAGAGTAATAAATATTTGAAGCTAAATTGGATAATGATGTAATTTTTTTAAATGGGAAAAATTAGTTTGCTTTAATTTTAATTTAATATAATATTTTAATTTAATTTAAATTTAATAATATAAAATATTTGTCTATATTTTTAAATTTATTTTATTTAAATAAGATAAAAGATTAAGCCAAATACCTTTAGAATTACAGTATATTATATTTTATAATTTTATTTCAATAGTTAGTTAAAAAAGATACATATTTATTTAAATAATCTAATCTATTAAAATATTAATAAATATAACAATAATTATATAAAATGAAGGGTGTGAGGTATGTGAAAATAAATTATTTAATGTAAGTAAAAATCAAAAAAGTAATATCAGAAGCTTTAAATAAACAAAAATAAGAAAAAAATAATTAATGAGTAAAAAAATATTTAAAGTTAAATTGAGTTATGCTTGTTTAAGTAAAAAAACAAAAAAAAATTACTTTACTTCCATTCGAATTTAATGTAATATTTTTAATTAAAGTGAATGTGATTATGAAGAATATTGATAAATTTTGTTGAATCCATTTTATTTGAATAAGATAAGAAATTAAGCCAAATTGTTTATTAATATAATCTGAAAAAAAAAATTAAGCCAAATATATTTGCATTTATTCTATTTGAGTAAGATAAAATATTATTTGTTAATATAATTAATAATTTTAGTCTAATTTATTCGAAGGTAATAGAATAACATAATGTATATGTATTATTTGTTAAAAAATATTTGTCTAATAAATTTTTTTGATATTGAATATTTGTTTTTTGTTAAATGGTTTAATTAAAATTTCAATAAAATTTTGATAAAATTTTATCAATTTCCTTTTCAACTTTTAAAATTATTTAATAATTGTTGACATAGGAAAATGTTTTTAAAGAAAATTAATAGTACGCTGGGATTAAATTATATTATTGTAAATATTCTAAATACATTTATAGCAAATGACTTCCGGTGCCACAACGAGGTCTTCTTCTTTCACGTCGTGGTCGTTGTTGCCCTGATTGTTTTAGTTGTTGGTGCTCTTGTACTGTGATATTTGTGTTTAAATCTATGGATGGAGACTGAGCTGGAGGAATCGGTTCATGCGGTGTCATAAATCCTGATTGCGACGATCCTCTAGGCTCAAAGGAGTAACTAGTATACATAGCATTAAACGCAGATGTATCAAAAAGAATCTGCTCGAATGATCCGAAAGAGGGAGACAACTGCTGAGGAGTGTTAGAGGAAGGCGAAGGTGATGGCTGCATGCATGAAGAGGGCCCAATTCCACCAACATCATCAAACTGGTCAGGTGGCACTGAATAAGAAGGACCAGGACCAGGTATACTAATATGTTCTTGAATTGGGGCTGGAATGTATGAAGACATACTGGGAATATCTCGCTGAACTGGACCTTGTTGTTGCTGGCTATTTTCTTCAGTAGTGGGCTGTTGGGTCGATAGGTAACCTTGACATCTTTTTCCTGGACGACCAGCAGGAATATAAGGTCTAGGAAGATCAGGCGCCTGGTCAGCTGGCTGAGAAAATAGTGACAATCGCTGCTCACCAAGAGCACGTAGTATATTGCTAGAGTCTCGACCAACAATATCACAAAAATTGGCAGGTAAAGGATCCTGTAAGTGCAGCCTATAAAGTCCCTCTGCTAAATCAGCCTAACGAAACAAAAGTGATAAGTTAGATATTAACATGCAAGAAGATAAGAAAACAACAATGATAAAGTTAATGAGTAAGAAAACATTGTACCGCATATCCAGTAGCAGCACTCGACCTCTGGATCCATCGACGCGTGCGTTGCCAATACCACCGCATGTACTCAGACGTCCGATCAAATGGCTCTTCAGTTACAGGAGACTGAGTTATCGTATCTCGCCATCCATACCATTGTTGGATGAAAGTACTATGCTCAGACACCCAATTGGTCTGAGTTCTGCCCCGAAGTTGTAAATTATGGAGGGAGTCTAACTTGACTGGTTCTTGAGGAATAGGTTGATGACGACCAAATTGTCGTAAAACACGATTTGGATGGTGCCACTCTATGATCCAGAAGCATATGAGTGGCATAGATGCTATCCAAATGTCTGGAGAATTCAAACAGTACTCTGGAATTAATTCTTGCACTGCCTGTGGCTGGTATGGACGCCATATAATCTGAGAAAAATATTAGATAAAGTAGTAAATAAATATCAAATAGGTAATTAAAAAAAATTATGCAAATCGAAGACCAAAAATCCAATACACACCTCATCATCTCTCATAGCATCTAGTAAAGCTCTATATAATCGCAAAGCTCTGACACTCGGGCGTGGAGGGCGTCCAACATTTTTCCATCTGTTACAATGAATAAATATTTTAGTAAAATAATAGGTAATTACTAAAGTATTCCTCAAAGAACAAATAGAATAATTCAAACCTGAAACCAAGAGGTGGGAGTACAGGGTATTCCTCAATGCGAGGGTCAGGGAAAGGTGGTATCTCAGGCGCAAGCATAGGAAATCGATCCCATGCCCACAAATGTAGCAACGTTAAGCATCCAGCAATGCCACAATCACCTTTATAGGTTGCATTACACAGCTCCCGATAGAGATAAGCTAACAGTGCAGATCCCCAACTGCAACGGCCAGTTTGCTCAAAGTCATCCAACAAGGGTAGATACATCAAGTAAACTCTATAGCTAGATCTATCTGGCATTAACCACCCCCCAATCATACGAAGAATGTAAGCACGAGTGAACTGGCGGACCGTCTCATCATCTGCATCTTCTGGTAGATGTGCAAAGTTCTGTGCCAACCAAGCGATAGAAAGTCGTTGTCCATCGATCTGATCAGCTGGTGGTGTGGTTCCTAAAAGCCATTGGCATACCTCTGACCAATTGAAACTTGTCACACCCACGACTGGGTCCCCCTCAACTGGCAGGCCCAACTGCACTGCTACGTCCTCGAGAGTAATCGTACACTCTCCTCGAGTGGTATGAAATGTATGCGTCTCAGGTCGCCACCTTTCTACTAATGCACTCACGAGTGAGGTATCATATTCAAATTGTCCAATTCGTGCAACACCATAAAAACCAGACTGCCTCAAATACTCAACAATTGCTAAGGGTGGATCACCTAAACGATCGTCATGTAGAACTCGACGAGGGCGAAGTATTCGATCATCCTACAAATAGGAATAAATTATATATCAGAATAATTAAATGGAATAGAATATAACAATTAATATTTCATTCTACCTTGCCATCCCAAATAGCCTGCGATATATGTCGCTCCTGTAGGTATAGAAGTGAAGCGTCCTCTGGGCCTGGATGAATAGGCTGGTCATCTCCAGCCATAACACCTATAGGACAAAAAAATATAAGAAATTTATATGCATCTAATATAAACGTAAATAGTTAAAGCAAAATAACATATCATATAAACGGCAACGTTCTAATATGTCATACAATGTTTTTTTTTTAACTTATACATACAGAAAATAAGTAATATAACATATTTGTAAACAATTACAATATTTTTATCCACTAATGAGGGGCAGAATGGCGGTGTGAGCAGGAGGAACGATTATGACCGGTTTGTCTGCACAAGCTACACCTACTTGATTGTGTCGAGGTCCTAAAATCCATTTCATTTCTATAACGCGTTGAACGAGGTCGACCTCGCTCACGAAGCATTGACTGATCAGGGATTAACTTTGGACCATCTGGTTGTGGCCAATTTTCTTGCCCTCCAATAGGGTGAAACATGGTACTGTATGTATTTTGCATTGTATCTAGTCGAAATACAGGGTCTACAAACTGAAATGGCTCAAGAGCTTGCGATCCACATGCTGCTAAAGCATGTTGGCATGGGTACTTCTCCACTTGGAATTCACCACAATCACAAGTTCGTTCAGTCAAATTCACCTTACAGCAACGACTGTATTGGCGGTTCATTTGATCATACGGCTCTTCAACTTCAAACAATGCAGCTTCTCGATTGAACATCCGCACAACGCATGAATGAGATCGCTGCACATTTACTGCTATTCTCTTTATCAAGGTTTGTGAGTAAACTTGACCTGCATTAAGTTGAGCATTTATCTGTTGGGCACGCTGCACAAAATATTGATTAACCCGATAATATGTAGCCTTTGCTATTCCCGAAATGGGTAAGGACCTGACCCCTTTCAAAACACCATTCATGCACTCTGCTAAATTCGTAGTCATGTGGCCATATCGTCGACCTTCAACATCATATGCACGGGTCCATTGCTCCTTGGGAATAGCTGTAATCCACCTACCTGCCTCCTCGTTTATTGCTACTATCTCATCTAGTTTCTCATCAACATAACGGCGCTCATATGCATAACCTGTGTGACATGGTTGATAATTTTACTATTACTTTCAAATCAACTAAAAAAATAAGAATTATGTAAAAGGGAGAGACATACCAATATTCTTTAACTTTTGCTTTAAATCTGATGACTTATAGTGAGTATGGAAGTTACTTGCCACGTGACGAAGACAAAAAACATGATAACCATACGGTGGCTGCCAACCAGTTCGCTGCTCACCAATAGCTGACAGAATGGACGGATGTCTATCTGATATTAAACAAATACCTCGTCGTCCAGGTACCACTCGCCTGCGTAGATTACTTAAGAACCATGTTCACGCTGATTGTGTCTCTCCTTCCACAATAGCAAAGGCGAGGGGAACAATATGTCGGTCACCATCTTGTGACATTGCCATCAACAGTGTCCCCTTATATTTGCCATACAGAAATGTTCCATCGATTTGGATCATCGGCTTTAGATGTTCAAATGCGTGTATACAAGGCTTGAATGCCCAAAATACGCGTTTAAACACAGAAATTGGCTCACTACTAGAGGTACTATGGGGAGATTGTTTTGTCACAAACTCAACATATGAGCCAGGCATGAAATGCTGTATTGCAGCCATCCACCTAGGCAATGCCGTATACGAGCTCTCCCAGTTACCAAAAGCAACAGCTGCAGCTTTATGCTTTGCTCTCCATGCCTTTCTATAAGATATAGTGTATCCGAACAAACTTCTCATTCGCTCAATTATTTGGTTTATTGGAACATCAGGTGTTGTTGTTACCATTGCAACGATGCATGATGAGATAACATCAGAGTCCAATTTCGGATGATCTTGCGATATTGTGGCAGACAAACATGTATGTGGACCCCCATATCTTGTTATTTGCCAAAATGATCCCTTTCCACGACCCTTTTTACATGCTCGTACCCTCCATCTACAACTTTTGCCATAATGCACACACCGACATTCTTCATACCTTTTGCTCGTCAAATACTTCTTAAAAGTATGATGTGCCCTCACAGAATACAATTTCACTGCAAGACGCAACGCCTTCTGATTCGGATACTGTGCTCCTACATATAACTCTTGATTATTCATTTGTACCTCATTTCTTCCCTCCTCGAACTCATCACCCTGTGCTAAAGCCAAATTAACTTGTTGGAAGAATACAGCAGCAGGGTCAACAAACTGGGATACTGGTTCTACATCAAAGGCATCATCATCATCACCCTCATGCTCACTATCATATGCATCATCATCGTCATCACCAGTTTCATTATCATCGTCTTCTTCATTATTGTCATAATCAGGATCCAGTTCTGCGTCATACTCATCTTCATTTTCAAAGTCTTCTAATACATTTTCTTCTGATCCAGGGGAAGAATGAGGATCATTATAGCCAATCATTTGATGAGAGGAACTCGGTAGGGAGCTTCCCTCTATTGGCGTCATTTCATATTGTTGAGTAAATCTAGGCAGATGATACAATGGATCATGTGAAAGAAACACATCATTGGTTGGATTTGCCTGGTATTCAATACTCAATTGTTGGTTAGTATCTGAGACATTCACATACACCTCAACCGCATTCAACTGTGATGGGAAGCGTGAGTGTGATTGCCACATCCTCTTCACATCATTGTCATCTTCAAGTATAGTTGCTTGGTACCATGTTGGATTTATTGTTGTTGGAAGTCTATATATCAAATCAGATATAACATGGGTATGGGGAAGTCGTAACTTTTGACCAATTGCTTGCTTTAATTCTTCCAAAGTACTGTCAGTGCTCACTGTTATGTATCTTGACATTGCACATTGAAATGTTGTACCCTGAGTACTTTCATAAATTCTGCCGTTTGCATAAATGCAAACAATTTCATTCCTCCTAGCCATTTTTTTCTCCAAATATCCTAATCACAGACATGTTCCAGATAATTACTTTAATCATTTCTTACATTCATAATAGTTACTTTCTTACTTTAAGTAAACAAAATTAACTTCAATTATTTTTTAATTATTTAAATATTTTTTTCTCTATTTTCTCCACCCACCCTTAACTACATTTCTTCACTAACTATATCATTTTCACCTTATTTATTATAAATACAAAAACTTTTAAACTTATTTTTCTAGTACCAAATAGTTTTGTTGTTTCCAATATTTCTCAAACAAAAAAATGTCTCTCATTGCCCTTATCTTATTTTAAATAATGTCTATAACATATTTTAAAACTTTTTCCTAACATATTTTAGAAAAATACTATAATTATTACATAGTTCATCCTTTTTTCTACATTTCTATTTACTTCTTTCATTATAAATTTATTTTTTTTAATTGCAAATAAAGAAGGCCAAAGTTTTCTTCATTCTTTACAATTACCAACAATTAAATTAACTTCATAATTTTTTTATTTTGTATTTTTTCTCATTTTTCATACTCCTCTATTTCAATTTTTTTAAAAGCATTTTTTTCTCAAATTCCTTATTTTAACTATTTTTTACACTTTTTCCCTCCTTTCTTTTTTCTCATTTTTTCCATTATTGCCTTATTTTACCAATTTCTAATACATTCATCTTACTTGTTTTTTCCTTCTCACTTATTACCTTAATTATTTCACTAATTATATTTGTTTTATCCTTCTCTTATTTTAGCCATTCCTTTTTCTTCATTATTCCCTTTTTCTTTTATTTCAGTTACTTTAAACTAATTCCCTTTTGTTATCTCTAATATTCCTCAAGCATTCTTTTATTTTTTTCTAAATTCATAAATTCTATTTCTTATTTCTTTCATGTCTTAAGCTTTTTCTTTCATTACCCTTATTTTTAAATAACATTTGCAACATTTTTTTTACTTTTTTCTAATATGTTTCTGAAGTATATTTTAATTAATTTTTTCTTTATTATAAACATACATATTTTGTATATATATATATATACATATTTTTTCTTTATTTTCATAACTATCAATTATTTACTTTTCCTTTATACCCTGTGCAATTTGTTTTTTGTTTTTTAACTTTTTTCACATATTATACATTTTTTCCCCCAATTTATTTTATTTTCGTCTACTTTAATCATATTTATCTTTATTAATTATTTTTTTCCTCCATTACAAACATACATATATTGTATATATATATATATATATATATATATATATTTATATAACTATCAATTGTTTGCTTTTCCTTTATGCCATGTACAATTTATTTTTCTTATTTTTATTAACTTTTTTTTTGCATATTATACATTTTTTTCTCGAACCAACCTTTTCTTCTTTTTTACTTCATTAACTATTTTTTCTTTTAAGATTATTTACCCTATTTCACAACAAATTATATTAACCTTTATTTTTATTATACTATACAAATTATATTCACCTCTATTTTTATTGTACTATTTAAATATTACAATTTTTTTATTTTATTTCTATTTTATTTCAACTACAAATTTTTATTCTATTTCTTTTGTTCTTCCTTCATTTATTTTTGCCTCATAATATATTTAAATTAATACAATAAAATTATTTAAATATTAAATATTTTTTATTTTTTATTTTATTTCTATTTTATTTCAACTACAAATTTTGCTTCTATTTCTTTTGTTCTTCTTTCATTTGTTTTTGCCTCATATTATATTTAAACTAATACATTAAATCACTAATACCTACACAAATCCATTAATAACTCCTTTTTCTTCTCAAGTGTATTTTTTAAATATAAACTAAATTTTACATCAACCATATGACAAATATAAAAAATTTATATATATATGATATCAAATAATTCTATCAATATTATTTTTATTTAAATATTTCAAACTATATATCATAATTATAATAAATATTAAAATCAAAAGCAATAAAATATTTTACATACCTAATATAAAATGCAACAAATATTTTCTCCTTTGTAGTCTTTCACATCAAATCTTTAAATTTCACCGGCAACAGATAAAAAGGGAGATAAAAAAATTTTACTGGGAGCTGAAGGAGAAGAGCTGAGGGAGAGCAGCTTCAGAAATGAGAAAAATGTGAGCTGCATCTGCGTTCATAAAACCAGTATATATAGGAGGGGTAAAATTTTTTTTTTATCTGATGATTTATCAACAATTTTTTTCGGCCAATCAGATGCGTCTGTAATATTCATCACCCTCTTATATCGCGCCACGTGGCATTTTAACCTGGCTGACTGGTCAAAATAATACCGGTCAGCGTGCGCCTAGCCTGGCTAGGCTAGCCTGCAGCCAGCAGGCCTGAATTCGGAGTCAAAGACTCCGAATTCAACCTGCTACACTAGCCTGGCAGCGTGCCAGGCTAGTAATGAATTCGGAACCAGAGGTTCCGAATTCAATTTGGAATTCGGAGCCACTGGTTCCGAATTCCATTGGAAATTCGGAGCCTGTGGCTCCGAATTTTCAGATTTTATTACCTTTCCGTAAATTTTGTTCTTCCTGTTATCCTTTACGTAATTTTTCTTCATTTTATTTCTTCTCGGACAAAATCTTCCACACAGGCAAGCGATGGTCCAAACGTTAATAGACATGTTGTTGATAACGAAAAATAATATTAAAAAAAGGAAAAGACGATTGATGAAGCGAAATGTGTAAGAAAAGGAGGAGTGTGGGATAAAATTACCATCGAACCCCTACCTTGTAGTTTCCGTACAAAGCTTATTTTAGGCTTGAAACTTGTGGTGTAAAACAGGGAATTGATTATTTCTTAGGACCATTAATAGGAATTAAATTTACATAATTTAACCTTTTGAACTGAGCCGACTTAGTTAATAAAGGGTATACCGTTTATTTCACCAAGAAAAACAGTTCATTATTTTTAATAATTAATCATTGACATTACTTACCTTTATTTAAAGTTATCCCAAGGATGTTGATTTAGTGGTTCTACTAACTAATAGAGTCTTATTAATCAGTGTTTTTGAGGTTTAAGGATATATTAATTAGTTTTATTTTATGTAAATATATATATTATTTTAATAGAACTAGTTATGTTAATTAATGGGGATAATAAAATTATTTTATTTGTACTTTTTAAAGATTAATTATTCTTCAAGAAAGAAGATTTGTATTTTTGGGCTTAGGATTTTAGGATTTAGTTTTTTCCAGTTTTATATTTTTAGCATTTAGGGTTTAAATTTAGGGGGTTAGGATTTTAGGGTTTTAGAATTAATTAAGAGTTTAGAGTTAGGAGTTAGATTTTTAGGACAATTCTAGAATTTGTCTTTTATAGGTTTAAAATTTAGGTTGTAGGGTTAGCGTTTCAAATTTTAAGATCAGGGGTTAGAATTAGAGTCCCTCCACTTTAGGTGTTTTATAGTTTCAGTAGTTTAGGATTTAGATTTTAATGTTAAAATTTAGCTAAGGGGTTTAGAAGTTTAGGACTTGGGTTTTAAAAATCTGGGCTTTATTGTTTTAAGATAACTTAGTCATATTTATAAATGATAACAATGTTAGTTAAATAAAATATTTAATAACTATTAAATAATATGGCAAAATAATTATTTTTAAAAACATTTATTACTTCTTAACCAACGCTGCCTTCAAGATATTGGTTAACAAGACCCTAACTAATATATAATATGTTGTTTGTTTTGTGTTTTGGGTCTTAGCCCCTTCATTTTACCCCAAAATAATAATAATAATAAAGGCTTTTACTAATTAAGGGCATGTTTAGTATTTAAATGAAAGAGAAAATTTTCATTATTTTATTATTTTTTAAAGTAGAGTTATGATAATCATCTTTTATATATGAAATTATATATATATATATATTTTTTGTATGCTAAATGACTCTTCCATCATAGAGTAATAAATAAGTCTTATTTTATGTAAATAATGTTATTTTACTCAAAATAGTTATGTTAATGAACAAAAACAACAAAATTAGTTGGCTTATAGTTTTAAAAGATAAAATTATTGTTTAAATATATTTTTCATTTTCACTATAAAAAGTGTTTTTATTAAATTTTTTTGTTTCTATTAAAATATTGTTAATGAAATTTATCTTTTTTCATTTTTTTTTAATTTCAAATTAAAGGTTTAGATCTTTAAATTCTAAGGTTCTAGGTTTGGAATTTTGAAACCCTAAATCCCAATCATTTTCTGATGGAGATTGCTTGATTCAAAAGAATGGAATGACATGCGTAATTGTGAAGTGTGTGGAATTCAAGAGTAATGGGTGGTTCCAAGGTTGTCTGCAATTATGTAATCCCTTGTCGCTTTGAGTCCCATACTCCTTTTTTTAATTTTTTTCTTCCCTCTCAACCTAGAACTTTTTATGAACTACATTTTTCCTTTGATAAAACAGATAACATAGAATATATAAAAAAATTCTAAAAAATTTAATCTATCGAGCTTTTCAATATATAAACTTGATTTAAAATAGAAAAAAAAGTTGTAAATAATGACTAACTATTCAAATATTTCTTAATAATTTTTTCTCATATTTTCAAAATTTATATATAGAAAAACTAAAGTCACATATCTTTGGCTGGTTGTGTTATTTCTAGTTACTAATTTTCCCCTATTTATTGTATGTTCTATGTGAGAGATTATAAAATGAAGAGTCAAAGTTGACAAACGCCTCTGTGCATTCTGATATCAGTTTCTATTTCTTCTTTTTATCATTTCATTGCTTGAACGTATGTATGTCAAGCACACCCTTGAACTTGACGACTGTCTTAGATGTTGTACAACTCAGTTTGTATGAGAGAATTGTTTTGACACTAGGTTAATTGAAGCACCATCAAAGTCTTCATAGTGTTTAATTAAGTCTTTAGCTATATTTTTTTTATATATATTTTTTCTAATTTAGAGTACTATTAATCAAAGTAAATACAACATATGCTTCATATAGTAACTCAACATGTCATGTATTTACTCAAATTTAAAATTATTTCTAAAGCTTAGGTTTAAAGCCTAATATTTAAAACAAAGGACAATTTAGGATCTTAAATTAAAATTATTTTAAAAAGTCATAGGATAAAAAATTCAAAGTGCATGAAAAAATTATAATTAAGAATTTTAATTTAAAATCTTTAGTTTTAAAATTTTTTTAAATAATTTTAAATTTAAAATTATTAAATATAATATCTTCAACTTCAAATCTTAAAATGTAATTTTTCTTAATTTCTATTAAATATGAGGTGCTTTTTTTTATTACATGTGATAGCAAATTTCAATTTGTCCTTTTTGGCCACATTGTCCTTGAATACCATTATTGTTGAGGTTGACCAGTTTCAAAATTTAATTTATATGAAAATTTTATCAAATTTTAAATTCAAACTCTAAAAATAGATGAACTTTTTTATATACAAAAAAGTGAATGAACTTAAAAAGTCACAAGTCATAGCGATGCAACATATAAATTAAAGCTAAGCTCTGACCTATATGATCCAGTCTGATCATCATTTTCATCTAAAGGAATATTAATTGTTTCTGTAAAATTTCTCTCGCTAAATAATACTTCTACAAACTAGTTAACAAGCAAAATAGATTTAATCTTTTACATAAATATCTGATTTCTAAGTATAAAACTTAAGAATAAATGAATGATGTTGAGTGTATAACTTTGTACATGTTATGTCAAGCACCTACGTAACTAAGAGCATATTTAACAACTTCTCACCCAAAAAAGGAAAAAGCATATTTAACAACAAAAAAGTCAATTAACTAGAAAAGAATATCAAGTGAATACGTAATTAAAAGCATGTCTGCCAAAAGTAAAACAGATTATGCTTTAAACAACTACAACCGCAAATGGTATTAGCCGGACACTCGCAGTACTCATTTCTTAATTATCATTCTTTTGCTAATTTGAATGGATTATGTCTTTGAATTACGTTGGTTGATTTTCTTTTCCCCTTGATCACCGCCCTTGCAACCAACTTTGACAATTGAATAACCCTAGTTCAATTTATCATACCTAAACTTTTTGGACGAAACTGCAACTACATACCATCACATCAGTAATGAGATTCACTCAAACACACACAATCTCTTAAAAAAAAAAAAAAGAGGTTAAATTAGTAATTTAGTCTTTGAACTTCTTCTATAAAATTTTTAATTCATCCCTTAAATTTGAAATGTGTCAAAACTCATCTCTTAAACTCATCAACTACGTATCTATGTTGAAATGGGGTTGATGTGGTTGTTAACTCTGTTAGTTGTTCAAATTCTTAGAAGCCCAAGATTACTTAAACCAATTTGAAAAATAAATTTTATATTAAAGGTTATAGAACAATTAACAAAATCAAAAGTTCTATGTGATGCTATCTTAGTACTTGCTAAAGTCATTTCAGGTAATTAGATTGACAGACTAGATATTTTAAAATATTTATAGGATGAAAAAAAAATTAAAGAGCTATTTTAATGTATTTTAAACTACTAAAATATTGGATTTGCAATTGGATTATTAGGTTATTTATGATAGGTTGACTCATAATCTATACCCAATAAATATTAATTAATATTTTAAATTTGAATTTGAAATAATTCATATCATCAAAATTTTTTAAGAAAAAACTTATGACTATTTTTTTAACATAATAATAATTAATTTTTTGAAATATAGTATGATTATCGTTAAAAAGGAAATTGTCAGAGAGAATAGAAAAGAATTGTGAAACTCTGAATTTCCAACAAAAATTTATTATTTTCTATTGAGTGTTTTCTGTTATGGAAATTATTTAGAATCCAAAATTGTGATTCTATAATTTTGTGTGGGATTAAATTATTGAAATTCACTTCTTTTGCATCAAGAACTTTTTTATTCTATATTTATTGTATTTTGTTCCAACATTGATATCAGAGCATTTGGTCTCATAGTAATTTCTATTCTGGATTAGATGTTAAATTTCATATATGATGATATAGTTTTTTATTTAAAATTGAATATGATTTAGGAAGCTCATAAAAAAAAGAATTTTGGGCTTTAATGGCAAATAATTGTTGACAAATTTTTTTACCATAATTTTTGTACCATAAGATGCTAATATAATGTAAAACTTGTGATAAATTTTAAGGAAATTTCATTGTGAAATCAGAGAAAAAATTCAACATGAATTTTTGATTTTTTGTATGATAAACAGCCAAAATTTGAGGGTCGAGGTTTACTGTACACGATACCTCTTTGAACAAAATTCATATAAAAAAATAGCCTGTATAACAAGCTTTAAAATGCCACTAGTTTCACCAAATATAGATTAAAATCGAATGAGATATGAAGCCATGAAGTGAGCTGAAAAATCATAAAAACCACTATAAAATTTAAAAATTCTGAAGCCCAAAATTGAAAATGAAGTACAAGAACCACTTTTGTGTAAGAGTGAAATCCACCCTTAGCCCAGAATGACTAAACCAATATACCAACAGAAATAAGGAAGTGAGAGAATGTTGATAAAGGGGTTACACTAGCAATACAACAGTGCGTGCCCACACGCACCACACAAGGCACATGTGAGGCATATTTTCTTTATTTTTTTAGATCACAAGCTTCCAAGGGTGTATGGAGGCATGTACAAACCATTTTAGAATGGTTTTTGAACAAAAAATTCCCTAAATTCATGATCTTTATGGTGGAATATATTTTAGATATTTTTGGGCAATTTTTAAAATGTTTTTGGTGAATTTTGACTTATTTTTGGTGTTTTTAAGTGTTTAAAAATTAAATGAAATTATGATAAATCAATTAATTAATTTCCTTCATTTTATAGGGTCATTATGAGCATAGAAACTTATTTAAGTCACAAAATGGATTCAAATAAGAGAGTTCAATAATATATTTATGAGATGAGAAATATTATAGATAATTTAAGATCTTATCTCACAAGGAATGGCATCAAAATTTCACAATTTTCATGAGCTTTGGACTTGATCAACTCACTCCATAATGATGAATTTTGGACATCAATTAAGGTTGAATTGAGAGAAAAAGTAAAGCCAAATAAAGAAAAGAATTGGAGAGGCTTGAATTTTTATCGGTGCACACTTGAGATAGAACTTGTAGAAGAATGCTGCATTATTGTCAATGTTAGATGTTCTATCTTACTTTCTCAATTCTTTAATATTAGAAGTACATGGCATTTTGGGCATAGTGCACATGAAAAGGGAATACAACTAAATGGACTAATTAAGCATGCAAAAGGAATTCATTATGGTGTACAAAATACTGCTTAAAATTATAGGCATGAGATTGATCATGCTAATGTGAAATTATTTGATAAAGTTAAACATCTTTAAGATGTTTAAATATATTGTATAATATTTTAATCTATGTAGTTTTAGGATTAATATATCTAAATCATGTGCTTTATTTAATGTATTTTATTTATTTATTTAAATCTTGTAATTATTTATTTATTATTGATTATTGAGAATTTTTTATGAGTGAGAGTTCTTAGATTAGAAGACATGTGGTCATATAAGAATTATAATTTAAAAATTATTTGTGTACAAACTTAATAGAATAATAATAGCATTATTAATACACATGTGATGGAAGTAAAACACATGTAGACTTTTGATCATAAAACTAATCATGTTATTTGTCTAGTTAAATTTATTGCAAATTTGTGATACTGTGTATATGTTTTAAAATTTGTGTTGTGTCTATATAGATATATAAGTTATTAATTATGGCCACTAAGAACATATTAGCTGAGCTTAATAAGGGTGAAAAACTAAATGGTGACAACTGAAAAATTTAGCACTATAAAGTTTCTTATATACTTAAGGAGTAAAATGCTAAACAACTAGTTATTAATGCTATGTTGGAATCTAAGTATGGAAATACAGCACAGTATAGAAGAGATCAAGAGGCATTTCAGGCCTGGAAGAAAAAGGATAGTATAGCTTGCATTATGATGCTGAGCTACATGGCTAATGATTTGATGTATGAATATAAAACATATCCTATAGCACAAGCCATATGGATTGCTTTAAAAGACAAGTTTGGGGATACTTTTACAACCAAACTTAAAAGGATGACTATTAAGTTTGATACTTATAAGCTGCATTCCAACAATTCCATGAAGTAGCACCTGAGAGAGATGTCAAACATGAACAGAAGGTTAAAGTTAGCCAATCATGTCTTTATGGATGAACAACAAGTTCAAACTATGATAAGATTTCTTCTTCCTAACTAGGAGCACATGAAAGTCAACTTGCCCTATAATGAGAGTATCATTGCATTTTGATGATATTGCTTGTCATTTAAAACTTGAAGATAAGCGTCTTGAGGTTGCTAAATCCTTTAGTCATACTTCTATCACAGAGACTACTGGAACTTCATAGCCACAAGGCAAGAAGGGCAAGCACTTTTATAAGAAGATAGGATGTAGCCATTTCAATAAGGTCAAGAAAGAATTTAAGAAGAAAGGAAAATGTGGTGGAAAGAAGCTTGACTTGACCAAGGTCAAATGCTATGCTTGTTAGAAAATGAGTCACTTTGCTCGTAATTATACTAAGCAGAAAAAGATACCATCATGTATTTCATCTCCCTATTTGTTTGTGTTTCTAATACTATTTTAATGACTGAATCTCATTCTTTATGGATTATAAACTTAGGAACCACAAACCATGTAGTCAAGGATTGAACATCCTTTGTGGAGTACTGTCAGCTACCTTTCAAAAGCAAATGGTTATATGTAAGAAATAATGTCAGAGTTGAAGTCAAGGGCATTGGATCATGCAAGTTGATTTTGCATGGTGGATGTACACTTATTCTACATGACATTTTATGTGCTTTGAAAATCTGACAGAATTTAGTATCTATTGTATTTCTTCTTAAATATGACTTTAATGTTCATTTCTATGATAGCTTAGTAAACATTTGTAATGGGACAACCAATTATGATCTTGGTTTTCTTTCTGATGGTCTTATTGTGCTAAATACAATTTGTGATAATATTTGTAATATATATGAATATAATTGTTATGCTTTATCTTTTGCTTCCACTTCTACTTTAGATATGAATATTTGGCATGCTAGGCTAAGTCATATACAACAAGAACGAATGAACAGACGAGCAAAAGAAGAATTATTAGGATCAATTTTAAACCTAGAAATGACCTTATGTGAACAATGCTTAGCTACTAAAGTGACTAAAAAACCATGCAGAAAAGGAACTAGAGTTGAAAATCCATTGCAATTAGTACATTCTGATATATGTGGTCTAATGAGTGTGAGCGCAAGACATAGAGCATGGTATTTTATTACATTTATTGACAACTATTCACGATTTGGTTATGTTTATTTGATTTGTCATTAGCCGGAAACATTAGAGTGTTTCAAACACTATATAAATATGGTTGAAAACCAATTAGACAAGAAAATTAAAATTTTAAGAACTGACCATCGATGTGAATATTTGTTAGAATAATTTAAAGAGCTCTGTGAAGAAAAAAGAATTATAAGACAATTAACAATTTCCAATACTCCTCAGCAAAATGGAGTCACTAAAAGGAGAAATAAGACATTATTAGAAATGGTTAGGTCAATAATGGCTCAAGCAAACTTACCCATTTCATATTGAGGAGATGTCTCACTGACTATAGCTTTTATACTTAACCGAATGCCATCTAAGTCAATTACTTTTGGACCCTATAAACTTTAGACAAATAGAAAACTAGATTTAAATATCTTAAGACCATGGGGGCTGCTTCTTACATCTATAATACATCTCATAAGTATGGAAAACTAGGTCCAAAAGAGAAAAAAGTGTATTTTTATTAAATACTTAAAACACTTAAAAGGTTATATTTTTATTGGAGAAAACGAAGATGGAAGTATAAGTAAAATTGAATTTAGAGACGTCACACTTTTAGAAAACAAATTTCCTAGCAGGAGAGAGATTGATAAGGATATATCTCTCAATGAAATACATGATCAAAGGAGTAAGGAACAAATAATTATATCTTGACCTATTGATCCAAGTAGGAGTTCTTCACAATCAAACCCACTACATAAGAGTAATCAAGAAAATGTATCCAGACATTATTTTGAAATTGAAGGGGCAACACTTATAGCTACTCCACAAGATGATGAAGAGCCAAACATAGTTTAAGAGGTTCTATAATGCCCTATTAAGAAAACATGGAAAAAAGTAATAGAAGAAGAAATAGATTCAATGAGAACAAATCATGTTTGGGATTTAGTTTTTCCATCTTAACCAAAAACTATTGGGAACAAGTGGGTTTTCAAGATTAAAAGAAAAGTAGATGTATTTATTAAAAGATATAAATCTTATTTAGTAGTTAAGGGGTATACATTACAGGAAGGCTTAGATTATGAAGATACTTTCTTACCTATTGTACAATTTAATTCAATTAGACTAATCCTAACTATAGTTGTAAATTTGGACTTGGAACTACATAAAATAGATGTGAAAACTCCATTTTTAAATAGAGAACTAGATAAAGATATTTACATGGAAGAGCCATTAGGTCTCATGAAAAATGGAAAGGAAAAGAAAGTTTGCAAACTTCAAAGGTTCATTTATAAACTAAAACAATCATTGAGGCAGTGATATTTGAGATTTCACCCTAGAAGTGACCTCAAATGATTTTTAAATAATTGATGAAGACTACTATGTTTACATTAAGTGGTTTGAAAGTAATATTATTATATTATCCTTTTTATATGGATGATATATTTTTAGTTAGGAATAATCTAGATTCAATAATAGTTGTTAAAGAATGACTATTTTCAACTTTTGAGATGAAAGATATGGGTGAAGCAGATTATATACTTGGAGTTAAGATCCAATAAAATCACTAAAAGAAATTAATAACTCTTTCATAAGAGAATAACATTAAGAAAATTCTTGAGCAATTCAACATGAAAGATTGTAAATCCATTGCTACTCTTATAGCAAAAGGCAAGAGTTTGAATTGTCAAATGTGTCTTAAAACTAAATTTGAAAAGAAAGTTGAGGAAAGAGTCCCTTACTCTAATGCTATTGGGAATTTAATGTATGCAACGATGTGTACAAGACCAGATATTTGTTATATGATTGGTATTGTAAGATAGTACTAGTTAAATCCAGGTCAAAAGCATTAGAAAGCTATCAAGAGGATGTTAATAAAGGATATGTAAAACATATAAATCATATCCAATATAAATAAAAGTGGAAAGAAACTCACCTCCAGCCATTGCTCAAAAATTCGAATGAAAATGTTGATAATGGAAGCTTCTGAGCTCTCAGTCTTAGCATTTGATGGTGTATATGATTTTCTGAATAGTAGTGTGTGCATCAATCGAGCTTAGGGACCCATTATTTATAGATGATTCTGAATAGCACCTTCCAATCAAAAGTGCTATAAAAAGAAAAAGTGGTGGAACGTGGGAAGATGTAAACATGGATGAAAATAACCGATAACCATGAATATGAAATCTCACATAATTCGAACCACTCCAGAAATGCTTGATCAACATGGAACGTAGGAACATGCAATGGTTACATTCTCCCACTTGGTTTGAATGTCTTAATGATCTACGAGATTCATGAAAATTTTCATTCTTTGAAGAGAAAACTTAATACGCGAATCATAGCGGTAAGTCCTCTATATACAAGTATTACCTTCCATGTATTACAATGCATTTTGCTTTCTCAACCCACCATAACTTAATGAATAAACCTTATGCTTATTTTGGATCCTCCTAATGCTATTTTTCTTCAAACACAAATGTATACACTAAAATGAGAAAAATAACTCATATTGTATAAGAGCTTTATTACAAATGATATATGTATATATACATCAAAGACTTATCATGGTACCAAGTCCCATTCTAGATACATGATCCTTAAACGCTGAAGGTGGCATACCTTTTGTTAAAGGATCTACTAACATTAACTCAGTGCTAACGTGTTCAATGGTGACTTTGTTCTCTCTAACACGTTCTCGAATAGTTAAGTACTTAATATCGATGTGCTTGCTTCAACTTCCACTTTTGTTATTCTTAGCTAGAAAAATGACAACTTAGTTATCACAATAAATTCTCAATGGCCTAGAAATCGAATCCACGATTTTAAGCCCAGAAACAAATCTCTTTAGCCATACACCATGCAAAGTTACCTCGAAACAAGATACGAACTCAACTTCTGTAGTAGAAGTAGCAGTCAATGTCTGCTTCGCGCTCCTCCAAGATACGGCTCTGCCAACAAACATGAAAATGTACCCTGATGTTGATTTTCATGAATCAACACATCTAGCGAAATTCGAATCAGAGTAGCCAGCTATTTTAAGATTTTCAACTCGTCTATACATCAGCATGTAGTCTTTAGTACCCTTAAGGTATCTCATCACCTTCTTTGCAGCTCTTCAATGATCCATACCTGGATTACTCTGATATCTTCCTAACATTCCAACTATGAATGCAATATCAAGTCTTGTACACACCTGAGCATACATAAGGCTTCTGACAGCAGAAGCATATGAAATGTTACGCATATGTTTCTTTTCCAAATCATTTTTCAGGCACTAGTTCAAATTGAACTTGTCACCCTTCACAATAAGTGCTACTCTTAGTGAACAATCTTTCATCCGAAATCTCTCTAAGACTTTATTGATATAGGTTTCTTGTGATAGACCCAAAATATATTAAGTTCTATCCCTATAGATCTTAATGCCAATGACATTAGATGTCTCACCCATATCCTTCATGTCAAAATTCTTAGAGAGAAATTGTTTCACCTCATATAGCAACCCTTTATCATTAGTTGCAAGTAATATGTCATCCAAATACAATACAAGGAAGCATATTTTACTCCCACTAACCTTCTGGTATATACATTGATCCATGGCATTTTCCATAAATCCATATGAAGAGATAACATTATGAAATTTCAACCGGGAGGCCTGTTTCAATCCATATATGGATTTTTTAAACATGCATACCAAATGTTCATAGGCACTAAAGGAGAATCCTTAAGGTTGTTTCATATATACTTCCTCCTCTAACTCCCCATTGAGGAATGCAATTTTCACATCCATCTGATGTAGTTCTAAGTCAAAATGAGCAACCAATACTATTATTATACGGAGAGAATCTTTCTTAGATACAAGAGAAAAAGTCTCTGTGTAATCAATTCCTTCCCTTTGAATGAATCCCTTAGTCACGAGTCTTGTTTTATATCTCTCAATATTGCCCAATGAGTCTCTTTTTGTTTTATAGACCCATTTACATCCAATGGTCCTAGAACCATTTGGCAACTCGATCAGATTCCAGACTCAATTTGACACTATAAAATCTATCTCTTCATTTATGGCATTGTGCCACAGTTCAGGTTCTCTACAACTGATGGCTTGTGAAAATGTCTCAGGACCATTTTCGGCTCCTATGTTATAGTCAGATTCTTGAAGATACACAGCATAATCACTAGGAATTACTGACCTCCTCATTCTAATTGATCTTCTTAATGATGTCTCAACATTCTCTTGGGAAGCATGTTGCTCAATTGTTTGTTCAACAATCCTTAGAGTTTGTTCATCAACTGGATCAACTTGGTCACGGCCAACAGGTTGTGGATCCTGAATGATTGATTGTTTAATATTTGTTTAGACTTGAGGGGCATAGATCACAATCAATCCATCACTTGATGTAAGAGTTTGACCATCTGACTGATTATTTTCAGAACCTAAGTTCTGAGTTTGATCACTCCCACTGATCAAGTCATTTTCAAGAAATTTCGCATTCCTTGATTCCACAATCCTAGTGCTGTGAGATGGATAATAAAATCTATAACCCTTAGACCTTTCAACATACCCAATAAAGTAGCCACTAATGATCCTAAGGTCTAATTTCTTTTCTTGTGGATTGTAAACTTTAACCTCATATGGGCATCCCCAAATGCACATATGTCTTAAACTCGGTTTCCAACCTTTGAATAATTTAAATGGCATCTTTTCAACAGCCTTGGTTGGAGCCCAATTAAGAATATACACAGTCGTTTTAAGAGTTTCAGTCCACAAAGATTTAGGAAGTTTAGAGCTAGCCAACATGCTCCTCACCATGTCCAATAATGTTCGATTCCTTCTTTCAGCTACACCATTCTAATCAAGTGACCCAGGCATGGTATATTGGGCAACAATCCCATGTTTTTGAAGAAATCTAGCAAATGGACCTGGTGCTTGTCCATCTTTAGTGTATCTTCCATAATACTCACCACCTCTATCAGCTCTCACTATCTTAATTTATTTATCACATTATTTCTCTACTTCTACCTTGAAGACTTTAAAGGCATCAAATGCCTCATTTTTATTACTCAGCAGATAGAGATACATATATCGTGAGTAATCATCAATAAAGGTGATAAAGTATTTTTGACCACTAGAGTCTAAATCTGGACTACAAATGTCTGTGTGTATAATTTCTAATATAGTAGAACTTTTCTTGGCACCTTTCTTGGTCTGGTTAGTCTGTTTCCCCTTAATGCAGTCTATACAAGTATTAAAGTCAGTAAAATCAAGTGTACTAAGTACACCATCTTTTACTAACCTCTTAAGCCTCTCTTTTGAGATATGACCTAACCTACGATGCCACAACATAGAGGAATCCTCATTAATAACACATCTTTTAATATCTATACTACTAGAAACATGCATAGAATTATTAGATATAATATCTTGTAATTGAATTCAGAAAAGACCATCGAAAATTGTACCATTACCAACAAGACTAGATTTATAAAATAACTTGAACATATCATTTGAGAATTCAAAAGAATATCCATAAGGTACAAGTTTCGAAACAGAAATTAAGTTTCTAGAGAAACTTGGTACATAAAAAGTCTTTTCCAATATTAAACTAAAGCCAGTATCTAAAACCAATTTGCAAGTTCCTACAGCTTCTACTAGTAAGCCCATCTTATTGCTTGAATAGATGTATTGCTCACTGCCCACTGGCTTTCTTTAGTTTAAAAAGCCCTACAAGGTATTAGAGATATGGATTATAGAACCAGAATCAATCCACTATGTGTTACTACTAACATTTACCATATTAGATTCATAACAAAAGAATGAGATTGAGTTACCTTTCTTTTCAAGCTAAGCCTTATATTTGATGCAATCCTTCTTCACATGTCCCTTCTTTTTATAGAAGAAATATTTGGACTCCTTCTTTATGTCAACTTGGATGGGTGCTTTACCCTTTCCCTTTGGTTTGGATTATCTTTTGTTTTTTCCTTGTGTTGCCATATGTGCACTTTCTCCTATTTCTGCTATAAGCCTTCCCTCTTCTTGTACACATATGGTCAGAAGCTCATTGATTGACCATTTCTCTTTATGTGTGTTATAGGAGATTTTGAAAGGCCCATATTGATGTGGCAAAGAATTTAGAATGTAGTGCATGAGAAAAGACTCAGATATCTCAACCTCGAGTGTTTTCAATTGAGCTGCTATATCCCTCATCTGCATGATGTGTTCTCGCACACCTCTTATACTAGTGAGTTTCATAGATGATAACCTTATCATTAAGGTGATTGCCAAAGCCTTATCTGAGGATTCGAATTGTTC
The DNA here is from genome assembly GCA_032878935.1 of Erythrophleum fordii. NCBI lineage: Eukaryota > Viridiplantae > Streptophyta > Magnoliopsida > Fabales > Fabaceae > Erythrophleum > Erythrophleum fordii. The sequence goes on along the minus strand of JAVQMF010000047.1, from coordinate 13,602,705 downwards.
ATCAATGGCTTTGAGCAAGCTTTGAACATTTTGATGCTCTCTAATAGACCCAAGAACACTAGCAGATATCTTTGTTTTGATATACATCATACTGAGACGATTTGATCGTTCCCAACGTTTATAAAGGGTAATTGCAGAGGCACTGCTAGTGTTTGTAGGTTTAGGAGGTTTATCTTTTATAATTGTATCATCAACATCCATCCACCTTAATTGGAGAAGTATTTTCTCCTTTCAAATTTTATAATTATCACCAGTCAATTTAGGAACTTGAAAGTCAGAGATATTCAATGGTTGAAAAGCTACACAAAATTCACATACTATATCAATAATTTGAGGCAATTAAATATTCCATATGACATGTTTTGCCAATGCAAAACATCTCTTTCAAACCATAATCCTGGTAACAAATAAAATTGCCTGTGAGCTTAATTTTATTTGATTAGAGTCATGTACTAAATAGTGAAACTAGCAAATTATAACCCTTATCTTAATACCTGCAGGCAAATTAAGGTAAAGGAAAATTCACCATCCCACTCTAATTAATTATACAGAATATGATAACATTCTTGTGGGATAATAATTATCATATTAAATATAATTAATTACAACTTGATGCTAGTTTCCTTTATATGATTATAACATTTAATGTATAATTTTAGAATAATTATAGGTGATGTGGCTAAACTCTAATTAAACTAAAATTACACTAATCATTTAGCATCTCAATAATAACTAAATGCTTGTAAATGACCAAACATTAATGTATAAACAAGCTTAACATAATGAGAATTAAATAATTAATTAATTAATAAATTAGATAAATTAATTGTAATTCTCCTAATTAATTTAATCTTAATGTGGCAAAATAATGCCTTAAAATAGTATCAAAATATTAGGCATAATTTAAATGACATCATAAATTAATTATTTTTTACTCTTAAGTGTGCCAAAATTGCCTAAAATAAATAGTTTCTCCAAAGTTTAGGGAAATTTTAAAGGCATAAAATAAATTTCACAAAAAAATTTTTGACAAGGAATTACTAAATATTATTAATTTAAGTTTGTCCAAAATAATTTTGCTAAAATTTGGACAAATTAAAAATGCACTTAATAAATGAGTTCAATATATGAATAAGAATAAACGAATAAATTAAGTTATAGGAAAAATCCCACTCAAATGAGCTCAATATGTTGGCCCACAGTGTAATAATAAATTGGTCCCTTTTTTTTTAATAATGACTCACGTCCATTATGCAATTTAAAATGCCATACAAAATCATAAGAAAAATTGATCTGAAACTTGAATCTATAAAAAGGACGTGATGGCTCATGTGTGGATTCCCATAAAGCACTTCCAATTAAGAGAAAAAAAATATATATATATATATATATTAAGTGTTTGAAAATTGTCAAACTTAAATGATGTAGTTCAAATGCACCAAAAAGAAGGTTTGAACGTATTTCCCAGCACATCAATTTAGTAATTAAGGGGCCTACAATACATTTAAAATAAATTTTAAAAGCCAATTTAATGATAGCCAAGAAGCCAAATTGATCTATAAAACAGTGTACCTTTGCATCAGAACTCGAGACATTATACAAGGTAAGAAACATAGCCAAATTATATAATAGAAGCGACATGCCATTTATATCGTCTTCTTCTTTAAGATGGATCTCATTAATCCAAACAAATTGCTGTGTTCCTGAGACGCAACCCGATTAGAGACCTACCATTTTCTTGCCTTTTAGAACTCGATTTTAGATGCTTTCAAAGCCAAACATGATCAAAACTTAATGGGAAAGAGATTTAAAATTTTAAAAGATGGATAAACTCCATATATGAAGCAACCTAAACTCCAGTGGAAAATTACGTTTTCAAGTTTCGATAATAAACAAGACAGAGGTTCTAACTATAGGCACTGATACCAAATGTTAATAAAGGATATGTAAAACATATAAATCATATCCAATATAAATAAAAGTGGAAAGACACACACCTCCAGCCATTGCTCAAAAATTCGAATGAAAACATTGATAATGGAAGCTTCTGAGCTCTCAGTCTTAGCATTTGATGGTGTATATGATTTTCTGAATAGTAGTGTGTGCATCAATCGAGTTTAGGGACCCATTATTTATAGATGATTCTGAATAGCACCTTCCCATCAAAAGTGCTGTAAAAAGAAGAAGTGGTGGAATGTGGGATCGTGTAAACATGGATGAAAATAACCGATAACCATGAATATGAAATCTCACATAATTCGAACCACTCTGGAAATGCTTGATCAACGTGGAACGTAGGAACGTGCAATGGTTACAGAGGATGCTAAGATACTTAAAGGGTATTGCTAACTACGCATTATGTTTTCAAGGAAGTGATTTGTGCCTAATAGGATACTTCGATGCTGATTGGGGTGAAGAACTAGATGCACGAAAATCAACTTTAGGATACATATTGTTGTTGAACAATGAAGTTATATCATGGAGTAGCAAGAACTAGACATGCATTGCCTTTATGCCTTATCAACTATGAAAGTAGAATTTGTAACATATTCTGTAGTAGTACAAGAGGCTATATGGCTAAAGAGATTCATGAAACATCTAGGGATTACTAGTAGAGTGTTAAATCCAATTCTAATAAATTGTGATAGTCAAGTAATTATAGCCTATACAAAAGATCTTAAGTATCATAGTAAGACAAAACATATATAAACTAGATACAAATTTGTTAAGAAGCTATAGTACAGAAAATTGTTTCTATACAATATATTTCTATGCAAAAGGTGGTTGCTGATCCCTTGATAAAACCTATACCTAGAGATGTACATGTAGAGCATGTGAAATCTCTCGGTATGTATAAAATATAAAGTGACACACTTGATGTATGATCATATTATTGAATAAATAAATATGTTTATTTCTTTTCAATATAGTGCCCTAATCATAGTTAAACATATACACAATATGATAGTATATCGTACAAGTTGATAAGGTTCCCTTTCTCACATGAGCAATCGCCTTTGACACTCATAAGGAATGTACAAAGATGAGACATTTTTGTATTCATTGTTAATGCAACAGAAATGCCAATATGATAAATGAAAGAACACAATTTATCAATATATCGCCTCAATTATAAAATAAGAGAAAGTTGAGATGAGATCCGAGATATAATTATATGGATCGAGCTATAGATTTCCACTATCTATAATACTTATAACTAGACACAAATTCTCTTCTAAATTTCATGAGAAAGACAAGTAGAATGATAAAATTCAAGTTAGACATTGTGTGTGTCTAGAATAAAATATGTACAGGGTTAATAAAATAAATAAATTAACATACATTATTATAAGATAAAAGAAACATTGTAACATATAATTCATACTGCATGTGCTTAATAACTACAATTAGAAAGCAAGTGAATAAATCCTTGCTTCATTATTGTGTGAGTCCTAGAAAGGAATGAATCCTTTCACAGATATCCTTATGACTTTAACAATATCATAAAAAGATGAATTAGTGTATGCTACTTTAGCGTATATCTTATAGTTATGTTGCGACTTAAAAGAATATTACTAAGAAAGCAATTGATTTTGATTTAAGTGATATGTGATCGAAAGAAAGATTACCTAATATATACACAATTATGTTAGTATCTAAGACATATTTGTTATAAAGCTATTTAGTAACATTATAAGCGTAGATACGAAGCGTATAAGAAAGGCAATCAAAGTTATACTATAACTTGAAAGGAACTTAATTTGCCATAACTAAAAGTGTATAAGGGTATATCTAAGACAACCGAGGCACATATAAATATGTGATATGTATATATGACATTGTAGTCTCTTATGCTGGTTCTACTATAGGATTTCTAACACAAGAGCTTTTAAATTGTGTGTCTATGCTCTCACAACAGAACACTTAATATGAAAATCCAAAAGGAGTTAAAAAAATTTATGTTTTGGTTATCTTATTATGTGCGACTAGGAGATATTAAAATATTATGTTTGCAATTAGATTATTAAGCCGCCCATAATAGGCTGACCCATAATTCATATACAATAAGTATTAATTAATTAATTATTAACTAATAATATTTCAAATGTAAATTTAAAATAATTCAAATAGTAAGCTTTTTTTAGGAAAATTGACAACTTTTTTTTTAACATAATAATAATCAATTTTTTGAAATATAATGTGGTTATCATTAAAAAAAAAAAAAGAATTGTGAAACTCTAAATTTCCAACAAAAATTAATCATCTCCTTTGAGTGTTTTTAGCTATAGGTATAATTCAGAATCTGAAATTGTGACTCTGTAATTCTATGTAGAATTAAATTATTGAAGATTCACTTTTTTTACATCAAGAATAGGTAATTTTTTAATTCTATGTTTATTGTATGTTATCCTAACACAAACTCGGTAGACCCATTTGAAATTTTATATAAGGTTATGAAACTAAAATTAATACTAATTTAACCAAAAATAAATAAATCAAACCAATTATTAAAAAAAGTAAATTAATAAGTACACTTTTATCAACTTAAACACATTTAAATGCTAACTTTGAACTGTTTACTATAGAGAATGAATGTTTTCAAATCCTACTATATAAAAAATATTGCATGTATATGCTACACTTTTAGAAAACTTGGTAGTGATATCACCAAATTCATTGTTTTTTATTTTGGTTAAACTTCATCGAAACTAGGTGACACCAATACTGAGTTGATTAGATTTCACTACAACTTATGTTATCAAGTTCCAACTGATGTCACTGGAACATAATGGTAGGCAATTTTAGTCAGTGTTTAATTGATTGATCATGAGAAAATTGGTTAATCAAGTAACAAACAAATATTTAAAAGAAAATAACCTCTCATAGATGTGGCACTTTCTTATTAAGAAGCGAGATTACAATGCCTAGTGATCCCCACTGGACCAGCCAAGAAAAAAAAAAGTGTAGATAATCTTAAATTGTGTTTTTACCATAATATACCTAATCTTTTGCTTTATAAAATGCCTCCTGCCCCATGCAAAGGATGCTACTTCTTTTCCTCCAGCCATGTGCTTTCTTTCTTTCAAGCTAACCAATTTCAGCCTTTGTTGTGAGCCAGATGAATGGAACTCTATGTCTCAAATTTTTTAACAATTCTTAACATGAAAGGTAAGTGTTATTTTCTTTATGATATTTTTGTTTTTTGTTTGTTGTTTATCGTTTTTGTATTTTATCTTGTTGTATATAAAAATCATTTTATTTGTGGTGATTATTTTATGGTTTTGTTAGTTTATTTAAGTGAAGAAGTTTTTTATTATGTTTTCTATATGTTGTCTGTAAATATCAATTAATTTTTTAATTTATTTTACTTGTATATTTGTATCTTGTTGTAGCTTTTATTTTATTTTATTTTATGTTTTTAGTTTAGGTGTTGTATGGAAGGAAGGAATAATTTGTACGTAAAATAAGTATCTAATAAATAAATAGTATTAAAAAATTTATAGTAAATATATTAGTAATAAAGCATATGGGAATTAAAGTTAAATTGAAAATTTAAAATGTCCTATAAATAGAAATTTATAACTAAAATATTAGTAAAATTGAATTTAGAATTTGTGAACAAAATACTAATAAAATTTAGGGTAACAATAAAAATAAGATTATTTTGAAATGATTAATTTAAAATTTAGTAAATTTTAGAAACAAACAAATAGCAAAACATCTTGACTAAGATCTTTGTTTTAGATAAAAGAATCATCACTCAGATTATAATAGGAAGCTATATGATTGAAGATTTCTTGCAAAATTTTTAATCCATTCGTCATTTGGATGGAAAAAGTAAATGTAGTTTGCGATGTGGGTTTTCAGCTTTTATTAATATTAGAAAAATATTAGTAATAATTAGTCAAAAAGAAGTAATTTTATTGAAATTATTATTAATTATAAGTTCCTTAAGAAATAATTGAAAGTGGAAATAAAAAAATTATTTTAGAATGATTAGTTTAAAATTTATGGAATTTTATAAACAAAAAATGGTTAAAAAATTAAAATTGGAATTTGTAGCAATAAAAAAAAATCTTATTGCATTGTAGCAATTAAGAAATAATTTAGGGTGAAAATAAAAATGACAAATTAGAAATTGTTAGTCAAAAATTTAAGAAATTTTATAAATAAAGAAATTGTAAAAAATTAATATTAGAATTTATAGAAATGAAATAATAAATTGAGAAATAATTGAGGATGAAAATAAAAATAAGATTAATTTAAAATGATTAGTCTAAATAGATATTAGAATAGGAAGGAAAATTTGTCACATATAATGTCATAAAAAATTAATATTATAACAAAAAAATTAGTTACCAAATAAAAATCCTAAAGTAGGAAAAATAACTACAGACAAAAGGAATAAATTGGTTTATATATATGTGTGTGTGTGTGTGTGTGAATAGAAGAATTTATGAAAACATTTAGAATATGATATTTCAATGCGCCATGTCCAAAATAATAATAATAATAATAATAGTTAAAAGGGGCATTTAGGCAAAAGCTAAGCCTTCTTCCAAATTAATTCGTATCAAAGTTGTTATATAGATATCTAGTATCACTAAATCTAACATAGTATCAAATGATTATCTTCGAAGAACATTTTAGTGTCTCAAAGATGTAATAAGTATACCCACATTTCTTATCCCAATTGAATGGGATAGAGTTGTATGTGAATATTTGAAACATTAAACTATAGTTCAACATATGCAAGACAAAAAACATGATGACTATACAATAACTATTAATTGATCTAGAGATTAATGGCGATGGTTAGAATTAATAGATGCTTATCTAATATCAAACAAATCTCGTGTCTTTTTGGTACCATGCACCTACAAAGGTTGAAAATGAACTATGCTCATGCTAATTATTTCTTCCCTTCCACTATGACAAATGTAAGAGGCACAACATTCCTTTTGCTATCTTGCAAAGTAGCCATTAGTGGGGTCTTTTTATATTTTCCATAAAAAAGTGTCCTATTGATTTGGATGATCAGCCCTAGTTGGTCAAGTGCGCCTAATTTGAAGCCCTAAAATACATGATGGAATATGGTCACAAGCTCACCATTAAAATTGCGTTGTCAACATTATTTGTTAAAGAACAACATATAAGTTAGACATAAAATGTTAAATGGCTACCAACTACTCAAGCAATAACACATATGAGCTTTCCCAATTATCAAATGTAATGATGATGACTCAATGTTTTGCTTTCTTGTATGACCCAATATCCAAACAAACTCTGCACCTTCTCAATGATTTGCCTAGTGAACACTTTTAGCACCTTGGTCACCATAGCCATAATACTCGAGATAAAGTCGAACTCTAATTTCGAGTGATAGTGCAATAATGTCATAGATAAACATATATGTGGTCTTCCATATTTTGTTATCTACAAGTAGGTTCCTTTTGCTTTTTTACATGTTCTCACCCTCCATTTGCTGTTGGTACCTAATACACTGATATTTTTCATACTTTGCACATAAGTAATATACCTTAAAAAAGTGGTGTGCTTTCATGAAGTACAACTTTATTGCATGGTGTAGAGCCTTTCTATTCAAATACTATAATTCAATATGAAACTCCTATTGTTGTTCAAATTTATTTGCTTGACCACTTCAAGAAAATCATAACCCCTTGTTACTGTCATATTAACTTGCAAGAAGAAAGTAGATGCTGGGTCAACATATTAGGCCACTAATGTAGCCAAAATGGCATTAGCAGGATCCTTTCCACCCTAATCATCATCCTTGTCATCATCATTATGATTGATATCAAATGCAACACTGTATTCTTCTTCACCCTTAAAATCATTCATTATATATTTTTTTGGGCAAAGGGAGAAGCAGGTTAAGTAATGCCTAGTAGTGAGTGGGATGAACTCAGTTGCAAATTAGGATGGATTGAAAAGTGTGACATTGTTGAGCATAAGTTGGTATTAAATAGAATGGGTTAACACCTGTGAGGTATGAAGAGAAGAGGACGCTTTCCCAATTATCAAATGTAATGATGATGACTCAATGTTTTGCTTTCTTGTATGACCCAATATCCAAACAAACTCTGCACCTTCTCAATGATTTGCCTAGTGAACACTTTTAGCACCTTGGTCACCATAGCCATAATACTCGAGATAAAGTCGAACTCTAATTTCGAGTGATAGTGCAATAATGTCATAGATAAACATATATGTGGTCTTCCATATTTTGTTATCTACAAGTAGGTTCCTTTTGCTTTTTTACATGTTCTCACCCTCCATTTGCTGTTGGTACCTAATACACTGATATTTTTCATACTTTGCACATAAGTAATATACCTTAAAAAAGTGGTGTGCTTTCATGAAGTACAACTTTATTGCATGGTGTAGAGCCTTTCTATTCAAATACTATAATTCAATATGAAACTCCTATTGTTGTTCAAATTTATTTGCTTGACCACTTCAAGAAAATCATAACCCCTTGTTACTGTCATATTAACTTGCAAGAAGAAAGTAGATGCTGGGTCAACATATTAGGCCACTAATGTAGCCAAAATGGCATTAGCAGGATCCTTTCCACCCTAATCATCATCCTTGTCATCATCATTATGATTGATATCAAATGCAACACTGTATTCTTCTTCACCCTTAAAATCATTCATTATATATTTTTTTGGGCAAAGGGAGAAGCAGGTTAAGTAATGCCTAGTAGTGAGTGGGATGAACTCAGTTGCAAATTAGGATGGATTGAAAAGTGTGACATTGTTGAGCATAAGTTGGTATTAAATAGAATGGGTTAACACCTGTGAGGTATGAAGAGAAGAGGACGCTTTCCCAATTATCAAATGTAATGATGATGACTCAATGTTTTGCTTTCTTGTATGACCCAATATCCAAACAAACTCTGCACCTTCTCAATGATTTGCCTAGTGAACACTTTTAGCACCTTGGTCACCATAGCCATAATACTCGAGATAAAGTCGAACTCTAATTTCGAGTGATAGTGCAATAATGTCATAGATAAACATATATGTGGTCTTCCATATTTTGTTATCTACAAGTAGGTTCCTTTTGCTTTTTTACATGTTCTCACCCTCCATTTGCTGTTGGTACCTAATACACTGATATTTTTCATACTTTGCACATAAGTAATATACCTTAAAAAAGTGGTGTGCTTTCATGAAGTACAACTTTATTGCATGGTGTAGAGCCTTTCTATTCAAATACTATAATTCAATATGAAACTCCTATTGTTGTTCAAATTTATTTGCTTGACCACTTCAAGAAAATCATAACCCCTTGTTACTGTCATATTAACTTGCAAGAAGAAAGTAGATGCTGGGTCAACATATTAGGCCACTAATGTAGCCAAAATGGCATTAGCAGGATCCTTTCCACCCTAATCATCATCCTTGTCATCATCATTATGATTGATATCAAATGCAACACTGTATTCTTCTTCACCCTTAAAATCATTCATTATATATTTTTTTGGGCAAAGGGAGAAGCAGGTTAAGTAATGCCTAGTAGTGAGTGGGATGAACTCAGTTGCAAATTAGGATGGATTGAAAAGTGTGACATTGTTGAGCATAAGTTGGTATTAAATAGAATGGGTTAACACCTGTGAGGTATGAAGAGAAGAGGACGCTTTCCCAATTATCAAATGTAATGATGATGACTCAATGTTTTGCTTTCTTGTATGACCCAATATCCAAACAAACTCTGCACCTTCTCAATGATTTGCCTAGTGAACACTTTTAGCACCTTGGTCACCATAGCCATAATACTCGAGATAAAGTCGAACTCTAATTTCGAGTGATAGTGCAATAATGTCATAGATAAACATATATGTGGTCTTCCATATTTTGTTATCTACAAGTAGGTTCCTTTTGCTTTTTTACATGTTCTCACCCTCCATTTGCTGTTGGTACCTAATACACTGATATTTTTCATACTTTGCACATAAGTAATATACCTTAAAAAAGTGGTGTGCTTTCATGAAGTACAACTTTATTGCATGGTGTAGAGCCTTTCTATTCAAATACTATAATTCAATATGAAACTCCTATTGTTGTTCAAATTTATTTGCTTGACCACTTCAAGAAAATCATAACCCCTTGTTACTGTCATATTAACTTGCAAGAAGAAAGTAGATGCTGGGTCAACATATTAGGCCACTAATGTAGCCAAAATGGCATTAGCAGGATCCTTTCCACCCTAATCATCATCCTTGTCATCATCATTATGATTGATATCAAATGCAACACTGTATTCTTCTTCACCCTTAAAATCATTCATTATATATTTTTTTGGGCAAAGGGAGAAGCAGGTTAAGTAATGCCTAGTAGTGAGTGGGATGAACTCAGTTGCAAATTAGGATGGATTGAAAAGTGTGACATTGTTGAGCATAAGTTGGTATTAAATAGAATGGGTTAACACCTGTGAGGTATGAAGAGAAGAGGACGCTTTCCCAATTATCAAATGTAATGATGATGACTCAATGTTTTGCTTTCTTGTATGACCCAATATCCAAACAAACTCTGCACCTTCTCAATGATTTGCCTAGTGAACACTTTTAGCACCTTGGTCACCATAGCCATAATACTCGAGATAAAGTCGAACTCTAATTTCGAGTGATAGTGCAATAATGTCATAGATAAACATATATGTGGTCTTCCATATTTTGTTATCTACAAGTAGGTTCCTTTTGCTTTTTTACATGTTCTCACCCTCCATTTGCTGTTGGTACCTAATACACTGATATTTTTCATACTTTGCACATAAGTAATATACCTTAAAAAAGTGGTGTGCTTTCATGAAGTACAACTTTATTGCATGGTGTAGAGCCTTTCTATTCAAATACTATAATTCAATATGAAACTCCTATTGTTGTTCAAATTTATTTGCTTGACCACTTCAAGAAAATCATAACCCCTTGTTACTGTCATATTAACTTGCAAGAAGAAAGTAGATGCTGGGTCAACATATTAGGCCACTAATGTAGCCAAAATGGCATTAGCAGGATCCTTTCCACCCTAATCATCATCCTTGTCATCATCATTATGATTGATATCAAATGCAACACTGTATTCTTCTTCACCCTTAAAATCATTCATTATATATTTTTTTGGGCAAAGGGAGAAGCAGGTTAAGTAATGCCTAGTAGTGAGTGGGATGAACTCAGTTGCAAATTAGGATGGATTGAAAAGTGTGACATTGTTGAGCATAAGTTGGTATTAAATAGAATGGGTTAACACCTGTGAGGTATGAAGAGAAGAGGACGCTTTCCCAATTATCAAATGTAATGATGATGACTCAATGTTTTGCTTTCTTGTATGACCCAATATCCAAACAAACTCTGCACCTTCTCAATGATTTGCCTAGTGAACACTTTTAGCACCTTGGTCACCATAGCCATAATACTCGAGATAAAGTCGAACTCTAATTTCGAGTGATAGTGCAATAATGTCATAGATAAACATATATGTGGTCTTCCATATTTTGTTATCTACAAGTAGGTTCCTTTTGCTTTTTTACATGTTCTCACCCTCCATTTGCTGTTGGTACCTAATACACTGATATTTTTCATACTTTGCACATAAGTAATATACCTTAAAAAAGTGGTGTGCTTTCATGAAGTACAACTTTATTGCATGGTGTAGAGCCTTTCTATTCAAATACTATAATTCAATATGAAACTCCTATTGTTGTTCAAATTTATTTGCTTGACCACTTCAAGAAAATCATAACCCCTTGTTACTGTCATATTAACTTGCAAGAAGAAAGTAGATGCTGGGTCAACATATTAGGCCACTAATGTAGCCAAAATGGCATTAGCAGGATCCTTTCCACCCTAATCATCATCCTTGTCATCATCATTATGATTGATATCAAATGCAACACTGTATTCTTCTTCACCCTTAAAATCATTCATTATATATTTTTTTGGGCAAAGGGAGAAGCAGGTTAAGTAATGCCTAGTAGTGAGTGGGATGAACTCAGTTGCAAATTAGGATGGATTGAAAAGTGTGACATTGTTGAGCATAAGTTGGTATTAAATAGAATGGGTTAACACCTGTGAGGTATGAAGAGAAGAGGACGCTTTCCCAATTATCAAATGTAATGATGATGACTCAATGTTTTGCTTTCTTGTATGACCCAATATCCAAACAAACTCTGCACCTTCTCAATGATTTGCCTAGTGAACACTTTTAGCACCTTGGTCACCATAGCCATAATACTCGAGATAAAGTCGAACTCTAATTTCGAGTGATAGTGCAATAATGTCATAGATAAACATATATGTGGTCTTCCATATTTTGTTATCTACAAGTAGGTTCCTTTTGCTTTTTTACATGTTCTCACCCTCCATTTGCTGTTGGTACCTAATACACTGATATTTTTCATACTTTGCACATAAGTAATATACCTTAAAAAAGTGGTGTGCTTTCATGAAGTACAACTTTATTGCATGGTGTAGAGCCTTTCTATTCAAATACTATAATTCAATATGAAACTCCTATTGTTGTTCAAATTTATTTGCTTGACCACTTCAAGAAAATCATAACCCCTTGTTACTGTCATATTAACTTGCAAGAAGAAAGTAGATGCTGGGTCAACATATTAGGCCACTAATGTAGCCAAAATGGCATTAGCAGGATCCTTTCCACCCTAATCATCATCCTTGTCATCATCATTATGATTGATATCAAATGCAACACTGTATTCTTCTTCACCCTTAAAATCATTCATTATATATTTTTTTGGGCAAAGGGAGAAGCAGGTTAAGTAATGCCTAGTAGTGAGTGGGATGAACTCAGTTGCAAATTAGGATGGATTGAAAAGTGTGACATTGTTGAGCATAAGTTGGTATTAAATAGAATGGGTTAACACCTGTGAGGTATGAAGAGAAGAGGACGCTTTCCCAATTATCAAATGTAATGATGATGACTCAATGTTTTGCTTTCTTGTATGACCCAATATCCAAACAAACTCTGCACCTTCTCAATGATTTGCCTAGTGAACACTTTTAGCACCTTGGTCACCATAGCCATAATACTCGAGATAAAGTCGAACTCTAATTTCGAGTGATAGTGCAATAATGTCATAGATAAACATATATGTGGTCTTCCATATTTTGTTATCTACAAGTAGGTTCCTTTTGCTTTTTTACATGTTCTCACCCTCCATTTGCTGTTGGTACCTAATACACTGATATTTTTCATACTTTGCACATAAGTAATATACCTTAAAAAAGTGGTGTGCTTTCATGAAGTACAACTTTATTGCATGGTGTAGAGCCTTTCTATTCAAATACTATAATTCAATATGAAACTCCTATTGTTGTTCAAATTTATTTGCTTGACCACTTCAAGAAAATCATAACCCCTTGTTACTGTCATATTAACTTGCAAGAAGAAAGTAGATGCTGGGTCAACATATTAGGCCACTAATGTAGCCAAAATGGCATTAGCAGGATCCTTTCCACCCTAATCATCATCCTTGTCATCATCATTATGATTGATATCAAATGCAACACTGTATTCTTCTTCACCCTTAAAATCATTCATTATATATTTTTTTGGGCAAAGGGAGAAGCAGGTTAAGTAATGCCTAGTAGTGAGTGGGATGAACTCAGTTGCAAATTAGGATGGATTGAAAAGTGTGACATTGTTGAGCATAAGTTGGTATTAAATAGAATGGGTTAACACCTGTGAGGTATGAAGAGAAGAGGACGCTTTCCCAATTATCAAATGTAATGATGATGACTCAATGTTTTGCTTTCTTGTATGACCCAATATCCAAACAAACTCTGCACCTTCTCAATGATTTGCCTAGTGAACACTTTTAGCACCTTGGTCACCATAGCCATAATACTCGAGATAAAGTCGAACTCTAATTTCGAGTGATAGTGCAATAATGTCATAGATAAACATATATGTGGTCTTCCATATTTTGTTATCTACAAGTAGGTTCCTTTTGCTTTTTTACATGTTCTCACCCTCCATTTGCTGTTGGTACCTAATACACTGATATTTTTCATACTTTGCACATAAGTAATATACCTTAAAAAAGTGGTGTGCTTTCATGAAGTACAACTTTATTGCATGGTGTAGAGCCTTTCTATTCAAATACTATAATTCAATATGAAACTCCTATTGTTGTTCAAATTTATTTGCTTGACCACTTCAAGAAAATCATAACCCCTTGTTACTGTCATATTAACTTGCAAGAAGAAAGTAGATGCTGGGTCAACATATTAGGCCACTAATGTAGCCAAAATGGCATTAGCAGGATCCTTTCCACCCTAATCATCATCCTTGTCATCATCATTATGATTGATATCAAATGCAACACTGTATTCTTCTTCACCCTTAAAATCATTCATTATATATTTTTTTGGGCAAAGGGAGAAGCAGGTTAAGTAATGCCTAGTAGTGAGTGGGATGAACTCAGTTGCAAATTAGGATGGATTGAAAAGTGTGACATTGTTGAGCATAAGTTGGTATTAAATAGAATGGGTTAACACCTGTGAGGTATGAAGAGAAGAGGACGCTTGTTTATGAGTGTTGTGCATATGTTGGTAGACATAAGTGATGCTGGAATACAGTCCTCCTTTGCTAGCTAAGATGTTGTGTTAACAATTAAGTTATTCATATACAACTCTATTGCACTCAATTGAGATGAGAAACATGAGTACTTGCCATATCATTTGCACATTAAAATCGTCTTCTAGGATAATTGTTTGGTATAATATTAAATTTAATGACACCAAGTATCTATATATAAACTCATATATGAATTGATTTGAGAGAAGTTGTAGCTTTTGGTTGACCACTTCTTTTAACTCCTTCAAAATAATATCGATGCCAACTGTTATTATTTTGGACATGGCATACTAAAATATCACACCTTATATGCTTTTATAAATTCTTTCATTTCTTCTATATTTTTTCCTTACAAAAGGATTTTTATTTAGTAATTAATTTTTCATTGCATTGTTAATTCTTTTATGATGATATATATGAGAAATTTTCCTTCATATTCTAATATTTATTTAAACTAATCATTTCAAGATAATCTTATTTTTATTTTCATCCTCAAATATTTCTTAATTTATTTTTCAATACTACAAATTCTAATATTAATTTTTTTACTATTTTTATATTTATAAAATTTACTATATTTTAGACTAATAATTCTTAAATACTCTTATTTTTATTTTCACTGTCAATTATTTCTTAAGCAACTTCTAATTAATAACAATTTCAGCAAAATTATTTATTTTTTATTAATCATTAGTAACATTTTTCTAATATTCATAAAAAGTAAGAAACATTTAGTTATTATATCCCAATGAGGAATGGATTAACATTTTTCCAATCTACTCTGGAAATGAAATCTTCAATCATGTAATTTTCTACCATAATCTAAGTGATAATTTTATTATCTAAAACAAAGATGTTAGACGAGATTTTTTTAATTATTTGTTGTTTCTAAAATTTACTAAATTTTAAATGAATCATTTCAAAATAATCTTACTTTTATTTTCGTCCTAAATTTTACAAATGTTTTATTTACAAATTTTAAACTAAATTTGACTAGTATTCTATTTATAGATTCTTAAATTTTAAACTAATAACTCAGTAACAACCTCGTTTTTAATTCCCCCAAGCTTTATTACTAATATATTTACTATAATGTTTTTATATTATTTATTTAGTAGGTACTTATTCACTTATTTTACCGACAAATTATTCTTTCCTTCCACACAATAACCAAAATAAAAACATAAGAAAAATTATAAGTTGCAGTAAAATACAAATATACAAGTAAAATGAACAAAATATTAATTGATATTTACATACAACATCCAAAAAAAGACATTAAAAATTTCTTCACTTAATTGTACTTACAGAACCATAAAATAATTACCACAAATAAAATGATTTTTATACATAAAAAATAAAATACAAAAATGATAAACAAAAAAATAAAAAACAAAAACAAAAGCATGCTCCATTGAGGAAAAGAAAATGACACTTGACGTGAATGTTGAGAATTGTGGAAAATTTTGAGACATTGTATCTCACTTATCTGACTCACAACAATGGCTGAAGTCAGTTTGGCTTGAGAGAAAAGCAAATAACTGGAGAGAAGGAAGCAGAACTTTTTCATGCGGTTTAGGGTTGCATTTTATAAAGTAAAAGCTAGGACATTTTAAGATTATCATCCCTTTTTTTTTCCTTCCTCGACTAGTCTAGTGGTGATGCGCCATGTGGCGCTACAATCTCATTCCTCAATAAGAAAGTGCCCAATGTATGAAAGCTTATCTCCCTTTAAATATTTGCCCGTTACCTGGTTGATCAGTCTGCTCGTGATTCAATCAAGCACCAATTTTCGTAGGCTAGCTTGCGAAAGCTAGCATTGGAAGTTAGTAACACTATCATTGAATTCTAATGATGTTAGTAGAACTCAATAATGGAGTTCCAGTAAACGTGGAACTCGATGACACTATCAACGAGTTCTTGTGAAATCCGATCCAACTAAGTAGTAATGTTACCGAGTTTCAGTGAAGTTTGACAAAAAACAATGAACACAATGACATTACTACCAAGTTTTTGAAAGCGTACCATATGCATACAATATTTTTTACATTGTAAGATTTGAAAACTTTTTTTTTTTTTCGAATAGCAAATGGCTCAAAATTCGTTGACTTGATGCACATTTTGTAGTCCAAGCGAATCTCAAATAAAAAAAAAAACAAAAAAGTGCAAGTTTCCAAGTTTAGGGCGCAGCACGGCAAATTATTAAAGAAATAAATGCTATCTGTTAGCAGGGACCAAAAAAAAAAAACTATTTTTTTCCCGATAGGAAGAAATATATAATATATTATGCTCTACAATATAAAATATATTTCTTTTTCCATAAGGAAACACTTGAAAGAGCTTACAAGAATGATTTACAAGCATAGACTGAAAACAGACCCAAAGGCGCTCTTTTAAGAATAAAGCGCATACAAGCCTAATCAAGCCAGCGAGTGATTCCATCTTCGCCCATGGTTGCCAGAATCTCAACGCGTACATTTAAAACAGCCTAAGATTAGTATCAATAAGAGGAAAAGCAGAAGTGAACTAATATTAGTTGTCTGCAGAAATGTTAAAATCTACATCATCTACTAAAATGGGTACAAAAACATACACATCTGAAAAACATAGTTATTTCAAATAGCATATGGTTGGATTCCTTCCCAACGCACCCCAACCAAAGACCCAGATGATGGCATGTATAATGATGAATCAGGAAGATTCCTGGCCCAGAAAAATGATAAAGAACCCATTGGTCAACCACGAGGCCACGCCACTTCTGTTCTTTGTAACAACCTAGATCTTGTATAAAACATGACTAATGAAGCAACAATAGACCATGTTTAGAATACATAACTAACAATCCAGATCTTACAATGTATAAACTTTCTTTAGAATATTATTTCTTCGTGTCAATTAAAGATCAGGGGAAAAATGACAAATCAAGAAATAAAAGGAGCTCCTGAAAGTCATGTTCTAAGTCCCTCAATATTTCTTATAATCTAAAACTAATTTAAGGAAAACAAATTTGAAAGAGATCTGTACAACCATTTGGGAAAATCCTCAACACCATATGCTGCCAGCTTAAATAATAAACAACAGAATTATTTGAAGATTGGAAAGAGAACTTACAGATGAATTTCTACAGTTCACCAGCCTACATTCCTGTGAGGAACCTTCAATTACCCAATTCTCCCAAACATCAAAACTGTGACTAGCAAACACAAATTCCATTTTTCTATTGATCTGCAAAATGAAATGGACCTTTATAACTACATATAATACAAGAATTGTATTAAGGATGTAACTTAAATTGTAGAAGTGGAAAATTCATATGTCTATCTGTCATCTAAAAAAATGGTTCAAAAACAGAAGCAGTAAGGCATGCAAAAGCAATTAACATAGTTTACTGTCTAAGAGAAATCTCAATCAAATTGAGAAACTCTTAGCATTATAACGTAATTACCTGCAATAACTTTCCACCAGCAGCAAGAGATCGCAAACCAATTGTGTCCTGAAGCAAAGCCATTAATCAGCTAGTTGGCATCAAAATTAAGACAACCGTACACCACTCAATTATTTTGATTCATATGGAAATGCAAAATATGTTAAACAAAGCTAAGTTCCTTAGAAACAAACCTTGCTTCTGAAGATGACGAGGAATTGTGCAGCAGGGTCTCTTTTTGACACATTTGATATGAGTTCAAGAAACCAACCGCCACCTTGAACTCTTTGCCTTGAGACATGGAGTGCAGGGCAGTCCCTTGCATAGAGAGCAATAACAGATCCATCTCTCAACAGTTCACTACCCTTTCCACTGAGCGTTATGCTTGACTTCAGTAGTTGGTTGCTAGTTGATTCGTGCATAGATTCTATCGGAGTTTTTCTACTTCTTAAGTCTTCAGGGGAAACACCCTGCGAGCTAAAGCTCAAAGCTTGATCAGTGCCGCTCATAGCAGTATCATCTTCTCTCTTAGATGTACTTTCTTTCTCCAGTGCAGAAGGATCTTCTGATTTTTGTTGAGACTTTTGGTGTGCATGCCTCCTTTTAGCCTTTTTACCTGACCTGCTATGTCTTCCTTCAGATCGACCAGTGGTACTCTGAGTCAAACTAGAAGCCTGATGCTGGGAGGAAAATTCTTTAACTTGATTAGCTCCTCTCTCTGGTTCAGGGTTTATGTGAATGTCATCTGTTTGCTCTCTAATACAGATCTGCAGAGCCATTTCTTTGTCTAGTTGATCAGATTGTTCATTTTCATCACTTGCTTCACTCTCTTCTTCATCCTCGTCAGATACAGCATTTTTTGGAATAACTCCATCAAAAAAGTATGCCTGCAGTATAGATATAGCTTTCTCCCTTATCTCCATCCAAACTTCTTCACTATAATCTGCACTTCGTGGAAGTATCAACACATTAGGCATCTCCTTTACCTGAAGCAGACACACATTGTAGTACATTGAAGTCAAGTTCTCCCGTTGTAACAGACACTAATTTATATATGGCTGCAAGCAACAAAGGTTATGGTAAACCCATTAAAGTTATCAACTTTAGCACTTCTATATCCAGTTATTTTACATTCTCCCATTCCATTATTTCTCGGTAGCAGTTCTTGATTTTTAATACACCTATGTCCTCCTGGCCCACTTTAATTATTTTCAACTTTCCTTTCATTCTTTTTCCTCATTTTCTTGGGGATGGATGGTGTGGTTTTTACAGCATCTCTGCATCCACAGCAGACATGGTGTTGTTGATGACAACTCCAAAGGGCCTGGTGTGGAACATGGGCTACCACCCCACAGTAAGATTATCTGCTGGGATCACCGATAGCGATAATCACAACACAAATAAAACTTCAGGGCTTCAAAACATTATATTAAGCAAGGGGACAACCAAACGAGAGAAATCATGAAAATTTTCTGCTATTAATCAGAGTGGGAATGGGATTCATTGAGTAGTGTTATAATTTTAATTGTTTATGGCTGCCCATATTAAACCTTTCAAATTAAAGAATTCAGAGCCTGAAGTTACCATACCCATGCTTCCATCCATTGAGGTCCTTCTGCACCATCCAAAGCACAGCCGCCTAAGGTTCCATCAATCAAGAGCTGCTTTACAGCACAATCATCCAGTAGCTGACTGCTACCCGTATTTACAAGAAAAGCTCCTGTGGATACATTTAAAAATTATAGGCCTCCGAAAAGAGTAATGACCATAATATCTGGTACACTTATAAAGAAGGATCTCGGAAATATAAATATGTATATACCAGGCTTTACATGTTGAAGACATTCAGCATTGATAATCTGGATCGTTTCATTTGTTAGAGCACAATGAAGTGATATAAGGTCACTCGCGGCAAGTAAATCATTAAGAGTATCCATTCTTCGCGCTGCAGGGGGGAAGTTTATAGAAGACCGGCCAACTTTTCCTCTTCCCTTTGAGTGCAAGGTTCAGGACAATATTAACAAACAAAGGCTAGAAAGTCAAAGAGCAGAATGTAGAAGAAACATTTAGAAGTTGAATACAAAAGAAAGAAACTCCAAGGAATTAATGATTTCTAAAAGGAAAAACAAAGCCAAAAAGAAGAAAATCATTCCCATTTCTAAATGTTATAAGTCTGGCTGAGTCCAAAATTATTGGATACAAATCTCGTCCAAATTTTAGGAAATATTTATTAGCACACAAAACACACAGTCACAGACCCACACTTTTCAGACAGAGTATCTCATTAATTTACTCAAAAGTATTTATACCAACTAATCATCAGTTAACATGCTAATCATGAAATTCAAGCTGGAAATACTAGCTGTATTTCAATTCAAGTTTAATACTACTTTTATCAACCTTAAAATTAAATCTGTCGTTTTAGCGGGATGAATATTATCACAAAATAAAAAAGCTTTGCTGATTATGGCAATGCCAATTCATAGAAGAAGGAGTGAAGGTCCTCTCCGGTTGGAGGATCAACTAGAAGAATATACCTGCTGAACGTCGAAATAAAGCACGCTCATTTTGAAAGCCAAGCTTCGAGCGGCCAAAGACCTAGCCGAAGCAGATCTACCTACGATTCCCAAAACCAGCCCTCGGCAGCGTCTCATTCCGCGACACAGCGGCTGCACCGAGCCGAGCCAGCTGGAAGCCGAGAAGGCGTGGCGAGAGAGAAGATGAGTCCGGCGGAGCAAGCCGAGGATGAGCGCCACGACGGTGTCGGCGATCTCCTCGGCGCGCGAGGTGTCAACGTGGACAAGGCGGAGGCCGAGGTCATTGGCTAAGGCGGAGTCGGCCGAGCGGTCTGCCGAGCCGAGGCAAAGAATAAGCTGATAGGGACGGAGCCGGCGCTGGGCGGCACGTGGGAGATACTCGAGGGAGTTAAGGAGTATAGCGGAAGCGGACTCGATCTTGCCTTCGGATAATCGGTTGAAGGGGACGTGCTCCACGGTAGCGACGCCGGCGAGGGATTGCTGCTCCAAGGCGCAATCTTCGATGCAGCTGAGGCTGACCACTAGAGAGAGAGGCGTAAGGTTGTTACGGTGAGACATTGGTGCAGAGGATCAATCGCCGTTCTCCCTCTTCGGAAAATCTCCTCTGTGTGGTTACCGTTGCTAATACCGGAAGGTTATGGATGTAATTTCGGGCATTCTGAGGGCAAAGCTACACATAATATTAAATCCATGGAGTTCTGTTCGGAGACACTGCGTTAACTCCTGTCTCGTTATCGTCTCATGTCAGCAGGATCGTTCAAGAATATTCCCTTTTAATTTTTTCACTTTTTTTTTTAATTTGTTTCTATTCAAACTTCAGCTCTTTCTTGGACATTTACAAGTTACTGAGTTCTTTTTAATTAATCTTAGTTTTGACTGAAATCTAAATGATGAGAGAAATCAAGACAACGGAAAAGAATTAAAATAAATTTTTATAATGAAAGATAAGAAATATCATAAAATTGTATTTCATATAATTTGCAGGTTATACCAAACAAATGTGAAATGTAACACAACTTATTAAAGCAAATTTTTCCCCCTAATTAAAAGCTATTTTTTTAGCAAAATTTTATCCATCCTATCTTTGTTTTTAATTGAAAAAGATGAAGAGGGGAGTAAAAGAAATTAAATAGTAAAAAAGATATTTTAATAATTTTATATAATTACAATTTTTAAATTTACACCATTGAAACTTATTTTAATGTGGCTAATAGATCAAAAGTCAATTGTAATATCTTCACTTTAATACAAAAAGAAAAACATTGCAATGCGACTAATATATATGTATATATATATTGATAATTAACTTAATTTATAAAAAAATAGAAATACTCTCTCGTAATTATGACCCATTTGCATATATCACTAAAGGCTAACAAATACCCTAAATTAAAAAAGCTAACAATTTCTCCTTGCACTTTCATATGTTTATTTTTAAATTCATTTGCCCACTTATTAGTCATAAAGTTTTTTAATTAAAATCCACTTATGGCCTGATGCTAGCTTAGATACCACACTTAAGACAAGTAATTTTATTTTTCAAAAAACCATACTTCTCCATTTGAAATGTTACTTTAACCTCCATCTTTGTTGGACTTTTTTTTTAAGTAAAAATGTTTACTATTCACATGCTATTTCTAAGTTAGCATACTAGGTCATAAGTCAGTATAACTTCAGCAAAAAAGTAGGCAAATGAATATAAATGCAAATATGAGAGCGTGTAGGGAATATTTGCCAATTTTTATGGTTCAGAAAGTATTTGCGAATGCATCATGATTGAAGCAGAATATTTGCATCTGCCCCTTTGTTTATTTTCTGACTTTTGTAAACCGAATCTATCTTAAAGTTCTCATGAATGTAGTCCATTGAATATCAGAAGTAAATAAGAAAAAGTTGGCTGTAAGAAAACTTTTCAAGCCCCTATTATGACCCCAAAAGTAATGCACAAGAGAAGCAGTGTTCTAGAGGCCTGATTGGCAAGAAAAACACCAAAAGCACGAGGAAAGATCCTTATTCTATTGCCAACCACAGCCATAAATATCATGAAAAAGATAGTGTTTCTAATAGCAAATTGAACGTACAATTCATCACTTGACTCATTGGGCTTGTTTCAGCGATATGATTTTATATCCATTCCGAGAGAACATTTATGCTGCCCAATACAACAAATTCTGTCTAAGTCGCGTTGTGTGACTGTCCTATTTGAACTCCGTGTCTTTTTTTTTTTTTTTACTGCCATCTGTTTTTTTTTTCTTTTACTGTTTACTCATCATCTACAGTGTGATTATTCTGTTTGAGCCCCATCCTTTTCTCACTTTTTTTTTTATTACCATCTTTTTTTTTCTTCTACTGTTTACTCCAATATTTCCGTGTGTTGCACAGGAAAAGCACCTAGTTCAATTAAAGGTAAGAACTTCAACAGGAAAGTGATACAAGGAAAGAAATGTGTTCTTTTATTATGAAAATAGACAATATATATATATATATACCTACCAAAACTGCATCAAACTACACAAAATATACACACCAAACGGTAGAAACAAGATACATGTTAGTCAAAACCTCACACAAGCCTGTGCAGGGCATTGAAGACACGCCCTTGCAGCTCCACTCTTTTTTTTTCTTTTTTTGTGTTGACATCTACTCTTGTTGGAAAAACTGACAGAATTGCATCAAATGCAACTCTGACAGAGAACTTCTTGGGTATAAACTGTCTACCTAAGGTTCACTATACCAATAAAGAGCAACCATGTGGACAAATCAGACGTGAATCCTATTGGAAAAATTAGCCAACATAAAGAGCCTCTTAGCCAGTGGAACCCAACTTATTATAGATATATCGACCAAGCTAATATAAGAAAACATATAAACATGTTAAAAATAAATTTTATTAAAAAATATGTTACATATTTATTTGTTTATTTATAATTAGCTTGATCAAAATATCTATTATAAATAAAGTCTATCTAACTTTTTCACCAACATGCTCACATGTCCACTCATCCTTGGTCTAGTTTACCTATATAGTAGGCCTGCGCTTATGCTTATCTCCTACAAACAGGCCCTACGTGCAGTCTCTTTTCCAAAAGTGAAGGAAGGAAAGCTACAAAAGAGAAGGATGCACAGCCTCCACTCATCTACAAAACTTAGGCTTTGCTTGGTATCCTTAATTCCTTTTCCAGGAATATCCCACTCTTGGTCTTGAGCGTACTCGAGGACTTGAGTTTTTTCACACTTCCAATTAAGCTACTGTGACAAATTACTGATTATCACTTCAGAAAAATCTCCTCCTCAAGTTCCTGGTTGTTGCTTGATATGAACGCATGAGTAGTCCAACACCGATTCCAATGCCCAGGCACATCCCAAGACCGATCCCAACACCGACTCTAACACCAGCATTAAACCAGGAAAGTTGTCCATCCTCACCAGGATACATGTCTTGAGAGTAGAAACCATGCCCCATCTTTCCATCAGCCTCATAATCATCAACTTCTGACCCTGTGATCTGCACCCAAAAAAAAAAAAATCATCAGTTGAATGAAAAATGTAAGTCCAGAAATCTGAAGGATTAGGGTACGATATTGAAGCCAGAGTAGACCTCCCCTATCCCTGTCTCCATCAACTGTACTATAAATATTAATGCATTTAGCAACCAATTACAAGGACATTAAACATCACAATAAAGTTAGAATAGAACTCTCCCACCCATATCTCCACCACCTCTACTATAAATATCAATGCATTTAACAACCAATAAATTCTGGGACATTACAGATCACAACTACACCTAAGAATGAAAATTTTAAACATGTTCCATTCTTTAAAACACCGTTCAGAACAAATATAAGAGAATCAAGCTCAAATTTAAATAATCAAACAATAATGTCGAGTCTTGGGTGGTTTTTGGTAAGTGGCATTATAATTTTTTAAGTACTTAGAAATTTATTGATAAGATATTGAGAATGAGATATACCAAAAATCAAATCCCCGGGTTGGTTATGCATATCAAATAAAGATCATTTTATTTAAACTTCTCATATATCTCACTCTCAATCATCTTATAAATACTTAAATAGGTTTTATAGTAAATGGGAAATTAAAATGTTCACTTACCAAATACTACCTTAGTTCACATTGTCTTTAATCCTTAACACATGCCTCCGGATTTTAAAATTAGAGTGGTATCATTATGCCCAAAACCAATTGGTATGTTATCCTGTACTATGTAGCTTATTGAAAATGAAATTTTTGTTTCTTTCTTTACCAGACTTGGATGCAGCTCAAACTACTAAAGACGTACAAAATCAACTCATCTTCAATGTAATTATCCCACATTTGGGACCGTGACTTCTTCCTAAATCCTTTAAAGCAGTCAACTCGAGAATGTTTTTTCGGTACACACACCTTTCACCTCTACATTTTATCCAACTAAGGCCTAATTACATAATTGATACGTAAAGTTTAAAATGTAACATAACAACTCTCTAAATTTTAGATTAAAATGAAAACTTTAAATTACATTTAAAATTAACTATAAGAGGCACAAGAGCTCTCTTGATTCTAGGGTTTTATAAGATAAGATATGTGAGCTCTTAAATTTTTATTTTTATCCCAACTCAATGCCTGTCCACGAAGATTATTGAATTGATGACGCAGTCTCTTGCAGTTAATTTTATCTTATTGGAAACAATTTCATTTTTGTCCAGAAAAAGTTTAGAATTTTGTTATCTTTAAAGTTTATGTAGCATTTAGGAAGGATAAAATGTAGTTTCCACGGTCAAGTAAAAACTGCTTTTGTGATATCATATATCCCAAGAAAATAAATTGCACTAAAAATAAGTACAGACAGCTAACTTCTATAGCTTATGCCCTACAAAGACTATAGTAATTAAAGCAGTAGGCAATACCTGCAATTTACGCTGGCGAACCAACCCGTTCTGTTCCTTTTCCATTTCCTCATCTTCAGGAATGGCATCCAGAGTCGCATGCCTCGCCAGTCTCCTCCTTGGACTCATTTGAATCGTCTTCGTCAGAATCACTGGCATACCGGAGCAACACCCAGCAATATATACCTCAATAGAAGGCGCCAAAACTCCAAGCTTCGGCTGAAAAAACGCCGACGATCCCGACCCGATTGACATCGCCACATGACAATCCATACTCCAACCCGTCCTCGAATCGTTGCCTAGCCCCCCATTCCCATTCGTCCAATCAGCTTCCATTCGCTCCACAGAACCACACAGAATCAACCCATCATTCTCGTACACCTCAAATTCAACGCTGCCCGTGACCCGAATGTTATCGGTGCTGACATACGTAACCTCCGACGATTCCTTGTCGACCCGATCGCGCCGGAGAGTCAACGCCCCCACCTCCGACGCGGGTATGCGGGACCCGTTGATTTCAAGCGAAACCCCAATTTCCCGCCGGGGATAGCAGAGCTGAAGGTGGTCAGGGACGCTATCGATCACGCAAGGAGAAATCCGAACATAGAATAACCTAATTTCGAACCATGCCGAATGGTTAAGAGACAATCCATTGAGAAAGTTAAACGAATTCGCAAACTTGCCGATTGCTTCCTCCTGTTGGTCCATAGGAGATACAAAATTCCTATGACTATCTAAAAGTCGCAATGGGAAATCAGGGTCTGGAAAGCAATTGGAGAAACAGAAATTTAATCGAAAGAACAAAAAAAAAAACAGAATGGGAATCAGGATACCAAAATTCGATGCTATTTCCTGGGAATTTCTATTTTGAATTCCCGGTAAAGAAGAATATGTTACGGAAAAAAGGGCTAAATCGAAGATTGTCCCTGTGTTTGAATTGGGAATTCAGGGTTTTTGCTCGGCGTCTAAAAGGTGAAATCTTTTTTGAGGTTTTCTCAATTGGGTTGGGTTCTTGGCATTGGAACCGTACGAGAGACATAATAATATGTTTTGGAGTCGAACGCGCGTTGAGAGTGGAGAACGATTGACACGCGTCGTTTGACGTGGACGTGTTATTGCCGGTACAGAACCTGCAGGAAATAGAATAAAATCTTATTTTGATTGTTTAAAAATGAGATTTTTTAAAAATTATTTTTAAATTTATTCCTTATGAAATACATATTTTTTAATTTAATTTTAGTAAAATAATTTTAATAATTTATTCTTTAAACAAAATTATTATAAATAATATTTTTTAATATAATGGTAATAAACTAATAATTAATCCACATATCATATAATGATTAATAATTTATCAAAAAAATATATTATATAATATTACATACAATTGATTAAAATAAAAATATTATAAATAATAATGTTAGTTATAAAACACTAAATTAAAATAATACATATAAAAAATTAAATTAAAAAATAATTCTAAAATAAATTAAATTAAGAAATATTCTATTTATGAAAAATTAAATTACTAAAATAATTTTATAATAGATTAAATTAAAAATTATTCTATACTAAAATAAAATTTTAGCGGCCAGGAATGTGCGAACGACAAACAAAACAACTTTCAACATGCGAAGATATATTTTAACAAACATGCAGGTGGTGTCTAAAGAATAGCGTCGTTATCATATACGGCGGGTTTATTAAATAATTAGATTATTATGAATTAATTGTTTTAGTGTTAATAAAATAATATTTCGTCAGATTTTGTGTGTGATTTTAAAAACTCGATTAAGATTCTCGTCCATCCAAATATAAATCTCATAATAATAATATTTTTTATAGAAAATAAATTAAACTTGACATTTAAGCATATTTGGTTTAATAAGTTAAATTTAAACTTCATATGTTTTAATTTTAATCTTAATAATTTTTTTTATTTACATTTTAAGATATTTTTATGAACAAATCCCCAAATCTTGAAATCCATCACATTAGAAAAATAATAACAATAAAAAAATGCTTAAATGAACTCAACTATAACTTAATTTTACGCGAATTCTTTACGGTAAAGTTTTGCGTGCAACGACGTATAGTATATAAAATATTATTTATTTATTATTTGTTGAATTTAGGAATAAAAATAAAAGGTTAAAAAAATTTAAAATTTTAAAGTCTAAATTTTTTTATGTTAAAATTTTATTTTCACAATTATAATTTTACTTTCTATTGTTATCTCTAAATTTAAAAGATAAAAAATTTTAAAATTTAAAAAGAAAAAAATTACTTGCAAAACCATTTGCAATAATAAATATTACTCCAGACAGTCCAAATTCTACTTAATTCTTATGAAAAATTAGTTGGACAACTGGTTGAATATTCTTATATGTCCTTTTAGTTATGATAAGATCAAAACCTCCTTCCATTATATGAGAATTTGTAACAGAATTTTGAACATCTAAAAATATTTAGTAGATGAAAATCAATTGAATAGATTTATTTCTCTCCCATGACAAGAGTAGGTAGAGTGGAGATTATGTCTCATCCTAAATGAGGATAATCGTAGAGTAGCTATTCCTTGCTCTATCCACTTATAGTCTTCTTTTTATGTTTGTTTTGGACTTTTCGCCTCTTGTGTATACTAAAAAAAGAAAAAAGAAAAGACAAATTCATCACTATCACAATAATTAGTTTAACACTTAACTAACACCATATGGGGTATGCAAAATTGAACTAACCAAATCAAGGCAAACTAAAATTGAAAAATGACGAATTTGATTCATTTTGGCATGTGATTGGATGATTTGTTTCCCTTTTTGTCTTTTATAATGTTTGTTATATTTTTATTATTATTACTTAATAATATTTATCTCTTATTATTATAATTTTTAAGTAGATTATCACAATGATCATTTTTTTTATAAAATTATTTTTTTGGATTTCATTTTCTTAGAGCTAACCATATAAACTTTGTTACAAAGACATCCCAATAACAAGTCTTGAGGGGTTGCCATATTAACATTTTACATTTATAAGTTATAAAACAAATAAGACATGCATGATTTATGTATTCAACCATTAATAAAATATGACTATTTTAGTATTTTTTGTCCAAATGACACCATAATATTACAGGTAAAGATATATTAATCTTTAAAGTCACATGTCAGATCCTAAAACAAAAGCGTGTTGAATGGGTCAATGAAGTAATTCATCTTCATCCACTGCTGGAGTGACAGACATTAGCATAAATGGCATGTATGAACTAGTGGCCAATATATTTAGTCATTTATTGCAATGAGGACATCCAACTTACATAGAAATTTAGAAAAAAAAAAAATTGTCGTTATGGGTATCAAATAAAAAATATTTATATAAAAAAATTTAAAATTATTTTCAAAAATTTAATTAAACTTAAAATCTTAAATTGTAATTTCTTATATAATTTATATTTTTTATTTTTAAGTTATTTAAAGTAATTTCAAAATCAAAAGTTTTTTATATAAATATCTTTATTTTAAAATTCTAACTATAATTTTTCTCAAAAACTTTCAATAAAGGCAGCGCATCCATCATTCCAACTCACCTTGCGCCACAATTCAGCCCACGGATTCTCATATCTTACGGCCAATTCAGCCCACAGATCTGTTTTAGGGTTTGTGTTTTTCAATCTTAATGGAATCAAAGAATATGACAATTAAATTTTCAATTATTAGCCCAACTTAACTTGATTGAGCTCTAATGATTAATTGAGCCAAGTCAAAATAACTTGAATTAAAAATTGACAAAAATTAGACCTACTCAATGTTTTTATGATTTATTGGGCTGGCCCATGAAACACAGCCCGTTTTGACACTTTTGTTATTTATTTCTAATTACTTGATAACGAGATTTCTCCTATTGAACCAAACATCACTTTACTTTAAAAAAATAAAATAAAATAATCTCAAATTTAAAGCTTTTAAAAAGTCACCAGGTATATGTTGCAATACCAATACTATATAATATACTGAATTTCACCATAATTTCAAAGGTAAACGGTGTTTGAGTGAAAGTAATATGAATGAGTTTGGGGAGCTCAAATTCTTCAATTATTGGAATTCTTAGGATTTATGCGTGATTATAAAATATTATTTATAAGGTAATTCAATGATTAAGAGTTTGAACTCTTTCTAACTCCAAATAGTATTAGGATAAATAATTTCTTAAAAGTCTTCGTACATAATTTCAAAGGTAAATGGTGTTTGAATGAAAGTAGCATGAATGAGACTGAAGAGCTCAAATTCTTCAATAGTTGGATTTTTTTCAAGATTCGCGCTTGATTAATAAATTTTAAGATAATTCAATGATTAAGAGTTTGAACTCTTTCTGACTCCAAATAGCATTAGGATAAATAATTTCTTAAGAGACTTCATGTTACGTATTTCTCAAAAATATACCCAAAAATAATGTTCCTTGTTTTATTGTCATTATTGACAAATTCTTTTTTTGTTAAATTTTGAGAGAAATTATATGAATAAATTTAACATTATTTTTTTAATTCAACATCTTAATACATTATATTTATGTATTTTTTTTTACTTATATATCCTTCTTTTAATATAATTTTATCTAATATAGAATTTCTTGTCATTTTCACTCATGCATTTCAGTTTTTGATTATCCTAGAGGGTTTTCAAGCATTAAAGGAGTACAATGAATAATTGTAAGAGCTTTCAAGTTTATGGCCTCCTCAAAACCTAAGAGATATATAGTTATACCTTGTTTGAGTTTTCATTTAATAAATATCTACCGATCAATTAATGGACTTGGGATGACTTTTAGGTCACACCTGGAGATTAAATTCTCATTATTTTGGGTGAGATTGGATATAAATTCTTGGTTGGAATAACCACTGACTGAATATTTCTGATAGTGGCAATTTAAAAAGAAATAAAGTAAGTAAGAGACTCACATTAAATAATATAAATAAAATATGTTAATTAAGTGTGTGTTTGGCTCCGCATCAGGGAGGAGAAAACGTGGTTTAGTTAGAAACAATAAATTGTAACTTTTGGATAAACGGGATTGCAAACGTGGTTTTCCCTTATCCTAATGCGCAGCCAAACGCACTCTAAGTGTTAGACTCTACGTGTTCTTGTATTTTCTCTGAAAAATTAATACTATGTTAATTTTTTGAAAAAAAATTTGGAGGATGCTAATCCTAATTCATACAGGTATAACAAATTTGTCAGCTTATTCAAGGGAATCAAGGCTAACACCAGTTGTTAGAAATAATATTCTTTTCAAATATTGCTATAAACTGAAAAAACTAACTAACATCGGACTCAAGTACAAAAGATTAAAATTATAAAAATCCAACTAAACAATTTTTAAGGACATATTTGAAAATTCATTGAAATTTTATAGACTAACAAACTAATTACAATTTTATTTTTATTATAGGTAAATTATAGTTAAATGAGTTCTCATGTGGTTCAAAATATATAAAACCATCAAGTAATATTTTCATCAAATTTTAAATTATAATTCATCTTCTGTGGTAATATTTATTAAGTGATTTAAAAGGTTACTTAATCATTATATAGTATATTTTATTAAAATTTAACAAAAATAATTCTGTAAATATTAACCTAATAGATAATTTTATTGTTTATAAGTCTATTTCAGATGTGAAATTTTCTAAAGCTAATACTATATTAATATTATAGTAGTCTAGGTCCAAAAGTCTCTGTAACTCCAAAATGGCCAAATTCATTTTATCAAAGTCTAAAGAATTTATAACTATAATTTAATAAGTTATTTGCTATAAACTAGAATATTAAATTGCTTTGAATAATACAGTTTGAAATAGCTAATTATACTTCAAGAGACCCGTTTGGTTCATTGAATTGTTAGTAATGTAAATGTAAAATGAATACTGAAGGGAAAGGAATTACAATGTTTATATTTGGTGTGGTATAAAAAAGAAAGGAAATACATCTATATTTACTTGTTTAGTTATATAAAAATAACGATGAAATTGTATTATATATGAGGACAAAGACAACTTTGTACTTTTAAAAAAAAAACACTGATCTGTATTTTAAAAAAAATTTCCCTTAAGTATTCTAAAACCCTAGTCATTCTTTTCCATACTGCAAGGAACGTTTGGTGCAACGGCAATGGCAATGCTCACTTAATCCAACCTCATTAGTCTACAGTATATGGTTTCAACCTCCACCGGTAGAAAATGACAAGCATTGATTCACATATTCAACTTGCGTTTTGTAAGAATAAATAAGGCTGTGGGAGATTTTGGACTCACCTATTCTAAAGTGTTGGGGGATGAATAGATGTAAGGACAACAGTGGAAACACAGAAGTTGGGAGTCAATATTTACTTGTTTTCCTCTTTGTCACAGGCTTAGCTACATGTCAGGATAAGTCTTTTACTTTTTGTAAATGAGGGGCAAAAAGGGATTTTTCAAGTTTTTGGCTCCAAAAGAAATGTCTTTGTCGTGCAAAAATAAGGAGAAGTCCAATACATTGCATAGAAACCCATTGCATTGACAACACCGAACCAAACACATTGAAACAAAAGGAATACATTGTCATTTCTCTTAGGTGGCAGCTAGGTGGCAGCTGGGGGTGTTTATGGGTAGAGTCGGGTTGGACATCTCGTATGCCCGATGCTCGGCTCAATTAAAATATCTAACTTATTTTTATGCCGTGGCCCTATTCGGCCCGAAAAAGCCTGATTTTATGTTGAGGTATAGTGGATTAGGGCTGCTCGGGACTTTTTTTTTTATGAACTGATACTTGTAATATAAAAATATTTTTTTTGCAGATTCATAAGTATATACTTCAAAACAATAGGTTTTTAGAACCTTCATGTTTTTATCAATAATAAAAAAAATAGCTTGGTATTATCAAGCAAAATATCAGCTATACTAATATAATTAATTTTAGGTAAACACGTATATTTTTATTATTCAACAAAAGAAATGTCAGTAAACATGTATATCAATAATGAAAATAATTAAGAAATAGAGAGGGTTTAAGTAGATAATAAAAGTTGAAGCATATAAAGAGAATCAGATGAAATAAAAATAAAAATATATATATAAGATGACAAGATATTAATAATTAAAAAAAAAGTAATTATTAGGGCAAATTAGACAGAATATGTCTTCGCCTGTGACTCGACCCGACCCGATATAATTTTATTTAAAATTCTGTCAATTTATATTTTTGGCCTGACTCAATTAGACTGAGTTAGGGCAAGCCCTTATGGCTAATTGGGCCAATGAACACTTCTAGTAACAGCATCTAAACAAACCCAAAATCTTTTGACTCAATTGATATCATTAAATATTCCCTGAGTATAAATAGAGTCCTCTAAAATGAGGCATCATTATCTTCCATCAAGATTACTCTTACATATCACTCTTGGTTAGGCCAAGTTTCTGTGCATGTCAACTAAGCTTTTACTCTTATATTACTCTTATATCTTTAATAATACACTTCTCCCTCTCTCTAAAGTTTCTCTCTTCATTTTATAGCGTGATTCTTCTTGAAACAATTAACAATTTCAGTTATTCCATATACATTAGGTTTCAACCATAAATAGCCTCAAAAGAGTACCAGTTATCAAAATATATGTGAATCATATTTTTAAGAAATAATAATTATGTTTTTATTTAAATATTTATGTAATTATTTTGTTATCATTAAAAATTGTTATATAATGATAAATAATAAGTAAATAAATCATAAGAGATTAAGTGGCACAACTTAAAGAGGACAAACTTCAGATTTGGTAAGTGTACTCTATTATTTTTCTCCTCAATAAGCTGCATAAATATTTGCTTTAACAGCATCTACATTTTTAAAGTATGTCAAATATTACATATTCTCTTTGGTTTTGCAATAAATTTATAGATAATACTTAGATTTAATCATTTTTTATATATAAAACCTGTGATTCATACATCGTTCATTTTTGTTGTTTATGCTGTCTCGTCAATATACTGTTGACTTGCATTTTTGTTTTTTTTTTTTCCGTGGGATCCAGTGATTTCTTTTATTCCTTCTCTATGGGGCCTACAGCAAACAAATTTCGAATATCTCTATGTCTACATGGAGCCGTGCTAGTTTTAAAATATTTGTTATTAAATTTTTAAATAAATTATACAAACTTTTTAAGATTTTTTTTGAAATTATATAGATTTTCTCTTTATTTTTTAAAATATATACTTTAATTTAATTAACTTAATACTGGTAAGAATATTCTTCAAAAGATTTTGAGATATTTTTTTTGATTAAAATATATATTAAAAATAATGTATAATTACCAAACTATCCCTTTATCCAGAGTCCGCAATTGCCTCTGAATACCTTACACAGCATAAGGACTTCAAACAAAAGCATCATTGTCTTCTTTCTTCAAGCTCGTCTTCGCCAGTGGTTGGCACATATTAGCCCCAAAGAATCATTTTGATTCAGACTATTTCACATTGACCATAAGTTGCATAATTTGAAGACGCAATACCCTTAAACCCAGAACCTTTTGGAACCATAAATGGATAAAAATAGAGTTGGGACATGTTTGTTTCAAAAGAATCCCAACCCTACTTCAAATTTAAATATTTATATTCGAACTTTTTCCAGATATACTTAGAATGTCTTATCAATATATCTAGTTTAGTGTTTTTGTCCGAATAACACGATGATATTACGTTACAAGTAAAGATATATTAATCTGTAAAGTCAACATATCAGACACTAAAACAAAAACGTGTTGAATGGGTCAGGTCAATGAAGTAATTCATCTTCATCCGCCGCTGGAGTGACAGACATTAGCATAAATGGCATGTATGAACACGTAGCCAATATATTTAGTCATTTATCGCAATAAGGACATCCAACTTACATAGAAATTCGGAAAAAATTGCCGTTACGGTATCAAACAAAAAATATTCATATAAAAAATTAAAGTGTAAAATTATTTTAACGAATTTACATTTTTAATTTTTAGGTTATTTAAAATAATTTTAAAATTAAATATAAATATCTTTAATTTAAAATTCTTAACTATAAATTTTCTTTAAAACTTTCAATAAACGCAGCGCATCCATCATTCCAACACAATTCAGCCCACGGATTCTCATATTTTACTGCCAATTCAACCCACAGATGTGTTTCAGGGTTTGTGATTTTCAGTCTTAATGGAATCAAAGAATATGGCAATTAAATTTTCGA
Organism: Erythrophleum fordii; assembly: GCA_032878935.1. Lineage (NCBI taxonomy): Eukaryota > Viridiplantae > Streptophyta > Magnoliopsida > Fabales > Fabaceae > Erythrophleum > Erythrophleum fordii. Next base: position 13,567,989 of record JAVQMF010000047.1, on the reverse strand, counting down.
TCTGATTAGAATATTCAATTTTAGGCGTCGACTCTTTGAGATTAAAAGAAAGGAAAATAGGGATACATGCTCAAGTGAATCTATAGAATCCATTTCAACGTAACTTAGCAACTTTAAAATCCATTAAGTAAAATCAATATTATTTATTAATTTAGATAAAAATATTAATAAAAAGTAATAAGTAAGAGTGGCCTTTAATTAGATTGAGCCCTAATGATTAATAGAGCCTAGTCAAAATAGCTTGAATTAAAAACTGACAAAAATGTTTTTTAGACCTACTGTGTGTTCTTAAGATTTATTAGTCTGGCCCATAAAACATAGCCCATTTTGACAAATTTGTTATTTAGTTCTAGGCTTTATCTGATATCACGATGAAAACTGAAAATGAAATAGAATGTGGTGTCAAAATGTGTTTGGTACGCATCCGTTGCAAGAAATAAAATCTAATACAGAAAGTATCGATATGATGCCATTTTTTTTTTCTTTTTCCTTGTGTCATCGGTAGTGTTCTTTTACGCTTTGGACAATATGCTTTTTTAACATGGGCAATAATATTATCATCACACAAAATTTATTTATTATTAAAAAATAATTAGTCTTATAAAAAAATAAAAGACTAATGATATTAACACAAAAAAATACCAAAGTGAATTTTTTTAAAAAAATTACTTAAAAAATAAGAATAATAAATTAAAAAAAAAATTTATAAAAATCACATTTCAAATTTTTAAAAAAAATTTAGCCAAATAATGAAATAAAAAAAGTGGAAATCAATTTTAAAAAATGTTCAAATAATAGAAAAAAATTATTCTTGAATAAGGTCCAAAAAAATTTCTATTAAAAGAAAATGCATACTTAAAGTTAAAAAAATAATTTAAATAATTCTAAATTTTTTTTTACTGTACCATAATTGAAATTTCTAATCGCATTGTAGTCATTTGACTTTTGGAAAGTTTATATCATAGTTTGTTAGGATTTTTTTTATATATTTGTTTGTCTCTCTCCTTTCTTTTCTTTGTTTGTTTTTCAAAATTTTCCTCTAAGCATAAAACAATTATTTTTAAATTTGATTATTTCCAATAATAATTCAAAAATTTTACAAACAAATAAGTAACAAGAAATAAAATAAACATATAATTAACTATATCACTTACAAAATTAATTATAAAAATATAAAACAATTAAATAAGGTCAAATTTATCATCTAAAAATTTAAATTAAAGGCAATTGTGTTTAATTTAAAATAAAATAAAATAATAAACATAGCTATTATATATTAACGCATTTAATTTTTTTTATAATAGTCCTGTCTAAACAATGATTTGATACATTATACTATGTTTGATGTGAAGTGAAATTATTTTTTTTAAACAAGGGTATTTTAATCTTTTTAACTTTTATTACTTCCTATTCCATTTCTATTTCATCTAACCAAACAAAAAAATTCAGATATAATCATTTTCCTTTTCATTCATATCAAACATAATTTTTTTTATTACATTTTATTCACCTTTCTATTTTCATTTCCATTTCCATAAGTAAAAAATATGCATAGCAATCGAGGCCCCAATTACCTGATAATGAAAGTTCTCTTATTAAACCAAACATCACTTTACTTGAAAAAAAAAATTGCTAATCAAAAGCTTTTAAAAAGTCACCAGGTATATGGTGCAATACCAATACTATATAATATACTGAATTTGATCATAATTTCAAAGGGAAATGGTGTTTGAGTGAAAGTAACATGAATGAGACTAGAGAGCACAAATTCTTCAATTATTGGAATTTTTAAGATTTGTACATGATTATAAAATATTATTTATAACAAATTTTAAAGATAATTCAATGATTAAAAGTTTGAACTCTCTCTAACTCCAAATAGTATTAGGATAAATAATTTCTTAAAAGTCTTGGTTCATAATTTTGAAGATAAATGGTGTTTGAGTGAAAGTAGCATCAAGGAGACTGAAGAGTTCAAATTCTTCAATTGTTGGATTTTTTTTCAAGATTTGTGCTTGATTAATAAATTTTAAGATAATTCAATGATTAAGAGTTTGAACTCTTTTTAACTCCAAATAGTATTAGGATAAATGATTTCTTAAGAGTTTTCGTATTGCACTTTTCTCAAAAATATACCCAAAAACAATGTTACTACGTTTTATTGTCATTATTGACAAATTCCTGTTTGTTAAATTTTGAAAGTAATTATATGAGTGAGTTTAACATTTTTTTTTAACTCAAAATTTTAATACATTAGAGTTATGAATCCTTTTTATTTATTTATTTATCCTTCTTCTAATAATATTTTATCTAATATAAATCAATTTTCCATTTTCACTTAATCCTTACACATTTAGCTTTCTGATTATCGTAGGAGGGTTTTCAAGCATTAAAGGAGTACAATAACTAATTGCTAAGAGCTTTCAAGTTTATAGAGCCATCAAAACCTAAAAGATACACAGTTATACCTTGTTTGAGTTTCCATTTAATAAATATATACTCAATTTAATAAATATCTACCGATCAATTAATGGAGTTGGGATGACTTTTAGGTCACACCTGAAGATTAAATTCTCATTTTTTTGGATGAGATTGGATATAAATTCCTCGTTGGAATAACCAGTGATTGAATATTTCTGATAGTGTCAATTAAACAAAAAGAAATAATCAATTAAAGAAATAAGAAATAAGGTAAGTAAGAGACTCACATTTAAAATATGCTAATTAAGTGTTAAACTCTACATGTTCATGTATTTTTTCTCAAAAATTAATACTATAGCAATTTTTTTTTAAAATAGAGGATGCTAATTCTAATTCATACAGGTATAATAAATTCATCAGCTTGTTCAAGGGAATCAAGGCCGACACTGGTTGTTAGAAACAATATTCCTTTCAAAGACTATTATAAACTGACAAAACTATAGTTTTAAAAGTTGGATCAAATTGGTCGGTTCGATTGAGAATTAATTTCTAGTTCAATCTAGTTGGTCCAGAAAATTGACTAATTAAAATATTGGTTAAAAATAAGTCAAAAACTGGTTAAAATCAAATTGGTTAAAATTGATTTGAACCAGTCAATATCAATTTTTTTAAAGATATTTTCATATAATAAAATAATTTATCTCAAATAAATTTGACAAATTAAAAATAAAAGACAATACAAAAAGAGGGAGTTGAAAAATAATTTAAAAAAAAAATAAAAATAAAATGTGCATGACTATTTTTTATATTTGTTCTCTATTATGTTTATATTCTATTTTTTAATAACATTTTTCTTAAATATAGAGGTATTTAGCCAAAATTATTATTTACCTTTTGTTTCTTTATTTTTTAATGATAAGTAGAATCTTAATATAATTTAAAAATTTTAAAATAATTTTTGTAATATTTTAAGAAATATTAAATTGATAATAAAATATTTAAAATTTATTAATATTTATTTCTTACATTGAAATTTAATATATAAAATTTTTAAAAAATATATTTAATTATTACCAGTTTGATTATAGTTTAACTTTTAACTAATGAATTGTGAACTAATATTTTTACCTATTTAGTGACTAATTTTATTTTAAAAATATTAAAAAAAACTGGTTAACATTGGACTCAATTATTGTTGAAATTTTTTAACAGGAACAAAATTGAAAACCTTTGCTCTTGTTTTCACTTTCGAGCCAGGGAGCATTCTGCACTATTTAACTCCGTATAGAATATACAAAGTCCAATAGGAAAGGCCCAACACAACATATTCTAATAAACCAAATGCTAGCACACTCATTCTCAACAAATCAAAGAACAAAGTAGTGACGAATTTAACAAATTAATGAGAATGAGCTGAGCACTCCGCATTGAGCTAAGCACTATGCATTATGTTCTGGGCTTCTGTTCTATCATGGGCTAGGCTTTATGACTATTATATTGGGCTTTATCAATTATAAAAAAATAAAATAAAATAAAATCATAAAAATCCAACTAAAATTTTTTAAGGACATATTTGAAAATTTATTGACATTTTATAGACCAACAAACTAATTAAAATTTGGTTTTTATTATAGGTAAATTATAGTTAAATCAGTTCTCATATGATTCAAAATATATATTTAACCATCAAGTAGTATTTTCATCAAATTTTAAATTATAATTCATTTATGTGGTAATATAAAAAATCAATTTCCTTAAGCGATTTAAAATGTTACTTATCATTATATAGTATATTTTATCAAAATTTAACAAAATAATTACGTAAATATTAACATAATAAATAATTTCATTCCTTAAAAGTCTATTTCAAATGTACATTTTCTAAAGATAGTACTGGATTAGTATTATAAGAGCTTTAGAGGTTCAAAAATCTCGTAAATCTAAAATGATTCAGTTTACTTAATCAAGATCTAAAAAATTCATAACTATGATTCAATAAGTTATTTGCAATAAACTAACATATTAAATTGTTTTAAATAGTGCAACTTAAAATAACTAATGACACTACAAGATATTATGACTCAATTGGCATCATTAAATATTCTCTGAATATAAATAGAGAGGCTTCTAGAGCAAGGCATCATCATCTTCCTTCAACATTACCACCCTCAGGATTAATCTCACATATCACTCTTAGTTAGGCCAAATTCTATACGCGTCAACCAAGTTTTTACTCTTGTATTACTCTTAAATCTTTAATGATGCAGCTCTCCTTCTCTCTAAAGGTTCTCTCTTCAGTCATGGCGTGATTCTTCCTGGACAATTAACAATTTCAATTATTTCATATATATTAGGTTTCAATCATAAATAGCCTCAAACGAGTATTAATTAACAAAATATATGTGAATCATATTTTAGAGAAATATTAATGATATTTTTTATGTAATTATTTTGTTATCATTAAAAATTATTATATAATGATAAATAATAATTAAATAAATCATAAATGGTTAAGTGGCGCAACTTAAATATTGGGTAAAGTGTACTTTATTATTTTTCTCTTCAGTAAGTTGCATAAATATTTGCTTTAATAGCATCTATATTTTTAAAGTATATCAAATATTACATATTCTCTTTGGTTTTGCAATAAAATTATGGATAAGACTTAGATGTAATCATCATTTTTTATATATAAAGCCCGTGGTTCATGCATGGCTCATAATATATTGTTGACTTGCACTTTTTTATTTGGTGGGATCCGCTGTTTTCTTTTTCCCCTTCTCTATGGGGCCCACAGCAAAAAAAAATTTGAATCTCTCTATATTTACATGGAGCCGTGCTAGTTTTTAAATATTTGTTATTAAGTTTTTAAAAAATTATACAGACTTATTTACATTTTTTTTGAAATTATATAAATTTTCTCTTTATTTTTTAAAATATATACTTTAATTTAATTAACTTAATACTGGTAAGAATATTCTTCAAAAGATTTTGAGATATTTTTTTAATTAAAATCTATATTAAAATAATATACAATTACCAAACCATCCCTTTATCCCTTCTGATTACCTTACACAGCATAAGGACTTCACGCTGAACTCACGAGACTTCACACAAAAAAGCATCATTGTCTTCTTTCTTCTAGCTCGTCTTCGCCAGTGGTTGGTACATATTATAGCCCCAAAGAATCATTTTAATTCAGACTACTTCACATTCACCATAAGTTGCAAAATTTGAAGAAGCAATCCCCTTAAACCCAGAACCTTTTGGAACCATAAATGGATGAAAATTGTACCACTCAAAAAGCAACATCTCTTAACTAAAAATCATATAATAAAATCAACAAACAAACAGTCAAAAGAATAATGTCGGGACACGAACTTGAATACAAATATTTAAAGTTGAAATAGAATCGGGACCCATTTGTTTCAAAAGAATCCCGACCCTACTCCAACTTCAAATATTTCCATTCAAATTATCTTTTTTTTTTTTTTAATATACTTATAATATCTTATCAATGACTGACTTACTCGATTCAAATAGGCCACAACAGATCAAAGTAAAGCAAGTCAAACCAAAATTACCATGTGTATTTCGTGTGCCTCTTCCAAAACTAACACTTTGATGTCTTGATGAACTCCTTGGTTAGATTGGGTGGTTTTTTTTTAGTATCGCTGTTGAGAAGACAGGGCTAGTCCAATCCGGTGGGTCGATCCATTTTTTAGCTGATTCTCCAGCATCTTTTTGTTTTTTAAATGTATCTTATTGTGCATTAGATTTGTGTGTGTGTGTGTATTAGTATAATTAAAAAGAGATTAAGCTTATAATTCTTAATTTAAATTGCCATCCATCTGTCAGTACAAGTTAACTCAACTTGTTAAAAAGATTCGAACTCGTACTTTGAAAGGAAATTCACATCCATCCACCTCACCCATTTTGAATCATCCTCATGTATAGCATAATATGCTGTATAATGTAATAATATTTATTGCAAAAAATAAAAATGGATTAATTCATAATGGACTTGCACTAGCCCATTTTGGAGGGCATGCTAAATGGTTCAGACCAGAAAAATCCCCATATAAACAAACTCAATATTTCAAGATTTAATCAGGCTATTTTTTTTTTCCCACAGTTTAAAACATGTGGTTTGAATGGACTAACCCATGGACTTTATAGCCGATTTGCTACGTATATAAGGTCTCTGATATTCTTGAAAGAAATTTACTATTGTTGAAGGGGAAGAAGGTTTGATATAATTCAATCATAATTTATTATATGTCTTTGATGAAAAAATAATTAAATTGTATGACAACATAATAAATTATGATTATTGGATATTATGGAAATTCCAAAAATGAACTCCTCCAATTGATGATAAATCAATCGGCCTACTAGCACCTCTTTTTTTGGGTTACAAGGGCAATCATTTCATTCTTGAGCTTGGCAGCAATATGTTCCCTCTGACAAAACAACCAAGCACTTGTTACTCTTTTATATATATATATATATATATATATATATATATATATATATATATATAGACAAACCTGCGTTTATTTAGTAATTTAGGATGTGTTTGAATGAAAAATAAAAGCAAAGAAGGAAAGAAAAAGGAATGTTCCATTGAAACATTTTCCTTATTTAGAGGTCATTAATGAAGAGGAGAAATTAGTAATATATATATATAATAAGCTTTCTAAAGTTTTTCAAAATATTTTTCCTTTATATTTTTTAGTATTCCCAATTGAAGAGAGTTTGAATCAATTAAGAGACTTTGAAACACTCTAAATCTAAGAAAGTGAAGAAATTATTATTTAACTATCCTTTCTCTTTTTTTTTTTAATTGATTTTTTTTTAAATTTTTTTTCCTATTTTTTTTTTATATACCGAATATATTTAAAACTTTTAAGATAAAATAATCATTGACTTCATATAACAACTCTTTATAGTTAAGTATATTATAACTAAATAAATATAAATATAGGATATTATGAGTTTGCACTTTTTCTACACGTCAAGTCTAATAAATTTTTTTGTAAAGAAATGTATTTTTTTTTTAATTTTCACTTAATGTGCAATTTAAGCTTTCAAATTAAAATAGATGTACGCAGTCCACCTTGTGCCATTAAAATTAGAAGCATGTCAGTCCGAATCCCCTGCTATGGCAGCAAATAGGGAGGAGTGAGAGGTGATTTCTTTTTCTTTTAAAAACTTGTAATTTTATTTTTTCCAAATATTTAAATTCTTTACACAGCACATTCATCGTATAACATAAAATCTAAAGAAGAAGCTTTTAGGCATATGGTCAAACACATGAGGGGCAATAAATAAACTAATTAATTAGGAACACTCATTTTGTACTTTTTTCTTTTCTTTTCTTTCTGTGGCCATGGATTTGGTAGAAAGAGACTTTTGCCAAAAGTGAAACACAAAAATAAGTGATGGTGGAATTATAGATATGCATTAAATAACTTGTACCAAAAACAAGAGCTTGCGCGAATAATTCGGTGGCAAAAGGAGATTCCTCTATAATTGAGATTATTATGACTTGTCAACCAGGCCAAAAATAGGAATGCTAGCCACTCATCACAATATCCATCATATATTAGAAAAAATTATATGTAATTTTTTATATTTTTTGGGTAAATTTTTAAATTAAAATTATTTAATAAACATATCATAAATACATAATTTTTATAAAAAATGTATAATTTTTTAATTAAATCATATATTTATTATATTATTATTAAAAAATTATATACTTATTAAGTTTTAATTAAAGAATTTAATTGTATAAATATAAAAAAAACTGCCCATAATTTTTTTCCCCTATATATATTTGTGGTCCAATAGACAATCACATATATATATATATATATAATAGCCAAACAAAAATCTTAAAAAGTAGAAAAGCACACTTGTGATTAAAAGTTGCGTATAAGCATAGAGTGCTTTCTTTTTCGGGGGCCAATTTTCTTTTTTAAACCTGATTTCTTGGGGACCAATTGAACATCCAAGAAAGAATCTTACATTTCCATACATGAAATGGTTTTTTTCTTTCATTTTTTAAAGCAAAATAGGGGGAAAAACAGCGAGAGCCACTATTAAGTAGAGACATCTTTATAGAATAAATTATAATTTGCCTTTATAATTTGATTTTTTTGCCATCCTTTTCTTAATTGGTTATAATTCAATTAAATCTTATATCATTGAAATGATAATTGATACATATTTTGGATTAAATTACAAACGCATAAAAGTAATTTATTTTTCTAAATTACGTTAAATTTTTTAAAAAATTTGACTAAATTATAATTGATACTTTTTATTTTATAAACATCCTTTGTATTCTCTAATCATAGCAATCGTTCCTATTATTTACTTTCAATAAAATTAATTTTATTTTTGTATAATATAGGACCATAATTTTATTTTGAATAAGATAATAAACGCAACTAGGTTGATTTCAAGCTTCAATATGAGATTTGTGGTCTTTTTAAATATATCATTAAAGATAGTTTAAGAAATTTTATTTTTAGAAGAAATATATATTATGCAAAAGTCAATTTTATTGACAAAAATTAAATGAAAGGAAAAATTTTTAATGTAAAGGGAGTTGGATAATATTTTTAGAACAAGAGAAATATAATGTGTAATTTAACTAAACCTCAAGGAATATAACCCTTATTTTTATATGTTCAATTACAAAAAAAAAAATCCCTCTAAATTGGGCATTATTTTTATCTAATTCAGCATCAGGTGGGAGAAGTTGTACTGTTGTATTTGCCTTCAATTCAATTTATCCCCTAATCAATTAATTACAATATTGGGAGAAATAAATGAATTGATCAATGATGAAAATAGTAATTTGGGACAAAGATCAAGTAATTAAATGTAATACTCCTCTCTCTTTCTCTGTGACGTTATATCAATTATAAAAATGTCTAGTTTAAATAATGAGAAAATTTGGAATGTCACAAATATGTGAGAAATCTTGAAGGTCTCAGTTGTCGTAAGTGTGCCCTAGTTGTTCTTTACATCTTAGCTTTCATTCTTCGACTATTCTTTTTTTTTTTTTTTCAATCATTCTCTCATCTACTTGTTTTTAGACTTTTCAGTGGAAAGTATCATGGGAAAATTTCAGTTAGGAATCGTTAGTTTGAAACAGTTATTTTTACAAGAACTTGATTATAACTTTAAGAAAATTTGGTTGTAGCTTTTGAAAAATCAAGTTGTAAGAAGTTGTAAAAAGTTCTTAATTGTCAATTTTTCCAACTTAAGGTCTTTATGTTGAATTTTCCTAAATATCAACGACATTTGCTTCTCTTTATAGAACTTGAATTGTCTGTAGTAGAGAAATCTATTATAGATGATATAGTAATGCCAAAATTGACTTTTTTTACTTTAACGGTTTAGGGTTTAATGTGTATTTAAAAATTGTAATTGGAATGATTAAAAAAATTTAACTATAAAAAAGATTACACTTTAAAATTTTTTAATTATGATGTTACCATACCAAGTGTAGTAAATCCTCATCTACTTGCCTCTTTATATACTTCTATTGGAGTGTAGCCATTGTATAGGTTATCCATAATTCTGAACAAAATAATAATGTCATTAATTAATCAAAGTATATATAATTTTGACGTAATAATTTAATATCCTATAAATGTTTTGTATGATTTTGTTAAAGTATAATTTTCTTTCAACTTTACTCTTTTTTTTTTGTGAACAAATATTAGTATAATTTTAGTATTCAAAAAAATGTAGATATCAGAACGAAAATATATTTTTATTACATTGATTAAAAAAAAAGTATATAGAATATCAAAGTAATAATTATACCACCTAAAGGGCACTAACATAGATTTAATTTTTTAAAGAGTATCTATTAAGTAATTCTATTAGGTTAATATGGGAGAATACATTCTTATGATACTGCTTTTAGAAATATAATAATGATACTGCTTTATTTAAAAAAAAGAAAAAGAAAAGATAGTTAAGATAAGAGCACAGTGAAAGAGATAACAGAGCAGCATGTATATGTGGTGTTGCTTTCAGTGTTAGAGAGCAGTGGGCATTGGTATGGTGGCATAATCTTTGGTAAGAAATGGAAGGCCTAAAAGAAGAAGATTTAGTCGTCTTCTAATAAAATAATATCCTCTCTTTCAATCTCATGTCACTTTTCTTGGCCTGTCTGTCCACCATTCTAGTTTGGGGTGGCAACTTTACGTTGGTTCTTCTTCCTTTAGAACCAAACATGCAAAATACCAACGCATTCATTGGCACACCAATTAAAGAAAGGCCATATGGCTGACACAGACACAACAAATTTGCGTTTGGTGGATCAGCTTGTACTATAAACTAATGACTTATTTTTCTTAAAAAATATGTGAGAAGAATGCAACTTACCATTCTTCAACTAAATTCTCAAAAAGACTTACGTGAAATATAGTTTAAGATTACAGAAACGACATATGCAGTTATCACAGAAATATGTTATAACATAACCCTAAAGTAGTATCTACTATCATGAGTATTCTCTATATGATGAGCCAGAATGTTGGATACTCTACATGGACACCGTTTTGTTGTTACTTCATCACTTATACTTAATACACTGAAGTGATCAAACTACTTTTAGTCTAGAGACTCACCCATTTATTCATTTTAAATACCATCTTTAGCTTTCAACCTCTCATTTCTTCTATGTCAATCCTTTATTGCCTTGAAAATTCAATCATAGACTAACTTAATTGCTTACTTGATTATCAGAGTCATCAATTGTTGCCTTGCAAATCTCATAAAACAAGCATTGCGCGCAACCTAGAAAGGTAAATTTTTAGCATCAATTTATTATAAATACTTACAAATTCTCCATTAGATATAATTTTTAGAGTGAATTACTCTTTTCTTAACTTGAAATCAAATTGCAAAACTCTCTCATTTATTATTATAGATTAAATGGTTGTCCTCTAAAATTAAAATATATGTTACAAGTAAACATCATTTTGATCAAAAAACTGTATATGATAATATTTTTTAATTAAAATATAACTTATTAATAACGTATTTTTTTTAAAAAAATTATATATTCCAATTTTATTCAATTTGTGTTGAAATGCAATAAACTTAATATCTTATATCTAAAAATTTATTATATTTATAATAGTACTTATGTTGATTAAACCTATACCGAAAATACATAGTATTATTAAAATTATATATTATTAGCAATTATCTTTTAATTAAATGACATTTCAAAAAATTATTTTGTGAATATTTTATTTTTTATTAGATTATTTTAAGATTTAGTATATTTATTTATACACTTAAAGATATTTTGATAAAAATATTATTTGTAATTTATCTTTTTTTAAAAAAAGAAGGATTATGTAATTTTTTATAATAAATAACAAGGCGGTATTACAAAATCCCACGTGGAGGGAAGTGAAAGCTTGCAAGACCACCAGTGTGCTGTGGATGTTGACCGTGGTCTTCCACACGGCATGCTGCATGCCACTCTTTCATTTTTTTTTAATATAAATAAAATAAAAATAAAATAAAAACTACCAAAATAATAATGTACTATCTAATTATTTTGTTCTGAAAAGTTTAATTAATTAATGTTGTTAATTTTTATCATCAAATTTTTTTTTGAAACATATCATGAAACTTAAAAATTTTTGAAGATATAAATAACAATAAACAAATTTCTTTAACAAATTTACACTGAATTTTTTATACATTGTGTTTAAATTAAGTAAATACTAGGTTTCACTTGCATAAAAAAATTAACCAAATTAAAAATATTAATTTCATTTTTTAACTAGAAACAATTAATAATTTCATCCTTATATTTAAATATAGTTTTAAAAATTAATAAATACAAAACTTAATCATTAAAAATAAAAAAGTTAATACACAAAAACTTTTTTATTACACGGTATAAAAATTAAAACAAATAATACATAACAAACATATATTTTTAAATATTAAATTATATACTTATTAATTTTTTAAAATTAAAACTAAAAAAATATTATAATACCAATACGAAATTAAGAATTTTAAAATTCAAAATGATGACTCTCCTACCTTTAAAATATTTAGAAGACAATGGGAATTTACACCTGCGCGGTAGGTTCACGCGCTGACGCGCAGTGATATTCAGTACTACACGGTAACCCGCTGAGAATACTCCACTAACAGTCTGGCACCGCCGGTGGGCCCACTTGACGTGGCACCTCATAAAGTGTCTGTACTTTGGCTAGAGTGGGGTTTGGATTATGATGCTAATGCTAATCCTCTTTGTTGCCAAAAAATTTTATACCTCATATTTATAATAAATAAAATTAAAAAATTATAATATAATATGCCCCAGCTAATTTTATATTAAATTAATCAATTATAGTGCATGCTTATGTAATACCAATATTATTAAATGATCTATAAAAATATATGTAGTTGATTAAATGATCACCTTTATTGCTAATTAAAATATTAATGTCATGGTAATATAAGTTCAGTCAATTGACAAAAGAGAATTGATAAGATTTTTATAGTAATTTATGTTATGTGACTTTGAATTCTTTTTGTATTAAGAACTTATGTTGATGGTTATTATTTTTCAGAAAGATCTTTGATCATATCACTAGTGTCCTCACTAATAATGTTAGAATAATCAATTTATATTATTATTATTAGTATTTTTTTAAATAAAAGATAATATAGTTTCATATGATTTGGATGCAATTCAAAGCTCCTTACCTCCATCCTAAGGTTTGTTCTTTCTACTATTTCCAATTTACAGAGGTATAAGTTTATATGATGAAATTTACTTATGATGTAATAATTTTTAAATACAAAATTATATTTTATTAAATATTTTAACTTTAGATTTTGTGATAATTAGTGACTCTTAATAAGGTCAATTCAATTTTTATGTAAGTAACGAGTATAATTATGGTTATAAATTTAATAAAATAGTCAAAGTCTTTTTTATATTTAATATCTATTTAGTCATAACTAAAGGTAATGGTATGCTTGTGTTCAGCACTGTAAATTATATGCTAAAATAATATTCTTTAATAGTCATAACTAAAGGTAATGGTATACTTTTGTCATTAATTGTTACATTAATAGTTTTATATGCTAAAATTAAAAAATCTTTTGATGTTAGATTAAGTTCAAAAAAATTATATTTGTACCTTTTACTGAATTGAAGTTTCCTGAAACCTAAAATTGTTATTATATTTTACTGATTTTTGTATATTGATTGAATTTTAGTTTACTGACAATAAAATAAGGTTTGTCCGGTTTCGTTCATATAGTTATTTAGGTCAAAAATTTTGTCTTGTAAACCCTTTCCTTCAAAAAAGTTACAGAGTAGCATGCAGATAATACGTCAACATTATATATACTAAAAGAAATATTTTATAGTCATTTTAATCTTTGTTTATTTTTTAAAATTTTTTTTGACAGTTTGGATCATGTGATTCAAATATACAAAATAAGGAAGAAATCTCTCAAAGGCAAGACTAGAATCTTTATAATCACGCGAGCTCTAAATAATAATAAATAATAGGGGTAAGTTGTAAACCAATAATAACTAGTCTTAATTTACGTAATGAAATTTGAATAATACTAGAGTTTTGAAAAATTTAAGGCCCACACGATATAAACTAACAAAGATCCGTACGATGCACGGAGACGAAAGATAGAGAAAGAGGACAAAGGAATTAAAAACAAACAAAAAACTGCAATGAATAAGGTGATAGAAAGAGGTGAAATCGCAGAAACACAAAAGTAAATCGACAACTAATGTAACTTAGAAACCAAAAATAAAAAATCCTTATACATATATAGTGAATGACAATGATATCCTTATGTTAAAATTATAAAAATTTCTCTTATATATATATATATATATAGAGTAAATTATAATAATATTCTTTAAATTTTATTAAAATTATGTAAATTTTTATTTTTAAAAAATATAAAAAATTTATCTAAAATAAAAAATATTATATTTTAATTTTTAACTGAAATATCTTCTATTTAAATTTTTAATTTAAATAATACATATTTAAGTTAATAAAAAGTATTTTAATAAAAATTTAAAATTAAACTAAAATGTGAGATAATTTTTATTTTAAAAAATTATGTAATTTATTATATATATATTTATAATTATTTTGATTTTATAATACACTCACAAAATATTCTTTTTTAGTATATTTTTTTAGAACCATTATAATTGTGTCTTTTATGCTTCGTTTGATTTGCTATATTACAAATATAATTTCTTCATATAATTTATATAATATTTATTATATTTATTATTTTATTTATTAAATTATTTTTTTAAAAATAAAAATAAAAAATTATTTTTTATCTGATTTACTTATATTTTACGTTCTTTTTATTACTATATCTTCCGATCAAATCTATCCTTAGAGTTCACCCTCTGGCGGCCAGACGGTCACTCACGCGCTCTCCTGCTTCGCGTGGCCTTTTTTGTGTTGTTGATATCGAAGCTCAATGCCTTCATGCACAGCGGCTCACTCTCTGATGGCCTATAATCTCGTTGCTTGCCATTCATCAACCAATTCCTCAAAGCTTTGCTTTTCCTGCTCTTTCTCTCTCTAACTTTTCCTTCTCTCTCCTGGTCTGCAATCGTTCCTCCTTTTCTTTCTATCTTTTTCAGCAAAGCAATATTCGATTTCGTCTTCGCCATTCTCTCTCCCAACCCCCATTTCAGCTATCCCTTCTTTCTTTTCCATTCTCTCTCTCTGATCCTTCTCTCTGCTTTTGATCTGCTTCTCCCCTGCAAGGTATTTAGAAATGAAGGTATAATTCTCCCACTTTTTCCAATTTTGATTCTTCCGTTTCCTTTCCATCTTCCTTTTTTGTTTTCCTTTGCAAGACGAGAATACATCACTTCTGAACTATGATTCGATTCGGTTCTGATTCTCCACGAAATTCATGCATCTCTATTTATTTTCCGCTTCTGTTCCCCCCCCCCCCCCCCCAAAAAACCTTTTATTTTTTTTATTAGTTTAAAGATCTGGGGTTTGTTTCTGAGATGAATCTGGGTTTCCCACTTCATATTCCTGGATTTAGATTTAATGTCTGGGTGTCTTTGTGGGATTGTTTAGATTTCACTTCTTCTTCTTCGTCCTTTTTTTTAAAATTTATTTGACGATGGGAAGTGACAAAGCTTTTAGGTGGAAGAGAATTTTTGGTTTTCAAGTTTCGCTTTGTTTGATAAGTTCAGATTTTGTATGTTATTCTTTAAAATAATTGAACAGCAGAACAAGGTCACCTGAAGATTATTTGAATCTGAGCTGATTACTCTCTGATTTATGCTTCCAGAAGGTTGTACTTAAGTTAGATTTGCATGATGATGACAAGGCAAAGCAGAAGGCCCTGAAAACAGTCTCAACACTTTCAGGTACCAAATCATTGTTTATTTATTCATTACGGCTTGTTCCCACCAAATTCTTTAATTTAAAAAACCTTCTGTTTACCAATGGGATCAGGACTCAAGATTCGTGATCTAATTCCCGTTGGAGCCAATTTATTAAAAAAAGGAAAAAGGAAAAAGGTCTTGTATCTATCTTACTAAATGAATCAGGAAGTAAATGATTCCAGGCTTGGTTTTTTTTAGAATTTTGAGTATTGACGTATTTTAAAATATAGTATATCACTTAGTGATGTAAAGATGATGGCATACCAAATGAACCAGAGTCTCATTTCATATACACGTTTAACCAATTTATTATTATTATTATTATTATTATTATTATTGGCATGAGGTAGGGTAGAGAAATCAACTTTAGGGTCCTCATCTTGAATGAGGTGAAGGTATTTGTTACCATGTCAGCATCTTGTTCTTGGGTTCCTTAAAAATATGGTGAAATGGGGTTTCGTAGTTTTGAAGAAACTTGTGAGAATGAGAAGGGGGAGTCTCTCTGGTTTGTGTCTTACTTCATATTTCTAAATACAGTACTTGGATTATATATGTACCACAAGGTAGTATTTATAGATTTTCATTTGCTCCCTAAAGATGTAGCCAGAATTGTGAGTTTGAATTTGGTTAAGGAGTAAAAGCTTATTCTTATAGGTTAACTATCATAAAGATCTAATAAAGCATATATATAGGGAGAAAGAGAAATTCCTAGGTAGACCATGAGCTAATGATAAAGAAACAGGTAAACATGTCAGTCTCATTTAAAAATATGTTTGACATGCTTAGCTTACATGTTTCTACCCAAAAAAATTTTCATATTTTGATATACAGATTATAATTTTTACCTAATCTCACATCGAATAAGCTCCTCTTCTCATAAATTATTAGCTAGAATAATTTCTGTTAAATATCAAATTCATATTTGAAGTTCTAGTTGATTATTTGTAGTTGTAAATCTCAAGGTAAATGAAGAAAATGAAAGATTCAAGTACTCGTAGTCCTTGAGATTATTTTTTAAGTTATTTTTCAAAGCTTAAAAGACTTAGTACTATAAACTTTTGCGATCATGTAGGGATAGATGCCATCTCTATGGAAATGAAGGAGAAGAAACTAACAGTGATAGGAACAGTGGATCCGGTGAATGTGGTGAGCAAATTGCGCAAATACTGGCAGACAGATATAATTTCAGTAGGACCAGTAAAGGAGCCTGAGAAGAAAGAAGAACCAAAGAAGGAGGAAGGCAAGAAAGAGGAAGAGAAGAAGGACGAGGCAAAGAAGGAGGAGCCCAAGAAAGAAGAAGGCAAGCCAGAGGAAGGACCGAATAAAGAAGAGAAAAAGGAAGAGAAGGAGAAGAAGAAAGAGCCAGCCCCAGACCCTGTTTTAGAGCTGGTCAGGGCTTATAGGGCTTATAACCCCCACATGACCTCATATTATCATGTTCAAAGCATGGAAGAGAATCCCAATGCTTGTACCATTTGTTGATTAGCAAGCTATCCAAGCATGAGGGAAAGACATCAACTTTCTCTATTTGGTAATGAATTCAAACCTCTCATGCCTGTAGGAGGCCACAGCCAAGGATATAGGTACTCTTGTATATAATCTGGTGATGCCTCAGTTGAGTTGTTTTGAGACAATATTGGTAATGTGTAGAGGAAAATAAATAAAATTTTGGGGGGGATTCGTTTTTGAACGTAAGTGTAATTCATACTCTTTTCCTGTAACAGTTGCTTGAATGCATCACCTGCTAGTTAGCCCAGTAATTTATCTGTTTGGATGTTGAGAAAATTACAGGATAAAAAAGTGAGAATACTCCTTTACTGTTTTTTTTTTTTTGGGGGGCGGGGGGTGTGGATTTCCTTTTGAACACAATTGTGAGTCATACTCTTTTTCCTGTAATAGTTACTTGAATGCATCACCTACTAGTAAACCCTGTAATTTATCTGTTTGGATGTTGAGAAAAATTCAGGAGTAAAATGTGAGAAGGCTGAGCATATTTTTAAATTGTGGTCAGGTGGGGCAGAAGTCCTAATCTCCTCGTGCATCTCCCACCACCTGAAACAAAAAAGAAAATGATTCTTTTGATTCTGTGGTTTTTGTCATGTCATCGTGTGGGACATGATGGGGGAAAAGCTTAGTACTCATCACGGGGTTGAGATTTTAGGGTGGCTGGTATTAAACTTTTTCTTTTCAGAGCTGTGGGTCTTTCCCCTGCGTTTCTGTTACAATATGAAGTGAAAACCCTAGCTCCTCATGGCCTCATGGATTCATCCATACTCTGATTGATGTATCATGGTCCCATGGCGTTATTGGTCGGTCTGTATACTTAATTTATTAAAAATAAGCAAACCAAATGTACTGATGATACACATAAACACATCAGAGGTAAGTTTTGTTAAAAAGGTACTAGATGGGCTTTACAGAACAAATGATGAGATAAGCAAACTAATTATGAAGATATACATAAACAGATAAGTTTTGTTAAAAAAGGTACTTGGTGAGCTTTGCAGAACAAGCGTACTGAAAAAGTCCTCATTTTCTCTTCTCTTTTTAATGGCCTCAATGAGCTTGACAGCATCTAGCTCTATGGGAAGCAGGTAGCACATGGAATTTTCTGCATGGAGAATCATAGGTTGTTTTATTATCTTCAAGTTGTGTTCAATCAATTCTATCTATCAGATCTATACTGTTTTTTTTTGTCTCCTCATAATACTTAGTGGTGTGGAATTAAAGTAGCGTAATCCTCTTGCCCAAAATTTACTTTTTGTTTCTGCTCTCTTCAAAAACAGAGTAACCTACTTAGCTTTGTTTAGTTGGCAGGTCACCTTAGCTTCGGTTTTCATCAATCCACATGGAGATCCCCTCTCACTGTTTTGTATTACTTGTACACTAAAATGCAAAACCATGTGATTAATTAATGTTAAATAATTATATAATAATTAGTGTTTAGCATTTGAACTGTGTCTGGAGGCACCACATGCTCCCTCTGTAATTATTCCCTTAAAAAACAACTAGACTTTGACTGATTGAATTTTACTCTGGATCTTGGCTGATTTAGGGTCTGTTTATTATTAAATTTTTTAAACAGTTTTTAAATATGAATTTTAAAAATGATTTTTTTTTTAAAAATCTGTTTGTATTCCTTTGTTAGTTTTGAAAATATTTCTGAAAATGAAAGATAATATTAACGATTAATTCAGTCTTTTAATAAATTTATTTTCAAAAATACTATCAATAAAGAGTATTTTCTCTGTAATTTTAGAAAGAAAGTAGTTTTTGGTTCTAAAATGAAGAAGGTTTTTTTGAAAAGAATTATGAACAAAAAACAATTGCACCAAACATACTTTTTTATTTTTAAAAAATAACAAAAACTTTTAGACCCAAAATCAAACAGCCCTTAATTTTTTTTTAATCTCCCTTCAAAATTACTAGAGGGATTGCGGTGAATTTCATAAAAAAAAAGGATGAATTATCTGGAAGAATAGTAAAATGCAAATGCATGCCTTAATATATCTTTAAACCGTTAAAATGCAAAAGCATAGACAACGGATACTATCTTGTCCCAGTAAACAAACTGCCAACGAAGCCGGAAAGGCCTGATTAGTTAATGTTAAATAATTCTTTACTGATTAGTGTTTAGCAGTTGAACTGTGTCTGGAGCTACACATGCTTCCTCTGTAATTATTCCCTTGAAAAAAACAACTAGACTTTGACTGATTGAATTTTACTTTGGATCTTGCCTGATAAAACAGTTTTTAAATATGAATTTTAAAAATAATTTTTGTAGAATCAAAAGAATCTGCTTGTATTCCTTAATTAGTTTAGAAAATGTTTCTGAAAGATTGATTTGAGAATTTTAAATTTAAAGCTTGACTTGCCTCTATTCAAATTATAGTTAATAACATCAAAATATATATATATATATATAAAATAATTAAACAATTGCACCAAACATATTTTTCTTATTAAAAAAAACATATTTTAAACCAGAAATCAAGAATGCCCTTAATTTCTTTTTTAATCTCCTTTGAAAATCACTAGAGGGATTGCTGAGAATTTCATAAAAAGAAAGGGATGAATTCTCTAGAAGAATAGCAAAATGCAAATGCATGCTTTCGTATATCTCTAAACCCTTAAACATGCTTTAGGCAAGATTACAACTACTAATCATATCTTTAACTAATCCACCTCATTGATGATGATATGTGGTGGCACTGATTAGATGTTTTGGGTGGTGAGATGATGTATGATCTTAGTCAGCTTTATCGTTTCAAAATTGCAAACAAGGCCCACAAGGCAAATCAATTGGGAATTATTGTAGGAAATAAATAATTAAATACCCAGAAAGTAGATTCTATACAGTACCATGTGATTCACCAAAACCTAAAGAAATAGAAATAAAATGGAATTGTTAAGGTGGGTTAAATTTAATGGGCTGGCCCATTTAACTATTAAAATAAGTGGGTTGAATTGCATAAAATAGAGTAGCCTAAAGTAGAGTTTATTTTTTCATTTTGTTTTTAACAAGAAAGGAGGTTGTTTGAATCTGTCTTATTAAATTGGTGGGCTGTGAGTTTAATTTGTATAATTCGTGAATTACATACAAAAATCTATATTGTTTAAAAAAATATTTTAATTTTTTATAGTACAACTTTTATGAATTATATTTATAGAATTTGTGATTGTGAGTTTAATATCATATTTGATTTTACGTATAAATTTATTTTGATTAATTATTAGTTAAAAATCATATTGTATTTGTATAAAAAATTTATATTTTCTGTATTTTTAAAATTTTCATTATGAGTTATGCGAGTCAATATGCATAATCTACCAACTTATCCAAAAATGATGATATTTTATTAATTTATATAGCAATGGGTCAATTTTAACTCTATTTATTTATTTAGTTACAAAACAAGCATATAAAACCTTATTAACAGGAGTAAAAGAAAGAAAAATGAATAAAAATCAAATTCTAGTCATTAAAAAAAAACTCTTGATATCAAACTTATCTCAATCTTAAAGATTAAAATTGACGCTACAATTCCATTTTGATATACCTTTTTTAATTAACCCACGATATAACCACAAATCTTGTCAGTTGAGTTGGCTTTGTCAAATCTATAGAAAAGATCAAAATAGCAGTGTGAAAAATGGATTTGATCATTAAACTAAAACACAAAGTGATCCATGATTCATGATTCATGATTCATGGGTATAATCATGATTAAATTATAGTCAAACTGATTTTCTTTTAAATATTATTTTTTATTAATACATATAAAAATATAAAAATATAAAAATATTTTATAATTAAATGATACATATTTTATAAAAAACATTTAAAATAAATATAAATATTTTTAAAAATAAAATAAATATTAAATAATATACATATTTGTTAAAGGTATTCCACTAGATCCATCAGCTCCCTTTGTCTATGCAAAAGTAGACGACTCTCTTTCCTCTTCGATGTTTCACCAGATCTACAGATAAATAAAAAGAAAGTGAGAAAATTATCAAACCAAGAAAAAAAAATAATAAAGAGAGACAAAGAAAAGAGGTAATAGATTCTCTCTCAACTTTTTGACTCAAATTTAACTAGTGTCTTTTTTTTTTTTTCTTTTTAATAAAAAAAAATTTAACTAGTGTTTAGTAGGGTGATTTCTGTAAATTTTTTTCTGATATAAACTTTTGTAAAATTAGGAAAACTATAGTGTTAAAAAAGAGGTTGTCATTGTTGGATAAACGTGCAAGTTATAAAGAGTATCTAACTTTCGTATTAAATTTTGCATACGTATATACATACATATACATCAAGAACAAGCACAGACACGTACGATTCTTATCCTTATGGATGGACTATCCAATAGTGTACCAACCCACTATAATTATGATTCCAATTTTATGGGATGCATCGTATTGGACAATCCCAATCGTAATGACTAACAAAAGTTGAGCAAGCCCTGAAATTTTTCTACACTCTGAATAGTCGTACCTAATTTAGAGTTGGTCTCTCTTCAATTGAAGTAGTTTTAATTTCTTTTTTTTTTTTACAAATAAAATTTTATTTTCATCAATCATAAAATGATATATTTTTTAATTTAGTTCCTGATAATTTTTTTTTATTTTGATTATTTATAGATGAGATATTTCTCAGGTTGGTTTTTTTATAGAATTACCTTTCAATTTATTTACATATAAGTATTTTTCAGTTTAGTCTTTCATAAAACAAAACTGTTATTAATAATGTTCTTTTATTAATTTATTGTAAATAAATTTAACAAATTTGATGACATGCAATATAGTTTTTTGGATCAGTTATGGCTTAATTATTATTGTATAATATGTAGATTGATAGAAAATTGATAGTTAACTTCACTTACAGTAAATTGACAGAAAAACGTTATCTATAGCTTTATGAGGAATAAAATTGAGAAATGTCCCATGCATAATGGATCAAATTAAAAAATATTCTATCTATGAGAAATCAAACTATAAATTTGGTCCTTTTTTTAGAGATAAAATTGATTATTTTAGTTTAGCATTCATGACGATAGGGACATTTTTTTATTAAAAAATACAATTTAAAAATATTTTGTTTATTTTTTAGTATAATAAAATTTACAAATATTCATGTTGTTATTAAGTTAAAGGAAAATTTACATATAGGATTAACAAGATGTTATCCTTGATTTTGCATAAAATTTTTTAAGTAAGCTTTTTGGTAAGCAAATTAATGTTGTCAAGGGGCAAGAAATTTTTGAAAAAGTGGCCAAAGTAGTTCCAAATAATATTAAGAGATGAAAATAAAACTTAGACAAAGTTAAGGGATTAAAAGTACATTTTTAAGTTTAAATTGATGAAAATAAATTTTCATGAACAAAATTAATGTTTAAAATATTTTGGCATGAGAAATTTTTGGAAATAAATATTAGATTAAATTATTTTCCCCTGTCTTAGAATATGGCTAAATTATATGGCCCTCCTGCTTGTTTTAAAAATATATATTCCCCTCCTTTAAAGCCAAAAGATGTGTTACACTTGGTTTTCATGCAACAAAATGCAAACTACAATTATATTTATTTTAATCAAATGCCTCTATATATATTATTGACATAATATAGCAAGTATTAAATATATATTTGATTTATATAAAATAGTTGATTTCTAATTTTAGCAAATTATAAAATTATCTTAACAAATAATTAAAAACAAAGAATATATTCACAAAATTGTTTTCAAAATTTTAACTAATCTATAAGTAATAAATGAATTTCAAGAATAATATTTATATTAAATATATTAAAATAAATATAAGCATTGTTGTAAATTTTAGAATAAATAAGTAACACTAAAATAAAAGTTAAAAAAATAATTTTTAATAAGTTATATTTTTAATAAAAATATTATTTTTTTAGAATATTTTGATCATATTTTAATTTAAGAACTTATATGTATATTTTAAAAATAAAAGAGATAATTATACAATTGAGCATCTTTTAAGAGAAGAGGAATAATTTACCCTAAAAATTATTCATGAAATTGAACTAAGCAAATTTAAAATTTTAAAATGATTGGTTCCTTCACACTATCAACCATTTTTTTATGCAAAGTAGTTAGTTTTAAATATTATCACTATATTATAGAGGCCTTTGGTATGAATAATCTTGAATGTTTGCATAAAAATAATATTTAATTTGGATTTATATATATATATATATATATATATATATATTGTTTTAAAAGTTATTTAATATTGTAGAAAGATGGCCGTAGAGAGGATGGGAAAGTGACAAAACCTCGATAGGAACAATAATTGGCGGAGACGAAGGTGATCGTAGCCATAGACAGGAGCATCGGTAGAGTGGATAGCCTTCTTTTTTTTTAAACTACTAAATGAATCGGCCTTTTTTCGTTTCGGCCACGAGTCAGCCTGGTTTACGGAGATAGGGAAGACACAATTTTCTTATTTATGGAAATTCTTTTTTTTTTTTTTAAGTAAGGTTGCAAATATATTTTTTCATGTGGAAACTAAAAAAAAATTACAGTTAGAGATCATAAATTGAATATATTTATACTGAAAGATTTTAAACTTTGAAATTATTCTAAAATATTTAAGAACAGAAAATTTTAAGTTAGGGTCATTAATTGTAATTTTCTTGTGTAGTTTAAATTTTTAGTTTTCAAATTTTTTAAAATAATTTTAAAATTTAAAATCCTTTAATATAAATAGTTTTATAATAAAATACTTTAAAATTTAAAATTATTTTTAAAAATCCAAAAACAAAAAATTTTTAATTATATTATTCTATTCTTTAAGTTTGCTTAATTTTAATGTGAGATTTGTTATGGGGCCTTTACAGTTGTAAGGTTTTCATAGGCCTAGAACGACCTAATCTACCCTACTAAAACCTAAAAAAAAAAAATCAACAGCTACAGATCCACGAGTTCCATACAACGTATTGATTCAGCAAATTGCCTTGGAGAGTGTGGCTTAGAATGGTTTTACACAACGAGTTACTTTGATCAAGTGGCTTCTACAACTCTATTGGGTTACTTGATTCAGGTTCCATCATTAGCTTACCCTTAACAACGGTATAAATAGAAGCTTTCCTAGAGCCAAAGGGAGGATCCAAAATTTTTACCCACCTTAAGTCCTCTCTCATGTACCACTCTTATATCCTTAATAAAGCCCCTGTATCATTCCAAAGGTTCCTTCTCGTTTTATGTTATGATTCTTTCCAAAACATTTAGCAAACACGTAGATACATTGCCAATATAAAACCCTTTCACAAAACTCAGCAAATGAGCAACATCATTACCAACGATTACTATAAGAAAATAGCAAAATCCTTGCAAAAATTTTCTATGAGAAAAACTTCAAAACTCAGTGAGAATTGCTATTCTCACAAAAAATGTCGCGAGAACATGGTAAAACGTTTTATGATAATGCTTTTTCAAAAGTTGTGATACAATTTATGATTTTTCTTGTGAAATTCTCACAATAGTTTATTGTAAGAACAAATAAAGATTTCATATTTTGTTGTGTTCTCATGGTATTTTAAATTTGTTTAACCTAAAAAAATTTGTGAAATTTAGCAATTTTCTAGCATCCTCACAATTTTTTATTGTGAAAATACCCAAAAAAAAAAACTAAAATCTTTTTGTGTTTTTACAGTAAAATATCATGAGAACATAAAAAAATTTCAATTTTGCAACATTCTTATAAAAAAATTTTGTGAGAATGCTGCAATTTTTTTAGTTATTTACATTGCATTTAGCCATTAACCCATATTTAAACAAATGACTCTTGTTTAAATAGTCAACTAATAGAAAATCAACCTCTATTTAAAGCTAGTCATTCTTTGAAGGTTTTAGGTTAGGACCTTCCCCCCCACATATTTTCTTAGATACCTAACTTCATCATTAGAACATATAAGCCATAATAAAAATTGACCAAAATAGTCTTTATTAGACATGATAGCAATGATAGTAATTTTGACAGCAAAATAACATTTCAAGAGAGAAAAAATACTATCTAAAATTCATGTCACAAGTCCACAATCCTCTAAATCTCTTCTAACAACTCTTAAATGCTTAATTAAAAATGTCCTTACCTATGGCTTTGCAAACCCATGAGAAATATTAAGACTAAAGCATAGCACAACCCCTACACATTATACAAAAACCAAAACATAAACATACTTTAAAAACAAGAGAAATTGAGATTTTTGACTCTTAAGTAACATGTCATAATTTCATTCTACCCCTCCAAACTCTTCTTAAACCCTTAGAGCAACTTTTAAATGTTTAAAGTAGATTGTTATAGCTAAAAAATCTTAGCCATGGGTCTTTAATCAAAATATGACTACTTCAAACCTCAATCTAACACTTTTTTACAAAACTAGCTTCTAAAGTAATTTATAACTTAGATTCCACATATCCAAATTTTGTAGTTTAATTCCTATTTACCCTAAACCACTTCTACTTACTCTATTTTACTAACTAAATTAAGCTTGTTTAAGGTGTAAAATATTAAAAAACAACCTAAATGGTCATAGTGTCCTTGTCAAATAATAGGACCTAAATGTCTTAAACTGGGGAATTTAGTCCTACCCCTTAGTAAATCTATCATAATATATTATGAATAACATATTTAATTTTTTTGAACCATAAAAAGTCCAAAAGAATGACAATTAATGAAAATGACCCCTCAAAATCCATTTTTAACCATATAGGCTATAAACTCATAATGTATCATTTCATGTGACTTTGTACCAAGATTAGCTTCTTCAATATATATATATATATTCAACTATATATATCATTCAAAAGAGTTATAGGGTCAAGCTATCTCTATTTTGCAACAAAATATACATATAGCTTTAGTAAAAGTGTCCTAACTTATCATTCATCTTGTATGTGCTTCAATCCCCCCAAAATAAGCCTTATGGCCTCAACTTGAATATGTGAGTCATGTATATACATTACAAAAGGACTATTTGCATTGAAACTTATTAAGTACAAATAGCAAATAGCAAATGAAATTCATAATCATGCATAATACATACTAATTCAAAGGAAATACATTGAGAAGGATAAGCAATTACCTGAAAGTTAGTACTCAGTTAATCTTTGACAAAGCCAGGCTCAAAGTATGTAGTAGGGGAATAAAGTATCTAATAATACAACAAATCATAATTAGTTAATATACTTTTTATTCTTGTTGCACATAAGTCTAACTTTTTATTTTAAGTTCACATACATTAATGTAGGCCTTTCACAATTTTCCTCTTCCATAAAGATCACCACTTATAAATGTTGAGTTTTTATCCACTTCTTTAGCATAAGAACAATTCAACCATAGAAAGAAATATCAATTAGACTTTCAAATTTTTCATTTCAATCAACCAAGCAAAATTAAATCAAAAGCTACATACCTAATTCAAGTTTCCATGCTCTTCACTCCATAAACTTGGGTCTCAACACTATATGGGCACCTTCTCACTTTTCCAAACAACAAGTAAGCTCCTCAATTAAAGCTCTTGACCAATAAATTAATAACCATTAACTCAAAATGTTGCACTTATATAAATGGTGAAATTTAAAGAATTTAAACTTGTAATTCAACTTAGTATTGATAAACTTCCACCTTCTTCATTCACGAATGACTTTCAAGGTAATAAAAGCAATTTTTTTCTACCTTCATCTTATGAGTTTTGGCCAACAACACAAATAAACAATCATCAAACTTCAATTCGTTCATTTAAATGTTCATAAGTAAACTAAATTAAAGATTGTATTTACCAACCTTAAGTTTCACTTTTCAAGTTCCTATTTCAATCAAAGAAGGAGAGCTAATAATGACATATTTTCATCAAATTTTGAATTAAAAGGCTTAAAGAAACCATAATTTTACCTAGCAATTGCAATAATCTATCATCACCTTTTCTAAGACCAACGAGCTTTAATTTAGAAATTTCTATCTTCTTCATTGTAAAACCCATGGCCAAGAACACAATTAAAGCTTCAATGCATACTGGAATTTGAAGAACTTATATGGCTAGTAAGGTTTTATGGCCATTTGTCAAGTTTTTACAAGTGACCAATAACTTTTTACTATAGAATTTGGAGTGAAGCCACTAAAATGAAGAAAAACTTTTGTTCTCGAATAAGTACTTAACCAAATGTTGATACCACCTTGAGCCAATTAGTAGTAATTCTATCATTAGATTGATGAAATAAAAATTCAAGGCAATGTTCAAATATATGTGTATATTTTCATACATTATTGACAAAGGAAAATTACAATAAAAGAAAATATTGAAAGCCTCCAGTAAGTAAAGAACACTAACCAAAAATTCAATTCTTTATTAAAATTGATTCAAATGAAGATAGGACTCAATACGTACACCAAACAATGCCAAAGAGAAGTCAAATTGCTTTAGTTATACTTTGGGACTTATTGCTACACAAGATTAGCAATATTCAATATAAATCCCTCTTTCAAGCAATTTACCAAACACTTGGTGTGGATAGCTTAGGCACTACCATATAAATACATATTAGTATTTAACCCCTTTAAAAAAAGAGAAAATAATTGAAACACATTTTCCCTTTTAAATTTTGCAAAAATTTTTGGAATTGTCATGGTAAATTATTGTAACAATAAAAAAAATTTAAAACTTTTTATTCTCACAATAAAATACCATGAGAATTCAAAAAAATTATATAATTTTTTTTAAAAATTTTCACAGTAGTTAACCTTGAAAATCACCATAATATTAATGATATTGGTAAGCAATTATTTCTTACTATTCTTATGATAAATTATCATGAGAATAAAAAAAAAAATTTCAAATTTTTTGCTTTTCTCGTAGTATTTAACCATGAGAATAGTAAAAAATTTTTTAGGGTTTATTTCTATTAAGAAAAAGATTTTGTTAAATTTTTTTCTCATGAAAAAATTCTATGAAAATTGGTGCCTTATCCCCATTATACCATGACACTTTTGTCATAGTATTTCTCTCAAAATTCTTCAAAAAATTCTTACAAAAAAATCATGAGAATTTATTGCAAGAAATTTGAAAGACTTATAAATTATGACAAAGTCTATGAGAAATTTCATGAAGATTTTTTTTGTTAGAAAAACCCTAATTTCTTGTAGTAGATACCCTTGCCTTGCCTCCTCACTTCCTCAAAGTCATAGCCAACCTTAAAAGCATGTTTGTGGACAAAGGGAAAGGGAAGCATTTACGTTTTGAGTATGAAAGAAACAATATACCCATCTCACTGTTCCCATGAAGTGACTCTTAAAAAGATGATGATTAGGCTTACCTTCAACTAACAACATGCCTAGGGATGGAAGCAGAGAAAATTGTAAAGGGGTGAAAATTAATATCTAATGCGAGCATTAATAATTACTAAAAATGCAACTTTAAGTATCTATTAAATTAATATAATAATAAAATTTATTAAAATTAAAGAAATAGAGACATAATAATAAAAAATTAGAAAAATATAATAAC
The DNA here is from genome assembly GCA_032878935.1 of Erythrophleum fordii. Lineage (NCBI taxonomy): Eukaryota > Viridiplantae > Streptophyta > Magnoliopsida > Fabales > Fabaceae > Erythrophleum > Erythrophleum fordii. Next base: position 13,539,060 of record JAVQMF010000047.1, on the reverse strand, counting down.
ATCAAAATAAATATACTTACCTTAATATAAATAAATTATATACTAGAAGTGATATACTATGTATTAGTCATTAGTATCATACTCTTTGATTTTTAATTGAATATAATTTATTTATAATATGTGAAAAATTTTGCAATCTCCTTCTTAATAACCAAATTATTTGTAAGAAAGTTATATTCCAATTTATTATGAAGCCTTGTTTTCATAGTGAATAGAGAGTATGGTTAGGGAAATAAAAAAGAAAAGATTTTTATGAAAGACTGAGAATCAAATAGTGGAAGGTATATAAATAGTCATTCTAGGAGAATAAAGATAAGAAGCTTTTTGGAGAAGCTTTAATATATTTTATCTGTTTGATAAAATTTACTTTTACAATCAATGTAAAAAGTATCTACATCTTTAAAAGTATGTGTTTAAGACTCTAAAACACTAAAAGGGGTAGATAAAAATTTTTAAGGGAAAAATTTAAGAATGTATAAAAAAAATTATATACACATATAATACACATAAAAATTTTTTTTCGGGGGATGGCTACCTTTAAACTACATAGCTTTGGTTCATCCCTGAACATGCCCCTTGTGAACACATATCCAACAGTGTTAAAAAAAATAGCAAAATTGTTGGAATAATGGTTTTGCTCTTGTGAACAAATAAAAGGCAATAAAGCTGATAACATGTCAATGTGCAAGTGGGGCCAACTGACCAAAAGCAACCTTTATAGATGCAACTATAAGGATAAAGTGGTTGTTCAGGGTAAAATGCACACTTACACAATGAGCTTCCTTATATGTTACTAGAGTAGCCCCATTGTTCTCCATGTTGAAGATAGTTTGATGATCGATAGCTTGAACCCTAATTAATTTCTAGAAACCCAAAGAACACTTCTCTTAAAGCTCACATAGCTCATAACCTCACTAATAGACTTGACGGCTAGTGTTATGGCAGCCTTATGGTTGTAAGATTCTTATAGGCCCAAAATGGCCTAATCCTCTCCATTAAAGGCTTAGAAAAAATCCAATAACTACAAATCCATGAGTTCCATAAGATGTATTGACATTACTAATAGAAAAAGGTGTTAGTCACGATCTTTTTTTTTTTTTAAAGGTTTAGTCATGGTTTAAACTGGGGGTAAAGAGTTAAGCTATAGTTATCCAAAACACAGTAGAATCATCTGCAACAATAAGTTTAACTATTGTTTAGGGTAATTGTAGTTATCCCTTTGGGTTTAACTATGGTTATCTAACTATAATTAAACTAAGAGTTTAACTACAATTTGCTAACCTTTATACTTTCATTGGAAAATATGAAGTCTAAAAATATTCTCAAGTATTTTGAGGTCTAACTATCAAAGACTTTTCTATTTCTAAAAGATAATAAAATAAAAAAGAGCTAAAGTTAAAACCAAGGCTAGCTTAAGCAAACAAATCAACAAGAATTCTCAAGTCCAACATTTAGTAAATCCTAAGCAAGAGATGTTGTAACATTGGGAAGACTTAGTTGGAATTTTGGGAAGACTTGGTTGTAACAAGGTCATTCACCTTAAATTTTGCAAATTTAAGCTCCTTGTTTGTAATTTATTTTTATTTAAAAAGTGCCAAGCAATAAGGATGATTGGAATTAATGAATTTTAATATTTAAATAAGAATTGATTTAAAATAGTTTAAAAATATATATGACTTTAACAAGATTATGACATTTGTTTTATTTGGTAAGTTTTTTCTTGTTATTGACCTAGACGATACTGAAAGGCAATACACCTATATTCAACTTGTATTCTTGTACTTAAAAGGCAGTACCAAATTTTCCAACAAAGGAATCAAAAGAAAAAAAAATCTTTAATTGTTCAACAATACTAATATTAAATGATTTACTGGACTCGCTAGCTAAGTCTCACAAATAATTATAATCTTTTCTTGTGTTTTTTAAGCAAAATATTTACAACTACTAAAAACTTTTAACTTTAATTATAATCTCTTTCCATTTCACCAAAATTTATGTCATCAACATTATTAATACCAAACAAACACTTTAATAACATCCAACTTTAACATGTGAAATGATTGTCATAATTAGAACAAACACTTTTTGGAAAGCGGTAGGAGACATCATAATCTTCAAAACAACACTCTCTTAATAAACCTGCAAGCACTTCAATAATGTCTAACCCCAAAATGTGAAATGGTTGTCATAATCAGAACAAAGACTTATTGGTAAAGGTTAGGAGACAACATGAATCTTGAAATCAACATTGTCTTGATAATCTTTTCCTTTAATGCCTAAACTCAGCTTTTCAAATTCACAAACCTAGTCTTCACTCTTTGGCAGCATAGAACAATTATACAACATTAGAAAAATTTTAAACAAAAATTGCCAATCTAATTCAACAATTTCAATACACTGTAAACATATTAGATTTGAAAATAAATAGAAAAACATAGAAATAGACTAGATACCACCAAACATAATAGATATGAAAATATGGGAAGACTATGGGAGACGACATTTTTAGCCATAAGTTATTAAACTTTACAAGGGATCAATAACTAAAAGAATTTTAAACAAGGGACGGATTGACAATGATGATGGATGAAGGTGTTTGACAATGACAACAATAAGGGAGATATCAAAGACATTGGTGGACCACATTAGACAGCAATGATGGATGATTGACGATGATGATGGATGACACCGACTTAATAAAAGATCGAAGTCTTGATAGACAACACAGGAGGACGACTTAAGCTTGTGCATTGCTCGATGTTTCTTTGAAGTTGCATCATATTAAGTAAAGTAAAATGGGTTTAGTTGCAAATTTTCTTAAACTATAATTAGGTTTTTGTCATTACTATGATTTGGGTCAAAATTGCAATTAGGTCCTTGTGGTCTAAACTGTAGTTTAGGTTAAATCGTAGCTAGATCCTTGTGGTCCTAATTGCAATTTGACAAAATCATAGTTAGGACAAAGGCCTAACTATAGTTTTGGATGAACTACAGTTAGAACCTTTTAATCCTAATTATGGTTTGGTTCAACCATAGTTAAACCTTTGTACTTAATTACAGTTAAGTAAACCATAGTTAAGTCTTGTTCTGGCCACATTTACCTAATTGCAATTAGGTACATGCAACAAAGGTTCTATTTGCCTTTGATAGTGTGACTTGAACAACTTTACTAGCAACTTGCTTTGGTCAAGTGGCTTCTACGACTCTACTTGTAATATTTAGAAATTAATTAAATGAGATTATGAAAAATTAAGGATTTAATTTGAAAAAAATAAGGAACTATTATGAGAAATTTGAAAAATTAGGAAAAATATAACTTCTTAAGGAAAATTATTATTTTGGGCATTTTGAGGAAAATAATTATTATTTGGCAATTTTTGGTAAAAAATAAAATATTATTATGGATTTTAATTTAATTGGATGTAGATTTAATTAGAGCTCTATAATTAATCTAATTATACCAATAATAATTTGTAGGAGTCTAATTTAAGTTTTAATGAAGACCTAACACCTTCTTTATAACCCTGGAAAATTGACCTACCTATTTATTATTTTGCGTTGGAACACTTGGGCAATAGAGCACTCAAGAAAAAAATGCACATAAAGAGAAAGGCTAGGGGTCTTCATCATTTTGGCTTTGATCTGCACACTTGGAGGAAGATTTAGTCAAGATAAATTATATAAAATCTAATCCTCTCATATTCCTCTTTATTTTGGTCTGAATGGTTCTTTGTTTGATGGATTTCATCTAAACCCTAAATTTGAAAATTAGTATTTTGTTGTTTTTCTCACATGATTTTCAGAGCTTGATGCTAAAGGAATTATTGAGTAAGCATTTCCCTCCTTTTTGATGTGTTAGTATGCTAAAAATGAGCCCTTATGACTAAATTTTATGTTAGGTTATGTTGATGTGCAAAGATGCAAGGGTTTGGTGTGACCCATTGTGGTTTTTGGGTTTAGAAGACTCAAATCCATATATTGAACTCATTGGAGGGTTGGGTAAGTGTTTTCTAAGTAGTTCTTAATGATTGGAATGATTAGGTATATGATTCTTGTAGTGAATAATGACTAAAAGCTGAATTTTGGTTGATTTGGGACCGTTAGAGTATTTTGGTAGTTGTTGATAGATTGGCAATTAAATGAGGTGACTAAGAGTTTTAATTTCATATATATATATATATATATATTCATATTAATCTTATATTTGTTGCACTTATATATGTTCCATGAAAATAATTAGTTTGGCTACTTGTTGTTTTGGACCATGATCATGTCATTGGTGGAGCTATGATCATGCTTCCACTCATGCATTGTACCGTGATCATATATTGAGTCGTGATTATACTCATTGGAATGCATCCGGCCATGGTCATGATCAATAGGAGTTGTTGCTATGATCATGCCCTTTTCCCTTTATTTTTGGCTATTAACATGTTGTATATGATTACTATTATGAGATACTAATCACTGATAGTTAAACTTGTTCATTTCTTGAATCACATGACATGTTTTGATATTTTTCTATATATAAAGCATTTATGTTGATTATAATATACATATAAATGGAATTTTTTATGGTTACTGAGATTCATATCTCACTCCTATTGTAGATTAATATTTTTAGGTGAAGGTTCTTTTACCAAGGATAAGAGAAAGCTAATGGATGACTACCCTTAGTCTAAGGCCTTGTGTGGGACTTTTGTCATTGGACATTTTGATTTAGTGTAGATGCTAACTTTTTGTAATTTATTTTGGTATAATATTATGATGCATTCATATGGCCAAGTATAGATATTTTGATGTTTTGTAACTTGGGATAAACCCCACTGGGACTAGGCTTTACTTTATGTTAAATATGATGTAATTGCATGTAATTGAATAAATATGAATTAATACTTATGTGTAAAGGATTGCTTTATCAATCAAGGGTATGGTTACGACACTAATTGTATTACTATCCTTGGTTATTTCATGTGGTTTTCTACTGTCATATATGTTTCATGTGTGGTTTTGGATATGCCATAGTCATATTTTAGACTTGAGATTGTTTTAGAGTTTTGAGGAAGGAAACATGTTTAATTGATCTATTAAAACTTACTTAAAGTGATTTGAAGACAATAAGTAGTGAAATGTACATTTTTGGTTGCCACTTGAGGTTATACTTGGCCATTTGCTGTCACATGGAAGTTTTGTACAACATAAGATAAAATTTGGTTGGTTTAATTAGTCCATGAACCCTTGGATTATGTAAATCCATTAGTTGAATATTATAAGAAGACATAAACTTTTATAACCCTGCATTTTAGCCTTAGAATGGCTTTAGGTTAGTGGTTGAGCTGGTACCCAACTATTTGTTTGCATGTTTTAAAGTTTAGGCTCAGTAGGAGACCAAGTAACGGCCAATATCCTTTGACTTATAGCCAAATTGCATTTAGAGGGTACCAAAGATGTGTTACATCATGGCCCGAAGCATCCTCACCGTGGTGTAAATCGTGCTCCTTAAGAAGGATTACTCTTAAGAGCAATCTTGCTATGGTGCAAGTGAGGCTCTCCACGGTGAGACATAAGACAAGGTGTGAGTGTGTTATGAAGGAGAGCAATCTCCCCATAGTGTGAGAAGGGCTAGCTACGATGAGACTCATGATTGTGCTTGGATTGCTTGCCTAAGAGCAACCTCGCAGCAATATGGACAACTTGAGCCCTAGCTAGAATTGTGTTTTGTGGGATTTTGGGTATAAAATTCGAGTTTGGCCATGGTGCAATTCTCCAAGTGGCAGCATACGTGTAAATTTATGCTCTAGAAGTTTTAAAGGCCAAATTGGTTGTGGCCTAAGTCCTAAGACCCCTCAACTAGCTGTTAAAACCTGGTTTCCATTATCTTAGTGATGAGTAATGACTCATAGTCTAATATATATAAGTTTTTATGCTTATTGGAGGTATTTTGAACTAGATAAAGTGTTAATGAAAATTTTGATTTTTTTTATGAATATAGATCCTCTTGTATGCCTTGATGGTAAATATTGATGATACGAAAGTTTAAATTTTCTTGTATTTTTATTTGTTACTAACTCATTATCTAAATTAAATCTTAATTGCAATTGATTAGGAACACAATTATTTATAATTATCTTAATTAAGAGTTAATGTTGTTACACTACTAGGTCACTTGATTTGAGTTTCATCATTAGCATACCTTTAACATTGATATAAATAGAGGCTCCTTTAGAGCTAAAAAGGGACGTACAAAATTTTTACCCACCTTAAGTGCGTCCCCATGTACCACTTCCATATCTATAAGAAAGTCCCTCTATCACTCTAAAGTTGGCCTTCATGATCTATGTTGTGATTCGTTCCAAAATAAGATCCTTTGCAGTTCTTAGATCTCTTGTAGAGAATGAAAATGGTGGAATCTACCGCTACAGATAAAAATGAAGATGGGGACAAAGAAGCAATGGAGTAATGAAGATAATGAGTAAGGAAGGCCTCCTTACCTTTGCCTTACCCATTGTCATCTTGGCCAAGATATAAATTAATGGATTCAAGATTGTCACTTTTTTTTAGAATTAAAATGAAATTGTTAATTTTTTATCTTTCTTTGTCAAAAGTACATTTCGGGAAGCGAAAATTGAAACTCATCTTAAATAATAATATTTATTATTTTAAGTTTAATTTCCAGTCAATTTAATTTTATAATTAAATTTTATCTTTAAACTCAAATCAATTGTATATGTTAATTTAAAAATTTGTCCAAGTGAGATCTAGGAATGACAATTGGGTGGGCGGCCTCTTTGCTCCCATTTGTTGTCATCTTTTGTCCTTTTGTTCTTATTCTTATTTTTATGGTGAAAAATTCATTAAGATATTTTTTTTAGTGCTTATTCCCATAGGATGCACAGAAAAACAAATGAATTTTTAGCAGTGTTATAGCTTGAAACTCATAAGGTCAGAAAGTTCAAGATTCATATAAATTTTAATTAGAATCTCATACACTTGATGCAGGCTTTCAAGATTCATATAAATTTTACATTAGAATCTCATATATTTCATGTAAGACTGAAGTCCCATACCTTGCAATAAGTCATAACATTTCATCACGTTTCGTAGCTTATGCTTCCCATAGGACACTATGAAGAGGGAGGAAGTGAGAGAGGGTGCATGGTAGTGGAAGGCTCTGATATTATTATCATTTTTCGGCAAACTAGCTCATGAAGTTAGAGAATCCAAGGTTGATATATAAACTTCACATTAGATTAGATACTTTCAATATTTAGTGTCATACCTTGTGATAGTTCATAACACAATCTTGTAAAATTGGAGAAAAAAATAATAACAAAGTTAAAATATTAATTACGAATTTTTTTAAATTTTTTTACAAAAGTATCATATAAAATTATTAGAATAGAAATACATTTATTACAAAAATGTAATATATCAAGAAGAATTCAAGAATTTCTTTGTAGCAAAGACATTGCATATGTAAGGAGTAAAATCTCTATCTCTATCTCCAAGGGAAAATTTCTCTAGCAATTTTTGCAAGAATCTTCACTTCCAATAAACTTTGTGTTTGAACTTTAAACCTAATAATTAAGTTTGTTGTAAAACAAAACAAAACAAAACTTGGGGCTAATGCTACATGTCTGACTTTTTTTTAAAAAAGAAAATTCTAGGTTAAAAGTAATGTTTTAAATATTAGATTAGTTATTGAATTAATGGAAGTATTAATTCGCTAGTCAATAGTTTGAATGTAGTTGAATTATAGTCAAACTAGCGATAATTAAATATATATTTTTAAATTTTATATATTAAATTTTAATATAAAGATAAATACTAATACATTTTAAATTTGAATAATATTTGAGAACTAATTTTTTAATTAAAAAAATGACCTATGATTAAAACATAAAAGTATTTAATATTAAATTTTTAGGTTTTTCAAATTATATTAAGATTCATCTTGTCATTATAACAAAAAAAGCAAATGAATGAGGAAGGAGCAATTTTGGCTAAACACTTTGATATCCGAGAGAGATACTATTAAGAGATGAATCATGTTTGAGAGCAAGCACTAAAAATAGCCAATTACATACCTTTTGGTTTCTTTTATATTCTTTTTTGTTTAATTTTCTCTTTGTCTCAATCTTCTCTTTCTCCTATTGGATGCTATTTATAGTTTTTCAAATTTGTCCCAGATAAATTTTTTTGTTTTATAGAAAAGAATCCTTTTAAACAAAAATTAATGACTGATTTGACTAATTTTTGACTAATTCTATTAGGTTTTTGATTGATTGAGTTTCTGGGCTAATTAGACCAGATCATAAACTAATTTATTGCTTTTCTAATCAAACCGGCTAGTTTAGTCTAATTTTGTGAATTATGGTTAAAAGTTAAGATAACCACGAGATTATTACTATTTATATCAATTGATACTTCCAATAGCTATAAACTTCTCACTCTCATGGTTTCAATTCCCCCTAGAAAATATACCCAAAAGTCAACACAAAGCTCCACTTTAATTAAACACATTTCTCCTATGTGGTACCATCCTATTCCAATATCACTGTCATGGAAGCTGCAGAACAACGTGTCCCAGACGCAAGAAAAGCTCACGAAACAAGTCAATTCCCTGCTAATAGAAATTAAAAAAGGATCATGTTTCCACCGTGTGTACTACTTATATATGGATGATTGTGGAAAAAAGAGAGCAAGGGTCGGTTTCCTTGCTGAAACACTGGCATATATGTGCATTGGTGCGTGGGTCACTATGTCCCCTTCACGCTCGGGAAAATGACCTATGCTGAGAATAACAGTCTCCCCTTTTTCAGTACACTCACCCATGCATTCACGTAGTCCCAAAAATTAATGTATGCAAATTGAAACAAACAGAGATATGTAAGTTTAAATCAGCAAGATACAAGAAGTTTAGGTTAATTAGCCTAATTTCTTTCAGGTTCCAAGATAACAAAGAATCTCATCAAGATGACGTATTTATGAATATGGGTAATCGTTATCAATACTTGCAATTTCCCATACTACAATAAAAAAGGTGGTGTAATAGAAAGTGCAGCCTATTTGGAAGTGGAGCTTTCTACTCTTGGATTTTTACCCTTGTCTAGAGATTTTTACCTTGTTAGATAAAATAGTGTAAGTCTAGAGAAAGATGAGAAAGTTTTACTTCTCATGAGGTTGAATTTTTCAGAACAAAGCTCCAAGTAAAAAATAAAGTCCATAGACAACCATGTTTTGTTTTTAGTTTTTGGTCATATACCAAGTTTCCTAACCTATTGATATATAGTTATCTTTAGCCTAGTATGGGTAAGTTGAAAAAGTCCATATTTATGAGTTGGGAACAATTTGGATGAGTTGAAAAGCACTTAGAGTAAGTTGTCTGTTCACACTACCATGTTACTGAATTTACGAGGCATAGCATATACTCGGAATTTTCCAGCGTTTAGTCATTTTGACTCAGAGGAATCTCAAGAATACTACATGGCAAGGGATAAGCCGAATATTATGCCTTCTGTCATAGCATATATTCGTGGAACGATCAAACCGCGAAAGCATTATGATGTAATAATCATTTAAATAATCTTCAATTCTATAAGCAACCCTACAAAGGTGAGTAGATATATGAAAAAAATTATTGACTTTTTTTCTCTAGGTTTAACTCATATTTATATCGTGATACAGATCACAAATTGGAAAGGATATCTATGAATTGTGAATGGCAAGACATATCAAATTGTAAAATTTAGTAACAAATGAAAATAATATGAAATATGAAATATAATATATATATATATATCCTTGTAATATGTATAAAATAATCAAAATAGTAAATCTAACACAAAAAATGAAAAAAGGTATTTAAACATGAGTCATAGATAAATTCATTGTCATAATTTGTAAGTAATTAATTTATGAAAAAATCTCAAGTAATATTAATATAGACAATACTTAATAATACAATATTGCCATACTAACTTATTGCTTTTATGTATGTCTAAATTGCAAAGTCATGCTATTTTGTTGTATTGGCTTGAATCGCACGATTCATGGCTAATTCAACCATTAATTAATATTATTGATTTTGTAACTTGTTATAAATTATATGATTCAAATTGTAAATTGTATAATTTAAAACTACTTTTGATTTAACCACTAATTTATATTGTTAGCTCTATAACTTATTATGAATTGAAAGATTTGAATTGTGAATTATATGATTTTGATTACTATGCTCATGTTAGTTATATTTGAGTCTTTATCAAAAAAGGAAATAATGTTTGTCCTGCATATTGTACACATACATAGAGATTACATGAAGTAGCCAAACTCAATGTATAGAATAATGGAACTTCTTTTCATTGCCATATATAACTTCAATTACATTTCACTAGAGTTAGCTGTTCATTGGACAGCCTACGCATCTGAATATTATTGTATCTAGAACAGTTGCACTTCCATTGGAAAGCTTTATGCATTCAAATAAATGGGAGAAATTGAAAAAAAAAAAAAGCACAGCTACGCTAGAAACACAAAGCATATACCAAATATTATCCTGCAGGGTACACTTGAAATGAGATATATAAGGGAATTTTTGTTTGGTAAATTTGACTGTTAAGTGGCTTTAACAAGGGGTGAGTGAGAAATTGATGAATGTGGAGATATCATGTGCGATGACATAGCAGTCTCGTCAAATCTTCTTGAGGAGAAACTAACCCGGAGCTTAAGGCCTTGCCTATGCTTGATTTTCCCTGGTTTCTCTGTTTCTTTTCCCACAAATTCTTGGATTCTCTTTAGTGCTAAGTCCACAGTTTCCTCATCCATGTTAGCGAAGCAAACCCTATACCAACCAGGTTCTAAGCAATTGAAAGAGGAGCCTGGAGACACATTCAGCTTCACATCATTTAGAATCACACGCCATAGCGTCATTTCACCTTCAAATGTTTGTTCGTTCAGCAAACTTCTCAAGTTCATCCAACAAAAAAGGCCTGCATTGCTAGGAAGGCAAGTAATCCCCATCTTCTCAAGCCCCTGTGTGAAAACACTATGCCTTTTAGCCAATCTTCGTGAGCTTTCTGCTACAAAGTTTTCAACAAAATCATCATCCAAAAGCATTGCAGCCAGCATATGCTGAGTCTGTGACGAGACCAATCCAAAGCTTGACATTTTGCGGCCACTGTTTACCACCGTGTCATTGTATGAATAAACTATCCCTACTCTAAATCCAGGAAGACCCAGGTCCTTTGACAAACTATAAACTATGTGAATGAGATCTTTGTTGCAGAACTCCATATCTTGTATGATCTCAGAGACACTTACAAAGCTGGGGGAGCTGAACACAGTGGCTGCATAGATTTCATCACACACTAAATGGATGTTCTTCTCATTAATGAATTTCACAAGGCTTTTTAGTGTCTCTTCATCTAACGTGGTGCCTAAGGGGTTCGATGGGTTTGTTATGAGCAAGCCCTTCACGTTGACCTTGTCCTTTTGGGCTTTATTGTAAGCTGCTTCAAGAGCTTCTCTGGTTATCTTGAAATTGTTGGAACTGTCACAATGCACAGGAACTATTTGCACCCCAGTTCGCCAGCACAAGTCACGGGCAAATCTGCAGTAGAATATGAAATATATGAGTTTAACCATTACTCTTATACCACTATACACATTAAACTTAGAAAATTTAGCTATATCAATTAACTTTGCCGAGTCTTAATTAAATAATAATATGAACTTAGTCAAGTGTCTTCCTTTGACCAATGCTCAGTTGTTCATACTATTGTGGTCCATGGTAGAAAGTAAGATGGGTGATAAGAGAGTTTTCTACATACAAGTAAAAGTTTAACTTATCGCACTTGACATTTCTTCAATTAACAAAATTTGGAATTGGAGAAGACCCTTGGTGGTGGAAAGTTTAAACAATCCAGCTGCGTGCGTTGCTAGACATGCTACTTCGTGTTTGACTTTTGGGTAACCGTACACAGTGGGGGCTATGGTCTCCCAAAGATCAAAGGCAAGCAGGGCCCACTGAGCTTTAAGTGTTTTATTTGGATTTTGAAATGAAAGCCCACATGCTTGTTGACCTATTTAGAATGACCTAATTTATTGAATCAAATCATATTTGAAAATTTTTTTTGACCGGTTGGATATCACTATGTCAGTGCCATTCTCATAAATGGCAAAATAGTAGCCACATCTCCCTAGGTGGCTAGAGAATAGTGGAGTATGAATATTTTCTTAATAATTTATCCCATTAAAAGAAGAATTCATAATGAAACAAACTAGAAGAATTCAATTTTATTTTATTTTATTTATTTGGACATAAAATAGTGTTATTCAGTGTTATATGGGGTTGAGCACCACGTTACAGAAACTTTATCGCCTAACGTGGCATCTTAGATAACACAATCTCCAAATTAGCAAGTTCCATAGTTTCCCACAATCAAAACCAATTCTAGATAATGCCCATGATTCAGATCTTTTGAAACTTCTCTAATAAAGCTTTTCAATTTACTTGTCGTAGTTCACTCACAAAAGTTTCCCTTATATGTGAGTGAAAACCAAACTCTTTGAATACAATTATGCAAATAAGAAGATTATTTTTCTATAACACTTTTAAGTTGCTTTTTTTATTTCTCACTTTGAATCTTGGATATTGGGTCAGTGTGATAGTGAAGATACACCGAACGAATAAGAAAGTACTCTAGAGAGGGTACATACGCTGCATAATAAGGTGTGGGTAGCAGAAAAGCATCTCCAGGATCAGCCAAACAGAACATGATAAGCTCGTTTGCCCCTGTAGCCCCTCCACTCATCACTATACGCTCTGCATCGAATTTCTCCTTTCCACCTCTCACTTTTGTCATAAAATTTGCCACACCCTGCAAACAAACAAAACGTAACCCATTTCTTATTATCAACTTTCATTCAACCATATAGCATATAGGCTATAACATATATAATGATAATCACTATGCATACGTTTCTGAAGTGGGGCAGGCCATGATAGTCCTGAAAGATAGCAATATCTCTGAAGTGATGTAGTCCTTCAGGAGTGCAAATGGAGGCCTGTGGATTTTTCCTTATCCACTCTTCTATCAGATCCATACAGAGCTGAACAATAAATTAAAACACACCCCGTATATATGCATGAGTCAGTCAATTTATCATACACCTGCAAATCCTACGTAAAAGAGTTTTATTTTATATAAACCTGATTTTCTGCAAGACCCATCTGGAGAACACCTTGAGGATTGTTTGTGGGGTGAAATGGGTCTCTGTCATAAGCCTTTAATCCATCGAAATAAGGAGAGTTTTCCCCATGTCTCTCATTGATAGCGATCTTGGACAGAAAGTGATTGCGCTCAATCCCCAAACCCATGTTTAATTTTTGAGGTGAAGTGAGGGGTCACTCTATATTAATTAGCTGGAATAGCAAGAAATGTAGATGAGGGATGAAGAATTATATTTAGCAATGTAGTAGTGCAGGAGAAATGGGAGAGAATGTGGGAATTTATAGGTGAGTGGGGGAAGCTATGTATGGAAAAGTATGCTTAAAATAATTTAATTGAAAGCCTATCACATCACCGACCTTCGAGGAAAGCAATAACAGAACATTTTGCTTTTGGCTGTGATGATGAAGTTATATTGCTTGCGTCTAAACTCATGATTCCAAAATATTTATGAATTATTAAACAATTCAAAATATTTGAGGATTCATAGGTTTTAAAAAGGTCTAAATTTATAAACAATTCCTTATATAATTATTGGAAGGCTCTTCAATTAAAATATGACAAACATAAAATTTTTTGATAATAATACGATAAGTATATGGTTTAATTGCAAATTATACAATTATTTATAAAAATTATATACTTATCATATTATCATTAGAGAATAATACACTTGTTATATTTCAATTAAAAAATCTGATAATAACTATTAATAATTTGTATATAAGTTTTTTTTCCTTAAAAAATTGATATTCATTTGAAAATTTTAATATAATTTAATGTGTTTAATTTTACAAATTAAAAAATCATAGTATTCATATATTAAAAAAGTTGATATTTTTTAATTATTTAACTTTTTTTACAAATTTATTTTAAAAATAAATAAATAATTAAAAATATCAGAAGACCTTTAAATGAAAAAAGTTGATATTTTCAATTATTTAATATTATTTGAGGAATTTCTTTTGAAGTAACATGATGACTTCTTTTTTGTAGAAAAAAAAAAACGTATTAGAGAAAATATATCAATGGGTAGTTGTGTGGTGTCTTTCAATGTGTATCAGGAAGAAGGTTCTGGTTTATGGGACTTGTTTGGGATGTTCATATATGTTAGGTACCTGTTCCTTCGACGAGGAAAACTAGACCAACATGTATGTGGAAATTGTGTTGCAAGAAGTTTCCTCTGAAGTTGCATATATAATATGCTTCATTGCAAGACTGACTAATTTTCGTAACCCAAATAAAGGGGAAAAGAGGTTTTTTTTTGTGGGGGGGGGGGGGGGGGGGGGGGGGGGGGAGGGTGAAATGAAATATTTTTTCCCCTAATGTTTAAAATATTTTTTTAGAGATAGTATCAGAGAGTGATTTTTGATAATTATATTTAATATTCTTTGAGATTTTTTTTAAATTTTATATAAATAAATTTAATCTAAATAAATCTTGCCATAAAAAAAGTATTCATTTTTAAATTTGTTTCACTGAATGGATTTGGGTATATGTGTGGATTTGAAAATGCAACGAGGACATAATTGGATCTTGAATTTTTTTATACATCTAAAAATGAGTTTAATATTTTTGTATAAAAGAATGCTATAGTACTCAATCATTTTTTTAAAATGATATAATTAACGAAGATATGGAGGTTTTTTTTTTTAGGAGCCAAATATGAATAGAAAAACCATTTAACGTGGATGATATTTACATAGAATCTAGTTTCTCTATTGTTGCTGCCCCTACTATTGTATGCTATGATTTGGACAGCCTAAATTTATTATTTTTATTTTTAAATATTAATCATTATTTTTTATGTTTATAGTTAAAAGATTATTTTTATTTTTTAAAATAAAAAAAAAATAAATATGAATCATCCATATCTAACTTCAACGATCTAGATCTTCAATAACACAAGCTACTTTTTTTTTTTTAAATAATTTTGAGAGTCAAATAACAATTATTCTTTAAGAATTAAAAGGAATATGCAATTTTTTTATGCTCAAATATTAATAAATTACTCTATACTTTAAGAAAAAGAAGAGATGTATCCATTGGAAGTGATTTTGCTAAAACCATTGACAACATTGACAATTTAGTAGCCAACAATGAAGCAACTTTGGAAAGTTTTGATCTTACCAATGATGAAAACCAAAACTTGGATTCCCTTAATACATTTCGAGACACCTTTTGAAATTAGAGCTTCATCCAAGAATAAGAGAAGAAATAGTAAAGTTATGAAAGGGGATGCAACCATAGAAAAGATCATTAAATCACTGGATAACATGGTTGAGACATTTGTCAATGGCATAGTAGAATTGGTCAAGTGTCACTAAAATCATCTTGCTCTAGAGGCATAAGAGATTTGGAATCTTTTAAAAGCTTTAGGTGTTGAGCAACCTTTATTTTCCAAGGCGTATGTTTTCCTTATTCAAAACATTAATGCTCAAAGAGCTATAATGGGATGCCCCTTTGAAGAGCATAAGGAAGTTCTAATTATCTTGATATCCAACCTAAGTATCTAGGCAAGTAACTAAGTTGTGTATTTTTAGCAACTAACTATTATGGACAAATTATTTTGTCTTTCTTCTCAATTTTTGAGTAAAATTTAAACTTAAGATATTTTGATGGATTACTAAATTCATAGTATTTTTTTTTCTTGTCTGCTTGGTCTTTTCTTTTAGGCCATGAGAAAGTTTTTTTCCTATCCAACTAGAATTTTCCATGCATCGTATGCACTTTATGACCAAACAAGAAACTTTATTAGCATGCAGTATTCTGTTGCATACAAAACTATGTCAAGTTCCTCTAAAAAATTCCTCACAAATAGACAAGATAAATAACAATGAAAAGAAAGCTAAACAACTATGTCATGATGTAACTACTTTTTTTTAGCAAGTGCAATGAAAAGTTAGACTTCTCACCAATAATTGTTAGCTTGAGTCTTTCTTATTATATGGATTTTGAAAATTTTTAGCCATGTTAATGTTCAATTTTTTGCTAGAAAGTTTTTAAATATGAGGACAATATTGGAAATTTGTTTTTAAATTTATTCCATTCCATCCACTTTCACTTAACTCCTAAATGATGGAAAGTTAGTTTACCTTCATTTTCTTACATAAACATCCAAAGAAGTTAAAGGTAACTCCCCTTCCATTCCCCTCTTTCCCATTCCTTTCCTTTCCTTTATATTCCATTCCGTTCTATCTCCTTTGAACTCCCAAACATAGCATGAAGGAGTGGTGGATTATTTGGATCGGCTGTTGTGTCCATGCATTAGATGCAAGAATCTTATTATAAGGGAATCATACTTGGTAGAAAACACTTGTATATGTATGGGTTTATGAAAGGGTACATCAATTGGACATGTCATGGGGACAAATATTAGGGAGATAGTGCTTTAATCATAGATGTTGTTAGTTTTGTAGAGGCAAAGAATAGGAAAGCTTATGTCAAAATGGTTATGGATGCACTAGGTGATGATAGGGAGTTTGAAGAGGAACCAAATAGGTTGGAGTAGAAATTCTTTAACTTGTTAAGGCATGTCAATGAACTACTTTGAGATGGTTGTGTACAGCACAATAAGTTGTCAACAGTGACACAACTTGTAAATTTGAAGTTTGAGTTCGACATGAGAGAAAGTTATTATGATTGTCTAATAGTCATCAATAAAAGTATGCTTTCTAATTTAGAGAAGTTGTTGGAAAACTTTTACAAATCTAAATGGATGGTTAATGAGCTGAGGTTAAGACATATGAAGACAGATGCATGTTCTAATCACTGTATGTTGTATTATAAAGAAAATAATGAGAAGGTTATCTGTTTAGTATGCTAGCGTCCTCGATTTAAATCAAAGGGTCAAAGTGAAAGGAATCAGAAGGATGCCTTATTCTCAATGTTGTGATATTTCCCCATTGTTCCAAAACTCCAATGTTTGCTTATATCCAAGAACACTTCATAATAGATACATTGGCATTTAGAGGGAGTCCATAAGAATGAATCAAGTATCAATCATTCATCAAATGTAGAGGCTTAAAAAACATTTTGATATTACTTATCTTATATTTGTTAGTGAGACTTAAAATGTTTAACTTGATGTTTGCATAAATGAGTTCAATTCATTTGATGCCTTAGCCACATTGTATTCATGTTGGTTAGTTTTTCTAACTTTGTTGTTGGAATAGTTTGTAAGTTGGAAAAAATATTTCCCCTTACATTCTTTGATGTTATGAAACATTAAGTTGTACATCTACTATGTGAGGCTAAGGTTAGAGGACTTGTACAATATAAGTGGATGTGTCCATTTAAGAGGCATATGTTGTATCTAAAGAGAAAGGGGTGAAGAATAAGGCTAGAGTTGAAGGCTCCATTTGTGATTCATACATACTCAAAGAGATCTCCAACTTTGTCTCATTGTATTTTGAGTCACACCTTCAAACTAGATGCACTTAAGTTCCTCTAAATAATAATGGTATGGATAACACTTTTGATTAGTTTTTATTCATATTTGCAAATCCTTGCTGCACTATTGAGAGAGCTTCCTTATGAACTTAAAGCTTTCTATTTTCAAGACATATGTTCTAATCAATTGCATCAAAGTTAAGCCATATTTCCAGTAAGTGACACATATATCTAAGTTAATTAGTAATGATCTATCTATACCTACATCTTACAATTCACAATTTTGTCAATACTTTAATTAGTTAGGAAATTGAAGACTAGCTTAAAGAAAAAAACCATAACATCACTTATAATGAAATGTTAAGATGTTGGGATGCAGAATTTGCTAAAAGGCTAAAGCAATTGATAAGTTTGTATCTTTAGCGCAAAAATATTACATGTTTATCTTATGACTAAATCATTTGGTGGTCCTTAAGAAAATATGGTGGAATTGATTATCCAATGATTTAAAGCTTAATATCTAATTTGTCAAAGGTAGTAAAGTGTTATAATGGTGTGATTGTTAATGAATAAATTCCATACACAAGAATACTGCTAGAATAAATTAACCATGACTAGTGGTGTTTTGACAAGTTTAGTCTATATAGTGATGGTGAACAAGAATACTTTAGCATTTTTGAGTAAATCATAGAGTTATCATATATAGGAGTCTAAAATAGAGTAATTTTGTTTCAATGCCATTGGTTTGATTTGATCAATAGTGTTAAACTTGATGACAAGTATGGGTTGGTTGATGTCAAGCCCCAAACAAACCTTTAAACCTTTAATGTATTTGTGTTGTTAGAGCTAGCGCGACAAATGTATGACACAAGATAGCCACTTTGGTGGTTGTAGAGTGTCATACTTTATTATATAACGCTTTTCCTACAACAAATACCTCATATAGAACTTAGAGAAGTCAATGGAAACCTAAACTGATAAAAATTTTCTTCTTACTTCAAGGTTAGGTATTTACATGGCTTTCTATTACATGCCCTATTATCATATAGCATTATAACACAACCATATATACCATAATTCAAAGATATTTAATTACATGACAAAATGTGATACATAAAAGTAAGGTCTTTAATTTATATCTCCACACCCTTTGCCCTTTCTTTACTTGAACTTGGACCTAGCATGGGTTATATTTGGGGTGAGATTATGAAATCTTAGTAGTAGTAAACTAGTTTCATTCACAAGCAAGTATGTAAGTACATAACATAATGCCAATCAATGTGCCACATGCCACCTAGTAATACAAGGAATTTCATACAAGGCCAAGTACAATCTAAGCATACATGTCTCATATTATAGCATAAATGACAATTTGATATAGCATAACACTCATCATTATACAAACATACAAGCTTAAAGAAAGAGAAAGAAAAACTACTACCTTAGTAAACTTTGCTCCTCAATCCCTGAAACTCGGTTTACTTGCTTTTGGAGTTCCTAAATAAATATCAAACCTTATAATCATAATGATAATTCATTACAATCAACACATAAACCTTAACTTCTAAAGTGGTATGACCCTTTTAAACTCATTGGAACCATTGGAATTGGAAAAATCCAACTCCTTCCCTTCCAATCCACTATGGTCTAATAGTATGCATTTCTTGGCCAAAATTTAGAAATTTTATTCCATGAGTTTTGGGGGCTTTGCCATAGGTATTCCTAGCTAAAAATACCCTTTTGAATCCATTTAAATGGATAAAATTATCAAATTCTAGCCCTAACAACAAGTTTTGGTCATAACATAACCTAACTCCATTTGAGGCCCAAAAGTGAGTTTCTTTGGTTCTAAAAATTCAATAGCCTTTTCCTTTATGTTTTAGGACTAGAAATTTGGTATACATGACTTTAGGACATTAAGAAAACACAATAAAAATGTTGAGAAAATTCGAACAACATCTCCGCAACATTTCCATTTTCCCAAAAATTATAATCTTTGTGTTTTTTAAAGTTCCAGCACATAACAAAAATGGATAAGTTCATATGGCCTCCATAGTCAATATATAAACTCCATTCCTAGGCCTTCATATTCAACATATAAACTTCATTTCTAATCATCCATATGCTGTCCAAAAGTGGCCCATAGCTAGGGTTTAACAAAACTAACTTAAACCATATGATTTTCAAGTGCAAGGTGGAGAAAACTTACTCTTTAATTTTAATCCTTTCTTTCTTTGCTTTTCTCACACTAAAATCCTTTCTTTTTCCACTTAGAGCAACATGCCACCTTGAAGAAATGATGAAGATGCAGCTACCTTTTGGAGAGAATGATTGGAGGATGAAGCAGATGAAGAAATTTGGTGAAGAATGGTAATAGTTTTGCTTGATTTCACTCCTTCTTCCACTTTTCCTCCCTCTCTCTCTCTCTCTCTCTCTCTCTCTCTCTTCATGTTTTTCTCTCCCTCTCCCTTGTGTATGGCATGAAAATGGTGGAATGGAGGTGAAGGAGATGAACTTAAATGAAGTTAAATGGTCATACCAAATTTGGACCCTTGGATCAACCTTTTCAAGATCAAATCTTAGCCTTCCATTCCTTTTTTCTTTTGGTTTTCTAATTTCATGACTAAATATCTTCATTCCAAAATTCCTTGGCCACACACTTGGATGCTTATTCTTAGCCCTTAAGTTATGGTGATTTGATGGTTAGTAACTATGGTTAATTTTTTTTTACTCAACCATGGTTAATTTTTAACCTTACCATGGTTAATTCTTTAAACTAACCAAAATCCTTTCGTTCTTTTCTTTTTATTTTATATTTATATTTAGGTTTCATCTTCTTTAAAGCCATAATTATATATTCTTTCCTTTTATTGGGCCTTTAGAATCGGTTATTGGGCCTTACAGTAGTCTAAAGATCGATGTTTAGGCCTGATTAAGGTTTTATGGTATAATACATACCTTTAGACTTTCTAAAATTTATAAATATTATTTCCTTTACTTTCTGGCCATATTGAGCCTCAAACATGGATTAGGGGCTCTCAACGTCGATCCTTATAAATTTTGATGTCAATTGGACATTCAGGTCTTTAGGTGTAATTTTCATCGTTTTATATTATAATTATGCTCTAAAATTTTTATTTATTACAATTTAGTCCCTGAAACTCCTTTAGGGTTTCTTAGCCCTTTAGCTATTTCTATTTTCATGGTTGTTACTACTTTCTCTTTCTATTTTGCTCATGGCTACTGATCAATCTAGTGAATCCCAGACCGGATCCCGTTTGCCCATCCAGACAACGTGGTGTCATTGGACCTGTCTCATCAAATAGAGTTTAACCGTGGGTCACAGATTTTTGAGATTCCTGCCTGATTTTTTGATATTCGTGCCTAAAGCCACGAATAGAGGATGAAACTAGAGTTCTCTGAACTTTTGGGCAATCTATATATTTTGCCGGGTGCACAACTTTTCTTTGCATTTTAATCCCTAGCTCTTTCATACTTAACGTTGGAGACTCTTTGGGACTTTTTTCTAATTTTTTTTTTCATCTATTTTGGCTCCAATTTTAGGGCACCTTTGCCCTTGACTCATCATTATTTATAGTTTAGAATATTATTCTAATTTTATTGGACATCAATTTACTTTATTTGGGGGGACTCCTTTTTGTATTCAGTGAATTTCGTACGTTAACAGAAAAATCATATATTACATTTCTCACGTTTTCTTATATTTTCTTGCATTTTTTAGGGACTGGATATTACATAGGTAGTGGTGAATGATGAGAAATTTGTTTAGTTAGGCCAAAACTTTGTAACTAAGACACTCAATGATGGGAAAGTCTATGATGAAATTAATGCCACTGATTACTATTAAGAAGACATATCTCCAAGAGATGTGCAACATGTTTTTGTTGAGGATAATGAATTGATAATTGCATTGTTCGATAAACATGCTTCAATGGAAGAAGTTACCATTAATGAAATACATGACTCGTTGAAAGTTCACTTCAACAATGACTTCATCAGTGACAATAAAGACATTGATGATATTGAGATTTCTAAGGAAGAGAAGGAAGAGACCAACTTAAATGACATAAATTTTTGCATTTCTTAATTGCAACATGTAATACCATAAGTTTATACACCCCATACCATACTATTCAAGCACTACATACTCATTTAAGAGGGGTTTGCATATTTAAGCACCAAATTTAGTGTATGGATACCGAGATTGTTTAATTTTGCTTAAGAGTCATTTAAATTTTCCTCAAAACATTTTCATCCATACCCTACCTAAACAAACCAGAAACATCACATTTTAGCTTATCCATCTCGGGTTTGGAACCAAGGAATACCAAAAACCATAACTAATTCTAGGAAAATCAAAATTAAACAAACTATTATAGAAAGCTCTAGATTTTTACTAATGACTAAAAATAAATTTAGATCAAGAAAATGACGTTTAACCTATAAAAATTGATAGAACAATATCAAAGGCCAAGCTACACTATTGATACTATTACGCAACTTTAAAAATTTAGTTTTTCCTCTATAGACCTCTGATTGGAGTGCTCTTAAGTGCTACAGAAAGCTTATCATGTCTAATTTATACCTATAAAATTTCATGAGCATTGGATATCGTTTAGCACTCGGATAACATAGAGGAAGAAATTGACCATATAAATAATGCTGTTACCATTTCTGCAAAATTTTTTCAATTTTGAAAAATCATAATAAATTCTCTAGTGCTCCACATTGAGTACTCTTTGGCTTTGTAAAAAGCTCTAGATGAGATCTATATTCATGGCAAATTTTATAAAAAAATTCGTCCATTTGGTTAGTTTGTAGTTAAGCTTAAATTTTGGTCATTTTTAGAACTGTAAATGGACCAATTTGGCACCAAGTGGTCATAAACTCATTCCATAACCATTTGAGCATATCCAAAAGCATAAGCACAACCTATATAAGCTTTTCAAGTGGTCAAAATCACCATGCATCTCAAAATCACATCCCAACATGCATAGACATACAAGGACTCATAGATACATCTAGGCCTTTGGATGTTAAAAACATACATACTAGCACATATGGCTCTAAAATCCGTTCATTCATCATAAATATAAGTCGTTACATATGTTCAAGGGTTTACCTTATATATACATCATATGATTACGCATTTTGACATCAAAATACTATTAAAAAGCTTATTTCTTTACTTCATTGTCAAAGCCTTGCTTCTCAATATTGTTGGCTTCCATTTCTTGGTTCACTTGACTCACCTAGACATGGTTAGACATTTGAGGGGGAAGAGTGAGATTCAAAGAATCCTATAGCTCTTAACCCTTTCAAATATACATAATGGATGTAAATTCATGTTAAAAAATGCATGCATGACATTTTGGCTACTAGTGAACATACATAAAGCATTTTCCATATTATAAAAATATACATATTATATATAAGCTTTCACGGGTATTAGTCTAGCCTCATCCATTTTCTTTAGGACTTTTGGATTTGTCTCACCCACTTTTAAGGGACTTTTGACTTGGCCTCACTCGTTTTGAGACTTTTGGCTTTGTCTCACCAAATTCTAGAGACTTTTGACTCATCTTCACCTATGTTAAGGGACTTTTGGCTTAACTATACCCATTCAAGCCAATTACATACATAAATACCTTTTAAGAAACACAATGGTACCATAGCATGTAAGCAATAGCTAGAAACATATCTCTTGGCTCAAAAATACACACAAGCACTTAAAAAAAGAGAACATCCAAGTAATGCATGAGAAAAAGGTTAAGGAGCTATCTTGAAGCAAGATTCACACACTTTTTGCTTTGCTTATGTCTTCCCCTCTCTCTACCACACACTTGCAACTAGGTGGCACTTGATTCTCTTGGCCTAGACACATCAAATGAGACTTGATTCAATCATAGGAACAAGTTTTGGCTTTATACAAATTCTATGGAAGCTCACTCCCTCATATGGCTACATAATGGTTCCATATTAGACCTAATGAAGCAATTATGAGAATTGACGATCTTGGCTCCATTTTCTTCTTCAATCTAAGTCTCTTGATTCTATTTAGACTCCTTGGAGTCATCACAAATTCATTTTAAGGAGCCTAGCTATAAGTTGCTTTTTAATGTTTTAAAATAGAATCTAAACCTCCATCTCACAACCCATGCTTCTTAAATTCATTTCAATGCTTTCTTTTATGTTCATCTATCATATTTAGTCCCTTTCTAACCTTTGAAAAATTTAAAATACTCCTTAAGTGCTTTAAGTGGTTTAGGCCGAGACATAAGGGAGTAATTGGACTCATGGAGTTTGCTTGCTTTTCTTGAAGGAATGGTCACTTGTAAGACTTCCTAGGTGTCTTAAAAACTCATTCATATTCTTATATAAGTTAAATTATCCCTAAAGAGCTTCAAGAATGGCTAGGTGCAATTAAATCCCTAGTTTCCATATCTTAAATCCTAAAGCCTTTTAATTGATTCCACTATTCCCCTTGCTTCTAAACTTCTAATTCAACTATGTTTTAATCACAAATATATTCCCTCTAACATACTCCTAGGATGGTCAAACTAATAAGGGAGAAAAGCATAAGGAAAGATGTTGCTTCTTTGAAGTATAGACACAAGTATATGTATCACGAAGGCAATATAGTGATAAGAAAGGATTGTTTTCCTGAGGATTTGTTATCAAAATAATATCAAGTACTAAAATTTACACCCTAACTTAAATCAAGCGAATTAAATTTTACTAGTTAGTGTTAGAAAAAAATGATTATGGATTAAAAGCTATACAATGCTCAAGGTTAGTATTTGGATGTTTCGGGTGAATAATGGCATCTAGGATTATTAGTCCCTTTTGTATTTCATAATGATTTACTCAACACTCTGTACCTTTACTCTTAATAATAATACATATTGGCCTAGGGTTCACTTATTCCTATAAGTATTCTTCCAAATCTCATATAGGGTTATCTGATCAATTCCATAATTCCTTATAAAACCAACAAGGATCAAATTGCTAGCATAATATCTAATTGGACCATGTGAGGCTAATGAGTATATTCCTATCTTATTAACTAAACCATCCACCTACCCTAGCAAGTTTCAAGTACTCACACCACTCAACTCTTGATCCAACCTCCCTTTCCCTTTTCCAAGTTCAAGCAAGGTATCAAATCACTTTAAGTGTTAGCCAATAAATTAGAGAGCATGAAGCATGCAGTTGAATGAACAGATATTAACCATTGATTGTAAAGTTAGAGTGAGGAACAATCATTAATCTCTACAAGAGTTCCTAATAATCCTATATTAAAGAGAGTTTAGCTATACATGATTATGAAAACTAGAGGTAAAATTGACGTGAAAGTCAAATACATAAGAAATAATTAAAAGAACAAAAGAAAGGAAGAAGAAACTCATAAACGGAGATTCTTTTAGCTTCACTCTTCAATCCCTAGCTTCCTTCTTTTCCAAGATGCCTTCTTAGCTCTTTTTAGCCTCTACATACTTGGAACAAAGCAAAAACAACCTAGAATGATAGCTCTTTTCGATTCCCCTCACATATGAAGCCAAAAACCCTAAAAACTCTATAAAGAAAATATTGCATTTAGCTAATCCATTCTATGCCGCAACTCAGCATTTCGTGTTATAGCTAGGCTGAGTTTTGGGTGAATATATGCCATGGCTTGATTAAGATGAGCTGTGGCGAGATTGGCTTCTAGATGGAATGTACGCTCCTCTCCTCAGCATATAGTATTTCCATTGCGACAAGTTTGGCTTCTGTACGACTTTGTGATGCGACTCAGCATTTTCTTCACCGTGGATTTAGCTTCTCTCAACTAGCTACATGGCTCAGCACGTCCTCACCGTAGTGTTGTTAGCTTCTGAGTAGATTTTCATCACAGCAATAATAGGATGAGTCGCAGCACAGGTTGCCCAGCACGCTTGCTCTAATTTCTTCCTTCTCAGCACGACATGATAAAATCTAAGCCACAGTGAGCTTTCAAAAAATTTAGAAACCAGCTCTGAACCTTTTTTCACCTGAGAATGTTCAATCCTCTCTGAAACATGCATCCTATCACAAGGAAAAGTGTGATTAGTTATTAATATACTCAAAGTTAAAACAAAAAATATCATTTTCCAAGTAAGAATTGAGTATAGAGCTATTCACCCTAAATTTATTTGTTTTATCTATACAAGTGTTATTTACCCTATAATTGGAGGCTGACATCATCTTTACTAAGAGAAAATATATACAATAACATGAATAGTTAGAAATTATCACACCTTCAAACTTGAACTTTTACTCATCCTCTAGTAAAACTAAGAACATTATTAGAGCGTCCATTGGTTTGGGGAACATTAATGTCTACTATAGTCCTGACTTGTTGCATTAGAGAATGCATTCAATAGGAAGAACAAGCAATATATGCAGCAAAGTTTAAATGATAAAGCTAAGACTTCTAACTATTTTGAAGTGTGTGTGTGAATTTGGCCAAACACTCATCTCCAACAATTATCAGAATTAATTTTCTGCACTCCAACAAGTATAACTAGCCTCAATGATAGGAACTTCATGAGCTCACCTTTTTCCCTCTCTCCATCAAATTAGGTACCACGAAACCACTAGATCAAAAGGACTTTTAGGTTTGTAATAGGGCTAGGGCTATGGCTACAAATGATAGGCATAGTCAATGCAAAAGATCTTGAGAAAATCCATATGATAGTATACATAAACCAGATGTTCTCTCAATGCATCTTTAGCACTAATTTTCACGAGATCCCCATCTTTAATTTTTTTTTTGAATGTAGTTGAATCAACCATAATGCTTGTTTTCTCATAAACACACTATTATCTTTTTCTCAAGGAAAGGAGAAAGATTATAGATTTTTATAAGGCAAATCAGGTTAGGTACTCATGTTGGTAACAAAATAAAATGCAATCTCCTATGTTTTTTTTTGAATAGGCTCAAATAAGGTTTAAGCGTTAATATAATTACAACAGGGTCAGGCTTGAAAGGCATAATCTCAATCAAGGAATGCCTAAATCATCTCTAAGGGTAATGCCATACCTATTAATTCACCTCAAGAAGGTAGAAGACAAGTTCTAAAGCCTTGGATTTGAGACTAGCCATACAAATTAGATTACAAAGAATTTTCTCCTAAAACTAGCAATTAATTTGTGGATTGGCCAAACGGTGCATATCATGGTTTTCAAAAATGGAAGAAATCTTAATTTATGCACTTGAACTAAGATCAAAATACAGTTGGCATAGAATTCCTACCAAATATCTCTTGACGTAGAACACTATCATTGGAAGCAGGAGAAAACAAAACCAGCAGGCCAATAGACACACTAATTTGATAAGAATTTCAAAAAATTTCTTGTTAAGCAAAAGTTCAAGTGCAAAATTTCATGTTATTCCCATCAATTATGCTTATCCAAACTATACTACCCTCAAACTTAAAGTTAACATTATCATCAATGTTGAGGGACAAAGAAAACTTAAGAAAATTAAGAGGGATAGTTATGTATATGAGGATCTGACCAAAGCTACTTCAATTTTTTTTGAATGAATAGATGAAAAAGAAGAAATGGGAAATAAAATATAAAGGCAATAACATAAAAAGAAAAGAACAAAGAAAACATCAAGTCAACACTAACTGATAACAAAATATAACATTCATAGTTCATAATGCAAATAGCTAAATAGATGCAATTGACATAAGGATAAGGGAATCAGAAAAGGGTGTCAGATGGTATGGTCTTGTGGTGGCTCCTGAGAAGGCTCTAGAGGTGGCTCCTGAGGTGGTGATCCAGGGGGACTAAGTACAAAATGAGGACGGGGTGGAAGGTTAGAGGGGTCCCACTAGAGACGGCTGGCTAAGTGTCTCCAACATTGGTACTGTCAGTGGTCCATAACTTGAGCACGGAGGGATAGATCCTGAATCATTATGAATAGAGCATCCAAGGAAGGTGCCTGCGCCTGAGATGGTGGTAGATCCTGAACTAGCAAATGGGGTGGATGATTTGGGTCAATGGGGAACTCCACTAGCTCTTCAACTAGCTACTCCATTAGCTCATCAACTGGCTCTTCTTCTGGATCATCCCCCTCAGCCTCCAGATCACCAATCATTAAAATCAAGAAAGGTTTCCTCGATGGGACAAGCTCTTCATGCTGTTCAAACAAAACCCCTGTGGCAATACACAACTCCGTGATCAAATAAGGATGCGCTAGGCCAGATACGGTAGACTGAGAAATCTTCTTAATGTTATAAAAAATGATGTAACCAATATCTATCGATTTCCCAATCATAATCAGTTAAATCAAGATCACCCAGTCGATTGTCACATCACTCAGATGACTGCTTGGAAGTAGGTTATTGCGTACAAAATAAGCCCAATAATAGGCCACTCAATTCAAATTACTATGCAGTATGCCCTTTGGTACCCCATGTGATATCTTCCAAATGTTTCGCCCTGGAAGAGTTAATTTAGCAACAATATAATCTAAATCGGGGGTCTCCCCACTCATCTTGTACATGCAGAGTTCATAGCCAGGAACCAAAGAAAGGTAATATCTATCCTAAATCACTTTTTCATTAATAGTGACTGTGCATCCTCAGACTTTATATAAGTGTTTAGGACAAAATGGGGCATTGGCATAGAACTCATGGACTATGGGCACCAGGGTAGCTGCTGGCTTAAAATAGAATATCCCCCATCTTCTGGTGGAGATTTGATCTACCACTTTCCTGACTCTCTGTAGGAGTTGTACTAAATTTCCTTTCTAGAATTAGAGCTCTATGAAATAAAACTTTGTTGTATCGCTCCTGAGCTGCCAAGGAGACGAAGTGAGAGTGATCAAATAAAGTAGAAGATGAATATGAGGCTTCACCCTATGTTTTCTTCTTTGGAGCTATTAGAAAGAAGCAATGCAAAAAGAAATTAAAGACAATTAACATAGGCAATTGAGCCATAGGTATGAGGCAAAAAAATTCCAAATAAAATGGAAATCTTGTCTAAATAGGTATGACTAAAGGAAGCACAGGGAAAACTCATAGCCTCACACATGGATAACAACCAAACAAGAGATAACTTTCATTCAGAAATTTGAACAAATAATTAGTGAGCATAGTTGCAATTTTTAAATTTTGAAAGAGTTAGTCATCCTTAAGTTATTGTCCATCAATTGTGTACAATTACAATGCAAGGAAAGGGAGTTAAGATCATGAATAACTAGCCATTCTAACCAAAATTTTTATTCAGGCATTCTGTCAAATAGTTGGCGTGCACATGCCTATTCCACATTTGAAAAAGAAATTTAACAGTAACAAAGCAATCTTGAGGCAATTTTTCTTAATCATCCAGTACAACACAAGAAATAGGTGGCAGAAACATGATCAATTCAAGCAAGCAACCAAATTATATTGTTCAATTTGTAAAAGAAGTTAACAATTTGAACTACCATACTGTCAACTTCAAACTTAGGGCAAAAACAAGAGAGATAATTTCATAGAGACAAAAAGAATCGGAGGTGAATGCTCAATAAAAGAGTAGGACACAAGAAAGCTATTCAGGCTACAGCTAATGCTGATTCGTGCCTATAAAAGAAGTGGCCGTCATTTAGACATTTCAATAAACACATGATTGGTAGACACCTTTTATACCATAGAAAAGAACTAATTGAATCAATATGCACACCAAAATTTTTAGCACACAATCTTAATGTGGTTAAGGAAAAGAAATAAAATCAACACCAACAAAGGCCAAATGCAATTGAAGAAGCATACCTTTGAGTTTGCAAGATGGAGGAAGGGAGAGGATAATTGAAGTACGGCGGAGGCATAGCAGCACAAGGTGGAGGATGGAAGAGGGAAGGAACTTTCAAAAATTGAACGGTGGAGGGGAGAATAGGGGAAGGAAGACTACGCCAGGGGAAATGGAGGAGGTGCACTGGCAGAGTCGAGGGAAGAAGAGAAACTTCTATAAGAACTGAACTTTTCGTATTAGTTTTGCTTTATTTTATTATTTTTTTAAAAAAATAAATGAATCATGCTACAACTACAAGCACCCAATGAGTGTGTAAATACGATACTCATCGCGACGAAACTTGCCACTACTTCTATGTGGAAAATACCCCTATATGATTCACGCCACGGGCCAAGATCTAGGGCCATGGCGAATCTTACTACTACCTCTCATGGGTGCTGCAGCGATAATTTTTATGCCGTGGTAAAATTTGCTTCTGACTTTAAAGGATGTTATGGCACAAATTACCAAGCTGCAGCTCCATTTACTACTGGACCCTTAATACATGCCCTGGCTCACGGCATGAATCATCTGAGAGCTCTATGAGATATGATAGCTCGTTAAGATTAGTGGCAAGCTCTAGATATAAATGTTGAGAAATGATTTCATTGATATGAAGAGGCTTGCTAGAGAGAGTGTGTGAGGCCTAATTCCCCTGGTAGTCATACTCAGGCCATTCCCAACTGTTTCACGTAATGTAGAGACGAGTAGTGATGTAGCAGCGTAGTATGAGATGAGACTGCAACTACACAGGATTAGTTTAGAGAAGTGAGAAAAAGAATTGCCCCCTTGCCATAACACCCAAGTGTCTAGATGAATTTCAGAGCCTAAAAGGCTAATTCCCTCAGGCCAGAGGTTAAATTACAAGCTACACCCTAGAGCCCTAACAGCCGAGGTAATAGCCAGCCATGCATGAACGGCACAACATCTTCCAGTAACACTAAACATATTTTCATATATCCCAACAATTTAGTATTTATTTCCTAATTAAATCCTTCCATTTTTTTTGAAATTTAAAACATAAATAGGGCAGTAATTCATCAGAATCTAATTAGAAATACTCCTTCTTTTTCCTTTTGTTTTTATTCTTGAATCGATTGATGAGTAAGTTATTTGAACTTGCTTCCATAGTTTTGCCAACTTGACAATCCTCCCATAGATTCCCTTGAAACCACAACAAATAACTAACAATTACTAATATGAAATTGATGTACTCTTTAATGTCAAAATAAACATTGAAAATGAAGAAACTTGGATTGCCTTCCAAGAAGCACTAAGTTTATAGTTTTCAGCCTGACTTTTAGTAGTTTCACGTGTAATCTTCCAATGTGATGGTGGACTTTTAATAGTTCACCTCTCCTCCTTGATAGTGTTTAAGTCTCTAACCATTAACCTTGAACTTTCTATTTAACTTTTTCTCTGTGATTTCTATAGCACAAAATGGAGAGACATCCACTACCACAAAAGGTCCTGACCACTGTGACTTGAGCTTTCTTAGAAAGAGTTTACGCCTTGAATTATACAATAGCACTAGTTGCACAGGCTTAAACTTTCTCTGTAGAATTTTTCTATCACGCCATTGCTTTGTCCTTTCTTTATAGAGCTTGGAACTTTCATAGGCATAAAGTTTGAATTCATCCAGCTTATTAAGTTGTAGTAGCCACTTTCCACCAGCCTTTCTTAAGTTGAAATTTAATTTCTTCATAGCCCAAAAGGCATTATGTTCAAGTTTAATTGCAAGGTGACAAGCTTTACCATACATAAACTTATAGGGAGACATAACAATCAGAGTTTTGTATGCTGTTCGATAGGCCCACAAAGCATAATCTAGCTTCTCAGCCCAATCCTTTCTTGATGGACCTACTATTTTTTCTAGAATCCTCTTTATCTCTTGATTAAAAACCTTACATTGGCCATTGGTCTGAGGATGATATGCCAATGCCATCTTGTGTTACACTCCATATTTTTTTAAGAATACTTTGAGTTAACAATTGTTAAAATGTGTCGCTTCCATTAATGATTGCTCGAGGGGCATCAAATCTGGTGAAAATGTTTTTCTTTAGAAATCTCACCACTACCCTAGCATTATTAGTATGACAGGCCATTGCCTCAACCCACTTTGTCACATAGTTAATAGCAACAAGAATATACTAGTTGTTTTGAGAAGAGGTAAAAGGCCCCATAAAGTCTATCCCCCAAACATCGAATGCTTCCACTTCTAGAATATTATTCAAGGACATTTCATGTTGTTTTGATATGTTACCAGCTCTTTGACATTTGTCACATCTCCCTACAAAAGTATGAGCATCCTTGAACAATGAGGGCCAATAAAAGTCCGATTAGAGGATTTTGGCTGCAGTTCTTTGCCCATTAAAGTGTCCTCCATATTTAGCTACATGACATCTTAGTAGGATAGATTCTTGCTCCTCATCTAGGACACACATCCGCAATATCTAATCTGTACACATTCTAACTAAGAATGGTTCATCCCAAACATACAACTTTACATTATATAGGAACCTCTTCTTCTGGTGGGAGCTTAAATTTGAGGGCAGCGCATAGCACACCAGATAGTTCACATAATCTACGTATCATGGAACTTTGTTTTGCGCCACAAAAAATAAATTCTCATCTGGAGAGGTCTTATTAATTTATTTCTCTTTGTCATCTTGAGCTTCAGTACTCAGTCTAGATAAATGATCTACTACATAGTTCTTACTATCCTTTTTATGAAACATCTCCAGAGCAAATTCTTGTAGAAGAAGAACCCACCAAATAAGCCTTGATTTGGAGTCCTTCTTCTCAATCAAATACTTAATGGTAGAATGGTTTATGAAAACCATAACCTTAGTGCCTACCCAATAAGTTTTAAACTTCTCAAACGCATACACTACTGCCAATAACTTTTTTTTAGTGGTGGTATAATTCAGCTGAGCATTAGATAAAGTTTAACTGGCATAGTATATCAGATGAAAGAGCTTCCCTTTTCTTTGCCCTAATATAGCCTTCACAACATAGTCACTGGTATCACACATCACTTTAAAGGGTTAGGTCCAGTCGGGGACTACAATAATAGGGGCTGATACTAATTTCTTCTTCAATTCTTTAAAAGCTTCATTGCAATGATGATCAAAACTGAATGGAGTATCTTTTTCAAGCAATTAACAGAGGGGCTTGGCAATTTTTGAAAAGTCTTTAATAAATCTTCTTTAAAAGCCCACATGACCCAAGAAACTCCAAACTCCTTTTAAACTAGTTGGAGGTGGAAGTTGTGACATCTTAATTTACTACGGCTACCTAGCCTCTCACTGGGCTCAGTTCAACATGATTTCCAAAGAATCACTACTCCTCCGTGGCATTTGTATGCTATGAACCGGGGTTTCATATACTCATCTTTTGCCCCGTGGGTCCTGTGAACCCATCTCATGCATCCTCAACTCAAACTCCATATAGACGACTTATACATAGCATAAAACAAACCATAAGCCACGGATATAGAGCCGAAAACCATAAAAATTACATTTTCTCACTTGGGCCCAAAAGTCATATTTTGGCTCTAAGTTTGGAAAATCATAAGAAATTGTAGAAAAATGGGAATGCAGCAAACTTTAGCTTTCTGGAAAGCTCTAAGTGTCAAATTTACACTAAAAATCATTCACAACCACAAACACATCGTTTGGACCATGTTTGACATCGAAAATGGGAGCAAGGTCCAGCTGTCACTGTTTCTGGTGCAGCTTGCTGTCATGACTTTCAAAAATTCATAACTAAATCCAAAAAAATCCAATCTGGATACATTATACCAATTTGGAAAGATACGGATGTCTACTAGAGGAAACAAATAAGTCCAAATCAGTTCAGTAGCTCCTGCACCCCGAAAACTGATGGAACAGTGATGGGGGTCAGGTAAGCTCCTTGATGCTGATACAGAACTTCAGACGGTCCAATCTCTCTCTACAGACCTCCGATTTGGGTGATTCTAGTTCCTACAAGTCACTTTGGTTTTCTAGTTTATGTGTATAAAATTTCACCACATTTGGAATCCATTTGGTCTAAAAGTGCCACAGATTTCATTTTCTGGTTTAGATGAACAGTACATGACCAATCCATTAAATTCTCCCAAATTCAACAATTCCCCAAATATTCTATAATCCTCCGAATATTACCCACTTTAGCTTCTCAAGAAGTTTTCTACAAACTCTAGAGGCATGCCAAATTTCATGGCAAACGGAGCTCATCCGGTCATACTTTGACGGAACTCACAAAAATACTGGTTTTGGCACCCCATAGGTCCAAAACGGGTCTAGATAGCCTCTCACACACTCTCACTCCACATGGACAAGTTTAAAAGCATAAGACTAGTATATCTAACATGTCCATATGATCCAAATCATCATACATTCTATTTTCACTATGCTACGGCCAAAAATACACTACTACATCCATGCATCAAAGGGGTAAAAACCCACATTTCCATTACTTTAGCTAATAACAGAGTTCATACATCATCCTTTCATATTTCTACACGTGTTACAAACTTTAAATCTCAAAAATAGTGGGCACATCTTCATTTGGCACCACTTTACAACATATATACATCAAAATATCAAAACATAAACTCATAACTAACTACGCATGCTCCTAGGCTCCTTGGTGTGTGCT
This sequence comes from Erythrophleum fordii, assembly GCA_032878935.1. Lineage (NCBI taxonomy): Eukaryota > Viridiplantae > Streptophyta > Magnoliopsida > Fabales > Fabaceae > Erythrophleum > Erythrophleum fordii. Next base: position 13,504,951 of record JAVQMF010000047.1, on the reverse strand, counting down.
CGGTTCTCCTTGAGCTCCACCTAGCATATTAGTTGGGAGGGGAAAGGGGTGAGATTTAGGGAATCTCAGTAGCTCAAGCACTCAATCCAGCAAGCAATCAAGGCATATAACAAGTCAAAGCATGTGAATAAGCATTTAGCTATTCTCAAACATCCAACACATAATGTACATGCTATGGAATTCACAACAATGCCAAAAATGGGCTCCAGGGACTTTTGGTCTAGCCTCACCCGAGTTTAGGGACTTTTGGATGGCCTCACCCGAGTATAAAGACTTTTGACTTGGCCTCACTCGTTTGAGACTTTTGGCCTTGTCTCACCTATCTCATGGGACTTTCGGCTTCACCTCACCCATCTCATGGGACTTTCGGCACTACCGCACCCGAGCAATTCTCATAACTCATCACACAAGCATATTGACATCAATGCATCAAAACAATAGCATATGGCATATTCCACACATTCAGCATATACATATCATACAATGACTATTACAACCAAGAATGCAACAAGAAAGAGTGAAAGAGAGAGCTACCTTTGGGGCCAAAGCCAATACTAGCTTTTCCTTTCAGTTTCTCCTCTCCCTCCTTAGGTCCACAATCACACCTTGATGTAAATGTTTCACTCGAGCTTAGACACACCAAAAGCATGCAATTACTTTCTTATAATTTAATTTAGAGCAACCCTCTATCACACACAACCTAGGGTTCTCTCTCTAGAATGCCATTACCCCTTTCTCTCTCTCAAGCTCCCATGATAGTGGAAAACCTCATTTTCAAAGAAAACACAAGGATGCAAAAGAGTTTTCCACTTTCCCTCTTCTGACCCATGCTCAAAATGCAACCATTTTCACAATTAAAACCGCAGAAAGAGAGGGCAAAGGGAGGGGATCAGAGTTCTAAGAAGAAATAGGAGAAGTTACCTTACCTTTCCCTTTATCTTCCTCCTTCTCTTGATCTCTCACACTCTCCACGCCTCTTTTCTCTTTTTGGGTCGAAGCTTAGGGCAGATATGAGAGAAGAAATGAGTTTGGGCGTTTAATGAAGTCTAAATCTCGCTATTTACTCTCTTCCGGACTGACTCTCGCTACGGCAAAAACTAACCTTCGCTATAGCGAGCTCGTGTAATCTGGCTTCGCTATGGCGAGGTGTTACCTTCGCTACGGCGAGCTCGTGCCAGTTCCCTTCGCTATGGCGAGATTCACCATTTGCTATGGCGAAATCGCGTTAGTTCCAGACTTCACTCTCGCTATGGCGCACGCTACGGCGAGTAACTCCCTGGTTTCTATATGGACTGCTGCCAGCACTCGCTATAGCTAGAATCGCCTTCGCTGTTGCGAACTAGCTCTCTCGCTGTAGCGAGACTGTTTCTGGCTATTGCGAGAGGACTTGGCAGAAATTCTGGATTCTGAAAATTTCTAGCTTTCATCTTTCTTTCTTTCCCCTTTTCTTTTCTTTTTCCCGGTTGTTACAGAAGTTACTTAATTAGGGAGATTTTAGCTTTCTCCACCTTAAGGCCTTTACTTGAGACCCGATGACCAAGGACTATGCCTTCTTGTACTATGAGATGGCACTTTTCCTAATTCAAGACTAAATAAGTTTCCTCGCACCTCTTTAGAACTTGCTCTAAATTAGCAAGACATTCTTCAAATGAGTCTTGAAAAATTAAGAAATCATCCATAAAGATCTCCATGGTCTACTCAATCATATTAGAGAAAATAGACATCATGCATCTCTGGAATGTAGTTGGTACATTGCACAGTCCAAATGGCATCCTTCTGAAAGCAAATGTGCCATAAGAACATGTGAAGGTTATCTTCTTCTGGTCTTCTGGGGCAATAGTAATCTGATTATATCCTGAATACCTATCCAAGAAATAGAAGTAAGCCTTACTAGCTAATCTATGCAACATTTGGTCAATCAAAGGCAAAGAAAAATGATCCTTTCTAATGGCAGTATTTAGTTTTTGATAGTCTATGCATACCTTTTACCCAGTCACTGTTCTAGTCGGAATCAGCTCATTGTGGTTGTTAACCACTACAGTCATGCTTCCTTTTTTTAGGACGCATTAGATTGGACTCACCCATAAACTATCTAAAATTGGATAGATAATTCCAGCATTAAGCTATTTCAAAATTTCTTTCTTAACTACCTCATTCATTATTGGGTTAAATCTCCTTTGATGCTAAATAGATTTCTTGTGGTTGTCCTCTAATAGTATTTGATGCATACAAATGGAAGGACTTATCCCTTTTATGTTTACTATTGACCATCCAATGGCCCTCGTAAAACTTTTAAGCACTCGAAGAAGCTCCCTTTCCTGTTGCTCAGAGAGACAGTAGAGATTATTACTGGTAAAGTGCATTCTTCTCCTAGGTAAGCATATTTTAAGTGAGATCGTAATGTCTTCAACTCTAGAGATGAAGGTTCTTCCACTAATGGTTTTAATACATATTTGACTCTAGATACTGCACCGAGTGGTTCAAAGTGTTGAGAAGCTTTGGAATACTTTTGAGTAGCTTCCAATAGCTTGATATATTCTCTCACTCCATAATGTTCCTGTCTAGACATCCTAACTAATGATGCTTCTAGAGGATCCTTAGAGGTTGATTCAATAAACTTGTCATGTATTGCATGAGTGATTAGACGTACAAAACAACATTCTTCTGGTTCATTCGGGCTCTTGATTGCCTTATACATATTGAATGTCACCTCCTGGTCATTCATTCTCATAGTCAGCTCTCCTTTTTGTACATCGATCAAAGTTCTTTCTGTGGCTAAAAGAGGCTTACCTAAAATGATGGGGATATCCTTATCTTCTTCATAATCCAAGTCTATAAAATATGCTAAAAAAATTAGCTTGTCAACTTTCACCATGACATCTTCAATTACCCTGTTTGGGATAAGCTAAGAATCGATTAGCTACTTACAAAGTGATGGTTGTTAGCCTCACCTCTTCTAACCCAAGCTTCTTGAAAGTTGATAGTGGCATTAGGTTCACACTTGCCCTCAGATCACACAAAGCATTTCCAGTGAAATGTTTCCCAATGTTACAGGGAATGGTGAAACTTCTTGAGTCTTTCATTTTAGGTGGTAATTTTTCTTGCAGAATAGCACTACATTCTTGAGTTAGAGCCACCATCTCAAATTCTCCAAACCGCCTCTTATTGGATAGCACATCCTTCATAAATTTAGTATAACTTGGCATTTGTTCCAAAGCATTTGTAAATGGAATATTAATATAGAGTTGCTTGAAGATTTCTAAAAATTTCTGATATTGCTTATCCAGATTTTTCTTCTTGAAGCATTGAGGGAATGATAGTGGAGGGATGATTTTCTCTTGACTTTTCTCTTAACTGTTCTTCCTAGCTTTATCTTTCCTCTTCTTCACTATTTCACTCTTCTCTTCAATAGGTTTCTCTTTCTCAAGCTTTTCTTCCACCTTGCCTTGTTCTTGGCTAGACTTATTGGATTGCTTTGATAGTGACACTTCTAGCAACTCTTTGCTGCTTCTCAATGCAATAGCCTTACATTTCTCTTTGCCTTCTCTTCTGGCTTAGGAATAGTGTCACTTGGTAGCACCCCGAGCTATCTTAAATTTATAGAAGAGGCCAATTGGCCGATTTGCACTTCTATGTTCCTGATTACTATTTCATGTTTTGTCATTGTTACCTCCTGTTGGGCTAGAATGGCATCTTGCTTAGCCATATACTACATGAGCATTTCCTATATGTTAGGCTTCTTTTCTGACATTGGTGGTCTTATTTGAGTAGAAAATCCAGGAGGATGAGAAGGTCTCATTCTAAAAGAAGATAATTGAGCCTGATTTTGTCCCTGACTCTATGAGAAATTTAGATGATTCCTTCATCCTGGGTTGTAGGTGTTAGAATATGGATTGTTTTAGTTTTTCCTATAGTTGCCCATGTAGTTGACTACTTCTACCAAGGAAAGGCATTGATCACTATAGTGTTCTTTCCTACAGTGCTCACAAGTGATGACTAGAACTTGAATAGCATTAACCCCCATGGGTGCATTAAAGCATGTTTCAAGACTATCTAACCTCTTGTTTATTATAGCCATTTGAGCCAAGAGTGTGGTTAAGACATCAATTTTATGGGCCCTAGCCACCTTTTTCTTATGAGGTTTAGATGTAGACTATTAGAGGAAGTTAACTACCATATTCTCCAGCAAATTATATGTCGTATTTACATTTAGGTTGCTAGTGATACTCCCATTGGAAGCTGAATCAAGGATAGCTTTTGTCTCGGGTAGTAGTCTATTGTAGAAAGTCTGCACCTATACCTATTTTGGAAATCCATGATTAGGGAACCTTTTCAACAATTCCTTGAATCTTTCCCAAGCTTCATATAATGGCTCATCGTCTTGTTGGATGAAAGAGGTGATATCATTTCTCAACTTTACTGATCTAGCTGGTGGAAAAAATCTAGCTCTAAATCTTGTGACTAGATCATCCTAAGTAGCTATGGACCCATTCAATAATGAGTTAAGCTATACCTTGGCCTTATCCCTTAATGAAAGTGGAAAGAGCCTCAGTCAGATTGTGTTATCTGATACTCCATTCTGCTTAAAGGAATCACATATCTCTAAGAAATTAGAGAGGTAAGTGTTCAGGTCTTTGAGAGGGGAGCCACCAAATTGCCCAGCCATTTGAAGCATCTACAACACCATTTGCTTCATTTCAAAATTGTTGGGTTGAATAGTTAGTTTTCTTATACTTGAGTGGTATCCTTACATGTTCAAAGTGGCAAAATCATTTATTATGTGGATATGATTTTCATTCTTATGCGCCATGTTTGTGGTTAAGTCAGAAGTTTCACTATCATCCCTTTGAGTTTGATTAGATGCTTTTTTGGACTTTTCTTGAAATAAAACCACTTCTAGACTTTCAATTTCTTGCAGAAGAGGTTGTGCACTCATAGAGGGTAGCCACTACAAAATAGAACAAAAAAGGAATTGAAAATAGCTAAAGTAAAACTATGTACAGTGCTTAAGTTCAAACTAGGTGTGTTAGTATCAATATTGACAAGAAAATCTTTTGGCATACAAATCTTTGGCAATGGTGCCCAAAGCTTGTTACTTTTTTGAAGCGTACACGCAAGTATACGTATCGTGAAGGCAATATAGTGATAAGAAAAGATCATTCCGTCGAGGATTTGTTGTCAAAATAATGTCAAGTACTAAAATTCACACCTTAGCTTAAATCAAGTGAATCAATTTTTAATAGTTGGTGTTAGAAAGAAATGATTATGGATTAAAAGTGATACAGAGCTCAAGGTTAGTATTTGGATGTTCTGATTGAATAGTAACATCTAGGATTATTAGTCCCTCTTGTATTTCATAATGATTTGCTTTACACTCAGTACCTTTGCTCTCAATGATGATACATGTTGGCCTAGGGTTCACTTATTCCTATAAGTATTCTTCCAAATCTCATATAGGGTTATCCGATCAATTCCATAATTCCTCATAAGACTAATAAGGATCAAATTGCTAGTATAATACCTAATTGGACCATGTGAGGCTAATGAGTATATTCCTATCTCATTAACTAAACCATCCACCTACCCTAGCAAGTTTCAAGTACTCACACCACTCAACTCTTGATCCAACCTCCCTTTCCCTTTTCCAAGTTCAAGCAAGGTATCAAATCACTCTAAGTGTTAGCCAATAAATTAGAGAGCATGAAGCATAGAGTTGAATGAACAGATATTAACCATTGATTGTAAAGTTAGAGTGAAGAACAATAATTAATCTCTACAAGAGTTCCTAATAATCCTAGATTAGAGAAAGTTTATCTATACATGATTATGAAAACTAGAGGCAAAATTGATGTGAAAGTCAAATACATAAGAAATAATTAAACGAACAAAAGAAAGGAAGAAGAAACTCATAAACGGAGATTCTTTTAGCTTCACTCTTCAATCCCTAGCTTCTTTCTTCTCCAAGATGCCTTCTTAGCTCTTTTTAGCCTCTACATACTTGGAACAAAGCAAAAACAACCCAGAATGATAGCTCTTTTCGATTCCTCTCACATATGAAGCCAGAAACCCTCAAAAACTCTATAAAGAAAATGATGCATTTAGCTAATTCATTTTATGTTGTGGCTCAGCATTTCGCGTCATGGCCAGGCTGAGTTCTGGGTGAATATATGCCGTGACCTGATTAAGATAAGCCATGGTGAGATTGGCTTCTAGATGGAATGCACGCTCCTCGCCTCGGTGCACTATAATTCTGGCCTGCCGAGTTTGGCTTCTGTATGACTTTATGCTGTGGCTCAGCATTTTCCTCGTCGTGGATTTAGCTTTTATCGACCAGGGCCACGGCTTAGCATGTCCTCGCCGCGATGTTATTAGCTTCTGAGTTAATTTTTGCCTCGACGATAATAGGATGAGCCGTGGCGTAGGTTGCCCAGCATGCTTGCTCTAATTTCTTCCCTTTCAGCCATGGCGTGATGAAATTTGAGCCGCTCATGAGCTTTCAAAAAATGCATAAACTAGCTTTGAAACCTTTTTCACCTAAGAAGGCTCAATTCTCTTTGAAACATGCATCCTATCATAAGAACAAAGTGTGATTTGTTATCAATATACTCAAAGTTAAAACAAAAACTATCATTTTTCAAGTAAGAATTAAGTATAGAGCTATTTATTCTAAGTATATTTATTTTATCTATAAAAGTGTTATTTACCCTATAATTGGAAGCTAACATCATCTTTACTAAGAAAAAATATATACAATAACATGAATAGTTGGGAATTATCAAAAGAGCATGCATATTAGTTAGTGTCTTACCATGTTTAATTCCTTATTCCATGGAGAAATTTATGCCATTAAGAGTTTTCTCAAATTCTCCCCTTCCTCTAAGAGACTGGCCATGAACATGCTCTTTTCAATAAGATAAAACCATCATTGTAAAGGGTTTTGAGAGGGAAAAAAAATTTGTGAAGACAAGACCATGAAATTTTGTAAATTTCTATACCTATTTTGCCTTCTTTCTCCTTCTATCTCCTCCCCTTGTTGGACGCCATTCCATATTTGTTTGGAGCTACTTCAGGTCATTGAGAATGAAGGTGAAGTGGCTTGACATGATTTATGAATCAAAAAGGTAAAGTTATCCACTTTTTTAACTTTTCATTTTAGTCACTAAACCATGGTTTGTCTATTTAGCCTTATTTCAACTCCTTTTTTAAAACCTTCTTTTTTATCATATAGGTTCTCTAACTCACCCAAATTGGATTTAAAACTATTTCGAATAATTTGGTCAAAGTTTTAGTTAACTTTTTGTTGAAATTGTATATTGGAAGAGTTTTGACTATTCAAGGGTTTTTCATATTTTTTAGGGCTTCTGAGAACCTTAAAAACTCAAATTTTCTATTTAAAACTCCATTGTGTGAGTTTTTCAAAATTTTTAAAAATTATGAAAATGCCCTAACTTTGTTTCGCAAATTTTGTTAGCTCTTTTGGTTTAGGTTTCCAGGAAACTTAAGCACCCAATCCTTATTTTTAGGAGTCTAGATTATCACTCTAATTTTATTTAATTGCTATCCTCTTGCTTTAAAGGTATTCCTTTGAAAAATCGTGCATTTTTTGGCTATTTTTTCAGTAAATCGGGTGTTACATAACATTTTAGTTTCTTGAAAATTCAAACCAAGTGTTGGTTTTTTGCCTCTACCCATACTTCAAGCATAATAGTAATTTCAAGATCTTATTGTTTGTTGGCATATATATGTGAAAGTAGTTAAGAGTTCTTCCTCTTTAATATGCATTTTATTGAAAGTTCCAAGGTTTGATTTACTAATGTCACCACATCACTATCTTTAGGTAACTAATGTTAGCAAGTGGTTGTGAACGTTGATGACATGAAGCATTCTCGTTTGTAGGACTTATTTTGTAGAAAGAAGAAGAATGAAAAGGCTTAGATAATAATAGTTAGGAGTTTTATATGAACATTATTAGAGATAGTTTAGACTTTTGTAATAAAATGTATAATTTTGTTTTGTATATTTCTTTGTTTCAATTGCTGGTTGACTGCTTGTATTTTGTAGTATTGTTTTATTGCAAGTTAAATATGAGAATGGATATAAAATCAATAAAACATTACAATTTTTTTTGCCCTAGCAACAAAATAGGGAAGGATTAACAAGGAATTTAGAAGGAATTAGTGAGGGTTGGAAAAGGATTAGGAAGGAAAAATAGCAAAGGCTTTACATAAAAAATGCAAGGCAAATTTGCAAGGGTATATCCTTATAAATTCCCTTACTACATGTCGAGGGAATTGGAAAAAATGATAGCTATGAAAGTTGGTGAGGGATTTTCTGTTGGCATTTTTTTTAGTGAAGGATTTTAGCAAGGGATCAAGGAGAGAAAATTTCCCATGCTAATTAGCAATCCCTATATAGTTAGGGAACGTTCCCTCATTGTGCCCTTGCTATACCTTCACTGAGGCATTATAGTGATGGAATAGTAAGGGAATTTTCCCTCAAACTCTCTCTCTCTCTCTTTTTTTTTTGGTATTGTAGGTGGCTTTTTGGTGCCTTACACTTGGATATGCATGTTATAATACTATTCCCTATCCTATCAAAATGTTGCACTTTGCAAATCCAAGATAATATTTGCATTTTTTTTAACTAATCACATAATTTCTCTACAAACTCTAAAGCCAATGCTTTTAGGTTTTGTTAGGCTTTTGTCAAATTGGCAAGAAGTCTTTGGTCAATTGAATCTTTAGTAAAACACATTGAGATTGGACATTAATGATACTTTTGTGGTAAAAAATATAAGGAATAAAGCACATCATTTGGGAGGTGATAATGAAAGCTATAATGACAAGTAGGATTCAAATTGGCAAGAAGTTATTAGATATAAGCCACTAATGAGCCACATAAGACTATTTTGTTAAACATTTTATTGGTGTTACAAGGAAGCAAACATTTAGTTATTTTTTATAAGTTAATGGACCAAATTGATTCTCTTGATTGCTACTTCCATTATTTCATCATAGTGAAGCAAACCCATACCAACATGGATGCCTTTGTGCAAATGAAAGGTAATCCTAGAGACATAATCAACTTCACTTCATTCACTATCATAGAAACAACATCATATCACTTTCAAATGTTATATGCATTAAATATTTTTAGTGGTGACATCTAATTATTGCTAGAACCTTTATAGCAAAAGGCTTTTAGTGACAACAAAGAAAAAGTCATTTTTAATGGCAACAAAAGTAGCTATTAAAATTATTTAGTGGCGATAATTATTGCCACTAAAGCTTACTAATTTGGTTTTTATAAAATATTGTTGCTGACAGGGTACTTCAAGTGGTGAGATGAGTCACAGCTAAAAGTATCTTTTAGCAACAACATTATGTCACCACTTAAAGGAAATTTCAGTTGCAACAATACTTGTTGCTAAAAGTAATTTTTATTTGAAAATGTTTTATGGCAACATTAAAGATTTTTTAATTATTTTTTTTGTGCATTAAATTAAATAATCTCACTATCATTTATAAAAGACCAATTATGATATAATTGCCAAGTTTAGAGATCCTATTCTTTAGATAGAAGAGATAGAACATTAATCAAGCAAATAAAAGTAGTTTAGGTGGATAAAAATGTCAAGTTAAAAAATTGATAATCAAGTTTCACTATAGCATTAGAGTGATGTATAACTATGGCAAAACAAAGATATCCTTTGAAAAGCCCATGGTAATTCTCAAGGTTTAGCCATTTTCTTCCTTATTAGTATCATATATAAAGACAACCCTTTAAATTGACAGCCACTAGTTTGACATTATAATAGGTATGGAAAAAGAGAATCCATATGGACCTATTGTTGTGACTATGTTAAACATCACGAGATAAAGAATGGGTAGTTTGATATAAAAGTTAGTGACCAAGAGTGACACAATAAGACCATATACAATTGTTAATGATACTATTAGTATTTAGTGGAGCCTATTTGAGTTCTAACGCTTGGAATATTATCATTTCTAGATGTCATCTTCTATTTTGGAATCTTTTAAAATAGAAGATGATCTCTAGAAATATCACACATTTTAAGCATCAAACCATAGATGGGCCTTAATGAATCTTGATAGTATCTTTAACAGTTATGGTCTTATTGTGTTGATCTTGGTTTTATATCAAATTGCCTACTCTTTATTTCATGGCGTTCTACATAGTCACAACAAAAGAGAATGTAAAGAGAACATTGTATATTTGGCTTTAATTTTTTTAAAATAGAATGTTAGAAATTAAAGAAAATACTAAAGTGAAAAATTAATCCTTGTTTGCATTCTAACTACAATAAACAATTCATTCATGTATGGATTGCTATAGAATTTTTAGCTTTGTCACATTAAAAACTTGACTTACAAATTTTATAAACTTCACTCTAGCATGAACTCTTACCATAAAACTATTGCATTCATGAGGTTATAATATACCCTTCCCCCTAAAGAATTGAAAAAAAAGGGAAGAGATATTAATAAAAAAATTTAAAAGCATGCTTTGCATTAAGAAATGTCCTTTAACGTTGCTGAAGTTAACAACGCGAGCTTCTAATTGGGAAGGGCAAAAATTAGAAAGGTCCAAAATTGCTAATGTTGCAAAATACAAGATTCAATATTCAAATAATAGTTCTAACATATAGCAAAAAAAAAAAAAAAAAAGAGCCAAGATTCAATATTTAATATTCAAGTAACATGATTCAAATAATCATTGACAATGGTAAACAATGATTAAATTAACAAGATTTAATAATCATTGACATTGGTAAACAATGATTCAAATAATCATTAAAATTAGTCATTTAATATCATTATTAGTAATGAATCTAAAAATGAAGATAACAACTTGAGTTTTAAATAGTTGTTCCCAACATATGTAACATTAGATTAAATATATATGAACAAATTAATTTTGTAGTATATTTATCATGAATGAATTCAAAGCATTGCAAGAATCAAAAGGATATAGAACTTGAAAATATTCTTTATAATAGTTTGCAAATACTTTTAGCTTTGCCATATACAAAATCTAAGACACAAAATAGAACTACTAAAAATAACATTACACATATAGTTATGTTCCCATCATTCAATAATGTAGAGCAACCTCTGGAAATGAAATAAACTTAAACCAGAATCTTAATTGCTAGTTGGTAAAGAAAATCGTGGTTGTCAAACTGACCAAGATTAGTAAATTTTTACTGGTTTGCAGTGTAATGCCTACCAGGTCATCTCCCTTAGAGCTATTAATCAAATCAATTAGTTTAGGAATGACAGAATTGAAAGTACGATGATTAGAGGTTCAAATATAAAATTGCACTAATTAAACTGAATAGCAAATTAATTATCAAAAACGAAATTCAATCAGAATGATGCATATCCAATTCAAAATTCTTCCCTGATATTTTTCTATCCTTATCGCCAAAAAATATCTTTGGTTTTATTTTAATCCTTTGGTTATTTTCAATTAATGTTCCTAAACTATCATTCAAGAATTTAATTGGTTCGTATTGCTAATTAGAATGCAACTATGCTTCTATTAACAATAAAGTGTTTCGCATCTGACCAGAGACGTGTGTAGAATCCTTATGTAGTTCAGAATAAATTTAATTGATTAATTAACTGATTGAGTTAAAATACGTTCTCAGATAAATAAAACAAATTATAATTCATGCAACAAAAATAATTTAACTAAAATGATAATAATTACATGAAAACAAAGAGAACAAAAATGAAATACTTTTGAAATTTAAATCTAAACCAGAGTTTTATACAATCATGGACTTAAGTTCCCTATTAGGTTCAGACTCTAGATTGATCACCAAAAAAATTTGAAAGCCATAGAAGAGACGAAAACAAGAATGAGAAATAGAGAAGATGAAATGTGTTCTATGGTGATGTCTTCACCTCTTTAAATAGATGATGTTGTGTTCTTCCTTAAAAAATCCAATACCATTCTAGAAGTAATAATAAGATAATATCTAAATCTTTTTAGGACTTAATAAGATAATATTCAAATTCTTTTAGAAGTTTTCTATCCTAATCCTTTTAGGAATATTCTATCCTGCAAAATACAATTAAAAATAATTAGGCTTTCATTGGAAAAATATAAAAATATAATAAAATGTGATTAAAATCCATTAGTATAATATTTAGTTCACTTAATATAAAATAAGCCTAAAGTCATCAAAGTACCCACTATGAATTATTAATAAGACTAAATATGAGGAATATACAATATAATAATGTCGTAATATCAAATTCTCCCACATTTAGGCTTTTGCACTCCTGGGCAAAACACACATAAAAAATTAGAAAGGAAAACAAAACCAAAATGCAAAATTGTCAAGCTAAATACAATTTAAGTTTTTTAGATATTCAATAGTCAAAGGCAATCTTTCTTGCTAATTGAAGAAGAACAAGTATTGTGGCAATTCTAATTGATAAAAAAAATGAATGAAAATAGTAGCTTCTCACTAGTTATGTATTTACTCTTAGTCCTCTCAAGTGTTTAGGTTAAGCATTCCTCTCAAATTTAACTTTTCACAACATCACTACCATTTGCTTGTATATCTTGTCAATCTTTACTAACTAAGTCACGAACAACATATAAATCAAAAGGATTTTTATTCAAGGTTGTAATGGGGTTAAGGTATAAAATAAATAGTAAACAAAAGATCTAAGGACACAACAAGAGATAAAGTGGATACTTAAAACCATCAAGAGCAATAAAAAACAAGAATATAGAGTCGAATAGATGTGCATCTCAAAGTCTTATTTACTATAGACCAATACATGCTCAACGAAAATTAAAGTAATTTTCTTTTCTTTTTTTCATTTTCATGACTTTTTTTTTTGGTCTTTTCCATAAAGATTTTTTCTTTTCTTTTCTTTTCATGCTTTTTTTTTTTAGTTTTTTTAGTTTTTTTATTTTTGACATATCTCTAGGAAGAATAAATTAATTAGCTCAAAATTGATGCAAAATTGCACTGCACATCCATTCACCCTGCGAAGATATAATGCTCTTAATAATCAAAAGTTCCTAAACAAGGTGGAAATGTTTTTTTGGCTAAAAGGGTAAAAAGAAAACATAAAAGGCTTAAAAAGGGAACAAAGACAAAGGATAAAACATAGGCAGGATAACTATTTGGCTCTGTCTATGGCAAAAAAAGAAGAAGAAGAAAGAATGCCTTAATCATCTTTATGAATGTTTGTGCAAATGTAGCTTCAATTAAGAATTAAAACAAGTTCTAGAGTGAACATCATGATAGGCAAATGCTCTCACAAGAAAGAAATAATAAAAGGCCTAAAATCCTCACAGGTTTAAAAACCACCACATGCAATCTATTGAAATCAAATTGATTGCCAATTTACTTGAATTCTAGAAAACAAGGTTGATTCCTAATCATGTTGGAATACTTCCAAACTTAAATTGCTTCAACCTGTTATTTTTCTATTTTTAAAAAGAAAAAACCTAAAAATCTAAAAATTTTGAGAAAATCAAGAAAATAACAAAAATATTGAAAAAGAAAACAGAATGATTCCTCCCTCCACACTTAATATTTATATTGTCCTCAATATAATAGCAATCTAATTTACTAATTAAAGAGAAGACAAGAAAGGAAAATAGGAGGGAAAGAAATACAATTGGGTGGTTCAAGTTTATGAAGTATTATAAAGATGTAGCTCCTCCATTGTCTATTCCTTAAATCCCTTATAAAAATGTTTAAGCTGTTGCCTATTCACTGTAAAGCATTTGTTGGTTAACTCATCCATAATCTCAACTACACCATAAGGTATGAGTAACCACAAATGGACCAATCCATTTAGAATGTAATGTATTGGGCATCACCTTTAGGTAGTAATTGTAGATGAGGACTCTTTTACCAACTTGAGACTCTTTTCTTTCAATCATCTTATCATGCACAGCCTTTGTTTTCTACTTGTAAATTCTAGAGTTTTCTAGGCTTACAACCAAATCTCTTCAGGATCTAGAAGTTACAATTTTCTTTGAGAACCTGCTTGAGATAGATCTATATTACACTTCCTTACTGCCCAATAAGCTCTATATTTAATCTTAACTGGTAGGTGGCATGCTTTACCAAAAATCAAGCTATAGGGTGACATGCTTATAAGAGTTTTATAAGCAGTATGGTAAGCCCATAGTGCATCCTCTAATCTTTTACTCTAATTCTTTCTATTAGGTTGTACTATTCTCTCTAGAATTTGTTTTATCTCTCTATTTGAGATTTCTGCTTGACCATTTATTTGTGGATGGTAGGAGGTGGCTACTTTATGGAGCACACCATACTTGTGAAGGAGGGCTTACATGTTTTTGTTACAAAAGTAGGAGCCTTGGTCATTGATAATTGCTCTAGGTATACCGAACCTGTAAAAAATATGAGATCTAATAAAGTCCATAGCCACAGAAGAGTCATTAGTCTTAGTGGCTTTTGCTTCCACCCACTTTGAAACATAATTAACAGTTAAAAGAATATATGCGAAACTAAAAAAAATAGAAAATGGTCCCATGAAGTCAATATCCCAAACATCAAATATCTCATAGAACAATAATGGTTGTTGATGCATCTCATTCCTATGAGAAATATTACTTGTCTGTTGGCATTGTGTATGTTCTTACAAAAAGCATATACATCCCTAAATAAGGTGGTCTAGAATGGTCCAAAATCTAAAACCTTCCTAACAGTACGTTGATGACCAAAATGGCCATCACATAAAAGTGTATGATAGAATTGAAAAATAGATACAAAATCATGGTCAGGAACACATCTCCTAATAATCTGGTTACTACACATGTGCCACAAGTAAGGGTCATCCCAAATATAATATTTTGCTTCACTCATAAATTTATTAATTTGGTGATTTTTAAAATAAGCAGGTAATTAAGAAGCAACTAAGAAATTTACCATATCTGCATACCAGGGATCTTTACCATGTAACAAGTACAACTATTCATTTGGAAAACTATCCCTGATAACAGATAAGTTTGAAGAGTGAGGTATTCTACTCAAATAATCAGCCATAAGATTTTTTGCTCCACTCTTATCTCTGATTTCTATGTCAAATTCTTGTACGAGTAGCATCCATCTAATGAGTTTCAATTTCTCATAAGGCTTCTTGGATAGGAATTTTAAAGCTACATGATCAGAATAAACAATAACTTTAAAACCAAGCAAATAAGAAGGAAACTTATCTAAAGCAAAAATAGTAGCCAAAAGCTCCTTTTCAATGGTTGTATATTTAGTTTGTGTCTCATTTGGGAAAGAATTGTACCCACAACAAAGTTAGATGTATCACACATCAATTCAAATGGAAATTGCTAATTAGGAGGTTAGATGATAAGTGGGGTGGTTAACCTTTTCTTCAACTCATCAAATGTTAATATGCATGACTCATCAAAATTAAAATCTACATCCTTCTGAAGAAGTCTAGACAGTGGTAGAGAAATCTTGCTAAAGTCCTTGATGAATCTTCTATAAAAACTTGCATGGCCAAGAAAAGAACGTACTTCCTGCACACAAGTGGGGTAAGGTAAAAAAACAATTGCATTTACTTTAGCTTTATCAACTTTAATGCTATTTTTAGAAACTACATGGCCTAAAATAATTCCTTGCTTTACCATAAAATGACATTTTTCAAAATTTAAAATCAAATTTTTCTCAATACATCTTTCTAAAACCATTTCTAAACTCAACAAACAATCATAAAAGGAGGTGCCATAAATTGTAAAGTCATCCAGAAAAACTTCCATGCAATGTTCAAGGGAATCAGAAAAGATGCTTACCATACATCATCGGAATGTGCCTAGAGCATTACAAAGTCCAAACATCATCCTCCTATATGCAAAGGTACCAAATGGGCAAGTAAATGTAGTCTTTTCCTAATCTTCTGGTGTAATATGGATTTGAAAATAACTAAAAAAGCCATTTGAGAAACAATAATGAGATTTTCTTGCCAATCTTTCTAACATTTGATCTACAAAAGGAAGAGGAAAATTGTCCTTTCTAATGGCCTAATTTAGCTTTCTTTAATCAATGCAAACTCTCCAACTATTCTGAACTTTCATAGGGATAAGCTCATTCTTTTCATTAGGCACCATTGTGATACTGGTGTTTTTAGGGACTACCTACATTGGACTCACCCATTTGCTATCAGATATAGGGTAAATAATACTAACTGAAAATAATTTACTTACTTCTCTCTTTACAACATCTAGAATCTTAGGATTGAGTCTTCTCTATGGTTACCTTATTAGTTTGGCTTTTTCCTCTAATAAAATTTTGTGTATACATGTGGAAGGGCTAATGCTTGGAATATCTGTTAATGTCTAACCTATTGCTTTTTTTCTTTTCCTTTAAAAGTTCCAACAACCTCATTTCATGATCAGGTGGAAGGTTATTTTCTATTATTTTTGGTGATTTATCTTCTCTTCCAAGAAAGCATATTTGAGATTATTAGGTAAAGGTTTGAGTTCAAGTGTGGGTGGTTGCTGTATGGAAAGTACTAATCTTTGTGAATTTAAATGTATAACAACTTCCACTTGTTTATTTTTCTCAACAGAGAAAACAATATCAAATAAATTGACAGAATCAGGATGAAAATTAAAAGCAGAATCAAAATTCAAGAATGCATTAATCTCAGAATATGTAGTACATTTATTAAGGCCATCAGAACATTTTGAACATTGAATTGCATCTATAAATTCAAAAATGTTGGGAAGTTTAGTATTCATGTCCACCGAAGCATCAGCAAGTGACAAGTTGATCATATTTACATGCAACATGGACTGTTCTTTTAAAGGGTGTCTCATGGCATCAAGAATATTAAAATGAATAATATCACCACCAAATTTAGTTGATAAAGTACCATCATGCACATTAATTATCATTTTAGTAGTTTTAAAAAAGTGGTTTACTTAGAATTAGTGGTGCATGTCCATGTATATTATCATCCTCTTTGTTCAAAATATACAAATCAGCAAGGAAAATTAGATCTTTTACCCTTACAAGAATGTCTTCAAGTACTCCTATAGGGTAGGCTGTGCTTTTGTTTGCTAACTGAATCACCATTCCTGTGGGCTTTAATTCTCGAATTTGCAAAGAAGAATACACAGACTTAGGCATTTGATTAATGGAAGGTCCTAAATCTAACATAGCATTATTGAACTGCATATTCCCTATTGTGCAAGGAATGGTGAATGTGTCAGGATCTTTGCATTTAGTGTGTATAGTTGGTTGAATCAAAGTTAACACATTTCTCTCCATGCTAACTTTTTCATTTCCTTTCAACTTCCTCTTATGTGCACATAGTTCCTTGAAAAACTTTACATATTTTGGAATCTATTTGATTGCTTCTAAGAGGGGGATATTGACATCTACTTTTTTGAATGTCTCTATAATTTCCCTATCCAATTCAGCCTCTGTGATTTTCTTGGACTATGTAATTCAGTTAGGGAATGCAAGGGGTCTAGTGTATGTGTCATACCATATATTTTCTTTCATTATATCCTTCCATTCAAGATAATTGTATGCATGTTCATAGGGAATTATTAAGAAAAAGTCACATTTTCATACATTTTATCGTATTACACAGGGGTTAATTTTTCAATTCATGTTACGTAGGCCCTGTGGATTATTTAGCCACATTATTAAGTCATATATCATTAGTAAAAATCATGAACAACTTAAAATATCAAGTAATTCATGGTTTCTAATCAAGAACCCCAAAATTACATTTATTCTTCATAGTTGTATAATGACAGATTTTAAGGGAAATTTTGAAAAACTATAACTAAATGTAGAAAAATAAAAAATTGCCTTACTATAGCTTTTGAAAAGCTCTAAGTGTTAACTTTGCATTAAAAATAAATTCAAGCCATGAACATAGCATTTGGACCACGTTTGATAATGAAAAAGGCACAAACGCCTGACTGCCCTCTGATACTGATATAGATTTCTGATGTAAACTTCAAAAATGTCTAATTAATTCTACAAAAATATAATCCTACAAATGATGCCAAAATGGAAAGCTATGATTGTTATCTAGAGGAGAAAGATAATTCCAGACCAATCCAGGTGCACTTAAGCCTTGAAAATCAATCAAACAATAACACACTTATTTGACTGTGCGCCTAAAACTGGATAACAACTTCAAAAATTCATATCTCTCTCTCTAGATGTCCAAATAGGGTGATTCAACTTGGAAAAAGTCATTGGGAAGGTCTAATTTCTATTTGTAAAGTTTCATAGCAATTGGCATTGTTTGCCCTATGATTGACATAGAACAAATTTTGGACCATTTGTACAGTACATTGACCAAAACCAAAATTTTTTTCAACTTCAAAAATTCCACAAACATCCAAATATTACCTACTTTAGCTTTCTAAAAAGCTCTCAACAAGCTCAAGAAGCATGCCAAATTTTAGATGAAGAAGAGCTTATTTGGATAGAAAGTGATATACCTCACCAAGATGGCCTATTTTGCTTTATATGAAGTACCAAATTTGTCCAAATGGTTTCCTTTGTTGTTTGGCACCTCTTGGGCAAGTTGAAAAGCTCAAATATGACTTGTGGACGTAGCCCAAGTGATCCCAAACATTGTGCATCTCAATTTGGCTATCCCACACTCAAGAATATATGTATCCAAGTATGCACACAAGGGTTCAAATTTCACATTCCCATTGTCTTGGCACTATACAATGTTCATACATCATTTGCATATAATATTACAATTTTTCAATGATTTATAAGTCAAAAATAATATATACATGCCCATTTGATCGCTAAATACTCAAAAGTTACAAAAACTCAAGTGTAGTCTCTTTAAGATGCTTGGTTTGCATCCTTTTGATCTTGGGCACCACCTAAATATTTTAAGGGGAAAGGGGAAATGGGGTAAGATTCCTAGAATCTCAATAGTTTGCACACCTATTCACACACACATTCAAGGCATACATACATCAAGTGTACAAGTAAACAAGCTACTTGGATCATGAATGCACATTTTCAAGATTTTCATGCCACACTTTCACAATCATGTCATAAAGAAGCTCTACGGACTTTTGGTTTTGCCTCACCTTATTTTTAGAACTTTTGGATATGCTTCACTCTTGGCCTGGGGACTTTTGACTTGGCCTCACCCGTGACTTGAGACTTTTGGTATTTCCTTACTCACATTAATGGACTTTTGGCATCACTTCACCCTTATAAGCTAATTTCACAACTAAAGCTATTCAAGAACACACATTGGTACTAATGCAAACTCAAAATATCAAGTGGTATGTTCTCAAATCATATAAACACATACATGCACATAAGGACATACATATGCACAAGAATGCAAGGAAAATGAGATGAAGAGCTACCTTTAACTTGATGCAAGCTTTACTTGGTTTGCTGCTTCCCTTCTCGGTCACATAAGAGCACCTAGGTGGAGTAGAGTTTTCTTGACCTAAACATCACAATTAACACACAATTATGCACTTGAAGCAAGCCAAGACATTGATTATATTCTTAAAGACACACTTGATTCCATAAGTGGCTTAATGGTTCTATGAATGGCCTATTAAAGCAACCTTCACAATTCAAGTTCTAGACTCCCGTTTCTTTCCATTTCTAGGCTTCTTGGCCTCATTCAAAATCCTTAGAGCCCTTACACAATCATTTGTACAAGCTTAGAATTAATTTGCTTCACAAAGCACCATTATGGACACCATAGTTCCATCTCCCAATCTATGGCTCCTAAATTTTTTCCAATGGTTCCTTCCACCTTTTAATATCATATAAAGTTGTAAACCAAGGCTAAAACGAATTAAAACACTCCTTAACCCATTGAACCTAATTAGGCCAAGACAACCATGATGGAAGGGGTTTAAAAGCTTCTTGATTTTTCCTTGATGGGAGAGCCACTTGAGGAGATTTCTAGGAGTCTTAGGAGCTTGAGGGAATACTTAAATAGCCAAGGAAATACTCACACAAAATCAGGTTTTATGATTCCCTTAAGAACACCACACTTTCCTATCTTAGTTTCCATTGGTTATTCTTAGGATTTCTTACCATATTCCTCTTCCTTATGGTCTAGAACCCTAGTTCCTCCCTTATCTTTGGACAGAATTCCCTCCCCTCTCATGGTTCTGTTTTGAGGTGTGACACCTACTAGGAAGAACAATAAGGAAGAAGTAACAAAAGCAAAGGATTACCTTAGATTTCAACTTGTTTTCAAGAGCTTTTCTTCTTGGTATGCTTCTCCCTAAATTTTTAAATTGTCCTCTCTCTCTTTTGGACCAAAAACAAAACCATTCCATTTAAAAAAACCATGGAAAGAAAGCATAGAAGGAGGAGAGCAAGATTGGAAGAAGAAGTAACAAGAAATTCTACAAATTTTCTGATATTTTTCTTGATTTTTCTCTTCCTTATCTCCCTCTCTTGGTGCGCACAAAAGAGCTACTTCTTTTCTATATTTTGGGTAGAAGGTATGTCGGTCTAAAGAGGGGAAGAAGAGGTGTGCATAATATAAAACATTCAAGAAACAAATTTTTCTAAAAATTCCCTTTTCATCCTTTTGTAATGGCAATTTCCTTTCGGCTTCGTTTTACCTCCTTTTTGAGAACTGTCTTTTTTATAATAAAATTTAGGTTCTTAATTTAATAAAATGCCTTTGGAATCACTAAAATCGGAGCTAAAAGCTTCTCGAATAAATTTGTCAAAGTTCAGGTCCACCGTTATTAGAAAAAGTACACCGACAGGCTTTACCAGTCCCAGGCCTTCCCATAATTTTTAGGGTCTCTAAGAATCCTGGGCAACTCAAAATTTCCATTTAAAAAGTCCCTATGTGTGTTTTCCAAAAATTTCTTATAATTATAAAAATGCCATCATGTTTCATCAAATTTTGTAACAATTTCATTTCTCTATCCTAGCTCCATTTTTCTTCTCGTCTGAGCTTGGGATTATCATTTTCAAGAGTCTAGAACTCTACCTAAATTTTTTTTTGGACATTTTCTATGTTATTTCAATAAACTTACTTTTATACAGCTTATTTCATCATTTACGAAATTATGTTTATTACAGTATGTGGAACTCTCTCCCTTTTTTGTATTGTTCTTGCCTTGGATTGAAAGGGGCTGTTGTTCTATGCCACCTTCTTTTTGCTTGCAAGCAACACCTTTGTTTGAGATGCGATGGGCCCATTTACTTGCTTATCGCTCTTTAAGGTTATTGTATTGACATTGCTTCTTTGGTTAGTTACAGCTATGAAGGTAATTGGCTAGAACCTTGACTTTTTAACTCATTGATATTTGTTACAAGTTGGCCAATTTGGGTCTCTAAACTTTGGATTGTTGTCTTTGTTTGGCATTGGAATTGGATTGTATTTGTTACCAACTACTTCATTATATCTTCTAGATTTGGTTCTCACTTGTTTATCTATTGCATGGGTTGTCTTATAGGCTGTTGGTTGCTTTAGCTAGGAGCATTAAATTTCTATTGCTACTATTGTTGGTTAGACCCACTACCATATCTCAAATTTGGATGATCTCTCCATTTGGGATTGTATGATGCTGCATAAAGGTCATATCTATTCTGTTGTTATTACAAAGGTCTACCAAGAAAAAAGCCAGCACATGAATCTATATTATCTTGCAATTGGGGATACTGATCTGTGACATGTGTGGTTAACAAACAAATACCACATAGAGGTATAGGGAGTTATTGAGGTTGTCTTTGCCTGAGTGCTAGCTGTCTGACCATGGAAGCTAACTCCTCAAGGTTATTTTCAATTCTTTGTTGATCCATATAAGTGGCATAGATTTTGTTTACACCTCAGGTTGGCATATTCATTCTGGTGCCAAATTGTTGTGTATTATGTGTCATATTAGTAATGAGGTCTCTAGCAGCAGCTGGGGTTTTGTTGACCAATGCTCCACTTGCAACTGCATCAGCCATGCTTTTGTCTATGGGTAACAAGCCTTTATAAAAGTACTGAATCAGAAGTTAGCCACTAATTTGATGGTGAGGATAGTGTACATATAGTTTCTTAAACCTCTCCCAGTACTTATACAATGTTTCTTCATTTATCTATCTAATACCATTAATTTCTTTTCAGATGCTAGTAGTTCTTGAGGCAGGGAAGAATTTCTCTAGAAATATCCTATTTAATTCATTCCATGAAATGATGGCTTGAGGTTAAAGATAATAAAGCTAATATGTAGCTAGCCTATCTAGTGAGAAGGGAGGCCCTTTAAGCTTGATGTACTCTTCTAAAACTCCTTATGGCTTCATGGTGGAACAAAACACGTGACACTCCTTGAGATGTTTATGAGGATCCTCACCTGCAAGACCATAAAACTTTATACGCAAATGTATTAATCTAGATTTAAGTTCAAAAGTAGCATCAAGTTCAGGATATTGAATATGTGACACCTCAATCTACTACCGCTACCTAGCCTCTCACTGGGCTCGGTTCCATATGATTTCCAAAGAATCACTACTCTTCCGTGGCATTTGCATGCTACGAACCGGGGTTTCATATACTCATCTTTTGCCCCGTGGGTCCTGAGAACCCATCTCAAGCATTTTCAACTCAAACTCCATACATACGACTCATACATAGCATAAAACAAACCATAAGCCACGGGTATAGAGCCAAAAACCAAAAAAATTACATTTCCTCACTTGGGCCCAAAAGTCATATTTTGGCTCTAACTTTGGAAAATTATAATTAATTGTAGAAAAATGGGAATCTAGTACTAAACCGCAATCTAGTCCCTAAGGCATGCTGCAATGATCTCCAAAAGTTCGATGTGAACCTGAGGTCTCTATCTGAAACTATGCTATTGGGTATTCCATGAAGTCGCACTATCTCTCTGATATACAACTGGGCCAATCTATCCAGTGTATAAGTAGCCTTAATAGCTAAAAAGTGTGCAGACTTCGTCAGTCTATCCACAACTACCCAAATAGCATCGTGTCCAGAGGATGTCTTGGGTAATCCCATGACAAAATCCATGGCTATACTATCCCACTTCCACTCAGGGATATCTAGAGGTTGCAACAACCCAGCCGGTTTCTGATGTTCTATCTTTACCCTCTGACACACTAGGCATCTAGCCACATAATCCGTCATATCACTTTTCATCCCTGGCCACCAGAAAATCTTTTTCACATCCTGATACATCTTGGTAGCACCTGGGTGGATATTATATTTACTCTTATGCGCCTTTTCCAGAATGCTTTCTCTCAACTCATTCTGACTAGGCACACAGATTCTATCCCGATATACTATCATGCCATCCTCAGACACCTTAAAATCTGAGGTCTTACCTTGGGTGATCTCATTCCTGATCCGCTTTAGGAACTCATCCTCTCTTTGGGCATCTAAGATCTGGGTTCTCAAGATATTCTCAATTCGGGTTTCACTCAAACACAATCTACCCGATACCACCTGACAAGAGAGGTTCAACTCTCTGAACTTCTCTAGGAGCTCCTGCTCTCTAATCATCATATGGGCTACATGGATGGATTTTCTACTCAGGGCATCCGCCACCACATTGGCCTTGCCTGGATGGTATTTCAACACATAATCATAATCTTTCAAAAATTCCATCCATCTCCTCTGTCTCATATTGAGTTCTCTCTGGTCAAACAGGTATTTTAGACTCTTGTGGTCACTATAGATCTCTATGGTCGCACCATACAGATAGTGTTTCCAAATTTTAAGAGCAAACACTATGGCAGCTAACTCCAGGTCATGTGTGGGGTAATTCTCCTCATGAGGTCTCAACTGCCTCGAGATATATGCCACTACTCTACCCTGTTGCATCAACACACATCCTAACCCTTTGCCCGAAGTATCACAATAAACCACAAATAGTTCACTAGGGTCAGGGATAATCAGCACAGGGGCAGTGGTCAAACAGAGTTTCAACTCCTGGAAACTCTTCTCACATCTCTCATCCCACACAAATGGTGTATCTTTCCTGGTTAGCCTCGTCAGTGGTAAGGCCATTCAAGAAAAGTCCTGTATAAAGCGTCTATAATACCCTGCCAAACCTAGGAAACTCCTAACCTCGGTGATCGTTCTAGGTCTATCCCACTGTAACACAGCCTCAACTTTATGGGGATCTACCGCAACCCCATCTCGTGAGATCACATGACCTAAGAATCGCACCTCGGTCAGCCAAAACTCACATTTACTAAGTTTGGCATACAACCTTTTCTCTCTCAAGGTGTCTAGGACTAGTCTTAAATGTCTCTCGTGCTCTTCAAAAGATCGGGAGTACACTAAAATATCATCAATAAAGACCACCACAAACTGATCTAGATACGGTCTGAATACCCTGTTCATATAATCCATGAACATTGTAGGCGCATTCGTCAACCCGAATGGCATCACAAGGAACTCATAGTGCCCATATCTCGTTTTGAAAGCCGTCTTAGAGACGTCTTCAGTTCTCACTCTCAACTGGTGGTAACCAGATCTAAGATCTATCTTAGAAAACACAGATGGCCCAGCCAACTGATCTAACAGATCATCAATTCTAGGGAGAGGATATTTATTCTTGATGGTAACCTTGTTCAACTCTCTGTAATCAATACATAACCGCAAGCTACCATCTTTCTTTTTCACAAATAACACCGGAGCACCCCAAGGTGAAACACTAGGGCGGATGAACCCTTTCTCTAACAATTCCTTTACCTGCGCTCTCGGCGGGAGCCATCCTGTAAGGAGCTTTGGACACCAGTCTAGCACCAGGCACTATGTCTATAGGGAACTCTAATTCTCTGTCAGGAGGTAGGCCACTAAAATCAAACTCTCTAGGGAAAACCTCCGGGAATTCCCTGACAACTGGGATCTCCTCTATCCCTTCTTCTACCTCAGCCCGAATAGAGAAAAAGACTAGAAACCCTTGACATCCACACTCTAAATATCTCTCAGTCTGGGTAGTAGTCATAAAAGATAACTCTGCTCCTACCCTAGGTATGGTCCCACAAGCAGGTAAGGAGATGGTTCGGTGTTCACAATCAAGTATGGCATTATTCGCAGCCAACCAGTTCATACCAATAATCAAATCAATTTCATGAAAAGGCATACAAACCAAATCAAGAGTGGTATGACAATGGTTAAATTGGACAGTGACATTTAAGCAAGTATGGGAAGTAACCACGTGGCCTCCAGTGGGGGTAATGACAGACAAGTCAAATGGCAAGACACTAACAACTAGACCCAATTTCCTCACACAATCATAAGATATAAACGAGTGACTAGCACCCGAATCAAACATAGCAACTATAGGAAAGCCATTCACTATCAGCGTACCTCGGATCAAACTGGGAGATGCGCTGGCTTCCTGCTGAGTAAGGGCAAACACTCGGCCCTGGGTCTGTGGTCTAGGAGGAGGCGCTGTCTCCATCTGAGGACAGTGTCTAGCAATGTGGCCCTGCTTCCCACACTTGTAACATGTCACCGGAGACTGCTGGAAGGATGACTGGCCCCGCGGAGGTGGCACACCTCGCTGTGGTTTTCTATTCCATGGCCCTTTGCCTCTCCTCTTATTACTAGGGGTCAAACTAGAACCCTCTTCTGGTTTCGACCTCTTCAGGTCTGGAACCCTCTTCTGACTAGCCGTCGTCATAGTAGGCATGATAACTTACAGATTCGTCTCAATCACCCTACTGACCTCCACAAGAGTATTAAACTTCCTGATCCGCTGTGGAGTGACTCTGTCGCTAATCAGGGGCCTCAAACCAGTCTCAAACTGCTCACATCTCCAGGGTTCATCATCATACCTCTGGAGGTAAGAGGAATACCGAGACAGCTCTATAAACTTGGCCACATACTGATCCACAGTCATCTCATCCGTCTGTCTCAAACTCATGAACTCCATCTCTTTCTTCTTCCTCACTGAACTTGGGACATACTTCTCATAAAATTCAACCAAGAAAGTCTCCCAAGTGATCTGTATATTCTTGGTCTCCATCAGTGGTTTTGCACTCTCCCACCATCTATCAGCTTCCTTTTCTAGCATGAAAGTGGCTAGCTGGGCTTTCTGCTCAGTGGTACAATCCATCACTGAGAATATCCTCTTAAACTGCATCACCCAAGCCTCCGCCTTATCCGCATCCAACTCCCCGTCAAACGAGGGTGGATTGTTCTGCCTGATCTGCTTCAATACTTTTTGGATAGGCGTCTGGGTCTGTGGAGCAGCAGACTCCTGGGGAGGTACAGGTGGAATGCTGGATGTAGATGGTTGAGATCCAGGGGCATCTCTTCTGGCTTCTTCTTGCCTAGCCAGGGTATCTTGCAAATGCATGATCATATCATGCTGCTGCTGGGCAATGTATCTCTGTTGCTCCAGCATCTCTTGGTGCTGGCCCATCATGACTTCATACCGATCAAGTCTATCCATGATGGCCTGCAGAGGATCTCTAGTCTCAATAGAAACCTCTGGCTCATCTCTCTGAGCCCTAGGCGGTCTGCCTCCGCCTCTACCCCTACCCCGTCTAGTCTCAACCATGTCTGAAAAGAAATAGCAATCCTCAGTTCACAATAATATCACAACACTTATGCAAGGATGCTACAACTTCCATGACCATTCACACCAAATACAAGCAATTCACATACTTCAAGAGCCTAACTTGAGCAAAAGTGCCTGAACCGTAGCTCTGATACCAAAAATGTGACACCTCAATCTACTACCGCTACCTAGTCTCTCACTGGGCTCGGTTCCACATGATTTCCAAAGAATCACTACTCTTCCGTGGCATTTGCATGCTACGAACTGGGGTTTCATATACTCATCTTTTACCCCGTGGGTCCTGAGAACCCATCTCAAGTATTTTCAACTCAAACTCCATACATACGACTCATACATAGCATAAAACAAACCATAAGCCACGGGTATAGAGACAAAAACCAGAAAAATTACATTTCCTCACTTGGGCCCAAAAGTCATATTTTGGCTCTAACTTTGGAAAATCATAATTAATTGTAGAAAAATGGGAATCTAGTAAACTCTAGCTTTCTGGAAAGCTCTAAGTGTCAACTTTACACTAAAAATCATTCCCCACCACAAACACATCGTTTGACCATGTTTGACATCGAAAATGGAAAGGAGGTCCGGCTGTCACTGTTTCTGGTGCAGCTTGCTGTCATGACTTTCAAAAATGCATAACTAAATCCACAAAAATCCAATCTGGACACATTATACCAAGTCGAAAAGCTACGGATGTCTACTAGAGGAAAAAATAATTCAGATCAGTTCAGTAGCTCCTACACCCCAAAAACCGATGGAAAAGTGACAGGGGTCAGAAGAGCTCCATGATGCTCATACAGAACTTCAGACGGTTCAATCTCTCTCTACAGACCTCCAATTTAGGTGATTCTAGTTGGTATAGGTCACTTTGGTTTTTTAGTTTATGTGTATAAAATTTCATGACAGTTGGACTCCATTTGGTCTATGTTTGACATGGTTTTCATTTCTGAACTATATGAATAGTACATGACCAAACCATGGTTTTTCCCCAAATTCAACAATTCACCAAATATTCTCTCGTCCTCCGAATATTACCAATTTTAGCTTCTCAAGAAGATTTCTACAAACTCTAGAGGCATCCCAAATTTCATGGCAAACGGAGCTCATCCGGTCATACTTTGACGGAGCTCTCAAAAATACCGGTTTTGGCACCCCAAAGGTCCAAAACGGGTCCACATAGCCTCTCACACACTCTCACTCCACATGGACAAGTTTAAAAGCATAAAAATAGTCTATCTAACAAGTCCATGTGGTCCAAATCATCATACATTCAAATCTCGCTATGCTACGGCCAAATATACACTATCTCATTCATGCATCAAAAGGGGTAAAACCCACATTTCCATTACTTTGGCTAATAACATAGTTCATACATCATCCTTTCATACATTTACATTTGGTACAACTTTTACATCTCAAAAAATAGTGGGCACATCTTCATTTGGCACCACTTTACATCATATTTACATCAAAATATCAAAACAAAGCTAGCAACTAGCTAACTAAGCATGCTCCTAGGCTCCTTGGTGTGTGCTCGGTTCTCCTTGAGCTCCACCTAGCATATTAGTTGGGAGGGGAAAGGGGTGAGATTCAGGGAATCTCAGTAGCTCATGCACTCAATCAAGTAAGCAATCAAGGCATATAACAAGTCAAAGCATGTGAATAAGCACTTAGCCATTCTCAATCAACCAACACACAATGTACATGCCATGGAAATCACAACAATGCCAAAAATGGGTTCCAGGGACTTTTGGTCTAGCCTCACCCGAGCTTAGGGACTTTTGGATGGCCTCACTCGAGTTTAAGGACTTTTGACTTGGCCTCACTCGTTGGAGACTTTTGGCCTTGTTTCACCTATCTCAAGGGACTTTCGGCTTCACCTCACCCATCTCAAGGGACTTTCGGCACTACCGCACCCGAGCAATTCTCACATTTCAACACACAAGCATATTGGCATCAATGCATCAAAGCACTAACATATGACATATTCCATACAACAAGCATATACATAATCATACAATGACTATCATATCCAAGAATGCAACAAGAAAGAGTGAAGGAGAGAGCTACCTTTGGAGCCAAAGCCAACACTAGCTTTTCCTTTCAATGTCTCCTCTCCCTCCTTAGGTCCACAATCACACCTTGATGGAGGTGTTTCTTTTGAGCCTAGACACAATTAAAGAGCATGGAATTACTCTCTCAACATGGAATCATCAGATCATACTCTCCTATCTACCAGAATCTAGAGTTCTCTCTCTCTCTCTAGAATGCCATCACCCTTTCTCTCTCTCAAGCTCCCATGGTAGTGGAAAACCACATTTTCAAAGAAAACACAAAGATTAAAAGGTGTTTTCCACTTTCCCTCTTCTGACCCATGCCCAAAATGCAACCATTTTCACAATTAAAACCGCAGAAAGAGAGGGCAAAGGGAGGGGATCAGAGTTCTAAAGAGAAATGGGAGAAGTTACCTTACCTTTCCCTTGATCTTCCTCCTTCTCTTGATCTCTCACACTCTCCTCTCCTCTTTTCTCTCTTTGGGTCGAAGCTTAGGGCAGATATGAGAGAAGAAATGAGTTTGGGCGTTTAGTGAAGTCTAAATCTCGCTATTTACTCTCTTCCGGACTGACTCTCGCTATGGCGAAAACTAACCTTCGCTATACCGAGCTCGTGTAATCTGGCTTCGCTATGGCGAGGTGTAACCTTCGCTATGGCGAGCTCGTGTCAATTCCCTTCGCTATGGCGAGATATACCATTCGCTATGGCGAAATCGCGTCAGTTCCAGACCTCACTCTCGCTATGGCGCACGCTACAGCGGGCAACTCCCTAGTTTTTGTATGGGCTGCTGCCAGCACTCGCTATAGCTAGAATCGCCTTCGCTATTGCGAATTAGCTCTCTCGCTGTAGCGAGACCATTTCTCGCTATTGCGAGAGGACTTGGCAGAAATTCTGGATTCCGAAAATTTCCAGCTTTCACTTTCTTTCTTTTCCCTTTTCTTTTCTTTTTCCCGGTTGTTACAGAATACATAGTAGTTGGTAATTAACATTAGGTGTAGTCAATTCCCTAAGAGTCCTATCATTATTCTTAGCCATATATACTATTTTAGAATCAAAATAAAATTCCAAATTCAATTCACAATTACTTCCTATATTATCTATTATCTCAAAAATCAAATTAGTGGTCATAGCTTCTTTAATCTTATGATTTTAAAGTTGTGTATGAAAACTCCTATCAACCTCTGGATTAAACTCAACCAAATATCTATTGGAGGATCTTATCATACACCAAGAATGAAATAAAATGAAAGAAAACACCCAAAAATTACCAAAAAAAATCAAAATAAATTCAGAAAAATTAGAAAAATTGCTAAAAGTCAAAGAAAAAAAACTATAAAATTGAAAATGTGGTCTAAACGATGGAATTTGGCCAAAACAAGCCTAGCACATAGCAAAGCTATGACTTTGAATTCTCATAACACTTAGAACCTATATGCCATGTTTCAGCTCAATTGGAGTTAGTCACCATTGACATCGGTATTGCCCAGAACAGTTATAGAACATTGAAAGACACCAAAAATTGACCACAAACAATAAGTAAAGATGCTAAAATGAAAATTGAAACTAAGGAATTTGTTATTCTAATTGATTATAATTAGTTAGCTCCTCGACAATGACGCCAAAATCTTGGTAAAGAAAATACTATTCACTCGCAATTGTCGAACTAGCCAAAATTAGTGAATTTTTACTAGTTTGTAGTATAATTCCTACCAGGTCATCTCCCATAGAGCTATTAATCAAATCAATTAGCTTAGGAATGATAGAATTGAAATTACAATGATTAGAGGTTAAAATATAAAATTACATTAATTAAATTGAATAGAAAATCAATTAACAAAAATGAAATTTAATCAAAATGATGTGTAACCAATCTAGAATTCTTCCCCTGATATTTCCTTATTCTTGTCACCTAAAAATACCTCTGTTTTGATTTTAATCCTATTTTTGATTAATGTTCCTAAACTACTGTTCAATAATTTAATTGGTTCGTATTGCTAATCAGAATGCAATTGCGCTTCTATCAACAATAATATGTTTTGCACCTGACTAGAGACGCATGCAGAATCCTAACATGGTTCAGAATAAATTTAATTGATTAATCAACCGATTGAATGTAAACACATTCTTAGATAAATTAGATGAATTAGAATTCATGTAACAAAAATTTTCTAACCAGAATGATAATAATTACATGAAAATAAAGAGAACAAAAATGAAATACTTCTAAAATTTAAATCCAAATAAGAGTTTTATACAATGATGGACTTAAATTCCCCATCAAGTTCAGACTCTGGATTGATCACCAAAAAAATTAAAAAGCCATAGAAGAGACAAAAATAAGAATGAGAAATAGAAAAGATGGAATGTGTTCTATGATGACATCTTCTCCTCCTTAAATAGATGACGTTGTCTTCTTCCTCAAGAAATCCAATACCATTCTGGAAGTAACAATAAGATAATATTCAAATCTTTTTAGGACTTAATAAGATAATATCTAAATCTTTTTAGGAGTCTTCTATCTTAATTCTTTTAGGAATCCTCTATCCTCCAAAATATAATTAAAAATAATTGGACCTTTATTGGAAAAATATAACAATATAATAAAACATGATTAAAATTTGTTAGTCTAATATTTAGCCCACTTAACATAAAATAAGACCAAAGTCATCAAAGTTCCCACTTTGAATTATTAATAAGACTAAATATGAGAAATATAAAGTCGAAATATCACTAGTACAATTGCCTCTATTGTCAAATATGTTAATGCTTTCATACCATAAATGAAACTTTTGACAACAAGTAATTATGAAACAATTCCATAGGACCAATAAAGTACAAAATTAGTCTAGAATATAATTTTAAGAACAAAGTAATGGTCAAAGTAATAAGGAACTACTTGCTTTTATATTTGACATGCTATAGAATTTAGACACCCATATTTTGAGCAAGAGATTGTTATGCAAGTAAAAAAGTAGTCCCACAATCTATTTCAATCTACATTGCTTTCTCAACACATTGCAATGAAATTAAGAATTATCACATCTGAACTTAGTGGTCAATCATATCTAATTTTATATTATAAGCATTCATCTGTGCTAATTATTTTATTTCTAAGCTAATTAAATGTAAATTATTCCATCTTTCCCATGCCAATAATCTTTCTCAATCATTCAATATAGGTCTTATTGCTAAATCATAAATTGTACTTAATATTCAACTCTCCTAATATAGCATATAAAGGCATTAGTTCTTGATTATTTACTAAGACTTGCATTAGACTTTATTGTGAAAAATAGGACTTGTATTTTAAACCATATATTGATATATCATATACAAAGGTAATTAAAAAATTAAAAGCAAAATAAAAAATTAGACATAACAAAATAGTAGGATTCTATATTTATTTGTTAAAAATCCAAGCAGCTCATGGATGCAATTTTTTGAAGGACATACTTTTGCAAGAGAAAATGTGCTGAAGACAAACAACTAACCCAACTTTTATCACTCTTTTGTTTATTAGTATCCTTACACAAAATATAAGCTAGACTACATATTATAATCCAAAAACTGACTAGCTTAAAGCAAACCCAATTCCACCCTGTGTCCCATAAAGCAAACATAGTCGCAAAGTTTGATCTTAAACCCATTAAATCTAAACCCTACATAATAATTTTCAAATTAGATGTATGAACCCAATGAAAGAATAAATAAAATTAAAACCTAAACAATAAAACTATAAGATGGCATTAATTGAAATCAAAGGAGAATGCATTGCAATTTTAGGGAGCAAAAACAAAAATCATCCATAAAAAATGCAGGATTGTAAAAGACCATAAAAGGAGAGAAAAAAGGGTGAGTAGAGAATCAAATGGTTGCCATGCGTAGTGAGAAAATGAACTTACTTTCTTTAATGATCATAGGGACTTGATCATGAAGGGTGAATCACAGTTTTATCTGGCCAAAGTTATAGAAAGATTAAAGGGGATGAAAGAGAGCTCTTCCCAAAATTTGGGTATATCCATGGCATTATCCATAAGTCTACTAGCGACAGATGGATAGAGTAGCTCCTATGAGTAGGTCAACATCAACAAAAGTAGCATAATAGTTGGATGATAGGTAGAGGTGGCACATAGATTGAGAGGAAAGGAGGAGATTGAACACTTCTCATGCTTCTCTTTATTCTATTTTTGGATGGAAAAGGAAAAACAAAGAGACGAGGGATGGATGTGTTTTTTTAAGTTATTTAATTGGTTTTTATCTCTTTAATTAGGGTTTTACAGTGACAAAAGTTGCCACTCAAAGTGCTTTAGTGGTAATAAAAGGTGGTCACCCTTAAAATAACTTTTGGTGGCAACCTTTTAGGATCACTAATACAAGTTTTGGCAAAAATGTTTTTTTTGGTTCCTAAGGGAAAAGTTTTAAAATCTTTAGGTTTTTGAGGCAGCAAATGTCAACACTAAAAATGGTTGTAGTGGTGACTTCACATTGTTGCCACTAAAATATTTTGTGGTAACCTAAGTAGTTTTCATAAAAACACTTTTTGTGGTAACAATTTTGTTGCCACAAAATACATTTAGTGGTGACAATATGTTGTTACTAGAGGTCTTTTGTGGCGACCATGAGTTGTCACCATAAAAAACTTTTAATGGCAACTTATCATATGTCGTCGTTAAAAGGTATGTTATGGCAACCTTTTTGTCATTGCAAAAAGCTTATAGTGGTGATTTTGTTTTTGGCCACTAAAAGTGTTGGCTAAATGAGAGATATTTTTTTAGTAGCAAATTTTAGCTGTAACTAAAAAAAATTGCCATTGAAAGTGTACTTTTAGTGATGACTTTTTTTTTTAGTTGCTGCCAAAAATCATTACAAAAAAGTTTTTTCTTTGGTAGTATGTGTTGCTTGGAAGGCAAGTAATGCCCATCTTCTTTAACCCCTTTTTGAATCTTCTTGGGCTTTGGACCAGATAGTCATCAACAAAATCATTATTTGAAAGCATGGCAGCCAAGATGTGTAGTTTGTGGAGATGAGACATACCTCTCCAAAGATAGGTTCTTTTAAGTCCTAAACAAAGATAAGCCTAGGATATAAAGTTCCAAGTGTGTAGATAAGAATTAATAAATAGAAACAATAGCATTGTAATTGATAATATTGCACTAAATTGATTCAATCATGTACAGACTTAAATAACATTGATTAACAACAAAACTTTAAAAGACTTGATTACAACTCTTAACAATCAAGTGATAATGGACACAAAGTGATGGAAATAAAGGCTCAAATAAACAAAGCTAAAAATGAATAAATAAAGTTGAAAATAAAGGCACTCAAATTAAAAATCAATTTTTTATGAGGTGTGTGTCTACTTTCTTTAGTTGTTCTTCCTTTGTACCCTTTCTGATAGTTAGTAGTCATTTCCTCATTCAACCATCATCCTATTTCACCGCTATATTATATTATAGCCTTTCCACCATTTGTGTTGAGATCCTCCTTGATAAACTTGCTCGAGCTAGGTTGCCCCATGCTTCTTTTATTTTTTTTCCTAATTTGTTATCCATCAGTTGAAGATTTTTGACTAATTAGGTCTAGTTGCAAGCTTAGCTAGCAAGGTTTTCTTAACTATCACCCTAATCATAGTCTTAGTTGTCCTTTGGTATTTTTGAATGCTAATAGCAGCCAGGATGTGTTGAGTTTATGAGGAACTGTCACACCATAATATATTAACTCTAACTAGTCTCTGCTTAGGCTCGATTCCATATGATTCCAAAGAAAATGATAAAAAACTTGAGAGCTTGAGAGAGAAAGTCTAACCTAGAATGAGTAAGAAACCCTTGAAAGAGAGTGTGATAAGTTAAGAAATGCAAAGAAAGGAGAAGAAGAGTTGGTGAAATTCTAGAGAGAGAGAACCCCTAGTTTCTTATATGCTTTGTAGGGTTTACTATAAAGAACCTCCTAGCTTTGTGAATAATTGTTGAGTTATGAGAGAGTAATTCCATGCTCTTTGATGTGTCTAGGCTCAAAAGAAGCAGCTTCATCTACTTGTAGCGAATGTACCTGTTAGTTATAGCGAGAATGCTTCTAGCTATAGCAAGTACGGGCATCCCATACAAAAACTAGGGAGTTCCTTGCAATAGTGTGCCATAGCAAAAATAGGGGTCTAGGACTGATATGTGCTCGCCGTAGCGAGGGTTATTCTTTGCTATAGTGAGGGTTGGTCTGAAAAAGCATGAAAAAAGATAATTTGACTTCTTAAAGTGTCCAAATCCCTTCTTTTTCTTTAAATAGCTGAGGCTTCAACCAAGACAAAGCAAAAGGACTGAGGAGAGAGAGAGAGACCTAGAGAAGAAAGGAAGAACAAGAAAGGTAAGCATAACTTGAGATCTCTATAGCTTTTCATTCTTCTCTCTTTGCCCTCTCTTTCTATGGTTTTGGTTGTTGAGTTGGCTTTGTTTTGGACCTAAATCAGAGGGGGAAGTGTAAGGATTTGAGGAGAAGATTTATACAAAGGAAGAGCCTTTTGGAAAGAGCTTTATTTAAGATAACTTCTTTCCATTTTATTGTATCTTCTCTCCTTGCTTTCCTTGAGTATGTTGGTTCTACCAACTTGAGAGCTTGAGAGAGGAAGTTTGACCTAGAATGAGTAAGAAACCCTTGAAAGAGAATGTGATAAGTTGAGAAATGCAAAGAAAGGAGAAGAAAAGTTGGTGAAATTCTAGAGAGAGAAAACCCCTAGTTTCTTATATGTTTTGTAAGGTTTGCTATAAAGAACCTCTTAGCTTTATGAATAATTGTTAAGTTATGAGAGAGTAATTCCATGCTCTTTGATGTGTCTAGGCTTAAAAGAAGCAGCTCCATCTAGTTGTGATTGTGAGACTAAGAAGGGAGAAGAGAAATTGAAAGGGAAGGCTTGTGTTAGCTTATCAGGTAGCTCTCCACTCTTTCTTGTTGCATTCTTGGATGTATATAATCATTGTATGCCTGTGTATATGCTTGTATTATGAGACATGCCATTTGATATTACCTTGATGCATTAGTACCAATATATTTATATATTGAATTGTAACAATTGCTCGGGTGAGGTAGTGCCAAAAGTCCCTTGTGATGGGTGAGGTAGAGCCAAAAGTCCCTAAGGATGGGTGAAACAAGGCCAAAAGTATCATAACTGAGTGAGGCCAAGTTAAAAGCCCTAAACTAAGGGTGAGGCCATCTAAAAGTCCCTAAAATCAGGTGAGGCTAGACCAAAAGTCCCCAGAGCTTATTCTTGGCATTGATATGATATTATGACATGTAACTCATGTATTGTATGATTGTGAATGGTTAGATGGCTATTTGCATGCTTTGACTTATTTATATGCCTTGATTGCTTTCTTGAATGAGTGCATGAGTTATTGAGATTCCATGAATCTCACCCCCTTCCCTCTCCCATCTTAACATGTTAGGTGGAGCTCAAGGGGATCAAAGTGCACACCAAGAAGCCTAGTTGAGCATAATTTGGGAGTTGTATAGCTGTTTTAGTTCTTTTAATGTAAAGAGGTGCCAAAATGAATATGCACCTATTATTTTTGAGATGTAAATGCTTCAGCAAGTATAGAACTATGTATGAATGATGTATAAACCATGTATAGAGTCAAAACAATAAAATTATGAGATTTGGCTCTCTCGTTGCTTATATGCAGTAGTGTATTTTTGCCCGTAGCATAATGAGTTTGAGATGTGTGGTGATTTGGACCACTTGGGCAATTCAAATATAAACTTGTCCAAGGGGTGCTAGAGCATGTAGGGGACCATTTACCCCCATTTTGAACCCTTTATGGTGTCAAAACTGCCAAATTTGTTAGCTCTGTCAAGATATGACTAAATGAGCTCTTCTTGATATGAAATTTGGCATGCCTCTAGAGCTTTTTGAGAGCTTCTTGGGAGGTTAAAGTGGATAATATTTGAAGGTCTAGGGAATATTTGGCGAATTATTGAAGTTGGAGAATTTTTTGGTTTTGGTTATTGTATTGTGCAACTAGGTCCGAAAATGAATTTGTGTCATTCATAGATCAAATGGTGTTCAATTGTCATGAAATTTTATGGGCATAAACTAGACATCCACAGTGACCTATAACAACTAGAAACACCTCAATTGGAGGTCTGTAGAGAGAGAGAACTAACTTTCTGAAGTTCTGTGTCAGCATAAGGGAAGCCATCCGACCTTTGTTATTATTCCATCTGTTTTCGAGTTTTAAGGGCTACTGAACTGATCTAAACTTATTTGCCTCCTCTAGTTAACATCTGTATCTTTCTAAATTGGTATATTTTTCCCAGATTGGAATTTTATGGAATTAGTTATGAATTTTTGAAGTTCATGATAGCAAGCTGCACCAGTACCAGGGACGGCTGGACCTCCGTCTCTTTTTTGATGTCAACATGGTCTAAACGCTGAGATTGTGGATGGAAATTATTTTTTGTGTAAATTTAACACTTAGATATTTTTAGAAAGCTATGGTTTACTTGATTCCCATTTTTCTATAATTAGTTATAATTTTTCAAATTTAGATCTAAAAATCTGACTTTTGGGCCAATTTGAGAAATTATACTTTCTTGGTTTGGCTTCATATCCGTGGTTCATGGGTTGTTTTATGCTATGTATGAGTTGTATAAATGGAGTTTGAGTAGAGAATGTGAATGATAGGTTCATGGGACCCACAGGGCAAAATAAGAGTGTTTGAACCCTGATTTATAACATGAAAATGCCACGGCTTTTGTCATTTTCTTTGGAATCATATAGAATCGAGCCTAAGCAGAGACTAGTTGAGTTAATATATTATGGTGTTACATTTTTGGTGTCAGAGCAAAAGTTCAGGCGCTTTTGCTCGATGTTGGATTTGGTGTGAATTGCCATGGAAGTGGTAGCATCCATATGCATATGTGCTTGTGATATGATTGTGAACTGAGGATTGCTACTTCTTTTCAGACATGGTTGAGACTAAACGGGGCAAGGGTAGAGGTAGGCCACCAAGAGCTCAAAGAGTTGAGCCAAAGGTTCCTGTTGGGCCTGAGGATCCTCTGTGGACCCTCATGGAGAGGTTTGACCAGTATGAGGCCATGATAGGCCAGTACCAGGAGATACTGGACCAGCAGAGCTAGATTGCCTAGCAACAGTATGATATGATCATGCACTTACAAGATACCCTGGCCAGGTAAGAAGAAGCCAAGAGAGAAGCCCCTGTACCTCAGCCATCCACATCTGGCGTTCCACCTCCACCTCTCCAACAGCCTGTTGCTGCTCAGACCCAGACACCTATCCAAAAATTATTAAAGCAGTTTAGGCAGAATAGTCTACCTTTATTTGACGAGGAGTTGCATGCGGATAAGGTGGAAGCTTGGGTTATGGAGCTGGAGAAAATATTCTTGGTGATGGATTGTACTACCGAGCAGAAAGCTCAGCTAGCCACTTTCATGCTATAGAAGGAAGCCGATAGATGGTGGCGTTGCACGAAACCCCTGATAGAGACCAAGACCATACAAATAACTTATGAAAGCTTGTTGGTCAAGTTTTATAAATAATATTTCCCTAGTTTGGTGAGAAAGAAGAAAGAGATAGAATTTATAAGCTTGAGACAGACAGATAAGATAACTGTGGACCAATATGTGGCCAAGTTCATTGAGTTGTCTCGGTATTCCTCTTACCTCCAGAGGTATGATAATGAACCCTGGAGATGTGAGCAATTTGATACTGGGTTGAAGCCCCTGATTAGTGACAGAGTTACTCCACAGCAGATCAGGAAGTTCAATACCCTTGTGGAGGTCAGTAGGGTGATTGAGACTAACCTGCGAGCTATCATGCTATAATGTCAACTATATGCTTGTAAATTTTGATGAGTATTAGAGTCTATTTGACCCCTCAAAGCCACAAAAAACCAAATCTAAACCATATGAATAGTACACAGATTTTTTTACAATTTTTAGCCAAATTTGGACATTCATAATAAATTTATAAAGTTCCAAAATTTATGCTCTTTGGCTTTGTGGAAAGCTTTATATGATCATAAAATACTTGCCAAATTTCATTTGAAAATTCGTTTATTTAGCCTACTTTTGGTTCAGGTGCACAAGATGGCTCATTTATGGTGCAAGTTTGGGTCTAAATAGTTCAAAATTGACCATTTTAGTTCATGTGATCACTTGGGCATGGTTTAGATGTAAAATATAGCATATATAACTGGTTTTTTATATCCTAAACATCATGCAACTCAATATCACTCTTTCGCTTGTCATTATATACATGCATTTCATGGTACTCATATCGTCAATTTGCCTAAATTTGCATATTTACATTTAAAAAAAAATTTACATCATAATCCTATACTTTTACATTTTTGGGAATGGTTACATCACTATGTGCAACCAAAATACATAAAAACCTAAATTATTGCCACAGTATACAGTCTTTGGTCTCTATTTTTGCTTCCTTGAGGATTCCCTAGACATGGTTAGAAATAATAGGAAGAAAAGTGAGATTCTATGAATCTTAATAGCTCATTCACCCTTCAAACACACTTATATGGCATACTTTCATGTCAAAGGAGAGTAGGTATGCATAATAGACATCTAAATTATCAAGCATAATCATATATATAAAATCATACGAATTTATCAAGGTAAAAACAAGTTCTAGGAACTTATGGTCTAGCCTTAACCACTCACTTGGGACTTTTGGTTTGGCTTTACCCACTTTTAGGGGCTTTTGACTTAGCCTCACTCATATTTGAGACTTTTGGCCTTGTCTCACCTATATTTAGGAATTCTTGGTTTCATCTCACCCAATTCAAAAGACTTTTGGCACAATTTCACCCATTAAGAGCCATTTCAATTTCAAATGCATTCCAATATCATACATTTACATAAAATCATCAAGCTAATATAACAAGCACAACTTACAATCTATACACAAATAACTAATCCATGACATTCAAGCAACCAAGATAAGCATACATGAATGGATAAATAGTTACCTTATG
This sequence comes from Erythrophleum fordii, assembly GCA_032878935.1. Taxonomy (NCBI): domain Eukaryota; kingdom Viridiplantae; phylum Streptophyta; class Magnoliopsida; order Fabales; family Fabaceae; genus Erythrophleum; species Erythrophleum fordii. Next base: position 13,465,319 of record JAVQMF010000047.1, on the reverse strand, counting down.
TAAAAGTTTAGTTTAATTTCCTCTTGGTTCTTTACTTGATTGCTTGGCCACACACTTACACTTGAGATAGGTATCACTTGCTTAGCCTAGACACAAAATGAAACACAAATATATCAAAGGAACCATATTTGGACTCAAATAAACTTACATAAGCTAGCTTTAACTTTAGGTTTCCATATGGCTCTATTTAGAGGCATAATAAAGCAACCCTTAAATTTAATGTTTTGGCTCCAAAATAAACTGTATGACTCCATTTAAACTCATTAAAGTCATCACAAACTCAATACAATGAGCTTAACATTAAGTTGCTTCTCTATGTATAATGGAACCCTAAACTTTCACCTTGCAAAATAAAGCTTCTAAATTCAAACTAATGGTTCCTTTGGTGTTTATAATCCATATCTAGACCATTTCTAATATTAGAATCAAAGAAAACTCTCCCTAGATACTACTTCCCCCTCTAAGCCGAGCACCCCCTTATATGGCTTCCATGGAGTTTTGTTCATTCTTATGGAGGAATTAGCACTTATGTGAGTTCTTTAACCTCTTCTTATCTCAATTATACTCTTACATAGATTGAAATATCAATTTAAGGTCTCATACTCTCTAAGGTGCAATCAAAACCCTGAGTATAGAATCTTGCAACCTATAGTCTTTTAATAGTTTCTATTGGTCCCATATTAATCTTTATTTTCTCAAACCCTTAATCCCTTTATGGTTCTATGAAAAACTAACTCCCTTCACCTCCCTCTTTGATTGATTGAACTTATCATGCCATGGAGAAACAAGGAGACACAATTATCTTACACCATACTATACATCACTCAAAAAGGCTATGAATGAAGGTTAATTTAGTAGGTTTAGTTTCCTTGAAAGAGGCTTTTCCTCTATGGTTTTAGCCAAGAAAACCCTTCTTTTAGGACGTTAAAACTGTGAAGAAAAAGAGGAGAAAGAATAGAAATTAGGCAATAAAGACATCATAGGAAAATTCTTTGAATTTTATTACCTTAAGTGGCATTAACTTCCCTTGGCTTTGGAGCTTCCTTGGACACCTCTCTTGGTCTAGTTAGAGGTGCTAAAGTTTGGCCAAAGTGAGGAGAATGTGATGGGGGTGGCCTTTTATAAGTGGTAGCTAGGGTTTCTTAAGAAAAAAATTTCAATTTTGCCTATATTCTTCACTTTCGTGGTTTAAGCTCATTTTAAATCATTTTTAGAAACTATTTTTTCATCATAAAACATAGGCTCTCTGTTTATTAAAAACCCTTAACCTTAATTTTATAGGATTCAGAACAATCCCAAATGATTCAGTCAAAGTTTTGATCAACCAATAGTATAAATTATAAACTGAAAGGGTTTTAACCATTCTAATAGTTCTGATGGTTTTCTAGCCTCTGAAAACTCTAGTGTGCTCAATTTTATTATTTAAGGCTCTCTCTTTTAAGTTTTCAAAAAGTGTTCCACAATTACATTTGTGGCACTATGTTTATCTTTTAATTTGTTAAGCTATTTTGGCTCTAATTTTGAGCCATCTATGATTTCAAATCCTTAATTTTAGATACTTTATTTATGGTTCTTCCCTCTAGGGACCTTTTCAATTTTTAAAACATGGAATGTTACAATCATTATCCTAAAACCTTAAGAATTGAGTGTGTAGGACTCCAAGAACCCTTTTTCATAACTTTGAGTAATTTAATAGGCCTCACATGTGATAAATAAAATATAGCTTCTACCATTTTTCCATCAGCTACAAATGGGTTCTTATCAACCAATACTACTTTAGTTTTGTTAGCTTCTCAAAACATGAGTTGCTTATGCAATGTAAAAGGAACACATTGATTGGAATAGATCCAATTCCTGCCTAATAGCACTGAATACATAAGTTTGACATTCATAACAAAGAATGTTGCACTAGATATTTTGGACCCTATAGTTATGTCAACTAATAGTACTCCAATAGTAGCCATTACTTCCCCTATGAAGTTGGTTATCTTTATGTTAGTGTTGATTAAATTTTCCTTGGTTTCTCTAAACTTCTTCATCGTGTTGATTGGCATCATGTTTGGCATAACCTTTCCATTTACAAATACTTTGGTAACTAGCTTGTCATCCATGTGAACTTTAATATATAGAGGCTTTAAGTGTTTAGTCATAGCTCTGAAGGTTTTTCAAACTACATCATAGCTAGTTCAGATGTTTTATCATCCATCAAGGTTGCCCATTCTACTTCCTTGGTGAACACATCTCTTTCCATGCCTTTTGGTTGTCCTGCATCTGCCTAGAATTCGCTTGGGATAATGTTAATGGCATCAATACCTATTAGAGATGTCTTTGCATTATCTTCATTCAAGAGATCATCTTTTTTTGGGATATCTTTTTCCTCAGTTGACTTAAGACCAAATACTTTTTTAGAAATTTTTATCTTTTTAGGTGATTGCATCTCTTCTTTAATTGCATCTTGAGCATTTGCCTTAGCTTTTGGGTGGATCTCTACCTTTATCTCCGCTTCTTCTGAGTACGAGTTAAAGTAGCTAGTTAGGATGACTGTTGCGACTTCTTTTCAACATATTTATTAAGGAACAATTTCCCTTTATCCACATCAGCTTTTGGCTTGACCATTTTTTGTGGATTCAATTTGTTATTACAGAAGGTTATCCTAAAGGTAAATATCTCCTTTTCAATGTTAAACTTTGTTGCTTGCCTTTTGCCTTTTGGAATTGGTTTCTTATTGACCTTTAGAATTTGTAACTTGTCAAGCACCTTTTTTATTATTTTTCCATATTGAGTCTTGTAGTTTGTCAAAAATCCTAGGCTTGTGATGGCAAATTTTAGTCATTTAGATTGTACAACTAATTATCTATCATTTTTGTTAGGTTCTGGTGTTATTTCCTTTACTTTCCATTATTTTTGCATCAGTTGTTTTCATTTATATTTTGATGAATAAAATGGAGAGCTTGATGCTGAAACTATGTTTGTAAACACTACTGAAAATAATACACTTAATACTAGCATGACTATAAAAATGATGCCACTTATAATATTTTTTGTTCTTTAATTCTTCAATAGATGGAATTTTGTGTCCATCATTTACCTAATTTATTGGTCTTTAAGCAAATAGTTAAAAATTTGATCGACTTTAGAGATATTCAATAAGTTCTCCTCCTTACTTTTTGGTTTCATGATTTCTTTTTCTTTTAAAGGCTTTAAAGCTGGGTAGGAATATGGCTTTGCAACACCATAATTCTAAGACTCAACTCATGCATTTTTCATGCCTCATATCATGCTAGTTCCATGGGAGGCAACATAATGGTATTAAGATTCATGAGTAAGTTACATTTCGCCATAGGAAAAATTGCTCATTCAGTTTCCCATGGCCGGATTCCCTTATCTCATTCTCACATTTAAATACATAAATGCAACTCATAACAAGCTCAAAAAGTGGCCCATACCTCGAGTAAAGGGAGCAACTACACAAAACATACTAGTGTAGCCTCAGATTAGTTTTCCAAATTCAATGCCTAAATTTTGAAAAATTATAATTAATCTTAAAAAAATTGAAATTAAGCACACTATACCATTTTGGAAATCTACAAATGTCTAATTTATGTAAAAAAATAAATCAGACCAAATAGAGGCTGCCAACTACCCGAAATCGATGGAATAGTACTAAAGATCAACTGTCATCCCTAGTACTAATCTCTAACTTCAAAAATTTATATCTCCCTACTCAAAGGTCCAATTGGGGTGACCTTAGTGGATATGGAAAGCTTATCATGTCTAGTTTATCCTGTAAAATTTTATAAGCATTGGACATCATTTGACCCACAAATGACACAGCCTAAGTTTTTGACCATATGAACAGTACCTATATCAGTTTAGTAGAAAAATGATAACTTTGGAAAGCCATAATTAATTCCAGAAAGCTCCAAATAATCTAGTCTTTGGCTTTATAAGAATATCTAGATAAGATCTAAATGTGTTCCAAATTTCACGGATAAATTCATTCATTTGGTTAGATCTTAACATTGGTTTGTAAAATGACTCATTTTGTGTCATATAAGGGTCCAAATGGTCCAATTCAAGTTCTAAGGCAACTATGACCACTTGAACACATAGGAATGAGCCAAAATGACTATTTAAACTTGTCTCAAAGGTACATAAATCTTGATTTCTCAAACTCACTCATCCACCCTATGATACACATAAGATTACACATGCTAGCTTTGCCCATCCAGCACCCAAATCATGCTATATCATACATTTGGAATCAAATCTCATTCATACATCATACATTTGGGTAATTACATATACTCATATGATTACATAACAATTTTATCATAGGATTACATCATATACCATGTGTGTAGCTATAAAAGAATTAAAACTAGGTCATTTCATACATTTTGATGTTAATCTCCTTCTTTTAGGCTTGGTGGCTGCCATTACCTTGCTTAATTGCTTCATCTAGCATGTTAAGACATTAGAGATGAGGGGATGAGATTCAAAGAATCTCAATAGCTCATTTCCCTTTCAATCACACATAAAGTATGCAATACAAACTTTGAAAAGGCATGCATGAACATATTGATATATGTGAGCATTTATGAAATATTTTTGGCATTTGAACATATCATGTATAGCATACATAGGCTTGCCAAGTGAGTGGATTAGCCTCACCCATTCACTTATGAATTTTGGACTTGCCTCACTCATTTTCTCTAAGAGGTTTTGACTCAATCTCACTTTTGGGAGACTCTTTACTTTGTCTCAATCAAGTTTAAGGGTTATTGGCTCATCCTCACTATAGCTAGAGGGTTCTTGGCTTCTTTACATTCAAGCAAACCAAGAAAAACATATAAAACCTCATTTACATGCATAAAATATTATCATGGTACCATAAAGTAAAAGCTCATGCTAAAATACTTTTCATAGCTTAAAACATATATACATATATTCAAAGACAATGTAAGCACACATTCATGTATAAAAGAAGGTGGAGAGAGCTACCTTGCTTGCATTTACACACTTTTCTCTTGAGCCTTGAGTCTTCTCCTTTGACCTCATACACCTCAGGAGGTGGAGATCACTTTTCTTGGCCTAGACACATCATAAGGAAGCTAATTATACTCTTGAATCAATTTCTAAGGCCATACATTCATTAAAAAAGCTAGATGACTCTTATGGCTCTTTTACGGTTTCATAATGAACTCAATGAAGCAATCTTAAGAGAACATCATCTTGGCTCCATTTTATCCATTCATTTATGATTCTTGACTTTATTGAAATCTCTTGGAGTCATCGCACTATTAAATCTAGGAGCCTAGTTAGGTGTTGCTTCTTTAAGCCATAATATGGAACATATAAGACCATCTCACTATCCATGGCTTCTAAAGTTTTTCCAAGGCTTTTGCTCATCCTGTTCCATTATACATGACTCAAAATTAAGTTTGGAACAAATTAAAACTACCCTTTGGTGTTTCATTTAGCCTAGGCTGAAACTATGCATTATACGAACACTAAGTGAGTTTGCTTCATTCTTTTGATAGAAGATGCATATGAGGAGCCTTCTAGGGATCTCAAGAGCTCATCCAAACATTCACTTAGGCCTAGGAATAATTGCATTAAATCATATTTTCAAGGGAGCTCATGAAACCCTAGGTTTGCTATCTTGAAAATCAATGGCTTTTACTTGAATTTCCTTGCATATTCTTACTCTCTTCCCTTAAATTTATAGAAGTCACCCTTGGTTCTACTCAAAATTCAAGCCCTCTTACAGCTACATATATGGGGTGAAATAGGGAGAAGAAGGGAAAAGGAGAAGGAATAGCTACCATAGGATGAAGATTTTACTTTGTTTTTATGGCTTTTCTTGCTTGTTTCTCACTTTCCTTAGCCTCTTCTCTTCTAATCCGAAATTTTCCCTCTATTCTTCCCTTAAAATAGATTCATAAACTTCAATAAAACCATAGCGAAGAAAGCTTAAAAGGAGAGGAACAAGTTTAGAAGAAGAAAGAGCATGAAAATCTATGAAATTACTTACCTTTTTCTTACTTTTTCTCCTCCTTTCTTCTCCTCCATGGTGTGCCTAAGAGAGCTGGGGTTTTCTTTGGTTTTTGGGCAGAATAAGTCATGCAAATTAAGGGGGAGAAGAAACAAGAAACTTAAAGAGTGCTCAATAAGCTTCTACTTTCTTAAAAATTTTAATTTTGCCCTTTGTTCTTGGCATTTTCGTTTATAACTTATTTTACCTTCTTTTTAAGAATTGTCTTTTCTATTATGAAAATTAGATTTCTAATTTAATAAAATGGCTTTGCAATCACTCAAATCAGAGATAAAACCTTCCTGAACATATCCCTCAAAGTTTGGGTTCACCATAATTAGAAAATATCCACCGGAGGGGCTTTTGCTGTCTCGGGGTTTTCTATGGTTTTTAGGGCCTCTAAGAACCTTGGAGAGCTCAAAAATTTCATTTAAAAAGCCCTCCTATGAAAATTCCAAATTTTGCTCAAAATGACAAAAATGCCCTTACATTTTGTCAACCTTTCGTTCAAATTCGTTTCTTCATTCTAGCTTGATTTTTCTTTTTGTCTGAGCCTAGGATTCTCATTTTTAGGAGTCTAGGATACTTCCTAAATTTTTTGGGACCTCAACTAAGTCATTTTGGAGAACTTCCTTTTGTATTTGGTGAATTTTGTTTGTTTACGAAAAAATTATACGTTATGTTTCTCACATTTTCTCTCATTTTCAGAGAACTGGATATTACAGGCTTCCTTTTCAAGATTTTTGTTGTCAAGACATTAGCTAACCATTTTTTTAGATACTTAACTGCTCTTCCTAGATCATCAATGTAGTCCACAATAGAAACTATGTGTAGACCTTTCTTTTCTTGATTAGCTTTGTTCTCTTCTTTTTCTAGAATGAATTACTCAATTCGAGTGGCTTTAGTTACTAACTAAGTCAAGTTTGAGCACTTTTAGGCTACTAGCTTTTCCTAAAATTGAAGATGCATGTTACCCATAGCTATTTAGCATATTTAGTTTTTAAAAATTACACATGACATCTAGTTCTCAATCTTCTGAATCTTTGCAAGAAAACATTTGTAGGCTCATCTATTTGCTACTTTAGATTCTTGAGATTAGCTATTATGGCCTATAAAACCTATCATGGAATAGTCTTCCATGTCTACCCAATGTTGCACAGAGTTAAGAGACAAGCACAAATACCAAGTGAAAGCAATTTTAGTTAATGATAAAGGAAATAACTAAAGTTTATAATACTTATTTTGATTCACTTTACCACATTAGGTAGTAAACTGGCCTATATATTTAGACTTACGATCCTCACCTGAAAAAGTAGTAAAATTAAGAGTTTTAAAAACTCTTGGCAAGAGCATCATTTTATCTACCTAATTAAAATATGGTTTCCTATAAACAGGCTTATCAAAAGGCCTTAGTTGTATACTAAAGCGTCTTCTTATTATTTTAGCAAACATATTAGGGTCAATGAATTTATCTATAGTAGGTTTGGGTTTAGCAATTACCACTTAGTTAGCATTTAGCAACTATATTGGAACTGGACTATTATGTGTTTATGGTACAAGAAGAACCTGAATCAACTGATGACTATTTTTTTACTTTGCCATATATAAATTGATTAGCTATAAAATGTGGAACTGGATTTCATAATTAATTGCTTCCCAGCTACACCTCTAGATACCTTGTATATAGTCCTTCATAGTGAAAGAACTAGATTCTCTTGATGAAAGATCAATTACTCTAGAGTTGTAAGGTAAACCGACTGATTTGCCATTTAAGGTGGAAGTAAATTCCATTGATACTTTGCAGCAAAATCTCTTAATCCCTTATATTGAACTACCCCATAATTGGTGGTAGGGTAAACTGCAATGTTGAGGAGCAAGGTACATCTACCCATAGGATAGTAATAGTCAAAGGATTAAACCAAATAAAAGACAAACCAAGGTTACTTGATGTATTAGGTGGTCTTTTAGCCATATGGACTATCCCATACTGTAAAACAATTTGTAGTACTAGTTCACTCAGTGTTTGTTCCCCAAGATTAACTAGACTTGTAGCCATAGGGGAATTCAAAATTAGATTTGGATGGTGAATTAATTGACCAACATGAAAAGATGACGCAGAGTATTCTTTGGTTTGAACTAGCCTTTTCTTTTGTCCACAAAAATTATGCTACTTATTATGTACAATTAGCTTGACAATTTGAGCAAGTTAAAAGACATTTGATACATGAGATTGTTAAGTCCCATGTTAATTTGTTGATAGGTAAAAGATGTTGTCATCGGCATTGGATAGCTTAGTTTAGCTACCTCTTCCATCGTTGGAGCCACTTGTCTAACACTTAATGGTGCACTATAAGAAAAAAGGGTTTTTCTCATGGAATTTTTCCATGAGAAAAATCCCAAAATTCCATGAGAATCGCCATTCTTGTGAAAGTTTTCATAAACAGCGGGTCATGTAAAAAATAGTCGTAGAAATTCAACATTCTCATGAAAAAATCTTATGATAATGTTTTCTCACAAAATATTTTTATTAGAAAATATCTGTGAAAATAGCAAGTTTGAAAGTTGTGAAATTTTTGTGACCTTTCCACAATATTTTATTATGAGAAAAAAATAATTTTTAATGCTTTTTTATTTTCACAGTGAAATTTTGTGAGAATTCTCATATATTTCTCATGGAATAATACCATGAAAAATCAAAAAATACAAATTATTTTGGTTTCTCATGGATATGCATTATGAGAAAGGTTCAACTTCTTTCTCACAGATTTGTACTGTGAGAAACATTTCTTATGGTAAAATTCCATGAGAAATAGAAGGTTTGTTCTTATGGAAATTTACTTTATGAACTGAAGAATTTTAAGAAAATTTAGATTTCTCATGGATATATATCATGAGAAAATAAAAATACAAAACTTTATGTTTTCTCAAGGTGAAATTCTGTGAGAATGTTGGAAAAAAATTTGACTTTGCAGATTTCTCACAATAAAATTATGTGAGAAAGCTATAAAATTTTGTTATTCACTTTGTTTTTGGACATAAACCCTTGTTTAAACAAGTAGCTCTTATTTAAACAGTGAAGAAAGACAATATTTGAATTTAACCAACCAATAACAAAGCCATAATTAATTAATAGATAAGTAGTAGAGATGTGTTAAAAACATCACAAAGTACATCAATCATAAGATAAAAATGTGCTTAAAATCATAAAGTTGCAAATCATTAATCCATAATAATGTCACATAATCAATAACTATAAAATCATGCTTTATCATCCTCATCCCCATCATCATCATCTTTGCCTTCATTATCATTATCATCATCGTTATAAGTGGGTTAAGGTTGGGAAGTGCCACTTCTTTCATTGCCTATATTCATGTAAGACATGACTTATTTTATGAAGGCTTCCATCTTGTCTTTATGGGGCTTCTACATCTTGGTGAGATTGTCTTATAAATTTAGGCTTGTTTTAAGAGCTCTTTCTTTAATTTCTTCTCTAAAGAGGCCTCTAAGTACACTTTCATTTGTCAAAGCTCACCAGAGCTATATACAAAGTGCTGTGTGCCATTAGAACTAAGGAGACCAGCATTTGACCCAAACCCACATGCACAATCTCCCTTGTTCTTTATACCAATAGCTTCGAGCCATATGGAAGAGTAAGTGTTATCTGACCTTGACTCTTAAGTTTGCCTCTTCTATTCATACTAGCTCTATATCTACCAAGAATAGGTAAAATACTAAATACATAAACAAATTAATCATATGGTTATCATATAATAACAATCTTATGTATAAACTAGTTAAGTGACTTACATAAGTGTTAGAGGCCTTTTGACCAACCTAACATCATTTTTTCTTATTATGTTAGATCCTTTTGAATATCTTTGGGATTTGAACCTTTTTACCTAACTCCATTTCTTATAACACTTAGGTAAAATTTGTTAGAATTACATCAATTAAAATAATATAAATATTAATCCAATGAAACTAGCGCATTCATAGAACATTTACCATCTTCTCTTATGCTTTGAGAATGGCACATGCCTACCTCTATGTAGATCTCCCCTAGTATCTATAACCTTGTTTCCTTATTACATGTAGACTTGGCCTTGAACTCATCGCTTTGCCAATACTCATCTAACTCAACTTAGGCTGTTGTAGATAAACATTTGCCTTTGATTTTTCCATTACAAATGTCTCTTCCTCCATATCTTGTAAATTTGTTATGTAGTGCACAGATCCTAAGCACACTTTTTCTACATTAGAAATAACCAACTCTGATTTTGTAAGGAATAATAGTAACACATTAACTATGTTTATTGTAATACCTAAAGAGTTATAGAATTAGCTCACCTTTAACTCTACAAACCATAAGTTTTTCATAACGTAAGGGACTTTAGTAAATATTGGCCACCCATGTTGAAACTTGCTATGGATGATCTAAGACAATATGGTGATTAGTGGAAGATGTAGATAAAACCTGTGAAGCAAAAAGTTATATAGCCAATGTACAAATAAAGTAGCAATTATAGTGCAAGAGAGATAATGTCTTTAGGGGATTCATACTCTTGAACACCATGAGGTCTAATAACTAGTCGTCTATCACTTAGTCTTGCCCCTAGCTTATATCTAATAGGATGAAAAGATAAGCCAGATACATCCATACATAGAATATATGTAGAAAGTCCTTCTGAACCAATAAAAATGGAATGATCGAGTAGTGTTTGAATGTGTGAAGATGGAAAAGAAAATGATGCAAACATTGATCCTAAAGAGGTCCTAACATGTAGAGATAGTTAAGGAGGTGATGACTATGTAGCAGTTAATAGTATCTAAATTAGCTCAGATTGCTGCATAAACTTTCCTTTACCTTTCTTGGTTGTAGAAGATCCTCTTCCCTTATTGCATCCTCCGTCTAACATCTGAAAGGGAAAATAATAAAACATTTTGAAGTAAGCATGAGTAAACAATTCGTGTAAGTTAAATAAATTATTAAGTGATAATCACCATAATTTACCAAATTTCATCAATCACTTGTTAAATATTTCAAAAGAAATGGCTCTACTCTATTAAAGTATCAAAGATCAAGGTTGGTAATTGATTACATACTATTGGTAGTAGCCTCCCCATGAAAACATGACAATCATAACTTTTCATTCCTACCAATGTGCAACTATTCACATCAACACAATGTCCCAAGTTGGATGTATAACCATATGAAAGCTCCTAAGTTTTAATCCATGCGCATATTGCCTGCTTTTGCTCCATATTAAATGTGTGTGTTGTTTTGGGTATTGTCATTTTACCATTGTCTTTATTATGCATTTGTAATGTAGGTCACTTACAATACACGACAAAATCTAACCTTGCTTTTACATTGTCTTTCATCTTACCTTTTATGTCCATCATCATGTTAAACACATTCTAAAAGATATTTCCTTTTGTATGCATTACATTTATATTATGTGGATTCAACAAGTCATGCCAACAAGGAAGGTCCTAAAAGATACTATGTTTAGTCCAATTATGGTTTTGATATATCCTTTAAAAGATTAGCTTGAAGATTCTATTATTTTAGAAAATCTCCTAACTTGCTCATATAATTTCTCTCTTGAATTTCTTAAATGTGGTTGTGAAATCTTTGTGGTAATCCTTAGGAGGTTTTGTTTATTTTGATGAAATGGATGATTCAGTGGCAATAATTAATGATGACAACCAAAATAATAGCTTTTTCCTCCATGCATTGATTGGAATGCCTTTGAACAACTCATGTAAACAAGAGGTTTGCCAACTCCTCAACATGTCATAAACTAGAAATTCATTGATAATCCATATAAGGGTAGTTCTTAAAGTTGAACTTTTGTTTTATAAAAATATCATAGGCTTGCACACCATTTTCCCAAGGCAACTTCAAATCATCAACTAGAGGTTGTAAGAATATATTAATCTTACTTTTTGGATTATAAGGCCCAGGTATTATTATTGTTAAAAACATATATTTCTATTGCATACACATGCCTAATGGAAGATTATATGGAGTAAAAATTACAAGCCAAAGAGTACAGCTTGGAACTCAGACTAAATGGAATATAACTATTAGCACAAAGAACCAACTAGATATTCCTTGGTTTTTATGTGAATTCTAGATGAATTTTATCAAAATGCTTCCAAACATACCCCTTCGATGGATGTGATAATACAACTTCATCACAACAGTTTTCATGATGACATCTCATATACTTCGTTAACGCATTAGGGACAAATAATCTAGAATCTTGGAATAATCGGTAAATACCAAATGTGTTTATTAGAGACCTTCCTAAACCTCTCTTTTCTTACTTTTGCCTTTCTAAATATTGCTTCATTGCAAAATCAACATTCCTTACCATTCACTGCATTGCTATAATACAACATACATCCTTTTTTACAAAAATCAATCTTTTTAAAATCACAACCAAGTTTCAAGCACAAATCGTAGGTCAACAGCGAATGGATGATAAGTCTTTAAATTGTGATGGTTTTCATAATATTTTAAGGGACTTATCATATAAATATTGAATTTATTTTATGTTTTTAGTATGCAAAATTAATAAATTTCAATTAAGTTAATATTTAGTAAGTTTTAGTTTTATTCTTTTAGCTTTGATTTCCTTTTTGTTTTAGTTATGTTGTGTTTTGTGTTTTTATTTATATTTTTAGGTTGTTATATTTTTGTAGGGTTAAATTTACGAAGACAAGTTTAGAAGTTTTGAAATGCAAAGCAACAAGAATCGAAAAGATTTGCTAAAAAAAGGATTAAAAAGAAAAAGAAAAAAAAGAGAGTGAAAGATGGCACTTCAAATTATTACTAAAAAAATGGTAGTGCCACTGTGACAAATTTAAGCGTTGTGGCATGCAGAGAAATGGAAGCAAAATAAGCCGCAGTGTAAATTTCATGCTGCGATGCTCTTGACCCTTATAGATAAAAATTCATTTGTGTTACAGGTCTCAAAAGCATTACCACAATACAGTTTAGGAAAAATGAAAAACGAACCATTTTAGTCACATTTTTTGAGGATTTTATGAAGGTTTTAGCATCTCTTTGAGGGAAGCTACCATTTAGAAGGTTCTAAGGAAGAGAAGGAAGCATTTGGAGCTTCATTTGCCATAGGAGAAGCTTGGGTTTAAGAAAGATTCACTAATTAATTTAGTTTTTCTCTTCTTCCCTTGCTTTTCTTTGCCCATTCGGTTTATGTTCTATTCTTAATGTTGCTATTTCTTGTAGTTATGAGCTAAACTTGTTAATTTGGGATTGTGATAAATTCTAACTTATACTATGTTGCAATTACTTTATTTATTTGCAATTAATAGTATGATTTAATTACTCGATTCTTGTGCTTCATGATTCTAAGTGTGTGAAACTATTAGATGACTTAGGTAACTTAAATGAACCTAAAAAAGGGATTTTAGGACTTGACCATGGATTGGGTAGTGTGGGTTCATAAAATTTGTAATGTTGAGTGGATTGATTTACTTGTAGGATAGGAATATACCTATTAGTCTTACATAGTAATATTAGGACCTATTCTTAATTAAACTTCTAATCAATTACATAAGGAATTATGGATTGGTTAAGGGAATGCTTATAGGTAATTTGAAACATGCTTGTTGGCAAATTAGGGGCAATTACAATGACATTAAGAGTAAGATGAAGAGAGATAACTAGTTCATATGAAATGTTAGGGGCAATTATAATTCCAAAATCCTTTTGCTTTTTAATTTTATCTAGAATGGTGTCTCTCATTTATTTTTTTTTTTTCATTTTTATGTCTTTAGTTTAATTTAATTCCTTATCATCTTTATTGTTGGCTTGATTTAGGTTAAGGTGCACAGTTTTAGTACTTAGCAATTATTCTAGTGACAAATTCTTATGTGAATAATACTCTATTTATTACTTTATTACTATTTGTAATACGTATAGTTGTACATACACTTTCAAAAAGAGAGCAATGAGTTTTTAGCACTGTTGCGGGGTTTTGTCTAATATTAATACCAAGCTCACTTAATTTAAACTTAAACTTTGTTCATTGTGCTCTTATTGTTTTTGTTTGAAGTCTTTTGGTTTGTGTTTTTTTGTTGTTGCAATTGTTAATACTTATGTTTAGTTTTTGTTTTTATTATTTTTGTTTTTAATTATAGATTACCCTTGGATAACAAATAGCGCAACTAGTGAGTGTAAATTTGACATCATGACCAAATTGACAGCTTAAATGGCAGAACTTGATAAGAAGTTTGATGACTTTGATTTGAACATTAGTTATACTACTCATGTCAGTAATTCTCAATATTTGTATATGACTTGTGATGATTGTGGGAAAGGTTACTATAGATAGCAGTGCTCATATTCTATAGAAAATGCACAGATGGAGGATGATTTCAATAGAAATCCAAATAATTTTTGTGATAACACATGTATTTCTAGTTAGAATCATGAATAAAATTATTTTTGGAATCAGGGTCAAGTTTCTTCATCATATGTAATATACCCTTCCTAACCTTCTAGTTACCAATTACAAGATCAAATTTGTCTTCAAGAGCATAATCCTAACTTGGAAGAGATGATTATGTACTACATGGACAAGCAAGATGCTTGTATAGACAAGCAAGATGCCTATATAGCCAAGCAAGATGCCTATATAGTCAAGTAAGATGACACAATTAAAAACTTGGAAACTCAAATTGGCAAACTAACCAATGTCATCTATAATAGTTCATAAGAGAGTCTTCTAAGTGATATGATAATCACTCCTTAAATAAAAGATGAGGAAAACTGTAATGGAATTAATTTAAGGAAAAAAAAAAAGTTGTCAGAGGGTTATGTGCAATTTGAAGGGAATTGTGAGCAGAGAGTGGAAGAAGGGAATAATATTATGAGGCTAGAGGACCAAAAGGTAACCTTCCAAGTGACCATGGTAGAGAGGATCCTCTTAATGAATTAGAAAAATGTTGCAATGAGATGGAAGTAGGAAATGTGATTCTTGGCAATCTCTCAATGAGCGCTCTACTGAAGTTCTTAGTTCTTACTGAAGAAAGACAAGATGATTTTATAGAGTATCCAAATTATTTGGAAGCTCCCAAAATTTTCTAAAAAAAATTAAATTAGAGCTTCTTATTATGTTAGCTAAAACATATGCTCCAATGAAGCCATTCGGTGAGGAATCACATGTTCTCAAATAGAAAGAACATCCATTTTTGTTGAAACTTACTTATCAAAGGAAGAAAGTAAGCAAGACAATTATAATTGTTGACACTTATGATTAAGTTCTAATGTGAAGTCAGGCAAAAGACTATAAAATAAGCATTTCTTGAGAGGCAACTCAAGCATAACTAAATAAAAATATATATGAGCAAAATAATAAATCAATTTACTAATGTAGTTTTGCTAAGCCCTAGCTTTCTTTCTTTCAGTGCCCACTAGCATTGAATCTTAGGATGATTGATGGTTGAAGTTAGAAAGAAGAGCTGAGTAGTTGAAGCATGCAATTCAACGAGTGATTTTAAATCAATTTTGTATCCCTTCTATTGGGTTCATAATTGTGTTTAATGTGCTTACATGCTGAATATTATCCCTTTGTATGATCTTTTTTCTTAATTTTTTTCCTGTGCTATTATAAATAAGTATAATTGTTGTAGCATGAATTGAAAATTTTATTGGGAGCAATTGGCTTTAAATTTTGTAATTTCATTTGGTATGTCTTTTTTTATGTCTTGTCTTAGGCATAAAAATTCTATAACCAATTGAATTCATTTCCTACATCATTTTTAGATGTTTCTAGTGAATGCTTTGTTTTGTTGTATATGTTTGTGACTTGACTTTATAAATTTATTAGGAACACATCTTATTGAATTTTAGTATGAAATATGTGTCAAAATTTTCCTTTACTTGTCTAGTTTCTAGGAAAATTTGGTTCATATGATTTAAAGTTCAGATCAGTTATTCAATTGCATTTGAATACACACTACTTTGTTTTGATAGGCTGTTGAAATTTGCTATACTCTATGTCACTTTCTAAATTTTATGGTACTAATTGTGTGGCTATCAACATACAAATTTTGCTTGATCATTTTTATTAGTGTGTTAAGATGTTCCTAAAATTTTTTGATGAGATCATTTTGACATTTATTGGGTGGATTTCGCCAAAATGTCATTACAACTCTATTTTATCAAAAATCTACACGTGCCTTGTTTAATAATGTTTTAGTGCTATGTTAGTTAGGTTGTACAATATTAATTTTGGTTATATTGTCAGGTTCAAATTAAGCAAATACTCCATAATAAGGTGCTTTGTTGTTATTGTCCTTTTGTTTGGAAGATCTTGAAGTGGACAAAAAGCAAATATACATAGGGTGTTTTCTTGATCCCTTACTTCTCTTATGTTATGTCATGTTTTGAACATTGAGGACAATGTTTATTTTTAGTTTTAGGGTAGCGAATCCAAATTAGAAATGCAAATTCTATTGTTTTTAATTATTTATTTTTTAATGCAAAATTTCATTGGGAAACTCCTTATTTTTCAAAATTTTTGAGCTTAAGTTTTATCTACCTATCTTGTGTTTATTTATTTTGGTTGATGTTAGATGCCAATGAGGAACTCAATTGCTTGATAGTGCATAAATAATAGGAAATGTCCATTAATGCAATTTGTAGATGAGATAGATTGTTAATGGCAATGTTTTCTTTACTCATTGACATTACTTTTTGTACACTTACACTATGCTTAGAATAATAGTTAGTTTTAAGTAATATATATGGGTTAGACTATGTGATTGACTTTAAATATAAGATTTTAGAACTTGCTTTATAGTTTCTTAAGGCAAAATCGTAGGGTTTGTATGATTTATTAAAGTGATTTAGGCATTTATTGGTTATGTTTGAGGCTTTAAACCTAATTTTTCCAAGATATATCACTTGTACCTCTTTTGAGCCTTAAGTAAAATATGCATATAATTACATAAAATTTCTTCTTTTTAACCACATTAATGACCTTTAGCTTGAAAAACAATGATCTTACACTTTTTCTAGAGGATAATTAACATTTGATGTTATGTGAAATATAAGCTTTAGGGGTGAAATAAGGTATAATGTGGGTTTGATGTAAATAATTGTTGTTTTCTCACGGAAGGCATGCAAATTAAAAGTGTGGAAATAATGATTGAATAGTTCTTTATTTCTTGAGAGACATGAAAAATATGATTAGAAAGAGGAACTAAAAGGAAAGGAAAAAATGGTCAAAGGATTAACCAAAAAAAAATTTGATGAATCAAAATGAACTAAGTATAGGGGTGTAAAAGTGAAAAGAAATAAAAGAAGAAAAGAAAATGAAGAGGAATATAAGAAGGAAAGAAACATAAGAGAAAGAGATAACTCTATCTTTCATTATTGTGCTTTATGGTTATTCTCTTGAATGTTGCTCATAATTTTTCATATATTATTTTTCTTGTAATAGCCCTAATCATAAGCTCCATTACAATATTAAAAACCCTATTGATTAATGAGTTATGCAATAGCCTAAATTAATGGAGAGAGGGTAGATGTGACGACCCTAAATTTTAATAGCGGTAATTATAGCTAAATACACAATTAATAAATAATGATCAAGGTTTGGAGTCGTTGTAATTAATTACATTAAGAAAATATAGGGGAATTTAAACCTTAATATTACTAGGATCATCAACTAACAACTATAACGGGAACATGCAAAAAGGGTTCGTACCATCATTAAAGGTTTAGGATTCATCCATTAATCAATTTCAACCCACAAAACATCCCACCAATGTACTCATACTATTCCCTAACATTAGCCTTACTGAAATTAAGGTTTCTAGGTCAAATATAGGAGTTTGGGGACCTGCGCCGCGACTTGGGATCTCTCCGCCGCGGCTAAGTTAGGTTCTGAAGCTCGAAAACTAAGTTTTTAACCTTGCGCCGTGGCCTGGAACTATTGCGCCGCGGGCAAGTTGCTCTCTGGAATTTTCCTGACTTTCGCCATGGCGAGTTTTGCTACTGTAACCTCACTAATTAATTTCCTCGACTCGCGCCACGGCGAGACTTCTTGTGCCACGGCGAGATTTAGTTCTGTCACCCCCTGGGCGATTATTTTCACTCTGCGCCGCGGCGAGATTTCTCAAGTCGCGGCGTCCCTCGCCACTATCACTCCCTAGGCCGCGGCGTGATTCCCTTCTGTCACTGTTTTCTCTATATTTCACCCCCTACACTCCATTCCTCTTCTTAGGGACACTCTAAGGTCACTTCCCCTCATTTTATATGGCTTAAATGACATTTATCTACTTTATTTACTTAGCTATGCTTCCATTACTAATTCAAAACTTATATGCCAATTTCTTTCCTCTAATTACCCTCTATCAACAAGTTGGTAAAGTAACAACAACAGAATATACATGATCTACTAGCAACTATCCTTTAATACTCAATCAATGGGGGTTTCATACATTAAGGGTTCATATCAATATCTCAAGGGTTACATTTCCATTGATAAGCCATATTATAGGTCAACATAAATTACAGCAGATATCATGAATCCATACAACCATTACCAAATTAAGATGAGGTCTAACCCCTGAATACATACATCCTCAATAAATCAAATGTGCAAGCCTACACTTGGCAATACAGATACATGATGATGCTATACAAGACTAAACAAAATTTAGTATCTACGCTAACTAAGTCAACCTAAGTGTAGCCATCTCACACTATGCCTCAGCTCATGGATGTTCATCCACTTGCTTGCCCTTATTCTTACCCGAGGAACCTTCACCTGAAATTGTAATCCCATAAAATGGGGTGAGATACACATCTCAGTAACCAAGGCAATTCCATCATATAATCTAGTTCAATCAACATACATGCATGAATTAATTTCAAGATTCGAAATCATATAAGTCATCTCAGCAAATGAAACAATTAGGCTATCGTGATTACTATCTCATACTAGCAATCATATATTCGCATGTTAAAGGCCATTAACACCAGGAGAGGCCCGTCCACGGCACCTACTCCCCATTGAGCACAACCAGGGCTCAGTGCATCTGGGGTTTGATCATAACCCGGTGCTCGATCGAAGCACATGCACGGGTGGCAGCCACACCACAGTTCCACCATGGACTCACAAGGTCTAATCATCATATAATAGATAGCTAACCAATTCATTCAACATTTCAAATCATTCATATACAGCAAATATGAAATTAATGTAAACCCCAGTTACCTCACTTGTAAACAGATTTGCCACAGCCACCAACAGTACAGAGTCTCCCTATAATCATAGCATCAAATAATTACTACTCTAATTCATCATTAACAATTACAACAAGTACCCAATGAATTTAAATGCTATTAACTACCTAGAGAATACTTACCCAGCTACCACAAATACCAAATTCGTATTTAAGTATCCTCCTCCAGAAATCTCAATATTCCACTCAAAATCCTAAGCAATTTCATACAAAATTAATACCTATATTATAAATCAGCTTTGGGGGTCTCAAATCAACAAAGGAAGCATCAAAATAGGGGGTTTAAAGTCACCTAATACTAGCCCCAACTTCAACCTACGAATTTCACTAAGAAAATCCCCAAACACCCACATTTCAAATTTTTTGGGTATGATGAAAATTCTCCAAATAAAAAACTAATCGGACCAAATTAAAGAGAAAGATGAGGGGATTAAGTTGTATAATTATTACCTTGGCCAAATCTTGCTCTAAGTGTGTGAAAATGCAGAATTTTTGCCCCAAACCCTAGCCTCCTTCTCCACCTCCGAATTTCACTTTTGAGTTTCAGCAAATGGGATAAGTGGCTAAAGTATTAAGGTTTTAGATGGGTTTAAGTTGGGTCAAAAATGGGTTATGGGTTGCTCCAAGGTCCAAGTTCAAATGGGCTTCAGACTTTAGCTTATTGGGCCAGTTTTCACTTGTTGGGCTGCAGAATTCTTTTGGGCCAGTTTAATACATTGGGTTGCTGAAGTTTTATGGGATTTGGGCCTAATTTGAAGAGCTCAAAGGCTTGGGTCTGCATAAGAGTAATTGGGCCACTTAATTGAGCCTATACAAGATAAATCTTGGGCCTCTATCTCATTAAATTAGTTTGGGTTTGCCTCTAATTCATTGGGCCTCCATTAGCCTCTTATCATGATTTAATTAATTTGGGCCTAGGTGAAATTTCTATCCCAAATAAATTCTTAACCCAGATTAACAATTCATCTCTCTAGAATACCTATTCACTAACTTGCCCAATTATCCTCTATTAATTATCCTTAATTAACCTTAATCCATGATTAACACTTTAATTAATTTCGGAGTGTTACAGTAGAAAAGTAAGCGTATGAAGTTTTTAAGGAAGAGATTTATTGTGTAATTTAATTTACACAAATTATTTTAAGGTCTGCAATTAGACTTCAGCATGGTTGTTCACACGCACACATCATAGGTTAGGAAATTTTTTCATTAACTCTTGAACTCTAAAACTTGTATGTATTACTTTCTTTTCTTGTTAATTATATTTCTTAATACAATTGTTGAAGGCATCCATCTACCATTACTAGATATGAAAACTTGAGCAAGTAGGAGTTTTGTTGTTTAATATAGCTTTACTTGGGGACAAGTAAAGAGGTAAGTTTGAGGGTGTGATAAATCCTTAAATTGTGATGGTTTTCTTAATATTTTAAGGAATTTATCATAAAAATAATGAATTTATTTTATATTTTTAGTATGTAAAATTAATAAATTTTAGTTAAGTTAATATTTAGTAAGTTTTAATTCTATTTCTTTAGCTTTGATTTCCTTTTTTGTTTTAGTTAAGTTGTGTTTTGTGTTTTTATCTATATTTTTGTGTTGTTAAATTATTTAATTTTTGTTAGCAGATTATAAATAATAATTAGATAAATTTTATAGTTTTGTAGGGTTAACATTACAAAGAAACAAGTTTACAAGTTTTGGAATGCAAAGTCACAAGAATTGAGAAGATTTGCTGAAAAAGGATCACAAAGAAAAAGGGAAAAAAAGAGAAAAATATGGTGCCCAAAATCGCTGCTAAAAAAAATTGCAGTGCCATAACAAAAAATTTAAGCACTGTGGCATGTAGAGAAACAGAAGCAAGATGAGCTATCGCATAAAATTCTGCGTTGCAGCACTCTTGACCACTGTAGATAAAAATTCATCTACGTCGTGGAGCAGTTTGGGAAAAATGCAAAATGCACTATTTGTAGCTTTGTTTTTTTAGGGTTTTAAGAGGGTTTCAACATCTCTTTAAGGGAGGCTGTGACACCTCAATCTACTACCACTACCTAGCCTCTCTCTGGGCTCGGTTCTACATGATTTCCAAAGATTCAACACCACTCCGTGGCATTTGCATGCTATGAACCGGGGTTTCATATACTCATTATCTGCCCCGTGGGTCCCGTGAACCCATCTCATGCATCCTTAACTCAAACTCCATACATACGACTCATACATAGCATAAAACACACCATAAGCCACGGGTATAGAGCCAAAAACCAATAAAATTGTATTTTCTCACTTGGGCCCAAAAGTCATATTTTGGCTCTAACTTTGGAAAATCATAATTAATTGTAGAAAAATGGAAATGCAGCAAACTTTAGCTTTCTGGAAATCTATAAGTGTCAAATTTACACTAAAAATCACTCCCAACCACAAACACATCTTTTGGACAATGTTTGACATCGAAGATGGGAGGAAGGTCCAGCTGTCACTGTTTCTGGTGCAGCTTGCTGTCATGACTTTCCAAAATTCATAACTAAATCCACAAAAATCCAATCTGGGCACATTATACCAATTCGGAAAGATACGGATGTCTACTAGAGGAGAAAAATAAGTCCAGATCAGTTCTGTAGCTTCTACACCCCAAAAATCGATGGAACAGTGACGGGGGTCAGGAAAGCTCCCTGATGCTGATACAGAACTTCAGTCAGTTCAATCTCTCTCTACAGACCTCCGATTTAGGTGATTCCAGTTCCTACAAGTCACTTTGGTTTTCTAGTTTATGTGTATAAAAGTTCACCACATTTAGAATCCATTTGGTCTAAAAGTGCCACAGATTTCATTTTCTGGTTTAGATGAACAGTACATGACCAATCCATTAAATTCTCCCAAATTCAACAATTCCCCAAATATTCTATAATCCTCCGAATATTACCCACTTTAGCTTCTCAAGAAGTTTTCTACAAACTCTAGAGGCATGCCAAATTTCATGGCAAACGGAGCTCATCCGGTCATACTTTGACGGAGCTCACAAAAGTACCGATTTTGGCACCCCAAAGGTCCAAAACGGGTCTAGATAGCCTCTCACACATTCTCACTCCACATGGACAAGTTCAAAAGCATAAAATCAGTATATCTAACATGTCCATATGATCCAAATTATCATACATTTAAATCTCGCTATACTACGGCCAAATATACACTATTTCATTCATTCCACAAAAGGGGATAAACCCTCATTTTCATTCATTTGGCTATAACATAGTTCATACAATATCCTTTCCTACATTTACATTTGGTACAACCTTTACATCTCAAAAATAGTGGGCACATCTTTATTTGGCACCACTTTACATCATATATACATCAAAATATCAGAACATAAAACTAACATTTTCCTATACATGCTCCTAGGCTCCTTGATGTGTGCTCGGTTCTCCTTGAGCTCCACCTAGCATATTAGTTGGGAGGGGAAAGGGGTGAGATTCAGGGAATCTCAGTAGCTCAAGCACTCAATCCAGCAAGCAATCAAGGCATATAACAAGTCAAAGCATGTGAATAAGCACTTAGCCATTCTCAATCAACCAACACACAATGTACATGCTATGGAATCACAACAATGCCAAAAATGAGCTCCAGGGACTTTTGGTCTAGCCTCACCCGAGTTTAAGGGACTTTTGGATGGCCTCACCCGAGTTTAAGGACTTTTGACTTGGCCTCACTCGTTTGAGACTTTTGGCCTTGTCTCACCTATCTCAAGGGACTTTCGGCTTCACCTCACCCATCTCAAGGGACTTTTGGCACTACCTCACCCGAGCAATTCTCACAAATCATCACATAAGCATATTGGCATCAATGCATCAAAGCAATAGCATATAGCATATTCCATACAACAAGCATATACATATTCATACAATGACTATCATATCCAAGAATGCAACAAGAAAGAGTGAAAGAGAGAGCTACCTTTGGAGCCAAAGCCAACACAGGCTTTTCCTTTTAGTTTCTCTTTTCCCTCCTTAGGTCCACAATCACACCTTGATGTAAATGTTTCACTTGAGCCTAGACACACCAAAAGCATGCAATTACTCTCTTGTAATCTAATTTAGAGCAACCCTCTATCACACACAACCTAGGGTTCTCTCTCTAGAATGCCATTACCCCTTTCTCTCTCTCAAGCTCCCCTGGTAGTGGAAAACCTCATTTTCAAAGAAACTCAAGGATTCAAAAGAGTTTTCCACTTTTCTTCTTCTGACCCATACCCAAAATCCTTCCATTTTCACAATTAAAACCGCAGAAAGAGAGGGCAAAGAGAGGGGATCAGAGTTCTAAGAAGAAATGGGAGAAGTTACCTTACCTTTCCCTTGATCTTCCTCCTTCTCTTGATCTCTCACACTCTCCACGCCTCTTTTCTCTCTTTGGGTCGAAGCTTAGGGCAGATATGAGAGAAGAAATGAGTTTGGGCATTTAATGAAGTCTAAATCTCGCTATTTACTCTCTTCCGGATCGACTCTCGCTACGGCAAAAACTAACCTTTGCTATACCGAGCTCGTGTAATCTGGCTTCGCTATGGCGAGGTGTAACCTTCGCTACGGTGAGCTCGTGCCAGTTCCCTTCGCTATGGCGAGATTTACCACTCGCTATGGCGAAATCGCGTCAGTTCCAGACTTCACTCTCGATATGGCGCACGCTAGGGCGAGCAACTCCTTGGTTTTTGTATGGGCTGCTGCCAGCACTCGCTATAGCTAGAATCGCCTTCGCTATAGCGAGACCGTTTCTCGCTATTGCGAGAGGACTTGGCAGAAATTCTGGATTCCGAAAATTTCCAGATTTCATGTCCTTTCTTTTCCCTTTTCTTTTCTTTTTCCCGGTTGTTACATTTCTACCCCTCTTAAAAGAAATTTTGTCCTCGAAATTTAAAAACTTACCTCAAGGGAATAATTCTGGATATTTCTGCCTCATCTCATCCGCCAATTCCCAGGTGGCTTCCTCAGATGTCAGACCTCTCCAAATCACTTTCACCAGAGGAATTCTCTTGCTTCTCAGCTGTTTCAGCTTAGCATCCACAATTCTCTCCGGTTTCACTACATAGGAAAGATCTTCCTGCAATTGCACATGCTCATATTCTATGACATGTGAAGAATCTGGTAAATACTTTTTCAACTGGGAGACATGAAAAACACTGTGTATTTGGGCTAGGTTAGGAGGCAAGGCTATTCGGTAAGCCACGAGTCCAATTTTCTCAAAGATTTCAAACGGACCAATATACCTAGGATTGAGCTTCTTTACCCTCATTGACCGACCTACTCCCGTCATTGGAGATATTCGAATGAACACATGGTCTCCAACCTCAAACTCTAACGGCCTCCTACGCTTATCAACATAGCTTTTCTGCCTACTCTGGGCCATGAGTAGCCTCTTTCTAATCAATTCTATCTGTCGGGTGGTCTGGTCCATAATCTCAGGTCCTATCATACTCCTCTCACCTAACTCAACCCAATACAGAGGGGATCTGCACTTTCTCCCATACAAAGCCTCATAAGGGGCCATTTGAATACTGGAATGGTAACTGTTGTTATAAGCAAACTCTGCTAACGGTAAATACGCATCCCAGTTCCCCTTCATTTCTAGCACACATGCCCTCAACATATCTTCCAATGTCTGGATGGTCTTTTCAGTCTGACCATCTGTCTGGGGGTGATATGCAGTACTAAACCGCAATCTCGTCCCTAAGGCATGCTGCAGTGACCTCCAAAAGTTCGACGTGAACCTGGGGTCTCTATCCGAAACTATGCTATTGGGCACTCCATGAAGTCGCATTATCTCTCTGATATACAACTGGGCCAATCTATCCCGTGTATAAGTAGCTTTAATAGCTAAAAAGTATGCAGACTTCGTCAGTCTATCCACAACTACCCAAATAGCATCGTGTCCAGAGGATGTCCTGGGTAACCCCATGACAAAATCCATGGCTATACTATTCCACTTCCACTCAGGGATATCTAGAGGTTGCAACAACCCAGCCGGTTTCTGATGTTCAATCTTTATCCTTTAACACACTAGGCATTTAGCCACATAATTCGTCACATCACTTTTCATCCCTGGCCACCAGAAAATCTTTTTCACATCCTGATACATCTTGGTGGCACCTGGGTGGACAGTATACTTACTCTTATGCGCCTCTTCCAGAATGCTTTCTCTCAACTCATTCTGACTAGGCACACAGATTCTATCCCGATATACTATCATGCCATCCTCAGACAACTTGTAATCTGAGGTCTTACCTTGGGTGATCTCATTCCTGATCCGTTTCAGGAACTCATCCTCTCTTTGGGCATCTAAGATCTGGGTTCTCAAGATATTTTCAATTCGGGTTTCACTCAAACACAATCTACCCGATACCACCTGACAAGAGAGGTTCAAATCTCTGAACTTCTCTAGGAGCTCCTGCTCTCTAATCATCATATGGGCTACATGGATGGATTTTCTACTCAGGGCATCTGCCACCACATTGGCCTTGCCCGGATGGTATTTCAACACATAATCATAATCTTTCAAGAATTCCATCCATCTCCTCTATCTCATATTGAGTTCTCTCTGATCAAACAAGTATTTCAGACTCTTGTGGTCACTATAGATCTCTATGGTCGTACCATACAGATAGTGTCTCCAAATTTTAAGAGCAAACACTACGGCAGCTAACTCCAGGTCATGTGTGGGGTAATTCTCCTCATGAGGTCTCAACTGCCTCGAGGCATATGCCACTACTCTACCCTGCTGCATCAACACACATCCTAACCCTTTGCCCGAAGCATCACAATAAACCACAAATGGTTCACTAGGGTCAGGGATAATCAGCACAGGGGCAGTGGTCAAACAGAGTTTCAACTCCTGGAAACTCTTCTCACATCTCTCATCCCACACAAACGGTGTATCTTTCCTGGTTAGCCTCGTCAGTGGTAAGGCCATTCGAGAAAAGTCCTGAATAAATCGTCTGTAATACCCTGCCAAACCTAGGAAACTCCTAACCTCGGTCATCGTTCTAGGTCTATCCCACTATAACACAGCCTCAACTTTATGGGGATCCACCGCAACCCCATCTCGTGAGATCACATGACCTAAGAATTGCACCTCGGTCAGCCAAAACTCACATTTACTAAGTTTGGCATACAACCTTTTCTCTCTCAAGGTGTCTAGGACTAGTCTCAAATGCCTCTCGTGCTTCTCAAAAGATCGGGAGTACACTAAAATATCATCAATAAAGACTACCACAAACTGATCTAGATACGGTCTGAATACCCTGTTCATATAATCCATGAACACAGCAGGCGCATTCGTCAACCCGAATGGCATCACAAGGAACTCATAGTGCCCATATCTCGTTCTGAAAGCCGTCTTAGAGATGTCCTCAGTTCTCACTCTCAACTGGTGGTAACCAGATCTAAGATCTATCTTAGAAAACACAGATGCCCCAGCCAATTGATCTAACAGATCATCAATTCTAGGGAGAGGATATTTATTCTTGATGGTAACTTTATTCAACTCTCGGTAATCTATACACAACCGCAAGCTACCATCTTTCTTTTTCACAAACAACACCGGAGCACCCCAAGGTGAAACACTAGGGCGGATGAACCCTTTCTCTAACAGTTCCTCTACCTGCACTTTCAACTCAGTAAGCTCGGCGGGAGCCATCCTATAAGGAGCTTTGGACACCGATCTAGCACCAGGCACTATGTCTATAGGGAACTCTAATTCTCTCTCAGGAGGTAGGCCACTAAAATCAAATTCTCTAGGGAAAACCTCTGGGAATTCCCTGACGACTGGGATCTCCTCTATCCCTTCTTCTACCTCAACCCGAATAGAGAAAAAGACTAGAAACCCTTGACATCCACACTCCAAATATCTCTCAGCCTGGGTAGTAGTCATAAAGGATAACTCTGCTCCTACCCTAGGTATGGTCCCACAAACAGGTAAGGAAATGGTTCGGTGTTCACAATCAAGTATGGCATTATTTACAGCTAACCAGTTCATACTAATAATCAAGTCAATTTCATGAAAAGGCATACAAACCAAATCAATAGTGGTATGACAATGGTTAAATTGGACAGTGACATTTAAGCAAGTATGGGAAGTAACCACGTGGCCTCCAGTGGGTGTAACAACAGACAAGTCAAAGGGCAAGACACTAACAACCAGATCCAATTTCCTCACACAATCATAAGATATAAACGAGTGACTAGCACCCGAATCAAACATAGTAACTACAGGAAAGCCATTCACTAATAGCGTACCTCGGATCAAACTGGGAGATGCGCTGGCTTCTTGCTGAGTAAGGGCGAACACTCGGCCCTGGGTCTGTGGTCTAGGAGGAGGCGCTGTCTCCATCTGAGGACAGTGTCTAGCAATGTGCCCCGGCTTCCCACACTTGTAACATGTCACCGGAGACTGCTGGAAGGATGACTGACCCCGAGGAGGTGGCACACCTCGCTGTGGCCTTCTACTCCATGGCCCCTTGCCTCTTTTCTTGGTACTAGGGGTCAAACTAGAGCCCTCCTCTGGTTTCGGCCTTTTCAAATCCGGAACCCTCTTCTGACTAGCCGTAGTCACAATAGGCATGATAACTTGCAGATTCGTCTCAATCACCCTACTGACCTCCACCAGAGTATTAAACTTTCTGATCTGCTGTGGAGTGACTCTATCGCTAATCAGAGGCCTCAAACCAGTCTCAAACTGCTCACATCTCCAGGGTTCATCATCATACCTCTGAAGGTAAGAGGAATACCGAGACAGCTCTATAAACTTGGCCACATACTGGTCCACAGTCATCTCATCAATCTGTCTCAAACTCATGAACTCCATCTCTTTCTTTTTCCTCATTGAACTTGGGACATACTTCTCATAAAATTCAACCAAGAATGTCTCCCAAGTGATCGGTATGTTCTTGGTCTCCATCAGTGGTTTCGCACTCTCCCACCATCTATCAGCCTCCTTTTCTAGTATAAAGGTGGCTAACTGGGCTTTCTGCTCAGTGGTACAATTCATCACTGAGAAGATTTTCTTAAGCTGCATCACCTAAGCCTCCGCCTTATCCGCATCCAATTCCCCGTCAAACGAGGGTGGATTGTTCTGCCTGAACTGTTTCAATACTTTTTGGATAGGCGCCTAGGTCTGTGGAGCAGCAGGCTCCTGGGGAGGTACAGGTGGAATGCTAGATGTAGATGGCTGAGGTACAGGGGCATCTCTTCTGGCTTCTTCTTGCCTAGCCAGGATATCTTGCAAATGCATGATCATATCATGCTGCTGCTGGGCAATGTATCTCTGTTGCTCCAGCATCTCTTGGTGCTGGCCCATCATGGCCTCATACCCTTCAAGTCTATCCATGATGGCCTGTAGAGGAACCCTAGTCTCAGTAGGAACCTCTGGCTCATCTCTCTGAGCTCTGGGCAGTCTGCCTCTGCCTTTACCTCTACCCCTGCCCCGTCTAGTCTCAACCATGTCTGAAAGAAATAGCAATCCTCAGTTCACAACACTATCACAAACACATATGCATAAGGATGCTACAACTTCCATGACCATTCACACCAAACACAAGCAATTCACATACTTCAAGAGCCTATCATTGAGCAAAAGTGCCTGAACCTTTGCTCTGATACCAAAAATGTGACACCTCAATCTACTACCACTACCTAGCCTCTCTCTGGTTTCGGTTCCACATGATTTCCAAAGATTCAACACCACTCCGTGGCATTTACATGCTATGAACCGGGGTTTCATATACTCATTATCTGCCCCGTAGGTCCCGTGAATCCATCTCACGCATCCTTAACTCAAACTCCATACATACGACTCATACATAGCATAAAACACACCATAAGCCACGGGTATAGAGCCAAAAACCAATAAAATTGCATTTTCTCACTTGGGCCCAAAAGTCATATTTTGGCTGTAACTTTGGAAAATCATAATTAATTGTAGAAAAATGGGAATGCAGCAAACTTTAGCTTTCTGGAAAGCTCTAAGTGTCAACTTTACACTAAAAATCATTCCCAACCATAAACACATCGTTTGGACCATGTTTGACATCGAAGATGGGAGGAAGGTCCAGCTGTCACTGTTTCTAGTGCAGCTTGCTGTCATGACTTTCAAAAATTCATAACTAAATCCACAAAAATCCAATCTGGGATTATACCAATTTGGAAAGATACGGATGTCTACTAGAGGAAAAAAATAATTCCAGATCAGTTCAGTAGCTCCTACACCCCGAAAATCGATGGAACAGTGACGGGGGTCAGGAAAGCTCCCTGATGCTGATATAGAACTTCAGTCGGTTCAATCTCTCTCTACAGACCTCCGATTTAGGTGATTCTAGTTCCTACAAGTCACTTTGGTTTTCTAGTTTATGTGTATAAAATTTCACCACATTTGGAATCCATTTGGTCAAAAAGTGCCACAGATTTCATTTTCTGGTTTAGATGAACAGTACATGACCAATCCATTAAATTCTCCCAAATTCAACAATTCCCCAAATATTCTATAATCCTCCGAATATTACCCACTTTAACTTCTCAAGAAGCTTTCTACAAACTCTAGAGGCATGCCAAATTTCATGGCAAACGGAGCTCATCCGGTCATACTTTGACGGAGCTCACAAAAGTACCGATTTTGGCACCCCAAAGGTCCAAAACGGGTCTAGATAGCCTCTCACACATTCTCACTCCACATGGACAAGTTCAAAAGCATAAAATCAGTATATCTAACATGTCCATATGATCCAAATTATCATACATTCAAATCTCGCTATGCTACGGCCAAATATACACTATTTCATTCATTCCACAAAAGGGGCTAAACCCTCATTTTCATTCATTTGGCTATAACATAGTTCATACAATATCCTTTCCTACATTTACATTTGGTACAACCTTTACATCTCAAAAATAGTGGGCACATCTTTATTTGGCACCACTTTACATCATATATACATCAAAATATCAGAACATAAAACTAACATTTTCCTATACATGCTCCTAGGCTCCTTGATGTGTGCTCGGTTCTCCTTGAGCTCCACCTAGCATATTAGTTGGGAGGGGAAAGGGGTGAGATTCAGGGAATCTCAGTAGCTCAAGCACTCAATCCAGCAAGCAATCAAGGCATATAACAAGTCAAAGCATGTGAATAAGCACTTAGCCATTCTCAATCAACCAACACACAATGTACATGCTATGGAATCACAACAATGCCAAAAATGAGCTCCAGGGACTTTTGGTCTAGCCTCACCCGAGTTTAAGGGACTTTTGGATGGCCTCACCCGAGTTTAAGGACTTTTGACTTGGCCTCACTCGTTTGAGACTTTTGGCCTTGTCTCACCTATCTTAAGGGACTTTCGGCTTCACCTCACCCATCTCAAGGGACTTTTGGCACTACCTCACCCGAGCAATTCTCACAAACCATCACACAAGCATATTGGCATCAATGCATCAAAGCAATAGCATATAGCATATTCCATACAACAAGCATATACATATTCATACAATGACTATCATATCCAAGAATGCAACAAGAAAGAGTGAAAGAGAGAGCTACCTTTGGAGCCAAAGCCAACACAGGCTTTTCCTTTCAGTTTCTCCTTTCCCTCCTTAGGTCCACAATCACACCTTGATGTAAATGTTTCACTTGAGCCTAGACACACCAAAAGCATGCAATTACTCTCTTGTAATCTAATTTAGAGCAACCCTCTATCACACACAACCTAGGGTTCTCTCTCTAGAATGCCATTACCCCTTTCTCTCTCTCAAGCTCCCCTGGTAGTGGAAAACCTCATTTTCAAAGAAACTCAAGGATTCAAAAGAGTTTTCCACTTTCCTTCTTCTGACCCATACCCAAAATCTGTCCATTTTCACAATTAAAACAGCAGAAAGAGAGGGCAAAGAGAGGGGATCAGAGTTCTAAGAAGAAATGGGAGAAGTTACCTTACCTTTCCCTTGATCTTCCTCCTTCTCTTGATCTCTCACACTCTCCACGCCTCTTTTCTCTCTTTGGGTCGAAGCTTAGGGCAGATATGAGAGAAGAAATGAGTTTGGGCGTTTAATGAAGTCTAAATCTCGCTATTTACTCTCTTTCAGACCGACTCTCGCTACGGCGAAAACTAACCTTCGCTATAGCGAGCTCGTGTAATCTGGCTTCACTATGGCGAGGTGTAACCTTTGCTACGGTGAGCTCGTGCCAGTTCCCTTCGCTATGGCGAGATTTACCACTCGCTATGGCGAAATTGCGTCAGTTCCAGACTTCACTCTCACTATAGCGCACGCTACGGCGAGCAACTCCCTAGTTTTTGTATGGGCTGCTGCCAGCACTCGCTATAGCTAGAATCGCCTTCGCTATTGCGAACTAGCTCTCTCGCTGTAGCGAGACCGTTTCTCGCTATTGCGAGAGGACTTGGCAGAAATTCTGGATTCCGAAAATTTCCAGATTTCATGTCCTTTCTTTTCCCTTTTCTTTTCTTTTTTCCGGTTGTTACAGAGGCCATCATTCGAAAGTCTTTGGGGAAAAGAAGGAAGGATTTAGAACTTCATTTACCATGGGAAAAGCTTAGGTTTAAGGAAGATTCACTGGTTAAATAAGTTTTTCTCTTTTTCCCTTGCTTTTCCTTGTATTTCTTTACCCATTTAGTTTATGCTCTGTTCTTAATATTACTATTTCTTGTAGTTATGAGCTAAATTTATTGATTTGATATTGTGATAAACTCTACCTTATATTATGTTGTAATTACTCTATTTATTTGCAATTAATGGTATAATTTAATTACTCAATCCTTGTACTTCATGCTTCTAAGTGTGTTGAAACCATTAGATGACTTGGGCAGCCTAAATGAACTTAGAAAAGGGATTTTAGGACTTAACCATGGATTAGGTAGTGTGGGTTCATAAAATTTGCAATATTGAGTAGATTGATTTGTTTGTAGGATAGGAATATACCTACTAGCATCCTATAGCCATATTTGGACTTATTCTTGATTAAGTCTCTAATCAATTGTATGAGGAATTATGGATTAGTTAAGGGAATGCCTATAGGTAATTCAGAAGATGCTTGTAGGAAAATTAGAGTCTTTTGTTATTAATGACAATAAGAGTAAGATAAAGAGAGGTAATTAGTTCATACGAAATGCTAAAGGGAATCATAATCCCAAAAACCTTTTACTTTTAAATTTTATCTAGAATGGTATCTCTTATTTATTTATTTATTTATTTTTATGTATTTAGTTTAGTGTAATTCCCCATCACCTTTACTATTAGCTTGATCTGGATTAAGGTGCACAATTTTAGTACTTAACAATGATTCTAGTGATAAATTCTCATGTGAACAATACTCTATTCATCACTTTATTACTATTATGACACATATACTTGTGTATTCGCTTTCAAAAAGAGAGCAACAATGGACGACAACCAACCAAAATAGATTATTGATTAAGATTGTTTGGAAACATTGGGGAGTTCTCTGTGTAAAGGAAATATATGAAACACTACCTAAGCAAGCCAAACTGTTAGGCTCCTAGTATAGTGGCTTGATGCCCTATCTTTCAATATAAAATAAAAACATCAAATATGCAAATAATACAAACAAACCCCATCTTTCAGATGAAGATGTGTAGAAAATCAAACAAGTTTCACATGAAGACGGCACCCATATATCAAATTTGGACTTAGAATTGAAGATGAAGACACTGCAATAGTTGTGCGAGGTCCAACTTCCTTTAGAGTTCAAATGACAGTGAGGGTGATGAAGACCAACACTGTGGTTTCTCAATGCCCTTGAAGACAGTTTGGTAATAACAAAAACTTGGACACGTGATGGAAGATGATAGATGACTGAAATGGGTTTTAAGATTAAAGGGATTGGGTGGTGTTAGCTCAGGGGAAAGACCTGTGGCTATAATGGAATTTTAAGTTTTAAAAAATTTTCATTTTAGGTTTAAAAATTTTTTTAATTTTTTTAAAATTTACCTTCTCACATAATAATATTGTGAATAATAAACAAAATTGTAATTTTTTTTATTTCTCATGGTATTATTATGTAAGAAATGAAAATTTTTTGCAATTATTTTTTCATAGAAAAATATTGTAAGAATATATAATTTTCAAAATTCTCATATTTTTTTCATAAGAAAAACTATGTAAATTCAAAAAATAAGTATTCATTTTTTACTTACAATAATTTACCATGAAAATATGAAAATTTTCAATATTTTTTTTCTCACAGTATTTTACTGTGTGAATTCTTATGGTAAAATACCATGACATTGGCTAAATAATTTCTCTCTTTATTTCTCATAGCATTTTTTTTGTAAGAACTAAAAAAACTATTTTTTCTCACAAAATAATTCCACGAGAAATGTTGACATCTTCTTTTCGCCATGCTGTGGCACTTTTAGCTTAGTATTTCTCCTAGAATTCTCTTGTAAATTATCATAGATAGAAAATCATGAGAATTTATCATGAGAATAGACAATGAATTGTAAACTATGTCAAATTCTATGAGAAGTTCCATGTGAATTTCTCGTTACATTAATTTTGTGAGAATTTTCTGTAAGAAAATCCTTAATTTCTTGTAGTGGTAGGATTGTGATAATATGTCGTCTCATAGCTATTAGTGTCATATTTGGCAAAGATGGCATGCTTGAACTTGACATAATTACACATTGAGAAGCTTAAGGGTCAATAGTTTTTTGGCAGCCATTCTTCTTTGAAATTGATTTTGGAATATCTATGTCACTTAAACTTTTTTCAAACTGCAGGTGTATACGCTACTTGTAGTTGTGACTAGGTAATGATAGCATCACTGAAAGCTTTTTCTCTCACCCCATCGAGCATGCCAAAATTGTTGCTTGAGAATTGGAATTGATTAGTAGAACCAATCAACTAACTCACACATTTGATTCTTATATTCATGCAATACATTATGTTAGGGATTTTGTTCCTTAGCTTTAAATCCTTAGGCTACTAAAGGAGACAACTAGTTTAAAGAGTGATTAACTCTTATGGTTAGAAAGAGAAAGAAAGGAAAGTAAAGGCATAAATGCAATAAAGAAAGCTATAAATAAAGTAATACATTTTGGAAATCAAAGGAATGTAAAGGATAAAATGTAAAGACTTTTGTTTGATTGATTGGATGTGTGTTGTTTTAATGAGAATGTACAATGAGTATCTATAAGCCTAAAACTAGCTGTTAACCCCACAAAAAACTATTTTCCATTTTCCTAAATTTTTGAACATGTAAACAATAATGTAGGATCATGACTAACAATTTGAGTATAGGTTTACACCACGTGAACATTTTTTAGGATTGAAGTGATATTTTTATTTACCGATTAACTACTTTGTTAGCTAACCATATCACCTCTATTCCTAAAATTTAAGAGGGTCAGTCTTCAAGCATATTCTACATTTCTCTTGACTTGATCAAATTATGAATTCCCCTTACTTCTAGCTAATTTGGTTAACTACCTTTAGAGTATTCTTTAGGCTCAATTCTTAATTTGTCAAAAAGTGGTTAAATGGCTAAAAATTGTGTAGAATTAACTAAATATTCTCCTCCATTTTAGGTGCATGTTATTGAGCTATTTTTCTTAAATATTTCAAGAAATCCAATTAAATTCATGACTTCAATCATCATAGCCCATTTTGGCATCCAAAGCCTAACTCACTTAGCAAACATCCTCTAATGGTTTAACCTAAATCATAGGCCCATGAATTGATCCAGCCCATTATTTTTTGGTGCTAGTAGGTTTGTAATTATAATATTGTTATTATGTAGATGGTCATATGCCATTTATTTGTATGCATTTTATAAAAATATAAATTAAATGATATTAATTTTCTTTAAGGTTTGGTTAAATTACACATCATACTCTTATTATTTTAAAACTTATTCAATTCCTCCTAAAATTTGATATATACTACAAAAATTTTAAATCTAATTTATTTTCTTTTAACGAAATTAACTTTCCATATAAGAAGTGTATCTTTGAAAACTAAAATTACTTAATTGTTTTTACTATCATATTAAGAATAAAATTATAGTTTTATGTTGAAACTTAATATCAATTTAATTATTATTTAGTTAATAATCATATTACAATCTTATGCTGAACAAAAAAAATTTATTGGCAGAGAATAAATTAGATGGGAAATTTTTGTAATATATATCAAAAGTCAATTAAACTTGGGTGTAATTTTTGAAATAAGAGGATTATTAAGTATGATTTAACTAAATCTTAAAGAAAATATATGTAATATATATATATATATATATATTACTTTATCATCTCTTGTCATCCTCCCATATAACCCCACAAACACGAAGAGAATTAAGAATGAAGAATAAAGTGAGTGATGGTGACACAGACAAAAGAGATAAACAATTAAGCCATTGAGTCCTTGAAGTCATAAGGCTGTCCGCTGGAACTTAGAGGAGTGTCCAACTTTACAAGAATATTGTGTTATTGACTTAATAAGTTGTTCAACGCCTACTTAGTATTCATGTAAGTTTAAATTTTAGTTTTATTAATTTCGAAGAGTTCAATTGTAAAATTTTTAATCTCGACACGAATTGTCTGTATTTGATCAGATTATGAGAGATTAATTTTTCAAGTGTGCAAAGTTTAATTTGAACACTATTTAATCCCAATAAAAAAGATGAAGATTTAATAAGATATTATATTTTTAAAATTTTGAAACAAGAGGACCATCAAGTATAATTTAATCAAATCTTAAGGAAAATAAATGTAATTTCGTCACTTTGTCATCTCTTGTCATCCTTCCATATAACCCCACTAACACGAAAAGAAATACGAGTGAAGAATAAAGTGAGTGATGGTGACACAGACAAAAGACATAAACAATTAGGCCATTGAATCCGTAAGTCATAAGACTGTCTGCTGAAACATAGAGGAGTGTCCAACTTTACAAGAATATTGTGTTATTAAACTTAGTAAATTGTTCAACGCCTACTTAGCATTCTTGTAAGTTTAAATTTTAGTTTTATTAATTTTGAAGAGTTAAATTCTAGATTTTTTATTCTTGACACAGATTGTCAGTATTTGATCAGATTAGGAGAGATTAATTTCTGAAGTGTGCAAAATTTAATTTGAACACTATTTAATCCCAACAAAATGAACATTTAATAAGGTATTATGTTTTGAAATAAAAAACTTATAAATTTCAGTCCTTAATTATTTTTATAAATATAGAACAGACAAATTATGTTTGTAAGTAATATTCTCTACAATAATATTAATTTGAATGGTATATAACTATTTATGTGTTTGTATTTTTTTAAAACAGAAAAATTCAATTAATCTTTCGCCACAAGTAATTAATATTAGTCAAATATAGAAAAACAATTACGTAATGTATAAAGATTGCTGTGTAATTAAATTAAATGCATGTCACAAATGCTCCTTTGTTTCACGCCACTCGTGATGATCAAGCAATTCATGTCCCCAGAGATGTGATTGAAAATTTTCTATGTCAATTACGTAATGGAAATTTATTGTTGTTATATCTTTCTTACTCGAAATTTCAATGACAATTAAATGAAGTCGTAGAAAGAGTAATTTCTATTGCAATTGTCACTGACCTAATTTTTATCCTAACCATGAGTGACGACAAAAGTTGTCTTCGAAAACTTTTTTAAGACAACAATTACATCACTGAACGTATTCAACCACAACAATACTTATGTAGAAATTGAAAATTTTCCACCAATTTATTTATTTAACGTGTCAAAATTTTCAATTTATAGTGTCAAGATTTAATGGTAACAAAAAATTTAATCTAAACAAAACTTGAGAATATCTAACCGTAATACCATAAAAAAGTTAATAATAGTGAAAATTTTATGTTTTGTGATGATGTAACACCCCAAAATTAATTAAGATGTTAATTATAGATTTGGGTTAATTAAGAATAATTAATATGGAATAATTAGACAAGTTAAGTGAATGAAAATTTTAGAGAGATAAATTATTAATATGAGTTTGAAATTTAATTGAGTTAGAAACTCCATTTAGGTCCAAATTAAATAAAATGGGCCATGATTAGGGACTACTGGGGACCTAAGGATTTTAGGTGCAAACTCAACCTTTTATTGTGAGACTTGGCCCAAGAAAGAGTACCTAGTGATGGCCCAATTCAATTTAATGAATTAGAGACCCAAGATTCAATGTACATAAGCTCTTATAAATGGCCCAATAACCCTTGTGCAGACCCAAATCAATTGAATTCTTTAAACTTGGTCTAACCCAATTAAATTTTTACAGCCCAACACATGAAAACTGGCCCAACAAGGCTTAAATCTAAAACCCACTTGGTATTGGATCTTTAGGTCAGCCCATGACCCACATTAGACCAAACTTAAATCCAACTAAAACCCTAAACACATCAGCCCTTCTACACTTTATTGAAATACAAACACAAGAGAATTTTCGCACCTTGAGAAGGAGGCTAGGGTTTTAGGCAAGAAATTTACTATTTCTCACTTCTAAACTCAAAATTAGCCAAGGTACTTGTTATATAACTTAATCCCCTTTCCTTTCTCTTCATTTTGGCCTAATTAGTTTTTCATTTGGAGCATTTTCACCATACTCAAAATCTGAAATGTGATTGTTTGGGATTTTCTTGGTGAAATTTCGTAGGTTGGGGCTGAGGGTGTTAGTAGGTAAGTATAAACTCTTCATTTTGATACATTTCCTACTAGTTTAAGACCCCCATAGTAAACTTATAGTATAGGTCTTAATTTTGTACGAATTTTCCTATGGTTTGGAGTGATATTTTGATGTTTCTGGTCTAGGGAAGGCAAAACCTGAAATTAGAGGCTCTTGATGATTGGGTAAGTGTTTCTGAGTAGTTCTATATAGCTTACCTCATTGAGTAATGGATTTACTAATATAAATTGTAATTAGGGATAGTAATGGCTTGATTTTGTGTCCATAGGTTGAAGTACCATTCAATTGGCTCTTAGAGGATTAGTTACAAGTGAGGTAACTTGGGTTCATGCTAATTTTATGCATATGTCTGTTTTAATTTTGTATTTGTTGCATGATTATGATTTTGATACTAAATGAATTAGTTGGCTATCTATTATATGTGATCGGACCTTGTGAATCCATGGCGGAATTGTGGTGCAACTGCTACCTGTGCATATGCTTCGATCGAGCACCAGGTTGTGATCAGACCCCAGATGCACTGAGCCCTGGTTGTGCTCATTGGAGAGTAGGCTTCGTGGACGGGTCTCTCCTGGTGTTATTGGCCTTTAACATGTGGAATTGTGATTGTTAGTATAGGATAGTAATCATAGATAGCCTAATTATTTCATTTATTGATATGGTTGATATATTTTCTGATACTTACATGAAATCATGTATATATGTTAATTAAACTAGAATATATAAATGGAATCTGCCTTGGTCACTGAGATTTACAGCTCACCCCATTTCATGGGCTAACTATTTCAAGTGAAGGTTTTTCGGGTAAGGATAAGGGGAAGCAAGTAGATGAAAATCCATAAGCTCCAACCATGTGTAGGAGAGGCTATACTTAGGCTGATCTGAGTAAGATAGATGTTAAATTTTGTACCCCTTTTGTATAGCATCATCGTGTAATCATGTTGCCAAGTTTAGGAGTCTGTATTTTGATAATATAACATATATCTATTGAGGAGTAGGCCTTATTTTAGTTTGATATTGGATGTATAAATTTATGATATCTGTTATGAACTTTGTTGAACTTATGATATGATTTTACCATTTGGGCACTATAATTATGTGACACATTAGATGTAGGCTTAAGCTAGTGATGCAAGAAATCTCTCATGGAATATATATATATATATATATTTGAATAATAATTGTTGGTAGCTTATGAAATTCTTCCTATCATTAATCTATGAATTTGCTGATATATGGTAATTAGACAAGTAGGAATTAATACTTAAGTTTTGAATTAGTAATGATAGAATAGCTGGGTAAATAAGGTAGATAAATACCATTAGAGTCATATAAAATGAGGAGGAGTGGTCCTAGGGTGTTCCTAAGAGGAGAATTGGAATGCATGGGATGAAATTTGGGTGATGTAGTTACAGGAGGGAGTCACGCTGTGGCCTGGAGAGTAACAGTGGCAAGGAATGCCGCAGCTTGAGAAATCTTGCCGTGACTCAAAGCAGAAATGTTGCCCAGGGAGGGTGACAGAGAGAAAACTCGCAGCAACATAACATGTCTCGTTGCGGCTCAAGTTGAGGAAACTAAATAAGGAGTGTCTAGTAGCTAGCCTCGCCGTGGTGCAAGCGTATTCTATCAAGGCAAGACTCGTGGGACTTCAAACAGTAGCTCCAGGAGGCATTTCCGCCGCGGCACCACGTAGATTCGCCGTAGCGATAGTGATGATAAAATAGTGAACTTGAGGGTAATTAGTCACGGTGCAAAGATAGTTAGCAGTGGCTAATGGTCCCAAATTCTCATTCTAACCTAGAAATCTTATTGTTTCATATGGTAATCTCAAGGGATGACTTAGAAACATTGATAGAAGATTCTTGTGAGTTGGAATTAATGGATAATAGAATCAAAGGCTTATAAATGAGTATTTATTTCCCTTGTATACATGAATGCTTGTAATTATTTGGTTAATGACTTTAATAACATTAAGGTTCAAACTTCCTTGCATTTTTCAAATATAATTAGTCGTAATGTCTTGTAACCCTGATTTATGGTTATTAATCACGTATTTTATCTTAATTACAATGATTGGAAGTTAAGGTCGTCACTGATGACGTTTAGAAATCAGCGTGAAAAAAAAACTCAAGAACTATTATTCAATAATAACTGCAAATTTTCATAAAAAATTTATTTTCAACAAGGATATTAGTTGTTGCCATAGAAAATTGCCAATCTCCTATTTCTCATAGCGTGTACACCTATAAGTGAATATGTAGCTTTACAAGATATCTGCTCAAACGAATCCATGTATATTCATGCTGCTCATGCATTTTAAAGTTAGAAGAGTTTTAATTTTAATGGCATCTAAAGGTTCTTTTTTTTTTTTTTTCTATCAATTAAGATGGAATCTGAAGCTCTTTTGACATATTAGCATATGATGTTGCAACTAGTAGTCTATTAAACCATAAGGATTGATGCATGCATGTCAATAGCGAAGACGGAATTGAATTGATAAATACCTTTTGCAAGCGTTTGAGAAAGACACCAACAATTCTACGTCTATTGTTCAAATCATTCAAAAACTTTTTTTAAAATTTGTCATTAAAAAAACTTTCCTTAAATTATTCAAATTACACCAACAATTCTATGTCTACCGTTCAAATCATTCAAAAGACTTTTTTTAAATTTTGTCACTCAAAAAACTTTCCTTAAATTATTCAAATTATGGTTAATATTATTTGCAATCTTTCCATATAAGTTCTTTGACTTAATTAATATTATTTTTAAAAATTTTTGGTAAAAGTTTTAACTTAATAAATGAGTCATTTTGAAAAATTTCCTTAACACATTTCTTTCAAAAAATTTCCTTGTAAATCAAACCACAAGATAGGGGTATTCATGGGGTCTAGAGGCCTGGTGGGCCCCACCCTACCTTGTCAAATTGGGCTGACTTGGGTCAGGTGCAAAAAAATTTAAAAAGAAATTTAAGGTTGGACTGAGCTACAAAATCGGGCTGAGTCAAGTAGCAGGCCAACCCTAAGGGTCATTTTGGCCCGAAAAAATAAAAATAAACTTTTCAAAAAATATTTTTTATAAAAATTTATATCAAAATTTTAATTTTTTTAAGGATAAAATATAATTTTGTAAAAACTTATATAAAAATCTTCTTTTTTAAGGGTTATTTTATAATTTTAATAATAAACCTGGGCTTGTCCTAAGGGATATATTGATTTGGTCACATCCAAAAAAGATAAAAAAAATTAAAACAATATTTTTTATAAAGATTTGTATTAAAGTTTTAATTTTTTTTATAAGGATTTATATAGAAATCTTCTTTTTTAAGGTCATTTTATAATTTTAATAATAAATTAAAAAAATATGGGGTTGCTTCATATTAGCTCAGCCCTAGCTGGTATTAAATCAGGTCAAGCCACCCTAGGCCAGATTTAGACAATGGGATTCAATTTTAAAGTTCGTTTAAAATCGGATAGAGTATCGAACTAGGCTAAAACCCTACCTGGTTTGACCCATGAACACCCCTATCACATAATAATCTTATTTCAAATAATTAAAACTTTATTCAGCCCATGCAACAAGATTTATTCTAATAGGATATCTTTGGCCTAAAAATAATATTTTAATAAATTACAATTTTGGTCCAATTAAACTAATCTCGAAAAACCATATTATTTAAATTGTTTTACATAATTAAAACAAAAAACACTTTGATCTAACAAATCCAAACCTGCTGAGATTAAAGCACTGAAGGTATCAACCCTCCCTAAAAAAGCACTGAGGGTAGGAATTAAAATAATCAAGATCAAGTAATAGTGTAAAATTATATCACTACTATAGCTACATTCGTCTTTTTTGCCCTACTTATAGTGGCTAGGACTTTTTCATACATTTATTTGTTATGTAATATTAACAAGATTCAAATTAACTTAAATTACAAGGTTGAATACTTTTAGTCAAACTGCAAAACAATATCAATATTCATATATATGCTATGCATAAAGCTATCCCCCCTTTTTTGTTCCCTAAGTATAAGCCCTTAAAAACTTAATAAATGTACATATAGAGCCTCGTTGAAAAACAAAGTTGCTTTATAACTCCCACATTATATTAGAAAAATGCATTTGCAAGTTGATTTTGGAAATAAACTCCCTTTTAGCCATCCAACTTGTGTCTAACTTGCTGGTTCACTTGCACCCTTGTGTATTCATTCTCTTTATTTTTTGTTTTTATTTTTTTCCATAGACTTATGCATTCACTCTTAAACACATAAACTCCTTTTGATGGAGGGACTAGGTCAGGAATGTGGTGCATGTGTGTTACCTCAAATCATTTATGTTATTTTGCATATTTTTGCTAAGAAATAGGTGCTTAATTCTCTAATTTTACCATAAACATGGCTAATTATAGGAAAAATGTGTATAGATAGGATATATAGTTCTATACACAAGTTTTTATACCATAGGTGACACGTTTTATCTTAGTTTATGTTAAATTATGAATTGCTCACACTTTGATTCTTTGTATAGGTTATAAACACAAGAAAAATTGAGCCAGAATCACCTTGGAGTGAGATCCCTAGAGTTTGGAAACCTTAAAGTGGA
Organism: Erythrophleum fordii; assembly: GCA_032878935.1. NCBI lineage: Eukaryota > Viridiplantae > Streptophyta > Magnoliopsida > Fabales > Fabaceae > Erythrophleum > Erythrophleum fordii. Next base: position 13,422,676 of record JAVQMF010000047.1, on the reverse strand, counting down.
AGTTTTGGAGATGAGATTAAAGGAAGTGCATTGTGACACAAATGAGTTGAGTTGTAGCACAAATCAAAAGGGTAATGCTCTTTGGCAAGAGCATAATTGCACTGTGACCTAAAAATTTCAAGTTGTAGTACAATTTGAAAGATAGGAGAAAAATAATTTCCTCTAAAAAGTAACTGTGCCATTACCTAAAAATTTCAAGTCATAGTGCAATTCACACTTGTCAAAATGAAGTTATTTTTTATGCTGATTTTGGCTAGGTTTTGCTTCATATACCATACTCATTTGCTGCTAATTATAATTCTAAGTTTGTTAAATGCTAGAGGAGATTGAGAAGAGGCATTTTGGGGGGAAGTAATTGCTTGGAGGTTTGAAAAGAAGCCAAGGTCATCATGGGTTTTCTTTGTGAACACTATATTTTGTCCAGGCATGCTCCAAAAATAATGATAAATTAAACTAACAAAAAAATATACTAAAGTTGGAGAAAAAAGTATTTACAAGTTAGCTAAAAGTAGGAAAAGAAAGACAAGAGACGTGGATCAAGTAAAATGCATTAAGGATGAAGATGGGAAAGTGTTGGTCACGAAAAGAGATATCAGAGAACGATGGAAGGGTTATTTTCATAGGCTTTTTAATGAAGGGCACGAGATTTTATTGCAATCAGATAGGCTAGACACTAAAGAAGAGGATCGAAATTATACATTTTATCATAGGATTTGTGAGGTAGAGGTAAAAGAAGCATTAAAGCGAATGGAGAATGGCAGAGCAGTTGGACTGGATAATATACCCATTGAAGTATGGAAGGGTTTGGGAATGAAAGGTATAAGTTGGCTCACAAAGTTATTTAATGAAATTATGAGATCTAAGAGGATGCCAGATGAGTGGAGGAAAAGTACTTTAATCCCTATTTATAAGAGTAAAGGGGACATTCAAAATTTTGCAAATTATAGAGGAATTAAACTCATGAGCCACACTATGAAATTATGGGAAATAGTAATTGAGCGAAAGTTAAGGAAAGAAAGTCGAGTTACAAAGAATCAATTTGGTTTTATGCCAGGAAGGTCAACTATGGAAGCAATATACTTGTTGCAAAGATTAATGGAAAGGTATAGGGAGAATCAAAGAGATTTACACATGGTGTATATTGATTTAGAAAAAGCATATGATAGAGTGCCAAGAGAAGTTTTATGGAAGACTTTGGAGAAAAAGGAGTTCGTATAACTTATATTCGAGCAATCTAAGACATGTATGATAAGGTTACAACTAGCGTAATAATAAAAGGTGGACTTACAGAAGATTTTCTGATAACAATTGGTCTATATCAAGGGTCAACTCTGAGCCCTTATCTTTTTACTTTAGTCTTATATGTGCTTACTGAACATATCCAAGAGCCGGTGCCATAGTGCATGCTTTTTGCAGATGATATTGTCCTAGTTGGAGAATCGAGAGAGGAAATGAATGAGAAGTTGGAGAGGTGGAGACTAACTTTGGAAGCTCATGAATTTTGTTTAAGTAGAAGTAAAACGGAGTATATGGAGTGTAAGTTTAGTAAGAGGCACACCACTTCTAGTGTAGAAGTAAAAATTGGAGAACATATCCTACCACAAGTCACACGATTTAAGTATCTTGGATCCATCATACATCATAATGGGGAAATAGAAGAACATATAAAGCATAGGATTCAAGCGGGGTGGATGAAATGGAGGAGTGCTTCGGGTGTTATTTGTGATAGAAGAGTATCACTCAAACTTAAAGGTAAATTCTACTACACAATTATAAGACCTGCAATGTTGTATAAAACTGAGTGTTGGGCAATAAAAAGTCAATAAGAAAATAAATTTAATGTTGTAGAGATGAGAATGTTGCGATGGATGAATGGACACACTAGACGAGATAGGATTAGAAATGAATGCATTAAAGAGAAGGTGAAAGTCGCACCTATTGTAGAAAAGATTGTAGAATCGAGACTTAGGTGGTTTGGTCATGTGGGGAGGAGACCTATAGAAGCCCCAGTTAGGAGAGTAGATGAGATGGAGAATAGTCCAATAATTAGAGGTAGAGGAAGACCAAGAAAAACTATAGGAGAAATTATTAAGAGAGATTTAGATTTAAATAGTTTGTCTAAAAATATGATTTATGATAAGGGTTTATGGTGTCGATTGATCCATGTAGCCGACCCCACTTAGTGGAAAAAAGCTTTGTTGTTGTTGTTGTAAACTAACAAAAAAATAGAGAAAAAAAAAGACAAAAATTAAATAGGTCCTTTTAACCCAATAAGTTCAAAGAAAAAAATTAAAGGGAAAAGAACTCAAAAATAAAATTAAAAATAAAAATAAATAACATATAAGGAAAAAGCCCATTAATATAAAATTAGTACAAAAAGAAAAATCAAAGAGGGATGAACAAAAATCCAAAAAAAAAATGAAATTAAAAAAAATAAAAAGGGACTAGAAAAAGGAAAAAATGAATAAAAAAGTGAAAACCCATAAAGAAAGAGAGAGAAAAAGCTAAAAGCAAATTAATTAAAAAAATAATTAAAAGAATAGTAATTAAAAAACAAAAAAAAAAAGAAATGAAAGGGAAAAAAATAAAAAAAAAGGGGCTAGAAAAATAAAAAATAAAAAATAAAGTAAGATAATAAAAAACAATCAAAAATTATATTTTTCTAAAAAATTAGAAAATCAAAGAAAACATGAACAAATCCAAAGTTACATTTTCCAAAAAAAAAGATCAAAGAATCAAAAATTACATTTTTCAAAAAAATATAAAAGAATCAAAATCTATAAAGAAAAAAAGGTTTTATATTTTGAAAATCACAAAAAAAAAAGGAGAGAAAAGACGAAAAATTTCTATAAAAAAAGAGAAGAGAGAAAAATAAAAAATATAAATAATAAAATGTCAAACCAAAAAATAATAAAAAAACAAAAAGAGCAAAAAGCAGAAAATAAAATAGTAAGATGCACATGCTCAGCCCAAAAATGAAAAAATCGTGGGCAAAGAAAGATATGGGCCCAAACTCCAAAGCCCACTCATTCAACAAAGAAAAAAACAAGAAAGACAATAAGGTAGCCTTAAGTAGCAAAGCCCACCATGTTGCAATACTGAAAAAAAAAGGGCAAGGGAACCCTAAATAGTGCTGGTCCCCCTTTCTGCTCTGGCCTTCTCTCGCTCAAATCAAGGCATACAACCATTGTTCGTACGGCTCTCAAAAGCGCAAAAAAGGAAGAAGCAGCGCGCGCAGACTGAGAGGGACCATGTTCACACTCACACACGCAGAAGATTGGAGGCACAATTCTGAAAAGCAAATCGCACATAAGGGAAGGGAGACGCGAGGGGATGCACAACAACAATCGGGTACAACCTTGGAGCGAAGACACACGCAAGAGGGTGAAATCCACCCTCGGGCTAGCTATAAAGGAAAAAGTGAGGTAGAGAGCATGAAAGGGGGAAAAAGAGAGAGGAGGAACGAGAGAGAGTGGGGTGAGTCTGGGGGAGAGGCACGAAGAAATAAAAAAGCACAAAAAGGAGAATAGTGGAGGAGGCAAGGTTTGAAAGAGGATCTTTCGGTTAAAAAGGGAGGGAAGCTGAGAAGAAAGGGGAGGTGCTTGGTGAGGTTTTCGAATTAGGGAGAATAGAGAGGCTAAGGGCACTAGGGAACGAAGAAGGAGCAAAAAAATGAGGGACTTTTGAAGGAGAGAGAATAAAGAAGAGGAAGAAATAGACAGAGAGTAAGGGGTTTGAAGGAAATTCGAGAATAGGAGACCAAGAGAAGGAGAACAGAGATTGAGGGGGATTCAGTGTGAGTGGAAGAGAATAAGGGAGCGGCGGAGATGAAGTGAGAGAGCAGACAAAAAAAAAAAACACAGAACAAAATGCAGAAGGGAACGAGGAAGCCAGACGGGACAGAGAAGAGGGAGACCAAGAATGGGCAAAGGATTCCGGAAGAAGAGGAGCCTTTAAGTGGGTTTCGAATTAGAAGGAAAGGGTGAGAGGCTAAGAAGAAGCTAAAGGTTTTCGGGTTAGAGAGCCCTAAAAGGGATCTGCAAATAGAGGAAATCCGATAGGTATTGTTTCTTATTCCTCATCTTTTCTAATTATAAAAACATAAAGCTATGGATTGGGCAAGATTTTTGTGTTGAAATTTTGGGTCTGATGTCTCTAGTTGATATGAATCTTGAGTGCCTCTTTTAGTTTCTGGTTTAGAGATTGAATATATTATAATCCTAAATGTTAGTATTTGACTTCAAAAATTTGTCTGAATTCTTTGCCACTGTGGTTCTCGAACCTTGTCATGTGAGTGTAACCATGAGTATTGAATGATGATTTTGCTCAGATGCTGAACAATGTTTTGTGGGGTTTCTTTAGTGGTTTAGATGTGGGACAATAGTGATCTTTGAGTTCTTGGATTACTACTTTTGTTTTATGCTCTAGGTAAGTAAATGAGTCATTGAAGAGTGATCTCGATCGCTACTAATCTGAATGGTTTCATGAATTCTCCTTTCCCTTCCTTTTTGGGTGCTAATTTAGACCATGTTCTATGACATACATTCTACTTCTTTATAAAGCTTTGGGAAATTTTAACAAATGCATTCTAGCCATGATTTCATTGCTATGAAATTATGATGTTGAAAGTTCTGGATGGGGTCATGTTTTTGTGGCTGTGATGCAAAGGGAATGTTAAAACTTTCAGGCCTTGTTTGGTTCGGGGGAGGGGAGGGGAGGGGAGGGATTTTAATGGAAGGGAGGGGAGGGAAGGGGAGGGATTTTAATGAGGGGGAAGGGAGGGGAGGGGAGATATATTGTTTGGTTCAAAGGAGGGGAGGGGAGGGAAAATAATAATATATAGACCATTTTACTCCTTATATATTTTAAAAGTAATGATAATACAATTAATTATTTTTTTATTTTTAAAAATTTAATATGTTCATCACCAAATTAAACAAATGTAAAAAATTATTTATAATTATAATTATTTAAAAAAATTAGTAAATAAATAAAACTAATTAAATAATTATTTTAACAAATATATAATTTAATATATTTTATTTCATGAAATTATAATGTATTTGAGTTAGAAATATTGACATGTTTATTTTTTCTTCAATATGACAATATACCTATATTAATTGGTAAGTTAAAATTTTTCTTTAATTATACTTATAAAAATTTTATAAAATATAAAATTAATAATCAAAAGGAGGGCATTTTGGTCTTTTTCCCAACTTTCCCTCCCAATCCCCCCAAATTGGAGGGAGAGGAGAGGAGGGGAGGGGAGGGAAAGTTTAATAAAACTTTCCCTCCCCTCCCCTCCAAAAACACTTGCCAAACAAGGGGACCCCTCCCCTCAAACCAAACAAGGGGTCAGTGTATTCTAAGTTTAAGTTGCATTAATGTTCAATCTTTCCTTATTGTAATTTGAGGCAGAACAGATTACATTGAAAGGATTTTGTGAGATGATTAGCTTCTCAATATTGAATGTTGGGCTTGAAAAGAACATATTGAGTAACCACAGACTCATTGGTTTATGCAGAACAGCTAAGCATGGACTGTGTTAAGCAATTTAGTAGCCCAAGTATTTTAGACTTACTATACAAATAATTCCATTCAGTCTAGTTGCCTTGATGTATACTTTTGATATGAGAATTTTATGGTTGAGTGCTAATGTAACATTGGATTTATAATCGCATTTGGTTTCCTTTCGAAGCCTGTACCTTGATCCTTTGATTTGCTTGCTTAGTGCCTATATGGTGTTAAGATAGATATATTGGGTAGTCATAGTTGGTGTCATGAAATTAATTTGCTTGACTAGAAACTAATGCATTTCTTTTTCTTGGCTTATTCACATGGCGGGGAGCACCTTGAAATCATGCTAGAGTTGCAACTGGGGACTTGCTCAAAGGAAGATAGCACCTCGACAGTATCAGTTGAAAAATACTTAATTGCTACTGGTTTGCATTTTATCTGTATTTGTAAATTTGAAGATGAATATGTCATTTGGTTAAACATGAAAGCACATAGGATAGCATATGTTTGTAAGAGTTTTTTTTTCTTTGGTTTTTTTTTCTTTTTTGCTTTTTGCTTGGATATTTTTACTTTATCTTATTTATTTTTTAAATTATCGTGTGAGGTTTTTTACCTCCTCAAGCGTGTAGGGTTAACTGGAATGTGTGATAATAAAGTCTCCTTGGCACTTATTAGTTTTTTTTTATTATTTGCAAATTTTGGGTTCTAATGGCCTGATCCAATTAATTTTGTTTTCAAAAACTTAAGAAAAAGGAAAACATGCAATAAAAAAAATTTAAAATATGATTCAAAACAAAATTCAAAAATTTCATAAAACTAAATGAAGTTCCTTAAAAATATATATAGTTTTCTTTTAGACAAAATAAAGTGTGTTTTTAAAACCAAAAAGGAAACAAAAAAAAAAAAAGAAACCCTTTTTCAGAAATAAATTACTAATTTTAAAGAAAAAAAAACCTTTTTCCTTTCTTTCTTGAAGGATCTTCTCTAAACAATAAAAGAATTAGTATTTTAACAAAAAAATTAAAATTAATCATTCCATTTTTGGAGTATGTCTTTTGAAAAAAGAAAGGATAAAAAGTAAAGAAAAAAGAAGCAAACAAAAAAAAAACAAAAAGGGGGAAAGAGAAAGGAAAAAACAAAAGTCAAATAAAAATAAAGAAAGTCAAAGAATGAAATAAAAATAAAAAATCAAAATAAAAAAAGATATAAGAAACAAAACGATCAAAATAAAAAATAAATAAAAAGTAAAATTGAAAAAAATTCTAGAATCAATAAAAAAATAAAAAAAATGAAAACAAAAACAAAAACAAAAAACAAAAAACACAAAAGCAAAAGCAAAACATCAACAAAATAAAAGAGAAAAGAAGAGGAGAGAGTAAAATTAATTTTATTTTTTTGCAAATAAAAATACATCAACCAATCTCAAATTCATTTTGTTTGTAAAAGTCTAAATGATTTTTACTCTTTTCTTCTTTCAAAAAAATCAAAAATAAAAAATCAATGAAAAGCAAAAACAAAACACCAACTACCTAAATATAGTTTTTAAGTTCAAACTACGTGGACTTTAATCCTTCTCGGAGGGTACGTAGGCCCTAAACTTTCATTTTAGGTCAAATTTGCCTTTTGTAAATAAACATTTTTTTTAATTTTATTCCCTTAAGTTTTTTCTTTTTTCTTTTTTTTTTAAATTTTATTTTCTTAAATTTTTTTTTCTATTTTGCATGTGATTTGTTAGGGAGAATTAAAATAGAATGAAGGCTATATTAATTTTGCATCACTGACTTATGGTAATCATTCTTAGTAATGGGTGTAGTGGGGTGCCTAATACCTTTCCCACTCATAATCAACTCCCAAATTTATTTTCTGGTTCGTAGACTACTTTTTTTTGTTTTTCAAATAAAAAGGCTTTTTCAAAGTTTTACCTTTTCAAAATTAAAATTTTGGTGGCGACTCCTCCTACTTTAATTTTGATTTTAGTTTTCATTTTAACAAAAATTGAATTTTGAAAAAGTTTTCTTTTCAGGCGCCATGCGGTCACATTTTCAAGTATGAAGAGACATTTTGGAGAGAAGGAATTGCTTGGAGGTTTGAAAAGAAGCCAAGGTCTTCATGGGTTTTCTTTATGCCCTTTCTCTATTTCCTTTGTTTTCCTTGATATTTTTTATTGTTGCTCTAATTTAATGTTGGATTTTTGTGTAATGAGTTGATAATCTTCATGATTTAGGATTATAATAAATCCTAGCATGTAGTAGGTTGTAATTACTCTTTTTTCTTACAATTAATGATATGATTTGATAATTCAATCTTTGTTCTTTATACTTCTAAGTGGGTAAAAACTATTAAATGATTTGGATAACCTAAATAGACTTGGGTAAGTGATTTTAAGACTAGTCCATAGATTGGGTAGTGTGGGTTCATGGAATTTGTAATGTTAAGTGAATTGATTCGTTTGTAGGATAGGAATATATCTATCGATCTCACATAGTCGTATAGGACCTATTCTTGATTATGTTTCTTGATTAATTGCATAAGGAATTATAAATTAGTTAGGGAAATGCCTATAGGTAATTTCGAAAATGCTTGTAGGTAATTAGAGTCCTAAGTTAACAAAGATCATCATTAAAAGTAAGGTAGAGTGGTTAATTAGTTCTTATAAAAGACAAGGGAGAATCATGATCCTAATTCTTTGTCTTCAAATTTGGCCTAGAATGCTGTTTCTTTTATTTTTTTATTTTTATATTTTCAGTTTAGTTTGAATTCTAATTTCCTTTATTGTTGGCTTGATTTAGATTAAGGTATATAATTTTATTACTTATCAATTATCCTAATAACAAATCCTCCTAGGAACAATACTCTATTTATCATTGCATTACTTGTGTGATATGCATAATTACGTGTATGCTTTTGTAGTGCAACAATGTGATGAGGGATAAGGTAACAAAGGAGTGGATTTCCTTGGCAACTATGTTCATAGTTTACCTTTTGGCTAAAGCATTTTGTGTTTTGGACTTTGAACTCCCTTTTCACCTAAAGAAAAATAAATAAATAAAAGACAGAGAAGTTAACAACAAGAAAATGTAATTTTTATGTGAGAAATAAAAATATAATTTCCATGTAATAACCATAAATTTTTTTAGATTAGAAATAATTAATTAATGCTAAATAAATTATCTTATGATAGAAACAATAATTAATTAATTTTAATCAAAATTTTAAAGCCTGAGAATTATCTTATAAAGCCACTTAGATACCTATTTGGTACCTAGTGGGATTCCTTTGAATCTTAAAGCCTTTATATAAATTACCCTTATTAGGCTTAAATATTTACGAAGATTTTATCTTACTTCTTGGTCCTAAAAATAATTTATCTAGCACCTTATTCTAAGTCTAGTAGCAGAAAACCCTAAATCCCTTTTTTCTTTCCTCTTTTTTTTTGCTTTTCTCTTTCTCTCCTCTCTATCGATGTAGCTCCATCATTATTGTGGCAACATTTGCATCTTCTTCTTCCTTCATTCAAGCTAACATCCTCTATAAAGCTGCACCATGGTGCTTCGTTTAGCCGTCATCAACCTCCTACTTCATTGCTAGTTTTGTCACTGCCTTGCCATAAAACACCACAAAGAGGGAGCTGTGGGTGGTTATTTTGCCTCTCTCCCATTTATTTTCTTTTCCTTTCAATTAGATGGATTTCTCCTTGCATTTTCTCCTATTTCATCTCCCCTTGACTCCATTAGAGATTTGAAATTTTTAGCTTATCCCCCCTTCAAGATTGGTCATGCCTGAGCTTTTAAAGTGAATGCTTTTCTTTGGCTAAATTGACATCTCTATTCTTCAATTCCTTGTTCCATAAAGTAATTTTTGAGTTCAATTTAAATTATGGTAGTTTAATTTGAAAAATTTAGATGTAGGGTTAATGGTCATGATAGGGAATTAGATTAAAATGGGGGCTTTAGTTATTACGACTTATGTTTAGTCAAATTAATGATATAGAGTGTTAATTAGATACTTAGTTAATTGTTAATTTTATGTTTAATGTGGTTTTAGGTATCAGCAAGGATAACTTGTCCATTATGGTTGTGTCTTTAGTCAGTAAAAGAGAACTTTATTATTAGTCCTTATTGGTGAGTGTATAGATAACAAGGTGGAATCTTTCATTTACACCGTAATTATATTTCCTTGCCTTAAATATCATTTTAATAATTTTTGTTCTACTATGCTATAGGGAAGCAAATCTTAAAGTTTTAAAAATCTTCAATTGCAAAATATATCATAAATAATGGTGAAATTCATGTATGTGTGATATGAGATTAGTGATGTTCTTATATATACAAAAATGTAAGTGGTGGTCACTGTTAAAAATTGACTGTTTTGCTATAATGCCTCAACCACGGTTAAGGAAATCATAGCTATTCCAAGCCTTAACTGTAGTTACCATAGCTGAGTTAGGATTAACATCTTAATTATAGTTGTGTTTCGAAGCATAGTTAAGACTTGTCTTAACCATGATTAAAACTCATGTCCTAACCATGATGATAATCAAACCACTATTAGGATAGTGCGTGTCCTAACTGCGATTAGGACACATCCTTACCTTGGTGTTTTATAAACAATGGTTAGGACAACATGTGATTTTATTGTAGTTTTTAAAAAATTGTAGTTAAAGCATTTTTAAAATGCCCTGACCTACTTTTTCCACATGTTGCACATAGAATCTTCCTCCACCCTTGATCTCACATTCTTCTTACCCTCTCACTATGCCCTTTCTCAAATCTCACATAGCTAGCTACTAACCATCACGAGACTAGACAATGCTGAAGTGAATGCTTTTACCATAGCTAAATTCCACCTTGTCCATTTTTGCCTAATTCACTCCCATTTTCAGACTTGAGTTGGCTCCTATTTTGTAAGTTTTCTCAAATCTCTTTCTCTCATTTTGATTTCAGATTCCATTGTTATTGTTGCTTCCATTTTTTATTTTGTTTTTTCCAATTTGTTGTTTCCTTATAATTTTATTTTATTTTTTGAATTCCTTGATGTTGTTGGATTTTGTTGATTTTTATGTTTGTTCTTTCAATTTTATATTTGAAAGATAATATTGGGTACTTGGAATTGCTAACTCTTGATAATTTCAATTTTATCCTTCTGCCATATTAGAATATAATTATTACTTACATGAAAGGCCAAGAGGTTGAATTATATTGATTGGATTAGTTATTTTATCTTTACTGCAAAAGGGTCTACTTTTCTAGCAACTTGGCTCTCTAGAGTAACATCATGTACAATCCTATTTTTTTAGCTACATCTTATTTATTCTTATTCATAAGATTTTTTTTTTAATTTTTTTGCCAGATATATGTGATTTAGTTCTTTGACCAACAAAGGTGGTAATGCCTATAATTAGTAATAATAAACATATTTTATCGATTTTGCTTATAAAATTAAAGTCTCTTCTTCAAATGTTTCTACTAAGTTAAAAGAGTGGTTTTTCATGAAGTATTATATATGTAATTAAAATCCTAAAGGCATGCAATTTGATGTGCACGAGAAAATATGTCCTTAAAGTCATGAATAGTTAGAGACTACTAGTAATTTTAGATTTTAGCAAAGTTCATGCTTGATAATTCATTAATGACCCATAAAAAAGTAGTTATATTATATGTTGATAACTGTACTATCACAAATTGCTTAGTAATTTTAGTTTTGTAAGTGTTGTAATGAGTTACTTTGTTGTCATAAATAATTGGATTGATCAATTTTGAATTTTTGGTTCTATTGTTTGGGATTTAAGAGTGTTTTTCAAGTTGTTATTTGTGAAAAATTCATAGTTAAATGCCTAAAGTTTATAAAGTTCGACTAGAATAATTAATATGCCTCCCTGGATTTTACCCTCTTTTCTTTTTTATCTTGGTTAGTTGATTGTTGTTAGAGATTATAATAAAATTATTTATGGGCCTTTTATTTAATTGCTTAAAATTTTGTGTTATAATAGTCCTTAACATAGTTATAACCTTTATGCCTAAATGATCAAAAGTTTGATTATTTCTATCTTATTCTCTTAGGGTTTTTTTGGGAGTTTGAAAAAAAGAGTGAGAAGGGTGGTCATAAATGGGATAGGATGGAAAAGGAGAGAGTTCCCACCCCATTGTTTGGAAGTTGAATAAATAGAATAAGGTACACATGAAGGGAAGGGTGGTCATTAATGGAGTAAGGTACATAACTAATTATTTAACTTAATTAATTGATTGATAATTTGTAGTTATGTAAACTTTACACCAATGTTATATAACTTTTATCTCATTTTAGTTTGTTGGCTTTCATAAATGGATAAGTCTTAGATAGCCAAGTCTTAAAATACTCGAGAATATTTAGAAGGACTTAATAGATTTTTAGACTTCGTATTTGTTAGTAGGAGTGTGGTGTAACACCATCTTACTTTAGCCTTACTTTCCTATATATTATACTCCATACATGCTTTATACATGGGTTTCAAGAAGAAAGTGGATTGAAATCATTGCTCATAATAGCATATATAGAGTTTTAACTGTTCAAAATATTCCCCTGTGGACCCCATGGACTCTCCGATATCATCCCCTACTCATAATCTATTAATACAAGTCATGAACATCATAAAATATCTTATGTAATTTGAATTTGGAGGCCACACATTAGAAAAATGGGAGTTCCATTTCGGGTCTAGATTTCAATTTTTTGGGGCAAACTTTGGAAATTCATAATTAAATCTAGAAAAATTGAAATCTGACAAATCATAACTTTTTGGAAAGCCCTGCATGTCAACATTACAATAAAAATACTTGCAGGCCATAAAAACTGTGTTTGGACTGCTTTTGACAATAGGAAATTGACATAGGTCCTGCTATCCTGGAATTCTACTACTATTTACTAATATGGATTTCAAAAATTCTAATTTTACAAAAATTCAAATTGAGTAAACTATACCAATATGGAAAGCTACTCTTTAGATCCAGAAAATGACATTAAGCTAGAGAAAATGGATGAAACAGTGCTCAAGGTCCTGTTGCACTACTGACTATAAATTCCAATTTCAAAAATGCATCTCTCTCCCTAAATACCTCCAAATGAGATGCTTCCAGTGGCTATATCTCACTGTGCATGTCTAGTTTCGCCATGTAAAATTTCAGAACCATTGGGCCTCATTTGTCCTTCAGATGATACAAAAACATTTTAGACTAAGTGAATAGTAATTGATACCTAAATGCAAAATTTGTTAAACTTCGAAAAATCATAATAAATTCTATGGATCTCCAAATATTGCAGTTCTTAGACCAAAGAAAATATCTATATGAGATCTATATGTGTATAAAATCTTGGCCTCAAAATCGTCCATTTGGTCACTTTGTGACATAGGGTGCTAAAATGAACTTTATAAGCACCAAAATGGGTCAAAATGTGTCCAAATGCTTTCCTACCCTAACCATGACTTCTTGAGTACATGGGAAAGCATCAAAACGGACTCTAAACATGCCCTAAAGGGTCCAATAATGCATATCTCACAAATTCACTGCCCCACTTGTCGATATACATAAGAGCACACATATGCATTCTTACCATACAATGTTAAAAACATTCATTCTCATTCATATACCCTTAGTTTCCATACATACATCACATATGTATCTACATATGTCTAAGGGGTTATACATCATTTATATAATTGCATTACGTCACTTGACATCTAAATGGCTATAATACAAGCATTCTACAACTTCTTTGCAAGCCTCTATGTCTTCAAGTGGGGTGGCTCCCAAATTCCTTGCTATTTTGCTCCACTTGGACATGTTAGGTGATGAGGAGGGAGTGAGATTCAAAGAATCTCAATAGCCTTATACACTTTCGATCATACATGATGGGTGCATTATCATGGAAATGGATGCCATGCATGGTCTATAAGTTACATGTGCATAACAAGAACATGATTTCCATTTCATAAAGTCTTAATTACATCAAAAGAGACTCTCAAGACCTTGGTTAGCCTCACTCACTTCTCTTGGGACTTTTGGACTTGCCTTACCTATTTCTCTTGGGATTTTTGACTAAGCCTCACTCCTTTTGAGACTTTTGGCTTATCTCACCCATGTTAAGGGACTTTTAGCTCATCCTCACCTTTGTCAAGGGACTTTTGGCATCACCAAGTCTATTCAAATCTTATGCACACATAAAATCAATTTAATACACATAAGTGGCATCACATATATTCTTACTAGCTAGACATACTTTTCATAGTTCAAACATACACACAAGCATCCCAAGCAAGAAAACATCCATACACATATATAAGAGAAAGGTTAGAGGACTACCTTGTAATGGATCATAATACTTTTCTCTTAGAATTCCTTTCCTCTTCATGGTCACACTCTTGCAAGGAGACGGGACTTGTTTCTCTTAGCCTATAAACACAAATGGAGCATAACTAAGTCATTGAAATAAAACTTAGCTCCTTACCACTCAAGACTAGGCTGCTTGACTCACAATGCCTCTTTGTGCTCTAATATGGACCCTATAAGTCCATCTTCCTTTACAAGCTTCCTAACTTCATTCTAAGGCTTCCTTTAATGTTTCTTACTCATAATTAGCCCCTTCCTAGCCTTAGAGCAATTTAAATTACTCCCTAGGTGTGACTTGTAGTTTAGGCCTAGATAATGCCTCTTTGGATACCCATGGAAGTGGTCTTACTTTTTCCCTTGAAGGAATGGCGCTTTGCAATCTTTTTAGAGGTCTAAGGGACTCATACAAGCTTTTAGATATGTTAGAATAACTCTAGGAAAATTACACTTAAGCATTTGTCTTAAAACCCTAAATTCTTAATCTTCGACTTCATTGCTTCCCATTTGATTCTAATGGACTATTTTTAATTCTTACACTCTCAAGCACTTATTTCTCTTTTACTAAGGTTAGAATTCATCTTCCTCTAAATGACTAGGTCTCCACCCAAATTTTACTAAAGAGAGACATCCAAGAAGAAGCCATTAAGACTCAAGAAGCTTATCTTCTTTGTGAGTTTTTTTCCAAGAATCTTCCACTTGCAACAAGCCTTTCCTTTCAAGACTTCCTTCTTCTACTTGGGCTAACCTCAATAGAACCATATCAACCTCTAGATTCAAAGAAAAGAGAAGAAAAGGTGGAGAAGAGACTTGACATGAGAAGAAGCAAGGAAAGGAGCAAGGTTTCTCACCTTTTCAAAACTTCTTCTTCCTCTCTTGGCTCTCCCTCCTGTGCACCCTTTTCTCTGGCCTCTCTCTCTCTTCTTTCAGCTAGCTAAAAGTCAGTCTAAAGGTGAGGGAGAGTTTTGGATGTTTTAAGAAGTGATTTCCCTTTTTTCTACACTTTTTCAGACTAAATTTCGCTATAACAGGTAACCACCATTGCTATGGCGAGCCCTTATCAGTTCTAGGTGCCCCCGTGCTTGGTATAACTGGCGCTATTACGAGAAACTCTATGGATTTTGTATTAGTCTCTGAACTTGCTATAGCTAACTAGCTTCTCGTTATAGCAAATAGGTACACTCGCTATAGCTAATAACATTCTCGCTATAGCGGACAAGTACACTTGCTATAGTTAATAAGTACGCTTGCTATAGCCAGCAGACTTAGACAAAATTGAGCAACCTTAAGTTCTCATATCTATGAAAACTTGGATGTCACATGTGAGGGGTAAAATAATATGCCTATATCCTAAATTGAGATTTAAGAAATAGTAGACCAAGGAAGATCTGTGTGATCACTTGATTATTAAACCATTTTTAATTGAAGAAGGAAATTTGAACTTGTTTAGGTTCAATGTCTTGTGTCATTTTCTTATATTTATATTTGATAAACTATATCCTTTTTGTGTTTGATGGCTTGTATTGATATCTATCGAATGTCCTAAAAATGTTTGTGTTTTTATTTTTGTTTTTATTTATTTTTGAGAATCTTGATGATATGGAAGTTCTTTAAGAAGAAAAATAGTTCAAGCTTGTATTGTGTTGGCATTATAGGTACTTTGAACCCTAATAATGGAGATCCCTTGTCACGTCCAACTACTAGTGTTGGTGGCTAAAGACTGAGGTTCCAGTCATCAAGCACTTTTTGAAGGATATTCAAGACTTCTTAGTTAATGAACAGGGCAAGGAGGAACAAGGTGGCCAGCTTACACTAGAAGGAAAAAGAAGATATTAGCATGTTGCATTGCATATGAGTAAGACAAAATCCTCTAGGTTAATTGAATTCAGTTAATCTAAGTTTGAATATATTAACTTTACTTTTAAAGATGAGATAAGAGTCATTAGATGCATGACACTAACTTCCTGGGGCCTTTGGATACTTCTTGAAGGCCATAAAGTCATTGTGGATTGGAACGAGCATCCCTAGCCCATTAGAGAGGGAGGTGGTTAATTAGGTGTGATCACAGGGCATGTAGCGACAGATTTTATAAATTTTCTCATTAGCTATTTGGCCTAGACAAAGGTTCTAAAACATGTGAAGGAGGACTATTACAAGACTTGGATACAAGTAACACGTTGATTATCTTAATTTTATCACTCGTTCATGTCCATCTATATTAATTAACAATTGTATTTTATGTTGTAGACACACTTTGTAATTGATGATAGACATAAGAAGTATTGTATTCTTACCATGGGTGAGAGGTAGAGGTAGAAGAGAAAGGATTTGTTCAATAATAGAAGCAATCGAACAAGACCAAGAGAAGAGCTGCTATGAATGGCCCCTGATGGGATGCCTATAAAGGAATGGACGAGGCTTATTGACGACCAGCTTGACCTTAGGACTTTGGTAATAATAATTTTGACTCCACATTTCTATTGCTTTTTATATAAATACTAATTGTGTTTCTATCAATCACCAAGCAATGGTAGAGATAAATAAAGCAAATAGGGGAAAGCAAATGATTTCCCATTTAAATGGATTAAAGAGCCTTACTAGAAAAAAAGCTAAGATGGTAAGCAACATTTAGTAACTAAAGTATAACTAAATTTTTTATCCATATGAGATATGTTACAGTTTTTGTCTTATACTTTGTAAGAGGCAAAGTGTGGTAGCCTAATTACATCTGGAAATGTGTGGACTGCCACATATAAACACAAGGATGGACATCCCATGGATGACGAGGCTGGAGCAATTATTGCAAGTATAGGAGCTATGTATGAATAGAGTGTTGACTCTTAGTTTTCTTGAATTGATGAATTGTTGAAATGTTTGGGATGTTTTTTATTTTGCTTGAACTTATAGGATAGGATTGAATAGATTTAGACTCAAGGATTTTAAGTCAAGATTCATTGACTATTACTTTAGGAAACTAGGAGCACCTTAGTCGAGTCTAAGGTTTAGGACTTGTTGCTCTCCTTTCCTAAATGTTTAGCTAGTCTGCTTGCTCTCGTGAAAGAGCTCCACCTCATGGGTTAACTTACTTAGAGTTGTAGCAAGAAATACAGGAATTAAGAAGACACCAGTAACGAGTTGATGCAGCTTTAGCTTTCATCCTTTAGAGTTTCCAAAGTCTACCATTTCTTATTATAACTTTTCTCATTTTACTTGAATTATTAATTGAATATTTATTTTACATAGTTTTTAGCTTGTTATTTATTAATTTCAATTTTATATTTAGGCATCAAGTAGTCAAGTGAGTGGGCACTTAAGAGCACTAGCTTAATCTCCAAGCCTAGATAATAGGGATGCTTAGTTTAGTATTTTGATTTGTGTGTGAACTTTAATGGTATTGCGTTTGAATTTTGACACTAGTTAAATATATTTGAATTTCAATTGTAAATTGTGACTGAATGTGTATGAAATCGCTAGTCATTAAATATGAATGGTAATTTGTGATTAGACTGCTATGTTGGCTATAAAAGTTGTAAGGATTAATGTAGGGATTTTAAAAGAGAAAAAAATCCCTTAGTACGCAGTAAAACATGCAAAATATTAAAAAAATTATCAATTTAGCAACAGTTCAAACCGTTGCTAAAACAAATGACTTAGCTACATTGTTAGACCAAAACGGTCTAATCACAATTTTATAACTATAGTTAAACCAATTGGTCTTGGTCTAACCACAATTTCCCAAAATCATGGTTTAACCAATTGTGACAGTTGGCTTTACCATAATTTTGTGAATCACAGTTGTGCCCACTAGCCATGGTAGAAACCCGCTAAAGACAAAAACCTAGAAATGTCATTCTCTTTCTTTTTCTTACCATGAAGCTTTATTTAAATTTTTTTGCTTTATTTATTTTATAAATTATTTCACTTTTTTTAATTTTTCTTATATAATTTTGTTAAAAGTGATTTCTTTGTAATTAATTGACAATTATAAAAAAAAATATATATTTGAATTATCTTTATTTTTAATTTCATTATTATATTCATGTTTATGATGTAGTATTTATTTACATTATTTAAAAAGTAATAGATGGGATATAGAGTGAACTTCATAGCTGTAGCAAGAGTAATGACTTGGATGTACTTAACTAAATTGAAATGTGATAAAAAGTATAGTAATATTATGTGATGAGTTTACAAGCACATTGGTGCTATGCGATGTGATGAAAAGTACGAAGGCATTATGAGATGTGATAAACAAGGTGGTGGTGCTATGACAATTTGTGAAATAACATGTAGTGGCACTAAGATGTAAAATATGAAAAGTACAGTGATACTAAAATATAAAATAAAGTGTGGTGGTAGTAACATATAAAATAAGGGAAGTGTAGTGACATAATGAATGGTAATATGATATGGTCCCCTCACATGGTACCCCCCCAATGAGTTTTTATCCTTAAAAATATTATTTTTTGGAATTGGTTATTAATGGAATGAATCATCTATGTTTTAGAATATTTATAAGCTTATACATATTTTATTTTATTTTTTGTAAAAAGACTCATGTGCATACCTTATTTTTCCTTTGACAGTCCTTATTATTTAGACTTACTTTTTGACTTTACATTTTTTATTTCAAATCAGCAAGCAATAAAGTGAAGTCCTTTGGGATTATCATACTTCTTAGATGTACTGGATAGGCTCTTTACTAGATGTTTGGTAATGTAAGACTCTATGACATCGCGGCTATTAGATGTTGAGTTAGTTTGGGTAGTGTCAGAATTGTGATGTTTGTGGGCCTTGTATGGTCGTATTTACTTTTTGTTGCTTGCTTTTACTTTAAAAAGAGCGTTCATTACTAGATTGTGATTGTTTGTATAAACTAAGAAACATTTGATACTTAGAGAAGGTTTTGTCAAATTTTAGGCAATCCCTAAATGATTTTAGAAAAAAAAAATGTATTTTGAAAGTAATATAATTTTAAGATCTTAGTTTTATTGTGGGCAAGTGAGTATGTTTCTTTAAACTTGTTAGGCTAATCTAGTCTTAGGTTAGCTTAGTTTATGCACCAGTCATGACCAAGGTTTTGGGTCGTGTCATCATTGTTGATAAAAAATTAAATAAAAATATTATTGATTGTTAGTTATTTTGTTACTTAATTTCTCCTTATAAATAGCAGGTTATTTCCACAATTCTACTAAAGCATTTTTTTCTCTTTTGTTGATTAATGTTTGTTGATTTTCTTTTCTTATATTTGCCATCTTTAGAACTCTCCAATAATCTATCTTTGATAAATTACTTTGCTTTATTATTAGTTTCAAATTATTAGTAGATTTTATTTTATTTTTACTTAAAATTAGTTATGTAAATTATACAAAGTTAGCCGATAAGTTTAGATGAAATGAGGCTTATTTTAAAAAATATGCCTCATTTTTTGTATGTTATGCATCATGACGTTATTCAAATATGGTAGTGCATTATTCATATAACTGATTACATTATAATTGAATATTGACTAAATCTTTTTCACATAATATCATTACAACAATGTTACTAAATTCTAATTAAAGCCTTTAATTGATTTTTGACTACTTGATTTTTTTTTAACTGACTTTTAGAAGAAAAATCTAAATAGTAAATAGAAGCTGCAATTCCATACTAAAGTTGCATTTTACAAATTTTTCCAAAAAAAATTTAGTCATTGAATAATAAAAATTTAGGGTTATTGACTGATGTTTGGCCAGCCTTAATTGGTAACCTTTAATTCAAATTTTTCTTAATATTGAAATTGAAATTTATGTAGTGCGAATTTTAAACCTTGCAAAATTGTTCTTTTCTTTTTACATATAAATTTTCATTCTAAATCATTTTGGTTTTGGTTTAGTTGTGATTTTCTCTTTTTCTTCTCTTTCTCATTCGAAGTCTTCTTCTTCTTCTTCTTCTTCTTCTCCTTCTCCTCTCTTTAGACTTTCTTCTTCTCTTTCTTTTGGGTTTCTAGAAAGATCTTTATCTTTTTCTTTCTTTTTTTAATTTGTTTATGAAATTCTCTTAGGTTGCGTGTGGTTGCCAAAATATCACCCTAGGGAATGAAAAATTAGTAACATTCCAACGAGTGCCATGTGTTCAGTTGAAGGAAAAGCGACGGACAACTTTCCATGGAAAGCTAACTTTCCTACATGCAATAGAACTAAAAAGCATCCCATTTTGAAAAGGAAAATGCCACTGTGCACTATAATGAGATAGGGTAAGACGAAAATGCCCCTGATACTTAAATCTATCGAGTGCTTTGAGGAGTTTCAGAGTACCCCAACAAGTGAACCTTAACAACAGAGTCCAATGCAATAGCTTCAACATTCTCCATTGCAGCAACTAGTCATCTTGATCTCCATTAACCATCAAAGAGGTAGGCTTTATTGTTGATGGATCCAAAGTTGAGAATCTGCATCTCTGTTTCTAGGCTCTTGCTCAAATCTATTAAAGATTATTGTTTTTGTGGATGAGTGGTGTTTGTATTTTGGATTGAAACTTGTTTGTCAAATTTTCTTAGGAAAAATGGATGCATAACAACGGAGGATTGATGTCTGAGCATTGGATTCATTCATGACTAGAGTTCTGAATATTTTTCCCTAATATACTTTGAGCTGTAGTAGAATAAGTTTGTGCACCATTATTTGGCATATTGATTCTTTGAGTTCAAAATCACCACCTCTCATAGCATCTAAGTTATCTAACTTTTCAAGTAATTGTTTTTCCTTCAACACCTTCTATCTCTAATTGGTATAAGAACTCTAGTCTTCTCACCTGGTTTTTAGGGTAGTAAGAAACAATTCAAATGGTAGTAGAAAATGGAATGTGTTGTTTACTCTACTTTCATAATAAAGTTTGAAAGGCCTTTGAGAAGATCATTAACCTATGACTTTGATATATGCATATATAATTTAATTGTCTCAAATCCAAATTTGGCACAAAAATGGAAAGGAATCCTTTAAAATCACAAAAATTATTCATATATGATGTTTTATGTACATGATTTGCTTAATGCTACCTTGCTTGCTGAGACTTGAAACATCTATGTGTATATATTTTAACGTTAAAGCCATGTTTTTATTGTCTTAGTTTCAAACATAAAAATGTTAGATTGTTGCTTTCACAGCAAGGTACCTAGTAATTTCTAGTCCTTGTTTGGAGTATGCCCTTGAGTTTAATGTATAGTCCAGAAAAATGTGTACTTACCATGATCTCCAATAAGAAAAAGAGAATGCTTTTGCTAATTATAACATCAAAGCTATGCTTTTTTTGACTTTTTGGGAAAAAAAATTTGTTTTGGGAAATAAATTTTATCTCTTGAACAATGGTCTAATTACAAATTTAAAGTGCAACAATCTTTGAAAAACTTAAAAATGTTAACTATTTGTCTCATTTAATGCCAAGAGATGAAGCAACTAAAGACCATGTAATTCTACCTTAAAACATAGCAGAGCCAATAAACTTGTTTGGCAACAATCATTAAAATTTTATGACTGTGGAATTTGGAATTTGCATTTAGTTTGGACTTTTGGAAAGTACATTGAAGTTTAGTTACAATATCTATTTAGAAGATTTGCTGTTACCATTGTTATGTATGTAAATTTATGATCCATGTGTGTGACAAATTAGCAAGAAAGGTTACTAGAAAAAAGTAAAAATGTGTTTCCTCGAAGAATGAAGTCCATGGAAAGTTTAACTACTATACTATTAGTCATAGAGTGGTCTCTTCTACTGTATGATAGCAATTAGTTTCATTGAGGGTTGTTATTGACTTTGTTTTGTTTTGTTTGCAGATGAAATTTTCAAGGGGAGCTTATTATACAGCTATACATTTTGGTGTTTTGGTTGGCTATTATGATTTCTCTATCTCAAATTTAGGCTACAAAATGTAGATTATCGTCATGGTTTATGCTATATTTAAAGTTGTAAATGATAATGTACAGGTCCTTACTAAAGTTGAAAAATATATATATATTTACTAAAGTTATTTGCAATTGAATTTGTTACTCTTTCACTATGGACTCAATAATCATTTGTTTTTAGACCTTCTATGTTGTATCACAATGATGGACTAACAAAGAAGAGAGGTTGTTGTGACTTAGTTTGGTGGTTAAGTGTGGTTCAAGTGACGTGTATAATGTTTGTTACAATGCTATTTGGTGTTTCTTTATCAAGTAGAAGGCATATTAGGGATATGTCATACACCCTAAACTTCCATGCCAATCGAGCTCAACTCAGGGCAATGGTTTACAATAGCAACAATACATGCTATAATCAAATTAAGATGTATAAGATCACTTTTGATCGTTTGTGTCACATGCTTGGGGAGATTGAGGGGTTAAAATCATCGAAACATTTGCTAGTTGACGAGCAAGTAGTAATGCTTTTGCACATTCTTGCTCACCATGTAAAGAATAGAGTTATTTAGTTAGTTTTTGGAAGATCTGGGGAAACCATACATAGATATTTCCATCTAGTGCTAAATGCTATGATGTGCCTACATAGAGAGCTATATAAAACACTTGAGCCTATTCTTAAAGATTCAACGGATAAGAGGTGGAAATGGTTTAAGGTAGAATTTTATATGTCTACACTATGGTGGTTTTTTTTTCTTTGCATGTTATACTCTCCGTTGATTGCAACTTTCATATAGAATTGTCTTAGTGCACTTGATGGAACACACATTAGGATACACGTGCAATCTGAGGACAAAGGTAGGTATTGTAACAAAAAATGGGAGATTACCACAAATGTTTTTAGGGTGTGCTCTCAAGACGCACAATTTATTTATGTTTTGTTGGGTGGGAAGGGTTGGCTACTGATGGAAAGGCCTTACATGATGTAATTAGTCAGAGACATGGTTTGAAAGTTCCCCACGGTTAGTATACTTATCTTTTTATGTATATATGAATACAAATAATTTTTTATTTGTTATTTTTTGGATATATGTTTATATCTAATTGAGAGAGGGACATGATATTTAGATTGTTACTATTTGGTTGATGCTAGGTGTACTAATTGTGATGGCTTCCTTGCACCTTATAGAGGACAAAGGTACCACCTGATTGAATGGAGAGATGGTCGAATGCTACAAACCCCACATGAGTGGTTTAATATGAGACATTCAGTAGCTAGGCATGTTATTGAGAGGTGTTTTGGGATCCTAAAAAAGTGATGGGCCATCCTTAAGAGTCTGGCATTCTAAACACATAATTGTGTCATTATTGTCTGTTGCTTACTACATAATCTAATAAGGAGAGAAAACGTTGCAGATCCTTTGGAAGAAGAGTTTAGTGAAGCAAAAGCCACAGATCCTAATATAGAGGCTAACCCCATTTTAACAATGGAAACTTCTAATACTTAAAGCAATTGACAAGAGACCTTGGCCAATGACATGTTTGATGCCTTTAGGGCCTGTAGAGGAAATAGATGAAATCTTGGGGATGTAATATGATATTTGATGTTTATGTAATATTTGCAATTTATGTACTTTCATAGGATTAGATGTGTATTTGTAATTTGACATATGCTATTTGTTCTTAATGAAATGACATGTTTAATGCCTTTAATAGAGTATATGGTTAATAATGTTCAGGGTATGGATTACCCTCATTCATTTATTATGTAAACTATTAATAATTTTTCACCTTCGACTTGTGCTTGTCCTTTGTAGCATGGAGCAAGATCCAAAAGTGAGTACTTAAGGTTCTAAGCATGTGTGGACCCCAGCTAAGGACAATTTGTTAATGGAATGCTTATGACATTACGAGTGGAACAAAAGTTCACGGCTGACAGTGGCTTCAAGGTAGGTTTCTTGCAGGCACTTGAAGATATGATAGAACTTAAAGCTCCTGGTTGCGACATAAAGGGAATTCCTCATATACAATTATGACTAAAGACTCTGAAGGCTTCTTGGCAAATGGTTCATGACATGGTATATGGTGCTAACACTTCAGGATTTGGTTGGGACTCAGTTAGGAATTGTGTCATTGATGATGACCAAGTTTAGGATGAGTATGTAAAGGTAAAACTTGTCTCACCTTTTTTGGTTCATTCATTTGGGTGTGGATGTTGACATTTCACATGGAATAGTGAAATGTATATTGTCCATTGACCTTAATTTATTATGTTTTTATTATGTATCTAATTATATGATTATGCAAAGATATGGAAGAAGGCTGTAGCATTTAGGAACAAGTCCTTTCCCTTCTTTGAACAGCTAACCTTTGTATAATGGAAAATGAATGCAATAGGCTTAGTATTATAGGATACTAAAGATATTGTTGATGAGATCGAACATGGGGTTGGTGAAGTTGGCTTAGATGATGTTGACTATACTGGACTAGCTCCTGACATTGAAACTGAAGTGGCCTTTTTAGAAGGATCCATTAATAATGTTCAAGAGGCATCCTCCACTTTAAGGAAAAGGAGAAGGAATAGTCATGATAAGGACGCCTTAGCGAAGGTAATAAGAGAAGCGGTTATCACTATGGATAGGACACTTGTGTCAGCATCTGAAGGTCTAGGTAATTGTGTTGATAAGTTGGCCCGTGAGGGTACCATGGACACTAAAGCAAAAATATATATATATATATATGGAGTTACTTAAGGTTGATGGATTGACCGAGGATGAGATCAACGATGCTCATATTAAAATTATGGCATCTGATAGGCTGATATTAGTTCCCATGCATACTAGATGGTGCAAAGGTTTTATGGGTTAGACATCTCATAAAGTAGATGAGGAAGCATGGAAGGCCCATGCAATATGTGGTCACCTTTTTTGAATCTACTATGTACAATATCTTTTTGGTATGATGTATAGGAAATGCACACTTGATAGTATATGGCATGTGTTGGGAATTTTTTGTTATGATGCACAGGGTATGCTTGGTGGGTAGTCTGTATCTGTGCAAGGTCCTTTTTGGGTATGGTGATGCACAGAATGGTGTATATTGATGCGTAGGTTATGCTTGGTTGCATTAGGTGATCATAGATGTAATTTGACAATAGATTATCATTTTCTCTTTGCTGGAAGATAAGCATCCATGAGACTAATTTGTAATGAGAAGTTGTTAACTATTGACTCTATTTGTACAGATTATCATTTTCTCTTTGCTGGAAGATAAGCATCCATGGGACTAATTTGCAATGAGAAGTTGTTAACTATTGACTCTATTTGTACTATGTTATCTATTTCTAAAGTAATGAATGGTACATTACTTATGCTCTTTTTTTTGTTAAGCTATACAAAATGCTATCTATAAGATATCAGGTCAGTTGCATTGTTGTTCTATATAATATTTCATCTTTGTCATCCAATCAATGGTAGTTTGCTGTATTTCTTAATACATATGTTGCTCCCATCTACAAACTTCTCATCAATTATTGTTCTGTGTTTAGAAATTGAATAGGAAACTTGATCTACCTTGCATTGGGCTGGCATTTATGTTGTGCTGGCCATTATTCAGGTAATTAGTTCATGACGATATTTAGATCTCACACCTTCACTTTGCTTTGTTGAATTATCTTTCTTTTATCATTACAGTTTTGGGAGTTTGGCATCACATTTGGCTGCTCTTGTTGCTGGAGTCAATATAATTCGATTGTTTCATATTGGACTTGGTACACAGAAAGACAAGGCCACAGTGAAATCAATGAGCAGTTTTGGAGATTACAGGTTGCAATGTTGTACACACTCATGTTTAATGTGAGTATATAAATCTCTAAAACTCTTAATAAATAGCCATGTTTGCAATTCAATATATTGATTATTGATTACATGTCTTTACATTATTTATTCACTTTTCAGTTTTTCCTCCCTCTGCATTAGGGAGCTTCTTAGGGACGATTGTATTATGCCACAACAATTACTTTTGTAGTTGGGATAAATTGGAGAACTCCCCTTATGTCATTACTATAATATGCAATCTGCGTGGTGTAGGAGAAGGTACTTTTGGTAGACCTAATGAATTTTCTTCTTGCATATTCTCTATTTACCCGTTCTTATAGATAGTCATAGTTGGAATTTTAATTGATTCTAAGTAAAGATTTATTTGAGTTTTTGGGTTTGGAATGTTTGTTGTAAATTTTTTTATAAATTAATTATTTTTATGTTCTAAATTTATAAAGAAAAGATAATTGGATGATGCAGCGAGAATGTTGAAGATAAAAAATAATGAGAATGACAAATTTAAAATATTATTAATTAAATTACAATAAATATTAGTTATTAATTTATTATAATCATGGAGATAAAAAAAGAAGGAATAAAAAAAAACTTAAAACTAAAAAAAAATGCAAAAAGTCAGTCATTCTTTTTTTTTTTTTTCTAAGAAAAGGCTGCCACACTCTGCAAAGTAGCAGACACTATTCAAATAGTGTTCAAGTCATTGTTTTCCTGCTGAAAATTAGTCAGTAACCACTTACTGACTAGCAAAAAACTAACAGGTGGGCAGTTGATTTTATATTCGAAAACAATGTATTTCTAATTGAATTTGCATTTTTACTGACTGACATTTGAGTCAGTAAATGTTTTTTTTTTTTTTAATGTGTTATACACTTACACACCGCCTATTATGACTTATGGTATAATGGTGCACGCATATATAATCTTCAAATCACGGCTTTTGTTATTTTGGTGATTATTCAAATGAATGCTTTGGTCATTTCATGTCTTTTTTTATGCATGAATCTTTCGCAGCCTTGGAGGCAACCTTAATGGCCTACATGAGAACAATAATTCCCACATGCAAAATAGATGCCACAAAAACTTACTGCATCTTTTGTCAGTGAAGAAATGCATTTTTCGGTCTATGAAAGACAATAAATCTCTTTGAAAGACATAGTAAGTGTTCGGATTAGAGTTGTGCAAACTTAATTTCGGTCAAAAGTGAGTTTTCATAACAATGATTTATGTTTAGCAACTTTTATCTTAAAAGCAATTTTCATCATCAATGTAGTTTATCCAAGTTAGAAAAGCATTTCTTTTTTTTTCACTTTAGTGCAAATGGGAGTTTGGAGGACAAATGTGGCTTTGAAAGAAAATCCAATGCCAAACCAACCGAACTGATCTGTAAGGCAAACTCATGTTCTAGTGTGCAAATAGGTTTTTCAACCCTTCAAACACCAAACCAAACACATCCATAGTCTTTCAAAGTTTTAGCCTGCTAATCTACTTTATTTTTTATTGATAGAAAACTAACCCATAGGAAGTAAAGAACCTTAAGAGATAAGGATAACACTCAATGAAATAGCTGAGGGATAGATTCAGAAACCAGAATTTGCATTTCCTGATTTAAAGCCAAAAAAAAAAAAAACGAAAAAGAAAATCTAAGCAGGATAAGAACAAAGTTAGCTTGCAAAATGTGATATACACTTAATTTGCTGCATGATATTTCAATCTTCTTGGAAGTTTGAACCATGCTTCTATTATGGGAAAGAAGATGCATATATTAATATTATTGTCTTTTATAATTTTCTTTATTTAAATATCATAACGGGGTTGAATCTAAAACGTGTAGTTAGGCTAGGAACATGCAAAAGAATATTTAAACAAAGAAATGACGAGCTGAAAGGGACTACTGCTTAAAGGGACCAATATGTATTATTTGTTGCCTTATTAATCTTTGCTTTTTTTTTAATTGTCAGATTAAATTTTTAATAGCGTGTTTGGAATCTAATCAATTAATAGTTTAATTTAATTACTGTTAATAAATTCACTTAATTTTTTATTTAATTATTATCTATGTTTAAAATAAACGTTGAAATATTTATAGAATTCAATTGATATTTTGATTACCTTTTACGAATGATAGAAATTAAATATATTTTACATTTCCTAAAAATTTCTTTGTTTTCTTCTTTTAAAATGTTGTATCAAATAACATTTCAAACAAATCTAATTAAGAAAATTATATGAAAATTTATTCAATCCAATTTCTAGTTACACTTGAAATAAGAAAATGGATTCCTTGTGGATATATGTGGTAGATCTGACCCATAATTAGGCTTTGACAAGGGGTGAGTGAGGAATTGGAGAATGTGGAGACATCATGGGAGGTAACATAACAGTCTCATCCAATTTCATTACTTTCATTGCTTTCTTAGCTTCTTTCTCCACAGATGCTCCGATTCTCCTGAGTGCTAGTTCCACTGTTTCATCATTCATGTTAGCGAAGCAAACCCTATACCACCCCGGCTCCCTGCAATTGAAAGATGATCCTGGAGATATATTCAGCTTCACTTCATTCACTATAGCACGCCACAGCATCATTTCACCTTCAAATGTTTGTTCTTTTAACAACGCAAGTTCATCCAGCAAAAAAGGCCTGCGTTGTTTGGAAGGCAAGTGATGCCTATCTTCTCAAGTCCCTCTGTAAACGCACTATGCCTCTTAGCCAACCTTCTCGAGCTCTTGGCCAGGAAGTTATCAACAAAATCATCATCTGAAAGCATAGCAGCCAGCATGTGTTGAGTCTGTGAGGAGACCAATCCAAAGCTTGACATTTTGCAGCCACAGTTGACGATTGTGTCATTGTATGAATATACTATCCCAACTCTGAACCCAGGAAAACCCATGTCCTTTGAAAGGCTATAAACGATGTGAATGAGATCTTTGTTGCAGAATTCCATATCCTGTATGATCTCAGAGACACTTAAAACTTAAGCTAGGGGCGTTAAACACGGTGGCTGCATAGATTTCATCACACACGAAATGGATGTTCTTTTCATCGATGAATCTTACTAGGCTTTTCATTGTCTCTCTGTCTAAGATGGTCCCTAAAGGGTTTGACGGGTTGGTTATGAGCAAACCCTTCACATTCAGGTTATCATCTTCGGCTTTCTTGTAGGCTGTTTCAAGAGCTGCTTTAGTTATCTTGAAGTTGTTGGAGCTGTCACAGTATCACACTGGACAGGAATTATTTGCACCCCAGTTCGCCAACACAAGTCACGTGCATATCTACAACAGAATATAAAGTATCAACTACTTATTTCAAAAAATAAAAATAAAAAACAAAATAAAAATATATAAACTATTCAAGAGTAAAACCAGATGATTCCTATAAATATATCAATAAACATATTGAAGATAGATAGTTGAGCCATATCAAGTGACTTCGCCAAGTCTTAAATTAAAATCATAGTATACTCCTAATTAAGTCTTCTGCTTTGACCAATGCACTGCGTTATTCATACTATTAATATGGTCCATGACAGAATCCAAGATGGATGATAAGACAATTTTCTAGATAGTGGTAGGAGTATAACTTAAGGTACTGTGTAGATATGCTGTTGCTTCTTGTTTGAATGATAAGACACTTCGATTCGAATGCTTCTTATTGGGGGTGGCCATAGTTTCAAAGGTCCATGGCGAGTCGAGTCCACTGAGCTTTAAGTTATTCAGTGTTGTCTTTTTTTTTTTGGATTTTAAAATGAACCCCATGTGCTTATTGACCTATTTAGATTGCCCTAACTCAATGAATGAAATCCTATTTAAAAACATTCTTTTTGTCCTGTTGGATGTTATCACGACGTCAGTGCCATTCCCATAAATGGGAAATAGAAGTCAGGCCTCCCCTTGAGTGAACCAGAACAAATCCTCCAAATTTTTTTAAAAAAGTTTTCTGTAAAGTTAGTACAGGGAGTGAGGTCCATACTTTGTTACAACTTCCAATGGTAGAAACTTTTAATATTTCGTCCCATACTCTATTTAAAGTTAAGGAGTGAGGTCCATACTTTGTTACAACTTCCAATGTTAGAAACTTTTAATATTTGGTCCCATACTCTATTTAAATTTTTTTAACTTAACAGGAAAATTTACAAAGAGTACCGGTGGCAAAGAAAATGCAAAACTCTTGATGATCAAGTATGTGAAGCCGTTGGTTTCCCTTTGATCAAAACAAAAAACTACAATACTTTTACTTGCTATTATTTTTTTCACTTTTAATTGGGTGGTGGAATAGTGAAGAATATGAATAAAGAGAGACATTAGGAAAGAAAGGGCACATACGCTGGATAATAAGGTGTGGGAAGCAGAAAAGCATCTCCAGGATCAGCCAAACAGAACATGATGAGCTCGTTTGCTCCTGTAGCTCCTCCACTCATCACTATACGCTCTGCATCGAATTTCACCTTTCCTCCATTCACTTTTGACATAAAATTTGCCACACCCTGCAAACAACACAAAGTGACCTTATTATGAACTTCCATTCAATATACTCAATTACTCATAAATTAATCACTATGCTTTCTGTTTAATTAGCACACTTTTCTGAAGTGGGGGAAGCCATGATTAGTCCTGGAAGATAGCAATATTTCTGAAGTTTTGTAGTCCTTCAGGATTGCAAATGGACGCCTTTGGATTACTCCTTTTCCACTCTTCTATCGGATCAAAACACAGCTGGTCAATAAATCAAAACACACCCCATGTAAATGAGTCAGTCAACTTATCAAACACCTGCTAATCATTGTAATGTTACTCAATTTATGTATATATATATAAATATATATACTCACTTGATTTTCTGCAAGGCCCATCTGGAGAACTCCTTGAGGATTCTTCGTGGGGTGAAATGGGTCTCTGTCATAAGCCATCCATCCATCAAAATAAGGAGAGTTTTCCCCATGTTTGTCATTGATGGCGATCTTCGACAGAAGGTGATGGCTCTCATTCCCCAAACCCATGTTTAATTTTTGAAGTGCAGTGAAAAGTCACTCGATATTAATTAGCTGTAATAGCTGGAAATGGAATGTGAACAATAAAGATTTGTGTTTAGCAATGTAGTAGTGAAGAAGAAATGGGAGCGAATGTGGGAATTTATTGGGAGTGGTGGAAGCTATATATGGAAGTCTACTTCTAAGTTCGAGTCCTACGATATCACGGACACTCAAGAAAAGCAATAACATAACTTTTTGACCTTTGTAATGGTCAGATTAATGATGACTTGTTTGCGTGTAAACTCATAATTTTTAAAATTTTTTGAACATTTCAATAATTCTGAAATATTTGATGATTCATTAAAAGAATAATGAATTTTATGGTTCACATTTAGATTAAGCGCACCGATGCAATTAGTAACAATTTTTTATTGTGTTGTAACGACCTTGAGCAACAACCACTTTATCCGGCATAGAATTTACATTTTTCATTAATGAAAATTTTTTAATGTAGTTTTGTACTGGTAATGCTTAGCTAATAAGTTGGTAGCCAGCAACTAATGATAACAATAGTTAGTTATCAACATTTTGAGGGTATAATTAGCGTTGACTTCTCACCATGTTAGTAATTAGCTGTTTAAAGTGTTGCTAATTATACAAGGAGCAGATTATAAACATATTAGTTAAATATACTAAAACATTTGAAGAGTCATTACCAATAATAAGAATAACTATTACTAATTGTATTTATGTATTTAATTATTTAATATGTACTAGAAAACACGTATTAAAAAAGCCATATTTATTTTGAATTTTTAATATTATTTAATGACTTTATTTTCAAATAAAAAAATATCAGAGTAATCATAAATTAAGACAAGTTTATTTTTTTAACTATTCAAGATTTTCTTGACAAGTTTATTTTTAAAAATAATTAAATATATTATGAAAATATATTTCAAGTGCTGTAGTGGTGTCTTTCTGTGAATATAGGAAATAAGGCTTTGATCTATGGGACTTAACTTGGATGTTCATATATGTTAGTTACCTGTTCTTTGATCGAGGAAAACTAGTTTAACACGTAAAAGTATATGTGGAAATGGTGTCGCAAAAATTTTCCTCTGAAGCTCCACGAAATATGCTTCATTGCAAGACTCATCAGAACCCTTAACCTAGACTAATGAAGAATTCTTACTCATTATTTCATTAACTAAGAAGTGGAGTTTAGCGACGAAAACCCTTATTCAACTACAGTTTCACCATGTATCTAAGTCAACATTTGGTACTATATCCGTGAATATATATATATATATATATATAATCTAACAAGGTAAGAATTTTATATTTTCATGGGTACGTTTACGTTCTTTTAATTTAGTTTTTTAAAACATTATGATGATGATGATAATAATTTTTAAATTCATCAGTATGATCATGCCATGGACTAAATTGATGATTAGGAGAACTCGTGGCAAGATTATACCTATAAGCTTTTTAAAATTTTGAAATAATGAATAATTGTTTAGGACTAAATTTAAAAATATGCATTTTTTAAGGCTTAGATATTGAAAAATTACCCTATTTTTAAGTATATTATATTCTTATAGTTTAATGATATAACACTAAATATAAGTATTCAGAGTTAAATTTCACTAACTTCTATTGAGATTTAACTAAATTATATCTAACATCACTCTTATTTCGAAAATTATACTCAATTACCATAATATTTGGATATATATGTTATAAACTTCTACAATTCATTTTTTTTTCAAAGAAGTTAACTTTATATATAATATAATATCATAATTTAATTTTTAATATGATAGTGAAGACAACTAAGTTGATGTTAAATTTTAATACGAGATTGTATTTCATTCTTAATGTACTAATAAAAATAATTAAAAATAATTTATTTTTGAAAAAAAAAAGACATATCATGTAGAAAGTTAATTTCATTAAAAAAATAAATTGAAGGAAAACCAATTGTAATTTTTAAAACAAGATGTTATTAAGTATTATTTAATCAAATATTACAAGAATTTAGTGTGATTTACTCAAATATTTAAAAAATATATATATAATGAGTATTTCATATATTGATAAAGAAATATCAACATATCAAAAGTCCCATAAATAATTAGAAAAAATATACCTTATTTCATTCAGTAACTCTCATAATACTAGTTAAAAATTGGCGTGTATTTTATGTAAATGGTTAATCACTATTCTTACCTATTAAAAAATTAGAGCCGTATATATATATATATATATATATATTAAAATGGAAGAGTATTTTTCACCAAAAAAATGAATAAATAATAAAAGAGTTTGATATTTCTTTTCTAATGTAAATAAGGTACCATACCTTACACCCTAATTTCCGGTAATAATAATTAGGTAAGATTTTTTGGTCGGCATATGGAGTCTAATCTCTTAAAAGAGTAAAGATGAGGAAGATATACAAACACGAACTAATGCTATACATGGAAAAGAAACAAGGCCGGTAATAGAGAGACTTCTTCTTTTGGGGAGGCAATTTTCCCACTCTTAATAGCTTTATAATCCTTATTCTAAGAAATTGCATCAAAGGCAGCCCTTGTCACCCTCATTAATTGGCGTGATGCATGCATGAAACAGTTCCCATTTTGATGGATTACTTCATATACTCTTGGACGTGTTTCACATTGAAATCACCCTTGTACTTCATACCCTTTCTATTCTTCGTTTAGACTCAGTCTACACATCTTTTCTAAACTCTAATGAGTGAATGAGTGGAAGTTAATAATAAAAGGTTAAATTAATATTTTGATCCCTTAACTTTATTTAACAATTCAAATTAGTTACTTAACTATGAAACATTTCAAAATGGTCCTCTAATTTTATTTAATTCCTTAACTTTGAAGTGTTTCAAAATAGTTCCTTAACTTTATTTAATATTTTAAATTAGTCTCTTAACGTTGAAAACTTTAAATTAGTCACTTAACTTTTAAAATTTCATTTTATTTTAACCACTTGAATAAAAAAACACTTATTATAAAATTTTAAAAACTAGAAAATGCTTAAAAAGTTCACTAACATAAAATACTTTAAAAAATAATATTTATTTTGATATGAAAATCCATCACTAATACTATTTTTATAAATATTTCATATCAAAGTAAATATTATTTTTAAAACATTTTATTTTAGTGAACCTTTTAAGCATTTTCTAGTTTTTAAAATTTTATAATAAGTGTTTTTCTTTCTAAATGATTAAACTAAGAAAATACTTTTACATGACCTTTTCAATAATTTTATTTGTAAAAAGAACTTTTGTATATTTTCAAATTACTTATTTTAAATATTTCATATTAAAATAAATATTTTAAATTGAAAGGTCCTTTAAAATATTTTAAATTAGTTTCTTAACTTTTAAAATTAAAGGACTATTTTGAAATATTGAATAAAATAAAATTTTAAAAATTAAGAGAATAATTTAAAACATTTTAAAGTTAAGAAACTAATATGAAACCCTCCAAATTTAAGGAATTAATTTGAAACGTTAAATAAAATTAAAAGACAATTTTAAAACACTTTAAACTTAAGGGACCAATTTGAAATATTAAATAAAGTTAAATGACTAACATACTAATTTAACCTAAAAAAAAATTGTAACCTAATAAAAGTTAACAATAAGAAATATCTTTCAAAATATTTAGTAAAATAGTTGTGAATTAAGTGTGATATTTATTGAATAGTTGTGTGCTTGTTAAGTATTAGCTTAGGAGTGTATAGTAAATTTCTGATGCAAATACTTTTCCAATAATTTTTTTAAATTTAAAATTTTTATTAAGATTTTTTTTATTTGGAAATTAGGGTTCAATTTAAGGATTTGAAAAGTTTTT
The DNA here is from genome assembly GCA_032878935.1 of Erythrophleum fordii. Lineage (NCBI taxonomy): Eukaryota > Viridiplantae > Streptophyta > Magnoliopsida > Fabales > Fabaceae > Erythrophleum > Erythrophleum fordii. Next base: position 13,388,229 of record JAVQMF010000047.1, on the reverse strand, counting down.
TTGTGTTTAAACCTTTTTTAACATTTTGGGTATAGAGCTCTGTTCGTCTATTTTTTTTGTCTACATATGTACAAGACTAATCAATTATACTTATCTTTTCTTATTAACATTAATAGTACTTCTAGGGCCCATTACTCTTAAAGCAATTAAGTGCTTGCCAATAGCTTTACAATTCATACAAGGTGGGTCAATCTACTTATATAATTTTTATTTAGTCTATTCACTTTTAGTATAAGAGTCTCACTCGCACTCTGAAGTTCCGAAATATTTTGAAAAGCTTGGTTGAATTGAGTGCCATTGTTAGCAACACATCTTTTCTAAACCCCGATTGTGAATGAGTAAAAATGAATGATAAAAATTTTGAAACTTTTTCTTAAGTAGAATAGTTGTGAATTTAGCGTGATTGATTTTTTTTTTTGGTCAAAAGAATTAGTTAAAAAATGTAATTGGCTTTGTCCAAAAACTAAATATCCGATACAGACTGAGGTATCGATTGTGATTATTTTTAAATTATGACAGATATATCAATTAAAAATAAAAATTATGATAGATAAATGTAATTCCTTTTGTTTTTAATTTGCAAAGTCAACTACGTTCGTTTTATTAGTAAAATTTTTTAAAGAAAAAATTATTAATTAAAAAAAAAGTACTAGCTTACCAGTGCCTTTGTGGTTCAGTGTTAAGATTGAAGGGGCGAAGGCATAAGATCAAGAGCTGGTATCCACTTCCTTCGCCAAATCCCGAAACTAAATATCGATACAAATGCTTCTTTAATAAATCTTTCAATTTAATGTCGTTAATTATATTTTTAATTTGGGAATTAAGGTTAGCATTTTAGGTCTAGAGCTTTGTTCAATTATTTTTTGTCTACAGCCAATTATAGTTAGGAATGGCAATTTTGACTCAGCTTGCTACAACCTAACCAACCCTTATTCGTTTAAGGTGGATAATTCGATAGTTGGCTGGCATTAGGATAGATTTAAAGAAAACAATGAATAAAAATATTTGGGTTTGAATCACGGCCGAGAAATGTACATGCCCCAATCTGTTCTTCCGCTCGAACTCATCCCATTTACATATATACATATATAATTAATTTTTTTATTCAAAGGCTTAAGTATTTAGTATTTAATCCATTATTTAATTTCATTTAAATTTTAACATAATATTGTGGAATCATTTATTTATTTTTCAATCAATCTTTCGATGGTTTTACACGCGCTCATTATTGACATTAGATTTCCTAACTTACCTCAAACTAATATAACACTTGAGTTTTATATACAAGCTCCCGTAAAACTCTTTTTCTCTAAAATTTTTCACTAAACTTATCCTAACCTCACTTTGTAGAAACATATGAAGATAAATTTGAAAGCCTTATCAAGAAAAAGATTATAATAGAATCATTCTTTCTTTAAGATTTTCTCGGGTAAGATAAAATTAGACATTAAAAGGAAAAGAACAAAGGAGAATTATAGTGTAGTTTAGGCTTTTCTTTCTCTGCTTCAATCCATCTATTCTTTTGTTCATCTTTTACCATTTATATTGACGTTTCAAAAAGTATTTGTCGGGGGACTAGAGCTTTACTGATCTAGTTGTTTCTAACATATCCATTGAGGGAATTTTTATCAAGGAGCTTGTACAACTATAGGATATACAGAGACTGTGCTTTTTGATTGCTCAAACTTAACTTTTTTTTCTCTTTTACATTTATGGGAGGTAGGGACAAAAGGAAGACTTCTTTTTTTTTAGCCTTTCTTAGCCACATTAAATGCTTCAATTAAACGGGTGAAGACAATATAAAATAATATTACTTTTTCACTTGCCTTTTGACATTGTTGAAAATATTCCTTGTTCTCATCTTTCTCATCTCCTTTCAATTTCCCAAATCTTCTTTATAATTTCTTCTTTTGAGCTTTCTTCTTCAAATCTATTTCTTATTCTTTCTTTTTTTAAATGCCATTTTCTTGGGGTCAACAATCTTTACTTTCTTCCTCCTCTCTACTTTGATCACCTTTTCCTGTAACTTTTAGAAAGAGAGTTTCGAGGCATATAATTATTTTTGGATCTGGTTTTGTATGTACCTTCCACCCCTTTTGTTTTTTTGACCAACATCAACCATATCACAATCGAATTGTTTTTAAAAGTGTTTGGCAATGAGTGAATCATAAGTGACAAGACCTTAATTGAAAGACCATTTGGAGATGTTGCTTTCAAGCTTATTTTATTTTAATATTCTTTTAATGCTGCATACATTCAAACACAAGTTTTTCTTGCATCAACTCTCTTCTTTCTCTTTTGTTGAGTAGTGCTTTGGTGTAGATAAGATAGAAAGATGTGAAGATCAGTTTCAAAAAGGATCTACACACTTAATGAGAAGAATTAGAATAGGATATTATAAAACACTTTGTTTTAAGATAGCTATAACACTTTCTTAATATTTTAATAACTATTATAATAAAATATTATATTAAAAACACTTTGCTATTTCAATTCAGCATGCTATGTTTTTTATAAAAAAATATTATATAAATTTTATTTTCAATACTCATTCAATGCAATTAATCTATTTGCACATTTTGACTTTTATAACAAAAATATTATAATCATTTTGTTACTTTCCTTTATCATTTCATGTTTTTATTTAAAAGCATTTTATATTTTTTTTGGCATTGAAGTGTATAGATTAACAAAGCCCAATAAGATAGAATGAAACTCAATAATTATTTCAGATATTATTGCCCAAACAAATCATAAATACAATCAGATTAAAAAATCCAATCAGAATAAAGCTATATTTGAATACAATTTAATTTGATTCTCTTGAATAATTATTATTTCTTATTAAAAATAAATATAATAACTTTTAATGTAATAAGGTAATATATAATATATAACTATATTCAACTTAATGCATTTATAAATTTGATTTAAGAGCTTTGTTATCATCAAAATAATTTATCATATCAAAACCTTGGAGCCAACATTATATATATAGATATATATATATATATTCACACACATAACCACCAAAAAAAATAAAAGAGAGAGCAAAAAATAACATATATATGTTGTACAAATTTATGATTATTTAGAATTTTATTAACTGACCATATATATAATAACAAAAACTAATTCAGCAACATAATAATCTTTTGTTTTTCCCTTACATTCTCTAATCTTTTGAAGTAAATTTGACCAATCCTTATTAACCCATGATGTAATTAACTAAGTTCTATTTGAACATAAAAGGAAATAAAGATATAAATTCATGTATACAAACTATTTTGAAATGAGGTTTGTCCGGTTTGTACAGTGATATTTTCTTTTTATCATCGTCAAAGTATCTTCAAGTTTTCTTTTAGCTATTTCTTCACCCGATAATTTTAATGGTATACTCCTTTACATTAGTTCGGTGTATTTAAAGATTTTAATCACAAATTGTTCTTTAAAGATATTAGACCTAAATTGTTAAAGACAATATTATCTCTTCATACTAAATAAACTCACCTCTTCGTGTGGCCCGTGAGATTTGATGGTAGAAAAGTCACACGCCCGTATATGCAGTGAGAATCACAAGAAAATTAACTTAAATTTCAAAGAAGCGAACCACAAAAATCTGAAGTCAGCATTAGTTCAGAGGCTTACAATCATAAAAATGTTAATATTTAGAAAGTCAGATGCCAGTAATTATTTATGTACATTATGTATAAAATATACATATGAACAATATTACTCAGTCATCTCTTGTGGTCCTCCTTGGTAACCCGACCAAGACAGAAAATAAGGATTAACGAAGACTAAAGTGAGTGATAAAGACATAAACAAAGGAGATGAACAATTAGGGGGTATGAAGTCCTCAGAGTCATATTGGAGTGTACAATTTTACAAGATTGTGTCATTTAACTTAATAAGTTGTTCAAAGCATAAAAACTTAATTACGATAATTATGTTATAACTAAAAGAGTAATTTCAACCTTAATTATTTATATAAATATAGAACAAACAAATTTTGCTTGAAAGTAATATTATTCATGCAATAACATTAATTTGAAAGGTATATAATTTTTAAAACAGAAAATTTTAATTAATCTTTTGCAACACGTAGTTAATTATTGGTCAAATATAAAATTTATCAACAATTACGTAATGTATAAAAATTGTTATGCAATTAGCTTTAATTGATGTCACGAAATGTTCCTTTACTTCACAGCACTCGAGATGATCAAGTGATTCATGTCACCACAAGAAAAAAGAATATTGATGGCGACAAAAGTTGTCATTGAAAATTTTCCATATCAAATACGTAATGGAAATTTATCGTTGTTTATGTCTTTGTTGTGGAAACTTTCAATGACAACTAAATAAAGTCATACAAAAAGTGATTTTTGTTATAATTGTCACTGACCTAATTTTTATCCTAATCTCTAGTGGCAACAACAGTTGTATTTGAAAATTTTTATGACAACAATTAAATCACGGGAGGTATTCGATAACGACAATACTTATGTAGAAATTGAAGTGTTTTTTTTTGCTAATTTGTTTATTTAGTGGTTCACACTTTTCAATCTATAGTGTCAAGATTCAATGATAACAAAAGAGCTTAGTCCAAATAAAGTAACTATAATATTAAAAAAAGGTTATTAACAATGAAAAGTTTATTTTTTTTGCTGCGAGATTTAAAGGTTATCATCGAAAATACCCAAGAACTAATATCGAACAATGATTGCAAAATTTCAAAGAAAAATCACTTTTAACAACAACATTAAATTGCAAAAAAACCTCCTATCTCTTATGTACGCCTATATGTGAAAATTTAGCTTTACCTGAGTTGAGATCTGCTCCATTTAATCCATGAATATTTATGCTGCTTGTGCATTTCAAAGTCAGAAAAGTTTCAAATCTAAAGGGTAAATTAATTTAAAACAATTGTTTTAGCAACGATTTGGTACGTTAAATGAACCTTAAAACTTGTAAATAGTAAGTGAAAAAGTTCTTTATGCATTACTAATTAAAAGAATCTTTTGGTACGTACGATTATGAGGAGCTAAATAAAAATGGAAAGGAAACATGTGATTCATTGAATAAGAAATGATTCTTGTGATTTTATTTTAAAATAAATAAATAAATAAATACTGTTAAATAATAATTATAAAACCATAATAGAAATTATGTACAATTTTAGAAATGACATTCGTTTCTCTCACCTTAATAAAACAATAATTTATATTTATATTAAGCCCAAGAAAAAAAAAAGTTTCTGAATTTCCTTTGACCAGCTAGCATACGCTGTAAAACCATGGGATTGACGCATGCATATCAATGGCCAAGATCACGGATTGAATTAATAAGACACTGTATCTGCCAATTTGTTAATTATTAGAATAACTTGCATTATTTGAAGCAAAACCGACAAAAACTAATTACATAATGCTCTAAAACCATCTTCAAGGTTCAGCCTAAAAGTTTAATTGATTATTGCTTCTAAAATAGTTATCCAAATCAAAAAGTGAGCAATCAAAGTGGATTCCATTGGCCAAAAAAATCATGAAAGTGGAGTGGAAACTAATGTGCCCCCCTTCCATAATCTTAGCGAGTGGATCGTCTCATGTAAGGTGGATTATAGCATTGTGTAATGTAGGGCAATCTTGGGCGTCTGCATAATCGCGCCTCATAAAAATCCCTGCATTTATTCTTTTGCATCTCATGCTGAAGCCATTTGAAACATGTCCATTCAAGGTTATAAATTACAAACTGCATCACATGATGCGGCTACAATTTTGCATCACATGATGCAGCCATAATATTGCAAATGCGGTTCTTGCCGCATCTGTATTAATCTGCAATACAATGGTCCGCAACGCCCACAATTCATTTTATAGTTCTCACAACTGCAATGCAACTACAACTACAACTATAACTCCAATTTAAAACCTTATGTCCATTTACATCTTGCATGAGGTTGGAAGGCATTTGCATTAGAGCTCTGCCATCTTCTCTAGCAACTGTTATTGCTTTCTCCAGTGATTGTTGCCATTTTCTTTGATCTCCGTCATCTTCTCTAGATTGCAGCCCTTTTCTCTAGCATCTGTCACCATTTTCTTTGAGCTTTATCATCTTCTCTAGGTTATGGCCCTTTTCTCTAGCATCTATCACCATTTTCTCCGAGCTCCCTCATGATTTTCTCCATTTTCAAGGAACCATGTGAGTTCCCTCATCTTGTCTTTAATTTCACCTTTTTCCCATGTGAATTCCCCCATTTTCATGTCTTCTAGCTCTTTAATCCAAGATTATCATTGATTAACGCTTGTATTCAGATCTTAAGTTCACCATTTTTCTACTTAATTTGGTTTTCTGACCCACCATGCAGCTAATTGAATGCAAGTATGGTGATTCAAGTTTGGTTTACTGCTTTTATGGTTGTTTGAAATTGGTTTTTGACTGAAATTTGGTTTTTTGCTTTACTAGCATTCTTTGTTGTCATTTGCTTAATTCCCTTACAATTTGGACTGATTTTGGATTTTCTAGTTTATAAAGTTATTTTGGTATAGTGGCTAATTACCATTTGTCAAGGCATCAATTTGGAACTAACTAAATCTCAACATTCAAATTTTGGTTGTTTGGTTTACTGGAATTTGTTGTTGCTGAATTTTTCACCATTGACTTAATTTTTTGGAATTGGCTAAAATTTTTGTTGTTGAATGCTACATTTTGATCTATGGGTATCTATACTGGTCTTAATTATTTTTTTATTGAGCCATTTTTGTTTTATACTTGGCACAGAGTTTCTAGCAATTACACTGAAAGACCAAGAAGTTAAAGCGTATTGGGAAATCTAAAGGCAAACACATAATTTTTGCCATGGTTTGATTTGAATCCCTCATTATGTGCTATGCAAGTTGCTTGCTTGCATAATTCTTGCAAATGGATTTGGTTGCTTAAGTTCTGAAAACACCTTGCATATTGGCATATTGCAAATCTTGAAGATGCAAGACTTGAGTATGCAAGGGGTGTTTCATTCAACTATATAAAGTGCAGGGCATTTGATTTTGTATTTTGCTTGTCTCTTGGAAGTGCAGTGCATTTATATAGGATGAGTTATTGTAAGCCAGATAGGCTAATTCACTATGTCTGTATAGGCTAATTCACTATATCTATATAGAATGATTTATGGTATATTTTTGCTCTTGCCATCTTTTGTACTTTGATATTTGAATGAAATAAAACAATGATTTTGGCAAAGTTGACTATATCAATATTTGCTAACCAATGCATTTACAAACCATTGCCTTTACAAAATCAAATTACAATAAAAAAACAATGATATCTATCTTAACAAATAATGATAGCTATCTTTAAAATCATTGACAACTTTCTTCAAAAACCCATGGACTTCATATACAAAAGCCAATACATTTTATATACGAAAACCAATATGGTCCATATACAAAACCCTATGGACTTCAATGTGGTGTATCATGCAACTACATAGGGTGATCAAGTGGTTCCTATATTCCAAAAAAGACATAAATCACATAGAGTAAATAATAACAAAGCAATATCTTTTGTAATTTTAGTATCAAGAATGTACTTACCATCAACAATATAGTCAATTCTTGTTCACTCTCATTTGCTTCTGAGTACGTGCTTGGTGCTGGAATAGAGTTGGCCATTTACATTTGACTCAAGGGTGCATTGACCTATATGTAAGCATTCAAATTATAAGTTTCTAAAGCCATACAATGGATACAAATTAAGTAAATGGTGAAATCATTATAAGTATATATAGTATAGATTCTTATGTTTGCGACTCTTTTCTAGTCAAAGTTTTTCTTTTTCTCTTATGTTGAAGGTCTATCTAACCCATCTAGCATTATACCAAGTCTCTTTGTAAACCCTTTTGGTTGTGTAATGCCTTCACCAACCAATGTTATAGTGTCATTAACTGGTCTATCTTACCTTAAACTATTCTCCATTAACTTATTGCATAATTCATCAACCACTTTGTTTACAAATAAGAAGTCTTCTTTAAAATTAGAGGCTTTGGTGGCCAACCTTATGAGTTTAGGACAAAGTTATCTATAACATTTTGTGCTAGCAAGTCTTACATCTCCTTCTACCTCCCATCCCATAATGTCATGAATATTACCACTTTTAGCCTCTCTGATTCACTTTTTAAAATGCACTTATTAGGAACAACTAAAACATCCATCACGTTGAACACTCTCAAAGTATGGCAACATAGTATTCTAACCATCTCACAAACTTCCTACAATTGTAGGCGATAGATTTGTTATGAAGATCAAACAAAACCTTCTATTCTCCTTCATATCCAACCATATGAATTGTATATTCAAATAGTTTTTGAATTTCATTTCTACACTTTATATGAGCTACTAAGTATAAGTGATGGAGATGAGCTAGGAGACTTTAAAGAGCTTGAACAAAATCAAGAACTTGAAAACAAAAGGGCTGGACGTAACTCTAAAAGATGGCCAGCTAAAGATCCATTGCAAGGTATGGGAGGCCCATGCACAAGATCAAGAGCCAAAGCTATGAAGGAGGCCTTGAATGGAGTGATCCAAAAACTAATGGACCTGGAGCCCATAGTCTTAGCTGAATATGAAGCCCAAAAGGAACAAAATGGCATGAAAATCATTTCATATCTACAAGATGCTAGCCCAAGCCTGAAAGGAGCCTAATTGAAGAAGCCCAACCATTTCCACAAAATCCTCTTAGTTTTAATTTGATTGTTTCTGTTTCAGATTTTTTAGCTTTATTAAGCACCATTCTTGGTGAATTTGTTTAGATTTAAATTTCTTTTATTTTTCTGCCAAACCTAAGAGTTATTTTGTATTTAGGGTTTTATTTTTCAAATGCCTATATAAGGCCCACTTGTACTCCAAGAAGAGGCAGATTGAATGAATTAGTTTCAGAATTATTTCTGACTTGTGAGGTTTCTCTTGTGGCCTTTGTGTACTGGAGAAAATCTTTGACTTATCAAAGGAGTGGTTTCCTTTGTGGCGTCCCGGATTAGGGTTCTAAGAGACGGGTTCTCTTAGGGTTCAATTCCATTGACCAACATCTCTTCTTCTTCTTCTTCTTTGTTTCTTTCTTTATTCTTTCTTGCTTGTTGTCCAGATCTGCCTATTTTCTTGTTCTTGTGTCGTATGCCAAAATTTGATCACTGATCCGTGTAATTTGGGTTCCTAGAACGAGTTTCTACGAAGTCTCACATCATCTGGTATCAGAGCATTGGTTGAGGTTGGTTTCATCCACTTTTTCCTTGTTCTTTTCCCTTATTTCGTCTGATTCTTTTCTGTTCGTCCATATTTTTGTGTGGCTGTTTCTGGTGTTTTTCGTTCGTGTTTTTGGACGTTTAATAGGTCTTTCTTGTGTTTCAAGATCTCTTCTTTCTGCTCGATTTGGAATCACATCAATCCGATTTTTGTAGAGCAAGTTATAGCTATTTCTTTTCTGCTCGTCCTTTTTTTTATGCGGCTGTTTCTGGTGTTTTCCTTCGTGTTTTTGGACGTTTAATAGGTCTTTATTGTGTGTTGAAATCTCTTCTTTCTGCTCGTTTTGGAATCACATCAATCCGATTTTTCTAGGGCAAGTTATAGCTATTTCTTTCGTGCATATCATTCTGATCTTTCAGAAATCTTGTGTTTTGTTTGCAAATTTCAGCACCTTCAAGATTCAAAAAAAAAAAAAGAGTATATTACAGTGAAAAGAAAAAAAGAAAAGAAGGAAAAGTTGCAAAAAAAAAAAAAGGAAGTCAGAATCTGTGAAAAAGAAAGTTGTGCTGGAAATTGAAAAAAAAAAAAAATTTGAATAGTTGACTTGAATTGTAATTGCTGAAGATCATTTATTCTTGGAATTACCACATCTGATTCCCTGAGTTGATCTGGTCATTAAATGTCATATTGTGCACAATTCATAAAAAGGAAATATGCATTCATTCACCTTATTCTAAATTTCAAATTTCTGATTGCTTCATTACTGATTTCAGATTCCAATTTTCTTTCCATCCTTTCCTCTTGATAATTAATCATTTAACCACTTGATCTCCCATAATCTGCCACACACCATTTGTTCTTTCAGTGTCTTGATTTTCCTTTCCTAGTCACTTGCTATATTGTCTATTGGCTGCACCTACGATTTTTCTTTAAAATATTGGACTTTTGTTGTCTCTTTGAGAACTTTATATCTTGGATTCTAATTTAAGATTGCCACTTCAGTTGCTGCTTCTTTTGATTTGTTGGATTTAATACAGTATACTATAGGAAGCAAGTTGAGAGGAAAAAGGCAAGAGTGTTTTCATCATTGTAAAAGCCATTATAAGAGTGAAACACGAGTGAATTTGCATCATTTAGAGTGAAACACGTGAGGGAGTAGTCAGGTCCTTTTCTTTCTATTCACTAACATTTTCAGGTGCCAATCATGTCTGAAAGTGAAGATAACCAAGTTGACCTTAAATTGTTTATCAAATCTGTTCAAGAACAATTCAAGAGGCTAAATGCTAGGTTGGATCAAATGGATTCTTCTTCTTCTAACAACAAGGCAAGGCATGGTAAAAATGTTGTTCTAGGAGGAGATGAATCTAATTTTGAGGAGGAAAGCCAACATGAAAGAGTTAGGAGAGCTCCCCCTCAAAAGAAAGATGCCTTTAGTAACATCAAGATGAAAATCCCTTCCTTTCAAGGGAAAGCTGATCCTGATGTATATCTTGAATGGGAAAGAAAAGTTGAGTTTTTATTTGACTGTCAATCTTTTTCAGAAGAAAGTAAAATAAAATTAGCTGCTTTGGAGTTCACAGATTATGCAAGCCTATCGTGGGATCAATTAACCACTAGTAGGAGGCGTTCAGGAGAGGGTCCTATTCGGTCTTGGCTAGAAATGAAGGCTCTCATGAGAAAGAGATTTGTCCCTACCCATTACTATAGGGATGTGCACAAGAGGCTCCACAAAATCAAACAAGGATCTATGAGTATGGAAGAATATTTTCAGCAAATGCAAATTGCCATGATTAAAGCTGACATTGAGGAAGATTCAGAAGTTACAATGGCAAGATTTCTTGGTGGCTTAGACCCTGAAATTGCTGCAGAAGTTGAATTGCAAAACTACCTTGATATGGAGGAGTTGTTGCATAAAGCCATTAAGGTGGAGAAGCATTTTAAGACAAAACAGAAATTGAAATCACATGCTAGTTCCAACAAAGACTTCAAGTCCTCTTTCAAGTTTAAGGGAGAGACCAAGCCTAAAGAGGAGAATAAGATGAAGATGCAAACACCTACTTCTAAAGGTAAATCTGAACCTAAATCTTCTTCTAGTTCTTCTAAAATTAAATGCTTTAAATGTCAAGGTTTTGGTCACATTGCTTCACAATGTCCAAATAAAAGGACTATGATTTTGCTTGAGAATGGTGTTGTTACTAGTGAAAGCAGCAGTGATGAAGATGTGGAAGTTGAGTTAAGCTCCAATGGAGGTGATGAATCTGATGTGGAGGTCGCTGAAGCTGTGATTGGTGAGGCTCTAGTGTCAAGGCGTGCTCTTAGCATTCAACCGAAAGAGGAGCTTGAAAAAGAACAACGAGAGCATATCTTTCACACTAGGTGTTTTGTTAACAACAAGGTATGTAGCCTTATCATTGATAATGGGAGCTGCACCAATGTTACTAGTACCTTGTTGGTTGAAAAGCTAGGTTTGCCAACTAGAAAACACCCAACCCCTTATAATTTGTTGTGGTTCAATGATAATGGGGATGTTAAAGTTACTAAGCAAGTTGTTGTAGCATTTTCCATAGGAAGTTACCATGATGAGGTTTTATGTGATATAGCTCCTATGTATGCTGGACACTTATTATTGGGTAGACCTTGGCAATTTGATAGGAAAGTTAAGTATGATGGTTATACTAACAGGTATTCTTTTGAGTTTAATAAGAAAACCATTATGCTAACCCCTCTCAGACCCTTGCAGGCATATGAAGATCAAAAGCGAATTACTCAAGAATGCAAGTTAAGAGAGAAAGAAAAGAAAGTGCGTGAGAAAGAAAGAAAAGAAAGTGAGAGGGAGAGAAAAGAAAAGAGAGCTACTGAATTGAAAAGTCAAGAGAGTGAAGAGAAGAAAGTAACACTATTTTCCAGTAGAGGAGAGATTAAGAGGGCTTTATGTAGTGAGACATCTTTTGTCCTCTTGTATAAGGATGTTTATCTAACCCTTAGTGACCTTGATGAATCTCTTCCTTCTAGTGTTTTGAGTTTGTTGCAGGAATATAAAGACTTATTTCCGGAAGAGGTACCGGATGGATTGCCTCCCATAAGAGGCATTGAACACATGATTGACTTTATTCCTGGAGCATCTCTTCCTAACCGACCTGCGTATAGGGCAAATCCAGAAGAGACTAAGGAAATTCAAAGGCAAGTGGAGGAACTCATGAAAAAGGGGTTTGTGAGAGAAAGTCTTAGTCCATGTACTGTTCCGGTAATACTTGTGCCCAAGAAGGATGGCAAATGGAGGATGTGTGTGGACTGTCGAGCCATCAACAAAATCACTGTTAAGTATCGATATCCCATTCTTAGACTTGATGACATGCTGGATGAGTTACATGGTGCTTGCTTGTTTTCAAAAATAGATCTTAGAAGTGGTTATCATCAAATTAGGATGAAAGAGGGTGATGAGTGGAAGACTGCATTTAAGACTAAGTTTGGTTTGTATGAATGGCTTGTTATGCCCTTTGGCTTAACTAATGCTCCTAGTACATTCATGAGCTTAATGAATCATGTGTTTCGCCCTTACATAGGAAAGTTTGTTGTTGTGTATTTTGATGACATTCTTGTGTTTTCTAAGAATCTAGAAGAGCATGCTAAGCATTTGCATTCTGTGTTTGATATTTTAAGAGAAAATAAACTCTTTGCAAATTTAGAGAAATGCTCTTTCTGCTTAGATTCTGTGGTTTTTCTTGGTTTTGTTGTAGGTACTGATGGCGTCCGAGTGGATGAAGAGAAGGTGAAGGCAATTCGAGAGTGGCCAACACCTAAGAATGCTAGTGAAGTGAGGAGTTTCCATGGACTTGCAAGTTTCTACCGACGATTTGTAAAGGACTTCTCAACCCTTGCTGCACCTTTAAATGAGCTGGTAAAGAAAAATGTTATCTTTAAATGGGGTGAGGCACAAGAGGCAGCTTTTAATACTTTGAAAGATAAATTGACCAATGCCCCTATACTTATTCTTCCTGATTTCTCTAAAGTTTTTGAAGTTGAATGTGATGCCTTTGGAATTGGTATTGGTGCTGTTTTGATGCAAGAGTCAAGGCCTATTGCTTACTTTAGTGAGAAGCTTAGTGGTGCTTGTTTGAATTATTCAACTTATGACAAGGAATTGTATGCTTTAAAAAGAACTCTAGAACATTGGCAACATTATTTATGGTCTAAGGAATTTGTTTTGCATTCTGATCATAAGAGTCTTCAATATCTAAAGACCCAAGATAAGTTGAATAAGAGGCATGCCGTATGGCTTGAATTCATTGAGTCATTTCCTTATGTGCTTAAACATAAAAAAGGGAAAGAAAATGTTGTGGCTGATGCTTTGTCTAGGAGGTATAGTCTTATTACATCTATGCAAGCTAGGTTAATTGGTTTTGAATCTTTCAAAAGCATGTATGAATGTGATGCTGACTTTGCTGAAACTTGGAAGTTGTGTGAAAAACATGGTGCTCATGATTTCTTTAGATTTGATGGTTTCTTATTTAAAGGAAATAAATTGTGTGTGCCTGTTTGTTCTATGCGTGAGCTTTTGGTTAAAGAATCTCATGGGGGTGGTTTGATGGGGCACTTTAGCATAGAAAAGACTTTATCCATGTTGAAAGAACATTTTTATTGGCCTCATATGCGTAGGGATGTGATTGCTATGTGTAAAAGGTGTATTGCATGCAAGCACGCTAAATCTAAAGTGCAACCACATGGCTTGTATACTCCCTTACCTATCCCTTCTCATCCTTGGGTCGATATTTCAATGGATTTTGTGCTTGGATTGCCTAGAACATCTAGTGGAAAGGATAGCATATTTGTTGTGGTTGATCGATTTAGTAAAATGGCTCATTTCATTGCTTGCTCAAAAACAAATGATGCTATCCATATCTCAGATTTATTTCTCAAGGAGATTGTTAGATTGCATGGTTTGCCTCGATCTATTGTGAGTGACCGTGATGTTAAATTTGTTAGTCACTTTTGGAAAACTTTGTGGGCTAAGTTGGGTACAAAGCTTGTGTTTTCTATGGTGGCACATCCTCAAACGGATGGACAAACCAAAGTAGTGAATCAAACACTTTCTTCCTTATTGCGTGTTGTAATTCAAAAAAATTTAAAGAATTGGGAAAAGTGTTTGCCTCACATTGAGTTTGCATATAATCGTGCCTTGCATTCTACAACTGAGTTTTCTCCTTTTGAAATCGTATATGGTTTTAACTCTTTGACTCCTTTGGATTTACTTCCTTTGCCTTGTAATGAGTTTGCTAACCTTGATGGTGCAAAAAAAGCTAAGTTTGTGCAGGATCTTCATGCTAAAGTTAAGGCGAACATTGAGCGCAAGAATGAGCAATATGCTCAACATGCTAATAAAGGTCGAAGGAAGGTTATCTTTGAACCAGGAGATTGGGTGTGGGTTCATTTGAGGAAAGAAAGGTTTCCTGAACAAAGGAAGTCCAAATTACACCCAAGAGGCGATGGTCCTTTCCAAGTGTTGGAAAGAATAAATGATAATGCATATAAAATTGATTTGCCTAGTTCTTATGGGAATGTAAGCACAACTTTCAATGTGGCTGACCTTTCTCTTTTTGATATTGCAGATTCGAGGACGAATCCTTTTCAAGAGGGAGGGAATGATGGAGATGAGCTAGGAGACTTTAAAGAGCTTGAACAAAATCAAGAACTTGAAAACAAAGGGGCTGGACGTAACTCTAAAAGATGGCCAGCTAAAGATCCATTGCAAGGTATGGGAGGCCCATGCACAAGATCAAGAGCCAAAGCTATGAAGGAGGCCTTGAATGGAGTGATCCAAAAACTAATGGACCTGGAGCCCATAGTCTTAGCTGAATATGAAGCCCAAAAGGAACAAAATGGCATGAAAATCATTTCATATCTACAAGATGCTAGCCCAAGCCTGAAAGGAGCCTAATTGAAGAAGCCCAACCATTTCCACAAAATCCTCTTAGTTTTAATTTGATTGTTTCTGTTTCAGATTTTTTAGCTTTATTAGGCACCATTCTTGGTGAATTTGTTTAGATTTAAATTTTTTTTATTTTTCCGCCAAACCTAAAAGTTATTTTGTATTTAGGGTTTTATTTTTCAAATGCTTATATAAGGCCCACTTGTACTCCAAGAAGAGGCAGATTGAATGAATTAGTTTCAGAATTATTTCTGACTTGTGAGGTTTCTCTTGTGGCCTTTGTGTACTGGAAAAAATCTTTGACTTATCAAAGGAGTGGTTTCCTTTGTGGCGTCCCGGATTAGGGTTCTAAGAGACGGGTTCTCTTAGGGTTCAATTCCATTGACCAACATCTCTTCTTCTTCTTCTTCTTCTTTGTTTCTTTCTTTATTCTTTCTTGCTTGTTGTCCAGATCTGCCTATTTTCTTGTTCTTGTGTCGTATGCCAAAATTTGATCACTGATCTGTGTAATTTGGGGTTCCTAGAACGGGTTTCTACGAAGTCTCACATCAATAAATCAAACTCATTTTGGAAAAGCTCAAATATTGTAGAGGTGTAAATCAGTGCAAGCTATCGCAACATAGGTGAATATTGACATTTCAACCTTGATACTTTATACTTGGACTCAAATTCACATCTCAACTGATTGTACACTTGTTTTCCATGACTCGCTCAAAGTGCTTAAGGAACTAAATTATGTCTAAGTCTAGATTCATGCAACTTTTAGTGTTCAAGTTCAAGTTTCCACTAAGTTGAGTCTTTTGCCTGCTAAAGGTGAAAGCTTTCTTCATATGATAAGCTACCTACTTTCCTTTATACTATACAGTGATTTCACCTCATGTGTTTCCTTTAACATTATAGTCTAAATGCAACTTAGTCCATGCCTCCCCAAAATGTGCTTCCTCATTGTATTGAAATATGTAGCTATTAAAGTTAGTTAAAAAATGAGAGCTATTTTTCATCAAATTTCCTAAATGCGTGATGTCATTTCGCATCAAATGCCATATGCACAGTTCATGACACATTTGAGGACATACCTCCATAAGAGATTTAGCCATTGCTTGCTCTTGATCCATAAAGATATTTATGGCCTCTTTTGCTCATGTGCTTCTAAAAAAGTCTCAAATATCCACTTGAACGAGTCTACAGTCTCATCATAAAATAGTGCAGCACAAAAAAATTACCACTCCTCTAAGCTAATTAAATCTTGCAAAGACAACTATCAATTTTAGGTGAATTGTTGGTGCAATAGGTTGTGTCAAGGGAGACCATATCACCAAAATACCTATAATCAAGCAATATTTGTGCATCCACCTAAAATACATTAGTAATTTGTTCCTCTATATCCATCTAATACACATGGTAAATGGATGGATTATCCACCAATTGCCACAGCAAATATTGTAAAAGATAATTGGTTTTCCCATATACGACACTCCGTTGTCACCTAGACCGAGGATTATTTTTGACCTCTAATCTAGTATAATTGAGATTGGCTCTACCACTTGTCTATATACTCATTAATTGAAATGAGGCTCCCTTGAAGAAGTCTAAATCCTTAGCCAATTTAATCTGATATGTCTGAACCTTAGATATGTTTTACTAGGATGTCAATATATGTGTTGTTTTAGGAAGGTAAAGGATATGGTCATGCTCCTCCGCAAACTCATTTACTTTCAATCTTCCACTCTTTTGTATGAGATTCATTCTTACATGATAGCCTGTTCTAGTCTCAAGCTAAGGATTAGTGTTAGAAAATCTTGTTTGTCTTCCTGTTGATGGCCTTCTTTGCAACAAACAAATATGCATGAAGTAATTGCATCATCTTTCTCCCTTTTGTTAAGATAACTTTTTTTTACTCTAAAACTATGCCATCATAGTTAACCCAAAACTTCTAGATAACCTCAATGTCATCAAATTTCATTCCAACTCTAGGCTTTCCATCAACCCCCATGACACCAGAGGGGATAATAAAAGCTCCAACTTCCCTGAAATTCATTAATGCATATTGCTTTAAAAGAATATAAACTCTATGCATCATATCACTACATTAATGGAATATGATTTGCACATAAAATGATCTATTGTTACTTTTGTTAGTCCTTCCTTCCGCCAACATAACTAAGGTCACATAGATTAACAGAAGTTTCTTTACAGCCAAGAAAGACATCCATCACTTAAGTATATATCCAAATCTTTAAAAGAAGAAAATTTAGGCTTGGACTTTCATGTTAGACAAGGTTGGATAAAACATCATTATGAATTTAACAAAAATTTATTGTCCTTCAAGTGGCTTGAAAATATTAGGCTATATTATTGGGCTAAATTTCTACCTTACTGTATTATAATTTCCTACAAATAACACGTCCACCTTCCACCTTTTGTAGAAGATTGGGTGGATGAATGAAAGAATGGTTCATTTTGACTTAGGTTAAAAAAAAAAAAAGAATGCTCGAAACTTTCAATGCACCAAAATGACCCATCCCACCATGGTTCTTGTCATAATCTACCCCCATTAATAAAATGAACAATAAGCCATGGCAACCTCCTCCAAAGATGGAGAATGCAGTCCTTGAGAGCTCATTCAGTCCAAAAAAAAAGATGGAGAGGTGATGAAAATGGCTGTCAACCTGGCTGAATCAGAGGAAAATGCAAAGAAAATGGTGCCAACTCGAGCTGGTAATGTGCGAAAAGAAAATGGAATTCTAGAACTATTTCATCTCCACGAAACGGTGCGTTGCAGGAAGTGGATCCATGTTCAGATGAAAAAAATGGAGGTGCAAACGCACCGTATGGGACGCGTTTCAGTGCGAGAACGGCGCGATTATGCGGACGCCCAGGATTTCCCTACAGGACGCGATGCTGTAATCCACCTTACAGGAGACGATCCGCTCGCCATAATCTGATATTCAGACCAGCTTGAATAATTAGTATTCGTTTATATATATATATATATATATGTGTGTGTGTGTGTGTGTGTGTGTGTGTGTACTTTCCTTATCAAAACTCAAAATCTGATTTTGATATAAAAATATTTTAAGATTATAATTTTAATTTAATTGATAAATTTTTTAAATTTTTTAGAATAACAATTATATCATTTAAAAAAATTAATTAATTTTTAATAATAATAATAATAATGTAAAGAGCTTAAAATTTTAAAAAGCCATTGTAAAGGATTAGATCGGATAGAGGTGACAAAAGTAAAAAGAATGGTGGCTGAACACGTGGGCAGCTGAGAATTGCATTTGCTCACGACGGTTAACTAAGCATCCACATAAAAAACAATGATAGTGTTTCTTTTTCCTCCGTTTCTTTTTAGCTTTTTCTAGTTTCGATCAATTTAATTTTCAATATCAAAGGGGGAATTTATTTTGTTAATAAACAGAGATGATATGTTCTTTTCTATTAAATTAAATTTAGTTTTTAAAATAATTTTCAAAAAATTAAATACATTATAGTATATTGATTCTGAAACAAGTTAATTTAAAAATGAACTACACCTTATAGAAGAGCTTTTTTTTTTTCACTTGTCATTGTACTTTAATGTTTCAACAGTGATGTTTTAAATATGTTAGAAGATGTTGTATTAGAGTTGTTAATTAATTTTTATTATATGTAATGTCACTTTGCTTATTTTTAATTTATCGGTAAAGTTATCAAATTTTATCGGTGAAGTTATGAAATGATGAATAATTTTCTTCGTCTACTTAAATTTTGCTGCCCCAAATTCTTGCATATCGGGTCGTGTTTAAGAAATTAAACAAAATAGTATTGTGAAAATTTCAAATTCTTATTTTAACTAGGCTAAATGAATTTTTTGTTGTATCAAATTTAATGTCATATAATCATCAATATAGCAAGAGTGTTAGATTTAAAAGTCTATGATCCCAATTTTATTGGATGTTTTGGAAATTTGATTATATATATATATATATATATATAAAGTAAGTTCAAAGAAGTTAAATTCAATTGCAATTGTGGTTAGATTAGGCGTCTTTAGAGCTTAATTTAGAATACAGAAGTGATGTTCAATAATACTTTTAATATTAACAAAAGTAACATGACAAATAAAGGGCTTTGGATCTTAATTTTGTAATTGCTATTATTAGAAAGAAAAAGGCAAATAATTTCAAATTAAATTTCGTCTTTTCCTTGTTTTACTGGTCCTATGAATTAACTACAAGGGTTAACAAACCCAATTCACTTGTTAATGTTTCAATTAAATTTTCATTATATATTCTTTCAATGATATTTTGAACTAATTTTCATTGATGTAATATTTTTTTATAACACCTATATTGATATTCAAACAAAGTCTGTTGAAAAACTACTTTTATGAGATCTCTTCAAAATAGTGAGCCATATAAATTTTTTTAATATGTTTGCGCATGTCAAAAGGAAAGTAATTAAATCATGTGCTTAAAATGAAAAGAGAAATTAAAGAAAAGCAAGTAGAAGAAAGAAAACAAACGAATTTGAGCAACAGATCATTAGAAGTAGTTAAACATATATATTCTAATTGGAACTTTTCACTAATAGTGGCAAGTAATTTTCTTTTCAGACTTACAATATGCCTCTTTAAAATGCACTTGGAAACATTAAATATTTTTGTTTTCTATTTTTCAATTCAACCGAGACCGACCGAGACTCAAGCACCTAGGGTAGGAATTAAAATAATCAAAACTCAGCAATACTTGTTGACGCGACATTAGTCTTTTGGTGTCTAATTAGCGGCTAAGATTTTCCCGCACTTTTTTTTTTTGGGTATATTGCATTAACTGAACAATCTCTAGTCGCAAAAATTGTTAAGTAAATTTCGTTTATTATTATTTTAATATATCTATATTTATACATCTAAGTCTATTGCAGATTTTTGTCTATACTAATTAGCACGAAAGAATATTCAAATTCACTGAACTGTTTTAGTGCAAAAAACCAAGTTTTCCATGGTGACTTTGTGTGACGACACCAGAATTTGTCAAGTGAAAATTGTGTTAAAAACAAGGATTAAAAAATTGGATCGGACCAATTGGTTCGATCAATTAGACTGGAAACTGATCTCTGGTTCGATCCGGTTAACTCAGAAAATTAGTCCATTAAAGAACCGGTCAAACTAGTCAAAAACCAACTGAACCGGTCAAACCAGACCACTTAAAACCCGGTTTGAACCGATCAGCCTAAATTTTTTTAAAAATTTTTCTTATATAATAAGATAGTTTATCTTGAATAAATTTGATAAATTAAAAATAAAAAATATTAAAAGAAAGAGGGGACTGAAATATAAAAAAATTTAAAAAGATAATATAAAATAAATAAAAAGCACATATTTGGTTATTTTTTGTATTTCCTCCTTATTATGTCCTGTCTTATGGTAACATTTCTCTTAAATATAAAAATATTTGACTAAAATTATTATTTTTTAATGATAAATGGAAATTTAATACAATTTCAGAAGTTTAAAAATTTAATATTAAATAATTTTAACTTTTAATTATAAGTAGTTTTTATTTTTTATTTAAAAAATAATTTTTCAAACATTTTAAGAAATATTTAGTTAATAATCAAATATTTAAAATTTACTAATATTTATTTGTTATATTAAAAATTTAATATATAAAATTAAAAAATATACATTTAATTATTACCGGTTCGACTATAGTTCAACCGCAATTCCACCAATGAACCGTAAACTAGTGTCTCCACCGGTTCAATAACCGGTCCAGTTTTAAAAACATTGGTTAAAAGGGAATTTTTTTATTGTTAAAATTTTCAATGGCAACTCATAAAAAGTCGTTACTAATGTGGGATAAACATGATTTACTTTCAAATAGGTTCATGAAAATTTAGAACTTAAGTAGGCAAAATAAAAATAGTTCATTTAATGCAAAATAAATTATCTTGGCATAGGAAATAATAATTAATTCATTTTAATTAAATTTTAGAGCCAAGTAATTATCTTATGGAGCTCCCTCAATATTTATCTTGTACTTAATGGGATTCCCTTGCATCTCAAAACCTCTAAACAAATTATCCTTGTCAAACTTAAATTTCTAAAGGAAATTTAGTTCTCTTCTTAAACCCAAAAATAATCTACCTTGCATCTTATTCTAAGCCTAATAGTAGAAAACCCTAGTTCCTTCACTTTTTACTTTGTTTCCTAAATCATAAACCTTAAACTAGGCTCTGATACTACTTTGTCACACCTAAAAGCTAGTGACGTGACCGGCATAGAATATAAGATTAATTTTGCATCCATAAGCCTAATAGGGTGACTTGGATAACATACTACTCATAGTCCTAATGCAACAATTTAACATTATAATATTAGCTAATGCAGTCATCTAACAATTTCTATATTTCATTTCAAATTCATTCCATATACTTGATCAAATTCTTGTAGAAATTTTGGTAGAAACTTAACTAAAAATAAAACTTTTCAAGATTTCTACAAATAAGTCAACATAGCAATACACACACAAGAGCTATCCTCTCAATAGTATCTACTACACATGGTTTACTAGGGTGGGGGAACCTGCTTGTGGGTTTTGTAGAGTTATAAGTAGATTACAAAACTACACACTTATGCAGTCAATAGAATATGCAACACCCATGCAAAACAATGCAAAGGTTTTCGAGGAAAGACTACTCCTTTATACGCTACTAGTGTGGACTCTAGTTTAACTCTACTATCTGAAAGTCTACATAATTACCAAGTAAATAACAAATCTTAATTATATAATTAGTATGTAAATAAACAATTAAATAAAATCCACTATATACATACCTTGTGAACTTTTAAATTTGAAATTTATGCTTCTTAATATGTTAAAAAGGAAAATTCTAAACTTCTAATCATGAAAATATATACTGAGATTTAATTATTATAATAATTACAAGTTAGTGAGAAAATGATAATGCAAGTATGCAACTTTCAAAAATGTATTGGGAAATTTTTGAATCATATTCTTTCTAAAACCTCTTTCATTGAAAAGACTTTCTCAGAATGGAAAAGTCGTCGTGGCCACGCAACCCAACAAGTAAATAACATCCCATTACATGCATTCTCATTGAATGTTTTTCTATCTTACATTTTTATATTTTGTAAACTATCGTGCTTCTTGATCTATTGAAATTATAGGTATTTATGTTCAATTGAGAAAACATTTTCAATAAAGTTGCATTATTATAAATTTTATAAACATTATTTTTAAATAAAAATTCTTAACAATTATATAAAATCAATATCACATACTTTGAAGCCACTTATTTTATAGTTAAAAAATATATAGACATTATAAGCTTTTATTGTCTTTTTTAATTAATTCTTTAAAATTTTATCTAACCTATATATATGTATGTATGTATGTATGTATGAATGTATATATGTATGTATGTCCTAATTCTTAAACACACAAGAATATATGTTAACACACATGCATGATGATTCAAAAGTAGTTTTACCCCTAATGCATATAGGGAGAGATAGTGCATTATTGTAAGTCAAGTGGTGATGTTTTATTATTTTTAGTGATGGCTAATCACCTAGTAAGGCATTTCATTTTTAAAAATTGAATAATTAAAGATCATTTTTTTACTTATGGAAATGGACAAGTCTTGAATTGTTAAACCCCAAAATACCATGAATACTTAGATGGACTGAATGGATTCCTAGAATTTGCATTTGCTAATGGGAAGGTAGAGGGTAAAATAATATATTCATGTCCTAAATGTTGATTTAAGAAATGACATATTAGAGAAGTTTTGCATGATCACTTGATTGGTAAACCTTTCCCACAAGCATATACTATTTGGGTTAGACATAGGAAGAGACTTAGATATGAACCTATTGTAGAACCTTAGTCAAAGTCACAAGTGAGAGAAAAATGAATTTGCAGGGATGATCCTGTGCAGGATATGTTACTTGATGCATTTATGGTTCATGATAACGAAAGTGTAGATTAAGTTAAGGGTTTAATTTCACCATTAAATCAAAAGATGAACAATGATGCAAAAGAGTTTTATGAGTTAATAAGGGATGGGCAATAGAATTTGATTAAAAGTTGTGTAAAATTCTCTTTATTGGTGAAATT
Source organism: Erythrophleum fordii (assembly GCA_032878935.1). Classification (NCBI taxonomy): domain Eukaryota; kingdom Viridiplantae; phylum Streptophyta; class Magnoliopsida; order Fabales; family Fabaceae; genus Erythrophleum; species Erythrophleum fordii. Next base: position 13,364,932 of record JAVQMF010000047.1, on the reverse strand, counting down.
GTATCACATCAAGTGTTTATGTGGAATAAATGATAAGACTGTTGTTGCTCTCTTTTTGAAAGCATACACATAAGTATATATATCATAATAGTAAAAAAGTGATGAAAAAAGTATCATTTCCACGAGGATTTGTCACTAAGGTAATTGCTGAGTACTAAAATTAGACACTTTAATCTAAATCAAACCAACAATAAAGAGAATAAGAAATTGAACTAAATGAAAAACATAAAAATCATAGAATAAAGGAAACAACATTCTGGGTTAAATTGGAAGACAAAGGATTAGGATCATGATTCCCCCTAACATTTCAAAAGAACTAATTAACCTCTGGTTATCTTACTTTAAATGATAATCTTTGCTAACAAAGGACTCTAAATTACTTATAAGCATCTTTCGAATTACCTATAAGCATTCTCCTAATTAATCCATAATTTCTTATGTAATTGATTAGAGGCTTAATTAAGAATAAGTCTTAATATGGTTATTCAAAGTTGATATATATATTCCTATCTTACAAGCAAATCAATCCACTCAACATGCAAATTTCATGAATCCACACTATCCAATCCATGGTTTAATCCTAAAATCCCTTTTCTAAGTTTATTTAGGTTACCTAAATCATCTAATGACTTCCACACACTCAGAAGCATGAAAAACAAAGATTGAATAAGCAAATTATATTATTAATTGCAAAGAAAGAAAGTAATGACAATTTATTACATGCTAAGGTTCATTATTATCCCAAATCAAGAGTTTAGCTATTCATAACATAAATATTCAACACTAAAAATAGAGTATATAGCATCAACATCAAGAAGATTGCAAAGAAAAAAGGAAAAGAAGCTAAAACTAGTTGTGGAGCTTGTCTTCTCTTCAATACCAAGCTCTCCCTTGCCTCCAAGAGTTCCTATTCATCTCTTTTAACCTTAAATCAACCTAGAATGATGGCAAAGTAAAATTTTTTCTATTGACACCTAGCCAAAATCTACAACAAAAATGACAATGTTCTAATAAGTATGAGTTGCGTCACGACTTGAAATTTTGAGTTGCTGCACAATTGCTTTTTGAAGTGCAAAGTTCATTTTACACCACGACACTATTGAATTATTTATAGTGACACTTTTAAGCACCATCTTTTTATTTTTTCTTTTTTTCTTTTTTTCCTCTTTTTTTTCTTGTCTCTTTTTTTTCTTTTTCTTTTTCTTTTCAATCCTCTTTCAACAAATCTTCTCAACTCTTGTTGCTTTGCATTCCAAGGCTTTTAAACTTGTTTATTTATGATTCTAACCCCACAAAAATACAAAAAATTCATCTAATTACTATTTATAATTTACTAACACTTTATACAACTGTAATGTGGATTATTAATGATTTTACAGGGCTTGGAACACTATCTAGGTGCAATATACATATTGGATTAGCTTGTCCATCTTGCAACTTTGATTCAACTCCTTTACAACTATATCATAGTCAAAGTGGTGTTTTATGGGCCATCTTTATTTTCTAAACTTATGACATAAATTTAGATTGGCTCAAGGCTAGTTTGATGGAAGGGAAGAGAGAAAAATCCTCTAACAAGAATTATTAGATTAGAAATGTTAAGATAACCTTAGAATATTAACGTTGTATTTGGAAAAGTGGTTGAAGTTGAAGGGTGAAAAAGAAGAGTTAGAGGAGTTGGTAGTAGATAGTGACATTCTATAGTGGCATAAGAAGAGTATATTTTTTAAAGTTCTTTATTAGGTAAACCATTACATATGCCATAATCTTGATATGATGCACTTTTAGAAAAATGTTCATGATAATGTGCTATTCACTTTGTTGAATGATTTTGAAAAACTATCAAAAGGCACGAAGAGACTTATAACAAATAGGCATTAGGTCAGATCTTTGGCCCAATGGCAATGGCAGATATCCGTTAATTGTGTTTACTTTGACAAATATCGACAAAAATGTGTTCCTAAAGACTTTAAAGAATATCACCATGCTAGATGGTTATTCAAGTCATATTTCTAAATGTACTAATTTGAGACAACATAAGGTTGAAGGACTGAAAGTCCATGACTTACATGTTCTTATGGAGTAACTTTTATCCTTAGCCATGAAAAAGACACTTTCTAAGCAAGTGTCGGCGGTTTTGATTGACTTATGCTCATTCTTCAAACAATTATACAATAAAGTGTTAAGCATAATGAACTTGATCAATTTCATAATACAATTTTTCACACATTGTGTCATGTGGAGATGTTATTCCTGCCTTTATTCTTTACATTTATAATCCATTTAATTGTACACTTAACCAAAGAAGCCAAACTTAGAGGCCAACTTATTATTGATGGATGTATCCTATAAAAGGTAGTTAATACTTATTTAATACTTTATAATTATTTTAAATCATTTTACTTTCATTCATGGCATCTAATGTAAGGTGTTTAATAGGTACTTAGGGAAGTTGAAGTATTATGGATGAAATAGGGCATAGCTAGAAGGCTCAATAGTTTACAGTTATCTAACTTAAGAGGTTTTAACTTTTTACTCGAGGTATTTGGATGGATGTTCAGTCACCTGGACATGTAGGCAATGAACCTAATACTAAGTCATCCAATGTTAGCACTTGTTGGAAAACTAATAGGTGGTTTTGAATACATTACTCTTTCTTTTAATGAAAAATTACAAGCACACCATCAAATGTTGACCAACTGTAGAGAAGTGGATCTTTTCTTTAATGATTAGGTTATAATCTTTTTATTTACTGTTGTTTAATGAGTAAATTATAAAATAGATACCAAATGTTGACTAACTTGGTATCTAAATTCTTTATATGACATACATAAGGTAATTAGGCTATTACAATGTTGTTAATTGTCTCTTATCTTTTACTATTGTTTCCTTCATAGGCAATACTATAACAAAGCAATCACCTTTTCTTAGTTTTAGATAAGAGCTGATGTCAATAGATCACATTCAATTGATATAAATTTTCTTATCATGGGTCTACTTGATAAAGCAAGGCCATATATTGCGTACAATGTCAATGGATTCAAATTCCAAACTTTAGATTAAGATCAAGAGTTGAAAACTCAAAATAGTAGAGTCTTTAATACTTTTGGGATAAAAAGTTATGTAAGTAGTAGTAATAACAACATACACTTTTGTGGTGTGTCATATTATAAAAAATTGTTAGACATTGTTGAATTAAATTATTATAATTGATTTGTGGTTACCTTGTTCAAATGTATGTAGGCCAACATGACCAATCCAAGAGGCATTAAAAAAGATGAATTGGGATTCACATCTATAAATTTTTCATGATTGATATACACTGGTGATAATAAAGATGATGAGCTATACACTCAAACCTTAAAAGTTGAACAAGTATATTATGTGAAAGATGAGTTAGATAAAGACTAAAATATAGCCATGCATCTAAAGTCACATGACTTATATGACATGGGTGAAGATGACAAAGATATTTATGAGAGTGAGCCAAACCAATCTCAATGGCTGGAAATGCCATTCTCATACTTGGAAGTACATTTATGCTTGTCTAGATCAAATGTTCTTTATTTTTCTCCTTTTCCACATTTTCATTAGCTATATATGTTTGTATGCTTTTTTTTTTCTTGATCTTATCTAAACTTCTATGTTATTTTGTATATATTAATAAGAATTTAGAAGATGAAGAAGTTCTTCAAGAAGCCTAAATCAATTAGTATAGGCAAAGCTAGTATGCCCAGCACTAGTAGTCTTTGCTGAGTCTAACAATTAGTGATGGTGGACACTTGAGTCACTGAGATCCTATTAATCTACCTAGTTCATCCACATCACCCATTTTAGATGTTCCCAATGTCTCAAGCTTTTAGCAAAATTTGAATGTTAAGGACTTATTGGCAAATGATAATTAGGAGCAACCTAAGTGGCCTACACAACCCACACGATGACCATGAAAACAAAATTGGTTGATCAAATTTATTGGTAAGTAAATTAATAAGTTTCTTAGTGCTAATTTGCTTATTTCTCATTTGTGTGTTGACTTTAATTCAATAGATGAGGAAAGAAATGTGACGTACAAGTAGATGACTATGTATGATGTTTGGATACTTCCTATTGGGCAAAAAGTAATAGTATTATAAAACAATTCCCTCCAACTAATTGAAGATGGTGATAGATTGCTATATGTCTTTTTTTTGGGCATGGTTAGGAATGACTTTAAATCATTTCTACTTATTTACCTAGATTGGAAGAATGCTTCACAAGAGTACAAAGATTGTGTATATAACACCGTTATTCAAGTAACAACACATTTATTATTCATTTCTCTTAGCACATTGAATTCATATCTATACTAACTACTGCATTTTATCTTGTAGACTAAGTTTGCTATTGATGACATATACAAGAGATATTTTATAGCCATTGGGAGTTAAGTAGAGACATGCATGCTATGAATTGTGTACAAATGATAGAACTCACACTAGAGAGCATATATTTGAAAACATCCCAGATGGCATAGATAGGGATCATTGGGCATTGTTTATAAACCATCATTTTAGTAAGAAGTCTTAGTTAATCACACTTATTTTCTAAAATGTACTAATTCTTAGATGATCATATTAATATTTTTATTATAAACTAAAAATTTGTATAGATAAACAAACAAAGTAGAAAGATATTAACTATGCCACATACTAGTACATTAAAAAGCTTTGCATAAAAAACACTGAGATTGTAAGTTCATTTTAGTAAATAAGTCATTTGAATTTTAAATCTAATTTGAGATATGTCACTTACTCTTCAAATTTGCAAGAAGCTAGAGTGGGGGCCCAATCGCAAAAGAAATCATGTGTATTTCAGTCCATAAACAGGATGATTGATCTTGTGTCAATAAGGAAGCTAAACCTATTTTTGTAAGTGTTTGAATGATGAGGATGCTGACTTCTGATTTTGTTGGAAGCCTTTATTTTTCAACTAATTTACTGTGTTTTATTTGAATTTGTTGGAATGACTTCTCAAGAAATTTTGAATGATGAATCATTGGCCCAAAAGTTAGGAAGCAAAGGGCACTATGGTCGAGTTTGAGGAATGGGATTTGGTGTTTGTCCATCCTAAATGCTTGGATGTCAGGCTTATGAGAGTTCATCTAGATTTTCTTACACAAAATTATAAAATGAGGTCACTTAACTTAAAGCACAAATGGTTGAGAGAGACAAGTGACAATGCCAAGCAAAGGCCAAAGATGCTACAATTGCCAAGTGACAAGACAAATGGAAGCAACTATAGCTTTTATACTCTGAAGTCTTCAAGATAATTGCCACTGGAGCATGCATCCTTACAAGTTTGAAGGGTAGTTTTGTAAATTTATATTCTAGTTGTAGCCATACAAATGAATGTTTTTATATTTTACTTTTTATTTTTAGGTTATGACTAATAATATTTTGTTTTGAATTCTATGGATCAGGTGATCAAGATAATGAATACCAATTTGATAATGATAGTTATTCTCCATAAGAATAGACATATTATTTGGATAGACTTTATAATTACATTACTTATTTGTAGATTAATGTAATATTAATTTATTTACAATTTTAATAGTATTATGATTGTTGTTATTGAAAGTTAGTTATTGTCGTTGGATATGTTGCTGAAAATTATTGTTATTGGGAATTGAATGCTAGATATATTAGCTAAAATTTATTGTTATAGGTTTGTAGGAAATTTTTTTTTTGCTAGCATAGTTTATTTTTAAATTAAAAATTGATAAATAAAAAATAGTTGTTAAAAACATTACCTTAAAATGCATTATGGTGGCTGAGCTACAGTTAAGCCTAATCAAGGCTAAGACAAGCTAAGACAAAACCTTGCCACAATATCACTAATGGTTACTTAAAATAGTAGTTAAATCCGTTTCGACAAATAGTTTAACCACTGATTTCAAAGCCATGGTTAAAAATCTTAACCATAGTTATGATGGTGACTAAAGCCACTAAAAAAGCAACTTGCACTTTTTTTTTAGTGTGCCTTCTCCTTTATAATGATAGCCATTCCCAGTGACTACCTAAATAGAAAAGGCAGATTACCAATAAAACATCAAAATCTCACCCCTTTTACACTTCGCTCGAATCTAACCTTCCAAGTAAATTGTCGTCATTGTCCATTGATAACTCCCCGTTATTCAAGTTATTGTGCATATTTTATCTTAGTAAACATGGATTTAGCCTCTAATTATAGGGTAAATAATACTTTTATAGATAAAGCAAACACACATAGGATGAATAGCTCCATACTCAATTTTTTCTTAGGAAATGATAGTTTTTGTTTTAATTTTGAGTATAGCAAGAACTAATCACACTTTGCTCTTACTGTAGGATGCATGTTTAAGAGAGGATTGAGTGTTCTCATGCAAAAGAGGCTTCAGAGTGTTGGTTCTTGTAGCTTTTTAGAAGCTCGCCAAATGAAAAAAATGGTGAAAAATGTTGAGGGGCAATCTGCACTACAGTGAATCTTAATACCATTACAGTAAAGCTTGACTCAGAAGTTGACTTTGCTACAGCAAGGATGTGTTTAGCCACGGCGCTGATTGAGAGAAGCTGAAGCCACGATGAGGAAAATGTTGGTCCGCAACACACAATTACACAGAAGTTAAACTCGCTGCGATAGGAATACTTAGCGCCATAGTGAGGAATGTGCAGATCCCATCTAGTAGACAATCTCGCCATGGCATGAATGTCTAAGTTGTGGTGCAAAGTGACCAAGTACCTAAGTCACTTTTCTAAGCCACGGTGTAATTCATGTTAGCTAAATACAGCATTTTTCTTAGCGAGTTTTTAAGGGTTTCTTTGTTTATATAGCTAGGGATACAAAAAAAGTCATCATTCTAGGTTGGTCTTTGCTTGTTCCAAGTGTGTAGAGGCTAGAGAGAAGCTATAAAGGCATCTTGAAGTAAAGGGAAGCTAAGGATTAAAGATTGAAGCTGAAATAATCTCCATTTCTAAGTTTCTTCTTTCCTTCTTTTGTTCTTCTCATTTATCTTGATGCATCTGACTTTTACTTCAACTTTGTCTTTGAATATCATGAATATATATAGCTAAACTCTCTAATCTAGGATCATCAGAAACTCTTATATGGATTAGTGGTTATTCCTCATTCTAACTTTGCAATCAATGGTTAATATCTGTTCATTCAACTCCATGATTCATGCTCTCTAATTGATTGGCCAACAATTAGATTGATTTGATACTTTACTTGAACTTGGAAAAGGGAAAGGGAGGTTAGATCAAGAGTTGAGTGGTGTGAGTATTTGAAACTTGCTATAGAAGGTGGATGGTTTAGTTAATGAGACAGGAATATACTTATTAATCTTACATGGCCCAACTAGGTATTATGCTAACAATTTGATCTTAATTAGTTTTATAAGGAATTATGAAATTGATTAGATAATCTTATATGATATTTGGAAAAATACTTGTAGGAACAAGTGATTCTTAGACCAACATGTATCACCATTGAGAGCAAAAGTACTGAATGTTGAGCAAATTGCTATAAAATACAAGAGGAACTAATAGTCCTAGATGCTAATATTCACTTGGAAATCCAAATACTAATCTTGAACTCTGTATAGCTTATAATCTATATTCATTTCTTTTTAACATAGCACTAAAAATTGATTCGCGTAATTTAAATTTGGGTGTAAATTTTGGTATTTGACAAATTTTGACATCAAATCCTCAAGGGAATAATCTTTTCTTATCACTATATTGTTTTTGTGATACATATATTTGTGTGTACGCTTCAAGGAAGCAACAAGTTTTTGGTACTGTTGCTAGGGATTTGTATGCTAAAACACTTCTTTTGGTCAATATCAATACTAGTATACCTAATTTGAACTTAAGGACTTTGCATAGTTTTATTTGAGCTATTTTCAATTCCTTTTCTGTTCTATTTTATAGTGGCTACCCTCTATGAGTGCACAACCTCTTATGCAAGAAATTGAAAGTCTAGAAGTGGTGTTGTTTCAAGAAAAATTTGAAGAAGAATCTAATCAAACTCAGAGAGAGGATAGTGAAACTTCTGACTTAACCATAAACATGGCACATGAGGATGAAAATTATGTTCACATAGTGAATGATTTTGCCACTTTGAACATGCAAGGATATCACTCAAGTATAAGAAGACCAACTATTCAAGCCAACAATTTTGAAATGAAGTAAGTGGTGCTGCATTTGCTTCAAATAACTGCGCAATTTGGTGGCTCTCCTCTTAAAGACCTGAATGCTCTCCTCTCAAACTTCTTGGAGGTGTGCGATTCTTTTAAGTAGAATGGAGTATTAGATGACATAATTCGATTGAGGCTCTTTTCACTTTCATTAACTCATTGCCAGATGAGTCTATAGCCACTTGGGATGACTCAGTCACAAGATTTAGAGCTAGAGTTTTTCCACTAGCTAGATTAGTAAGGTTGAGAAATGACATCACCTCTTTCATGCAACAAGATGATGAGCCATTATATGAAGCTTGGGAAAGATTCAAGGAACTATTGAAAAAGTGCCCTAACCATGGATTCCTTAAATGGGTACAAGTACAGACCTTTTACAACAGATTATTACTTGAAACAAAAGTCATCCTTGATTCAGCATCCAATAAGAGTATCACGATAATTTGAATGTTAATGTAGCATATAATTTGTTAAAAAATATGGCAACTAACTTCCTCCAATGGTCTGCATCTAAACCTTATAAGAAAAAGGTGGCTGGGGTCCATGAAATTGATGCCTTAACCATACGCTCGGCTTAAATGGCTATAATGAATAAAACGTTTGACAATCTTGAAATGCACTTCAGTGCACTAATGGGTGTTAATGCTATTCAAGTTCTAGTCATCACTTGCGAGCATTGTGGGGAAGAACACTATAATGATCAATGCTCTTCCTTAGTAGAAGTAGTTAACTACATGGGCAACTATGGGAAAAACAAAAATAATCTATATTCTAACACCTACAATCCAAAATGGAAGAATCATCCATATTTCTCATGGAGTCAGGGAGAAAATCAGGCCTAGTCATCCTCTTCTAGAATGAGACCTTCTCATCCTCCTAGATTTTCTGCTCAAGTAAGACCACTGATGCTAGAAAAGAAGCTAAATATGGAGGAAATGCTCATGCAGTATATGGCTAAGGAAGATGCCATCCTAGCCCGACAAGAGGCAACAATGACAAAATATGAGTAGACAATCAAGAATATAGAAGTGCAAATTAGCTAGCTGGCCTCTTCTATAAATTCAAGACAACACGGGATGCTTCCAAATGACACTGTTCCTAACCTCAGAAGAGAAGGTAAAGAGGAATATAAGACTATTGTATTGAGAAGCAGCAAAGAGTTACCAAAAGTGTCACCATCAAGGTAAGACAATAAGTTTAGCCAAGATCAAGGTAAGGTGGAAGAGAAGCTTGAGAAGGAGAAGCCTGTTGAAGAGAAGAGTGAAGTGGTAGAGAAGAAAAAAAATAATGCTACGAAGAATAGTCAAGAGAAAAGTCAAGAGAAAATCATTCCTCCATTACCATTCCCTTAATGCTTTAAAAAGAAAAATATAGATAAGTTATGTCAAAAAATTTTAGAAATCTTCTGGTAGCTCCACATAAATATTCCATTTACAGAGGCCTTAGAACAAATGCCAAGCTATGCTAAATTCATGAAGGATATGTTGTCTAATAAGAGGTGGTTTGGAGAATTTGAGATGGTGGCTCTAATTGAAGAATGTAGTGCTATTTTGCAGAAGAAATTGCCCTCTAAGATGAAAGATCTAGGAAGCTTCATCATTCCCTATAACATTGGAAAACAATTTACCGAAAAATGCTTTATGTGATCTAGGGGCAAGTGTGAATCTAATGTCACTATCAACTTTCAAGAAACTTGGGTTAAGGGAGGCAAGACCAATAACCATCACCTTACAACTAGCTTGCCGGTCTTTAGCTTATCCAAATAAAGTCATCGAAGAAGTTAGGGTGAAGGTTGATAAGCTATTTTCCCAATAAACTTTATAGTTTTGGATTATGAGGAAGATAAGGACATCCCCATCATTTTGGGCAGACCTTTTTGGCCACAGGAAAAACATTAATTGATGTACAAAAAGGAGAGTTGGCTATGAGAGTGAATGACCAGAAGGTGACTTTCAACATGTACAAGGTAATGAAGAGCCCAAATGGACCAAAAGAATGTTGCTTTGTACGTCTAATTGCCAATGTAGTAGATGACGAGTTTATTGAATCAACCCTCAACGATCCTCTAGAAGTATCATTGGTTGGCATGGCTAGAAAGGAGCATAATGGAGTGAAAGAATGTATTAAGCTATTGGAAGCTACTCAAAAGCATTCCAAGGCTTCTCAACAATTTATGTATCATCTAGAGTCAAATCTTTGTTGAAACCATCAGTGGAAGAACCTCCATCTCTAGAGTTGAAGCCATTACCATCTTACTTGAGATATGTTTACCTAGGAGAAGAATGCACATTACCAATAATAATCTCTACTGCTCTCTCTAAACAACAAGAAAGGGAGCATCTCCGAGTCTTAAAGGTTTTAAGAGAGTCATTGGATGGCCAATAGCAGACATAAAAGGGATAAATCCCTCCATTTGTATGCATAAGATACTATTAGAGGACAACCACAAGAAATTAGTCCAGCATCAAAGAATACTTAACCCAATAATGAAGGAGGTAGTTAAGGAAAAAAATTTGAAATGGCTTGATACTGGGATTATCTATCTAATTTTAGATAGCTCATGGGTGAGCCTAGTTCAATACATCCCAAAAAAGAAGGCATAACTATAGTGGCTAACACCCACAATGAGTTGATTCCCACTAGGATAGTGACGGGGTGGTGGGTATGCATGGACTATCGAAAATAAATACTGCCACCAGAAAAGATCATTTTTCTTTGCTCTTCATTGACCAAATGCTGGATAGATTAGCTGGGAAGGCATACTTTTACTTCTTGGATGGGTACTCAGGATATAATCAGATAGTTATTGCCCTAAAAGACCAGGAGAAGACAACTTTCACATGTCCTTATGGCGCATTTGCTTTCAAAAGGATGTCATTTGGATTGTGCAATGCACTAGCTACATTTTAGAGATATATGATGTCTATTTTCTCTGATATGATTGAGCAGATCATGGAGATATTTATAGATGATTTCTTAATTTTTGGAGACTCATTTGAAGAATGTCTTGCTAATTTAGAGCAAGTTCTGAAGAGGTGCGAGAAGACTCATTTAGTTTTGAATTGGGGAAAGTGCCATTTCATGGTGCAAGAAGGCATAGTCCTTGGTCAATAGGTTTCAAGTGAAGGCCTTAAGGTAGACAAAGCTAAAATCTCCTAATTGAACAACTTTGACCTCCGACTAGTGTAAAAGGGGTCTGGACTTTCTTGGGTCATGCTAGCTTTTACAGAAGATTTATTAAGGACTTCTCAAAAATTGCCAAGCCCCTTTTTCAATTGCTTGAGAATGACACTCTATTCAGTTTTGACCATCAATGTCATGTAGCTTTTGAAGAGTTGAAGAAGATATTGGTGTCTACACCTATCATTGTGGACCTCGACTGGACTATTCCATTTGAGGTAATGTGTGATACTAGTGACTATACTGTAGGAGTTGTATTAGGACAAAGAAAAGGAACGCTTTTTCATCCAATATACTATACCAGTAAAACTCTATCTGATGCTCAACTAAATTATACCACTATCGAGAAAGAGTTGTTAGTAGTAGTGTATGTGTTTGAGAAATTTAGAACTTATCTGGTGGGTACCAAGGTGACGGTGTTCACAGACCATTCAGTCATTAAATATTTAATTGAGAAGAAAGACTCCAAACCAAGGCATATTTAATAGGTTCTTCTTCTACAAGAATTTAATCTGAAAATTGTAGATAAAAAGGGTAGTGAGAAACAAGTGACAGATCATTTGTCTAGACTGAGTACTGAAACTCAGTCTAGACATGTGTTTTAAATTTGAGCATAATGAGAAACATGTGGCAGGTCATTAGTAAATATGGATTTAGCCTTTAATTATAGGGTAAATAATATCTTTATAGATAAAATAAACATACTTAGGATGAATAGCTCTAAACTCAATTTGAAATGATAGTTTTTGTTTTAATTTTGAGTATAGTGAGAACTAATCACACTTTGCTCTTACTATAGGATGCATGTTTAAGAGAGGATTTAGTGTTCTCATGTAAAAGGGGCTTTAGAGTGTTGGTTCCTACAACTTTTTGGAAGCTTACCGCTGCCAAAATTTATCATGCCGCTGCTAAAATGAAAGAAAATGGTGAAAATTGTTGTTGGGCAATCTACACCACAACGCATCTTAATACCATCGCAGTGAAGCTTTACTCTGAAGCTGACTTTGCTGCGATAAGGATGTGTTAAGCCACAACGCTGATCGAGAGAAGTTGAAACCACGGCGAGGAAAATTTTGAGCCGTAACATACAGTTACACGGAAGTTAAACTTGCCATGATAGGAATACTTGGCACTGTGGCAAGGAACGTGTAGATCCCATCCAGTAGAAAATCTCGCTACGGTGTGAATGTTTAAGTTGTGGCACAAAGTGACCCAATACTTGAGTTTGCCACGGTGCAGTTTGTGTTAGCTAAATGCAACATTTTTTGTAGCGAGTTTTTAAGGGTTTCTTGCTTCATATAGCTGGGGATATAAAGAGAGCCATCATTCTGGGTTGGTCTTTGCTTATTCCAAGTGTGTAGAGGCCAGAGAGAAGCTGTAAAGGCATTTTGAGGTAGAGGGAAGCTAAGGATTAAAGATTGAAGCTGAAATAATCTCTATTTTTGAGTTTCTTCTTTCCTTCTTTTGTTCTTCTCATTTATCTTAATGTATCTAACTTTTACTTCAACTTTGTCTTTGAATATCATGAATATGTATAGCTAAATTCTCTAATTTAGGATTATTAGAAACTCTTATATGGATTAGTGGTTGTTCCTCATTCTAACTTTGCAATCAATGGTTAATATCTGTTCATTCAACTCCATGTTTTATGCTCTCTGATTGATTGGCCAACAATTAGATTGATTTGATACTTTGCTTGAACTTGGAAAAGGGAGAGAGAGGTTAGATCAAGAGTTGAGTGGTGTGAGTACTTGAAACTTGCTATGGAAGGTGGATGGTTTAGTTAATAAGATAGGAATATACTCATTAACAATTTGATCTTAATTGGTTTTATAAGGAATTATGAAATTGATTGGATAACCCTATATGATATTTGGAAAAATACTTATAGGAACAAGTGATTCCTAGACCAACATATATCACCATTGAGAGCAAAAGTACTAAATGTTGAGCAAATTATTATAAAATACAAGAGGGACTAATAATCTTAGATGCAAATATTGACTCATAAATCCAAATACTAACCTTGAACTCTGTATAGCTTATAATCCATAATCATTTCTTTTTAACACAACACTTAAAATTGATTCGCTTAATTTAAATTTGGGTGTAAATTTTGGTACTTGACAAATTTTGACATCAAATCCTACAGGGAACCATTTTTTCTTATCACTATATTGCTTTTGCAATATGTATATTTGTGTGTACATTTCAAGGAAACAACATCCATTCAAATTTGAAGGTATTGCTCAGATCTAACAAGATCAAGTTTCATCCAAGTTTATTGTCTCTTATTGCTAATAACATGGAAGAAGAATTGAACGAAAAGGATGAAGATAACAATGTCATTTAGATGAATTGAAATTTCAAAAGGGAAATAACTTTTTTATCGCAAAAGTCTCAACTTGAAGATGAAGAGGGCTTATAGTTCAATAAATCATATGGAGATTTTTCCATTCTTAGTGTAAAGAGAAAAGATTTTGGGCTATTTCAAGGTGAGATCTAAGAAGATAGAAGGAAAGCTCCCCTACCTAAATATGAAAATACAACAAAAAAGTTAGAGAATTGTATTGGACTAGGCAAAGACCAACCTCCCAAAATGAACTGTGCACTTCCCCTACCCTTTGTCCCAACTAGTAGATCCATGGATATGACACTTTTTAATTAGTTATTTTGTTTAATTAATTTTAAAATATGTTTCCTTACTCCTTGCACGTGCTTTTATTATAAGTAAAGATGTACTCTAGGTAAATCTTATCCTTCCAAAGTTGTTTGAAAAGAATTTTATGTTCTCTTTTTCATTTGGATAAAATGAATCATTCCTTCAAGAAAAAAGAGAGAAAACTAAAATAACATGACAAATAAGTGGCTTTGAATGTTTTCTTTTTAAAAAGAAAAAAAAAACTCTATACAGCTATTGTTCCAATGACAGTCGTCTTCCCCAAAGTAGTCACTGCCACTCCATATCTTCTTTTTCTTCAATCCTTTTATTGTTGTCCCCTCTCTCCTAAAGCCAAACACTTCTTCAACCTTGAGTAGAGCTAAGGCAGTTGGCTTTTCCTCCCAAACCCTAAACTGCAATTTTTGTTATCATAAACATTCTTCAATTCCATACCAACCAGAACGCTATCATTCTTTTCCTGTGCTCTCCTCTCTTGCCACAACCAATTACCTTCATCATCTTTTTGCACCTCTACCCATGGTTTTAAATTGTGGTTGCAGCTGCGATTATAATTGCAAGTGTTGTGGATAGTATAAAAGGGATTGCGAGCATTGCAGTGGATTATTGCGGATGCATCTCACGTAGCAATAGCAATATTGTAGCCGTATCACATGATGCGGACTGCAATTTAAAACTATGCCTTATCTGCTCTCTTGTGCCTTTGTTCAACTCACTGACATCTTTCTTTCCTTTGATGTCATCTCCAATAGTGCCACTTTCTTCAACTTCAATTAGACTCTCGATTTATCTCACAGACGACTCTTATTTTGTCGATGTCTGAAGAGTCAACCCCGTCCCTAGGGCCCAGAAAAAAACCCATGAGCCGCCACCATTAGCTATCTCTTCCTTTTCAAATGTAGCCCCCCAACAATGACATCTCTATTTGACAAGGCTTTCTTTTTTTTTTTTGTCAACCTCTTTTTGCTTTGGCTCTCCCTATATTTGTGTTTTTGGTTAGACTAGTGAGCCATTCCTTTAGACCTTTGACATCCTCTCCCTATGTGATCTCTTGTCCATATATATATATATATATATATGTATGTATATATCTCCTTTCTGTGAAAATATCCGTATCTTATTATCTCGCTAAGCCCCCCACATCTCAATCCATATCCTGTAGAATCTTACTACCCCCTCTAGCTCAGATCTATTTATCCATGGAGGCTAGATCTGCTTTCACTTTTGATATGAACCCACATCACTTTTTTTTGTGTTTTTAGATTGAAGAACCACCAAAGATGAAGTTTTAACCTCTGTCGCTGATCGAGAGTGAAAAGTTTCTACTTAATTTAATGAAAATCTCCTCACCTCGATTCTTTTTAAAGATATTCAATGCCACGTCGAAGCCTATTTCTTAAAGACATTAACTGCCAAGTCAAAGCCCTTCTCTTGTAGCAATAATCCTCTTCGTCACCTGTAGAAAAAATTTGAAAACCTTGCTAGCTGGTCTTATTGATCTTTGTTCTTATAGGACTCTTTGTTACCTTTATCTCAATGTTTAGTTTTGTGTTGTTTCCGATTGTTAGTTTTAGTGGTTATGTACCTCTTTTTTTCTAATTTTTTCAGAGTGGGCCAACCTTATCTCTGCTTATTTTGTTAAATAAAATTTCTCCGTT
This sequence comes from Erythrophleum fordii, assembly GCA_032878935.1. NCBI lineage: Eukaryota > Viridiplantae > Streptophyta > Magnoliopsida > Fabales > Fabaceae > Erythrophleum > Erythrophleum fordii. Next base: position 13,349,199 of record JAVQMF010000047.1, on the reverse strand, counting down.
TACCAAAATGAAATATTTTGTAATTGCTAATATTATTTAGAAAAAAAAAAGACAAGATTTGAATATTTTTTTCGTGTCTTTTTCTTGTTTACAGGTCTATGAATTAACTACAAAGGTTAACTATTCACTTGTTAATGTATGCTTCTATTAAATTTTCAAATATGTTATTTTAATATTTTGAAACTTTTTTCACTAAAATATATATGTGTGAGTGTATTCAATAACTATTCACTTGTTAATGTATGCTTCTATTAAATTTTCAAATATGTTATTTTAATATTTTGAAACTTTTTTCACTAAAATATATATGTGTGAGTGTATTCAATTCATCCTAAACCACCTGAGACTGAAGCACTGAAGGCAAGAATTACATTAATCATCAAACTCTAGTATATCACTACTAAGGCCAGATTTGTTTGCTCTGGTCTAATTATATAGTGGCTGGACTTTTTCCTACATTTCTTTGTTGTATAATATTAACAAAACATTATTTAAGAATTTTTTAAAATACAAATTAAAACCGAAGAAGATTCAAATTAACTGAAATGACAAGGTTGGATACTTTTGGCCAAACTGCAGAAACAATATTAATGTCCATTTAACTGCAGGGGCCCCTTCGTCTTTTTTTCCTTTTTCCTGGTATACAACTCCCACATTACATTAGAAAAATGCATTCGCAGGTAGATTTTAGAAAAAGACTCCCTTTCGGGCATCCAGCTTGTGTCCAATATGCTTGTTGACTCGCACCCATATGCATTCATTCTTTTTCTTTATTTATTTATTTAATTATTATTATTATCATTATTATTATTACCACTTTTGCATTCACTCTTAAACGTATAAAACTCCTTTTGATGAGGGATTGGAGCGTGGATGTGGTGCATAGAGGGAAATAGGGAGAGGATTTCCTTGCCGACTATGCTCACATTTTACCTATTGGCTTAAGCATTTTGTGTTTTGGACTTTGAATTTCCACCTCCTCCCCCCCCCCCCCCCCCCCCCCCCCCCACAAAATAAAAAAAAAAAAAAGACAAAGAAGTTAACAAGAAAATATAATTTTTGTGTGGGAAATAAAAAATATAATTAACAGTTGATAAAAAATATAATTAAAAAATTGTTGATTGTTAGTTAATTTGCCACTTAATTACTCCCTACAAATAAGAAGTTATTTTCACATTTCTGTTAAAGCATATGTTTTCTCTTTTATTGTTTTTTTTTTTATTTTGTTTTTGTTTTGTTCGTTTGTTTGTCTTTTTGGTGTTTGCCATGTTTAGAACTCTCCAATAATCTCTCCACGATAAATTACTTTGCTTTATTATTAGTTTCAAATTATGAGAGGTTTTATTTATTTTATTTCAAATTAGATATACAGTTGCCAAAAATTAGGCAATGAGTTTAGATGAAACGAAACTCTTTTTAAGCAACATTCGCCATTTCATGTATATGGCGTTGTGTTATTATTCAAATAGTCGTGATCAGAACGCGCTACTCAGGTTAAATTAAAAGGTAATCTAAATATCAAACACTTTTCGTTTCTTTATTTTGTCAGGTTAAATTTTTAAGAGTGTGTTTGGAATGAAAACAATTATTAGTCAAATTTAGTTATTATTAATAAATCCTCTTAATTTTTTTGTTTAATTATTATCTGTGCTTAAAATAGAAGTTGAAATTTTATAGAATTCAATTGATATTTAGATTACCTTTTAAGAATGATAGAAATTAAATATATTTTAAATTTTCTAAAAACTTTTTTTATATGTTGTATCAAATAAAATTTCAAACAATCTAATTAAGAAAATTATATGAAAATTTATTCAATCCAATTTCTAGTTACACTTCAAATAAGAAAAAGGATTTCTTGTGGAGATATATGGTAGATCTGACCCTTAATTAGGCTTTAACAAGGGGTGAGTGAGGAATTGGTGAATGTGGAGACATCACGGAAGGTAACATAACAGTCTCATCCAATTTCATTACTTCACTGCTTTCTTCGCTACTTTCCCCACAAATGCTCGGATTCTCCTGAGTGCTACTTCCACTGTTTCATCATTCATGTTAGCGAAGCAAACCCTATACCACCCTGCCTCCCTGCAATTGAAAGATGATCCTGGAGATATATTCAGCTTCACTTCATTCATCATAACACGCCACAGCAGCATTTCACCTTCAAATGTTTGTTCTTTTAATAAACTTCTCAAGCTCATCCAGCAGGAAAGGCCTGCGTTGCTTGGAAGGCAAGTGATGCCTATCTTCTCAAGGCTCTCTGTAAACACAATATGCCTCTTAGCCAACCTTCTCGAGTCTCAGCCAGTAAGTTATCAACAAAATCATCATCTGAAAGCATAGCAGCCAGCATGTGTTGAGTCTGTGAGGAGACCAGTCCAAAGCTTGACATTTTGCGGCCACAGTCGACGACAGTGTCATTGTATGAATATGCTATCCCAACTCTGAACCCAGGAAACCCCATGTCCTTTGAAAGACTATAAACTATGTGAATGAGATATTTGTTGCAGAATTCCATATCTTGTATGATCTCAGAGATACTTACAAAGCTGGGGGCGCCAAACACTGTGGCTGCATAGATTTCATCACACACTAAATGGATGTTCTTTTCATTGATGAAGCTTACAAGGCTTTTCATTGTCTCTCTGTCTAAGGTGGTGCCTAAAGGGTTTGATGGGTTGGTTATGAGCAAGCCCTTCACATTGTGGTTATCCTGTTGGGCTTTCCTATAGGCTGTTTCAAGAGCTGCTTTGGATATCTTGAAGTTGTTGGAGCCGTCACAGGGGACAGGAATTATTTGCACCCCAGTTCGCCAACAAAGGTCACGGGCATATCTACAGTAGAATATGAACTATATATGAGTAAAACCATATCATTCTTATAAATACCAATAAACACATTGAGGATGGATAACTAGTTGAGCCATATCAATTCGGTTTGCCAAATCTTAATTAAAATTACAATATGATCCTAATCAAGTCTCTTGGTTTAACTAATGCACAGTCGTTCTCCAAACTACGAATGCGGTCCCTTATAGACCAATGATGGATAAGACAATTTTTTACATACTGGTAAAAGTATAATTTATGGTACATACATTTCTTTAATTAGCAAGCTTTAGAATTGTAAGAGATCCCTGATGATGGGAAGTTTAAGAAAATCCAGCTGTGTGTGTATTCGAACGATGACACTTACAATGCTTCTTGCCATAGGAGGCCATTGTTTCAAAGGTCAATGGCAAGGAGGGTCCACGGGTCTATTGAGCATTAAGTTATTCAATGTTTTATTTGGATTTAAAAATGAAACCCAACCCACATGCTGCTTGACCTATTTAGATTGCCCTAACTCAATGAGTCAAATCCTATTTGAAAACATTCTTGTTGACCTGTTGGATATCATGATTACCTCAGTGCCACATTCCCAAAACGGGAAATAGTAGTCACGGCTCCCCTGGAGGTAATCGAACGGTTAGTTATTTTTATTTTTTTTTATTTGGACAAAAACAGTGAATTCTTACCATTGGCAAAGAGAATGTAAAACTCTGAATGACTAAGCATGTGAAATAGTTGGTTTCCCCTTTGATCAGAGCAGGTAACTATAATACTTTTACCTGCTTTTATATTTTCCAATTTTAATTGGGTGAGTGGAATTGTGATGATACACTGTGAATAAAGAGAGGAATTAGGAAAGAGAGGGCCCATACGCTGGATAATAAGGTGTGGGAAGCAGAAAAACATCTCCAGGATCAGTAAACAGAACACGATGAGCTTGTTTGCTCCTGTAGCCCCTCCACTCATCACTATACGCTTTGCATCGAATATCACCCTTCCTCCATTCACTTTTGACATAAAATTTGCCACACCCTGCAAATAACTCAAATAACCCATTTCAATATTATCTCAAGTTTCATTCAATATACTAATTATTCATGGTCATAAACTCATAAATTAATCACTATATATGCTTTCTGATTAAGTAGCATACATTTCTGAAGTGAGGGAGTCCATGATAGTCCTGATAGATAGCGATATCTCTGAAGTGATTCAGTCCCTCAGTAGTGCAACTGGAGGCCTTTGGATTATTCCTTATCCACTCTTCCATCAGATCAAAACACAGATGAACAATAAATCAAAATCCACCCCATATATGTATGAGTCAGTAAACTTATCAAACACCCGCTAATCATTGTGATGTGACTCAATGTGTGTGTGTGTCAGTGTCTGTGTGTGTGTATAAATAGATAAACCTGATTTTCTGCAAGACCCATCTGGATGACTCCTTGAGGATTGTCTGTGGGGTGAAATGGGTCTCTGTCATAAGCCTTCCATCCTTCGAAATAAGGAGAGTTTTCCCCATGTCTGTCATTCACAGCGATGCTTGACAAAAGGTGATGGCCCAAACCCATGTTTAACTTTTGAAGTGAAGGGTCACTCTAACAATTAGCTGTAATAGCAAGAAATGGAGGTGACGAATGAAGAATAGTGTTAGGCAACGCAGTAGTGCAGGAGAAATGGGAGAGATAGTGGGAATTTATCGGGAGTGGTGGAAGCCATGTACGAAAAAGTCTACTTTTAAGTTTGAATCCTATGGTATCACCAACCTGGAGAAAAGCAAGAGTGAAAATTAAACTTGATCTAAAGTAATGAAAGAAATAAAGCATGAGATCGGTCATTATATTGATTGGTGATTTTTGTATTTGAGAGACGTTGTTGAGTGAGTTTATAATGGTTTAGATAATTATCTAGGGATAGTATTTAGAGTAGTTTTTGATAACTTAAAATTATAGGTCTGGAGTCTAATACATTCGTATGATTTTGAGTTTAAATATTATACTCTATATATGATAATTATTCTTTAAAAAAATGTTCACTATATAATTAACGAAGATGTGGAGGTTAGCAAGTTAAAATTTGTATTCAACTGAAGTCTCACGATGTATCTAAGAAAATATTTGGATGTAAGGAGCTTTTAAAATTTTTTGTTGTAAAGTTCTTATTAATTTAAAAAAAAATGATACAAAAGTGAAAATGTATACATATATATATATATATATATATATATAAAGTTCACTTTTTTCTCTTTTCTCATATATCCTCTTTTTTTTTTGCCCTCTCTATTGAAAATTTACATAAATTTTATAATAAAGAATTGTTGAGGTTCCGTCCAAATATTTGGTTGTATATCCGTATACATAAAAAAACGAATATTCTAACAAAGTCAAAATTTTATATTTTCATGGGCAAACTTTACGTGTACGTTTTTTAGTTTAATTTTTTGAAGACAATAATTATTATTTTATTATTTTTTAATTCATCAATATAATCATGCCATGGACTAAATTGATGATTGGGAGAATTCATGACAAGATTTTACTGATGAACTTTTTTAAAATTAAGGGCAAAATAATGTATAATTTTTTAGGAATAAATTGAAAAGGTATGTATTTTGAGGCCCAAATGTTGATAAATTACTCTGTTTTTAAATATAATATATTCTTATAGTTAAGTGATATAACACTAAATATAAGTATTTAGAGTTGAATTACACTAACCATTTTTTAGATTTGTTAAATTACATTTGATTTCTCTTTTATTTAAAAAATTATACTTAGCTACCTTGATATTATATATATTACAGAAACTTCTTCCCCAATTTATTATATATATAATAAAACCTTCTACCCAACGATGAGAGCATTATTATTAATCTGATAGTAAATTAAAAAAGAGTTTTTTCACCAAAAGAAAAGAAATTTTAGTTTTATTATTCATTTGTATGTATGTAAATTAAAATCAAAGAGCTTTTTCATCAAAAGAAAGGAGTAAATTAATAAGAAGAGTTTGTTCTTTCTTCTGTAACTGTTCGCTGGAGCTTCATCTCCATTGGTTAAGATTCTTAAGATAATAAAAATCTCCCTGCCTCATTTTTACCTTTTTTGGGTTCTAACCTCAAAAATAGCATCATTGATTTGATATACATATATATATATATATATATATATATATATATATATTTGGTACAATTGATTGACAAAATGTATTGTCAATCATAACCTAGCTGATAAGATTGCAACCGATCCATAATCCTAGTTAATAGCAGCTGAGGGGAAATTTGGAGATCCGTAAATATTTCTTTCTTTCTTTCTTTATTTTATTAATACAACCGTAGACTGTCAGCATGTAAAACAGTATATGTGGAAACTGTGTTGCAAGAAGTTTCGTCTGAAGCTGCATATTATATATGCTTTATTGCAAAACTGATCAGAACCCTTGACCCAAATAGACGGGCTAAAGAAAGAAATGAAAGAAGCAAAAAAGTTAGGGATCATCATTATATTGATTAGTGACTATTGAATTTGGAATTTGGTTGGAGAGAATTTATAATGTTTTAAGTAATTATTTAGGGATGATATTTGAGAGTAGGCTTTAAAAATTTGAAATTATATGATTGTATTATTTTCGAATTATATTTGTGATATTCTACTTTGATTTTTATTTTATATGAATAAGATTATTAATGTAGATAAGTTTCATGACGAGAAAGATTTGTTCCCTTTGAAATTTCATAATATAAATTGGTTCAGGTATGTGAATTTGGAATAAAATTCAATGAGAACATAACTGGATCTTGAATTTGTTATTCATCTGAATATAGGTCTAATGATAAGTCTAACATCTTTTATATGAATTTGAGTCTAGATTTTATACTACTTTATTCATGATCATCCTTTTTAAAAAGAAAAAAAATCTGTCACATGATTAATGAAGACGTGGAGGTTAGCAAGTAGGAACTCTTATTGAAGAACAGTTTCACCATGTATCAAACAAGGTCAGAATTTTATATTTTCAAGAGATAGTGATATTAATAATTATTTAATTTTAATTTAAAAAATTTCATTAATATAATCTTGCGATGAACTAAATTGATACCTAGCAGAACTCATGGTAGAATCGTATCAATAAGCTTTTCTTTAGAACTTGAGAGTCAACTATTAATTATTTTTTGAGGACTAAATTAAAAAGAGTATGCATATTTTAGGGCACCAATGGTAATAAATTACTCTTTTTTAAATATCTTATATTCTTATAATCCAGTTATATATCACTAATTATAAATAATTAAAATAAATAACGGGCGTTTCATATATCAATATAAAAATATCAACCCACCAAACGTCTCATAAATAATTAGATAAAAAATACCTTAACTATTTAATCACATAATGTTAGTTAAAAATTGACGTGTGTTTTATGTCAATGGCTCAATATTTACTTTTATCTATTGGAAAACATTGGAAATATATATATATATATATATATATATGTGTGTGTGTGTGTGTGTGTGTGTGTTAAAATAAGAGTTTTTTTCCCAGAAAAAATAATAAAAAGAATTTGGTTTCTTCTTTAATGTAAACAAGGTACCATATCTTACACCCTAACTTCTGGTAATAATAATTAGGGAAAACTTTTTGGTCGGTTTATGGAGTCCAATCTCTTAAGAGTAAAACTGAGGAAGATGTACATATACACAAAGTCGGAAAATACTGAATGAGTAAAAATAAATAATGAAAAATTTAAAACTTTTTTTAGTAGAGTAGTTGTGAATTAAGTGTTATATATCTATTGAAGGTTTTTTTTCTCTTAAGAATTAGTTAAGCAGTGTAGTTGGATTTGTCTGAAACTAAATATCTGATACAAATGCTCCTTTAATCTTTCAATTTGAAGTGGTTAATTAAGATTCTCTATTTGGGAATTAGGGTTAGCATTGTAGGTCTAGAGCTATGTTAAATTATTTTTTGCTATAGCCAATTATAGTCAACTAAATGTGTGCTGCAATGCTTTGCAATCCACATGCTAGGTGAATCAATCTACTTACATGATTCTCGTTTATTCTATTCACTTCCAAGACGAGAGTTTCACTTGCTCTTGAGTTCTGAAAAAAAATTTGAAAATATTGGTTGAATCAAAGTTTGAGTGCCATTATTGTCTAAACTCGTCTTCAGGTTCTGTTACGCGGTTCATGTACGAAAAATCCATGGAAAACGTGATTCTCTTGCCAAATTTTACTCATATAGCACAAGTGACACGTTGGTTTTTAGCCTCTCCTTCTCTTTTAATTATATTTAAATGGCTAATATAGAGATATGTGTAGGCACCAAAAATGGGAAAAACTCCTTTTACACCTCAAATTATTTTCAACTAATCCATCTAAAGGCATTGATATATCAATCTGATAGTCATCTTTCTCATTTAAGGTGTACTATTAACTCTGTTTGACAAATGCGCACCACAATTAATTATTTACTTTTTGATGTTTCTGGTATTATTATTTCATTTTCTGTTTCTAGTTTCTCATATATACTTAATTATTAGATATAGAAGACAAAAACAAAAACCAAACAAAAATAAAAGGCAAGGGCTGCATAAGCAAAATTTATATATCAATCAATTTCAATGTTCGGTTCCATTAATGTTTATTTATATATGTGTGAAATGTTTTTATAAAAAAAAAATTGGGTATGTACCATGTGTTGCTGACATTAGTGTAGAATATTTTGATTAAAAAAAGTAAGGCTGTTAGAACAAAACGCGTTAAATACGCTGGGAGACTTGACATTTGACTCATCAAAAAAAGGGATGGGAATAAACTACAGTCAACAATATATATAACCACACCACAAAAGGGAAAAAAAAAGAGCGAGAGATGTAGTGCAAATTAATGATTATGTAGCGCTTCATCAACTGACCATATAAATAATAATGATTAACTAATTAATTTCTTTAGAAATTCAATTCATTTTAACCTTTTTATACATGCCACCATTTCCCAGTCGTAGATAAACAAAAACTTATATAGTCACATAATCCTTTGTTTTTCCCTTATGTACTCTAATCTTTTGAAATAAATATGAACAATCCTCATATTAACCTCAGATATAATTAATTAAGTCCTATTGAAATTAAAATTAAACAAAGATATGAATATAAACAATTTTAAAATGAGGTTTGACAAGTAAGTTTTTCTTTTTATCACGATCAAGGTATTTTTAAGTTTTGCTTGAGCTAATTTCTTCTTATAGGAGATTTTAGGAGAGTACATTTTTATCTTAATTTGGTACATTTAAGATTTTAATAACAAAATGCTCTCCTCCAGAGAAATTTAACCCAGATTATTAAAGATAATATTATCTTTTCAAACCAAGTATAGTCATCCTTTTGGTGGACTGGGAGTTTTGATGGAAGATGACAGTTGTAACTTAACTAAATTAGCCATGATTAGTTTGATTGTGTTCTATCTCAACTAAACTTAGTTTTAGTCCTGTTAAATAGGCTTGTATATATATATATATATATACTTGTACAGTGTGTTCAACAATAAAATCCTTTTTCATATTTTTGCATTCCAATTGCTCTGATGTCATGGCATCAAAGCGCAAGAGCTTTGTCACCATTTCTCTGTGATCTTCGCTGTCTTTTATGGTGTTCTCTAGTGTCGAGCATGGTTCTAAATTGCAGTTTGTATCATATGATGCGGCCGCAATATTGCTGTTGTGGTGCCAGCTGCATCTGCATCAATCGGCTGCAATACCCACAATCCTTCTTATACTATTCGCAGCACCCGTAACCGCAATCGTAACGTAACCATAACCGCAACTGCAATTTAAAACCACGGTGTCGAGAGGTCACTATCCACTGTGATGGCCTTTGTAGCTTCTTCTAATCCATCTTGCGATCTATCCAGTCCATTTTATATTCATCCCAACAAGAACCCAGCCCCAGTCCTGGTATCTCCTCCTCTCGATGGTAACAATTACCATGTCTAGGCTAAATTGATGCGTAGTGCCCTCTTTCCAAGAATAAATTTATGTTTATTGATAATGCCATTCAATCGCCTCCTTCGATTGATTTCCTATTCTCTGCTTGGGAAAGATGTAACAATCTTCTACAGTGATGGCTCACTAATACTTTGTCTCTGACAATCGCTCACAATGTCATATGGATTGATAAAGCATTAGATGTTTGGTAGATCTCAGAGCACGATTCTCTCAAGTAGATATATTTCACATTGTCGAGTTGTAGGAAGAAATCTATGCTATTAAACAAGGTGATCTAAATGTCAATGGGTAATTTACTAAACTAAAAATTCTTTGGGATGAGTTAAACAATTTGAGACCAATTAAACATTCTTCTTGTGGAGCACACATAAATATTCGAACATATAGAAATGAGGACTATGTGGTTCATTTCTTGAGAGGCCTTAATGTGCAATATAGCACGGTCAAATCCCAAATTATGTCGTTAGACCTTCTTCTTGATGTCAATAAGGCCTTCTCTCAATCTTAAGCAAGAATGAGAGCTCACACCCAATTCTGATCCTAAAGTTTTGTTAACCAAAAGTCCTCCTTGGCATCCTTCAAATAATTCCAGGAAAACTGGGAATGCACCACCAATCAAGCAATGTACCTTTTGTGGAAAGCCTCACCATATAAAACAAACATAGTTATCCTCTTAGATTCAAATTTAGAAGCTTAGCTGCGAAGGTGAACAATTTCATAGCCCAAGATTCTACTCTAGTTTAAGAGTCTGTGCCTATTACTTAGTCATCCTTTACTACACCTTCTACTCAATCAGTTATCAGTAAGCCTACACCTAATCAATTCCAATGCCTTTTGACCTTATTACGAACTAAGTTTCCCTCGCCCTTTGTTAATCAAGTTTCTACCCTTCACACAGGTATGTGCAATAACATTCACACTTATTCACCTAAGCACACTTGGATCATTGATTCAGGTGTTACTAATCATGTGTATGACTCTTTACATTGGATTTCTTCTTATTGTCCTATTGTCCTATTAATGTTCAGTTACCTACAGGAACCTATACCACTACTACTCACTCAGGCACGATTCATATTTCTCCCTCTCTCATTCTAACTAATGTTTAGTACATTCCTAATTTTCTTTTAATATTCTATCTATCTCTAAAATAACAGCTTCTAATAATTATTCCTTAACTTTTATTTCATCTTTTTGTTACATCCAGATGCTCAACCTTTTGAAGATGATTGGTATAGCTAAAGTTTTTAAAGGCCTATACATTCTTCATGTAGATTTTCCCTCACACTCAACTCAACTTCACCCATCTTCAACTCCACAAGCTACATGTGCTCTATGGCACCTTCGACTTGGTCATGTTTCTCAATCTACACTTTTTATTTTGAATAAATAGTTTCCTTTCATTACTTGTAATTCAAATCCGATACCTTATGATACTTGTCACTATGTAAAACAAAAATGATTGTCTTTTCCTGTTAGCAAAAGTCAAAGCAATAAAATTTTTTATCTGATTCACATTGATATATAAGGTCCTTTCTCTGTTCCATCTATTCAAGGCTTTAGATATTTCATTACTATTGTTGATGATATTCTTACTATACTTAGATCTTTTTAATGAAAAAATCAGAAAGTAGAACTCACTCACAACATTTCATTATAATGGTTGAAACACAGTTTTCCTCTAAAATAAAAGTCATTCGATCTGATGATGGTATTGAATTTTCCATGCCTTCCTATTATACTTCAAAAGGCATATTGCATCAAACATCTTGCACTGAATCTCCCCAACAAAATGACATTATTGAAAGAAAAGACCAACACTTTTTTGGATGTAGCTCATGCACTGCTATTTTAATCAAATCTTCCTTTGGTTTATTGGTCCTTTGCTGTCATGCATGCATCATACATCATAAATAGGTTGCCCTCACCAATTATCAAAAACAACACACCTTTTGAACTTTTATATAACAAACCACCTACTTTTACCCACCTCAAAGTTTTTAGTTCCCTTTGTTTTGTTGCAACTCACTTTGTTCATCATACTAAGTTTGCACACCATGCCAAAAAATGCATTTTTTTGGGTTTTAAAGCTGGGATCAAAGGTGTCATACTACTTGATTTACATAGTAGATCTATTTTCATATTTAGAGATGTCATTTTTCATGAATTTATTTTCCCTTTTCAATATGAAATTTCACATTCTGTTTCATCAACTTCTGATATCTATTCTCCTTCCTTTCAAACATGCTCTCCTCCCATTTATGATGAACCCCCTCTTTCTTCACTAAACCCTCCTCCTATTGCATCATTTTCTCCACCACCTATCCTTCGACCCTCTCTGATAAAGAATCACCCATTACAGACCCATCACCTCCTAAATGATCCATTAGAACCCTAAACCACCTTCATATCTACATGAGTATCATTGTGCTCTTTAAAACTCATCATTAATCCAATCATCTCACAAAGGTACTTGTTTCCCTCTTTCTTCTGTTCTTTCTTACTCAAAGTTATCACTTGCACGCAGGCACTTTGTGCTATCTATTTCCCCTGTTAATGAACCTAGAACATACAAACAAGCTATCAAACATGTTGAATGGAGAGATGCTATGACTATTGAAATTAAGGCTTTTAAGCAAAAAAATACTTGGGTTATCACACTTCTCCCACCCGACAAGCAAGCAGTCGATTGCAAATGTGTTTATCGTATCAAACATAAGGCTAATGGCTCCCTTAAAAGGTACAATCTCGACTTATGGTGAAAGGTTACACTCAAATAAGAGGTATAGATTACTTTGATACTTTTTCTCCTATTGCTAAATTCACTACCATCAGACTACTTCTCTCTATAGCAACTACCAAAGGCAGGCTTTTACATCAATTTGATGTAAACAATGCCTTTCTTCATGGTGACCTCCATGAAGAAGTCTACATGGAGCTTCTTCAAAGCTTTCCTTTTATAGGTCATAACATGGTATGCAAGTTACAAAATTCCCTCTATGGACTCACGCAAGCTAACTACCAATGGTTCTCCAAACTCTTCACTGCCATACTATCCCATGGCTATACTCAATCCCACGCTAACCATTCTCTCTTTGTTTGATCTTCTAGTTCTTTTTTCACTGCATTGTTGGTCTATGTTGATGTTGTCCTTGCTGGAAATGACATGATTGAGATTCAAAGAAGTAAGACCAATCTTGATCAAGCACAAAATCAAGGACCTTGTTAAATTGAAATATTTTCTTGGACTTAAGGTAGTTTGTTCTAAATTGAGTCTCATCCTTTCTCAACGCAAATTTACTCTTGGGTTGCTTCAAGATAGTGGTTTACTAGCTTACAAAGAAATATCTACGCCTATGGCTCCTTATTTGCAACTATCCAAAGCATCTGGTGCTCCTCTCTCTTATCCTAGCTCTTCTAGAAGACTCATTAGTTGTCTTTTGTACTTAACTGCTACTCACCCAGACTTAAGCTATATAGTACAACATCTTAGTCAATTTTCCTTTGATCCTTGCTAACCTCACATGATAGCAACCCTTCGAGTTCTATGCTATCTCAAATCCTCCCTTGGCATTAGTCTTTTCTTCTCTACGTCATCAAACCTGAAACTCAAAGCATTTAGCGACTTTGACTAGCCTACCTATCTTGATAGCATATGCTCTGTGACTGGTTTTTGTGTCTTCCTTAGCCCCTTTCTCATCTCATGGAAATCTAAAAAGTAACCTACTGTATCCTGTTCCTCCTCTGAAGCAGAATACCAAGCTCTTGCTTCCACCACTTATGAAATCCAATGTCTTCTTTATTTGCTTCATGACCTCCATATTGATCATACCTTTGCTGCACTCCTCTTCTGTGACAACTAGTTTGCCATGCGGATTGCTGCCAACCCTACATTTCATGAAAGAACCATGCATATCGAGCTGGACTATCATTTGTTCTGAGAGAAACTTCAAGCAAAGTGATCCACTTACTTCCCATTCGATCCTCTGCTCAACTTGTAGATGTTTATACCAAACCTTTTCATCCCACTCATTTTCATGGCATAATTTCCAAGCTGGGCATGAAAGACACATATGCTATAGCTTGCGCAGGAGGGGTGACAGTTGTAACTTAACTAAATTAGCCATGATTAGTTAGATTCTATTCTATCTCAACTAAATTTAGTTTTAGTTTAGTTAAATAAGTTTTAGTTTAGTTAAATAGTGTTGTGTATATATATATATATATACCTATATAGTGTGTTCAACAATAAAATGCTTTTTCATTTTCTTGCATTCCAATTGCTTTGGTATCAAAAGAAAAAGTCAAACACCTATATATATGCAGTGAAAGCCACAACAAAATTACCCTAAATTTCAAAGAAAAAAACCACATACAAAATCTAAAGTTAGCATTACTTAGTTCAGAGGTTTACAATTATAAAATTGTATATTTAGGATAGTCATCATATGTGATTTATTTATATACTTTTTGTATAAAATATACATATACTTAGCCAACTTTTGTGATCTTCCTTTGTATAACCCAACCAAGATAGATAACAAAGATTGTAGAATAAAGTCATAAGTGATAGAGACATAGACGAAGGACATAAACAATTAGGGGCATGAAGTCATTAGAGTGATATTGCTATCTATTGAACCATAGAAAAGTGTCCAACTTTACAGGATTGTTTCATTCAACTCATTAAGTTGTCTAAAGCCTACTTAAAGAGTTATATTGTAATTTTTTTTAAATCTTGAAACAAATTGTCTATCTTTGATTGGACTAAGATGAGAGATTAATTTTCAAAGTGTGCAAAATTTAATTTGAAAACTATTTAATTCCAATAAAAATGAAAAGGTAATAAGGTAATTATGTTTTAAATAAAAAATTCTTCAACCCTCATCACTCACACACACACACACACACACACACACACACATTCTCTCTCTCTCTCTCTCTCTCTCTCTCTCTCTCTCTCTCTCTCTCTCTCTCTCTCTATGTGTGTGTGTATATATATATGCGATTTTGGAATGTCGATAGGTTGACCTAATATTAAAATTCAACCCTGACTAATTAATTAATTAGTTAAAATAATTAGTATCTTTCAATTAGTTTTTGTATTTGAAATTCAAAATTAAATTTAAAAGGGTTGGTTATTAGTTATGATGTTTTGCTAAGAGAAAGGAAGAGAATATATAGACAAATAACAGACGTATCCATGCAAGTAGCAAAATATACACATTGAAGGAAAATAGTGACTTTTATTTTAGTGTTTTGAATGTAACTGCTATAGAAATAACACAAAGTCCAAGAAGTTGATAGTGTTGAAACCGTAAACATCAATAATCACAAAGTGAAGCACAAAGTTTTAAGGTATGGATTTCTTCTCTCCATCAACATATATATATATATATAACTATTTATGTGATTGTATCTTAATTTTAAATCAGAAAAATTCAATGAATCTTTTGCGACAAGTAATTGATATTGGTCAGACATAAAATTTATCAACAATTACCTAATTTATAATAATTGTTATGTAATTAGCTTAAATTCATGTCACAAAATACTTCTTTGCTTCACACTACTCGGGATCACCAAGCTATTCATGTCAACACCTGAAAAACGATTGATGGTGACAAAAGTTGTCATTGAAAATTTACCATATCAATTACGTATTGGAAATTTATTGTTGTTTATATCTTTGTTACTGAAAATTTCAATGACAATTAAATGAAGTCGTATAAAAAGTAATTTCTGCCATGATTGTTACTGACCTATTTTTTTTCTTAATCTTTAGCATCTTTGAAAAGTTATTTTAACAACAATTACATCATCGAAAGAATTAAAATAACAACAATATGTAAGTAGAAATTGAAAATTTTTTCAACCAATTTGTTTATTTAGCCGGTCAAACTTTTCAATCTATAGTGTTAAGATTTAATGGCAATGAAAGAAGGAATAAAGTTTGATAATATTAATTTAACTAAAGTATAAAAAAAAAATTAATAATTGAAAGTTTATTTTTTGTGACAACATTTAAATATCATAAGGAAAATATTCAAGAACTATTCTTCAATAATGATAGAAAAATTCCATTAAAAAAAAATCACTTTCAACAACAACATTAATTGTTTCCATAAAAATTCTCAATAAATTGCCTATTTCACCTAGGGGTCGTTTGATTTGCCGTAATGTGAACGCATTCTATTTACATAACTTTTGTATTGTCTATTATACCCTCATACTTATTATTTCATCTATCAAATTATCATTTTAACTATCAATAAATATTTTTAAAAGTAGGAGCAAAAAAGTCATTTTCTATCTCACGTACCCCTACCTATCCATTTTTTACATTCATTTCATCATTATATCCTCTAACCAAATGGCCTAGTGTGTACACCTTTATGTGAAAATGTTGCTCTACCGGATATACATGCTTGACTTAATCCTGTAAATTTGTGCTGCTCATGCATTTCAAAGTCAGAAAAGTTTCAAACCAGGGGCAAAATTAAATTAAAGCAATTGTTTTGACAACCACCGACTTGGTTATGCCAAATGAACCTAAAAGCTTGTAAATAGTAAGTCAAAAAGGTTCTCTATGTATTACTTTTATATTGATATTGAGCGCAATAAAAAAAAGAATCTGATGTTCTTCGGACCAAATAGCATGCGATGTAAAACCATAGGGATTAATGCATGCATATCAATGGCAAGACCGCAGATTTAATTGACAAGACATTATGTCTGCTAAGTAGCTAATTTTTAGAACAACTTGTAATTATTGAAGCAAAACCAACTGAATTAATTAAATAATGCTCTAAAACCATCTTCAAGATTTAGTCTAAAACGGCTATCCAAATCAAAAAGTGAGCAGTCGAAGTGGACTCCGTTGGTCCCAAAAAAAAAAAAAAGAAAAGAAAAAAAATCATGAAAGTGGAAACTAAAGTCCTCCCCTCCATAATCTTATGTTCAGACCAGCTCGAATGATCAGTATTCGTTGTAAAAATATTTAGAAACTCAAATTTCAATTAAGTTTATTTAAAAAAGTACTTTATTATTGAAAAATTAAAAAATAATATAAAGAGTTTAAGTTAAAAGTTAGTGTGAAAGTTTTGATTGATGAGGGGTGACGAAAGTCAAAAGGAGTGGCGGCTGAACACGTGAGCGTTCCAATTTTAAAGCTTCATTCATTGGACCAATTAAGCTGGGGGAATCAGAGAAAACCGTTATTTTATAACTGAAGTATGAGTTATATTAATGACGATGATGATATAACCACTATAATCAATAATAGAAAAAGAAAATGGCTGCGAATAATGACAATATTGAAGATATTTAGTGGGATTCAAGACGTCTGAAAGAGGGTATTGTAGTTATAGCTAGAGGTTACCATAATACAAAATGAAATGCTGATATTGTGGTTAGACAGTTAGAAAAAGCTGAGACGCGTAGCGTAAAGCGGAGAATGTAAGAGTGCTGGCTGAGCGTGTGGCCAGCCCACAATAGTACTACACAACGGTTAATTAAGCATGCACATAAACAATAGAAGTGTTTCCTTTTCCTTCGTCACTTTTTAGCTTTTTCTCCTTTTGTGCAATTTAATTTTTAGTATCGATTGTTTGGTTAGTAAGCAAAGATGATATATTCTTTTTCATTGAATTGAATTTAGATTTTTGGATTATTTTGAAAAATATTTTAAATACTAGTCAATACAATATAATAAACTGTCAAATAACTTAATTTTAAAATGAACTACACCTTATAGAAAGGCACTTTTTTTTAACTTGTAATTGTACTTTAATGTTTCAGTAGTGATCATGTTATAGAAGATATTGCATTAGAGTTGTTGATTAATTTTTATTATATGTAATGTGTCACTTTATTTTTATTTTTATTTTTTAATTTATCAGTAAAGTAATCAAATGATAAATAATTTTCTTTGTCTACTTAAACTTTTTCTATCCCCAAATTTTGTATATCCTGTCGTGTTCAAGAAGTTAAACAAAATAGTATTTTGAAAATTTTGAATTTCTATTTTAACCAAGTTAAATAAATGTTTTATTGTATCAAATTTAATGTCATTTAATCATCAATATAGTAAGAGTGTTTGATTTAAAAGCCTATTATTCTAATTTTATGGGATTTTTGGAAATTTGATTAGTATAAAGTAACTCCAAAGAAGTTAAATTCAATTGAAACTGTTGTTAGATTAAATGTCTTTAGAGCTTAATTTAGAACATAGAAGTGATGTTCAATACAATTACTTTTGATATTATATAAAATAATATAACAAATAAAGGGTTTTGGATGTTAATTTTATAATTTCTACTATTAGAAAGAAAAAGACAAATAATTTCAAATTAAATTTTGTCTTTTCCTTGTCTACAAGCCCTACAGATAAACTACAAGGGTTAACAAACTAAATTTTCATTATATATTCTTTTAATGATATTTTGAACTAATTTGATTGTTTGATAAGTCCCTAAATGATCATATTTTTTATATTATTTTAAAGATTTTATTATAATAATATTGAGTTTGTTTTATATTTTTAGTATATAAAATTAATAAATTTTAGTTAAGTTATTAGTAAGTTTTGGTTTTATTTCATTAGTTTTGACTTAATTTTTGTTTTAAATGGGTATAAGTTGTGTTTTGTGTTTTATTTAGATTTTGAGGTTCTTAAATTTTTTAATCTTTGTTAATAGATTATAGTAATTAGATAATTTTTATTTTTTTTGTATGGTTAAAAATACAAAGAAACAAGCTTAGAAACTTCAAGATGCATAACAACAAAAGCTGAACAAGAAAAAAAGAAAAAGGAAAGAAAAAGATGGCACCTAGAAGTGCTATTATAAAAAAAAAAAAAAAAAAACTCAACAGTGTGGCACTAGGCTCCAAGTCAAAAATTTTTTTACAAAACAAAATGTGTTGTGGCATAAAAATGTAGTGCTGTAGTGCTTCTAACTACTATAGAAAATAATTCAGTGGTGCTACTACACCTAATGCAAATTTGACAAAATACAACATTTTTTGCTGCATTTTAAAGATTTTAAAGGGGGGAATTAAACATTTTAGGACTAAAAGGCAGCTTGGGGAGAGCTTTAATCATGGGAGAAGGTTGGTTTTGAAAGATATTTACAGACTAATTCTATTTTTTCCCTTCTTCCCTTACTTTTTCTTATATTTTTAGACCCATTTGATATATGCTCCATTTTTTAATGTTGTTTATGCATGTATTTATGAGTTGAATTTGTTAATTTGGGATTATGATTAACCCTCATATATGGTATGTTGTAATAACTATATTTACTGGCAATTTATGATATGATTTGTTTACTGAATTCTTATTCTTGTGTGAAAATTATTAGATGATTTGAATAACCTAAATAAATTTGGAAAAGGGATTTTAGAACTAAATTATGGGTTGAGTAATGTAAGTTTTCGAAACTTGCAATGTTAAGTAAATTGATTCACTTATAAGATAAGAATATACCTACTAGCATCACATAGCTGCATTAAAATCTTTTCTTAATTATGTCTCTTGATTAATTGCATACGAAATTATGAATTAGTTAGAGGAATTCCTATACCTAATTTAAAAGATGCTTACAGATAAATTAGCGTCCTAAATTAGTAAATATTATCACTAAGAACAATTTAGAGAGTGATTAATTGGCTTCCTATGAAGTGTTAAGGGAAATCATAATCTTAAACTTTTTACTCCCCAAATTAATCTAGATTGGTGTCTCTCCTTTTATTTTGTTATTTTTATGTCTTTAACTTAGTTTATTTTCAATTCCTTTGATTGTTAGCTTGATTTAAATTAAAGTACACAATTTTAATACTTAATAATTATTTTAATAACAAATATTCATATAAATAATATTTTACTCTTCACTATATTACTTGTGTGATATGCATACTTGTGTATATGTTGGAACACAACATTTTTGTTTAATATTCTTTCATAACACTTATGATGATATGCAAACAAAGTCTGTCAAAATACTACTTTTATCTCTTCAACAATGTGAGCCATATAAATTTTTTAGTTATGTTTGTGCATGTGCTTAAAATTTTTTAAAAAAAGAGAAGTAGAAATTGAAAAACAAATGAATTTGAGCAACTAATCATTAGAAGTATTGAAACATATATATTCTAATTGGAGCTTCTAAATAATAGTGGCAAATAATTTTTTCCAAACTTATTATATCTCTTTATAATGCACCTAGAAAGATTAAATATAATTTTTCTTTTCTTTTTTTGGCTTAATTCAACCTAAGCCGACCAAGATTGAAGCACTGAAGGAATTAAAATAATCAAAACTCAACAACACTTGTTAAAGCAACATTTGTCTTTTTGGGTCCAATTAGTGGTTAAGACTCTACTTTCCCCTATATATATTTGTGATAAGTCTCTAAATTATCATATTTTTTTAATTATTTTAAGGGACTTATTATATGAATATATAATCTATTTTATATTTTTGGTATATCAAATTAATAAATTTTAGTTAAGTTAATGTTTAGTAAGTTGTGGTTTTGTTTCTTTAGTTTTGAGTTCATTTTTGTTTTGATTAATATAAGTTGTGGCTTGTATTTTTATTTATATTATTACATTGTTAAATTGTATAATCTTTGTTAATAGGTTATAAATAGTAATTAGATTAATTTTATATTTTTTTAAGGTTAAAATTACAAAAAAAAATTTAGAAATATTGGAATGCAAAGCAACAAGAGTTGAGAAGATTTGGTAACAAAAATAAAAAGGAAAAAAAGGGGGGGAGAAAGAAGGGGGAAAAAAGGGAAAAAGATGGTTGTCAAAAGTGCTACTATAAATAATTCAGCAACATCACGGTGCTTTTGAGCATCGCCACAACATATCCATTCCAATATGCAAACGCACTGCAACTCAAAACTTTAAGTCATGGTGCAATTTGTACTTATCAAAATGGTGCCATTTTTGTTGTAGATTTTGGCTACGTTTTGATAGAAAAACCCTTACCATTCACTGTTGGTTGTCATTCTGGGTTTATTAAAGGCTAAAGGGGCTGGAAAGGAGCTCTTAGAGGCAAGGGAGAGCTTGGCATTAAAGAAAAGACAAGCTCCATGACTAGTTTTATCTTCTTTTCCTTTTTTCTTCGCAATTTCCTTAATGTTGTTGCTATATACTTTGTTTTTAATGTTGAATATTTGTGTTATGCATAACTAAATGCTTAATTTGGAATCACGATGAACCTTGGCATGTAATCAATTATTGTTACTCTCTTTCTTTGCAATTAATGATATGATTTGCTTATTCAATCTTTATTTTTCATGCTTTTAAGTGTGTGGAAGCTATTAGATGATTTGGGTAACCGAAATGAGCTTGGAAAAGAATTTTAGGATTAGACCATGGATTGGGAAGCATGAGTTTATAATATTTGCAATATTAAGTGGATTGATTTGCTTATAGGATAGAAGTATACCTACTAGTCTCACATAATTACAGTGGGACTTATTTTTTATTATGTCTTTTGATATAAGGAATTATAAATTAGTTAGGAGAATGCTTGTAGGTAATTCGGAAGATGCTTGTAAGTAATTCAAAATCTTAAGT
The DNA here is from genome assembly GCA_032878935.1 of Erythrophleum fordii. NCBI lineage: Eukaryota > Viridiplantae > Streptophyta > Magnoliopsida > Fabales > Fabaceae > Erythrophleum > Erythrophleum fordii. The sequence continues at coordinate 13,327,769 of JAVQMF010000047.1, read as the reverse complement.
TAACAAAGATTATCATTTAGAACAAGCTAAACGGTGGTAAATTGGTTCTTATAAAATGTTAGGGTCCTTTGTCTTCAAATTTAGCTCAGAATGTTGTTTCCTTTATTTTGTCATTTTTATGTTTTTAATTTAGTTTGATTTCTCATTCTCTTTATTATTGGTTTAATTTAGATTAAGGTGTATAATTTTAGTACTTGACAATTACGTTAATGACAAATTATCATGAGAATGATATTCTATTCATTACTATATTACTATTGCGATACATATATTAGTGTGTACACTTTCAGAAAAGCAACAAATTTTTAGCGCCATTATTGGGGATTTGTTCACTATGTTTTTTCTAATATTAATACTAAACTCACTTAATCTAAACTTAAGCCTTGTTCATTGTATTTTTGTTTTTTTTAAGTTATTAAGTTTTATAGTTTGTGTTTTCATTACAAAAAAAATTAACTTTCAGTTGTGACAAAAGTTGCCACTAAAACTCATCATGTTGCCACTAATTAGTTTTAGTGGTGACACCTGGTCTGCCATATTACTTTAGTAACGCTAAATCTTTTTAGTAGCAACAAAAGCTTGTTACTAAAAAGTGATGCTAAGAGGATATAGCGACAAAAATTAGCCCAACTAAAACTATATAGCAACGACAAATGTCGCCACTAAAGTTCAATACAATTTAATTCATACAAAGGTCACCACTAAACATGCATAATTAGTGGCGACAGTCGCCACTAAATCTACATATATGGTGGCGACACTATCTTTGTCACCACTAAAGCCATACATGCAGTGGCGACATTAGTTGTGACTATATGGACACTTTTAGTAATGACAATATGTCACTAGTGAAAAGGAATTAGTGACACAGTTACCCTCACCACTAAATATATTTAGTGGTGACCTATTGTGTGAGTAAAAGATTGTATTTAGTAACAACAATTAAGTGTCACTATAAGTACACCTTTAGTAACAATAATTAGTCATTGCTAAAGATATTTAAGAGCAACCCATTATTTGTAGGTAAAAAGTTATAATTAGTGACAACAGTATTATCACTACTAAAGACTTTTAGGGGCGATAAAAACTTATGGCCACAACATTCTGTCGCAACTAATGATCTTTAGTAGCAACTATTGTTGTCACAAGAAAGTTTTAGTAGCGACATTATTTTATCACTAGACATGTTCAGTGGCAATTTTCTTTCTTTTTCATTTTTTGGCTGATATACTTTTTAGTGGCAAAATATGTCACCACTAAAGATATAGTGCTTTTTTTTTTTACTATTTTAAAAATGAATAATGTACATTGAAAGTTAATTAACATTAAATTAAATTAAGACAATAAATAAAATACAAAAAAATAAATTTATAAATATCAACTAATGTCTACAATAAAATTGAATATTTAGCATGATGAAGTTCAAAATGATGCAAATTTCATGGAAGATGGAAAAAAAAAGGTTTCTAAGCTTTATTGGCAAACAAGTGATCTCAATAGCAACATCCTTGTCATTGCATACAAGCCATGAGTTTAATAGATTTAAGCACCACTACATCAATGTTATGAAGCTAGCCTTGCAATCTTCTGCAAAATGCAACCTCATGCATAGCTTTGAACTCAACTTGTAGGCACATGGGAAGATATTTTATCATCCATTGCTTTCCTCTGCAAAAGGCAGTGTCATTTTGCTAAAAAAGGTTCACATGTTACATAAAAGATTTTAAATTCAAGAAGTAAAACGAATTTTTGAATGGATGAAATGTAAAATCAGGAGCTCACATAAACTTCAAAATACATAAAATACCAAAATTCAACATCAATTCAATTACAAGAAATTTTAAAAACAAATAGTGATAAAAGAAACGTGCATAACAAGATTTGGAGGTCCCAACATGTTTATTGTAGTATGTCGAAAGGAAATAGGAAAGCACTTATATAAGTTATATGTTTTATCCCCTTGTCTTGAAAATAAAATTGCAAACTATAAAACTTGATAGCACAAAAATTTTATGCAAAGACAATACCCTTCTCAACAACCAATCAAAGGCATGGAAAAAAATTAATTAGTATCTTTAGTTACATACAAAATTAACATAAAAGAATCAATATATTTAACCAAAAAAAAATACAAGTAGACAAAATTTAAATGACTTTAGGTTCAATTTCAAGATAAAAGTCAAGCTTAAACCATGTTCAAACACTACTAGGACAAGAAACATTGCCATACTGGATTTTGCCCTAACATGTTGACTAGCTAAAGATCAAGCTTAAATCATGTCAAAACATAACTGGGATAATAGTGAGTATAAAGTAAATTCAAGAATTGAACCACTACCATAGAAATAAGATATGCTGGTGCACATTCATTGACGGTTCTTAAGAAACTACTAAATGAAATAAATTTGTTAATGGTTATTATAAAAACCACCAACAAAATGAAGAAATATAGTTGGTGGTTCTTATACAACTGCCAACTATATTATTATAGCTGGTGGTTTTATAAAAATCGCTAACTATAACATACATAATTGGCGGTTTCTCAAAAATTGCCAACTATATATTTTTTGCTAATAAAATATTTAAAAATGTAATTGAGTTTAGTTAATGGTTTTTAAATAACTGCTAACTAAAGTTACATCAATGTTCGTGGTTATTTTATAATTGCTAACTAAACTCAATTAAAGTTGGCAATTTTACATATAACCGTCAACTAATATCTTTTTAAAATTACTTTTCTCATCAGTACAGTTTGCAAAACCCTATTTTTATAGTTGCAAAAGCTTGTGCGTGGCTGTAAACTTTCCACCACCCCTACCCATTGCCTTTGTCGTATCCCTCGATGGTTCTCTCCCCATTTTCAGTGGCTTCTTTCCTTTTTTGGTATCTTCCACACTAGCGACATTTGTTTCATGCTTCATCGATTGAATCGGCCTCCTCCCTCTTCCTCTTTATAGCTCATGTTCTTCTACCCAGTATGCAAATTTTTTTTTTGGTTCTTTAATTTTAAAAGATTTACTTATTGTTTTTCATGCATTTACTCACATTTGGAATGATTTACTAGTTGTTCAAATAGTAGGTAAATAAACATCAGCAAACTCAAAACCTTTGACAATTTTAATGCCTTTTAGGTTGAACAATCATGTGTTTTCATTTGTTAACATTTAGATGACTATAAGAGTGTGTAGAAAATACATAAAAGGACATACAATCATGATTGGAAATAAAACATTGAATTTGATAGAAATATTTATTTTAATTTAAAATAAAGATATGATGGTTTAGAATCAATATTATGACTAGTGAGGTTGGAAAAATATTATCTCAGTAGTTAGCAATGACTGTGGCAAAAGAATTAGTATTTGGCAATTCATGCATGAATTATTTGACAATTCATTGCTTTGTTATTATGGACTATTGGATTAATATTGTAGTTTTAGTTTAAAGAGAAGGCTTAGCCTAGAAAACTTCTATTTTTAAGCATAATGCTGTTGGTTTTTTTTTAAAGATATAGATTGAAACAAAAAGGTAATTAGAAAACTTGTATAATTAGACAATATTTAGTTGAGTGATAGATAGGAGTCCAAGCATATTAGGAGTCACTAACTACATTTTTTTCAAATTAGTTCTTGTTAGATCAAAAAGATATAGAGCAGAGATGGATACCTACCAATTATCTGTCTAAGGAATATGTAGATAGAGTGAAAAAGTTTATTAGGTTTGTAGTTGAGCATGTAAAAGATCCTAGTAAAATTATATGTCCTTGTTTAAATTGCTACCATGTGAAGCAAATTAATGTAGCTAAGTTGAAAGATCATTTAGTGTGTAATGGGATTAATCTAAGTTATACATGTTGGACAAAGCATGGCAAAACAAATGATAAGCATAGTAATTAGAAGTATAATGGGAGTTGTGCCTCAAACAACTTTGACACAACTACATACTAGGCTAACCGTCTTAAAGAGATGGCAAATGCGGTTGAAGAAGATTTTCAAGATTGCCCTCAAATGTTTGAGAGGTTGAAAAGTGATGTAGAAAAGTCATTGTATTCTAACTGTACTAAATTTAAAAATTTGTTAGCGGTGTTGAAGTTGTACAAATGTAAAGCGAGAAATGGATAGAGGGATAAAAACTTTATAGAATTGCTTACTCTTTTGAAATATATTAGAATTTAAAGAAGGGACAAAGAAGTCTAAATTATATTAGAAAAAGAAAAAGATTGACTTAAATATATATGCTTCCTTTTATTTTTCAATATCCTTATGTGTCCTCTTGAATTTCTTAATTTTTTTTGCTTTTAAACTTAAAATTGATTTTGCTTATTATTCTAACTTGTATTTTTTAGTTTAATTATAGGTGAATAGCATCTCCATGTGGTCATGATAGTGCTTCAAATGATGTGACAAAGGAGATAAATTGGAATAGATGAGGCTTAACCGTCTTGAAAGAGGTGACCCGTATAAGAAGCATTGGGAAAAAATTCGAGATTGAGTGAAATGCTATGGATCAACCAATTAAGCAAAATAGTAAAAAATTAATCAGCTACATCGAAGTTATGACTTATATGAATGTGCCCATCATTGTAAGTGATTGGTGATGGGTCAACCAAGCCATAAAGAGCACTATTTGGGATGAAATATAGGTAACATACTTCGCCATTTTGTTTATGTTGTTTCTTATATATATATGATTTGACAAGTTAATTTTATTGGTTTGTAGATATCTTTTGATATTGATCATAGTTGGATGAGATTTGTACGTGGGACAGTCGGCAAGGCACTATGATTGTTGCGGTACATACTTAATAGTAAATTCTTAAAAGATGTCATCAGGAACATCCTTGAGTGGCCCCTTGAATTATTTCAAGCCATGATAACTCAAGAGACTTAGGATGCTTTTACCGGTCGACGCCAAGAGGAGTCTTTTTAGGTAATCATATTCTGCATTATATAGTTGTTCATTGTAGTACACAATAGTATGTATTGATTCAATTATTATATCTTTTTACATAAATTAAGCTAGGAGAATTAAGAAAGAACAAATAATATTCTATACCCTTACAAGAAAGGGCAATTAGGATACTTAGGCCTTGAGCAACAGATGGTACATGAATATTTATGCCATCTGCTTATGAATATGTAATGTAATGCAATACTAACACATTGGTTATGTAATGTAATTTCTTGCTCATACATTGGTTTTTTGTCTTAATACACAAATCCAATAAGAAGGATCAAAAGTTAGCATAGTATCCTATCACATTTTCTAGAAGGCAACTTGAGTTAATAAAGCAAACGTAATTGACAATGAGTACGTCCTTGGAGTTTAAAATAAATGTATAAGTATTAACTAATTATATTGATTTTTAATCATTCTATTTCATTTTCTTACTTTCAATAACATTTAGTTTTTAATTTATATGTTATAGGATGCCTTATCACAAACCCTCACACGAGGCGATGTGCTCCCAGGGGATGAGGATGTCTTAGGCAAGGCACTTAGTGTCACGGAGCACCCAGTTGTGTTAGGGGTGTCAACTTCGGTGTCAACCAAAGAGACTCTTTTAGGATACATAAGTGCTTAAAATTGCATTCTTCAACTAAGGTTTTTGAGTTAAAAGAAAAAATGGAGGAATAAGAGCAAGAGCAATCTGAGCTGAGAAAGCAACTGGAGAATCAATGGCGGCTCATTAAGAATTTGATTAAGATGCAGATGATGGGGATGCAGGCAGCGGAATCTAGCCTTAGTTGTAAAGATAGCTACACACTGCCCTCTCCGCATCTCCCTGAGGTAATTTTTTTTTTTTATGAAGTTAACAGTTAAGTACTTTTACTACTTATCAATAATTTCTTATGTTATGATTTGTGTAAGGTAAAGCAGATTGTTTATTATTGTTAGACACCTCTACTCATCATGTGGTTACAGAGGGTCATATGTATAATATTGCAAGAGATACACTTCACAATGCAATACTTCCCACTAACAATGCAAGAGTAGCAGTTAATATCCCTCTAGAGGAGAAGGCTGATTTGCCTATTTCTACCGAGGATGTAAGAACAGTAGGACAAGCAGCAGGAGCTTCGTTGCGTAGCCCACTAATCTCATTAAGGTAGATCTATCACAATAGGTTGTTAGTTGACACTTACTTATGGTTCACTTTCTTTATAAATCTTTTTTTATTCCAAATTAAACTGACTCACTTTGTTACACAATCCAAGGGAAAACACTTGAAAGTGTCGGGACTTAGGAAGGAATCAATTACCACACTATTAAAGCCAAAGCCTGACCCTCAAATTTCAAATAAATACAGATTGGCTCTTGAAGTGTTAGTGGAACAAATGTTAGGGAATAATCATATAAAAGTTGTAGATTTCGATAAAAAGATTTACAATAGGGAGACACAGGATCTACTTAGAATAGAAGTTACAAATGATGTCCTCCAGCGTGAGATGATAGGGGCAACTGCTATTAACTTATATGCTAGGTACATTACTCACTGTACATAAATTATTTTTTACAAATGTTTATTTCAGTTTATCATTGATTCATTTGTTTCTTTATCATAAGTACTTGTACCATACGTACTTGGTCCCTGGCAACCTCACAAGGAGGTTTGTGTTCATCAATTCCCATGGCATAGATGCTTTTACTCCATAGATGCCACATAGCTAGCTTACAAGTCAACCACAAGTTGCGGATCTGTTCATTGCAAGAGGAGAGAATAAAGTATTATTCTTGGCCCTTTGCATGCAAGGGTGAGTCACTTAGTTCTAAACTTTTCAATCATATGTAATCTAAATGTCAACTATTTAATTAGAATTATCTAACACTGGTTAATTATGTTAAGGCACACTGGATGTTGGTCATCATCAATTCATATGCTCTAAAGATATATTTTATAGATCCTATGAATGGAAACCCAACAAATTGTCTGTAGATGCAGGAGTTATTCAATTAGTAAGCATATGCATTTATTTTTTAAGTATTTTTATATTTTTGTGTTGTGATAATTTTAAAATAGTTTCTTATATTATATTTTTTCCACTTACTTGATAGAGCCGTGGTCATGTTCTGCCCAAATTGTAGGCTTAAGGTCTCGAAGTCAAAAACACCTGCCACGTTATACAAATGGAACAGAGTAAAGGTATTTATAAATATTCAAGCAATTATTGATCACATTATTTCCTAAATTTAATATATGTAAACAAAATCCAATAGAAATCAAAATTTCATCACTAATTCTAATATTATAAGACTTTCATTAGTAGAAACATGATAAGAATCTAGCATGAAAGAGGAGGTACAAACCTCTCATTCTCTATAAACTAATATAAACAATGAAAGAAAAGGCACAAACTATCACTATGCAAGGTGAGGTTGACATTTCAAGTCTAAAATGTAAAAGTAGAACATTTTAGGAGGAGAAACTAACCTCAATTGGAGCTTTTAAATCTTATTGCTGAATCTCAAGTCAAAGTGGCTAAGAACCTCGAAGAAGAGGGAGACTTTTTCTTTTTCTTTCTTCTAGGTTCTTAGTGGTTATTCATGGCTGAAGTGTTGGTGTGTTAAGACATTTTAGTGGCAACAAATATCTAAGAACATTTAAATCTTTGCACTAAAACTTTTAGTGGCAATAAGAATATGTCGTCACTAGAAGACTTTTTAGTGGCGAAGAAATGTTGCCACTAGTAGTTTTAGCCCAAAATTTTAAAAAATATTAAAATTTTTGCACCAAAATTGTTAGTAGTAGCTAAAGATTGTTGTCACTGAAAGATTTTTTAGTGGCACCATAACATGTTGCTACTAAAGGTTTTGTTGCATTAATTTTTAATATCTTAAAAATTTTATGTTAAAACTTTTAGTGGTGACCTTTTCTAGCTGCCACTAAAAGTGTTTGTCTCCTTTTAATTTTGGGACAACAAATTTTGCACCATATTTTTTAGTGGCAACATGGTAATGTCATCATTAAAACATTCTTGCAAAATTTTTTAAGTTTCAAATGTTTTGTCCATAGACTTTTATGGTGACGAGGTGTCACCACTAAAATGTTTCTTTAGTGGTGACTTCCTTCGGCATCACTAATAGTTTACAAAAAACTATTTAAAATTTTAGCAAATTTTGTGAGTCATTTAATGGAGACTTATGTCGTGACTAATAGTTTATTTACTAGCAACTCTATATGTCGCCATTAAAAGCTGTGTTAGTGGCCACCTTTTGTTGCTATTAAAATTTTGCCATAAAATTTTTGTGCAAAAGCATTAGTTTCAACCATTTATTGCCACTAAAAGTCATCACTAAATATTCATACTGGCAACTCTTTTTTGTTGCCACTGCAAGTTACTGATGTATACTATTTTAGAGACAATTATTAGTGACAACCCTTTTATGTCACTGCTAAAAGTATACTTTTAATGATGACGTTTTTGTTACCACTAAGTCAATTTTTTGTAGTGTTTGTTTTTATATTGGTGTTGTTGATATTTGTGTTTAGTTTTTGTCATGTTGCTTTCTTGTTTTCAAATATGGATTACCCATGGCTTGCAAAAAAGGTAGCTAGTGTGTATGAACTGGATAACATAACCAATTTTACTCTTCAAGAAACTTAGCTTGATAGGAGGTTTGATAATTATTATATGCACACTAATTATGCTACTCATGTTAGTGATTCTAAATGTTTATACATGACTTATGATAATTGTTAGAAAGGTCACTATAGAGAGCATAGCCTATGTATTGTAAAAAAAGCATATATGGAGCATAATTTCAATAGAAGTCTAAATAAATTTGTAATAACACATATATTCTTAGTTGGAATCATGAACAAAAACTTGCTTGGAATTAAGGTCAAGATTCTTTATCACATGCAATATATCCTTCCCAATATCCCAATTTCCAATTACAAGATGAAATTTTTGTTTAAGAGCATAATCCTAACTTTGAATAAATGATTAGGTACTATATGGACAAGCAAGATGCCCATAATGGGCATGCAAGATGCCTACTTGGCCAAGCAAGATAACACAATTAGAATCTTGGAAAGTTAAATAGGCAAACAATCTAATGTCATCTATAATAGCTCACGAGAAAGACTTCTAAGTGACACTAGAATAGAAGATGAGGAAAACTATAATGAAATTACTTTGAGAAATGATAAAGAGTTACCAGAGGATTATGTGTAATTTAAGGGGAATTATGAGTGAAGAGTGGAGAAAAAAGGGAGTATTATAAGGCTAGAAGACCAAGAGATAACATCCCAAGTGGCCATGGTAGGGGATCATCTTAATAGATAAGAAAAATGTTGTAATGAGATGGAAGTAGAAAATGTAATTCCAAGCAATTTCTTGATAAATCCATTAACTAAACATGTGGTTCTTATTTAAAAGAATCAAGAAGATTTTATTAGGTGTTTGAGATATTTAGAGCCTCTTAAAATTTTTCAAGATGAATTAAAATTAGAGCTTCCTATTATGTGTAATACCTTAACCTCTTAACTCTTACACAATGGTCCCATTGTCTATCTCAATGTATCTCATGCATATTGGAGCACAATTGTAAGGAAACATATACTTTAAGCATGAATCATAGTGTGATTGGGAAACCAAATACATGAGTCATGGCTTTAAGGACCATGTGAACTCATCCACGTTATTTTCTATCCATAACATATCTATTCAAGTTATAAACATCACAATTCATCTTATATTCCACGGGTTTGGAACTATACACCAGAAAAATGGAAGTTTGCTCTTGGGTTGGCATGTCCAGATGTTTGATATGAAGTTTAAAAATTTATAACTAATTCTAGAAAAATTAAAATCATGCATATAATAGCTTTCTAGAAATCTCTAGGTGTTAACTAAAGACTAAAAATAATTTCAGACCCATGGAATGGCATTTAATCTGTAGAAATTGATAAAATAGTACCAAAGGTTGAGCTATATTATTAGTACTATCATGCAACTTTAAAATTTTGGTTCTGCCTCTACAGAACTCCAAATAAGGTGCTCTAGATGACTATGGAAATGATATGATGTCTAGTTTATACATATAAAATTTTATAAGTATTGGACTTCACAAAGAAGCAAGCTAACCACATGAACAGTGCATAAACCATTTCTGCATAATTTGGCTAATTTGAAAAAATCATAATAAATTCTCTAAAGCTCTAAATTGAGTGCTCTTTGGCTTTGTGAAAAGCTTTAGATGAGACTTACTTATTGGCCAAATTTCATAAAAAACTCATTCATTTGGCCAGACTTTGGCTCAGCACACATAATGGTCACTTTTGAAGTCCAATTTGGTATCTCAAGGCACAAAAAAGCTTTCTTCTCATCCCATAGCCACTTGGGCACATCCAAAAGCACATTTACAACATATAAAAGCATGCCAAATGATCCCAATCACTATGGTGCTAAATCTCACCATGCCACTCACATTTATACACATGCATATAAGGGTGCTAGGATGTCAACCTCCAACATATACATTCATTTGGCTTCAAGATTGATATATGCATCACAATTGTAAATATTTAAACTTGTTCAAGTGGTTACATCTCATATAGATCACATGGATACAATTCTTGACATCAATATGCTATAAAATTGTCTATTATTCTACTCTTTTGTCAAAGTACCATGCTTCAAGACCTTTGGGCTCTATTTTTTGGTCCACTTATCTCACCTAGGCATAATTAGGCATATGGAGGGGAAGAGTGAGATTTAAAGAATTTCAATAACACTTTACCTTTTCAAACATACATAATGAATACTAAAACATGTCAAAAAAGGCATGCATATCATACAAACTTCTCATGAACATACATAAAACATTTTTTTGGTTATGTGAGCTCATACATGTCAAACATAGACTTTCAAGGGCATTAGTCTAGCCTCACCCAACTTTCTAAGGACTTTTAGATTTGCCTCATCCACTTTCAAGGGACTTTTGACTAAACCTCACTTTTCTTAAGACTTTTGATTTTGTCTCACCCAATCGTAGGGACTTTTAGCTCATCCTCATTCATATTAAGGGACTTTTTGCTTAACCATACCCATTCAAATCAAAACACATTCATAAACTCATTTCAAGATGCATAATAGTGCTATAGCAAGTAAGTAATAGCTAAAAATATATTTCATAGTTCAAACATATACATAAGCACTTAAAGACAAGCACACATCCAAGTTATACATATGAGAAGGGTTAGAGAGTTACCTTAAAGCAAGAACATCACACTTTTCCCTTAAACTTGTCTTTCCCTTTTTAGCCAAGCTCATAAAATTAGGTGGCACTTAATTCTCTTAGCCTATATACATCAAATGAGACATGAATCACTCACAAGAACAAGCTTAAGCTTCCCACAACTCTATGTTATGCTACTTTCTCATATGTCTCCATACAAGGCATAATGAAACAACTATTAGAATTCATGAATCTTGGCTCCATTTTTCCTTCAATCTAAGTCTCTTAACTCTATTTAGACCCCTTAAAATAATCACAAATTCATTTTAAGGAGCCTAGTTATAAGTTGCTTATTTATATCTTATTATGGAGCCTACACCTCCATCTCACAAACCAAGGTTTCTAAATTTTTTTCAAGGCTTTCTTTGATGTTCAACTATCATATTTAGTTCCATTCTATGTTTAAAACACTTTCTAGATAACCAAACCTCTCTTGGTCGAGACATGCTCCTAGTTTTTGGACCCATGGAATTTGCTTTGTTTTCTTGAAGGTAATGACACTTGGAAGGCTTCCTAGATGTCTTGAGGGCTAATTTATACTCTTAGACAACTTAAATTATTATTATGAAGCTTTATCTTGGCCTAGGTGCAATTAAATCCCTAGGTTTGCTAACTTACAATTGAATGCTTCTTATTCAATTTTAATGGCATCTTCTTAATCCTCACCCTCCATAACCCTTCTTCCTATCCTAATTTGAACAAAAATCATTCCCTCTTAGCTAGGCTCATAGTTGGCTGAAACACTCATACAAGATAAGCAACAAGGAAGTGCAAGAAAGGCCATGATTCTTACCTCATTTTAAAGCTTTTTCAAGATGCTTGGTTATGCTTCTAACCTCCCCTTGGAATTCTGACTTCCCTCCTCTAGACCAGCCACAAACTAGTCCCATATGAATCATAAAAACTATAGGAAGGAAGAGGAGAAAGAGGGGAATAGCATTAAGGAAGGAAGGAGCATGAAAAACTAGACACTTTTTTTTTACCTTTTTGCAAGTTTTCCCTTTCCCCCTTTTCTCCCTTCTTAGATGCCTCTTGAAGCTAGTCTCTTCTTTAGTCTTAGGTAGAAGCAAAGTCAGTTAAAGGCTAGAGCAAGTGGGGAACGTGATTTAAAAAGCATAAAAGTAAAGTTAACACACTTTTTCACTTTTCATTTTGGTCTCTAAACCATGGTTCTCTATTTGACCTCATTTCAATTCTTTTTTTAGAACCATTTTTTCCATTATAAAATTTAGGTCCTCTAACTTATAAAATGCTTTTGGTTTTACTCAAATTAGATTTGAAACCATTTTAAACTGTTCAGTCAAAATTTCAGTCAACCTTTTTGTTGAAATTGCTCACCGGAGGAGTTTTAACTGTTCTAGGAGTTCCCATAGTTTTTAGGGCCCTTGAGAACCTTGAAAAACTCAAATTTTTCATTCCTTTTGTGAGTTTTCCAAAATTTTCAAAAATTATGAAAATGCCCTAACTTGTTTTCGTAATTTTCTTAGCTTCTCTAGCTCATGTTTCTGGGTACGTTAGGCCTTGAATCCTCATTTTTCATTATTTATAATTTTCTCTTAATTTTATTTGGCCTCAAATCATTTTATTTAGGGGACTTCCTTTTATACCTAGTGAGTTTCATACATTTACGGAGAAACCAGATGTTATATTATGTTAGCCAAAGCATATGTTCTAATGAAGCCATTGAGCGAGGAATCACTTGTTATAAAATGGATAGGACACCCATTCCCACTTAGGCTTATATACTTGAGGAAGAAAAGGAACAAGGCAAATATGGTTTTTGACATTTATGATCAGGTTTTAATGTAAAGTCAGGCTGAAGATAATAAAACAAGCTCTTCTTAGGAAGCAACCCAAGCATAACTAAATAAATAATATATATGAGTGAAAATAATAAATAAATTTACTTCTATAGTTTTCCTAACTCCTCGCTTTCTTTCTTTTAGAGCCCACTAGCGTTAAATTTTTAAAATGATTATTAGTTGAAGTTAAGAAGAAGAGCTAAGTAATTAAAGCTTGCAATTTAAGGAGCAATTTCAAATAAACTTTATATTCCCTTTATTGGGTCCATTATTGTGTTTGGTTTACTTATATGTTAAATATTATTCCCTTTGTATGCTCTTCTTTCTTAATTTTATTTTCTTATGCTATTGTAATGAGAATGATTGTTGTGCCATGACCTGGAAAATTTATTAGGAGCAATCAACTTTAAATTTTGTTATGAATTTGATTTAGTATGTTTGTTTAGATGTCTTGTCCTAGGTATAAAAATTTTAGAACAAATTGAATTCATTTGCTATGTAATTTTCACATATTTCTAGCCAATGATTTGTTTTGTTGTACATGTTTGTGACCTAAATTTACAAATTTACTAGAAATATACCTGCTTCACTTTTTCCATGAAATGTATGTCAAAATTTTTCTTTACTTGTCTAGTCTCTAGAAAAATTTGGTTCATATGATTTAGAGTTTAAATGGATTATTTATTTGTATTTGAATACACATTACTCTGTTTTGACAAATTGTTGGAATTTGCTATAAGCTATGTCAATTTTTGAATTTTATGGAACTAATTGCGTGGTTGTCAACATACAAACTTATCTTGGTCATATTTATTAGTGTGCTAATATGTTTCCAAACTTTTTTATGAGGTTATTTGGATGTTTGTTGGGTGAATTTCACCAAAATGTCATTACAATTTTGTTTTAGTACAAATTTTGCACTTACCTCATTTAATAATGTTTTGGTATTATGCTAGTTGAGTTCTACAATATTTGAAATTGAGATAATCATTCCATAATGATGTGCTTTGTTGTTATTGCCCTTTAGTTTGGAAGATCTTGAAATGAACAAAATGTAGAACATATAAAGGGAATTTTCTTGATCCCTTACTTCTCTTATATTATGTCATATTTTGAACATTGAGGATAATATTCATTTTAATTTTGGGGGTAAAGAGTCCAAATTGGAAATACAAATTCTATTGTTTTTAATTGTTCATTTTTTTAAACTAAAATTTTATTGAAAAACCCTATATTTTTCAAAATTTTTGAGCTTAAGTTTTGCCTACCTATTCTTTTTTTTTTAATTTTGTAATTGATGTCAAATGCCATTGAGGAACTCAATTGCTAGATAGTGTATAAATGATAGAAAATGTCTATTAAATGAAATTGATTGTTAAAGGCGATGTGTTCCTCACTTAATAACTTTTTTTCCAAGTGCACTTACACTATGCTTAGAATAATTGTTAGTTTTAAGTAATGTATATGATTTAGACTATCTGATTAATCTTAAACCTAAGACTTTAGGACTTGTTGTCTAGTCTCTTAATGCAAAATCTTAGGTTTTCTATAATCTATTAAAGTAATTTAAGCATTTATTGATCATGTTTGAAATCTTAAGCCTAATTTTTCCAAAATATAACACTAGTACGCTTAAGTGAAATATGCATTGTAAGAAATTTGTTCTTTTTAACCACATAATACCATATCCAAATATTCTTTAAAAAGGCAATCATATCCATTTTTACTAAATTAACACTTTTAGTAGTGAAAATAACTGTCATCAAAAGGCAAAATAATTCAATTTTTGTTAAATAGACCATTTGGCCTTACCAATATCATCTTCCATCCATAACACACTTAACCAACTAGAAACATCACAATTTAAGACTTGCATTTCAGGTTTGGACCAAGCAACTTAATATCAAGAACACACTTGCATTTTGCTTTAGTTCCATATTCTAACATGAATTTTAGAAATTCATAATTAATTCTAGAAAAATCCAAATCATGCAAATTATACATTTATGGAAAGTCAGGATGTCCCTTAACTACCATAAAAATTTTAGATGAAAACAACATCATTTGGCCCATGAAATCTAATGGAACAGTGATTTAGGTTTGGAGTATGTTCTGCAGCAAATTAGAAATTTTAAAAATTTATATCTCCCTTTACAAAACTCCAAATTGAGTGATCTCGATAGTTATAGAAAGCTTTGGATGCCTACTATACTTCTTGTAAAATTTCATGAGCATTGGATTCCACTTGAGCCCTGAGTGACACCAAAAAGTAAATTGACCACATGAACAATGATAGTTTATGCCTAATTTGGCCAATTTTAAAAAATTATAATAAATTCTCTAGAGTTTCAAAAATAGTTCTCTTTGGTTATGTGAAAAGATCTAAATGAGATCTATATTCCTGCCAAATTTCATGCACAAATTCGTCTATTTAGTCAGTTTGTAGTTCAAGCCAAAAATATGGCAAAGTTTGGGACCATAATGGGGCCAAAGTGCACCAAATGGCCCTCCACCCATACCATGACCATTTAAGCACATCAAAAAGTATAAACACAGTATATAAAAGCATCCCAAATAGTCCAAATTATCATGGACCTTAATCCTACTCTCTTATTTACATATATACACATTCACATCAAGGCTTCAAAGTGTCAAAATCCTACATTCTTATTCATTTAGTCCCATATTTAGTTTACACAACGTATGCTCAAGGGTTTACATCTAAAAAATAACTCATACATACATACTTTGACATTAAATTACATTAAAAGCTATTTTGTTGTCAAAGTATGGCTATTCATGCTCCTTGATCTCTACACCTTCCTCCTTGGGTTTCACTTAGATATGGTTAGATGGAAAGTGGGGGATAGTGAGATTCAAAGAATTCCAATAGCTTTTTCACCCTTCAAGTAAGCATATAAGGCATATATTCATGTCAAAGAATATAAATATGCACTAAACACTTCTAAGAATCATTCAAATCATATTTTCCATGTCGTATGAACATATCAAAGTTAAGAACAAACTCTAGGAATTTTTGGTTTAGCCTCACCCTATTATTTAGGACTTTTGGATTAGCCTCATCCATTTTCTAGGGACTATTGACTTAGCCTCACTCCTTCTTGAGACTTTTTGTCTTTGTCTCACCCATTTCAAGGGATTTTTGGCACAACCTCACCCATAAAGGGCAATTTCATAATTCAAAAGCAAAAGAAACATAATGGTACCATAGTAGTAAACCAATAACAAATGGCATGTCTCATGATTCAAACATATATACAAGCATTCAATAACAATTATACAACCAAGAATTGCACACAAGAAAGGATGGACAGCTATCTTAATTCAAGAAACACAAATTCTCTTTAATTCCTTTATGTCTTGGGTTCGGCCCCACACCCACACCCATACCTATAAGGAACTTGGTTTTCTTGGCCTAGAAACATATATGGAAATATGATATATGTATGAGATTTGAAAGCATATGAATGAGAATAGGTGTTTTTGACATTAAGATGCATGAATGTGTCATTAAAAACTTGTGCATATGAACAAGAGGGGTAGTGATTTTGTGATGTATAGATATTTAGACTCCTTAGATAAGTTTAATGGACTATTTTAAAGCTTTTCCACGTGCCCAAGTTGTAAAGTCCCACATCGGCTGGAAGGGGCCTGTGCTGAGCGCTTATAAGTGGGTGCAAAGCGCTCCCCACCAGAGGCGCCTTTTCCCGTGAGTTAAGCGGGCAAGGGACAAAACCCACTGAACCGGGAAGGCTGGGTCTATGACCCTCGAACCGGGAAGGATGGGACAATACCTCTGGAGGCTCTGTAGGTTGTTTGGTATCAGAGCAAAGTTCCAGGCTCTCCCGGATTGGATTTGGCTTGAGGATGTTGTAATAGAGCTATGTAAAAGGCTTGAATGGATAGGTAAAGCCTTGTATGAGACATGTTGGGTGTGTGAGGATGGTTGTGGCTTTGTTCATAATGAGAAAGTTATAGGATGGTCTTAGAGTAGTAGTGGACACCGGGAAAGAGTGGCCTCTAGAGCAGCTTGAGCAGAGTTAAGTTTGAGCAGGGTTGACAGATCCAACGGTTAGAGCTTGATGAGATATAATAGCTCACCGGGATCAGTGGCAAGCCCTAGATATGAATGATGGGAATGATCTTGTTGATAGGAAGAGGCTTGCTAGAGAAAGTATGTGAGGCCTAATTCTCCCTGGTAGTCATACTCAGGCCATTCCGAGATGTCCTGCTTAATGCAGAGAGAAGTAACGATGCAGCGTGGCATAAGATGAGATTGCGGCTACACAGGACCAGTTTAGAGGGGAAGTGAGAAAGAGAGTCAACCCCTAGCCACAACACCCAAATGTCTAGATAAGTATTAGAAACTGAAAGGTTAGTTCCCTCAGGCTAAAGGTTTAAGTTACAAGCTACATGCCTTACAACCCTGAGATGACAATTCGAAGTAAGAGGTAGAACCCTCTAGCTTGATGATAGAGGTAATAAGGCTCAGGTTGGTAGTTAAAGATGAAAATCCAATCCATGAAAAAGTAAGTCAATCAGAGACTGGTAGTCATAGCCAATACTTAGACAGAAAATTAGGGTGAACCCAAGGCTAATTAGCCGCAGCAAATGACAGTAAGAAATTAGTGGGCCTAGTAGTGAGACTAGGAAAGAACTCAATGTCAGAGAAAGTTAAACACAAGGACAGTAAGGTTGTTGAGACTTGCCTATGAGGTGTTGACTCCAACCTAGAATGTTAACCCTATGAATATGACGATGGGTGATATGATGAGTTTAGGGCCACATAGGCACTGCCAGGAAAAACCTTGTTACCAGGGTTTTGAAATTTCTCATGGCAATATACGAGATCTTGTTGCCAAGATCCTAGACCCTGTAGACAGAATATTAATACAGCCTTGAAACTTATATAAGGTAAGGCTGCTAGTAGTAGGGCATATAGTGAGTGACCTCGAAAGGTATACTTTATCGGTAACACTAAGAGGTACGTATGAGTAGCCCAGTGACAGAGAGTAAGCTATAGGTGTAACAAAATGGTTAGCCCAGGCTGAGCAGAAGCTAAAGCCTAAAGGAAATGACCAATAGCATCGTTCCAAGTGAGATATGTAAATGAAAGGCTCAGTAAAAATTCTCCCTGGAGCGAAAAAGGAAAGATAAGACATCCTGATGTTAGGAAAAACACCCAATAGTGGTTAGTAAATTTCCCCAGATAGACCCCCCTGAGTCATAAAGGGAAGCGAGGAAGAGCTAAGAAACTAGCTACAGAAAAGATGCCCTCGCTTTAGTCATGATTAGATGAGTAAGCTAAGCTTAGAAAGATAAACAGATAGGGGTCAGATAATTAGTCAGACGAGCTCCCTAATAGGAGAATAATATAGGGTTAAGGCACATGAGTGATTAGAGCACCCAGTAGAGCATCAGCTTCTGTGAGGTAGAATCCAGACATTGAGAGTATGTGTTCTGGATTGAGTTAGCAGAACCCTAAAAATAGTATATTGTGCTCCTGGGGTAAAGCTAAAGAGGTTGAATGGAGAAAAAGCCTAGCTCTGATCCAAATTTAGACGCAAGCTGAGACAAACAGTTAGTGCCTTAGTACCCTTAGGGAAGCTCGAGAAAGCTAGAGACTGCCTAAGAAGGCGAGCCTCGTCTTATGTAGAGAAAGAATGTAAGCCAAGAGCACTATAGAATGACATTTCTAGGATTTTATGAAATAGAATCCTCCTTATTAAAGGATGGTCTAACTAAGAGCAGAGCAAGAGTATGAGTAAAAAGTAGACCCCCTTGATGTTACAGAGAGTGATTAAGTGGAGGAACCCTGGGAAAATGTAGGTGCTCTTAAGCGTAAAGAAACCTAAACTGGCAACAGAAACAGCTAGTAGTAGAATATCCTTTTACCTAAGTAAGAGGATAAGAAAGGTAGAAAGAGAAGGTATGACAATGTTAAAGTCGAGGACATATTACATTGAGAATAGATATTCAGTTAATGTGCTTGAGTACTTAAGAAAGCACACTTGTCCTTGGCGTAGATAATGGCTTTGAGCTCAGTCATAAGGCGCCTGTGTATTAGTGTTTGATGTATGGTTTGCTTGCAACAATGGTCACATGATATTAGGCCTGATCAACCTAATAGTAATGTGACTTAAGTGCATAGCAAATGATGACATCAATCACTAAAGTGTCCCGGTAATCAAAGAGTACCCTAGTCAGTTAAAGAATGAGACAAGTCAGAAAAGACAGGTAAAGGGATTCCAGTAATATCAGAATGGTAAAGAAAGCATGCAGAACGGAATCCCCAATAGAAAATGTTCAGATTCAGTATGCATAGCCCGAGTCCCTTATAGTATATGTAAATGAAATGAATAGGGACTAGTGTATAGCCTCTCTCTTGCTAGAGATGTTAACCACATTCAGTGTGTGAGATGCCCTAGTGCCAAAGCACTTAAAAATAGAACGTGGTCATGGTGAGAAATTGCAGGATATGAGAGGAAGGCTAGAACGAGCATATGTAAAAGTAAGTAAGTCAATAGAGTAAGAAAAGAAAGCCCAAGTGAAAAAGGGGCTGAAGTGGGAATATGAGGATCCTACAAGGAGCAATAAATAAAAATTCAAACGCTCTAGTATGACGGGATCCTAGAGAATGAGATCACACATAACCCACTTCACACGAAGAGCATGATATACTTTTGAGTTTAGCCTAAGCTATTATGAGCGATGGTAACTGGACTTAGTGAGCATGTATTTTACTGTCAGATACAGGAATCTTAGGCTTTCACGTCTCCCAGAGATGGATCGCAGTAGATCCCAGCATAGTACAGCGGGTTGCAGTAGACCCTAGCAGGGCTCTGAGAGGTCGCAGTAGACCCAGGGGTCACAGTAGATCCCACAGAGTTATAGAGAGCCCTAGCCACAGCATGATAGATCTCTGGTAGAGATGACAGCCTGAGATAGTTTTTACAAAGCAGTTACTCTCAAAGACCAGTACAATTTCAGCTAGTCTTTGTCTCAGAGACTATAGACCTCCTGAGTCTGGTAGACTATTGCTATAAAGATATGAAGGCTTTACTCAGATAGTTAGACCACTGACTAGCTCTCGTTAGAGATGAGCATAGTATATGGGATGAGGAAAGTAAGAAATAAGCTTTCCAGAGATAGAACCAAATGAACCACTACCTACCAGATAGTAGCCCTGACCAAGGGATAGAGAGATCCCTGTATGCTAGCTTATGTATTCAGAAAAGGGGTCAGGTGCAGTTCTTATATGAGGTAAGTGGTACAGTATGTCTCCAGTGAGCAAAACTGTGAGAATAGCTAGCATCCCATCAAAGCCCAGCAATAGTCAGTGGTAGTAGCTCTTCGATGCCAGTATGAGACACATAGATTAGGCCAATCAGTAATAAAATGAGGGACTATGAAATGCCACTATAAGTGAGCAAAGAAAGTGAGAAAAAGTCTCGGCCTACAAAGATAGATATAGTAATAAATAGAGAAACTGGGATCATTAAAAGCAGAAACTCCTCAAACGAGCTGTAATCCCAGTAAGCAGTTGTGATATGAGGCCTATGCTAGAAAGAAATGTGAATTATAATCATGGGATGAGCTAGTAAGAAGAACGCGGAGATGAAAAGTGGATGGAATATATAAATAAATAAGTAGACAGACAGAAACCTCCGATGGCTCTAATGATTAGAAAAAGATGATGAGACCTTATGAGAAGCCATTAGGAGATGGTACGGGAGATTTGATACGAAATAAGTTACCTCCCAAGATATGTAAGCGAGTCCACTGAAAAGAACGATAACTCCTACGACAGGTTAAGACTAACCCGATGTGATTAGTAAGCTCTCCCAGGATAGGCCTCCAGAGTCAGAAATTTATTTCCCTTATGAGAGGAACTAGCATGTACTCTATAATGATAGAGCCCTCATTAAGAGCTAGCAATGAAAATTCCCTGGCTGAGAGAAAACTTAAACAAGCAAAACCAGAGAGAAAAATATATGGAGCCAGGAAGAAGGGAAAGAAAAGAACAGTTAGCCAGAATATAACAGAGTAAGAGAAAGTATACCTCTAAATTTCGAGGATGAAATTTTTAAAAGGGGGAGAGAATTGTAATGTCCCGTTTTTATTAAACGATGGAAATGGGCACATTTTCAAAGCAAGTCTCCTGAGATGAGTGATTCAAGGCCAAATAAAATTTGGATAAAATTTTAAATAATAGAAAATGAGGATTTGAGCCTTGAGTTGCCCAGAAACCGGGGTCGGAGCAATTTGAAAAATTTACCGAAAGGCTAGTGGCATTTTCGTAAATAAGTGTAATTTTGGAAAAGCACCTAGGAGGGCTTTTTAAATGGAAATTTTGAGTTTTCCAGGGTTCTCAGAGGCCCCAAAAACCATGGGAAGCCCTGGGACCAGTAAAGCCCCTCCGGTGTACTCTTTCCAATGTCGGTTGACCCGAACTTTGACCGATTCGTTCGGGACAGTTTTAGCTCCGATTTGAGTGATTCCAAAGGTATTTTATTAAATTGGGAACCTCTTTGTTATGATGGAAAAGACGGTTCTCAAAAAGGAGCTAAAACGAAGGAGAAACGAAAATGCTAAGAACAAAGGGCAAAATTGGCATTAAAGTGTTAAAGGAAGCTTCTTTCTTCTTCTTTATATGCCACGTTCTGCCTCCCCCTCTCTAAACCGACTTGCTTCTATCCATGTTCAGAGGAGAACTCCAGCTCCTTAGGCGCACAAGAGGAGGAGGATTTTGGAGGAAGAAATTCAAGAAAAAGGTAAGAAACTTTAAGACTTCCATATCTTTCCTTCTTGGACTTTGTTCCTCTCCTCTCAAGCTTTCTTTCTATGGTTTTAATGGAGAGTTTGGTGCTGTTTTTGGGGCAGAACAGAGAGGGGAATTTCGAAAATTGAGGGAGTAAGCCAACCAAGTGGAAGAACAAGCCAAAGGAAGCAAGAAAACAAGGTAAAACTTCCATTCTTTGGTAGTTTCTCCCTCCCCCTTCCTCTTACACGAATTTGACCACCATGAGCCCAATTCTTAGGGGCTGTTTTCTGTCCAATTTATGGAGGGATTAGGGGTTTTAGATGGCAAGGATTAAGAATGAACCAATAGAATCAAGAAAGGAGCATTAGGAAACAAAATGGAATCATTAGGGATCCAAATGCTCCCTTGCAAATCTGATTTTATATAAATGTTCTTAGGCTTAAATGAATGTTTAAATGTGCTCTTAAGATCCCTAAGAGATCTCCCATATGTCTCTTCCTCCATAAAATGAACAAAACCCCATGGAAAGTCATGAACCTAAAAGTTGGAAAAGTGTAAAGCACTTAAGGGGATTGTAAAACTGATTTAATCCATGAGTTCCCTTAGCTATTTAAGTGTTTCCTTGACCTCTTACAACTCTTAACAACCTCCCTAAATGGTTCCCCCATCAAGGAAAAATCAAGAAGCCATGAAATCCCATTTATGCTCTAACTTTCGGCCAAGTAGGGATGGCATAGTTAGGGAGAGTTTTAAATTGTTTCAAGCTCATTTTTGAGTCATACATGATGAATGAATGTGAGGGGAAACCTTGGGAAAAATTTAGGAAGCTTAGAGAATGAGTTGGTGCTTTAGGTTCCACATTGTGACCTAAGGAAGCAACATAATGTTAGGCCCTTTGTTTTAATTATGTGATGACTCCAAGAGGCTTAAAAGGAGTCAAGAATCATATTTGAAAAGAAAGAATGAGGCCTAGAAATCATTTGAGGGGTGTTGCTTCATTAGGTGCCTTTATGGACCATAATGGGGATTATAGAGCAATCTAGTACTTAAGCAAGTTGTATGGCTTTAAAGAATGTTTCATGAACCTAATTGGCTCCCAAAAATTGTATTTAGGCCAAGAGAAACCATCTCCACCAAATTGTGGGTGTGTGGCCAAAAGAGGAGGTTTAAAAGCTAAGGAAAAAGTGTGTATTTGCATACAAGGTAGCTCTCTCCACCTTCTCTCATGCATGGATGTGTGTTTAGCTTGTTTTAGAATGTGTGTATGTGTATTTTCAAGCTTTGAAAAGTATGCTAGCATGCCTTTATATGCCATGATGCTTGATGCCATGTTATGTTTTTAAATGAACCCATGATGTGTGTATGAGTTTGCTTGAGTGTGGAGAGGCCAAGAACTCTTCCCTTGGGTAAGGATGAGCCAAGAACCCTTGAGCTTGGTTGAGACAAAGTAAAGAGTCTCCCAAAAGCAAAGTGGGCTCCCAAGAGTATGGTTGAGTCCAAAGTGCTCAAAGAATGGGTGAGGCAAGTCCAAAATCCATGAGGAGAAGTGTGAGGCCAATCCAAACACTTAGTGAGCTCTTGAATGTCTTGTATGATTGATTCATATGCCAAGTTTGCGTTTAAAATGCCTATGACTTATATTTCCTCCATGCATGCATTTGAGAAGCTTGCTTTGCACATATTATGTATGATTGAATGGGGGATGAGCTATTGGGATTCTTTGAATCTCACTCCCTCCTCTCCAATGCTCTAACATGCTAGGTGGACCAAGGAGTTATGGTGAAGGGAGCCAACAACCATGAAAGAAAGAGATTGACAAGCCTAGGCCTAGCTTTCATTCTTCTTGAACCTATAATGAGGTTTCACAAAGTATATGATGTTGTAAATGTACCATAACCCTTGAGGCATGTATAAATACACCATTCTATGATGTTTATATGTATGAATATGATGTATGACCTCTAGCATATGTTTTGAGTATCTAATGCCAAAGTATGAGAATTGAAAGTTTGATGGAAATGTGTATAAGTGAGGGTGAAAAGGCCAAAATGAGATGCAAATGGTTTGGGACCATTTGGGCAGCTTCCCCAAGTCTTAAACATGCTTTTAAACTTACCCAAAAGGTGCCAAGACCAAAGGAAATCCATTTGGCAATTTTGGTACCCAATATGGAGCCAAAATTGACCATAATGGAACCCTATACTACTTTTTGGCCAAACGAGTTAGTCTTGCCCTGAAATTTGACATAAAATTAGGTCTTATTAAGAGCTTTCTGGGAAGCTAAAGATCATAATTTTCGGAGACCTAGAGAATATTTGATGAATTTTCAAAGTTGGGATTTTCTATGGTTTCTGGTATGTGCACTGTTCATACTGGCAGATTTGATTTTCGTGTCACTCGATGGCCAAATGGTGTCCAATGCTTATGAAATGTTATATAAATAAACTAGAGGTCATAAGCTTTCTGTGGCCACCGAGATCACCTCATTTGGAGGTCTGAGCACAGAGTTATGCTTTTTTGAAATTTGCTGTCAGTAACAGTGGTGACTCCAGAGCTCAATCACTGTTCCATCAGTTCCAGATACCTAAACGTATCTGTTTCATTCTATAATTATTTTTAGTGTCAATTTAACATTTGTAGCTTCCCAGAATGACTGAATTTGTGTGATTTCAAGTTTTCTAGAATTAGTTATGAATTTCAGAAGTTTGCATCAGTAACCTGAATCACAGCCCAGGCAGCCAGTGAGTCTGTAGCTTTTTGGATGTCAAACGTCCTGTGTGATGCATGTTGTGACTTGGACATATTTTTATTGTGAAGTAGAGATCCTGAGCTTTCCAGAATGACAAAGAACACATGATTTAGAATTTTTTAGATTTAGTTATGATTTTCCAAAGTTGGGT
Organism: Erythrophleum fordii; assembly: GCA_032878935.1. Lineage (NCBI taxonomy): Eukaryota > Viridiplantae > Streptophyta > Magnoliopsida > Fabales > Fabaceae > Erythrophleum > Erythrophleum fordii. The sequence continues at coordinate 13,303,038 of JAVQMF010000047.1, read as the reverse complement.
CAGAAAATGGAGCAAATCTGGACGAAAATGCAAACATGAATTTTAATGTGTTCCTTTGCTTCCCACGAGTTGTAGACCAAATTTGATAATGGAAATGAGCTATATTCATATATTTAAGTATGAGAATGTGATAGATGCATTCCTATGGCCCACGGGACTCCGAAAGAAAAATTTTACCAGTAGAGAAATGCATTTTAATTCATAACTCCCTATGCCACTCGAGTGTTTCCATAGAACAAACATAAGATGAGGCATGGGAATTGCATGAATTGAGTCCTAGAAGTATGGTGTTACAACCTATAGAGCCTCCAGAGGTATTGTCCCGTCCTTCCCGGTTCGAGGGTCATAGACCCAGCCTTCCCGGTTCAGTGGGTTTTGTCCCTTGCCCGCTTAACTCATGGGAAAAGGCGCCTCTGGTGGGGAGCGCTTTGCACCCACTTATAAGCGCTCAGCACAGGCCCCTTCCAGCCGATGTGGGACTTTACAATCCACCCCCCTTTTGGGGCCGACCCGTCCTCGGGTCGCACATGGGCCAGGATTGCTCTGATACCAAACAACCTACAGAGCCTCCAGAGGTATTGTCCCGTCCTTCCTGGTTCGAGGGTCATAGACCCAGCCTTCCCGGTTCAGTGGGTTTTGTCCCTTGCCCGCTTAACTCACGGGAAAAGGCGCCTCTGGTGGGGAGCGCTTTGCACCCACTTATAAGCGCTCAGCACAGGCCCCTTCCAGCCGATGTGGGACTTTACACAAGTGGCCTTGGTTCAAGAGAAAGACCATTTGGCACATGAATAGACCATTTTAGGACAAAAAATGACCTATTTTGTGAAGTGAACCCCAACCTAACCAAATGAATGATTTTGAGGCTGAGATTTTGCACACACATGGATCTCATATAGATATTTTTCCTAGTCTAAGATCTGAATTATTTGGAGGTCTATAGAATTTCTTATGATTTTTCAAAATTTAACTCAGAAGTTGGTTTTAGTCTGAGCACTGTTTACTTGAGTAGATTTCATTTTCATGTCATCTAAAGGCCAAATGAGGTCTAATGATTTTGAAACTTTACATAAAGAAACTAGATGTTCACAGTGATCTGTAGCAATTAGAAGCACCTTATTTGGAGGTCTATAGAGAGAGAAATGTATTTTTACAAATTTTGCATCAGAATTAGTGATGCCAGCCAATCTTGGGTACTATTTCATTATAATTCAATTTCTAAATGAGGTTAACATGGTCTAAACTTATTTTTATCCTAAAGTTAACATTCATACATTTCTAGAATGGTATGGTTTGCTAGGTTTTGATTTTCTTAGAATTAGTTATGAATATTTAAAATTCATATCAGTAACTTGTGATAATAAACTAGGGTAGTTAGACCTTTAGTGCTTTTTTGTTGTCAGTCATGGTTCAGCTAGGTTTTCTTGGCCTCGAATGATTTTTAACCTATATTAGACATCCATTACTTTCCAAAAAGTTATCATTTGCTTAGTTTTTATTTTTTTAGAATTAATTATAATTTTTCAAAGTTTGCGACAGAAACTTGAATTTTGGACCTGAGGCAAAAACTCTATTTTTCTGATGTGTGGCTCCTAAACCAAATTGTATGGAATGTCTTACAATGGTTATGGCTTTTTTAGATGGAATATGAGCAAAAGATGATATTGGAGAGTCCACGGGGTTCACAAAGCAAAATTCAAACCTTTAAAGTGCTATGCAATGCTAAATTATAACATCATTTGATTGCTTTTCCTATCAATATCTTATGTGTGAAGCTTGTTTATGGAAAAGATATCTTAGGGGCTTAAAGTATTACACAAAGTCACTGCATTAAGTACATTTACAAAAATAATAAAAAGATGAGAAAGTGTAAGATTACCACTATAAAGTCCCACATCGGCTGAAAGGGGCCTGTGACTAGCTCATATAAGTAGGGGAGAATCCCTCCCCACCAAGGCACGCTTTTCCCGTGAGCTAAGGGGGAAGGGACAAAGCCTAACAAACCGAGAAGGCAAGGTCAAAGAACTATGAATCAGGAAGGAAGGGATAATACCTTGGTGGCTCTATATGTGTTGGTAGGCAGGGATTCTCCCCCATTTATATGGGCTAGCTACAGGCCCCTTCAGCCGATGTGGGACTTTACAATCCACCCCCCTTTTGGGCTGACCCATCCTCGAGTCGCACATGGGCTAGGATTGCTCTGATACTAATACATACAAAGCCACCAAGGTATTTTCCCTTCCTTTTTAGTTTGTAGGTCTTTGACCTTGCCTTCTCGATTCATTTAGATTTATCCCTTCCCACTTAGCTCACTAGAAAAGCATGCCTTGGTGGGGATAGATTCTCCCTCACTTATATAGGCTAGCCACATGCCTTTTCCAACTGATGTGGGACTTTACAATCTACTCCCCTTTTAGATCGACCCATCCTTGGGTCGCATATGGGCCAGGATTACTCTGATACCAACACATACAAAGCCACTAAGGTATTGTTCCTTCCTTCCCAATTCGTGGGTGTTTGACCCTGCCTTATACACATACAGAGCCACCAAGGTATTGTCCCTTCCTTCCTAGTTTGTGGGTTTTTGACCCTGCCTTTCAGGTTTGTTAGGATTTGTCCCTTCCCGCTTAACTCATGGGAAAAGCGTGCCTTAGTAAGGAGAAATTCTCCTTACTTATATGGGCTAGCCACAGGCCCCTTCCAACCGATGTGGCACTTTACAATCCACCCCTTTTTAGGCTGACCCATCCTTGGGTCACACATAAGTTAGGTTTGCTCTGATACCAACACATACAGAGCCACCAAGGTATTGTCCCTTCCTTCTCAGTTCGTGGGTCTTTGACCTTACCTTCTCGGTTTGTTGGAATTTTCCCCTTCTCGCTTAGCTCACGGGAAAAGCGCGCTTTGGTGTGGAAGGATTCTCCCACACTTATATGGGCTAGCCAAAGGCCTCTTCCAGCCGATGTGGGACTTTACTATCCACCTCCCTTTTGGGTCGACCCGTCCTTGGGTCACATATGGGCTAGGATTACTCTAATACCAACACATACAGAGCCACCAAGATATTATCCCTTCCTTCTCAGTTCGTGGGTCTTTGACCCTGCCTTCTCGGTTTGTTGGGATTTGTCCTTTCCCGCTTAACTCACGGGAAAAACACACTATGGTGGGAAGGGATTCTCCACTAATTATATGGGCTAGCCACAGGCCCCATTCAGCTGATGTGGGACTTTATAATTCACCCCCTTTTTAGGCCGACCTGTCCTTGGGTCGCACGGCCAGGATTGCTCTGATACCAACACATACAGAGTCACCAAGGTATTATCCCTTCCTTCCCAATTCGTAGGTCTTTGACCCTGCCTTCTCGGTTTGTTGGGATTTGTCCCTTCCGCTTAGCTCACGGGAAAAGTACGCCTTAGTGGGGAAGGATTCTCCCCCACTTATTAGGCTAGCCACATGCCCCTTCCAGCCGATGTGGGATTTTACAATTCACCCCCCTTTTGTGCCTACCCGTCCTGGGGTTGCACATAGGCCATGATTGCTCTAATACCAAACATATAGAGCTACCAAGGTATTATCCCTTCCTTCCTGGTTTGTGGGTCTTTGACCCTGCCTTCCCAGTTTGTTGGGATTTGTCCCTTCTCGCTTAGCTCACAGAAAAAGCGTGTCTTGGTGGGGAAGGATTCTCCCCCACTTATATGGGCTAGCCACAGGCCCCTTCCAGCTAATGTGGGACATTACAACCACTACTCTCTTTCTTCCCCTCTTTAAATTTAACTGATGCATTTATCCTCCCAAATAAAAAGAATCTAAATTAGCCAAAATCCATGCCAGCTAATGGTGCATTGTGTGGGGCACATTACTCTAGTTGGCTTTAAAGTTATTGGATGTTATGTAAATAGAATGATACCATGTATTTTGTATAAGAATCTTTCTTCTACAAGTGGTTATATTGTGAAATTAGCACTCATGCTCATTTTCACCAAAAAATTTGAGTCAACAGTTAAGATTTGATCTACACATATGAGCTTATCATACAGATGAAATTCTAACTCCTCACCCTTAAGCATATGTGCATATAGTGAATATAATAATTTCTTTTCCTTTTTGTTTTTTGGTCTCATTGATCAATTAAAATTTTAATTTATAACTTTTTTTTAATTTATTCTAATAATAATTGAAAACTAAGTCATCAAGAAGCAAAGTTTGAAATTAATTAAAAAAATGAGTCTCCTTCTAATTAGGTTCTACAAAGCTTGATGATAATTTGATTTCTAATAAAAACTCTTCCTAGTCTAGAGAATGCCGTTCATCCCTTTCTCATCATACTACTGCCAAAAGTTGTGATTGAAGAGGAGAGACTAGGTTTTTTATTTTTTATTTTTTTCATTATCTTATTAATTTGACTTTATCATTTTGCTCATTCAACCATGGCTTTATATTATTGTTTTACTGATTTGTTATAATTTTTTTATTTTATTATATTTTTTATATAAATATGTTAATTTTTTAAATGTTTTAAGCTCATTAGTTATGTTATATATCATAAAAATTTATTTTATTATTACTTATTCCACTATTACTTGATTTAAATTTCTTATTAATATATAACATAATCAATTGATTTAAATTTATTATTGAAAAACAAAAATGACCTATATTTAAAATTTAAATATACTTAACATTCAACTTTATTATTCCTAAATTATATTAAGCTTCCACTATTATAAACAAATTAAAAAAAGGCTTAAAATTATAAATAAGAAAACATTAAGATTGCAATTCAAAAGACTTAGCAAGGTTTAAAATATATTTATCCCTATAAATAATATATATTATTTTTGTTGTTTCTTATATTATATGTAGCACCATAATATGTAAGACCAATTATCTTTTACTTACGCTTGATTCCATGAAATGCCAAAGAAAAGGAGTAAAAGATAGACATTTTATTGTGTTACGTCAAGGTTTAAACATTTATACTTTGCCTTGTGAGTCTTGTGAACCCATCAATCACATTCTCTACTCATACTTCATCCATACAACTCATACATATCATAAAGCAATCCATGAACCATGGATTTGAAGCTAAAAACTAAAAAAATTCAAATTTTACTGTATGTCCAAAATTCATATTTTTGGCTCCAACTTTGAAAAATTATAATTAATTCTAGAAAAATGAGAATTACACAAATGATAGCTTTCTAGAAAGATCTGAGTTTTAAATTTATATGAAAATAATTCCAAGACACAATAATGTCGTTTGCATCATGTTTAATAATAGAAAACCTCAAAAGGTCAAACTACTTAGCGTTTTTGATATAGTTTACTAATATGAAATTCAAAAATTCATAACTAATTCCACAAAATCCTAATTCAGGCAAACTATACCAATTTGGAAAGATAAAGATGTTAACTAGAAGGAAAAATTAGTTTGGACTAGTTCAAACGTATTTATATCTAAAAAATTGATGGAACCGTAGCCAAGGTCTGTTGGAGTCTCTAATACTGACATAAAATTTTAGAAAATCATTTCTCCCTTTATAGACTTCTAATTGAGGTGTTTCTAGTTGGTATAGGTCACTGTAAATGTTTAGTTTCTTCTGTAAAATTTCATAGCCATTGGATATCATTTGACCCACAAGTAATAGAGGTAAAGTTTCTGACCCTATAAATAATGCCGTTGTCAAATTTGAAAATTTCAGCCAACTTTAAAAATTCGCCAAATATTCTCTAGAGCTCTAAATAATATGCACTTTAACTTTCCAAAAAACTCTAGACAAGAACTATAAGCATGCCAATTTTTAGACTAAGAAGAGGGCATTTGGTTAAAGTTTGACATAGCTCTTAAATTTGGCAAATTTAGTAGCATATATGGTTCGAATTGGGGTCAAATGACCTCTTACATGTTCTAACACCTTTTAGGCAAGTTTGAAAGCATATATGAACTGCCCAAGTGGTTCAAATCATCATGCATCTCAATCTCACCATGCTACATGCAAAAATACACTATCATCTACAAGTCATCCAATGTCCAAAACTTATATTTACATTGATTTAGTGTTAAATATGGTTTTTACCACACCCATTCATGCTTTTACACTTACTCAAATGGTTACAACTCAAAAATAATATATATATAAGTGCTTTAACATTATTTGACATCTAAAGCTATACATTACATTACAAAATGTTAAGAAATGGTCAATTATGCTTTATAGCCTCCATTCTTTGGCTCTTGGACTCCACCTAAACAATACGAGATAGGAGAGGGTAGGGGGTGAGATTCATGGAATCTCAATAGCTCAAACACCTATTCAAGAAAGCAATCAAGGCATATAAATATGTCAAAGTACACAAATAGGCATCCAATACCATTAAGACTCATTTAATACATAGTTTGCATGCCATAAAAATCATATCAATGCCAAGAATAAGCTCTAGGGACTTTTGGATTAGTCTCACCCTTGGTCTCGAGACTTTTGACTTAGTTTCACTCATTCATGAGACTTTTGACCTTGTTCCAAGGGACTTTTAGCTCTATCTCACCCATCACGAAGGACTTTTAACTCTACCTCACCAATCACAAAGGACTTTTGGCACCACCTCACCCTTAATAATAATTTTCACAACTAAATTATTACCATTTTGGTACCAATACAACAAAGCAACATCAAATGGCATGTCTCATAATGCAAATGCATATACAAGCAAAAAATGACAATTGAATATCCATGAATGCAAATAAGAAAGAGTGAAAAGCTACCTTGCAATCAACATAAGCTTTTCTTTTGCTTGTCCTTCCCCTTTTCGGCTATACACCCACAACTAGATAGAGCTTGAGTTCTTTAGCCTAGACACAACAAAGAGGATTTAATTACTCTCTTGGAAAAAGCCAAAGCATTAGACACACACTCAAGAAGCACCTTTGTTCATTAGTCTCAAATTAGTTCTATTAATGGCTTAATGAAGCAACTATCATGATTCAATCTCTTAGCTTTATTTTGTTCTCATATATAGGCCTCTTGGTTCCATTTAGACTCCTTGAAGTCATGATCCACTCAATTCCAAGAGCTTAGGTCCATGTTGCTTCTATAGGCTACATTATAGAACCTATCGACCCAACTTTCAATCTATGGCTTCTAAGTTTTCCCCAAGGGTTTCTCTCATCTTCTTCCATCACATATGATCCCAAATAAAGCTTAGAACCAATTAAAATAGTCATATATGCTAGGGGGTTCATGAATCAAAGCAGAATTTTCAAAGTATTCAAGAATTCCTAGTTGTTCTCCCTTAAAATTCACTAGCTTTTCTCCCACTTTCTTTACATTTTCCAAGCTTTCATACTCTAATTCAATGGTTTCTTGCTAGCTCTAAGTCATAACTTCCTCCTTCTCTCAAGCTCTCTCCTTAACCAAACCAAACACACAAGAAGAGCAAGGGAAGAAAAGTTTTGGATATTTCATTTTCATCTCTTCCTTGAGTTCCAGGTTACTTTCTCAGATATCCAGCCCCTCTAGACCACGTTTACTAAAGGAATGCTCTTGTTTCTCAGCTGTTTCAGCTTAGCATCCACAATTCTCATTGGTTTCACTACATAGAAAAGATTTTCCTACAATTGAACGTACTTATATTCTATGACATGTGAGGGGTTGAGTAAGTACTTTTTCAACTAAGAGACATGAAACACACTATGCATTTGGGCTAGGTTAGAAGGTAAGGTCATCCAGTAAGCCACATGTTCAATTTTCTCAAGGATTTCAAATGGACCAATATAATTAGGACTAAGCTTTCATACTTTCATAGACTGACCTACCCCCGTCATTAGAGACACTCAAATAAACATATGGTTTCCAATCTCAAACTCTAATGGCCTCCTTCTCTTATTGACATAACTCTTCTGCTTATTTTGGGCCATAAGGAGTTTCTTTCTAATCAATTCTATTTATTGAGTGGTCTGATCCATAATCTCAGGTCCTAACAGGCTCCTCTCACCTAGGTCCACCCAACATAGATGGGATGTGCACTTTCTCTCATACAAAGCCTCGTAAGAGGCCATCTGAATACTAGAATGGTAGCTATTATTATATGCAAATTCTACTAATGGCAAATATGCATCCTAGTTACCCCTCAACTATAACACACATGCCCTCAACATGTCTTTTAAGGTCTAGATGATCCTCTCAGTCTAGCCATCTATTTGGGGGTGATATGCAGTACTAAATTGCAATCTGGTCCCTAAGGCATGCTGCAACGACCTCTAAAAGTTCGATATGAATCTAAAGTCTCTATCTGAAACTATGCTATTGGGTACTCCATGAAGTCGCACTATCTCTTTAATATACAACTGGGCTAATTTATCTAGTATATGAGTAGCCTTGATAGCTAAAAAGTGTGTAATTTGTCAATTTATCCATAACTATCTAGATAATATCATGTGCAGAGGATGTCCTAGGTAATTCCATAATAAAGGCCATGGCTATTCTATCCCACTTTCACTCAGGGATATTTAAGGGTTGTAATAGCCCAACGGGTCTCTAATGTTCCACTTTTACCCTCTGACACATTAAGCATTTAGCCACGTAATTTGTTATGTCATTTTTATCCCTAGCCACTGGAAAATCCTTTTCAGAACCTGATACATCTTGGTGGCACCTGGGTGGATAGTATACTTACTCTTATGTGCCTCTTCTAAAATGCTTTCCCTCAATTTATTCCGACTAGGCACATAGACTCTATCCCAGTATACTATCATACCATCCTTAGACACCCTGGAATCTGAGGTCTTACCTTGGGATATCTCACTCCTGACTTGTCTAAGGAATTCATCCTCTCTCTTTGTATCTATGATCTGGGTTCTTAACTTATTTTCAATTCAGGTTTCACTCAGATACAATTTACCAGATACCACTTGAGAAGGTTCAAGTTTCCAAACTTCTTTAGGAGTTTCAGTTCCTTAATCATCATATGGGTTGCATGGATGGATTTCCTACTCAGGGCATTGGCCACTACATTGGCCTTTCCTAAATGATACTTCAATGTGTAATCATAATCTTTTAGGAATTCCACCCATATCCTTTATCTTATGTTCAGTTCTTTCTGGTCAAATAGGTATTTTAGACTCTTATGGTCACTATAGATTTCTATAGTTACACCATACAGATAGTGCTTTTAGATTTTAAAAGCAAACATTACTGCGGCTAACTCTAGGCCATGCATGGGATAATTCTCCTCGTGAGGCCTCAACTGTCTGGAGGCATATGCCACTACTCTACCTTGCTACATCAATACACATCTTAACCATTTGCCTAAGGTATCATAATAAATCACAAATGGCTCACTAGGGTTAGGGATAATCAGTACAAAGGTAGTGGTCAAATGGAGCTTCAATGCCAAGAAACTCCTCTCACATTTATCATCCCACACGAAAGGTGTTTATTTCCTAGTCAGCCTCATGACTGATAAGCCCATCTAAGAAAAGTCCTGAATAAATCATCTATAATACCTTGTCAACCTTAAGAAACTCCTAACCTCAATGATCGTTCTACGTCTATCACACTATAAGATAGCTTTTACTTTATGGGGATCAACTGTGACCCCCTCTCGTGATATCATATGACCTAAGAATTTCACCTCAGTTAGCCAAAACTCACATTTGCTAAGTTTGGCATACAACCTCTTATCTTTTAAATTCTTTAAAACTAGTTTTAGATGCCTTTCTTGCTCCATAAAGGTTTTGGAGTACACAAAGATATCATCAATGAAGACTATCACAAACTGATCTACATACAGTCTGAATACCCTATTCATATAATCCATAAACACAGCGGGTACATTTGTAAGCTTGAATGGCATTATAAGGAACTCATAGTGCCCATATCTTATTCTAAAGGCCGTCTTGGAGATGTCTTCCATTTTCACGATCAGTTGGTGGTACCCATATCTAAGGTATATGTTGGAAAACATAGATGCCCTAGTTAACTGATCTAACAAATCATCGATTCTAGGCCTTGGACACTAGTCTAGCCCCAGGCATTATGTCTATAGGGAACTTTAGTTCTATTTCAAATGGTAGACCACTAAAATCAAAATCTTTAGAGAAAACCTCTGGGAATTCCCTAACAACTAGGATCTTCTCTATCTCTTCCTTTATCTCAGCATGAATAAAGAAAAAGACTAGAAACCTTTAACATCTATGCTCTAAATATCTTTCAGCTTGGGTAGTAGTTAGGAAGGATAACTCTACTCCTACCTTAGGTATGGTCCTACAAGTAGGTACAGATATGGTTCAGTGTTCACAATCAAGCACAACATTATTAGCAGTCACCCAATTCATACCAATAATCAAATCAATATATAGAAGGGCACACAAATCAAATCAATAGTGGTATGGCAATGATCAAACTAAACAGTGACATTTAAGCAAGCATGGGGAGTAATAATAAGGCCTTTTGTGTGTGTAGTGATAGATAAATCAAACAATAAAGTACTAATAGCCAAACCCAATTCTCTTACACAATCATAAGATATGAAGGGGTGACTAGCACCCGAATCAAACATGGCAACTGTAGGAAAACCATTCACTATAAGCGTACCTCGAATCAAACTAGGTGACACAGTAGCTTCCTACTAAGAAAGGGCGAATACTCTACCCTAGGTCTACGGCCTAGGAGTAGGCACTGTATCCATCTGGAGATAGTTCTTGGCGATGTACCCTGACTTCCCATACTTGAAACATGTCATTATGGATTGCTGAGAGAAAGACTGAGTCTGCGGAGTTTGCACTTTCTTGTTTTTTTTTGGCCTTCTATTCTATGGCATCTTGCTTCTCCTCTTGCTACTAGGTGCCACACTAGCTGAAGTCGTGGTAGGCATGATAGCTCGTAGATTATTCTTAATCACCCTGCTGACCTCCATAAGGTTATTGAAGTTCTTGATTCACTATAGGGTGACTCTATTGCTAATTAGGGGCTTTAATCCCATCTCAAACTATTCACATCTCCAGGACTCATCATCATATCTCTAGAGGTAGGAAGAATATCGAGACAACTCAATAAACTTAGCCACATACTAATCCACTGTCATATCATTAACCAGCTTCAACACCATGAATTACATCTCTTTTTGCTTCCTTATTGAACTGGGGAAGTACTTTTCATAAAACTCTACCAGGAAATTCTCTTAGTTGATATGAAAATTCTTGGTTTCCATAAGAGGTTTCGTGTTATGCCACATTCTATTTGCCTCTTTCTGTAATATAAAAGTGGCAAGCTGAGCCTTATATTATGAAGTGCACTCCATCATTACAAAAATCTTTTATATTTCCATAACCCAAGCCTCTGCCTTATCTACATCAATACCCCCATCAAATACGAGAAAACTGTTCTTTGTGAACTGATTTAACATTTTCTGAATGGTTAATGGAGTCTAAATCAACTCTTGGGGAGGTAGAGGTGGAATGCCAGAAGTAGATGCTGAGGTACAAGAGCTTCTCTACTGGCTTTTTCTTGCCTAATCAAGGTATCTTGCAACTGCATTATCATTTCATGTTGTTACTGTATAATGTACCTCTACTGTTCTAACATCTCCTGCTACTGGCCAATCATAGTCTCATATCGATCCAGTCTCTCCATGATGGCTCGCAGAGGGTCCTCAAGCTCAACCCAGACCTCTAGCTTAACCCTCTAAGCCCGGGTGGCCTGCCCTTACCCTTGTCTCACCTAGTATCTACCATTTTTCTAAAAAGGAGTAGTAACCTTTAGTTTATAGTTGTATCTCAAGTACATATGCATGTGTATTTCATCACTTCCATGCCAATTCACACCTTAACATGACCAATAATGCAATTCAAGAGCCAAAAACAAAGCAAAAGTGTCTGAACCTTTGTTTTGATAAAAAAAATGTAGCACCATAATACATTAGACCCAATTATCTTTTACTTACACTTGATTCCATGAAATTCTAAAGAAAAGGAGTAAAAGATAGGCATTTTGTTATGTTATGTTAGGGTTTAAATGTTCATACTTTGCCCCGTGGGTCCCATGAACCCATCAATCACATTATCTACTCATACTTCATCCATGCAACTCATAAATATTATAAAACAATCCATGAACCATGGATTTGAAGTTAAGAACCAGAAAAATACAAATTTTACTGCGGGTCCAAAATTCAGATTTTTGGCTCCAAATTTGGAAAATTATAATTAATCCTTGAAAAATGAGAATCAAGAAAATATAGCTTTTTGGAAAGCTCTGGATGTTAAATTTATACTAAAAATAATTTTAAACCACAATAACATCATTTGGATAACATTTGATAATAGAAAACCTTGAAAGGTCAGACTACCCAGTGTTTCTGATACAATTTATTGATATGAATTTTAAAAATTCATAACTAATTTCACAAAACTCCAATTTAGTCAAACTATACCAATTTAGAAAGATAAAGATGTTAAATAGAGGGAAAAATAAGTCCAGACCAGTTTAGAAGTATTTAGTCCTCAAAAACTAATGGAACTGTAGCTAAGATCTATTGGAGTCCCTAATACTGACATAGAAATTTAGAAAATCATTTCTCTGTCTACAGACATCCAATTGAAGTGCTTCTAATTGATATAGGTCATTGTGAATTTCTAGTTTCTTTCTATAAAATTTCATAACCATTGGACATCATTTGGCCCACGATTGACAGAGGTAAAGTTTCTAACCCTATAAATAGTGCCATTGTGAAATTTGAAAATTTCAGGCAACTTTGGAAATTCACCAAATATTCCCTAGAGTTTCAAATAATATGAACTTTAACTTTACAAAAGACTCTAGACATGACCTATAATCATGCCAAGTTTCATTCCAAGAAGAGGTCATTTGGTCAAATCTTGACTTAGCTCTTGAATTTGGCAAATTTAGTGGCATATATGGTTTAAATTAGGGTCAAATGGCCTATTACATGTTCTAACACCTCTTGGGCAAGTTTGGAAGCATAATTACATCATATATGAACTACCCAAGTGGTCCAAATTATCATACATCTCAATCTCACCATGCTACAGGCAAAAATACACTATCATCTACAAGCCATCCAATGTCTGAAAATTACATTTACATTGATTTGATGTCAAATATGGTTCTTACATCACCCATTCATACTTCTACAGTTACGTAAATGGTTACAACTCAAAAATAATATATATATATATATATATAAGTGCTTTAACATTCTTTGACATCCAAAGCTATACATTACTTTATAAAATGATAAGAAATGGCCAATTATGCTTCATGACCTCCATTCTTTAGCTTTTGGGCTCCATCTAGACAATATAAGATGGGAGAGGGAAGGGGGATGAAATTCATAGAATTTCAATAGCTCATGCACCCATTCAAGGAAGCAATAAAGGCATATAAATATATCAAAGTACACAAATAGGCATCTAATACCATTAAGACTCATTTAATACATAGTTTACATGCCATAAAAATCATATCAATGCCAAGAATAAGTTCTAAGGACTTTTGGTCTAGCCTCACCCTTGGTATAGGGACTTTTAACTTGGCCTCACTCATCCATGAGACTTTTGCCTTTGTCTTATCCATTCCAAGGGGCTTTTAGTTCCATCTTACCCATCACAAAGGGACTTTTGGAACCACCTCACTCTTAATAGCAATTTTCACAACCAAATTATAACCATTTTGGTACCAATACAACAAGGCAACATCAAATGGCATGTCTCACAATGGAAATACACATACAAGTATACAATGATAATTGAATATCCATGAATGCAAACAAGAAGGAGTGAAGAGCTACCTTGCGATCAACACAAGCTTTTCGTTTACTTTTCCTTCCCTTTTTTGGCTATACACCCATAACTAGATAGAACTTGAGTCCTTTGGCCTAGACACAAAAAGGAGGGTTCAATTACTCTCTTGGAATAAGCCAAAGCATTAGACACACTTAAGAAGCACACTTTGTTCATTGGTCTCATATTAGTTCCATTAATGGCCTAATGAAGCAACTACCATAATTCAATCTCTTAGCTTCATTATATTCTCATATCTAGGCCTTTTGGTTCCATTTAGACTCCTTGAAGTCATGATCCACTCAATTCTAAGAGTCTAGGTCCATGTTGCTTCTATAGGCTACATTATGGAACTTATTGACCCAACTTTCAATCTATGGCTTCTAAGTTTTCCCTAATGGTTTCTTTCATCTTCTTCCATCACATATGATCTCAAACCAATCTTAAAACCAATTAAAACACTCACATATGCTAAGGGATTCATGAATCAAAATAGAATTTATAAATTGTTCAAGAATCCCAAGTTGTTCTCCCTTAAAATTCACTAGCTTTTCTCCCACTTTCTTTACATTTCCTAAGTTTTCACACTCTTGGAAGCTTAGGAAATTGACAGGGTCTGTCGCACAACCCTCAAAATAAAACTAAGTTGGACTAAATATATAACTAGTGGCACGACTTTGGTCATCTCCCTTGGAAATGGAGTTCAATGTTTAATTGAATTTTCTAAGTGTTAAAAGATCCTAGAACTACCTAATTTAGGGGGTTTTTTATTGAATTAAACTAACTTAAAACCAAATTGAATCAAAATTTCTAATTGCTACCTAATTATATGAATTATGGGTGAAGGATGATCTTGTGACTAGCTTTGCATTCATTTCTTAGTATCCACTATCCTTATCCTAATCCAATTGTGATTAATTCTGGCTTAAAAGTCTCTAATTATGTTTATGACAAATGTATCTTGAGTTACCATACAAGAATCAAGAGATCAATAATCTAATGTTCAATTAATACCTCAATCCTGCATTAAATTATTAATTCTTGTCTTTAAGATCAATAAACACTTAATTTAATTGACTAACTAATTAATTAGCCTCTGAATCAATACCCTAGGATGTTTAATTAACTAATTAAACACTAAGGAATCCTCAAATCAACCAATCAAGCACATAATCTCACTCATGCATTTCATCGAACACCTTCAGGGCATACATGGAAAATTAGAGAAAAATGCAAAATTCAGTGTCCAATCCAACCAATTAATCAAGAAAAAGACTTTCTAATTAGTATCTAACTAGCCACTAATTATAATTACACAAATTTCTAATCAAATACAACTTAACCAAGCATGTACAAGAAAAAGAAAAAGTGTAGAAAATAAAGGAAATCTTAGCCAAAATTCTACTTGTAACTCTATGGATTCATGCTTCTCCAAGGTCCTTCTTCCTTGCTAGTCACAGATGGAGGATTAGAGCTTCATTAGAGTGGAGATGGAATCGAAGAATGGATGGGAAATGGCGTGGAGTGGCTCTGGACGAAGGGGGCGTGAATGATGAATGAATGGGAATCAATGTGATGGCCTCGCCTCGAATGCGTATAGAACGATTATTTTTATTCAATGGATTATTGATTGATGGAGTGTAGCATCTGGATGATGTATGAATGGCCTACTTTCACGTGATTTCTTTTAATAATTCCACGTGCTGCCTCCTATTTGCTAATTGCCCGTAGCTTCCTTCATATGTGATCCTTGATTTCCTACGTGTAGCTCACATGACCTGGCATGCATGTTTTGTGTGGTGTTTGTATCTCTTTCAATCATACACTCTTTCACGTGCTTGCTTCCTTCTTTTATTATATTATTATTATTATTTTAATCAGTGGACCCCACCTTCTTTCATATGTTGCTTTTCATTTACGTATCATTTCCTCTCTTCAATCTCCAATAACTCCTTCATCACTTTCTCTCGAAACCTCTCATATGTTCTGCACCTTAATGAATCACATGCTGCCTCCCATACATTTGTTTGTGTAGATGAAAGCTACATGGATCAGAGGTGAGTTGAATGTATGCATGAAACTTGAGAAAACTTGTGCCTTGTTGTTGTCTACGAGGACCTATTGTTTCTCTTCTTTCTTATGTGTTTCTTTATGTGTTTGTAGCCCCACGTCGTGTTCAATTCCCAGCTCTTTCTTCACATGTGTATTTTCATGTTGCTTCTTCTCATTCGTTATTTGGTTCTGCCCATGCGTGGTTTTTCCATGTTCATCTTCTCTTGTGAGCTTCCTCTCAAGCTCGAAATTCTATCTTCAAACTGTGGTTTGTTCTGTTCTATATTTCAGCTCCTTTCCTCATGCTTAAAACCCAGCTCATGCTTTTTTCTTAGCTCGCTATACTCCAGCATCTTTTTACTAGCAGCTTGAGCTTGCTTGCTTCGTGTTTTACTCATGTTTCTACTGTAGCTCGTGGTTACTTCTTCGCTCTTCAAGTGGCTGTGGCTTCCTTCTTGAGTCATGCATGTGTGTTAATGTTGAGTGAAGGGCTGCTCGAGTATGCTTCTTCGTGTTCTGCTTCCATGCAAGCTCCTTTCAAGCTTCTTCTTTCTTAAACTAGAAGCTCGAGCCTCTCTTTCCTTCTCTGTCCACGTAAACCAAAGCTCAAGTTTACCTCTTTTCATTCTCAGCTTTTTCACGTTAAAACATGCAGCTTCTTCTTTAGCTTCTTTCCATCAAACTTGTGGTTCCATTATTCTTTAAATCAAATTCTCATTCAAGTATCATTTGCTCATTAAAATCTGCACAAAAGAATGGAAAGTATTAAGTGAAAATATCCAAAAATTATTTCAAATAAATTTAAGCATTAAGAACCAATAATTTACAAATTAATTCCTCAAATGTAAAAATGGCCAATTAAAATCAAATTCTACTTAATTAAATTCCTAAAGCCATATTTGGATACTAAAATGCTTAAGTTAGGAAGATAAAATAGATAGAAATATATGTTTATCAAATTCTTCCACACTTAAACCTTTGTACTCCTGGGCAAAGCTTAAAATCCAAGATAAAAGAATGAATTGAAACACCCAGCTAGTAGAATGGCAAGTGGAAAATGAAAATGAAAAAGAAAGTGTAAAAATCACAAGCTAGAGACTAATCACAACTTTTCATCACTTCAAAAATCCAAGTTAACTTCACTTGCATGAAGAAAACAAATTCCATGGCAATTTCATTTGAAAAGAATGAATTGAAAATGCATAGCCCCTCACATGGATTAGTGTTTACTCTTAACTTTTCATTGTTTAAAGGGATATGTTTTGCTCAAGTTCCACCTATCAAAGTTTACTACCACAAGCTTGCCAAGCTTCTAAGTCTCCACCACCTATGTCAAATGCAATGCACAAATCAATAGGACTTTATTAAGGGTTGTAATGGGGTAAGGGAATGAAATAAATGGATATCAAGAACAAGGGGAAAACAAACAACAAATGGATACCTTAGGACTTCACAAGCAATCAATGGAAATCTAGAATAGGTAAGAATGTGCATTCAAGGCCTTATTTCAAACTAGTAATAGGTAACTACAAACTCAATTTGAAATACTTCTTTCTTTAGATTTTCAATGACTTTTCCTCTTTTTTTTTTCATTTTTTTTTCATTGCTTTTCTTTAGCTTTTCCATCTTTTCTTTTCTTTAACTTTGAACATATTCCTAAACTTTTACTATCAATGGCCTAACTTGATGTAAAGTGTACATTCTCTCATCCTAGTTAAGGCATGGTTAGGTTGGAAGGTTTTGCAGGGGAGGGGAGGGGATTGGCATGAAAAAATTAGAGGGGAGGGGAGGGGAGGGGAGGGAGGGGAGGGGGTCCCCCTCCAAACCCTCCCTTCCAAAAGTGGGGGTTTTTAGAGGGGAAAGAAATTTTTTAGTTGTATTTGATTAAATTATCCCCACTTTACTTTCACTTAACACATAATACAGATTTTATTTTTTTTAATAGGGTTCAAGATAATGTTTTATGAAAATAAAAAATATTTTTGAATAGAAATAAAAAAAATTATTTTTTATAATAGAAAGTAGGAAAAAGCTTCTTTTTTTTTATAAAAATATCTTCAAAACAAAAAAAAAAGTTAATTCTAATATCATAAGGGTATAATTGTCCATTTAATTTTATCTCCCCTTCCCTCCCCTCTCATCCTTAACCAAATAAGATTTCATTAAAATCTCTCCTCTCCCCTCCCCTTCAAATCAACCAAACAACATATCATTAAAACCTCTCATCTCCCCTCCCCTTGGTTGAGCCAAACACTACCTAAGTGTAATGCTCCTTGAAATTCCTAAGGCAGCTTAAAATAGGGTGGAAAACATTTTTAATGGCTATGGTTTAACAAGAAAAGAGAATCAAGGTTCAACGTGGCTAAACAATGGATAAAATGCATATATAGGGTGGCTTTTTGGTTCACTAGCTACAAAAGAAAGGAATACCTTATCACTTTCATGCATACAAATGCAAATGTGGTCTCAACAAAGAATCAAGACAAGTTCTAGAGTGAAAGTAGAGATAGGTGAATACACACTAGAAATGAACTGATACGGCTCAAATTCTCACCAGCTAATGGCTATCAAATAATTTATTGAAATCAAATTCATTGCCACTTCACTTGAATCAAATGCAAGATTCATTGCTTATCATGTCTAAGTAAATCCAAGTTATAATCATCTTAACTTGCAACTTTCACAAGGAAATTGAAAAAAAATCACGCTATTTTTTCAAAAATTTTTCAAATTTTTTTTTAACAAAACAAAGAGAAGATGGAATGGAATGAAATAGCTCTCCTCCCACACTTAAATATTGCATTGTCCTCAATGCCAGCACACAATCCAGTCAACAGATCAACAGCACAATATAAAGAGAATGAAAGGAGAGAATACTACCAGATGAACTTGAATCGAAAATCTCAAGGGTGCTTAGATTTCCATGTAGCTGGTTTGCAACTAATTATTACCTACAAAACAGAAACAAAACAAACTGTAATGTAGAAAAGAAAAGAAAACTAAATCCTAAACTATGAAGAACTATATCAGAGACATAATCATAAGTATCAAAAACCAAAATCAAAATTGTATTATTCCTTTGCAATTCAACAAATTTAAGTCTCACTACTTTAAAGCATTTTGATTGATCATGCAGTGATGACTCATGGACTTCCTCAACTATTAGTAGTTTAGGAAAGTCATTTTCAGCATATTTAAAAGCAATAAAAAGGAGAAAAATCAAATTTAAGAAATTTAAAATTAAAGAAAGAAAACTTAAAATCAAACTTAAACTTTGAACTTTCTAAAAATCTATCAAAACCAAATAAATCTACTAAACTCCTGTCAGTAAGAGTCACTGTATCAACAGAAAAATTTGATTACAATTTCTCACAATCTTTTGAGTTCAAATCCTTCAAGGTATCTGGCAGTTGCTTTTTCTCAATTGGGAGAGTCTGTGGCTTGTTGGGAATTAACTTACCAACTTCAAGAATTTGTTTAGGACTCTTAACAGGAAAAACAGTATCTTCCCTGACCAAAGAGACATTAGTAGGCTCACAAGATTCTAAACAATGATGAATAACAAAGCCTAGTCTCTCACTAGTATTAATAACAGTAAAAGTATCAATAGAGTGTTCGATATCAATAGTATCTTTATGCATGTTCTCATCAATACCAGTATGATCAATATAATCATTCTTACCAACAAATTCAGTTCAAAGAAAGGACTCTTTGGATTCAACAGACTTATCAGACCTCAAAAACTCATTAATCTCAACACATACAGGACATATATACATATCATCACATAGGCATCTAGGAGTAGAGTCTAATTCATCAACAACAAGCTATTCAACACTTTTATTGTCTATATCCTTTTCACATGCTACATCTACCATTTCATCATCCATATCATCGCATGCTAGTGAGGAATCATGTTAATCAGTATATGTGAGAATTTCAATGAAAGAATTAATCTGTTAGCATCTATCACATATAGTGGATCCAGCATACAAACAATCAAGAGAATCATTCAAATCAACCATGTCACATGGTCCAGATGGCATGTTGTCCCTAAACTCAGAAGATGCATCATCAATAGGCTTATCAACCAATTCCACACTAGGAATAGAATGATCATCACATTTTAAGTCACCCCCACACTTATCTACTACCCTAAACTCAACAGAATCATCACTAACAGGTTCAAACATTAATTCATCACTATGGTCACAGCTAGGTGTAGACATACTAAGTGCATAAGTACACAATAGGTCATTAGCATCACAAAAAGTATCAGTTTTACTCAATGTATTACCACAATCAATCAAATTAGGAGATTCAACAACAATTTCCTCATCAACATCATCATCATGCAATTCAGAATCAACAACATTGTATGCATTAGTAAGCACAGTGCTATCATCTATACTAGAATCAATTCCAACAAAATGCAAAGTATTAGAAGATGGAAGGATATTACCCAGTGAATAGGACTCTTCCTCTTCTATACATTCCCTTCTAATTTGTTCGTCAGTTAATTTAGTAGCACTTGAAGTAGGTTGATTCATTTGAAATCTTGAATCCTTCATGAGGTTATCCATCATTTGTTGGTTTTGGAGTTGCAACCGTTCAGTTCCTTGTTGGATCATTTGCTGCATTTGTTGGTTTTAAATAGTATAGGATTCCATTAGCTACATCATCCTTTCCTCCCAACTTGGTTCCCTTTGGGGCTCCTGTTGCACATACCCCTCATATAATTGTAAGGATGATATTCTAGCTCTGGCATGTGGAAGTTGTGGTACAGCTCATGATGATGGGGGTAATTGGGATGGGTTTCATATGGATAATGGTATGGTTCAATGGAATTGGTGTGAACTTTATAAGGATGGTGATATGGTTGGTAGTATGGATGTTGGACTTGTTGATATTGTTGGGCTTGCTGTTCTTGTCTTTGTTGTTCAAGAAGGTCTTGAAGCATTGACTGGAGATCATCCAATTACCTGAGGATCCCATCATTTGTATAAGAATCATAAACACCTTAATTAGAATAATAATATGGATCCATTTAAGGCAAATAAAATGAGAAGTTCAATCACTTTCAGCATAAGAAAAACTACAAGCAAATTACAACTGAATTTAATTCAAAATCAAAAAAATAAAAATCCAAAGAAGCTAGGACTTACCTAACTATGAAAAACACTTCAAACATAGAGATTAATGACACAAAACAAACTCACAAAAAATAAAGAAATTAAATCCAAAAAATTGAAAAATTCTTAAAAAAATTTGAAAAAAAACAAAAAAAAACTCGAAAAATTACCTTACATGATGGAATTTAGTCAAAAAAATAGTGCACCTAATAACTTTGCTATTAATTTTTGCTTAAAACACCTAGAAACCTTAGAAAACAAAGTTTGAAAATTTTCTAGGCACTTCAAACAAAAATTCCAGCAAGCAGACAAGTTGATGCGTAACACCGAAATTACCCAATTTCAAGTTCAAAACAGAACAAAAACTAAGCTAAAATAGAACCAAAACAGAGATAAAATAGAGGTTAAACACTTAGAAAACTTTCTCAAACATTTGAGAATCCAATTCCCCAGCAACGGCGCCAAATTTTGACGGGGTCTATCGCGTAACCCTCAAAATAAAACTAGGTTGGACTAAATATATAACTAGTGGCACAACCTACGTCATCTCCTTTGAAAATGGAGTTCAATGTTTAATTGAATTTTTTAAGTGTTAAAAGATCCTAGAACTACATAATTTAGGAGGTTTTTGATTGAATTAAACTAACCTAAAACTAAATTGAATCAAAATTCCTAATTGCTACCTAATTATATGAATTATGGGTGAAGGATGGTCTTGTGACTAGCTTTGGATTCGTCCCTTGGCATCCACTATCCTTATCTTAATCCAATTATGATTAATTTTGGCTTAAGAGTCCCTAATTATGTTCATGACAAATGTATCTTAAGTTACCATGCAAGAATCAAGAGATCAATAACCTAATATTGAATTGAGACCCTAATCCCGCATTAAATTGTTAATTCTTGTCTTTAAGATCAATAAACACTCAATTTGATTGATTAACTGATTAATTAGCCTCTGAATCAACACCCTAGGATGTTTAATTAACTAACTAAATACTAAGGAATCCTCAAATCAACCAATCAAGCACATAATCTCACTTATGCATTTTATCGAAAACCTTTGTGGCATACATGGGAAATTAGAGGGAAATGCAAAATTTAGTGTCCAATCCAACCAATTAATCAATAAAAGACTTCCTAATTAGTGTCTAACCAGTTACTAATTACAATTATATAAATTCCTAATCAAATACAACTTAACCAAGCATGTACAAGAAAAAAAAAGTGTAGCAAATAAAGGAAATCTTAACCAAAATTTTGCTTGTAACTCCATGGATTCAAGCTTCTCCAAGGTCCTTCTTCCTTGTTAGTCATAGATGGAGGATTAGAGCTTTATTAGAGTGGAAATGGAATGGAAGAATGGATAGGAAATGGCGTGGAGTGGCTTTGGACGAAGGAATGGACAAAGGGGGTGTGAATGATGAATGAATGGGAATCAATATGATGGCCTCAAATGCGTATGGAATGATTATTTTTATTCGATGGATTATTAATTGACAGAGTGTAGCATCTGGATGATGTGTGAATGGCCTACTCTCACGTGGTTTCTTTTAATGATTCCTTGTGCTGCCTCCCATTTGCCAATTGCTCGTAGCTTCCTTCATGTGTGATCTTTGATTTCTTATGTGTAGCTCACATGACCTGGCATGCATGTTTTGTGTGGTGTCTGTATCTCTTTCAATCACACACTTCTTCATGTGCTTGCTTGCTTCTTTTATTTTATTATTATTATTTTTTTAATCAGTGGACCCCACCTTCTTTCATGTGTTTTTCTTCATTTACGTATCACTTCCTCTCTTTTATCTCCAATAGGTCCTTCATCACTTTCTCTCGATGCCTTTCACATGTTCTACACCTTAATGAATCACATGCTGCTCTCACGCATTTGTTTGCGTAGATGAAAGCTACGTGGATTAGAGGTGAGCTGAATGTATGCATAAAACTCGACAAAACTTGTGCCTTGTTGTCTATGATGAGCTACTGTTTCTCTTCTTTCTCATGTGTTTCTTTACGTGCTTACAGCCCCACGTCGTGTTCAATTCCCAGCTCTTTCTTCACACGTTATTTTCACGTTGCTTCTTTTCATTCATTATTTGGTTCTACCCATGCGTGGTTCTTCCACCTTCATCTTCTCTTGTGAGCTTGCTCTTAAGCTCAAAATTCTATCTCCAAACTGTGGTTTATTCTGTTCTATATTTCAGCTCCTTTTCTCATGCTGAAAACCCAGCTCATGCTTCTTTCTTAGCTCGCTATAGTCTAGCGTCTTTTAACCAGCAGCTCAAGCTTGCTTGCTTTGTGTTTTACTCATGTTTCTGCCACAGCTCGTGGTTACTTCTTCACTCTTCACGTGGCTGTGGCTTCCTTCTTGAGTCATGCATGTGTGTTAATGTTGAGTGAAGGGCTACTCGAGTATGCTTCTTCATGTTCTACTTCCATGCAAGCTCCTTTCAAGCTTCTTCTTTCTTAAACTAGAAACTCGAGCCTCTCTTTCCTTCTCCTTCCACGTAAACCCAAGCTCAAGTTTACCTCTTTTCATTCTCAGCTTTTTCATGTTAAAACATACAGCTTCTTCTCTAGCTTTTTTCCATCAAACTCGTGATTCCACTCTTCTTTAAATCAAATTCTCATTCAAGCATCATTTGCTCATTAAAATCTGCACAAAAGAATGGAAAGTATTAAGTGGAGATATCTAAAAATTATTTAAGATAAATTTAAGCATTAAGAACCAATAATTTGCAAATTAATTCCTTAAATGTAAAATGGCCAATTAAAATTAAATTCCACTTAATTAAATTCCTAAAGCCATATTTGGACACTAAAATGCTTAAGTTAGGAGGATAAAATAGATAGAAATATTTGTTTATTAGAAATGTAATGGAACCTTTCACTTGCTTGCTTCTTCAAGAGCCTTTCCTTTTTCTTAGCCTTCTCCTGGAAGTTCTCAAATTTCTTTCTCTGAGCCAAGGCCAAAACATAACCATATGAACCTCCAAAGCCATGGAAAGATGAAGCAAGAAGAGGAGAATAAGGTTTCAAGAAGGCGGACCATGAATTTCCTTAAATTTTCATACTTTTTTCCTTGTTTTTTTCTCCTCTTGAATTCCCCTTTATCTCTCTCTCTTTGGCAGAGTTTCTTCTATATATAGCAAGCTCAAAGTCGGTCAGAAGAAAAGAGAGGCTTTTGGGTTCTTCAAAAAGCAAAATTCCATTTTTTCACACTTTTTCCAGAACAAGTGTTGCTATAGCAGGAAGCACCTCTTGCTAGCAAGAAGCACACGTGCGAGAACTTATCAATCCCAGGTCCTAACTGTTCTGACTATAGCTGGCACTATTGCGAGAAACCCCTTAGATTTTGTATGGGACACAAACTTGCAATAGTGGACTACGTCCTTGCTATGGTGAACTAGCACCTTCACTATAGCAAATTGGTACCCTCACTATGGCTAACAGGGATCTTGGCTATAGCTAAAAGACTTAGAAAATTTTCTGAAATCTTGGATGTTACATTATATGTATGTCATATATAATCTTGTTACATTATTGTTTTTAGAAGTGTATATATATATATATGAACTATGTATTATATGATTATTGTTAACATTTTTTGTGATGAAAAGCTCAAGTTACCACTAAAAGTTTTGGCATAAAATTTTTAAATATTTAAAAAATATGAACCAAATGTTTTAGTGGCGACATGGACATGTTGCCACTAAAAGTTTCGGCACAAAACATTTAAATATTTAAGAAAATTTGTGCCTAATGTTTTAGTGGCGACACCGACAAGTCACCATTAAAACCTCTTTTAATGATGCATAAATGTTACTACTAAAAGTTTTGGCAAAAAATCTTTAAGGTTTCAAAAATTTAAAGCCCAAACTTCTAGTGACAACATGATCCAATCGCCACTAAAAACTTTTACAAAATTTTTTAAGTCTTCATAATTTTGTGATCAATGTATCTTAAAAATTTTACACCAAAATTTTTAATTTAAAAAAGAAAATCATATGCAAAGCTTTTAGTGGCGACCTTAATATGTTGCCAAAAAAATGTTGACTAGAATTTTTATGGTGACAAAAAGTCGCCACTAAACAATTTCTTCGGTTGAAATAAATTTTAAAATTTTAACTAATCTTTTCAAATTTTTTGTGGCAACATTATGTTACCATTAAAAGTTATTTTAGTGGCAATCCTTGGTTGTCTCCACTAAAACATTTTAGTGGCAACCATTTGTCACCATTAAAATTTTGACATAAAATTATATCTACAATAGCATTTAGTTTCAACCTTATGTTGCCACTAAAGATTGTCACTAAATATTTTTAGTGGCAACTTTTTTTTTACCATTAAAAGTTCAGTCAAAATGCTACACTCTATTTTAGTAACAATTGTTAGTGACAATTCTTTTTTGTAGCCACTAAAAGTATACTTTTAGTGACGACATAATTTAGTCACTGCTAAAAGTCATCATTGAATGTATATTTATTTGTAGTGATAAAAAATCAAATATAGCTTACATGCCTGGAAGGAAAGTATGAAAGGAAATTTGAACACTTGATATCATACGGCATTGGTGTCTCTGAGCAATAAGGAAGAAATGAACTAATCTATATTGCAAGTAATGACGTCATTGAACTTTCGTGTGGCAATAAGCAAGCAAGTGAAGGGGGGAAGAGCATGTAGTAGTAGAACCTGTGCAATGGAGGGAATAGATTGCAATCCACTATTTGAATCTCACCATTATATTTATGTACATGTTTAGGGCTCAAACTATGAGTTATTGTTTAGGAAAAGTCCTTCACCCATATTGCAATCTAGGTGAGTGTAATGTCCAGATTTCATAAAAAATGACATAAATGAATGTGTTTTAAAAGCAAATCCCCTGAGATAACTTATTTAAGACTAAATAAAATTGGGATAAAATTAGAAATAATGGGTCAAACATAGTTCAATGAGTGTGAAATTTTATAAGAATAAACTAGACATTGTCAATGACTTGTAGCAACTGGAAGCACCTCATTTAGAGGTCTGAGCAAAGAGTTATGAATTTTTGAAGTTCTATGTCAGTATTAGTAGCACTAGCTGAGCCCATGTATTAGTTTTCAGTAGCTAAAGGTATCTGTCTTAGTCTAGACATATTTTTTCCTTAAATTTAACATCTGTAAATTTCCAAATTAGTGTAATTTGCTTGAATTGGAGTTTTGTGGAATTAGTTATGCATTTTTGAATTTATATTAGTAAACTATATCAAAAATGTTAGGTAGTCCGACCTATGCCACTTCTTTATTGTCAAACATAGTCCAAATGATATTTTTATGGCTTATAATTATTTTTATTATAAATTTAACATTCAGATCTTTCTAGAAAGTTATGAGTTGCTTGATTTCAAATTTTGTAGATTTAATTATGATTTTCCAAAGTTGCACTAGAAATCTGTCAAATTGGACCTGAGATTGACTTGCATTATTTTATGTATATATGTTTTAAGCTGGATTTTTTGGCAACATTTTGAGATGGTTTGGAGTTATATAGATGTAATTAAATAGGAAAATGACATGGGCAAGTTCATATGGTCCACGAGATGAGAAATGAAAATTTTATTTGCTATGCAACACAAAATAATCTATTATTTTTAGTCCATTTTCTTAGAAAAGATGTTGGAAAAAAGGAAAAAAAAAACCTTTAAATAAGATATGATAAGCTAGATAAATATGATGTTACACTTTTTAGTGTCAAAGTATTGGTTCAGGCATGCTGTTATGAGTTGTGGTTTGAAATTATGAGATTGCCCTTGTATATGAGTTGTTTATGGATGATTTAAGTGTGGTGTGGTGGTGTGTATTCCCCTTTTGTACTAAACTGTGTTATGATATTTCAGACACATAGTGAACACATGGAGAGGTTGAGGCAAGCCCCCCAAAACAGTTAGTCCAGAGTCCAGAAAGGCTCATGTTGAGGATAAAGTCGAGCCTAGTGATCCAGTGGTTGGAGCCCTGCAAGCTATAATGGCTTGCCTAGATCAACAGCAAGCTATGATTATGTAGCTTCAGATACGACTTACTTAGAGAGATAGCTAAGGGCCTACTTTTCCTCTGCCACCACCACACAACCCTTAAATAATCTCAAGCATTCAGGGGCAACTCACTCAGACCCACAGCCATAGACACAGCAGGTGTCGCAGACTCCACTGGTTTAGGTGCCTTCCACCTAGGACACTATAGCTCAGTTTAGGAAATTCGAGCCTCCTATATTTGAGGGTGAGTTGAATACTAAGAAAGCTGAGGCCTAGATTATGCAACTTAAGAAGATCTTCTAGGTGATAGAGTGTACCTCCGAGCTGAAACCAGTAATGGCTATCTTCCCATTAGAGAAAGAGGTAGATTACTAATGGAGGAGTATTGAGTCAATATTGAGATCGAGGAAAATCTCACTCACTTGGGAGACATTCCTTCAGCCTTTCTATGAGAGGTATTTCCCCAGCTCTATCAAAGATCAAAAGGAGTAAGAGTTTGTACTCCTAAGATAGACTGAAGGGATGTTAGTGGACCAGTACGTAGCAAAGTTTGTTGAGCTTTCCTAATATTCCTTGTATTTGCAGAAACATGATGATGAGCAGTGGAGAGCAAATAAGTTAGAGAAGGGTCTATTGCTAGAGATCAGAGATAAGGTGATCCCCCCAGAGGATTAGGGACTTCAATGCCCTAGTAGAGATTTGTAGAGTTACGAAAGCAAACCTCAGGATCATGCAAACTTCTTCTAGTGACAAAACTCCCTTCCCAGAGAGCAAGAGACCTAGAAAGGAGAAACAGCTATGGGTAGTAGTAGGAGAGGTGGTAAGAGTCAGTGGAATAGAAAGGGGTAAGAGAAGAAGGGTGTAGTCCAGCAGAGGCAATTCCACTCCCACAGTATGCATTCAATGTGGTAGAAATCATGGGAATAGGCTTTGTTACATGTGGCAAAATGTATGTTACAGATGTGGTAGGCCAGGAGACACAGCCAAAGACTACACACAGCCTATCCAGTAGAGGGTGATAGCTCCTACACCCACATTGTAGATCTAGGGTAAAGTCTTTGCCCTGACACAATAAGAGACTAGCGGGTCCCTAAGTTTGATCTAAGGTATTATTAAGATTAATGATTTTTCTGTAACTAATTTGTTTGATTCAGGTGTTAGCCACTCTTTCATATCATATGACTGTATTAGGAGGTTGGGTCTGAACATGCATACATTACCATATGACCTACATGTATTTAACCTTACTAGAAATAAGGCTATAACCTCCCATGCTTGTTTGAATTGTGTGGTCCACTTTAATCACTGTTATACTACCCTTGACTTAATATGTATGCCCCTTGTTGATATTGATCTAATTATTGGTATGAACTGGATGTTTTCCAAGAATTCCATACTTGATTGTTACCATAGATGTATTACTTTGCTTGAATATGAAACTTTGCCTAGTACTAGGACTGAGCTAGCTTTTATGACCACCTCCCAGGCTTAGAGATCTCTTGAGCATAGTTGTAAAGGGTTTTAAGTTTTCTTTTCAGTCCAAGTTGAAATAAAAGAGAGAATAAAGGAAGTTTCAATTGTGAGAGAGGTTTATGAAGTATTCCCTAAGGAGATTAGCAAACTACCCTCAGTGAGAGAGATAAAGTTTCCTATAGATATTATACTTGGGGCAGGTCCAGTGTCTAAGGCCTCGTATAAGATGGCTCCCACCGAGCAAGTAGAGCTAAAGAAGTAAATAAAAGAACTCTTAAAGAAAAGTTTTATTAGACTTAGTGTCTCATCATGGGAAGTTCCAGTCCTATTTGTAAAGAAGAAAGACAAGAGCCTTAAATTGTGTATAGACTATAGAGCGCTGAATAAGATAACCATTAAGAATAAATACCCTCTCCCCCGAATAGATGAACTCCTAGATCAGTTGGTAGGGGCCTCGGTGTTTTCCAAGATAGACCTCAGGTTAGAGTATCACTAGCTCAGGATTAAGGCTAAGGATATCCCAAAGATAGCCTTTAGAACTAGGTATGGGCATTATAAGTTTCTAGTTATGCCCATCGAGTTCATGAATGCACCTACAGTATTTATGGACTACATGAATAGGGTATTTAGGCCATACTTAGATAGGTTTGTAGTAGTCTTCATAGATGATATTCTTATCTATTCTAAGAATAGAAAGGAACACAAACAACATCTAAGATTGGTCTTAAAAACCCTAAGAAAGAAATGGTTGTATGCTAAACTTAGTAAATATGAGTTTTGGCTCACTGTAGTTCAATTCCTTGGCCACGTGATCTCCCAGGCAAGGGTCATAGTAGATCCCTATAAGGTAGAGGCAGTGTTATAGTAGGAGAGACCTAGGACAGTGATAGAGATCAAGAGCTTTCTAGATTTAGCAAGGTACTACAAGGGCTCTATTCAGGGCTTTTCTCAAATAGAAATAACACTAACTAGGCTCACCAAAAAGAATATACCTTTTTGTGTGGAATGAGGAATATGAGAAAAGTTTTCAGGAATTGAAACATAAGCTAACTACCACCCTAGTTCTAGTACTCCCAAACCTTAAAGAGACTTTTATAGTCTATAGTGATGCCTTAAAAAAAGGGTTGGGATGTGTGCTTATGTAGAGAGATAGGGTGGTAGCTTATGTTTCTAAACAATTAAAGCCCCATGAAGAGAACTACCCCACACACAACCCAAAGCTAGCAGTAGTGGTGTTTACTCTAAAAATATAGAGACACTACTTGTATAGAGCTTCCACAGAAATTTATAGTAACCACAAAAGCCTTAAGTATTTATCCAAGTAGAAAGAGTTGAATGTGAGGTAGAGAAGTTTGTTAGAATTCCTAAAGGACTATGATTTTACTCTAAAATACCATCTCGGTAAGGCAAATGTGGTTGTAAATGATTTGAGTAGGAAATCCATACATGTGGCCTATATGATAATCAAAGAGGAGAAGTTGATTAAGAGATTCAGGGATATGAGTCTCTCATGCCAGATATGTTCAGGAAGTTATTAATGAGTGAAACCTGGATAGAAAATGGCCTGAGTAGTCAAAGAAGAGAAGCTTAGTTAAAAGATAAACAAATAAGAAAGATTAGAGCCCAGATATCCTAAGGTAACACTTCAGAGTTTAACCTGTCTAAGGATAGGCTTGTAAGATATAGGGATAGGTTGTATATGCCTAGAAATGCAGACATTAAGGAGAGAATATTAGAGAAGGCATACAAGAGTAAATACACTATTCATCCAGGCAGTAACAAGATGTATCATAGTTTGAAAAAGATGTTCTAGTGGGTTGGGATGAAAGTAGAGATAACAAAATACGTCTCCTAATGTTTAGTGTGTTAAAAAGTTAAGATCGAATACCAGAAGCCAGTTGGGTCACTTCAGCCCCTAGATATCCTTGAGTGGAAGTGGGATAGGCCCTAAAAGTCATGGAAAATCCTGAGATAGTTAAAACCCCTCCAGTGTATGTTTTTTAACATTAGTTGACTCAAACTTTGACCGGTTCATTCGAAAAAGTTTTAGCTTCAAATTAAGTGATTCCAAAGGCATTCTATAAGTTAGAGAACTTAAATTTGATGGAAAAGATAGTTCTAAAAAATGAGCTAAAAGAAACATAAAACAAAAATGCTAAGTTACAAGATGTGAATGTCATTTTTGTGAATAATTTCCTCCTTATCCCTTCTTTAAAAGTGGCGTCCCACCTCCTCACTCTCCTTAACTAACTTGTGCTATCCAAAATAGAGGGAGAGACTACATGAGAGAGGTGCAGAAAGAGAGCCCAAGAGAAGGAAGGAAAAGATAAAGAAAGGTATGGAAAGTCTAGGAATTTCATGGTCTTTCTTCTTGAAACTTTGTTTCCCTCTTCTTACTTCATCTTCCCATGGTTTTGAATGTTCATATGGTTCTATTTTAAGGCTAGAATAGAGGGGGAGAATTCAAAATTGAAGAGAAGAGCATAGGCAAAAGGAAGAACTCTTGAGAAAAGCTTGAATTCAAGGTAAAAACCTTAGTTTCCATGCTTCTCTTTTCTTGTTCTTCTTATGTGAGTTTCACCCCATATATGAACAGCCAAGGGGGATTGAATTTTGGGTAGAACCAAAGATGAATCATGTGAATTAAGGTGTGGGAATTAAGATTATACAAAGAGAACAAAGTAAGAACCATTAATTTGTAAGATTGAATTGCTAGGGATTCAAGAACATAACTAAAATTTTGTCTTTATCCAAAGTTCCTAGGCCAAAAGAAATGTTTGTATGAGCTCTAGAGCTCCCTAGAGAGCTTCCCACATATATCTCCTATCAAGAAAGCAAAGGAAACTCCTTGGTTCCCTTAATGGTGCATTACCTCAACCTAGACTAGAAGAAGTACCAAAGGGTAGTTTTAAATTCTTCCAAGCTTGGTTTTGCATCATATATGATGGGAGAGGATGAAAGGAAGCCTTGGAAAAATTTTAGGAAGCTTAAGAAGAGAGATGATGGCATGGTTTCCATATTGTGATCTAAAGAAGCAATATGTAGCTAGGCTCCTCAAATGGATTATATGATAACTCCAAGAGGTCTAAATGGAGTCAAGAACCATAAATGGAAGAAAAGAATGAAGCCAAGATTATTAATTATGGGTGCTGTTTCATTAGGTGCATTATGGAACTATAAATGAGCCATAGGAACAATCTAGATTTTAAAATGAATGTGTGGTCTTAGAAATTGTTCCAAGAGTATAATTGGCTTCCATATGATGTGTCTAGGTCAAAGGAATCTAGCTCTTCCTTCTTATAAGCATCTGGCTGAGGAAGAGGAAGGATTTCCAAGAGTTAAAGTGTGTTCTTGTAGGCAAGGTAGCCACCTTTCCTTTCTTTCCTACATACTTGTGTGTTTTTTTATCTTTGAATGTGTATATATATGTTTAAGCTATGAAATATGTTTTTAGTAAATGATCATATGCCATGGTACCATGTTGCTATGTTTATATGCTTGAAAGATGTTTTTATGAATATGTTTGGCTTGCTTAAGCTTGGTGAAGCCAAAAGCCCCTTATCTAGGGTGAAGATGAGTCAAAAGTCTCTAACAGTGGGTGAGACAAAGCCAAAAATCTCTAGAAAGAGTGAGGCTTAGTTAAAATTTTTTTAAAAGTGGGTGAGGTAAGTCTAAAAGTCCCAAAGAGAGTGGGTGAGGCTATACCATTGTCATGGTAAGCCTAAGTATATTGTTTGTGACTTCTTGAATGGAAAAAATGCTCTATATATGTTTGAGAACTTTATGAATGCCATACATGCATCTTAGGCATGAAACTTGCACCATTTGTGTGTAATTGAAAGAGAGAAGGGTTATTGAGATTCCTAAAATCTCATTTTTTCCTCCTCATTACCTAACATGTCTAGGTGGACCAAGTGAACTAAAAAATGGAAGCCACCAAGCATGAAGAAAGGAAATTGGCATAGAAGTTTGATGATTGGTCACTTTGTGACTAGTTTAATGGCATATGATGTATGTAATGTAAGACCCCCTTTAAGCATGTGTAATTATATAAATACTTGATGTATATATGAGAATTGATGCCACTTGAATGATGTAGCAAGTTTTTGTTTATATGTCCAATGTGTATAACTTGGTGTGGGAGACTGAGTTTACAAGATATGGGTTATTAGACCTTTGAAATATCTTTGGTAGCCTATTTTGATGCTTTCCAACGTGCTCATATGGCCCTAGAAGTAAAGGAAGCAAAATTGGATCCATTGAGACCCCTTTAGAAGCAAAAAAAAAGTGCATTTTGCAATCCTATATCACAAACTGACCAAATGGATGAACTTTCCTCATGAAATTTGGCATGCATGTAGAGCTTATCTAGATCTTTTTATAAAGATAAAGATTAGATCATTTGGAGCACTATGAAATTAATTATAAATTTTTGAAGTTGCCAAATTTCTGTTGTCCTGATATAAGTACTGTTCATATAGTTAGTTTAGTTTTATGTGTCATCCATAGGCCAAACATAGTCCAATGAATGTGAAAATTTATATTCATAAACTAGAAATTTCCAGTAACTTGTAGCAACTAGAAGTACCTTATTTGGAGGTTTGAGCAAAGAGTTATGAATTTTTGAAGTTTTATGTCAGTATCAGTAGCGCTAGTCGAGTCCATGTATCAGTTTTCATTAGCTAACATATCTGTCTTGGTTTGGACATATTTTTCCCTTAAATTTAACATCTGTAGATTTCCAATTTTTTTGTAGTTTGCTTGAATTGGAGTTTTTTGGAATTAGTTATGTATTTTTGAATTTTATATCAGTAAAATTTATCAGAAACGTTGGGTAGTCTGACCTATGCCACTTCTCTATTGTCAAACATGTTCCAAATGATATTTTTATGGCTTGGAATTATTTTTATTATAAAGTTAGCATTCAAATATTTCTAGAAAGCTATGGGTTGCTTGATTTTGATTTTCTTAAATTTAGTTATGATTTTCCAAAATTGCACTAGAAATCTATCAAATTGGACCCAAGACTGACTTGCATTATTTTGTGTATATATGCTATAAGCTCAAGTTTTTGGAAACATTTTCAGATGGTTTGGAGTTATATAGATGTAATTAAATAGGAGAATGACATGGGGAAGTTCATATGGTCCATAAGAAGAGAAATGAAAATTTTATCCATTATTTTTAGTCTATTTTCTTAGAAAAGATATTGGAAAAAGGGAAAGAACCTTTGAATGAGATATGATAAGCTAGATAAATATGGTGTTACAATGAGGGTTTTCAAAGATGGCTATGATATTTGACACATTTCGTGATATTTCACTAGTGCGCCAAAATTAGATAATCAAGGCAAAAGTTGTTTGCATATGGTCTATGCTTGGCTTTAATTTACCTAAAGGAATTTTTAGTATTAAGATGGTTCTTCAAGATGAATCGGTATAAGTACAAGTTATGAGTTTAGTTTATTCTAACAATGATCTTGGATTGTTACCTTTTGCTATTGTTTCTATCATGTTCAAGAAAAAAAAATCCATGCAACTATGAAACATGCTTTGATCAAGAAGTTTAGAAATGTTTTGTCTGAAGGTCAAGTATTTGTTATAAGCCAATTTGAAGTTGCTGAGAATAGTGGGGTGTGTTGGACAACTAAACATCTTTTCAAAATAAACTTTCAATTTTTGATTATAATTAAAGCTTCAAATGATGTGCTGTCTATTCTGAAATATAGATTTAATTTTACTTCTTTTCCTATCATTTCATCAAGATATGCTAACAATAATTAGTTAGTAGGTGAGTTTCTTTTTAACTTCTATTATATATTTGAAATATATAATGTTTTAATGGGCGGTTTTTCCTTTTTGTTTTGTTGTTTAAGATGTTATCAGCAACTTGTCCACAATTGGTGAGCTTGAAGAGACTTTTAATTATGGTATCACAAACAAGTGGATGGAAATAAAGTTGGAAGATATTGAGTAACTAATGAACTTTTTTATTACTTTTCTTGTGTTATTTAATAGAATTGATTTGGTTAAATCATTCTTTGTTTCTTCCAAGGGGTAATAAACTAATATGTAACTCAGTGGGGGACCTCTGCTAATGAGCTTATTGCTTCATACACCTAGAACCATGCTAATGGTCTAATTGATTTAATTATCTGGTGGTGTAAATGATAATTCCTAACTATTCATGTTATTTTACAGATTTTCTCTCAGTAAAGATGATGTTAACCTTCAATTATAGGGTAAATAATACTTTTATAGATAAAATAAATATACTTAGGATGAATAGCTCTATACTCAATTCTTACTTGAAAAATGATAATTTTTGTCTTAACTTTGAGTATATTATAACTAATCACACTTTGTTCTTGTCATAGGATGCACGTTTCAAAGAAGATTGAGCAATTTCAGGTGAAAGAGGCTTCAAAGTTGGTTTTTACAGTATTTTTGAAATCTCGCCACGGCTAAGAGTTTATCATGTCACAGCTCAAAGGGAAGAAATCAAATATCAGCAAGCTGTGCAACATGCGCTGTGATGTATAATATTATCACCATGGCAAAACACCAATGAGAAGCTCACAATGCCACAACGAAAGCTTGCAGAGCCATGGCACTAGTTGAGTGAGACCAAATCCACAGCAAGAGTGTGTTAAGTCATGGCACAAAGTCACACAAAAGCCAATCTCACTGTGGCACAAATTTTGTGTGCCGAGGTGAGGAGCGTGCATGCCATTTAGAGGCTTTCTAGAAGCTAATCTCATCGTGGCGCGTCATAGTCAGGCCACAGCACATATTCTCCCAGAACTTAATTTGGCCGCAGGGCGAAATATTGAGCCACAGCGCAACATGAATTAACTAAACGCAGCATTTTCTTTTCAGAATTTTTGAGGGTTTTAAGCTTCATATGCGAAGAGGAGAGGAAGGTGCCGTCATTCTAGGTTGTATTTGTTTTGTTCCAAGTGTGTGGAGGCTGAAGAGAGCTAAGGAGGCATCTTGGAGAAGAAGGAGGCTCAAGATTGAAGATGGAAGCTGAAACAAGCTCCATTTCTGAGTTTCTTCTTCCTTTCTTTTGTTCTTTTGATTATTCCTAATGTATTTGACTTTCACTTCAAGTTTGCCTATAGTTTTCATGATCATATGTAGCTAAACTCTTTAATCTAGGGTTATTAGGAACTTTTGTATGGATTAATGATTGTTCTTCACTTTAATTTTGCAATCAATGGTTAATATCTGTTCATTCAACTCCATACTTCATGCTCTCTAATTGATTGGCCAACATTTAGGGTGATTTGATACCTTGCTTGAGCTTAGGAAAGGGAAAGAGAGGTTAGATCAAAAGTTAAGTGGTGTGAGTACTTGAAATTTGCTAGGGAAGGTGGATGCTTTAGTTAATGAGATATGAATATACTCATTAGCCTTACATGGTCTAATTAGGTATTATGCCAGCAAATTGATCCTTGTTGATTTTACAAGGAATTATGAAATTGATTGGATAACCCTATATGAGATTTGGAAGAATACTTATAGGAATAAATGAACCCTAGGCCAACATATATTATCATTGAGAGCAAAGATTCTGAGTGTTGAGCAATTTGTTATGAAATACAAGAGGAACTAATAATACAAGAAGCCACTAATCACCCAGAACATCCAAATATTAATCGTGAGCTTTGTATAGCTTTTGGTCCATAAACAATTTAGTTTTAACACCAACTATTAAAAATTGATTCACTTAATTTAAGTTAGGGTGTGAATTTCAGTACTTGACATTGTTTTGACAACAAATCCTCGAAGGAACGATATTTTCTTATCACTATATTGCCTTCATAATACATATACTTGCGTGTACACTTCAAAGAAAGCAACAAGTTTTTGACATTATTGCCGGGGATTTATGTGCCAAAATATTTTCCTGTCAATATTGATACCAGCACACCTAGTTTGAACTTAAGCACTGTGCATATTTTTACTTTATCTATTTTTAATTCCTTTTCTATTCTATTTTGCAGTGGTTACCTTCTGTGAGTGCGCAACCTGATATGCAAGAAATTGTAAGTCTAGAAGTGGTTTTGTTTCAAAAGAATATGAAGAATCATCTAATCAAACCCAGAGAGACGATAGTGAAACTTCTAACTCAACCACAAACATAGCGCATAAGGATGAAAATCGTGTTCACATAGTAAATGATTTTGCCACTTTAAATAAGCAAAGATACCACTCCAGTATAAGAAAACTAGCCATTCAAGCAAATAATTTTGAAATGAAGCAAGTGGTACTGTAGATGCTTCAAATGGCTGGGCAATTTGGTGGCTCCCCTCTCAAAGACCCGAACATTCACCTTTCCAACTTCTTAGAGGTGTGTGATTCCTTTAAGCAGAGTGGAGTATCAGATGATGCAATTCGGCTGAGGCTCTTTCCACTCTCATTAAGGGATAAGGCTAAGGTATGGCTCAACTTATTGTCGGATAGGTCCATAGCTACTTGGGATGATCTAGTCATAAGATTTAGAGCTAGATTTTTTCCACTAGCTAGATCTGTAAAGTTAAGAAATGATATCACCTCCTTCATGCAACAAGATGATGAGCCATTATATGAAGCTTGGGAAAGATTCAAGGAATTGTTGAAAAAGTGCCCGAATTATGGATTTCCTAAATAGGTGCAGGTGCAAACTTTCTACAATAGATTGTTACCCGAATAAAGCCATCCTTGATTCGACTTCTAATGGGAGTATCATAGGCAACTTAAATGTTGATGCGGCATATAATTTGCTGGAGAATATGGCAGCTAACTCCCTCCAATAGTCTACATCCAGACCTCATAAGAAAAAGGTAGCTGGGGTATATGAAATTAATGCTCTAACCAGACTCTCGACTTAAATGGCTGCAAAAAATAAAAGGTTTGACAATCTTGAAACACACTTCAGTGCACCAATGTGGTTAATACTATTCAAGCTCTAGTCATCACTTGTGAGCACTATAGTGAAGAACACTATAGTGATCAATACCCTTCCTTGGTAGAAGTAATCAACTACATGGGCAACTATGGAAAAAACCAAAACAATCTATATTCTAACACCTACAACCCAGGATGAAGGAATCATCCAAATTTCTCATGGAGCCAGGGACAAAATCAAGCCCAGTTATCCTCTTTTAGTATGAGACCTTCTTATCCCCCTGGATTTTTTGCTCAAGGAAGACCATTGATACTAGAAAAGAAGCCAAACATAGAGGAAATCCTTATGCAGTATATGGCTAAGCAAGATGCCATCCTAGCCTGATAGAAGGTAACAACGACAAAACATAAGACAGCAATCCAGAATATAAAAGTGCAAATTGGCCATTTGCCCACTTCTATAAATTCAAGAAAGCTTGGAGTGCTACTAAGTGGCACTGTTTCTAACCCAAGAAGAGAAGGCAAAGAGGAATGTAAGGCTAAGGCAAAGAGTTTCAGGAAGTGTTACCAACAAAGCAAGCCAATAAATCTAGCCAAGATCAAGGCAAGGTGGAAGAAAAGGTTGAGAAGGAGAAACCTGTGGAAGAGAATAGTGAAGTGGTGGAGAAGAGGAAAGACAGTGCTGAGAAAAATAGTCAAGAGAAAGGTTAAGAGAGAATCATTCCCCCACTACCATTTCCTCAACACTTCAAGAAGAAAAATCTAAACAAGCATTATAAAAAATTCTTAGAAATCTTCAAGTAGCTCCACATTAATATTCCATTTGCAGAAACTTTGGAACAAATGCCAAGTTATGCTAAATTTATGAAGGATGTGCTCTCCAATAAAAGGAGATTTGGAGAATTTGAGATGGTGGCTCTAGCTCAAGAATGTAGTGCTATTCTACAAAAGAAATTACCACCTAAGATGAAAGACCCAGGATGTTGCTGTATAATTCAAAGCTTAAACTCTTCCCTGGGAAGCTCAAGTCATGGTGGTTGGGACCCTTTGAAATAGTGGATGTCTCTCCGTTTGGTGCTATAGGGATCATGGAAAAAGAGTCAAATAGAAAATTCAAAGTTAATGGTCAGAGACTCCAATATTATCAAGGAGGAGAAGTAGACCATCAAAAGTCCACCATCACACTGAATGATTACATGTGAAGCTACTGAAAGTCAGGCTAAGGACTATAAACTTAGCACTTCTTGGGAGGCAACCCAAGTTTCTTTCTTTTTAATTTTATTTTTAAGATTAAAGAGTGTGAGAATTTCATGTTGGTAACTTTTGGTTGCATATTTTTGGCTTTAAGAAAATCTAGTGAAGGATGCTAATCAGGTGTAGCCATAGGAAAAGTTCCAAGCAATTCATGTAACATTGAAGTCAAGAACATAAAAGTCAAAAAGAAGAAGAGGGAGTATTCTTAACTTTATGATGTAGACTTTTGCCTGTTTTGTGCCTTGAATTTCAAAACCCAATGTGTTTAAAATGAGTAAATAATGCTAAAGCCTTAACAATAGAAAGATTTTTTTTAACGGATGCATCAGGATAATATTGCATCGTGGCTCAATGATTCTGCACCATGACATTCTCGAAGTCAGGAGCTAATTTCACCGTAGCACAACAAGAATTGCAGTAGCAAAATTGCTGCGGCTCAGAAACTTAGGCCACTGCATGAATCGTATGAGGGTATTTTCACATGGAGGCAGTGGCGAATGTCGATGCGGCACTACAAACACTACTGCAGCTTCCTTAGGACTAATAGCAAGATTGGTTGGGGCGTGATTTATCAAGCCACGACGTGAGTCATGTCGGGTACTTTCTACTTTGTGGCAGTAGCGAGTCTCGCTGTTGCCGCGGTGTAACTTGTATAATTAAAAAAAAAAAGAAGAAGGTTTGCAAAATTAAAAGGGTTATCGTCATTTTTTCGACAGTCTCACCTCCTCTTGACTAGTCCAGCACCCCTCCCCCACTTCCTCTACCGTTATCTTTTTCCACTTCCATTTTCCCCTCTACGTTCAATTGCTGAGAGTTCCTTCCCTCTTCCCCCATCTCCTTTGCACTACTGTTCCTTTGCTGCACCTCTGTTATCTTTTTCCTCTCTCCCTGTTCGCCATTTCTTTAGTTTGAAATTAAAGGTAAGTCTCTAATTTATAGCTGCATTGGTCATTTCTCTAGTAACTGTGTGTTTTTCTCTTTATTGGATGACTTTGTAAGAGTGGATGGAGGTCCTTTGATCTAGGTTAAAAGTTGCAATTGTGAAGAAAATTGTTGTATACCAACTATTTGATAAAATGCTTGAATGAAATTGTAGTGTATGTGGCTCTTTTCTGCAAGCCTTTGTCTATCTATTTCCTCTATGTTTGTACATAACTACTGGATGATGCCTTAGGGATGTCTAGAATTCTTCAAATTTTGAAACTGCCATCCTGCACACTAACTGTTTGTTTCAATGCTTGAAAGAAAGTTACTCCTTGATTCACTCTTATTTGTGTGCAACAATGAATTCTCCTTGTGTCTCCTCTAGTTAGAATTGTTTGGACAAGAGTTTTACTCTATTTGGGAATTTTGAAGGTGGTTAATTGATATGTTTATTAGCTCATTAAGTTGTGTTTTTGTATGCTAGTTGGATCATTTTATGCATCATAGAGGTCATCTATTAGTTCAACTTACACAGAGAGGGATCCTAATTGATTAGCAGAGACTGGAATTGCATAAGCCTAGGGCTTTTGTTTCATCCTTATTACTCAATTGCCTATGTTAATTGTCTATAACTTCTCTTGGTAGGTTTCTTTTTAATGGCTCCTAAAAAGAAAGCATAGGGTGAAGCATCATCGTCATCTTCTGCTTCATTTGATCGCTCTCGCTTCATTTCCTTAGCAGCTCAGGAGCACTACAATGAAGTCACTTTTCATAGAGCTCTGATTCCCGGGAGGAAATTCAATACTGCACCTTCCGAGAGTCAGGAAGTAACGGGTCAAATCTCTGCCAGAAGATGGGGAACATTCTATTATGATCCAGAAGCTACAGTGGTGCCTATCATCAGTGAATTCTACGCCAATGCCCTGTTTTGTCGTGAACACTTGTATAGAGTCCCAGGACGTATAGTTATTATTAACGAGCAAGTAATTTGAGATATATATCACCTATCTTTGGCGCCTAACTATAAGTTATGCATGTACCGGATGAGTGGGGAGACCCCCGATTTAGATGATGTTGCTGCAAAATTGACTCTTCCGGGGCGGAATATTTGGAAGATGTCACGAGGGGTACCCAAGGGCATTCTGTGGAGTAATTTGAACTGAGTGGCCTGCTATTGGGCTTACTTCATATGCACTAACTTGCTCCCAAGCGGCCATTTGAGTGATGTAACCATTGATCGGGCGATCCTGATTTACCTGAT
The DNA here is from genome assembly GCA_032878935.1 of Erythrophleum fordii. Lineage (NCBI taxonomy): Eukaryota > Viridiplantae > Streptophyta > Magnoliopsida > Fabales > Fabaceae > Erythrophleum > Erythrophleum fordii. Next base: position 13,262,243 of record JAVQMF010000047.1, on the reverse strand, counting down.
CATGACTAGGAGATCGATAGATGTCAGTTACATTATTTTTTAGAACATTAAGAAGATTTCTCAGTCTATAGTTTCCAACCTAACACATCCTCATTTAATTATGGAGTTGTGTTTCGTTGCAGAGGTTCTGTTTGAGCCGCATGAGGAGCTCCTCCCCTGGAGAAAACCCTTTTTCTATTTTAATGATTGGTGATCTTGAGGCCAAGGGGAATGAGCCAGTAGAGGAGCCAGTGGAGTTTCCAGTTGAACCAGATCAGCCACCCCATTCGCCAGCTCAGGATCTACAACTATCTCCGGCACAGGCACATTCCTTGGATGCTCTATTCACGATGATTCAGGACCTTTCCTTCTATGCTCAGGCTATGGACCGTTGCCAGTACCAATATTAGAGACATTTAGCTAGCCGTCTCTAGTAGGACCCGTCTAAACTTCTACCTCCTCCTAACTTTGTACTCAGTCCCACTAGATCCCCACCTCAGGAGCTGCCTCTAAATCCATTTCAGGAACCACCTTTGGAGCCATCTCAACAGCCATCACAGGACCCTAACATCTAACACCCTTTTCTACTTCTCTTCTCATTATGTCAATTGCATCTATTTAGTTGTTTGCATTATAAACTTTGACTATTTTATTTTGTTGTCCGTAGGGGTTGACTTGATGTTTTCTTTGTTATTTTCTTGTTTATGTTATTGTCTTTATATTTCATTTCCCAATTTTTTTAGTATCTATTAAATCAAAAACAAAAAACAAAACAAAAACAAAAACAAAAACAAAAATATTTGAAGCAGCTTAGATGAGATCCTTATGTACATAACTATCCCCCTTAATTATCTTAGGCTTTCTTTGTTCCTCAACATTGAGGACAATGTTGATTTTAAGTTTGGGGGTAGGATAGTTTAGACAAGCATAATTGATGGGAATAACATAAAATTTGTACTTGAACTTTTGCTTAACAAGAAAATTTTTAAAATTCGTATCGAATTAGTTTGTCTGTTGGCCTGCTAGTTTTGTTTTTGCCTGCTTCCAATGATAGTGTTTTGTGTCAAGAGATATTTGATAGGAATTTTATGCTATCTGTGTTTTGATCTTAGTTCAAATGCATAAATTAGGAATTCTTCCATTTTTGAAAACCATAATATGCACCATTTGGCCAATCCATAAATCAATTACTAGTTTTAGGAGAAAATTTTCTATAATCTAATTTGTATAGCTAGTATCAAATCCAGGGCTTTAGAACTTGTCTTCTACCTTCTTGAGGTGAATCAATAGGTATGGCATAACTCTTAGAGATGATTTAGGCATTCCTTGGTTGAGATTGTGCCTTTCAATCCTGACCCTATTGTAATTATTTTAACGCTTGAACCTTATTTGAGCAAAAAAAAAAAATCATAGGAGATTGCATTTTATTCTGTTGCCCCAGAGTTACCAACAGGAGTACCTAACCTGATTTGCCTTATAAAAATCTATAATCTTGCCCTTTGCTTGAGAAAAAAAAACAAAGATAGTAGTGTGTTCATGAGGAAATAAGCAGTATGATTGATTCAACTACATTAAAAAAAAAAAAAGAAATTTTAAGATGGGGATCCCGTTAAAATCATTGCTGAAGGTGCATTGAGAGGACCTCTGGTTTATGCATACTATCATATAGATTTTCTCAAGATCTTTTACACTGACTTTGCCTATCCTTTGTAGCCACTACCCTAGCCCTATTACAAGCCTAAAAATCCTTTTGATCTAGTGGTTTTGTGGTACCTAATTTAGTATGCAAAGTTATTATTCTCACTTATTGTTGTTTACATATTTGTATATGTTAATGACCTTTTCATTGTTAGGGCTCAAACGAATTTAAAGTTCACTCTATACATCCCACATATTGATCAATGCTCCCAATGCCAAGGTTTGAGACTTTATCTCAAGGTATGATGAATTAATGTCAAATTAAAAGTTCATATGATTATTGATTTGGCTTCATATTGAGTCACTTTTTATTTTGGCTATGGTATGATTACTAAATTTAGGATAAAGGATGATGGTGATGTATGCTCTTAGCAACCTACTCAAATTTCTGTTCAAACTAGCTAAGCAACAATGGATGATATATTGCAGACCGAGAAAAGGAAGACAATTGATGAGATTAGACAGTGCCGCATGGTACATATTCATGGTTGTTAGTCTGTATTTCAAAACAAATATCATTCCAAATTCGTTGGTATGTTTTGTCAAGTGTTTGTATGAGGGTTCCTTCTTAACATTAGCTACTGTTGTTAATGTTAAAGGAGATCATGGGTGGTATTATAATTCATGCAAGGAATGCACACAAAAAAAATTGTTGCCAGATGGATGTGCATTCTACTGTGAGAAATGCAAGAAAATTGCGAGCTCTGTTATTCCTCAATAACAATGTATATATTTGCGTAATTAGTTCACTTCTATGACTTTTTACCTTTATTTATTTGTTTTTTGTCTCCCACAAGGTTCGAGGTGTTGTTGCAGGTTATTGATGATATTGGCAATGTTGTCATTATAATTTTTTATTGTGAAGTCCCTAAGTTCCTCGGTTGTACTACCTTAAAGTTGTGCGATGCTCTGCTCATTGTAAGGAAAGAGTTGCAAGTTTTTCATATCACAACATCCTATGATTTTAGAATGATGATACGAATAAAGCTATGCCTTTTGGTTGACTGAACAATGATGATGCGAATCAAGTTCCTGAAAAGGTTGGATAAGTTTATGGGAAATAAATTTTTTTAAGGGTTGTTGTGAACAAGAGAAATGCAAAAGGCCTTAGTTCTATCTTCTTGATGCATATAAGTAATGATTATGATTTGATTCATGCATATTCTGGTGACAATATGGTACTGGGCCAGATTTCTAAGTTGAAAACCCTTCATAAAGTCTTGGAGCATTTGAGAAGGTATTATTGTGTTTTTCTTATGAATAGCTGAGACGTATGTCTTCATCTAAGATGGAAATTTGTGTGTATATATTCTAAACTTATCAGTTCTGCCAACCAAAAGGCACGACTTGATTCATATCATCAGTCTAAAATCATAGGAAATTTATATTAATTAATTATTTTAATCCACACATCTATACTAAATTATTAATATAGATTATTACAAATATAAAAAATACAAGTCTAAATCATAGATATCAAAATATACTAAGGTTATATTTAAAATATTATAAATACAAAAATCTCAATCTAAACATAAAAATTACATGTAGCAAAGCAACTAAAAAAATGAACTATGCCACAGGACCACGTTTCATCTCACACGGGTCTGTGGCTAGCATGTCTTCTAAAAATTATGAATAAAAAATAAAACATAAATTCATGAACTATGCCACGGGGCTTTGTTTCCCCACACACGGGTACGTGGCACTCATGTCTAATGTGCCACGAGTCCGTGGAGAATATTTTTTTAAAATTATCAAAGTTATTTTTATATGATAGGTCCCCGTTATGTAATTTCATACGAATATTTTAAATAATATCATTTTATATTTAAACATATTTGTATGTATACTAAACATAATTTGTTTAATATAATAATTTAAAAATATAAATGTCTACTAAATTTATTGAATAAATTATAAGTATATTAATATAAATTATACTAAACTATTAATATAAATTATTAAAAATATAACAATATAAGTCTAAATTATTATGCAGAAGAGAGCCTGTGAGATGTCATCCAACAGTCAAGATTACCTATGCATAACAAAAATATGCTGTAATAATAACACGGAGTTATCATTTCAAGAGCCCTTCAACAAGGAAAATAATTCTTATTCTTCTTCATATGAGGAGCGTCACTAGTTGAGATACAGCCAATTGATAAATTCTGTTATTTTCATTTATAGGTTGAAGTAAAGTTGGCTATCACTGATTCTGATGTTGCTAACTCTCATGTCTTGACCCCTACAAAGGGAATTTTGCCACACAATCTGACAAATGGTGGGAAAGTTGAAAGTCTTCATGTTGAGATGTCATCTAATATGAAGAAGGCTACAAAGATAAGATGTAAAGGCTGAGACCTGAAAATGGATTAAAAATCTATTATTATTATTATTACTCTTATTCTTATAATGATTGTATCTTTATCTTAGCAGAGTCCTGAAAATGGATTAAAATTCCTTTATCCTTATCTTGATATTATTGTATCTTTGTCTTAGCAAAGTGCTAAAAATGGATTAAAATGTCTTTGTTCTTGTGTTGAAAAATTCTGTCGTTTTTCATTTGTAGGTCGGAGTAGAGTGCCTATCACTGATTCTGAGGTTGCTACCTCTGAAAGACTTGACCGCTGCAAAGAGAATTTTGCTAAACAATCTGGCAAATGGTGAGGAAGTTGAAGGCCTTCTTGTTGAGATGTCATCCAACGTAAAGAAAGCTATGTCACCCAATATGAAAAAAGCTATGTCGTCCAATATGAAGATAGCTATGAAGATGATAGAGAATAGCATCAGTTAGTTATAACTAACTTCAGAATTTAGCCAAACAACTTACCTGCCTTAGTTACTAACTAACTAACTGAACAAACATAACTTACAAATGCATGTACATTTATAGCTTTAAGTAACTGATGCAATAATCACTTTGCTTCACATCTCTCTTCACTTCTTTGTTCTTGTTCTGTAAAATGTTAATATGGTATCAAAGCCTGAAAAACTAAGCATGGAGATTTCTTCATCTCAGTCATCTCTCCAATCCTCTTTGCAGTCTTCTTTGTAGAAGAAGGATGTAATTTCCTTCACCCATAAAATATCCATCAAACTCAATAATGATAGTTTCCTCTTGTAGTGTCAACAAGTTCTTACAGCCATCATTGGTTATGATCTTAAAAAGTTCATTGATTCTGTGAGTGTTGTGCCAACGAAGTATCTTTTTTGCAATAATCAAACTAAAGAATAGAGGCTAAATCTAGTATCCATTGCCTGGCTTCGATAGGATCAACTGCTCATGTCATGGTTACTTTCTTCAATGTCCGAAGGAGTGCTTACAAGAACTGTAGGAAGCAAGACATTTGTAAAAGTTTGGGAAAGAGTTGAAACTTTCTTTTACTCTTAGACAAGAGCCAATATCAAATAGATTAAAGAACACAAGAAAAGGATCTTTTTCTATTAATGAGTATCTATTGAAAATTAAAGCCTCTGTTGATGCGTTAATTGCAGTTGGGCATCCTATTTCTATTAATGATCACATTATCTTTAAAGGATTGTCAAAAGAATATGATCTATTCATTGCATCAATCACTACAAGATTGGACCATATTCCATAGCTGATGTAGAATCATTGTTACTAGCTCAAGAAGCGCAGATAGAAAAGAATTCAAAAGGTGTTGAAAGCATAATATTAGCAAATTTTGTTTAAACTTCAATTGGTCGTAGACACCTTTAAAATAGAGGAAGAGGTTGCAAGCTTCAAGTGACTGGTAGAAGTGGCAAGGGAGGTGGCTCTGGTGGTCAAAAATCTTTGGTGGTCTATCAATGATGTGGCAAAAATGGTCATTCAGCTGGAACTTACTTGCATTGTTTTGATCAATCATTTCAAGCAATCTCTCTTTATGATCAAGTTGTCAAATCATAAAACAAAGATCAAATCTCTGCCCTCTTAGCAACTCCTAAGTCAGTGATTGATCCAGAATGGTATCTTGATTCAAGAGCCACAAATCATTTAACCCACAATCCTTAGAACCTTATGAAGAAAGTTGACTACAATGGCCATGACTCAATGCATCTTGGTGATGGCAAAGGTTTGCCAATAAAATGTGTTAGACATTATGTGATTTTATCTCATTCTTTGTGTCTTCCTCAACCTTTACCATTGTTAAACATGTTATTTATTCCTACAATCACTAAGAATCTTCTTAGTATTTCCAAGTTCTATTCTAATAATCATGCCTATTTTGTCTTTTAGCCCAAGATATGCCTAATCAAAGACCTATAAACTGATCAACCTTTGTTGCATGGAACTAAAAAAGGTGGTCTCTATGTTGTAGACAAGTTGCAATTTGCACATCTTCTATCAATTTCAACTCGTTTTGCCTTAGCTTCTAATTTAACTCTTATGTCTTCAGCTCCTCACTCTTGTAATCATACATGTACTTCTACTAGTTGTTATTTCTTGTTTCATTTATGGCATATTCGTCTTGGTCATCCATCCTCATCTATTGTATCCACTATTATGAAGTCATGTAATGTCCCTAATTCTAATAAAGGAATTTTTTATTTCTGTAAATCTTGTTGCGTAGCAAAAGCTCACAAAATGCCATTTACTCCCTTTTAAACTATATATACATTTCCTTTATTACTTATTCATTTAGATGTTTGGGGACCATCATCTATCAAGTTTTATAAAGGCTACACATATTATGTGAACTTCACATATGCCTTTACTAGATTCACATGGTTTTATCCTTTAAAAACCAAATCTGAAGTCTATAATTTCTTTTCCAGTTGAAGGCCATGGTAGAACTTCAATTTAATACTAAAATCAAGAGTTTCCAATCTAATTGGGGGGGGGGGGTGAATACAAGCATTTCTCTTCATATCTTTCCTTTAGAGGCATTATTCATAAAACTAGTTACCATGAATATAACGGTCTTGCTAAAAGGAAACACAAGCATATCACTTAAATTAGGCTTTCTTTACTAGCTAATGCTCATATACCTATCTTGTTTTGGCCTCATGCCTTTCAGACAGCTATGTACTTGATAAATATGTTGCCATCTTCCTCTTTACAACATTTTTCTCCTTTTGAAAAATTTTATGATCATAAACCTCAGTATTCACACTTAAAGACTTGTAGTTGTTCTTGTTTTCCTTTAACCAAACCTTACAATAGTCATAAATTTGATTTTAAATTTGTTGAATGTACTTTCCTTGGCTATAATCCTTCTCATAAAGGTTACAAATGTTGGGCAACTAATGGAAAAATATATATTTCTGAAGACGTTTAGTTTAATGAATTTTCCTTCCTATATACACAGATTGCTACTGCTCATTCCTCACTTCCACCACTCTCTTCGGATCCTTCATCTAACATTCATCCTAGCCTTCTCCCTAATCATAATGTTTAAGACATGCCTTTAAAGTCCATTTCTAGTACTAATGATAACATGCAAGAATTTTTCTCTTCCAATTCTGATGATCATTCAACTCCAAAAGATCACAAACCTCTAGCCATTTGTCCATCATGCTCCACTACTGCAGCTTTGGTTCCAATGGCTACTAATGGTTTATCTATGAATACATCAAAACTTTTTGTAGATTTAGATCTCAATTCTTTCCAATCAACTTTATCTTGTAATCTACTTCCATCAGTAACTTCATCCATCCCTTTATCAATTTCCTTTGATGCAATTGGTTCACCACTATCATCAGTCCCTCCAGCCTTAAAGGTTAACACTTATCCTATGTTGACCAAGTCTAAAGCTGGCATCTACAAGCCTAAGGCACTAATGTCTTTTGTTCCTAAACCATCCACCATAATGGAAGCCTTTAATTCTCCTCCCTGGAAGCAAGCCATGCCTAAAGAATATCATGCTTTACTCAAAAACCAGACTTAGACACTTGTGCCTTTACCTCCTAACAAATCAGCCATAGGTTGCAAGTGGGTTTTTTGTGTTAAACAAAATCCAGATAGGTCTATTCAAAGGTATAATGCTTGGCTAGTTGCAAAAAGATTTCATCAAAAGGAAGGTTTTGATTTTCATGAGACATTTAACCCTATCATAAAACCAATTACTATAAGAATCATCCTCACATTTGTTGTTTCCTATCAATGGTAGATTCACAAGTTGATGTGAACAAGTCCTTTCTCAATGGCAAACTTCATAAAGAAGTCTACATGTTCTGACATGAAATTTTTTAGCATTAGTATCCTCAGTTAGTTTGCAAACTTAATAAAGCTTTGTATGGTCTCAAACAAGTTCTAAGAACTTGGCTTGAGAGGCTTGCAGCTGCTCTAATGAAGTTAATCAAGTAGATGTGATTAGTTACCTTTTGTTCGAGTAACAAACCAGCATACTACATATGTGCTAGCAAATGTTGATGATATTCTCATAATAGGTATCTTAGTTGCTGCCATTGAGGAGCTCAAATTCAGTTTCAATCAAGAATTTTCTCTTAAAGGACTTACATTCGCTCAGTTACTTCATTGGCGTTGAAGCTAACAAGCTTAATAATAGAGCAATCTCTTTAACACAAACCAAGTATATAAGGGATTTGCTACAAAAAGCAAAAATGCAAATTGCAAAAGCTACTAACACTCCAATGACCTATGGATTGAACCTACCAAAGGAAGATGGACAAATGCTTCAAGACTCCTCTCTGTATAGATCAATTATTAGGGCATTACAATATGTTATACTATCACTCAATTAGAACTAAGTTACTTAGTCCACAAAGCCTATTAGTTCATGCAAGCTCCTACAGATGTCCATTGGAAATTAGTAACATGCATTTTACGATATCTTACAGGAACACTTGAGTATGGTTTCAAGATTTAGCCTTCACCAAACATGTAGATTACAACCTACTATGTTGCAAATTGGGTAACAAACAAGGATGACATGAGGAGCACCACAGGTTATTGCATTTATGTTGGTGCAAATCTTGTATCCTAGTCTTCAAAAAAGCATAGCACAATATCTAGATCAAGCACAGAAATAGAATATAGGAGTATGGCTTCAGTAGTTGCAAAAGTTCTATGGATAAAATTGTTGTTTCATGAATTAGATATTAGTTTGAAATCATCCCCTCAAGTGTTGTATGACAATTTGAGCACTATGTTAATCTTTGCAAAGCCCATTCTACATGCTAGAACAAAGCACATAGAGTTGGACTTACATTTTGTTTGAGAAAAGGCAATTGAAGGAGTTATTAGTGTGAAACATATTCCATCAAGTAGTCAAATAGCAGATGCTTTAACAAAAGCATATTCCAGTTCTAAGTTTAGTACATTCAGGAAAAATTTTAGAGTGAAAAAGGTGAACCTCGGTTTGAGGGATATTGATAAATAATAGTTTCAGCTAGTTATAACTAACTTTAGAATAGCCAAACAATTTACCTGCCTTAGTTACTAACTGATAGGACTAACACAACATATAAATACATGTATACTTATAGCTTCAAGTAACTAATCCAATAATCACTTTGCTTCATATCTCTCTTCCCTCCTTCGTTCCTGATCTGTAAAATGTCAATAGAAGAAAGTTGTAAAGGCTGAGACCTAAAAATTGGATTAAAAACCTATTATTATAATAATAATTATTATTACAACCTTGTTTTAGCAGGTCTACTTGCTTATGTTTTATGTTTTATTTTTTTTTTTTTGGGAGGGGGGGAATATTCTGATATAAAGTTGGCTGTTTTATGATTAATTAACATTGTTGTGCTTTATTTTCTTATAATATTTGCATTCAATCTATTCTTTTATCATTGTATAGCCAGTTTGTTCATGTTTTATTAACGGAAAGTTTCTTTCCAGTATAAAGATAGAGATGCACAGATAGATAACGGAAAGTTCATGTTTTATTAACACAATGAAGAGGACATGGCTATTTTTATATTTTAACATACAATAAATCATATTAAAATAAAAGTTTAAAAATGATAAGTTTTTATTAAAAAACAAATATTATCCTTAAAAGTATTTTGATTATCTTCTAATTTTATGTGTGTATATATATTGATAATGGATTAAAAAAAACAGTCCTATAAATTGACGTCTCTCAAAATGAGAACTTAAAGTACCAATTTATATTTATCATACTCACTTAAAACACTACTAAAAAAATATTCAACGGGCTCGTATATTGTGGCTAGAAATTAACAGATGCTTTCAAGATTTATTGTATATCTTAATTTCTAAAGGGCCACGGATAAGCTATTGTACAGATGCATTAGTTTTTTTTTTTTTAATTTTAATATTCATGACTAAAACCATAAGAGGGACGAGGGGCAATCACTGCCATGGTTCCGGGTCTATTGACAGAGACCTGTGCTGCAATCCTTTGGATTTTTTTATTCAAGTATGGTTCTAAATTTCACAGCAAATTTTGAGTTTTTAAGTAAAATAGAATTTATATTTTTAATTTTTTATGATGTATAACTATGTTTAAATTCTAATATACTTTTTTAACAAATTTTTATATAAATGAGATTCAAGTATGCATGCTTACCTCTTATTTTTTTTAATTACTGATTATTAAACAGACATTCAAAGACAGATTTATAACAAAGTTTGAATTTCACTTGAAACAAAAGTCTGATGTCTCTAATAAGATGCTTTTGTTCACATTTAATATTCATCAATTTATTATCTCTTCTATGATCTGAATAATTTAATGAAGAACTTATGTGATTGCACTGAAGTAATGATATTTAAACCATTTCCTCAGTAGGAAAGAGTTGAAGTGACGTGATGAAATTAGAGTTCTTATTTAATCAGTTAGACAACGAATGAAAATTTTGTCTTTAATTTCTCTTCTGCTTTAGTTCCTCTTTAATTTCTCATTTCAATGTTTGGACACTTTTGGCTATTTGCATTATTATATTTACTTGTCAATAATATAAGGCCTTAATATAAAAGGGGCTTCTGAAGTTTTTATTTCCTTAGTCTTCTACGTTGGGATTGTAATTTTAGAGATTGCAAATGCTTGGATTGAAATGGTTTTTTGGAATCAAACTAAGACAACTAATAATCAGATATTAGTTCAGTACAGTTATCCAAAATAATAGGGCAAGGGAGGTTAATTATCTGGGGGTGGTGGCGAGAGAAATCTCCCAAGGAATGATAAGAAAACCATATGGTTTTCAATCGATTGAAGTCTCTGATAAATCTTATCAAAGTTTTGGCGCATAAATGCATCCATCGACTCCATCCATCTACAAAGCTCCTCCAATATGGGGGTGTGTGCTAAACTGGTCTAAGGATGATCAACTAGACCTGAGGAAGTCTCGCGAGGTGTAGGTTGGTCTATGTCTATGTGCTGTTCATGGGAGTCATCAGCCAACTGGTCATTGGCGTCCTTATTAATCGGTGCCTATGTCCCCACTGCATCTGATAAGTATAGTACTCCATTGTGGCAGGCACAAAATCTCATAGATATCAAGAGCTCGATGTCCACTTGCTCATTTCCCTCAAGGCGGGAGAGGGTAATATTCTCAGCGTCAAAGACGCCAAGAGTCCGTACTATATGAGTAATGTATCTGCTTCTGTAATCTTCCCTTGGTTCCCCTTAGGCACATGCTGGAAGTACTTGCATAGCCAGTCTCCGGTATTAACTTTAGTTTCGTTAGACATGCATGATGGAAAATAAACTTCATTCTTATTTACCATCCCCGTGCTCTCAGCCTCTCACCACGCCCAAGCAAAGAGCAGACAATGAACCCATGCATATATTGGTGCGAATGTCTAATCAATTTAGTTGATTTTGACTTGCCTAGGGAATAATGAGTCTCCCCAGACATATATCGCCAACTATCATTGTGGTTGAAATCAGATGATATCATCCAGACTCCGTTATTAGGAAAGCCAAACATACCATTCAAACGCACCAAATCTATTGTAAATTCCCGGCCGCACAATCTAAATTTAACCCGCCCTCGGTCATTATCATCCTCAACATGTAACGTCAATCAAAGTGAGCTCAAGAATTCTAGAGTTAACTCCTTATATGTTGGTGGCGGTATCTGTATGAATTGTTCCCATCCAATATTTCTTACCAAGTGGATGACATTATCAAAGAGGCCCAACTGAGTCAAGGCTGACTCATCTACATATCGACATATGCCAACCCATTTCTTCCAAAATCTCATATTGGGTCTGGTGTGCATGATCCCTAAAGTGGAGGGGACCCCTGGGGCTCTAGAGGATGAAGCCCTACCACTCCATACTCGGGCCCTTTGCTTGGGGGCCATAGGGATGCCAATAAGCTTGAAAGTAAAAAGAAATAGCAAAAACAAATTGTGGCAATCAGGATCTAATAAAGCAACCTCATTCAAAGTTATGAATACAACCAATTGTTGCATAATTATCGAATTAATGGATCTATATATATCATTAAAATTATGTGTTATATGCTATCTTAAAGGTTAACCTATTTAAGTGATCTAATAAGGCTTAGATTATTAGGCTTATTTGACATCTTTTAAGTATAGGCTTAATGTGTAGAAATCATAAAAGCTCTGTTTCTAATTATATGATGGGTGTAATTAGACTATTAAGTATAAAAAATGTTGAGGTCCCCAAGTCATATGCATAATAATATTCAAAATACTCTAAAATCTCATCACTAGAGAGTGTGCATAGAGCAACTAACAGATTGACTTAAAAGATCTCTAAAAAAACCCCCAAGCCAGAGAAGACTTTTTTATCTCAGTTATAGATCCAAGTATGCTTCCGCTAATTCTAACTTCTTAATGGTTTAAGATGATACTTTTGTTTGATGATGAATCTCATCGTATGATATTTTTTGGATTAAATTTTTCCTACACCAATCACATGTATGCCGAACATGTTAGGAAGGAAACTCATGGACAATAAAAAAGGTGACCCAGTTTAGTACCCCAAAGTTGAAGGGATCCCAGGCTCACGTTAATGGGCTTAGGACCCATGAATAATATAATCAAGGTGAGCCCAGCATAGATGATTATTTCAATACATACATTTTTTTAAATCAAATGCTAATTTTTTTAGGCGTTGGTTATCATGGGGTTCAGTTGATTAAATAAATAATCCTTGAAAAGAGAATATTTGCAATTCAATCTCCACAGCTCAATTCACGCTTCTTTTGTTTTCTTTTCAATATCAGATTTTAAAACATATCTCCACAGCCCAATTCACACAGCCTAGTTTACACGTATAAAACCTTAAGCATAGCTTGAAGAGCCTAATTCACACTTTTTTTTTCCCAATATCAAATATACTAAACATTGATCCATGGCTTATACTCATACCTTTTTTACTAACCACAGCCCCTGATGATAATCTTCAACCAAATAAAAAAAACTAATTTGCATGTAATAGTACATATATGGTCTACGTTTAAAAACTTCTGCATGACTTGAAGAGCCCAATTCTCACCTAACTTCAGCATTCTTTACATTAGCCATAAGTTAGTGTGCATGGATCATATCAATCATAGCTATAAGTGTATCAAATTATTTGCTTACTGATATAATTAAAACTAGGAAAGCAAATATTCAACAATTTTTGAAGGATGTATTTAAAATGTTTATCCCCCATTGTACATATTTTTTTTGATATAAATGATTAAAAAAATTGAAAGTTTTTGCCTAGGATGCTAGCAATAGTCATATCGATACACTATTGTTATGAAACAAACCAAAGCTAATGCTACAATAAGTTCAATAATTTAAGAGGTTTTGCCTGGGATCCTAGAAATTTTGATGGCCTCTTGAATGGCGTCGAACATTGAAGAGAGGAGATGATGAGACGTGGTGGGGGGCTGTGGGTGAAGGAGAAAGTGAGAAACGGCCATTGCTATGGGGCAAACGTCACTTTGCGGCAGTGGAACCCGTGCCGCTGACGGTGGGGAGCTTTTTCTCTGCGTATGGGGTTTGAGCAAAGGAATTTTCTGGTTATGTTGGGTCGAAGATGGGGACTTTTAAAATTCGAACAGCGAAGCAGAATAAACTCCAAGTGTAAGCCAAATTTCACGTCCTGACTTCTCATAAGTTATTTAATTATTTAAATTCAAATGGTTTTGCACTTATGCCCATGTACTTCAAGATATTTCGGACGTTTGCCGACTATGTTTAGGTTTCTTGCAGTTACATTTTTTTTTTTCTTTTTACCTAAATTTTTAAGAAGTTTTTTTATTAGATTTTCAATAAAAAATATAAAAAATTAATATTTTTTAATAAAATAACAATTTGATTTTTTAATTTAATCTTGTAAAAATAAAGTCGCTCAATTTAATTTTAAAATTTATTTTTCTTCAATTTATTCCTCTGAAGTTGAGGAGTTTTAACTTAATTTCTCAAATATTTTCTCCTAATCATAATAGTTATTTAAAAAAATGTGTGTATGCTCATTAATGCAAAAAAACATAGTTTTATAATTTGAAAGCATTTAAATTAGTGTCAATTATTAATTAATTTGTAAGGTTATTCATTAGGTTGGATCAATCTAAACATATATAATTTTGTGCCACCGGTGTGAGAGAAAATTATGGATCTGCCGCCGACCGTGTTTGTGTGTGAGAAAACATTGGATCTGCCACAGGTCCATGTAGCATCGGCCACGGGGCTGTGTTTGAGTGAAGAAATTTAAATTTGAATTGTTTTTATTCATCTCGTAAGATTTTTTAAGCAGAAGTAACTGATATTTACATTTGAAATTTCACATTTGTTGCAAAAAGTGCTTCGTCTTATCATCTTATTACCTGACTCATATTAATTTTACACACATAAAATTAGATTTTTTTTTTTTGGTAGAAAAATAAGTGAATTATCATTTTATTACCTAACTCGTTGTAATTTTTGCCTCTTAATTTGCTCATAAAATATTAACTGAAGACGGGATATAATAAAAAACAAATTACACTTTTCTTATTTAGACGATTAACTTGATAATTAAATAAGAGAGAATTTCTAAGAATTCAAAATTTTAATATAATATTATAAAATTTTTTTATCAACTCAATTTATATGATAAATAAATCAAATTTGTGTATTATGTTTGATAGTTTACTAACAACAGTTATTTTCCTTATCCAACAGGTTTAGCTCAAATCATTTGCTTAGAGAAAAATATCAAAAAGTCTTTATGTACATGAATTTGTTTGGTGGAAAAAAAAAGTAAATAAAATAAGAGGAATGGAAATCAATAAGTATAAATAATTTTATCCTCACATGATTGGACTTTAGATATCACAAAACTTATATATATATATATATATATATATATAATTAATGTTCAGCCAATACTATGAGAATAACATATATGTTAATTTTTTTAATTTTATAAGAGAATTTCTCTTAACAAATTATGAATAAAATATTTTAATACTTTTTTTCATTTTTGTTTAAAGTGTAATATCATTAGGTTGGAAGTATGTAATTCCAACAATGGCCCATGTCGGTCCCCTTACGGAATTTCATACAAATTAATCAGATTTAAATAATATATTTTTAAATTTAAAAATATCTTCAACAATTTTATATATTTCACTTTTCTAATATAAATTATAAATATAAAGATATATAGATATGTATACTATATTTATTGATATAATTTATATGTATATTAACTGTTTTATTCCACATATATATATATACACAACACTATAAAAATTATGAATATAAAAATATCAATCTAAACATATATACTAACTTTTTTAAATGAATATAAGTATATGACTCATACGTTTTATTGAATAAAATATTCATACGTTTTATCGAATAAATTATAAACATATAAACATATTAACTTGGACTCTTCTTTTTCTTTTTCTTTTTTTTTTTGGCTTTTTTATGTAACAAAGCGAATTGGGGTATATGAATATGACACGGGGCCGTGTTTCCAATTTTTGGTTCCATGGCTAGCATATCTATAAATGCCTCAGGTCCGTGTAGCCTTGACACTGGTCTCTGTATATGTGTGTGAAAATTCAAATCCGGATGTTTTTTGTTCATCTCATGAGTTTTGTTATGCATAAATAACTAATATTTACATTTGAATTTCCACATTTGTTATGGGTCCTTTACTTCAAGTTTTGGTTTGAATAGATAAGCCACATAGTTTGCTATTTATTTGGCAATCCAATATTGCCAATAAGAAGTTACTACTGCATAAGAAAAATCTACTTAATAAGATGAACAGCCCGAGTTATCGGTTCAAGTACAAAAAAAAGAAAAAATTATCCTTCATACGAGTAGCATCACCAGGTGAGACAAACCATCATCATTCAAATTTTCATGTTGAAGGTTACAACTTCAGCCATTAATTCTTCCGTCATGTCATTTCTTTGTTTACATTATGCCTCTCCTTGTGTATATGCAGGGCCTTTTTTAATGATATATTAAATTTTTTTTATTGATATTGAAATGTGAATTACATGTTTTTGAATCTATCAAATGACTCGTGTGTTTCTTCACTTCCTGTGTTTCTATGTTTTACACTATTATTGCCGTTGACTTATGCGATCGCATTATCTGCTGCCAGACTTACCAATAATGAGATGAGATGAACATCCCGAGTTGTCAATATAAGGTTAAGTACACTTCAAGCACGTAAGATATTTCTCCCTCATAACAGTAATACTATCATTGAGTGTGTCTTCTTTAGGATCTTCTTTAGGATTCTGAAGCGCCAGAGCTGGCCCCTCATTATCATCCACAAATCTCGTTCATTTTATAAATGCCTGAGTAATGTGGCTTTTCTCCTAATTTCTACCTAATTGGATGAATTGTGGGTGGAGGATGGTCTTGTGACTACCTTTGGATTTGTCCCTTAGTATCTGCTATCCTTATCCTAATCCAATTGTCATTAATTCTGGCCTAAGAGTCCCTAATTGTGTCTACGGCAAATGTATCTTGAGTTACCACGCAAGAATCAAGAGATTAACAATCTAATGTTGAATTAAAACCTCAACCCCACATTAAATCATTAATTCTTATCTTTAAGATCAATAAACATCCAATTTGATTGATTAAATGATTAATTAGCCTCTAAATTATCATCCAAAGATGTTTAATTAACCAACTAAACACCAAGGAATCCATAAATAGACAATTAGGCACACCAATTCTCACAAGTATTTCATCAAACACCTTGATTGCACACTTAGATAATGGCAAGAAAATGTAAAATTTGGTGTTTAATCCAACCAATTAATCAACAAAAAGGCTTCTTAATTAGTGTCTAACCAGCCACTAATCATAATTACACAAATTCTCTATCAAATACAACTTAACCAAGACAATATATGAAAGAGAAAAAGTGTAGGAAAATAGAAATTCTTAGCCAAAAATTCTGTTTGTAATTCCATGGATTCAAGCTTGCACCAAGGTCCTTCTTCCTTGCTAGTCATAGATGGATTAGAGCTTCATTCGAGGTGGAATGAAAATGGAAGAGTGGATGAAAGGCTGCTGGACGTGGAATGGACGAAAGGTGAAAACGATGGATGGAGTGTAACGAAAGGGGCGTCTCGAAATGAAGCGTGGTATGGAATGAATGGTCTTGACGGAGTGTGCATTTTTAATCACGTGATGGATGAATGGATGATGTGGATTAATGGATTCAGTCAATGGTAAAAATGACGAAGTGTAGCGTGACGGATGAGTGAATGCTGATGGCGTGATTCATGTGCTCCCCTTTGCCTCATTCTCACATGAATTCTTTATAATTTCACATGCTAACTCTCTAATTCTCATTGCCCATAGCTTCTTCATGTGTATCTAAGGTGAGCCCTATTGTGAATATAATAATTCACGTGAGCTACGTCTTTCCCATCTTCTTCAGCCACTTCATCATGTGCTCTTTTATTTCTTTTTCATGTTCTGAACCCATGGCTTTTCTCGCAAACTTCGTCTCTTCTCCCATAGCTATCCACGTTAACTTCTGCATGTTTGTTTCTCCATATTTCTGCATATCTCTCTCCAGCCTATACTCCTCCTTTCAATGTAGAACCCAAGCCTCTTTCTTCCTTTCAAATGCACCTCTGCCCATCACGACTATTTCATTCTTCCTCAAGTTCCAGCCATGTTGCTTTTCTTATTTAGCTCATTCCAGCACTCGAGTTCAGCCTCTGCATGTGTTAATGAGAGGTTCCTTTGGCATGTTTGTTTTGTTCCCAGCCATGCAAACCCAGTTCATGCAATCCTCACATTGCTTCTTCAGCGTTTCAGCCCTTCATTCATTTTGCACATTGCTTGCTTCTAGTCGCGTTGCTTCTTGCTTTCTTCGAATCCAGAACATGGCTTCTTCTCTTGTAGCTTCTCCTTCATGTAGCTTCCTCTCTTTTGTTCAACCACGTTAACTTCATCATATTTCTCCTCTTAAGCTTCTCCTTTTCATGTTTCCTTTCTTCTGCTTTGCATATTCTATATCAACTCAAGACCCGTGGCACTTCCTTCTTTCTAAACTCGTGGCTTCTTCCTTTATTTGTTTTGGAGCTTCCAACCAAAGCCAAAGTCTCGTGTGCTACTACTCTTCTTCATTTACTTCAAGTGAGGGAAGGGAACCCATGCAAGCTGCTGCATCATACGTGGAGCTGTGGGAACGTGTTAGACGAGTGCATGAGTATGTGTCTTCCACGAGAGAAACAAAGAAGCTGGAGCTTGCTTCATGTTGCTAAACTCAAGATGCTTCATGCATGGCTCTTCTTTTGGGTTGCAGCTGGTTCTTCATCATCACGTGAGATACCTTCAGCTCACTAACTCGAGGCTTCTTCTTTGCGTTTTTCTTCACACGTTCTGCACTTTTAACGTGTTTTCTCCTTCAGCCAACTTCTTCATGTTGCTTATTATCCTTACAAGCTCCCAAGCTCCTTCAGCTCGAGCTTCCTTCTTCCTTAATTTCTTCAACTCGTGGCAAGCTCCTTCAAAATCACGTTTATATGAGTGTGCTTCTCCATCATGCAGCTCATTCTTCTTATCCTTGTGTTTTACTCCTTGCTCTCCACATAGCTTCCACGTTAACTGCCCTCTTCTCTTTTTTTTCTTCTTTAACTCAAATTCTTATTCAAACATCATTTGCCCATTGAAAATCTATACAAAAAGTAAGAACAATTCAATAGGAAAATTTACAAAATCATTTAAAGAATTTATGCATTAAAATTCTAAAATCTTGTAAATAATTTCCTTGAGTGCACAAATGATTACTACATCAATTATTACCTAAGTAAATGCTTAAAACCATATTTAATCATTAAAATGACTAAGATAAGGAGAATAAATGTATAAAAATTATACTTATCAAATTCCCCCACACTTAAACCTTTGCACTCATGGGCAAAGCTCAAAATCCAAGATAAAAGAATGAATTGAAACATCTGGCTAGTAGAATGGAAAATGGAAAATTAAAAAGAAAAAGGAAGTGTAAAGATCACAAACTAGATACTAATCACAACTTTTCATCACTTTAACAATCAAAGATAACTTCACTTACATCAAGAAATGAGCTCTATGGCAATTTCATTTGAAAAGAATGAATCGAAATGCATACCCCCTCACATAGGTTTGTGCTTACTCTCAACTCTCAAGTATTTAAGGGAATGTAGATCACTCAAGTTCCACCTATCAAAACCTTACTATCATAGGCTTGTCTAGCTTCTAAGCCTCCACTACCCATGCCAAATGCAAAGCACAAGTCAATAGGACTTTATTCAGGGTTGTAATGGGGTTAGGGAATGAAATGAATGGACACAAAAATAAGGGTAAAACAAATAGATACCTTAGAATTTCATGAGCAATCAATGGAAACCTCGGATAGGTAAGAATGTGTTTCTAGGCCCTATTTCCAACTAGCAATAGGCAACTATAACTCAATTTGAAACACTTCTTTCTTTTAATTTTCAATTGTTTTTCCTCTTTTCTTTTTCTTTTTTTTTTCATTACTTTTCTTTAGCTTTTCCATCTCTTCTTTTCTTTTGCAATTTTTTTTAAGACAATTTCCTTAACTTTGATTAACAATGGCCTAGCTTAATGTAAGATATACATTCATCATCCTAATTAGATGTAATGCTCCTTGAAATTCCTAAGGCATCTTAAAACAAGGTGGGAAACATTTTTAAATGGTATAGGCTAACAAGAAAATAAAATCAAGGTTCAAAGTGGCTAAACAATAGATAAGATGTATGTAGGGTTAGCTTTTTGGCTATTTAGCTATAAAAGAAAGGAATGCCTTATCATTTTCATGCATACAAATGCAATTGCGGTCTCAACAAAGAATCAAGACAAGTTTTAGAGTGAAAGCACAGATAGGTGAATACACACTAGAAATGAACAATTAAGGCTCAAATTCTCACCAGCTAATGGCTATCAAATAATTCATTGAAATCAAATTTATTGCCACTTCACTTAAATCAGAACACAAGATCCATCACTTATCATGTCAAAGTGAATCCAAGCTACAATCATCTCAACGGTGTCGGTAGATACAACTAGGGATCGACAATCCATCACTTGAAATCAAATTCATTGCCACTTTACATGGGCATACATACTAAGATTGATTGAGGATTTTTTATTACTAGATAGATCTAGTCATAAGATCTATTTGATGTACTTACCACTACTGTAAGATTTTGAACAAGCCAGTAGATACAACTGGGGATCTATATTGTTGGCTCACTTATATAGAGAACTTTGCAATGCAACTAATTCCATTGAATAAGGTATAGGTAGACATATAAACCTTCTCCACCTTTGGGCATGGGACAAATTCCTAATGTTAACTTCAAAGAGACCACTACATCCATATCCCTAACCAAATATCTATCCAGTATTATCACCTTTAGGTTTTATGTAAGATAGTGAACAATATTTGTATAGTGTCATAGGTTCATTCATTCAGTTGTAATCTATTATAGCTTCTTTTTCTACACACATGTTGTGATGTGCTTCCTTGCAATCATCAGTAGAGAAACATAGGTAAACCTCCCCATCCCTAGGACATGGCCTTATCACAATATCATATATTATTGGACACAATGTGAGATAATGAGGCTTGATTTTGTTATAGGAATAAATTTTTAGTAAATTACCTGAATATATGGTAATTATTATATGATGATTGTGCTAAACAACCTCAAATAACTAGGTTAAGTAAAATTTATAGTTAGTGATGCAACCTAAATTGTTTCTTTTGGAGTTGGATTCTAATTACTTGTTAAAGAGTTCTTAGGTGTGAAAACTAAGTAAAAACACAAAATAAGAGGAAATTGGAGGGATTTAATTTTCTAGAATTTAATTGAATTAAAATAAACTACAAAGATTGAAAACTATAAGTAAAGTGATTAAATCAACTAGCAATCCAAAGTAGCTAACATTGGACTCATCTCTTTGACTTTAATTACCATTGCTCTCATCAAATTGATTTAAGACCTAGAGCTAATCCCCTTGTTTGGTGGATTCATTGAAGAAATTACCAATTTACTAATTAGGATACAAGTACTAAACCAATTGAAAATTTGAAACCACAACATTATCAATTAATTAGTGCTTGCATAGAAGGATAAGAACACACCTAAATATGAGCTTAATCATTCTTTTAGGTTTTTGGACTTTCCACCTAAAAATCTAAATCACCACTTCAAGTCCTAAATTCTTAATTAAACTAATCAAGAACAAATTCTAGCACTAATTACACAATGATCATTGCATAATTAAGCTAAAATTTGCAAGTAAGGTAGGTAGAAAATCCACAGCCATTTAAGAATAAATCATCAAACACTTAAGATGCAATATTGCATTTCTAATTTATGAACAAAATTCACAAAATTTATCAATCCAAAATAACTACTACAATCTAGTTTCTATCAATTAAACTCAATCAATAGAACATTAATTTAAGTAACAACAAAAATAGAAGAGCAAATGAAAGAATTAGCTTATTCTTGGTTGAAATTGGGAGCTCTAATCTTCATCAAGGAGTTGGCATCCAATATTAGCCACCAAGAGGAGTTAAGCTTCCATTCAATTCAAGAAATGATGAAGAAAGTTGAGGAAAGGAGCCATAACATGAAGATGAATGACAATATGATGATTGTATTCTTCCCATGCCTCTGTTCTTCTTGTCCTCTCCAACCAATACCATGTGCTTCTTCTGATCCTTCCGCATGAAAATCCTCTATGCCAACTCCCCCCCACCTTCTCTTATGTATTATTTTTTGCCCTCCCATAAATCTATGCCAATATCACATGCCTTTTCCTCCAATCCCCTTTTAGGCCTTATTACCCGAGTCTTTCACGTGCTTATTGACTTCAATCACATTCTCTTGCTTCTGGACCCTCTCACATGCTTATCACATTATGGTTTAATAATGCCTATCAACCCCATGGCTATGCTTCCTTCTTCGCATCCCTATTCTCGTCTTCTCTTCCCATTACTAAAACCTGAGCCAATCCCCTTTCAATTTCCATATGAGCTCCTTTCAACCAATCACGTGCTTCCAGCTTTTCTTCGCATGTGTTCTGGTATATTTCTCAATGTCAAACTCAAGCCCTTTCTACATCCCTTCTGCTCTTCCTAATCACAAGCTTGAGTGTGTATACTAATGTAATCTCTTGCCATATGAAACATGGAGTATTCATGCACAGAAGAGCCATGCAACATCTAAAAAAGTGTCCTTGTTCATCCATGTTAAAGTTCCAGCATTTTCTCCCTCTCTTTTCACATAATCCCTAGCCTCTTCCATCCCAAGACACCTTTATGCCTTTGTACCCACATGATAATCACGTTCTGCTTTATGTGCTTAGCCTGGTGGTGCTCCTGTAGCCTTCAAATCCCGTGCTTGAATGCGTAATGGATTTTCCCCTTCAATCCCACATGTCTGGATATGTGCATATGAGTGAGAATGCCATAAGTGTGTGTTAATGCGACGTGGAAGTGCAACATGACATGTGAGGTCTGTGTGTGTTTCCATGTGAGGATGACATGGCTATGTGTGTAACATGTGGAATTTGTGAATGTGAATAAGGCACCCTTTGTTAAGTGATTTGGTGTATAAGTGAGTTGTGCATTGAGTGTATGGGCCCCGATGAGAGAAAACACTATGTCTCTATGAGAAAATGAGTAAAATGGATCTGTGCCCTATTCACGTGAAGTCTGGTGCATCTAAAATAAATATATATGTGTAGTTGGATGAGGTCGTGTGAGTTAGTGGCTAGCATGATTCATGAACCCTTGTGCCCATGTAAGGCAAAACCACATGAATGTATATGTGATTTAGTGACGTGGGATGTGTTCAAGTGCTAATGGGCTATGCATGTGCATGTATATCCTGGACCTCATGCTGCCCCTTTTCTTGCATGATAACCCAAGCCTTCATCCATTCCTTTGGAAGCCCGTGAGTGAACTATGTGTATAGAATCTGGTGCTTTACCTTTTCACTCCCTACGTGAACTAATTAATAGCCCATGTATGCTTATGTGTGTGTGAAACTTGAAACTAAAATAGGAGAAATAAAATCAAATGTACCTAATATATATATGTGTGTGTGTGTGAAAAGAATATATATAAAAAATAAGAATAAACAAAGTTAAAATTTTCTCTCCCTTTAGTCACTTATCACCAAGTGAATGGATAAGTAAGATCTAAGCTTCAAAACTCTATCCAATAGCCAAGAAAAATTCCTCCAAGCCTGTCCTAATTAAAAATATTAATTCCCACCTAAAATCCTGTACAAAATCAAGAAAAACTAAGTGGACAAAAATTGCATAATAGAATATTATGAATTTAAGAAATTGAAACCCAAGCTTTGTATAAGAATTTTTACTAGAGTGCAAAATTGTCTTATAATCCAAACATAAGCTAATAAGGCCCAATCAATAATAATTTGACACTTAAATGTTCAATTTAAGAGGAATAAAAATAAGTAAATTCACCAATTATCATTATGATACTTTAATATTTGGTGCACAAATTATTTGGTAACCATATGAATTAGACGATGTTAATAATCTCATCTCACAATATTGCTTAGACAGTCGAGACATTTGGCTAACTTTGGTGCCACTCATTTACTTTCATATCATTAAGTAGTACCATTTAGATCGTGTATTACATCAATTTGGCCAACAGCAAGCAATGCCAATACTTTTAGTCAATTTGAAGGCCTTACATATATTGCAATTGCATGGAAAAGCCATTACAAATTGGCCAGACAAGCACTTCACATTTGTTGAATTTTGGAATTTATGACAAAATTGTCTAACTTAAACGCCCCTCATTACTGCACCTATGGATTGCACTTTTAATTACATGAGATGGTATTAGACATATACTTAATGGTGGATCCACCCTACGAGTAGTGCTGCTAGTTTCGTGGTAAAATTAAAATATTTGTAGCTATTGTTATTTTCCTTCACTTATAACAATATATTTAATTGTTTAATGACCTATCTTTTTTTTTAGTGCGATATCACTAATGAACTCTATAGGCTAAGCATTTGTGACCTTCTACTGATGGAGTACCATGAGTTTTAAGAGAAGGTGAGTCAAGACCAAATGAACATCATACTAGCTCTCAAGGAATAGCATTTCACAATAGTTTTCCAACTTGCTCCTCGAACACCTGACTTGTTTATCCTAAAAATTCCAAAGGTTAGGTCAAGTAAAAGGTGTGATAGTTATATGTTTGCCCAGTTACCCATTGTCATAAAGGATGAACCATATTGTGTTAGCACTCGGTGTAAAGACATTGCTTATGCCAGTTGGAGATGTAATGACACAACAAGACATTAGCATTGTCGATCCATCTTCTTCTATACCAACAGGCCAATATACTAACTTTGGAGGTGTAGATCCTCCTATTATGTGCTCCCATTACTGTTGTCACAAATTGAATCTCTCAATCCCTTTCATTTTGGGTCATTCATGTCATTATTTAATAATCTAAATGTTTTTATTTCTAAGTATGGCGGTTGATTTTTTGAAACTGGGAAAATGTCACATTAGGGGTTTGTTACCCCAGAACAGTTAATTTAGCCAATTTCTTTCACTACAAGAAAATGAAGGATTTATCACGAAAATTTCTCGCAAAAAATAATTCATGAGAACTTCTCACAGTAATACTCACTAGAATATTCACAGAAGATAATTTCTCATGGAATTTTCTCGCAGAAACAATTCTGCGAGAAAAAAGCGGGAGAATAATGAGAGAAATACTGCAAGAATAATGGCGTGGAAACGCAGGAAGATTTTCTCGCAGTAATTTTCTATGAGAAAATAAGACAGAAACATATAAATTTATATTTTTCCCGTAAAAAAGTTCTCACAAAAGAAGTTTGTGAATAAAACACCAATTTCTCACAGAAAAAGTCCGTGAGAATTTCTCGCAGATTTTTTTCGTGAGAATTTCACAGAAAATTTTTGTGAGAAATTTCCGTGAGAATTTGTCATAGAAATTTCCCATGAGAAATTTGAATTTCTCGCGAATTTTTTTCGTGAGAATTTTTAACGGAAATTTTTGGTGAGAAATTTGAATTTCTCATAAAATTTATGTGAGAAGCTACGATGTGCCAACTGGACTACCACTTATTTCTCACGGTAATTTCTGTGAGAAATTACTACAAGAAAAGACGTTTATATCCCCTTCTTTCCTTCATTCTGCAGAACAACGCGAAGCCTCCCCTTCATTCTGTAGAATGATGCGAAGCAGCACAGGTGAAGGTAAAGCGACGCTACAGCTTGAGTTTTCCGTGGATCTGGGCTGCAATTGTGCATAAAGACATTGGGGGAAGGTTGAAGTCCATCTTCCACACCTAAAAGGTTGAACGAAGGTGCATATTGATGCTTTTTTATTTTGTTTGCTTTTTATTTTTGTTAAATCTGAAGAAAATAGCCACTTATATGTATATTTGAGGTGATGATTGAGAATGGTGAGGATGAAAATATACTGGATGGGGGTGGGAATGGAAACATATGCATGCAATTTTTTTTTCTAGGAATATAATGTTAGATGATTTAAATTTTAATTAATTTTTTAGTTTTATTTTTTATTTTAAATAATAAAGTTAGAATGAGAAAAAACATATGTATATAATTTTAGTTTTTTTTTGGGTGACATAAAGTTAGATGATTTAAACTTTAATTAATTTTTAAGTTTTATTTTTTATTTTAAAAAATAAGGTAGGAATAAGGAAAAACATACATGTGCATTTTTTTTATGATATAAAGTTAGATGATTTAAGCTTTAATTAATTTTTTAATTTTATTTTTTATTTTAAAAAATAAGATAAAGAATGCTTCTTAATTTTTATTTGAGAATTTTATTTTATAAGAGTTAAAATTTTTTTCATTTTATATTTTGCCTTTTAAATAATAATAAATAATATATTACAATGAACAAAAAATAATATTTAAATTATCTAAATCTATGTATAAGTTATTCAAATCTAATATAAGTATAAGCATACTTTCAATATTAAGGAAGCTGGTGAAATTGAAGAAGAAAGCGATGAAGTCTTAGAGGAGGAACTATTAGATACTGACTCATCTGATACTTGAGAAGATTTTTTTACTAATTATTATTTAACAAGTAATTGACAGTGTTCAGTACTAACTTGTTGCTATTACTTACCATTTATTTAACTTAGATGACTTATTTTCTAATGCTAATAATGATAATGTTTTTTTTTTATTTTTGCTTTTAGATGTTAGATAAATGATGTAATAGAGTGGAGGATCTGCTACACCTAAAAAAGGAAAAGGGAAGTTTGTTCGATAGTATAAGCCAATTCACATACCATTAGCTACTACACAGTCATTGTAACACTATATTTTTCTAGCTTATTTCACAACATTCTCATGCTTAACATTCATAGATTCCATGAAAGAGCAAGAAAAAGCGGGATTAAAAATTGCATTTCTTTGTGTTGCATAGCGTACAAAAATTTCATTGAGGGTTACATGGACCATATGAACTCATGTATCATATTCTCCTATTTAACTACACTACTACAACTTAACCAATCAAGAAAGTGGCTTGGAACTCATTCAAGTGGGTGAAACACATTAATTCCCACGGATTTGCCATAGTCAGAAATTCAGTTTTTCTGCCACAATTTCAGAAATTCATAACTAAATCTAAAAACATTGAAATTCAACAAACTTTACTATCCTAGAAATCTCTAGATGTCTACCCCATGGAAAAAATAATTTTAGTTCATGAATCATTAAGGGGAAGACTTTTGACATTCAAAAAGTCACTGAGGTCGCTGCTGCCTAGGCTGCTGTTGCAGTTTACTGATACAAATTTCTAAAATTCATAACTAATTCTATAAAAATAAAAAGCACACAAATTTGATCATTATGGAAATATACAGATGTTAAATTTAAGTTAAAAATAATTCTAGAATGAAACAAATACGTTCAGCTATTAGAAATCTATGGAATAGTGACTGGACTCCTGGGACGCCACTATTACTGACAGCTAACTTCAAAAATGCATAAATCTTTGCTCAGACCTCCAAATGAGATGATCTCTATGGACACAGAAAGCGTATAAACTCTAGTTTATTACTGTAAAATTTCACAAGTATTGGACACCATTTTCCTATCAGATGACCCAAAATACAATTCTGCCAGTGTGAATAGTGCACACACCAGAATCAATAGAAAATCCCAACTTTGAAAATTCATAAAATATTCTTTAAACCTCTGAAAATTATATTCTTTAACTTTCCAAAAAGATCCCAAAAAAATATAATTTCATGCTAAATCTCAAATTAAAAAGAGCTCATTTGGG
Source organism: Erythrophleum fordii (assembly GCA_032878935.1). Taxonomy (NCBI): domain Eukaryota; kingdom Viridiplantae; phylum Streptophyta; class Magnoliopsida; order Fabales; family Fabaceae; genus Erythrophleum; species Erythrophleum fordii. The sequence goes on along the minus strand of JAVQMF010000047.1, from coordinate 13,234,794 downwards.
CAAAAAGTAGCATAGGGTTGCAATTAGGCCATTTTTATGCCTCTTAATGGTTCAAGGATGGGCAAAATGGCTCCTATGGTTCTTATAGCCACTTGAGCACGTGGGAATGGCCCAAAACTCTCTAAACTTGTCTCAAAGGTGTGAAGGCTCAAAACATAGAATTTCATTTCCCATCCCCAAGCTATGTACTAGGAGACATACACTTGAAATAGTTATCCAATACCCAAAAATTGCAATACATTCCATTTATCCACAAATTTCATATATACACCATCTATTAGGATATTTACACATGTTTCATTCATTGTGTATCAATTCTAACAAAAGATTACATCATATGCCACTCCTTTGGTTACAACATAAACAAAATTAGAAGCTTTATGATTAAGGCTTCATCTCCTCACTTGGTGGCTTCCATTTCCTTGTTCATTGGCTCCACCTAGCATGTTAAGATATTGGAGAGGAGGGAATAAGATTTAAAGAATCCCAATAGCTCATCTCCCATTCAATCATGCATAAAGAATATAATACAAGTCTTAAGAATGCATGCATGGCATATCAATATAGAAAATGGTGCAAAATACATTTTTAGCATTTACACAAAGCACACATAACATACTTAGACTTGCCAAATGAATGGATTAGCCTCACCCACTTTCTTCAAGGTTTTTGGACTTGCCTCACCCTTTTTCTCAAAGGCCTTAAACTAAACCTTGCTCTTGGGAGACTTTCTCTTGGTCTCAACCACTTCTAAGGGTTCTTGGCTCATCCTCACCAAAGATGGAAGGTTCTTAGCCTCTCCACATTCAAGCAAATCAATGCAAACATTCTAGGCATTATTGAATACATAATGCAACACTATGGTTCCATAGAACATATGCATCATACCAAAACATAATTTATAGCTTAAAATAAACATACATACATACATTCAAAGACAATGTAGACATTCATTCATGCATGGGAGAAAAGAGAGAGAGCTACCTTTGCCACACAAGCACACTTTTTCTCTTGGAATGGAATCTCCTTCCACGGCCACACACTGACAACTAGGATGGCGAAGGACATTCTTAGTTTTGTTGAAACTAGAAACATAAAGATCAGACTAATTTGCAAAAGGTACAAAGATGGCAAAAGGTATAACTTGCCAACAAGTTCTAAAGTTGTTGTTTTAATTGTTGGTGATATTGGTTCTTTTAGACATGAAAGGGATATTATTATACAATACAAATCGAGATTTACTCCAAAGAATAAATGAATTACATCCAATGTACCTTCTAATGCAATATCCATTATTGTTTCAGTATGGTGAGGATAGCTATACAGAGATAATGTTGCACTCAATGATGTGAATACAAATTACTTTGCTCATAGAAAAAAGCTCTCTATGAGATAGTTTTATACCTTTAGAATTCAAAATTGTGATAATGAGCTTTAGACTATTGTGATTGAACTGACAAGGTTACTATATATAAGAACTCACCCAAAAAAAAACTTAAAGAGTAGATTTATATGAGGGGTTGGTAGAGGCTGTTAAAGGTGAGATAAAACATTGTCACAAGGCAAACATATTATTCTTCTACTTTCATTTATTAGTGGTGTATGATATGCTATTCAAAACTACCAAGATGCAATGGTCATCTATAATTGGGCTGGTGTTAACTCCTAATCATCCATGTTATTTTGCATGCTTTTTAATTTCCTTTTAAAAATCCCAGCTTCTCCATCGTGACCAAATCCACCTACCATCATTATTAGAACCAACTTGCCATTACTATGTCATATCACCAATGATCCCAGGTTGCCATTGTTTATTTAAATTGCTATTTTTTTCAATCCTTTAGAAATTAAATTAATTGTTGAATCAAGATAAAATGTGGTTCACAGCTCAACTATTTAATTATAATTAGATTAGGGTCGAATTATTTTTAATATATATAATATAAATAATATTTTACAATTAAAGTAATACTCATATCGTAAAATAACATTTAAAATAAATATAAATAATTAAATATACATAAATTAGTTAAAATATTTTACATATCATAATAAGTTTATATAAAATGGGTTTAGTAGAGTCCAATAAATATAATAAATCTATATTGAAGAATGTCAAAACATCGATCTATACAAAAATAAAAAATAAAAAAAATCTATTTTTAACTGATTCAAGATCAAACCGACCAATTTTTCCAGTTTGTGACTAGTTTAGCTAGTTTTTATCCATTTTTTGGTCTAACTAGCTTTTAGAGTTAACGAGATTGAAATCATGGTGGGCTTATCAATCCCATTGATAAGTTTAATCCAATTTTTTTAAACTATGTTTTTTTCTTTTACATGTAACTCAAACAAAGGGACTTTTTCCATGAAATAATTTTTTTAATGAAGCAAACAAAAATTTTCTTATGGATTTTTTTTTCAGGAAAAATTTGAAAAAAAAATTTCTTTTTTCCATAAATATTTGGAGCCAAATTGTAATTTAAAACTAAATAAAACTTTGTATTTTGGAGGCTAAATTTTCATATTCAATAAATCCGGTAGCTTTTATTATATAAATGTGAAATAAATTAAATTTCAAAATAACTAGAGTTTATGTCTTTATTTCTTATATTTAAAAAGAAAAGATATTTCATAGTTGTACAAATTAAAATTTCAAAACATTGTATTAGGTCTTGCTTTAAAGACGAACAGGAGGAATTCTGTTCTCACTATAAAATCAAGGCTATTTTGCTCAATCTAAAATTTAACATAAGCACATGCATACTTCAATTTTCTAAATTCTTCAAGTGATAGATAGATTCAAACTTCCTATGGATACACTATCCCAAAAAAAAAAAAAAAAAATCAGCCATTGTAGAGGCAAGAAACCGTTGTGACAAGAAATTATTAATTATTATTATTTTACTAATGTGGATGGCTTTGTAATACCGGCTACTTACTTGAGCAGCCTCAATAAATGATTTTGAACTAATCAGTAATCATTAGCAGAAGGATTACATTGAGTTGCGGGTTTTTTTTTTTAAAGGAAACTCAAATGAACTTATACCAGAACTCTAACTGAGGGTCCATCATGTGTTTCTGAATGTGAACAAATTATTTTTTAAGAAATAGGACATTATAAACAAAAGGATTTTGACAAAAGCGAAAAGAGAAGTATAGATTGGGTCATTTTATAAGAAAATGAATCAAAGATTTTGAGATAAATCCCATTTTTGTAGAATGTGTCAGCAGCTTGAAAGCAATCTGAGCATACAGAAAAGGAATGTCTTATTTCTCTTAGTGTGTGAACCGATATGTGGAGATGTAGTTTTACCTGATATCTGCTCAAATCAAATGAATTAATTTATATTTGTGCTGCTTGTACATTTCAAAGTCAGAAAGTTTCATATCTAGGGGAAATAATTTAAACAACTGTTTTAGAAACCATTTGGTTTGTCAAATGAATCTTAAAACTTTTAAATAGTAAGTCAAAAGGTTCTTTCTGTATTACTTTAATATTTATAGTAAGCCCAAGGTAAGAAAAAAAGATAGAATTTGAAGTTCTTTTGACCAATTAGCATATGATGTTGCAACTATAATATATAAAACCATAGGGATTAATTAATGCTTGCATATCGATGGGCAAGACCACAAATTGAATTGATAAATATCTTATATATATGTTCGTAGTGTGTTTGAGCAAGGCACACCAAGATTCTGTGTCTGCTTAGTGGTTAATTATTAGAATAACTAGTAGTTATTGAAGCAAAACCAACAAAAATTAATTAAATAATACTCTAACACCATGCACAATCTATCTGAAAGTTTTTAAATTGATTAATCAATAACTTCTAAGTTTTGGAAGAAAGAAAAAACAATTCAAATAAAAAAGAGAGCAATCAACTCATGAAAGTGGCTTTGGTATAAACTAATCTTCTATAATCTCGTCGTCAGACCTGCTTGAATAATGAGTAGTGTAGTACTCTTTAATTTATGTGGATTTTCCTTATAAGAGCATAAAAAGCTTTTTGCTTATAAAATTTTTTATAAATGGACAATGTTAATTGCAAAACCGAAAAATTTTGTATACTTTTGAAAAAATTTTAAAATTTTTAATATTCTGTAAAATTTAACTATTTTTTATTTTGACAAAAGAAAAGGGATTATATAAAATGTCAGCGGAAGGGATTTGAGAGTAGAAAGGCGATAAAATGGTCAAAGAGAGGAGGCTGATCTCAGTTAAAATACGGTGCTTTCTTCAGAATCCCACGTGTCTCTTTTTTATTGGGACACATGGCACTAATGATTAAGATCGAAATTACATTTTAGTCCCTTTATATATTATCTTTATTAATCCATTGCGTTTAATTTTTTAAAATTTTAACTAATCCCTTCAATTTTCTTTATTTTCTTAAAAACTCTTCAATTATTAAAAAAAAAAGTAAAGGGGCTTTTTTGGGAGATTTTGAAAAAATAAAAAAAAATTGAGGAGACTAGTTAAGATTTTAAAAAATTAAAAGCAATGAATTAATAAGCATAATATATAAATTAATTGAAATTAAAATATTAATACTTAATACAACAAAATAATTTTTTATTACTTAGAGTTTTTTTTTTTATAATTTTTATCTTATTAATTAATTAATTTCATTTATTTTATTAAAATAAATAAACAAACGAGATTCTTCCTTGCAACCCTCATTTTGTGGTTGCGTAGAAGAAAGCACCGTAAAATATTTTCATTTGTTGCTAACACGTGGGCAGCTGAAACATGCAGTTGCAGACGCAAACGCTTACGTACTCAACCAGTAAAAAGAAACCTGACCCTTTTCTTTTGTTTCTCTTTTTATTATTGTCCGTTTAGTTTTGATCAAATAAAGCAATCTTGGCATTCTTACATATTATAAATTGGTCTAGGATATTATTCTTATATTGTTGTTTAAAAAATTGAACCCAAATTGGTAAAATAAAATATTATCTCTTTTTATTAACTAAATTACGTTTTTTTAAATAACTGATATTTTTTCAAAGAACTATACCTAAATGAGGGAAATGCTTTGTTCTTCCACGGCTCTCTTTACTTTAATTAATGTTCCAAAGGTGGCTTTCTAAGTATGTCATATCTATCGTAAAAGAAAAGGTTCTTCCGCTTGGTGGATGATCGCCCATTAACTATATAGGCGGAGTTGTGTTAAAAGTTGCTAAATATTTTTCTTTTGGTATATTTACTGTACTAAATATAGAAATAGTTATTAATTCCAATAGAGGTAAATTTCTCTCTTTCTTTAAACTCTTGTCATGCCCAGATTTTTCCATTTTAGAACAAAAAGATATTGACAAGCTAATTATCGATCTAACACCTCAATTAAATTAATAGAAAAAAGTATATTGTTTCTTGCCTAACAATTTAAAGAAATCGTATCGTATTGATTTTAAATTTCTAATTTATATCAAGTTAAATAAATCTGTATTTTTATCAAATTAATTATGAATGTATGATGTAATTTAATTTAAACTTCAATGTAGTAAGAGTGTTTGATTAAGGAATCTATCGCTCAATTTTATGGGATATTTTGGAGATTAGATTTAGACGTTGTGATTATATACACAGACAAAGTAAACTTAAAAAGAAATATTTTAAATTCAATCTCATTTGAGATTGGATGGCTTTAGAGGTTAATTTTTCTTTGCAATTGCAATTATAACATGACAAATAAGAAGCTTTGAATGTTTATAATTGCAATTGCAAAGAAAAAGACAAAATTTTTAAATTAAATTTCGTCTCTTTTTCTTATTTATAAGTCCTACGAATTAACTGCATAGTAAACAAATTATAACCTGTTGGGTTTAACTTTAATTATGCCATTTAATTAGAAAGATAAAGACACAATTTTTAAATTAGATTTCGTGTCTTTTTCCTATTTATAAGTCCTATGAATTAACAGCATAGTAAGCAAATTATAACCTGTTAACTACGAACTAACTACCGTATAAATCGTTAATTTATGGATGGTCAAAACGAAAGTAATTAAAGCATGTGCTTAAAATAAATAAATATAAATGAGAGAAACCAAAAGCATTTAAGAAAAAACTAACAAACGAATTTGAGCACAGATCATCTAGAAATTTAAACTTATTCTATTATTCTAATAGAAACTTTTGATTAACAGTGACAGAAATTTTTAATTTAAAATATAGCCCTTTAAATAGCACTAAGAGAGATTAAATATAATCTTTTGTTTTTCAATTTAACCTAAACCATGCACCCCTGACTGAAGCACTGAATGTAGGAATAATTAAATAATCAAAACCCATTAAATTAATGCTACCGAAGAATCTCTATCTGTCTTTTTCTAGTCTAAGTGGCTAAGACTTTCCATATATTTTTGTTTTTTAATATCAATTAATTTATAATATCAATTCATTAATAAGAAATTCTTAGATTATTCAATTAAAAAGCACCCAAACTAATTATGTATAAAAATATAAATTTGTCAAAAGTAAATTTTCTTAAAAAGTTTATTTAACATAGATACTTAAATATTTTTTCTTACTTAATTTAATTTACATATCTTTTATAAACCAAAGTTATTAAACATCTCTGGTCAAAACATTCCTTTTACAATTAAAACCGTTAAAAAAAATCAGATCATTGAAATTATAAGGGTCAAACTTCGACCAAACTGCAAAATTAATATTCATATATATGATGCCGCTGATCAAGCTAACCCACTAAGGCACCAACGTTATTCTTGACACAATTACATAGTAAAAGGGTGCATGCATATGTTTAATTCTTTACGCACATGATACTGTCGTAGTCTTGTGTCAATCTTGAAGATATCTATGAGAACAATTACAAGAACAATTCCCACATGCAAAGTAGACGCCACAAAACTTGACTCAGACTTTGTTTTATTTATTTTTTCATGAAAATACTAAACAGGTCAATAACAAATTAAGTTAGCTAGCAAATTGTAATACGTAAATACTATGAGTACGTAGAGGAGTAATTAAGGAAATGGTAAAGGGTAGAAATCAAATTCATCTCAATTTTATATATTAAAGTTAACTTTTGTGAATTATCAGCTAATTGTTGAATTGCCTAAGCTTTAATGAAGTGTAATTTTAACTAGAACTTTATACTTTTGAGTTGAATTAAAAAAAAAAGCGATAAATCTCAATAAAACTTAATAGATTTTATTGTTAATGCCATAATAAACCAAATTTAATTTCAAGTTAAAGTAATTAAAATACATGACTTTATTATATGATTCAATATTTCTTGTTTTTATAATCCATAAATCATTTGGACGTACATATTGAATTTTAATTAAAAGATTTTTAGATATTGCTTTTAAACATGGATTCAAACTATTTTTTCATCAAGCCACTAAGTATAGTTTAGTTGTCAGATGTGTAAATAATGTGCTTGGATCCTTTCCATTTCTTTTTTTTTTTTTAAGAAAGAGATATATACAGTATTGGTCCACTAGTTGGATGATGAGTTTCATTTGCAAGTATAGAATCCATTTAAATAATAAGTCATATATATGTTGTGTTTATTTTTCCATTTCAAATTGATAAAAAATTGAGAGAAAGAAAATAAAAAGAATCCAAATTCATTAATAATTAATAATTAAGAAGTTTCAGATTCAACATCTGCATCATTATACAGAAATATATTTTATACTAACTAAAACCATTGCTATAGTAATTCCTCTATTTTAATTTTCTTGAGTGACAAATATATTCAAACGGCTAAACTACTAAACAAAATAAGGCAAAACGTTGTAGGAAGGGACCAAGCGTCTCTCTCTCTCTCTCTCTCTCTCTCTATATATATATATATATATATATATGGTCAGGTCTTTGATCAGAGTAAAGCTACTCAAGTAGGAATATAAAATTCCACCCATGAAGGAAAGAATCATATAATTAAACTATGAAAATTCCGTGCGTGCCCTTGGTGTGTACAAGTAATATAGTCAAGTTAAAATCAATCTTGGCCGTTAATTATATATTCTCTGGGAACCATACAGGAATTTCTCTATAAAATGTAAATGGCAAAGAAATATCCCCCAATATTCTGCATTAAAGATGGCGAGAGTTACTGCCAAATTAAATTTGACATAATGGGGAGGGATTACTCATCGCTTGTTGATCCCTTGCCTTATAGACAGGGGTCAACAAGGGATGAGATTTCATGGTGTATTCGTAGTTATTTAATTTTAAAGTTTTTTCTTGTGCATTAATTGAAGTTTTGCCCAAACTTTAGCTTGAGAATACATGCTCTTTCGAAATGTAAAATTAATTTTAGTTAGCGATCTTTGCGTGTTTACTATTTTAAATACTCCAATTAAGATGTAATATGTATTAAAAAAACATTTTAAAGATAAAGAAGCAATTATGTGATGTTCAAGGACAGAACTAGAAAAAATTGTAGAAGGGGAGACGAATTTATACTTAAAACTAGCACTAATAATTATTAAAAATGTAACTTTAAATACCTATTAGATTAATATAATAATAAAATTTACTAAATTGAAAACAGAGACACATAATAAAAAAAATGGATAAATATGATAATATCAAAATAAATATAACTGCTTTAATACAAAGAAAATATATTCTAGAAGTGATATAATATGTATTAACTATTAGCAAATTTGAATCTTGTATAAAACTAGAACACTAATTCTAATAATGGAATAAAAACCATATTTGTGGCTGCCATAGATGCAAGTTAGATACTAAATCTTTCTTTCTATCATTCTATACTTAGATGAGCGGCTTTTAATGGGACTAGCACTCTTAATTAAGGTCAGAGAGGAGACCTATATCTTGTTTTACTAGCCCCACCTATTATGGGCTTCAACAAAACATTCAGCCCACACCATTAAGACCGCTCACCAAACTCTTTTATTAATGTGTGCTAAACCCCATTAACTACATAACTACTTAATTAATAATTAAGCTTATGATAAACCTTAATAGATTATGGTCAACTCAATTTTTAAAATCATTAAAAGAATTAATGTGAAACTGCATAAAATTTTTTTAACATTTTCTCACTTAGGTTATATTAATTTGATTTTAAGAAAATTTATTTTATTTTGTAAAACAACTTTTGGGTTGATGAAACAACGAAAAACTGTATGTGTGCACTTTATTTATAAAACAATGGTCCTAAGAAAGTACATCATACATAATCCCGTCCAACATAATTATCAATAAAGGATAATGGCGATCATCATGCTTTTAATGACATAAGATCGCTCCACACTCACATATATTGACATGGATCACAAGTATGAAATTGTGGTAAGAAATAGCTCTCAAGGTAATCAATAATGCATTATTTCTTATTGGTCCTTTGTATGATTTCTCAACATCTGTATACTAAACTGCAATGAGAAATCACGATTTCTCAATATCCATATGCTAATCTGCTATGAGGAATTATATAACTCATGACAAGTCTATTTGTCTCAAATACTTTATTTTGAGAATACGATATAGTGCCATAAGAGATATATCTTAACAAATACAATGGCCATCCTTAAGACTAGCACCATGTCTTAAGGTACATGTTATATTCAATCCTTGTACAAGCAAAATATTAAAAGTGATAATCATCAATAAAAATATGACATATCAAATATGTGAAGATTCATAAAATTCATTGACATAAACAAAAGACATCTGCAAAATCATCGCACAAAACAAAACAAAACAAGGCAAAACAAATAAACTCCCACTTATTTAAAAGATCAAAAGACTCTAAAATACCCATATTCTCAACATGTTTATTAAACTATATGGGTCTTAATCCTTTAGTTAGAGGATCAGCTAATATTGACTCAGTGTTTATGAATTATATGACAATGTCTCCTTTCTTGACTAGGTCCCTGCCTGTGAGGTACTTTATTTTCATGTGCTTAGATCCACTACTAATCTTGTTATTCTTGGAATAGAATACTACCGCACTATTATCATAATAAATAACAAGCAGTTTGGCGATTGAGTCAACTATACGAAGCTTCGATATGAAATTCTTAAGCCAAATAGCTTGCAAAGCTGCCCCATAACATGCAACAAACTTAGCGTACATCGTTGATGATGTAGTCAAAGTTTGTTTTGTGCTCTTTTAGGAGATTACTCTATCAGCTAACATGAAAATATAACCAGAAGTGAATTTTAGATCATCTGGACACCCAACAAAATCAGAATATGAGTATCCCAAAATTTCAAGGTTGTTAACTCTTCTATAGATAAGCATGAAATCTTTCATTTTCTATAAGTATCTTGTGACTTTCTTGGCTGCAACCCAATGTTGAGATCCAGGATTTGATAAATATCGACCAAGAACATTCACAATAAATGCAATATCAGGATGAGTACATACTTGAACATACATCAAACTACCAATTATGCTAGCATAAAGGGTATTCTTCATAGTTTCCTTTTCTAGCTCATTCCTAGTGCACTGGCTTTTGCTAAGCTTGTCACCTTTAACAACAAGTACTTCCCCAACTCTGCAATCCTACATATTACATCATTTCAACACACAATCTATATAGGCTCCCTGAGACAATCCCAAAATATGGCATGATCTGTCATGATGAATCTTAATACCCAGAACAAGTGAGGCCTCTCCAAGGTCTTTCATGTCAAAAGCACCAAATAGGAAAACTTTAGTTTCATAAAGTAAATTTGAATCACCACTTGCAAGAAGAATATCATCAATATAAAGTACTAGAAAAATAAATCGGCCTCCACTGGTCTTCATATAAATACATTGATCAAATTTATTCTCAATAAACCCAAAAGAAGTTACCACTTGATCAAACTTCAAATACCATTAACGAAAGGCTTGTTTTAGCCCGTAAATAGACTTTGTTAATTTACATACCATATGTTCCTTTCCACTTTCTTTGAAACCTTCTGGCTATATCATGTAGACTTTTTTTTTTATTAAGATCTCCATTTAGAAAGGTTGTTTTGACATCCATCTAGTGAAACTCTAGATCATAATGAGCCACCAATACCATAATAATTTTGAATGAATATTTAGTCAAGACTGGTGAGAACATCTCTGTAAAATCAATGCCTTCCCTCTGTGCAAAACCTTTAGCTACTAATCTAGCATTGAATCTTTCAACTTGGCCTTTAGAATCTTTCTTGGTCTTGAATACCCATTTACAACCAATTGGTTTGCAACCTATAGCTAATTCAACAAGCTTCCAAACTCTATTTTTCAACATAGATCTCATCTTATCACTCATTGCATTCTTTTACATGTCTGACTAAGGACTATTGATGGCTTCAGTGTAACGTAAAGGATCCACAATTTCACTAATGTCACATTTTGCTTCTCCCAAATAGACATAATAGTCACCTGAGATTGCTAATCTTATTTCTCTTTGGGACCTCCTTAAGGGAATTTCCGAAATTTGTTGAATTGCTTCAAGAACTGTATCACCTGTCAGAGGAACGTCACCCATAATAGGTGCATCTATTTGGATAGGTAAATTCACAGCCTCTTCTGTTACATTAGATGGTGCGACTACTACATCAGTGAGTTGTAAAGGAATTGAGACTATATCATGATGTTCATTTAGTTCAAAGCCTTGAGAGTAACTTTCTTTAGCAACATCAAATTTTAAGAATTTTGTAATTAGTATTCAACAATTTTAGTACCCTTTGTAGGGTAATAGAATCTATAACTTTTTTAGTGATCTGGATAACCAATGAAGAAGTAATAGGAAGTTCTGGGATCTATTTTCTTTAGAGAAGGACTATAAATTTTCACCTCAGCAGAATATCCCTGAACATAAAAGTGATTGAGACTTGATTTTCTTCTAGTCTATAATTGAAAAGGTGTTTTAAGAATGGATTTACTAGGAACCTAATTCAATATATTATTAGAAGTTCTTATTGCTTCCTTTCATAAAAAATTAGGTAAATTAGACCTACTCATCATGCTCATCACCATGTCCATAAGTATTCAGTTTCGTCTTTTTGTCACACCATTTTGTTCAGGACTACCAGGCATGGTACACTGGACAACAATCCTAGAATCTTGTAAATACTTAGCAAAAGGTCTCTTTTGTTATCCTCTTTCATCATATTTTCCATAATATTCATTATCACGATCTGACTTGACTATTTTGATGACTCTCCCCATTTGTTTCTCAACTTCAATTAGATAAATTTTTAATGTCAAGGGCCTCAAACTTTTCCTTGATGAGAAAGACATATCCATAACGAAAAAAATCATTAATAAAGGTTATAAAATAATTTTTACTATATATAGTTAAAGGATAAGGACCACTGATGTCAGTATATATTATTTCTAGGAGGCTCTCACTACTAGTTGCACCTTTTTTCTTAGTTTTAGTCAATTTTCCCCTCATACAATCAGTGCTTATCTCTTCTAAATTAAGCGAGGAAAGTATTTCATCTCTGATTAGTCTCTCAATTCTTTCCTTTGAAATATGACCAAGTTGTTTATGCCATAATAATGGAGACTTCTCTTTAATAGAGGGTCGTTTAGCCACAAAATTCTCAACATTGAAAGATAGATTATCAGTTTTGAAATTCAAATACAATCTGTATAATCCATCAGATAAAATGCATTTGCCAATCACATTAGAATCATAAGAAATTTCAACTCTTTTATTTCCAAAATTGAAAAAATATCCAGCTTTATCAAGCAATGAAAGAGAAGTTAAATTTCTTCTAAATGATGGAATATAAAAAAATATGTTTTCTAAACAAAGCTGATAACCAAATTCTAATGTCAAAAAAAAAATTCCTATATATTTAACTTTAACATCAGCACCATTTCCTACTTTTAGCTTAGACTCATTCTCGCTTGGCTTCTTATCGTTTCTGAACCTCTATAAGGTAGAAGCTACATGAACAGAAGCACCATTGTCAAGCCACTAAGAATTTATTGGAACATCAATAATATTTGATTCAAAATAAACATAAGCCAATAACTCACGTTGATCTCTGCCCTTCTTTGCTAGCCAATTTTTGTAGTTAAAACAATCAGCCTTTTTATGATCCTTTTTCTTACAAAAAGAACAACTCATATCTTTCATTTTATTTGCATCACTAACAATCTGATTCCTACCATGCCTTTTAAAGTCCTGATCCCTTTTAGAAGCATGTGTCTTCTTATTCTTAAATTTTCTTTTTCCTTTATGGCAATTCGACCTATTGTGGGAAACCAAGTATGCATTCTCATTTTTTTTCCCTCTTTAAATTTTCTTCCTTAGCCATACATTTAGAAATCAAGTCATTCAGATCCCAAGTCTGATCTTGTGTGTCACAAGCAATTTTAATCTGACTAAATTCTTGTGGAAGCGAATTAAATGTATGATAAATGACAAAGCTATTTGGAATCAGAATATCATGAGCCTTCAATTTTGTACTATCCTCATGATATATTCTCTAACTCCCTTAGTGCTATCGTATCTCATACTTATCAACTCACTCATGAGTTGTCTAGCCTCAGCCTTATCAGACATATGGTACCTCTTTCCCATAGCATCAAAGAACTCCTTAGAATTTATGGCCTGGTAAACTATTGTTTTCATTTTGAAAATGTATATGCAAGTATGCCTATCACAACAATAATAAAGTAATGGATAAAGTATTGTTCCCACAAGGATTTATTGCTAAGATAATTGCTAAGTACTAAAATTATGCACTTTAATCTAAATCAAACTAACAATAAAAGGTGATATGAAATTAAAATAAAATAAAGACATAAAATATAAAAAATAAAAAATAAATGAGAGACACCATTCTAAATGAAATTAGAAAGTAAAATGATTTGGGATTATGACTTTCTTTAACATTTCATATGAACTAATTACCTCTCATCATCTTGCTTTTAATGTCATTAATAGCCTATAACTCTAATTTACCTATAAACATCTTATATATTACATATAGGTATTCTCCTAACTAATTCATAATTCCTTATGCAAGTAATTTAGAGGCTTAGTCAAGAATAGATCCTAATATGACTATATAAGGCCGGTGGGTATATTCTTATCCGATAAGCGAATCAATGCACTCAACATTGTAAATTTCATGAACCCACACTACACAATCCATGGTCAAGTCCTAAAATCCTTTTTCCAAGTTCATTTAGGTTACCCAAATCATTTAATAGTTTCCACACACTTAGAAGCATAAAGTACAAGGATTGAGTAATTAAATCATACCATTAATTGTAAATAAAGAGAGTAATTACAATATATTATAAACCAGAGTTTATCATAATCCTAAATCAACAAGTTTAGCTTATAACTACAAGAAATAACAACATTAAGAACAAAGTATAAACCAAATGGGCAAAGAAATACAACAAAAGGCAAGGGAAGAAGAGAAAAACTAATTTAATTGGTAAATCTTCCTGAAATCCAAGCTTCATGGCATTTGTAGCTCCAAACTCTTCTTTTTCTTCCCCAAAACCTTCAGAATGGTGGCCTCCCTCGAAGAAATACTGAACACCCTTTAAAACCCTAAAAAATGCAGCTTAAAAATGGTGCGTTTTGTATTTTTTTTAACTACATTGTAGCGTAGATGAATTTTTTATTGCAGCGGTCAAAAGCATCACGTCACAAAATTTTATGCCATGACTCATTTTACTTTTATTTCTTAATGCACCACGTGCTGCATTTTCTTTTGCAATGGTTTTGAGTGCCATCTTTTACTCTTTTGTCTTTTCTTCTTTTTTTCTTCTTTTTCTTTTGATCATTTTCCAACAAATCATGCCTGTTGCTTTGCATTTCAAAACTTCAAAATTTGTTTATAATTGTAACCCTACAAAAACATAAAATTCTTCTAATTAATATTTATAATCTACTAACAAAAGTTAAACAATTTAACAACCTAAAAATTTAGATAAAAACACAAAACACAATTCATATTTAAATATTACAAAAATACAAAAAATTAACTTAAAACTAAAGAAATAAAACCAAATTTTACTAAATATTAACTTAACTATATTTTATTAATTTTATATATTAAAAGTATAAAATAAAATCAATATTCATATGATAAGTCCCTTAAAATATTAAAAAATCATAATAATTTAAGGACTTATTACACCATAAACTTACCTCTTTACTTGTACCCATGTAAAGTCATATTAAACAACAAAATTTTTATCTATTCAAGCTTTCATCTCTAGTAATGATAGATAGATGCCTTTAACAAATGCATTAAGAAGTATAATTAACAAGAAAAGAAAGTAATGCATACAAACTTCAGAATTCAAGAGTTAATGACAAATTTTCCAAACCCATGATATGTGTGTGTGAAGAACCATGCTAAAGTCTAATTGTAAGCCTTAGAATAATTTACGTCAATCAAATTACACAATAAACCTCTCCCTTAAAAGCTTCATACGCTTGCTCTTCTATCCTCTCTCCACTAATATAGGTTATTACATAACCCATTAATCAATAGGTCTTTTAAGATTGTAATGGGGCTTATGGTCATAGCTATTATATGAAATATGGTATATGAAAAATTTATGAGTAAGATTCAAGAGAATAACCATTAAGCACAATAATAGAAGATAAAATTTTTCCTCTTTTTCTTATTTTTCTTTCCTTTTTTTTTTTTCATTCCACCTCATTTTCTTTTCTTTTCTTTTTTTTCACTTTTGCGCCCCCAAACTTAGCTCATTTTGATCTATTAATTTTTTCTTTAAGTTAATTCTTTGACCACTTTTTTTCCTTCCTTTTTAGTTCCTCTTTCTAATTATCATATTTTTCATGTCTCTCCAGAAACAAAGAATCATACAATCATTATTTCTACACTTCTAATTTGCATGTCTCTCATCAGAAAATAACAATTATTCACATCAAACTCACATTATACCTTATTTCACCCTTAAAGCTTCTTTTTCACATAATATCAAAGGTTAATTATCCTCTTGAAAAAGGGTAAGAAAATTATTTTCTGAGCTAAAGGTCATTAATGTGGATATAAAAAGAAGAAATTTCATGCAATTATATATATATTTCACTTAAGACTCAATGAGGTACTAGTAATAAACTTTGAAAAAAATTAGGCTTCTAGTCAAACATAACCAATGAATGCCTAAATCACTTTAATAGATCATACAAGACCTAAACTTTTGCCTCAAGAGACTATAAAGCAAGTTCTAAAGTCTAAGGTTTAAGATCAATCACATAATATAATCCATATACATTACTTAAAACTAACAATTATTCCAAGCATGGTGATGTGCACCAAAAAAGTCTTAATGAGTGAGGAAAACATTGCCATTAACAATCCATCTCATCTACAAATTGCATTAACAAACATTCCTTATCATTTAATTATCAAAAAATGAAGTTCCTTAATAGCATCTGACATCAACTAGAGAATAAATACAAGATTGATAGGTAAAACTTAAGCTCAAAAATTTTGAAAAATAAGGAGTTTCTCAATGAAATTTTACATTAAAAAATGAACAATTAAAAACAATAGAATTTGTATTTTCAAATTGGATTCCATACCTCCAAACTTAGAATGAACATTGTCCTCAATATTCAAAACATGACACAACATAATAGTAGTAAGGGATCAAGAAAACTCCCTTAATATATTTGCTCTTTGTTCACTTCAAGGTCCTCTAAGCTAAAAGGCAATAACAACAAAGTACCTCCTTATAAAATGATTCTCTCAATCTCAACCTGACAATATAACCAAAATTAATATTGTACAACTCAACTAGTATAGCACCAAAATATTATTAAACAAGGCAAGTGCAGATTTTTGCCGAAGAGTTGTTATAACATTCTAGTGGAATACACTCAACAAATGTCCAATTAACCTCATGAAATTTTTTTTGGGAAGATCTTAACACACTAAAAAAATGTGATTAAGATAAATTTGCATGTTGATAGTCACACAATTATTTCCATAAAATTCAACAAGTGACATAACATATAGCAAATTTCAGCAGCTTGTCAAAATAGAGTAGTGTGTATTCGAATATAAATAAATGACTCATCTGGACTCCAAATCATATGAACCAAATTTTCCTAGAAACTAGACAAGCAAAGAAAAATTTTAACGTATATTTCATCCAAAAATTCAATCAAATGTTTTCCTAATAAAGTTATAAAGTCAAGTCACAAACATGTACAGTAAAACAGAGCATTAACTAGAAACATGTGAAAATGATGTAACAAATGAATTCAATTGGCTCTAAAATTTGTATGCCTAAGACAAGACATCTAAACAAATATATGAAATGAAATTCCTAACAAAATTTAAACCATATTGCTCCTAATAAATTTTTCAAGTCATACCATAACAATCATACTCATTCACAATAGCACAAGGAAAAAAAATAATTAAGAATAAAGAGCATATAAAGGGAATAATATTCAACATGTAAACACAACAAACACCATTGTAAACCTAATAAAAGGAATACAAATTTGATTTGAAATCACTCCCTGAATTACATGCTTTAGCTCCTCAACTCTTTTTCCTAACTTCAACCAACAACAATCTTAAGTATTCAATACCTGTTGTCTCTGAAAGAAAGAAAGTTAAGGGTTAGAAAAACAACAAAAATAACTTTTTTTACTCCTATGTATATATATATATTATTTATTTAGTTATGCATGGGTTGCCTCCCGAGAAGCGCTTGTTTTATAGTTTTCAGCCTAACTTTATATCAAAACCTAATTATAGGTGTCAAAAACAATAATTACCTTGCTCCCTTTCTTCCTTAAGTGAGTAGGCTTTAGTAGGAGTGGCTGTTTTTTCCATTTGATAACATGTGATTCCTAACCTAATGGTTTCATAGAAAAACATGCTTTGGCTGACATAATAGAAAGCTTAGAATTTAATTTTTCTTACACAGTTTTGGGAGTTTCCAAATACTTCAAACACCCTATAAAATCTTATTTGCTCTCTTCAGTAAGAACTAAGGACTTTGATGGAGGACTTGTAACAACCAGAAAAAAAAAAAGCTGAAAATTTTCTAAGTCTTGAAATTTTCTAAGTCTGTTAGCTATAGCGAGAAATGACCTAACTATAGCGAATGTACCTGTTTGCTATAGCGAGAAATGGTCTAGCTATAGCGAATGTACCTGTTAGCTATAGCGAGAATACTTTTAGTTATAGCGAGTGCGGGCATCCCATACAAAAAACAGGGAGCTGATCGCCGTAGCGCGCCGTAGCAAAAACAAGGGTCTGGGACTGATACTTGCTCACTGTAGCGAAGGTTAATTTTTGCTATAGCAAAGGTTAGTCTGGAAAAGCGTGAGAAAAAAGAATTTGACTTCTTAAAACGTCCAAATTCATCCTTTCTCTTTTAACTGACCTAAGCTTCGACCAAAAGAGAGAAAAGGGGTCTGGAGAGAGAGAGAGACCAAGAGAAGGAAGGAAGAACAAGGAAAAGGTAAAAAACCTTGAGATTTCCTTTTTTTTTTTCTTTTTAGAATCTTGTTCTTCTCTCTTTGCCCTCTCTTTCTATGGTTTTGGTTGTTGAATTAGCTGGGTTTTAGGCTTGGGTCAAAAGAGGGAAAGTGGAAAACCACTCTTGAAGAAGGCTAGAACTCATGTATCTTTACTCCCTCTTCTTTTCTTTCCTTGAGTATGTTGGTTCTACCAACTTGAGAGCTTGAGAGAGAAGAAGAGTTGGTGAAATTCTAGAGAGAGAAAACCCCTAGTTTCTTATATGCTGGTAGGGTTTGCTATGAAGAACCCCTAATAATTATTGAGTTATGAGAGAGTAATTTCATACTCTTTGTTGTGTCTAGGCTGAAAAGAAGTAGCTCCATCTAGTTGTGATTCTGAGACTAAAAAAGGAGAAAAGAAATTGAAAGGAAAAGCTTGTGTTGGTTTATAAGGTAACTCTCCACTCTTTTTTGTTACATTCTTGGATGTATATAGTCATTGTATGCTTGTGTATATGCTTATTGTGTGACACATGCCATATGTTATTGCCTTGATACATTGGTACGAATATGTTTATGTGTTGGATTGTGAAAATTGCTCAGGTGAGGTAATGCCAAAAGTCCCTTGTGATGGGTGAGGTAGAGCCAAAAGTCCCTGAGGATGGATAAGACAAGGTCAAAAGTCTCATAATTGAGTAAGGCCAAGTCAAAAGTTCCTAAACCAAGGGTGAGACCATCCAAAAGTCCCTAAAATCGGGTGAGACTAGACCAAAAGTCCCCAAAACTTATTCTTGGCATTGATGTGATATTCATGGCATGTAAATCATGTATTGTGGATTACAGGACTTATCAAGAGATTGCCTGGATTCACATTTTCTACTTCCTTCTGATTGCAACATTTTTCTAATTCATCAAGAGGATCTTCTACCATGGCCATTTGGAAGGTCACCTCTTAGTCATCTAGCATCACAATATTTTCTTTCTTTTGCTCTTTGCTCACAATTCCCCTCAAATTGCACATAACCCTTTGGCAACTCTCCTTCACTCCTTAAATTAATTCCATTATAATTTTCTTCACCTTCTATTCGAGGAATAGTTACCATATCACTTAAAATACTCTCTCGTGAACCATTATAGATGACATTGGCTAGTTTGCTTATTCAAATTTCCAAATTTCTAATTATGTCATCTTGCTTGGCTAGGTAGGCATCTTGCTTTTCTATATAGTACCTAATCATTTCTTCCAAGTTAAGATTATGCTCTTGAATAGAAATTTCATCTTGTAATTGGCAATTGGAAGGTTAGGAAGGGTAGATTGCATATGATAAAGAAACCTAACCATGATTCCAAAATAATTTTGTTCATGATTCCATCTAGGAATATATGTGTTATCACAAAAATTATTTGTATTCCTATTGAAATCATCCTTTATCTACGCATTTTCTACAGAATATAGATATTACTCTCTTTAGTGACCTTCTTTACAATTATCGCAAGTCATGAACAAGCATTGAGAATTACTAATATGGGCAATATAACTAGTGTTCAAATCAGAGCTATCAAACCTCCTATCAAGTTCTGCCATTTGAGTTGTCAATTTGGTCATGATTTCAAATTTATACTCACTAGTTGCCCCATGTGTTATCCAAGGGTAATCCATAATTAAAAACAAAAACAATAAAAATAAAAACTGAACACAAGTATTAACAACTTCAACATAAACTAAAAGATGTACAACAAAAAAACACTGAACAAAGCTTAAGTTCAAATTAAGTGAGTTTGGTATTAATATTAGCAAAGACTTAGTGAACAAATACCCAGCAACTGTGCCAAAAACTTATTGCTTTCTTTTTGAAAGCATATACGCAAGTATGCATATTATAATAGTAATAAAGTAATGAATAAAGTATTGTTTCCACGAGGATTTATCACTAAGATAATTGCTAAGTACTAAAATTGTGCTCCTTAATCTAAATCAAGCCAACAATAAAAGGTAATATAAAATTAAACTAAACTAAAGAAATAAAATAAAAAAAAATTAAATGAGAGACACCATTCTAGGTGAAATTGGAAAGCAAAATGATTTGGGATTATAACTTCCCCTAACATTTTATATGAACAAATTACCTCTCATCATCTTACTTTTAATGTTATTAATAGTTTAGAACTCTAATTTACCTATAAGTATCTTCTGAATTACATATAGGCATTCTCCTAACTAATTCATAATTCTTTATGCAATTAATTTAAAGGCTTAATCAAGAATAGATCTTAATATAACTATATGTGAGGCTTGTAGGTATATTCTTATCCTACAAGCGAATTAATCCACTCAACATTGCAAATTTCATGAACCCACACTACATAATCCATGGTCAAGTCCTAATCCCTTTTCCAAATTCATTTAGGTTACCCAAATCATCTAATAGTTTTCACACACTTAGAAACATAAAGCACAATGATTGAGTAATTAAATCATACCATTAATGCAAATAAAGAGAGTAATTACAACATATTATAAGCTAGAGTTCATCATAATCCCAAATCAATAAGTTTAACTCATTACTACAAGAAATAGCAACATTAAAAGTAAAGCATAAACCAAATGGGCAAAGAAATACAACAAAAGCAAAGGAAGAAGAGAAAAATTGATTTAATCAGTGAATCTTCCTGAAACTCAAGCTTCTTTCATGGCAATTGAAGCTCAAAACCTTTCTTTCTTTTCCCCAAAACCTTCAGAATGGCGGCCTCCCTTGAAGAAGTACTAAAAACCCTTTAAAACCCTAAAAAACGCAGCTAAAAAATGATGTGTTTTTGTAATTTTTTTCGAATTGCATTGTGGTGCAGATGAATTTTTTACTATAGCGATCAAAAGTGTCGCAGCGCAAAATTTTACACCACTGCTCATTTTGCTTCTATTTCTCAATGCATTGTGACACTGCATTTTCTTTAGCAGCGGTTTTAAGCACCATCTTTTACTTTTTTGTCTTTTCTTCTTTTTTTCTTCTTTTTTTTTTCTTTTTCTTTTTGATCTTTTTCCAACAAATCTTCTCAATGCCTATTGCTTTGCATTCCAACACTTCTAAACTTGTTTCTTTATAATTGTAACCCTACAAAAGTATAAAATTCATTTAATTAATATTTATAATCTACTAACAACAATTTAACAACCTAAAAATTTAGATAAAAACACAAAACACAATTTATATTTAAATATTACAAAACCACAAAAAATTAACTTAAAACTAAAGAAATATAACCAAAATTTACTAAACATTAACTTAACTAAATTTTATTAATTTTATATATTAAAAATATAAAATAAATTAATATTCATATGATAAATTCCTTAAAATATTAAGAAAATCATAACAATTTAAGGACTTATCATAAACCACTCATGAGATGTCTAAAAATTGATCTTTTCATAGTTATGAGACTGAAACGGTTGGATTTCTCCTACTTAGCATAATACTTCTTATGTTTAACAGTTCTATTTTCAATGGGTTTCAAAGATTCACTTTCACGTAATGTCATATCTATATCCATTATTCCAAGGGCAAATTCAACATCTTGCTTCTACCTCTTATAATTTGAACTAGGTCGGACTTCAATGGTAGTATTATTGTTGTTCACAGCAAAGGAGACCATAGATAAAATTACAATATGATTAGTAAAGCAGGCAATTTCAAAGCAGCTTAAGTTAAGTAAGCTATCTTTGAGAAGCACCTGTTGCATCATCATGAACTCCCCTTTGGGCAAAAAACATAACATGTATTAGACATCTCTAGTATGAAACTAATATGAATGAGGACATGTAGTATTGCAAGTCTTATCTCCTTTGGGTAGATAACTCTCTCAAACTACGTATCTCTATCCAATAAGAAAGCTTATAACTAAGAAAATCTATCCCCTTTGGGAGCATAAATTCTCTTAACTATTTATTTCCACCAACACACTTCATGCCATATTAAAGTTAATTTATATAAAACCCCCTTTGAGTAGGTAATTATATAAAGTAACTCAATTTCTATCAACAAAGAAACTCAACAATTTTGTGTATTTTAATAGATAAATATATATATTCTTTGGTGACATAAATACACAAAAGGAACTGAGTGGTTTTACTAACTTTGATAAATAAACCACTTTGGTGATTATCACTCTCAACAGTTTATTAAAACAAAATTCTCAGACTAGGAGAAAATTCATATTCTATTAAGATACTTTACCATATATATCCTAAAAGATTAATTGTAGATCATATTTGCCTAAAAATTGTGAACAACATCCAATTTAACTAAAATAAGGTTTAAATATTCATGTTTTATACCTATGAGAGTATAATTATTGTATTTATTTCTAGGGAGAGTAGACCTAAATTCCATGCTCTATACATGTCAAAATATTTTTCTAAATTTTTTTGTAATTTTCTGAAGTTGTTTGTTAGTTTAAAATAATAAAAGGGCCAATTTTAATTGAAAAAATATGAAAAATTAATAAATAATGTTTATGAGCCTTAAAAAATAAAATAAAAATTACAGAAAATTAAAAAATTATTTAATTTAAAAAATGGCACGAGGAACGTTTCAATTAGAGTTAGGGATGGGCCACATGCACTACCCCCTATCCAGCCTGCGTGTGGGCTTCGTCCAAAGCCCGACTGGAGGTTGTCTTCAATCTCTAGTTGGCTATACAGGTCTGAAAATGAGTTCTTCAAACTCGTTTTTGACCTGTTTGTTTATAAGCCATTTTAAGTGATATTAGCTTCATTTTCTTCATACTTTTCATCATAATTGTGATTTCTAAGCTATTTAATGCCTTAATTGTCCATGAAATTAATCAGAAGAGAAGAATCAATGGATTTTTCTTCCTGGGTTTCATGGCAATGGTTCTTAAAATCAAATTTGAAAATTTGATATATTTAATCACTAAAAACATAGGGCTTTTATATAAACAAGGATTTCTAACATATCTGGATCATCAATTGTGCAAATAATCTAATGAAAAACAACAATTCATTAATTATTCATTGTGGTTTCGTAGTATGAACCCTAATTAGCCATCTTGTAATTCGAAGCCTTTTAACACCCAAAAACATGGGGTTTTAGAGTAAAACAATGATTTTAACTTGTTTGTAGCGTTAATTGAGCAAGTAAATGAGAGAATCAAAGTAATTTTGGATGTATACATATAGGTTTCGAACGAGAACCCCTAGCCTCTTCTTCTTCAAATTTCCAATCGTACAATGGATTTTGATGGAATTAAATGTTATATGAAGGTTCAAAAACATGAAAACAAGTTTTCCCATACAAGAATTTGAATTAAAAGCTTGATTTTGAGCAAATCATTATGGAGCAAATCATATGAACTTATGAACTTTGAACTTTGAAATTTTTGCAGTTAAATTGAATTAACAAGTGAACTTTATGTTATTAGAAAGCTTGTAATCTAGAGAACAAAAGCTCCAAACTAATTTAGCCAACTAGTGAACAATCACAAAAATATCAATTTTCAAAGTGGTGTGAATGAACATAAATTTATTGGCTAATTTTAAATTATAGGTTCTAAATTTTATACAAAACCATAACTCTGATACCACTATTAAAATTTTTGGATCTTGTATAAAATTAGAATACTAATTCTGATATTAGAATAAGAACCATACCTGTAACTACCATAAAAGCAAGTTAGAGACTGGATCTTCCCCTCTATCACCCTATGTTTAAATGAGCGACTTTCATTAACTATTAAGATTATACTCTTTGATTTTTAATTGAACAAAATTTATCTCTAATCTTCTTTGTATTGAAATTATTTACCATCTTCTATAAACAACTAAATTATTTGCAAGAAAGTGATCTTTCATTTTATTACAAAGCCATATTTTTACAATCAATAGAGAGTATGATTAAAGAGATCAAAAAGAAAAAAAAAAATTGTGAAAGAATAAGAATCAAATAATAGAGAGTATATTAATAGTTATTCTTGTCTTTACAAGAAGTTTCTTACAAAAGCTTTAATATATTTGATTATGTTTTCTCTGTTTTATAAAATTTATTTTTATGATCAATGTAAAAGGTAGGTATGTTTTTAAAAATATATGTTTAAGACTTTAAAATATTAAAGGGGGCAGATAAAAAATTTTAGGGGGGGGGGGAAATTTAAATGTTTTTAAAAAATAATATCATATACATATACATAATATAAATAAAATATTTTTGAGGGGTGTTTGCCCCTAATCCAACGCTCGAAATTTTATGTTAATTGGATCTGCCCACATTTGGATCTGTCCTTGGGGACATTAAACGATAAAAAATTAAAATGTTATGTTTTTATTAAAAAATTTAATGACAAATATTTTAAAATATGCATCAATAACATTTGTCCACATATAAACTATTTTATGAGAAAAGGATATTCTAAACCAAAGGATATTGTCAAAAGAGATAGTATAGGTTAATTTGATCATATTTTAAGACGAAATAAATTATATACACTTATTGTACAAATAAATTTTTTGGTATACGATATAAGGAGAATGTTTTAACTTCAAACTTTCAAAAATAATCAACATCCGACATAATAAAAGCTAAAGGATTTATTGATATATAGTGATAATTTAAACAAAAATTACAAAATTATAGTTTAAAATTGCACTGAATTAAAACTCATGTCAACGACACTCACAGTCAGTAAAATTACGGTGAATTTTTAGGTCAATTCAATCCAGGTCATAAATCTCATATTTAACAAAGGATGGGAAATATCATGTAGAAGTGGAGATCATAACATGATAGCTAACTTTGCTCTTGCCCAAGATAGTGCTTAATTTTCCTTTTTTTTTTTTTCTCTGGTTTGGTTTTGTTTTGTTTATTGGCTTAGCATGAAAAGCATTATAAAAACATAGACGTAGTAAATTTTTTTTTCTTTTTGTGGGGCGTCTATTTTTTTATGTGGGGATTGTTGTTCCCATTGATTTTTTCTTTTTTAATTAAGGTTGCCTTCAGGACTGCGACAGATTCATGCATAAAGCAAAGAAACCAAAGCCTTCATTTGAATCATATTATATAATGGATAATGTTGGTGCGTTAGTGGGTTAGCTTTATTAGCAACAGCATATTAATATTGTTTTTGCAGTTTGCCAAGATTATTGAACCTTCTCATTTCAATGAATCTGAATAGACTCAGATTATATATATATATATTAAATCAATTATAAATAAATATGAAAATATATTAATTAGGTATATTTCTAATACATAGTACTCAATCAAGATATATTTAAATGAACTTTGACTTAATGGTTTGGACTTGTTTCTAAAGCTGAAGATCTATAAATATCACCAATTCTACTTACAAATCTAGGGTCAGTTAATGCTAAATTAACCAAAAAAATGATGACAGTTAATTTTTTAATGATTAATATAACATACTCATATTTATATAAACTAATTCTATTTACAAATCTTTTCTGATTAAAGGATGTTGGATTAATATACGACAACAAAAAATGTATAGGAAAGTCATGGCCGCGCAGACCACAAAAGACAAATAGAGCTCCTGTAGTTATAATAATTTAACGGGTTTTGATTATTTAATGATTCCTACACCCAATATTGCTTCTGTCTCGGATGGTTTACTTTAAAAAGAATAGTTATATTTAATCTCTCTAAGTGCATTTTAAATATGTGGGGTGCGCCCTCAAAATTACTGGAGGACAAAAAATAATTTTAATTGAGACACAAACTAATTTGAAGATAGTCTTATAATTTTTTCAAAAAAAAAAAAAAGAGGAGGGGGAGTATGATGTAAGTTTTTTTTTCCAAAAAAAAATTATATTGTAGTTTCTCTTTTTTTTTTTTTTAATTTTAAGCACATGCATTATTATCTTGTTGGCCATGCATAAAAATATTAACAACTATTTGGCTACGCATATTGAAGTGAAGAGATCATGCGTAATCATCAGGTTTTTAGGTAATTGGCTCTGATTGAGGTTTAAACGTAACATTTTTAACTTTAGAGGAAACTTTAGTATCATTGCACCACAATACTCCATCAAGGTCCATTATCATTCCTATTGCGTAAAAATCATTCCATATAACCAAAAAGTCCTTCAGTATAGTAAACTTTGAAGATCAAAATATATAGATGATATAGAAACAATTATGTTAATAAAAAGTAGTTCAAAATATTATTAAAAAACTAGTGAGTTGATTTATTACAATTATTAGAAATAAAACTATATATATATATATGAGTAAATTGCATATATCTCCCTTGAAACAAAAAATTATCCTATATTTTGATCTAATTTTAAATTTTTTTATCAAAATATTTTTCATTTAAAAAATTTTTTAGTTAAAAAAGTATATTTAAGTTAATAGAAGGTATTTTAGTAAAAAAAATTCAAATTAGACTAAAGTAAAAGTAATTTTTTATTTTAGGGAAGGTCTATATCGATAAATATACACACACTCTTGGTTAAATAAAATTAAACAATTAAATGAACATAATCAAAGTTAACAGGTAATAATTTGTTTACTATTATTGCAGTTAATTCATAAAACATGTAATTGTGAGTAAGAAAAAGACACGAAATTTAATTTAAAAAATGTGTGTCACTTTCTTTCTAATAATAATAATTAGAAAACGTCCAAAGCCTCTTATTTGACCTGTTAGTTTAGTCAATATCAAACGTATGTTCTAAATTGAACTCTAAAGACATCTTAGCTTTTTTAATTCTTTTTTTTTTAATCAGAGAAAGCTTACTTTGTCTATATAATCACAACTTCTAAATCTAATTTCCGAAATATCCTGCAAAATTGGAATGATACATTCCTTAACCAAACACTCTTACTATATATCGATGGTTAAATATTAAAGGACTTAATACATTCATAATTTAACTTAATGCAAATTCGTAATTATTCTATCACGTACTAAATTAAAAATTTCTACGATTTGATTTCTTTTAACTTGTTAAACGCGACACAGAGTATACATTTTTAAAACTAATTTAATTGAGGTGTTAGATAATTAAGTTGCCTACATTTTTCGTCTTGGAATGAAGAAAACTGGGCATGAAAAAGTGAAGATATAATCAATATAGGACAAATGAAATTGTAAGCATCAAAATTATAAGTTGGATCATAGAAATTTCCCAACTTTGAAGGTGCGGATATTTACGTCCGTGATGAAGAGTTAAACTATATATGATGCTAGTTTGCCTTCATGCTGTTAACAGAATTACTTATATATATATATATATACATATATATAATATTAAATAAAACCTTTTAGAAGGTGGGAAAAATTATTATTATTATTATTATTATTATTATTATTATTATTATTATTATTATTATTATTCTCCACTTCCAAGAGGAGAAAATAGTGATCCTCTTTTGTTCTACAAAGGATCACTTTCTTTGTCATTATTACCCTTTTCCTTTCTTTTATATGAAGCACTTTATATGATGGAGAATATTGATTTCATTATCTTCTACATTTACTCTCATTTTCCTTTTCTCTTTTTAATATACGCTGTCTGTCCCACTTGTGCATAATTGCATGAATAAATAAAGGAATTGTGTTATTTTTACATCAAAATATTTACACTACTTTTACAGGTCTCTATCATGTAATATCTTATTATACATATTATTACTTACATTTTTCATTATTTTATATTAAATCAATAATATAAAAATATGTAAAAAAAAATACTAGTTTGACTGAAAAGCAATAAACTTAATATGGTTAAGCTAGAAGTTGTCAAAGGTGTAGAGGCCATCTTTGACTCTACCCTTGAGTAAGGTCTCTTGTGTAGCCTATGATTTTACAAGACATGTATCAACATGAAGTTCAAAGTACACTTTCTTATCATAGGCAAACTTTGATACACTAAGTAGATTTTTGGAAATGTTAGGCACATAAAGTAAATGGTTTAGGTTGAGAATTGAATTATTGAAGGGACTAGTGAGATTAGAGGACCCAACGCAAGCAATAGGCAAACCCGTACCACTTCTAGCTTGGCCTTCTCTTGTCCATTGTAATGAGTTTGGTTTGTAGGTTGCCTTGGCAATAGGTAAGATTACATGAGGCTCTATTGTTTGGATACTAAGCTTCATCTTGTAAGTTATTTGGTGAAGCAATCATTGCTTTCACATTTCCTATTCTTGTGGTTTAAAGAGATGCATTATGTGAGGAAGTGTAATTTTGGACATATATGTGGCAGCACTTTAAAGCAATGTAACCAATTTTGCCACAAACTTGACACTAGACTTTCCTAGTGTTGTGCTGCCAATTGTTTTACCTGTGAAAACCTGTTGCACTATGAAAGTGTGCATACAATTATATGTATTACATAAGTAATATAATAATGAATAGAGTATTGTTTCAATGGAAATTTGTCATTAAGATAATTGTTAAGTACTAACATTATAAATCTTAATCTAAATCAAGCCAACAATAAGGGAAATTGGAAATAAACTAAATTAAAGGCACAAAAATAACCAAAATAAAAGGAGATAACATTCTAAACTAAATTGGGAAGTCAAAGATTGGGATCATGATTCCTTCTAACATGACATAAGAAATCAATCAATCTCTCTCTATATTGCTTTTAGTGATGATCTTTACTAGCCTAAGACTTTAATTTACCTATAAGTATCCTCAAAATTACTTATAGGTTTTTCTCTAATCAATTAATAATTCCTTATGCATTTGATTGAGAGACTTAATCAAAAATAGGTCCTAATGTAGCTATATTAGACCAATAGGTGTATTCCTATTCTACAAGCAAATCAATCTACTCAATATTCCAAGTTTTATGAACCCACACTATCCGATCCATGGTCTAATCCTAAAATCTATTTACTAAGTTTGTTTAGGATATCCAAATCATCTGATAATTTTTCCACACTTAAAAGCATGTAGAACAAATATTAAGTAAATAGATCATGCCATTAATTGCAAAAATAGATAGTGTTGTCAAACTATTAAATGTTAAGGTTTTATCACAATCCCAAATCAACAAACTCAACTCATAGATACAAGCATAAACAACATTAAAAATAGAGCATACATCAAATTGGCCTAGAAATTTAAAGAAAAGCAAAGGAAGAAGAGAAAAATGAAATTAATTGATGAATCTCTTATAAACCCAAGCATCTCCTATGGCATATGGCTCTCTCTAAGTTTCTTCAACCTCCTAAAATGCCCAAAATGGTGACCTCCCCTTAAAATTTTTAAACCTTCTTTAAAACTATTGAAATTTTAATTTAAAAAAGCTTAGTAGCACTTTCAAGTGTTGTGATTCAACATTTTTTCTCTCATTTTGGTTCTAGGTTTTCGATAATCTAGCTCAAAGATAACTTTGGCTTAGAATTCCTTTTGTTTTCAACTTATAAAAGTGGTCAAAGCATACTCAATTCTTATTTCAAGAAAAATTAAGCCAAAGCTTGTTATTTATAGTATTAAAACTCAACTATAGAGCATCAATAAAACCCATGCATATTTTTTTTCATAATTAGTTATTTTAACTTAAAAATTTGTTAATCACTACCAATCTCCTAGCATAAATATGCAAAATGCCATGAATAAATGTTAGTTAACAGCCTTTAAATTTAAACACTTACTTGTCCTCATGTAAAACAACTAAGAAAAAGCAACTAGAATGCTCACATGCCTACTCCAAATTCATGTGCTCTAAATTCCTCAGAGGTTGCATCATACAATGTCTTTAATAGGGTTATCAAGCAATATATACTAGTAACAAAGTTTAAAAGTAATATTAGTTTTACCAACAAATTTGAAGTGTATGTGTTAAGCCAAAGAATCATTCTCATGTAAGTGTTAAATTAACTTTATGCACTCCAAAATGTATAATGCAACCTTAAATGTAGGTACTTTATATGCCTACCTTTTTTCTCTCTCTCCACTAAGTTAGGCATCACACAACCCTAAGATCAAGTGGACTTCAAGGTTTGTAATATGGCTAGGCTATGGCTTAACAATAATAGATATAAGGAAATGCAAAAACATTAAGAAAATTTACATGCTACCATAATGCACAATGAACTAAAACTTTTTCATTGCTTTTTCCATTTTTCTCCTATTCAACCGCTTTCTTTCTTTTTCCTTTTCAACTCATTTCTCAAAACTTAGATTCATTTTAGATTTTTTTAGTAACAAACGAAAGGGGGATAACAAAAAATATAAGGCACAAAATTATTTACCACACAAGCTTTGATATCTTTATAACCTTCTCATTTAACCTTAAAGATCCTTATCCAACATAGATGTGCTATGATTTTCTTAAGAAAAGGATTAGTCACTAGTTTTTCAAGCTGAATAGTTCAAGAGTCAATGTGGGTAAATCAAACAAATCATAAAATTATATAATTTTTTAAAAAATTGGCTCAAATAGGATTCAAGCCAAAGTATAATTATATCGAAGTCAAGCTTGAAAGGCATAATACCAGTAAATGAATGCCTAAATCATCTCTTATTATTGTGCAATGCCTAATGATTTGCCTTAAGAAGATATAAGATAGGTTTTAAAGCCTTAAGGTTAAGACAGTTTATACAAATTGAATTACAAAAAATTTTCTTCTAACAACATGTATTCAAATTATATTTGGCCACTTAGTGTGCAAAATTTTTCAAAATTATAAGAAAAATAACAAAAGTATATATTTGAATTAAGAATGAAGAATAATTGGCATTAAGTTTCTACTAAACACATTCTAATGTTAACACTATTAATCATTGGACACAAATATGTATCGTAGCAAACAAGTAGGCAAACTGGCAAAAATATGACTCAAATATGTTAAAAAATTCAAGAGCAAAATTTCAAGTTATTTTGCCTAGGCATCCTAATCTAACTTAGCCCTAAACTTAAAACTCAACATTGTCCCAATGTTGGCAAGAAGTAAGACCAAAAGACAAAAATGGGGAAGTGATGGTGAATCATAGTAGTGAACTAATTTTTTCTTTCTTTTCCTTTTTTTCCGTAGTCGTAATGAACCTTAATAATTTACTAACCCTCAAACATGTAATTTTCACAAAGTTAAGAGTAGGAAGAGCACTAGATGAGCCATGGTAAGATATTGGAAAACTTCCTTTCTTATCAAATTTGCCTCTACAAACTCATGTTGCTTGGATTTTCCAAGCATGCTTGAAGCTTTGCTACTCTTTTTCCTTGATCACTAATGTAGACTTAAGGACTCCCCATTTGATAGACTTGAAAACAAAACAACAAACATTACTATAAATGAACACAGCTATGCATAAAAGCTTAGGTTACCTCCCAGGAAATGTTAAGTTTAAAGTCATTAACTTGACTTTCTAGCAGCACCTAATTATATGTGTCAAAAACTATAATTGCCTTATTTCCCTTTTTCCTTAAGTAAGCAAGCTTTAGCTGCAACATGTGTCCTTTACATTTGAGAACATGTGATTCCTTAACCAATGGCTTCATTGGAACACATGTTTTAGCTAACATGATAAGAAGTTCTAATTTTAATTTTCTTGGACAATTTTAGGAACCCTTTAAATACTTCAAACACCCTATAAAATCTTTTTAGTTCTCTTCAATAAAAACCAAAGACCTTATTAGAAGATTGATGACTCCTTAATTTTGGAAAAAAAAAATGTGTTTTTTATGATAGATTAGAGAGTCAAATGACATATTTCTTAAGTGACCTTATGTAAATTTTTATCCAATCAAAGAATATGAATAAAACATATCATTTGCAATATTTTCATTAGTTTTGAGCTTCATTTGATTTGGATTTTTATCTTAGGAGAAAGGTAGAGAATTGCTAAGAAGGTATGAGAAAAGGGAAAGAAGCTAGAAGTTTGAAAGGCAAGCTTTTCAAGTCCATTCGCTACAGCAAGTATGCATTTCGCTGTAACTAGAACGCCTATTCGCTATAGCGAAGTCATGATTCATACAAAATCTAAGAAGCTCCTAGCCATAGCGCAGGCAGTAATGAGATCAGCAAGAATCTGGAAGCCCATAAGTTCTCGCTATAGCGAGAAACATCCCTCACCACACAACTTTGATTTGTGAACTAAAAATGCAAGAGGTTGCTAGGATTTAGGCATTTTGAGCTGAGAGGAAAAGTTCTGAGGAGAAAAATGCACCAAAAAGCTAGGGTTTGAGGAGAAGGAGCTTGGTTGAAAATTGGAGGCTGAATCAACATGATTTCACTGAGTTTTCTCATATTCTCCATCTTTTCTTTCATGACTCCTTGTCTCTTCGAATTTCTGGATTTGTTGCAATGTGTAGAGCTATGTGTGGCTAGATTTCTTAGATCCTAGGTATACTTGAACCTATTACCATGTAATGGAGATTTTGCAAGGTTAAATTGAGTTGATTAATGATTTGAATGCTTAATCTATCTTTTATGCTTCATTTAAGAGTTTGGCCATCACTTGTCAATTTAGGGGGGTTGAGGTTAACTCTTGAAAAAAAAAATCTCAATGGACCAGTCGATTAAGTAACTTAGGATTAGGATTAGGTCATAATAGTTTTATTCTTAAATATAGAAATATGCTCAAGCATCCTAAGTAGTGAAAGGGACTGAATACAATTGACCTAATTAATTGTGAAAGAAGTCTACAATTAACTAAGATAGAAGTCTAAATGGTTCGAGAGACATTTAGGCTCATTTAATCTCCTTAATTTTCATATTGTTAATTAACCAATTAATCGGGTAACTCAATTCGTGGCAATCAGGGGATAAGAACCTAGGATACTCCTTAGTGATTTATCTCATCAGAATGATTTTAACGCTTAGTATTAGTTTAATTTCCTTTTATTTTAATTCCTTATATTAGTAGTTGCTTATCTTGACTTAAACAAAAGCAAATTTCCTTAGGCATAATTGACTTTAATTCAATTCTCTGTGGAATGACCTTAATTCACTATATTACAAAAGCGATCCATACACTTGTGGAATCTATTGCAAAAATAATGGTTATCAAGGATTCATCAAATGATTCTTTCTACAAATGATTTAAACCACAATATTTGCTTTTGTAACATTTATTTGATTTATCAAGAGGATTCCATACCTTGGCTACTTGGAAGGTTACTCTTGGTCCTTTACACTCACAATACACTCTCCTTCTGTTCCCCTTTCACATTCATTAGAGACCTCTAGCAACTTTTTTTTAGTCCTCAATGTAATATCCTTGCAATAATCCTCATATTCTCTTTTAAGAATGGTCTCCATGTCATTTGAAACACTTTATTTTGCTCTATTAGAGATGACATTAGCTAGTTTGCCAATTTGAATTTCCAAGTTTCTAGTATAGCCATCTTGCTTTGCCATATATTACCTAATCATTTCTTTTAAGTTAGTATTATGCTCTTAAATGGGGATTTTATCTTGTAGTTGGAAATTGAGAGGTTGGGAGGTGTATATCGCATAAGATGAAAAAGCTTGGCCTTTATTTTTTCAAAAAAAATTAATGATTCTAAATAGGAATATAAGTGTTATCAAAAAAATTATTTGGATTCCCCTTGAATTTCATCTATGTAACTTCTATATAACATGGGCACTGATTGTAACACCCCAAAATTAATTAAGGTGTTAATCATAGATTAAGATCAATTAAGAATAATTAATATGGGATGATTGGGCTAGTTAAGGAAATAGGGATTTTAAATAGATAAATCATTAATATGGGTTTGAGAATTAATTAGGATAGAAATTGCATTTAGGCCTAAATTAATTAAATCATGATAAGAGGCTAACGGAGGCTCAATGAATTAGGGGTAGACCCATACTAATTTAATGAGATAGAGGCCCAAGATTTATCTTGTATAGGCTCAATTAAGTGGCCCAATTACCCTTGTACAGACCCAAGCCCTTGAGCCCTTCAAATTAGGCCCAAATCTCATTAAACTTCAGCAACCCAATGTGTGAAAACTGGCCCAATAGAATTATGCAGCCCAACAATTAAAAACTGGCCCAACAAGCAAAATCTGAAACCCAATTGGATTTGGACTTGGAGCAACCCATGACCCAGCCCCTTGACCCAACTTAAACCCATCTAAAACCCTAATGCTTCAGCTACACCTTCATTTTTCTGAAACTCAAGAGGCAAATTCGGAGGTTGAGAAGGAGGCTAGGGTTTGGGGCAAGATTTCTGCATTTTCACACACTTAGAGCAAGATTCAGCCAAGGTAATAGTTATACAACTTAATCCCCTCATCTTTCTCTTTAATTTGGTCCGATTAGTTTTTCATTTGGGGAGATTTCATTATACCCAAAATCTGAAAAGTGAGTGTTTGGAGGCTTCCTTGAGGAAATTCGTAGGTTGAGGTTGGGGTTAGTATTAGGTGAGTTTAAACCCCCATTTTAATGCATTTTCTGTTAGTTTGAGACTTCTATAGTTGACCTATGATATGGGCTTTGGTTTCATGGGAAATTACCCAGAAATTGGAGTGAACTATGGAAATTTCTGGTGTGGGGAAATTGGAATCCGAAGTTAAATCCCTTGGTAATTAGGTGAGTAACTTCTAGTCTGTTAATAGTAGTTCAACTCTTTGAATATTTGATTGTGATCAGAAATGATGATAATGATGTTTGTTATAGGCTTGGTGTACATTTGGATTATTATGGTAGCTAGGGGAAGAGTAATTGGCTTCATTGAGGTAACTGGGTTATTTTCCTAATTCCATGTATATGCTCATGTTAATCTGCTATTTGTTACACATGCTTGATTTTGAAATGTTAAATGACTGGTTGACTACTTGATTGTTATTGTGATTGGACCTTGTGAGTCCATGGTGGAGCTGTGGTGCGGCTGCCACCCGTGCATGTGCTACGATCGAGCACCGGGTATGATCAACCCCAGATGCACTGAGCATTGGTTGTGCTCAATAGGGAGTAGGTGCCGTGGACGGGCCTCTCCCGGTGTTAATGGCCTTTAACATGTTATGTATGATTGCTGGTATGGGACAGTAGTCATTGGTAGCTCAACTAGTTCATTTGCCAATTGAATTGATAATTCTGATATTGATGACATGAGATTATCTTGGATTGATTGACTTGTACATATATATGGGAATTACCTTTTGTTACTGAGATTGTATATCTCACCCCGTTGTGGGCTAATATTTTCAGGGACCGGACCTCTTAGTGGCAAGGAGAAAATTAACGAGAGCCGGTTAAATGGTTTGGTAGCACATAGGTCTGGGAGTTTTACAAAATGTATTGTAATTAAATTGTTAGTTTTGTATCAGTGCTGCATTGCATCATGAGTTGCCAAGTATAGGGATTGTATATGTAATTCGATTATCATGGAATTGAACCTTATGACTGTAATTGGCTAATAATGGAAAGTGTATCTAATGTTAAATATCAACGGTGTATGATTAGTGTTGTTATTATCCCATAAACTTGCTGATAGGAGGTAATTAGAGGAAAGAAATGGGTACATAAGTTTTGAATTGGTAATGGAAGCATAGCTAAATAAATAAGGTAAATAAATGCCATTAGAGCCATATAAAATGAGGGCAAGTGACCTTAGGGTGTCCCTAAGAAGAGAAAGAGAGTGTAGGGGGCGAAATATAGTGAAAACAGCTACAGAAGGGAGTCACGCCGCGGCCAAGAAGGCTTCGCCGCGGCCTAGGGAGTGACAGTGGCGAGGCACGCCGCGGCTTGAGAAATCTCGCCGCGGCGCGGAGTGAAAATAATCGCCCAGGAGGTGACAGAACGTAACCTCGCCGCGGCGCAATAAGTCTAGCCGCGGCGCGAGTCGAGGAAATTAATTACGGAGGTTACAATAGCAAAACTCGCCGCGGCGCCACATAGGTTGGCCGCGGCGCAGATCCAACTCGCTGCGGCTATCGCTGCGGCGAAGGTCAGGAAAATTCCAGGAGCAACTTGGCCGCGGCGCAAGAGTTCCAGGCCGCGGCAGAAGTCTAAAAACTCAGTTTTCAAGCTCCAGAACCTAGCTTAGCCGCGGCAGAAAAGTTCCAAGTCACGGCGCAGGTTCCCAAACTCCTATATTTGACCTGGAAACCCTAATTTCATTAATGTTAAGGTTAGGGAATAGTTTGAGTACATTAATGGGAGGTTGTAGTGGGTTGAAATTGATAAATGGATTAATTATAAATCTCTAATGATGGTACAAACCATCCTATGCATGTTCCCGTTATGGTTGTTAGTTGATGACCTTAAGAGTAACAAGGTTTAAGTTTCCCCTATATTTTCTTAATGGGATTAACTGTAATGACTCCAAACCTTGATCATTATTTATTAATCGTGTATTTAACTATAATTACCGATATTAGATGTTAGGGTCGTCACAGTTGGTATCAGAGCAATGGTTCAGGACAACCGTTATAATTTAAATTCTATGACTAGAAGCTTGGCAATCATGATGCATATTTGGCATGGTATTAGCTCATGAGAATAGCTAATTAGGCAAACATATAATTGATGTGCTTTATGTGCTGGAAAGAAGTATAGAGGAATGATGAGATAAGGCTTGTAATACTTGACTGAAATGACTGTTTTTCTTGAATTTTATTTAGAGCATCACCTATCACAATAAGTATACCCTGGAGAATAATGGAGTATAGTTAGATCTTAGCTCATAACACTTTAGTAATGCTATTTTGTGACTTGAGGTAGTTAATGCCAATGAAAAGAGTAGACTTTTGCCCTTCTTTCCTTCGGAGATTGGGTTATTGGTCTCAGTCTAGAAAGGTAACTGGTTGAGGTTTGTTGCCAACTGGCTACGCAATAGATGCACCAGTCACTCGCTGTGAGGCACCAGTTGACTGAATGAATGAGACCAAGTAACTGATAAGGATGATGAACAAAGCTACTAATAGCACTTATGACCAGTTGACCGCTATTTACTAAGCAAGCCAATTGGGTACGGCCGACCAATTGACTGGCCTATCGAAGTAGTCAACTGATCACAACAAGAGTAGTAATTCTTTACCTAAGTGAAATTCTAAACTTTTCAAAGGCCATCTAGAGTGATGTTGAGAACTTGAAAGGCAATGGTATGGAATAAAACACTTAACTAGTTATAAGAACTTTATGAAAGGGTAAGATGTAGACCTTACTTGCAATCAGGAAATTGATAATGGAACTAGTGTGTAGTAAATAAGTGTGGTTGATTAAATATATGAAGTGATGCATAATCCATAATGAGTTAGGATTATGTAGACTTCAAAGGGGTCCCCAAAGTTGAAACGTTATAGGTACAGAGGTCCTAACCCACTTGCTTGGTCCCGGGTAATAAAGAATACAATTACTCGATCCTAGCTACCACAATTTGGCCTAATGAATAAGGGCGATGAGAGCTAAAGAATGTTTCAAATAGTTGTGTTCAAACTAATAGAGTGTGTGAGCCATCTTTAGTTAATAATGATAAGAAAGAGGGCAGGAAAAACCTTAAGATTGTTGAATCCATTTCTAAATGTGTATAGCGACTCTAAAGCAAGAGATTAAGGGAGATGATGTTCTAAAAGGAATCTTGAGAGCTTTGAGGCTCCTCCCTTAGTGTACTAAGGCAGGAAGAGAGATTATGACAAGAGGAAAGACAACCCTTTAGCGTGATAAAGGTGAGGTGCACCGGCACAGGGTGCTTGTGCATGTTGTCTCTTGTGTAATTTAGTTTACTTATGCTATGTGTTGACGTGCATTTGGATGGTAGTTAGAGGCACTTTATGTGCATGACACACTCGGGGAGTGTAAGATACGATTCTACAGCACTTTGGTGCTAGAGGCACGTGGGACGTGCTCATTTATCGGCACTTCGGTGCTAAGGGCATGCGGGGCATGTCACTCATCATATGATTTGATGAATTTCAACCACCAAATTGGCGTCAAACTAGGCTAAGTAGACTTTCTTCCTAGAAGGTAAAGAGGAGATCTTGATGGTAAAGACCCACCTAAAAAGAGAATAAAATTGTACCTGGTGAGTACAAGTGGTTGAGATATAGTCATCACGGGGTGATGAGCATGTGTATGTCCACAGCAAAGCATTGTCTGCTAATATTAAAAAGGCAAACCCTGATTCCACCACTGGTAATTCTATTGTCATGCATCACGTGTGGCGTGATTAAGGGGGCAGAGGTAACATTGGGAATTCAGGATGGACTAATGATTACTGTGGTAGAAAAACTCCCTAATTTTGAAAGAGAACTCCCTAATCTAGGATAATAACTCGGGAAAATGAATGAGAGATGGCATCAATGCAACTAACTTATGTTATTACAATAAACCATAGTATAATGATTGACGAGGAAGGGTGCAACACTAGTGGTAAATGACACTTGAGTTCTCTCACTGGGAATCCCTACTCGATCTGTTGATAATTAGGGAATGTTTAACAATGAAAAGACTCACTGAGTCTCTTTATTATGTTAATTTAACTCCCAATAGTCAGGCATGGAATTGAGGCCTAAAAACTATTAGGGGAGTGAATAAGTTAGCTGTGGTTGGCATAGACCATTGTGTAAGGATGAAAACCATCATACCATCTCATATTGTATGCTATAATGTATGGTTAAATGACCTTGTACTTGCAGTCAGAGAACCTTATTAACAAGGTCTCGGATTTCACATTAAGGAATATAAGATCTTGTAGATAGGATCTTGAACCTTGTTGATAAGATGTTATTTCATTACTCTTTAGGGAATTATGATGAATTTCCAAATTAAAAAAAAAAGGGGGGGTATGCTAATTGAAGAATGACTATACTCATATGAAAATATCTTAGTTAAGGTTAGAAGATACGAAAGTGCAGTCCTTTGGGACTATATGATGACATAAAACCCAAAGAGATGTTCAGTTGACATCAAATAAGTAGAGATGCCATTAAGTTAACTACTAAAGCTTGTAGTAACTGAGAGGAAAAATGAGACATTGGGATCTATTGATCAGGGTAATCTTTAGAGTCACATGTATGTAATTGTGGTAATGCCTTTGCAAGTGCCAAAAAAAAAAAAAGAGAGAGAGAAGGAAGAGATCTATTAAGGATTTTCCTATGTTGGTTATCCCTAAGGGGAAGTGATCAGGTTGTCTGTAATTAACCATCATCAGGAGCCAACAAGGAAATTCTTAATGTTGTGGGCAAGCGATGGAAATTATGTTGTCTAATAAACCACTCACTAGAAGTATGATTCGTAAGATTGAAAGAAATTCATTCCTAAGTCCTACCGGATTACCTTGATGCTCTAGACAAGGTAGTCTCACCCTTGAGATCAAGTCTTATTAGAAAATGTAAGCTAGACCTGAAATATCGTGTTCATTTTCACTTGAAAGATCATGTTTGATTTCAATTATGTAGAAGGTGAACCTAAAGTGTTTAGGTGCCTTCAAGAGATTAGTGGTGAGATCAGACTTCATATTAGTTTTAACCCTTGGAAATCCTGACAAATGAGAAAGAGTAATCTTAGGCACTAATTGAAAATGAGAGGAGAATTATATGCGTCTAAAGGGAATGATGAACTGTCTACCAATGGACAATAAATGAGGGTAATGTGTGCCATAATTTATGAGATAGTTGAATGTAAGACTTGAAAACTTAAACTAAATGAACCTGTAAAAGGCAGAACCCAGTTTAGTTAAGAAGGTTGGACTAAAGAAATGTAAGGGTAATTTAAGTGAAGGACAAATGGAACTTCATTATGAAATAAGGTCACTTACCTCTAATGCCATTAGTGGAATAGATAGAAAAAAAAAACAAGCTAAATAAGTGGAATTCCTTATAGTTCGTGGTACCAACTATTAAGGAGGGTTAAGTTAAAGTATTTAGGAGTTATCTCCTAAGTGGATTAAGAGTTAAGAAGGAAAGAAAATTAACATGAACAAGTAATAATCGGCTATTAGAACGACAAAAAATGAGAGAGGAGAGAAAAAAAAAAAAAAAAAAAAAAAAAAAGAAAGGAGGAAAATATAAAACAGAATTAAACAAAAAGCTATGAAGGGAGAGAAAAATCGGGATTTATTTGAGCTAGGTGTCTAAAGCTTGTTATAAGATGATCAAGTGTCGCTTGGTCTGGATCTACTTAGCTGCAAACACAAAAGGAATACGATATGCTTAGATCGGAATGTTATTTTGCCGTAGGTAAACTAGAAGGAATAGGATTGTGGTTACCAAGTGAAGTAATAACATGATAAGGACGTCCTCCCCAGGAGAGTCGTAAGAAGGGACTAGTCTCTGGTAAGACTATTTGAGCTATCAAAGAGGAGTTTATGAGGATGAATTGTCCAACATCAATTGGGTAAGGTATAACTAATTTTGAGGACAAAATTTCTAAAAGGAGGGGAGAATGTAACACCCCAAAATTAATTAAGGTGTTAATCATGGATTAAGATCAATTAAGAATAATTAATATGGGATGATTGGGCTAGTTAAGGAAATAGGGATTTTAAATAGATAAATTATTAATATGGGTTTGAGAATTAATTAGGATAGAAATTGCATTTAGGCCTAAATTAATTAAATCATGATAAGAGGCTAATGGAGGCCCAATGAATTAGGGGTAGACCCATACTAATTTAATGAGATAGAGGCCCAAGATTTATCTTGTATAGGCTCAATTAAGTGGCCCAATTACCCTTGTACAGACCCAAGCCCTTGAACCCTTCAAATTAGGCCCAAATCTCATTAAACTTCAGCAACCCAATGTGTGAAAACTGGCCCAATAGAATTATGCAGCCCAACAATTAAAAACTGGCCCAACAAGCAAAATCTGAAACCCAATTGGATTTGGACTTGGAGCAACCCATGACCCAGCCCCTTGACCCAACTTAAACCCATCTAAAACCCTAATGCTTCAGCTACACCTTCATTTTTCTGAAACTCAAGAGGCAAATTCGGAGGTTGAGAAGGAGGCTAGGGTTTGGGGCAAGATTTCTGCATTTTCACACACTTAGAGCAAGATTCAGCTAAGGTAATAGTTATACAACTTAATCCCCTCATCTTTCTCTTTAATTTGGTCCGATTAGTTTTTCATTTGGGGAGATTTCATTATACCCAAAATCTGAAAAGTGAGTGTTTGGAGGCTTCCTTGAGGAAATTCGTAGGTTGAGGTTGGGGTTAGTATTAGGTGAGTTTAAACCCCCATTTTAATGCATTTTCTGTTAGTTTGAGACTTCTATAGTTGACCTATGATATGGGCTTTGGTTTCATGGGAAATTACCCAGAAATTGGAGTGAACTATGGAAATTTCTGGTGTGGGGAAATTGGAATCCGAAGTTAAATCCCTTGGTAATTAGGTGAGTAACTTCTAGTCTGTTAATAGTAGTTCAACTCTTTGAATATTTGATTGTGATCAGAAATGATGATAATGATGTTTGTTATAGGCTTGGTGTACATTTGGATTATTATGGTAGCTAGGGGAAGAGTAATTGGCTTCATTGAGGTAACTGGGTTATTTTCCTAATTCCATGTATATGCTCATGTTAATCTGCTATTTGTTACACATGCTTGATTTTGAAATGTTAAATGACTGGTTGACTACTTGATTGTTATTGTGATTGGACCTTGTGAGTCCATGGTGGAGCTGTGGTGCGGCTGCCACCCGTGCATGTGCTACGATCGAGCACCGGGTATGATCAACCCCAGATGCACTGAGCCCTGGTTGTGCTCAATAGGGAGTAGGTGC
This sequence comes from Erythrophleum fordii, assembly GCA_032878935.1. NCBI lineage: Eukaryota > Viridiplantae > Streptophyta > Magnoliopsida > Fabales > Fabaceae > Erythrophleum > Erythrophleum fordii. The sequence goes on along the minus strand of JAVQMF010000047.1, from coordinate 13,192,691 downwards.
CGTGGACGGGCCTCTCCTGGTGTTAATGGCCTTTAACATGTTATGTATGATTGCTGGTATGGGACAGTAGTCATTGGTAGCTCAACTAGTTCATTTGCCAATTGAATTGATAATTCTGATATTGATGACATGAGATTATCTTGGATTGATTGACTTGTACATATATATGGGAATTACCTTTTGTTACTGAGATTGTATATCTCACCCCGTTGTGGGCTAACATTTTCAGGGACCGGACCTCTTAGTGGCAAGGAGAAAATTAACGAGAGCCGGTTAAATGGTTTGGTAGCACATAGGTCTGGGAGTTTTACAAAATATATTGTAATTAAATTGTTAGTTTTGTATCAGTGCTGCATTGCATCATGAGTTGCCAAGTATAGGGATTGTATAATTAATTCGATTATCATGGAATTGAACCTTATGACTGTAATTGGCTAATAATGGAAAGTGTATCTAATGTTAAATATCAACGGTGTATGATTAGTGTTGTTATTATCCCATAAACTTGCTGATAGGAGGTAATTAGAGGAAAGAAATGGGCACATAAGTTTTGAATTGGTAATGGAAGCATAGCTAAATAAATAAGGTAAATAAATGCCATTAGAGCCATATAAAATGAGGGCAAGTGACCTTAGGGTGTCCCTAAGAAGAGAAAGAGAGTGTAGGGGGCGAAATATAGTGAAAACAGCTACAGAAGGGAGTCACGCCGCGGCCTAGGGAGTGATAGTGGCGAGGCACGCCGCGGCTTGAGAAATCTCGCCGCGGCGCGGAGTGAAAATAATCGCCCAGGAGGTGACAGAACGTAACCTCGCCGCGGCGCAATAAGTCTAGCCGCGGCGCGAGTCGAGGAAATTAATTACGGAGGTTACAGTAGCAAAACTCGCCGCGACGCCACATAGGTTGGCCGCGGCGCAGATCCAACTCGCTGCGGCTATCGCCGCAGGGAAGGTCAGGAAAATTCCAGGAGCAACTTGGCTGCGGCGCAAGAGTTCCAGGCCGCGTTGCAAGTCTAAAAACTCAGTTTTCAAGCTCCAGAACCTAGCTTAGCCGCGGCGGAAAAGTTCCAAGTCACGGCGCAGGTTCCCAAACTCCTATATTTGACCTGGAAACCCTAATTTCATTAATGTTAAGGTTAGGGAATAGTTTGAGTACATTAATGGGAGGTTATAGTGGGTTGAAATTGATAAATGGATTAATTATAAATCTCTAATGATGGTACAAACCTTCCTATGCATGTTCCCATTATGGTTGTTAGTTGATGACCCTAAGAGTAACAAGGTTTAAGTTTCCCCTATATTTTCTTAATGGGATTAACTGTAATGACTCTAAACCTTGATCATTATTTATTAATCGTGTATTTAACTATAATTACCGATATTAGATGTTAGGGTCGTCACACTGATCTCTATACTAACTTTTCTCACAATTGTCATAAGTCATGTGCAAGTATTGAGAATCACTAATATGAGCAAAATAACTAATGTGCATATCATAGTCATCACACTTCCTGTCAAATTCAATTTCTTGAATTGTCAAATTGGTTAAATTATCAAATTCATACACATTAGCTACCTGCTCTACCAACTATAGGTATTTCGTACCTAAAAACAAAAACAATAGGGCACTAGAAAAAAATTACTTTATTTTGGACTCTTCTATATGATAACCTTATAATCTCCTTAAGAATGTTATAGTAATCTAGTTCAACTTCAAAATTTAGATGACACTGTATCCAAATACTATTATTTATAGTTGTTTTATTTTGGCCATATTCCTTTTTTATGGAATCTATGTTTGTTGACAATCATGCCATTATAGCACTTAATCAACTTTGATGGATTGGAGATTATGTTTTGAATTATTTGATTATCAGCTCCACCCATATTTATTTAGGAACTATCAAATGACTTATTATAAGATACACATGTGACATTATTACGCTAAAAATATAACTTACAAGTTGTTTCAGCTCTTTAGCAAATTTTATGTCACATGTCAATATCTTGTTATGCGTGATTTTATGGTTTTGTTTTGTAAATGAGTCTTTGAATTTCCAAATAAATGAAAGTAGTGGTAAAATTATGAATTGTTAAAGATAAATGTAGATAAATCATACTAATTAACTAAGATATATATGTAAATTATTGGAGATAAGACTCAACTTTTTTGTGGTTGACCAAACACATGTATGGGTAATAGAAAGTTCTATGTCAATAAGGAACTTCGTGCGAGACCTCCCAGTGGCTTGGCATGGATGTGCAAATATGGATAAGCACTAACAAGATGTGTCATCCCTATCATCATCATTTCGTGGAAATTGAATGCGTTTGTTTTAAAGGTGTGGCTCAAAATACAACGAGGTGATGATGGAGATCTTTTTTAGTGCATTTGCCTTATAAATGGAGCCTTCAACTCTAGCCTTGTTATTCACCTTCCTATTTAGATGTAGTTGCACCTTTCAAATGGATACAACTACCTATATTACATGGGGCTTTTAACCTTAGCCTCATATGATAGATACAAAACTAGATGTTTTATGACATCAAAGAGTGTGGGAGGAAAATTTTTTTCCAGCTTGCAAACTGTTTCATTAGTGGATGCCTTTCTAATTGCTTACACTTCTAGTACCATGATGGTACCATGGTTAGTTCAAGTTGGTACCATGTTTCTTATGCATGGTACATGAAGGTACCATGGTTGGTTTAAGTTAGTACATTTTATGGTGGTACAAGCATTGGGAAAATACCATAACACTGAGAATGGAAAATCCTTCTAATTCCTTCCGCTCTTAACCTTCAGTTTAAATTGAGGATGCTGGCACATTGAACAAATAGTCTTCTCAATGTTTTCTTTGTAGTACAACATGTAATGATTAGGATATACATCTATCATCATATATCTTAATCTTAGCTTATTCACAATCCACTTAGACTTTATAAAATTTTCTCGCAACCTCTTTGAATTGAGAAAATACTCTTATGACAATATAATAATGAATAAAGTATTATTCCCACCAAAATTTGCCACTAAAATAATTGTTAAATACTAAAATTATGTACCTTAATCTAAATCAAACCAACAATAAGAAAAATTGGAAATAAACTAAATTAAAGACACAAAAATAACAAAATAAAGGGCGACAACTTTTTAGACTAAATTAAGAAGCCAATTATTAGGATTATGATTTCCCTTAACATTACATAAGAAACTAATCAATACATTGCTTTTAATAATAATTTTTGCTAGCCTAAAATTCTAATTTACCTATAAGCATCTTTCGAATTACCTATAGGAATTCTCCTAACCAATTCATAATTTCTTAAGTATTTGATTGAGAGGCTGGATCAATAATAAGTTCTAATGTGGTTATGTGAGACTGATAGGAATATTCTTATCTTACAAGCAAGTCAATCTAATCAACATTACAAGTTTTATAAACCCACACTATTCAATCTATGGTCTAGTCCTAAAATTTCTTTACCAAGTTTATTTAGATTACCTAAATCATCTAATTCCTAAACCAGGATATGGTGGCTGACGGCAACATTAAGGAGTCTAAAGACGTCGACGGGAACCCCGGGAAGAGTATCATACCATTAATTATAATGAAAGAAAGTATTGTCAACTTATTACATGATAGGGTTTATCACAATCCCAAATCAATAAATTTAGCCCATAGATACAATCATAAATAACATGAAAAACAAAGGATACATCAAATAAGTTTAAAAATATAAAGAAAAATAAGGGAAGAAGAGAAAAAATGAAATTAATATCAAATTTTGAATTTAAAAATGCTACATTTTTGTGCAATTGCCTGACTCAAAACTATAATTGTGGCATTGTTTTCTTTTTTAGTAGCCCTCTTGGGTGCTATGGTGCCCCGGTTTTAGCACCGTAGCACCATTTGTTCTAGTTTCTCACTTTTAGAATTTTTGTTCACATTTTAACTCTAGGATTTTGATAATCTAGCTCCAAGATGACTTTGACTTAGAATCCTTGTATTTTCAACCAAAAAAGTGGTCAAAGTATGATCAGTTCCTATTTAAAGCAAAATTAAGTTAAAAACTTGTCATTTATAGTATCAAAACTCAAGTATGGAGCCATAAACAAAAGCTATGCACATTTTTCTTAAAATTAGTTATTTTAACTTTAAAATGTGTTAATTACTACCAATATCTTAGCAAAAATGTAAAAATTGTTGGAGATTGTGCCATAGGCCAATCATTGTATTGCGAACATTATTTTTATTACGAAATAAGAGTTTTCTTTTTATTATATTATTATATTATTTGCATGTTTATATATAATAATATCCATGGATAAATCATTTTTGAATTATCCAAAATGTACATAATCAATCATCCTTGTAGGAACAACGATGAATTAAGATTAGTATGATTTTGATTGATTAAGTGTTAATCATGTATGATGATATGAATCAAAATCATAGGCATGTGTTAAAGAATAGGACGCTGGATAGACCCGTCATGAGATAAGCTACATGGATTGGGTCATAAGTTTATCTCATATATAACTGTGTCATTGATCCCTTAGACCTGAGATCACCGTAGATTCCTACATGAAGGACATTGTACTTTGACATAGTCTAATATCACCTTTTAACCAAGTGATTATAAAGACTATGATCAGGTATAATGGAATCCATGCAGAGGAAGATGAGTGGTCAAGATGGAATTTATCCTTCTGATTAATAGAGAGATATCTCTAGGCCCCTCGATGAGTGTGACTAAGAAATGCATGGCCCTACTCAGATGGAAAGGGTTCCATCTTATAATCAGTCTGCTCGGAGATCGAGAAAGTTACGATAGAGTAAGTTGAGGATGACATTTCCATGCCTCATACTCGATCTAGATATCGTGTGACAAAAGAGATATAATAGGGTTATAAGATAGGTTACATCGGATCACCGATCCCGTATGATTTGGGTAGTCACAATGTCTTGCTAGAGGCCACTTGTGATTTGTGGGTCAAATAGTGTAGTTGGCCTACTGCCAACATCATATGGGCCTGCAGGGTCGCACACAAGAACAGACCAACTCGGGCTAAAATGTCCACATTCATTGAATCAAAAATGTGTCTAGATTCAATAAATATCTAGGATGGAGGAATTATTTATATATATATATATAAATAATTAAATTTGAAATATATTATATATATATATATTATATTTGATATTATATATATATATGTATATATATATATATATAAATTAATTTAAATTTGATTCTATTAGATAGATTTAAATTTAAACTAATCAGATAATTTAAATTTGATTCTATCAGATAGATTTAAATTTAAACTAATCAAATAATTTAAATTAAGCTCTAGATATTGTTAGTTTAAATTTAAACTATAGGATAGATTTGAATTTAAACTAATAGATATATTTAATTAATTTTGATTAATTAAATATATCTGAAACTCTAGTTTATAAATAGGGATTTCCATATCAGAAAACAATAGCTAGAGCTAGAGCTGCCTCCAAAATCCTTAAAGAGAGGGACACCGTACCGACTGTACGGAATTGTACGGACAGACTACTAGCACACCGTTTTGAGTTGCTGAACCCCGTTCGTGTGGATACCAGTAGAGGGAGCTGATTTGCGGTCAGTTCCTGTGATCCAAATAAAAGTAAACAACAAACTTAATCGATAGAAAAAAGGTAATTCTCTAAACCTATTCGGTTTAAACAATTTTGACAGATCCTTAGTGGGAATTGGGATCAAAATTTTAAATGTTTTCTCTGTATGCCTCCCATAATTCCCAACAAAAATAACATAAATAAATGAGAGTTAATAGACCTCTGCGACTTCTTCCTCTTTTGTTGTTAAAAGTTATTTCCACTTCTTGCACTTGCTTTGTTGTAAGCTCCTTTGCCAGGCTCTCTGTAGTTGTTATGTTGAACCTCTAGGCCCAGTTTGGATTTCTACTACATTAGCAATTATGGTTTCAATTTCTTTCATATGCTTCTTAATCCTACCTTATTGTTCTAACAATAGTAAATGCCAATCTTGGTTCGTATGGAGGTGATTGATGTGATGAAGCCATCATAATCACTTGGCAATCCATCAAAGATTGCTTTCAATGTGATCTTTGGTTGAAATTGGAAATGTTATGGATGCCAATGCATCTCAACTTTCTTGATCCACAAGAGGTACTCATTGATTGATAGTGAGCCCTTCTTAATGTTCTTAAGCTAAACTTTTAGTTGTTTCTCCTTCACATAAGTTTACAAGGGAAAGAACCTTTCAAGCTTATCCCATGCGTAGTATGCATCGTCACTTCCAATCATTTGCTAACATTCTTTCACACATTGAGGACAGAGGCTAGGAAAGGAGAAGTTGATCTTGCTTCTCTCATTAAGTGTATTCAACTATTGTCTTTGCTATTAATGCATCTTGTTTAGAGGCAAATCTTGTAAGCACATATCATGATCCTTGTAAGAAAGTTTGAAGGCCAAATCCTCTTAATATTGCCATGACTTGAAGTTTTCAAGTTAGGAAATTTTGCTCATCTAGCCTCATTGATAAGGGATGAGAGATGGTTTGGAGTGAGAATTTTGGGGAGGTGGACTAATTAACATCTCTCATCTAGATCAATGAAAGCTCTGATCTCATGTAACGCTTTGAAGACTAAAGAAAGAAAGGAGGAGAAGAGGAGTATTAAGAGAGAAGTTGAAGAGAAAAATATGTTGTGTTATTGGGCAGTAACTTTGTACAAGTGTATATATATATATATATATATACAAATACACCCAATTGACCTCAGCATATATACTTAGCTAACAGATTCAACAGACTAACTAACTGAATCTTAGTTGTACAACATCTCTAACTTCCAGCTAACAATATTGTGCCCGACAATCTCACACGAACACTAAATCTAGTAATTAGTTAGCAAGATCACTAGGAAGGACGAGAGAAAATATCTAAACAATATACTGTAAGTAGAAGAAAGTAGCTATATGAAGCAGATATTGAAATAATGCCAGAAAACATTTTTTTTACGGAACTTTTTTTTTATGGTACCAATTAGATGAGATAGAGTTAATAATACACCTAAAATTTGAGAAGGGTGATTATCATCAAGTTGATCGATGCCTTTAGATGGATAAGTGGAGAGATTAGAGGCGTAAAAGGGTTTTTCCTATTCTTCAACAAATATCTTTATAGTAGCTATTTGAATTTAATTAAAAGTTAACAGACGAAGGAGAGACTTAAATGGTCCTTGTACCATATATAGCGGAAGTTTGGCAAGAAAATCATGTTTTCCATGGCTTTTCCGTACGTCGGCCGCGTGAGAAAACCTGACACGTAGCTTAGATAACCATAGCCCCAAATTTTGATTCAACTGGGTTTTCAAACTCAGCTGCATCACAACGAAGGCACAACTTTACATAAAAGCACAACAAATACTTAAAATCAGCTCAATTAATTTGAAAAAATAAAACCTTTTCTCATTTGTTTAGGTTCGGTTTTTCTGATAAAATAATTTAAAAAATAAAATCCTAAATATAACTCACATGAAAGAGAAAAATTTTTAATTTCTAACCAATTAAGCTGACACACTCCTATGTAACTAAGAAACCCTATATTCAATAAATATCACACATAATTCATGGCTATTCTACAAAATAAGGATTTTTTTTTTAATTTTAGGCACACGTTCTATATCTCCTGATAAAAATGAAATCCATGTGTGATTTAAATGTGAAACACGTCTCCAAGAAATTTCCAAAAAAATGGGAAATATTCCATGCATCCACGCCTCGTGCTTGCTGAAGAGAGTAATAAAGGCTGTCTTTGGTTAGAGATGTAAATGAACCGAGTTATTAGTAAATTATTTGAATTTGATTTGCCACAAGTTCAGTTATTCATCACTAATTTTCATATAAAAATTGTAATTTTTACGTTTGTCAATCTTTGAGGCGGATCTAAGATGAAATTATCACAAATTAAGGATAAAAAACTATTCGTCTTTAATTTCCATCTCAAATTATTGCTTTTCTAATAATGCAATATAGTATAAAAATTCATAATTTTTTATTTAGTTTAATTTTTTATCTGTATATATATATATTATATTTAAAATACTGTTCATGAATAGTATAAATTTGTGATTTTGGTTTGACTCGTTTAATAGAAGAGTTGAGTTAGATTATAATATTTGTATATTTGACGTTTAGGCTAGTATTTAAACTCGTCAATTTTAAACGAACAAACGTGAACATACTAAAACTCGAGTCATTTAATGAACAACCTTTGACACTGTCTCCTAGAAACAAAGGCCTACAAAAGGACTCTGAGGGTCTGGGGACAAATCATTGCCGCCCCAGAAGGACAAAGGTGTGTATGGTCCCTCTTTCAATTCCTTGTTTTCACAGACACAGCGTGTGTATCAGGCGAGACTACACATTTTTACTCCTCTAAGCGAAGACTCGAAGTACCGACCAACAAAGCAGTGAAAATTATAGTTTATAATTTTAAGATGAAGATATTTATAATAAAATATTTTAAAATTTAAATTTATTTTAAAATATTTGAAAAAAAAATTTAACTTAGAATCTTAAATTATAATTTTTTTACATAGTTTAAATTTTTGTTATTTGAATCTTGTAAAATAATTTTAAAATTTAAGATTTTTTAGTATAAATATTTTTAAATTGAGATCCCAACTATAATTTTTTCAAAAAAAAAATTCCAAGATCAGTCAATGCTAGAAATTAGTGTGTAAAAACTAAAATATATCGTACCGTGTTTAGACTTTCCTGTCCCTTTTAAAAGCAATTCAAATTATTTCATTTCAATTAATTTACATATGGATCCAATCTAATTAAGGTATTTTTAATCCAATTATTTTTCGGATGTTTAGTATGTTTATATTTTTATATTGATATATAAAATAGCCATTATTTAAAATACTTATATTTAGTTATAGCACTAAATTATAATTAAGAATAAGATACATATTAATTTAATTCTTAGAATGTAAGTATCATTAATTGACTCTCAAATTTTAAAAAAAGACATACACATATTTAGATTAAACTTAGGTACAATTTTTTATATTTTTGTTATCAAAATTTATAATTAAAATGCAATAAATGTATAATTTTTTAATTAATTAGGAAACTATACTTGTCCGTAAAATCATACACTTTTCATGCTATTATTGAAAAATCATATACTTATTATATCTTAATTGAAAAATATGATAGTAAAAGGAACTACATATATATAAGTTTATTTCTAATATTTGTCATATTAATTTTTACAAATTTTCCTTCTTTCTTTCTTTATTTTGGGATAAAAGTTTATAATCAGTCTTTCAATCAAGCATATTATGTAGCTTCTGAGGAATCTTCGCAACAAAAATTTTTACATGTTAGATTAGTTTTCCTTACTAAAGAAACAAGAACCTAACGTATACAAAAACCAAAACAAGTCCCATAAGTATCACAACCCTTTTCCTTTTACATATAGAAAGACACAACTATATTAGTCTACTACACTTTATATATATTTTCAAATACGTTAATTTTTTTTAAAAGATCCAATAATATTAAATAATTCAAAACGTTTTTTTTAAAGGATCCTATGCTATTTTTAATTAATTAATAAAATAAAATATATCATTTTTAAAATTTTCTCAGTCTTCTGTTATATTTAGTTACTTAATTATTTAAAAAAAATCCTCGAATAATATTAAATAATTGAAAGATATCAAATTTTTTCAAACCTATATAAGAATCCTAAAAAATTTTGAATTTTTAATTAACCTAAAAATATCTTCGAAATATTTATATAACAATTCAAACATTTTTTAATTATTTAATAAGTCAAAAGTATCATCTAACACGCAAGATGGCGATGATTTGATTTGACCACCGTGGACGCGATATGTTCAGTTATTTCTTCTCTTGAAGGTCGGTACTCGTAAGCTTCGAACTTCAGAGAAGACTTTACCATATATAGCTCCCACCTCTGCCTATAAATTCCCATTCTCTTTCGTTCGCCCTGCACTTCATTGCTAAGTACAATCTCTTCAATCTTTGCCTTCATTTTTTGCCATAGCAGAAAATAGAGTGACGCTTCACTTCTCTTCTTCTTCAAATCAAAGATGGGTTTGGGAAATGAGAGCCATCAGCTTCTATCAAGGATGGCAGTGAATGACAAACATGGAGAGAACTCTGCTTATTTCGATGGATGGAAGGCTTATGACAGAGACCCATTTCACCCTACGCAGAATCCTGACGGGGTTCTCCAGATGGGTCTTGCAGAAAATCAGGTTTATATATAATTATATATACAAATTGTATATATCACGATCATTAGCAGGTGTTTGATAAGTTGACTGACTCATATATATGGGTTTGTTTTAATTTCTTCCCACAGCTCTGTTTTGATCTGATACAAGAGTGGATAAGGAATAATCCAAATGCCTCCATTTGCACTCCTGAAGGACTACATCACTACAGAGATATTGCTAACTTTCAGGACTATCATGGCCTTCCCCACTTCAGAAATGTATGCTAATTATTCAGAAAGCATAGAGATTAATTTATAAGTTTATGACCATGAGTAATTAGTTTATCGATTGAAAATTGATAATAAGAAATGACCATGTGTTGTTTGCAGGGTGTGGCAAATTTAATGTCAAAAGTGAGAGGAGGAAGGGTGAAATTCGATGCAGAGCGTATAGTGATGAGTGGAGGGGCTACAGGGGCAAACGAGCTCATCATGTTTTGTTTGGCTGATCCTGGAGATGCTTTTCTGATTCCCACACCTTATTATCCAGCGTATGTACCCTCTCTTTCCTAGGTCATCTCTTCATTCATATTCAATGTATTTTCACTATTCCACTCATCCAATTAAAAGTGGCAAAAATAGAAGCAAGTGTTAATAGTTATTTGTTTTGTTCAAAGGGAAACCATTGGCTTCACATGCTTAATCATCAAGAGATTTACATTCTCTTTGCCGCTGGTAGTATTGTGATCTTCTTATTTATGGTATTAAATGTCTTTTGTCCAAATATAAAATAAAAATAATTAACTGTTTGTTCACCCGTGGCACTGACATAGTCATGACATCAAACAGGTCAAAAAGAATGTTTTGAAATAGGATTTGATTCAATGAATTAGGGCATGTGGGTTTTCATTTTTAAATCCAAATAAAACACTGAATAACATAAAGCTCAGTGGACCCTGCTTGCCATTAACCTTTGAAACTATGGCCAACTCAAAAAAGAAGCATTGTTAATTGTCTTATCATTCAGATACGCACACACAGCTGGATTAATTTCATAGACTTCTCACCATCAGGGATCTTTTACAATTCTAAATCTTGTTAATTGTCCTATCATCCATCGGGGTCTGTATCATGGACCACAGTAATAGTATGGATAGCAACTGTGCAATGGTTAAAGACTCAAAGCAAGATATTGATTAGGATTACATTATAATTTTAATTAAGACTTGGCAAAGTTAATAAATATGGCTCAATTAATTATCTATGTTCAATGTGTTTATTGGTATCTATTACAATGATATGGTTTTACTCATAAATAGTTCACGTTCTATTGCAGATATGCCCGAGACTTGTGTTGGCGAACTGGGGTACAAATAATCCCTGTTCACTGTGACAGCTCCAACAACTTCCAGATAACTAAAGTAGCTCTTCAAACAGCTTACAAGAAAGCCCAAGAGGACAACCTCAATGTGAAGGGTTTGCTCATAACCAACCCCTCAAACCCTTTAGGCACCACCTTAGACAGAGAGACAATGAAAAGCCTAGTAAGCTTCATCGAAGAAAAGAAAATCCATTTAGTGTGTGACGAAATCTACGCAGCCACTGTGTTTAGCGCCCCCAGCTTTGTAAGTGTCTCTGAGATCATCCAAGATATGAAATTCTGCAACAAAGATCTCATTCACATAGTTTATAGCCTTTCAAAGGACATGGGATTTCCTGGGTTTCGAGTTGGGATAGTTTATTCATACAATGACACTGTGGTCAACTGTGCTCGCAAAATGTCAAGCTTTGGATTGGTCTCCTCGCAGACTCAACACATGCTGGCTACTATGCTTTCGGATGATAATTTTGTTGATAACTTTCTAGCTGAGAGCTCGAGAAGGTTGGCTAAGAGGCATAGTTTATTCACAGAGGGACTTGAGAAGATAGGCATCCCTTGCCTTCCAAGCAACGCAGGCCTTTTTTGCTGGATGAACTTGAGAAGTTTGTTAAAAGAAAAGACATTTGAAAGTGAAATGAAGCTATGGCGTGTGATAGTGAATGAAGTGAAGTTGAATATATCTCCAGGCTCATCTTTCAATTGCAGAGAAGCAGGGTGGTATAGGGTTTGCTTCGCTAACATGGATGATGAAACAATAGAAGTAGCCCTCAGAAGAATCAAAGCATTCGTAGGGAAAGAAACAGAGAAAGCAACGGACGTAGTGAAACGTAGGCAAAGCATCAATAGTCTAAGGGTTAGCTTCTCCACAAAAAGATTCGATGAGAGTTGTATTATGTCACCTCACACTCACATGATGTCTCCACATTCATCAATTCCTCACTCACCCCTTGTTAAGGTCACTTAAATATATGGTCAGATTTACCATATATACACACAAAAACCCTTTTAGGTCACTTAAATATATGGTCAAATTTACCATATATACACACAAAAATCCTTTGTCTTAATTTGAAGTGTTAGCGGAAAATGAATTGAATAAATTCTTTTTTTTCCTTGATTTGATTTGTTTGAAATGTTACTTGATACCACATTAATAAAAAATAAAATATTAGAAAATTTAAGATGATTTATATATCTAACTTCTATCATTTTAAAAGGTGATCCCAACAATGAAATTCAATTGAATTCTATAATATTTCAACACTTATCTTAAACACTAATAATATATAAATAAATAATTCAATTGAATTTATTAATAATAATTTAATTAAATCATTAATAGATTTGGTTCCAAACACATTCTAATTATAAAATTCAATCTGACAAAAAAGAAAAAGGTAAATCATGCACATTTGAAAAAACTGCAGACACATTCTACAAAATGAGATTTATCTCCAACATTGTTGATTTATTTTCTCAAAAAATGACCCAATGTATATATAGAGGAAATGAAAACAATAATGTATACTTCAATTAAATTTTCATTATATTTTATCCAATAAAACTTTGAACTATTTTTCATCAATATAATTTTTTTTAACACCTAGTGATACGCTGAGAAACTATCTCTTCAACATGGGGAACCATAAATTGTTAATATTTTGCGCCTGATGGTTAAAAAAAGCAATTAATTAAAGCATGTTCATATAATTAAAATAAAAATAAATAAAAGAAACTAGGACAAAACAAACAAGCGAATTTGAGCAACAGATGATAATTAGAACATATTTCTAAATTTCTAGAGGAAAGTTTTGACAAACAGTGACATATAATTTTATTAAACTTACAATATACCTTTCTAACACGCACTTTATTAGAAGAGATTAAATATAATTTTTTTGACTTTCAAATCAGCCTGAACCTACCTGATACTGAAGTAATGAATGTAGGAATTAAAATAATCAAAACCCCGTAAATACTATCACTACCACAGAAGCTGATCTATTTGTCTTTTCTGGTCAAAGTGGCTCAGACATTCTCATACATGTTGTATAATATAAACCAAATATATATTTCTAACAAAGAGACATTTTTAAATAGACTTAATTTGCAATATATATTAAATTAATCATAAATAAATAATACATAAGTATGTTAACACGAACCCAGTATCATCTATATATTGAAAAGTATCTCACCAGTCGTAACATATTTATATGTTTATCAATTCATCATTAATTTTGTATATTTATATTTTTAAAATCTAAATCTGTCTAGGAATTTTTCATGTACCAAAAAAAAAAAGATGCTCATATATTAAATTAGACTTAAATTGACTTATATATATATATATATATATATATAATTAATCATGAATAAATAATACAGCAGTATGTCAACATGAACCCTGTATTTTCTACATATTAAAAAGTATGTCACCAGTTGGAACGTATTTATATGTTTATCAATTCATCATTAATTTTGTATGTTTATATATTTTAAAATCTAGTCTGTCTAAGAATTTTTTATGTACAAAAAAATAAAAAATAAAAAAAGTTGCTACTAATTAAAAGGTGCATCAACTTTGTGCAATGCATGACAACATAGTGTAAAATGATGCATGCATGTATGTCACTACTAGGAATCAACCAATTTTTTCTTTATGCATGAATCTGTCAGTGCCTTTAAAGCAACCTTCCAAGAAAAGAAAAAAAAGGGCATGATAGGGGCAATTCGCACATGCAAATTATAGATGCCACACCAAAAACTTTACAACGTCTTTGTTTTGGCTTGATTTCTTTTCATATAAAAACTAAGCAGGCCAAGAACAAATTAAGTTAGGTATATCATCAAACTATGATATGCAAAGTACAATCAAATCCAAGACATCAAATTCATCTTAATTTAATGGACTGAAATTGGTGTTATTTAAATTATCAGCTAATTGTCAATTAGCCGAGTTTGAATTAATTGCAACATTTTAAACTTGAGTTTTGTATTTTAGGTTGAATTAATTTCTCCTAAATTTTAATAAATCACAATAAAACTTACGGCTTTTGTTATTACTGCCAAACCAAACCAAACCAAATTAAATTTCATTTTAACAAATTTAAATGTATGACTTTATGATATATGCAATTTTTTTTATATTCCATAATTCTTCTACAAGATGAATTTTAATATCTAAACACAAATTCAAATTATTTTATCTTCAAGTCATTAAGTAGCTGATTTAATTGCCAAAGATGAGGGTAGTTAATAAAACATCTTTTCATCTGTTCGTTCATGTAGAAAAAAGTATTTTCTCATCACTAAAGCTATGGCTTTATTGTGTTTTAAAAAAAAAAAAAAAGCTATGGCTTTATTGGCCTCAAGTGCAATTTTCTTCCTTGAGCGTAAATAGATTCAAACCTCAAATGGCTAAAGAGCAAAGAAAATTCAGCCAAAACCATTATTGAAAGGGTAGAAACGTTTGGTGTGTATATATATATATATATATATGTTAGATGAATATGGTGTTTGGTCTTTAATCAGAGTAAAGCTGCTCAAATGGCAAATATAAAATTCTTATATTATGCGCGTGAGTAAAGAACCATATAGATTATATTCGTTTACTAGTTGAATGGCTTTGTAAATTGTAATATTGTCAAGGGTTCAAAAGATGCATCATCAGCCGCCCAAAAATTAGTGACTTCGCATATCATTGGCAGAAAGATACATTGACTTGCAAGTTTGGAAACAATCAGATTAATGCATATTAAGGTTTCATCTTGTGTTCAGAAAATTTAAATAAATTTCTTTTAGATATTTATTATGAGATTTTCTAATATAAATATGTCATGTGCATTTTTTTTTTGGAAGAAAATAACAATGAGATCATGAGATGTAAAAAAGAAATAATGAAATGTGGAGGACCTAATAGTAGATTCAAACAAAATTGTACTTCGTCGGTAAACTATTTTTTAGGGAGAAGGATATCCTAAGCTGCATAATGTTGTGAATTGAGAGAAGTATTGTCGGATCATTTTTAATTGAACTCTATCTTTTAAGGTGAAACTTGTATTTTAAAAGAGGTCAATCCATTGTTTGTTGTTTTTATTTTTCAGACGAAAGTAATATTTGAACCTTAAATTTCTCGCAAATTATTCACATCTAGTATCTTTTATTATTAGAACACACCTAATGGCTTAAATATGCAATATTTGGTTTGTCTTTTTTTTTTTTTTTGTGTGGGTCAGATCGATTTCTTAAATTTTCTTAGCCAAGGGATTAATATTTTGAAGAACTTGACTTAAATAAAGTTTTCAAAATATTTATTATCAAGTTTTTTAATAAAAAAAATAGAAAATATTTGTTAAAAATTCAATTATATAATGATAAGCTGTAAAAAATTAATTTATTATATTTTTTTAGAGAATTTAATAATAAAGACTTAAAAAATATACTATATTTTAAACGCATTAAAGCTATATAATAGAATATTTTCTGGCCCATTAAGAAAGTTAGAAAAAAAAAATAAAGGAGCGTTAGCAGGCTTGTCAGCCCAACTCAAAGCTGTTTGTTCTCATACTTACGTCGTTTTCGCTTTGGTTGTGTTAGTTGCATGGAATGTCTACGCGGTAATAATAAGAGAGTAAATTATATTAACTCTGATAAATTATTTGATATCTCTCTTATTTAAAAAATTATATTTATTTTTTAATTTTTTTATCAATAAACTTAATTTTTTATACACCATGTGTTTCTTCTGAAAATAAGATTAATTAATTTTCTTTATTGTCATATAAAAAATAAAATTATAATTTCATTATAAAATTTAACATCAATTTAGTTATTTTTATTGTCATATTAAATATCAAACTATAGTCTCACCTTATGCAAAAAAAAAAAAAGCATAATTTATTTGCCAAAAAATAAATTGAAAAAAAAGTATTTATAATATAAATTAAAATATTGAGAGAGCCAACCTACTAGCTAGTGTACAACCACTACAAAAAATATAGAATTTGTGGCAACAAAAGTTGTCGCTAAAACGTCAGAAGTCATCACAAAAACTATTTAGCGACGACAATATAGTCGTTACTAAGTTGCCGTAATTACAGCCGTTGCTAAAGAGATTTAATGGCTAAAAAATTGTTGTTGCTAAAAAAACTTTTTGCGACGACAAAAATCGCCCCTAAATATATGTAATTTCGCCGCTAAAACTACTAAACTATTACATTCAGAAGCAACAAATTTTTCCTCTAAATATATGATTTTAGCGACAACAAATGTCTTTTAACACTAAAAACTTTTAGCGACGACTTTTACCAATAGTTGTGGTCACTAAATGCATACTTTTAGCGACGACCTTTGATAACCTCCTAATTTAGGATTAAAAAAGATTATATTTGACACTAAATTAGGGAGGTAAGGTTCTTTTCCCTTGATTAATAGGTTAAAAATATATTCAATCAAACAAAACAAAAAAAGTATTTTAATTTTAATATTTTTATCAGTTTGAGCCTCATTTTGTGATTAATTTTAGTTTCAGGAAAAAGTTACAAAGTATAGAAAGAGTTGCAAATAAAAGAGGGAAGCTGAGATGGGAAACCACAGATTTTACAAGTCTTCTCGCCATAGCGAGAACAGAGTTCGCTGTAGCGAGATGGTGAATTCGCCGTAGCGAAGGGGAGGCTTCGCAATAGCGAAGTCGTGTTGCATAGAAATTTACAGAGAGTAACTCGCTATGGCTTGGATGTAGCGAGCGCAGCGGAAACCTGAGCACTTAAGAGACCTCACTATAGCGAGAGTCAGCCCTCGCCATAGCGAGGTCGGACCTGAAATGCACAGTTTTACTTTTTCAGCTTTAAAAGAAGGAGAAGAAGTTAGGGTTACGGATATTCGGCGGCAGAGGAAGTTCTGAGCGTCCAGGAGGCAATTTTGGGAGTTCTTTGAAGGCTCTTGAAGCTTGGAGGGTGAAGGAAGAGAAGAATCAAAGGGGGAGCTCTACTTTCTGCATCTCATTCTTCGCTTTGTTTGCTTTCTTTGTTCTTTTCATTTACTCCATGTATTTTGATTGGGAATTCTCTGTAGATTTAGCTATGTGTGGCTAAATTCCTCTTTACCTAGAGCATTATGAACTTGATATGAACTGAATCATTAATTGTCTTATTAATTGTGATGATTGGAATCTTGTGTATCCTTCTCTTGCTTAATGCTTTCTTAGGGATTGGCCACCTCTTTGATTTGACCAGGGAAATTGGAATTTACCTTGAAAAAGGGATTCTAAATTGGACCTAAGAGTTGGATAAATTAAGTTTATAATCATCTAATTTGTAATTGGGATAGACATATACCTGATTACCTTAATTGGTTTGTAGAGGGTTATAGTTCTTAATGCACTCAAACCTAAATCTAAGGACACTTAGATTCTAAGGGAGAATAGGGCTGTAATTACATCGACGGACGGTTATAGCTTTTGAATCCCTTAACCCACAAGGTGAAAATTAATTACAATTAAACAAGAGATTAAATTTAGTAAGCATCAAGGGATTAGTGACTCTAGGTAATTCTAAATCTTGGATTTTACCAAACTTTCCTTTGCCAACTAAGTTTTCTTTCAATTCGTTTTATTTTAAAATCAGTTCTAAAATCAAGAATCTCATAATTAGTTGTTTAACGTGGATAAAAGTAAGTTGTGCACTGCCTAATTGCATTCCAGTCATTCCTCGTGGGAACGATACTTTTACTTATCACTGAACTACTTGATCCGACCCGTGCACTTGTGGACACGCATAAAAATTTTAGCGATCAAGTTTTCTGGCGCCGTTGCCGGGGAGTGGCTTAATTGTTCAGTTAGAAGTGTATAACCTTTAGTAGTCCTCGATTAAACATTAGTTAGTTAATTAGTTAGAATTTCTTTTCATTCTGTTATTTGCTTTGATTTCTTTTTGTTTAAAGTAATACAAATTGGTTGAATTTTCCTCTACAGGTACCATAGTACATGCCGAAGTAAACCTCTACAACGAAGAAGCGCACAACGAAGAAAATTAGTGATCTCGTGGTAAACTTGAATTTTGAAGAAAGTCCTTCTAAAACTCCAAATTCAGTGAGTGAAGAAATGGCTCAGGAAGGGAATGCAAATCAGTCCATAAAAGACTTTGTGAGTCGTACTATGAAGGGCACTCTATCTAGCATAGTAGTGCCAGACTTTCAAGTTGCTAACTTTGAGTTGAAGCCAGTGATGATCTCCATGTTGCAGCTCAACGGACAATTCACTGGTGAGAGGTCAGATGAAGATCCCAACCGTCATATTCTGTCATTCTTGGGGGTGTGCGATTCATTCAAGCAGAATGGGGTACCAAGAGATGTGTTGAGACTTCGATTATTCCCTCTCTCTCTACAAGGAAAAGCCAAGGAATGGCTACTGACTCTGCCTGAGGGTTCAATAGATACTTGGGATAAGCTAGAAGCAAGGTTCAGAGCTCGCTTCATTCCAAATAATAAAATAGCAGATGCACGTCGTGAGCTCATAAACTTCAAGCAGGCTTTAGACGAGCATTTATATGCTGCATGGCAGAGGTATAAGCATTTACTTCGTCAATGCCCAAGCCATGGGATGGATGACTGTGCTATCGTTCAGAATTTCTGCACGCGTCTAACTCCACAAACCGATACAATGTTAGATGCTATTTTAAATGGGCGTTGGGATGAAATGCCTGTGGATGATGTTATTCAGGCATTAGACACATTATCTGAGAGTTATGTGCAAAGAGGAGGTGATAGAAGGGTGAGTGTCAATGTTGCCAATACTCAAGAAGACCCCTTTATTCCAATTGCCACTATTCTTTCCGCTCTGAATAAGAGATTTGATATGTTAGAATCTCAAGTGCAGCGAAATCAACAATTGAATGTCTGTTCTGCTCAGGTAGTTCCAATTGCTTGTGAAAACTGTGGGGATCTGCATTCAGTAAACTCTTGTCCTTTGGCACTTTCAGAACCGGTTAATTATGTGGGGAACTTTTCAAAGAATCAGAATCTATACTCCAATAATTACAATCCTGGGTGGCGAAATCATCTAAACTTCTCTTGGAAGCATGGACCAGCATTGAATCAACCAGCATCTTCCTCAAGCATTAAGCCTACTCAACCACCAGGTTTTACTCAACCTGTAAGGCAAAATGCACCTATTCAAGAACCTAAGACTAACTTGGAAGATGCCTTGGCAAAATTCATTAGCATTCAAAGTAAGCAAAATGAAGAGCAAGCTCAAGTGAATGCTAGAGTTGATACCTCCTTGAGAAATCTAGAATTGCAGATGGGTCAGTTAGCCTCAGCAATGAATTCATTTAGACAAGGGGGATTACCAAGTGACACGGTGCCTAATCCCAGAAGAGAAGGTAAGGAAGAATGTAAGGCCATAACTCTTCGAAGTGGAAAAGTGTTGCCAGATGATCAAACACCGAAGGTGGTTAACCACACACCTGCATCAAAGGCTGTTGTAGAGGAAGATAAAGGTGAAATTGCCAGAGAGGAGACAAATAATGATAAAAGAATAGGAGAAGAATGTGTGGATGCATCAGTTGAAAAGAAGAGAAAAGTGAGTAGTGAAGCAGTTAAAAAACAGGCAGATGTTGATAAGAGTGAGAAACAAGGAGAGAAACTACATACATCACCAAGGACAATACCTCCATTACCATTTCCTCAAAGACTTCAAAAGAAGGTGGAAGATAAGCAGTATCAAAAATTCCTAGAAATATTCAAGCAACTTCATATCAATATCCCATTCTCAGAAGCATTGGAATACATGCCTAAGTATGTCAAGTTTTTGAAAGAGATGCTGAGCAAGAAGTGGAGATTTGGTGAATTTGAAACTGTAGCACTTACTGAAGAGTGCAGCAAAATAATCAACCCAAGGATTCCAATGAAGTGCAAAGATTCGGGTAGCTTCTCTGTGCCTTGTAAAATAGGCACTCACTTTCAAGGTAAGGCTTTATGTGATCTTGGAGCAAGTGTCAACCTCATGCCATTATCTGTCTTTGAGAAGTTGCAACTCGGTGAGGCAAGACCTACCACAGTAACATTGCAATTAGCAGATCGGAGCTTAGCATATCCATGGGGCACAATTGAAGATGTTTTAGTAAAGGTTGGTGAGTTCATATATCCAGCTGATTTTATTGTGGTAGACTGTGAAGAAGATAAAGATAATCCGTTGATTATTGGTCGTCCATTCTTAGCCACAGCTAGAACTCTCATTGATGTAGAGAAAGGGTAAATAGTAATGAGATTGGGGGATGAGCAGGTGGTGTTTAACATGGACAAAGCACTAAAATATCCTAGAGATGCAGAAAATTACTTCAGAGTTTCAGTGATTGATGAATTAGCTCAAGAGCAATTTAATTCAATAATAATCCATGACCCTATTGAAGCATTATTAATGGGAGTGAAGCATGAGAACGTTGAAACTAGTCATGAGGTAGCCCAAGTGCTGAATTTTTCAACTACTCGAGCTAAACATCATTGGCAAGTCGAATCTTTAGATTTGGCTTCCCGCTCAGCACCATCTCTTAAGCCTTCAATTGAGCAACCTCCGACTTTGGAGTTAAAACCTCTCTCTACACATCTGAAGTATGCATATTTAGGGGATTCAGAGACATTACTTGTCATCATCTCTGCATCATTGAACTCTCATCAAGAACAGAGACTAATTGAAGTACTAAAGAGTCATAAAAAAGCTCTGGGATGGACACTTGCAGATAGCAAAGGGATAAGTCCTTCCATTGTGGTGCATAAAATCCTACTGGAAGATGATCATAAGCCATCTATAGAGAATCAGAGGAGGCTTAACCCAATGATGAAGGAAGTTGTCAAGAAGGAAATCATCAAGTGGCTGGATGCAGGAATCATCTATCCAATTTCAGATAGTGCATGGGTTAGTCCAGTACAGTGCGTCCCTAAGAAAGGAGGGATGACAGTTGTAACAAATGAAAAGAAAGAATTGATTTCTACAAGAACTGTCACTGGTTGGAGAGTGTGCATGGACTATCAAAAATTAAACACAGCCATTAGAAAAGATCACTTTCCTCTTCCCTTCATTGACCAAATGCTTGATAGGCTAGCGGGGAAGGAATATTTTTGTTTTCTGGATGGTTATAGTGGATACAATCAAATTTCTATAGCACCTGAAGACCAAGAGAAAACAACCTTCACCTATCCTTATGGCACGTTTGCTTTCAGAAGAATGCCTTTCGGGTTGTGTAATGCACCAGCAACCTTTCAAAGATGCATGACATCAATCTTCTCTGATTTCATCGAAGATATCATGGAGATTTTTATGGATGACTTCTCTGTCTTTGGTGATTCATTTGAAGTTTGTTTGGGAAACCTCTCTAAGGTGCTTAAAAGGTGTGAGGAAACTGACTTAGTTTTGAACTGGGAAAAATGCCACTTCATGGTGAAGGAAGGAATTGTATTAGGACATAAGGTGTCTAAGGAGGGTTTGGAGGTAGACTGAGCCAAGACATCATTAATTGAGAAGTTGCCACCTCTTAATAGTGTCAAAGGAGTCCGAAGTTTTCTTGGGCAAGTGGGATTCTATAGAAGATTCATCAAAGATTTCTCAAAAATTTCAAAGCCCTTGACCAAGCTGTTAGAAAAGGATGCCAAGTTCCTTTTTGATGATGACTGTTTAAAAAGTTTTGAAGAATTGAAACAGAAGATAATAACTGCACCTATAATAGTTGCTCCGGACTGGTCATTGTCTTTTGAGGTCATGTGCGATGCAAGTGACTACGCAGTAGGAGCTGTTCTGGGACAGAGGCGAGACCGAGTTTTTCATCCTATCTATTATGCCAGCAGGACATTAGTAGATGCTCAGGTAAATTACACTACCACTGAGAAAGAAATGTTAGCTATTGTTTTTGCTTTTGAAAAGTTTAGAGTTTATCTGTTGGGAGTCAAAGTGGTAGTACACACTGATCATGCTGCTATTAAATATTTATTGAAAAAGAAAGAGTCCAAACCTAGATTGATTAGGTGGGTTTTATTACTTCAAGAATTTGACTTGCATATAGTGGATAGGAAAGGAAGTGAAAACCTAGTAGCTGATCATCTTTCTAGGTTAGATTCTGAGCATGTTAGTGATACTAAGCTTGTGAATGATGTTTTCCCTGATGAATGCATAATGGCTGTTAAATTGCTACATGTACCTTGGTATGCTGATATAGCAAACTATATTGTCTGTGAAGTTTTACCTCCTAATTTAAACTATTATCAAAAGAAGAAATTCTTGAATGAGGTTAAGTTTTACATTTGGGATGAGCCTTATCTGTTCAAAAGATGTGTGGATGGAATTCTTAGGAAGTGTGTTCCTGAGACTGAACAACATGACATTTTGTTTGCATGTCATGCATCACCATTTGGAGGACATTTTAATGGCCAGAAAACTTCCTTTAAAATATTGCAATCTGGTTTTTATTGGCCTACATTATTTAAAGATTCTCATTTGTTTGCTTCTCACTGTGATGCTTGTCAAAGATCCGGTAATATTTCTAAAAGGCATGAACTTCCTCAAACCGGTATCTTTGAAGTTGAATTATTTGATTTGTGGGGAATAGATTTTATGGGTCCCTTTGTTTTGTCTAGAGGCCAACAATACATCTTAGTAGCAGTTGAATATGTTCGTAAATGGGTTGAGGCGGTAGCTTGCCAACATAATGATGCTCAAACACTGGTGCGATTTATAAAGAAAAATATTTTTTCTCGTTTTGGCACCCCTAGAGCTATCATTAGTGATGGTGGAACTCATTTTAATAATCGTTTGTTTAAAGCTTTGTTAGAAAAATATGGAGTTCACCACAAAATGGCTTTAGCTTACCACCCTCAAACCAATGGCCTCTGTGAAGTATCCAATAGGGAAATCAAGAGAATTCTGGAGAAAACAGTGAGTGTTAATAGGAAGGATTGGTCTGATAAGCTAGAAGAAGCTTTATGGGCATATAGGACAGCTTACAAAACACCAATTGGTATGTCTCCATATCAATTAGTTTTTGGTAAAGCTTGTCATTTACCTTTGGAACTTAAGTACAAAGCTTTTTGGGCCATAAAAAAGTTGAACTTAGATTATAACGATGCGAGTGAAAAGAGGCTGTTAAACCTTAATGAACTTCATGAATTCAGGTTACAAGCTTATGAGAGTTCTAAGCTATATAAGGAAAAGACAAAGATCTGGCATGATAGAAAGATTTTAAAAAGGGAATTGATACCTGGTGACTTAGTGCTATTATATAACTCTCGTTTGAGATTGTTTCCAGGAAAGCTTAAATCCAGGTGGTCTGGTCCTTTTAAGGTGGTATCTACCACTACCTTTGGTGCCATTGAAATTCAAGATGAGAAAAGTGGAGAAACATTCAAGGTAAATGGCCAATGCTTGAAGCATTACCTTGGTGGACCGGTGGACAGGATGAAGGCCAATGTGCAACTCCAAGACTACTCATAGAAGCGTCAAGATAGTCTGGCTGAAGACTTTAAACTTAGCGCTACTTGGGAGGCAACCCAAGTTATTTTCTTATTTTTATGTTGGAATGTAAGGTTCTTTTTGTTTTGGGTTTGACTCTTTTCAATTTTTATGTGTTTTGTAGGTTGAAATGTGGATATTAAGGAGCAAGGGATTGGCAGGAAAGAGCAACACCAGACATGTTTACAGGGAGTCTCTAACCATATTTTAAATTGCATCTTATTATTATATCTGGTTAGATTTGAGGGTCTATTTTAGTGAGCTTGACCAAAAAAAAAAATAAAAAAAATTCGCTATAGCGAGGAAGTTTTCTCGCTATGGCGAGGCTGCTTGTCCCACTGTTGGTACATACACAAGAGTATCTCGCTATGGCCAGACTGTGGCGAGCCACAGTCTGCAACGCTCTCGCTACAGCGAGAAAATTACCTCGCCATAGCAAGATTTCTGTGTTGCATTTTGGTACAAAGTCCAGAGAAATATTCGCTGTAGCCTGGCTATGGCGAGTGAAATGTGGCATAAATTCTTGCGAAGTTTTCTCGCCATTGCGAGGTAACTCATTCGCTACAGCGAAAGCAGCATTTCCATGGCTGAGTACTAAATCCAGAGAGATTCTCGCTATAGCCTAGCTATAGCGAGATTTGTCAGCCACTAGTAATTATCCAAATCTTCTCGCTATGGCGAGAATATATTTTCGCTATTGTGAGAACAGCAGCCTTGCTTTTGTTAATTACTCCAGAGAAGTCCTCGCTATAGCCGGGCAGTGGCGAGTCTCTCTATAAAAAAATAACCTACAGTTTTTCTTTCTCTCCATTCCTGCTTTCGTTTTCGCTACTGCGACGAAGCCCTCAACTTTTTCCCTTCTCTCTTTTGTTGCATTTTGCACATCTTAAGCTCGCATTCCCCTCACCCCTTGCATCTATTGCATCAGGTAACTCGATTGACTCTTTTATTCCCTTGAATCGCTGGTTATTTTGCTGAATCTGGTCATTTTAGGGTTCAATATGTTTTGCGTAGATTTGAGTAATTAGGGGTTATTTGATTAATTTTTCTGGCTGGGTTTTATTGGTCGACTAATTCTGTGCAAAAGAATGGCTTAAATTTGGTTTTTCATCGGTGAAATCTGGCTGTGCAGCAATTTGCTCGAGCTCGCTATAGCGAACTCGAACTCGCTATAGCGAGTTTGAGCGTTTTTCCAGAACTGGGCTTTTTCTGAACAATTTTGTGTGGGTTGTTTCTTTATTCCTTGCCCCCTAGTCCCTTAGATGCCTTTAATTGTGTCTTCCATTAGTATAAACATGCTGCTTTCATTTGATTTCATGATTTAATTATATCCTTTGAAGGCTGTCGCTGATTTCTATCTTTCCTTCTTGTTTGAATTTAGGATTATGGCTCCTAAGAAACAAACCAAAACTGCTGCAGCCTCCTCCTCAAAGCAAAAGAAGCAATCGTATGATAAGGATCGATTTGCATCTGCCCGGGCAGAATTTCGCTTTGATAGACTCTTCGCAGACAGAGGGGTTATGGAAGATCGCTATTATGCACCTCATGTGTTGGACCTCACCTTCTCAGACTTTGAATGGCATGGGTTGCAGGGATTTACTAAGAAGCCAGTGCATCGGATCCCTTTAATGATCCAAGAGCTTTATGCAAATTTTGAGGATACCGAGGAAGAGGAGGATGAGTACTACTGCCGTTCAGCTTGGGTGCGCATTAACGAGCAAATTTTTAAAGATTTCTATGAGCTACCTGATGTTCAAGAATGTGCTTTCCAAACGTACATAGAGAACCCTCAGTCCATTCCGTGGGAAGACGTGGAGACCATTATTGCTGAAGAAGGAAGAGCTCGGTTGGTTAATAAGGTTTACCCGGTGAACCAACTCAGTAAGCCCGCCCGTTATTGGTTACAGTTCATCACGAGCAATATCCTGACAAGTTCTCATGGCTCAGACATGACCCAAGAACGAGCTACTCTTACGTGGTGTTTTATGACTCGGCAGCGGGTAAATATTCCTCACCTCATGTACTTGAATTTCAAACAAGTTGCGAGGTCCGACCGGGTTAGCTTGGCATACCCTCACATGCTCACCGAGTTACTTACTATGGAGGGCAGCCGCGTCTCTAAAAATGATGCGCAGTTCAAGCCGAAGGGGCCATTTAAATATGATAGCATGAAAGATGCACCAGGGCAACCCCGTAGGCCGAGAGCAGAGGCACAAGCACAGCCTGAGGCCTCTCCACCTCCTCCCTCACATCGGCACCGGGTTACTCCAGACCCATCGGGACATGAGGCTCCTTATCAGACAAATTTTGAGGGTTGGGCACGAGAGTCTATCCATAGGCTAGAAGGTCATGTCCTATCAATAAAGGATTAACTACATACGCTTATAGACTACTTGATGCCAGCTCCTCCACCGCCACCTCCTGAGGCTCCTCAATCACCGATCATCATTCTACCTCAGGAGCCTACACCTCAGGAGCCTGCACCTCAGGATAGACCTGGGCCGTCTGATTCTTAGGACCTTTCTATCCTGCTACCATTTTTTTTTTTTTGTTTTACTCATTTTATATTTTGGATAACTGTATTATGGATAACTGTATCTAATTATGCTCTCAACTCCTGAATTGGCTGTGCTCTTATTTGTCTTATTAATTCTAGTGCCAACTTACTGTCTCCTGTGTGTCTTTTGTCTATTTTTGTCTCTCAGATGAAGGAGCTGTTCACATGCATCCCCTCGCTATTTTATATCTTCTTATCAGGGGAGTCTCGTATCTCCCTATCTTTTTTGTTTTTCTCCCTTCCCTTCACCCCCATCTGCTTCTATTTTACTATCTACTTCTGAATTTCACAGTTTTTACATTGCAGACAATGTAACTTTTAAGTGTGGGGCAGTTAGGGTAAACATAAATAAATTTAGGATTAATGGATATAAATCGACAATAACATCCTCTTATTAATAATATTCAAGTCCCCATATTCCCTATATGTTAAATCAGATTCATCCCTTCTCACTCTAAATGAATATTAATTAAGGAATGTAGAGGTTAAGCGAACTCGAAATGGATAAAGTAGTAATGTAGTTGTAGTATGCACCCACAATAGGAGCACTTTCCAACAAGATGATTTTTGAAGTAATTCAAGCTTCTCTTATAATAAGCTTCCCGTTGTTTTAGATCTCCCTAATTTACCTGTTCCTGATGGATACCTGATTGTTAGTTGAGAGGGATATCAAAAAAAAAAAAAATCAAAGGATTCTCTACTCCAATGGTTGAAATCACTTAGTAACCGGGGGTTTGCACCAAAAAGTGTGAACTTTCGCGTCAAACGGTGATAAAACTAAGAGTATGCTAGTAGCCCTCTAAGGATTTCTTTAATCTGAGTAACCGGGTGGCTTCATAACCAATGTCGTCATTCGCGTCAAAAGGATTAAGTAATTTGACGAGGAGAGAAAAAAAAATAATAATTCTGCATTGAATAATAGAGACCCCTCTCAACGAGCTTGATGATTGAAGTCAGTACAGATGATTGGGTTAGGTTTTGAAATTGCTAGGAAGACTTATTTAGGATTTCTTGATTATTTCTTAACATCTCTTGTTGAACACACACACACTTTAGAAATAAGGGTGTTACTATGAGTACATTATTTTCAATTTCAATTTGAGTTTTGCTGAGCTTCTATTTCTGAAATTGGATTCATTATAAGTGTGAGGGAATTTGAAATTCTGATTGCTTGGGCGTGATCCTTTCTAAGAATTGCTTGAGGACAAGCAAAGATTTAAGTGTGGGGGAGTTTGATAACCTCCTAATTTAGGATTAAAAAAGATTATATTTGACACTAAATTAGGGAGGTAAGGTTCTTTTCCCTTGATTAATAGGTTAAAAATATATTCAATCAAACAAAACAAAAGAAGTATTTTAATTTTAATATTTTTATCAGTTTGAGCCTCATTTTGTGATTGATTTTAGTTTCAGGAAAAAGTTACAAAGTATAGAAAGAGTTGCAAATAAAAGAGGGAAGCTGAGATGGGCAACCACAGATTTTACAAGTCTTCTCGCCATAGCGAGAACAGAGTTCGCTGTAGTGAGATGGTGAATTTGCCGTAGAGAAGGGGAGGCTTCGCAATAGCAAAGTCGTGTTGCATAGAAATTTACAGAGAGCAACTCGCTATGGCTTGGATGTAGCGAGCGCAGCGAAAACTTGAGCACTTAAAAGACCTCGCTATAGCGAGAGTCAGCCCTCACCATAGCGAGGTCGGACCTGAAACGCACAGTTTTACTTTTCCAGCTTTAAAAGAAGGAGAAGAAGTTAGGGTTACGGATATTCAGCGGCAGAGGAAGTTCTGAGCGTCCAGGAGGCGATTTTGGGAGTTCTTTGAAGGCTCTTGAAGCTTTGAGGGTGAAGGAAGAGAAGAATCAAAGGGGGAGCTCTACTTTCTGCATCTCATTCTTCCCTTTGTTTGCTTTCTTTGTTCTTTTCATTTACTCCATGTATTTTGATTGGGAATTCTCTGTAGATTTAGCTATGTGTGGCTAAATTCCTCTTTACCTAGAGCATTATGAACTTGATGTGAACTGAATCATTAATTGTCTTATTAATTGTGATGATTGGAATCTTGTGTATCCTTCTCTTGCTTAATGCTTTCTTAGGGATTGGCCACCTCTTTGATTTGACCAGGGAAATTGGAATTTACCTTGAAAAAGGGATTCTAAATTGGAACTAAGAGTTGGATAAATTAAGTTTATAATCATCTAATTTGTAATTGGGATAGACATATATCTGATTACCTTTATTGGTTTGTAGAGGGTTATAGTTCTTAATGCACTCAAAACTAAATCTAAGGACACTTAGATTCTAGGGGAGAATAGGGCTGTAATTACATCGACGGACGGTTATAGCTTTTGAATCCCTTAACCCACAAGGTGAAAATTAATTGCAATTAAACAAGAGATTAAATTTAGTAAGCATCAAGGGATTAGTGACTCTAGGTAATTCTAAATCTTGGATTTTACCAAACTTTCCTTTGCCAACTAAGTTTTCTTTCAATTCATTTTATTTTAAAATCAGTTCTAAAATCAAGAATCTCATAATTAGTTGTTTAACGTGGATAAAAGTAAGTTGTGCACTGCCTAATTGCATTCCAGTCATTCCTCGTGGGAACGATACTTTTACTTATCACTGAACTACTTGATCCGACCCGTGCACTTGCGGACACGCATAAAAATTTTAGCGATCAACCTTTTAGTTTAAAAGATTTGGCGACGACATTTTCCACTGCAAAAATCCTTCTATTTTGCCTTTTAAAAAGCTTTCGTTAGGGATCTTTAGTGACGACATGTACGTTGACGCTAAATGTTGTTTTAGCAGCGACCAAAATTCCTTTTAGTGGGTATTTAGAGGAATTAGTGGCAAGTATTGTCATCGCTAAAGTTTTTCTTTTAGCATCAATCTTTTATGTCGCCACTAAATATGTCTTTAGCATCAACTATTATCAACAATATTGGTATACTATTAGCGACGACTTTAGTCGCCACTAAAGATTTTTTTTTTTATATATTTTTAATATATTTTTTAATTATTTTCTTCAATCCTGTTTACTAAAATAGATTTTATAATGTTATAAATGGTGAAAAATAAATCTTCCAAATCTCTAATAACATATACCATTTTACAAAATCTAACATTTTAAAATACATAAGCCAAAAAAGAGCAAATCAAACTTTGCTAATAAGTTTGATATATACATTACTATAGAGGTCCATCAAACAAATATAAATACAAAAACTTGTCATATGAATAATTTTTTAAACTCACTCATGCACTCCACTATTCAATATTTAAAATAGCATTATAATATTACTAAACAAAAGGAAAAGAGCAAGAAGTTAGTATTGGCAATTGCTTGAATCTTCGTAATTCAAGGGAGGGGCACTAGTATTCAATCTAGACATTTTATTTTGTTTTGTAAATGTCAAGACTTTCTCCATCAAAGCAATTACCTGCGTGACAAATTGAGACCACATTCCAATTTCAGCAAAGCATAATGTTTGAAAGACTATGTATGCCATATATAAATTAATGTCAATCATTAAAACTCTTATTACTCACAGAATTATTGAGCTTCTCCACTTGAAGCATTGTTCATCAAAGGTATAGATGTATAGAGGTATATTTCCCTGCTGAAAAGAAATATAACACTAAGTTTTTTAACATTAAAAAGAATTATATACTTACGTTAAGTCCATGTCGTCACTACTTACCTTTATTCTAGTTACATGTAAAGAGTTACATGTAAAGAATTATATACTTATGTTTTGGTTCAAATCTCCAAGTTTTAAATCTGAATTAAAACCAAACTTTGTTCTAGTACAAAACATAATGAGGGATTCATAACATCACACTTTCCTTTATATTACTTCTAAGCGCATGACATTAACATTGATAATAGTATAGGCGTTGATGTAATATGTTACTCATGAAAGGTTGTACATGATATATTTATAATGAAAACAGTTCCACAAGTAAGAGTATTAAAAGTTGGAATATATCTTAATTTTAGCTTTGGGCCCCTATAATTCCACTTCACCTATGGATAGGTTGTGAAACCAAGGCTAAAATATGATTGCATTTTGATGATGGAAATGTTAGAATGAATATGGAGAACCAATCATCCTTTTTCTAGAAGTAGTAATAAGATGCTATTAACAAGGCAAACAATATTATTGACAAGTTGTAAGATGTTGTTGATAGGGTAACAGATATTGTCGACAAGATAAGACCTTATTGATAAGATGTCAAATTTAGCAAAGAAAAATTGAAGACCTTGTTGACTTGATAAGACCTTGTCGACAGGATCTCAAATTTAGCAAAAGAAAATTGAAGACCTTGTTGACTAGATAAGACCTTGTCAACAGAATCTCAAATTTAGCAAAGAAAAATTGAAAACCTTGTCGATAAGATAAAACCTTATCAACAGGATCTTCTACCTCATGATAAAATAATCTATAATTGAGAAGCTTTAAAAAAACTCAAAGTTGGGCAAAATCTTTTCAATAAGGTCTTAATACATAATGCATGATGGTATGACACATGTAGGTATAGAAATAGGACAAAATGTAATTTGAACACTAAGTTTACAGTACTTAAAAAACTTAAGCACCATACTTCATCCTGAAAAAAAAAATAACAGCAATCCTCAGTAGTATCAAGGTTGTTAACAGAGTTTGACCAAATCTCTAAACCACTTAAAAGCATATATCAAAGCTTAGGCATATATCAGAACTTATAAGTATATATAAAAAGTAACACTAGTCCTCAGCAATATCAGAGCAAACTATCAAGCTTAACAGAATTGGACCAAATCTCTAAACCACATATCAGAACTTAAAAGCATATATCAAAGCTTAGGCACATATCAGAACTTATAGGTATATATAAGAAGTAACACCAGTCCTCAGCAATATCAAAGCAAACTATCAAGCTAACAGAATTGGACTAAATCTCTAAAGCATATATAAGAACTTAAAGGCATATATCAGCGCTTAGGCATATATCAAAATTAACACCAGACTTCAGCAGTATCATAGCAAACTATCAAGGCAACAGAATTGAACCAAATCTCTAAAGCACATACCGGAACTTAAAGGCACATTTCAGAACTTAAAAGCACTAAATTTATAGCACTCATCAAACCTACAGCACTTATAAGCACTAAATCTACAAAACTTATAAGCACTAAATCTACAGAACTTATAAGCACCAAACCTACAGGACTTATGGGCATATATCAAAACTTATGGGCATATATCAGAGCTTAGGTATCAAATTTGCAGCACTTATAGGCACATATCAGAATTTAGAAAGAATTAGACCAAATTAGATTTAGGCACCAAATTTACAACACTTAAAAATAACCATTCCACTGTCAAAAGACTTAGGCACATATCAGAATTTATATAGGTACACACACAAGTAGAATTATTGGACCAAAGCTTATTCAGACACTAAATTTTTAGCACTTAACAGAACCATTCCACCCTCAAAAGGCTTAGGCACACAAAGGCTAGAAATAGCCATAAAAGAAGAAGAAACCAATACAAAAAAGAAGTAATTCTAAAAAAAAGAAAGTAAATTTGATTCAAAATGGGGGCATTATCCAGTTCTGCTAGCCACAACCACAGCCACCACAGCCACAGCCACCACAGCCACAGCCACAGCCACAGCCACAGCCACAGCACTCAACTCAAAATCAATTGTACAACGAAGGAACAAACAAGGGACCAGAGAAGGAGCAAACAGTAGACCAGAGAAGGAGCAAACAATAAACCAGAGAAGGAGCAAATAGTAGACCAGAGAAAGAGCAAACAATAGGCCAGAGAAGGAGCAAATAGTAGACCAGAGAAGGAGCAAACAGTAGACTAGAGAAAGAGCAAACAATATACCAGAGAACGAGCAAATAGTAGACCAGAGAAAGAGCAAACAATAGACAAGAGAAGGAGCAAACAATAGACCAGATTACCACTTACATAGCTTCCTTCCTCTTCAGTTTCTGTGTTCCCCTCTTCCATAGCGAAATCAGCTCCTAGGGATACTCTGTTTTTCATGCGTGAAATGATTTTGTTGGAATAGCTTCACTTACAACGAAATTAACCAGAATGATGTATTGGAACAAAGATTGAGAAGGATTTGCGACAGCCTTTACCAGCAGATACAAAGAAGGTTTGAAAATGGGAAAGGGGGGAAGGGGAAAGACTGGAAAAACAAATAGGCGGGGAATGAAAACAAAGAGGCAGGGAAAGACGGGAAAAACAAAGACTCTAGGTTTTACTATTGAAGTGTCAGTATTTTATTTGTAATGATATAATATTATTCTAAAGATATTGATAATTTAATAATTTATAATTGATATATAAATGAAAAAAATAGTTTGAGTGATAAAAAATAAAAAATATAGGTTAGGTTTAGAACATAAATTATGAAGAAAATATAAGATTGGAGGGTAAAACTTCAAAATGGCATAACTTTGTGTACCGTACTCCGTTTGAGGTATTTTTTTTTGTCATTTTGGGTATTTTTTTGAGATCTATGCGTCGCGAATGGCCGTAGGCGATTCAATCTCTTATTTTTCTCAAAAAAGTAAGTTTAGGCCTTCAATTTTGTGATTTTTGTTTTTTACTATCTTTCATCAATGTTAAAATAAGTCTATAATTATATAATACTTTTTATAATTTACTTAAGCTTTATTCTATTTAAGTTCTGAATTCAAGTACTTGATTAATAATAAAGAGGATAAAAATTAAGAAATATATAACTGAACTCAAAAATTAATTAAGAATTAAGAATTAAGAATTTTTATTCTTCAATAGCCTAATGTATCTTTTTCTATGATTTATCCATTATATTTTTGTTCTAACTAAAACATTTGAAGTTCTTAATCCTAAATATAAGTCATCCTCTAACTTATCTCTCTAGAATTCATATATGTTGTTGTCTCAATAGGAAATGCATACTAAATCATTACACTAGGACTCATTACATTATATTGGGGCTCATCTTCATAAAAAAAAAAAAATCATTTAAAGTCTCTCCAAGTTTAAAGTATTAAGAGTGAAGTTTTAAATTCATATCCATGGCTACCCTTTCACCAAAAAATCCATAGAAATAATTATACTTTTGCCTTCATTATAAAGTATCAAGTTTAAAGCCATGGAACATGAGGAAAAAGAAGACATTAATGGATGAAGAACAAGATAGAATAAGAATTTAAAAGGGTTACCCAACTAAAATTAATGTTGCAATGATAAGAGATTATGGCGGAGTTCAATCTTTTATCCATTCCTTTTTTTTCTCTTTCATTTTTTCTTTCTTTCTACCTCTTTGTTGTTTACGTTGCTTCAAAAGTTGAAAAGAACCCATTAATAAAATGAATCATAGAAATAAAAATTGAAAATTTAAATATATGAATTCTTCGACATATGAAATGCTAGACATATTAATTTCATGAATTCTAAAAATTGAAATTTTAAGTTCATAACTCTATTAAATCTACTAGTTTTATCTTTTTAATTAATGATTACAACTAAAATATTTTTTAGTCTTATATATTTGCATATATTAATTATTAACTTTAAAAATATTTTTCTAACTTCAAAATATTCTAATTTATTTTTTCGTCTTGTATATTTGCATATATTAATTGATACGTATAATTTATTTTTTTAACTTCAAAATTTATATTTCAAATATTTTTATTTAAAAAAAAGTTACAAAAATATTTCATGTAAAAATTTTTATTAAATAAAAAATTTTGCGTTAAAACTTTTAGTGGCGACTAAAATAGTCATCGCTAAAAGCTAACTTTTAGTGACGAATATAATCAGTCGTCACTAAAAGATTTGGCGTAAAATATTTTTATTTGACCAAAATTTTGGCACCAGAATTTTTAGTGACGACTAAAAAAAGGTCGCTGCTATAAGGTATCTTTTAATGACAACTAAAACCAGTTGCCGCTAAATGTTTTGGCGCACAAATTTTTAATATTTGAACAAAAATTGAACACCAAACCTTTTAGTGACAAAAATATTGTCGTCGCTAAATGTATGTTTTAGTGACGACTAAAATCTGTCGCCACTAAATGTATGTTTTAGTGACGACTAAAGCTAGTAGTCGCTAAAAGTTATATTTTAGTGACAACTAAAGTTAGTTATCGCTAAAAGTTTTGTCATTAATATTTTCGATGGGTAAAAATTAGGCGTTTGGACTTTTAGTGACGTCCAATTACGTCGTTGCTAAATGTTATGCTTTAGCGACGACTAAAATCTATCGTCGCTAAAAGTTGTGTTTTAGTGACGACTAAAGTTAGTGGTCATTAAAAGTTATGTTTTAGTGACGACTAAAGCTGGTGATCGCTAAAAGTTTTGTCAATAATTTTTTTAATAGGTAAAAATTTGGAGTTTGGACTTTTAGTGACGACCAGTTACGTCGTCGCTAAATGTTGTGCTTTAGTGACGACTAAAATCTATCGTCGCTAAAAGTTGTGTTTTAGTGACGACTAAAGTTAATGGTCGCTAAAAGTTATATTTTAATGACGACTAAAGCTGGTGGTCGCTAAAAGTTTTGTCAGTAATTTTTTTAATGGATAAAAATTTGACGTTTGGACTTTTAGTGGCGACGTCGCTAAATGTTATTTTTTAGTAACGACTAAAATCTATGGCCGCTAAAAGTTATATTTTAGTGACGACTAAAATTAATGGTCGCTAAAAGTTGTGTTTTTTATTTAACAAAAGTTATGTATTAAAGCATTTAGTGACGACAAAAACATCATCACTAAAAGGTCATCATGAAATTTTTTTTTTGTGGCGACTATGTCGATGTCGCCGCAAAAAAGTTTTAGCGACAACTTTTTTGTTGCTATTAAATAGTTTTAGTGACTATTTTTTTGTGTCACTGTTAAAAATATTTTCAAAATTAGAAATAATTTTTTAGTGATAGCTTTTAGCGACAACTTAATAAAGTCGTTGCTAAAAATATTTTTTTAGCGACCACTTTTCTAAGTCGTTACTCAAATTCGTTACTAAAAGTCTATTTTTTGTAGTGAACTCTATTACCCTTTCTATGTTAATAAGCAATTCCGTCCACTTCTCTTCTCTCTCCTAGATTCACCCATCCACAATTCACGTCAATTAATCTTGTTTTTCTTCAAAATATAAATAATCTAATTTAACCTAAATTGACTAAGGTTATATTAGATTGGATTAGTTACGGTCGACCTAATTGGATCTAATGTCCAAACTGGATCAATGAACACATTTGAATGGCTATTGGCTAATATGCCCTTAGCATGCGTGACCGATGGAGAAAGAGGGTAAGAAGCCATGATTAAACCTTTGGGTATTGATGTTTTTACTCTAAAAGGATAATAGAATAGGAAAGTAAAAAACTCTCTTTTCAACAAAGCATAATTTTGCATAGATAACAAAAACTCAAAAGGCAACTAACAGCATGCTCGCTTGTTGAAAGTAGTGTTATCAAAATTATGAAACTAATCAATTCAGTAAGCAATGATTGAAAATACATAAGGGCTAGAAAGAATTCAATGAATGTAACGAACCCACCTTTATCTGGTAAAGCCACATCTTGACATAAAGGCTAAAGCTTACAAACCACGAGAAATAGGAGATTTATTGGCAATTTTCTATGACAACAGCTAACTTGTCACTGAAAGTCAGTTTTCTATCGATTAAATTTAGTCTTACCGAATAATAATTGTTCGGTATTTTCAATTATAACCTATGATTAATGTTGTCACAAAAAAAAAAACCTTTCATTAAAGATATATTTTTCATTGTCGTTAAAAATTAAGAAGTTGAAGCCACTAAATAAACAAATTAGTGGAAAAAAGTTCAGTTGCTACTTAATTATTGTCACCATTAAATTCTTTCAGTGATATAGTTGTTGTGGCATAGTTTTCAATGAAAAATTTTGTTGCCACTTAATGGTAAAAAAAAAAAGATTGGTCAATGACAACTTTTGCTGTCACAAAAATTACATTTTGAACTCACAAAGAAATGGCTAAAATCACAAGACACAGCGTTTAAGGTACCTTTACAATGTCAAAAATTTGAGCTCGATGAAACACACGTTTTGTATAGCTTAATTTTGTTGTCACTAATATTTTTATTTGTAAATCCAATTAAAAATAACATAATTTTGTTATGTTATTAAGATGAAAAATTTTTAAAGATAACTTTTGTTGCCATTAAAAAAAAAAACTATTTCTCTTGAAGTGACATGAATTGTTGAACCCCAAATGATGTGAAGCAAAGAAGCATTTATGAGTTAAAAATAATGTGTTGTTTCTGTGCCTTGATTGTACTTTATTTCTTTCCTTATATTCTTGTTACTTCCCTGTTCAATCGAAATAGATAGTGTCATGGGCTTTTATTTTCTGACCGTTGGTGTCTATGTCATGGGATCTAAGAATCAGCCATTTATGAGATTCTCTCCATATTTATTCCCTTATATTCTTATCTTTAGATTATAAAAAATAATTTAACAAAAACTAGAGACAAGAGTTGAAGCTTTAGTTCAATATTTCTTAAAAAATCTTCATGGTATCAGAGCATCTTTGATCAAGCGATGATTCAATTTGGCTTTGGGCTAAACGTTGAAGGAAACAAAAGCTTGAGCTTTGTTAAAAGACCTCTGTTGTCAACCATGCAACGTATCTCAGGGGCTTCCAACAATGGTGCTCAGGTACCCAATGAACCAGCCCCTATTCTGATCACTCCATAATATCTTAATGGCCATAGTTACCTCCAATGGTCTTCAAGTGTGATGTTGTTTGTTCGGGGGAGAAACAAGGCTTATTATCTCACTGGATTAGCTGTTCAACCAAGTCTTAATCATTTGGGAAGCTGAGATCAGTATGATCCAATCTTGGTTGATAAATTCAATGACTACTAAAATTAGAAAGAACTTTATGTTATACAAGTCTACACGTGAAGTGTAAGAAGCAGCTAAAGCAACTTACTCTTCAGTTAAAAAAAACAATTTTATTTCAAATTAAATCTTTTCTTCATGATTTTAGGCAAGGAGAGTTAGATGTGACCTAGTACTATAATGTGCTTGTCAGGCACAAGCAACAACTTGACCTTTATGAAAGCCATCAATGGTCATATGCTACAAATGCCAAGTACTACAACAATCTTAAAGAATGCAAAAGGATGTATAAATTTTTTATTGGTCTCAACCCAACCTTCGAAGAAATTAGAAGCCAAAAAATGAGTTTAGACCGATTACCCATAATTCAAGAAGCCTATTTTGAAGTGAAAAGAGAAGTTGAAAGAAAATTACCATAGGTAACTCAACTTCCAACATTATACCTAATAATTCTGCTCCAGTGGCTCATGGATCTCATATTAGTGATCTCAAAGCAAAGAGGACTAGAAATTCTTGGTGTGACCGTTGTAAAAATCGAGCCATATAAAGGACAAATGTTGGAAGCTTCATGGAAAGCCTAAAAACATGAGAAATTGAAATATACAAGAAGAATGTGGATAGATGGCAAGTACTAAAGAAAAAACCTAACCTAAGCCTATTGGTTTTAGCTAGGAGTAGCTTGAAATTTTGCAAAAACTACTTAGCACTGAATTACATAGTCACTTAAGTAGTGATGTAGATGCTAGCTTAGTTGTTCATATAAGTAATCCTTATCTTGCCCTTAACTCTAAAGTGTAGAACAACACTACTTGGGCTATAGACTTTGGATCTACAAATCATATAACAAGTAATTCTTTACATCTTAAGAATTGTATACCTTGCCATGATAGTTCTCTTGTTGTTAAACTTGATGATGGATCTCCTTCTAAAGTTCTTGGATCTGGTACATTGAAACTATCAGATGAATTGGTTCTTTGGAATGTCTTTTTTGTTCATAAGTTGACATGTAACCTTCTTTTAATTAGCAAACTTGCCAAAAATCTCAATTGCCTTAGTAAATTTTGTTATGGTGGTTGTCATTTTTAGGACTTAGAGTTGGGGGAGATGATTGGTAGTACTAAATAATATGCTAGACTTTACCTAATCAAAGGAGCAGATAATAACAATAAGAGTGCCCTAACTACATGTACCTCCTTTAGTGAGTTAAAGTTATGGCATTACTAAAGTGGTCATCTTAAATCTTAAGTACATGAAAAAGGTGTCTCTTCATTTATTTAATAAAAAGATTATTGACTTTTATTATGAAGTGTGTCAATTGTCCAAACACACAAGAACTTCTTACCCTACTTATAACCATATATAAACTTGCCCCTTTGACTTTATCCATAATGGTGTTTAAGGTTCTTCCAATATTAAAACCATTATTGGGGCTAAGTAGTTTGTCACCATCATCAACAATCATTCTCATCTCACTTGAACTTATTTGATGAATGAAAAATCTGAGGTATCACACATTTTCAAGAATCTTTACCAACTCATTCAAAACAAATTCCAAAATACTATCAAAATTTTTAGGTCTACTAATAGAATAGAATACTTTAACATTATCCTTGGTAGATTCTTAGAGGAAAAGGGATTTTGCATCAAAGCATATGTGTTCATACACCCCAACAAAATGATGTGTCTGAAAGAAAGAATAAGCATCTTCTTGATATAGCTCGTTCTCTTCTCATTGCTTCCTATATGCCCAAACCTTATTAGGGAGGAGTCACTCTCACAGTCACCTACTTAATCAACTAAATGCCATCTAAAACTCTTAAATTTCAAACCTCCTTGCCTAATTCTACAAAAATTATCCTATTATTACTTTTAATATCTTATCTCCCCCTTTAAAAATATGAAAGTGCACTTCATTTGTCCATATTTATTAAGGCAGCAAACTTGAACCCCAAGCTGTTGAATGTCTCTTTATTGGATGCTCAGCCATTAAGAAATAGTATAAATGCTATTCTCCTACCACACAAAAATTATATATCACAATGGAAGTTACCTTTTTTGAAACATATCTTTACTTCGCCAAAATACCCATTCAATGGGAAAGTGGGAGTGAATGTATATTTATAAACATCCTTACTAAACTTGAACCTATTCCTATCCAAAAACAGAGTGAGAATGAGGATAGTCAACCTAGTCAACTCACCTTTGAGTTTTAAACATCAACTAGAATTATTCGATTTGAAACAAAAGCTAAATTTGAACTTGATTAGTGAGAAAATGAATCTCAACATAAATTTCAAGTGTACACAAGAAGAGGAAAGGTCAATAACTCCATCACATTGCCTAATAAGCACTCCCAAGACCCTACTCCAAGTCCAAGTGCTCAAGATGAAGAAGATGATTAGCTTAATCTTCCTATTGCCTTAAGAAAAAGGGTAAGGCCCTATACTTGAATTATGTTGCATATGATAAATTATCTAATGTGCTCTTATTACTAATATTGCTTAAGACAAAAATCCACAAAATATTCATGAGGCAATGAGCAAGTTAGAATGGAGAATGGCAAGTTAGTGCCTTGGAATGAAATGGAACATTAGTAATTACTAACTTGCCTAAAGGAAAGAAGTTAATGGGATGGAAGTGAATCTTTACCATAAAATACAACCGAGATGGAAGCATTAACTATAA
The DNA here is from genome assembly GCA_032878935.1 of Erythrophleum fordii. Lineage (NCBI taxonomy): Eukaryota > Viridiplantae > Streptophyta > Magnoliopsida > Fabales > Fabaceae > Erythrophleum > Erythrophleum fordii. The sequence continues at coordinate 13,152,419 of JAVQMF010000047.1, read as the reverse complement.
TAAACAAGGTTAGTAGTTAAAGGTTTTACCCAAACTATAAGATAAATTATCAAGAGACTTTTGCTTTGGTTGCTTAATTTAATACTATTAAAGTTCTATTATCCCTTGCTACTAATCTTGATTGGACTTTTTAGTAATTCAATGTCAAAAATGCATTCCTAAATGGTGACTTAGAAGAATAGGTCTGCATGGAAATACCACTTGGGATTAAGATTGAAAAGGAAAAATAAGGTCTGTAGACTTTACAAATCCCTACATGGCTTTAAACAAGCTCCTAGAGTATAGTTTAATAGATTTACCAAAGTGATGAAAGGCTATGTGTACACCTAAGGATAAGCTTATTATACATTATCCACAAAGTTCTCTTCAAATGTAAAAATAGCTATCCTTCTTGCTTATGTTGACAACATCATTGTCACAAGTAATTTTAAAGAAGAGATTGAGCTAATGAAAAGTTCTTTGGCCAAGGAATTTGAAATCAAAATTCTTGGTGACTTGAAATACTTTCTAGGTATAGAAGTTGCTAGATCTAAAAAAAAGTTTGTTGTCTCTCAAAGAAAGTATACCTTAGATCTCTTAGAAGAAACAGGGATGCTTTGTTGTAAACTTATTGACACTCCTATGGAAACTAATTATAAATTAGAATTCAAGAAAGATAGTTCTCCCTTAAACACAGGAAGATACCAACAGTTAGTGGGAAAATTTGTATACTTATCACATACAAGGTTAGACATGTTCTTCCCATTAAGTGTGGGTAGCCAATATATAAACAAACCTATTGAAGAGCAAATGAATGTTATTTACAATATCCTCCAATACCTAAAAATGAACCTCGATGAAGGTATAAACTTCAAAAATGGAAGTGAATTAAAATACACATTAATATTGATTGGGCTAGTTCCATAATAAATAAAAGGTCAACAACAGGGTATTGTACTTATGTATAAGGCAATTTGGTGATATGGAAAAGCAAAAAGCAAGATATAGTTGCCAAAAGTAGTGTTGAAACTGAATATCAAGCATTATCTCATGGCATTTGTGAAGGTGTTTGGCTGAAATGCATAATTGATGAACTAAACATCACTATAAAAGGCCTTATAAAAGTGTTGTGTGATAATATGGCAACAATAAATATTGTTAAGAATTTTATCCATTATGATAGAACTAAACATGAGAATCTTGATCAGAACTTTATCAAGTAGAAACTTGATTTCGAAATCATTGACCTCATCTATACTCTATCTCAATTTCAAATTGCTGACATTCTTATTAAAGTCTTATTAAGAGTGAGGTTTGAAGACTTGAAAAACAGGTTAGGAATGATAAGCATCCATTCAGCAACTTGAGAGGGAGTATTATTTTTCTCTTTTACCCTCGCCTTTATTGCACTTTATTTCTTTCTTTATATTCTTGTCATTTCCTTCCTTTTCTATTTTTCCTTGTTTAGTCAAAATAGGTGCTGTTATGGGCTTTTTATTTTCTGGCCATTAGTGCCTATATCATGGGATTGAAGAATCAACCATTTATGAGATTCTTTTTTTATTTATTCTCCTGTATTCTTCTCTTTAGATTATGAAAAATAATTCAACAAAAAACAAAAGCAAGAGTTGAAGCTTTGGTTTAGTATTTCTTAGAAAATCTTCATAATTACACAAAAAAGTTTTTATACATTAAATAATTGTTGATAAATTTGATATTTGAATGATATTAATTACTTGTTACAAAAGATTAATTGAATTTTTTTGTTATAATAATATATAATTGCATTCATAGTTATATAATATTCATATTAATATTATTGTATGTCAAATAATATTACTTCCAAAAATAATTTGTTTGTTCTCGATTCATACACAATTCAAATTAAAATTTCATTAAAACATAGTTATCTTTTTAATATTTTCATTTTTTTAATATTTTGCAATCAAATAATCCTTGGATGAACTTTCACACTATCAAAAATTAATCTATCTTCTTAATTGGATATAAGACAAACAAAAAATGTTATTAAAAAAATTTAGAATATTTAACTCTTAAGAAAGTTATGAAACTAAAATGTAAACTTAAAACAATGTTAAGTAGGGCATTGAATTTTTTTTTTTTAAGAAGAATGGTAGGGTATATAAGTTATTTAAACACTAATAATTAGGGTGGGTATGGATGCTAATACATGATTGAGATTCATTCTCACTATACCCACTGAGCAATTCTTACGTACACTTAATGCGCTATGTTATTTATACACTCAATGATTAAGATTTACTCAACGCATGAATCTCACATGTACTACGCATGAATCTCACATGTACAAATTCAATTCAAGTTTTTAATTTTTTTTAGGTACACCATACACTAAGTACACCTAAGAAAATTTCATACCCATATCTATCAATTCTATAAAACTTATGTCTTGCATTCTTAGTGTATGAATTAATGTGAAAACTGAGTTTATGAAAGGCAAATAGAGTCTGTCCATAAATTAAGTGCTAAGGAATTTACTTGAGAGACAACTTGATTTTAGGGAGATTAAACATGATATAAATAACTTTGAATTAAAATTTTCAAATTTTATCATTTAAATCAATTTACAATTTTATAATTTGTTAGTTCATTCATTTCTTCAAATTTTCAAATTTATCTATTTAAATGACTTACTGAATTCAATTTTTTTAAAAAAAAAAATTAATTTAATTAAAAAAATTGAATTGAATTTTTCAAAATTTTAATTGATACAAGAAAATTACGAGAAATAAATTTTTATACCTACTCATTAAAAAAAAAAATTTGTGAATTATTTCCTAAAATTTTTAATATCTAACATCACCAAATCTCAAATCTTCAAAATCAGTATAAGTTAAACAAAATCACTTCACACAAAAAAATTCAAACAGAATAGCAAAAAAAAAGAGAGAAAAATGCAAATATTCCTCTTCAACTATGACCCATTTTTAAGTATCTTCCTAAACTATAAAATCCAACAAATACCCCATTCAGCTATGATTCATTTGCAAATGTGCCCCTCAACTATAAAAATTAGCAAATTCCCCCTTCACTATGTTTGCATTTAAATTCATCTGCAAAGTTTCCAATTAATAGCGTTTTTATGTCAAACTTTGCTTATAACTGGATACAATTCTATTGATTTGAAAATAACACCTTGATAATTATTTTTTTAAAATAATACGTATTCGTTTGAGTTCCGGTTGATTTAACCTCCGTCTTGTTGAATTTTTCTTTTTAAAAATTAACTACCTATATGTTGTTTTCAACCGAGTAGGATTTTATTAGATCAAAAGTAGAGTCTGATGCGAAAACTCTATCAACTCCATTAACATGAACGTGAACAAATGAATCTAAATGCAAAGATGTGAAAATGCAGGAAGTATCTACTACTTTTGATAATTTAACATGTATTTTAAATGGATATTTATATTTCTTTAAAATAAAAATCTTCAGGGTCAACGTCACATAACACCTTTATGACTATAAAATCTCAAATCTTCAATATCAATTCGGTCAAATATAAAAATCTTCAATGTCATGCCACAATATTATCTCCAAAAAAAATAATGTCATATTTATTGTGAATATTGTATTTTATTTAGATAATTTTTCTTCTTATATAAAATTGTAAAAAAAATATAATACAAAAATAGAAAACAAAAATACAAAGTTTTCTGCTTTAAATTTAATTTTAATAATAAAAAAGTGAATAGAAAAACCTAAACCTTTTTGTTTCTAATTTGAAGTTTTATTTGGAATAAGCCTAAAGAATAAAAAGTTATTATTTGATTTTGGATTAAGAAATCGACTAACCATCACCTAAACCACAAAAAGTTCATGTGACGCCCCGACGAGGGCACTTTGGCAGTGGACAGAGAAGTGGCATTTTGGGAGATTAACACACATGAAGAAGGACAGAAAAGGAATTTTCGGGTAGTACTCACTCGCACTTACGCTCCGCCACCACCTGTCTTGGGTGGCATTTCGGGGCACAGCTAGAGAGGCTTGGAAAAGGGAGAGCAGCAGGAGCAATGCCTCACGCTCAGATCACACTACATTAACAGTGGAAGATAAGGATTTTGGCATTAAAAATATCATTTTTCAACTGTTAAATCATTGTTTATTTTAAAATATTTATATGTAATAATAATAAAATATTTTATATAAATTTTGATGTGATCTAACAATTAGAAAAAAAAAATATACCACCTAAAAGAAAAACTATAAGAGAAAAGTAGAAATAAAAAGGAAATATAGTAAGGAATAACTCCTCTAGCTAATTAGTAAGGGATTAGTCAGAAAAGATAAATTCTTCACCAAGCCTTGTAGGTTTGGAGGTAAGGATTGCAAGAACGATGACTCCAATTTAAGCAATATATTAGCAAGAGATTAACAAGAAAAAAACCCCTCATTATATGATGAGGGATATATTATTCCGTAATTTGTCGCTAACTAGCAAGGGATTATTGCGCAATCAAGTTTTCTCGCTAAATCAAATGCTCTTGCATTTAGAAAGAGATTAATAAAGGAATATTTTCTCATTAATTACTGAGGAAATAAGCCCTTGCCAGTTCCTCATTAATGAATCTTAAATTTAAATCCTTAATCCCCAAATCATAAATCTCTCTAAGCTATTCCTTCCCTCACTTTCTCTTTGGCCATCTCACTCTCTCCCTTGCTCTCTTACTTTTTTATCACCATTGTTTAAAGTTGTCACCATGACATATCACAATTGCATATCACTATCTCCCTCATTCACAAATGCTTTCAGGTTTGTCTCTCTCAAATGCTAGTAGGTGTCTCTCTTGTGTTCATTTTCTTCAATTTCTTAGCTACTGTTCATGTATCTCTTCATTTTTCTATTTTATGGATGAGTTCAAGTTACCCTTTCCATTTAGTTCTTGTTATTTGGTTGAGTATATGTTGTAAATTCTATTTGTGACAATCAATTTTGTAAATGGTTAATGATTTAAATTGTTTAGGAGAATATGAGTCAATTTGGTGATGATGTAGAGAATCCCTTGATTAAACTTCTTTTTGGGAGACATTTAACTTACATTGAGGATTCTAATAGATGACTCAAAAGAATGAGATACTAAATAGGCTAGCTTTTGACTCTTCCCACTTGTGTTTTTAGGGTACTAAAATTCTTGTTTGCATTTAATGACAATTACCATCCCTAAGAAGGATGAGAAGAATTAGACACTATAAACATATCGCCAAAAAGAGAAGAAATATAGAAGGACACTAATTGAATTTGAATTAGATTTTAAATTGTACTATATATTTGTGATTCTTCTTCTAATAAAGTGGGTTTACCCAATTTTCTTTTAGTATTAAGGAATTGTGTGGTGAATGTTTAAGCTTTAATTTTATTCTTCATGTGGTCATAGTACTAATCATAGTGTTTTAAGTAAATGCATTTCTCTTGAGTTTCTTATATCTTTGATTGCTTTAAAATCCATGTTAAAATATGATATACCAAAAAAAGAAAAAAATAGCAAAGTACTAGTAGACAACCAATAGTAGTATAGGAACAAAGGTAAGTAATTAGGACTTCTTGAAATAGCTCCTACTAGTAAATTTTTTTCTAACTATAATACTTTCTCTAGTCAAACAACAAATACATGTCATCACCACATCTAACTTATTAGGCTATCCAAAATCTATGATAGCACTATGTTTATTTAGTTATCCATGAGACATTCTCATACATATATATACATATACACACATAATAGTTTCCTATAAGATTGCTAATGAATTAAAGAGAAAAGTCCTATATCAGATGAATAACTACCACTAGAACAACCAATTGGTAGGCATTAGTGTTTGCTAAAAGAGAAATCCATGTGGACCGTTAAATTTTTCCAATATTAGGTCATGAGAAATGCAGTCATTTCATTGTGAATAAAATTTTCTTATAATAGATTTGTGTAAAAGTGGCATTAGACAAAAGCCATATTCCCTAGAAACGTTTCTCTCCTTTTTCCTTCCAAATTCTTAAGTTTGCTAATCAAATCACATTTCAAATTATGAACCATATAGCTAATTTTTTAATTTTAAATCGTAAATTATATCAAATTATACAATTTAGAGATGAGGGTAAAAATAAGAAATTTTATGATTTCCCTCCTCACCACCAAGTTCGCATCCAAACTCAACTCTTTCTAAAGACAATTCCAAAGATGATCCAATGACTGTGCATAAAGAAGGATGCTTGTACTAGAAACTTGTAAATCAAATAAGGTGAGACTTTTAGGTTTGAAGGAGTAGAAATAATTTATATTTGGAATTTGTTAATTGAAATGACACTCTCTATGTTGTTTGAATATGCTAAATGTATCAATTCTAAATTTTGACCCGAGATGCTACCAGTACTAGCCTACCATAATGTTATATAATTTTAATATTAATGTGATGGCATGGATGTTAGTTGAACAACATCACTTCTAGCCTTTCTATTAAGAAAAAAAAATAATGTGTCATCTTTTCTAGGAGAATGAGTCACGTTAGATAACAAAGGACCTAACTTCATGACTCTATAGAGTTACTAACTTTTGAATTGTTGGATTGCTGTGAATTGACATTTTTGGTATGAGTCACACAATCCATTGATTAAGATGTGTGATTCTGGCTGATTTTTTTTTTTCAGAGAACAATCTATATCATTTGCAAGTTGAATTGATTTGAATTGTGCATTCTAAATTTGGAATCATACTATTTTGACTACCCTATTTTGGAATAAGTTTATAATCTAAGCAAATATTATTAGCCCCCCTCCCCCACTTCTATTTTACCTCACTAGAGAATGATATGGCCATTTCTATTTACAAGATTATTGTAAAAAATAATATCAAGGACGTATTTTGGAAGAAAAATCTGGTGAAAGTTTGTTTGAGTGAAATTATTTTGAATCTTGTTCTATAAGAGATAATTTATTTTTTGAAATCTCTTCTTGACAAAGTTGATTATTTTGTTTGTTACTTCGTCACCCCTTATCAAGTCTAAAAAAGAATAGTGATTAATGACTATACATGACCAACTGATGCTAACTTCATTGAATTGGTTTGGTTAAATAGCTTATTACTTCATTATATATATATATATATAGAGAGAGAGAGAGAGAGAGAGAGAGAGAGAGAGAGAGAGAGAGAGAGAGAGAGAGAGTTCTCTTCTTATATTATGAAGCCATTTCATAAGTATACACTAAGAATTGTAGGTTATTTTCATAAAAAATAGCTATAATTAACAACGTATACACACACACATATATGTGAGACCAAATCATAGTAAAATCAAATTTATATTTTCACACTAGAATTCCTTCTTATGTAATGTGGTCTTAGGTTACGTTGTTTGTCACCTTTTGTTATGATTAAAATCACTTTGCCATAAAGTAAATGTTGTTGATCGAAGTATATGTAAAAGGTTGCTTAAACTTGTCACTCACCATGGAAAATTAAGTTGACACTACATTAATTATAGCCCTACAATTAATAAAAGATATCATATATATATATATGTATTCAAATCAAGAATCAAACCACTATTCTTCTAAATCTTTTCTCAACAATCAGTATACTGTTAACAATCCATACACGCTTCTTCTTCATTATTGAAATTAATAGTTCTAAAATTGTCCCTTTAACAAATGTTTTTCTAGATGTATTCCTCCTACATCATTGCTTGCCTTATTCTTTAAATAAGTCAATGTAGTTTAACCAATCTGTGATTGTAGACTTAACTACATCATACCAAAATTTGAATATCATTTAAAGATGTAAAAAATCTTGCAAATTTGGTGCTTTCCTAAAATCGTGGCACTTTTCACAAAATTCAAATATTAAAGAAATAAGTTAAGATAGCGCTTTTCTATTCCTTACCTTTAAATTACATGGATTGCCATTGGGACTTGTAAGTTTGATTGGATATTTATTAAATACTAATTCATTATTAGACTTGTAACTAAGCTATAATATGATTGATTCCTATAGTTATTAGGTTTGTCAATTTTTTTCATTTGTTCCTATTTAACAAGTTTTTATTTTTTAGGGGCCATTAATGATATGCCATTTAGAGGTAGAGGTGTTTGAAGGAGGGGGATGGTTAAAGGTAAAGGTGTGTCATTTAGCTAGCATACCTTAGACCTTTTATCCCATAACAATCTAACCCTTTTACCTTCATACCACTAACCACTTATTGTTTTAGTGGGAGGTTTTATTGGGGCAACCAATGCTTAGACTGAGGCACCTCTTGCTGGGGCAACCAATGTTTCTATTGGGACATCTTTTGCTTTAATTATGCCATCTCTTTTTTTTTTTTTATGAATAGGAGGGAACTACTTTGACTACCCACCAAAGATCTACCTAAGCACTACTATCACATATTATTTTAATTTATAATAGTAATCCATCACTAATGCTTCATTTTCATTGTAAGATCCAATTCAAGCTAACAAAGATCATAACCTGGATCATCCACTAGGTGTTAACATGGATGTTATGTGCAACTGTAGGTATAAGACTCGAAGGATGCCTTATTTGGTGAATTTAGAGTATGTAATAAATGTTTTTTTGTAACACCCTGAAATTTATTAAGGTGTTAATAATGTATTTGGACTAATTAAGAATAATTATCATGAAATAATTGGGCAAGCTTTATGAATGAAAATTTATAGAGAAATAAGTTCGTAATATAGGTTTAAGATTTCATTTGGGTTAAAGCCTAATTAGGGCCCAAGATTTAATTTGAATAAGTCATGGATAAGGATTTATGGCAATGATTCTAGATGCAAGCCCAACTCCTTATCATGAGACTTGGGCCAAGAGAGATCACCTAGCAATAGCCTAATTTGATTTAATGAAATAGAGGCCTAAGACCCAATTTATATGAGCTCTTATAGTTGACCCAACACACATTATGCAGACCCAAGTTGGATTGACTCTTGGAACTTGGCCTAACCCAATCAAATTTCTATAGCCCAACTCATGAAATAAGACCCAACAAGTATAAAAATCTAAACCTACAAGAAATTGGGTCATTGGGTCAGCATACTTCACTTAAACTCAAAATGTTATGCAGCCCATCTCACCAAACAAAGGCCCAACAAGCACACATCTGAATCTAAGTGGATTTTGGGCTTTAGGGTTGACCCAAACCCATTTAAAACCCTAACTTACTCAGCCTCTTACCCTCTATTCTGCAGACCAACTCAACCTTAGGCAAAGGAGAACTCCATTTTCGCATAGGAAGAGAGGAGGCTAGGGTTTTCTACATTCCTCCACCATTTCTCACTTCTAAAGGATGATTTAGCCAAGGTGAGTTATATATAACTTAACCTTCTCATCCTCCTCTCCATTTTAGTCCGATTAATTTTTGGTTTTAAGCATTTTCATCTTCTTCTCAAATCTGAAACTTGGTGTTAAGTGATTGCTTGCAAGATTTTCGAAGTTGGAGGTTAGAGGGATGATTAGGTAAGCATTTTCCTTCCATTTTGTGTATCACTTTGCTGGAAAATACCCCTAAGGATGTATTATCATAATGGGTTCTGTTATTGTGTGAGATTACAAGGAGATAATGGTAGAAAACTGAATTTTCTGGGCTTGATGATTGAAATGTGAATTTTGGTGCTTCCATGGTGGATTTTCGAAGGTGAGGCTATGGGTGTTGTTAAGTAAGTATCTCCTTCCCATTTTGATGCATTTTCTGTTAGTTTGAGACCCCTATAGTTGACCTATGTATGATATGGGCTTTGGTTTCATGTGAAATTACCCAGAAATTAGAGTGAACTATGGTAATTTCTGGTGTGGGAAAGTTGGAATCCGAAATTAAATCCCTTGATAATTAGGTGAGTAACCTCTAGTCTGTCATTAATAGTTCAACTCTTTGGATATTTGATTGTGATTAGAAATAATGATAATTATGCTTGTTATAGGCTTGGTGTGCATTTGGATTATTATGGTAGCTAGGGGAAGAGTAATTGGCTTCATTGAGGTAACTGGGTTATTTTTCTAATTCCATGTATATGCTCATGTTAATTTGCTATTTGTTACACATGCTTGATTTTGAAATGCTAAATGTCTGGTTGACTACTTGATTATTATTGTAATTGGACCTTGTGAGTCCATGGTGGAACTGTGGTGCAGCTGCCACCCGTGCATGTGCTTCGATCGAGCACTGGGTTGTGATCAGACCCCGATGCACTGAGCCCTGGTTGCGCTCATTATAGAGTAGGTGCCGTGGACGGACCTCTCCCGATGTTATTGGCCATTAACATGTTGTGTATGATTACTGGTATGGGACAGTAGTCATTGGTAGTTCAACTAGTTCATTTGCCAATTGAATTGATGACTCTGGTATTGATGACATGAAATTGCATTGGATTGATTAACTTATACATGTATATGAAAACTGCCCTTTTGTTACTGAGATTGTATATCTCACCCCGTTGTGGGCTAACATTTTCAAAGACCGGACCTCTTAGTGGTAAGGAAAAAATTAATGGAAGATCATTAAATGTTTTGGTAGCACATAGGTTTGGGAGCTTTGACAAAATGTATCGTAACTAAATTGCTAGTTTTGTATCATTGCTGCATTGCATCATGAGTTGCCAAGTATAGGGATTGTATATGTAATTTGATTATCATGGAATTGAACATTATGATTGTAATTGGCTAATAATGGATAAGTGATTTGATTTTATATGAACATTAAGCATTGACCCCATGCACCTTGTGACCATAATACATTTGCTGTCATTAATCTATGAACTCACTAGTTTATGGTAGCTAAAGGGTTAAGGATCCACATTTGAATTTTAAATGAGTAATGATAGATGTGTTAAGTAGATTAGGTGAAAGAAAGACATTAAATCTTCACAAACTAAGTTAAAGTGGCCTAGAGGGTGGCTAGAGGGGGAATTGGAGAGCATGAGATGAAATTTTGGGAGTTATAGGAACAGAAAGGAATTGGTTGTGGCCAACATTTAATTGGCCTAGGCCAAATAGAAACAGAGAAGAATTGGCCGCGGCCAACAATTAATTGGCCTCGGCCAAATGTGGCGAACCTGCCAAGGAAGAAAACAGAGAGAAATTGGCCTCGGCGAATAGTGATGTTGGCCGCGGCTAAACCTAAGAAACAAGTTTGGGGGTGTTCTAGAGGGTATTTGGCTGCGGCAAAATGCATGAAATTTATGGATATGTAAGGACTTGAATCCGAGAGTAATTGGCCACGGCAAAAGGGGATTTAGCCACGGCGAAGGTGCTCAATTTCTCATATTCACTTAGAAACTTTAATTTCTTTTATGGTAATACTAAGGAATGATTTAGAAACACTTGTAAGAGATTTTTATGAGTTGGAATTAATGGATGGGAGAATCAAAGGCTCCTTATTAATGATTAAATTTACTTGCACTTTTGAATAATTGTGGTTGCCTAATTAATGACCCTAATAATATTAAGGTTCAAATTTCCTAACATTTTTCGAATATAATTAGTTGTAATGACTTTCAACCCTAATTGAAATTTTATGGTTAGTAATCACGTATTTAACCTTAATTATGATTATTAGAAGTTAGGGTCGTTATATTTTTTAACTTATGTTATTAATTATTTTGATTTGGTTAGTGTTAATCAAGATTTGCTTTCATTTTTGCAAGCCATATATCACTTTCCCATAAACAAGGATGCCTCTTGGCAAGAAGTGTGTAGGATAAGATATGTTGGGACTAATACTCTGACATATTGCATGATGCACGGAATGCATGCATGAATGTAGCAAAAATGGTACATTCAGGAAACTTAGGGTTTGGCTTCATCGAGCATGTATGCAAAGGTTTGGGATGGTCTCCTGGACATTTGGGCATGGCATGACTAGCAAACTACCTTTGTGTTTGCCAAGAGGAATTGAGCCTGTATGCTAGAAACCCTTGTGCACAATGATGGTTCTATAAACTTTGCCAAGCATAAGAAAAAGATGATAATTAATTTTATTAGCTTTCTTTAACTTCAAGTTACTTTGTTTTTTCTAGCCATTAAGTCCAAATTACTTTGTAGGAGGATGAGTTGAAGTAGATAGTATTGTATCAAAAAGTGTATGATGAAACCCAAAAGAAGAGTACCAAGCAATATGTTTTAGAGAACTTCAAATCAATTTTTCATAAGTTATCATCACCAGTTATTTATGTTTCTTAGCTTGCTATTATTTTGATTAGTAATTATTTTCTAATTGTATGTATTCAAGAGTATCATGACACTAGAATAATTGAGACATATAGGGAAGACCCTTTGACACATCCTCCCATCGACCCAAATGTGTGAAAGGAAGCTATTAATCTGAACAAATAAGGACACATCCATAGTCTATATAGCTTTATCTTTAAAGCACCCTAATCAGAATTCAAGATAGGTCTCCTTGGATCCCACCCCCTTGACCAAGTAGACCTTAAATGGGCCTCAGCCATGGAGCAATGATTGAAGCAACAAATAGATCAACATATGCTCACCATTTTATGAGTATTATCAAGTATTCCTAACTTTCAACTATAAGTTGTTGTGAATTTTACAACACCACAACTGATAACATTACGTATAATAGGAATTAGTTCATTTGTGTCACAAGTAAATTTGGTTAATGCTAAGGAAGCGGGAGAGGGATAGGGGAGACAAAGACTATTAAGAAGAAAACTTGGACATAGCTAATTTTATTTTATTTTTTTTCTATACTAGATTTGCACTTATTTTTTTAAAAAAGCTTTTATTATGTATTGGATTTGTACTAATTTTAAAAATTTTATTTTAATTTAAATAATAGAAAAAGTTTCCCCTGCATTCAATTGAACTATATCATAATTCTATCTCATTTTTTAGGTTTTAACTAATGAAAGATGAAATTAAAAAAATTACATTTTAGTGAGGGACTAGGGAGGGAATAATCTCCTTGCTTAGATTCCATCATGGGATTAGTAAGGGCACTATTCTCTCACTATAAATTCTTTAGCAAAGGGATACTTCCCTCATTGAAAAGCATGGGAAATAGGCAAAAATAAGCAACAATGAGTAAGGGGAAATTAAAATTACCAACAAATTTCCCCTCAAAATATTGTCAGCAATGGAACTTAGAGAGGGGTTAGTAAAGGAATATTTCCCTTGCTAAATAGCAACTAGTGTATAGCGAGGAGTAGGTTCCTTGCTTTTCCTTTGTTACACTTTCACTAAGTTGATTTAACAAGAGAGTTTTTCCTCGCAAAATCTATAATTTTTTGTAGTGAAAGAGAGCTACTTGAAGTAGTCCACAAAGAGAGGAAAATGGAGAGAGTGGATTGAGTTTGAATTCTTTCAAAAAAATTTTTTAAATTGATTATGTAAATTTTTAAGAAAAATAAACACAAAATATACGAGACTCATTTAAACCATGGATCCTTTTTAAATATATAGGATCTATTCAAATAATAGGTTTTCACGCACTCTGAATTTATCTCTTTCTAAAATACTTCCTCTATCCCGACCCTCTAGGAGTTACCATTTTTTTTGTTGGTTCTCATATTACTTTGGAGTTCTTGTTTATTCTGATTCAATTTTGGGCTTTAAGGATGGTTCTGGGTGGGGTTTTAGCATCGGATGATATCCCATTCTGCTGCTCTATTTTGGCTTGGACGGCTCAAACAATTTCCATCACATGTACCAACGGGATTTGAATTTTATTGCTTAAGTTGGGAATTTCTTTCGTTTTTAATTTAAGTAAATTACACTAATATAATTTAGTTAAATATACTTCACATCTTTTTTGTTTTAAAAATTATACTCAGACTCTCTTATAATATATTTTATTTAATTCTTTTTACTGCTATATTAAAAATAAAATCAAAGTTTTATATTGTATAAAAAAAGTAACTTTTAAATTAAAAAATTGAACATGAAATTTTTACAATCTATATTAAAATATAAAAGAGCTTAGTGTTAAATTTTAAAACAAGAGTGATATTAAATATAATGTAACTGAACCTTACTCTTCTAATTTTTTTTTGAAGTGAGAATTGATTTTGACATCAAAGGATGAGTTGGCATTGGAATTAACTTCTACAATGATCTTCTCGCTTAATCTGAGTTCTGTTTCTGCAAGTACTGATTATCTTGCTAATTGGTTTCTATCTAAAGCTTGAAATATTGAATGGTTTAACTTGACATATTTCATTATGGTGGTTCTGCTTATATCAATCTCGCGTTATCCTCTTGGCTTCCCTTTTTTTTTTTTTTTTCTTAACCGTATTTTGCCTATTTGCCCTGAAGTTATGTTCTAGCAATTTTATTTCTAGCATCTCCTGTTATCATTTAAATGCGTGGCTAGTTCAATGGGTTTATGGTAATCTCAAGCGTTTGATTGTGTAATAAAGATGGTTTTGTCTTTAATTAATAAGAGAGTACTGATGTGCATGATTGGAAGTAGTGCTGAACCTTTGTTGTTTAGATTGATGAGGCCAAGGTTAAAATCTATTTTCTCTCTTTAGAACCTTGGGCTGGAATTTGGTGCGGCACATGTTTTGAATAATTCATGTTATGTTTGGTAAGAATGATGGAGGAAAAAGAAAGGAAATGATAAATTGATTTTTTTCATATGATATTTGTATAAAAGGAAAGAAAAAGAAAAGAATGAGAAGGGGGGAACAAATCCTTGAGCCTTATTGTAATATCCACTAATTTAGTAATTTAAAATAATGAAAATTTAAAATATTAAATGAATAAATATTAATAATTAAATTTGAAAAATAAGTTAAATTTGAAAAAAAAATTAGTTGAACTAAGTAAAATAATTTTTAAATTAAAAAATGTTTTAGGGAATATTGAGTTCAATTTATTATTTCTATATATTTTCCTTTATTGAGATGCCTGCATTCAAGTTCCAACCATAGTTTAGCCCATTGAATTATCGATTCTAGGGTTATGGGTTCAACATGGGGCATGGCCAATTCTTAATTTTTTCCCTATCTTTGTTCTTACATTTTTTGTCCTTGGAATTTCCAAAATACCTCTCTAAAATTATGTGCACAACAACGCACCTTCCTTGCTTCTTCTTCCACTCGAAGCTTCGTTCGTCCCTCACCCGTCCCCTTCTTTCTAAAATGCTTTTGGACCAAGTGATGGGACACGGATCTTTGAATTACAGAACGTCTGGAGTGCTTCTGTAGTTGCACGATCATAGCCGCTGAACGAGTTTGATGGCACCAGATGAAGCCACGTCTCCAGTTTGGTCAAAACACATCATTCCCCTTTCTCTGCTTTCCCCTGCTCTCTCTTCAATCCCCATTACACACAGAAAAGAGTAAAGGTCTTGAGTCTCAGTCTCCCCTTATACACGCAGAAGAGGGAGTTGGGTCTGTTCAAACTTTGCTGCTAAGGAAAGGCAAGTGACAACCATAAGTTGGATCATCCGTGGCTTTTCTATTTGAATTTTGAAGCTTAGAATGAATCTATCGAAGTAATTTATGGTCAAAGTTGAAGCAAGAGCAAAGAACCCATAGTGAGTATTCACTTAAGATTCCATTCTACTGCTTCCCGACGAGCTAATGGGAAAGAAGAGTCTAAAAAGTCCACAGTTTCCAGATTGAAATAATTTTTTTCTTGAAGTTGTTTCTGTTCTTTGATGAAGAGAGAGATTAACTCTTCGTCTTCCTAGAACAAATACAACTCCAACAAAAGCAAAGGAAACGGAAAATTATTTATTGTTTGTTAGATCAATACTCTCTCGCTCCAATTTTTAATATAAGTGACTTATAAGATTATTTTAATTTAAAATATAAGTCAATCTTTATTATTAAATAAATTTTTGTAAATATTTTTAATTAAATAAAAAATTATTAAAACTAATATAATTTATTAAAAATAAAGATAAATTCTTTAATTAAGAGTAAATATAAAAAAATTATATTTTAATACAAATTTAATTAATTAAATTATTTTTAATTAATTTTTTTAATATCTAAGAGATAAATATTGATAATTTATATTAAATACAGAAAAGAATATGTTATAGTTCTCTTTCTTTTTGTTTGTGTTCTTTTTTTAAATTGGACTTGTGATTGTTGTAATATTCATTAAATTAGAAATTTGAATCATAAAAATTTAAAATAATTAATTGACAAATATTAACAATAAAAGTAGAAAAATAACTTAATTTAAAAAAATCTTTAATTAAAACTAAATAAAATAATTTTTTGAACTTAAAAAATGCCTCAAGAAATATTAAGTTCAAATATATTATTTTAAAATGTTTTATTTTAGTTTTTTCCCTCTTCTTTTTAATTCATTTTTTCCTTTCCTATATTTTCTGTTCCATCCGTATCTCACGTTCTTTATGCCTGACACGTGACCCTTCCGTCTAAATCAATCAAAACATATTCTTCTGATCTTGGCAAGTGCGAGATGCGGGGCCCTCCTTTCCATTAATTTTATTCGTCTTTTCTTGTATTGGCCACTTTCCCAGAACTCGTATGCTCACGTGCGTCTTTTCCATTTGTTTATTTGTTGATCAAATCCCCATGTTTCTTGAACCTTCGGCCGTTATCCTCCTGAGCCTGCGACACTGGCCCCCGTCACTTTGTGCTTCTTCTTCCCGCGAAGGAACCCGCCTCGTTCTACCGGTCTTGATGCCAATTTCGCCCCTGCAAGATTTGAGGTGCTTTCCTTGTTCGAAAAGTCTGCACTTTGCTTCCTCTTGTTGGTGAGTCTTTTCTTGTGAATTTCAGTTCTAATCCTTGTCAATATTTTCCTCTCTTGATTCTGAAATTTCAGTTGTAACTTTCCTCTATATTTTTGGAGCTACCTCCTCGACTGTATTTCTACGGATTTCCAATTGCTGTGTTTCCTTTTGCTTTCTATAAGGTTGTCATTTTTGGTGAGTCAGAACGTTGCCTTTTCTTAAAATTTGCATTTTTCCGTTAATGGTTGAATCTCTTGGGTCTTTGTGTGGGGCCTTGGCCAAAGAATGCACTCTTTGTTTTTGGTTCTCATTCTGACCTTGGTTGACAGTGGGTTGAAGGGAGAATTGTGGATAGTAGCTAACAAACTTCTTGCTTGTAAATTTACTTTACTATAGATTAGTAATTGTGAATTGGTGATTGACAAGGAAGGTCCAAATGAGTGCCTTAAATGAGACCCATTTACCATACATTTTTCTAGTGTTGCCCCTGAGATAATTTTTAAGTAATCGTAAAATTCTGAGTTGAATTGAGTAACAACTTAAGTTAGGATTATAAATAAGAATCAATTAAATTGAGAAATTATGAGAATTAAAAATAAGGTGGAAACAAGAGTTACGCTACTTGAGGCGTTGGTAAGTCACTAAAATTAGGAATGATATTAAATTAATGGTGATAGTTCGTGGATTGCTTATCTTGTTATCGTTGCTACTTAAATTCTTAATTAAGCCAAATTGGTGATTTTGTAAAGATAGAGATAAAAGTGGAGTTTAGTTACTAGGTAGATGGATTTGTAAAGTAGTATAGTGAAATTATTTTGCAATATAATCCCTATTAAAGGTTATAGATGAAGCCATTTAATTAATTCCAAGATGGAATACTTAGTACTAACTACAAGGTTTGTAATGTTGAGTGAATTGGGATAATATTATTCCTTTTGAATGACTGAGCTAATTAATAAAAGTATTATCACTTTGGGTACGTAGAAGCTCCAGGTTAATCTCACATCAGGCGTTAGTTGAAGGAGGCAATAGAAAGCATTGTATCAACAATCGTGTATAGTAAGTAAAGAACATTCCATTGAAAATTTATGGTTTATATTTGTTTTGTCATATCATTTAAATTCTTTGGAAAAATAAAGATTTTATTTGGTCTGAAACTTCTAGTTGCACAGTGATTTACCGAAAAAGTATATATATTTTTTAATTAAGGTGAAATGCTTGATTTTGAAAGTTTGAGAATGGTGGATACGAATATAGAATCAACGGGAGAAATCCCAAGAATTTTAATCACAAGATTATATATTGATTATTTGTGAAAATTGTTTATGTATGAATCGAGTAGTTTGATTTCATACACAACAAAAATGTTTTTATGGAGAGACTAAAAGCAGAACACTGGTTACTGTTAGCTCTTGGTGTGCTTTGGCTAGTACCTAGCTAGTAGAGGGTATAGAAGATATTAGTCTCATGTGATGCCCATCACAAGTGGAATGGAGGGATATTATTTTACATGAGTTGAGGACCTACAATGAACAATTTTTATCTATGTGGGCTGAGTGCCCACGATGAATGGTTATTTCCTCACAATAGTTATCTTGTTCTAATGAAGTTCTTCCAACAAAATTGTTTTCAAGAACAAATTTTTGAAAGATCATTAATATAAATTTTTGAAAATTGCATACTTATTTATTATTATTATTATCATTTCTCACTTATTTGTAATTGTCGTAGCAGCAAACATTTATTAAATGCTTTCATATTTTTGGGCATTAATATTTTTGGGTATGAATTCCTGATATTGAGATAATCTAATATACTTATTCTTGAATTTCAACCAATAATTAAATTACTTACTTATTCTCTTCTTTAATTATTAATTTGATATATGGGGAATGTTATTTATTTATTTAGTATTTGGGATTTTAGATAGTATATTCAACTCGGAGTTTTGTTCAGTGCCTTAGTGTAGACCATCCTTCAATCTGGTAAGCCTCACATCAAACATGAAGGCAAAGTTCATTATGATGTATTTTGATTCATTATTTTGTTGGTATCTTAGACATTGATCCACACTACTCACAAGATAACCCACCCGTTAAACTTGGTTTAGTGGATAGGTACGAGAGCAGAGCTCTCTTATTTGTTTAACTATGATGATTGTCTGATTGTAGAAATTTTAAGAGGTTTTAATTTTAAGAGATACTTTACCAAAATTTTTACAAACAAATAGAACCAAGATTTGCTTTGATGATTTTGTAATGAAGTTTGGAAGTTATTTTATGATTGATTTTCTAGTTACAGTAGTTGTTTAGAGCTACAGCTTGAATTAGGAAAAGGGGTCAGTCTTGGTGGTTAAGGCTTATAGAGGTGGGATTTACCTTGTGCTCTGTGCCAATTATACTTCTGTTTTGAGTGTGTGACAGTAGTAGAGAGAGTCAAGGAGAAATGAAGAATCTTGGAGAGGTTGATTGTGGTGATGGTGGAAAGCCATCTTCTTAGGGAAAAAGAAGGTGAGTGGTTATGTGTAGTAGTGCTTTGCTCATTGTAAAAAGGAGAGATCGAGACTTAAACTCGTAACTCTTTTCTGTGTGTAATAGGGTTTGAAAAAGAAAGAGTAGGGGAAAGTAGAGAAAGAGAAATGGTGTGTTTTGACCAAACTTGTGATGTCGCTTCATCTGGTCCATCAGATTCGTTCAACGGCTAAGATTCTGCAATTTCAAAGGCATTGCAGACAGTGTAATTTAGAGGATCCGTGTCCCCAAGTGATAAGACCACTTTGTTTATTCCCTTATTCTCATGAAGTCCAAAAGCTCACTATTCCCTCTTACTCTTTCCAATGTATTTTCTCTTCAATCTCCTTCTTTGTAGCTTCTTCACCATGCTAAAATCATGCAAGTTCAAGGTGCCCTTTTATGCTCATAATTTCCATGGCAAGAGAGGGGGGTTGGATAATCCTTTCAAGTTCCCATTTAATAGCCAAGAATCATGCAACTTATGGCAAGTTAAGTCTACAACTCTAGCCCCCATTATTTTCGATTGGTTAGCTCCTCTTCAAATGTTTTCCAACTTCATCCTTGCTCTTTTTTTTTTCGGTCTTTTCAGTTCTGGAATTTCAGCCCCATTTCTCCCTTATTTTTGTAGCTCGTCTCTACCATTTTTGTTGCTCCCTTAAGCTCGTTTTTTCTTTTAGGTAGCCTTACCCAAGATCCCTTGTACAACAACAACAACAACAACAAAGCCTTTTGCCACTAAGTGGGATTGGCTACATGGATCAATCGACGTCATAAACATCTATCATAAATCATATTTTTAGGCAAACCATTTAAATCTAAATCTCTCTTAATAATTTATCCTATAGTTTTTCTTAGTCTTCCTCTACTTCTAATACTATTCTCCATCTCATCTATTCTTCTAACTAGGGCTTCTATAAGTCTCCTCCCCATATGACCAAACCATCTAAGTCTCGATTCTACAATTTTTTTTACAATAGGTGTGACTTCTACCTTCTCTCTAATGCATTCATTTCTAATCCTATCTCGTCTAGTGTATCCACTTATCCACCGCAACATTTTCATCTCTGTAATATTGATCTTATTTTCTTGTTGATTTTTTATTGCCCAATACTCAGTTCCATACAATATTGCAAGTCTTATAATTGTGCGATAGAATTTACCCTTAAGTTTGAGTGATACTCTTTTATCACAAATAACACCTGAAACACTCTTTCATTTCATCCACCCTGCTTGAATCCTATGCTTTACATCTTCTTATATTTTCCCGTTATGTTATATGATGGATCCAAGATATTTAAATCGTGTGACTTGTGGTAGGATATGTTTTTCAATTTTTACTTCTACGCTAGAAGTGGTGTGCCTCTTATTAAACTTACACTCCATATATTCCGTTTTACTTCTACTTAAACGAAATCCATGAGCTTCCAAAGTTAGTCTCCACCTCTCTAACTTCTCATTCATTTCCTCTCTTAATTCTCCAACTAGAATAATATCATCTACAAAAAGCATGTACTGTGGCATCGGCTCTTGGATATGTTTAGTAAGCACATCCAAGACTAAAGTAAAAAGATAAGGGTTCAAAGTTGGCTCTTGATATAGACCAATAATTATCAAAAAAATTTTTGTAAGTCTACTTTTTGTTACTACGCTAGTTGTAATCTTATCATACATGTCTTGGATTGCTCGAATATAAGCTATACGAACTCATTTTTTCTCCAAAGTCTTTTATAGAACCTCTCTTAGTACTTTATTATATGTTTTTTTTCTAAATCGATAAACACTATGTATAAATATCTTTGATTTTCTCTATATCTCTCCATTAATCTTCACAACAAGTTATATTACTTCAATAGTTGACTTTCCTGGCATAAAACTAAATTGATTCTCTATAACTTGACTCTCTTTCCTTAACCTTCGCTCAATTACTCTTTTCCATAATTTCATAGTGTGGCTCATGAGTTTAATTCCTCTATAACTTGCACAATTTTGAATGTCCCTTTTAATCTTATAAATAGGGATTAAAGTACTTTTCCTCTACTCATCTGGCATTCTCTTAGATCTCATAATTTCATTAAATAACTTTGCGAGCCAACTTATACCTTTCACTTCCAAACCCTTCCATACTTCAATGGGCATATTATCCGGTCCAACTGCTCTGCCATTCTCCATTTGCTTTAATGATTATTTTACCTCTACCTCACAAATCCTATGATAAAAAGTATAATTTCGATCCTCTTTTTTAGTATCTAACCTATCTGATTGCAATAAAATCTCATGCCCTTCATTAAAAAGCCTATGAAAATAATCCTTCCATCATTTTCTGATATCTTGTTCTGTGACCAACACTTTTCCTTTTTCATCCTTAATGCATTTCACTTGATCCATGCCTCTTGTTTTTCTTTCCCTACTTTTAGCTAACTTGTAAATATTTCTTTCTCTAATTTTAGTACCTAAAGATTGGTATAACCCATCAAATGCTCTCACTCTCGCTTTGCTCACTACCTTCTTAGTATTTTTCTTAGCTACCTTATATTTTTCCTAATTTTCATTATTCTTACATAATGACCACACTTTATAACACTCTCTTTTAACTTTAACCTTATCTTACACGCTTGCATTTCACTACCAAGATTCTGTATCCTTAGGTCCAAAACCTTTTAATTCATTTAATAATTCATTTGCCACATTTCTAATCTCTTTAGCCATTCCATTCCACATATCGTTAGCACTTCTTTGTATTTTCCAAGGTCCTTCTTCCACAATCTGTCTCTGCAAATTTTTTTCTTTATCCCCTTTTAGTTGCCACCACTTAGTCCTTAACACCCTATCTTCGCCTTTGCTTTTTACTCTCCTCTTAGCTCTTACATCTATAACCAAAACTCTATGCTGAGTAGTTAAACTCTCTCCAAGTATAATTTTGCAATCCATGCAAAGTTTCTATCCAATTTCTTTATAAAAAAGAAATCAATTTGAAAACATACCCTTCCACTTTTGTACGTGATAAGATGTTCCTCATACTTTCTAAAACAATGTTAGCTAATATAAGATTGAACGCTAATGAAAAGTTTAGAATAGTTTTACCCTTTGCATTTACTTCCCCTATGTCATGTCCTCCATGAACACTCTCGTAACCTGAAGATACACTTTCCACATGACCATTTAGATCCCTTCCTAAAAGAATCTTTTCTGTTAATGGTATTTCCTAAACTAAACATTCTAAATCCTCCCAAAACTTTACCTTCTGATATTCTTCTAACCCTACTTGTGGTGCATAAACACTAATAATATTAAAGATTTCCTTTTCTACTACAAATTTTAATGCGATGATTTTATCTCTTAACCTTTTGACATCTACTACATCATTTTTTCAAAACTTATCTACAATTATACCTACCTCATTTCTGAATTTAGCTTTACCAGTGTACCAAAGTTTAAAACCTGAAGTATCTAATTCTTTTTCTTTTTCTCCTACCCATTTAGTTTCTTGTAAACACATAAAATTAATCCTCCTCCTAATCATAGTATCTACTATTTTCATAGACTTACCCGTAAGTGTACCTATATTCCAAGTTTTAAAACGAATCCTATTCTCATGAACTAGCTTCTTTAGCCACATTTTTTAATGAAAATATGGGAACCCTTGTTTATTTTTCACTACGCCCAGGCGTCGATACAGCGGCTCTTGCTTACTTGTCATTGTACTCGAGTTATACAGCGCATTACTTCCGGGTAATGACTTAGTTTTACGTCTAACATATTGATTGTCCATGTCATAGAGATTCGACAAAGTTTTACGTTGGCTGTCGATTGCCTAACACAACCCTCCTCTTTTTTCTGGACTTAGGATCGACTTTGAAAATAATTTACATCAAAGTTCATCATAGGCAAAATTCCAAGATCCCTTGTACAACGTATAAATTTTAGGCATCGCCGCAGCAGCTGTGTTGGCTAGAGAGTGATAGTTTTAGAGTCCCTCTCATTTGGTGTCTTCATCTTCATCTTCCTCACCTTCTTTATCGTCCCTGCATTTGAAATGTAGTTACAATTTTTCCTTCCTTTTTACAAGGATATAAGTGAGCTAGAATTTTTTTTTTTTGTAAGGGTTTTCCATTGAATTGAGTAAATTGATTCTTGTGGATTTTTGAGTTGGATTCCTATTTAAATTGTGCTTGGAGAAGGGCTTAAATGCCAATGTGCTCATTAATGATAATTCTTCAAAAGGGCATATCAAGTACTGGATAAAATGTTTGAAAGAGAGAAAATTATAATTTAAAATTTACGGCTAGTTGTTTATAATTGCAACTTTTGCTTGACTTTAATTTATATGATACTCATCCTCTTTATAAACTTGTAAGTGTTAAAGTAGTGTCCTTTAACCTTTGTTAGAACTTCAAGATGAAGTTTTTATTAAGAAATTGCTAGCTTAAAAGTTAAATTGTTCTAAATTAATTTGAGTATAGGTATTGTTTGTTTGTAAGTTTACTACCAAAAGAGGCTTTGCTTTATCCATAGCAATGACCTTCAAATTTCTCAACACTAAACATATTAAGTATTGTGCCATAGTTTTAATTCTTTAGAAAGAAAATTTTTATGCATTATGAAATTCTAGTTTACTATCATCATTGTTAAGCAAGCTAGAAGACATCTAAGGGTCATTGTAAAGTGAAATGGTTGTTCATTAAGGTGATGGGCATTATTAATGATTAGGTACTATGGAGTATGAGAGACTCTATTCACCAAATGGAATGTGCCTATTGTAGTTAATAATTATGGAGTTTGGTAAACCACTTGACTTGTGATAGTCTTGGATAACTAGCATTAAATTGGTATGTCTTTGATGATGTTAAGTTTGCTGGTGCTTGAGAATTGTTTGTGGCTTTCTACTTTTATTAGTGATTGTTTGTGAGCTAAATAAATTAAAGTTAGAAATATAATTGACAAGGATTGTGGATTTAGTTATAGGTAGTTTCAGGAACATTCTTATATTGGGAATTCAATGGAAGGGGTGATAAGAAGTACTCTTTTTAAAATATATATATATATTAGAGGCACTATGAGTGGATAAAATCCCACCTCACACTCTTATTTTATGATTTCATACCTTGCATCTTTATATTTGTAAAAGATTGAGGCTTTTTAAAATTCTGGAAATTTTATTTGCATTGATGTTCGAATGAGAAATATTTTAATTATATTGCATTTCTTGAATTGTAAGTCATTAACACATGTATGGAATCAATGGGAGTAATATTGGGAAATTTTTATAAATTCTTTTGTTAGTTATTAATAAGAAATGTTTAAATGAACATTTAAATCAAGGTGCTTTCATATATGATGGTAATGTTTCTACAAAGGGACAAGTTATAGAACAATGGTTGTTAATAGCAGTTTTAGTCCTTAGTGTGTCTTGGTAAACCCTAGCGAGTAGAGGGTACAAGAAATGATAGCCCTGGGTATCAACCAAGACACACAAAATGGAAAGGTGTTATTTTATGTGAGTTGAAGACTCATAATGGACCTAGTTATTTGTCCTATGGGTTACGAAGGATTATGGTGTTATGAGGAAATTCCTTCCAACAGAAATGGTTTGAAGGGAATTAGCTTTGGAAATTCTCAAATATGTATCTTTGAAAGTTGCATATTTTATGTCATTCCAATTTATATTGTTTTTAAACTATATGACTATCATAACTCCGAACATACCTATATTTAGAATTCTTATAAGAATTTATTAATTACTATTTTGTGAAGCATGATTTCAAGTTCTAAAGTCCTTGCAAGGTACTCATAAGCTATCTTATCTATTTATTTCTTTTTATTGATTCATCTATGTATTTAACTGTGGGATATTACTTATTCGCTGAACACTTGTTATTTTAGATAATGGGACTGAACCAAAATCCTTACTGGTGGTGTAAAAGGAATTAGCCTTTCTTGGTGATTCTTGCTTTTGCTCTACTTAGGTGTTCCTTATTTTGTTCTTTGTATATTAACATGTTGTATAATCTAGATAAGCTCCACAACATCTCTGAGTAGGATCCCCTGCCCCATAGTAGATAGCATAGCTAATAGTGATTGAGAGCAATTGAGAGCATAGTTCTTTTCTTTTTAATGTTGGGTTTGGGCTGATATAAAAATTTTGGGATGTCTTATTTTTAGAAGATATTCTGTTAAAATTTTTGTAGGGCAATAAAATTGAATAAACCTTGAAACTAGAAAGATTTAACTTAAGAAATTGGAATCTTTTGTGAATAATTCGGTATGGTAAGAAAGTATTATTTCATAATGTTTCATTAGGCTTACAGATTCGAAAGTCATCACGCACCTGAGCTGGTCATATCTCCAAATTTGGAGTGTGACTCTTGTACCTAGGTAATCCATCCAACTAGCAGCAGAAAGGGTAAGAAGGGAGGGAAGAAATTGATGATAAATTATTGTGGGTCCCACACCCCCAATGCCTTATTGAATTCTTGTACTATTTGTAGCAATTCCTCCCATTTGTATTTTAACTATATTGCGAACACATTAAAATAATGAGAAAAGTATATAAAAATTCTTATAATTTAATTGTAAATAAATAATAAAAAATAAAAAACTAGATAACTAAACTCATTTATATTAATATTTTATGTTCATAGTAAATATATTTAATTAAATAAAACATAATAAAGTAATTTGACATCTTATTTACATATATATATACACACCCTTTCATTTCTTTCTTTAGGTTAAATAATAGAAGGGTGATGTCTTTTCCTTCCCTCTTATCACACTAAACAAGGTAATTAATAGTTGATCCATTTTTTTGGTCTTTGCTTTACTTTCTCTTATACTATTTCCTTCATTTTCCTTTTCTTTCTATCATATTAAACAATGCATTAGTTGATACCATTGTTTGAACTAGATTGAATTGCTATTTTGTTTCAAAGTTTATATTTATATACATCATGTTTTACAAAGTTTAAGGACTTAATTGTTACAGTTTAGGTTCTTTATCAGATTTCTTTGATGTTCTTGAGTTGTAATGGACCATTATTATATTTTGCTTTATGTCACTACATAATAAGTATTTAGGTGAAGGCAATTGGGAGAACACATAAAAACCAAAAAGGGTGAAGGAATGTGCCTATGATCTTGATATTTTTATTCTTTACTATCATTAATTACCTGTAAATGATACCTGAATAATTGCTACTTGATTAACACGGATATGCATATGCACTTTGTTTATATTTATTTTTTTTAAAAAAAATGTCCTTTATTTCTTTATAATATAATAAAAATCAAACTATAAAATAGAATTATAAGAGCCTATACTATACAAATCAACTTCAACTTTGTACTATTAATTGAAGAGAATGCTTAAGATCATCATAAATAACCATAAACTGTGTTGAAACAAACCTCTTAGCCAAACATGAAACATCATCTTAAAAAAGAAATTGTAAAGTTGCTGGCATGGGAGCTTGTAAAGACAAAAGGTGATAGTGTGACTTTGTAAAAGGAAAAAGACTACAATGGGAATTCCTATAGGTGCAAAAGAATTAGTTGATGCAAAATAAACTGTAAGCAATTCCTAAAGGCATCTAATTGAACCTTGGTGGTTGATGCAATTTATCCAACCAAAAACATTTATGAAAAATACTATCCAAATCGAGCAACAATCAAAATATGATGCTTCTTTTATATAGTAATATGGTGTAAAGACTATCAAACACTAGGATAGGGAAAGACAAATGAGAGAGAGAAGATGAATGAGAGAATTGTGTTACACTATTTCAAATGGGGATCTATTTTCGGGGAGAGGAATGGGTAGTCTATTGAAAAGATAGGTTGCTATTCTAAATGCATCATGCTAATATGTGAGAGGTAATGAAAATTGTGCTACTAGTGTAAGTCTCATTTCTATGATGTGCTTATATTTTCTTTTAGTCAGGCGATTATCCTCATGAGTATGAGAAGAACTAAGTTTGTGTTGGATGCCATTTGAAGTTAGGTAATGAGAAAAGGCTTAATACTCACCCCCAATATGTTTGCAACATTTTGATTTTAGTTCCAAATTAGAGTTCAACTAGTGCTTGAAAGTGTAGAAAGGTTTGAAAGGCTTCACATTTGTTTTAGAGCAAGCATACCTAAGTCTATTTGCTTTATGCATTAATGAAGTGTATAGAGTATGGGTGGCCTAAAGTTGATTTAATTGAAGAGGGTCCCCAAATATCAAAAGTGTTCAATTGGTTTTGTGTACTTTGTAGAAGAATTTAGAAATGGAAGTTTGTGAGATTTAACTGAACAACACGATAAACAAAATTGATGAACACTTTTGGAATTGAAAGAGATTTTATTATTGTTCAGTACATGTTTAACTAGCTTTTCCAATGCATGACGTAACCTTACGTGCCATACATTTAGGGATGGTTGATTTACAATGGAAGTAAATGAACCAAGTACATCAATTGAAAGAAAAAAGGGTTACAAAAAGGTGTTATATGTTGGAGTAGGAACAATGGCAAAGGTAAAACAAACTGGCCACTAGCTTAAAAAAATTGTAATGTTTTATTTGGCTTATATCTGTCACCATATTTAACCTAAGAAGAAATAAACATATAAGCGGTTAGCCAACAATTGAAATAATAAAATATACATAACGATGCCATACATTATATTATAGAAGCCTATAATTGTTTGAGAAAATGTTGATAGAAAACTTCTAACAATATCTAAGCCTTTATGCTCTTCTCTACTAACATTAGTTTGCCTTTATATTGGAAGCATCACAATAGAGCTCAAAAGGAGGGCTCCAGTCAGGTGGTTGAATGATCAGGGATGTAGTCAATTTCTCTTTAAACTTATCCCAAGCCAACCTACAATCATCATCAAAAGAAAAATCAACATCCTTTTGAAGAAGTCTAGATAAAGACAATGCAATTTTACTAAAATTTTGAATAAAAAGTCTATAAAACCCCGTATGCCCTAGAAATGACCTAACTTTTTTCACAGATGTGGGTTAAGGAAGGGAAGAAATATTGTCTATCTTGACTTTATCGACTTCAATGCCTCTATGGGACACAATGTGGCCTAATATTATACCCCTGCGAACCATAAAATAGCATTTTTCAAAGTTAAGTACTAGGTTTTTAACAATGCATCTCTCTAGAATTCTATCCAAACTATGCAAATAATCGTCAAATGAATGTCTATATACTATAAAATCATTCATAAACACTTTTATGCATTTCCAATAAAAATGGACATCATGCATCTTTGAAAAGTCTCTAGTGCATTACAAAGACCAAATGGCATGCGCCTATATGTAAAAGTACCAAAGGGATAAGTGAAAGTAGTTTTCTCCTGATCTTCTGGAGCAATGCAGATTTGAAAGTAACTTGAAAAACCATCCAAAAAGAAATAGTAAGATTTATCAGCAAGTCTCTCAAGCATTTGATTAATAAAAGGAAAGAGATAACGATCTTTCTTAGTTACAACATTTAGGTGTTTATAATCAATACATACACGCCATCCATTTTGAATCCTAGTAGGAATCATTTTGCCCTTATCATTTCTCACCATAGTTATGCCAATTTTCTTAAGTATTATCTAGACAGGGCTTACCCACTCAATATCAAAGATAAGATAGATTATACCTACAGACAATAGTTTAGATACCTCCTTCTTCACAACATTAAGAATCAGTGGGTTGAGGCATCTTTGGGGTTGGTGGACTGGATGAACTTCATCATTAAGAAGGATCCTATGCATGCACACCTCTAGACTAATACCAGGTATATCAACCAAGGTCCAACCAATAGCTTATCTACACCTTCTAAAAATCTCTAAAAGCTTCTCTTTCTCCTCTGGAACAATGTTACTAGCCACAATCATTGGAAGCTTCTCATTTTTTTCTAAATAGGTGTACTTAAGAGTGTCTAGTAGTAGTTTGAATTCTAAGATAGGGACTTGCTTTACTGAGGGTATGAGTGACTTGATTTCAATCCCTTCTATGCCAAATACCTATTCAGACAACTCACAGGCAGAAGAAACTACTTTCCCATTCTTGGGAACATCAAATGCATGAATGTCAACAAAAAAAATCAACAGCAGTAGTAACATCATTATCACCACCAAATGAGCTAGTCATACAACATCTAGTATCACTATCAATAAGTAAGTTAAGAGTAGACATAGATGAACTAGCACGATCAACATATCCAAAAGAAACACCAACATGCACATCATCTTTAGAACTAGATGAATGATCTAACCTAGTACAATCGTCAAAGCTAATCACATGCTGACTAATAGTAGAATCATCACAAACAGAAGGAATCATAGAATTATAATGATTAGAATATGCGAGGAACTCACTACTCTCAATGAAAGCATTAATCTAAGTACATCTATCATATATAATGGATCCAACACATTCACAATCAAGAGAATCATTTAAGTCAACTATGTCACATGGTTCAAACAACATACTATCCCTAAAATCAAAAGATACATCATCTATAAGCATGTTAATCAAACTAACACCAAATACAGAACCATGATCAGTAGGATGTCTCATCGTATCAAAAATGTTAAAATGCACTGCATTTCTTGCAAACTCAATAGATAAGGTACCCTCATGCACATTGATTATAGCTCTAGTAGTTTTCAAAAAAAGTCTATCTAAAATCAAAGGAGCATGTCCACTAGTCTTATATTTATCATCTTCCATGTTAAGGAGATAAAAATTTGCAGGAAAAATTAAGTCTTTTACTTTTACCAGCATATTTTCAAGAACTTCTAAGGGATACAACATGCTCCGGTTGGCTAGTTGCACTACAATTCCTGTGGGTTTCAACTCTCCTATCTTCAAAGTTGAGAATACACTCCTAGGCATTACATTAATTGTAGTTCCCAAGTCTAACAAAGCATTGGGAAACTCCAAGTTCCCAATGGTATAAGGAATGGAGAAGTGGGCTAGATTCTTGCATTTTTTTAGGCAGTGGGGGTTGAATCAAAGTAGATACACTCTTCCCAAAGTTAACCTGCTCATGTCTTCTTAATTGTCTCTTGGTTATACACATCTCCTTTAGGAACTTTGCATACTTTGGGACTCTTTTGATCAAATCTAGGAATGGCACATTGATTTCCACTTCTTGAATGTTTTTAGGATTTCCTGTTCCTCTTGTTCTTCTTTAAGTTTCTTGGTTTGAGTCACCCCACTAGGAAAGGGCAAAGGTCTCTTTGGCTCCTTCTCTTTCTCTTTAGTATTCTCTGGTGCAACATGTGTTTTTTCTAATGCCGACTTATTCAATTCTAGTGATTTGGAGGGTGCTAGAAGTTCTTTTCCACTTCTCAGTGCAATAGCACAAACACCACTCTTTTTAGGATTTACCACAATCTGGGAAGGTAATTGCCCTGATCCTTGGCTTTTTACCTCATTAAAAGAGGTAGCCAACTGACTAATCATATTCTCCACATTTTTGTTCTGAGTTTGTATTCTATTTCCTATGTTCTGGATTTCCTGTTAGTGTCTAATCTTACTTTGTTCCATCATATCCAAGAGTTACTTCATCATAAATTCCATGTTGTTATCTTTTCTAAACTCTTCTTGGATAGGAATTGATTGTTTCATAGGTAAAGGAACTTGAGCACTTGGCCCTGCAACAAATTTTTATTGTGGATGGCTTCCATACTTCAAGTAAGGATGATCCTTCCACCCAGGATCATATCTCTGTTTCCCTTACTGTATGGGTCTGCTAGGAAAGATGGCAGAATAAGACTCAGTCTAATCATGTAACTATGGACACTGATTTGTAGAATGTATAGCTAAACACAATATACCACACAATTGTCCAACTAAAGTAGTAGAAGTAGATGTAACCTATGGAGAGTAGCACAAAGGATAAGTGTAAGTCTGAGGAGTATAAGATTAAAGCAATTTGATGAACCATAAAGGATAGCTCATCCAACCAACTCTCAATCTAAGTGTCATACTGTGGAATACCCAATTCATTAACTTATCTTACCATCTGCATTAATCTAAAACCAAATTGCTATGAATTTTGAGTCATCTTGTCTATCAATTCTCATACTTTAGCAAGAGTGTGACTAACCAATGCTCCGCTAGCTGCTGCATCAATCATGTTCTAGTTTACTTGAAGTAACCCTTCATAAAAGTGCTGAATGAGAAGTTGCTCTATAATCAGATGGTGGGGGCAGCTTGCTAATAATCTCTTGAACCTCTCCCAATATTCATAAAGTGTTTCCCCACTGCTCTGAACTATGCCACATTTTCCTTATTGAAGCTGTTTTGGATAGAGGGAAAATTTTCTCAAGGAATAGTCTTTTCACTTAGTCCCATGTAGTAATTATACCGGAAGGAAGATAAAACAACCAATCCTTAGCTTGAGCTTCAAGTGAAAATGGGAATGCCTTGACTTTTATATGTTCTTCTGGTGCCCTTGGTGGCTTCTTAGTATTGCACACCACTTGGAACTTCTTTAAGTGTTTGTGTAGATCCTTACCTGCCAAATGAGAGAATTTACTTCAATTCAAAATTAGCATCTAAATGAAGATAATTAATACACAAGTTCTAAAAATGCAAATCAGGAGTAGCCAACTCTTTAATTGTCCTAGTATTGATACCCATATTGTCATTCACATTCATGTTCATGTTGACTCCTACACCATTTTTATTTTTATTCAAATCATTTTGTGCATTCATGTTATTAACATTCATATTCAAATCCACCATTGCATTCCTTTGTTCCATCTCAACAATTGGACAAGAATGTTTACCTATATGTTCACAAGTATTAGCAAAATAAGTGTGTGGAGTGTCCTTTTTGTTCCCTTTATTTTTCTTGTTTCTAACTTGTTTAGCAAAAGTTCTCTTTATTTCTGAATCAAATTCACTTAATTCTTTAGTTGAGGACCTTGTCATGCAATAAACAAGAAGCCAAAGATAAAGCAAGAACACAAAAATAAGCCACAAAAAATCAAACAATTAAATCTAGAAAAATTAGAAAAATCCTAAGAAAAATTTGAGAAAATACTACAAAATTAAAAAAAGTGTTCTAAATGTTGGGAGTTGGCCTAAACATACTGCACTAAATAGCTTTGCTATTATTTTTGTTCAACGCACCCAAAAACTTTGGAAAACAATGTTTGAGAATTTTTTAAGTCTAACAAAAATTCCAGAGTAATTGATACATAATATTGAAAAGATCAAAAATCAAGTTCAAAACATAACAAAACCTATACCAAAAGAGAGCAAAAATACCTAGAAACTATTTTCAAATAATTGAGAATTCAATTTCTCGGCAATGGCGCCAAATTTGACAGTTGTATCGAACAATCTCAAATAAACTAAATTGAGTAAGATTTTGTAGTTAGTGATGCAATTTAAATCATTTCCCTTTGAATTGAATTTTAATTACTTGCAAGAGAATTCTTAGATGTAAAAACTAGGTAAAAACACAAGATAAGAAATAAGTAAAGGGGTTCAATTACTAGAATTTAATTAAATCAAAATAACAAGAAAAAATTAAAATTATGCTAAGTGGTGAAATCAAATAATAATACAAAGTAACTAACCTTAGACTCACTTCCTTGACTTCAATTATCATTACTCTCCTTAGATTAAAATTAGAACTAATCCCCTTGTTTGGTGCATTTGTTAAAAGAATTCCCAATTAACTAATTGAGATACAAGTGTTTAACTAATTGAAAGTTTGTGATCACAATACTATCAATTGATTAATACTTGCATGTAAAATATAAAATACACCTAATTATGATTTTAATTGTTCTTTTAGTTTGTTAGACATTTCATGAAGAGTCTAAATTACCATTTAAACTCCTAATAGTCTCAAATATACCAATTAAGAATAAATTCCAACATCAATCATATAACAACCATTACATAATTAAGCTGAAATTTGCAAACAAAATAAATAAAAATGCATAACCATTCAAAAGTAATTCATCAAACACCTTAAGTGCAATATACATCTCTAATTCTTTAAACAAAAATTAGAGGATTAACAAAATCAAATTGGTGACTAGATTCATCAATTAAAATCAATCAACAAAAATTAATTGAAATAACAACAAAAATAGAAAAAGAGATGAAAGAGTTAGCCTATTCTTGATTGAAATTTGGAGTTTTAATTTCTGTCAAGGAGTTACATCCAAGATTAGCCACCAAATGAGATCAAGTAGCCATTGATTGCAAAGTAATGGAGGAGAAAATGGAGGAAGTCACAGCTTGAATAAAGAGACATGGATGAATGGATGATAGAATGAGTGATGAAGTGTGCTTTCCTTTCCTTTTCGTTCTACTCGAGCTTCCCCTTTCTCTTCTCTCCCCACCCTTCTTTTTTTCTTCTCACATCACCTCTTAATCACGTGCTGCTTCCTTCAATTAAACCATCAATCACGAGCCTCATCATCCACGTGCTTCTTAATTGAATTGCTTCCACGTCCTAGTGAGCTGCTGATGAAAAGGACGTGACTTATATGTATATGAAGCTCCCAATTCATGCATATTCCATGCATTATCACATGAATCAGTGGCTGGGTGACTCGGAATATCAATTAAATCTGAACCTTAGCCGTGTCCCTTTCACGTGATTCATGATGAAGAAATCGTGCATGCTGACTTGGAGGGTGGGGCCGTGCATTGTAGTGTATATGTGTGAGGTAATGCGTTCATTTTATGCGTGTTTTCCCTATGCCTAATAACGTGATCTCCCGTGCTCTTCCTTATGTGCCTTTTCCTCCTTCCTCTTTCTATCCTCATGGGTTTCTATTCTGCTCCTCTCGTGTGTGCTTCATGCCCCCATTCCCATGTGAATATCTTAATGCTATGAGTAGATTGTGCAAGAGGGCCATTGACGTGTACGTGTGAAATCAAGCCATGTATCTACGTGTCAAGATTGTGAATGTCGTGCCTCTCTCTTGGACATCCAAATAGTGACTTCTTGTGAGAATGAATGAAGTGAGTTGGAAAATGGAGTGCCTAGTCAATAAACCCAAGAGTGAATATGTGTGTAATGTGGCAACATGCACGAAGACCACGTGGGTGTATAATTGAATCTGCCCTCCCATTCCATGTCTGACCCCTGAATTTGAGAGCTACATGTAGATGCAAGGAGAGGCTGCATGTCCATGTGTGCAGCTTCGTGAATTAGTGAGCGTGGAGTGAAGCGTGCGTGTGACTAGACGTGATTCAAAGTGGAAGCTATGTATGTGATTGCATGAGTGTGTGATTTAGTGAGGATGTATGAGTGTTAATGATAGGAAGGAGCATGTGGCAACGTGAGCTTCCATGTGAGTGAAGTGAGTTGTCCTTTGCCTCCTCTTTTCCAATAAACCGTAGCTGCACACAAGTGTGCAAATGAGTGTGTGTTGCAATGGATGATGGGGGTCATCAGGTGAGGGGAAGAGTTGTCCGTGAGTGTGAAGGAGTGACAACATGCATCTACACGTGTGTGTCAGTAGAGCATGATGTGAGTGAATGGGGATGGAGCCTCATGGAGCTTTTCCCTTTTCCTAATTTTTTTATTTTCTATAGATTTATTAAAAATCTGCACAATTATTCACTCCATAAAATTGCACACTTGAATCTTTCATCTCTTTTCCAAATTTCCTATTTAAACTCTAATTGTCCATTAAAAATCTGTAAAAATAATAAACAATATTAAGTAGGAAAATTTACAGAATTATTTAAAAGGAATTTATACTTTAAAAACCAATAATTTCACAAATTTATTCATAGAATGAAAAAATAGCTAATAAAATCAGATATCCTCCAATTAAATCTATTAAGTTACAATTTATTGTCAAAATGTCTAAATTAGAGGGAATAAAATATATAGAAATTAGCATTTATCATCTGCCTTGGTTAGATTTATATTTTTATAAAATGTAAACCTAAGTTCATTGTCTAGGTGATCCCTTATAGCAATTCACCTTTTAATTCATTTTATTATGAATCATACTTCACTAAAAGTGGCCAATAATTTGCAAAAGAATTATAAATTGAGCAATAAATTAATCAAATAGAAGGTCATTATATGAATATCTTAAATCAAATATGGTAAACATGTCTGTCCAAACCCTAAGTTTAAAGGTTTTAGCTATTCATGACTAAAATCAAAACTATAAAGTCAAGTGAATGAATCCATAACAAACAAATAGAAAAAATAGAAGAAGAAAAGCAAAACTATTCAATGATGGTTGCAATCTTTAGTAGTAGTTTTAGATTTCAGTGTTACCGCCATTCTCTAAAGCTATTTACTTTTGATTGAAGTGTAGCCATCACAAATGCCTTCGAGTTTTTGTTTAAGAATCTCTAACCTTGGACTACCAATTGCTTTCCAAAATTGCCCTTAAAGTTGCCAAATTTGTAATTACTTTGCTGCACATGGCCATGCCATGTAAAAATGCCTAGTTGCACGCGTTGGTTTCATGACATATTATTTCCACATGATATTCATTGTTGGTAGTTATATAGGCTATGTCACTTTACACGGGTGGCCTATGTAAGTCTTGGCTATATGCTTTTGAATTCACCAAATGCATGGTTTGTGTAAACTTGCACGAGTAGGCCATGTTCCTCATTGTTTTAAGTGTTCTTTTTGCTATACTTCTCTCAATTTCCTTATTCCATTCATTCTTGATCAGAACATATAAATGCATAAGAATAATCAAATTTGGGGTTCAATGAAGTAACTTTAAAGCTAACTAATCTTGTAATTTTTACACCTATGAACAAGTGAGAGAAAATGATGTCACTAAAAGGTTGGGGAGCAAATTTCTTAGTGAAGCAACGATGTCTCGATAATCTCTTGCCACTTTATTGCAAAGATTGCCACCAATATTCCTATGCTTTTTCTTTTTCATGGTAAAAATGTTAGTGAGGAAATTATTTCTCTCGCAATGCCCTTGAAACATAATGAAAGACCAATGAAGAACTAGAGATGGATAATTCCCTTGCACATTAGTAAGGTCTTTTCCTATACTAGTATGTCACTAATCTATCGTCAAAATTCACACCACCATCCACACATTTTTCCTTCTTATTATAGCAAGATTTAGCAAGGATTTCAACTTTTCTGACTAATTCTCAATAAATTCTCTCTATTTGCCCATTTTCTTGAAAGTCATACATCATTTAAGCTTTCACAAAAACATATTTTTTGTTCCTTAATTTTATTTAATATTTCATTTTCATATTTAACTTTATTTAGTTCTAATTTGGTTTCTCAATGTACCTCAAATTTCATTTTTGTCTTTTAATTTTATTTGGTTTCAATTTGATCTTTTAATTTTACTACAAATTTTACTTTTGTTCCCATTTAGTCTCTTAACTTTAAAAAATTACTTAAATGTTTCCTTTTCTCAAATGCTATCAAATTAGAATGTTTAATAGAAAAGTTTTGTGTGGCTTCTTAGTGATTTAACTCTAATAATTTTTCTATTAAATAACTTGGTAATGTTAGAGAGAAAGAAAGATTTAAATAGTTTTTGTAAGTTAAAATGCCAAATTATAACAAACTAAAATTAATAAGTTAAGGAATCATATTGGAATTAAATAAAATTAATGGATAAAAGTGAAACCTAAGAGAAATTTTTTTTAAAAAAAAGAATAAAATAAAGTTAAAAGACAAAAATAAAATTTAGAGTAAAATTAAAGCATCAAAAATATATATTAGCCTTTTAAATTTTTTAATAAACATTTCAATTTTTGAAGGCCAAATGCAAATTATTTTCATAGTATCAAAATTTTCATTTTTCTAAATAATTCAAAATATAAAATTCTCAATTTTGAAAAATACAAAGAAATGAGAAAGGGGGGAGAAGAGAGCAAGAAGGGAAAATTAATAAGATTTCATAAATTACAATATATTAACCAATCTCAAATTATTTTGTCTATAAACTCATGTTAGTTATTATTTTCTTTCTCTCCTCACAAAAATAATTTAAAACACACTAAATGGTTTTCTAGTTCAAACTACATGGTCTTCAATTTCTTTCATAAGGATATACAAGTTCTAAGTTCTCATCTTGAATCAAGTTTGACCTCTACATATTTTTATTTTATTTTCATTTATTATATTCTTTTTTTTTTTTCATTTTCTTTTTCTTACATGTATTTGATTAAGGATATATAATGGAAATACAATTACTTAAGGCCATAAAAAAATGTTTTACACAATTCTCTTAGGATGATCATTCTATAGAGCAAGGCCATAAGCAATTAGACTTCCTAACCTAATCCTTGTACGACTAAAGGATTTTTAAAAACTTTCCTTTTCGAAAAATAAATTTTGATGGCAACTCTATCGTATTATTTTTTATTTTGAATATTCAATTTTCTTTTGACAATTATTGCCTTGCCCATTAGATTTTTCGTGTGAAATAATATTAATAAAAAAATTATCCCCACAAAACATACTAATTACATATAGTTAGCATTCTTTGCATTAATATATATATATATATTCTAAACATGTTTTGTATTTTTTTTTATAGAGTAAATTATACAGACTTCTCCTAAGATAAAAAATCATGCTACACTATAATTCAATTTAAAATTTTTTAACTAAAATATCTTCCATTAATCCAAATATATTTTTTGGTTAAATTTAGTGAAAACAAAATCTAATTTTTTATTTTTATTAATTTGTGAATATTTAAAAACAAAATTTTCTCTTTTTTATTTTCACTGGTACATATTTGAATATACTACATATTTGTATTTTTAAGTTAATAGATGGTATTGTAGTAAAAAAAAAATTTAAATTGAACTAAAGTGTATATTTTGAAAATAGATTGAAGGTTTGTGTAATTTCAATAAAAATCAGGTAAAGTTTGTGTAATTTATTCTTTTTTTTTTTTATCATGTATATTGGGACCATGTAATCTTTATTAGAAAACTAGCCTCGAAAGCAAAATATTAATGTTCAAAATGAAACTTGGGGACTATAGCGAACTATGTTCAAATTGAAACTTGGGATCACAAAAGAACTTAACGATTCTTCATATTTAGACACACTGCTTATTTGTTGGTGGGAGATGAAGAAATTAAGAAGGAAGAGAAAGCAAGCAAGCAAACAAACAAAAGTGGGAAGGGGAGATGTTCGAATAAAAGGAGGCCTGGGTTAGATTTTTTGCCTACTCCTATATAGGACACTAAGGGGAAGGCGTAATTTGAATAGGCGAATAGGAAATGGCTACATGGTACTTCATTTTTTTGCTTTGACTACTCATGAGGCATGTCAAGGTCAAACATATATATACACGTGCGCGCACACATACACCTATCCAAATCAATGCTGAATTTATTTAATAACTGGAGGGATCATGACCCAAAAATTAGAGAATCTTGAAAATCAACAAGAATTAATGAAAAAAAAAAGTATTAGGAGTGATTAATCAACAAGAAAATGTTATTTAAGAATATTCAAGATTCCAAAATTGGAACTTACCCTTAATCAATAAGGAAGACATTTATTAAAGAACTACTAGGTCTACCTTTAACTTTGCCTAAAAATGGATAATTAGAGCCGGGTATAGAAGTTAGCAAAAATTATAAATCAATACATCTTATCTCCACAAACTTTATAGAAAAATTAAAAAAAAAATACCAATATCTTCACATAGGAACAATTCAAGTAGCTGCCAAGCCTTTGTTTAGAGTAGGAATAGACTCTCAAGTACTCTTAGCACCAAGATAGTAGAAATAGAGATTATCTCAAAAGTTTAGCAATATTACAGTCAAATCTACATAATAGTTTGGTTTATTTCAACTGTTATGAAAAAAAGTACAAAACATTTAAAAACAAAAGTAATTATAGCAATCAAGTATTATATACTGTAGCAAAACAATTAGATCAAATAGGTTTAATTTAGAAAATAAACCTTTGAAAACAGCTACAACCTCTCAACAGGTTAATATTCAAAAACCAATCTTTAAGTATGAACCTTTTACCCCATGGGAAGCAAAGAAATTTAGTTATGAGAAAACCAACAAGTCATTAGAAGAAATTACTAAGAAGATAGACAAATTGACCATTGAGCCAAGAAATATTAATACAATGAGCAAGTTGAACAACAATTTTATGAACCAAATCTATTTATTAATAAGATGAAATCAGTAAAATAATTATTATCCAAGACTTTTTTTCCCAAACCTTCAATATAAAGAATGGAATATATTTGGTGCTATAAGTTTTTGAAGAAAATAGTATTCATGAATGGAATATTCACAAAAAAAGTGAATATGAAATTATGAATCACTACAACAATGTCAATAATTTGTAATAGAAAGATATGATAGAATTCTGACAGAATGACTATTGAATTTTTCCCACATTTTTTATATTTAAAAAATTTAAGTAGAAATATATAAAATAATAAAAGAAAGTAAGGAATTGACAACAACAATAAAAGTCGGGCATATAACTAATGTTTTGTTAGTATCATTTATAAAATTATAATATAATATTATATATGTGTATATAAAATAATATATAACTAAAAACATATAATGTAAATTGAAATAAATTTAAATTTTAACTAATTAATATATAATAAGTTAGTAATAATATAATATAAATATCTATTTAATTTAAATTATAATTTTATTATAAGTTATATTATTTATATTTATTATTAATAAAAAATATTTATTTAATAAATAAATTATTATATTAATTAAGATAAATAAATAGATATAAATTATGCAATAAAAAATAAAAATTTTATAAAAATATTGACAAATTGTGAATATATTATTTTTTCTTATAGTTTTATGTTTAAAAAAATTATATAATATAAAAATATATTATTATTATCATAAATAAAATATTATTAATATATATAGTGACAGTAATGTAGCTACTCTTTTTATATATAAAAAATGATTTATGTATATAACAAGAGTATTGCTGCCATAACTATATAGTATATATGTAGCGACAGTATCGTGAATGCTATCATTAAATATATATATATATATATATATATATATATATATATGAATACCAACCATTAAAATAATTTAATTTAAGTCTTTTTAATTTAAATTATAAATGTATTATAATTTAATAAATATATAAATAAATATAGACAATCTTAAAAAACAAAATTTTTATTGAAAATATAGATAAGTTTAAAATGAATTTATTTTCTTCTATTATTTGTTATTAAAAAAGATAAAGATATATAATATTATATTGATTATAAATTCTATAATACAATATAATGTAATAATAAATTATATATTATATAATAATAACGATGTTGTTAATGCTTATATATATTTTTCCTTTTATGTGTTTTTTTTTTTTTTGAAAAAACTCGTTAAAAAAATAACCATTAGATAGTAGTTAGAGAGCTGTTGTGCACCTTTGTTATATATATATATATATATATATATGACATTTTCATTTAATTTATTCTCTTCTTCTGAATTTTCTTTGATTTTACTATATTGCTTCAAATTACGTTGATCATTAGCATTATTTATTTTGGTGAGTTTTGTTGATTGTGGAGATTTATTTACTTAAGGAATAAGAGGTAGGTATATTTATTTAGTTTAATAATATATGTATGAAATATTTATTTATTTTATTAAATGAAAAAATTTCTTTATTGTAAATATATATTATTAGTTTAGATTTATAAGTAAAAATTAAAAGTTGTGATAGTGATAATAATTTAGATGATATAAAAAAAACTTTATTTACTTAGTAATAGTTATAAGATAAATTTTTTTAATAAGAATTATGAGATAATATTTGAATAGTTAATTATCATAAAAAATGAAAATTTCTAGTAATCAAAGGTGGATGTATAATAGGTTAAATTCTAAACGCAAAGGATATACTAATAAATTTTTACAAGGAATAGAAAAGAGTTTATTAGTTTTGCTTGTAAAAATAAGACCAAGTTTAGAAAGAAGAAAAGTTAGATGTCCTTATCTTAAACATAAAAATATAACATATCTTACTATTGATAAAATAAAAATTAATGTTTATAAAAGAGGATTTCAACATGGATATTGGTATTGGATATGTCACGGTGAGATTGAACCATCTTCAAGTAACATTAATATTCATCATGTTTAGTAAATGAAAATCATAATAATAGCTATGACCAAATGATCTTTGATGCAATTGATCCTGATTTTGATGCTAACAACTTTAATGAAATAGATTATAATGATAATATTAGTCATATTGAAGAATCTCCAAATGTAAATGCTAAAAAATTCTATGATTTATTAAATGCATATCAACAATCATTGTAGTTAGGATGTAGTAATTGGTCTGAGTTATCTGTTGTTGTAAAATTGTTAAGCATTACAACTGATAATAATATGTCACAATATAGTTTTATTTAGATGTATCAACGATGATCATCTTCTAGTAGGGTTGCTTATGATCTCAACATGCTATTTCAAAACATTAAGCATTAAGGTAAATCTTATTACTTATATTTTTTTATATAATTATAATATCATGTACTTTATATTTTAATAATTATAATCTTTAATTTTTTTAGAAGTTTTATGAATGGAGGTTTGACAACACTAAACAATTTGAAAGAACTGGAAAAATAAAATGGTTGATATGCTTAGAGATTTAGTTAGTAATGCATGTAAAATAGGGGAAAAAAACCTAATTGGATTGGAGAATCTATTTGTAAAGAGTTGTGTGTTAAATGGAATATTTCAGAATATCAATCACTTAGAGAATAAATGAGAAAGAATAGAGCCTCTAATTCTAAATTTGATTCATCATTATATACTAGGGGTTCTATTTCAATGCTTGAAAATATCAAAAGATTGGTAATTAATTTTATTTCTCTAAATATTTATTAATCATTTAAATATCTATTAATATTAATTTTCATTTTGTAAACACAAAAATTAGGAAGACCATCAACATATTCTGAGGTATTCTTAAAAACTCATTAACATAAAGGAGTTTGGATTAATAGAAAATCTCAAACTATCTATGTAATTATGGTTTTATTTTTAATTTATATTTGTTATTTTAATTTTATTTATAAAGTTTTTACTCATTCTGTTACTTGCTTTTCAAGATGAATATACACATCTTTAAAATTTATATAAAAGCATGGGAGAGAGTGTTTTAGAATTAGATTTATGGCTGCAAATTGTCTGATGAAAGAAAGAAAAGAGGAAAAGTTTTATGCCCCATAGACCAAAAGGGCATAGATTGATAAGATCCAAGAAAATCAAATACCAGCAGAATAGGAAGACCTTTAGTAGATTGTTTTAAGGTCCAAGCAGTGAATCAGAAATCTTCCTTACGCCTACAAGCAAGAGTCTGGAAGAAAAAAAAAAAAGGTTTAGTTCATGATATTGTGAGTATGCCTTATAATATATTTGGAAATCCTAATTTGGATATATTGATAATTAATACCTAGTATATCCTCACTCTTTTTATATCCAAGAAATTATGAAGAATGAATTTATAATTTTGGCTCAATAAACCCATGATGCCTAGCTTGAAGAACAAAAGTTACAAATTGAATAGCTTTAACAAGAATTAGATGAATTTAGAAGTATTATTCAACATTTTTCACAACAACAACATCAAGATAATGTTGGGTCAATTTTTTTTATATACTAGATATTTTTCATTTAAATAATGAGAATGCAGATAATAATTTTAATGAAAACGAAGATAATTGGTAAATTTTGTAAATTTTATGTAATATAATATATGTAATTAAATCTATATTAGATATTTTTTCCTATTTTATTTAAATTTAATAAATTATATATTATTATATATTATTTATTCAATTAATAAATTTCACCATTTATTAACTTATAATGTGTATATATATGTATATTAGTTTATAATACATAATGCATACATACCAAAATTTAATAATATATATGTATTTAATAATATATATTAACTTAATTTAATAATATATATTCATATATATATATATATATATATTAAGTTATAATATATGGGATAACAAAATTAGATGGGCGCAAAGTAAATAAAATTATGTTGATATTATTAGGTGCAAAGATGATAAAAAATTAGATGCACGAGTCAAACTTGATTATTCCACTAATTTTTTTTTATTCTTCTCTATAAATTTCAAATTTTATGCATGATGTTATACTCTTCCCTTCTACAAGGTTGCATAGCAATTACTTTATCACTTTTCTTTTCTTTATCCCTAGATAAATTTCAATTGCTTTTTTCAGTTTCATAATTCTTTGGTTTCACTTTCTCTTCTTTCTCTTTGAATAAATTTTAAGTAATTTTCTTGGTTTAAAGATATTTAATTCTTTGATTTTGATGTCCTCCATTTTAGCTCTCTAGCTAATACGTTTGTTCTCTACAAATTTTCATCTTTTCTTTTATTTATTACATTCATTTCCATTTTGTTCTAATTTTCTTTTTTTTCCTCTATTTTTATATTTTATATTTTGAGTTATTATTATTTTTGTTTTGCAAGTGATTATTTAGACTTTTTTTTTCATGTTAATTTTTTGTATTTGGTTTTATTTCTACTTTTTTATTAGCTTAATTTCATTTTTTTTCATTTGGTTTGATTTTTGTTAGAGAATTTTGATGCACAATACTATGTCTAAGAATTTTGGAGGAGAATAGCACATAAAAAAGAAAGAAGAATTACAAAAAAAAAAAAAGCATAATGCTCAAAACTAAAACTCAAAAAATGCAATGCAAAAGAATTAATGAATAACTATAATCCAAAATATGATAGGAAAGAAAAATTAAAAAATTTATAAAAATAATAGAAACAAATTAAATATACCTTTACTTATTATTAATTCCAGTCAATCCTTTTTTAAAAAATTGTTATATCAACTAAATTATTAATTATTATACTAAATATATGTAAAATAATTGTTAACATGATAAAATAAAATATATAATTATTTATTAATTTATTAATAAAATATATTTTTTTATAAATTAAATGTAAACACATTTTTAAATTTATATTTTCAAATTTATTAATTTTAAAAATTAAACTAAATTGCAAAGAAAATTACTTTTTACCATTGTTCTATCAAACAAATATGACAAAATACGCAACAAAAATGACTGTAAAAAAAGATTGCAACAAACCCATAGTTAGATAAATAAAAATTTTATAAATGTTATAAATATTACTCATGCTACCATGATTTTGTCAGAATCATGGTAACCAAGTCCTCCAACCACCAAAAGGTGGTTATAAATATTTATCTAGC
Source organism: Erythrophleum fordii (assembly GCA_032878935.1). NCBI lineage: Eukaryota > Viridiplantae > Streptophyta > Magnoliopsida > Fabales > Fabaceae > Erythrophleum > Erythrophleum fordii. The sequence continues at coordinate 13,107,932 of JAVQMF010000047.1, read as the reverse complement.
TATTTATAACTATTTATTACTAATTCTAAATGTTATAAAAATTTATTAAATTAATTTTGACATACAATTGGAAACTATTTATTAAAATATTTTTTAATAATCACCATGAACATAAATTGTTTAATTTTTTATTTATATTAAATAATTTTTATTTATTCATTTGATATTGATGTGACAGCATATCAGACAGTATAGTAGAAAGAGAAAGAAAATGAATTATGACAGATTAGTTTGTAATAATAAATTTGTCATAAATAAAAATAGCTATAACTTATTTGATAGTACATTTTTGTCCAAGATTATAAATTTTTTTATTATTTGCTACTAAAATTTTGTAACGTCTGGTATGGTGTAAAAACACAAAAACGAGCCAATTTGAAAACCAAATCCCCTAAGATGAGTGATTTAAGATCAAATAAAATTTTGATAAAATGTTAAATAATAGAAAATGAGGATTTGAGCCTTGAGTTGCCCATAAACTAGGATTGGAGTAATTCAAAAAATTTGCCGAAAGGCTAGTGGTATTTTCATAAATAAATGCAATTTTAGGAAAAACACCTAGGAGGGCTTTTTAAATGAAAATTTTGAGTTGTCTGGAGTTCTCAAAGGCCCCAAAAACTATGGGAAGCCCCAGGACTGATAAATCCCCTCTGGTGTACTCTTTTCGATGTCAGTTGACTTAAATTTTGACCGGTTCATTCGGGAAGTTTTAGCTCTGATTTGAGTAATTCCAAAAGTATTTTATTTAATTGGGAATCTAAATTTTATGATGAAAAAGACAATTCTAAAAAAGGAGCTAAAACGAAACCAAACTAGAAATGCCATTATAGAAGGGCAAAAATGGAAGCAAATTACACAAAGAAGCTTCTAAATGCTCCTTTTAAATCCACATTCAACCTCTCCCTCTCTAAACCGACTTTCTTCTGCCTAAATCTCAAAAAAGGAGCTGCTGTCGTAGGTGCACAAAGAGAGGAAATTTTGGAGGAAGAAAAGTCAAGGAAAGGTGAGAAAGTGTAAGATTTTCATGCTCCTTCCTCTTGAAACTTCATCCTCCCCTTCTTGCTTCATCTTTCCATGGTTTTAATGTAATTTTTGGTGCTGATTTGGGTCCAGATCAGAGGAGAGAAATTCAAAATTTAAGGAGGAGGAAGAAGGAAGAAGAAGGGCTCTTGAAGGAAGCTTGATTTCAAGGTAGTTTCTCTTCCCTTGTTGCTTTTTTTTCTCTTTCTCCTCTTCCATGGTGGGATGCCTCAAACAGAACCATGAAAAGGGAAGACTTTTTGTTTTATAATCCAAAAGAATCCATCAAACTAAGCCATGAGAAGATGGAATACACTAAAGAAAGGCATGGAAAACTAGTAAAATTTAAGTTGGGAAAGTGTAGGGTGCCTAAACATAGTTTAAAATCTGGGTTGATTCAAGACTTTCCTATCATATGTGAGTATTTGTTTGAGTTTCTAAGACTCCTAGGGAGCCTCCCAAGTACCCCATCCATTAAGAAAAAATCCCAAACTCCATGGGTCTTTAATGGAAGCATAAATCGGTTAAGACCCTTAGAGATAGCTAGGGGATGTTTTAAATGGTTCCAAACTTGATTTGGGACTTTATATGATAAAAGAAGATAGGAGAAACCCTTGGGGAAAATTTAGAAGCCTTAGGTTGGGAGATGAGGCAATGGCTTCCATAATGTAACCTTATGAAGCAACATGGACCTAGGTTTGTGAAAGTGAGTGTGTGATGGCTTCAAGGACTTTAAATGAGGTCAAGAGGTCTAAATATGGCAAGAGAATGGAACCAAGAATTTTACTTGTGGTTGTTGCTTTATTAGGTCATTAGTGGAACCATATTATGACAAACAAAACAAAGTGTAGTCTTAAGAGTGAGTTGGATGTTATAACTTATTCCAAGAGTATAATTAAGTGTTGTTTATTGTGCATAGGCCAAAGAAATCCAACCCTCCCTCCTTGTGTTTATGGAACCGAAAAGGAGAAAGGACAAGCAAAGTAAGGCTTGAATTTGCACCAAGGTAGCTTCTAACTTTTCTTGTTGCATTTCTTGTTTCATATATGTTATTGTGTGCTTGTGTGTCTATGTATATGTTACTTGATGCTATGTTGCTATTTTGCTACCAATATGCTTTCTTGAATGTCTTTGAATTGTAGAAATGGCTCACAAGGGTGAGGTAGTACCAAAAGTCCCTTAATATGAGTGAGGAGATGCTAAAAGTCTCATGGCATGAGTGAGACAAGGCCAAAAGTCCCTTGGATAAGTGAGGTTAAGTCAAAAGTCCCAAGAACCAAGAGTGAGGCAATCCAAAAGTCCTAGAAATGGGGTGAGGCCAAAATAAAAGTCCTTAGAGCTCATTCTTGTGCTTGACATGAGTTTGTGACACAAAAATGTGAAAGATGAATGCTTCATAGATTGATTGATTGATTGCATACTTGTACCTTTGACATGTTGTATGCCTTAAAAATGTACTTGAATAGGTGTATGAGCTATTGAGATTCAATGAATCTCACCTTCTCCTTTCTCTCATCTCATATGATCTAGGTGGAGTTCAAGATCCAAAGGATGGAAGCCAAGGAGCTTAAATCTCCATCTCTTGGCAAATCTTTTCATTTTTGATGTACTAGGATATCTAGAATATCAAAGTAGATATGTACATATTATTTTTGAGCCATGACACTTTGAACAAGCATAAATATGTAAAGTTAGTGTGTGAATCAAGAATAGAGTTAAATGAATAGGAATGTGTATTTTGTCTACTTGGGAGCCCACTTGTGCATGTATGTTATAGAAGTGGCATGGTGAATTTGAGTTGCATGAGGATTCAAACCTTATGAGGGACTTATTTATGCTATATTTATGCTTTCTAAGTTGCTCAAATGTGTGTGGAATAATGGATGGCTCATTTGAATCAAATTTGCCTCTTGTTAGGACCAAAAGTGCCATAATCTTGAGTTATAGCAAAATCTGACCAAATGACCTCTTCATGACTTGAAATTTTGCATGCAAGTAGATCTTGCCTAGAAATTTTTGGGAAGCAAAGATCAGGTCATTTGGAGGTTTGTGGAATTTTCTATGATTTTTCAAAGTTGGTATCAGAATTTTGAATTTGCACGAGTACTGTTTATTTGGTCAGTTGTGAAATTATGTCATCCGAGGAGCAACCATGGTCCAATGGCTATGAAATTTTATAGGCAGAAACTAGGCATTCACAATGACTTGTAGCAATTAGAATCACCTTATTTGGAGGTCTAAGCTAAGAGATATGAATTTTTGAATTTCTGAAACAACAAGAGTAGCGCAGCACGACTTGAGTCATTGTTCCATTGAATTTCAGTGGCTAAACATGCTTTCTCTAGTCTAAATGTATTTTTACCATAAATTTAATAGCTTTCCAAATTAGCATCATTTGCATGGATTAAATTTTTTTAAAATTAATTGGACATTTTCGAAATTTATAACAGACACTTGCATCAATACTAGTAGTTGTTTGAACCTTTGCCCTTTTTTGCATGTCAAACACTTTCTGTGTTATGTATTAGTGCCTAGAAATTTTTTTGGCATAAATTAGACATGTGTAGCTTTCCAGAATGGCTAAGAATGCATGATTTCAATTTTTGTGGATTTAGTTATGAATTTCCAAATTTGTGATAGAAAAATTGAAATTCTAGCCGAAAATAATAGTGTGAGTTTGATGCTTTCCTTTGAATTCCACAAGTTGTGGGCCAAATTTGGTAATGAAAATGAGTTGTATGTATATAATTAAATATGAGAATGTGATGTATGTGCTCATATGGTCCGCGTGACACTGAATGAAATTTTCTTACTCGACGCAACGCGAAATAAGGCATTATTTTACTGCCATTTTTTCATTCCCTTTATGCAATTCATAATGTGAGCCTTAAAAATGATAAGAAGCAAGCTAAAAATATATGGTGTTACATTTTATGGTATCAAAGCAAAGGTTTAGGCACTTTTGCTCGACATTTTATTTTTGAATGGTATATTTGGCTTGTTTTCGAGTGGAATATCTATGTATGTGTGTTAAAATTATGTTGTGGGCTAAATGCTATGGTTTTTCTTTTCAATAAAGATGGTTAAGACTCGAAAAGGCCAAGGCAGAGGCAGAGGCAGAGGCAGACCACCTCGAGAACCCGAGGTTGAGTCTAAGGATCCAGTGCGGGCTATTAAGGAGCGGATTAACCAGTTTGAGAACGTCATAGCTCAGTAACACTATATGATCCAGCAGCAACATGAGATAATTATGCAGCTGCAGGAAGCCCAGGCTATGCAAGAAGAAGCCAGGAGAGAGGCTTCTTCGCCGCCTCCACCGCAACCATCCACCTTCGGTGTACCTCAGCCATCCACCTCCAGTGCACCCCAGCCTTCCACTTTTGGTGCTCCACCCCCACCTCCCCAGGAACCAGCTTAGGCTCCGCCATTTATCCAAAAACAATTGAATCAATTTAGAAAAAACAGCCTGCTAGTGTTTGACGAGGAGTTAGATGTTGATAAGGCAGAGGCCTGAGTGATGGAGACTGAGAAAATATTCTTAGTTATGGATTACACCTCTGAGCAGAAGGCCCAGTTAGCCATCTTCATGTTATAGAGAGAAGCAGATAAATGGTGGCATAACACGAAGTCTCTGATGGAGATGAAGAATTTGCAAATCAATTGGGAGAACTTTCTAGTACAATTTTATGAGAAATACTTTCCCAGCTCAGTGAGTAAGTAAAAGGAGATGCAGTTTATGGGGTTGAGACAGACTAATGATATGACAATTAATCAGTATGTGGCCCGATTTATTAAGCTATCTCGGTACTCTTCCTACCTTTAGAGATACGATGATGAACCCTGGAGGTGTGAGTAGTTTGAGATCGGGTTGAAACCCCTAATCAGAGATAGAGTGACTCCATAGAGGATTAGAAATTTTATTACCCTTGTAGAAATTAGTAGAGTGATTAAGAATAATCTAAGGAACATTATGCCTACTGCCATAGTTTCTAGTCAGAGAGGGGCTTCGGAATTGAAGAGGCCACGACCTGAAGAGGGAGCTAGCTCCGCGCTTACCAATAAGAAGAAAAGTGAGGTGCAGTGGAGTAGAAGACCGCAAAAAGGGAAGAGGCCACAGCCCCCGAGGACTCAGTCATCCGTCGCCTCACAATCCACAATGATCTACTACAAGTGTGGGAAGCCGGGGCATATTGCCAAAAACTGCTCTCAAGCAAATTCAGCACCTCCGCTTAGATCGCTTCCTTCCAGGCCACAGACCTAGGGAGGGTGTTTGCCTTTTCTCAGCAGGAGGTTAGTGCGTCTTCCAGTCTTATTCTTGCTCATAGTGAATGATTTTCTTGTGATTGCTATGTTTGATTCGGGTGCCTGTCATTCATTTATATCTTATAACTATGTGAGATGTTTGGGTCTGGCCAGTAGTACTCTACCATTTGATTTATCTGTCACTACACCCACTAGAGGCCACGTTATTACTTTCCATACTTGTTTGAATGTCATTGTCTAGTTTAATCATTGTCATACTACCATCGATTTGATTTGTATGCCTTTTCATGACATTGATTTGATTGTGGGTATGAACTAGATGACTGCCAATAATGTTGTCCTTGATTGTGAGCACCGCATTGTATCTCTACCTTCTTGTGGGACCATACCTAGGATAGAAGCCGAGCTATCTTTCATAACTACTGCCTAGGCTGAGAGATACTTAGAGCAGGGGTGTTAGGGGTTTCTAGTCTTTTTCTCTATACTAGTCGGTGAGAGCTGAAGACATCCCAAAGATGGCCTTCAGGACTAGATATGAGTATTATGAGTTCCTTGTGATGTCATTCGGGCTGACGAATGCGCCCGCAGTATTCATGGACTACATGAACAGGGTTTTCAAACCATATCTAGAGAAATTTGTTGTGGTCTTTATTGATGATATTCTAGTGTACTCGAGATCTTTTGAGGAGCATGAAAGGTATCTAAGATTAGCCCTAGAGACTCTGAAAGATAAAAGATTATATGTCAAACTGAGTAAATGTGAGTTTTAACTAATCGAGGTGAAATTCTTAAGTCATGTGATACGGGGTCGCAATAGATCCCCATAAAGTTGAGGATGTGTTACAGTGAGATAGACTTAGGACCATCACCGAGGTTAGGAGTTTCCTTGGTTTGGCAGGATATTACCGACGATTCATTTAGGGCTTTTCTCAAATGGCCTTGCCACTTACGAGGCTGACTTGGAAGGATACACCTTTCATGTGGGATGAGAGATGTGAGAGAAGTTTCTAGGAGTTGAAACTCCAATTGACCACTGCCCCTGTACTAGTCATTCCTGACCCTAGTTTACCATTGTGGTATATAGTGATACCTCGAAGAGAGGGTTAAGATGTGTATTGATGCAGCATGGTAGGATAGTGGCATATGCCTCTAGGCAGTTGAGGCCTCATGAGGAGAATTATCCCACACATAACCTAGAGTTGGCCGCAGTAGTGTTTGCTCTTAAGATTTGGAGGCACTATTTGTATGGTGCGACTATAGAGATCTATAATGACCACAAAAGTCTGAAATTCCTGTTTGATAAGAAGAAACTTAATATGAGACAGAAGAGATGGATGGAGTTCTTGAAAGACTACGATTATGTATTGAAATACCATCTGAGGAAGGTCAATGTGGTGGCTGATGCCCTGAGTAGGAAATCCATCCACACTACCCATATGATGATCAGGGAGCAGGAGCTCGTAGAAAAATTTAGAAACCTGAACCTCTCTTACCAGCTGGTATCAGGAAGACTTTTTTTGAGTGAGACTCGGATTGAGAATGAGTTGAGAGTCCAGATTTTAGATGCCCAGAGAGAGAATGAATTCTTGAGACAAATTAGGAGTGAAATCTCCCAGGGTAGGACCTCAGATTTTAGGATATTTGAGGACAGTGTGATAATATATCGAGATAGAATCTGTGTACCTAATAGTAATAAGTTGAGAGAGAAAATTCTAGAAGAGGTACATAAGAGCAAATATACTATCCACCCAGGTGTTACCAAGATATACCAAGATCTACAAAGAATTTTCTGGTGGCCAGGAATGAAGAATGACATCACGGATTACGTGGTGAGATGTTTAGTGTGCTAGAGGGTTAAGGTAGAACATCAGAGACCCGTTAGGTTACTGCAACCCCTAGATATCCCTGAGTAAAAATGGGATAGTATAGCTATGGATTTTGTTATGGGGTTACCTAGGACATCCTCTGGACATGATGCTATCTGGGTAGTTGTAAATAGATTGACGAAGTAGGCACACTTTTTAGCAATGAGGGCTATTTATTCATTAGATAGATTATCCTAGTTGTATATACGTGAGATAGTACGACTTCACGAAGTACCCAGTAGCATCATATCAGATAGAGACCCCAAGTTCATATTGAACTTCTAGAGGTCATTATAGCATGCCTTAGGGACCAGGTTGCGATTTATTACTACTTTCCACCCCCAAACAGATGGTCAGACTGAGAGGACCATCCAGACCTTAGAGGACATGCTGAGGGCATGTGTGTTAGAGATGAGGGGTAACTAGGATGTATATCTGCCATTAGCTAAATTTGCATACAATAATATATCGAGATAGAATCTGTGTACCTAATAGTAATGAGTTGAGAGAGAAAATTCTAGAAGAGGTACACAAGAGCAAATATACTATCCACCCAGGTGTTACCAATATGTACCAAGATCTGCAAAGAATTTTCTGGTGGCCAGGAATGAAGAATGACGTCACGGATTACGTGAAAAGATGTTTAGTGTGCCAGAGGGTTAAGGTAGAACATCAGAGACCCGTTAGGTTGCTACAACCCCTAGATATCCCTGAGTAAAAATGGGATAGTATAGCTATGGATTTTGTTATGGGGTTACCTAGGACATCCTCTGGACATGATGCTATCTGGGTAGTTGTAGATAGATTGATGAAGTCAGCACACTTTTTAGCAATGAGGGCTATTTATTCATTAGATAGATTATCCTAGTTGTATATACGTGAGATAGTACGACTTCATGAAGTACCCAGTAACATCGTATCAGATAGAGACCCCAGGTTCACATCGAACTTCTAGAGGACATTATAGCATGCCTTAGGGACCAGGTTGCAATTTATTACTACTTTCCACCCCTAGACAGATGGTCAGACTAAGAGGATCATCCAGACCTTAGAGGATATGCTGAGGGCATGTGTGTTAGAGATGAGGGGTAACTAGGATGTATATCTGCCATTAGCTGAATTTACATACAATAACAGTTATCATTCTAGTATTCAGATGGCCTCTTATGAGGCCCTCTATGGGAGAAAGTGTATATCTCCATTGTGTTGGGTTGAGTTAGGGGAGAAGAGTTTGCTAGGACCTTAGTTAGTGGACCAAACTACCCAGTAGATAGAATTGATCAAAAAGAAACTCCTTACGGCTCAGAGTAAGCAGAAAAGTTATGCCAATCGAAGAAGAAGGCCGTTAGAGTTTGAGATTGGAGACCACGTATTCGAGTGTCTCCAGTGATTGGGGTAGGTTGGTCTATGAGAGTAAAGAAACTCAGTTCTAGGTATATTGGTCTATTTGAAACTCTAGAGAAAATCGGACCCATGGCCTACCAGATAGCCTTACCTCCAAACTTAGCCCAAATCCATAATGTCTTTCACGTCTCGTAATTGAAGAAGTACTTATTAGACCCCTCACATGTCATAGAATATGAGCATATTTAATTGCAAGAAAATCTTTCCTATGTACTGAGGCCAGAGAGGATTGTAAATGCCAAATTGAAACAACTAAGAAATAAGAACATCCTTCTGGTGAAAGTGGTCTGGAAGGGCCCAATATCTGAAGAGGCAACCTAAGAACTAGAGGATGACATGAAACGAAAATATCCAGAGCTATTTCTCTGAGGTACATATTTAAATTTCAAGGACGAAATTTATTTTAAGGGGGTGGAAAATGTAACGCCTGGTATAGTGTAAAAATACAGAAACAAGCCAGTTTGAAAAGCAAATCCCCTGAGATGAGTGATTCAAAACTAAATAAAATTTGGATAAAATATTAAATAATAGAATTAGAGTAATTCAAAAAAATTGCCAAAAGGCCAATGACATTTTTATAAATAAGTATAATTTTGGGAAAAACACCTAAGAGGGATTTTTAAATGAAAATTTTAAGTTGTTCTGGGTTCTCAGAGGCCCTAAAAACCATGGGAAGCCCCAGGATAGGTAAAGCCCTTCCAGCGTACTCTTTCCGACGTCAGTTGACCCAAATTTTGATTGGTTCATTTGAGAAGGTTTTAGCTCCTTTTTGAGTGATTCCAAAAGAATTTTATTAAATTAGGAATCTAAATTTTATGATGGAAAAGACAGTTCTTAAAAAGGAGTTAAAATGAAACCAAACCAGAAATGCCATTATGGAAGGGCAAAAATGGAAACAAATTACACAAAGAAGCTTCTAAATGCTCCCTTTAAATCCACGTTCAGCCCTCCCCTCTCTAAACCGACTTTCTTCAACCCAAATCTTAGAAAAGGAGCTGCTGTCTTAGGCACACAAAGAGAGGAAATTTTGGAGGATGGAAAGCTAAGGAAAGGTGAGAAAGTGTAAGATTTTCATGCTCCTTCCTTTTGAAACTTCATCCTCTCCTTCTTGCTTCATCTTTCCATGGTTTTAATGCAATTTTTGGTGCTGATTTGGGTTCAGATAAAAGGAGAGAAATTCAAAATTTAAGGAGGAGGAAGAAGGATGAAGAAAGGCTCTTGAAGGAAACTTGATTTCAAGGTAGTTTCTCTTCCCTTGTTGCTTCTTTTTCTCCTTCTCCTCTTCCATGGTGGGATGCCTCAAACAAAACTATGAAGAGGGGAGAGTTTCTATTTTATAATCCAAAAGAATCCATCAAACTAAGCCATTAGTAGATGGAATACACTAAAGAAAGGCATGGAAAACTAGTAAAACTCAAGTTGGGAAAGTGTAGGGTGCTTGAACATAGTTTAAAATCTAGGTTAATTCAAGACTTCCCCATCATATGTGACTATTTGTTTGAGTTTCTAAGACTCCTAGGGAGCCTCCCAAGTGCCCCATCCATTAAGAAAAAATCCCAAACTCCATGGGTCTTTAATGGAAGCATAAATTGGTCAAGACTCTTAGAGATAGCTAGGGGATGTTTTAAATGGTTCCAAGCTTAATTTGGGACTTTATATGATAAAAGAAGATAGGAGAAACCCTTGGAAAAAAGTTAGAAGCCTTAGGTTGGAAGATGAGGCAATGGCTTCCATAATGTAACCTTATGAAGCAATATGGACCTAAGTTTGTAAAAGTGAGTGTGTGATAGCTTCAAGGACCTTAAATGAGGTCAAGAGGTCTAAATATGGGAAGATAATGGAACCAAAAATTTTACTTGTAGTAGTTGCATCATTAGGTCATTAATGGAACCATATTGTGACAAATAGAATAAAGTGTAGTCTTAAGAGTGAGTTGGATGTTATAACTTGTTCCAAGAGTATAATTAAGTGTTGTATATTGTGCATAGGCCAAAGAAATCCAATCCCACCTCCTTGTATTTGTGGAATCGAAAAGGAGAAGGGACAAGCAAAGTACGTCTTGAATTTGCACCAAAGTAGCTCTCCACCTTTTCTTATTGCATTTTCTTGTTGCATATATGTCATTGTGTGCTTGTGTGTCTATGTATATGTTTGAGACATGCCACGTGATGCTATATTGCTATTTTGCTACCAATATGCTTTCTTAAATGTCTTTGAATTGTGAAAATAGCTTATAAGGGTGAGGTAGTGCCAAAAGTCCCTTAATGTGGGTGAGGAGATGCCAAAAGCCTCATGGCATGGGTGAAACAAGATCAAAAGTCCCTTGGATAGGTGAGGTTAAGTCAAAAGTCCCAAGAACCAAGAGTGAGGCAATCCTAAAGTCTTAGAAATGGGGTGAGGCCAAACCAAAAGTCCCTAGAGCTCATTCTTGTACTTGACATGAGTTTGTGACACAAAAATATGAAAAATGAATGCTTCATAGATTGATTATTGCATACTTGTACCTTTGACATGTTGTATGCCTTAAAAATGTGCTTGAATAGGTATATGAGTTATTGAGATTCAATTAATTTCATCCCCTCCTTTCTCTGATCTCATATGATCTAAGTGGAGTTCAGGATCTAAAGGATGGAAGCCAATGAGCTTAAATCTCCATCTCTTAGAAAATCTTTCCATTTTTGATGTACTAAGATGTCTAGAATGTCAAAGTAAATATATACATGTTATTTTTGAGTTATGACACTTTGAACAAGCATAAAACTATGTAAAGTTAGTGTGTGAATCAAGAATGGAGTTAAATGAATAAGAATGTGTATTTTGACTACTTGGGAGCCTACTTGTGCATGTATGTTTATGGAAGTGGCATAGTGAATTTAAGTTGCATGAGGATTTAGATCTTATGAATGACTTATTTATGCTATATTTATGCTTTCTAAGTTGCTCAAATGTGTGTGGAATAATGGATGGCTCATTTGAACCAAATTTGCCTCTTGTTGGGACCAAAAGTGCCATAATTTTGAGTTATGGCAAAGTCTAACCAAATGACCTCTTCTTGACTTGAAATTCTGCATGCAATTAGATCTTACCTAGAAATTTTTGGAAAGCCAAAGATCATATCATTTGGAGGTCTGTGGAATTTTCTATGATTTTTCAAATTGGTATTAGAATTTCAGATTTGCATCAGTACTATTCATGTGGTCAGTTGTGAAATTGTGTCATCCGAGGGGCAAACGTGGTCCAATGGCTACAAAATTTATAAGCAGAAACTAGGCATTCATAGTAACTTGTAGCAATTGGAAGCACCACATTTGGAGGTCTGAGCTAAAAGATATGAATTTTTGAATTTCTAGAACAACAATAGTAACGCAGCACGACATGAGTCACTGTTCCATTGAATTTTAATGGCTAAACATGTTTTTTCTAGTCTAAGTCTATTTTTACCATAAGTTCAACATTCATAGATTTCCAAATTGGTATTATTTGGATGAATTGGATTTTTGTGGAATTAATTAGACATTTTCGAAGTTTATAGCAGACACTTGCATCAATACCAGTAATTGTACAAACCTTTGCCCCTTTTTTCCCTTTCAAATGCTTCCTATGTTTTGTCTCATGGCCTGAAAATATTTTTGGCATAAATTAGACATGTAGCTTTCCAAAATGGCTAAGAATACATAATTTTGATTTTTTTAGATTTAGTTATGAATTTCCAAAGTTGTGACAGAAAAATTAAAATTTTGGCCGAAAATTATAGTGTGAGTTTGATGCTTCCCTTTGAATTATACGAGTTGTGAGCCATCTTTGGTGATGCAAATGAGTTTTATGTATGTAATTAAATATGAGAATGTGATGTATGTGTTCATATGGTTTGCGTGACACCGAATGAAATTTTTATACACAACGCAATGTGAAATAAAACATTATTTTACTGCCATTTTTCCATTCCCTTTGTGCAATTCATAATGTGAGACTTAGAAATGATAGGAAGCAAGCTAGAAATATATGGTTTTGCAAATTTACTATCAGAAATTGACAACTTTTCAGTAGTAAATACTATTCAAGATATGACATGGCCATCTTTGTTGATTGAAAAACCAACTCTAAAGAAAATGTTTCAAGAGCCAAAACCACTGGATTCACAGGATCACTTCCCAGATGATGGGATAATATCATAACTCCAAAACAAAAACTAATTATTAGTTAAGCTACTACAATCGAACAAGGTACTCGAGTGATTGTGTAACATAGTTACTTTGCATCATAGTTAAGCATTTTGTAGGAGATCCTACCAGTACTAGGATAGGCAATTTACAACCTTTATAAATCTAACTTGTCTTATTTTACATGATTTTAGATGATACAAAAACAATTTTATTCCAAAAGCTTATCTTAGGCTTGATGGAAATGCATATTTTTTTGAAAAGAAAGATTTATATTTGGACTTCCAAAATTATTTGTAAAAAAAGTTAAGGATGAAATTAAGGCAAATAATAATGGAACAATTCCTTATGAGAATATTACTTATGGACAATTATTTAATATGATAAACATTGTAGGATTAAGATTGTGTAAGGATCTTATGTTACAGAAGTAGTTACATTCTAAGAAATAGTTAGGGAGAAAAGAATTAAGAAACTTCTGTGAACAATATGGTTTTGAGAAAATTATTGCTCCTTCAAGACAGGTGAAGAAAAATTCAAAAAGGAATACCTATGTTAGAAAATATGAACCACTATATAGACCATATTTAAAGAAATACTACTCTAAAAAATATCCAAAGACATTAAGTAAAGTTTTAGAAAAAAGGCTCATAAAAAAAAACAATCCAAAAAAGAAATAGTTTGTAATAAATGTGAAAATTTTGGACATTATTCAAACAAATATACTACGCAAGAAAAAATTAGGTAGTTGTGTAAAACCATAATTTCTAACTCATCTCATGCCTTTAATTAACTCAATTTCATGAATCATATGAGTTTCCAATAAAAGAGGCAATGAAAATAATGAATATTTTCGCGTTGCGTCGTGTATAAAAATTTCATTCGGTGTCACGTAGACCGTGTGAGCTCATACAATACATTCTTATATTTAATTACATGAATATAACTCATTTGGATCATGAAATGTGGTATTCAACTCATGGAACTCGAAGGGAAACTTAAAATATACACACACATTTTCAAATAGAATTTGGCTCATTTCTATCACAACTTTGAAAAATCATAACTAAATCTAGAAAAATCAAAATCATGTATTCTTGGCCATTTTGGAAAGATAAAAATGTCTACTTCTAATAAAAATATGTCTAGATCATAACATCTATCACAAAGGACATTTGACATTCGAAATGATTTAGATATCAAACTGTTCACTGGTGCTATCATAAATTTCTGCAGCAAATTTTAAAAATATCCAATTAATTTTACAAAAATCTAATCCATACAAATGATACTAATATGAAAAGATGTGGATGTTAGATAGAGGAAAAAAATAACTCTAGACTAGGTCAAGCACGCCCAGATCTCGAAATCTAATCAAACAATAACTGAGGTCGGGTGAAGTTCCTAATACTGGACAGATTCTTTGAAAATTCATATCTCCCTCTCTAGAACTCCAAATGAGGTGATTCTAGTTGATACGAGTCACTAAGAATGTCTAGTTTCTCTGTATAAAATTTCATGACAATTGGACATCATTTGAGCCTTGTGTGATAGATTTCATTTTCGGACTAGTATGAACAGTGACATGACCAAAATTAGAAAATTTTTCAATTTTGAAAATTCATTAAATATTCTATAAACCTCCAAAAATTATGTTATTTAGCTTTCAAAAAATTTCTCAAAAAGCTCTATTTTCATGCCAAATCTCATATCAAGAAGAGCTCATTTGGACAAAAAGTGATATAGGGTTCCTTTATGGTCAATTTTAGCTCCATATAGGGTACCAAATTGTCCAAATGACTTTCCTTGGGTTTTGGCACCTTTTGGGCAAGTCTAAAAGTATGATTAGGACTTGTGTGAGCTGCCTAAATGGTCTCAAACCTCATGCCTTTCATTTTTGCTATTTCATCCACACTCATACACATTTACATCAACTTTTCAAGAACCATAACTTGGTATCATGGACTCAATTTACATTCTCGCATTCACATAACACATTTTTTCATTTTTACATCATATATTATCATAATTACATATGTTCCAAAGGTCATAAACCATATACATCATTAGATTACATCATTTGATATAAATATAGTCTTAAAGTAGCAAAACTCAAACACTTTGTTGTCAAACTCTTTCTTTCAAGGTGGTTGACTTCCATTATCTTGTCTATTTGATCCATCTAGCATGTGAGATCATTGGAGAAGAGGGAATGAGATTCAAAGAATCCCAATAGCTCATCTCTCATTCAATCATACATAATGGATACAAAGTAAGTCTTGAAAATACATGCATGGATATAATAGATGTCATGAACATTTAATAAGTAAGCTTGGCATGTGAATAAGTCATACAAGACATCCAAAAGCTTGCCAAGTGGATGGATTGGCCTCACCTTTTTCTTATGGATTTTGGACTTGCCTCGCCCATTCTTTAAGAGATTCTTGGATTCAACCATACTCTTGGGAGCCTACTTTGCTTTGGAGAGACTCTTTGCTTTGTCTCAACAAATCTTAAGGATTCTTGGCTCATCTTCACCATGGTTAAGAGTTTTTGGCCTCTCCACATTCAAGCAAACTCAAACAAATATCATAACATCATTTAGAAACATAATATGTCATCATAAAATCATGGCATATAAAATCATGCTAGCATATTTTTTATAACTTGAAAATATACATACACACATTCTAAGACAAGCTAAACACACATCCATGCATGAGAGAAGGTGGAGAGAGCTACCTTGCACATAATCATACACTTTTCCCTTTGAAAGAATGCTCCCTTTTTCGGCCACACACACACAAAAGTGTGGGAATGCTTTCTCTTGGCCTAGAAACAATTCATGGAAGCTAATTAGGTTCATGAACTTAATTTTAAGGTTATACAATTTGCTTAGACACTAGCTTGGCTTATAACCTCATTATGGTTCCATAATTGCACCAAATGAAGCAACACCTCTTAAATAAATTCTAAGCTCCATTCTTTTACTTTCAAATATGATTTTTGACTCCTTTTAAGCCTTTTGAAGTCATCACACAATTAAAACAAAGAGGCTAACTACATGTTGCTTTTTTATATCATAATATGGAACTTAAAGCACTAATTCATTTTCTATGGGTTCTAAATTTTTTTCAAGGCCTCCCCTCATTTTCATTCATCATATATGATTCAAAAATGAGTTTGAAAAAATTTAAAACTTTCCCTAGCTACCTTAACCTACTTAGGCCAAGACAAGGAGCATTTTTGGCCTCCTTGAAGCTTTCTTTGTTTTCTCAAGGGAAGATGCATATGGAGAGCCTCTTAGGGATCTTAAAAACTCATTTAAACTATTATTTAGGCCTAGGAATCATCATATAAAGTCAGATTTTACAAGGTGTAATTGAAACCCTAGAAATTACATTTTGAACTCTAATGATTTTTTGTTAATTTTCTTTGCATATTCTTAGTCTCCACATCCTTTTTCCTTATATTCATACTTGGTTTTGCCTAAAATTCAAGTCCTCCTAGGGTTTCTCATGCTAGGAGAAATGAAGGAAGAGAGGAACCAAATGTATCAACCATAGGAAGAGAAATTACCTAGTTTTCTTACTTTTTCTTGCTTGAATCTTGCTTTTTCTTACTTTTTCTTGCTTTCTCCAAGCTCCTTTCTTCAAATCCAAAATTTCTCCTAAGTTTCTCCCTTAAATCAGATTTGTAAACTTTATTTTAATCAAACGAAACAAAGGAGAATGAAGGAGAGGAGGTTTGGATGGAAGAAAGCATGAAAAACTACTAAGAAAGCATACCTTAAAGCTTGGATTTTTCCTTCTTCTTCTTCTCCCTCTCTTGTGCGCCTAAAACCCTAGCTCCCTTCTTTGAAATTGGGCAAAAATTTTTGAGTCTAAATGAGGGAGAAAGTGAGGCGCTACCTATATATAGGGGGAGGAGGAAGCATTTTTCAAAAATTCTCATTTTGCTATTTGTTCTTTGCATTTTTGTTTCTCCTTCATTTTAGCTCCTTTTTTAGAACCGTCTTTTTCATTACAAAATTTATGTTCCCAATTTAGTAAAATGCCTTTGGAATCACTCAAATCGAAGCTAAAACCTTCATGAATAAATTCGTCAAGTTCGGGTGCATCGACGTTGAAAAAGGTCCACTGGAGGGAATTTAACTGTGCTGGGACTTCCCATGGTTTTCAAGGCCTTTGGGAACCCTGAAAAACTCAAAAATTTCATTTAAAAAGCCCTCCTATGTGAATTCCAAAATTTGCTAAAAATTACAAAAATGCCATTACGTTTCATAAGATTTTCGTCAAAATTTGTTTCTTCATTCTAGCTCATTTTTTCCTTCCATCTGAGGCTAGGATTCTCATTTTTAGGAGTTTAGAATGTTACTCAAATTTTTCAGGACATTAACTAATATATTTCAGGAGACTTGCTTTGAAAACGTGCTTGTTTCTGTCATTTAATAAAAACTGAACGTTACAAGTTGAACCTAAATGAAAAATTAAAAAAATACTTTAATGGAAATAATGATAAACAAAAATTTCTCCTCTAAAATAGAGGAATATTATTTAGAACAAGAAGAACATATTTATGCAATATGAAAAGAAACTTTAACAATGAGACTTAAAGTCAAGATTCAAAAGAAGACACTTGTCCAATTCCCTATGTTTGTGAAAATTGTGTAAAATGCATTAATACCATAAAACATCAATATTTACCCAAATTAAAGTAAATCTTAGTAGAAAATGAAAAGACAATAAATAATAACATAGAACCTGCAACCATTAATGATATCTATCAAAGGTTTAAAAAAAGAAAACAACCCATTACTATACCATATTTACAAAAAGTCAAAACCATTAAGAAATTAAAGAAAATAAATTAGAACAAGATTTAGAAATGTTACAATTAAAAATATAATTAGAAGAGAAACTAGAAAATATGATTCAAATAAATACTAATTTACCTTATGAAGATGCTAATCAAGAAATACCTAGAGAAATAAATGAAGAAAATTTTATCAATAGAATCCAAAATACAACTTACCAAAGTGGTACTGTCAAATAAAATTAGTAGTTAACAAAGAATTTCATCGAATCATAGTCACCCTAATAGATTCAAGAGCTGATATAAATTGCATACAAGAAAGATTAATTCCTACCAAGTACTATGAAAAGAATTTAGAAAAATTATCAATAGCTAACAACTCAAAAATGAAAATAGATTATAAACTATTTAATACTCATATATGCAATCAAAGAATATGCTTTAATAATGCATTTATTTTAGTTAAAAACTTAAATGAAGCAACACTATTGGAAACTCCTTTTCTACAATAGATTATGCCTTTCAAGGTTACCCTAAGAGTTTTACCTCAAAAATTTATAATAAAGAAGTAAGTTTTGAATGGATGAAGCCATCGGTTAAAAAAATAAATTAGATTATTACAACAAGGCTCAATTTTTGCAATAAACATTATAAAAAGAAAATGACAACAAATTAATTTCCTCAATAAAGAAATTCACTATAAGAGAATGGTAGAACAATTGAATTACTCAAAAATTTAACAAGGAATACAAGCTTTAGAAGAAAAATTTAAGCAAGAAATTTGTGCAAGTCACCCAAATGTATTTTGAAATAGAAAGAAACACAAGGTTGATTTGTGTTGTGAAAAAAATTTTAAAGAATCAGATATCCCTACAATAGATAGGCCAATCCAAATGAATCAAGAGTTATTGCAATATAGTAAAAAATTTCAAGATTTGTTAGGTAAAAATTTAATTAGGAAAAGCAAGTCATCATGGAATTGTGCAGCTTTCTATGTTCAAAATCACATTGAAATTGAAAGAAGAGCTCCAAGATTGGTTATTAATTAAAAACTATTAAATAAAGCTTTGAAACAGATTAGATATATACTACCTAATAATAAAGATATAATAAGTAAACTGTCTGGATCATTAATTTATTCAAAATTTGATATGAAATATAGTTATTATCAAATTCAAATTAAATAAAAAAGATTGACACAACTATTTTTGCAGTGCCATTTGAACACCATGAGTGGAATGTTTTTCCTTTTGGATTGAAAAAACGCTTCATCAAAATTTTAGAATATTATGCATAATATATTTAATTCTTATATAAAATTTACTCTGGTATATATTGATGATTTGTTAGTTTATTCAAACTCAATAGAACAACATTTTAATTATTTAGAATAATTCCTCAATAGAATCAAAGAAGACAGTTTAATAGTATTAGCACCAAAAATGAAATTATTTCAAATAAAAATCAAATTCATAGGGTTTGAAATTCATCAAGGAACAATTACTCCAATAAGTAGAGTCATAGAATTTAGTAATAAATTTCTTGATGAAACTAAGAATAAAAATCAACTTGGGAGACTTTTAGGTTACCTTAATTATGTCTCAATCTTCATTATGAATCTTATAATTATATGCAAACCCTTGTTTCCAAGACTTTAGAAAAAATCACTAGCCTAGAATAAAGGGATAACTAAGGTAATTAAGTCTCTAAAAGCCCAAGTCAAGATCCTCCATTACTTTGGCATTCTTAATCCCACAGCCTTTAAGATCATAGAAACTAATGCTTTGGAATTGGGGTTTGAAGAAATGTTAAAATAAAAATTGATGAAAAAGAACAAGTTGTGAGGTACCTTTGAATCTTGGGTGGAAGCCCAATATTAAGAAGGAAATTTTGTCTATAATATTATGTGTTACAAAATTTTAAGATAATTTGATTAATGAAAAGTCTCTTTTAAAAATTGATTGTAACATAGCCAAAAATATTTTACAAAATGATGTCAAAAATCTTGTGTCAAAACAAATTTTTACTAGATAGCAAGTTATTTTAAGTTATTTTGATTTTGTATTGAATTTATCAAAGGAGAATAAAACTCCTTCCCTAATTTTTTTCTTTTTACAAAAGAGTTCTTGCAAGGACAAATATGAGTAGTAAAGGTGGAAAAACCCCATAAAAAATTACTCAAAAAGCAATTACTTCAAAGAAGCTGTTGTTGGTAAATTATTTAATGTTACATTCACTAGCAAATTACTCAATAACGCCTTTGCCATCACTAACCATTGTCCCCTCTCTTTCTTCAACAATTAGACCAACACGAAATACTCAAACCTTTAAATAAAACTTTACTCAAGAAAGCTCATCTTCTTAAATTTTTTATCCTACTTATGTTGACAAAGGAATTTATATTTCGTTATTTCCTTTAGAAAATACCATACCAACAAAAACTCCTTTGAAGAGCTAAGACAATTATGCCAAAATTGTCCAATGGACAAGTTTACCATTTTATTCCAACAATTTTAAAAAAAAAAAACTGAAGCATTTTATGGATTAATTTTGATAGACATAGAGTCTATCAATAATACTCAAAAAATGGATCCTCATGGCAATGAATATTTTTAAACCTTGATTATGGAAGATCAAAAATAACATCCATATACCCAAAAGAATTTTTTGGTTCAATTTGAGCCATCATCTTTTAATTATATAGATTACCAACACATTTGGTACAATTTCCCTTATTATAAAAACTTTAGACACTCATAGTTTATTTGGTTCCATCGAGATTGTCCCAAAAACCTCCCAAATTGTTTTGTAGAATAGTTCCATTTTTTTGAACCACTTCAAAAAAAAATCTTACCTTAAGAAATCCTAGAATCCTACAATTTATTCAAAATTCATACCAATTATCCATTAAAAATTAAGCCTATAATATTCTTTGCTTATTTCAAAATTTCCTAGATTGTTTCATGGAATTATTCTATTAAGCCAAGGTTATTACACAAGAATCTTAATTACTTAGTCAAGACTATCAAGGTCAAGTGGTGGCCTAAATACAATTATGATTATTGTAATACTAAAATAGTCCATAAAATGCTTACCCTACATGCTTAGCTTTTAATCAAAGAATCTGACAATTCTCCTTTTCTTCAATCAAAGACTTAACTTTTAGCACTATTAGCCTAGATTTCTTCTCTTGAAGAGTTTTCACAAAGTTAAAAGAGGTTTTATCCCAAACTCATTCAAAGGAAGATAGCATTTTTAGCAGCACTCCTCAAAATGAAGATGATTGCTATGGAATTAACATAAAAAATGAACTTAATGATAATGAAGAATTTGGCAATTAATAAGGCTATCTGGTTAGAATGCCTTTTGGAGTTATTCAATAGGTGGTTACTTTATTAAAGAAATTTTTAACAGATTCATGAAAATGAAAGAGTCCTCTTTAAAATTATTGTAGACAGCGGGAATCTACTTTTATTACAAGGAGTTTTCTGGACGAGGAATTGTGTTAGTTTCTAGTAAGAGTTCTTTAATGATTTAATATCATCTTTCACATGTATTGTATTATGCAGATTGAAAATCTTTTATAGTTAGAACTTCTATTATAAGGGCATTGAGCATGTCATCTCAAAACTTTCCTGTTCAATTTTCGTTCTTTGTTCTCTGCTTTTAGTGTGTAACCTTTTTACTCTAATACTCTGTAAGTTCTTCTAACTATATTAATAATTTTTTGTATTATTTCTCATATTTTCTCCTTATTATTCTATTCTGGCAAATGTTTTCACACCTATTTTCATTGTATATTATTATTCTGTGGATCCTCTCGTCTTATGATATTGGTAGCAGTGAGAGCTACTTATACACTAGTCAACCTAATTGGTGGTCCCAACAGTGAATCTATAAAAACGTTGGTCAGCCTGGATGGTCCTGTAACTCTACCCATTTTTAATAAATTAATCTTTAATGACTTTTTTGTCTCTCAAGACTTTTGTTCCACAAGCCACCGTCTCCTTAGAAGCGAAGGGATGTAATTAATGCTTGCAATTAGTTGGTAATTGAGAGTTGTATTCAATGCCTTATTTGATAATCAAGACTCATGCATGTATAAATAGCCTGTTGGTATGATTGAAATAACAAGTCGTATTTAAGACTTCCGGCAAGGCCTTCTCCCACCCAAGCTCTCTTGAATTTAGCCCTTGTAGTTAGCTCAAAATTTTCTGTAATTAACTACTTGGGAATAAAAAAATCAACAATAAAATACACAGAAAAAGAAGATAAGAGAGGAGAAAGGAACAGATCGAATGGAGAAGAGAAGAGAAGAGAAGAGGGAAGAATGAAAATGAGAAGAAAACACCAAGAAGGGGATGGAAACATCACTACGGAATAGGAACACCACTCATCGTTGACACTGTGACTTGTTCTTTTTGGAGGCTTTAGGAGGAGGTAATCTAGGATTGTGTGATGATAAAAAGAAATATTTATTGTAGTTATGTAATATTTTAAAAGAAGTTAAATACTACTATTATATTTTGATAAATAAATAAAATTCACTTAAAATTTAAAATTCAAATGATTTAAAATTAAGTTAAATAATACAAAAAAAAAAAACCAATCAGTAAGAGTATTGAAAATGAATCATTCGTTGGGCCAATAGTTATTGAGCTGAAAACTCCTGAATCTACGGATGCTAATGGTAACGTTGGGTATAGTAGATTTTGATCTCAACAATGGAGAAATTGCAGGTCCTATATCCACGAAATATTATGATCTGATGTAGAACACTGAAGAATCTGATGGAATTAGATCTAATTAATGAAAGAAATTACACGCATTGAAAAGTATATTCGATTAAGATCTTTGTACTTCTCTTGGGCCCTCACTGAATGACGGAAAACTTTCTGACTTGATTGAGCTTTGTATGTTTCTTTCCATTGTGATTGTAGATGTGACACTCCAATTAACTTTCAACCAGGTTTCGAGCGATCTAGATGATCATGTAACCTCCTAAATATGCGGAAAGCTAATAGTAACATTTGACATTAGAGTGAGGAAGTGTTTGGGTTAACTTAATTAATTTTTATTTTTAACTTGATCACAAACAAGTCAGCCACATTGAAATGAGGATATAAAAAGAATATTGGCTTGATTTAAAAAATTAAAAAGATTACATTTATCCATTCTGAATTTTATTGTCGAATGTAATGTTTTTCTTAATTAAAAAATTGATCTATTGGCCCGTTTAAAATAAATTTCCTATTATCATCTAGTGCCACAATTTTTGCTGAGGCGTCGTAGAAAAATCCTAAATATTATGAATAATTTTTAGTAATTCTATATAGTTAAATGTTTTAAATTTAAATAATGATAAGCTTATTGAAATTAGGCTATGAATCAAGGAATTCGTTGCAATATTTTTAAATTAAAGGAGTTATCCAAATTAGAGATAGAGATCAAGATATATAATTAAAATTTAAATGTGTGATACTATATTTAATTACAAGCTTTCCTCTAACTCTAAATTAGCGCTTAGAATTGGGATGATTTCAACATCTAATCTGCAAGGAAAACTTGAGAATCCGAGCTACCCACATAAACCCAAAATAGAAAGATTGAACACTACCGTGTTTGATTTGAAGGAAGGGAATGAAATTTTATTTTATTTTATTTTTTAAATATTTATTATATTATTATTTGATTATTTTATTTTATTTTATTAATTTTTAAAATTAAAAATACAAAAATTATTTTTTATCTTTAAAATTATTATTTCCCTTCAATTTTTTTCACTTTTTATTTTATTCTGTGTCAAAGGGGACGTGAAAGATAAGGAAATGAAAAAGACACATGGTGTTGCTTCCTGTAAGGAGCCAGTTCGTACGTGTGGTATTATTAATTATCCATTGTAAAAGATATGATTTTGGAATTTAAAGCCACGTAATCCTCTAAATCAGACCGATGAGATTAAGATCAACCGATGAAGATCTTAGAGTCATTCACAAATTGAAAAGACATTGATTGACCCCTAATAAAGGAGCTTTATTTATGAGTTTCTTTTGGGCTACATGATTTTCTAAGACTTGCTCGGGTGGTGGGATCAGAAAATAAGGAAGGAAACAAATCAAATGATAATCTTAATTCATCTCAAGGTGACTTCAATGTGATTTGAAATGGGGGGTGCAAATCATTAGATTAGGTGTAATTCATTAGTAGAAGATCTCATTCACAAAATCGTAATACGAAATCTAGCTAGTTAGGTAGCTCAATATATATATTTGACGTGTGATTGAGATTGATTCGGATTACCTGGCCAATTATACAAGCTTGATTATGATATTTGACAAAAACACTTGAACAAAACCCTTTAGTGTTATATATAATTGGCATGGTATTATGCAGCTCTAGATGGTTTCAAAATCAGTCAGTTCAAGATCCAAGCATACAATGAGTAATGAGACATGGAACGTTTGTCGAAAAATTTATAAATCAAGCTTATCGTTAAAAAATTAAAAGGATATCTAAACGAATATCTAAATTTCAAAGTCGTAACTTTTGATTTAAACGAAAATTTGAACTTTATTACAAATTTATGAAAGATTCTCTTAGAATTTGACACATGGGCCAACAGGGTGAAAGGTCATTTTTTTGGTTCAAATTTTATCGATTTTATGCATTTGAGATCATTTAATATTTTTACTATATATATATATATATATATATATATATATATATAATTTTATTTTAAAAAATTAATTAGAACTAGAACTTGGTATAAATACATTCTGTCATTTTTGCAATAGATTTAATCAACAAAATTTTCAAATTATTTAATCAAACTTTTGCATGGATTGTTTTTCCAAATTTTAGTGTCTTTCATATAGGATTCAAATATTTTTTTTTCCCTGGTTGAAACACAAAAATGGATTGCTTCTGAATCAGGCTTCTTAGGAGAGTCACCAATTATTTGTTCAAAGTTGGGATTTAGCTGTCTTTCACTTTAAAGCCCTAGTTCAATCATTCCTCCTTATTAATTAGAACTACCTTAGCATCATCTACATCTAATTAATTCAGTCATAATCATGAGCACAGTTCCAAAATTTGAAGTTCTGTCTAGTTCCTTTTCTCCCATGTGCAATCAACCACAAAACTCCTTAAAAAGATATAACTGATCTTTATAGTACTCCTTATAATAAAATATAAAACACAGTAATTAATACTATTTGGCACTTAACTATTTCCATCCATATCGTAGACGTATAATTTCATATGCTTGATGCGTTTGTATTTACATATATCTAATTATCATTAATTATGTTTTTTTAAAAATGTTCAATTCATGCCATATCTCTAACCACTATATATATATATAGAGAGAGAGAGAGAGAGAGAGAGAGAGAGAGAGAGAGAGAGAGAGAGAGAGAGAGAGAGAGAGAGAGAGGAGTATCTACTATGAGAGGTGAGAAAAGACAATTATTATATTTAAACAACAAATTAATGATAGAAATTAATACAAAAATTAAAAAAAAAAAAAGATATTTATTATACTCTTATAACAATTTTTAATCTGAGGATGACTATTAATTATCTCCGCTCTCCTGTCAATTGATACACTCCCATAAATAAGGATGAAACCTAAGTTAAAGGTGCCATGTGATGAGAGCTATCATCTTGTTAACTTTTAATTTGTTGTGTCTAATGATTGTATTCGCAGCTAGGTCTGGATGATCCTTAATGTTGTTGTATATTCAGGATAGTTAGAAATATAATTAATCAGAGTAGTTAGTGGCAAGAGATGTTATAGATAGAGGAAATTTAGAACATAGAGAAGAGCTTTCATTAGAATAACTGTTAATTAAGCTGATCGTTTTGACCAATAATCATGGACCATTTATATTTTATCAACAATCTTTTATGTTAAGATCTGTAATTTCCTTTTTGTCACTGTCGGATGGAAGGACTCAATATTGATCATTAGATTCAATCGTTCACATCACTCTCTACTCGTTAATGTGTAATTTAATTAATTAGCATTCATTATCAATAGAATGAGAACTGAATTACAGTTAAATTATCACCTTTCTGAAAAGACAAATTCCGTGCAAATTATTGAGAGCCTTAGAACCTACTAGTTTTAAACTGGTTATGTCATACTTTAATAATGTTACTTCACTACTTGGGAACAAATAAGAAGCGATATAAAATAAAAAATAATAAAAACTAGAGTAATATATATATATATATATATAATAACCATGTACTCTTTTAATTAGTTTCTCTCTGTAGAAGTGACCATAAAATTTTTTAAAATAATACTTCTATGATATTATTCAGATACAACTTTATTTAAATGATAATTTGAGGAAAATGCATGTACAAGATTAATCAAACTTTTAGTGCTCCCAATTTCAATTTGAGCAGTAATGAACGGACGCGTAGCAATCATATGTGAAAGGCTAATAATAGAGAGGATTATCTACCGACCTCATCTTCATTGCAAGTGGAGTATGACTTTGGAGTTTAATGTTTAACCTTTTCCTAAGATTGCTCGATTCTTCTAGCCAATATGGCCAATGTCAAGGCGCACGTGAGAGCACAGAAACAACAACATTGCCTTCAAACAATTATTTCATAGTCCAAATGATTGATAATACTGTCACTTAGATGTACTTGATTTATCTTTCAACCACTAATTTACCATGGATTTGGTTCTACTTAGGTTCTCCCCAGCAATTTAATACCGCACGGTAAGAAAGAAAAAAAAAAAAAGTAGACCTAGTCAAGGGATTACAATGTTATGTAATTATATATCATATATTGAGGAAAGAGAATAATATGAGAAGAAATATCAATGAATTTTATTTCTTCTTTGTTCACTTCTTATTTTTTCTCTAATTCTCTTTAATTAGTACATGCTGTGCATTTACAAACTAAATGCTGAGAATCCAAATAGGCTTCTTCTTCTTCTTTTTTTTTCTTTAAAGAAAAATTATACTTCAAGATTGTAAATTGAAAATATTTATTGTAAAATACCTCAAGTTTTAAAATTATTTTAAAAGTGTAAAGAATACAAAAAAATTTAATATGAAGACAAAAACACTCATATATCACTTGCATTTACAACTTACACTATAAATTAGTTATTAGAGTCCTTTTAAAGTTACAAGTAACTTTTACATAATATTATTATTGCCGAGTATTACATTTGTTATCACCTTACTCTAACTTTTTGCACATAATTTCCATGCACAAGTTATAACAAAAATTTGTCACTATTGAGATTTTCTAGAGTTACAAGAGACTTTAATATTATTACTACTTTGTTTTATATTTATTACCACTTTACTTCTCTATTCTTCTGTATAAGTTATAATGGGAATTTGTTACTATTAAAGCTTCCTAAAGTTAGGTATGTTTAGTATTATTATTATACAACTTTATATTTGTTATCACCTTGTTTTGAGGTAAGAGTATTTTTGTTCTCACTACTAAAATTTGTTCGTGCTTTAGGCTTTTAAAATAATTTTAAAATTTTAAATTCTATACAATAAATATTTTCAATTTATGGTTCTAAAGTGTAATTTTCTCTTTATTTTTTACTTCACACTTCAACAAGAAAAGGATCAAAACATATCTATAACAACTACGCCCATGTTGGTCTTCAAATCGAATCCCTGCATTCAAGGGCTGATTGCAGGGGACGCTGTTGATGTTTTAAAGTTGTTTTTCTTTTTTCTTTTTTAAGAGGTTAGAAATGTTAAGTATGAAAATAAATTTTATAATTAGAAGGACAAAAATTTTAAATGTGAGGAAAAAATGCACTTCAAAAATTTTAATTATACAGTACAATTAAATTTTTTGTCTATATAATTAAAATTTTTGTCCTCCTAATTATGATTAAGAAATTTTAACTATATAGAGCAGTTAAAATTTTTTCCTCCCAATTATAATTTTTATCTTCATACTTAATATTTCTAGCCCCTAATAAAAAATAAGCTTAAAAATACTAACTACATCCACTATAGTCAGCCTCCTAACTGCAAGGGATCGGGCTGGTAAGTCTCATCCATTTGTGAAATGAACTTCAACAACTTGGTCTCTTGTTTTCCATGTCTATATGACTTTCAGCTTCAACTTGTTTGTCCTTTTCCAAAGTGAAAAAAAAAAAAGGTTAATGACAAAAAGTATAATGAGAATGACTCAAGAAAAGAATTTGGTGGGGGCGTGGCACTCTTATATAATCTCAGCTCAACTGTTACTATTTGTTCTATATGATTTAATACACTATCATGTAAAAATTGAACTTTTTTTATTAGAAAAAATTGCAACTGTTTGTTCTCATTTTTACTGCCAATTGCAATTTCTTTTTAATTTATACAAAATCACAATTGATCATTGATATATTTGTCTTATTACAATCAAGGTTTCAAAATGCGGACCGCATCACATGATGCGGCCGCAATATTGCGGATGCGGTCGGCTCCGCATCCGCAATAATCCGCAGCGTAACGGTCCGCAACACCCACAACACGTTTTACAATTTCCGCAACACTCACAACCGCAACGCAACCGCAACCGCAGCCGCAACCGCAATTTAAAACCATGATTACAATATAATATCGTTATCATCTATTAATTAAATCTAAGTTGAAGACGTAGGCATTTCCAGAAGCAAAAACCAAAGGTGACCCAAGAGCACAAAAAAAAAAGGGAAAACCCATAATTCTAATTCCAACCTTCTTTCTGGGTTTTATCCATCAACGAAACCAGGATGAACATGAGAAGCCAAATCCAGAATTCTGATATTTCTTCTTATGAATTGAACATTCTTTATCTAATTCCCAAAAAAAAAAAAAAGCGTTAGTGAGAGAGAGAGAGAGAGGAGGTTTTGATCCCAGTATTACTAACTCAACTTCACCAGGGAGCAGATTGTCCTCACCAATACATCAATTGGTAGAAAACCCCGCATCGATATGCAGTGAAAAAACTTGGTGACTCATGAAAATACTCGAATTCCAAGACGAAATCGAAGACCCAAGAACCAAATCTACATAGTTTAAATTGGGAAATCTATGTATCAATCTATCGCACAACACAAAGTTTTAGCGTCATGTATTGTGACCATTCTTTCCGGCATATATCATGCTTCCAACTCAGAAATTGAAGGTGACATCTCCCACCGCCTTAGTCTCTGTCAATAAAGTAGAAAATGTTACATTTCAGCTCACATTAATTTATTTATCTATTTATTTTGTTTTTAAAAATAATATGTTGAGATGTGTCTTTAAGGCCCAATATATTAAGTAATTATAAGGCGATTGAATTGTAGGACACATTATAATAAAAGTTTGGTCAGTGATTTAAAAGTATGATACTGTATTTTACTAAAATTCATCATGGGAAGGGGAGTAACAAACCATATAAAGAAAGGCAGGTCCCTCTTTAATCCTAATGAAGTGTGGTGGTATTGAAAGTTGCAATTCCTTTATGGGAGATAAAGAATCAGCCATTTCACTTTGAAATCTGGATTGTTTGACCAAGTCTATTCTGGTGTGATGGTTCAATCAAGTATTTTCTATACATATGATTGATTTAGTTTGATGTTTTAATTGTCATACATGCTATCCATATCTATCTATTCTGATTAAAACTTAGTTTACATGTAGTATTAGAGCTCATGTATGATTTTAGAATCAAAACTTTTGGTTCTGTGAAATTTTGTGTTCAATCGCACAATTTTGTTTTAAATTTTTATGATTTTGTTTATTGATTGTACATATAAAATTGATGATTTTTTTTTCTTATCATATGTTTTGATTTGATATATTATATGCATGATAAATTATTCTACACAAAAAGAAATAAATGTAAGACTTAAGTAGCTCAAGTGATATTAATTAAATGTAAGACTTAAGTAGCTCAAGTGATATTAATTGAATGGTTATTATTTAATTAGTTAAATAAATATTAAATACTGATTAGTTAGTTTGAGAAGTGGTTTCCTGTATTATTGGTCACTTGATTGAATAATAAAGAGTTATTAGATAATAAGGATTTATATGAGAAATTGGTCTTTATCTCTGTTATCAAATATATGTTCTCTAGGGTTGTGCAAGGCTCAATTGGCCCAATTGGCCCATTCTGACCCAATCCAATTGGCTCGTCCTAGCCTGACTATTGGGCTAGGATGGGTTGGGAAATTTTAAAAAAAAAATTGAATAACGTTGGGTTAGGACAACACTCTAGGTTAGGAGAGGCTTCAGGCCAACCTTCTGACCCTGTTAAGCCAAGCCCAACTTGAGTTGTATATACATATATTTATATATAAAAAGAGAGAGACTAATTTGAAAAGAATTCATTTTTTATTATTTTAGCTAAAAAGTTTTAAACATATTTTATAAATTATAGATAACTTGGAGGATCAAGGTCCATGTTAGAGCTCTCCTAAGTTTAATTATCACATTCAAATAAAAAAATAAAATTAAAAAATACATTTTTTTTAAATTTTAGCTACTATATTTGTATTTTCTTCTTATTTTCTCCTTTGAACATATATTTTTTATTATCTATTACTTAAATTTTGAAAAAATATATCAAAAAGAGTGGTTATGTGCTTAAAATAATTGAACAAATATAAAGATATGAATTTTTAAATTTTTTAAATTTTTTCTTTAAGAAAAAAAAAACATTTGACCCTGTTTGGCTCGATTGACCTATCCCTGAGCCAATAATAATCAAGCTAGGTTTAAGTTGGGTCAGGCTTAAGACAAAATTTTTGTCTCAAGATCAAAATCAGGCCAGGACTTAGGCTGAGGTAATTCTCAGCCCATCACGGCCCATGCACACCCCTAATGTTCTCTTTCCATCTCTAATACTAATGTGAAAGTAAAGGGAGTCAAGAAATAAAAACTTAATCTTCCTTTAAATAGAAAAGGATCAAGAGAATTTATTGTAGACTTTGAATAATTAAGCAATGGATCAAGGTATGTAGTTTAAGAAATTAAATTTATTTACTAAATGTATATTGTCTGTGAAAATTTATGAGATTATGAGATCTTATGGATTATTTATACTTCATGAATTTTATCATTATGAGAAAAATAGATAAAAATCAAGAAGCTTTATGGGTATTATGATTTATACAATTGTAGGGTTTGATTTGCATAATATAAGAATTACTCCCATGTGATATTAGAGTATTGGTTTATAAATTCATAATTTTCAATTAAGAAATCTATTCATGTTCAAAAATTAGGTATTTATGATTATTCTTCTATCGTGTTTATTTAGAATGAAATAGATTTTCATAAATGAATCAAATTGAAGTTTTATATTTAATGCATCAAGTTTATGGATAATTTGAACAAGTATTGCTGGCCTTAAAAAAGGGGGGAGGGGGAATAGTGTGCTTTGTTGTTGGACAACATGGTGCACATCTGATGTCATGGCACTGAATAGAGAAATAAAATAATAATAAAATTTGGAAGTAATGATAACAATTTGAATCATGTTACGATAGATTTATTAATCAACAAAATGCTCAAATCTTTAAGTTAATTTAGTTCTAAATTGTATGATGGTTTTATTTCAATTATTGATAAACTTGATGCTATGAATGACTTGTTTTATGGGTACATTGATATTTATTATTATAAAACATTTATGGATCACCTAAAGGTAGATTAGCTATTATAATTAATGAACACAATTTTTGGCAATGTACATATACAATTAGTCTTGTCTATATATCCAAAGGTAGTAGATATCCCTAATTAGTACATGTTTAACTACCATATAACATAGAAATATTAATGGTATCATTATGATTATAGTTGTATAATATTATTTATTTTGACATTTATATTGTTAATAATTTGTCACTCACCAAACTAGTCAAATTAGAAAGTTTTGATAGATGTCAAGTTAAATGAAATTCAATTACCCATAATGCTATAAATGAGATGATATATTTATTTATTTTGTTGTGGGTATATATTGAAGTTCATTGATTATAAACTATTTAAGGATCGCCCAAAGGTTCATTAATCACTTTATAATCATGAACATGATTGTAGTTAATTAATATACTTAGTTAAATATGTTTAGTATATCCAAAAGCAAGCATGTCTAATTAGAGTATATATAATTGTTAATTATGTGAAATTGAATTTTAAGCATCAATTATATTTTATTATTGTATATTAGTATATCACCCAAAAGAGAACATTGATATCCAATTAGCTATTAAATGAATTGGTTTTTTTAATCTATACAATATTTTAGTTATGACTCAAAGCATTAATACTAGGCATATTATTTCTTGAAGTACCTATTCCAAATTTACTTTATTTGCATGCCTCATTGTTCCAAATTTTAATTGTTGAATTTTTCTGACTAAAGCAAACAAGTCCAATTTCACATTGATGTATTGGATCTTCATTTGGCACTGCAAGTTGAGAAACCTAATGCTATTACAGCTATTAGTAGCAATAAAGAGAACAACCATTATAAAAGTTAGGAAAGGGAAAATAGACTGAACTTGAAGTTTATGTAAATGAACATACTAATAAGATTAAGTCAACTCTTCAAAGTGCTAAAAAATATATAAATTTTGTATATAAGGGCACTCCCAAATTGTAAACAAGTCTTTTGCTGGGACATTGATAGTTATCTTAACCATTATGAAATATGATGGTTCTTGAACCATGCATGAACAGGTCATTGGGAACATGTAGATGAAAATTTTCTTGTACAATTCATCCTTAATTTGTTATCATTTTAGTGTGACCCTTTCCAAATAAACTATAATACCATGAAAGACAAATGGAACATGTATGAATTGCGTAATATGTTGGTTCAAGAGAAAACGAGAGTTAAGAATCAAAGAAATCATTCCATCAATTATGTGAACCATCAAGGAGTTAGAAAGAAATTACGAAAGAAACATTATAAGAGTGAATGACCATTGAAGCCAAATGAGTCCTCTCAAATCCATAAGAAGGAATAAAAGAGTGACAAATGTCATTTATGTAAAAACCTTGGAACTTCAAGAAGGATTGTCTAAAACATAAAGCTTGGTTTGCAAAAAAAAAGTAAGTTTAATGCTAATTATGTTTTGAATCAAAATTTAACTAAAGTTCCTCATAATACTTGATGGGTTTTACTAACTTGAATATGTGGGTGGATTGTATAAAAGGAAAACAAGCAAAAGACACAATGAAAGGAGCTATAAGAAGCATTCATCTTCTTGAAATTATACACACCGACATATATGGACCTTTTGATGTTAATTCTTTTAGTAAAGAAAAGTATTTTATCAACTTTATTAATGGCATGAAAAATCTCAAGCAGCAAATGCCTTGGAAATATTCATAAATAAGATTAAAAGGCAGTGAAATTGTCTAGTTAGATAGAGATCGTAAGTATTATGGAAGATACAATGAAACGAGACAAAATCTAGGTCCTTTGCTGAATTCTTTAAGAAACATGACATATGTGGTTAATACACAATGCCAAATGCGCTACAACAAAATGGTGTATCAGAAAGACATAACCAATCATTAATAGATATGGTTAAAAACATAATAAGTAAGTCATCTTTACCCATTTCTTTGTGGATGTATATGTTAAAAACTACCATGTATTTATTAATTAAGGTTTTTAGTAAGGTAGTTCCAAAGACACCTTTTAAACTATGGATGGTTAGAAAACTTAGTTTAAGGCACTTGAATCTTTAAAGATGCCAAGTAAAAGTAAAAATATATAATCCACAAGAAAAGTAACTAGATGCAAAAATAATTAATGGGTGTTTCATTAGTTATACAGAAAAATCTAAAGAGTATATATTTTATTGTCCTAACCATATTGTAACATCTGGTTTCTCTGTAAATACATGAAACTCACTAGATATAAAATCAAGTTCCTTGAAATGAATGTTTTAAGGCTAAATAAAATTAGGATAAAATTTTAAATAATGAAAAATGAGGATTTGAGGTTTGAATTGCCCAGAAATCCAAGCCAGATGAGTTAGAAAAGTATATGAAAGAAAGTGGGGCATTTTCATAATTTTTGGCAAATTTGAAAAACTCACAGGAGAGATTTTTAAATGAAAAATTTGAACTTTCTGAGGTTCTTAAAGGCCCTGAGAACCATAGGAGCCCCCAAAACAACTGAAACCCTTCTAGTGAGCGATTTCGACCTCAATTGACTGAAACTTTAACGGAATAGTTTGAAATAGTTTCAAATCTAATTTAGGTGAAACCAAAGCCTTTTTATAAGTTAGAGGACTTGAATTTTATGATGAAAAATATGGCTCTCAAATAGAAGTTGAAATGAGTCCAATTGGACAAAACCAAGAATAGGGACTAAATTACAAATTTTAAAAGTTGCTTAAATAGACTCCTAGGCTTATAAATCACGTCCCATTCTATTCCAGCTCTTTCCACTAACTTGCTTCTGGTCCAAACAGATTCCAAAGGAGGCTTGAGTGGTGCACCAAGATGGGGAGTCAAGGGAAAAAGAGAAAGTTTGAAAAGTGTAAGATCTCCTTAGTTTTTCATGCTCTTTCCTTTAGTAAATCTCTTCTCCTCTCTTCTCCTATGGTTTTGTTGATTAATTTGGACATGTTTGGTGGCTGGTTTGGTAAGGAGAGGATAAAAATTGCAAGAGCTCTTGGAAGCATAACAAAGTGCCTTTGAAAAGTTTGTAAATAAGGTAAGGAAATTATGATTTTCATGCTTCTTCTTGGCTTCTTTTCACCTTCACTATTTCAGTTAGAATAGGGGGGAGATATTAGAGACCTTATCTCAACGTAAACTTGATAGGAAATGAGGTCTTAAGGCAAGAGGAACCACATAGAGTAATCTCTTAGCAAGGGTGAAGATAAGCCAAAAATCTCTAAAATTGGGTAAGACCAAGCCAAAAGTCTAAAAAAAAAATAAAGTTTAGTGAAAAGTCCTTTGAAAATGGATGAGGTAAATCCAAAAGTCTCAAAGAAAATTGGTGAGGCTCAACCAATGCCCTTAAGAGCCTATGTATATTATGTATAAGTTTCTTGAACGTGGAAAATGTTATGTATATATTCACTAGTAGCTTGAAAGCCAAGCATGCATTCTTTGGCATGTATATGAATCCAATATGTATGTTTGAAAGGGTTACAAGTTATTGAGATTCTTTAAATCCCACTCTTCCTCCTCCATATACTTATTCATGTCTAGGTGAGCCAAGAAGTTCAAGGAAAAGAGACCAAATGCCTTGGAGCATGATACTTTGACAAGGAAGTAGCTAACTAGTTGTTTAAACACATCAATGTCAAGAAATGTATTTATATGGTGTATATGAGATGTAACCATTTGAGCAAGTTTAAATGTATATATATATATATATGTGATGTATGTATGAATCTTAGAGGTATATGTATAGAAATGTGAGATTTTGCCACCCATATGCTAGTATGTATATGTATAAGGATGCAAGTAACATGGTGAGTTTGACCTCCATGATGTTTAGGACCATTTGAGATATTTCCCTAGGCTGTGTTTGTGCTATGGTCTTGCTCAAGTGGCTATGGTATATTAAGAAGAATATTTAGTGTCACTTTGACCTAATTATAGTGTTAAAAGTGACCAAATCTTAAGCTTAACCCTAACCTAACCACATTGGTGAATTTTCTCATCAAATTTTTCATGAATATAGGTCTCATTAAAGCTTTTCACATACTAAATGAGCACTCAATTTAGAGCTTTAGAGAATTTATTATAATTTCTTAAAGTTGGAAAAATTCTATAGGTATGATAACAATACTGTTCATTTAGTCAGTTTATGTTTCTATGTCACACATTAGTCAGATGATATCCAATGCTCATAAAATTTTACAAACATAAACTAGACACTATAAGCTTTTCATACCCACTGAGATCATCCCATTTGGATCTCTGTAGGAGGAGAACCAAATTTTTAAAATTACATGATAGTACTAGTAATGCAGCCTAACCTTTGGTATTGTTGTATCAATTTTTGGAAGTTAAATGCTTTTATTTTGGTTTGGAACTATTTTTAATTAGTAGTTAACATCCAGAGTTTTCTAGAATAGTATGGTTTACTTAATTTTTATTTTTATAGAATTAATTATAATTTTTCAAAATTAATATCAATAAACTGGAACAGTGAACCCGAGGCCAAAATCTGGTTTATGTAATGTATGGTTCCTAGCTCAAGATATATGAGATGAATGGTGATATTTATTACTTGTATAGATGTAATATGAGTAGAAAATGATATGGATAAGTTCATGTGATCCACGAAGCATGAAACAAAATTTTTGGACTTTACATAATGTAAAATGATGCTATTAAAAATATTGCTCTTCATGTAAAGTGTATAAACTACGCCTTGGTAATGGGATGAGTAGGCTAAGGTAGCTAGGGTATTACACATAGCACAAGAAATGTTGAAACTAAACATGTTATGTTCATTGAGAATGGTGAAACTAGTAAAAGTGAAGCTCTATGAAATGTGAAAATTAAGGAAATAAGAATGCAAGCTCCCTTGACTCGTAGTTCTTCCGAAGTGGTTGCTCCTCAAATTGTTAAATCGCAAAATAATGAAGATAAAGAACAAATTAATGGTCTCATAACTCACAATGAACTTGTAATAAAATAACCACATGAGATAGTATTAATAATATCCTAAAAGAAAAGAAGACATGTTACTTCAAATGATTACATAGTTTATCTAAAAAGTTAAAAGTTGACTTAGGATTTGATAATAATTTAGTTTCATTTTCACAAGCTACTAATAGTGAAAATACTGATAAATGGTTGGAAGCCATGAAAGAAGAATTAAAATCTATGGAACAAAATGAAGTGTGTGACTAGTAGAATTGTCTAAAGGTTGTAGGAAAGTTGGATGTAAATGTTTCCTCAAAACAAACATGACTCTTATGGCAACCTTGAGGGTTACAAGATTAGACTTATTGCCCAAGGGTTTACTTAGAAGAATGGCAATGACCGTAAGAAGACTCTATCACTAGTCTCTAGGAAATATTCCTTCAAAATTATCATGACATTGATAACTCATTATGCTTTGGAGCTGTATCAAATAAATATGAAAAATGTGTTTCTTAAAAGGAATTTAAAGGAAATTTACATGGATCAACCAATGGGGTTTTTAGTTGAAGAAAAAAAAATATGGCGTGTAAACTAAAGAAATCAATATACAAACTTAAGCTAGCTTCTAGGCAATAATATCTCAAGTTTAATAGTACTACTGTTTTCTTTAGATATAAAGAAAATATTGTTGACTAATGAATATATCTAAAGGTCAGTGAGAATGAGTTTATTTTTTTAATCTTGTATGTTGATGATATCTTGCTTGTAGCTAATGATCTTGGTCTATGTGATTAGGATAAAAATATTTTGGAATAGATCACAAGGATTATTAAATTTGTCTCAAAGGTATATCAATAAAATTTTAGAGAGATTTGAAATGGAAAATTGTTCAACATATCTAATTCCCATTTAGAAAGGAGAGAAGTTTAGTCTCTTGAAGAGCAATTATATGTTAATCATGGGATAGAAGCTTGGTGGCAGAGCCTCATTTTGGAATTTGATCTGCAGATGACCAGGCCCATATCATATTTGATTTCTTTTTATGGCAGGTAGCACTTATCAGGTAGCACACAAAGGACCTTCGAAGAAGGTAGGATAGTGACATGATAAACTATCATATATGTGGTAGAAGTGAGACCTCTCTCCATGTCTTAAGACATTGCCTAACTGTTACAGCTACCTGGAGAGTTTTGGCGGGTGTAGAGAGATAAGCTGAGTTCTTATGTAATCTTGCAATGTGGCTTGCATCTAATCCGCAAGATGACTTACAGGATGTAGCATAGACTCCTTAGAGGATCATCTTTGGAGTAGGTTGCTAGTGTTATAGAAAAGGAGGAATGAGGAACTTTTTAAAAGCAATGGCTCACAATACCAAAACCTCACGAAAAAAAGTTAGGAGCTTTTACTTCATAGATTGCTTATGCAGTTCCCAATATTCCAAGAATGGAACCCGTGAGTGTTGATGTAATGGGTATTCGTTGTCGGCCACCTAACTTAATTGCGTTAGCGCAATCAAAGGCAACCCAAGTTTAGCAGGATGTGGCAACATTGTCCAGAAGTTAGATGGTTCTTGAGTAAAGGCCTTTTCTAAGAATTTGGAATGGTGTACTTCTTTGCAGGCTGAAGCATAAGGCGCTCTTACAAGCCTTGAGCTCACTTAGGAAGAAGGGTTCCTCAAAATGCATTTGGAGCTTGACTGACTAAACTTATTAGAAGCCATTAATGACTCTGGCCATGGTCATAATAGTTTCATACAAATTGTAAAGCTAATTATAGTTGTCTTGAAAAGGAATAAGATGTCAAAATCTCTCTTCTTTTTGGAAGAAAACATATATATATATATATATATGTACAAATAACCTTACCAATTATAGCCTGAGTCTCTCATTGAGACTTCATATATGGGATTGTATTCTCCCTTTTCTTAACTTGTCTGTTAGATTAGATGTAATGGAATTTATTTTACCTTGTGATTTCATTTAGTTTGTCTTCTCTAAGGGTGTTAAGCCCTGTATTTATACCAAGAAAAAAAAATGATGGATGGA
The DNA here is from genome assembly GCA_032878935.1 of Erythrophleum fordii. Taxonomy (NCBI): domain Eukaryota; kingdom Viridiplantae; phylum Streptophyta; class Magnoliopsida; order Fabales; family Fabaceae; genus Erythrophleum; species Erythrophleum fordii. The sequence goes on along the minus strand of JAVQMF010000047.1, from coordinate 13,069,761 downwards.
TAATATTGAAAGAGCACTTGTCTGTAAAAGATAAATAATTTTTTTATTTTTTAAAACAAACTCGTCAAATAATGATAAATATAATTCTAAAATGTCAACTTTTTTTAAATTTAGGAATTGTCTGATATTTTATTAATTAATTAATTTTAAAAACATACCCGTTAAATGATATTAAATAATTCAAAAAATATATTAAGATATTTTTTAATTACTTTTTGGCCCGATAATTATTTGATTATTAACATATCACTTTTAGGCATTTGCGAGAATTTCCTACGATCCTTCCACACGTGGCAAAACTTGTTGATGTATCACGAGTTTACGCGCAAACAATGGCGATAATTTGACCATCATCAGTTTATTTATCATGAACGCAAAATGTTCGGTTATTTCCATTGTCGAGTGTCGGCTATCATGAGCTTCGAACTTTGAAGTAGACTTTTCCATATATAGTTCCCCCGATTGCCTATAAATTCCCACGTTCTCTCCCATTAACTGAACACAATTCTTCAATCTTCACCACCATCTCTTGCTACTACACCTAATTAATAGAGTGACCCTTCACTTCACTACAAAAATTAAACATGGGTTTGGGGACTGAGGGGCATCAACTTCTGTCTAAGATGGCACTGAATGAGGGACATGGAGAGAACTCCGCTTATTTTGATGGATGGAAGGCTTATGACAGAGACCCATTTCACCCCACAAACAATCCTCAGGGTGTTCTCCAGATGGGTCTTGCAGAAAATCAGGTATCCCAAAAAAAAAAAAATTATCGTACACAATGATTAGGAGGTGTTTGATAAGTTTACTTATGGGTGCGTTTTAATTTCTTTTATAGCTCTGTTTTGATCTGATAGAAGAGTGGATAAGGAATAATCCAGAGGCCTCCATTTGCACTCCTGAAGGACTACATCACTTCAGAGATATTGCTATCTTTCAGGACTATCACGGGCTTCCCAAGTTCAGAAAGGTATGGCTCAACAACTAACAAGTTTGGAACGTGGCGTTACACATTCCTAGGAAATGAAGCTTCAAAAAATATTTTAAAAGACGGATATTATATTTTTATAATCATTATATAATAACACATACACTTTTCTATTACTTTTTTCAAACTATAGATATAAGTATTATTTTTTATCATTTTTTATCTTTTTTTTTTTTATTTTCTCAATCTCCCTCTTCCCATATACTAATCGTTGATACTCAGAGATATTGTTAGCTTATGATTAAGTATAAAAAATAGGTTACTTTTTGTATTTTGCAGGGTGTGGCAAATTTGATGTCAAAAGTGAGAGGTGGTAGGGTGAAATTTGATCCAGACCGTATATTGATGAGTGGAGGGGCCACAGGGGCTAATGAACTGATCATGTTCTGTCTGGCTGATCCTGGAGATGCTTTTCTGCTTCCTACACCTTATTATCCAGCGTATGTGCTTTCTCTTTCTTAATACCAAGGGATTGTAATTATTTGCAGTAATATACTGAGGAAAAACTAGATTCACTTGTTATAATATAAAGATAAAGTGAAAGTGGGATTCACTTGTTATAATATAATGATAATCTTCTTATTTGAAGAATTCTATTCAAAGAGTTGAGTTTTCATTCAGATATTGGAGGAGTTTTTGTGAGTGAAACACTTAAAGCTCAGTGGACTCTGCTTGCCGCCATAGGGTAGGGGGTCACCTTAAATTCAAACATGAAGCAGCATATCAAGCAACGCACAAAACTGGATTTTGTTTAACTTCCACCATCTGGGATCTTTTAGAATTCCAAATTTTGTTAATTAAAGAAATTAATTTACCATGAGTTATACTTGTACCGATATGTAGAAAATTAACTCATCTTCCATCTTAGTCTCTGCCATGGACCGCAACAATAAGGATAACGACTGTGTCAAAAGAAGAGACTTGATTTAAGACTTTAACAAAATTAATATGGCTAAATTTGTTATGTTTAATGTGTTTAGTGGCATAAGAATGATATAATTTACTCATAAAGAGTTCGTATTCTACTGCAGATTTGTCCGTGATTTGTGTTGGCGAACTGGGGTACAAATAATTCCTGTCCACAGTTATAGCTCCAACAATTTCAAGATAACCAGAGCAGCTCTTGAAGAAGCCTACAATAAAGCCCAAGAGGACAACATTAATGTGAAGGGCTTGCTCATAACAAACCCATCAAACCCTCTGGGCACCACCTTAGACAGAGAGACACTGAAAAGCCTTGTGAGCTTCATTAATGAGAAGAACATCCATCTAGTGTGTGATGAAATCTATGCAGCCACTGTGTTCAAGACCTCCAGCTTTATAAGTGTCTCTGAGGTCATACGAGATATGGAGTTCTGCAACAAGGACCTCATCCACATAGTTTATAGCTTGTCAAAAGACTTGGGGCTTCCTGGGTTCAGAGTTGGGATTGTTTACTCCTATAATGACATTGTGGTCAACTGTGGCCGCAAAATGTCAAGCTTTGGATTAGTATCCTCTCAGACTCAACACATGCTGGCTGCTATGCTTTCAGATGATGATTTTGTTGATAACTTTCTGGCTGAGAGCTCGAGAAGGTTGGCTAAGAGGCATAGTTTGTTCACAGAAGGACTTGAGAAGATGGGCATTACCTGCCTTCCAAGCAACGCAGGCCTTTTTTGCTGGATGAACTTGAGAAGTTTGCTAAAAGAGCAAACATTTGAAGGTGAAATGACGTTGTGGCATCTGATAGTGAATGAAGTGAAGCTGAATGTGTCTCCAGGCTCATCTTTCAATTGCAGGGAGGCTGGGTGGTATAGGGTTTGCTTCGCTAACATGAATGATGAAACAGTGAAAGTAGCAGTAAGGAGAATCAGAGCATTTGTGGGAAAAGAAACAGAGAAAAAGGTGGTGAAAAAAGTGAAACGTAGGCAAAGCATTAATATGAGGGTTAGCTTGTCCTCAAGAAGATTTGATGAGACTGTTATGTCAACACACATGATGTCTCCACATTCACCAATTCCTCACTCAACCCTTGTTAAAGCCACTTAATTATTGGTCAAATTTACCGTATATACAAGAAACTCTCCGCCTTATTTCAAGGGTAACTAGAAATTGAATTGCTTAAACGATAACTACGATCATATTAATTAGTATGAATATTTTATAAATTACATTTAATAGATCTTCTTGTCAACTCTATGAATAAAATTTTAACAGAATTGCCTATGTGACCTAAGATCAACATTGTTAGAACCATTGTAGATGACTTGGCACTTAATTTGGCATTTGTTGTTCCAGTCACTATGATACCCAGATATCACCTTTGAATCACTAAGATAATAATGTTAAAATTAAATGAGAGATAAATTCAGATAGTACATGATATAATGTGATAATTCGTGAACATGACTCCTTGTAAAGAAGATAACAACACGTAGAGATGAATGAAGGTGCAAGAATTATAATTCACAATACTTAAGAATTTTTAAAAGTCTATCAGAATATCAAATCAAGTGTTAAATAGATTACTGGTTTACTTTTGGTGAGCATTAATGGCGGAAATCTACCATTAAGGGCGAAGACGAGATTGACTCTTTTTGAAAGCTACAAAATCTCGCTTATTTCAAAATTTTATGGGTCAATGTAGACTGAAGCATGAAATATGATTCTGTGTTTTGAGCAATGTTTTGGCCGCTTATCCATCAACACGTGAGGAAGGAGGAGTGGCTTGCCCACTTCCACTGCTTATTCATGTTCAAATTTAGTGCGTGAAAGATTGGCAAGGAATAATTTTTAAGCAAAAATAATTCGGGGCTTTTGTAGCCTAAACTACCCTCAATTAATAGGAACTTAAATTACTCAAGTTCGTTGCGTGCAGAGAGAGAATTCGACACATGAAGATTTCAATTTTTCAAGATTGGGGTTCAAACACAATTTCGTTAATTTCTTAGTATTAGGCCAAATTTGACCTTTGAGCTGGAGATATGCTGTTTTAGGGACCAAAACTAGCATGTTTATGTTAGTTAAATGTATCCCAAGAAAAATGAAATTTATCAAGAATTTTTTCAAAACTTTGAAATTGCGTCATTTCCTCATTTTGGATTACTGCAGTAGTTTTTGCTTGTTCTTCAATCAATTCTTCAATTACATGGTGTGTATTATATATTAGATCTTTCGCTCCTGTTTTGGAAACTTTAATTGAATTGAAAATTGACTTTTGTCATAAAACTTCAGAAATTTTCATCTTATGGCCTCCACGTTTTATTGATTTTTTTTTTTTTCAATTTCTCCAATGATTATGCTACTCACTAGATATGTGTCTTTGACAAATTATATTGTGCAAGTTTTTTTTAATGCTTTTTAAAGACAGGGAAATATTTTTGTGAGATAAAAATTTTTGTGAGCAATTATTTTAACCCTAATTGAATTTTGGTAAATATAGTGGATGTTATGTTCACAGTGACCCATTTATGAAAGTGTTCAACTTCTAATTTATAAATTCAGTTCTATCTTATTATTTACAATTATCTCATTTTATTTGTTTGGTTTATCTCATGAAAGTTATAATAGTAATTTTTTTTAATGTTTCTTATGAAACATATGCCTTTGCAAATAAAAGTAAGGAAATTCTTAAAATTATTATAATTTATTTTAATAATTGTCTCATGGGAGGAAAATATTATAGAATCAACATGTGGTACTGAAATTTATAGCATATAATAATAATTGTAGACGGATTTCAATTTTATCAAGTGGCATCCCTAAATACTATAATTATTGGTAGATTTTTTTTGACATAGTTTTAGAATAATTGAAATGATTTATAAATAATTTAGTATGCTATAAATTTTGTGAAAAATATATATTTTCTAGTTTCAAATAAAAATTTGATAGTATTAATGTGAAATGCCACTAAAAATTTGACTCTTACATTTCGTGGTCACTAAGGAGATAAAATTATATATATATATATATATATATAAGTAGTTTGTTATTATCAAATTTTTCTGGTGAAATATGACTCGTAATGAAACTTTATTTGACGATATTTTGGTGTTCTAGATTCAATAAAATAAATTAAATAAATTATCTATCTATATGAAAATTTTGTTGATAAAGTTTCCTTAATTTTGTTATCAGAGCATGGTTTGATTTCACAATCTTGACCATAATATATATTTATTTTGTATACCATGGTATCCAAATTGCATACTTATACTCTCTTATATACTATTTGTCATACCTAGCTTTTCATACACATCCATGAATATTGACAACTACTTTTACCATATAATCACACTTTACATGGCAAATTTTGATCCGTTTGGGTACCAAACGGTGCCACAAGGGCATAGAGTTGGGTTTTTCTTTTTTGTTATTTATTTTTATCATAAACATACTTGGTTTGACTTATTAAACCAGAAACTACACATCCATGGTATAGCAACATGGTTGGACTCAAAATAGAACAATTAGACAAAATTTGCACTGATATGAAAAATTCATATCTAGGGCTATATAACTTTGATTCATGCAAATTAAGTGTCTACCAAAAGTTTAGGATGTGCACTACATGTTGTAAAAATTTCAAGTCAATCTAAGTTCATTTGGCCTATAAAATTTAATGGAACATTAACCTGGTTCGAAATATGAATAGTACTAGGCACCTAATTTAGATCTCAACTTCAAAAATACATAACTTTTGTTACACAACTTTGATTTATGCACTCTTAAAGGGTATAGGAAGCTTATAATGTTCATTATATGCCTATAAAATTTTATGAATATCGGAGTCCATTTAACCCCTCAAATAGACAAAAAACCATAACTAAATTGAGTGACTAGTACCAGATCAAAATGAAAATTTTGCAGAATTTAAAAAATTCATAAAATATTTTCTGCAACTCCAAAAAACTTTGGTTCTTAACTTGTTAGAAAGTTCTAATAAGGGTTTAAATGCATGCCAAATCTTAAATTCAAATTAGGTCATTTAGACAACTTTTGACATAAGAGTTGCTTATCCTCTTTTAATGCCATTTTTTTTTCCAAAATGGGTCATTTGATAACCAATTTGATTTCTTCCACTTAGAGCACATTTTAATCATCTTCAAGGACATTCTTAATCACTCCAACACATGAAAAAGGGCTTGAATCAAGATTTGATCCTTTGACATCCAAGATTGTACACATACTTCATAGCATCTCACAAGTCATTTGCTACCATAATACTTATATATCATAAAAAATTTCCATGCATTCATACTCTCATGCTTTTACATATGGTCTCATCATCATACATGTAAAATTTACATTGTTTGACATCATACACCATTAAGGATATAATAGAATGCCATAACAATACATATATCAAAATCCAATACATATAACATTTCTTATACATCATTCTTAGCATTTAGGTCTTCTCAACATCCTTGCTTTGACTTGGAGACCCTAAAAATGGTTGGTCGGAGCATGGGGGTGAGATTATAGGAGAATCTCAATAGTTAATCTCAACCAATTCAATGCACACATTAATATTATGAGTAAATGCAATGCATGTGATGCAAAAATGTTGTGCATATGTCTCATGTAAATCAAATGCATCATATAACATAAAAGCTCATTCATTCTCAAGTCACAACATCATTATAACCTTGCTAGGCTTAACTAATCTTAACTCGTGGATAAGGAAGAGTTACTGCACTTAATTTCATGTTTTAGAGAGTTAGGAGTTATCCCATCACATTTTCATACACATATAGTACTCATATACCTCATTTGAAAAACACATTAAAAAAGCATCTCTCATGAAAGCACCAAGTAACAACACACATAAGCATTTTAACTCATTCAAGCATTCAAATACATGCGAAGTAGAAAGATGAAGCTACCTTAATCCTTGTGAGGCCTTAATGTACCATTAACCCATTTGCTTTTGTTTTCTCTCTTGCTTTTCTTCACTTAGTATCCACTCTTTGGTGAATTTAGACTAGCTTGGCCTATACATAACAATCACAAGGCCAATTAATTCATGTGGACTCATTCTAAAGCTTATACTCATTACTTAGTCTCATTAAGACTTAATATGCACTTTGAAACTAGTTTAAGTCCCATAAAATGCAACCCTTGGCTTTTGCTTTCAAAACCTCAAACTCTCATTTATTATGAGTTTTCTAGCTCTAGAGAAACTTATTTGAATTATCATAGGTTGGTTAGAGGGGTTTAAAATCAACTTGCTTCTTTAATCTCATTTAAGTCTTAATCTAATACTTCCATAATTATTTATTTATTATATTTAAGTCTCTAAATTCATTAGAACTCAAATAAACATTCCTTAAGTACCCTAACCTTAGCTTGGCAAAATCATGACCTATAAAGGAGCCATATGGAGTTTTGTTGATTCTTTCTTGAATTTGGAGGCATGGCCATGTTCCTTGGTCTCTTTTCTATATAATCATAGTTACATATGGCTTAAATTTGGTTCATAGAGTTTCATATCTCCTTAGGTACAATTGAAATCCTAATTCCCTCATCTTAAATTTTAAGGCTTCTTTTTGCATTCTCATTGTATAATCTTGTTTCTCATGCCTCAAAACCCCTAGTTCATCCTTGTTTCCATGCAAATCAATTCCCCTTCTTGGAGAGCTCGAGCTAGCTGAACTTGAAAGTGAAGGAAAACACAAGATGAAATCATCTTTCCACCATGAGTTGCACTTTGTCTTAAAGTTTATCAAGAGAGAAATATGGTGCTATAATTGGTTTCTTCAAATCCTTTCCTTCTTCTAAAAGTTCAGTCATAAAGGAGAAGAATAAGTTTAGTAAGAGAAGTGCTATGAAAAAGCGCCAAACTTCTTACCCATTTAAGACTTTCTACCACCTTCTTCCTCCTCCTTCTTGGGCGATTGGAGGGGTTGAACTAGAAGTATGAAAGTCAATTTTGAGGAGTTAGAGATGTGGTTGGCCTTATAGAAGAAGGAAAGGAGGTGTTCTAAATATTTTCCTAAATTCCCATTATACCCTTTTGCTTCGTTTCCTTCGTTTAGGCTCGTTTTAGCTCTATTTTGAAAATTGTCTTTTCTATATAAAAATTTAGATCCTTTATCTTATTAAAAACATTTACTTTTGATTTTATGTGGTTTCTAACCATCCTAAATCCTTTGGTCTAAGTTTGGATCAACTGACAGCCTAAAATATATATAAGATGGGTTTTGACCATTCTAAAAATTTCTATAGTTTTTGGAGTCTCTAAGAATCCTAAGAAATTGAATTTTATCATTTAAAACTTCTTTCTTTGAATTTATAAAAAGTTGCATAAAATTACGATTTTGCCACTGCTTTTTCAATTAAATTTATTTAGCAATTTTGGCTCATATTTCGGGCCATCTTTGTAACGAACGTAATTTTTGTAAAACGATAAAATGAGCTCTATAAAAGCAAGTCCTCTGAAATGGGTTAGATAATGTCCTAAAAAATTTAGGTAGAGTCATAGACTCCTAAAAATGATAATTCTAGGCTCAGACGGAAAGAAAAACATAGCTAGGATGGAGAAATAATTTGTAACGAAAACTGACGAAATACAATGGCATTTTCGTAAATAAGTACAAATCTTGGAAAAACACATACAAGGAATTTTTAAATGGAAAATTTGAGTTGTCCAAGGTTCTTAGAGGTCCCAAAAATCATGGAAAGCCTCGAGGCTGGAAAGCCCCTCCAGTGTATGTTTTTTTATGTCAGAGAACCTGAACTTTAATGGATTCATTCAATAAGGTTTTAGCTCCAAATTAAGTGATTCCAAAGGCATCTTATTAAATTGGAAACCTAAATTTTATAATGGTAAATATGGTTCTAAAAAAAGAGATAAAATGAAATCAAAACGAAATTGTCATTTTAGAAGGACGAAATTGAAATTTTTGAAAAAGTGTGTTTTTAAAAGCTCCTACACACTTCTTCTACCTTCTTAAGCACAAAATTTTTTGTCCAAAATACAGAATATGATCTGCACTCTTAGGTGCACAAGAAGGGGAAGAAAAATAAGAGAAAAATTAAGGAAAAGGTAGGTAAATCCATGAAATTTTATACTCTTTCTTCCTCCAATCTTGTTCCTCTCTTCTCTTCATCTTTTTCTATGGTTTTCTTGAGATGATTGATTTTTTTTTTAGTCTAGCACACAAGGGGTGAGTTTGGATTAATTGAGAGGAGGCCAACCAAGGAGAGAAAGTCTTGAGAACAAGCTTAAAACCAAGGTAAATGCTTGTTGTTGTTGTTTCTTCTTCTTGCTCCATGTATGTGTATGATTTCGACCAAGAACAGAACTATATAGGGGGAGGTTTTTCTATCCAAAAAAAAAGATAAAACAAGGGTTTTATGCCATAGGAAAATGGAATATGGCAAGAAATTTCAAAGAAAACTAATAGAAAACAAGATAAAAAAGTGTAGACTTCTTTAGGGTTTTGTAAAATCTGATTTTATATGAGTAATTCTTTGGCTGTTTGAATGTTTCCTTGAGCAAGTGGCTCTCCCATCAAGGAAAAATTTGAAACTCCAAGAAGCCCTTTTTATGGTGCTAGTTTTGGCCAAGCTAGGTTCAAGGGGCTAGGGAGTATTTTAATTTGTTATAGCCTTAGTTTGAGACTTTATATGACGTTAAAAGATGGGAGAAACTATTAGAAAAAATTTAGGAGTCATGAATTGGAAGATGGAATAATGGTGTCTATAATGGTGCCTTATAAAGCAACTTGATTTTTCAATTATGCAAGTGAATATGTGAGGGCTCCAAGGATCTTAAACAAGTCCAAGAAGTCTAGAAATAACAAGAGAATGGAGCCTAAAACTTAAAATATGAGAGTTGTTTCATTGGGCCAATTATGGAACCATTATGCCACTTATGAGACCTAGTGTGTATTCAAGCTTTAGTTTAGTGTCTTAGGTTGCTTCAAGTGTGTAAATGTGTGTTGTTTATGGTGGCTAAGCCAAGAGAATATCCACCCATCTAGGTGCACTTGTAAGGCCGAATAAAAAGAAGGAAAGGATCAAGAAAATCTTGCATAAATTCAAGGTAGCTTTCCACTTCATTCTCTTTATATTCTTGTGTGCATATGTATGTTTTTGTGTGATTATGTATGCTCTTGTGACTTAATGATATGCCACTTGATGTCTTGACATTATATTGGTACCAATGTGTCTTCTTGAATGACTATGGTTGTGAAAATAGCTCATAAGGGTGAGGCGATGCCAAAAGTCCCTTAATGAAAGTAAAGAGATGCCAAAAGTCTCATGACATAGGTGAGATAAGGCCAAAAGTCTCTTGGAAGGATTATGCCAAGCCAAAATTCCCTAGACCAAGAGTGAGGCAAATCCAAAAGTCCTAGAAATGGGGTGAGACAAAACCAAAAGTCTCTAGAGCATGGTCTTGGCTTGAATGTGAATGAGTGGCATGAAAATTATGACTTTGCATATTATATGGTTGCTAAACCTTGCATACATATGCTTTAATGCGTATATGCCTTGAATGGGTATGTGAACTATTGAGATTCTTAGAATCTCATTCCTCTTTTCCTCTCACTCTTGACTTGTCTAGGTGGTGCTCAAAGGCAAGGAAATGCAAGCCAAGAATAATAAAAAGCCTTACTTTACTTATTATGTAGTCTAAATTGTAGTTGAATATCAAAGTGGCTTTGTACATATTATTTTTGTGATGTAAGACTTTTATTAAATGCAATATGATGTATGGATACTATATATATTTTATGTAGCATGAAAACAATAGAAATGTAAATTTTGAATCATGGATGGCATGTATGTGTTAGTGTATTATTGGGTGTGAGATGGTTAAAATGAGATGCATGGTGTTTGGAACCATTTGGATAGTTCATACAAGTCATATTCATGCTTTTAAACTTACCCAAGAAGTGCCAAACACTAAAGAAGACTAATTGAACCAAGTTGGCACCTCATATGGAGCAAAAGTGACCATTTTGTGAGGCTATGTCACTTTTTACACAAATGAGCTCTTCTTAGTTTGAGATTCGGCATGCATCTAGAGCTTGTTGAGAGTTTTTTGGAAGCTAAAGTGCAGAAATTTTGGAGGTCTATGAAATATTTGGTAAATTTTTGAAATTGAAAAATTTTTCTAATTTGGTCACTGTTACTGTAACTATGGTCTGAAATGAAATTATATCACTCATAGAGCAAATAATGTCCAATTGCCACAAAATTTTACAACAAAAAACTAGACCTTCCTAGTGACTTGTGCCAATTAGAAGCACCTCATTTGGATGTCTAGAGAGGGAAATATCTAGTATTAGGCATCTAGTCCGACCTATGTCACTGTTTGATTAGTTTTTTAGGCCTAGACGTACCTCGACTGGTATGGAGTTATTTCTTCCCTCTAGCTAATATTTATAGCTTTCCAAATTTTTCTTTATCAACTTACCCCATAAAAGTCTATCTTTCTTTCCTGTCACAAATCTTATAACTAACTAGCTGCTAGAATCATAGTTCTTTCCTTGACGGGCTTACATTTTGGCATATTCTAGGGCCTTCATTTGTTATTATATTTACTTTTTAGGCTAAAATTTCTTTTACTCTCTTTAGTTGCTTGAAAGTAAACTTTGGTCAAGTTGTTAACTTTATACTAAATTGTCATAATATTTTAACCTTTCAATACTAGTAAATAGGAATAACTATTACTGAATAACATTATATCCATATAGGATACCAATTTCACATAGCCTCAACTATTAAAGGCATACTTTACCACTTACCCTATTATAGAGAACTGTACCTGACCTCTTTTTTGAGTTTTGGTATACAGGGATTTCAACTTCTCTTTCCTTTGGCCAGGTGCAATAACTACTAAGTAGTAGTTTGTCTATCCATAACTTTGGAACTACTTTTTTGCTTCTCTTACCCCACATGTTGTACGTATCTATCAAGGGAGATCTAGTCAGTAGCTTAGCTATTTAAGTAAAGCTTTAATAATTATGTAACAATAATCTACCAGACTTATAAGGATTCAAGTATTTGAGACTAAATCGTCTGAAATCATATCAATCTTTGAGACTAACTGACCTATAAAACTATCTTAGGTTGTTATCTCCCAAAAGAACTGTGGTACTATAACTTTAGGCTCTTAGTAACTCTATGAGATTTACTACAACCCCTGAGATCTATTGCGACTTCTTAAAGCCCTACTAAGGTCTACTGCGACCCACTAAATTATGTTGGGATATGTTGTGATCTATTTTTGGGAGATTTCAAAACCTAAGATCACTATTTGTAAATAAGCTCATACTTATTAAGTCTAGCAACCATTTCTTATAATCTCTAAGGCTAACTCATATGCCTACCACGTTCTAGTAACATTTCTTGTGTGAAGTGGATTAGTATTTACTTATTACTCTTTATAAGATTATCACATTCCCACTTCCAGTCTTATCATACTTCCTTTGCTCATTTCCCTTATTAACTCACTTTATTTGTCTTATTTCCTTTACTCCGTAAGTGAAACTAAGGTGCACTTTTCATGTATTAATTATAATTTCCTTCTCTTATTCTGCAAGTGTCTATTTTTGCCCATATTGTACATTCAATTACCTCTTGCACTAACATAATCCATACTTCATAGGGCATTTCACATTATGCATCAAGTGCATCTAATTTTTCTAGAGCACTACATATTGGTCCTTTTTTCATTCAATTATCATGTAAGAGGCTTAGATCAAATATACTAAACATCATGTCAACTGAGTCTTATAACTTCAATGCCCTTGGCATCTTTAATTTTCATCATTCTATATTGGGGTTCATGCTAAAAACTCTGTTTACATGTTCAGTTCTTCTGAAATCCTTAACTCTTTTTGTTTTTTATTTTCATCCTTTTACTTAACTAGCTAGGATACTTTTTTATTATTGGGACACCCTTTATGATTCCTACTATCATTTACTATACATTTAGATTACAATAGTATTGAGTTGGTCAGGCTCAATATCATGTAACCACCATGACAAGCAAATCACAACATCAAACATTAATACACAAGTGCATCATGACTGAGTTCAAGCCACTATCGTTAATGTATTACAAGTTTTTCAATAATCTAGAATACCCTTCTCTTACCTTTCAGTTACTTCCTTTATGTCATCACGTGGCAACTAAGGGACATAAGAATCTCTTTCTTTATTCCTTTCTATTAACTGTTATATTATCCTTAAGCTATTTTCCTTTACCCTATTATTCTCAATCAAGCATTATGCCATATTGTATTGTATAGGCTACTATATAAGTGGCTCTACTAAAAATAACAATACTCTCTAATGCACTTTCTAATACTCATATTAGTGTTACTTTCCATTTATTCTTTACTTATCTATACTCAAGAGCATTGTCACACTTTCTGGGTTCATCCTAACTTACTTACTTCTATAAAAATTAAGGGGGTCCTAGTTTAGGTCAATTTCATCCTCCAATCTTTAATTGGATTGTTCCTTTGGGGAGGAACCTCATGCTATATGAGCCCCAAAATTCATTTTTCTTAAAGCTCTCAAGTTTACCTTGCTATTTTGCATTACTCTAAGGCTTACCATCTTAGTTAACTATTGACTTCTTGTAGTTTTCTTTAGGAGCACTTAAGCATTAATTACTTGTCTCAATTTCTTTCTTTATTATGATTATGCATGCTTAACCACCTTAATCTACTTTGTTAGCTAATCTGTGCTCCATAACTAATTTTATTATTCATGTGTTTTAAGTGGCATCTAATCATGTTAAGGAGCTTATTTAGTAGTGAATTCACACCTTTTACATCTATTAAGTTCTAGCTTTTATTCTGTATCTACTTTTACTATCTCTATTTTATTAACTCTCATATGATCATTACTTAAGCAAGGGCATTCTTTTATATGTATTGATTTCTCAGTTCTTCCTCACTTTCTCTAAGTTCCCGAAGTTACGAACTTATAGCGTTATCTCTTGAAGAGTTACTAACTCTTAATTGGGTGTTTAGCCTTCTCATTCTACTTTGTTTTCTTTTCGACAAATAGAGAGAAGAGTACTTTTCTCTAGTTAACTTTTTAAGTCGTTTCCTGTTTTAGACTGAGAGTTTCTCTTTTGTTCTCATCTCAGTTGTATGAGTTTCTACTCATTATCATGCTTAGGATATAATTCATAATCCAACCTAAGATACTTACCTTAGTAAGGATTTCTTGTAATTCTCAGGTAGTAACTTATTATAAGTCTATCTCACTTACCTGAGCTTGCTGTATATTGTCATTAGACCCTCTTAAGCCTTTCTTTTCAAATATCATTTTCCTTTTTAAGGCTATCAGTGGGCCTCAGCAATTTTAGTGCCTGGATTTCCCAAATATTTGATACTAAACTTATCACAATCTTTTCTAAGGTACAACACTTCTAGAGTATATCCTACTTGTGTACTAATAACCTTTTTAGTATTCTTACTTCATCTTTTATATATGAAATATAACATTTCTTGCATATCTCGGGCCTACACTATTGGCCCATTATGACTAGAACCTTGTCTTTAGGATGTTAATGGGGTTGCCTAAGTCTTTGTTCTTTTAAGTCTTCTCAACTAAGGAAGACCTTGTTATAATGGAAAAGATCCTATTAACAAGATTTCAAATTATTCCCTATTGAATCCAAAGACCTTGTTGATAAGATCTTCAACCTTGTCGACAAGATGTTATCCTAACTTTGATAATGGAATAACTTATTTTACATAGTTATAATCATAGTCTTATTGTGGTTATAAATGTTTATATCTCTTAATATTACATATAGTAACTTTTTAGGTTGGAGTCAATGCCTCAAGGCGATCTTTACAACCCTTACTACTCCTCTACCACTCATCTATTTTCTATGAGCACTGAGTCTATTTCAAGGAGTTTCTAACTTTCTTAGCTCCATTTTACCTACAGTAATCTATTACTCTCATTAGTTGGAATATGGCCAACAAGGCCTCGTGTCTTGGAATACACCCCCAATACCTTATGCAATTTTTTTTGCTACATAATTTGAGCATCAACTATCTCTGAATTCAGTTCACCGTCAAGGCTAGGGAATTTTACAGTTTATATTTATCATTTACTTGCCAACTAGTGGAACAGGGCTGGACAGGGTTCCATGGAATGATACTTGTGGGTTCTAGCCTAAGGGAAATAATTTTTTGGGCTTTCTAGATTATTTAGGTAACCAAGTATTATGGCTAAGGAGGATTAGGCCTCTCATTTTCTCTTTGAGTAAGCCTCTTTTACAGCTGCATAATAACTTCCATTTGTTACTACTTCATAGCTTGTTGCTAATCTAAGTGAGCCATAATAGTCCGTAAGGCTCTAACCATAGGATTAACTAACTTTGCCTTAAGAGTTCTAGGAGACCTTCCTCTCCTAGCATTCATCCTTTTATCTAAAATAGTTTAAATACAATTCAATGCAGAACAAGCATATATGCCTCACTTTAGCACCTAGAATTCTCATATAAGCCATTACATAACATAAAATTCCTACCCTCAAGCTATACCCATCACTAAAATTCTTAAACCATTACTCTGATACCAACTCAAATGTCATTTCTAGCTTTTCATATTCATCCATGAACATTGACAACTACTTTTACCATATAATTATACTTTATATAGCAAATTTTAGTCTGTTTAAGTACCAAATGGTGCCACAAAGGTCTAGAGTTAGGTTTTTCCTTTCCTTTATTTATTTTTATCATAAACATACTTGGTTTGGCTCATTAAGCCAAAAACTACACATCCATGGTATAAAACATGGTTGGACTCGAAATAGAACAATTGGACAAAATCTACACCAATTTTGAAAATTCATATCTAGAGTTATATAACTTTGATTCATGCAAATTATGTGTCTACAAAAATATTAACATGTAAACTATAAGTTGTAATAATTTCAAGTCAATCTAACTTCATTTGACATATAAAATTCAATGGAATAGTAACCTAATTCAAAATATAAATAGTACTAGACACCTAAATCAGACCTTAACTTTAAAAATGCATAACATTTGCTACACAACTTAAATTCATGAACTCCCAGTGGATATAGAAAGCTTATATTGTCAATTATATGCCTATAAAATTTTATAAGTATTAGAGTTTATTTGACCCTTCAAATAAACAAAAAAACTAGAAGTGAACTGAGTAAACAGTACCAGGATCAAAATGAAAATTTTGTAAAATTTTAAAAATTCATGAAATATTCTATACAACTCTAAAAATTATGGTTCTTAACTTGTTAGAAAACTCTAATAGGGGTCTAAATGTATGCTAAATCTTAAACTCAAATTAGGTCATTTAGACTACTTTTGATATAGGAGTTACTTATGCCTTTTTCAATGAAATGGGTCATTTGATAACCAATTTGATTTCTTCCCCTTTGAGCACATTTAAATCATCTTGAAGGGCATTCCTAATCACTCCAACACATGAAAAAAGGCTTGGATCAAGATTTGATTCCTTGACAACCAAGATTGTATGCATACTTCATAGCATCTCACATGTCATTTGCTACTGTAATACATATACATCATCAAACATTTCCATGCATTTATACTCTCATGCTTTTACATATGGTCTCATCATCATACATGTAAAATAAAAATTGTTTGACATCATACACTATTAAGGATATAAAAGAATGTCATAATACTACATGTATCAAAATCCAATACATATAACATTTCTTATATATCATTCTTAGCATTTAGGTCTTCTCAACATCCTTGCTTTGACTTAGGGACCCTAAAAATGGTTGATGGGAGCATAGGGGTGAGATTTTAGGAGAATCTTAATAGCTAATATTAACTAATTCAATGCACACATAAATACTATGAGTAAATGCAATGCATGTGGTGCAAGAATATTATGCATATGCCTCATGTAAATCAAATGCATCATATAACATAAAAACTCATTTATTCTCAAGCCATGGCATCATCATAACCTTTTTACACTTAACTAATCCTAACCCGAGGCCAAAGAAGAATTATTGTGCTCAATTCCATGCCTTAAAGAGTTAGAAGTTATCTCATCGCCTTTTCATACATATATAGTACTCATATACTTCATTAGAAAAACACAATTAAACATTTCTCATGAATGCACCAAACATTAATGCACACAGCATTGTAACTCATTCAAGCATTCAAATGCATGCAGGGAAAGGAGATAAAGCTACCTGATAAATCCTTATTATTCATCTTTTTGTGTATATTTTCTTGTAGTAAATATGGATTTAGTCTCTAACTATGGGGTAAATAATACTTTTATACATGAAATAAAAACATTTAGGATAAATCGCTCTATACTCAATTTTCACTTCAGAAATGATAGGTTTTTTTTTTATTTTAAGTATTTTAAGAACTAATTATACTTTGCCCTTGTTGTAAGCTGCATATCTAAGAGCGGAGTGAAATTCTTTATGTCAAAGAGATTTTTAGAGTGCTTGTAAATGTAGTTTTTAGAAGCTTACCTTGGCTAGAATTCATCAAGTTACAACTGAAAAGGAAAAAAATGAAGAGAAACTTGCAAGGCAATTCGCACTACGGCTTGTAACGAACGTAATTTTCGTAAAAATGACGAAATGAGCCATATAAAAGCAAGTCCTCTAAAATGAGCTAGATAAAGTCTAGAAAAATTTGGGTAGAGTCCTAGACTCCTAAAATGATAATTCTAGGCTCAGACGGAAAGAAAAATAGAGTTAGGATGGAGAAACAATTTGTGACAAAATTGATGAAACGTAATAGTATTTTCATAAATAAGTGCAACTTTTGGAAAAACATATAGGAGAATTTTCTAAATGAAATTTTTGAGTTGCCCAAGGTTCTCAAAGGCCCCGAAAACCATGAGAAGCCCCAGGACCGGTAAAGCCCCTCCGATGTACGTTTTCCAATGTTGGTGAGCTTGAACTTTGACAGAGTCATTCGGTAAAGTTTTAACTCCAAATTAAGTGATTCCAAAGATATTTTATTAAATTAAAAATCTTAAATTTTATAATGAAGAATACGGTTATCAAAAAAGAGCTAAAACGAAGCCGAAATGAAATTGCCATTACAGAAAGACGAAATTGGAATTTTTGAACAAGTGTATTTCTTGAAACTCCCACATACTTCTCCCTTCTTATCCCACCTTCTCAAGCACGACCCTTTCTGCCCAAAACATAGAAAATTTTCAGCTCCTTTAGGCACACCAAGAGACAGAGAAAAAAAGGGAGAAAAGGCCAAGAAAGGTAAGGAAACTTGGAGAATTTAATGCTCTTCCTTCTTCCAACTTTGTTCCTCTCTTTCCATGGTTTATTTAAGCTATTTGGTTCTATTTTAATCCAGAATATTGAGGGGGGAGTTGAAAATTTTTGAAGAGAAGCAAACCAAGGAGAAAGACTCTTGAAACAAAGTTAGAACCATGGTAATTCATGCTTTGAATTGTTTCTTCCCTTTGCGTCCTCTTGGTACGAGTTTCGGCCTAAATCAGAACCATATGGGAGAGGAAAGTTCAATCCAAAAACAAGAGAGGAACTAGGGTTTTAGGCCATGGGAAGATGGAATATGACAAGAAATTAAAAAAAAAACTAATAGAAATCAAGGTAGGAAAGTGTTAGCTTTTTAGAGGAAACTATGAAATCTGATTTTGTGTGAGTGTTTTCTTATCCATTTGAATGTTCCATTGAGCTTCTAAGACCCTTAGAAACCTCTCCAAGTGACTCTCCCATCAAGGAAAAATCAAGAAGCCTAAGAACCCCAATTATGGTGCTTGTCTCGGTCTAGGCTAGTTCATTAAGCTAGGGAGTGTTTTAATTTGTTCTAGCCTTGGTTTAGTACTTTATATGATGTTAGAAGATGGGAGAAACCATTAGAAAAAATTTAGGAGCCATGGATTGGGAGATGGAGTAATGGTGTCCATAATGGTGCCTTATAAAGCAACTTGGTTTTCTAATAGTTCAAGTGAATGTGTGAGGGCTTCAAGGATCTTAAATGAGTCCAAGAAGTTTAAAAATAACAAGAGAATAGAGCCTAGAACTTGAAATATGAGAGTTACTTCAATAGGCCATTTATGGAACCATTATGCCACTTATGGAACCAAGTGTGTATTCAAGAGTGAGTTTAGTGTCTTGGTTTGCTTCAAGTGTGTAATTGTGTGTTGTTTATGGTGTTTAGGCCAAGAGAACACCAACCCACCTAGGTGTGCTTGTGCGACTGAGAAAGGGAGGGAGTAAAGCAAAGGAAGCTTGCATTCATTGAAAGGTAGCTCTCCACCTCATTGTCCTTGTATTTTTGTGTGCATATGTATGTTATTGTATGCTTGTGTGTGTTCTTGTGACTTGATGATATGCCACTTGATGCCTTGACTTTACATTAGTACCAATGTATCCTCTTGAATGACTATGGTTGTGGAAATGGCTCATAAGGGTGAAGTGATGTCAAAAGTCCCTTAATGAAGGTGAGGAGATGCCAAAGGTCTTATAATATGGGTGAGACAAAGCCAAAAGTCTCTTAGAAGGGTGAGGCCAAGTCAAAAGTCCCTAAGCTAAGAGTAAGGCAAATCCAAAAGCCCTAGAAATGGGGTGAGGCATAACCAAAAGTCCCTAGAGCAAGGTCTTGGCTTGAATGTAAAAAAAAGTGGTATGGAAGTTGTGACTTTGCACATTTTATGGTTGCTAAACCTCTTATATGCCTTGATGTGTACATGCTTTGAATGTGTGTGTGAATGGGTGTGTGAGCTATTGAAATTCTAGAAATCTCACTCCCCTTCCCTCCATTATCTTGAAATACCTAGGTGATGTCCAAGAAGCAAGGAATGCAAGCCAAGAGCATTGAAAAGCCATACTTTGTTCATTATGTAGTTTCTTTTGTACCAATGGTCAAAGTGGCTATGTAAATGTTATTTTTAATATGTAAGCCCATGGACAAATATAATATGATATATGAATATTATGTAGCCCATATGTGACATTAAATCAATGCAAATGTGGATTTTGGTACTTTGATGGCTTATAGTTACATATGCACTCTTGGATGTGAGATAGCCAAATTAATATGCATGGGATTTGGGACCACTTGGGCAGTTCCTACAAGTCATATTCATGTTTTTAAACTTGCCCAAGAGGTGCCAAACTATTAGGAAAGCCATTTGGACAAACTTGACACCTTATGGAAGCCAAAATTGACCATTTTGTGAGGTTATGTCACTTTCTATCCAAATGAGCTCTTCTTGATCTAAACTTTGGCATGCATCCATATATTATTGAAATCTTTTTAGAAAGCTAAAGTGGGTAATTTTTGGAGCTCTACAGAATATTTGGCGAATTTTTGAAATTAGGAAATTTTTTGATTTTTGGTCAGTGTACTGTAGCTATGATTCGAAAATGAATCTGTGTCAAACATGAGACAAACGATGTCCAATTGCCATGAAATTTTATAAGCCAAAACTAGACCTTTTCAATGACTTTTACCAATTAGAAACACCTCATTTGGATATTTAGAGAGGGAGATATGAATTTTTGAAGTTGTTGTCTAGTACCAGGCATCCAGTCAAACCTGTGTTACTATTTAATTGATTCTCATGGTCTAAACGAATCTGAAATG
Source organism: Erythrophleum fordii (assembly GCA_032878935.1). Classification (NCBI taxonomy): domain Eukaryota; kingdom Viridiplantae; phylum Streptophyta; class Magnoliopsida; order Fabales; family Fabaceae; genus Erythrophleum; species Erythrophleum fordii. Next base: position 13,049,167 of record JAVQMF010000047.1, on the reverse strand, counting down.
GTCTAAAGTTATTTTTTTTCCTCTAGCTAACATCCATAGCTTTCCAGATTGATATTAGTTACATGGATTAGAGTTTTGTGGAATTAATTAGACTTTTTTAAACTTTGCTATAGAATTTTGTAATAACACCAAAGGACAGCCTGACCTCTGGACTATTTCGAATGTCAAACGTCTTCTGTGTTGCGTTCCATGGCCTAAAATTATTTTTAGTATAAAGTAGACATGTGTAGCTTCCCAGAATGTAAAGAATGTATAATTTTAGATTTTTTTAGTTTTAGTTATGATTTTTCAAAGTTTGTAACAGAAGTGAAAAAATTCTGTCTGAAAATGCATACATGAATTTTATGCTCCTTCTTGCCATACACAAGCTCTAGGTCAATTTTAGTGATGGAAATGAGTTTTATACATGAATTAAATATAAGAATATCATACATAAGCTAACATGGTCCACATGACACCGAACAAAATTTTTATACGCGATATAACACTAAATAATGCATTATTTTAATGCCTTTTTTCTTGAATATTTGCATGATTCTTGGAAATGAGTTACTTAAAGGCATGAGATAAGTTAAGAAATTATGGTGTTACACAGCTCATCCTACTCACATCGCGATGAAAATCAACACAGAAGATAAACTTGCTGCGGTGAGAATATGTCTTGCCGTGGCGCGAGGTGAGACAAGTTAAATACCACAATGAGGAGAATGCTTGGCTACAGCTCACTATCACTATCACACAAAAGCAAAACTCGTCGCGGCTAGAATGTGTTGCGCCGCGATGCGAAGCATGGCCATCTCATCTAGTAGCAAATCTCGATGCGGCGTGAATAGGGAGGCCATGGTGCATATTCTCCCAGGTGCCACAGTGCGATATACTGAGCCACGACGTGACACATTTTAGCTAAATGCAATGTTTTTCCTTGTCAAAATTTTGAGGGTTTCTTATTTCTTATGCTTTAGCTGTGTAAGGAGCCATCATTTTGTGTTGATTTTGGTTTTGTTCCAAGTTTGTAGAGGTTAGGGAGAAGCTAAGGAGACATCTTGAAGCAGAAGAAAGTAAGGGATTAAAGATTGAAGCTGAAACTAGCTCCATTTCTGAGTTTCTTCTTTCCTCTTTACTTTTGCTTCAACTTTATCTTTGGTTTTCATGAAAATGTATAGCTAAACTACCTAATATAGGATTATTAGAAATTTTTGTATGGATTAATAGTTGTTCTTCACTCTAATTTTGCAATTAATGATAAATATTTGTTCATTCAACTCCTTGCTTCATGCTTTTTGATTGACTGGCCGACAATTAGATTGATTTGATACTTTGCTTGAACTTGAAAAAAGGAAAGAGAAGTTAGATCAAGAGATAAGTGGTGTGAATACTTGAAGCTTGCTAAGAAAGGTAGATGGTTTAGTTAACGAGCTAGGAATATACTCATTAACCTCACATGGTCTAATTAGGTATTGTGCTAGCAATTTGATCTCAGTTGGTTTTATAAAGAGTTATAAAATTGATGGGATAACCCTATATGAGACTTGAAAAAATACTTATAGGAATAATTGAACCCTAGACCAATATGTATTATCATTAAGAGCAATTGTATTGAGTGTTGAGCAATTTGCTATATAATACAAGAAGTATTAATAATTCTAAATGCTAATATTCACCCAAAAATCCAAATACTAACTCCGAACTTTGAATAATAGATAATTCATAATCATTTCTTATTTATACAATCATTTTAAATTGATCCACTTAATTTAAATTAGGGTGTGAATTTTGATACTTGATAAGTTTTGACAACAAATCTTTGAAGAAATAATCTTTTCTTATCACTATATTGCTTTTGCGATATGTGTACTTACATGTATGCTATAAGTAAGCAATACTACCTTAATACTTATGAAACTTCAATGTATCACTAACCCATTTGCTTTTTTCTTTTTTTTTCTCTTGTTTTTCTTCACTTGGCATCCATTCTTTGGTGAATTTGGACTAGCTTGCCTATACATAACAATCACAAGGCCAATTAATTCATGTGGACTGATTCTAAAGCTTATACTTATCATTTAGTCTCATTAAGTGTAACAACCAGAAAAGGAAAAGAAAAAGAAAGAAGAAAGCTGAAAATTTTTGAAATCCTGAAATTTTTCTAAATCTGCTAGCTATAACAAGAAATGGCCTAGCTATAGCGAATGTACCTGTTCGCTATAGTGAGAAATGGTCTAGCTATAGCGAATGTACCTGTTCGCTATAGCGAAAATGCTTCTTGCTATAGTGAGTGCTAGCATTCCATACAAAAACCAGGGAGTTGCTCACCGTAGCGCGCGCCAAAGCGAAAACGGGGGTCTGGGATTGATACGTGCTCGCCGTAGCGAAGGTTAATTTTCGCTATAGCGAGGGTTAGTCCGGAAAAGCATAAAGAGGGAGAATTTGACTTCTTAAAACGTCTCCATTCATTCTTTCTCTTTTATCTAACCTAGGCTTCGACTAAAGGAGAGAAAAGGGGCGTGGAGAGATAGAGATACCAAGAAAAGGAAGGAAGAACAAAGAAAAGGTAAGCAAGTTTAAGATTTTCCTCTCTTTTCTTCTTAGCATCTTGTTCTTCTCTCTTTGCCCTCTCTTTCTATGGTTTTGCTTGTGAAATTAGTTAGGTTTTAGGCATGGGTCAGAAGAGGGAAAGTGGAAAACCACTCTTAAACTTCTTTGCTTTCCTTGAGTATGTTGATTCTACTACCATGAGAGCTTGAGGGAGAGGAAGAGTTGGCGAAATTCTAGAGAGAGAGAGAAAACCCCTAGATTCTTATATGTTAGAAGGGTTTGCTCTGAAGAACCCCTCAGAGTTGTTGAGTTATGAGAGAGTAATCCATGCTCTTTGTTGTGTCTAGGCTCAAGAGAAGCACCTTCATCAAGGTGTGATTGTGAAACCAAGAAGGGAGAAGAGGAATTGAAAGGAAAGGCTTTTATTGGCTCATAAGGTAACTCTCTCCACTCTTTCTTGTTGCATTCTTGGATGTAATAGTCATTGTATGCTTGTGTATATGCTTGTTGTGTGAGACATGCCATATGTTATTGCCTTGATGCATTGGTATTGATATGCTTATGTGTTGGATTGTGAGAATTGCTCGGGTGAGATAGTGCCAAAAGTCCCTTGAGATGGGTGAGGTAGAGCCGAAAGTCCCTAAGGCTGGGTGAGGCAAGGCCAAAAGTCTCATACCTGAGTGAGGCCAAGCCAAAAGTCTCGAAACTAAGGCTAAGGCCATCTAAAAGTCCTTAAACTCGGGTGAGGCTAGACCAAAAGTCCCTAGAGCCCATTCTTGGCATTGATATGGTTTCCATGGCATGTAAATCATGTATTGTATGATTGTGAATGGTTAGATACCTATTTGCATGTTTTGACTTGTTTATATGCCTTGATTGCTTCCTTGAATGAGTGCATAAGCTATTGAGATTCCATGAATCTCACCCCCTTCCCTCCCCCATCTTAACATGTTAGGTGGAGCTCAAGGAAATTCAAGTGCACACCAAAGAGCCTAGAAGCATGTTGAGATAGATGTTAGTTTATTTTGATTCTTTTGATATAAAGAGGTGCCAAAATGAATATGTACCTACTATTTTTTAGATGTAAATGTTGAAGCAAGTGTATATGTATGGAATAATGATATATAAACTATGTAGAGAGTTAAAGTAATGAAAATGTGGGATTTGCCCCTTTTATAGTTTGTATGCGATAGTGTATTTTGACCCGTAGCATAGTGAGTTTGACATGTATGATGATTTAGACCACTGGGATATTTCATATATGCTATGTTCATACTTTAAAACTTGTTCATGAGGTGCTAGAACATGTAGGAGGCCATTTGGACCCACTTGAACCGTTTTGGGTGCCAAAACTGTCAAATTTGTGAGCTACATCAAAGTATGACCAAATGAGCTCTTCTTGATATGAAATTTGGCATGCCTCTAGATTTTGTAGAGAGCTTCTTGGAAAGATAAAGTGGGTAATATTTGGAGATCTAGGGAATATTTGGTGAATTGTTGAAGTTAGAAAATTTTGATAGTTTGGTCATGGTACTATGTAACTGGTCCGAAAATAAATCCGTGTCATTCATGGAGCAAATGGAGTCCAATTGTCATGAAATTTTATAGACATAAACTAGATAACCACAGTGACCTATATCAACTAGAATTACCTAAATCGGAGGTCTGTAGAGAGAGAATGAACTTTCTAAATTTCTGTATCAGCATCAGGGAAGTCATCTGACCTTCGTTACTGTTCCATCAGTTTTCAAGGTCTAAGACTGCTGAACGGATATAAACTTATTTTTTTCCTCTAGTTAACATCAATAGCTTTCCAAATTGGTATATTTTTCCTAGATTGGATTTTTTTGGATTTAGTTATGAATTTTTGAAGTTCATGACAGTAAGCTGCACCAGTATCAGGGACAGCCGGACCTCTGTCTCATTTTTTATATCAAACAAGGTCCAAACGCTGAGATTGTGGTTGGGAATTATTTGTAACTTAAATTTAACATCTAGAGCTTTCCAGAAAGCTATGGTTTTCTAGATTCCCATTTTTCTATAATTAGTTATGATTTTCCAAAGTTAGAGCCAAAAATTTAACTTTTGGGCCCATTTAAGAAAATGCACTTTCTTGGTTTTTGGCTTCATATCCATGGTTTATGGCTTGTTTGATGCTATGTACGAGTCGTATAAATGGATTTTGAGTTAAGAATATGAATGATGGGTTCACGGGACCCACGGGGGCAAAATGTGAGCGTTTGAATCCCGTTTTATAGCATGAAAATGCCACGGTTTGTACTTGTTCTTTGGAAATCATATGAAATCGAGCCCAGAGGGAGGCTAGATGGAGTTAATATATTATGGTGTTACATTAAGACTCAATATGCACTTTGAAACTAGTTTTGGTCCCATAAAATGCAACCTTCAGCTTTTTCTTTTTAAACCTCAAACTCTCATTTACTATGAGTTTTCTAGCTTTAAAGAAACTTATTTGGATTATCATAGGCTTGATTAGAGGGGTTTAAAATCAACTTGCTTCTTCAATTTCATTTAGGCTATAAAAATTCAACTTTCAATTTAGGGCTTCTAAATTCAATTCAATACTTCCATAATTATTTATTCATTATATCTAAGTCTCTAAATTCATTAGAACTCAAGAAAACATTCTTTAGGCACCTTAACCTTAGCTTGGTCAAATCATGACCTATAAAGGAGCCATATAGAGTTTTGTTGATTCTTTCTTAGATTTGGAGGCATGGCCATGTTCCTTGATCTCTCTTCCATCTAATCGTAGTTACAAATGGCTTAAATTTGGTTTATAGAGTTTTATATCTCCTTAAATGCAATTGAAATCCTGATTCCCTCATTTTAAATTCTAAGGCCTTTTTGGCGTTCTAATTGTATAATCTTGTTTCTCATGCCTTAAAACCCCTAATTCATCCTTGTTTCCATGTAAATCAATTCCCCTTTTTAAAGAGCTAGGGCTAGCCGAACTTGAAAATGAAGGAGAAGGCAAGATGAAACCATCTTTCCACCATAAGTTGCACTTTGTCTTAAAGCTTATTAAGAGAGAAATAGGGTGCCATACTTGGTTTCCTCAAATCCTTTCCTTCTTCCAAAAGTTCAGCTATGAAAACTCTCTTTTTAGGAAACTAAAACAACCATGAAGGAGGGCTTGAGGAGAAGAACAAATTTAGTAAGAGGAGTACCATGAAAAAGAGCCAAAATTCTTACCTATTTAAGCCTTTCTTCCACTTTCTTCCTCCTCTTTCTTAAGCGATTTGAGGGGCTGAACCAAAAGCATGAAAGTCAATTTTGAGGAGTTAGAGACATGATTGGCCTGATATAAGAAGGAAAGATGTTTTAAACATTTTCCTAAATTTCCATTATGCCCTTCTGCTTTGTTTCCTTCTTTTAGGCTTATTTTAACTCTCTTTTTAGAACCATGTTTTCTATATAAAAAATTAGATCCTCTAGTTTGTGAAAAATATTTACTTTCAATTTCATGGGGTTTGGAACCATATTGAATCATTTGGTCAAAATTTAAGTCAACTAACAGTCTAAAATATATATTAAAAGGGTTTTGGTTATTCTAAGGGTTCTTATAATTTTCAGAGCCTCTAAGAACCCTAAAAAACTAAATTTTACCATTTAAAACTTCTTCCTTTAAGTTTCTAAAAAGTTTTCCAAAATTATAATTTTGCCACTACCTTTTCAATTAAATTTATTTAGCCAATTTGGCTCTTATTTCGAGCCATTTTTACCTTTGTATCCTCATTTTTTTTGCCTAAATTAGTATTCAAGTCTTAATCTTATTTCATTTTATTTTGGGGTCATCCTTAAGCACTTCATGGGTTTCACTTCAGTTTTAGAAAAATTGGATATTGCACTACTGGTATGAGATATTAAAAAAACTACTTACAACAAGTATGAAAGCATACCATTTATTTGTTTACAAGATGATTTGACAATTGACACTCTGTGATTATGAGCCTACTTATTGAGAAATCAATCATAAGGATGTTTGATTTTTATTAAAATATTTGATTTGGTTAATATTTATATATTAGAATATCTCTTTTAGTTTTTTTATTGCATTAGTATTGCTGGGCAAATTATATTGTTAATATATATGCCCTATTGGTATGACATTGTTGGTGTATTTTGTTGTCATTATTATAAAGATATGTTATACATGTAATCGACAAGTCCTATCGGTGTGACATTATTGGGTATAATTTTAATAATTTATATGGATAATGATAAATGAGAAATTATGAGAAATCTTTTAAATATCAAAATACTAATTGTGTGAGACTTTTGTATCAAGGATATCTATATATATATATATATATGACATTGTCAACATATTTTATTGATATTATAGTACATTTCACTTAATGTATTAATATTTCTTGCACCTAATAGGCATAAAAGTATCAAAGAAATTACTTTTGTTATCCTTGAGATTTTTATTGAGTTCTCTTGATTTATTACAATCTAAGACTCTTAGGCAAGATTATGATAAACAATAATTTTGTATTTATAATTGTATTACTTGGAACTTGAAGGGAACTTTTGTTTATGATTATGTTGTACACATAATTTAAACTTTCTTATGTTGTTACTATTCCAATTATTGTGCCTTTGAAATTATTTTCTGTGAGAACTTTGAATATGACCCATGGTGAGGACTTATAAGAATAATAAGGTATCTTAACATAAATAATTTTTCTTTGCCTTACCATATTCCTTTAGTATAATGAAATAATTGAATTTTTTTAACCAAAGATAAGTGGGAGCAAGTTCATTTTGGTGTAAAGATCCTATTGTATCCTTTCATTTTGGCATATATAAGTCTATTGTAAACTTGAAATGTTCTTGGCTTATCTCATAAACCTTACATTTAGTAGCATTCTATGTGAGTAGAATTTTTCATCCCTACTTTTATGTTGATATATCTTGTTTTAAAAGGAGAGAAAGAGCTAACAATGTTTGATGTCTTCAATGACAAATATAGTAAGTCTTATTTCTCCTGTTGCATCAGTAATATATATACACACTTTAGTATGCACTCGTTATGACATAACTTTTACTATTAGTGTGCTTAGTAAATATATTTAAGCAATCTTGGATTAGAATAATGGAGGACTACTAAAAAAAATTATATGGTACTTACAAGGTACCAAAGATCACATGTTGAGTTAGAGTAAATCTAGTCCATTTGTGACCACCAGGCTCCTTGGATGTAGATCATGCAATATATGTAGATGACTTGAAATCAATTTCTATATGTATTTCATGATATTTAAAGAAACTATTTCATGAGAAGTATCATTTAGACAATAGTTACCTTAACCTTTATATGCATTATGATATCTAAAGGAATTGTTTCGTTGAAAGGTGATAATTAGACATTTACAGCTCTCTCAATTTGGTTATAGAATATGTCCCTTGTTGTAAAGTTATTTTTGCCTATATGGTCAAGAAAATTTATTTATGTTATGTGCATTGTTAAAAACACACTTTGGATTTTGACCATTTAATTGCGATAATGATTTTGTTATATCATTATCTTAAGCTTATAGGAATTCTCGTTGCACTAAATTTTGATATTAAGTTCATGTTTCATTAGAAAGAAGATTTATGAATCTCAAACTTATTATATATGTTCTAGGGATATATGTTAAGCTAATCTATTAAACATAAGCTAACCCTTTAGAGTTTTCGATAATTTTGTGTTGTGAAATTTTTGTTGATGCTTAGGTTTAATAGGAATTTGAGTTGTGATCTTTAGGGACAATTTAATGTATTTTGACATTTCGTGTGCTTTTGGACATGTTTCTTTTGCTATTCCATTTAATTCAATTTTGAAACCTTGTTGACATTTCAGTTTTTTTTTTCCCATTGGATTCAGTGCTCTTGATTCATTATTTCATTTCTAGATTTTGTTATAATGCATATTGATTATTTGATATTTTTAATATATTATGTTGATTTTTTTTACTCAATATAACAATTAATTAATACTATCCAAGTGAGAGATTATTAGCAAAATTAGTTAATTATGAATTAATATTAATTAATTATTAGAATAATTAACATATATTTTTAATAATTTTAATAATATCAAATAATCAATTTAGTAATAAGCATTGTGTAGATAGATTGGATTTATTTGTGTTATGGGTAGCTTATAATAGGCCAAACTATCCGTAAGCACATTTAGGGAAAAAACTCCTAGTCACAACTCGGCTAGATGAATGGTATTATTTAACACTAGTTAGTATTTATTGATTAACCTAATTTGGTATTCTAATATACTTTTAAGATTTCTAAGTATTGTGAGTTGTAGTCTCTTATCCTTCATCCATCTCTACATGTTATTATATTTTTCATATAGATTTGTATTTATAGACTATCACATTATATTAGGTACTATCTCAATTTATCTCACGTTTAATTTTAACAAATAATGGTATGAACTTTATACATTTTGTTGAGAAAAATAATAATAAATGGGTTGTCAACTATCAAGTCATATACTATCATTGAATATTTTTTCGATTAACATTTCTATCTCTAGCCCATTATTAACTCCTAATCATTCATGTTATTTTGCATATTTTATTTTGGTAAATATGTGTTTAATCCTCTAATTATATGATAAATAATACTTTTATAGGAAAAATATGCACACCTAGGATAAATAGCTCCATACTCAGCTTTTATACCTTAAATGACCAATTTTACTTTAATTTTGAGTACATCAAGAATTAATTACTCTTTTATTTTTATTTTTTTGTAGGATGCAATCACAAAAAAAAAAAGCCAGAAGCACATTAAAATTGGATTAATGGAAATCTTATGCCAAAAGACTTCATGGTGCAAATTCTTTTAAGTTAAGGATGTGCACCATAGCTAGAAATCCTTAAGCTGCTATGAAATTCAAAGAAAATGAAGAATGGTGTCTAGAGGAAATTGCATTGCAGTGCAACACCTGCAAGCTATGGCATAAGCTCACACTAAGGCGAAGAGCATTGCAGCAAAACTATCCTACACTATGGTGCAAATCTAATTCCTTATTTGTGCCATGACATATCTCTTTCAAGCCGTGACATAGGTGCTTCCAGTGGGCAATTTCATTGTGACGGGAAAAATTAAGTCCCGGTGTAACCTATTTTGACAAAACATAGCAATTTTTTATGCTGAAACCTTGAGGGCTTCTTGTATCAAATAGCCATTCCTTTCAAGAGAGCCATCACTGTAGATTTATTATAGGTGTGTGGAGACTAAAGAGAAGGTTTGAAAAGCATCATGGACCAAGGAAGTGTTAGATATTGAGGATTAAAAAGGAGACAAGCATCAACTCCCATTTTTCTTTATCCTTCTTCTTTTCTTTATACTTGTTCAGATATTTTTTTACTTTTGTTTTAACTTTGCTACTAATTTTCATGAATATATATAGCTAAACTCTTTAATATAGAATTACCATGAACTCTTGTATAGATTAGTGGTTGTTTTTTACTCCAGCTTTATGATTAATGGTAAATACATATTTATTTAACTCCTTACTTAATACTTTCTAATTACTTGGCCAACAATTAGATTGACTTGATATTTTTGCTTGAACTTGGAAAATGGAAAGTGAAATTAGGTTTTGAGTTGAGTAGTATGAGTACTTGAAGCTTGATAGGATAAGTGAATAGTTTAGTTAATAAGATAGGAATATACTTGTTAACCTCACATTGTCAAATTAATGATTATGCTATTAAATTAATCTTGGTTGATTTCATAAGGAATTATGGAATTAATTGGATAATCCTATATGAGATTTGGAAAAATACTTATAGGAATAAGTGAATCCTAGACTAACATATATCACCATTAAGAGCAAAGGTCATAAGTGTTAAATTAAATTACTATGAAATACAAAGGGAATTAATAATTTTAGATGCCATTATTTATCCAGTAATCCAAACATTAATTTCGAGTATAGGTTTTGTATAATAGATAGTCTTTAATCACTTTTTATTACACATTCATTTTTAATCACTTTATTAACATTGCGATACGTATACTTGCATATACACTTTCAAAAAAAACAAAACCTAACGTGCAATTGATTCCTTAATATGCCTAAGGATTCCTACTATCCCACCTTATTGTCTTATTCCTCTTCTTAAATTAACTAAACTACCTTTCTCTCATTCTATCATTGTTAGAGCTTTGTCCTCTCTTGTTGGAAAGATGTTAATAAAAGAAACTGGAGTATTGGCTTCCAAAAAGGAATCATACTTTCTTTTCCAAATATGGAGGTATTATATACACTGATTTACATCATAAAAGTTAGAAACAAAATTGTGAGATTTTCTCTAAAAAAGATTACAGTATAAAAAACTACTTAATTATCCTATACAACAAACTAAATGTATACAATCTAATCATAATAACTAAGACTTATCATGCTGACACTCCTTCTCAAGATGGAGCATAGATGTTTATGATGCCCAACTTGTTAATTGCATCATGAAATACTTTTCCTAACACTACTTTTGTAAGGATATTAGCCAACTGATTATTTAAATGTACAAATGGAAAATGTATTATTTTTGGATCAAGTTTTTCCTTAATGAAATGATAGTCAACTTTAACATGCTTGATGTAGTCATGTTGTACAAGGTTATGTGCAATTTCAATAGTCTCCTTATTACCAATAAAGATTCATTGACTCTATGTGTTTTGATTCTTTGGTCCTCTAAAACAACTTTGATCCATAATAATTCACATACTCCATGTACCATACCATAGAATTCTACTTTTGCACTCAATCTTGCCATAACCTTATGTTTCTTGCTTCTTCAAGTGGCAAGGTGTCCTTCCACAAATGTGAAGTAACCAAACATGGATCTTTTGGTAGTTTGATCTCTTGCCTAATCAGAATTTATGTATCTTTCAATGTTCAAGGATTTATTTTTAGAGAACAATAAGACTTTACCTAAGGCTCCTTTCAAGTACCTTAAGATGTGTGATACTGCATTCATATGGTCTTCACTAGATGCATGTATAAACTAACTTACAACACTTATGACATAGGCTATATCTAATCTTGTATGTGAAAAGTATATTAGTCTTCCAACCAACTATTGGTATTGGCCTTTGTCTATTGGAACTTGATTAGAATAAATCCCAAGCTTATGATTCATTTCAATGGGCATGTGTATTAGTTTACAGTCAAGTATTTAGGCTTTAGTGTGAATATTTAACACATATATACTTTGTGAAAGGAAAATTCCTTATTTTGATCTTTCCATTTTAATGCCTAGAAAATATTTGAGTTGCCCTAAGCCTTTTATCTCAAATATAATAGTCAAATATTCTTATAATTTTTGTGTTTCACATTGATCATCTCCTATTAAGATAATGTCATCAACATATACAATCAAAGCTATTACCTTTCCTTCCCTATGTTTGATGAATAAGGTGTGATTTATGTTGCTTTGCTTATACTTAGAATTCTTCATTATAGAAGAAAATTTTCCAAACCAAGCTCGAAAGGGATTGCTTTAAACCATACAATGACTTTTTTAGTCTCCAAACTTTGTTCTTACAAGAAGAATTACATTTAAATCCCAATGGCAATTCCATGTAGATCTTTTCCTCTAAATCTTTGTTTAAAAAGTCATTTTTAACATTAAACTATTGTAAGGGATAGCCTCTATTTGCTACTAAGGATAAGAGAATTTGAATGGTGTTGATCTTGGCTACCAACCCAAAAGTCTCTTAACAATCCATCCCATATTTTTGTGTATACCTTTTGGTTATTAACCTTGCTTCGTATTTGTGAATGCTACATTAGCTCTTAGTTTGATAGTGAATACCCATTTATACCTAATCATTCTTGTTCCTTCAAGTAATAAGACCATATCCTAAGTAGCATTCTTTTTTTCTTTTTGGCAAGGCTTTCAACTCTTCATTCGTTGATTTTGCCCATTTTGGATCCATTAATGCATCCTACACATTGCTAGGAATAGATACACTATAGAGTTGATCAATAGTAAAAGCATATAATGTTAATAATCTATAAGATGATGTATAATTGCTAACTAGGTATTTGCTTTTGGCCTTAAGATATGGTTCATACTATTTCTTTGGAACTCCTTTGCTTTGCCTTTATGAGGTTCCTTGCATTGCATGTTCAATAGAGGAGAGTGTTTAATACAAAACATTAGATATGGAATTTGAAGTTACTTGAAGTAGAGCATTTTGGGTTGATTCTTCAGTTAGTAGTGTGAGCATGGGCAATGAAAGCTTTTTGGGTTCTAAAATCCATGGTGTAAGAGCATTCTCAATTTCCAAATTAGTGAGGTTCTTCTCAACTTGTTAAACCTTTGTATCAAATTCAGCTTTTTGAACTTGTGTATCAAATAGATCATGCATGTTCTCTAATTCAATAAATTCCATGTCACTCATCTTCTTTTCATAAGATAGATCCCTTTAAAGAAAAGATGGAGTGGTGTTGTCTTTTTTTTTAAAGTGTATACGCAAATATACGTATCGTAATAATAATAAATTAATGAATAGAGTATTGTTCACACAAGAATTTGTTACTAAAATAATTGCTAAGTACTAAAATTATGCATCTTAATCTAATTTAAGCCAACAATAAAAATAATAGGACATTAAACAAAACTAAAGACATACGAATGAAAAATAAAGGAAACAATGTTCTAGACTAAATTGGACGATAAAGGATAAAGATCATGATTCCTTTTAGCATTCCATAAGAACTAATTAACCTCTCTTTATCTAGCCCTAAATGATAATCTTTGCTAACTTAGCATTCTAAATTACTTACAAGCATCTTTCAAATCACCTACAAACATTTTTCTAACTAATTCATAATTCCTTATTCAACCAATCAAGAGATATAATCAAAAATGCGTCCCAATTTGGCTATGTAAGGCTAGTAGGTATATTCCTATCCAATAAGTAAATTAATCCACTCAATATTACAAATTTTATGAACCCACACTACCTAATCCATAGTCTAATCCTAAAATCATTTTCCCAAGTTCATTTAGATTATCTAAATCATCTAATAACTTCCACACACTTAGAAGCATGAAGAACACAGATTGGATAAGCAAATCATATCATTAATTGCAAAGAAATAGAGTAATGACAATCTATTACATGTTAAGGATTATTAAGATCCCAAATCAAGAGTTTAGCTATATATAATGCAAATATTCAACATTAAAAATAGAGTATATGGCAACAACAATGAGATTACAAAGAAAAAGAAAAAGAAAAAGATAAAACTAGCTATAGAACTTGTCTTCTCTTCAATCCCAAGCTCTCCTTTACCTTCAAAAACTCCTTTTCAATCCTTTTAATATCTAATAACCCCATAATGATGGCCAAGAGTGAATAAGTTTTTCCATCAAAACCTAGCCAAAATTTGCAACAAAAATGGTGTTTTGATAAGTACAAATTGTGTTGTGGCTTGAAATTTTGAGTCATAGTGCAATTACATATTAGAATGCAAAAATTTGTTTTGAAAGCACTGCCACACTTTTAAATCATTTATAGCAGTGCTTTTGAGTGTCATCTTTTCTCCTTTTTTTTTCCTTTTTCTTTTCATCCCCTTTTTTCAACAAGTTTTTTGAGTTTTTTTTTTTTTTTTTGCTTTACATTTCAAAACTTCTAAACTTGTGTCTTTGTAATTTTAGTACTACAAAAATGTAAAATTTATTTAATTACTATTTATAATCTATTAGTGAAGAATAAATAATTTAAAAATTTAAAAATATAAATAAAAACACAAAACACAACTTAACTAAAACAAAAAGGGAAATCAAAACTAAAGAAATAAAACTGAAACTTACTAAATATTAACTTAACTAAACGTCATTAATTTTATATACTAAAAATATAAAATAAATTTTGTATTCATATAATAAGTTCCTTAAAACAATAAGAAAAATATAATCATTTTGGGACTTATCAAACCTTTAAACTTATATCTTTACTTATCCCTAAGTAAAGCTATATTAAATAACAAAATTCCTTCTTATTCAGGCTTTCATATTTAATAATGATAGATGAATGCCTTCAACAATTGTATTAAGAAATATAATTAATAAGAAAAGAAAGTAATGCATACAAGTTTTAGAATTCAAGAATTAATGACAAATTTTCCAAACTCTCCATGTGTGTGTATAAAGAACTATTTTAAAATCTAATTGCAATTTTTAAAATAATTTATGTAAATCAAACTACACAATAAATGTCTCCCTTAAGAGTTTCATATGCTTGCTCTTCTACCATCTCTTTACTAATGTAGGCTATTACATGACTCATTAATTAATAGGTATTTTAAGATTGTAATGGAACTTATGGTTATAACAATTACAAGAAAAAGAGTATATGGAAAATTATGGGCAAGATTCAAAAGAATAACTATTAAGCACAACAATAGAAAATAGAATTTTCCCTCTTCTCTTAGTTTTCTTTTTTTCTTATATTTCCCTTCATTTTTTTTCTTCTTTTCTTTCTTTTCACTTTTATACCCCCAAACTTAGTTTATTTTAATCCATCAAATTTTTCTTTTTTTTTTTGGTTAATTCTTTGACCACTTTTTTTTCTCTTTTTAGTTCTTCTTTCTAATAATTATATTTTTCATGTCTTTTAAAAAATAAAGAACCATATAATCATTATTCCCACACTTCTAATTTGCATGTTTCAAGGAAACAATAATTATTTATATCAAACTCAAATTATAACTTATTTCACCCATAAAGCATCCTTTTCACATAATATCAAATGTTAATTATTCTCTTGAAAAATGGTAAAAACATTGTTTTTTAGGCTCAATATCATTAATGTGGCTAAAAAGAAGAAATTTCATACTATTATAAGCATATTTCACATAAGGCTCAAAGATGTACTAGAGATATATTTTAGAAAAATTAGGCTTAAAGTTTTAAACATAACCAATAAATGCATAAATCACTTTAATAGATCATACAAAGCCTAAGATTTTACCTCAAGAAAATATAAAACAAGTTCTAAAGTCTTAGGTTCAAGATCAATCACATTGTCTAACCTATGTACACTACTTAAAACTAATAATTATTTTAAGTATAGTGTAAATGCACCCAAAAAAAAAATCAATAAGTGAGAAAAACATAGCCATTAACAATTAATCTTATCTACAAATTGTATTAGCAAACATTTCTTATCATTTATACCCTATCTAGCAGTTAAGTTCCTTAGTGGCATTTAACATCAGCCAATAAATAAATAGTAAATAGGCAGGCAAAGCTAAAGCTTAAAAATTTTGAAAAATAAGGAGCTTTTTAGTAAAATTTTACATAAAAATATAAATAATTAAAAGTAATAGAATTCACATTTCTAATTTGGATTCCCTATCTCTAAACTTAAAATGAATATTGTCTTCAATGTTCAAAGCATGACATAATATAAGAGTAGCAAGAGATCAAGAAAACTCTTTTAATATGTTCTGCTCTTTGTTCACTTCAAGATCTTCCAAACTAAAAGGCAATAACAACAAAGCACCTCTTTATGGAATAATTCTCTTAATCTCAACCTAACAATATAACCAAAATAAACATTATACAACTCAACTAACATAGCACTAAAACATTATTAAATAAGGCAAATGCAAAATTCTTGCTAAAACAGCATTGTAATTGTAATAACTGTTTATTCTAAAAAGCCTTAATTACAAAAGAAGGTCCACCTAAATAGAAGAATTTGAGGCCAAATAAAATTAGAAAAATAATCTAAAAAAATTGAAAATGAGGATACAAGGCTAAATATGCCCAAAAACTAGAGCCAGACTAGTTAAATAAAATCAGACAAACACTAGTGGCATTTTCATAATTTTAGATACTTTTTAGAAAACTCAAATGAGAAATTTTTAAATAGAAAAAATTAAGTATCCTAAGGTTTTCAGAAACCCCAAAAATCATAGCAGCCCTTAGAATGGTCAAAACTTCTTCGATTTGAATTTTAAAGTGTCAATTAACCAAAATTTTGACCGAATCATTTGGTAAGATTTTAAATCCAAATTTGGTGAAACTAAAGTCATTTTATGAATTAGAAGACCTAAATTTCATGATGGAAAAGATAGTTCTTAAAAAAGAATTGAAATGATCCTAAATGGAAGAAAGAAGAGAGACTAAATTATAATTTTTAAAAGTTGTAAAAGTGAGCCTTTGGCTTTTTTAAAAAATCACACTTCTACCCTCTCTCTTGACTGACTCTCTTGCACTCTAACATAGATCCAAACTCTGCGCTTGAAGGCACACAAAAGGGGAGAGCCAAGGAAGGAAGAAGAAGCTTGAAAAGTGTAAGAATTCTTTAGTTTTTTATGTCTTCTCCTTCACTAAACCTTTTCTCCTCCTTCTCCTCTCTTCTCCTTGGGTTTTGGTGATTAATTTAGACATGTTTGGTGGCTGGTCCAGTGGAGAGAGGAGAGAAATTAGAAGAGCTATTGAAAGCATAAGCAAGTACTCTTGAAAAACTTCTAAATAAGGTAATCTTTCATGGCTAAAACTTATTCCTCTTAGCTTTTCTTCTTCTTTACCATTTCGGTCAGAATAAGGGGGAGGTGTTAGAGACTTTATCTTAACCCAAACTTGATAGGAATGGAGGTTTTGAAGCCTAAGGAATCCAAAGAAGCAATTGGGATTCAAAAAGAATTATTTGATAACAAAGTATAGCTCTTAAGGTTTCCATTGCTCTTTGGGAATTAAGAAGCTTTCTAATGGTAAATTAGTTTATCTAAGAGTGTGTTTAAATTCTTAAGACATCTAAAAAGCTTCATGGATAGTAAGCTCCCTAGGAAAACCAAGAAAATTCCATAGACTCCAAGTAAGGTGTGCATCTCTTCCTAAAGGGGAAAGTGACACCTAGGGAGATTTTTCTTTGATTCCAAGGATAGAAATGGTCTAAATATGATTAATAAATACCAAAGAAACTATTGGTTTGAATTTAGAAATCATATTTTGAAAGTTGGAAGTTAGGTTCTCCTTTTAGACAGAAAGAAGCAACTTGATATTTTGCTCCTTGGATTGATTTGTGATGGCTTTAATAACTTTCAATGGAGTCATGTGACTTAGAATGAGTGAGAAATGGGAGCCAAGACCTTGAATGATATATGTTGCTTCATCATGCCCTTATACAGAACCATAATCATGTCATAAGCTAAATGTAGCTTGTGTAATGTTTATGTGAGGCTAGAGTTAGTTTTAATAATGTGTTTGTGTCTTGTTTGATGTATTTAGGCCAAGTGAATCAAGTCTCTCCTAGACGTGGGTGTGAGGCCAAGCCAAAGACATAAGAAAGCAAGGAAAAGTTTGTGTTTCTTGCACCAAGATAACTCTTTATCCTTTCTTATATGCATTTTTTGGTTATATGATTGTCATTAAATGCTTGTATGTATCTTTGGATCATGGAACATGCTATTTGTTATTGGTTTATTACCATGGTACCATGAGATTGTGCCAAATGCCCTTAAATATGGGTGAGACAAGGCCAAAAGTCTCAAAAATGAATAAGGCTAAGTTAAAAGCCCCTAGAAAGTAAGTGAAACTAGTCCAAAGCTCATAAATAATAGGATAAAGCTAGATCAAAAGTCCATAGAATTTGATTTTGACCTTGACATATTTATGTGATGTGGAAATTATGATATGAATTATTCTTAGAAGTGTTTAGTGCATATTTGTATTCTTTGACATGTTTGACATGAATATATATTTGGTTTGCTTACTTGAAAGGATGAAAGAGCTATTGAGATTCTTTAAATCTTATTCTCCCCTATTTTCTATCTAACCATGTCTAGATGAAACTCAAGAAAGCAAAAATGGGAGTCAATGAGCATGATTTGTAATGCTTTGACAATATAATGGTTTTTTATGTAATTAAATGTCAAAGTTTGTATGTATAAGTTATTTTTGAGATGTAAACCCTTGAACAATTGTAAAAGTATGTAAACATGTTGTATGAACCAGATATGGAGCCAAATGAATGAGATTGTATAGTTTTGACATCATAGAGCTTTTATGTTCATGTGTATGGATTCAAGTAGAAAGTTGACTTTGAGATGTATGATTCTTTAGACCATTTGAGAAGCTTATATAGGCTGTGTTTATGCTTTTGGATTTGCTTAAATGGTTGTGGAATGATTAGAAGACCATTTGGTGCATTTTTTACCCCTTTATGGTTCCAAAAATGACTAAATCTTAAGCTGAACCACAAACTAACCAAATGGATGAATTTGTGCATGAAATTGAATATAGGTCTCACCTATAGTTTTTCATAGAGTCAAAGAGAACTCAATTTAGAGCTCTAGAGAATTCATTATAAATTTTCAAAGTTGGCCAAATTATGTAGATCTGTCAAAGTTACTGTTCATATGATCAGTTTGTTTTTTTGTATCATTAATGGGCCGAATAAAATTCAATACTTATGAAATTTTACAAGTATAAACTAGACATTATAGACTTTTCATAGCCACTGAGAACACCTCATTTAAAACTCTGTAAAGGGAGATATGATTTTTCAAAGTTTGAGTTCAACTATAGGACACCACCTAAACTAGTGTTATTGTTCCATTAATTTTCGTGGGGCAAACTTGATTGTTTTGATCTAAAATTTTTATGAGAATTAGAGGACATCCTAAGCTTTCCATAATGGTATAATTTCCATGATTTATCTTTTTTTTAAAATTAGTTATGAATTTTTGAATTTCGCATCAAAATATGGAACCAAAAAATTCTGCAACTTTGCTTTGAAATTGTGTTGCTTGTCTTAAACCCGAAATGAGACCTTGGAATTTTGATGTTTCTAGTTCATTAAGTATATTATGGATGGAAGAAAATGTGGATAAAGCCAAATGGTCCCTTTGATTAAAAATGAATTATTTTAGCTTTTAATGATAATTATTTTCGCTGCTAAAAATGTGATTTTCATTCAAATGGATGTTTATGCCATTTGTGATGTACATTGAGAAGTATCTTGATATGGTGTTACAATAATAACATTCTCGTGGAATCCGCCTAACGAACATCCAAATAAGCTTATGAAAAAAAATTTTAGAACATCTTCACACACTAATAAATATCAATAAGCTAAATTTGCATGTTGACAGTTACACAATTAGTCCCATAAAATTTAGAAAGTGACATAGCATATAGCAAATTTTAACAACTTATCAAAATAGAGCAGTGTGTATTTAAATGTAAATAAATAACCTATTTGAAGACCAAATCATATGAACTAAATTTTTTTACAAACTAGACAAGGAAATTTAGAAAGTGACATAGCAACAAGCTAAATTTGCATGTTGATAGTCACACAATTAGTCCCATAAAATTTAGAAAGTGACATAGCATATAGCAAATTCTAACAACTTGTCAAAAATAGAGCAGTGTATTTAAATGTAAATAAATAACCTATTTGAAGTCCAAATCATATGAACTAAATTTTTTTAGAAACTAGACAAGGAAAGAAAAAATTTTAATAGAAATTTTTATGAAAATTCAATCAGATATGTTCCTAATAAATTTGTAAAGTAAGGTTACAAATATAAACAGCAAAACAAAGCATTGATTAGAAACATGTGAAAATTATGCAGCAAATGAATTAATTGCTTCTAAAATTTGTATGCCTAAGATAAAACATCTAAACAAACATACCAAATGAAGTTCATACTAAAATTTAAAGCTAATTATTCTCAATAAATTTTTCAAGTCATGCTATAACAATCATACTCATTCACAATAGTATAAGGAAATAAAATTAAGAAAGAAAAGCATACAAAGGGAATAATATTCAACATATAAGCACACCAAACATAATTATGAACCCAATAAAAGGAATACAAAATTAATTTAAAATCACTCCCTAAATTGCATGCTTCAACTACTTAGCTTTTCTTCCTAACTTTAACCAACAATAATCTTAAGAATTCAATACTAGTGGGTTTTGAAAGAAAGAAAGCCAAAGGTTAGAAAACTATAGAAGTAAATCTATTTATTTATTTATTTTTACTCAAATATATTATTTATTTAGTTATACTTGGGTTGCCTTCTAAGAAGTATTTGT
This sequence comes from Erythrophleum fordii, assembly GCA_032878935.1. Classification (NCBI taxonomy): domain Eukaryota; kingdom Viridiplantae; phylum Streptophyta; class Magnoliopsida; order Fabales; family Fabaceae; genus Erythrophleum; species Erythrophleum fordii. The sequence goes on along the minus strand of JAVQMF010000047.1, from coordinate 13,028,512 downwards.
TTTATAATCTTTAGCTTGACTTTACATTAGAACCTAATCATAGGTATCAAAAATTATAATTGCCTTGCTCCCTTTCTTCCTTAGGTAAGAAGGCCTCAGCAGAATAGGTGTTCTTTCCTTTTGAGAACAAGTGATTCCTCACCTGATAGTTTTATTAGAACACATGTTTTAGTTGACGTAATAAGAAATTTCAATTTTAATTTTTCTTAGACTATTTTAGGAGCTTTCAAATATTTTAGATATCCTATAAAATCTATTTGGCTTTATTCAGTAAGAACCAAGGACTTCAATGGAAGACTCATTAAGAGATTGCCTGAAATCACATTTTCTACCTCTATATCATTGCAATATTTTTCTAATTCATCAAGAGTCCTCTATCATGGCCACTTAGAAGGTTATCTCTTAGTCTTCTAGCCTCACAATACTCTTCCCTTCTTATACTCTTTACTCATAATTTTCTTTAAATTGCACATAACCTTCTGGCAACTCTTCTTCACTCTTTAAATTAATTCCATTATAATTTTCTTCATCTTCTATTCGAGGAGTAATTATCATATCAATTAGAAGACTCTCTTATGAACTACTATAGATGACATTGGCTAGTTTGCCTATTTAAGTTTCCAAATTTCTAATTATGTCATCTTGCTTGGCTAGGTAGGCATCTTACTTGGTCATACAAAGATCTTACTTGTCCATATAATACCTAATCATTTCTTCCAAGCTAAAATTATGCTCTTGAACAAAATTTCATCTTGTAATTGGCAATTGGAAGTCTGGGAAGGATATATTGCATATGATGAAAAAACTTAACCCTAATTCCAAAAACAATTTTCTTCATGATTCCAACTAAGAATATATGTGTTATCGCAAAAATTATTCGAATTTCTATTAAAATCATCCTCCATTTATGCATTTTCTACAAAATATGGGCACTGCTCTATGTAGTGCCCTTCCCCACACTTATCACAAGTCATGTATAAGCATTGAGAATCATTAACATAAGCAGTATAGCTAGTGTTCAAATTAAAGTTGTCAAACCTCCTATTAAATTCTGCCATTTGAGTTGTCAATTTGGTCATGATATCAAATTTATACTTACTAGTTGCCTTATTTGTTATCCAAGGATAATCTATAATTAAAAACAAAAATTGAACACAAATATCAACAATTCCAATATAAACCAAAAGACTCAAAACAAAAATAACATAAACACAATGAACAAAGCTTGAGTTTAGATTAAGTAAGCGTGGTAGTAATATTAGCAAAAACTTCGTGAAGAAATCCCTAACAATAGTGCCAAAAGTTTGTTGTTTTCTTTGAAAGAGTATATGCAAGTATATGTATCGTAATAGTTATAAAATGGTGAATAGAATATTGTTCACACGAGGATTTGTTACTAAAATAATTGTTAGGTACTAAAATTATGTATCTTAATCCAAATCAAGCTAACAATAAAAGGAATAAGAATTTAGATTAAACCAAGAACATAAAAATAACAAAATAAATTAAAGACACCATTCAAAATGAAATTAAAAAGCGAAAGGATTTGGGATTATGATTCCCCTTAGCATTTCATATAAACTAATTACCTCTCTTTATCTTACTCTTAATATTATTAATAGCATAGGATTCTAATTTATCTACAAGCATATTCTAAATTACCTATAGACATTCCCTTAACTAATTCATAATTCCTTATGCAATTGATTTAGAGATTTAATTAAGAATAAGTCTCAATATGGCTATGTGAAGCTAATAAGTATATTCCTATCCTACAAGTAAGTCAATCCACTCAACATCTCAAATTTAATGAATCCACACTACCCAATCCATAGTGCAATCCTAAAATCCCTTTCCCAAATTTATTTTGGTTACTTAAATCATCTAATAACTTTCACATACTTAGAAGCATAAAGAACAAAGACTGAATAAGCAAATCATATCATTAATTGCAAAGAAAGAAAGTAATGACAATCTATTACATGCTAAGGTTCATCATGATCCCAGATCAAGAGTTTAGCTATATATAATACAAATATTCAACATTAAAAATAGAGTATATTGCAGCAACATCACGAAGATTACAAAGAAAAGAGAAAATTAAGATAAAACTAGTTATAAAACTTGTCTTCTCTTTAATCCCAAGCTCTCCCTTGTTTCAAGAGCTTTTCTTTAGCTCTTTTAGCCTCTAATAAATCTATATGATGGCTAAGAGTGAATAGTAAAAGTTTTTCTATCAAAACCTTGTCAAAATCCACAAGAAAACATTAGCATTTTGATAAGTATGAATTGTGTTGTGGCTTGAAATTTTAAGTTGCGACGCAATTACCTACTAGAATGTAAAATTTTGTTTTACATCGTAGCTGTGCTTTTGAATTATTTATAGCAGCGCTTTTAAGCATCATCTTTTTTCTTTTTTTTTGTTCCTTCTTTCTTTCTTTTTTTTTTCCTTTCTTTTCATCCCTTTTTTTCAACAAATCTTCTTAGCCCTTATTACTTTGCATTCCAAAATTTTTAAACTTATTTCTTTATAATTTTAACCCTACAAAAACATAAAATTTATCTAATTACTACTTATAATCTAATAACAACGATTAAATAATTTAACAACCTAAAAATGTAAATAAAAACACAAAACACAACTTAACTAAAACATAAAAGGAAATCAAAACTAAAGAAATAAAGCCAAAACTTACTAAACATTAATTTAACTAAAATTTATCAATTTTATATGCTAAAAATATAAAATAAATTCTATATTCATATGATAAATCTCTTAAAATAACAAAAAAAATATAATCATTTAAGGACTTATCAAGTGGCATTGTTATGATAAAATAGTTCAAATTTAGAGAAAGAAACATCCAAAGTGATATGTATTTTTTGGGTTTGTGAATCATAAGACCTATATCCTTTCTAATATTTAGAATAACCAACAAAGACACATCTTTTTGCACAAGGCTCAAGCTTACTTCTTAAGACTTTAGGAATATGAACATACACTATGCAACCAAAAACATGAGGTTTAAGATTTGGAAAATTAAGTATCGTAATTAATGAGTGCAACTATTGTTGTGGTGCTTTAAATTTGAGCACTCTAGATGGTGTCTGATTGATAAGGTAAATTATAGATTTTACTGCTTCTCTCTAATAAAACTATGACATATTCATCCCAAAGAGGGAGGCTCAAACTACTTTTAAGAGTCATTGATTCTTTTGTTCCACCCACCCATTTTGCTATGGGGTATAAGTGCATGAGGTTTAATGATAGATTCCCTTAAGTCTTAGATAATCACTAAGTGTTACACTTATAAATTTAGTTCCATTATTAGACTGGAGAACACAAATGTTTTTCTGGTATTATGTATTCACCATAGTGAAAAAATCCTGAAACACTTGGCAAACATCACTTTTATTATGGAGTAAAGATACCCAAGTCATCCGAGTATATTCATCTATAAAAGTAACAAAAAAATAGACATTTGAGAGAGAAAGGACCTTTGTAGGACCCTAAACATTGAAATGAATAACTACAAAAGGTTAAAAATTTTTACTCAAATTAAGCAGATAAAGAACATAATGACTTTTTTTTCATATTTATAAATATCACAATGAAAATTAAAATAATTTAATATTGAAAATAATTAAGGTCTTAATTTTTGAAGATATCCAAATGAAATATGTCCAAGTCCTCAATGCCATAGCTATACATATGCTTTGGCCTTCTCTATGCTGCTAGTCTTATCCATGGCCCCCCATTATTTGTAAGTTGCAAGTAGTAAAGTTTGTCCTACTTAACGCCATAGCTAAAAATCTTCCAAGTCAAAATATCTTTAAAAACACAACATGAATTCTAGGATGTTATGGTGCAAGCAAGAGTTGGTGTAAGTTGAATAACAAATAACAAGTTGTACTTAAGAGATGGAACATGGAGAACATTATCCAATGCAAGAGTTTCAAACAAAGAACATCATCCTTGTCCCATAACAAAAGAGACGCTGCCATTGGCTAGATTATAGTTGATAAGGAAAAAGGAAGAAAGGTCTTTAGAATACTGGCATCCTTAGTCATGTCATCTGAGGCACCTATATCAATAATCTAAACACTGTTTGTGAGAGTTGTAAAGAATGCTAATCCCTTACTACAATTACTTAGTTGCACAATATTGGTCATGGGATTTAGTTGTTCTTTCCTTATGGTCGTGACCATGGCTTTCCTTCCTAGCTTTTTCGCAAGTTTTTTTTTTTTTGGGTGAAGTCCCACCAATTAGGGTAACTAATGATTTCATAGCAACATTGTTTTGAATGACCTATTCCCCCCTATAAGTGCAAACATAAGTATCATTTTCTTTTTTGCTTTGATATTTCAAGGAACCAAAAAAACCTCCTTGCTGAGTTTGCTTATTCAACATTGTTGAACTCTCTATGATTGGTCAAGAGCTACTTATCACCTACCTTTATTGGTATTCTTTTTGAACTCAAACATAGGTGCTTTCCAAATCAAGCTTAAGGTCTTTCTGCAATATCTCGCAACAAACTTGATCAAATTTAGGATCAAGCCCACTCAAGAAGATATGGACCTAAAGTCGAGCCATGGCTGAATGTAGCTAGATCATTCCAGTAACTATTTCTTAGATCAATTTCTTGAAAAAATAGCAAAATACATTGATAATGGTAGGCCATTTTGTTTTGTGGAGAGTGATATTTGATTTAACTCAATGATTATTGTTTCATTAAAGCCATCACAAGAGGTTCTAGACAATGCCTCTCATATATCTTTTGGAGTTGGTAGGTGAATAAGGCATTGCATTAGAGTTGGACTCATTAAGTCAATAGGCCAATTTTTTGCTTTGTGATTTTCAATGATCCAAGTGTCAAGAGTAAGATCTCTGAGTTTGGGTTTGTTTGTGTCTCCAATAAGATATCTAACCTTATTTATGAGTAGTAGTTCAAATCTCCATAAGTTGAGACCACAATGAGAAATTTGTGTCATCAAGAATGATAGTCACAGGGAAAATGGAATTATCTCGACTAATGATGATGTATAGTGGTAGGGTGTTGGAGTCTGTTTGGGTTATGTGATAGGAATTATCGGCCATTGTAGGTGGGGTATTAGAATCTATTTAGATCTATAAGAAAACAAAGAGAAAAGAGGTATGTTCTATGGGATCAACTTATTTGCTCTGATACCATGTTAAAAAAATGTCCATAAATTAAACTAAAGTATTGGCTTCCAAAAATGACTCATATTTTCTTTTCCAAATATAGAGGTATTATATACATTGATTTACATCCTAAAACTAGGAAACAACTTGCAAGATTTTCTCTAAAAAAGATTACAATATAAAAAAACTACTTAATTATCCTGTATAACAAACTAAATATATACAATGTAATTATAGCAACTAATACTTATCATGCTGACATCTCTCTTTCAATTTCTCATATTTATTGTGTCTTCTCTTACATTGGATCTTTAAGGCTTATTTGGTATATTGTATAAGGTTTAATAGTATAAATTAATATAATGTATTCTAAACTTATCATTTGTTTAGTGCAAATAATGTATTGTACAAGCTTATATATCAAACATTTCTTATACATCAAAATGATGTATAATCTAATCAAGTCTTAAGAAGTGTAATTAGACCTAATTAGATTTTGATATATAAGACTTTATCAATACTTTTCAATTTTAACCTTTACCTATAAGGGCTTTCATTGGCTAGGCTATGTCGAGCTTTAGCCTAACCCAATAGAGGTGATTACTGGTCAAGTATTGGTGTAATCCAATGTCCAGCTCAATTTTGCACTAAGCTTCTTTTTCTAGGCCTAATGCTTAGGCCTGACTCAATTCAATTAGTATTGATTAGGCTATTTTTTATTTTTGATAAAAATTATAGAATGACCCTTAAAAAATAAAATTTTTATATAAGTCTTTATAAAATTATATTTTATTACTAAGAAAATTTCATATAAGTCTTATCTTTGAAAAAAAATAAATTATTTATATAAGTTCCTATAAAATAAATATTTTATATAAGTTCCTATAATATAAATATTGTTTAAAAAAATTCATAGGATCTAACATGGCCAGCCCAACTAGGTCTATTCAAATTATTTTTTTAGTTACTCGGCCCGATATAACTAGGCGAGACCAAGTTAACCAAACCACTATGCATTATGTGTAACTTTACTCACCTGTACTCTTTTTCTCTCTCTCTAAAAATTAATATAACTCAATAAATTAAGACAAATATAGTATTTGTTTTAAATAAAAGGTATTTTTGTTAGAAGAATTAATTTTTATCTTATCCAATGTCATATAGTATATCACAAAATAAATAATAGTATTACTTTATATGATACATTATCTTATATAATATTACACTAAACACTACACAGCATACTAAATGGGCCCTTAAACTCTCTCCTTTCAATCTTTCACCATTATTTTCTTTCTACTTTAACTCTAGTCTTGTTATTGACTGCTATCTGTGACACTTAACAATTGTTTGGTTTGATAGAGGTCACTAAAACCAAAGGTTGAGCTAATGTTTATACAAAGGTGGTCGCATCTCCCCTTTAATTTTTTTTTTAATTTATATGAATATAGTATTGAATTTAAATATTATATTTTTAATTTTTAAAAAAATTTTAAATCCACTAAATTTATTAAATTTTGAATATATATATATATATATATATTGTTTATTATTTGACACTTTAATTTAAACTCATCAAATCTATTACATTTTTTTTGTATTTCTATTTTCTTCTTACTTTTCTTCTTTTCATCCCATTTGTCCCTCACTTTGCTCTCCCTTTTTTTTTCACATTATCCTTAACTTTAATAAGATTTTACACAATACTTTTTCTCTCTTCTTCTTCTACTTCCTTGACCATTATTTCTTTTTTCAACTTCTTTATTATTCATCTTCCCATCTCTTTAATTCTTCACATATGAATTGTTCCCTTTCTTTTTCATTCTTGCTTGTTCCTCCATTTCTTTTTCTTTTTCTTTTTTTGCATTTTTTCGCTCCAAATATTAATATATTATTTTTAATTGAAGGTAGAAAAATTATCTCTAAAAATATTGTAAAACTTTTTGAAATGTTGTTAGATAAAATATTTGTTGTGCTCTATAAATAAACAAACATATATATTGCAAATTGAGAATCATAAATTTATATGCTTCATCAAATAATTTTTTTTCCACCAAAATATTCTTATGAGTTGTTCCTTGAACTATTATGATATTATTGAGTGATGATATATATATTTTTAGTGTATTTTTGTCTTGTATTACGTAAGTACTACGTAAATATAGAACTATGCCCTTATTAGTATTTAGACAATAAAATTGTTGATATTAATATAAAGAGAAATCCTTAATTTAGAGCTAATTTAAATTTAAACTTATTTTTAGATTTAAAAGGAGACAAACAAAGATATTGTTAGTAAGTTAATCTAATTTAGCTTAATTTAGAAATTTAAAAAATATTTCATTTAAAAAACATATTATAAAAGCATAACTTTTTTAAATAGAATATAAACATAAATTTTTAGCAGAAAATTATTTTGTCCCCACTAATCCAACTCCTGACTCCACCGCTGAGGCAAACTGGGCTATTGGCCGGTGGTTGCAACACAAGAATGTTCAGGTTTCACCTCCTTTGACACAAGAACTGCAACGCGAGAGTAATGTGGTGGATCAGTGGAAGCCTTCATAGGGAGAGGAATGCTTGATGGGTTGGACATGGGAAAGTTAATCAGTGTACAAGGGGTTGGACGCTAAGGTGTGTTTGGAGGAGAGGGAGATAGATGTTTAGTTGAAAAAATTGGAGGAGGAGGGAGAGAAAAATTTTAATTATTTATTTATTTTATTGTTTTTTAATATTTTTAATATTTTAATTTTTTAATATGATAACATTTAATAGAGATTAAGATAAGTTTTTTTTTATTAGAAATTAAAAATAAAAAAAGATTGGGATTCATAATTTTTTTAAAAAAAAATAGTGATATAAATATCTTTTTTTATAAAAAAATATAATAAAATAATATAAGGATAAATTTATCTAAATATAATTACCTTCCTTCCCCTTCCGTCCTTAATCAAACGATAATCTCCCCTCTCTTTTCCTCCCTCTCAACCAAACAAGAACTCATTCAATCTCCTTTCCTCCCCTTCTCTTTCACCCATTAACATCTTTTCGTTTTTCTTCCGTTGAACCAAATAGAACCTAAATTCAATCTATAATATGGATATTTCAATTCTTTTTTTTCTTAAAGGAAAAAAAGATAACGTCGGGCTACTAGAATTAAGAAAGATTGGGCAATGGAGCAGTGAGGCGTAAAAACAATTATAAATTTTACTTTTTAATTAAAAGGTTTTATAACAAAAATGTAAATAGCTGTATATAAATTTTCTCATGTTTAAATTCTATCGTTTGAAAGGTAACCTAAACAATGAACTTCCATTCAACATAATTAAATAAAAAAGTTAGTTGAATTTCTTAATAATAATTAAATTAAAATATTAATAGATTTGGTTCCAAACATTCAGTTTGAAATTAATTAAGAAAAGAGAGAAGAGATTAAAAGGACAACAAAAAATGAAAACAACTTACATGTGATCTACATAATAGGATTTATTTTAGACCAGACCATGGATTAAAAAGTCTACTCATCTCGATAGACTTAACTAAAAAAATGAATATAAATCTTAAAAAACGATAAAAAGGAGATCCATTTAAAATATATAATGGATTAAGTTAAAACTTTTAAAATTCAACTAAAATCCAAACTTAGCTTGAATAATTTTTTTATTATATTATTGTAAGACCTTACTTTTGCATTTTCCATCTTACTTCAAGCCACAAATTTCACTCGTGTACCTCCGCTTTTATCCTTTCCTGTTGCTAGTGCCTTGGTTCTAGCTCGCCATTTTTGTCAGTCTCAAGCTTCCCTCCAACCTTCTTGCTCCTTAGTCCTAGCTCCAAAATTTCAGCTCACCACGTTAGCTTTTTCACCTTGGCCAAGTGTTGTAGGAAGTTGGCGCGCACAATCTACCCAGTTGCCAAGCAAGTTTGATCTGATCCAACCATTTTAAGCTAGGTTGGTCCAACTCAGTTATGTATATTTTTTTTAAAAAAAAAATATTTATTTTATAAGAACTTGTTCAATCATTATATAACTTTTTAGAAATAAAATATAATTTTATAAAGATTTATACAAAAAAAATTTATTTTTTCAAAGAAAAAATGCTATTTTACAATTTACAAGTTACAAGGACTTATATGAAGACATTTTTAGGTGAAAAATATAATTTTATAAAGATTTATATAAAAATTTTATTTTTTTAAAAAAGCTCATTTTATAATTGTTATGAAAAATAAATAAAGGCCCCGTTAACATAGTTAACATTGTCCAGTCAAACTAAGCCAATTACAGGCTAAACAATTGCTTTTTTTGTTTCTTGTTCATGAGCTACCTTCCGAACTCCTTCAACTCACTTGGGTGCGGGTCCTTTGGGTCCGTTGTGCGCTATATAGGTGGTTTGCAAAGGGGGAAGTGGGCTATTCAAGATTTGTTTGAGAGGGCCCAAAATATAGAAAAAAATCCAAGCCCAAGCCCAAACCCAATCTTCATGTTTTTTTTCTTCACGGACATGGCTCGTGAAAGCTTAGTTTATCTCTAAATTGTTGATTTCTTTTCTAAAAAATGATCCAACATTACTTTTGTTTCTCTTTTGATGACAACATCCTTCAGTTTAGAATTATAGTAGAGTACATAAAATAGTTTTCTCCTACGCAAGTAAGAGTTTTAGAACTAACCATTTCTCTAGCATTTTCTTATTACAACTTACCTTAAAATCTTACGAAAATGCCTCGTTTTTTCACTTCTCCTTTTACTTTAATGTCACATGAGTGATTTTCTAATGCATTAGATAACAGGACATTTTGAGTTGGTAGATAGTATCAATCTTCTTTTTCTTTGATATCTAATGTCGCTTTAGTTATTTTTTCAATTTATTCGTTTGAATTTTTTTGGTTGTCGTGTCTAATAAATTAAACAAAATCATTTCGTGATTATTTTAAATTTCTATTTCTATTAATTATATGAATTTTTGTTGGATGTAATTTAATCATAAATATAACAAAGTGTTTGATCTAAATTTTTATCCGATTTTTTGCACCCCAAGAAAAAAACTATCGGATTTTCGGACATTTGATTTTGAAGTTGAGCTATAATAAGTAATTTCAAATCTTAAATGACTTAAGAGCTTAATTCAGAACATAGAAGTGATATTAAATACGATTAAGTTCGATACTTAACATGACAAATAAAGGGACTATATGTTTTATATCATTGCCATTAATATAGAAAAAGACAATTTTTTAAAATTAAATTTCAAGTCTTTTTCTCATTTACAGGTCCAGGATTAGCCACCAGATTTAACAAATTATAACCTCAGTTGGCTTACTGTAATTGCAATATATAATTCACATGTTAATGTACACTTCAATTAAATTTTCGTTATATTTCATTTAATAATAATTTGAAATATTTTTCATTAATATATATAACTTTTTTCATAACACATACAGTGATTTTCAAACAGTCCGTTGAGAACAACTTTTATAAAATCTCTTCAACAACTAGAGCTATAAATTGTTAATATCTTTGCGCATGATCAAAAAGAAAGTAATTAAAGCATGTGCTTAAAATAAATAAAATCAAATAAGAGATAAACGTGGAAAAAAGAGACATGATAGATTTCGAATTCAAATACTCTTGACACATAAATTTCGAGAAAGTGTTTTATTCAACTACGATTCTACAGCTATTTAAACATATTTCAATAGAAACTTTTGACTAATAGTAACAGATAATTTCTTTTAAAAAATGTTTACAATGCAGTTAACGAGATTAGATATATCTAGTTATATTTTTTGTTTGTCAGTTCTACCTAAATTAATCACCCGAGACCAAAGCAATAAATATAGGAATTAAAATAATCATAGCCCACTAATACTCAATCACTACTATCCAAACTCTATTTGTCTTTCTTGGTCCAATTAAGCGGCATAGACTTTCTCATGATTCATTTTTCCTACGAGGTATTTTTATATTGATTCATATGTTAATTGAGACTTTTTTTTTTTTTCAAATGATCTTAAGGTTCCCATAAAATTTTTGGTATTAAGTGGCTGAAACTTCTGCGTGGAAGAAAATTTTAGCCTGAGATCTTTGGCTATGATTGGGCAAAGCAATTAGGCGGAAACAAATAAAAATGCGTTAATAATAAGAGATATACCTTGAGATAGATATAGAATAAATACTTAGATTCATGAAATTGACCTTGATCCCTATAATAAGTATAAAATAAAGGTGTGAGAAAGATGACACTTTAACCTTCTCTTTTCTCACTTAAACTATAATATTTGTAAGATAACTGGAGTCACGCAAACTTAAATTATGAGTGAAGATCAAGAATCTTGTATATATAACTTTCATAATTCAACCCATTCAAGAATCATAGTTTTCACCTTCGTTCATGAATCTAATGATTTTATATTATTAGGTGGAAGACTATTCATATACATAATAACCAAACCAAAAGATGCATTTAGTTTGGTTAATTTATATCCTAAAATTTATATAGATACATGGTTTTAGTCAAGTATATATATTTAATTATTAGTGACTATTAATGTCTTACAATCTTATAGATTTTGTTACTTTTTATGTAAACCATGTCCCTTAAAATGGTTATGATGGTCACATTAACTCTATCATAAAAATTTATGAAGAGCACGTTAAATCTATCATACAATTTTAACATCCCATACATATTTTTTTTTTCTTTTTTTCTAATTAGTTATACAATGAAAATATTCTTAAACTAGCTTCTATGTCAGCTAAATTCTAAGTCTTTTAATTTCCTAAACTATCTTAAGGTTCCCATATATCTTTTTGTTACATAATATAATATTTACCAAATACTCCTTAATGAGAGACAATTGTAAAGAAATTTGTCTTATAAAAGATACAGAAATATCAAGTTATTTAAAGGAGTAATAGGTATATCAAATTAATTAAATATATTATCTATTGAAAATTGTGTTTAACATATTTAAATATCTAATTTATAATTGACTGAATTAATATATCTGAATTTTATAAATTTAAGTTTGTCTAAAAATGTTTTCACATAGATCATGTCCCTTCAAATGGTCATAATCTATCATAAAATTCTAATATATAGATTATGTACATAAGCCATATTAAATCTAGGGAGAATTATAAAGAAAGATTAAAAGTAAAAAAAATATATATTTTAAAAGATTTGTTACCATTAAGTTTAACTATTTTTTGTTAAAATTAATAGTAATTAACTCTAAAATAATAGTAATAGATCCTTTAAAATAAATATTTTTAACTTTAAGGCTTTAAATATAATTCTCCTTTAAATCTATCATATTACAACATTTCATACATAATTTTTTAAATTAGTTATACGATAAGAATATTCTCAAACTAGTTTAGGTGTTAACCAAATCTCAAGTCTTTTTCTAAACTATCTTAAGGTTCCTGTATATGGTTTTGTTATATAATATAATTTGAACAAAATATTCCATAAAAAAATTTGATTTATAAAAGATACAAATATGTCAAGTTAATAATGAGTAAATGGGTAATAAGTATATAAAATTAATTAGTTATTATCTATTAAAAATAGTGTCTGAGATACTTAAATATCTGTAATTCTTAATTGACTTGTTATATCTGTATTTTATAAAGTTGTCTAAGAATGTTTTCACATACTAATTAAAACAAAAGACGAATCGGATTCATTGAAATTAGAAGGTTGAATACTACATTCATATATGATGTGATGCTGCCAATAAAGCTAATTAACCCACCAAGGCACCAACGTTACGCAATGCATGACAACATAGTAAAATGGTGCATGCATTTACATGACTTGGAATCAACCTTTTTGGTTCTGCAGACAGATCATGTATATGATTCAAATGAAGGCTTTCAAGATCTTTCTTTATGCACGAATCTGTCCGCCTTGGACACAGCCTTAATTTATTAAAAAATATTCAAAAAAAAAATGACAACAATTCCCACATGCAAAATAGATGCCTTGCAAAACTTTACTACGTCTTTTTTTGTTTTTATATAGTTCTCATGCAAACCGAAAAAATCTAAGCAGGCCAAGAACAAATTAAGTTAAGCTAGCAACTATATTATACAAATACTATTACAACATCGGGGAGAAAGATACGATAAAGATAGAAATCAGATAGAAGACAATAAATAAATTCAATTTTAAAAATTGAAATCGATGCTATACATATGAGATATCAACACATTGATTGAGTTTCTTTTTTTTTTTTTTCAATAAATCTCAACAAAATTCACAAGGTCTTATTATGAATATGAAAGGATTCAATTCAATTTCAAAGTAATTAAAATTCATGTCTCTATATAATTCAGTTTTCTGTTTAATTTAACATTTCGTTGTACAAAATGAATATTACAAACATTGTATTAGATATTGCTTTGTTTTGTTTTTGGCCAGAATGTATTAGATATTGCTTTAATTTACGAATTCAAGGCATGAATGATTAGGTCGTTGATCAGAGTAAAGTTGCTTAAAATGGCAAATATAAAATTGTTAGGCACGAGGGGGATGAACCACATAAGCTATTATTTTTGTACTAGTTGGATGGCTTTCTAATACTAGCAAGGCTTCAATGATGCACATCAACAGCCCAAAAACTAGCGTTTTTTCACTAATCATTGGAAGAAAGATACAGTGACCTTGTTTTGAAAAATGAAATGAATCTATCTCAAACTCTAGATTAAGGGTCGATTGTGTTCTAAAAATTTTTGTAAGTACTTTTTTTTTTAATTTATATGCATTTTCAGTATAAAAAGTTTTAATTTAGTCTCCTTAATTTAAAAATAAACAATGTTATTCTATTTTCTAAAATATTCAAAATTTGCCCATCAGTTTCATAATTCATACAAAATTTAATATCAGTTAGATAATTGGCTAACTTAAATGTTATTTAGTTATTTAGTATTATTAACTCACCCAATTCTGACATATCCAAGTCAACATATTTTAAATCTGGTAACAGATTTTAAAGACCATGGGACAGGCAAATATGGATCATTTAGCGCCCCCCGCCCCCCCAACAAAAACAAAAAAAAGGAGGGCAAACATTATTTAATTCTAAACTAAGGCTATAGGGAGGCCATAATAAAACTTTTATAAAATTAGAGAAATTAAAAGTATGTTTAAGTCTTATTTTCTTTAAAGATATATGTTATTTGATTCTTTAATAGAAATATAACATATATATAGAAGAAATTTTTTTAATAACAAATGTAAGTTGGATATTGTATTTGGACAAATTTTTTTCTATGTATAATATATATAAAGAAGAAAATTGTCCATAAATTATATTTTGTAGGGAAAAGGATACTATTGTCAATTGAGAAAAGTATAGGTTGGATCATTTTTTTGAGACAAAATAAACCATGTAGGCTTTTAAGTTGTAAGAATAATTTGAAAAAGGTTTTATGATTTATAAAAATCCTTTTAATTCTTTTGTAAACAGTTATCTAATTGCACTTATCTTTTAAAGTGAAATTTGCATTTTAAAAGAGCTAAATCCATTTCGTAGAATGTGCTTGTTGTTTTATTTTCTCTTTTTTTTTTTAAATGACAAAAGAAAAACTTTAACTTAAAATTTCACACAAATTATTCACATTTTACATCCCCCGTTACTAAACTACGCCTAGTGATTTAAATTTGGTCTTATCTTAATCTTTACTCTCTTGTTTGTCTATCAGATTGTTTCTTCAAAACTTTTTAGCTATGAAATTGACCCCCCACATTTATTAAAACTATTTAGCAGCGTTTCTTGCCAATCAAGACCGTTTTAAACAGAACCAGCATCAGCATGATTTGCCAGCCCAATGTCAATCCGATTTATCTTACATTGAATTTTTGGGTGTTTCCGTTAAATCACAAGTTTTTAAAGTTACAGCAATTGTGACATAGCACTCTATTATTGCTTACTCCCATCCTTCGTATATTTATCAGACCTGTTAGATGTTTCTTCTGGTTTAGGGTACATTATTGGGCATGAATTCGACAATGAAATTTCTTTAACAATCTTTGGAGGTATATATATCTTCTCATTCAAAATAAGACATCAGAAACATTGTTATGCTTCTATAAGCCAGATCCAGGCTCATTTGAATTACATTCTTACATCTTTTGCAGAATAGAACCGGAATGCAGGCCTAATGAAAGAGAAGAACCACTTTGCTGCCGGGTCAAAATTTTCCCAGGAGAGGAAATGAGTTTGTTTTCATCTTCCATCAATTTCCTTCAGAGGCAATGTATGTAATGATAGATGAACCTCTGCTCTTGGTTAGAAGGACATCACAACTGAGGCCAAGACATAGATCAATAAATTAGTGGCTGACCCTCCCAAAGAAGTGTTCTATCTGCAGGCACCCCTGGGACTGCATGCTGTTTGCTTTAGGTCCGAACTTCAACCTTTTTGAACCCACTGAATTCTCCTTACAATCCTGCAAATGAAGAAATAAACTTGGTCAGCTAATCCATTCTTTTTCCCAAAATACCAAACATCTGATACAAATCCAAATCGATTAAAGTTGCATTAAATTGGTTCAGTTATGGTTAATTTAATTGATATTCAGTTAGGTTTTCTAGTCAACCAACTTAATAGATTTGGCTGGATAAGGTGTTCAAATCGATTCAAACCGAATCAATGAACACTCCTTAGCATACGGGATTGATGGAAAAAAGGGTCAGAGCTAAGAAGGCATTCATCAAGCTTTTGGTGAGTGCAGTTCATCAGAAAAACAACACTAAAAATATAATAGAATAGAAAAGTAAAGAAGTCACTTTTCAATAAAGCATAATTTCGCATAGGTAACAAAAACACAAAAGGCAACTAGCATGTTCACTTGTTAAATGTAGTGTTATCAAAATTACAAAACTAATCAATTCAGTAAACAATGATTGAAAATACATATGGGCAAGAAAGAATTCAATAAATGTAGTGAACCAACCTGGAAGGTTTGGGTTGGAGATCTCAGAACTTTAACTTTACCACCTCTACCATCAGCCCCAACAACTATCAAATCACCATTACTTGAACCTTTTGCAGTGACTGATTCCTTTTTCTGTCCACGCTTGCACCATTTACCCAAATATCTATTAGTTCCATCAGGACCAAGTAAACCACCAGAAAAACAGATATCACCTGGAAGTCAAGAAGAAAGAAAGAAATTGCTTTTGATTTTTCTTTCACAAAACCCACCTTTGCAATAAAACACTTAAAACAACTAGCAACATACCTGGACTGGAAAGTGCTAATGGAGATGGATATTCTTTTCGAATGTTAATAATGGGTTGAACTTGTTTCTCATTATCTAATAATGTCACATCTTCATCCATAGTACCACCAGCATTTTCACCTAATTCATTGTTAACATCAATTCTTAAAGGCTCAGCCAAGTTATATTCTCCTTGGATTGCTGTTTCTCTCTCTATACCAGAAGCTGCCAGTGACTTTGCTAGAGTGGGCTTCCTAAGAGCAACAGTACCACTGTCTTGGTCTTTGCAGTTATATTTTGCAAGTCCAGGCAAAGCTTTAGTATATTCTGAATCATCTTCATCAACTGAGATGCAATCTTTCTCTCCATTAAGAGACATCCTAGTTAAATTTTCTTTGCTGAAATTCACATCTTTATTTTCTTTACTTTCTTTACCATTGAAGTTCTCTATCTTTGCAGATTGTGACAATTTATTATTGATGTTCACAGAGAGACCTGTTCCAGAAAGGGGTGTCAAAATTTGTTTCCCATGCTCTTTTGATGAAAATTTACCAGCTGACAACAGATCAGAATTATAATTGCTATCGCTTTCAAGATTCTTTGAGCAACTTGTTTTCTTTGAAACTTTCAGAGACCTTAGGATTTCATTCTCTTTTACTTCAGCTGCTGTTTCCAGTTCTTGTACCCTTTCCTGACAATGCCCATAAAGCTAACAATTAAAGACTTCTTGAGCTTTTTGCTACAGAAAAAAAAAGTGCCAAATGCGTGAGTTTAAAAAGTATTCAATCTATAAGCTATAGTTTTGGGCAAACTCGGTGGCAATGCCACCCAATTTCCCTTTGTTGTAGAACTTGGACGCAATCTCTATTTTTTCGTAAAACATTTATTTCTTTAAATTAGGTGGTTTTGTTTTAAATTTTCTACGATAAAACATGTGTTTTTTTTTAATTTATGAGATTATAATATATTTTATTTAGTACAATAAACACAAATTCAATATCATTCAAACAAATAAAATAAATTGACATGACAAATAATAAGCAAAAATGATTTCATAACAAAGTCTTTAAAAAATTACATTAGCATTAAAAAAAAAAAAGAAACTAAAAAAACCTATTCATTGCAATAGTGGCTCCCAATCCCACGACGCAGCCTCCTCTATTCATGCTAGGGTCATCGCTGCTTTAATTGTTCTTGTGGCAAGTTGTTCATGTTGGCAGCTGGCAGAAAATTTAAGTCCAAGTATAGAAACTAAACCAAAAGAATTGGTTCATATAGCGTTACAAGTCCCTAATGCAAAGATTCCCTCAATTCAAAATACTTTAGTGTTGAGAACAACCTAAAGCCATAAGACATCTATTGTAGTGTCAATGTAAACTATAAGGGATTATTGCTTAAAGAGTTTGTAATGTCATATAAGTCAATTCCTCTGGTTTAGTCACCATATTTGGTCCGCTGACTGCTAATGTGAATGACTACAAGAAGAATAATTAGGATAGCAATGATCCCAACGTAAAAGGAGGTTGCATTGTGGATCTAGGAGTTACTACTTCAATGAATAGGTGTTTTTAGCTTTCTTTTTTTAAAAAATATTAATGTAATTTTATAAAAACCTTGTTATAAAATCATCTTCATTTATTATCTGTTATGCCAATTTAATTTATATTTAATGAACCAAACAAGATATATTATAATCTTATAAATAAAAAAACACATATTTTACCATGTAAATTTTTTAAAAAAAGCCTAATTTAAAAAAAAAATTAAAAATTTCACAAAATAAATAAATAAATAAGCTATAAAGTTCCACAAAAAATGGGAAAAGTAGGGTTTGAGGACATGAAACTTGATGACATTGTACCAAATTCTCCAAAACTATGACATATGAATGCAATACTATTTAAATTCAAGCATCTGACACAACAACTTTCTTTTTTTGGTAGCATCTTTGAAAAATTAGGTATCCACCAGTTTTATGTAGTCTGACAAAATTTAGAACCATGGCATATGGATGCAACACTATTCAAATTCAAGCATCTGACACAATACTTTTTTTTTTTCCTCCTGTAGCATCAGCCTCAAAATTTGACAATTTAGGTATGTGCAAAGAACTGTTAGCATCATGTGGTACCTTCAGTTTCTTGATTTTCTCTTTAGCCTTCTCAAGCTTTTTACTATAACGTGCCTCCCCTCTTCCCAGAATATTGCACTTGGTCATTAATTCCTTGTAACTCCTATTACGACAGTGCAATTGCAAGTTATATTCCAGGACATGGCATAAGCTAATCAAGTAGAACAGTAAGGATAAAATACCAATTTTATGCCTATAGTATAGAAAATAATAAGATAAAAGGAAAAATGCCCTTCAAAAACCATCTTTATTATTGTCAAATAAATAGAGCAAATTTAAAATAGAAGGCTTTGATACAGACCCAAAACAATTTTTTCCATCTGTATTTAGCCAAAAAACAAATTGAGATTTAGAGTATAAACCTGTTACGCATGACCAAAGATCTTCTCAATGTGTCTATTGTATCTTTACTGTTGATCCCATTACCCAAAGTGGCAAGCTTCAAAACCTCGTCTTCATCAAGGTCCAGATCTGATACTCTATGTTGCAGGCCACAAACCAAACTAGTAAAAAGAGAGAAAAGAAAAGAAATATGGGTAGTCAATGAAAGAAATTTCTTTCTGTTTGGTGCAATTCCACTCACAATTTGAATGCTGCAAGTTCTTTAGCCAGTGCCATATTTCTATCTTGTAATCTCAAACACTCCAAAGTTGACTTTTCAAGCTCCTAGCCGACCAAAAAACATGATAAGTTAATTCATGCTGTGAATAGTTAGATTATTGGGAATAAGACAAGGCATATAGGGTAATTTACCTCTGATTTCATAAGAAGCTGGTGTTGTATGAATGTTTTTTGTTTCAAGGCTTCATTTTTTAATTCTATATCCAATTTTGCCTGATCCTTGCAAGCACAAAGCTGAGACAAGACTTGTTTAAGAGCTAAAAGAAAGCAACAGATTAACAAACAAATAATAAATTATTGGCAGATGTTTAAGACAGTGCATATTTATAGTTGGTCATTATGATTAGAAAGGAGAGCAAGAACTGTTGCGGAAACAATGGTGATACCAAGTAAAGTAAGTTTCCCTGACTGTGTTAAGTAGAGATTACTGTTATCACTCAACTAGTAAATCATCTGATTGAAAATAAATATTGGGAAAATTATAAGCAACTGGCTTTTCACATGTTTGATGGCATTCTTTCTTTCCCTTTACATATTCGCCCATTCTCAAACAATCCAATTCAAATTTCCTTGCATCAAATTATTGAGGTTCCATTATTTTGTTCATATGTAGCTTAATATAAAAGTCAAGGAAAAAGCATGAACCTTGAATTTCTATAGTAGCCATTCCTGATTTATCAGTAACCATTTTCTTAGCAACAGCCGATCAATTTTTCACATGGTTAGCCAAGAATACTGTTTTTAGCTATAGCAAATTATTTGTTCAGTGCACCCTTAAAAGTAAAATGTCCTTCCCCCCCCCCCCCCCAAAAAAAAAAACCTCAATATTGTGTTTTAGCCAATGAATTGAAGAATTTCCAACATCTTTTACATCCAGCGTTGAGCAGCCATCAAATTCCAATCATCATTCCGAAGAATAGTTATCATAAACAGAAAATCAAATCAGAGAACCTCATTAGTAAGATCCCCCAATTCCTTTCCCTGCCGCTCCAATGCTGAACAGAGCCCCGAAACTTTCACCTCCAGTCTTTTGACTTCTCTACGCAACAACCCTGCATCTTCCTCCTCAGACCTAATGGGTTTCTCAGGAAGAACGGCATCCTTCACGTCTTCGACAGACTGGAAATACAGCCGAGCCGCATCGCTCGCTCTACAACTCTGCTTGCACACAGGGCAAGTGCACTTCTTTGCTCTTGAACAATACTCGAACCATTGCTGCAAACTACAGCAGAACCAATAAATAAAAACCCCGAAAGGAAAAACCGAAACTTTCACAATGTGCTTTCCAGTTAGCGCATGGAAATGAAAAGGGGTAAGAAACACCGATACTAAATCGGATATGGAAAACGATACAACACGGATACCACGACAAAATCGGGGTTTTAGGAAGAGGTTAATGGGATTTACCACAGCTCGTGGAAGACATGGCCGCAGATAGTAATGGATTGGAGGTCTTCAACAACGGGCTTGAGATCCTCGTAGCAGATTGAGCAAATGGTTCCAGCAAAGTCCCCTCCATCATCATTGCCCATCTCTCGCTGTGTACTCTCTCTCTCTCTCTCTTCTTCGTTCTCTGTTCTTCTCTCTCATCAAAATTATAAAGCTGGTAAAATGGAGTGAAATGAAACTTGAAAACTGCGAGAAACCTCCCTCAAAAATTTTCAGAGAGCGGGAAGAAAGTGACATTGGTGGGAAAGAGAAAGCCATTAGCACGTGCATGTCACGTGACGTGTGATTTTCACATTTTCAAAATTAAGAATAATAAGAATTGTCAGTTACCGATTGCGGGGCCCGCCGGGCCGATTAGAAGTCTAAATCGGTGGAGGATCGTAGGCAGCGGCGGCGGCGGAAGCTACCGTCTACGGTGCTCCGTTCGGCGGAGGACGAGGATTAAAGAAGATGAGGCTATGAGGTTGGAATATTTACGGAATTCGCTCTCCATTCGCCTTCACTACCTTTCCTCTTCTGGTTTTCTCGTTTTGAATATTTATTTGAATAGAAAAAGAAAACTGTAAATTAGTATTTTAGTCTGTCAACGATTTAAATTAATCCTTTAATTTAGAGAAACTTATTTTAACTTTGACAAATTTGAAGAATTTCAAATAAATCATCAAGAGTTAGAAGAGTATGACAAAAATCAAAGCTCAAACTTAGAAAATAAACTTAAAAGAAAAAGACGAAATATAATTCAAAAATATAAGGAAGCCGAATATGAAACTAATGACTTAATATCAGGAGGAGACTATAGATGTTTAAAATATTCAAATAAAAAAATAGATACAAATGCCTAGAGATGCCCTTTAAAATCACTATATCCTCATAGTAAGCACTGTGAATATCATCACCAACAAACTCAAAGAAAAACCATTCTTAAAAAGATCAAATGGTTAAAGAAATCTTATAAAAAGAAACTTCAAAAATTACAGGAACAATTCAAACTTTTAAAACCAAAAAAGAAAGGAAAAAGCTTACAAAATAAAAAAGACAATGTTATTGATTATTATCCTGTCAATTATTCTGAAAAAATGATTTGATTGCTGAATTTCTTAGCAGAGATGGAGCAATCTTAGACAAGTAAAGCTACCACAAATCAGCAAGAAGAGGAGAAATTCTATCCTCATCCTCATTTAATTTCCCGAATAAATAATCTCAAAAGTAGCCAACATATAATGGCTTCACAAACAACAAATCGATTAAACAATATGAATAATTCCATTAATTACCTAACTCAGACACTTGGGAATCTTACTTCCTATGTCAACGAGTTAGAATCACGATTAATACAAGTAGAATCACGATTAATGGGTATGAGTATATCTCCTATCCAAACACCTACTCAATCTCCCCCTCAGACACCTCAAAGCCAGTCTACACATATTCCACAAACTCCCTCTTTTGCGGCCATCCTAGAAAGAGAAGTAAAACAAGCCCAAGAACAAGCCCAAAAGGCCCAACAACAAAGCCCAAATACTCAAATAGCCTCATCCTCTACTTCAAATCCACAGACATCAGCCCAAAACCGCCTCCATGAACAATTTGAATATTTTCAGTTAATTATTGATAAACTGAATCACCTTCAAATATCAGCCAAAACCATCAAATATATTTCTCATTATTCCATTAACAAAGCCGTTATCTATGCCGGTACAAATCCTCAACTAGTTCATACCTTATTTAGCTATGGATTAATTCATTGTATTTATCCCTCAAAAGATCTTGTAGAACTAAGTCTACTCCCAACTGCCATCAAAGTAGCTGCCAAACATTACCATGAAATTATTACCCAGTATACCATGTATATGCGCTGTTATTCTACAGTTGCAGAAATTACTCCCGAAAAATTTTATTCTCCCATTAATCTCATTAAATTCGGAACCACAAGGCAACCTTTCGCCTTTGAGCAATCCGAAAAATCCTCTATTGACCAAGAAGAATTCAGTCCTCTTATATCCAAAATAAGAGCCCAAGAATATGAAGTTATCTTTTCAGAAATGAATAGAACTCTAACTAGTGATGAAGCCCAATGGACTTACTTCACTGGACCAACCTCATGTATTTATTTCGTGGGAAGAACAAATAACAAGCTAGGAGTATTTCGTCAATTTTATGACAAAGTAAAAACAAATAAATTGGACAATACTGAAGATACAAAAAAGAAGAATCTGCCAGCAATTATCTGATTATCCAGTCCATATATGTATTTATTGTAAAGACCAAGAAAGATCAGCGGAAGATCAGAAAAATCCCCCAACGAATATCAATATCCTAGAAAGCTGACCAGGGGACACTGACAAGAAGGAGACAAAGAAATGACTAAAGAAAAAAGAAGACTTGACAAAAAGCATCGAAATGACCAAAAGCGACACAAAGATGACAAAAAGCATTGAAGCGACAAAAAGATGACACCTTTCACGACCCACAGATTTTTTATACTGGAACAAAAGATAACAAATCCCCTTACCATTACCAAAAGTATTATCTCTGATTTTTGTAGAAATTTCAGCAGAGTCCCCTCTATAAATTGGACCTCCCGATATTTCTACAACCAGTCAATTCAACAATACATCCAAAATATATCAAAACATAGACATCTAGGGAGGGGGATATCCTAACTATGATTCAGTGGAGCCACATTTACATTGTTCAGAACAAACAAATTCATAACACAAAATACACCCACATGAACAATTGTGGGTTTGCCAAAAGAATTTGCAGGAGATCTACAGCTAGTCGGCCACTCAGGGTAGGCTAGGGTCTTCAACGCTCTCTGAAAAATAATTTAAGAAAGAGTGAGTTTGAAAACTCAGTGAATAAATAATGCCGACCCTTAGAAATCTTAAGGACAAGGCCCGTAAAAATATTTGTATAGATAAATATTCATTATGCACAAAACAAGCCTCATGCAGATCGTTTCTTAAAATACATCAGAAGTATCTAGGCAGAATCAAATTTAAACAGACGCAGAGCACACAGCTCGTGGGAAGAATAACCACAGACGCAAAGCACTTGGCTTGCGAAATAAAATAACTCCACATGTGGTAGCTACCCACACGGGGCTAGCAAAACCCCTGCTAGCTGAGGTTCAAATCATGGTGCACCAAGGCTAACAACTACTGCTGTTAGCTACAGAGTTCTGAGTAGATAACTTCTTAAATTTAATACAAATTCTCAAATCACATTTCAGATTTAATACATTTCTCAAATCACATTTCAGACAGAGTACCTTCCATATCAGTTTAATATCAAAGTTGCCAAATTACTCCACAGGCATCAATGTGCAAAATTTCATGTTTAAATCAGTTTTTCAGTAATATGCATATAACAAAACATTTCTCCAAACGTTAAAACACTGCAAGAAAACTTAGTAATAAATGAGAAATAGGGTTTACTCACAGTCCGCATTACTTACTCAACTCCTAGGATAATATCAATATTCCCTGCCCAATCCTTAGCTCTAACTCAATCTCCCGAGTACCCTACAATACCCATCACCAGATTTTTGTGTGTGAATAACTAGCAAAATTGTCTCATTAACTTAGCCTATCTACATTAATGTCTATTCTTCATTATATATAACAACCGGGAAAAAGGGAAAAGGAAAAGAAAGTGAAAGCTGGAAATTTCGAAGTCCAGAAATTTTGCCAAGTCCTCTCGCAACAGCGAGAAACAGTCTCGCTACTGCGAGAGAGCTAGTTCGCAACGGCGAAGGCGATTTTCGCTATAGCGAGTGCTGGCAGCAGCCCATACAAAAACCAGGGAGTTGCTCGCCGTAGTGTGCGCCATAGCGAAAATGAAGTCTGGAACTAACGCGATCTCGCCATAGCGAGTGGTAAATCTCGCCATAGCGAAGAGTACTGTCGCGATCTCGCCGTAGCGAAGGCTGCACCTCGCCATAGCGAAGAATGAGAGAGGGATGAGAGAGAGATGAGAGAGAGAGAGCATAATCTGAAAGAAGGAAGGTGGTAACACTTGAAGCTTAAGGGGAATCCATTTGCTCTAACCCACTCATCTCCTTGCACCCTTCTCTTTTCTTCCTGCTCACCCTTTTCCATCAGATGGTCATACACACAGAAATACCTTACAGAGTAAGCAAAACAGGGGAGGGGAAACTCTGTGATAATGGACCAGAATATACTACTTACAGCATCAACTCAGACTTGGGAGAGGATGTATTCTGGCGTTGACTCACTCACAACGGCAGCACACTTTGCCAAACCAGAAGACAATAACAGGAGCAAGAAATGGAATCAGAACCAGCGAACAGGGCACTCAGCAGAGGAAAGAAGATGAAGTTCAGTTTCCCACCGACTTTGCTCCTTTTTCCTGACCGAAATGATGGCTTATGGGCATGGGTTTCGTGCTGCAGAGATTGGAGAAGCAAATTACTTAAAAGACCAGCAAAATTAATGAGAGAAGGGGCAATTCGGAAATTTGCAGAAGGAAGCAAAGATTTCGACGTGGCAGCTCAAGTTTGCTTTGAAAAGTCAACTTCCCTCATGTATATCTTTCTCATTGCATGCACGTCGGGTTTTACAATCTCTCCCCCTAAAAGAAATTCGGTCCCCGAATTTAGATATATATATAGATACTAACCTTAGTTCTCAAATAGGTAGGGGTACTTTGCACGCATTTCGGTCTCTACCTCCCACGTAGCCTCCTCTGGGGTGTGGTGACACCATAGAACTTTCACAGATGAAATCTCCTTGGAACGTAACTTCTTCGTTTGTCTATCTAAGAATTCCACAGGGGTTTCTTCATAAGTCAAACCTTCACCCAAAGAAACATCTTGATGCTGTAACACATGAGAAGGATCATGTAGATACTTTCTTAACATGGAAACATGAAATACTGGGTGAATATTGGATAACTCAGGCGGCAACGCCAGCCTATAGGCCACAGTCCCAACTCGCTCTAGGATCTCATATGGCCCTATATATCTCGGAGTCAACTTCCCTTTCTTTCCGAATCTCATCACACCTTTCATGGGAGATACCCTGAGAAACACATAATCTCCAATCATGAATTCCAAATCACGGCGTCGGTGATCCACATATGCTTTCTGCCTGCTCTGAGCTGCTATTAACCTCTCCTTGATTACTTTCACTTTTTCTATGGCATCTTGTACTAACTCAGGCCCTAATGCTTTAACTTCTCCAGTTTCAAACCATCCAATGGGAGATCTACACCGTCTCCCATATAATGCCTCGAAAGGTGCCATCTGTATGCTCGCTTGATAACTATTATTATAAGCAAATTCAACCAATGATAAGTAGTTATCCCAGCTACCACCAAAATCCATAACACACAACCTTAACATATCCTCTAGTGTTTGTATAGTCCTCTCAGATTGCCCATCAGTTTGAGGATGAAAGGCAGTGCTAAGATCCAATCGGGTACCCATAGCCTCTTGAAAAGCTCTCCAAAACTTGGAAGTAAACTAGGGTCCTCGATCAGAAATTATAGACATTGGTATACCGTGAAGTTTCACTATCTCATTTATGTAAAGTTGTGCATATTTTGCAACATTATACATTGTCTTTACCGGGAGAAAATGAGCTGTTTTAGTGAATCTGTCCACAATCACCCAGATAGAATCATAACCCTTTACTGTTCGAGGTAGTCCCGTCACAAAGTCCATAGTAATCATTTCCCACTTCCACTCAGGGATCTCCAGCCGTTGGTGTAATCCTGCAGGTTTCTGGTGTTCTGCTTTAACCTGCTGACATGCCAAACAATGCAAAGTGAAGTTCGCTATATCTCTCTTCATGCCCTCCCACCAGTATACTTACTTTAAGTCTTGATACATCTTTGTAGAACCAGGATGGATTGTATACCGGGAACAATGGGCTTCTTCCATAAGTTCTCTCCTCAATTCTTCCACATTTGGCACACACAATCGAGTACCAAACCATAAAACGCCATTTGAATCTAAAACAAATTCATTTTTCTTTCCACTTTTGACGTCATCCACCAATTTACATATCTGCGCATCCGTGGCTTGGGCAATTTTCAACCGTTCAAATAAGGATGAATGAAGCTGTACATGAGCCAAAAACATTCCTAGCTCTTTAATCTCAAATTGGATTCTTGAACGCTCAACCTTATGGAGTTCTGAAATTAGCGGTCTCCTCACTTCCGCAATGTGGCTCAAGCTTCCCATGGATTTCCTGCTCAGGGCATCAGCTACTATATTAGCCTTACCCGGATGATATAAAATAGTACAATCATAATCTTTGAGCAACTCCATCCACCTCCTTTGCCTTAGATTCAGATCCCGCTGTTGGAAAATATATTTAAAGCTTTTATGGTCTGTGTAGATCTCACATGTCTCACCATATAAATAATGTCTCCAAATTTTTAGAGCAAAGACCACTGCTGCCATTTCTAAGTCATGCGTTGGGTAATTTTGCTCATGCTTCTTAAGTTGCCTGGAGGCATAAGCAATCACGTGACCATGCTGCATCAATACACATCCCAAGCCAATCCCAGAAGCATCACAGTACACAACATAACCTCCAGACCCCGAAGGTAATGTCAAAATTGGCGCAGAAGTCAGACAATCTTTCAATTTCTGAAAACTCTCTTCACACATATCAGACCACTGAAATTTCACATTTTTCTGGGTTAATTTCGTTAACGGCGTAGCTATTTTGGAAAAGTCTTTAACAAACCACCGATAACAGCCTGCCAAACCCAAGAAACTACGAATCTCTGTAACTGTAGTGGGTCTTGGCCATTTTTGAACCGCCTCTACTTTACTTGGATCTACCTGCACCCCATCTTTCGAAATTACATGGCCTAAAAAGGCAATTCTTTCTAGCCAAAACTGGCATTTAGAAAATTTAGCATATAATTGATGTTCCCTTAACACCTGTAGTGCTATTCTCAGGTGCTGTTCATGCTCTCCATGACTCTTGGAATAAATCAAAATATCATCGATGAATACGATAATAAATCGATCTAGAAATGGTTTGAACATTCGATTCATGAAGTCCATAAATGCAGCTGGGGCATTGGTTAACCCAAATGGCATTACTAAAAATTCATAATGACCATATCGGGTTCTGAAAGCAGTTTTAGGGATGTCTTCCCTTCTTATTCGCAGCTGATGATAACCCGATCTTAAGTCAATTTTTGAGAAATATTGAGCTCCCTGCAACTGGTCAAATAGGTCATCTATACGAGGCAAGGGATACCTATTCTTCACAGTCACTTTATTCAGCTGTCTGTAATCTACACATAAGCGGAGAGAACCATCCTTCTTCTTAACAAAAAGTACAGGTGCGCCCCAAGGGGATGTACTAGGGCGAATAAAACCCTTGTCTAATAAGTCTTGCAATTGATTCTTTAATTCATTAAGCTCCAGGGGTGCCATTCGATAAGGAGGAATAGAGATCGGTTGAGTACCTGATAATACATCAATACAAAATTCAATTTCCCTTTCAGGAGGTAACCCTGGTAATTCTTCAGGGAAAACGTCAGGGAATTCTTTTACTACTGGAACCTGTTCCAGTACTGGGACTTGTAGTTCTGTATCTCTAACCATCGCTAAATATCCTTGACACCCCTTTTTCAAGAGCCTCTGAGCTTCTATCATTGATATTAAATTGTTTGGTGCTTCACTTCGATCACCTTGAATGACAAGGGGAGATTTACCAGGAAAGTTACATCTCACTAACTTAAGATGACAATCCACCACTGCATAACAGGACGCTAACCAATCCATTCCGAGTATTACATCAAACTCAGCTATCGCAAGCACTATCAAGTCAACTAACGTCTCACAATTGGCCAGAGTAATCACACATGTCCTATACACCCTTTCAATTATCACAGATTCCCCCACTGGGGTTGCAACAAGTAACGGGCACTCTAATTTTTCAGAGTCCCTACCAATCTTTTTCGCAAAACAGGGAGATATATAGGAATGTGTGGAGCCAGGATCAAATAATGAATAAGCAGGATGTGAACAAACTGTAAGTGTACCTGTTACCACAGCATTGGATGCTTGTGCATCCTGTCTATTCAATGCAAAAGCCCGAGCCTGACCCCGTCCTGCAGTCGCCTGCCCTCTGCCTACTACTGTCCCACTGCTGCTACCTCGGTCGCTCTGAACTGTAACTGCACCGGCACCGGTAGATGGAGTCCCTGTTGAGAATTGCCTAGTGGGTCGAACTGATCCCTGACTAGAATCAGGGTAACGCTGCGGACAGTCCCTCACCAAATGTCCAACTTGCCCACAACGAAAACATGCTCCCGTCTCTCTATGGCAAATGCCTGAATGTATCTTCCCACAAATGGAACAGGGACCTCTAGATGGACGAGATGGGATAGAAACTGGGGTGGACACTGTACTAACCCCTCGGAACGATCCTCTGTGCCTGTCAGTACCAGTAGAAAATGAAGTCGGATGTCCCGTGAAGGATTGAGTAAATTTCTGATAACCCTGAGGTCTAAGACCATAGGAAGGTCCAGCCACAAAAGAACTACCTCCCTGTCTCCCATCACTGTCACGCTTCCTCTTCCTCTAGAAAGTGTCCTCCTCCTTATCTCTCATTTCTATCATGCACACACAATCCACTGCAGCTGAATATGAGGGAAAAAGGTTCATCTGTGGGGCGATCACCCTATACAACATACGGGGTAGCCCATTCACAAATCGCTTGATCCTGTCCCTCTCAGTAGGGACTAAGTGTGGGGCATAGCGAGACAACTGTGTGAATCGAATATCGTAATCAGAAACACTCATGCCTAGAACCAATTTCAGACCTTCAAATTCTCTGGCCCTAGCATCCCGAACACTCTGTGGTAAAAAGCGATCCATAAAAAGCCCCTTAAATTCTTCCCATATCATTGGAGGAGATCCGATTGGCCTTCCCCCAGTAAAGTCTGATACCATATATAAGCTGCGTCCTGTAACTGAAACCCAGCAAACTCAGATGATTTTGCACTTGGACAACCCAGAGCTCTGCATATCTTCTCAATACCATCAATGAATTGCTGGGGATCCTCCTGGCTTTCCGTTCCGGAATAAGTGGGAGGCCTCAATTTTAAGAACTGGGAGAGGGTTACTGGGACCTCCCTCTCCTCCCGCATCGCCTGAAGCCCTATCGGTCTTGGCTGTACTGGTGGTACTACTTCCTCCACAGGATGTGGAGGCTCTAGTGGAGGCTCTACCCTCTCTGCAGGTGAGGCCTGCCTAGGGGGTCGATTAGTTCCTCGACCCCTACCCCGACCTCGACCACGGCCTCTAATAGGTGGGGTAGTTTGTTGGGCTGATGCACTCGCAGAAGTCTCATCTACAGCAGCTAGTCTATTAACTGAACGAATTCTGTGAGGCATATCGACACTACAACAAAAGAACAAATATTTAAATCAATTTCCAGAGTGGAAGTAAGATATGATCAATTTCAATAAGACAACACACTTGAAGGAATAACTCAGGGCACCCTATAAGGTTTTCAGTGGCACCTCAAGTATAGTTACGCCCGGGTTCATAACCATAATTGAGATTCCACCAAAAACTCTTGCTCCACAGGACCACAGAAAGACCTAAGCTCTGATACCAACTTTCACGACCCACAGATTTTTTATACTAGAACAAAAGATAACAAATCCCCTTACCATTACCAAAAGTATTATCTCTGACTTTTGTAGAAATTTCGGCAGAGTCCTCTCTATAAATTGGACCTCCCGATATTTCTACAACCAGTCAATTCAACAATACATCCAAAATATATCAAAACATAGACATCTAGGGAGGGGGATATCTTAACTATGATTCAGTGGAGCCACATTTACATTGTTCAGAACAAACAAATTCATAACACAAAATACACCCACATGAACAATTGTGGGTTTGCCAAAAGAATTTGCAGGAGATCTACAGCTAGTCGGCCACTCAGGGTAGGCTAGGGTCTTCAACGCTCTCTGAAAAATAATTTAAGAAAGAGTAAGTTTGAAAACTCAGTGAATAAATAATGCCGACCCTTAGAAATCTTAAGGACAAGGCCCGTAAAAATATTTGTATAGATAAATATTCATTATGCACAAAACAAGCCTCATGCAGATCGTTTCTTAAAATACATCAGAAGTATCTAGGCAGAATCAAATTTAAACAGACGCAGAGCACACAGCTCGCGGGAAGAATAACCACAGACGCAAAGCACTTGGCTTGCGAAATAAAATAACTCCACATGTGGTAGCTACCCACACGGGGCTAGCAAAACCCCTGCTAGCTGAGGTTCAAATCATGGTGCACCAAGGCTAACAACTACTGCTGTTAGCTACAGAGTTCTGAGTAGATAACTTCTTAAATTTAATACAAATTCTCAAATCACATTTCAGATTTAATACATTTCTCAAATCACATTTCAGACAGAGTACCTTCCATATCAGTTTAATATCAAAGTTGCCAAATTACTCCACAGGCATCAATTTGCAAAATTTCATGTTTAAATCAGTTTTTCAGTAATATGCATATAACAAAACATTTCTCCAAACGTTAAAACACTGCAAGAAAACTTAGTAATAAATGAGAAATAGGGTTTACTCACAGTCCGCATTACTTACTCATCTCCTAGGATAATATCAATATTCCCTGCCCAATCCTTAGCTCTAACTCAATCTCCCGAGTACCCTACAATACCCATCACCAGATTTTTGTGTGTGAATAACTAGCAAAATTGTCTCATTAACTTAGCCTATCTACATTAATGTCTATTCTTCATTATATATAACAACCGGGAAAAAGGGAAAAGGAAAAGAAAGTGAAAGCTGGAAATTTCGAAGTCCAGAAATTTTGCCAAGTCCTCTCGCAACAGCGAGAAACAGTCTCGCTACTGCGAGAGAGCTAGTTCGCAACGGCGAAGGCGATTCACGCTATAACGAGTGCTGGCAGCAGCCCATACAAAAACTAGGGAGTTGCTCGCCGTAGCGTGCGCCATAGCGAAAATGAAGTCTGGAACTAACGCGATCTTGCCATAGCGAGTGGTAAATCTCGCCATAGCGAAGGGTACTGTCGCGATCTCGCCGTAGCGAAGGCTGCACCTCGCCATAGCGAAGAATGAGAGAGGGATGAGAGAGAGAGAGCATAATCTGAAAGAAGGAAGGTGGTAACACTTGAAGCTTAAGGGGAATCCATTTGCTCTAACCCACTCATCTCCTTGCACCCTTCTCTTTTCTTCCTGCTCACCCTTTTCCATCAGATGGTCATACACACAGAAATACCTTACAGAGTAAGCAAAACAGGGGAGGGGAAACTCTGTGATAATGGACCAGAATATACTACTTACAGCATCAACTCAGACTTGGGAGAGGATGTATTCTGGCGTTGACTCACTCACAACTGCAGCACACTTTGCCAAACCAGAAGACAATAACAGGAGCAAGAAATGGAATCAGAACCAGCGAACAGGGCACTCAGCAGAGGAAAGAAGATGAAGTTCAGTTTCCCACCGACTTTGCTCCTTTTTCCTGACCGAAATGATGGCTTATGGGCATGGGTTTCGTGCTGCAGAGATTGGAGAAGCAAATTACTTAAAAGACCAGCAAAATTAATGAGAGAAGGGGCAATTCGGAAATTTGCAGAAGGAAGCAAAGATTTCGACGTGGCAGCTCAAGTTTGCTTTGAAAAGTCAACTTCCCTCATGTATATCTTTCTCATTGCATGCACGTCGAGTTTTACAACACCGATATGACAAAAAGAAAAAGATAAGGATAAGATTCCTTCAAAAGTCAAAAAGAAGGAAGGAAATGACCAAAAGAAGACTCGAAGTGACCCAAAGCTGATAAAGACTATTAGAGCATCGGAAAACTTTATCGCCACAACAAAAACTTTAATTCTACTTGTATTCGGCAGAGGAATGCCTCTCGCCTATATAAAGCCCTGTAAGTTTCATTTGAAAGCATGCACCAAACTCACAACTCAAATATACTCTGATTCTCTCTGAGAATTCCGAGCACTCTCTCTCTCTCTTGTACTCACCCGACATCATCAAATAAAGAATTTATTTTAGCATCAAAGGTATGACTAGCTAAACTCTCTGCTCAGAGATTAAGTGTAGTATTTCAAATCTTATCTATCCATAAATGAATTGATCCTCCGCTGTGTCAATACTGGAATAAGGATTAGAGATCCTTTGAACAGTAACTTAGAAATGGGAATAGTTACGCGTCCAGTAGAAAACGAAGGAAGGCTGTGCTGAACTAAGCTGAAGGGGGAAAGTCTTTAGAACCCCAAATTCTAAATCAGTATATTTGTGAATATCAAAAATACTATTATGAAGCAAGATTCAAAGATTATGAACAAAAAAGATTTTATTTAGATTTATTCTATTATAAATTACCCAAATTACTATCAGAAAGTCTTATAACAGACTACAGAAAAGCCTTTAATGATAGAATAGATCTAATACCATATATAGATACTATGGGAAGAAGGGAAGATTTCCTTCGAGAATATTTATCAAACAAATGTAAAGAAGCTTGGAGAAATAATAAATATTACAAAACAAATAAATTAATTTTACAATGTAGTAATTATGAAACACCTCATAAATGGGGATGTAAACCCGAAAAATATCAAAAAAGAAAAAATAAAAATTATTAATCACCATATAAACGTTATCAATATAAATTCAAGAAATATCCTAAAACAAAATTTCAAAGACAATCAAAATTTAGGAAACCCTTTGAAACTAGAAAATATTATAAAAAAGGACCAAGAAAAATTAATTACAATAAATATCCTACAAAATGTCAATGTTGTAATTGTGGAGAATTAGGACATATAGCAACGGACTGTAAAAAACCAAGAAAACAAAGAATTATGAATTTAATAGAATTAGCTGGGATCGAATTTTACACATGACATCACTACCATGCAACTTGTAGCGGTTAGACTAGCTGACGAGCAGGCCCTGTTAGGATAAGAGTCTCTGCTTTGCCCTATTTTTTCATGATCACAAAGCGAGAACTCCTAATCAGGAGCAGGTGTCGCCGGTTAATGGGCGTCCTTGCAGAACTCGATACCATTTCTCTGACAGCCTGGAATAAGCGAGATCAGCTACCCATTCAAGGAGTAATTTAGACTTAGGAATAGGGTTTGACCAAAACTAAACCGGGTCATGGAAGGAACTCTGCCCTCTTTCATGCAGAGGTCTTTTCTATGGCTACTCTCAAACGATGAGCGCTATGGTAGACTGCTCATTAAAGCCAAGACCTTCCCCCTTCAGCTTAGTTCAGCACAGCCTTCCTTCGTTTTCTACCGGAGGCGTAACTATTCCCATTTCTAAGTTACTGTTCAAAGGATCTCTAATCCTTATTCCAGTATTGACACAGCGGAGGATCAATTCATTTATGGATAGATAAGATTTGAAATACTACACTTAATCTCTGAGCAGAGAGTTTAGCTAGTCATACCTTTGATGCTAAAATAAATTCTTTATTTGATGATGTCGGGTGAGTACAAGAGAGAGAGAGTGCTCGGAATTCTCAGAGAGAATCAGAGTATATTTGAGTTGTGAGTTTGGTGCATGCTTTCAAATGAAACTTACAGGGCTTTATATAGGCGAGAGGCATTCCTCTGCCGAATACAAGTAGAATTAAAGTTTTTGTTGTGGCGATAAAGTTTTCCGATGCTCTAATAGTCTTTATCAGCTTTGGGTCACTTCGAGTCTTCTTTTGGTCATTTCCTTCCTTCTTTTTGACTTTTGAAGGAATCTTATCCTTATCTTTTTCTTTTTGTCATATCGGTGTCATCTTTTTGTCGCTTCAATGCTTTTTGTCATCTTTGTGTCGCTTTTGGTCATTTCGATGCTTTTTGTCAAGTCTTCTTTTTTCTTTAGTCATTTCTTTGTCTCCTTCTTGTCAGTGTCCCCTGGTCAGCTTTCTAGGATATTGATATTCGTTGGGGGATTATTCTGATCTTCCGCTGATCTTTCTTGGTCTTTACAGTAAATACATATATAGACTGGATAATCAGATAATTGCTGGCAGATTCTTCTTTTTGTATCTTCAGTATTGTCCAATTTATTTGTTTTTACTTTGTCATAAAATTGACGAAATACTCCTGGCTTGTTATTTGTTCTTCCCACGGAATAAATACATGAGGTTGGTCCAGTGAAGTAAGTCCATTGGGCTTCATCACTAGTTAGAGTTCTATTCATTTCTGAAAAGATAACTTCATATTCTTGGGCTCTTATTTTGGATATAAGAGGACTGAATTCTTCTTGGTCAATAGGGGATTTTTTGGATTGCTCAAAGGCGAAAGGTTGCCTTGTGGTTCCGAATTTAATGAGATTAATGGGAGAATAAAATTTTTCGGGAGTAATTTCTGCAACTGTAGAATAACAGCGCATATACATGGTATACTGGGTAATAATTTCATAGTAATGTTTGGCAGCTACTTTGATGGCAGTTGGGAGTAGACTTAGTTCTACAAGGTCTTTTGAGGGATAAATACTATGAATTAATCCATAGCTAAATAAGGTGTGAACTAGTTGAGGATTTGTACCGGCATAGATAACGACTTTGTTAATGGAATAATGAGAAATATATTTGATAGTTTTGGCTG
Source organism: Erythrophleum fordii (assembly GCA_032878935.1). NCBI lineage: Eukaryota > Viridiplantae > Streptophyta > Magnoliopsida > Fabales > Fabaceae > Erythrophleum > Erythrophleum fordii. The sequence continues at coordinate 12,993,285 of JAVQMF010000047.1, read as the reverse complement.
ATATTTGAAGGTGATTTAGTTTATCAATAATTAACTGAAAATATTCAAATTGTTCATGGAGGCGGTTTTGGGCTGATGTCTATGGATTTGAAGTAGAGGATGAGGCTATTTGAGTATTTAGGCTTTGTTGTTGGGCCTTTTGGGCTTGTTCTTGGGCTTGTTTTACTTCTCTTTTTAGGATGGCCGCAAAAGAGGGAGTTTGTGGAATATGTGTAGACTGGCTTTGAGGTGTCTGAGGGGGAGATTGAGTAGGTGTTTGGATAGGAGATATACTCATACCCATTAATCGTGATTCTACTTGTATTAATCGTGATTCTAACTCGTTGACATAGGAAGTAAGATTCCCAAGTGTTTGAGTTAGGTAATTAATGGAATTATTCATATTTCTTAATCGATTTGTTGTTTGTGAAGCCATTATATGTTGGCTACTTTTGAGATTATTTATTCGGGAAATTAAATGAGGATGAGGATAGAATTTCTCCTCTTCTTGCTGATTTGTGGTAGCTTTACTTGTCTGAGATTGCTCCATCTTTGCTAAGAAAATCAGCAATTAAATTATTTTTTCAGAATAATCGACAGGATAATAATCAATAACATTGTCTTTTTTATTTTGTAAGCTTTTTCCTTTCTTTTTTGGTATTAAAAGTTTTAATTGTTCCTGTAATTTTTTAAGTTTATTTTTATAAGATTTCTTTAACCATTTGATCTTTTTACGGATGATATTTCTTTGAGTTTGTTGATGATGAAATTCACATTGCTTACTATGAGGATATAGTGATTTTAAAGGGCATCTCCAGGCATTTGTATCTGTCTTTTTATTTGAATATTTTGAACATCTATAGTCTCCTCCTGATATTAAGTCATTAGTTTTATATTCGACTTCCTTATATTTTTGAATTATATTTCGTCTTTTTCTTTTAATTTTATTTTCTAAGTTTGAGCTTTGATTTTTGTCAAGCTCTTCTAACTCTTGTTGGTTTATTTGAAATTCTTCAAATTTGTCAAAGTTAAAATAAGTTTCAGTTTCCATTGGTTGTAATTCTAATAGGTTCCAATCTGTAAATGGTTCTTGATATTCATCGAAATCTATTATATTTGCAAAGTCAATTATTTGTAATGGGTCATTTAAATTTATACTTTCATTTTTATTTTTATTTTTGTAACTACTTTCTCCTACTTCATTTTGACAATTTTCTGGACTACTTGGACTACTTGTACTTGTTTCATACATCATATTAATTTTATTTTCTTCAATTATATAGCTATTATTAGAGTCACTAGTAGAATTTTTACTCGAGTCTATATCTGATTCTGATGATAATGTTAATTTTTCTAATTTATATATTTCAATATCAGAATAATCAAATTCTTCATGTATGTATTTATTTAGTTCAATGGGTTCTAAGTTATAGTCTTCAGCTAATTCTATTAAATTCATAATTCTTTGTTTTCTTGGTTTTTTACAGTCCGTTGCTATATGTCCTAATTCTCCACAATTATAACATTGACATTTTGTAGGATATTTATTGTAATTAATTTTTCTTGGTCCTTTTTTATAATATTTTCTAAGTTCAAAGGGTTTCCTAAATTTTGATTGTCTTTGAAATTTTGTTTTAGGATATTTCTTGAATTTATATTGATAACGTTTATAAGGTGATTGATAATTTACATAATTGAATCTAACTAAAATATAATAAAATTTCATTTAATTAATTTAATTTTTTCGAGGATAACTGTTTGTTGATCTATGTTATTTAGTATTCTATCATTCTGTATTCTATATGGTTTTACATGTTCGAGGAAATCTTTTCCTAACATTATTTTATGAGGATAATTTTTTATTTCTGCTTCAACATGTAACTTTACTTTTTTAATATCTCTTTTATTGAATCGTAATATGGTTTGAGCAGTTGTTTCAGCTTCATTAATTTCAATATTATTATCGGTAAATTCAATATTTATAGTGCTTCTTTGTATTTCAGGTTTTATTAATGCAATTATTTCTATCCATATTCCGTCTTTAGTTATTTCTAAAAGAATAAAATTATCTAATGGTATTGGTACTGGTTGAGTTAAATCTATTTCTTCAACATTTGGTTGAATTTCAGCTAAATTTGATCTTATAGGTATTTCGGCTAATCTATTGGCTTCATAGTTATTTTGACTTCTAGATCTTAGTAAATGTCTTTCTAATTCTAGAGGTCTTAGCTCTTGTACACTTCTTCGAAAATCAGCAATCTCAGACAAGTAAAGCTACCACAAATCAGCAAGAAGAGGAGAAATTCTATCCTCATCCTCATTTAATTTCCCAAATAAATAATCTCAAAAGTAGCCAACATATAATGGCTTCACAAACAACAAATCGATTAAGTAATATGAATAATTCCATTAATTACCTAACTCAGACACTTGGGAATCTTACTTCCTATGTCAACGAGTTAGAATCACGATTAATACAAGTAGAATCACGATTAATGGGTATGAGTATATCTCCTATCCAAACACCTACTCAATCTCCCCCTCAGACACCTCAAAGCCAGTCTACACATATTCCACAAACTCCCTCTACTTAAAAATTCTTTTTAAAGATAAAATTATCAAAAAGGTTTTATTTATGTTTCAAAATATTACATAAAATGTTTACTTATTATAACAAAAATCTTAGTTTAATTATTTAAATAAAAAATATTTATTGTAAAATTTTTAAAATTTAAAATTTAAAAAATTCACTGAAATAAAATATTTTTAAAAATTATATTTATTTTAATATTAAAAATTCACCAATAATCTTATTTTTATAAATATTTTATATTAAAATAAATATTATTTTTTAAAGCATTTTATTTTAGTGAAATTTTTAAATATTTTTTTGTTTTTAAAATTTTATAATAAATATTTTTATTCAAATAATTAAATTAGGAATTTTTTAATAATAAGTAAATTTTTTATGAGACTATTTTTAAACACTTTAAAATTAAAGGATGAGTTTAAAATGTAAATAAAATTAAAAAATTATTTAAAAATATTTTATAATTATGAAACTAACATAAAATATTAAATAATATTAAAATATTAAAATATTAATTTAACCAAAAAAATTACTCATTGTTAGTTTGGTTATTAGTATTTTGTTTTTATTTTCATTTTCTTTCTTTTTTATTAATTTAAAATTTAAAATGATTTGTTTTCGCATTCTAATTTTAAAAAAAAAATTCTCAGTTTAAGATCCTAAAATTTACATTTGAGAAGATAAACTAAATACAGCAATAAACGTATTACAATATATAGCCAATAAAAATTGAATTGGTCAAAACAAAGATGTGGAAATAATATGGCGATGGCCAAGTTGGCAAGAATGGCAATTTTCAATTCTTTAACAAATATTTAAAAGTAAATTATTGAAGGCAATATTATCAAAATTCAATAATTTTTAAATAACTAGCAAATTTGTCACCGAAACGAAAAAGAAAAATGTTTTTCGAAATTCATCCACTAGTATATTTATTCCATATTATTAAAAAAAAAAAACCAAACGGAAATTAGATTGGCGGAGGGATTACAGACTTCTTCAAGCTTTTCTTGTTTATGGATTTGGATTATTATTAAATTTTCGAAATTAGGGAAGTCACTTCGGCATTGTAATTTTCGTTGGACTCTCTGAATCATACCAAGAGGTGCACATTACTTTTGCCCGCTTTTTCTGTTGTTACTCTGCAAGATCGGACTTGACTATTCTGCTCTATTTGCATTTGTTGCTGCAAGAGTTCTGCATTTGAATTCTGTTGGGTATACGTAATTTTTCCTATTTGAGAATATTGGTAGCTGAAATTCGTTAATTTCGGGGGCTTCTTTGGATTCTGAGAAATCATATCCCAGTTTCATATGAGTTTGCTAAATTTTCTCTCTGTGAAGCTAAAATCAGCTACCTGTGGTGTTTCATTATTGCATTTGTTGTTAATAATTGCAATTTCGTAGTACAATGGGGATATATGCATGAGTCGCGGTTATGACTTTATTGTAATACTTATTTTGATTTACGTTATGTAAGTCAGATGAGGGAGACGAAAAATGGAACAAAGAATGATAGAAGTTCGAAATCTGCATCAGCTAACTCTTTTCCTCTCATTATGGACATAGATGACTTCAAGGTAGAAGTGCAAACCATATAATTCAAGTCTCCAGTGGGAGGAGCTACTTAAATAATAGTTTGAATTATTTGACTCTACCAAATTTGCCCTGCTTGTATATTCTTTCAAATTTTGGTAAATCATCTTGACCCTTGAACATATAGGGGGACTTTTCTTTTGATGCATTATTTGGAAACTTGGTGAAAGAGCTCCTTCCATCTTTCCAAGAAGAGACAGATTCATTGGAAGGACAAAGCAATGTTGGTGGGGGTGATTCTTTTCCAAATGGACATCTGCGGGTTCCATCGGATGCAGCAAAGTATGCACAAGTTCTTTCTAGTCCTTTATTTCCAGATGTTGAGAAGCTCTTATCTTTGTTCAAGGACTCTTGTAAGGAGCTTGCTGAGCTTCGTAAACAGGTTCCCCTCTGACTTACCTAGAACTTGATGAGTTGTATGTTGATGTCTTAATTTTCTGTTTCTTCATTATCAACTGAAGATTGATGGCAGACTCTACAATCTTAAGAAAGATGTTTCTGTCCAAGACACTAAGCATCGTAAGACACTTGCTGAGGTTAGTATAGTTCATCTTACTAAAATTTTCAGGCATTCTATAGTATCCTAATTGCAATGAATCAAGAAAATAAGAAGTCTTCTTTTAGACCTCAGATATAGCAAAACTTTGATGACATCACTGATATTTTGAAACTTCCTTTTTTAATATCAGCTAACTCCCCTTTTTTGTGTTTTCATTATTTCCTTTTCGTGAGGGGGGATCTTCTTTCCTTTCTTGAATCTCATTTGTCCAATTGTAATTTTTTTCCCCAGCCATTTAATTATCTATATTGCAAAATTAGTTACCAGGCATCTTGGACAAGTTTGAATATAAATGACCCTAAACTTTCAGTGCATATGTCTTTATACTGTTTTCAGCTAGAAACAGGTGTAGATGGTTTGTTTGATAGCTTTACAAGGTTGGATTCACGCATTTCAAGTGTTGGCCAGACTGCTGCAAAGATAGGAGATCAGCTTCAGGTAGAATTTTCAAAGCTTTATTAATTTTGCAAATGGTTCATGATGCCATCTTATATAGGTAAGTCAAGTATTCTTTTTCTTTGAAATATAGTCTCTCTACTGACACTCTTATGACTTGGCAGAGTGCAGATGCTCAACGGGTTACCGCCAGTCAAACAATTGAGCTGATAAAGGTAATATCAGTCAGTCCATTTCGCTTATATTTGTTTACATTGAGAAATCAATCTTTGTGGTTGACTTAATGTCTGCTCTCTGCAGTACTTGATGGAGTTTAATAGCAGCCCAGGTGACCTAATAAAGCTTTCTCCTCTATTTTCTGATGACAGCCGTACTGCTGAGGCTGCTTCAATTGCCCAAAAACTACGTAAGATTAACTTTTTCCTTCAAGCTTTTCACTTTGGATCCTCTAAAATTCGGATCTATACTGTAAAGTTAGAGAAAGATAGATACAAAGCTACTAACATTGAAAGCTGCTTCCAACATCAGAAATTACTTTTTAAAATGTTAGTCTCACACTTTATGTCTATTTTTCTCTGACTGCATAAGAAAATTATGGAGACAAAATTTAGAGGATCTGAGCTCCAAAGCTTTTACCATTTTACATAAACTTTGCTAATTCTGATCATCTTCAGGGTCATTTGCTGAAGAAGATATTGGAGGACATGGCATAGCTGTCCCATCAATGATAGGAAATGCAACTGCTAGCAAAGGATTAGAGGTTGCAGTTTCGAATCTACAGGAGTATTGCAATGGTTAGTAATTCCACAAAAACATGAATAGATATGTCTGATTAATATCTAATACAATCATCCTGCGTAAAAATTATTAAAAAATTCATTCTGTTTAAAAGAATAATGAATGGAAATACAGTTAAATATATTTTCCATTGAATTTGTTATAAAATTGTCATTTCTGCACTATGCTATTAACAATGAGAAGTTAGCTTATTTCAAATCTATGAAGACTTGTTGTCTATTGAAACTATGCTATAATTTGTTGGTATAATTCTGATGCTTATAATAAGGGACTTAAACTGTCCTCTAATTGTTCATATATTCTAATTTTTTGCATTAAGATCTAAAGAAAACTGATGTAGAACTGGCAGGTGAAGAGGGGAAGAAATAGAGAGAAATAAAGGGGAAAGGAAGAGGGGAAGAAACTTTGATATTTTATTCAATTTCTAAAAACTAAAAACATGGGCTTAAAACTATAAAGGAACTAGTTATAAATAGTATCCCTAATTTAAGTCTTGATTGGTGGCTTAGTTCCTGAATTACGGATAACTACCCACATCACTCCTAATATTCTTTTCCCATTCTTCATCTATCTCCCTTGATTGGAGAAAACTCAACCTTGAGGTGTCAAAGCAATAGAGAAGTCTGACTTGAAGTAGTAGATATGACAATGGGAAGCAATGGAAAAAGCGATAACAAAAGCAAATTTGTACTCTCCAATGGATCAAGAAGAACTTGAATGTGAACTTCTGCGATATGGGTTTTTAACTTCCCCAACTTCATCACCCTTCAAAATAGCATTGTCTTCAATAACTTTAATTTGAGTGTTTTCATCTTTCTCATGTACTAACTTTTCTTCCAAATGCTCTTCAAAATCTACCATGACAATGTTACTATCATCATCGATATTAGATGAGCAATCTAGGGATTCTATATTATAACGTCACTAGACTCTTCTTTGATAGCTTCCTATATTGCTTCATAATCTTAAAGATATTTTTCTTGTGCAAATTGGGTAGGAAACTGAGCATGATCTTGATATTCTATGCACAAGTAATAAGAGCCACAATAATAATAATGGTTAGGAAAACCAACAAAAGAGTTTGTTCCAACAATAATAGGATGAAGCTAGATATTGAGAGTAGCTTCCTGAGTTTTTGTACAGAAAATTTTTATTTTGCCTACCATTGGAGTAGGAGTCATTGTTGGAAATCATATTTAACATGGGATTATTCTTAGGCTTTAATGCCTTTACTTGTTTACTTATTTTGAGGCTTTAATGTCTTTATTTGTTTTTTTTTTAAATTTTGCTGCTTAGGTCAACATTTTTATTTCCCTTTTTATATGATTGTCATCAAACTTTAATTAGGTCTTTTATTATGCTTTATTTTTATGCTTTTTTCCTTTCTTGGAGGGTGTGAAGCTGTCCATCCCTCTTTGTATATTGTACCTCTATTCAAACTTGAATGATAAGAGAATTAGGGCATTGATCTTTGAATTCTTTAATGATGTTAGAGCTTGCAAGGCCTAAATGACAAAATATGTTGGTGGTTAACATGAGAAAACTATACGTTGATGGTTAGCATAAGAAACCATATGATGGTGGTTAGCGCAGAAAATTATACACTGTTGGTTAGCAAAAATCAAAATTTCTACCTCACAAAAAGGTTGAGGTGAGAATGCCTAAAACCAGAACTCTCGCTACAAAGCAAGGTGAGGAAAAAATGAAAATTATGGAGACTCCATAGCAAGTAATAATGAAGAATAAGACAAAGGGTCAAAAACCAAAATAAAACAAGAATGACAAGGAAGAAATTTTTTCGACAACCTCCAAATAACGAGAAAGAAGAAGATTGGTAATGCTAACTCCAAACTATTCCCAGCTTGAGAGGAAGTATTGGAAATCATATTTAACATGTAATTATTCTAAGGTTTTAATGCTTTTATTTGTTCCCTTATTTTGAGGCGCTAATGCCTTTATTTGTTTCCTTTTTGCTAGTTGGGTCAATATTTTTATTTCTTTTTTTATATGATTGTAATCAAATCTTAATTGGGTCTTTTTATTATGTTTTATTTCTCTATTTTTTCCTTTCTTAGAGGGTTGAAGCTGTCCATTCCTCTCTATATATTATAACTTTGTTCAAACTTGAATACTAAGAGAATCCATTGACCTCTTAATTCCTTCAGTCATAATGGGAATTTGGAGTACATGACCGAATTGGATAGCTCCAGAATTTAATAGCCAACTCTTAATTTCATAGTCATTTGGGAGCCTTGAAGCCTGATAACCACAGTATGGTAGGAAAAAGACTTGCACAATTTAACAAAAAGTACTTTGAAGACCTATAAAACACAAACTGGAGAAGGAAGACTAGTGCTAGCATCATGAAAGAGTAGATTTTACCCCAAGATACCCTTAAAATTGCTGCCAGGAGATTGAAATGGTTGGAAAGTCAAAATTGAAGAATTTAGAAATAACAGTGCCTGGTCAACTTTCTGATGAGGTTAGCAGCAGCACTGGCACTGGCACCAGCACCAGCTCCAGTGGGGGATCTCTAGGGAGAGACTGGCCGCCATCCAGTGAACCCTTGGCTGGTGGCAGCAGGTGGTGGGTGCCCTGGGGTTGAGCATCTGTGGCTGGTTGTTCGGTTCCCCTATTTTCATGTTGAATTTCTACTATTGATTTTTTTTTTTGGGCAGAATAGTATGACAGTAAGAAAGTTTTAATTTGGGTGTTTTGATGGTGTAGTGGGTGTGTTGCTGTATGAATTTGAGAGGCTCTGATACTACTTGATATAGGACCAGCAGGGGAAAGGGGGAAGAAACAGAGAGAACTGAGGAGGAAAGGAAGAGAGGAAGAAGAAACCCTGATATTTTATTCAATCTCCAAAAGCTAAAAATACATGCTTAAATCAATAAAGGAAAAAGAATGAAGAGTATCCCTATTTTAAGTCTGATGGCTTAATTCCTGATTACAAATAATTACACGTCATTGACCATATGAATCCATATATTCTTTTCCCATTCCTCATCTAAAACTTATTTGATTGTTTGATCCATATCTTTGATATATTGTTTTTATGCTACATAATATTTCATTCTGTAATTGATCAAGAGTTTTTGATTCTGTTGTGCCCAAACAGTCATTTCACTTTATCTTTACTTGCATTCTCTACTTTACATGTATGGTTCACATTTCTTCAATATGGTACGAACCATAGATAAACAATGTTGAGGAACTGTCACTTTTTTGCTGGCTATCTAATGCAAAGGCTAATGGCTATCTTGTTCAATAATTATCAGCTCTATTTCATGTTAGACCCTGCACCTTTACTTGCATTCTCTACTTTACATGTGTTTCACATTTCTTCAATATAGTGCGATCCATAGGAAAACAATGTTGAGAAACTGCCTCACTTTGTGCTGGCTATCTAATGCAAAGGCTAGTGGCTATCTTGTTCATTAATTACCAGCTATATTTCACTTTAGACCCTGCACCTTTACTTGCATTCTCTACTTTACATGTGTTTCACTTTTCTTGAATATAGTGTGATCCATAGGCAAAGAATGTTGAGGAACTGTCTCACTTTTTTGTCAGCTATCTAATGCAAGGGCTAGTGGCTATCTTGTTCATTAATTATCAGCTAGAAAATTTTATTTGTTGTAAATTCCCTTTTTTCTTCTGATTGGAAGATTTAAGCCCAATGACTTATCCGATGCAATTTGACATAAATTATATCTAAATATATCCTACCTTAGCCCATACCTGGGCCCACAGGCTGAATTTTGTTTCTTCTGATTTATAAGAAGATAAAAACAAGCATATTCGCTTTAATTATATGCTTTTGGGTGCAACTGTTGTTACCTAGATAAGGTTAAAAATGTCTAGTGCCATCCCATATATATTAAACTTTAGTTTTTTAAGTAATGTGTGTCTCATTTATTTTTCTATTTCTGCAGAATTGGAGAATAGATTGCTATCTCGGTTTGATGCAGCATCACAGAAAAGAGAATTGTCCACAATGTCAGAATGTGCCAAAATTTTGTCACAGGCAATTAAGCTTTGTTCTACCTACTTACACCTTTCTTTCTTCTTCTTTCCCTCATATTTCTATAGCTGCTCAGATATCACCCTTGCTGGAGCTTTTTAACTGATTGCATGGTACAATCTTAAATTGTTGGTAGTAGCAATGATCCTTGAGTAAATTACAGCATCAACAAATGAAGAGGGTTTATGTAGTAATTGGAGATTAAAGATGTTTATGCCTGCATATTGCTTAGAGAAAATTGTATAGGTGCCAACACTAATTAGAATTCTTGTTTTAATGGGTCTGCATATTGTGTCAAATCTTGTTTAGCATTCAAAACTATCAAGTAGAACTAAAACTTCAATTAATTATATGTTAAAAACACTTGGTGGTTGGGAGGTTTTATTTTTTTCAGTGGAACAAGCTATCCTCCTATGGCAAGATTGAAAAACTAAATAAACATTAACTCAAAAAAGCTTTCCAATTCCAAAGAAGCAGCAAAGAAAGAATTCTCTAATTAAAGACTCATATTTTGCACCGACCATGTGTTCCTGCACAAACAGCACACTGAAAAAGGACCTTATGCTTCTTGCTCCAAAACCTCTGAATGCAATTGCTAAAAAGAAGATCTAGACTGTTTGGACAAACCCAATGCTCATTGAAGATGCCAAAACTCCTATTCTAGAACTGCCACACAACTTCATAGTTGAGAAAAAGAAAAGGAAAGAAAAAGTTTGTCTTAGAACTCTGATGACACATAACACAAACACCTGGTGAAATAACTTTATCGGGCCTATTCTAAAGCAACTCATTCGTATTAATTTAATTAAGTACTGTACTCCAAACAAAAGTGTCATGACCCAATTTCTGAGCCACGATCAACGCGTAAGCTAAACTAATTTGGAGATTGGGTTAGCCTAGCAAGCCTTATAAAATTTAAAGTCAACTATTATATCATATATTTAAACTAACCCATATAACCCACAAGTTTTGAAAATTTTAATATTCAATTCATTATGTCATTAGGGGCTACCAAAAAATCCGATAGCATCTCCCCTTAAAATTGGACATCCCATCCTGAAAAATAAATTAAACCAACACCAGCACCAACACCAACACCAGCAACAACAAGTTACATATAACCAAAATGCCTAGTTAGGAAAGTATAAACAATATTTACACATTATAAGTGACCATATAACATGTGCAATTCCAAAATTCTTTCTCTACACCTAAGTGCCACCACATCATGGAGTCTAACACAATCTCACAAAATTAAACACCTACTCTAAGGGTCTGGTAGTTCACAAACTCTCAGATCACTTCACTCATTTACTCGTTAGTCTGAAAAATAAGGCAAGAAGAGGGATAAGCCTACCACTGGCTTAATGAGTGCATAAATAATAAAGTGCAAGAAGAAAAAAAAAAGTGTCCGCCAAAGTTTTGAGAAATCAATAATTATCAAATAATTTAGGCAATAAAATTTATAGTTGATTTGAAAAAAAATAATTATTTAATAAAAAAAACTTTTAGATAAAATTTATATTTCCTAAATATAAGAAAAATATTATGGGAATGGGTATCATAGAAAGGAACCAAATCATCAAACCACAGCATCATATATCATGGCATTTCTTTGGATTCATCCCATCTTATCATTTTCACAATATACATATAGTATCTCTGATTGCAGCGCTGGATACATCACATCGCAGTGCTATCACAATTCATAAATTATTCTAGGTGCACCTAGGCCGTTACCTCCACTAACGGCTACGGGGTCCTAATTAGATTCCCATCCATAAAAATAAATACATAAATAAGTAAATAAATAAATAATTTGCTAAAAGTATTTAGTTAACTAAAATAAATAAGGGATAAACGGAATAATTAAATAAGGAGAGTTCACTTTCAATAACATCAATGTAGCATATGAAACCACAAAACAATATAAATATTTCTCTCACAATTAAATACATATACACTACTACTTCTTTTCCATCCAATTCCTTCTTTTGTATTCCACAAAGATGTATCACGCCACATTTCATTTATCTATTTGCTTTAATAAATTCATTAAATCAGTATCTGAATATATATACCTATTCTAAAATTTGAAAATACCAATTTGTTTTCCCAAAGAGTAGAGCACATAAATCACAAAATGGAAAGTTTCTCCATATAAAATATAAAATGGGATGAAATAGATATGTCACTTCATTATTTACGCACTCACCAGTTGAGACTAATAGTATAAGTCCCAAATTCCTATTATTTAATGTCGAGTCCCAGTTGAAAGAGTTTTCCTGGTATTACCTAAAATTATAACCAATATAAATTAATTATATTAACCACTCCAATAATATCCATAATTATTTATATAATTTAATATACTCCCTAAAACATAAATTTCTAAATTTTTATATACTTTTCTATCTTAAATACTAACCCTAAATTTGGAGTTTTTCAATCTAAGCTTTCATAACTCAAATTAAATTCAAAACTTACTTCTTGGAACTCCAAAGATAACTTTAGAAGGGTTAATTTACATTTAAATGTTGAAATTCAAAAAACTCCAATCTTGGAGCTCACCCACAGCACTAGGAATGAAGAGAGCTGCACGAAGGGGATTTTGCTTCAATAAAGCATGTGAAAGGATCAATATTAATGAAAAAGAAAGATAAAGAGGGAAGAGAAAAAAACTACCCCCAAATTCCAAAATTTGCAGTTGGACAGCAAAGTAAAATGGGAAGAAGATGAGAATAATGGAGTTGCAATGATGGGAAGAAGCACTAGGATTGACGCACACCGGAATAGTGACTAACGATGATAGATGCGTGATTGGAGGTAACCAAAATAGAAGAGAAAATTTTTGGGAGATGGAGATGTATGGATGGCATCGAAAAGAAGCAGAGTTTTCATGAATGAAATGAAGAAGAAAGAAAAAGGAACGCTGCCTCAGATGGAAAAGTTGGAGAGAGAAGGTGTTTGGGAAATATTAAAATATCTTTGACTAATATTGCACTTTTGCCCCCAACAAGTTTAATATGCTTTAATTAAGATTTAAAATAATTGGAAAAGTCCTTTAAAATTTTTATATACTCCAAAATAGATTTAAAAATTATTTAGTTTTTATTTTAATAACCTAAAATATATATTTTTTTATTTTATTTTATATATATATATATATATATATATTTTTTTTTAGGTATTACAAAAAGCCTTTATGGGAGCGCCGACCCTCTAAAAAGAGTTGGACAAAGAAAAGCTCTAGACATTTGGATTGCAAATCAGAAAATGGAAGAAGGAATCTGATAGGACCCTCTAACAATGTCTACCCAAAAGCAATACTGAAAATCCAAATGGTACTGGTATACACAATGGAACACAATCACTTAATTAGACAAAAGAGTTGCACACCCCAAAACTCATACAAACACACTACAGCTCACAACAAGAAGCTTCATTCAAATCACAGCAATGCAGAGTACAGCACAAACACAGCAGTTCAGACACAAGCACAAAACAAAGAGGACAAAGACAAGTGCTAGCTTTCGAGAGGCTAGCTCTCTCCCTAACTTTCCTCCCAGAAGTTCCCTGTCTCTTCCCAGGTCATTCACCCCCTTAAATACTCTTCCAGCCGCTCTTCGCTGCCTCTCTTACTTACTCATCATGAAATCACCCTTTCGCCCCTCTGCTCCTCTGGTTCTTTGGGTATATACCCTTGTACCTTCTGCTGAACCTACCATCCCAGCTTCACCTTCCCTTTTCTCTCCTTCTTGTCTCCTGCTGTAAGTAGTGGCGGCAGTAGTGCATGGGGTAAACCCATCGGAATCACAAGTAAATAAATCCAAGAACCTAAAGTCCAAATCCTTTTATCTGGCAAAGTATAAACACAGAAAGAGCCCAGCATATTAAATAACAAAGCAAGGTCATCTATAACTTATCATCTAGATTTCTAGAAAAATGGAAGTTCCAAGAAAAACAAGAACCTTGTAATGTGAAAAATTAAGATAAATCTGAAATCAGAACATGGTGTAAAGTTGATAAACAATAAAATTGTGGAAAAAGAGGAGACTCCAATCCAATGGTCCTTTCAAAACCATAAAGAAGTTTCATTCCTAAATTGACTAATAAACCGAGAACAAAATGAATGATATAGATGAGATATGAACTTCCAACGATTTTCATGAGTGGCACCAATCCTAGGGTTATTATCCCAAACATTCAGTTATATTTGCACTTCTTTCTGTGCTTGTGGTAAATGTTTCTTAAGAGTGGAGATTAAAGAGTTCAGTAGTTTGAGCATGTATAATGATGTATCTTAAATTATTGACGGAGGTGTGCATATGTGTAAAAAATTACTTGTTTTACAATGCAGTTCAATAGGGGTACAAGTGCCATGCAACATTATGTGGCAACACGTCCAATGTTTATTGATGTGGAAGTCATGAACGCAGATACTAGGTTGGTTCTTGGTGACAACAGGGCACCTGCTAGTCCTAGTAATGTTGCTAGTGGGCTTTCGTCATTGTACAAAGAAATCACAGGTTTGAATTTTTACGTATAATGACATATTAGTGAAATGTTCAGTTTCTTCATGGAATCAGTAGTGGCATGGTGATTTGTTTCAGATACTGTTCGCAAAGAAGCAGCAAAAATCACAGCTGTATTCCCTTCACCCAATGAGGTTATGTCAATTTTAGTTCAGGTACCAAAGGACGTGGTCTTCACCTCATAGTATGGCTTTAAAGAGATAATATACCTTGGTATTCATTACTTGTTATTCTTTTCCTCGTAATTCTCTATGCAGCGAGTTCTAGAGCAGCGAGTCACTGCTCTTCTGGACAAATTATTAGTAAAGCCAACTCTTGTAAATCTACCTTCCATGGAGGAAGGTGGACTTATATTAGTGAGTACTACTATCCTGCCTCCTTCATTGTTATTGCCAAGTGTCAGTTTAGACAGCAAACTGATATTGATGTTATTTGTACTTACTTTGAGGCTTCAGTATCTCCGAATGCTAGCAGTAACATATGAAAAGACACAAGAACTTGCTAGAGATCTACAAGCGGTGGGATGTGGAGACTTGGATGTTGAGGGTAATGAATTAAGTTTACATACTACTAGTTCCTTTTGCCTCACTTTCTTTGTTGTAGTGAATTAATCTCTAAGAAGAACAATATTTGAAATGATATTAGAAGATGACATATTGTCTGCTCATTAGTGGTAATATCTGGCAATATTTAAGTGGAAGAAAACTGTTTTTTAGCCTAGATATGACACCCATATTATTTTCACGGTATATTATGGGTGGTTATCTGCCTGCAGTATAATATGCTACAGTAGTTGTGGGAACCTTGACATTTAGTTTTTTATTGATTTAATTTTTTCATTGCTTTTTATTACAAATTTCAGCTAATGGTTTAAAATTGTTACCAATTTGATGGATTCAAAGGTAACTCTTTTCAAATGAAAGTAACTTTTCCTGTGGTCTTGTGCACTCTGTGATGAAATAGAATTATTTGAATTTCTTGTTAGGTAACGTGTCAGAAAAATTCTTGTGTGGTTCAGGTCTGACAGAGTCTTTGTTTTCAAATCACAAGGATGAATACCCCGACTATGAGCAGGCATCTCTTAAACAATTATATCAAGTGAAGGTTTGCACTTCTTTCAAATCTTTCCCTTCCATTGGAATTGGATTTGGTTGCTAAAAGTTTTAGTGGGGATAATGCAATGCAGATGGAAGAACTGCGGGCTGAAAGCCAGCAGATATCTGATTCACCTGGGACAATTGGACGCTCAAAAGGATCTTCAGTTGCTTCTTCTCCAGTGCAAATATCTGCCACAATTGTGTCAGAGTTTGTACGTTGGAATGAAGAAGCAATTTCAAGATGCAATCTCTTTTCTTCTCAGGTAATTACTTGCTTTTGCCATTGGAAAGGCATTGGCCCCCCAAAATATTGTTTGCAAAACCCCAGCCTAGTAATCTCCTCTGGTAAAAAATCAACCTCCACCTCACATAATCCCACTGTATCCCTGGTGCGTTACACATTCTATTTCTTCCCCCTAGTGCCCTGACAAAAAGAGGTAACTTGAATTGGAGTTACCAATTTGAATGTCTTGTAACCGCTTGGGATATTTCAAATTATTTGTAGTATCTCAACTACTTATCCCTATAGTTTAGGAAGATGGGTATCAGATATATTTAAATTCTATTTTTTATCTACTTATCAAGTTAGTTAGTTTGTTCCTATACATTAAGGTTTCTAGTTCTGTTTGTTATGCTTCTTTTACCTCTTGTTGTATGACCTTTTTCCTTGCTGCTTCTATAAAACATGTGTCTTGTACCCATGCAAATACACACTTAATATATACTGGAAAGAAGTATTCTGTTCAGATGTTATCAAAGCCTGGTTTTCGCCAGCTACAAACTTCTATGCATCATAACCAGTATATAAAAAATGTCCGAAGTTAGTACTCATTCAGACTCTTCCTCCCAAACAAATTGTGGCGGTGAACCAATAGCATCTCTCAATGATTTTCACTTGGTTCAAATCACCACTATTCACCTAAAATGGTGTGAATTTCCTAAGATGGTCCCAATACATGCATATGTATATATGAAAGAGATGGAAAATGGGTCATTTGACTGGTAACCCTAAGGAGCCAGCACCCATTGTTTACTGGTACACCATATGGGATGCTAAAAACTTCATGGTTATGACATGGCTATAAATTTCATTGATGAGGACATTAGTTCCAAGTATATGTGTTGTCATGTAGCCAATGAGCTCAGGGATAATGTCAACCAAATCTATTTTGATTTGAGTAACATACTACAAATTTTTAAGTTGACCTTAAAACTTGGTGAAATCCGCCAAAACAGAGAAAGTGTCACCAAGTACTTCAATTCTTTAAAACGTATATGGCATGATTTGGATTTATTCCATGACTATGAATGGAAGTCAGTTGGAGATGCTTAGCACCAGAATAAATTGATGGAGGAAGAAATAATTTTTAAATTCCTTACTAGGCTAGATACAAAACTAGATGAGGTGAGAGGAAGAATCATAGGGAGACAACCACTTCCCTCAATAGGTGAGGTGTTCTTTCAAACAAGGAGGGAGGAAACACAAGGACATGTAATGCACGATAGAAAGAAGAATACAGGAAAAGCAGACACTATGGCTCTTGCTGCAATTAAGACCTACACAAGAAAAAGTGTTAATAAGAAAACGGCTTAAGAGGCACCTTGGATGTGGAGTAATCATTGCAATAAACTTCACCACACACAATAAACTTGCTAGAAAATTCATGGGAAGCCATCTAATTGGAAGGGCAACAAACAAGGTAATAAAAACTGAGCTCCTTCCTAATGAAGAATGGAAAAAGAACAAGAAAGCTATTATTTTGTTAATTATGAATTAAAGATAAATATAAAAAATAATATTTTATTAGGATTAGGATTAGGAACTAATATTTAAATTTTTTCTGTTTTAGTGGTTATGTTGTTATCCTTAGTTATCTTTTTGTAGAATTAGAATTTAATATTATCTTTGTTTTAAATTATTAAGAGTTATCATTTAAACTCTATGTAAACCCTTAGTACTTAGAATTAATCAACTTTCTGAATATCCTTCAATAAAATTTGATTATTATCTACCTCTCTCCCTCTTTTCTTCTCCTCCCCTTTATTTTCTCTTTGTATCCTTCCTCCTTCTTCTCTTGTCTTACCTCAATTTTGGTATCAAAGCAAGGTTGCAATTCTAAACTGCTTTCCTTGTTGCCTTTCAATCTCATTTTTTCATTTTTCTTCATTTTTCCAACCATTTTTTTCATCCTTTTCAATCTCAAAATTCATCATTTGAGAGGGGATAATACCACTAATTTTGGCTTTTTAAATTGCTATGTTAAAGTTTACGATGGAACAAAATACCCAAGCAATCCAAACTAGTCTGGACAATTTCAAAAAAAAATGTGGGTTTTGATAAACTTAAGAGTGCTATCAGTCAACTTTGTATACAAATTAGTGGCAAAAATTTAGAAGAACTAAAGGTGGAAGAAGAATGTCATCAACCGCTTAAAGTATTAGAGGAAGATATCTGATGTAAGAGAAGAGGAGAAGGATGGAGGATAAAAAGAAAAAATAAAGGGCAAGAGAAGAAGGGAAGGAAGGAGAGATGCAGATAATAATCAGATGATTTTATTGACAAGTATTCAGAAAGCTGATTAATCCTAAGTATTAAAGGCTTTATATAGAGTCTAAAAGATAATTCTTAATAATTTAAAATAAAGATATTATTAAATTCTAATCCTAACAAAAGATAATTAAAATATCAAATCTTAACAAAAAGATAATGATTAAAGCTTAATAAAAGGATAACTAAAGATAACAAAGTAAATACTAAAACAAAATAATTTAAATATTAGTTCTTAATCCTAATCCTAATCCTAATAAATATTATTTCTTATATTTATCTTTAATCCATAATTTACAAATAATTAATAATGGTTTTCCTATTCTTTTCCCATTCTACATTATTCTTCCCTAGTTGGAGAAAGTTTAACCTCAAGTTTTGAAATACAAAAGCATTAAAATAATCCATTTTGGAGCATCAGGTAAGAAGATGAACACTACTACTTTAAGATATAATAGCTAAGATAGTTTTGGATTCAACAATATATTTGGAATAACAAACTTGATCGGGTAAAGCAATTGAAATGGTTGAATCTTGATACAACATTCTGCACTTTGTGGTTGAACTTCAGATTGTTGGTCAAGATTGACTTCTTCACATTCTAAATTTACTTCCAACTGTTCCTAAAATCGTATGATGGTAACATCATCATCAATATCTAATAGGCAATCAAGGGGTTCCACAATAATAACATTGGACTTAATTAAAATATTGATGGAGAATAGAAAAAGAATAGGAAAGCTATTAGTAATTATTTGTAAATTATAGATTAAAGATAAATATAAGAAATAATATTTTATTAGGAGTAGGATTAAGAACTAATATTTAAATTATTTTGTTTTAGTAGTTATTTTATTATTCTTAGTTATTTTTTTGTTTAGCTTTAATAATTATTTTCTTGTTAGGATTTGATATTTTAATTATCTTTTGTTAGGATTAAAATTTAATATTATCTTTATTTTAAATTATTAAGAGTTATCTTTTAGACTCTATATAAAATCCTTAGTACTTAGGATTGATAAGCTTTCTAAATATTCGTCAATAAAATCATCTGGTTATTATTTGTATCTCTCCCCTCCTTCTTCTCCTCCCCTTTATTTTCTTCCTTTATCCTCCTTCCTTCTCCTCTTGTCCTACATCACCTCCTTTAGCACATGAAGCTGAAACAAACCTCTTTACCAAAGAACAATTGGAGTAACTCTTCAAACTGCTAAAAACTAGTTTAGCATCAAACCCTCCTAGTGGTTCTTGTTGGAGTCCCATGATTTTTGAGAAGAATCACATGAGATATTTGTTGTTAATGGGATGTGATTTATGGACAAAATCATGGTAGTTTATTGTGGACTAAAGTCAAATGTTTTGTTTCCTTTTTTTATTCATGTTTTATGCGGCTTTGTGTTGCATGTTTATTTCCTTGTGTTAAGGATTGATTGGCTGATATTTTATAGCCTACTTCCTTTATATCTTGTAAATAAGATATTTCATAGAAAAATTCTTCATGGTATTAGAACCCTTAAAGGCCCAAGCTATTTTGAATGGATAAGTTCTACCAACACAAAGCACGACCACGTTTGGCCAACAAGAGGTACAAAAATGCACTTTTCTGGAGCTTTTCCTTCATCTTTATTTTAACAAAAACATTTAAAATTTGGAATCATCATTCTGCTATCATGAGAGACACCCTGCGCCCTATCACTATCCTCAAAAGGCCCCAATAGGCCAAATTCCAAAATCTGGCAATTAGCCACCCTCTATGCTCTATCACGTGCCACCATATGCAATTGCAACCTGTCCCACGCACTAGCATGTGACACGTCACTATTCACCCAGAACTGGTCAACTTGACCCTCTAAAAGTCTACTGGTATAGTTAATAAAAATTTAGTGCATTACAGCATTGGATCAAAATTGAAGTTTAAAAAGAATTAAAGAACAATTACTATTGTTGATCACTGGGAACCAATTACAGATTAAAAAAAAAATCATACATTGGTGTTTAGTGTAAAAAACCATACATTGGCGGTTAGTGTAAGAAAATCATACATTGATGGTTAGCAGAAACTAAGATTTCTATCTCACAAAAAGATGAAGAAAGGATGCCCAAAATCAAGACCTTTGCTGCAAAGTGAGGGGAAGAAGAAGACAAAAGTTCAGAAATCAAAAGAAAAATGCCAAAAATGAAGAAACAATGCTGGCTTCAATACTATCCCTATACCTAAAACCAATTTTGTCCCTGTACCCAAGATCATTGTGGCTGTTCTTAGACCCATCACTTCTCCTATACCTGAACCCGAGAATGTACTACAGCTTGCACCAAAAGCCAGCAAGGAGATTGAAGTCCAAAAATTAAATGAAGGTTAGAAAGAGTTAGTTTACTCAAGAAGGAGAAAATAAATGAGGTAGACCCTAGCACATTTCAAGGAAGGCACCACATATCCCTTTCAAGTCCAACATGTGATTATATTGAGCTAAACGTTCTTACTGCTTTGAGAAAAGGAGCCAGGTCTTGTGCTTTTCACCCTATTGGGAATTATGTTTTATATGATAAATTGTCAACTAATTTCAGAGCATTTATCACTTGTATGTCTCAAGAAAAATTACCTCATAATGTTTATGAAGCTTTGCAAAGTGCTGAATGGAGAATGGCTGTTCAAGATGAAGTCATTGCCTTTAAAAGGGGTGGAACTTGGGAAATTATTGATTTTCCTAATAGTAAGAATCCTATGGGGTGCAAGTGGATCTTTGTTATGAAATATAATGTAGATAAGAGTATTAACTGTCATAAGACAAGGTTAGTTGCCAAAAGGTTCACTCAAATCCATGATATTGCTCCTATAGCCAAGTTTAATACAATAAAATTTGTTCTTTCACTGGCTGCTAACTTGCATTAGTCTCTTCACCAACTAGATGTGAAAAATACCTTTTTAAACAGTGATTTAAATAAAGAAGTGTATATGGAGATTCCTCCTAAGTTTGAAATAGATGGTGACAAGGGAAAGGTGTGTAAAGTGTAAACTTTACAAGTTTCTATATGGCCTCAAACAATCTTCTAGAGCTTAGTTTGATAAATTTACAAAGACCATTAAAGGCCACGGGTACACTAAGGGATAAGTTGATCATACACTGTTTACCAAATTTTCTACTAATGGTAAGATAGTTGCATTAATAGTTTATGCTGATGATATAATTATTTAAGGAGACTTTGATGAAGAAATTAGAAGACTGAAAATGATCTTGCTATTTGAGATTAAAGCTCTTGGAGACCTAAGGTACTTCTTAGATATGGAAGTGGCTCGTTTAAAGAAGGGTAAAGTTGTTTCCCAAAGAACATATACATTAGATCTCTTAGAGGAAACTAGCATGATAGGTGTAAACCAACTAAAACCCTTATGGAAAATGATTACAAGTAGGGTTTCCATGAAAATAGTCCACCAATTGATATCAGGAGATATCAGAAGCTAGTCGGGAAGCTCATTTATCTTTCCCATACTAGACTTGACATAAGTTTTCCTATTAGTGTGGTCAATTAGTACATGGACAAACCCACAGGGGAGTATATCAAAGCTGTGTACAAAATTCTAAGATATTGGAAGATGACACCTGATTAGGGCATTTACTTTAAGAAAGGTGTTGAGAGAGGTATAGAAGTGTATATAAATGTTGACTAGGCTAGGTTTATAGCTAACAAAGGGTACTACACCTTTGTTAGGGGTAATCTAGTGACATGTAGAAGTAAAAGACAATCTATCATTGCTCAAAGTAATGCAGAAGTAGATTACAGGGCCTTGTCTCAAGGGATTTGTGAAGGATTATGGTTAAAAAAATTGTTAAGTTAGCTAAGAATTTTTGTAAAGGCTCTTATGAGGGTTCTTTGTGACAATATGGCAACCATAAGAATTGTAAAGAATCCAGTTCATCATGATAGAACTAAGCATGTTGAGTTAGATAGATATTTTATCAAAGAGGAGCTTGATTCAGGGGTGTTTAAACTTCATCATACACCTAGTCAATTTCAGGTGGTTGATTTGTTGACCAAGGCAGTATTTAGAGTTAAATTTGAAAGCTTAAGTAGCAAGCTAGGAATGATCAAGATCTATTCTCTAGCTTAAGGTGGAGTTTTGTACTTGGAAGAGTGAGAGTAATAAGAATATAATTTAGTACACCTTGTTTCTTCTCTAAAATTCTACACTTTATCTCTGTCTTCATTCTTTCATTGGTTGTGCATGTAAGTATCTGTTTCATAATCGGAAACCAAGCAAAGCAAACTCCCTTGTTTTCAAAAACTTATTTTTATATCAAAAAAATGCTTCTAAAATGATTAGCCAATTTCATGATATCTCTGATGTGCATCTGATACAAGACCAATTTGAGGTAATGAAGGTGTAATATTTCAATATGAATGTGAGATTTTAATCCCTTGTATGAGCTGCTAACTTTTTGTCCTTGTCCAGCCAGCCATCCTTGCAACCAATCTAAAAGCAATGTTCGCTTGCCTACTGGACCAGGTAAGATAATTTGTTTACATTCAGGCTTCTGATATATTTTGTGCAATTGGAGCCTAGTTGTCAGGGTTATTACTTGTGTGTTTTACAGGTCAGTAAATACATTGTAGAAGGGCTTGAGCGTGCTAGAGAGAGCCTGACTGAAGCAGCTAATTTGAGGGAAAGATTTTTGCTGGGTACAAGTGTTAGCCGAAGAGTAGCTGCTGCTGCAACATCTAATGTAATTACATGAAAGTTGTGTGTTTTTGTTTTAAATTATCTACTTTTAATTATATGCATATACAATGTTTAACATAGACAAAGTTAATCCAACATCATAAATGTTTATTGTTGATATGCAGGCAGAGGCTGCTGCTGCTGCAGGTGAAAGCAGTTTCAAATCTTTCATGGTTGCTGTACAACGTTCTGTTAGTAGTGTGGCTATTATTCAACAAGTATGATGGGGAACCTTGATCTACCTTATCAATATTTTGTAACTAATAAAAAACTCGAACTAAATTGAATACTTTTTACAGTATTTTGCAAACTCTATATCTCGTCTTTTGCTTCCCGTGGATGGAGCACATGCTGCTTCCTGTGAAGAAATGGCAACAGCAATGTCCAGAGCAGAGGCTGCCGCATACAGAGGATTACAACAATGTATCGAAACTGTGATGGCTGAGGTCAGTTGTGGTGTGTCACTGTGTTGCTAGTCTATTACCTATTTTGGTGTATGTTAGCCAGTGTTTAACTGCACATTCTATGATCACTCTTTCTCTTGTCATCAAATGTGTTTTATATCAGACTAATGGGTGCTATGTGTCTACATAATTATCCATGCAATGACAAATGGGTCATTTGATCTGGATGTTTGCCAAGATATTGCTGCTATAAAGTGTGAGCCATAAAATCCTATATATATATTTTTTGGGCTTCAAACCCGTTTAGGTGGAGCGATTGCTTTCAGCTGAGCAAAAGGCTACAGATTATCGATCACCTGATGATGGAATTGCTCCAGACTATCGAGCAACCAATGCATGCACAAGGTAGATATATATTGAAGAAATAAAATTATTGTTTGCATTGATAATGCTGATATTGATTGGAATTTAGATTTGTGCATGGATGTGAACTCAATCACTTTTACTTTTCTGAGCATTTGAAATTTTATGATTATATTATGAATACCTTCTCTATGTTGTAAGTCCAGGTCTCAATATTATTTGGAACACTACATTTAATGTACTGCATGTGATTTGGTGATTACTTCATTTCAGAAGAGACATTTACAATTTTTGCATTAGACACTTGCAGTGACATTTACTGTTTTTCTTTCTATTTTTTTTTTCTTTTTATTTCTACATCTTGTATTTTTAACTACATTACTTGGTTTTCTTGGTCAGGGTTGTGTCGTACCTGTCTCGTGTGCTGGAGCCTGCATTCAACGCTCTGGAGGGTCAAAATAAACAAGCATTCCTGACTGAGCTGGTACTAAATAATGTTTATGATGCTTGAATTACCCTTGTTTGTATGTTTCTGTATCCTCTATTGAACGAATGCTGCTCTAGGCGCAGGCTACTTCTACAAAGTAGATGCATGTGCATTCATGGAGACATGATTGATCATTGTTTGGTCTTCTCATAAGGCTCTTGAGTCTCATAACAAAGTATTATTGAACAAAAGCTGCTCTTTGTGGACAGAAGCTTCTTAGATTGGCACTGATTGTATATATCAATCTTTTGTGTTGTTCTTGCTCACTGCTTCATATAGACTTGAGTAAACCCCTTTTCTGTATACCCATTGGCTAGGATTGTCTATGACTCAGGATTATGAGGTTATTTTTTCTAAAAATGCAAAATGTGGCTGAAACGGTCACATCATACATCATCAATGTTACTAGAAATGCACCACACTGCCCCTGCATCATGCAACCTGATGCACCAGCCTCAATACTTGTCCCACCTCATACCTAACGTGTCTGCATCTGCCACTTTCATGTTGCTTGCATTGAGTGATTTGCCTGGTACCAAATAGTCATCATGATGTACCACATCAGTTTATTACATGTCTTACTTGCATTAAGCAGTTAATCTTGTGCATATTATGTGATGGGCGTGAGGACAGGAGTGGTGAATATTAATATATTGAAGTAGTAGTGCTAGGTCTTTATATATTTGTCCTAATTTCATTGATAGCATAGTAGCTTTTGTCACTTTAGGGGACTCGTGTGCACAAGGCATTGCTAAACCATTGGCAGAAGTTTACTTTTAATCCAAGGTAATTGGCCCAAGTCATATATTCCTTGAAATAGTGAAATAGGGTCCTTCTACCTTAGATTTGTACCATAGTATAATTGGCTTACTTGTTTTCTCTATTTACATATATTGTGATGTTTTGTGCAGGAAGTAATCTTGTCTTCTGTCCCAATTCTTATGCTGACATTAATTTATGTTCTTCATATTTGGAGTGTGGATAATATGCAAATATTATTGAAAAAAAGAACAAATTACATAGGACGCACTTTAACAAGGCAGAAAACCAACGGCTAGCTGTGCTGGGAAAGGAAAGAAATTAAATTAAATAATTCCTATACTACAGCTGACTCTGACAGAAATAAACACAGCAATGAAACCCATTTAATACAGCAATTGACTCTTCAAAATATGGCAAAATTCCATAGGGATTAGATGGACAGAAGCCCACAAATTCCACATTAAACTCACTGAAATTAATGCTGACAAGGAGGATGGAGATCTACAACTTCAGGATCTCCCTTTCCGTCACAAACCAACACTCCCCCCTCAAGTTGGGGAGTAGATGTTAACCATTCCCAACTTGCATCCAAGTTCTTCCACTTGTGTCCATTGTAGAGCTTTTGTAAGAACATCAATTACTTGAGATTGGGTTAAGGTGTGGATGAGTTCCAGGATATTAGAATCTATTTTTTCTTTGACAAAGTGACGATATCCAAACATGTTGAACTAGATTTTTGGCAATACTAATAGCTACCATATTATCAATTAGGACTTTCAAAGGGCTCTCACACAGTATTTAGTTCACCTAAGAGGTGTTTAAGCCATTTACTTTCACAAATGCCAAGGCACAATATTCAGCTTCAACACTGCTATGAGCAACGACTGGTTGTTTTTTAACTCCTCCAAGTCATTAAGTTCCCCCAAAGATAGGTGCAGTACACTATAGTTGACCTACGGTCTATGGTAGACCCTGCCCAATCAACATTACAATATACTTCTAGTGTATGATAGGAGTTCTTTTGAAAGAGAATACCTTTTCCTAAGGTAAACTTAAGGTATCTTAGAATGTTGTAGGCAACTTTAAGGTGGACCTCACAAGGCTTATTCATAAATTGTCTAATGATAAAACCCCAAGCTTTCCTTGTATTATTTATATGAAACAAAGCTAGAATCCTCACCAAACAAAAGGGAATATAGGAATTAACAACTCGAGAGTTGCAAGAAAAATGAAACAAAGAGAAAAGAAATGGAAAACAAAAATGAAGAACCTAGTTGTTCGGCTTTCGAGAGGCCAAACTCTCTCCCAGTACAAGTCACGTTCTGCCTTCCCCTCCTCTGAGACCACAAACCCCTCTATAAACCTCACCAACAGCACTACCTCTCTCCTCCAACTCACCCCATCCTCATCCCATGTGATAAGTTAGTTACTAAGGAATATTCTCTCTCCTGCCCCTACCTCCAGCTTATGTTTATTACTATCTTTATCTATTTTGGGCTCCCAACTCCCTTTTACTATCTTTCCCCTATCATAAACACTCCCTCCCTTAGGCTCAGTAACATTGATTCCATCATTACCCTCTCCAACAAGCTTCACTTTGTCCTCAAGGTGGACAGTAGCAGTTAAGACCAGTGCCCTATCATGAAAGTCAATGACCATAGCATGCTTTCTCATCCCATTGCCACTGTAATATAAAGCCTTGACTATAGCAACTTCCTTAAGGAAGGAAACAGAACCAGCAGATATGTAAATGCTAAGCAACCCATGCCAATCATTTGAGTACTTAAGGCCTTTAGCATTTGCAAGGTTTTCCAAACCCCCACCTGTTATTGTCATAGGCAGCAAATTTTCTTCTTTATTGAATCTCAAACGATGGGTTTTATTGAGACCACCCTTAGCCTATTCTGCAAGCACCATCTTACCCCCATAGATAGGTTCAAGATCCTGAAAAGTTGCATTTCCTGTGTCCCATACACATTCCTTTCCATCATATGTGGGTTCACTCCCATCATTACTTGAAAGACAATGCTCTAGAGTGAATTTCATTGTCCCATTTGCAATGCATCAAAACAAATAAAGCATGCATGTAAGCTTTTGATCATCTAAATAGTTCAAAAACACAGGCAGCAACCATAGTAGGCAACTAGCTCATTTGAGCTATAACTCTATAAGGTGCCAACAAAGGATGGCTTCAATGAAAATTGTGCCTCCAAAATTGCTAAAATTTTGTGAGTGTGGGATGTTGCTGAGCCTATCCTTTCTTCAAACTCGTGAGGATTCATTTATTTTAAGAGGGTTGGTTTTATCTCTTACATTATTGGAGAATGCATGATCACAAGCAAAGGAAATCAAAGGAAATATTTGAAGCTCACAAGCAAGTGTACAAACTGCAGGCAGAACATAAGAATTAGATGCTGCTACGAGGCCCTTTTTTTTTTAATTGCTTATTTTTTTTCTTCTTGTTGGCTTTCAGACATTGCATTTAAGCCTTTAGTCATTTCTTCAACTGAATGACTATCTTCACCCCTTGGTTTCTTGCTCCGCGTGAGTTGCGTTTCATGCAATATAAAGCAAATGCTCTTCATTAATTCCTCGTTTGATGACTCATCTAGTCCTATTAAAATGGCCACTTTCAATAATTTCATCAGGAAACTACACGAACAACCCACAACATTGTCAGATGGCACAAGACAAAGAATGGTTTCCATCAGAAACTTGTTCCTCCCTACATGAGCTTTAGAAACCAATGCATTAATAGAAACAGGCCACCACCTATCCGCATAGATTTTCAGTGCCTCCCCAATCATAAGAGTATCCATTCTACCCTTTGGTTTCACAGCAATCATTACTCGTTGCCAAAGATCAATACCAAGCTCACAATTATCTTCAACCCACCAATTCCTAGGGACGTATTCAATTTTCTCTGGATTTGTCATCATATACTTAGTAATTCTATTAAGTTCTATTATTCTCTGGTTATATGGGTGGGACCATGTGATGTTTGTTTACTCCATAGAAGTTTTAGCAACAAGGGGATCTAGACATCTACCAAGGATCTCAATTTTAAAAATTAAGTTTTCCTTATCTTCCTCAATCACTTCAAGATACATGCAATAAGCAACCACAAAATTGTGAGTATTAAGACTAACAGTTAGCCTATAGCAGAATTTTGCACATATTTCAAATGCCTTGGGCCCTCCAAGGGGAGTGGCCGAGAAATTTTGTCAAAATCCTCTTCATTAGCCTTTGACACTCGAATCGTCCCCTTCTCAGGTGCTTTTCCTTCATCTTCATTGTCCCTTGCCTCCATTAATAACAATCAAAATTGCTAGTCCTTAATCCCAGGGATTGCCTCGAACATCTCAATGGAACAAATACCATACTCCAGTCTCCTTCGTCCCTCTCTCTTGTTGTTGAGCAAATGCCAATAATTATCAAACTCAGCCACTGATGAACGTGTAGCCGAGTTTGCCCCTTCCCTTGTTGCTCAACGTCGTCCCTTTGTTTCAATAGCCATGTACAATGATAGTAGTGTGTTTGCCTTACCTAATGGTCCTTTAAGATGTGTTATGGGTTGCCTAGATTTGGTAACGAAATGGACCACCCTTTTGTTGTAAGTAAGCCTATAAGATTCACTCCTCCAAATAAGCTTTAGGCTTTTACCCCATCTGATCTTCCTAATCCGATCCATGACCCAAGTTCTTTCCACTTCTTTGCACTCCTTCTTGTTGTCTTCTCTAACATAGTAGTGTTTCAGCTCTCTACACCAAGCTTTCTCGGCATTGCAAGGGTATTGACTATTTGTGGGATTGCTCGATGCTAGGACTGTGGAAGAAATTGATATCCTCCAACTCGCTTGATATATTTCCTTGGATGTGGATGATCCATTAGCCTGTGGTAACATCATTGACCCAAGAATCATTAGCTTCATCCCTTCTTCTAGATCGTTCTCACAGACCTCTTTGTTAGCAACATTATCTTCTTCATAATTCTCTCCTTCACGCTTTTTTCCCACTTCAATCATCTGAAGTTTTTGCTCTTCCTTAGCATCTAGCTTTGTCGAGACTTCATTAGAAAACAATGGTAACTTTAACTAGTGATCTCTAACAATTTTCTTCTTAATTCCTTCCTCTTTTTCTTTTCTAAACTCCATTTTCCACTTGGCCATAACCCTTCGCCATTTTTCCTCCTGTATTTCCCTTTTCCATCTAGCTAACACTTGTTCAATTGTTTCCCTTATTTCTCCCTTATTCCTTTTTTCCTATAGCTCCTTCCTCCATTTGGCAAACACTTTTTCACTTTTTTCACTGAAAATTCCCATAGTCTCATATTTTCCTGGATTGTCATGGCTTTGAAACAAATTAATAGAACCTAAAGCTTTCCTTGTATTATTTATATAAAATAGAGCTGGAATCCTCACCAAAGGGAAAATAGGAGTTAACAGCTCTAGAATTACAAGGAAAATGAAACAAAGAGAAAAGAAAAGAGAAACAAAAATGAAGTACCCGGTTGTTTGGCTTTCAAGAAGCCAAACTCTCCTAATACAAGCCACGGTCTGCCTTCCCTTCCTTTTAGATTGTAAACCCCTCTATAAACCTCACTAACAACACTTCCTCTCTCCTTCAGCTCACTCACCCTTCATCCCATGTTATAAGTTAGTTACTAAGGAATATTCTCTCTTCTGCCCCTACCTCTAGCTTATGCTTATTATTATCTTTATCTATTTTAGGCTCCCACCTCCCTTTTACTTTCTTTCTCCTATCATAAACACTCCTTCCCTTAGGCTCGTTAACATTGGTTCCATCAGCTAATAACATTAACAGGAAAATAGATATCAAGCCTTGTGTGGGATAAGTATATAAGTTTGCCTACTAATCTTTGGAAGCTCTCTGTGTCCATTGGAGGGGCTTTCTTGAGCAAACTTGATTTTGTAGTCGATCTCCATAGGAGTGTCATTAGGTTTGCAACCTAGCATCCCAATTTCTTTAAGTTAATTCTAAGGTGTACTTTTGTTGGGATATAAGAATGCTTATTTGATTTTGCCACTTTAATACCCAAAAAGTATCTTAGTAGGCCGAGGTTTTTGGTCTCAAACTCCTTCCTCAAGACCTTCTTCATCTTGATTATTTCATCTGTATAACTTCTTGTAATGATAATGTCATCCACATATTATAAGAATAGCAATTTTTCCTTTAGGTGAAATCTGAGTGAAGATGGTGTGATCGACTTGGCCTTAGAGTTGTCCTTGCAGTATTATGGCTTTGGTGAACCTTTTCAAACTAGACTCTAGGTGACTACTTTGAGCCCGTACAAGGATTGATGCAACTTGCAAACCCTTCCAACATTCTTCTCAAAGCTAGGGGACACAGACATGTAGACTTTTACTAAGTTCCCATGTAGACATGTGAAAGGACCAGTTAAGATTGGCAACCAAGGAAAGAAGAACTTTGATAGAGTTGAGCTTGGCTACTAGGGCTTTTCTTTTGATAATCTATCCCCTATGTTTGTGTGAACTCCTTAACAACAAGTCTTGTCTTATGTTTGTTGATACTCCCATCAAAATTCTAGTTGATGTTGAATATCCATTTGCATCCAATAAGTCATTTTCCTTAGGGAAGATCAGCTAGTTCCTACGTGTGGTTCTTCCTGAGGGCATTCATCTCTTTTTCAACAATTTCTTCCCCTCCTTGTACCTTAAGGCTTTATGTATATCCTAGGGACTTTTCTCATTGGGAACATTAGGAGCTGAAAAACTAAAGAAAAGATAGGTGATTGAATATGTAGTCTACTTATTTCATTCCTATGGGTATATACACACACACACACACACACACACTATGGCTAGATATATATATATATATATATACACACACACACACAAGTGTAGTAACAACTTCCTTAATTCTAAATCCTACAAATTAGAAAGTGATCAGATAAGATGGTTACAATACTTTTAAATTTAAATATCTATCCTATCTTACTAAATAATAGAAAAACAAACTAACTAACCCAAGATAATATTTATCATAACTAACACAATATCCTCAAACTCCTCTGGTTGGAGCGTATAAATCATATGCACCTAGCTTGTTGCATATGTAATTGATCTGAGGACCCTTGAGAGACTTAGTGAATATATCTACTAGTTGGTCATTTGAATTAACAAACTTGACAAAAAGACACTCAAATTGAATCTTTTCTCTTATAAAGTGACAATTAAATTCAATATGTTTGGTCCTCTAATGAAATACTAGATTAAAAGACGTATGCCTTGCCACCTAGTTATCATAAATCAACTCCATTTGATCAATACTTCCAAATCAAAATTCTTGAAGAAGTTGCTTTAACCGTATAAATTCACATGTTGCTAAAGTCATAGCATGATTCTCAACTTGTGCATTAGACCTTGCAACCACACCTTGTTTCTTACTCTTCTAAGAGACTAGATTATCCTCAATGAAGACATAATACCTTGAAGTGGATCATCTATCAACAAGAGAACTAAGTCAGTCTGCATCACTATAACCAACCGCCTAAGAGTTGCCCTTATCGTATAACAACCTTTGGCCTAGAGCTCCTTTGATATCTCTGAGGATGCGAACTACAGCATCTTGATAACTATCACAGAGAAATTATAAGAATTGACTAACTATACTTATAGCAAAAGAGATATCTAGATGAGTAATGATAAAGTAGTTAAGTTTTCCTACCAATGTCCCACATCTACCAAGATCTGCAAGGGACTCCCTTATTCTAGCAAGAGTTTGATATTTGGATTCATAGGAGTATTGACTAGTTTGCAATTTAACATACCTGTTTCATCTAATATGTCTAGCAAGACTAGATTACCAAGCACTGTTCATTTTGTTTAGAAAGGTTATCTCAATCTATTTTTAGTTTCCTTAGTTTGCAGGACTAGAAGTTGACTAGCTAACCTCTCTTGTAGCTAGCATCCCTATTTAATTTAACTGGTATATATTATTAAAAAATAACAGAATATAGAAAGCAACAAATATGCTCTGTTCTGCTCTATTTTTTAGCATGGTATCAAAGCCAGAACAATTTTAAGCACAGCCATGATTACTTTCAGATCATTGAGAGTGTGTAATGCGACCTCTTCCAAAGAAGGGTCCTCTTTGTCTCAATCATCATCTTCGCCTCCCTCGTCTTCCTCCATAATCTCCCAAGTTAATCACAAGCATCGATTTGATAGGAACAATTATCTTGTGTGGTCCCAAAGTGTGTTAATGTTCATCTGTGGCCATGGGAAAGAAGGGTATCTCATTGGAGAAGCCAAACAACTAGATGTATCAGACCCAAGGTTTAAAACGTGGGTAGCAGAGAATAATCTGATTATGTCATGGATGATAAATTCAATGACAACGGATATTGGAGAGAGCTTTGTGATGGCCAAGACTGCCAAAGAGATTTGGGATGCAGTGCGGGATTCTTACTCTAAAGTGAAGAACTCTACAGCTCTATTTCAAATCAAAGGAGTCTTAAAAGACCTTAAACAAAGAGATGTTACTATGACCCAATATTACAATACCTTAGTCAAGTACTGGTAACAACTTGATCATTATGAAGTGTATGAGTGGAACACAACTACAGATGCAGCAACTTATAAGAAAATAATGGAGAATGAGAGAATCTATAACTTCTTTTTAGGTTTTAATACCACGCATGATGAAATCAAGGGAAGGATTATGGCTACTCAGCCACTTCTCTCACTCAAACGAGTCTTTGCTAAAGTAAGGTGTGAGGAAAGCAGGAAACAACTTACTCTTGGCATGCACAATTCACTACCTACATCTGAGACCTTAGCATTAGTAGCCAAAAGCAATATGATGGTCAATGGTAAGCCTAGAAGGAATGGCAAACCATGGTGTGACCATTATAGCAAAACTGGTCACACCAAGGATAGTAGTTGGAAATTGTATGGGAAACCTCTGAATTGAAAGCCACAGCAATAGAGGGAAACCCGTGGCCTTGTAGTAATTGGACAGGAGAAACCCTCAGGATCACTTGAGCCAACCATTTTCAGCAAAGAACAACTAGATATTCTCCGAAAAATGATCAACTCACATGGACCTGAAAAGATTACAAGTGTCGTTGCTATGGCACAAGCAGGTAATCAATTGACAACTCCACAAAATCAAAAACCCAACTTTTAGATTATAGATTCCACAGTCACTGACCACATGATTGGTAATGCATCACTACTCATTGATTTCCTCCCAAACTCTAATGTCCCTATGGTAAAAATAGCTAATGGTTCTCTCGCTAAAGTCAAAGGAACTGATCTTGTTAAGTTGTTAGAGGAGTTAATCTTAAAGGATGTATTATTTGTTCTACAATTGACTTGCAGCCTATTATCCATTAGCAAACTTGCCAACAATTCCAATTATGTAATACTCTTTAATATTAATGGTTGTTGCTTTTAAGATTTGGAGTCAAGAAAGGGAATTGGCAATGCTAGGATGTGTGTTGGGCCCTACTACCTACAAGGACCTAAAGGATGAATAATGGTGCTATGACACATTATATGTACTCCAATAAAGCCAATGATGTATTGCTATGGCATTATAGATTAGACCATCCTAACTTTTCTTACATGAAACACTTGTACCCTTCTTTGATCAATAACATATCTACTTTACCTTTTTGTGAAACTTGTGAATTCTCTAAACATGTCAAAAACTCCTATCTATCTCATACCCATCAACCATCTAAACCTTTCTCACTTATACACAATGATGTTTGGTGACCAACAATGTAAAAAATACAAGTGAGGCAAAATGGTGTGTTACCTTTATAGATGATCATACAATATTAACTTGGTTGTATTTCTTAAAGGAAAAGTTAGAAGTCACTGGTGTATTCAAAATATTTCATAAACTCATTCAAAATCAATTTCAATCACAAATTCAAATCCTGAAACTAACAACGCAAAGGACTACTTCAACTTCAACCCTAATTCCTATCTTAGCCATTATGAAATTATACACCAAAGCTCCTATATAAATACTTCTCGAGAAAATGACATTGCTGAATGGAAAAATATACACTTACTAAAGGTGGCTAGGTCTCTCCTCCTTGTCTCAAATGTTGCTAAGTCTTACTATGCCTTCTAAAGTCCTCAAATTTAAATCACCATATCAAATACTTTTTGAAACTTACCTTAATACTCACACTATGTCTATCCTTCCTCTCAATATTTGCTTGTACCACATTTGTTCATGATGACCAAAAGGGAAAATTAGATCCTCATGCAACGAAGTGTATTTTTATTAGCTACTCATCAACCAAAAGGGATATAAGTGCTACTGTCCCAATACTAAGCATGTGTACATTTCCATAAACCTTACTTTCCATGAAACACTACCCTTCTACTCCTAAACAACCCTTCAAGGGGAGATTTATTACACAAGAAATGACAAAGAATGATTGTTTGGCAACTCTCACTTCCCTCCTACCCAAGACCACTCTTTTAATCCTAAAGAACTAGAGCACCCACCTAAACCAAAACTAGATCCTGAACTAGAACCACATCATTTATAGCATATAATCACTGTTTCACTTGAACCTAAACTAGAATCATACTATTAACAGCCCATTTACCAAAGTTCTCTTAAACTCATACCTAAGGCTGATCCTAATGCCACACAGCAGAAAGAAGTTATACTAGGACGGTGAAACCTTAGTTGGCAAACAAGCACTCAACAAAAGAAGGTCAAGAAACTAATGATAGCACATGTCCTTAGCAAAGTCAAACCACTTCCTCTACTCCAAGTTCAGAATCAGAAGTGGAATTGGAGATGTCTATTGCCTTAAGGAAGGGAGTATGGAGTTGTAGGTAAGTAATACAAAGCATGCAATTAGTAATTTTGTTGCCTATAACAATCTATCACCTAATATGTAGGCTTTTGTACACAGTGTTTCACTTGAAAAACTTCCTTAAAATGTCTATGAGGCAATTAAGGAGAAAGAGTGGAGAGTTGCCATACAAGAAGAACTAGATGCCCTTGAAAAGAGCAATACATGGGAAATTGTTGATTTGCCTCTTGGAAAGACTCTAGTAAGATGCAAGTGGGTCATTATAGTGAAATACAATCTAGATAGAAGTATCAATCGTCACAAGGTTAGACTTGTAGCCAAAATATTTACCCAAACCCATGAGATTGACTATTAGGAAACATTTGCACCAGTGGCTAAATTCAACACTATCAAGGTATTATTGTCCTTTGCAACCAATTTAGATTAGCCTATTTATCAGTTGAGAGTAAATGAACTCATATAGTGCTAGCATTGTTATGATATGTGATATGCCTTATTGTTCCTGCTCCATTATAAGTATCATGGCCACTAAAAGTTTTAGTTCTACTAGTAATTCTAAGCCCGCTGCTTCTGCTGAATATTGTTCTAGTAATGTTCTCCCAAAAAAAGGAACTACTTTGTGGACTTATGTAACTTTGATTGTTAGAAGCAAAGAGGGAGAAACTATAGATCTTGATGGAAACAAGTATTGGAAGTGTAATTATTGTAACCGTGGCATTTGCTGAGGATGTCTAGTAAAAGAATTTCTATGTACCCCAAAGTTGATGCTTATTGTTTAGTAGAGATGAAAAATTTGCAAGAGGAAGCTGAGAATACGTCAAAACCAAAAAAAGTGCCATTACCACTACCAGCTAGAGGCTTATCTCCTTTAGGTGTTTAAAGTGAGTACAATCAAGGAAAAAAGAGGGTTATTGGCACTTTGGAAAAAGCCTTGAACCAAATAGTTAAGAAAAATTTGTATGCGGAAATTGCTAAGATGTTTTATTTGAATGGTTTATCTTTTAATTTGGAACGCAATCCATATTACATTAGCTCTTATTATTATGTTGTAAACAATATGATTTCTAGTTTTAAACCTCCTAGTTATAATGCCCTAAGAAACCCTTAGTTGCAACAAAAAAAAAGACAAATGTTAAGAGGTTACTTGAGCTAATAAAAGGGACTTAGAGGGAGAAGGGAGTGAGTATAGTGATAGATGGCTGAATTAATGCACAACAAAGGTTATTAATTAATTTTATGACTATATCTAATGGGGTCTTATTTTTTTAAAGGCAATTGATGGGACTAAAGAATAAAAGGACAAATTCTACATAGCTTAGTTGATGAAGCAGGCAATTAAAGAGGTAAAACCTCAAAATGTGGTTCAAATTATTTCTAACAATACCCTTGTTTGTAAAGCTACTGGCAAGATTATTGAGGTTGAGTATCCTCATTTTTTGGACACTGTGTTGTCCACACACTCAATCTCGCGTTGAAAAACATGTGTAGCTAAAAACATTGAAACAAATGGATTAGTATATGAAAAATGTCATTGGATCACTCAAATAAGGGATGATGTAATTTTTATTAGGACTTTCATCATAAATCATTCCATGAGATTGGCCATTTTCAATAAATTTGTGCCTTTGAAATTGCTTGCCATTGCTGAGACTCGTTTTGCTTCAACCATTGTGATGTTGAAGAGGCTTAAACTCATAAAAATGTCTCTTTGCACAATGGTAATTAGTGATGAATAGAATACATATAAAGAGGATGATGTTAGAAAGACTAATACTAGTAAAGAATTAATTCTTGATGACTTTTGGTAGGATCAGATTAATTATATCCTCTCTTTCACAAAGCCTATTTATGATATGCTTAAATTTTGTGATACAGATAAGCCTACACTTCACTTGATTTATGATATGTGGGATTCAATGATAGAATAAGTGAAAGTATCAATATACAAGTATGAAAGAAAGGAACTTTCTAAACATTCAAGATTTTATGAAGTTGTGTATGGAATGATAATTGATCATTGGATACCGAGTTGTACACCACTTCATTGCCTTGCTCATTCATTGAATCCTAGGTAAACTATACTAATATTCCATACTTATGTTGTTTATATTCTTTTCACATTTAATTTTATGTTAAACAAGTCCAATTTTCATTGTTTTTATTGCATATTATATAGGTATTACACTCCTCAATGGCTTGACGTGGCACCAAATAGAGTTCTTCCTCATCTAAATGCTAAAATTTCAACCGAGAAGACCAAATGCTTTAATATGGACTTTAGAGATCCTAAAGAGAGAAAGTTGGTCCTTTCAAGAGTTTTCAATATTTTGTAAAGATTCATATGCATATTCATTATTTGATTGCTTACAAAATAGGTCGAATTTGAAGCCTAAAGATTAATGATTAAATTATGGTTCTTCAACCCCAATGCTCCAACAGCTTGCATTAAAGCTTGTTTGTCAACCATGCTTATCATCTTGTTGTAAAAGGAATTAGAACATCTACTCTTTTATTCACTCACTAAAAAGGAACAAGTTGAATCCAAAAAGGATTAAAGATTTGGTCTATGTTCATACCAATCTTCGTCTTCCGTCAAGAAATAATGAAAAGTATTCTAGTGAAGTGACTAGGATTAGGATGTTAATGGAGATCATTGAGAGCTATTTGATGGGGTTGGAGGTCTTGAAGTTGCAAATTTTTCTCTAGATGAACTAGATTTGGAACAACAACTCATAAGGAATGTTAGTAATGTAAATGTGGATAAGGATGAAGATTAGTTTGAATTGGAAATTCTAGTATTAATACTTGTAAGGAGTGTAACTTATTATGGACATCTTATTTATGCTTGTAAATTATTTTATCATTTATGCTATTGTGGCTTATTTATGATTTAATTTAGTTTTTAACGTATTAAATTATTGAATATATATATATATATACCTGTACCCATATCCTAAAATTTTAGAAATTGCCGTATCCCATATATCGTATTGTATCATATCTAATACGCATACCCATATTGGTGCTTCTTAGGTTGAACATAAAAAATGCCCTTCTAAATAGAGATTTAAAGGAAAAAGTTTATATGGAAATCCCTCTAAGGGTATCACTTAAAGACAATTCTATAGGAGTTTGTGGACTCCTTAATTATAAGAGTTCAAGCAATCACCAAGGGCCTAATTTGAAATATTCACTACTATTGTCAAAAATCAATGGTACAATCGATGTCAAACTGGCCATACCTTTGATAAAATAGGTCCCAATGCGAAGTTAGTAATTCTAATAGTATATGTGGATGACATTGTGATTATTGGAGATCATGAGGTGGAGATAAAAAAATTGAAAGAGTTCTTGGTTCATGAGTTTGAAGTTAAAAATCTAGGGAATCTAAGATACTTCCTTGGTATAAAGGTTGTAAGAACCAAGAAAGGTATATCCATCTCCCAGCGTAAGTACACTTTGGACTTACTTGAAAAGATAAAGCGGTTGGGTTGTAAGCTTGTAGAAACCCCTATAAAAGCTAATTACAAACTGGGTCTAAAACATGACATTTCACCTGTTGAAATAGGGAGGTATCAGAGACTTGTAGGGAAGTTGACTTACTTGACTCATACTTGGCCATACATCAGTTTTCTCGTGAGTGTTGTGAATTAATTTATGAACAAACTGAATGAGGAACACTTGGAAGCAGTTTACAAGATCTTAAAGTATCTCAAGATGACTCCTGCTAAGGGCTTATTCTTCAAGAAAGAAGATGTTAGGAGTGTGAAAGTTCATTCTAATGTAGATTGGGCTAGACCTGTGATTGATTGGAGGTCTACTATAGGGTACTACATGTTTGTTTGGGGAAACCTAGTAACTTGAAGAAGTAAGAAGCAACCTGTGATAGTTAGAAGTAGTGCAAAGGCTGAATTACATGCACTAATTCTTGGCATATGTAAAGGAATGTGGATAGCTAGACTATTAGAGGAACTAAATCTCAGATGTGACAAACCTTTGAAGGTGTTTTGTGATAATATGGCAGCAATCAGGATAGTCAAGAATCCTATCTATCATGATAGGATAAAATATATTGAAGTCGATAGGCATTTCATCAAAGAGAAGATTGAGTCAGAGATGATTGATTTGAGATATGTTTCTTTAACTTCTCAAGCAGCTAATGTGCTAACCAAAGAATTGTCAAGGGTTAAATTTGAAAAATTTGAGCACCAAGCTAGGAATAATCAATATTTATTTGCCAACTTGAGAGAGAGTGTTGGTAACCACATGCTATTTGTCACGTAATTTCATTTAAATCCACTTATTCTTCTTTATTTTTTCTTTCTCTGTTTTTATCATTATCGCACTATTATCGAGCCATGTTCATTCTGTTTAGGAAGGGTATCTCAATCCGTTTTTAGTTTCCTTGGTTTGCATGATTGAGAATTGACTGGCTAACCTCTCTTGCGGCCTGCATCCCTATTTAGTTTTCCTTGTATATGCTATTCAAAAATAAGAGAATACAGAGAGCCACGAATATGCTCTATTCTGCTCTGTTTTTCAGCACCACTAAATAATAGGGGGGGAAAAAAAACTAACCCAAGATAATACTCATATACTTATCATAACTAACACAATATTCTGACAGTAGCAAAAGTTTTACAAGTAGTAGATAATTTTCTTTATGAGATATAATTCCCAATTAGGTGTTTAGTACAAGATCTAGTATCTTTTCTTAAAGCAATAGGCCAATTTAAATCCAAGTTTTTATCTATCCTTGGACTTGGGCAAGAGATATCTTGGTGCTGCTCAAGAGGATGTGAAGTATTTGTTATCTCATAGATCTTAGTCCTTCTTGAGAAGGCGTGAAGGTAGACGTAGTTGGTCAAATCAGTATGTTGTTACGGATTATTATCAGGGTCATTTTTGGGTTGTCATTGTTGTTGTATGTCATGGAGATAAGGAACATTTGGTTCTTGTTCAAAAGTGGTACTCTTGAGTACACCTAGTTCTTGTTCAAGGGTGGCACTCACAGGTTCAAGAGAATGGTGAGTGTTCTCAGGTTCAAGGTACCAAAAGGTCCATTCATTGTGAGTGGTCTCCCCCTGAAAGGTGGTTTTGGGTAATATAGTTGTTTCTCAAAGAAGATGACATTCATGGAGACAGTATTTTTTGAAAGTAGAGTAATAGGTGTAACTCTTTTTTTTTGGGGGGGGGGGGGGGGACAAATATGCACTTAGTGGCCTTAGGTCAAGCTTGTTACTTTGGTGACTTGGTGATTTTCAGGCTTCCGCATTTTAGACTTCTAGTTCTTTTGCAGCTGTGCAATTTCTTCGTGCAATCTCTTCAGTCAAATACCCCTTTTTTCCCTTGCCACAGAGGTAAACCATTACAGATCTACTCCAAAGTGGGTAATTATACCCATTTAATTTGTGTCAAGTGATGCCCACTGGAACAGTATCAGCCATCCCTTGATTCAGATGGGAAGACGTACTAGAGGTGGTTTTCGGGACTTTAGAGGATGTTTGGGGGCCAAATTTCCGTGCGGAGTTACCATGTGAACAATTCTCATTGAAAATACAGCATAAATTACAAAGGACGCACAGCTGCTTTAACAGGGCAGAAAACCAACGGCTAGCTGTGCTGGAAAAGGAAAGAAATTAAATTAAACAATTCCTATACTAAAGCTGACTCTAACAGAAATAAACACAGAAATAAAGCCCATTTATACAGCAATTGACTCTCCTAAATATGGAAAAATCCCGTTGGGATTAGATGGACAGAAGCCCATAAATTCCGCTTGAATAAATGCCCATTAAATTCGCTGAAATTAATGCTGACAGGGACGACGGAGATCTGCAACTTCAGGATCTCCCTTTCCGTCACAAACCAACATGGAGTCAATAAGTTGTATACCATTTTTTTTATTATTATTGTGTGCTTACGAGTTACTTTGCAGTGGGGGACTGCGATTGAAGCGTGACATAACTGAATATGGAGAATTCTTGCGCAATTTTAATGCTCCTTCTGTTGATGAGAAATTTGAATTACTGGGCATGTAAGTTGCACGAGATATGCAAAAATTTCAAACCTCTGCCTCTTCCTCCCCTTAACCCATCCTTTGTATCAACTAATTTCTGGACCTTTTCTGTAGATTGGCCAATGTCTTCATCGTTGCTCCTGAAAGCCTTTCAACTTTGTTTGAGGGTACACCTAGCATTCGAAATGATGCACAAAGGTATATTACATTGGAACTATTATTGCCAGTATTTACGATTTCAAGATTAAGGTTAATATTAGTGGCCAAAAGATTAAGGTAGATATTAATGCCAATTTATTACTATTACAACTTTGAGATTGCCTTGATTTTTATTCCAAATAAAAGCCACTAGCTGTATAGTTTGCATCGTTAATCTCCTCTCAAGCTTTATACAAGCGTGCGTTTTTTTAATTAATTTTTGGAACTTATTTGTCATCTCTCTTGAAAGCTCCTGTCTGGTTGCTCAGAGTCATGAATAATGATAAAAATTTTGTTTTTCTACTATACAGATTTATTCAGCTTAGGGATGATTACAAGAGTGCCAAACTTGCATCCAAATTGAGTTCCTTGTGGCATAGCTCTAGTTAATGCAGAACTGAGCATCTCATCCTAGTCCCTGCAATGCTCAGTGGATTTGACAAAATCCCCTTATGTTTAGAGCACTGACACTCAAGTTGAATCTATTTGGCGGCGTCAAAAGACCAAGTTTCACAAGTAGTTCCATACAAATGAATTGCAAGGAGGCTATTCACGTGCCAATTTAGTACATTGGAATATCTTCCCTTGCTGACTGGATATTTACAGGTATGATTAGGAAGACCTGGTTGACCGTTTTTTTTTTTTTAAGCCATTATTCTTTTCGAGGTTTCACTGTTTGTCCTTGTCAGTTGGCACGATGTGAGAAAGGAAAATACTTGACTACCTAGTTTACCATGTAAAGTAAAATTTTAGGGGGTAAGCAATGACATTGTTGTTGATTTTCTCATGCGGAGTAGCCCATACTTAGACTGAATAAATGTATTGAATGCTTTATTTATAAATTAGTTTCATTGCGCTGTCTATGAAATGCAATGGTTCTTGGTATGCGCAGTCTCAGTCACTATCAGCACCTTCGCAGATTTTTCTTGAACTATAAGCAGTTACTCAAGTAGGATTGTTTTTCTTTTTTTTTTCTTTTTTTATTTTGGTTTTTGAAATAAGGATCAAATAACAACAAATTGAAATTCGTTATTTTTTTCATTATTTGATCACTAACAAATCATTAATAAAGTTATTTAAGGACTTATATCAATTTATTAAGTTTTCTGATAAAAATTTGATATGTGGAATTTTTTTTTTGATAAACCCAATCATATGATGCTAAAATGTAGAAAATATTCACTTGTCAAATTTTTGTTAAAAAACTTAATAGCAAAAATTGTAATTAAATTTTGTTCTTTGATCATCAGTGTTAAAAATTTGATTGGCTGACTCTTGTTAACAATTCTCGTAAATAACAAATTCAACCTGTGGAGGGAACTGACTGGTTAGTGGCAAATGATAAATCATTGAACCCCATTTAACATTTTCTGCTGATTTTGTCTAAGAAGTTTACATTTTGTACAAGTGTTAGCATTAGCATTGTTTCTTATGAGGATATTTTAAACGTCTAGCATGGCATATATGCAAGTAATGGCAGTAGTTAATGATGCCGGAGGGGTGCCACATATAGGGGTTCAAACTCAGCTGTGCCTCTCTATTCTAGTCCATTGAATACACATGCGGAGCTGATTGAGACGCATGTGGTGGGACGCTTCCTATTGAGGCACCTTCCTCCCACTACGAGTGTGTGTGTGTGTGTGTGTCTCTCTCTCTCTCTCATGAGAAAAATTATGTGGGGGTAGGGGATGCCTTGATTGCTTATCTGTACCTTGACTCTGCCCAACCTTTTAAAAATGGACTTATTATGTTCCATCTGGATTATCCATGAATCACCTCTCTTTGGATTGCATGGGTATCTGTCACTTGCATGTTTCTCTGCCAAACCCATTATAGATCCATTGGTCGTTTAAACCTAGTCTACATAGATTTACTCTATGTAGATTTACTGATCTCCCTTAAAAACATAGAGACTTTCTTGTATAGATCATCCTTACATATGAATTAGAATTGAATCGTCTCTAGATTTGGAAAAGGTCCTCTAAGAAAAGAAAGAGTCTAAGGGGTTAGAGCTCGGTGGGCATACCTCCTCAGTCTCTCTCTCCTGTAAAACCATCTCTGGTAATATCAATTCGGCATACATAATTCAGGGACTCCACCCACTCATTTGTAAGTAGAATTTAAAAATTATGTAAATTGAGCCTACCAAAAAAAATTCTAAAAACAAATGCTAGTTATTCAACTTTCAAAGACCCCGCATTACATGACCATCATCTCTCTCTCTCTCTCTCTCTCTCTCTCTCTCTCTCTCTCTCTCTGAGAAAAATAAGCATTTTTCATAAAGAAGTTCTATATGGATTTATTAATTAGTGTGACACGATTTGGAGGTTCAATCTCTCATTTTGTCTCAAACAAATAAACATTTTTGTCTAAGAATAAATTTATCAATCAGTGTTACACATGATTTAGAGACTATCATTTGAACAATTATAAATCATATGTTTTTTAATTACTAATTCTCACTCATTTATGAATAAAATCTAAAAATAATGTGATAGGTCAAGTTTACTTAAAAAATAAAATCAACTATGCCAACGAATGCTCAAATATTCAAATCCGGAAGACCCCACATCACACGATCACCATCTTATCTTTACAAAGTCTCTGTCAACGCATTACGCTTGGCTCACTAAGCTCTGAAAAAGCCTTGATGTGTGGTGTTCAACATCAACTTCTTATTAGGTACACATGAGGATTGTGATAGTGTAGTTGACCAGGCAAATCCAGTTCATCTAGGAGGCTTTCAAGCAGTGGGAAGTTGTCTTATCAACAAAATGTTCCCATCTACTATTGTTTTTCTTCCATACCCCCATCCCACTCTTCTAATAAGTGCAAGTCAGAAAGTGCAAGAAAGAAAAGCCAGCAAGAACTACAAGTGTCATTGCATGTTTTCTCTTAGGTAGTGGTGTTCCTACTCCACAAATGTTTCTCTTCATCTTCAAAAAGTGCTATCATTGCAAAGCTAGACTCTTTACTATTTTCCATTTTATGAAGATAACAAGAAGTGAATTACAGTTGAGAATTCTAAATTAAAAATATTTATATTAAATGATTTTAAATTTTAAAAGTATACTTAAGGATTTTAAAATAAAAAATTTTAATTTAGAATTTTCAATTATAATTTTCATATACAGTTTGAATTTTTTATCCTTAAATTTTTCAAAATAATTTCAAATTTTAATATCCTTAAATATAAATATTTTTAATTTGGAGTTCTTAATTATGATTTTACCTAATAAGATCCTAGTTTGCTTTTAAATTTTTTATTGAAGATAATAAAGAATAAATGAATATACGTTAGGTATAATATAAGAGAGAAGTCTTTTTGAAGACATATTTTAAAGTTGAAAACAGAAAATTTTTAAAAGATATCTTCAGTGTTTTTATAAATTGGCCAATGACATTTTTGTAATTTTGTAAAATAGTCTAAAATAATTATTAAAAAATAATTTCACAATTATTTATAGTCAAATTCAAAATCAAGTAACATTTATGACTATTTATGTAAATTTGATTTGAATTAATTTATAATAATTTTAAGAAATAAAATTAAAGAATGAAAATTAAAAGTATTTAAAGAAACAAAATGCACCCTAATTTTTTGGGAATTTCCCTTAAGTTTAATAGGTTAGTCATGAACAGAAAAGGGAGGATTTTGGTTAAGAGCAGCCATTGGAATCATTTAACATTAGCATAATCACATAGTGGGAAAAAAAATCATGGTTCCATAATCAAATCAAATATCTATATGTGTTTCCACAATGCAGTCATCACTCCCACTGCATGTTTGGTCATGTTAAAATTTTTTATTTTCAACAAATTCTAACTATACTGGCAACGTTTA
Organism: Erythrophleum fordii; assembly: GCA_032878935.1. Lineage (NCBI taxonomy): Eukaryota > Viridiplantae > Streptophyta > Magnoliopsida > Fabales > Fabaceae > Erythrophleum > Erythrophleum fordii. Next base: position 12,948,530 of record JAVQMF010000047.1, on the reverse strand, counting down.
AAATAATATTTAAAATTTCTTAGTTCCTAGGATCTTAATGAGCTTGCTATTAGTTGTTAGAATCCTGGCCATAAAAATGACTAATACTACGTGAAAATTAGTACTATGATTCCTCTTCTTAAGAAATAAAAGACAAATCTATAATTAAAATTTCAGATACCTGCTCATCACTAGTCCTAATCCATGTTAAAGTTGGATTCCATCTCCCAACCCCACCCTTTATTTTTATAATTTGAATATGTTCTCAAACATAGTAGTCTCGTCACTAAAGCTTGATCCAGCAAACATTGTATGTTGATGGGAAATAAAGTTTCAAAAGGGCAAGAAAAGTGATAAGATTTTGTTTTTGTTTGTCTTGAAAGCAATCTACAAACATATTATTTAGCATGGGGACAATATTGAAAAAAATTAGGGAAAAAAATTCCTAGATGATTTATAATATGTGTTTTTTCTATTATAAGAAATTGTACTGATTTTGTTTAAATCAAAAGATAAGTGATAGGTAAGGTCATTTTAACCAAAATTTCCTCTTAAATGATTAAAATAATTATTTATTAAATTTAGAAAATTTAAAATTATTGAATAAAAAATAAATAATATTACAACATTTACAAAATATTTTTTAAAAAGCATTAATAACATATAAATATTGTCTAGTCATAAGAGTTTAGATCATCCTAACTTGGTCTAAGTCTAATTTTAGAAAGCTCAAAGATATAACGACTACCATTCATTAAGCCTTATTCATGGAACTGACCTAGGAAATTACTTAAGTTGAACAGTTCTAACATAGCAAGCCACATACTCAAAATTGTTTCTACAACTCTATTAAGTAATTTGACTTTATCATCATCACCACCTTATTGCCTCCAAAAATCTATAAATAAAGACCCTTATAATTACAAAAAGAGAAAATTAAGACATCTATCATTATCTTTGTCCATTGCTTAACAAGCATTCTAGCATACTCAAAGCTCTTAAGCTTAGACTTTGACGTCTTAACTTTGTCTAATTATTATATCACTATCTCTTTAGACCCTTAATATAATTTATCGTTTCTTTATCACATCTATCATCTCTCTTTATTTCTCTCTCTTACCACTACTCAAAGATAATCTTGACCAACCTAGTGAACACCAATTTCACACAAGCAAAAACATTTGGTGCATCAAATAAGGAACACTTCAACTTAGTTCTATTATACAATCTTGGAAAATTGCAACTAACAATTGGAATCACCTCCTTTGATTCATCTATGCTAGGAAATCCAAATAAGTTTTCAAACATCAAACTATCATAATAATTTCATATTAGCTTATCTTGCTTTTAGTTATGAATTGATAAAGATGCCTGCTTTTAGTTTGTATCAATAATAAGATATTACATGCTTATCTTACTTTTAGGGAAATGTTATATTTTTAGTTCATATTTCTAATAGGATGTATGTGTTTATCTTGCTTTTTGTTGCTTGCTATATTTTAAAACTATTGATAGAATGTTATAATAGATTGCTATATGTTAGCACATGCAAGATGAGTAACCCCACTTTTTATAAGTTAAATTATATCTATACCTTGGGCAAGATGAATAACCTTACCCATTTTTAGTGGTTACATTATACTACATGTAAAAATGATAACCTTACCTAATACAGGAAAGATAGCATGTTATAAATAATTATATTACACCAGAGGCAAGGAGGACAACCTCACCTGTCATAGGAATTAGGAAAAGAAAGAAAATATAGAAAAATCACAAAGTTTATACAATGGCCACAAGTAAAAATGGATAACCTCCCTCAGAAATCAGATTTAAGGCGAATAAGATAGACAACTTCACCTGTTATTTAGAAAGTATTTTTTAAGGATTAAGGATAACCTTGCTTTTTTTTGTAAGAAACCTTGCTTACAGGGAATAAAAAGGATAACTTCACCCTAAGCTGGAAAATATTAACCCTAAGCAAAGAAAGATAATTTAAGAGAAAAAACCCATGCTATTACCTATAATCTTAATGATCTTCTATTATGGGTGAATTTTTTCTTAAATTATCTCGTTGAGTTTTCAAAGTGCTTTTACATTTTTTCAAAGAAAACTATCTTACTAAGTTTTTAAAATTGCTTTATGAAGCTTTGATTTCAAAAACACTTTCTTCTCTAAGGAGAAACATATAAGCCATAATTCAAACCGATTTTAAAAATATTTTTCAAACTATTCTATGATGACAATGACTAATTTTGAAATCAATTTTAAAGAAGATATATATTTTTTCTACCAAAGACAAATGGATTTCAACTAGCATAACTTTTGAAAACCGTACAACTATCTTTCATACACTGTACTAAAGAGCTAAGAATTTGAGCCTGTACCATAAAGAAATGTCAACATGTAGCGAAAAGGCCAAGGTCTTGGGCATGCATCTTAATAAGAAAAATAACTATCTACACTACAACCTCAGTAAAACTAGGTACACATCATGATCTGCACTACAATCCTAACAAGACTTAATGCCTCAAGCAAGCATTGCAAAAAATATTCAAAGTACCTCAAGAAAAGTGCCAAAAGTCTAGGAAAAAGGGTTCATAATAACCCATTAAACTTTTAAAAAAGATTTCAAATAAAAAAAAGGTATGTCCCTTATTGCGAAAATGGCTTTCTACAAAATATCTCTTTAAAAGACATAGCCTATTTGGCAAAACACACATTTCCAGTTTGTGAAATGCATTTTTTCAAAGAGTAAAGCCTAGTACTATTTATTTGTAAAATGCGTCTTTCATAAAAAGATTCATCTTTTACAAAGAGAACATGTTTTGCATCTTCTAGAAAAGTATTCATCTTTTACAAAAATGATATCTTTCAAATGCATATCTTATTCTTCTAGATCATGTTTTATACATCATTGGCTACTTACAAAGGCTCAAGTTTCAAAACATGCATCTTCAAAATCTCTTAGCAAACTTTCTTCTAGCCACCATAGAGATCAGTTTTACTTATAATAGATAAACATGTTACAAGAAACACAAAATGGCCATTGAGGAAAGCCACAAGTATTACCTTAAGTGGTAAGAAACCTATCAAGTATGTTATAACCAAGAAATTACCTCAAAATGAAATAGGATATTAGAAACTTCGGACATTTTTTATTTATAAAATAAAGAGATATTACATCATTTTGTGTTTATAAGTGACAACCCTGAAAGGAAAGAAGATATTAGATAAACAAGAAAAAGCACAAATCACATGCATGATAGCACAACAAGAAACAAAGGGGACAAAATTACCATGCAATAAAAGAAAGCACCATGTTTAGCCTATACTCAAAATGCCTCAGGCAATAAGTAGAGAACAATGTGCAGATGGGGAGATTAGCTGTCATTGTAGATGTTAATCAATGATACTTCCTTTCTTCCAAACATAGCACAAAATGCATTCTCATTCAACCAACCTTTCTTTCTTGATTGAAGGAAAGGAAGGAGTTGACAATCAACCACTTTAGCCTTATCAAACTAATTCTCTTTAATCTCCATAAAGTTTTTTATGGTAAAGTGAAACCTTTAAAACCTTCTTTATATAGAGGAAAAAGTAAGGTTGGAGAGATAAGGCAAGGCATATGAAAGGACATATTAGGAGGCAAAACATCTAATTAGAATACATAAAGAATCCCTAAGAAAATCATGAAATCTTAAAAGTCTACAAGTGTAATTATTAAGGTTTTCAAAAGTTACTTTGATGCATTAGGAGTTATCATTAGATCAAGTCAAGAACAATGGCCCTTGTGTTAGACTAAGTTGATATCATGCATAAAAGCCAACAATGAAAAAGGAAACAATATTTTATTCCAAAAATGAGACTGCAGTCTTATTATTTATATATTCTTTACAAAGTTTTGAAAAATATAAGTGGAATAGTAAAGTATTATACAAAAGGCAAGATCCTTCCCAGCTGAACATATTATTTTACTAAAGCACCTTCCTTTTAGAGCTTTAATAATGTCAAAAGAAGCATGGGAAAAAATCCAGCTAGCTAGCCAGTGTTGGCAAGGATAACTCTCTTAAATGGAGAAAGTTTCCCTCAACAATACTAACAGTAGCCATAGATGCACAAACCTACTCGTTAACAAGGAGAAAGAAACTCCAAACTGCATTTAATGTTACTAGAGCCCCATCAGCAACTAGCTAGTGGGAGCCTATTATGTGATGTCAATTTCGCAAAGGCAAGTGAGGCACAAGAGAGACCATTCATCCCTCCCTCACTCCTTTCCACTACCAGTAGTAATATGGAGGCTCATAGGGCAAAACCTTGTTCTCAATGTTAGACACACCACCTTTTGCCACAACAAACAAGATATCCAAATATAAGGCAAAACACCTTCTTTTCAATTCCATCCATTCTTAATGCAATAAGAAAACCCCTTCCAAATCTCTTTCAGGTATTTAAGCCTATGCTCTAAAGCATATTTACCAGGACTTATAAGAATATAATTAGCTTTAGATGCTTCTACTTTAGCTAGCACATTACTAAATGTAGTGCCACTTATAATAAGGCAAAATACTACAAAAACGTTGACAAGACAAGGGTTCTTACACAAAACACAATGTCATAGATTGCATATATTCCCTTTAGCAATATGCATCTAAGCTATAAGATAGTTGTTCCTATTAAAATAAAAATAAGAAAGTTAGGAAAGTATTAGTGCATGAATATAATTCTATTTTTAGATATCTACACAAGACATATAACCTCATGTTATAACCTAAGAATTGGTAATTAAGTTCGATACATGCACTAAACATTTGGTATACAAGACCCAACACCATGACCCAAGCTTAAAAATCTTACTTGGTATGTGCACCTAGAAAATCACTCCAAAAACCTTAGATGTAATGTAATAAATAAAATAAACGATGCTTTTATACACAAGTACTCATTAAAAATTATTATTGATTTTTGACATAATTAATTACATATTGTGCGATATCCTTTATATTATTATGGAGGCTTAAACTCAAGCATGCTTCAAAAGCTTCTTGAATGCCTTCTATGAACCTATTAACATATGTTGCCCCAACTCAATATAGTTGTATCTATTTGTTCTTCCGAGGAATTCTAATGTTCATGTAGGTATTCCTTAAACAAAGGCATAGATGCCTTTTTTTCCAAACTCATCCTTAGAATACAAGATGGTTCCCTTAGCTTATAATGGCACTGTTGCAAACTAACCTCTTTAACAAAGGAAGACAAAAAAAGTCATGAATGAAGAATTTGCTCAAGGAGTTGAAGCTGAAAAAGTGGAAGCTAAAGGAGCATTAATAGAAAAAGCATCTAGAGGAGCTACGAGAAGAACATAAGGACTACCACAAGCAATGAGCCTTTGAAGCTTCTACCACATATTGCAATGTTAGGGCAGTGTTAAGTTATCATGAGTAAACCAATGATTCACCTCATCATCCCTTAACACTAACTTTGAGGTCATCACACTCAAAGGAATCTTGTCTTAATAGAATCTACTAATTAAATTTAAAAGGACAGCCACATTACTCTCAATAATATCTTCACTTTGCCACCTCACCTCAACAGGATCATAACTAATTCTATTGACATATTAATGAACAAAGAGGAAGGAACCAATAATACTTTTTACATGTAAAAAGCCACAAACTCATAACAAACTTGAACTTATAAAACCTCCAATAAAGAGATGATGACAATTAGGTCTACCGACGATAGTGAACATACCACATATATTGGCTTATTCATTGACATTGAAAAAATAGCAAATAAGGTAAAAGATGGTTCCCCATATAATATCATAAAGCAACAAAACTAACATATATTGAACAACTTATGAGGTCAACTAACAAAAAAGCCACCCTAATCAAAGTTATGATAGAATAGAAACACCTATCCTGCAAAAAAAACAAACTCCATTTCAAAGAACATCTTTATACAACATTAAGAAAGCTCCATCCTCTATATCAAACACCCTTTGTTAACTAAAAGGCAATAATGGAACAACATTCAATAGAAAGCTATAACCTTCATAACATTAGTGAAGATCATCATCCGACATATTGCTCCTGAAGTTACTAAGGAAAGGCGCAGCCATTACACTAAAAACTCAACCTATGCGAATGTAGAGGAAGTAGATGAAGTAGCATGCAAGTAGAAGCAAAAGAAGCAAATATAGCAGCACACAAATAGATAAAAGACAAAGTAGACAAAGTAGAGAAGCAAGGCAAAGATGAACGAAACTATACTAGACAAGACTTACAAGGACCAAAAAATGACCCTTTATATCTCATGACTTCTTGCATTCCATAAAGCACTCCATATGAACATAAAGCAATAATGCCATTAGCATTATTCACACAATAACTTAAGCGCACGTGCTATTCTAAATTTGCCTAGCTCGACACCTCACTAATGAACTTGGGGCCAAGTATTATGGGTGTTTCTTGACCATAAGAGCTTGAATCAACCAAACTTGGTCTAGGTCCAATTCAAGCAAGCTCAAAGCACTCAATAACTATCATTTATTGAACCTCATTCAAAAAATTGACATAACAAGTTGCTTAAGTTGTTTTGAACAAAACAACTCTAGCATGGTAAGCCATGTACTCAAATGACTTTTATAACTCTACTAGACAACTTGGTCTGATTGTCATTATCACCTAATTACCCCTAAAGCTTATAAATAAAGACTCTTACAATATCATAATAGAGCAATCAAGGCATCCATCAATACCTTCATCTATTGATCAACAAGCATTCTAACACACTTAGAGTTTTAAACTTTGGCTCTTCCATCTTAGCTTTATCTAGCCATTATACCTTTATCTTTTGCCACTACCTAAAGATAATCCTAACCAATTGTCATGAACATTAGTTTCACATAGTTGAAAACAATATTTAATTTGGAAAATAACACACACACACATATATATATATATATATATATATAACAAAAGAATTATTATAAATGTAAAAATTTTTAAAGTAAATTAAAAAAATAAATAATATTTATATTTTTAATAAAAATTAATCTTATCATTAAGAATGTTTTGTCAAAATATATTTAATTATAGTTTATCTTTTGATATTTTTGTGAGGATTATGCAATTTTTTTTTTAATGAATAAAGATTGTTTGATTAAGTTATTTGTCATGAGGAAGAGAGCAATTTATGCCAAAGAAAAAAGGGAAAAAAGAATAGAAAAAAAAAAGAATTAAGGGAATGAGTAATAAGGGGAGAAAATCAGGCCACAAAAACAAGAATATAAAATAAAGGACAATATTTTGTCTTTACATTTTCTTTCTCCTACAATTGTAGAGCAAGCTTCAAGCAAAAAATTTTAAAATTTACAATCAATATAAAATGGAGACATGTATGGTTACATTTCCAATTTGCATTCCTTCATTTTATATTATAATCCAAGGCTTGATTTTGTTTTATTTGCTTTATCTTCTAGTTTATCTTATCCAAACCAAAAGAGACAAAATTACTCGCCCAAAGGAAGTGTTCTATAGTAACTTGTAATACAATTTTTTATGCAATAACATATTACTGATCAGAAACTGATTTGTTCAACCTGAACTCTACATCAAACAACCTATTTTTGAGGGGGAAATAATAATAATATGTAACTGTGGATGCTATACAAAAGAAAAAGTAGCTACATCAGTGCACGTCTCTAAAATTTAAATAGAATCTATACAAATCAATGAATTATAATTTATGACAAACTGGAGGCTAAGCTGGATCTGAATGATATTGGTCCCCTACCTTTAAGATTCATGAAATTTAGTATATACAAATCATCAGTTTTTTTCAATGTTACCTAGTCTTTTAATAGTTTGTGGGCATTTTAATTAATTTATTTTTAAATTTAATTAAAAACTAATTAAACATAATCTGTTCATCTCTACATTAAGTTAATTTTTTAATAGAAATTAATTAAATAAAATTCAAGATATATATTAAACTAGTAAAAATAATAAGATAAATCTTTTAAATCATTTTCTTGTGAGATAATCAATAACGATGATAAAGCATCTTAACATCATCAATGAGGACAATAATAAGATTTTGATGCAGACATTAGCGTAAGAAGAAAACTTATCTAAAGTAAACAAAGATCTACCTAAAATATCGGGCGCTAAAAAATCCTTTTAAAAAATATTGTTCACTAACACAATTTCGAAGAGAAATTTACCCCGATGCCATATGAGATTGCGAAACTTTTATTTTGAGTGAGTCACCAGTGTCATCAAATTTTAAATCTTTTTAATCGATTAACTTTTAACCTTTTTTTATTTGAGTAATTTTTATAGTATTTTGATATGATTTTATTGGTAATTTATGTTTTATTAAAAGATAATTTTATAATAATTTTTTTGATAAATGACTAAAATTTCATTTTGATTTCTTATAGATAGAGTATTTTTTAATTTATTCTTTTTTATATTTTTTTTATTAATTTGATCTCTTATATATGAAATATTTTTAATTTAATCTTTTATATATATTTTTTAAAATTTAATCCCTCACAAATAAAATCAGTATCAATAATATCTTTATATTAATTTACTATATATAAAATTAATAAATGTAATGACATATAAAATTTTTTTTATATATTATGGCTTAGTAATCATTATAATATATATATATATATTGATTATTAGTTTTATTAACAGCATATTAATATAAAAATATTATTGATAATAATTTTATTTATAAATAATTACATTAAAAAATATCTATTTATAAAAAATAAATAGATTAAACTATTTTATAAGAGATTTAATTAAAAAATATTTTAAGGATTATATTAAAAGGATATTTTTATAAAATACTAAATTTAAAAAAAAATCCCATTTGTCCCAAATAGGAATTTAGTTGTTTTGTGAATTGATCAATAGCCAGCTGCGACATGCATGGACTCACGACACATGTCTGTCTGCCCCTACCCGAGAGCGTGGGTCGTCCTCCTGCCACCCACGTTTTAAAACTTTGAATACAACCGGTCGAACCGGCTTCATCATCCCATACTTTCACTCACACCCATAACAACCGTGTGAGCCAATTAGGCACCGTCCACATGGATATCCTTGAACCCTTTGCTGACCGTTCGATCTGGGAATCATCGGATCCTGATTATACCGACCTACCGAGTGGCATATTACTAGATTGCGAGGCACGCGATTCTGTGGGGTGGAACCTTTTAAAGATCTTCGCATTTCCCGAAAAGAAGTGGGCCCCACGACCAAAGCGAAAATCTGCAAAGCTGTCACGCGCTTGACCACGTTCGCAATGGGAACGTTGTCTTTGCCGCCTAGCTGACCACCACCGCCGAGCATAAGGAAAAAAAACTACATCGCTAGGCATATCCCACGGGCTAAACTAGAGTTTCTGAAACACGCGTGCTAGAGTCTGAGCGTATGTTTATTTGATAATCTTTATGTAGAACAATTTTTATATATACGATATTTATATATTTAATAATTAAGATTTATTTTATACATAAATTCTATCTGTATTACATATGAATCCCATCTATACAAATTTAATTTTGTTCATTAATTTTTTTTAGATACACTATATTCTAAGTATACCTCAAAAAAATTTTTTTATGTAAAAAAATTGATTTTACATATTTTTTATACAACGCCTGTTATATTTTATAATAATTATATAATAATATTTTATTATTTTTATTATATTTTTAAAATGAAAATAAAAGATTCATGTCTACTTTAAAAATCACTTTTATTTTTTTTGCAATTATATTTTTTTTATATTTTACATATCAAATGGCATATATATTTCAGATTTATATATTTTTATACGTAATAATTTATTTGACAAGAATATTTGTGTTATTTTTATTTAGTAATATTGGTTAAAGTACAATAATAATTGTCCTATAAAAAAAGTTTAGAAGTTCAGCCAAATCATAATTGAAATGCGTACATTTAGGTTAGATGCAGTTAAAATTAAAAAATTATGTTTTAACTAAGCTATGTTTAAGTAAATTATATATACATCTTTTGAGTTTTATTAAAATTGTATAGATTTTTTTTAATTTTAAAATATATACATATCTCCTTTAAAATAATAAATTACTTTACAGTTTACTACAGTTTAAACTTCTTTTAGCTTAAAAAAATATATTTAAGATGATACAAGGTATTTTAGTCAAAAAATTAAAATTAGATTAAGGTTTAGGATAATTTTTTAAAAAAAAATATTTATGTATATTTTAAAAATAGAGAAGAGGTTTATGTCATTTCAGTAAAATTTAAGAGAAATTTATATAATATTTTAACAAAATTAAAAAAAGTTATATTGTACTCTGTATTTTTTAGTCTAATAATAAGCATATGATCCAATAGTTAAAACTGGAGTCGAAGACGAGTGTTTAATTCTTATCAAGACAATGGCTAAAGAAAAGATTATTGGCTAAAGCATTTGCCTGAACGAATAAGAAATAAAATTTATATTTAATGATGTGAAAAATATATATATATATATATATATTGAAATTAAGAATAGTCTTGATGGTTGAGACGTACTCTGATTAGTGATAACAACATATTAAGGAAGACACGATGGCTTTGTGTTTTATTTATTTATTTTTGTGTGTATCTATATTTTAAGTATAAAATAAAACAACTATTAATAACTTTCTATTTTGGGGTTCCTGTTTGAATTATAAATGTTTCACCTTCGAATATTTGGTGAAAAGAAAATAAACAAGATGAGGAGTAAGAGTGAAGATCAAAACGATTTTTTTTTCCAAATAAGGGAAGTGGGGGTAAATGAAATAATAAAACATTAATGCATTTTTATTGCATCAATGGAAATATAAATAGACAAGTAATAAATTATCGAAATGTATCGTTTTCCTAAATTAACGTAGTTATGTTTTGTTTGCATGCGTTACAAATAAAATAAATATAAATCCATTGCATCTTTATCTTCTTTATTTTCGGCAACTTTTTATGAACCTGAGTCCGTGGACCCAAAATCTTAAAAAGTGGGAAGGCCACGGTGAAGATTATTAAAGTTGTTCATAAAATACAACTTTATGTGGTTACTTGTTTATTTTACAACGAAAAAGAAGGCTTGAGAGTGAAGCAAAGTTTGAAAAAGATGTGGAGGAGCAACAAATCCTTATTATTTTTTTTTTCAGAAAAAAAGTTGTATTAATCCACTCTCATATTTCTATTAACTGCAATGTCTTTTTCAATTATGAAAAATGCAATTGATCCCTTGATGATTAATCTTGTTGTAATTTTTTTTACCGTCTAAATTAGATATTAAGTTAACTTTACTCATATAAAATTACTAAAAATATTATTTTCATTATTTAACATCCGTTGAAAAAGTTGTACTTATCTATCTTGATATTTGCTACCAATTACAATGTCTTCTTTCATTAATTTATAAATAATCATAATTGATCTATATTAAAATACAGTTTGCATTGTTTAGCATATATTGAAAAAATTGAATTTATCTATTCAATCTTTACCCCATTCATAATACTCTCCCTGATTTAACCCCCCAAAAAATGCATTATGTAAAAAATTAAGTTTAAATTTTCATTTTACAATTTTTTTAATCAAAATTTTCAATAAGCACAAAAAGTTCTCTCAAGAGTAGAATTTTAGCTTTAATTATAGAGCTGTGAAAATAGATTAAGTTAAACAAGTCAGCCCATTTAATCTATCATGGTTAAATAAATTAGAATCGTTAACTTCGCTCATCATTTAACTCACTAGAAAATTAAAAAAAAAAAAAAACTATGCTTTCTTTTTCATTAAAGTAAAAATAAAAGAGTTGATTTTATGAAATTTAGCAATTGTTCATTTGAATGTGATCCATTGAGTTAGAAATTTTTCATCCAACAATTATATCGCAATACGTACTTGTCATGTGAGCAAATTTTATCTTATTGAAAAGTAGCAGGATCTCATATTATAGCTATTAGATTTAAACTCTTTAGGTAATTGCTAATTGACATGTGAAATTAAATTAATTGACCAATTTAAATTGACTTTATGAATTTTATCAATTCAGAAGTATTAAATTTGGATGATCACCAATTTAATTTTCTATTAAAGCTATCTCTCTTTAAAATATCAAATAATTCACTTTTAGTGATAAAAACGGATATTTTATAACTTGCTCATGATCACTAATGATACACGTTACAAATTTTTACTATTTAAAATATGCTGATACTTTATTTAATTTATATTATTATATTATAATACTATAACCTACAAAAGATTGGCAAAAATACATTTTGATTTTTTAACTTTACTTAAAACTTTATTATTATCTTGTTAATTTTATTTTGTCCTATTTTCATCCTTTAAGTTAAAAAGGAATTATTAAAAAAATTTATATTAAAATTAAATAAATGGACCAACCTTCAAGTTATGTAAGCTAGCCTGTATAATTGGTGAATTAAGTGAGTGGGATTTATTTTATCTATAATACTATATGTTTGTATAATTTAAATCCAACTCATCAAAATAGAAAGTGAAATGAGCTAATTCAATGGATTCAGCTCGTTTTAATAATTCTACTTCTTTGGAGATTGATGGCAATCGTAGTTGAGGATGGAGATTAAGGTAGATACGTGTAATTTTTCATTAAATAATAAGAAGGATATTTTGATAATTTCACATAACTAAATATATACTTAATGGTTAGTTTAATCCTGATGAGAATTATTACAATGAGGCTAATGAGTAGGAATCAAATTTTATTTTTTATAGATTAGGGAACATTATAATTAGAGACAGACATTAGGATGAATAAATACAATTTTTCTTTACATATATATATATATATATAATGATCAAATGGTTTTTATACTGAAATAAAAAAAATATTAGTTAAATTAATATTTTTTTTAACTTTATTTAGAATTTTATAATAATTTATTAAGTTTGAAATGTACAAAAATAATTTTTTTATCTTTATATTTTATTCCATTAGCAATTCGAAATCATTAAATCTATCAACTCAATCACCATTAAGATAATTTTAATTATGTTAGGATAATGTCACATGCAATTAATTTGTTGGTTGTCCTGTGATCTTTTCTTAATAATTTATTTTAAAATTAATTTAAGTATCAATACAACCTTCTAAGATAAAAGAAAACAAAATAAAATCTCAATTTTGATGGGGATGAGAGCACTTAAAATCCAGTGGCCGCCATTATTTTATTAATTTATCTTTTGTCGGTATAACTCACTTAGGTCCTCATGAAGTGCGTGTGGTTCTTCTTTACTTCTCATCCATGAAAATCAAGAGCCATGTCATACCCCCCTTTGACATTTTCCAAAGTCAACCCCCACAGAACCAGAACCGGTTTCCCATGGAGAGAGAGAAAGAGAAAAGCATAGAGATGCCGATTTGCCAACCACTCTCTCTAAAAAAGAATATCACTTCATCATTTTTTTTTATTTTTAAATCTTTCAGAAATTCTTATTGTAAAGTTCAAAAAATAACTCAATGAATAAGATGGTCTATTTTTTTTTTTTTTTCTCACTTTTTAAACTTGACAAAAATCTTTAAAGAAAAAATTTTGGACGATCAAACTCTCATTCTCTCACTAACTAGACTATGTGTGAAACGGAATTGGAAAACAACATGCCCACTTTCTCTCTCTATATATACAACTCCATTCTCACTCTTTGCACCTTATCATCTCTCTCTCACAAAAAGTCAGCGCCTTCTTTTGTCTCTCTCTCTCTCACAAAACAGCAAGGTACTGCTGACATTTGCAGAGGTTGTCTCTTGTTACGGTTATGGAGGACGATTGGGATCTGCAAGCCGTCGTCAGAGGCTGCGCCACCGTCACAACCACCGCCACCGCCACCTCTTTTGTTTCTTCCTCTGCTTTTGGGTTTCCCATGTCTGTTGGGAGTGAAAAAGTAGGTCAAGTTTTGTCCGTTTCAGATTTAGAACCTTTTGAAGCGAGGGCTAGTTCTTCCATTGAAGAATTGCATGAGCTTTGTAAGCCTTTCTTCCCCAAATCCAAGCCTCCTTCCTCCACCTCTTCACTAGCTTCTTCTCTGTCTCCGTCTTCTTCCTTCTCTTATAATTCTTCATCGGCCCCAAACAAACCAGTTCAGACACAGCAGAAACAACAGAATCTGCAGCCTAAGAATAAGATTTCTCATGCTGCTTCTGTCTCCACCACCCCAAGATCTAAAAGAAGGTGAATTGAACATTTCAGCTTCACTATTTTAGCTAACTCTTGAGAAAAGTAATGTCCTTGATTCATGATTTCTCTGTGGTAACTTCCATTACAGGAAGAACCAGCTTAAGAAAGTTTGTCAGGTTCCAGCAGAGTCTGTGTCCTCTGATATATGGGCATGGCGGAAATATGGCCAGAAACCCATCAAAGGCTCTCCATATCCAAGGTCACTCTTCAGTTATACATTATTATGTATTTTTTTACATATGACTCCTTAAGAATACATTTTCCATGTTAGATTTGGCACATTTTTTAGATTCGAAATCAGATTAATATAGCAAAAAGGATGCTATACTTATATGATTTATGGCTAAATTAAGCTTTGGTTTGTTGTGTGATGAACAGGGGATATTACAGATGCAGCAGCTCAAAAGGATGCTTAGCTCGGAAACAAGTGGAGAGGAACAGATCGGACCCATCGATGTACATAGTCACATACACGGCGGAGCACAACCACCCTGCTCCTACTCACCGGAACTCTCTCGCCGGCTCCACTCGCCAGAAGCCCTTGACCGCCGCCACCGCTGCCGGCGGTGATTCTGACAAAGCCCCGACAAAACCCGTTTCTCCGGCTACCTCTGGGGTGGAAGAAGAAGAGATAGCACCTCAAGGCACAGAGTTAGAAAGCAAGGTAGAAATGGAAGATTTGATGGATGAAGAGGACGATGATGAACTGGGGTTATCAGATTCAGTGTTATCGGATGATTTCTTTGAAGGGTTAGATGAACTAAGAGGGCCGTCGCCTCCAGCGGCCGTCACCGGAGACTGCTTCGCCGACCCCTTTTCGTCTGGTTTTGCTCTTCCGGCATGGCCGACCAATAATGTTGCCGCCACCACCCCCGGTGGTAATTGCTCACTCGTTGGGAGGCTTATCACAAGTGACATATAATCTACATATGTATGATGATTTAGATTTAATTTGTGCATGAAAAATTCATGGGCAGATCAAATCTAATTTGTTCCATATATGTACTCAACAATGTGATTTTCTATAGAGGAGAAACAATTTGGAGGAATCTTCACTAACAATGATGCTTGGTTGTTGCGAGGAGGAAAAGTTTTTTCTCTTCCCAGCTTTTGAGTATAGTAAGAACTGAAAAGGTAGATTAGGCATTTATATATATGTCTTTGTTAATCTTAGTAGAATTAATGATTGTTAGGGATTCATATCTTTGATATTGTATAATCCAAATTTGTTTTGAAAAGCTTTTTGAATGATGCCCCTGTATTTTGCTTGAGTTCATTGTAATTGAAAAATGGTTAATGGTTGTGGAAAATTTGCCAGCACCTTGGTTTGACTTTTTCTTGGAAATTATAAAAAGAGAATTGTCTGACTTTCATGTGGGTCTGAGATTCTTTATTTCGAGGTAAACTACATTTAAAAAAAATTAGTAAATTAAATCTATGAATATGAGATTACATATTTTAAAATTGTGTATTTATGAACTTAAACTCTCAAAGAAAATTTGGGTACTTAACTAAGTAAAAGTAGATCTTTTCAATTCTTTGTCTCATGCGGCTTTAAACAGAATCATTAGATTAAATTTAATTATTGATTTATGGTAGAAACATTATAGTTTAAAGATGGTGTGTAATTCTATAGAGGATCTTCTCTTCTTTGTATTCTGTATTTTCTTTATTTTTTTTAGAAAGAAAGAAAGAAGAAAAAGATGAATAAGTTTTGAATTGTATGATTGAATTCTTTAGTTAATTTTTTTTTCTTCTTAACTCTCATAATAAAAAACTGACAACTTTATTTTGAATTTGAAATTCAAAATAATAATTAATTAAATTAGTTATTAATTTATTAATTCTCTTAAATGAATTAGACTATTGGGACAAGTTACAGGTCAACTTATTATAGCACAACTCAATATATTTCAAAAAACTCTATTTATATTTCTTATAAATAAATTATTTTTTAATTTAGTTAATTATGAAATTATTTTTTTAATTTGATATCTCATAGATAGAATATTTATCAATTTAGTTCTTTATATATATATATATATATTTTTAATTTCGCTCTTCACATTAGAGTATTTCATGGTCTTTACAGATAAAACCACCATCAACAATATCTTTTATGTCAACTATTATAAATGATATTTTTAAAATGTAATGATATATAAAATATTTTTTGATAAGTTATGGGTTGGTCACGGTTATATAATATATAGATTGCTTGTCAATTCTATTAATGATAGAATGATAAAAAGATGTTATTTATAATAATTTTATTTGTAAAAGACCAAATTAAAAAATATTTATAAATGAGGGACTAGATTGAAAAGATTATTTTATGAAAAACTAAATTAAAAAATATGTGTCTCTGAAAAACTAAATTAGAGTTTTAATGATTCATTCATTATTAATTCAGCTTATTATTTATTTTATATTGAATTTGTTTAAGGATTTCTCTATGCCTACTAGTAGATTAAATCATTAAAAATAAATAAAAGCTTTTAACTCTTAAAAATGAAAATTTTTTATGCAGATTCGTTTTGTAAAATTTAAGTAAATAAATTAAGTTCAATCATAAAGAAATTTTTTTTATAAAACATTTTGACAATAAAATCTTAAATATATTGAGTCATTGTAAAAATTTTTTCTCTAAAATTATACAAAAAATAATTTTAATCACAATTAAATTTGAGAAAAATCTTGAATATAATAACAAAAGAAAAATAAAATTTGAATGCATATCAAGTATATTTTTTAATATAAAGTATTTTTGACATTTATATATATATATATATATATATATATATATATATATATATATCTTTTTAAACTAATTTAAGCTATTTCTTTTTTTATAAATTAAATTCATTTTTTTAAAAAAAATATGTCCAATATATTTAATGATATTTTAAAAATTAGATTAGATATTCAATTGAAAGGAGCAATTCATAATTTAATAGTCCGAACGTAATCGAATCAAAGTCGAATCTTTTTTTAAATATATATATATATATATAAAATATAAATATATATAATATTTTATAATTAAATTAATACATATATTATAAAATAATATTTAAAATAAATATAAATATTTAAAAATATAAAAAATAGTTAAAACATCTTATATTTAAGATCAAATTCATGTGAAATAAGTTGAGTAGAATTTATAAAATATTATAAATTTTTATTATAGAATGTCAAAACTTTATTTTTAATTAAAAAAACTAATTTTTAACTGGTCCAATGCAAAATTGGTCAATTTTACTAGTTTTTCCACGGTGGATTTTGAAAATTAAATGAACGAGTTCTATAACAGGTTCACTAATTTTTTTTTTGATTTTACTGATCGATTCACTTCAAATTTTATAACCATGATATTTTAAAATTTTTCCATATATTTACATAATTGCAGGATTCTTCTTCCATTAGTACTGTGTGCAACCACCAATAGCTCAGACTCCTCCTTTGCAGATACGAGGGGTTAAGGCGTGGAAGGAATTAGGTTCCGAAGCATCCGCATTTTCATCGAATGGTGCGTGAATCTTTTTCTCTGCAGTGTTTTGTGCAGTAAGAAGCAAAGCATTTCACGTCATCCATTCCCCATTCTCATTCTCATTCTCATGCCTTCGCCAACAAGAGCCACGTCAATGAAGTTAACATGTTAGGCACCCCAATTCATTTTGTGCCCTTTGCTTGGCGCCATAAACAACAATTTATCTCATCTCATGTCTAGTGGAATGGGTCAATTTCCCAAAACTTATCTTCCACCAATAAAATTCATAATGCACAATTTATATGTTATCTTTGCGGATGAGGAACGTGAACTATATTCAAGTGTTTTAATTTTGGCACAAAGTTTAGGGTAAAAAGTTAATTAAATTAGTTTTTTATTTTATTAGATTTATTTGTTGTTTTGGTTTAATCTTTTAAGTTTAATTTGTATTCTCTCAATTTCTCTTTAAAATTGATATTTTTAATTTCAATGAAAGATAGACATAATATATACGTGATGTTCACTTGAGTAATAAGCTCTCTATATATATTTTTGTTTATTTCTATCTGAAATTAACATTGTCAGTTTTAAAAAGAAATTGAGAATCTATTTTCTCATATTAAATTGATTTTTAAATTCTAATTTATATTATTTATATATTTTTTTTAAACTTATACTTTTATCTAATAAGTCAATATGTTAGAATCAATTTTGTATAGTATGTGGCCATCTGATACAATGACATCTTTCCTCTTGCGTATGCAGGAGTTTGGGGGTTCGAACCCCTGCTTCCCCTTCCTCTAAAAGTGGATTTTCCCACTTTAACCAAAAAAATAAAAAGAATCAATTTGGTATAAAAAAAAATAAGGAAGTAAATTTAAAAAAGAATTAAATTTAATGAACAAAAAAAATGCTAATTTAATGCTCTACGACACGAAAGTAGTATTTTGCAACCTTTTTAAATTCGTTGCAATAGTTGATATCTGACAGAAGGAGAAACGTCAGTATATCCTTTGTAAAAAAAGGAGTTTTAGCTATATTTTTCAAAAGCATTAGTAAGAACCGCTGTTGTCATTGTGACGATTTATAAATCGTCGCTAAAGTGAGTTTGAAGAGGTGGCACTATTATATATAAATAATACATTTTTTTTTAATTTTAGTGACGTTTAAAACCACCGCCAACATCCAATATCTTTCAATTTAACAAAAAAAAACTATGCATCCAAATATTCCGTGATAAAATTTTATGAATACACTCATAAAAAGGCAAATAACTAATAGAAATATAGTCAACCTATCCCTTTCTGCATAGGTATTTATAATGACTTGCCCTTGGTACATAAAACGAAGACAAGAAACCTCAGTCAACCCTTGGGAAAATATTGATTGGTAATTTCATCAACAAAATCATTGAAAAGATTTTGGGATACTAGAAATTCATTTCACCCACACTGTAGCAACTCACTTGAGGTATGTTTGGTTGGTTGAATTGTTAGGTATGAAAATTAAAAAAAAATGAAAAAGTGAATGAAATAAATCAGAAATAATTTTTATATCTTTATTTTTAAAAAATAATAAAAAGAGATAGAGACTATTAAATAATAATAATAATATAATAGATATTACAAAAAATATTATATCATCTTTTTCTATATATTCATGCAACTAAAACATAACCTTAACAAATTGGATCCTCTTAATTGAGAATTTTTTCAATTAATTAAGTGATTTGGACAGTTCAAATACATTTAGACAATTCATATCTCATATTTTTTTAAAATTTGTTTTGAAATTTTTTTAAAAGGAGTAAAACAAAAAATAAAAGGAGTAAAACACAAAATAAAAGAAGTTTTCTAATTATGATATTTAAAAATTAAAAATAAAAAAAATTAAATTATAAATTCTCCAAATTAAATTTAAACAATTCAATTGAACAATTAAAGGATCCTCTCACTTGAGAGAATCCGTTTTCTAGTCTTAAAGCATTAATCCTCCAAAGCATACCCTCATGACAGATGTAGTCGATTTTCCTTTAAGTTTTTTTTTTTCCCTTTTTGGTTTCATTATCTCTACAAACTGCCTAAAATCTGACATCATGAACAAATTCCACTGTAGCATTATTATTGGTGAGAAACAAATCTGAGTAAAAGTGATGTTGAAAGAAATTAGTGACAATCATGATGACAGCCCAGGTAGGAATCTCAATCCTCCTCTTGAACCTGAAATTCCTTGAGATTGAATAATTTTCATCTTTTCTTACGTATATCTCAAGAAATGACTAGATGCACCGCGATCATACTAGATAATATTATTATTCAATACTTTTCTCTGTTTAAAATAAATGATAAAAGATAGTGTCTCATATAGCATAATATGGATTGTGAAGTCATGGGGATAATTCAGGGTGGTATTGAAGAGACATGATCTAATCATTAACATTGATATGAGTACCTTCCACTCCTTCTGGCGGGATAAACCGCGTAGCTGGGTTATGCCATTATAAATATCAATTTGTGATGACAGAAAGCCCTAAGAAATCTTAGTAGCCAGAGTTAGTGGGATTTATGAATTCCGCTACGGATCAGATGAGGCCTAAATTAGTAGTTAGTACTAATACAGCGTGCATTTCTTAAAACAAAGTTGTTAGTACTATCAATACTCCTTATGCATCAACACTCACATATTTCCGCAAATGGATGTGAAATTTTCCAGCTTGAAAACCAAAATAAAAAGCTGAAATCAATACTGGCCTCCCAAAAAAAAAAAACAGCATTTATTGTAGAGATTCATTGAAACCAAACTCAACTTGCTCAGTGATTTGCAGCAGCAATAGTTCCCATAGTAGGTACCCTTCAGAGTCCTCTCGTTTAAGAAATTTACAGGATGAGTTTCGAATGCATCACCCTTGTTTGGCACATCAACCAGTATAGCAACACCCCAACCCTGAAAATAACTATTTGCATAGTTGGTTCAGCATTAGTGGGCAGCTTCGTGTACCGTTTTCGAAATAGCACAAGTAAATGAGTTTTAGTTAAGTACATCATGGATGCTGAGTTCATGACCTGGATGATCCTAGTATAGTCAATAGCACAAGCCACACCCCCATTGATCATCTCGGGTATTGCCTGTTCACTGACGATCACACAGCATTTTTTAATGACATTAAAACAAGTTAACTATGATGCAGTTAAATGTGTTAATAAAAACCTATACAGGTTTGTCATGATCTTTTGGGCTCACAAACTCATTATCCTCATCTGCCAGCAAGAATATTAAAAATAAAAACTACCAATCAATCAATGTATACATTGCAATTGAAAAATTGCTGTGCTGAATTGAGTTATACCTTTTTAAAATGGCTGAAACTAAACTAACCCCAATGATTTTGCTATGGCTAGTTCACTAACACCACGGTAAAAATTTCAGCTCCATCCCAACTAGTATGCTCATTTACTTGCGCAAACTCTAATAAGTTCTCATTACCTTTTTACCAACTCAAGGCTTGAGTGAATGAACTCTACGGAGATGTTGAGGCAGAATGAAAAGCCCAATACAAATTTGGTTCTGAAACTTTTAAGGTGACAGAACTGGAGAAAATCAAGACCCGGAGATGCTGCACGCGCTAAGCTACAATCTTATCAAGTTCTACGTGTAGACACAGAAGGAGCACGAACAGAGACCATAACACAGTTACTTACAGACATAGCCGAAAGAATACACAGTATAATGTTGCTATGATTGGCAAAGGTACAGAAGCAAAAACTGCTCCAAATTTACCTGGTTCAAGTAAAGTATGCAACATAAGATATCCAAGATCAGAGGGAACACAACAATTACCTATATAAAAGGAAAAACTTCGCAGTCCACTGGTTACTATGGCTATAGGCAATCAATTGTTGGATAGAAATGCTAAGGTTACGTCAGGAAGGTGCAGATCATTTTCAATTTTCTCAATTCCTTATTTGCCCAGTTCAACTGTCACAAAGGCTAGCACATAGATGAACTTATTCTCACTAATGAGACAACCCAGTAACAAATTGTACAAGATTACAGTAATAGGGGAAGCACCTCAGCACTTATTTAATACAGACAACTGAAAGAGTTTCATCAGTTACATAAAACACAGCACAAAACACTTGCATATATAGATATCTACATGTGGGGGGATATAACAGTAGAAAGACCTCGTTCTTTAGACAAAGGTCTCATTGTTTATTTATGCTAAAAAAAGACACAGAAAATGTAAAGCTGAAGATACATCTCCTGCTATATATATGTGTGTGTGTCTGTGTATTTACATGCAGGTGCAAGATAAAGGCCTTTACACCACTAGCATTGTAGTTTTCAGAGTTCTCTGATCCTCTGCAGAACGCTGGGGGGATGATGTCTGCAACTTGTACCCTTCCAATTTTGACGCCAATTGTAAGATGCGGAAACAAATCCTTCAACAGAGCTGCAAAACAGTGTCCAGTCCCTGTCTCTTAAAACAAATCTAAATTAACAAAAAATCATATTTAAGTTACAATCAGAGTGGTGAAGGCAAAATGAAAAGGGAGACACATCAGCTTATTTATATATATATATATTTATATATCCCAGAGCTGCAAAACTACACTGTGAGGCCATTTTCGATGGAAGTACCAGTCATCCACACTTAACCATCTATGAAGCAAGGGGTAAAAAAGTCCAAGTAGAAGGCAACACACCTTCCCAAAATCAGAAATATAGGGGAATAAAGAAAAGACTCAGCATTTAGGAGTTGGCATTTTTGCTAGCTTTTCTTCTTGCTCACCTTTCTCTAGAACTTGGACAGGGTGTGAAGCCTCCATTTCGTTATTCTGATTTTTCCAGCTCCTCAAATGAAATATGGACCATTGAAAAAGAATTAATAGTGCATCCAGTAGTGAATAATTAGGTGTATAAATTAGAAAATGCACATCATCAACATTCAGAACACAAAGAATATGATTGAATAAATGAGAAAAATGAAAATCACTCAGAAATTTGATAAAAACCCAAGAAAAAAAAAAGTAAAAACTGATGGAATCTCTAGAAGTCTAGTATTATTTGTGTATAATAAGCTGGAATTCCTAACCAGATCAGCCATAATGGATAGAATTCACAAGCCAAGATGATTACAGAAGAAGGTAAAATGCAGAAAAAGAAAGAAACAAAAGTTTCCTAGCTTACAAGAGGCTAGAGTTTCTGCCAAGCCATACTCAAATATTCCTTGCCTCACTCTACCCAGTCTCAGCTTATATACCCACGCCAATGGTATTCCTCCCTGCCCTCCTCCTAACCTCCCTCATGTAGCATGTGATAAGTTAGGCTTGGAAACACCTCACCAATATTATCACTAACCCCCCCTCTTTTTTTTCCCCTTAGACCATCCCCGTGACCAGCATATATCTTGTACAATATACCCAGTTCCACCATTACTTGGACCTCGAGGCTTCATCTTGCTTGCAAGGTGAGAATTAGAAGATGGGACTTGCAGCTTCTTCCCCAGATAGCCTAACTTCTTATGTCTGCACAAAGATTCTTGTAGCATCAATGAGCAATAGCACATGGCCTACTGATAGAGTTGTTGATACTTGAAATTCTGGTACTCCTTGGTAAATATTTCCTTGATAACTAAGAACCTGTCAGTCTTCACTCTGAACGTTGCAATCTTTTCAATTGATGTTTCAAGAAGGATTCTTAGCTTGTGATTATAACCAAGAAGGGTCACCTCTATGTGGTTTGTGCCATAATACAAACCAGCAAGCTGAGCATAGTAAGCATATTCACTCAAGTAGTCCATCAATAACTGTGAGAAAATATTAGTCAAAGCCTCAGCTGCAGGAGAGTTTCCAGCACGCGGACAATTGAAATCTATCTTTACATAAACCTTGGGAGTGGAAAACATTGTATCTAGCTTGTATCATAATGCTGTATATGATGACCTGCTTAACAAAATTGGAAATTTGATCCTCTCTTCTCAATCTTAAGTGACAAGTCGGTATGAATGAATATATTAGGTGCTGGAGAATGCAGATTTTCCATAGGAGCAGAGAACACCCACTCCTGAATTGTGGAACTAGTGATTCTTTCAATGGAATATATACCATGACTCCACCTTATCAGTATGCCCTTCATAGTCTATTGAATTTCCAAAAGATTCGAACATTGTTTGGAGAAAGCTTACCCAGCACCATCTGAATAACACTTGGACTAAACTTAGAAGACAAAAATGATCCTACTAACCAATCTTTGGGGGGATTTAACCGCATATTTGGTGCAATAGTAACAACATAATCAATTGGCGGAATTTTGTCTCAATAATGGAATTTGGTCTCACAAACAGCTGAAAGCCCATCAAATATCCATGTGCAAACACTAGAGTGTTCTAGCAGCTCAATGTATTTGAATAACAGCACTATAATGTCTTGAATGTACTCACGTCCTGTTTCAGTAAGATCAATTACAATTTTAAAAAAGGAAAAGTCCAAGTTCAAACTAAATCACATGCAGACACACCCTTAGCCCATCCCTTTCCAAAATATTGGTTTGCAATATTGGTTTGAATTTTCTTCTCAGGTACTTCGCTTTCTGTCTCTTCAGTATCTTCTTCATCAGCCATTGGCAGAAGTTCAAGCCAATGATTCTGAATCTCATAAGATGTCCCAAATTCCTCAGCATGACAGAAAAGTTGTCCCTGCTCCCTTTTTCTTGTTTTTCCAGCATTTGGTAGGTGACAAAAGGCATTGGATTGGTTCAATGTTGAAGTGGAGAACAAAAGCCTCTTCTCTGATGCAGAACCTCCAGAAGTCTAGTATTATTTGTGTATAATAAGCTGGAGTTCCTACCCAGATCAGCAATAATGGATAGGATTCACAAGCTAAGATGATTACAGAAGAAGGGCAAATGCAGAAAAAGAAAGAACAAAAAGTCCCATAGCTTTTGAGAGGCTAGTTTCTTCCAAACCATACTCAAAATATTCCTTTCCTCACTCCACCCAGTCTCAGCATATATATCCACACCAATGGTATCCCTCACTGCCCTCCTCCTCACCTCCCTCATGTAGCATGTGATAAGTTAATTAGGCCTGGGGACAACTCATCACTACTATCCCTATTCCCCCCTCCCCCCCTCTCTCTTTTGGACTGCCCCTATGACTAGCATATATCTTCTAGAATATACTGGGTTCCACCAAAAACTCACTGATTTCACAGTAGGACAAGAAAGCAACAGTGGAGCACAAGAGATGCGATGATGCAAACATGTATTCTATGATTTTGAAAAATAAATGTTGGTTAAAATACTTCAATATTTGCTTATGAAAATTTTCCAACAAGCAGAAAATTTCAACAAAAGCTTTTACTCTTCTCCTTTTTTCCTCTCTTAGCTTTCATAATAATTAATGAAGATTATTCGAATAACACAAAGACCCAAAGCTGGTACTCTGTTTTTCTATCACTTTATTTCGATGAAAGGAAGGAATAAATAGGATTGATGAATACAATGCTCACATTCATCTAATCCCACAAAATCAAGAAATAATAATTTGATTACAACTGATTTTATCAAATGAGGAAAAATAGGAAACACTACTAAAGATAATGTCAACTAATTAGAGATAGCAAAACATACGGAAACTGACAGTCTCCTTCAAGCTAGGGAGTAAATATTGAGCATTACCAATTTGGAACTCAACTCCTCGAATTTAATATGAGCAACTGTTTTAGTAAAAAAATATGCCACTTGAGAATTAGTGGAGACATAACTTAGATTAAGTTGACTAAATCAATCTTCTCCTTAATAAAGTGACGATCAATTTCCACATGTTTCATTCTATCATGGTAGATTGGATTTTTGGCTATCCCAATAGTGGCCATGTTATTACAAAATACCTTCATTGGGCTGTCAACTTCAAACTTGAGCTCCTTGAGCAGTTTTAATGGCTACATTCCTTCATATATAACTAATGCCAAGGCTTAAAACTCAGCTTCAGCACTACTCCGAGCAACCATGGGTTGTTTCTTACTCCTCCAAGTGACTAACTTGCCTAAGACAAATGTATAGTACCCAGTACTGGATCTTCTATTAATTACAGATCCAGCCCAATTAGCATCAGAAAAATTTTTTGAATTCTTATGTGAACTCTTCTTGAAATATAAACCCTTTCCCAAAGTCATCTTGAGGTACCTCAACATTTTGTACATGGCATCTAAGTATTCCTCATTAGGCTTGTTCATGAACTGGCTGACAACACTCACAAGAAAACTAATGTCAGGATGGGTGTGTGTTAAGTAAATTAGTTTTTCCACAAGCCTTAGGTACATTCCAGCATCTACAAGTGAGCTCTCTTGTTGACTGCCCACTTTGTGATTCGTTTCCATGGGAGTATATGTAGGCTTACATCCCAACATTCCAATTTTCTCAAGAAGATCTAGAGTATACTTCCTTTAGAAGATGGTAATACTTTTACTACTCTTTGCTATTTCCATACCTAGGAAGTATTTTAGCTCTCCCAATGTTTTAACCTCAGAATCCTTTGCTAGAGAATTCATTAATTTCTCAATTTTCTCAGAATGATCTCTTGTGACAACAATGTCATTTACACAGACACTCAAGATAGATAACTTGCCCTCAAGATTAGATTTAACAAATAAAGTAAGATCAACTTGACATTGGGTGTACCCATAGGCTTTACAACTGTAGTAAACCTTCCAAATCAAACTCTAAAAGACTGTTTGAGGCCATACGAGGACTTATTCAATCTGCACACCTAGTTAGGATTATTTTGACCCAAGACTTAGAGGAATCTCCATGTACACTTCCTCCTCAAGATCTCCATATAAGAAGGCATTTTTTACATCCAACTGATGAAGAGGCCATTTCAAATTCACATCAATCAAGATCAAGACTTTTATAATATTGAACTTTGCTACAGGGAAAATGTCCCTTGATAGTCAATGCCATAGGTGTATGCGAATCCTTTTGCAACTAATCTTTCTTTGTAATGATTGATACTTCTATTAGGGTTGTATTTAACTATAAAAATCCACTTGCATCCCACAGGTTGTTTCCTTGAAGGTAAGTCAACAATGTCCCATGTTCTCTTTTTCTCAAGAGCTAATAGTTCCTCATTGATGGCTTCTCTCCATTCTTGTTTCTAAGTTGCTTCATAGAAATTAATAGAAATTTTTTCAAGGGAAACGTTATGCACAAACACTTATAAGCTGGGAGATAACCTATCATAGGCATTAAAGTGATTTATGGGATGCATTGTACAATTTCTTAGTCCTTTCCTCAAAGCAATGGGGATATCAAGCTTATCATCTCTTTTCAAAACTTGGAGTGAAGGACAATGACTAGTCATGCTCAAGAGGAGTTCTTTGCTAACTTGTCAAGATGTCTTGCTCAATATGTTGTTCTATCAAAAGATTTAGCTTCTTTCCAGTATAAACCAAAATTTTTTCTATTATGGATGGTTTGGACTAGTCTGGAGATTATCTAGGCTAGTTACGGCTGTATCAAGATTGGGTTGAATGGTTGTTGTGACGGTTTTAAGGTCATTTTGAGTGGTTGTGACTGTTGTAAGTTCATTTTGAAGGGGTCCAGTGATGATTAAGTTGGGTTGAAAAGAGCTAATAGGTATGGTTTCACTCCTAGGCATACCTTGCCCATTATTCTCCCCCTGAATGGGTGTTTAGGAGTAGTAAGGTTGGTCTTAAAAAAAAAGTTACATCCATAGTAATGAAGAGTTTCTTGCTAGGAGGATGATAACATTTATATCCCTTTTTCGTAGATGAGTACCCAAGGAAAATACACTTAATAGCTCTTGGTTCAAGTTTTCCCCCATTACCATTGGGCACGAAGGAAGTGCAACCAAAGACCTTTAAAGGTAGGGATGACATGGTTTGGTTTGTAGGAAAGGTTTTGGAAAGTTTACTCTGAGATGAATTAAATGTCAAAATTCTTGAAGGCATTCTACTGATAAAGTAAGTAGCTGTCAACACAACTTCGCCCTAGTAAAATTTAAGAACATTGGAAGTGAAGAGAAGAGACCTAGCAACTTCTAAAATGTGTCCATTTTTTTGTTTTGCTACCCCATTCTATTGCAGTGTGTTGACACAAGAGCTTTGGTAAAGGATACCGTGTTGAATTAGGTAATTTTCAAGATTAGAATTGAAAATTTCTCTTCCATTATCACTTCTAAAAATTTTGATAGAGGCTTGGTACTGAGTTTGAATGAACTTGTAGAAGTGCTTAAAGGTGACAGCAACTTCAGATTTCTCCTTCAAAAGGTAAACCCATGTGACTCTAGAGTGGCATCAATAAAGGTTACAAATCACTTAGCCTCATTAATATTTTTGATACTTGAAGGACCCCATACATCACTATGGATGATGGAAAATGGTTGAGATGATTGATAAGGTTGAGATGGATATAAGGATTTGACATGTTTAGACAATTGACAAATTTCACACTAAAGAAAATGGGTACTTTTATTAATCAAGTGTGGGTACAACTTTTTCATGTAATCAAGGTTGGGGTGGCCTATCCTATAGTGCCACAACAGAGTTTCATTATTACTATGCCTAGAAGAAACAAATTTGACATAACAACCTTATTGTAGGTGGAGTTTCCATCTGGGTAGTAAAGACCTTCCTTCTCCCTAACACAGCCAATCTTCCTCTTGGACTCCAAATCCTAAAAATGGCAACCATAAGTATCAAAGTTAGTTCGACACTTCATATCCTTAGCAAGTTTAATTACAGATAGTAAGTTGCATTATAATCTAGGGACAAGGAGGACATCATGTAAAAATAGATTTGGGGATATTCTCACAATTCCAATGCCACTAACTTGTGACAAGGTTCCATATGCAATTCTCACAAACTTTATAGAGTTAGGAGCAATGACAGTACCAAGAGAGGAGATATTACCTGTCATGTGGTCTGATGCACCTGAGTCAACAATCCATGTATTGGGATTTTTTGGTGTGCTCATGGGAAAATCATTTGTGTGGGCCATGACTCTAGTGCTAACAGTTCCTTCTGAACCTTGTCTTTGATTAGCAATCATTCTCTGCAACAACTCAAGTTGGTCCTTGATGTCCTCGTTAAACAGAACCCGGTCATTGTATTCTTTTTCTTCACCAGCTACCATAAGACCCTTTGTCTCTCTTTGTGGATGAGTTTTCCAGTTAAAAGGTCTCCTATGGAGTTTCCAGCAAACATCTTTGGTGTGTCCAAACTTGCTACAGTGGTCACACCAGATCTTTCCTCCCTTCTTTTGTCTCGGATCAGACCCTGAGTTTCCTTTTACCATCATAGCAGACAACTCTATAATTACTTGAGATCCAGGGTCATTTGAAACTAATTAAACCCAACTTTCTTCCCATTTGACTTTGTAGAAAACTTCTCTAAGAGAAGGTAAGGGACGAACAGCCATAATCCTCCCCCTCACTTCCTTACATTCAGAATTTAGTCCTAAGAGAAAGGTATAAATTCTCGCCCTTTCCTCCAATTTTCGCTAATATGCAGCATCTGCACTACATGTCCACTAATGTGCTTCACACATATCCATTTGCTGCCATAGTTTGACTAAGTTTTTGTAGTATCGTGTGACATTCAAGCTCCCCTATTTTGTTTCTCGTAGGATTCCGTTAATTTGAAACATTGCAGCACTGTTTTCAATAGAAGAGTACGACTCCTTGGCTACATCCCAAGTCTCCTTTGCTGATTTGCATAGCACAAAATTTTTTCCAATTTTTGGTGTCATTGAATTCACAAGCCAGGACATGATGGTATTATTTTCTACAAACCAGGTCTTGTACTTGGGGTCTGTGATTTCCAGTTCTGTAGCCTCTCCAGTTAGATAACCTTCCTAGCTGCGTTGTCTAATGAATATCATTGCACTCTGTGACCAGGGAAGATAGTTGTTTCCATTCAACTTGTGGCTCGTAATCATCATAGAGGGAGGTTTGGTAGCCATAGCAAACAAGCTTGATGTGATCCTGAGGTTGTTTGGTTGATGCATAGTACTGTTTGGTGAGTGGGTGGCAGACGAATCCAGAGTAGAGCCTGCGGCGTTCGCTTGTGTAATTCTCATAGAGCCGAACGTGATCATCACTGGTCCTGGAACTTCCTGTGCTCTGATACCATGAAGATTATTCGAATAACACAAAGACCCAAAGCTGTTAGTCTATTTTCTGTCACTTTATTCTGATGAAAGGAAGGAATAAATAGGATTGATGAATACAATGCTCACATTCATCTAATCCCACAAAATCAGGAAATAATAATTTGATTACAACTGATTTTATCAAATGAGGAAAGATAGGAAACACTATTAAAGATATGTTGACAAATTAGAGATAGCAAAAGATACGGAAACTGATAATTAAAGATATCATAATTAGACAATGTATATAAAACTCATACCTACAACCTTAAAGAAAGGACCTAGATAGGTATAGGTTCTCTAGCTGTTATAAGCTTTTAAATAATACTCTTGGGGGTTATTTGGTATGAGGATGGAAAGTATAATTAGACATAGTTGGACAATGTATTCCATTTCCATCCCCCTTTTATTTATTTATTTATTTTGCAATGTCTATTATGTCTTTATTATCATTATTCAACAATGTTTATTCCTTTTCATTACTTTTTTCTTAAATAGGGGCACGAAGGTCATTTTCTATCCACAAAATCACTTTTTCTATTCACTTTCTATTTCCCTTCCCATTTTGTATACCAAACGAGGCCTTAGGAAGTCCTTGTGGGCTAGTAACCCCACCATACCTTTTAAAGGTGTAAATACAACAGCACAAATGGTACTTCTTTGAGTAAAGTATATATACATAACACACACACACACACCCAACCTCCTACAACTTTAAAAACTTTGTGCAAAAGCTCTTTTATTAGAAAAATACTTTTCAATTTTTTTTTTCCTACTGAAATGTAGATAAGTTTCTAACTCTTTAAAATAATGGGATGGTTTCTCAAAACTGTCAGAAACAAAATGTAGCTAAATGTTCTTTTTGTTGTAGTGACATGAAAAGTACAACTCACACACTTGGATAGGGAAAGAAAGTTCATGCTGCTTTATCCAAATTTCTCAGCTCCTTCCCCTCATGGAATGAATTCAAGTATATTTGATGCTGCTAATCAAGGAAAACAAAACTTTTTAAGTGTTTGGGAGGAGAAAAAAATATTAGTTACTCCATGGCAAGGAAAGAACTAAGCTTCCAAAAACCAAGTAGAACAAAGTTCAAATAAAGCTGGTAGAGGTGTGACAAAATCAAGTTGTATCAACACAAAAAGTCTAACGTTCAAATTTTGCCATTGATCCTTTGTTGGTTGAACACACCAATTAACACTTTGTTGGTAGATATTCACCAATTACAAAGTGCTCTACTTCAAAGCTAGAACAAGCTATTAAACCTCAAAAAGCTGGTATAGGTATATCACGTTTAATCTTTGGCATGCAAAAGACAAGATTCAAAGCAAATTTCTATGATCTAGCATTAGTGGCTCTAGCTATAATGAAATCCTAATGGCATACATAACTTCCTAATTTCAACAACTCATCAGCAAATAAGTTGAAGGTCAAAGAAAAGCAAATACCAAGTACACTTTCCATGTATCTCATCTTTTTGTTGGTTCATATGGAGATATAATACCTTACTTCTAAGAGGAGTATATATCTCCAACAAAACCACTAAACTGGAAAAGGCTTTGAGAAATGGAGAAAAAGCATTTTCCAAGTAGACCTAATGACTACCCTAAACAT
Organism: Erythrophleum fordii; assembly: GCA_032878935.1. Lineage (NCBI taxonomy): Eukaryota > Viridiplantae > Streptophyta > Magnoliopsida > Fabales > Fabaceae > Erythrophleum > Erythrophleum fordii. The sequence goes on along the minus strand of JAVQMF010000047.1, from coordinate 12,917,001 downwards.
TGTGTTGAAAAAGGTTTGATATAAGCCACCAAAGTGTATTCTAGTGGCAAGGGCTGTTACTAATTAGCGTTCAGCAAGAAGTCTTAGATTCAAACTTCCGCTCCATAATGTAATTAAAGAAAAGAGGCTTTTTATAGCCACCCTATACTGTACAAGAGGAATCTTCATACCCTTGGACAAAATTTCTCTTTTTCTTTATTTCACCAACTGCACAAAGCCATTCAGTAAGAATCTCCTTGGTTATATAGCCAGGAGTCAGGACTGCAAGCATCTTCACTCATTCTATCCATGAGTTCAAATGCCTTTTGCAACATGTCTTTATCCTGAATCCCCTTAAACACAGCATTGTATGTGGTTGTATTAGGCTTAATCCCCCTTACTTTCATGTCATCCAGCAAAGAAATAGCAGATTTCACATCATTATTCTTGCATAGAGAATCTATCAAAATGTTGTATATCATGATGTTTGGAGGAACCTTGGATGTAGAACACATTTCCTTAAAAAATGTAACGGCTTCATCAACATTACTGTTAGAACAATATGCATGTATGAGTGCCCCATAAGTGACAACAGAGGGAACAAGACCCTCTTTAATCATCTTTCTCATCATCTTACTGGCACTTGCATAGTTTCCAGTTTTAGCAAGGTAGGAAACAAGAGTGTTGTAAGTGACAGTATCAGGCTTAACACCAATTTGTTCCATTTCCTCAAGCATTTCCTGAACTTTTTTCGACTTTTTCTGCTTAAGGAATCCACTGATCAATTCATTATAGCAAGCTATGTCAAGAACAAACCCAGCCTGTTTGAACTTAGACACAACAAGGCCGGCATCATCCATCCTACCAGCAAGGCTTAAGCCAGATATCAAACTGTGGAAAACAGCTGCATCTGAAGGAGAGCATCCAGAACTCATCATCTCATCAAAATAATGCATGGCTTTATTGATATGGTTTACATTACAGAGGGCTGATATTAGTGCAGTATATGTACTGGCATTGCGTTTTCCGCCTTTCCTCTGGATCTCTTTGAGAAACTCTACTGCACTACTGATCCTCCCATGTTTGCACATACCATCAATCAATGTATTGAGAGTGACCACGTTTGGAAGCACTCCTTCTGCATTCATCTGATTATATAGTTCATTTGCTTTGTCTATATCACCAGACTTGCAGAACCCATCAATCAAGCAATTATATGTAATGGTATTTGGCCTATGATGTTCATCTCCAGTCCTCATATGTTCCAACAAACTCAAGCCCTCTTCTTGCCTCCCAGCTTTACATAGGCCATCAATCAAAGTATTGACGACGATCACATCAGGTTCAACATCAACTCCCATATTTTCAAACATCTCTAGTGCTTCATCCATCCTCCGAGACTTGCACAAATGGTTAATAAGAGTCCCAAAGGTTACAACATAGGGTTGTATCTCCATTTCTCTCATATTTGCTAAGAGTTCATTCATCCTCTGGAAGTCTCCTTCCCTTCCCAATTCTGTTAAAAGGACGTTGCAAGGAGCAGCTTCAACTGCACCACCCAATTTCATCACATCATGTAAAAGATCCCACGCAAGACCAGTTTTTCGTTTCCTACATATCTTGGTGATCAGTTTTGCATGTTTGGTGGTATCAGGGAAAACACCATTTTCACCTAGCTTCCTAACCAACCTCACAATTTCCTCGTCACTGAAGCTTCTTCCTGGGCCATCCCTCTTCAAAAATTCAGCGAAAACAATGCTACCGGTGAGATCATTCGGAGGAAACCCCACATTTGGTTCAAGCATTTCCTCAAGCACCATGATTGCATAGTCCAAACACCTCAATTCCAGCAATGCGCCAATCAACATATTGCACATACGAGTGCTCTTCAAAGATGGATCGAGCTCCTTGAACAGAAGAAGCAACTCCTCCACCATTCTAGCCTTTCCGAAGCTCTGTATAAGAATACTAGCTGACTTGGTATTAAGAGGGACGTTCCATTCCTTGGACGTCCTATAAAGCTCCAAAAGCTTGGTTTGCGAAGTAGGTTCTCGACTAGCAAGCTCCATAACGCCCTGAAACACGGAAGAAAGTGATGGGTATTGTTCAGATGATGTATTTGTTCGAAGGTAATCCAGAAATTTGAGGGCTTTGGAAGAGGAACCCAAACGAAGAGTGATTCTGAGGAGGTGGGGAGGGAAGGTAGTTGAGGCAGAATGTAGAAGGAGATGAAGCTGATCGGTGTTCCACTCAGGGGATTGAAGAAGTTGTACTACATGAGTTACAAGCGGTTCGTCGTCCTGTGATCGCGAATCACACTCAGCAGAGTTGCAGCGACATAGAGAGGAAAGCGTGTCGGGTAGCAAACGTTTCGGCGTGCCACCGCGGCAGTGGCGACGGAGGAGTTTAGATTGTCTCGAAGCGAAGAGCGTTATGCTCATTTGTTGGCATTAGTTTGAAGCGACTGGACAGAGTCGAGCCATTTGAAGCCTCAAAAAAGAAACACGTCTTTATTGGTAAGTAAATTAATAATTATATTGGTATTAATTTGTTTAATTTAATTTGTACATTAAATTTAATTTTATAAATAAGGATGGTGTGGTGACGTCCGTGTAAATTATAGTGCGTGATGCTTAGCCATTTTTTAGGAGGCAGAGGGTCACATCTTTAAAGAATCCACCTAAAGAGGTAGATTGATGCCTTTACAAAAATATGAAATATTTTAATGAATTAAACCAATATAATACTAAAAATAAAATAGATACTAAAAAGAGTAAAAATATTGAGATGAAAAAGTAATATATTCAAGAAAATTAAGTTGATAAGATATTATTAAAAATAAATAAATATTTTGAATATCAAGTAAACATAAACCGAGATCTTGTTGATTAGATTTTTTAATATAATGTAATACACAAAAATAAAATATTTAAGAAAGAGAGATACACGATATGTTATCTTGATTTAAACTCTTGTTTTATATTTGGTCCCCTTGAAATTTCAAAAGATTTTTTTTCTAGAAATCAAAGTACATAATAGTGGTTATATACTTAAGTTTTTAAACTCATCTAAAACTCTGATTAACTTTGCAATACTTGAAAAGATTTATAAAGTAAAAGAATTAAGGTTTGAGAACCCTTATCAAGCGTAAGCTCTTAGAGTGACTCTATACAATCAAGTTAATTAGTTGCTAAGCTTTGAAAAAGTGAATGAATAGAAAACGTAAGAACAAGAAGGATTAAAATAAATTCAAACTTAGATTTTTTTTTTAATTCTTTTGTATCTCTTATATTCTTTACCCGTTTATTATATATAGAACTTCTTAGCTTCTAACTATTATAGTGTAGCTCCCTTTTGGAATTTGCCTGTTTCAAACATAAAGAGAGTGTCCTAAAGATGCTCTAGCAGCTTAGGCAACAATAGTAGACAGCAAAGGTTGCTTTCAGCTAGCTCCAATCAATCCACATCCTCTTACATGGTTTTTGGTTCTGGTTTATGTAAAGTAGAAAGAAAGAGGCTGTACTTTTTCTCAAGTTATCTCTTCTTCATTAATGTTATTTAATGCCTTTATTTATTGCTATAAGACTTGAGAGATACTACATCCAGGGTCAAATATAAGTCACTAATACCTACCTCACAGATATTAAAAAAAATAGTTAAAAGTAGTTTAACTAATTGAATTTGTCATAAAGCACAATTTTTTCCATATTTGCCCCTAATTAAAATCCTTACCCCCATCCTTAGTAAATTGTATTATTTTTAATGACTCTCTATTTAATTAGGGGTATTTAAGGAAAAAGTCATTTAATGATAAAAATAATTTGAAGAAGTGACTTATATTTTGGACCAAGACAATCTTCCAATAAATAACTTATATTGGAGACCGGAAGGAGTAACACAAAGCAATAAAACCTTCTTTTTCTAATGTGGCAGACATAGAAAGGGACAAAGAAGAAAAGTGGCAAAACATTTTTTAGTAACTTTTAGACTTAAGCCAAGTTTGACAAGAAAGAGGAATAAACTAATGATATTCCTTTTGTTTTTTATTCCTTATTTCATTTTAAAGTTAGAGTTTGACAATTTGAGCCTTAAAAGAGCAACAATAACTAAGTATAAACAAATGGGCTTTTATTTGAACATTGGGCTTTGTTATCATGGAACTTAAAAGGATTATGAGAGACCACTAAGCCAACACCCTTCAATGACTTAACCAACTAATTGGAGATGGAGGTGGTGTACTTGGTGTTTTTCTTAATATAATTAGGACTAATTTGAATGCATTTCCAATCAATTATACAAATTGGAGAAATGTTCCATAAGAGTACAAGAATGATATGTATAAGACCACCATATAAGTAATAGCACATTGATTATTTATTTCTTTTAATACCTTGAGTTCATATCTTTACTAACAGTTGTATTTTATCTTGTAGCCTAAATTTGTTGCTGATGAGGTGCACAAGAAGATTATTTTATAAACACTGGGCAATAGGCAGAGATAGGCACAATATGGATTATATAAAAATGGTGTGACTCACACAAAGGAGCAAATAATTCAAGATGTCCTAAAAGGCATCAATAAGGATCATAGGACAACTTTTATAACTATCGTTTTGACAAAAAGATTTAGGTAATCACACTTATTTTCCAAGATGTGCCAATTCTTGGATGATCTTATTAATGTACTTGTCAATAACAAGGAAATTGCAAAGGAGAACAAAAAAAAAAAAAAGAAATTAACTATGCCACATACTAGTAGATCTAAAAGCCTTACGCAAAAGAAAGCTAAGGTGGTATGTTTACTTTGGTAAACAAGTTATTTGGGTTTTAAATGTAATTTAAGATGCATCGCGTGTGTCTTTAAATTTGCAGAAAGATGAACATTGGGGTCTAGTCACATGGGGAGATGTGTAGATTGTAGTCCATAAATATGATGATAGATCTTATGTCAACAATAAAGTTAGAAGTGTCTATATAAGTGTTTGAATTATGTGGGTGCTGACTTCTAATTTTGTTAAAAGGTTTTATGCTTCAAATGATTTATTGCTTTCTATTTGAATTTATAGAAAAAGGTTCCTATGTTTTAGGTCAAGGGCTCCTCATCCCAAGAAATTTTGAATGACGATTTACTAGCTAGGGCTTAAAGAACCAAAGAATACTATGGTCAAGTTTGAGAAATGAGATTGGGTGCTTGCCTATCCTAAGTGTTCAGACATCAAGCTTATGGGAATTCATCATCTAGGCCTTCTTACATGGAATTGCAAATTGATGTCACTCAACTTAAAGCACAAATGGTAAAAATAGCGGATCAACAACAACAAGCAGGGATGAAATAGATGAATGACAATAACAGGTGAATGAGTAACAACAATAAGCAAATGCTGAAAGAGCTATAACAACAAATGGAAGCAGTTATAACTTTCTTCTTTCAAAGTTTTTAGGGTCCATTGCCATCAGAACTTGCAACTATACTAGTTCAAAGTGTAATTTTCTAAACTTTCTATTTTAGTATAATCTTACAAATGAATATTTTTATTTTTAGTTTTTTATTTTATTACTAATAACATTTTTTCTTGAATTTTAGGCATCAAATGATTAGGATAGTAGACACCCATCTGCTGATGATAGTCATTTCTCATAAAAATAAATATATAAGTTTAGATAAATTTTATAATTGCATTTGTACTTACTTGTTCGTAGATTAATGCAATATGAATCTATTTGTAATTTTAATAGCTTATGGTTATTGTTATTGAAAATTGGTTGCTATTGTTGGATATGCTAGCTGAAAATTGTTGTTACAGGTTTGTGGAAAAAAATGGACATAACAATTTTTTTTTAGGTAAAAAAAATTGTAGGGATAGTTAAAACAATTACCTTAAAAATGCAAAGGTCTAACTATGTTTAATAGAACCATGGCTAGACCTTGGTTAGACCACGATTTAATGACAATTTTACCAATTGTTGATTAAAACTATAGTTAAAACTTTCACAATGGATGGTTCAACTACAAATATTATAAATATTGCTAGATTACTTAGCAATGGTTAAAACTATCATTAAGGCCACTAAAAAAACATGGCTAAAATTGTGATTTTTTGTAGTAGCATATGAAGATTTTGTGTATCATTTGCTCCAAATGCAAAGCCTTAGGCACTTTTGGGGCAAGTACTTGCATTACTATTTTCTATTGATTTTCATGTGTGAACAAGTGATTTTAATGCCTAACTAGTCTACCTTGCACTATTGCTTTTTCTTTATCATTCTCCTAAATTGATAGCTCCTATAATAAGTTTCATATCTTTCATTTTGTCTCATCGTTTAGGTTGAGTACTTATGACCAACTAGGGTTGAATCCAAGATACTATTGGGAGAAAAAATTTTAAAAATAGAAAACAAAGAAGTTAACATACTTGTATATATAAAATTTTAGGCCAACAAATATATATATATATGTAACATACTTTTTGTAATTTACCAAAGTTAAGTACAATGTTCTTTTATGTTGTAAAATTTATGGGTTTATTTCAATTTCAACAATATTTCTTTCAAAACCATATCTACAAGAGTCATTTTTCATCTTATGCCCAAACTTGTTGCTTATGTCGTTTATAACTAAAAAAAACCTTTCACTTAGTATAGGCATTTCTTTAGGGGAAAAAAGACTTATTAATAGTTGTAAGCTTTCTCTTTTTAAAAAATTTTCCTATATTATTATAAAAAAAATACAAGTTAACAACAACAATTCAATGATAATGATGCTTTATTTTCTTGTCATATGAGTTAGTAATGCAAGTTAATATCAACAATCAAATAATTTAGTAATCAACAAGATCAAAAAATATTTTGATAATAGTCATATGAGTTTGATACTTATTTCTAGTAATTTTTTACTTCTCTTATCACGACCTAATTACTCCTTCCAAGTAAATAATAAATCGTAAAAAATTAAAAATTAAAAATAAAAATGTTATCACATTTTTTATCTTAAGTTACCTTTCGTAAAGTCTCTTGAACTTTTACAAAGTGGCCTTACAACTAAATTAAATATCAAAATAGTTTTCATTCCAAAAGCAAAGATTTAACCCAAAAATAGAAAGAAAGAATAAAAAAAATTCCTACACAAAAAAGTGAAAACAATAATTAAAACCTAAAATGTAGAAGTTAAAGAAATAAAAATAAAATAAAATTCACCTTGATTCTGGTCTTTTATCAACATTTAGACAATCATCTTCAGTACTTTGCTGATAAGGTCGAAGAAATTTTTTAATATATAAATGAAGCTAAGCATTACAAAACAAGTAGTATGCAAATAAATAAATAAAAGCATAGAATTACATATAATAAAAGAAAATTTTCAAAGCTGGGGCAAACATCCCTCTTTGGCCCCTTAAATCTGTCCCTATGACTAACTAAATTCGATGGCTGGATTCATAATACTAGCAAAGTGTTTTAAATCATCTTAATGGATTAGGCATGATTAATTTGCTAGACGCTTGCATCATCATTTTCTTGATCGTATGAAGATTTTGTGTATCATTTGTTTAATTTATGATGCACTTTTTTGTAGTGAGGAACAAGCATATCAATTCCCCTGACAGTGCTATCATTGATGTCATAATTTAAGTCTACGGTTGAATTAACTAACTACTCTAAACATTTTTTAACTTATAATATAGTAAATGATGTAGAGTTTTTCTTAAGAAATTTTCACATGTATCAAGTGTATGTACAATCAACACTTATTATCCCCTTTCTATTGTGCACCTATTGTTTTATAAATGTACGAAGTAAATCTTAGTTGTTAAGTGTACATGTACCTAGTCTATATCAAAATTTAGAGTATGCCTTGTTCTAGACATAAGACCTTGGACAGATTTGGAGTAGATACTTGCATTACTGTTTCCTATTAGTATTCCTATGAACCAATCATTTTGTTGCTCTACAAGTCTACCTTACACTTTTGCTTATTTTTTATTTGCCTTCTATATCAATACCTCCAGGTTTAAGTTTCATATTTTGCATTTTTGCTTCATGATCATATGGTTTAACTTAGTCTTCCAATATTGAAGCCAATGCACCTTAAAATTCAATGCTTTCTTGCTTTTTATTCTTCCTGTGTTCTTTTGCATAGCTATGTTACTATTTGTGCAGTCACATATTTGAGTTTTGCACCACAAGGACTTAAGTTCCTCTAATCAGAGATGGATGTATTGCAAATTTTGTGTTACAGGGCATGCTTTGCATAAATCATACATCAAAATGCAAGTACTACACATGATACCCTTGAGATGTCAAACTTGCTCAAGAACTAGTCGATTATTGAACTAAAAAAGGAGGGGTGAGTATGCCTTATATATAGGATTTTCTTATTGTCAATAGAGCAGAAAATGTATGTCAAGTTCTTTAGTGTCTTTATTACCTTCGTTCTTTGTATTGGTGAAGCTTCCATATCTAAGGCCTTCTTGGCCCAAAAGAACTCCAGACTCTTGGTCTCTCTAACTTAGATCTAGAGCTAGTTTTAAGCACTTAATTATCTATAAGGCAATAATGCCTTTTTTATCATCTTGAACTCATAAATTATCCTTTCAATTATGTTTATGACTACCTTATATAGGTTTAAAATTGTGCGGGGCCCTACTTTAGTTTTTGGAGCACTTGGGAGAATTAGCTACTTCTTAAGTTCTGGAAGAAAATAATTTCATTATATAAAAGTTTAAATCTTAAATTTCAAGTTTCACTTTGATGATTAACCTTCAGTTTTCCAACTACACATGGTTTTATGTTTGGTTAGGCAAGGAAAATGAAGAGGAAAGTAAACGTTTGGTGAAATTTCAATTTTACTTTTATAATTATCACTTAATTATTATTCAGTACTATCTATCAATAATTATTCAATCATTAAAAATAAAGATATTATAGATCATTTTTATCTACAAAATCACCTTTTTTTCTATTTTTTTTTTCATATCTAACTTTCTATGTACTAAAGAAATCATTAGAAGTGGTTGGATTTTGATACAAATCCACTTTAAGCTCTTACGCATCTATCATTCAATGTCAAGTGGACAATGTAATGTGTTTCTTGTTTTACTCATAATATGTGGTTTTCTTTAATCTCTAGTCCTCAATCTCTATAAAGTGCTTCCATAATATGTGGTTTGCATATAGAATAAAGAGCTGAATATGGGAGCAAGTTTGATGATATTAAAGTTTATTTACCGTACACTAATTAAGCATATTTGATTACTACATAAAAGTTACTACAAATAGGGTTTGACTTCTAAGCTATAGGATAAGACATTAATACACACACATGCAAGCGTGTATCTCATAGAGCAAGGTTATATTCTAAAGGCGCCAAACATAGACCCTTTTTTTTGTTTTTTATTTTTGGCTAAAGGGAAATATATTAAACCAAAATAAGTAGTACTAGTACATCTACTAAGATAGGGATACGTGTAGAGGTTTGTTGGGACATAGTTATATGTTAATTATGTTTTTAATTATTTAGCTTAATTGCTTGTCACGTATTGTTCATGTACAACCTGTATAACAAATTGAGAGATACATGTATGGTCCATTGTATATTCTATGGTAACAAATTCTTTTATATAATATAATCAGGCTCTCACAATAATCAACTCAAATTGTCACTATTCATTTTTCGAGCCTTTATTTTTCTCTACTAGATTTTCTATCTTGGTATCAGAGCAATTTACTGATCTATGGCCTCCATTCCTTCTATTGTGTCCTCCCTGATCTCCTCTGTTGGGACATCGACTGTACCAGTTACGTCGACTGTTCCTCTATTTACTAATCCCAATTCTTTTCCTTCCCCATTGGCTATTTTCGCCAGTAATCCAATCAAAATGCCCTTTACTTTTGGTTCTATGACTCAGATTTGCCTCATCAAATTGGACAAGAGCAATTATTACCTTTGACATTATATGATTATTCCTGTTATTAAAGAAAACTATTTAAATGGTTTTATTTCTAGATCTAAACCTTGTCTTGCTGAATATGTTTCTAATAACACAAGTATGAAACTCAACCCAGCCTATGAGGAGTGGGTTGCTACCAATCATCTCTTGCTTGGCTAGTTGCTCAGTATGAAGTCGTTGGAAATTGTTGCTTAATTGACCCGCTGTACAACCTCCAAGGCTGTTTGGGATGCTGCTTGCTACTTGGTGGGCTTTTTGAATTAGCCTTGCATTACCTTTTATAAAGTTGAGTTTCAACGAGCTCGTAAGGGCTCCTCTAGGATAGACGAGTATTTGCAAAAGATGCATTCTATTGCTGATCACCTGCTTATGCCCGATTGTCTCATTTTTAACGAAGATCTAATTACTCAAGTCCTTGTTGGGTTAGATGGCGACTACAATGCTATTGTGGTGCAATTGTTACATACCCTCAACTTATTGTGGCTTGAACTTCAGTCCTAGTTATTGACATTTGAGAGTCGATTAGACTAACTTGGTCAACTGAGTTAGCTAAATCTTGGTACTCCTCAAGTTCATTTGTTCCATTTAGAGATGCGTGGTTCATATGGTGGTCATTTCTCCTCTTCTTGTGTGGGATCTGGTTTTCGTTCATTTCATGGCTCTCATGGTCATAGATGCGTTTCCTGAGCTTCTTCTTGTCCATTATGTCAAGTGTGTGGTCACATTGGTCATACAATGATCAATTGTTATTATCGCTTTGATAAGTCTTTCACTAAACAAAGTGGAGATTCCTCCTTCAGTTACTCAGGGTATGTCATTACTCTAGCTTTATCGGTGCTGAATGCCATGTCACACCCAATGTCAATAATTTGATTTCTACTACTAATGTTAGTGGTAAGGCATCCTTGATTGTCAGGGATGGCCATAGGGTTTCTATTTATAATATTGGCACTGCTAGACTTAACTCAGCTAAAGTTCATTCTCCTTTATTACTCAATAATGTGCTGCATGTTCCTACTATCACTAAGAATTTACTTAGTACTTCTAAGTTAGTGGATGATAACCATGTTAAAGTTGAATTTGTTTGTGAATCTTGTTCTGTGAAGGACAAGTCAACGGGGGAAGTCATACTGCAATGGAATTGTAAAGGTGGTCTCTATCAAGTTGCCTCCAGTCCTACTATTTAGTCCAGCTCTAGTTTTGCAAAATTTGTCACTGATTCCATGGCTTATCTTACTTTTCTTGAATGGCACAAGAAGTTAGGTAATCCATCGTTTAAAATTTTGTCTTAAATCCTCAAGTTATATGATACAAAAGTTTCACTTAATGAAGATAATTTTTGTGATGCTTGTTGTTTTGGTAAATTTCATGCCTTACCATTTAAATCTTCTACGTCTAAAACCAACAGCCTCTTTAATTAATACATTCTTATCTATGGGGACCTGCCCTTATTGCTTCTAGAGAAGGATATAAGTATTATATTTACTTCTTAGATGATTTTACTCGCTTTACTTAGATATATCCTTTGAAAAATAAATCAGACCTCATTCATATCTTTCCTATTTTCAAGTCTATGGTTGAAAACTAATTTGATAAACATATTAAAATGTTACAAACTAATGGTGGTGGTGAGTTTCAAGCCTTGACCTTCCTTTTACAACAACATGGCATCATTCACTATATACTTGTCCTTATACCTCAACCCAGAACGATAAAGCAGAATGTAAGCATGGTCACATCGTGGAACTTGGTCTTACATTACTTGCCCAAGCATCAATGCCTATTTATTTTTTGTGGGATGCTTTTCACACGGACGTTTTCCTTATTAATTGTATACCTATACTAGTTTAAAAGGGTCTTTTTCCTTATTATAAAATTCATAAATATCATCCTGATTATAAATCTTTTTAGCCTTTTGGATGTGCTTATTTCCCTTATCTTAGACTATTTAATCAACATAAGCTGCAGTATCATTCTACAAAATGTGTTTATCTTAGTCTTACCACAAATCAAAAGGTTTATAAGTGTTTAAGTAGTACTAAAAAATTGTATGTTTCTTGTCATGTTACCTTTAATCCCATTAAATTTCCTTTTCTTTTTGGTTTTCTTAATAAACATGTGCCATCTCCTTCTTGTATTCAATCTATGCCTTCTTCTTGGACATTTGTTAATTGTCCTTTGTAGGTTGTTTCCACTATCACTTCCCTTGGTGGCTTCTAATACAACTTCCCCTATTAACAGTTCTTTTAATCTGGCTATAGTTATTCCACCATCTCCTCCACCTATGATTTTAGCTACAATACCTTTAGCGAAATAGTACAATAATTAATCCACTTCTAATTCAGCAACTTTAGATTCATTTTTTGTTCCAACTGTGGCAGATTCAACAGCCACCCCTTAAAAGCCTTCATTGCCCAAGCATCATATGGTTACTCACTTAAAGAGTGGTATTTTCAAATCTCAAGTTCCCTATATTGGTCTTACATGTCTTGATACTATTGAACCATGTTTAATTTTTAAAGCATTATCTAACCCTCATTGGTCAAAGGCTATGATTGTAATGTCCGATTTTCTTAAAAATGTTAAAAATGGGCTAAATATAAAAGAAAGTCCCTTAAATAGAAAGATTTGAAATCAAATAAAATTAGGATAAAATTATAAATAATGAAAAATAAGGATCCAAGGTTTAAGATGCCGAGAAACCAGAGTCAGAGTAACTAAATAAAATCAGACGAAAGGTAGTGGCATTTTTGTAATTTTGGGCATTTTTTAAGAAAACTCAAAAGAGGACTCTTTAAATGAAAATTTTGAGTTTTTCGGGGATCTTAAAAGCCCTAAAATTCATACAAATCCCTAAAATAGTTTAAACCCTTATAGTTTATGTTTTAAAATGTCGATTGACCTAAATTTTGACCGGTTCATTCGAGAAAGTTTTAAATCCAATTTGGGTGAAACCAAATGTATTTTATAAGTTAAAGGACCTAAATTTTATAATGAAAAAGATAATTTTTAAAAAGGAGTTAAAATAAGCCTAAAAGGAAATAGCCAAGAAAAGGGGACAAAGTGAAAATTTTTGAAAAGTGCATTAAGTAACCTTGCTTCTTATATGTCATGCCCCACCTCTCTCTCATTTTAACCGACTTTGTTTCTATCCCAAATCAGAGGAGAGACTAGTTGATTGAGGTGCACAATAAGGGAGCAAAGGAGGAAGGAAAAGCCCAGGAAAAAGGTAAGGAAAGTATGGATTTTCATACTCCTTCCTTAATTAAACATGTTCTCCTCCTTCTTTTCTCTTTTTTATGGTTTTAATATTTGATTTGGGACTATTTTGGGACTTATTTAGAGGGAGGAAGTTAGAAATTAAAGGAGAAGCTTGAAGCAAGGGAAAGAGGTCTTGAAAAGGCTAAGAACTAAGGTAAGAATCATGATTATTGTTACTTCTTCTTTGTTGTTTCTCTTTATGTGTAATTTGGCCAAGTATAGAACACATAGGAGGGAGTGAGTTCTGACTAAAACCAAGTAAGGAACAAGGGTTTTAGAGTATGGGAAACAAGGATAAATAATTAGAATTAAAAAAGAAGCATTCAAATTAAAGTTACAAAACCACCTAAGGATTTAGTTGCACCTTGGCAAATATGAAGATTCCTAGTGATAATTTTAGTTATCTAAAAGTGTGTATGGGTTCTCAAGACACCTAGAAAGACTCACATATGCCAACTTCCTAAAGAAAAGTTGCAAGAGTCCATGGGTCTTCTTTCATGTCTTTGTCTTTGCCAAGACCACCATATGCACATAGGGAGAGTTTTAATTTCTTCTAAGGCAATAAAGGGACTAAATATGATAGATGAACATAAAAAGAAGCCTTGGAATAAATATAGAAAGTATGGTTTGTGAGATAGAGGTGTAGGCTCCATTTTGAGATATAAAGAAGTAACTTATATCTAGACTCTTTAAAATGGATTTGTGATTACTCCAAGGAGTCTAAATGGAGTCAAGAGACTTAGATGGAAGGGGTAATTGGAGCCAAAATCATAAATTTCAAGAGTTACTTCATTGTATCTTGTATGGATCCGTAATTATGTCTTAGAACAAAGTAGCCTTACATAGAGTATGTGAGAAGCTAAAGCTTATTCCAATGATTGAAATATGTCTCATTTGATGTCTCTAGGCCAAAAAAAATCAAATGCCACATAGTTGCAAGTGCTTAGCTGAAAAAGGGAAGAAGAATTAAAGGAAAAAGTGTGTGAATCTTACTTCAAGGTAGCTCTCTAACCTTTCTCACATGCATTGCTTAGATGTTTACTTATCTTTAAGTTCTTGTGTGTATGTTTGAACTATGACAAATGTTTCTAGCCATTGAATACATATTATGGTACTATTATGCTTCTTAAAATATGTTTATGTATACAAATTGGCTTGAATGGGTTTGGTTCTATGTTTGCTATATATGAGTTTATATGATAAGGAAAATATTTTATGTATGTTCACTAATAGCCTAAATGTCATACATGCATTCTTTGACATATATATGCATCTATTATATATGTTTGAAAGGGTTAAGAGCTAGTGAAATTTTTTAAATCTCACTCTTCCCTTACATATGTCTAATTATATCTAGGTGAGCCAAATGGACCAAGAAATGGAGGCCAACAACTTTAAAAAGTAAGATTTTAACAAAGGGATCAAGAAATAGGCTTTTTAATAACATTTTGATGTCAAGAATTATAACCATATGATGTATATATGATGTAGATCTTTGAACATGTTCAATTGTATGTAAATATGATGTATGTATTCATTTTGGAACCAAATGAATGAATACATGAGTTTTTGCCACCCATGAACTTTTATGTGCATGTATATACATGCAAGTGGCAAGGTGATAATGAGCTATATGGTGATTTGGATCATTTGGCATGCTTTTATATGTTGTAATTATGCTTTTAGATGTGCCCAAGTGGTTATGGAATATTAGAAAAGTCATTTGGTGCCTTATGATACCATTATGCACTTTAAAATTAACCAATTCTTGAGCTAAACCAAAGTTTAACTAAATAAATGAGTTTTTATATGAAATTTGGTTAACAAGTAGATCTCATCTAGAGCTTTTCACAGAGTTAAAGAGCACTCAATTTGGAGTTTGAGAGAATTTATTATAATTTTTCAAAGTTGTCTAAATTATGTAGAATTGGTATGTGTAGTGTTTATATGATTAGTTTGCTTCTCTGTATCACACATGGATCAAATGAAATCCAATACTTATGAAATTTTGTAAGCATAAGTTAGACATCATAAAATTTCTATAGCCATCAAGATTACCTCATTTGGAGGTTTGTAGAGGGAGAACCAAATTTTTGAAGTTTCAGGTCCTAAAGCTCTCTGAAAACTAATATGAGATATTGTTCTATTACTTTTTGTGGGATAAATGCTTCTATGTTGGTCTAGAACTATTTTTATTCATTAGCTAACATTAAGATATTTTCAAAAAGATATCATATGCATGATTTCAATTTTTTTTAGAATTAGTTATGAATTTTCAAAATTCATATCAGAAACTTGTAATAAGAAACCTAAGAGCAATTTTGGTTGTCCTTCAAGTTTGGTTCCAAATCCATGGTATATGAGATGAGTTGTGATGTTTATGATATGATTAGATATGTTATGGATTAAAAATGATATTGATAAGTTTACATGGTCTCTAAAGCTATGAATCATGCATATGGCTTCCCAATTACGCAATTATCCATGCATAAAAGTACATGCTTTCTTGCAAATGTGTTCCAATATACATGAGATATGTTGAGATAGCCTATGTGACAGTTGTGTAAGGGCCAGAAGGTTAAGGTGTTACAATGACAAATGAATATTCTGCATTAATGAAGAATAATACATGGTCACTTCTTCAGTTTCACCCACGAATAAATGTAGTTAATTGTAAATGGGTTTATAAACTTAAGTATAAACCTGATGCTACCATTGATAGGCATAAGTCTCACTTAGTTGCAAAGGGTTTTCAACAAGACCTTGGACTTGATTTTTATGAGACCTTTAGTCTAATAGCAAAGGCATCTACCATTCGCATTTTGCTTACACTAGCAGTGTCTTTTAATTGGTATGTTCGTTAGTTAGACATAAACAATGCCTTTCTTAATGGCTACTTGAATGAGTGAGTATACATGAAATAACCAGATGGGTTTGTTAATTCACAATATCCAGATCATGTCTGCTAATTATCTAAAGCCTTGTATGGTTTGAAGCAAGCCCCTTAGGCCTAGTATGATCGGTTGAAGACTGTTCTACTTAAATGGGGATTTTCTAATCTCAAGAGTGACACTTCTGTGTTTATCTACTGATCAGCCACTGAGGTACTCATCTTACTTATCTATATTGATGATATTTTAGTCACTGGTAGTAATGTTAAATTGATGAACAAGTTTATCTTGAAGTTAAACAAGCTGTTTGCACCTAAGGATCTTGGCTGTCTACATTATTTTCTTGTGATACAAGTGCATCGAGAAGATTTTGGATTTTATCTTTCTTAATCTAAATACCTTATTGATTTACTATCTAACTTTGATATGTCTGCTACTGTAACTTGTCCTACTCCTATGGTTGCTGGTAAAACTTTTTCTTTTAAAGGTACTTTATTATCTGATCCTTCCTTATATCGGCAAGCAATTGGTGCACTTCAGTATCTTACTACAACTAGACCAAATATAAGTTTTGCAATTAATAATTAAGTCAGTACCTTAGCAAGCCCACTGTTGATCATGGGTTAACAATTAAAAGATTAATTTTTTATCTTAAAGGTACTGTTACTCATGTCCTACATATCAAACCTACTTCATTTCTTAATTTGTGGGGCTTCTCAGATGCTCATTGGGCATGTTCAGTTGATGATCATCGTTCCATTGGAGGCTATTGTGTGTTTCTTGGAGATACCTTGATTTCTTAGGCTTCCCATAAACGAAAGATTGTCTCAAGATCTAGTACTGAATCAGAATATTGAGCAATTGCTGATGTTATTGCTGAACTTTTATAGTTGTCTACTCTTTTGTGTGAATTTGGTTTTCCTCCTAAAGTATCACTTACTATCTAGACAGATAATGTCAGTGCTACTACCTTAGCATATAATCCAGTCTATCATTTATGTACAAAGTATTTGGAAGTGGATCTCCATTTTATTCATGACCATGTGCTTGCCAAGCATTTGTCCATCTCCTATGTACCTTCGGCAAGTCAGCTTGCTGATATCATGACAAAATCAGTTCCACAGTCTCAGTTACAATATATTTCTGTCAAACTTGGGATAGTTCCCTTACCTTCTCATTTGAGGGGGGATGTTAGGACATAGTTATATGTTGATTATGTTTATAATTATTTAGCTTAATTGCTTGTCACGTGTTGTTCATGTATAGCTTGTATAACAAATTGAGAAGGACATATGCATGGTCCATTGTATATTTTGTTATAACAAATTCATTTATATAATATAATTGGGCTCTCACAATAATCAGCTCAAATTGTCATTATTCATTTTTTGAGTCTTTATTTTTCTTTGCTAGATTTCCTATCTAAGTTTATATCAAAGGCCTTTGACATGATAAGATAGTATACATGTGTAATGATGAGACTGTCATGAAGGATTAGTCTTAAAAATGAAATATTCCACCCAGGCAGAAGGGCTAATTAAGATAACCAAAAAGGATAACATATACATAGACATCAAAACTAGAATCAAGGAGACAAATAAGGGTAGAACCATATTTTGAGCTTTGGTATGTACTTCCTTGGTAAGAAGATAGGCAACTTGGTTTGCATCTTAATAAACATGGCTCCATCTAGTTTGAACAAACTTCCTAAATGGTCTACAAGCATTGATCAATGATGGTGAAATAGTGAATGTTAGAAGATAATAACACTATCTTTCAATAACCAAAATAAAGTCAAACTATCCTGAGAAATTGATATTAACTATTTAGTACCCAACACCTATTCAATTATATTATTGACTTTGTTAGGTCATCAAAAGTGTAATGTGGATGAAAAATGAGGGGTGAACTTTGGAGGTTTTGCTAAATTATTTACTTTGTTGGATTTCTTCTACTGATTTGGATGATTCTACCTTTTCATATGCTTCTGCTACAAATGCTTTAGTTGCAGATGCTGCCTTGTCCAAACCTAACTTTCGCAATTCCTCAAGGAAATCATCAGCATCTGTTTCATTCATTTTGTATGGGCTATGGAGAGGGCTTGGAAATGATTCATTTATCACTTCTTCCTTGTACTCCAGAAGGGCTTTAGTGATGACCTCTCCGACATGAGCATAATGTTTGTTGAATTTAAGAGTGACCTGTAGCAAAAGAATTATATATTTTAATTATAGTGTAATTTCTTGTTTAATTTCGTTCATCACGTTTAAATGTCGCTTTAATCTATAATTAGATTTTGTACAATTAATTTATTTGTAGACTTTCTAGAAAAATTATACCTGTGTTGTATGATAAAGGAAAGAAATCTTGGGCTTGAATATGCTGGAAATACCTTAGCATGAGAGGGATGGTGCAACATACCAAGAAGATCATGATAAACTAGAACCTGCATGAATAATGAAAATAAATTTGGAATTTCTCCCTTTAACTAAATAATCAAATTCTAGAAAGAGATATTTTTACGTAGATTGGGTCTAACAAAAATAATAGATTAATTCAATCTTAAATAGGTATGTAAATATATTAAAAGTGAATGCCATTAAAAAATATGCTTTATCATATAATTATATATTTATTTATAATTTGTTTAGTTGGTTTATATATCTATCTTTTGTATATCAAATGGTCATGTCTACCTAAAACTTCTATTGTAGAAAAAAGGGGAAAACAAGGTAAGATCATGATGAACAATTAAGTTTATGCAATTTTATTGACAAGAGGTAAAAAGCATTATTACTACACATATCTCTTTTTTTTTTTATTACACAGGGAATAAGCAAGCCCACCATTTTGGGTTGGGAGGGGGGGGGGGAAGGGGAGTGTGGTCGATCCCCCAACCCTCTACCTTAAAGGTAGGGGACGTGCCATTACAATCACAGGCACTGCACATATCTTATTGAAATATAAGTAAGGGATAGTGATTCTCTGGCAATAATAATTGCGATAGGTACAGAAAATTTTACTGCTTATCACAAGGAAAAATCATCATCATCTGATAAATCCTTTTTTTTTTGTTTATATTTATATATGAGCTTGGCATCTCAATAATAACTTTGATGAGTATAGAAAATTTTACTGCAATAATAATATCTCCTACAATAAATATGAACTATGAGTATGTTAACTAAACATTTATTTTTTTTCTTTTGTTTGTGAGGAATAAAATCTAATACTCTATTTGATTGGATGATATAATGACAAAAGGAATGTAAAATATGAGTAGGTGGGAGTAAATAAGATAAAAAATAATTATTTTATTTTTACTTTTAGAAATGTGATTTGATAGATAGAATAATAAGTATAATGGTGTAATAAACATTACATAGGCTATATAAAAGGATTAGGTTCACAATGCTATGAGCCAAATGGAGCCTAAGTGTTGGTAGGTCCTTATTTTATCTATATTTAATATGGAAATATTTCTGACGTGAAATTCAAGGTTATCAAATTCGTGAGTTTAAATAAATTCGTAAAGAATAGGTAAACTCGTAATATAGACTCGTATCGTAAACTTGTAAAAGTTTATATTTGTTAATAATCACATATAAAATATAGTATATAAACAAAAATTCATTTAAATATACTTTAAATTATACTAATTTTTTTAAAAAAAAATTACTTATATTCTATAATTCATATTTTGCAATATACAAATTTTAATAAAATTCATATATAAAGATTATTTTTGAATTCTTCTTTAATGGATTGTATTTTTAAAAATTTTTGTCTTTTTTAAACTTAGTTTGACTTAATTATATAAGAATTCATCAAACTTGGTTCAAAACACATTAAGTTAATTGAATTTATCTAAGTCAAAGGCAAATTAAACCGATTTTGTATTGAATCTAAGTTTACAAATGAGTTAACACATTTTCTTTAAAGAGAAATTTAAACTTGTTAAAATCAAAAAGTCAACTCGTGAATTTAACAACAATGGCGAAATTTATTGAATTTATTGAATTTTGCCTCCTAAAACTACTTAACAAGTAGATATTTGTATTCAAATTCAAAACCAATCTTACATTGCTATTCCACCGGTGAATGTGTCTGTTAGCCAATTATATTAATTAACAAATCGCTACAATTTTTTTTTTCTTGTTTCTTGTTTTTGATGTCGTGACTTCTCTCTCTCTTAGGAGGAAAATCCCATTCTCCGTGAAATCCAGAAAAAATGTTGATGGAGCAATGTCGGACAAGGAACCTTCTAGTCAATAATTAATAATATTTAAATCCAACAATATTATATATTGAATATATATATATTAATAAATATAAGTATTGTGATAAATTTAATAAACTTTTGGTCAAAATAATAATTTGATTTTTTAATTTGATTTATTGTTTTAAAATGGTTCCTCAATTTTAAAGTATTTCAAAATAATCTTTTAAGTTTTTAATTTATCTTATAAAAAGTTTTTTAAAGTAAGATCTATTATATATATTAACACCATCAATTTTAAAACTAATGCGACAGTCATATATATTTTTAATTTAAATAATAAATTAGCATTCAATCAACATTTAATTCAAAACTTAATAAAATAAAGTCATATCACAACCTTTTCCAATCCAACCTTTTGATGAAGGTCACAAATGTGTAATAAATAAATTATAAATACAACATCAATAAATATTTACTTGATTATTATAAGCCATGAATGAGTGTAGAAAAAATTGCCTACCCTAATTATGTTATAAGTTTTGATGAGAAAAAGTATTATAATATATACTTACTTGTTTAATCATTAACTCATAGTACTTTATTTTTGAATCATACTTTGTTTCTTATGTATAAGATATATATGTTTGCTTGTAATATATCCAATAGAATTGAAGGCTATATATATAAGTTAAATTGGATATATGAATTATAAGAATATGATATGCATGGTAAGATTATTTATATTACACTAAATACTATTATATCATACATATTTATAAATATGAATTAGGTTAATTATTTAGTTTGTAAGTTAAATATCTTTCATGTAGAATAGTCTAAAGAAAGGAGAGTGAAATGGAAAAAAAATAGAATATCAATGTCATACTTTATTCAAAGAAATAGCAAGCATAAAGAAAGAACTTTCTAAGAATTGAAGAACTTAAACTTTTGAAAATTTAAAAACTTTATTGCATCAAAATAACTAATGGACTCAAGTGTCTAATTAAACTTGTGGAATTAATGAAGAAACCTTCCCTTGTACTGTTTACATTTTAAGTTGTTTGATTAATGTTCTATTTTTATTTTGATATTTTGCTTGAACAATTGATTATCTTTTGCTAAATACATTTTCTTATATTCATTTTAAGTAAACCAATTATTAAAGAGATTATAAAATTGTTCTAATTTACTCATAAATAAGTTTTTAGAACAAATTGATCTATTGTTAAATGCTTTATCTTTTGAAATAAAAATTATGCTTTTCATTCTCTAAACATAAATATAAAGTTTTTTTCTTAATTAATATAATATATTGTTGGTTTGCTTGATATTTTTTAAAGTAATCTTAATAACAATTTTTTGAAAAAAATTAAGAAAATTACCCAAATTTTTGTAAACACTTGATTCACCTTATCTCTTGGGTGTTGGCAGCCTTATCTAACAAGGTGTTTTAATTTGTCTAACATGTGAAATTTCGTTAATGGTTTAACGGCTATTTTAATGAGAAGGGATTGATGGTCAAAGTCTGAAAGTGTTAATTTTATACCTTAAAAGGATATGGACGTTATGAGCAACTGATTCAAAATTTAGGAAAATTATATGCATTTTGAACAAAAAATAAAGTGTTACGTTTTAAGATTTAAATATTAAAATTACAATTAGACTATAAATTAAAGAGATGTTATGAGTTTCCCGCAAAAATTTATTCTAATTCAACTGGGATGCTTGCAGCTTCTCCTCAATTTTGCCATGGGAGAAATGCAATTAAGTTGATCTTTTGTTTGGCATAAAGTTGGGTATTCATTTGGTTATTAAAATATTTTCTTATTTTCTTCCTTTCTCTAATTTTTCTTTCTTTGAATTTCACACTTTTCGTGCCAGACCCTTCTACTAAAAAATTTTGATGATGCAAACTTTTTAAATAAATATAATGCTAGTAAGAATGCTAATTCAATAAGTAATAAAAATGAACTCAATATATATATATATATATATATATATGAGTGGCTATCTCACCAAAAACAAGCATAATTTACTTAATTTAGAACTTTCCTCAAAACTATTCAACAAAGTTGTCAATTGGCATAAAATAACAAAAATATGCACAATAAAACCTAAAATTAACCTAAATTAATCCTAAAAAGTACATAATAAAACACACAACAGAACGAAACCTAGTATTAATTTAGGACACAAAATTTAAACCTAGTACTAACAGACAATTATAAGGGATATAAACCTAGTATAACTTAGGACTCGGTAAATAAACCCGAATTGTCCTTAAACAATTGTTCCAAAACATCCTTAGAGTTGGACTTCTGAGACACATCCTAGGTAACAAATGAAAACCTTGTAAAATGACAAGACTTCGGAGGAAAAACATCCTATAGGAAACAAGACAAAAGGCACTAAGCCAGGTAGACGTAACCACTCAAAAACTAATTTAAATTAATTATTAAACGCTTAACTTAATTTGAAAATTGTTAATAACCAAATAAAATAAACTAAATAAACTAATTAAATTTAAAAATACAAATTTAATCAAATAACAAATTAACTAATATAGATAAATTAACTAATTCAAAATTAAATAAACTAAATTACTAATTAACTAACTACATTACTTAACTTAATTAAATTTAATGAAAATTAAGAAATTAACTATTTAACTAAATAAGTTCAAATGGTGCAAAGACTTAAAGAAATGAAAATGCCTCTCTCCTTCAAGCTGCACCAGAGTGAGAAGAACTATTGAAACTTTAACATTTATTGCTCTTGTATGTTGGTGAAAAAGGCAACGGGTCTTGAATTGAGATTGTAAAAGCCTGCAGGGGTTAAGCTTGCATTTGAGTTATCATAGATAAGTGGTAAAACTTAATGGAATGAGGCAAAAGGATTGCCTCCGTTCAAATGATTAAACACAAGTGTGTAATCCTATAAAGTTACTTTATGGAGTAAATAGTAGAAGTTTTAGAAATAAATCTTAGCAACAGACTGTCTTATTATAACTTCATGATTTCTCAAGAGATTATAAAAAATCTCCTTTTATGTGCTTGGGGAGTAGATGTAGGGCCTCATTGGTTGACAAGGATATATTTTGTAGCATGAATTTCTTTCCCTTGATCTCTTATTTTCATTAATTATTGTGCACAATATTCTGAATACATGTCTATTTTTAGGAAGTGAGTGACTCACTTATTAATTTAGAAAGCAAAATTTTAGATTGAATTTATTTTTCAAAAATATTTGAAATTATTTTGAAAAGGTCAGTTAACCTCTCTTGATCTCATTTTAACACCATGTGATGTAATCATGCTTTGTAGTTGTTGGGCTTGATGATTTTAAGCTCAAAACATGAAAACCAAATCTCATTATATAAGGAAAGTTGTAGTCACTTATTGCAACTATTTTATATGCAAAAAGCTTATACACGTATACATTCGCTAATTAACCCGAACTTGGTGGTCTGCTCCCTCATTTCTTACTGTGTTCTTTTAGTTTCTTATTCTAAAGTAGAGTTTGACTTTTAAACCATAAGATAATACCTACAAACATGCAGGCATGTACCTTATAGGGCAAGGTTATATTCTGAAGGCCTGGAGCCAAACATAAACTTTTTTTTTTTTTGGTGGCATAAAGGGAAATGTATTAGACCAACATAACTAGAACGAGTTCATCTCATAAGATAGGGATACGCATAGGTCCATATCATAGCATCTGACATGATAAGATAGAGTAAATGTCTGGTGACCAAATTGTCACGGAGGATCGGTCTTAAATGCAAAATAGTCCACCCAGGCAGATCACAGATAAATTAAGAACCAAAAAGGATAACATTGACATAAACATCATAACCAGAATCAATAAGACAGACAAGGCAGAACCATAGCTACTTTAGGCTACAGAGGTTCTCATGAAGCTAAATCCCTTGGCATCTGCAACCAGAACATTTGACATCCTACAAGGAGGGGTGACGAAGTAGTTGCTTTCTGAGCTTAGGATATATGCTTCCTTGAGGAAAGATAGGCAGGTTGGTTTGCATCATCTAGTTTGCACAAACTTCTTCCAAAATGGTCTGCAAGCATCAATGATGGTGAAATTGTGGAGGTTAGAAGATAAGATAGTATAATAGATTAAGTTGAGAAACTCGAATCCAGTAACACCTGCCCCAAACACAGATCTTCGTAACTTCATTGATGTATGATCTGAATAATTCATGCCCTTCATAAGTAAAATTTGTCGTGCATATATATATATATATATATATATATGCACTCATGTCATAAAAGTGAGGTTTGATTTGGTAACAATGGGCATGAATATGACATCAATTTGATAGTGTAAAAATTTTTTTGGTTACTTTTGTACCTGAAAGTATGATTGCATTTTAATTTCACCTAACAAAGGTACAAAATTAATATTTTACAATATTTCAACAATCAAATATTATATAGGTTGAAACAAAACATTTTCTGAGACCAAAATGATACAAAAAATCTATATAGTATTAGATGAAAATGATAGAATATTTCAATAACCAGAATACAAAGTCAACCTGCCTTAGAATATTGATATTAACCATCCATTGCCCAACTCCTATTCAAGTATGTTGTTGATTTCGTTGCGTCATTAAAAGAGGATCTTTTGGATCAAAAATAAACTGTGAACTATGTAAGTTTTGCTAAATTATTTAGCTTGTTGGAATTTTTTCTACTGATTTTGTTGATATACCTTTTCATATGCTTCAGCTGCAGATGCTGCTGTTTTCTCCAAACCTAACCTTCGCAATTCATCTAGGAAATCATTAGCATCTGTTTCATTTATTTTGTATGGGCTATGGAGAGAACTTGGAAATGAGCCATTTGTCACTTCTTCCTTATACTCCTTTAGGGCTTTAGTGATGACATCTACGACATGAGCATACTGTTTGCAGAATTTTGGAGTAAGATTTATGGTTTCTTGTTTAAATGTCGGCTAAATCCATAATTGGAGTTTATACTATCATTTATTTGTAGAGATCGTTTATATATATTTATAAACTTTACTGAAAAATTATACCTGTGCATTACAGGGGTGTCATTCTAGTTGTACAACAAGGGAAAGAAATCTTGAGCTAAAATAAGCTAGAAATACCTTGGCACAGGGATGTGGCAGCAGACCAACTATATCATGGTAAATTAGAGCCTACATGAACAATGAAACTAAATTAGAATTTTCCTTTTGAGCTTGTGGCTTGCTGGTGAGAGCATTTTGTTTTCACATAGAAAGTTATGAGTTCGAATTGGCAACGGGGAAACTAAATTAGAATTTCCCACTTACTTAATAACCATATTTTAGAAAGAGATGTTCTTAGGTAAGACTTGGTCTAAAAAAATAATAAGTCAAGCTATTCATAAACAGACATATAAACTTATTAGAACTAAATTATACTGGAAAAATGTGTCTTGCATGTTTTTATATTTATTTATAATTGGTTTAGTGTGTTTTATCTATCTTTTATAGATCAGTTGTCCAGATCTACTTAAAAATTAACTTATATTTAGAAACAAAAATAAGATCATGTTAAACAAATTTATGCAATTATACTCGGTAGAGGTAAAAAGAATTAATACTGCACAAATCTTATTGGAGCATAAGGGATAGCCAAACTGATTCTCCTGCAACAACAATTGTGATGGGTACAGAAAATTCAACTGATAAAATCACAAGGTAAAAAGGATCGATCAGAAGATAATATCAATGCTTAATATGAGACATCTGCTCTCAAGACAACAAGTCATATCACGGAGAGTGATAACGAATTATAGGGATGAAAATCAACCAACTTGCATTCTAAATTCCCTTCTGCCCTCTTTCCCGGTGATATGTATTTAGCAATATTTTTACATTGCTATTCTATCAGTGAATATGTCTTCAGCAAATTATATTTAACAAATTGTTACATTGTCTTTTTTGGTTGGTTTTGCTTTGTGTTTTTTTTTTTGGGAGGAAAATCCCATTCTCCGCTAAATCCAAAAAAAATGTTGACGGAGCACAAGCAACCTTTCGAAGTTATTAATTAATAATATTTAATTAAAAAAATTTTATATGTAATTCTTTATATCTGATATTATTAAATTTTTTTAATTTAAACATAACAAGTATATAATTTTTAAATGATAACATGATAAATTTATGATTTTGACAAACAATATATTTTAATTAAATCATACACTTGTTATAATTTAAAATTTTAATAACAAATATATAAAAAAAAAACTGCATCTAAGTCTAATTTTATTTAATTTCAACAATAACTATATATCATATATTAAAAATATAATTATTGTGATAAATTTTGTAAAATTTTAACATAATTTATGTTCATATTTTTTTATCTAAAATAAATATTATTAAAATAAATTTTAAAAATATTTTTTAATTAATTATACTCTTAATTAAAAATTAACCTTGTTCTTAAAAGTATTTTAACCAAATAAATTGCTTTCTTTTATTTTCATAGAGGTATAAGTAATGAAAATTATGGAATAAAAATAAATCTCCTGCAATTTTATATAAGATACAATTAATAAAAGAAATATTAAAAAACTTTTAGAAACTTCTTTTTCCAGTTTCTAATGTTAAAAACTATTTACCTTCGCATCCCTCCATTTATATCTCTCTAGCTATATGTTGTGTATCTACTCCTAAATGCAAGAGATTTGTATTAGTTATTAAGTTAAGGCGCGTCCAGATGAGCTTGCCCCGATATTACATCAACACCTGATTTTGGGAAATGCTTACCAAAACGGATAGGAATTAGCCCAAAGCTAAAAGCTCATTTAACCAAATTTGGACTACACCTTACAGCTCAGTACTTTTTATGATAAGTTGATAACTATTAAGAGGCTGATGAGAGTCAAAAGGAGTTGTGGAATTTCGAAGAGAGAGCGAGAGAAAGACAAATGGAGAAGAGATAGGAAGAGAAGATAAGAGGATTAAAGAGAGAGAGATCTAGAGAGAGAAAATTGCATGGGAATAAAAAATATTAATAAAAAAGAAAAGAAAAAAATTAATGACAAGATAAAATAAATAGTTTGATACGTATGTATTTGATGGAGGAAGATTAACAAGTCATACTTGAAATTAATTTGAAAAATTAAAAGGTATTTAAAATAATTTTAAAAAATAAATCAAGGAGTTTTTCATGAAAAATATTTATTGCAGCACTAACTTGTTCACTGCAAAAGTGACCAGCCCCAGCTCCAATGGGAGGTACGGGAGCAGATCCTCGACAGTTATGGGCAGCAACTGCACAGCGAAGTCAGCCAATTCTCAACCCTCCGATCGATCGTGCAAGCCACCGCTCTCCACATGTCCAATCCTTTTTTTTTTTGTTGAAACATAGGCTACAACGCATCGTTTTCACTTTTCTCCAGCGTCTTCTATCTCCTTATGCAACTTCATTTCCCCGTGCGTTCTGCTTCATTTCTCCAACGACTTCATTTCCCCAGCGTCTTCTATCTCCCCCACGCGTACAATCCACTCTAAAAGTTTCTTTTCACAGTTGTGTTTTTGTGATTGTCAAAGGTGGCGGCATCGATCCTTCAAGATTCTTCACGATTTAAAACCCCAAATTGGTAAGCATTAAAATATCATCTGCTGGGGGTTGAAATAATCTAATTCATAAGTGCAAGAATGGCCAGAAACCTAAGAGGATGTCTGATGCTATTTTTGTTTCTTTCGATCAACCAAGCTTTGATGAATTTTGAACAATCTCTGACTCCTACCAATCTATAGCCTTAGAACTCTTCACCCCCATTAATGGAGCATTTTCTAAGTGAACATAATGATTTCTTGTTACCATTCTGGTTACCCATTGAAATGCCTTGTACCCCCTTGAATTGTAGTTGAAGTCAATTACATGTTGATCGTTGGTTTAGTTCCAAATATATAGTTTGATATTTGCCTCCAGAAACAATAATTTTGGCATGCTTTTATTCGCCTCCAAAAAGATTCTATTTCCTCTGCTATCATTCGGCAAAGATTTGTTTGCCACTATTTTATTTTTCTCTTGTGAGGAGGGGGGACTACACAAGCTTTTTAAAAATTACATCTGTTGAATCGCCTCATTTCTTTGTTCAAAATATAGCATTTGATCCTAATTTAAACACATGTAGAGACATCACAAGATTATTTTAGCTCTGAGTATGTCTTATTCTCATTTAATCTATGCCTTAAAAGGTATTTGATATCTTTAGGCGTTATTCTTTTTGTGTAGTTCATATTTTATCACTCATAAAAATTTTTCTGGTATGTTCGAAGTTTCAAAATTGATGCTAAAATTTATTTTTCTTATACAAGGATATTGCTTCAAGATTTAAAGGCATGATCAATGATGCAAGTGCTTTACTTGATATAGGGATACTACTCACTAGGAAATTTGGTTCTTATCAAGGTAATTTTCTGGATGTCTGCTTGGTTAGCCCAACAGGTTATGTTAGAGTATATATGTTTTTTACCAGAATTCTATGGGAGTAACTGATGCATATATGAAGATTGCAATCTTGTTCCTTTCTACTCATAACTTGAGCTCCATTTCCCATTGGCTATTTTCTGACTTGTAGAGATAAAAATTTCTCTTTCATCTAGAAACTTAAGCTCAATTTTTTTTTTTGTGAAGCTTTTGAGGATATTTGTACAAGTAAGTTTATCTGCAAAAGTGTTTTCTCTTGGCCTTGGTTAGTTTTGAAGGAAAAATGCTGTCAAATGAAATCACAGTATCCCTTACCCTAAACTCTATCATACACATACACAGAGGGGACAAACATGTAAAGCCTCTTGGATAGAGATGTATGGGAGAGAGTAATGGTCTTGTGATGTGATGATTTAATTCAAACTTGATGGGATGAGCTCATTTGTAATTATTTAGGTCTACTTTGCATGCTATGGCATTTTACTTGGAATTAATTTAAATGAGGGATGATACTTGAAGTTTATTTTGTTAATGATAGTATGTTCTGTTACTTGCCTTTGGATCTACTTGGAAGTTTTTGCTTGGTATTACATTGTTAATGATAGTATGTTCTCTCAAGGAAGATTGTAGGAAGTTGACCTGTTATAACATTTATGTTTAATCTGTTGTGAGGGATGTGAACACCGTATTTTGTCTGAGCATGTGCCAAAATAATGATAAAATTAAACTAACAAATAACAATAAAAAAAAACAACAAAAAGGGGGGAAAAAATAAATAGGCCTTTTTAGCCCAACAAGCTCAAAGGAAAAATAAGAGGGGAAAGAACCTAAAAATAAAATTAAAAAATGAAAAAAAAAGGTAAAAGCCCATCAATCTAAAATTAGAACAAAGAGGGAATAAAAAAAATCTAAACAATGAAATAAAAAAATCAAATCAAAATAAATAAAAAAAGAACTAAAAAAAAAAGAGAAAAAAAAAAAAAAAAAACATGAAAAATAAAACTCACAAAGAAAGAGAGAGAAAATACTAAAAGCAAGTTAAAAAAAAAGTAAAATAAAATAAATAAATAAATCAAAATCAATCCAAAAAAAATAAAGAAATATAATTTAGGACAATAAAAAAATAATAATTAAAAGGAAAAAAAGAGAAGAAATTAAAAAAAAAACAAAAAAAGAGAGAAAGAAAAGGAAAAAAAATCAATTTAGGAGGGAGCCCAAACCAAAATGAACAAATACTAAGCCCAAAGAATGAAGGCCCATCTTGAAAGAACTAATAGAGGCCCATTCCTTCAGCCTGAAGCCCAATAATCCGTTTAACCCGTCAGCCCTTTTCAGAAGCCTATATTCGAAAAACCTACCCGACTCAAATAACCCGGTGGTCCCTCTGGTCTCCCCCCCCCCTTCTGGTTTTCTCGCTCCCATAGCCTCCATCAGCAGACAAGAGGGCGAAATGGAGAGAAAGAAAAAACCATACGGAGTGCACGACACACGCAGACGCTAATCGTACAAGGGGGAAGGAAGCATTAGTGGAGCAGGGAATCGCGAAGGATTTCGGGGAGGAGGAGCAGAAGGGGACCACAGGAGGGATGCCTATAAAGTTCGTGAGAACGGAAGGGAGAGGGCGATTTTTGGACGAAGGGATTTGAGAGGCTGAGGGGGAGCAGCGAGGATTCTTGGGATTTTCTTTTCTTTCTTTGGTGACTAGAGGGGAGTTTGAAAACCAGAGGGAGGAAGGTGAGTCTCTCTAGGTTTCTGGAGGAGTAATTTCAGACTAGAGAGGAGACGAAGAAGGGGATTCTCGAGTGGAAGAGAGAGGAAGACGCCGAGAGGGAGAGAAGGAGTTCTGGGAGAAGAGGAGAGACACTCTGAGGCAGAAGGGGGGACCAAAAGAGATTCTCCCTCCCCGGCGTGCCTTTTCCCGAATCCTTGAGGAAGCCAAGCCGAGGGAGGGGCCGAGAGTAAAAACAAGGAGAACGGAGAGATTGAGAGGTTTCTTTTTTCTGGGTTTTCTTGTCTTTCCTGGAAAGGAAGCTTGTGAAGTTTTCGGATTGAAAGAAAACCGAGTGAGAGCAAGGGAGGGCTCCGAGTGAAGGACACGAACCAGGCTCGAGTACAGATCTGGCAACTCAGTGTTAGTGGGATTTGATTAAAGAAAGAAACCACTCGACTTTTTGAATGTTGAAGGGAGTTCGAAAGGTATGTTCTCATGCTCTCCATTTTCGATTCTGAAACCATGGAACTGGGTGTTGAAATCTGAAGTTTTGTCTTGATTCGATTAATGTTGAGTGCTGATTATTTGAGTTTCCAATTCATGCGGTTTGGATTGTTATTTGTTTGTCTAATTAGTCTGAAAGACCATACTTCCCGGGTTTGGTTGTCTATTTCAAATGAGCTATCAAATTCACTTCAAGGGATCTAGGGATATATTTCATATGTTTTCCATTCTGAAAGAATAGAGCCCCACATGTGTTCTGTTTTTGGGTGTTAGGGTTCCCAGCTCCTGTGCTTCGAGTATGGCCTAACACGATCATTTTGGTGCTGGGATCTGAGTTTCTTTAGGGCCACTTAGTTAAGGTCTCATTAATTTGAAAAAATCATGTTCCTTGAATCCCGAGTGTTGTGTTAAAGTGTTTGATGTATTT
The DNA here is from genome assembly GCA_032878935.1 of Erythrophleum fordii. NCBI lineage: Eukaryota > Viridiplantae > Streptophyta > Magnoliopsida > Fabales > Fabaceae > Erythrophleum > Erythrophleum fordii. Next base: position 12,885,607 of record JAVQMF010000047.1, on the reverse strand, counting down.
GTTTGTGGTAGCTCACAGTGTTCTTTTTTGATGATGGCTGAGGTATTCTGCTAGTTTGATTTGCATCACTATCTTATAGAGATTCTTTGACCTGAGATATTAATTCGATTTGGGGACATCAATTTGATTTGCATTACATTACTGAATAAAGGAAATGTTCGGTGTTGCGTTCTTATCTCTTAGCTTGGTTTTAGAATTTGAATCAAATTCTTGTTGAGTAGCATCTTAAATAAGCTTAGAATTTGGAGTTTATATCGTCTAATGAGATACATGCTGTTGGTGACATTTCCACTTAATCTTGTATAAATGGGCGAATCTACTGTATGCGAGAATTTCTTAACCAGTTTGTGATATTTTGTTTTATGCACTTTGCTATCTTATGTGCATTACGTCACTAAATGTGTTCTAAATAAGATGCTATTCCTGGGTTGCATCCCGATAAAGCTAGAATTTGGAAAATCGTGGGTCACTCATGCTAGTAGTCTTCAAGTGGAATATTTCACTACATGGTTATGCATTAGAAAATTCAGGATGCAGAATCTGAGATTTATTGTTGTTTTAAGAAATTCCACTGGTTTGTGCTCTATTTGCCAAGATCTGAATATGAATGTAATTTTTGGTTCTTGCTTTAAGCATTGAGTCATTAATTATTATTTTTTTAGTTCCTAAAAGTACCTTTCGATGTTTTCTTTTCTGTTGCGTATGAGGCCCATAATCTGGAGGTCCATGACTTGATGAAAGCAAATGAGAGAGAGGTTGTTCATGAAAGATGATTGGAAAGGGCGTCACATGGATTTATTGTCTTCTTTTATCCACGACAAAAATTGAGATGTAAAGATGTATAGAATAATTAGTATGCTTGTAATTACCTTTATTTTTCTATATATTATTTCACTTTTAGAATGGCTGTATGGGATTCTTTATCCCCTCAGGCCCATAAGAGCTGACTTAAGGACCATGTGGGGCAATAAGCCTCCTTGGTATTCATTAGATATTAAATTTACATTTCAATGCGTTTTGGGCTGTCATCAAATCGATCTTCTTTAAAGAAAGTTTTTAGAAAAGAAAAAAATAAAAGGGTGTAAATAATAATAATAATGAAAAATAAAAAATAAATAAGCCTTTCAAATTTAGAAGATAATTTTAAGTAATAATAATTATAATAACAACAAATAAACAAAGTTTTAATTAAATTCCTTTTTTGTAAACTTTAGAATTTTCCTCCAACTTTTATTTGACAAAATTAGAAACTAAAATGTGCTTCATAAAAATACCAAAAAGATTGTTTTCTTCAAAGAAGAAAGGGAATTAAAAAAAGAAAAAAGCCAAAAATGGGAATCAATCATTAAAAAAATAAAAAATAAAAAACACCCAAAATACAAGAAAAAAGAAAATAAAAAAAACGAAAATAAAAAGGAGAGCAAGGCAAAGAAAAAACAAAAAAAAAATGATGAAAAAAAAAACGAAAAGGATAATAAAAACAAACAAAAAATGGAATGAAAATGTTAAAAAAATAATAAGTAAGAGAAAAATTGAAAATGCAAGAAAAATTAAATTAAATTTTCCTCTAACAAATCAAAATATATCAACCATTTTTAAAACTTGTTTTATTTGTTAAAAGAAAAAGTAATTTATTTTCTTTGTCTTTTCGCGAAAAAAAAAAACAACACCCAAACAAAAAATATATATATATAAAAAATTATTAAAAAATTAAAAAATAAAGAACAAAAAATTTAAAAAAAAATAAAACACTTAAACAAAAAAAAATTAAATATAAAAAAAATTAATAAAAAAATATAAAGAACATAAAAAACAAAAACAAAAATAAGAAAAAAAAAAAAGAAAAAAAGACAAAAACAAAACATAAAACAAAGAAGAAAAAAAATCAATCAACAAATATTATTTCCAAGCCGAACTACGTGGACTTTGATCCCTCTTAAGGGTACGTAGGCTCTAGGCTCTCATCCTAGATCAAGTCCGCCCTTGTAAATAAACATTTTCTCTTAATTTTATTTTCTTAATTTTATTTCCTTAATTTTTTTTTATTTTATTCCCTTTTCTTTATTTTATTCTTTGAATTCCTTTTTGTTTTGCTTTTAGTTTTCTTTCTTCTCTTAAATTTTATTCCCTTAAATTTTTTCTTCTGTTCTTTGCATGTGGTTGGTTAGGGAGAATTAAAATAGAATAGAAACCATATTAATTTTGCACAACTAACTTAGGGTAACCGTTCTTAAGAACGGGTGTAGTGGGGTGCCTAACACCTTCCCCGCTCACAATCGACTCCTGAATCCATTTTCTGGTTCACAAACTATTTTTCACATTTAAAAAGATTTTTCCAAAGTTTTGCCTTTCAAAATTAAAAATTTTGGTGGCGACTCCTGAACCCTATTTACTACCTATTTGAACCCTATTTCTTCTTGCCTTTTTACTTTTAATTTTGGTTTTAATTAAGGCGCCACGCCATCGCATTTTCGGGTGTGACAGTTTGGCAACTCCACTGGGGATAGTTAGAGAGTCAAGCCCAAGTTAAGTTAGTTGTGCAAAATGTTACGGCCTTCCTTTTATTTTGGTTCTCCCGTTTGGTTTTTGTTTGTCTCACATGATTAGGATAGATAACATCCCATTCACATGCTTGCCTTATTGCTTTATTTCATTGATTATAGATATAACATGTGTTAGGATAGATAACATAAGGAATAAAATCTTAGGGTAGATGACCATATTTGTATATTTTATTTCTTTTTGCTTATATCTGTATATACAGTTCTCTAACTTTTGTTCTGCCAATCTGCTTAACAGATGAGGGTTGGGTAATCTATAGGATGGAAGGTCAATGCTCTTCTCACACACATCACTGAGACACAAATATCTCACATACAATATAGGCCCTACACTCGGGTCTTAGTACATCTTAGGTTAGCAGAGGTTTATATTGATTTCCCTGTGAAGCCTTGTGCTTCCTGAAGCTATCATGAAGACCTCACCTAAATTGTACCTTGTTATATGGGTTTGACTTGTGTAGGATATTTTATTCTCTCAAAGTCAAGTTTATATAGCGAGATCTTAATCTCATGACGAAGGCAATTTGGGAACCAATGTTCTAAGGGTCATAGATCTACCTTAAAAAATGCACTGATAGTCAAGCTCTAGACGCCTCCTTAATAGTTAGAGTCAGACTTCTGTAAACCATTGATCTCAACCTAGGGACTACCCATGTTAGGACAAAGGGGAGCATTTTGATCTTTTTCTTCTCTTTGTACTCATGCATTCAATAAAAAGTCATAGGGGAAGTGACATATTGTCACTATTCACTGGAGTAGTTAATGAGATGCTATTGTACAGTTGGACATACGTTAACTATGATGAAAGTATGCATTAATGCAACTAACCATTGCTTAGTGGGTTTCCAAGCCTGAAATGGTTATAATCACATTCGTTATGATCTCACGGAAGAAAAACCTTAAACATACATTCATTTCTTCATATACATGCCAAAAATAAAAAAAAAAAGAGAGAAAGAGAGATAAAATAAAATAATAAATAATGCACAATCCATTTTCATTCTTTAAAACCTCCACCCTATAAAATAAAAATTTCTCTTTATAGTAAAGGAAAGAATTTTTAAAATCCTGAGAAATTATAATAAGTATGTCGCATCATCAAGTGAGTATCATGTCTTGGGTAGAGATTAGAATTATTGTAAGGCATCAATCGTGCAGATAGGCATATTTCTCTTAGTTTGATTGTCAACTATTTTTTTCTCTAATGAAGCAATAAGCTTCTCGAGAAGAAGTACAAAGTTTTTCTTCTTTTCTTCTTCCAAGACATAATTCTCAATGCTGTATGAGTGAGTATGCAACATTAAATCCATCATACATCAATGGATCATTAAATTGGCTTGTTTGTACTAAACATCATCAAAGCCAAAGTTCTAAGCATCATTTATGTAGAAATTATTCCTTTTCAAAATGAGTGGTAAGCCATGACTCCCAATGGGTTAATAAGCTCTTAGAGAAATGTGAAAATATATCAACCAATACTAGTAATCCACTAGTTAATCGAAAAAACTAATCTCGGGTAACTTACATAAGGATAGTAAGTTTTGGCACCATATCGATGGCTATTTTCAAGATAAATAAGGGATAGTAAGTTGGCACATAAGTCGAGCTAGGTAATAACTCAATTTGAATCGCTTGCCAAAAAAAAAAAAAGGATTGGAATTCCTTGCAAGTCAATTTTGTTAACTCTACCTTTCATGATGAAACAATAAGGCCCTAGAGGAAAGCAGAGGATATGAAATAACTCTACAAATTGTCAAAAGGAAACTAGATTGGTTGCGCTCTTTCATAGACATCATCCATGTAGAATTTAGTATATTCTCTTATGATGATTTGTCAACTTTATTTATCCCTGTATACAATAAAGCATCTGAGGAAAATAGAAGTCAAATAACTTTAAATAGAAGGGATTTTCATTGGGGTAATATTGGGTGAGAAAATTCTAAACTCTATTCTTAGATCAATTGGGGGCAACGAATTCCCTAAAAGAAATAAAGGTCCTATACCTTGAAAGGCTCCCGCATTAAATACACCAATTAATTCATAAATCAAACAAATAATAAAATTGCATCTTTGCATTGTCATGATGCATTTCCTGTCAAAAACCCTAAAATTTATAAAATACAGATTCTTGGCCCTTTGTAATGAAAAGATTAGCTCCATCCAAAAATTTAAATAAAAAGGTATACTAATAAATAGTCAAGATGAGAAACTGAGGTACAAGTGCAAAAGGTAAATGTGTGCCACTTGATTAAGAAAAGAAAAGTTGTCAAAGGTCTTGACAAGGTTGCTTATCACCTTCTAATCTTCCATACCACCATATCCTTCAGCTTGTGACTCTTACCCACCATCATCCTTTCCATTCCAAAGGAATTCAAACCATCCATCTCAAAACTCATCAACATCTATCAAACCTGACCATGCAAAAAACCACACATCATCTTAATCAAAACATCTGCCATATACCTCATTTAGGATCCTTGCATTTGCTGAGCTTTCATTTGAGTAGCTTTCACAAGAGTAGGATGCTTCCTTCACTAGCCTCTAACCTTCACACCCAAGATGGCATGGCCCAAAGAATTTGCGAACTTAATCCTAAGGCATGCTCCAAAATGATAAGATTGGCATCTGAGGCATCTACTTATGATGAAAAATCCAAGTTTGTAGATAAAACTATAGACAATTTATGCAAGAAAGTAGCAAAGTTTGGTTTGAGGCAAAGGAGTGTGGATAATGATACTAGTAATACTATGGCACCAATAATTGGGGGTGTACAACAAGCGAAAGGATTAAAGAAGCAAGTTTGAATAAAGGGGAGGAAACGGATGAAAAGTTAGGTTAAGCTTTAGCCCAAGAGAAGAAGAAAAGCTCTAATTAAGGGAGATTTACAAATTCAACAATTTGGGGTATATCAATTTATACTTATGTCTATTATTAGGATTTCTTATTTGTTGTCATTAAATACTTAATAATTTTTTGATTTATTGTAGAACAATGAAGTTTTAAGTCAAATAGAATGTGGAATATCCTGTTTAGCACCTCATACACCATATGAGTACCCTCAAACACTTGAGGGTCAATTTAGTTTCACAAGATTCTTGATGGTAAGGGGACTTGTAATTAAAAAAAAAAAGTTATGTTATTACTTTGCAAGTTATAGCAAGTTGTAATCCTTTTATAATGTTTGTTGTTTATAATATAGGCACCACTTGATCATCCTGCTCTAGAGTTTTATGGTGGTGTTTCAAATGACAACAACTAAGATGACTGATTCTTATAGTGAAAAATATTTTTTGGTTATTATATCAAATAACTTTAGTCATTACATGTCAACTCAACTCTGCACATTGTATGTTGCACTTTTGTATATTTTTTGTAACACTTTATTATATCACAACTTTATAAAATGGGCAATGAAAGAAATCAAAGTGTTGAATTCATCACATTTATCTCTCCATTATAACATGAATTCAGTTTTCATTACATTACTGGTAACTCCACAACTCTGTCTAGTATCTAGACAAAGTATCCTATTTTCAAGTACAATAACTTTGTTTAGTATCCTATACATAGTAATCTATTCATCTAAATAGATAAATCAACTTTACAAGTACAACTCAAATTGACTTGTATTAATCAGTTGCAGGAGGAGTTCAGCCCTATCAATTATTTCACGTGTTTTCCCATTCTTTAATGCTATCCTAGGAGACCAATTTTTACCAAGGCTGATATAAACTGTTGGAACTTGCTTTGATATCATCACAGGAAAGTAATCTGATTTTAAGACTGACTTTAACTGCTGGAACTTGCTTTGAAGATAAACTTGTCCATCCCTTGTCACAACCGAAAATGCGACGGCGTGGCGCCTTAATTAAAATCAAAATTAAAAGTAAAAAGGCAAGAAGAAATAGGGTCCAAATAGGTAGTAAATAGGGTTTAGGAATCGCCACCAAAATTTTTAATTTTGAAAGGCAAAACTTTGGAAAAGCCTTTTTAAATGTGAAAAATAGTCTGTGAACCAGAAAATAGATTCGGGAGTCGATTGTGAGTGGGGAAGGTGTTAGGCACCCCACTACACCCGTTCTTAAGAACGGTTACCCTAAGTTAGTTGTGCAAAATTAATATGGTCTCTATTCTATTTTAATTCTCCCTAACCAACCACATGCAAAGAACAGAAGGAAAAATTTAAGGGAATAAAATTTAAGAGAAGAAAGAAAACTAAAAGCAAAACAAAAAGGAATTCAAAGAATAAAATAAAGAAAAGGGAATAAAATAAAAGAAATTAAGGAAATAAAATTAAGAAAATAAAATTAAGAGAAAATGTTTATTTACAAGGGCGGACTTGACCTAGGATGAGAGCCTAGAGCCTACGTACCCTTATGAGAGATCAAAGTCCACGTAGTTCGGCTTGAAGATAATATTTGTTGGTTGATTTTTTTTCTTCTTTGTTTTATGTTTTGTTTTTGTCTTTTTTCTTTTTTTTTCTTATTTTTGTTTTTGTTTTTTATGTTCTTTATATTTTTTTATTTTTTTATACATTTATTTTTTTTGTTTAAGTGTTTTATTTTTTTTTAAAATTTTTTGTTCTTTATTTTTTAATTTTTTAATATATTTTTTTTGTTTAGGTGTTATTTTTTTTTTTTTAGCGAAAAGACAAAGAAAATAAATTACTTTTTCCTTTAACAAATAAAACAAGTTTTAAAAATGGTTGATATGTTTTAATTTGCTAGAGGAAAATTTAATTTAATTTTTCTTGTATTTTCAATTTTTCTCTTACTTATTATTTTTTATTTTTTTAACATTTTCTTTCATTTTTTTCTTTGTTTTTATTATCCTTTTCTTTGTTTTTTTTTCATCATTTTTTTTGTTTTTTCTTTGCCTTACTCTCCTTTTTATTTTCGTTTTCTTTTTTTTTTCTTTTTTCTTGTATTTTGGGTGTTTTTTATTTTTTATTTTTTTAATGATTGATTCCCATTTTTGGCTTTTTTCTTTTTTTAATTCCCTTTCTTCTTTGAAGAAAACAATCTTTTTGGTATTTTTATGAAGCACATTTTAGTTTCTAATTTTGTCAAATAATAGTTGGAGGAAAATTCTAAAGTTTACAAAAAAAGGAATTTAATTAAAACTTTGTTTATTTGTTGTTATTATAATTATTATTACTTAAAATTATCTTCTAAATTTAAAAGGCTTATTTATTTTTTATTTTTCATTATTATTATTATTTACACCCTTTTATTTTTTTTTTCTAAAAACTTTCTTTAAAGAAGATCGATTTGATGACAGCCCAAAACGCATTGAAACGTAAATTTAATATCTAATGAATACCAAGGAGGCTTATTGCCCCACATGGTCATTAAGTCGGCTCTTATGGGCCTGAGGGGATAAAGAATCCCACACGACCATTCTAAAAGTGAAATAATATATAGAAAAATAAAGGTAATTACAAGCATACCAATTATTCTATACATCTTTACATCTCAATTTTTGTCACGGATAAAAGAAGACAATAAATCCATGTGATGCCCTTTCCAATCATCTTTCACGAACAGCCTCTCTCTCATTTGCTTTCATCAAGTCATGGACCTCCAGATTATGGGCCTCATACGCAACAGAAAAGAAAACATCGAAAGGTACTTTTAGGAACTAAAAAAAAAATAATTAATGACTCAATGCTTAAAGCAAGAACCAAAAATTACATTCATATTCAGATCTTGGCAAATAGAGCACAAACCAGTGGAATTTCTCAAAACAACAATAAATCTCAGATTCTGCATCCTAAATTTTCTAATGCATAACCATGTAGTGAAATATTCCACTTGAAGACTACTAGCATGAGTGACCCATGATTTTCCAAATTCTAGCTTTATCGGGATGCAACCCAGGAATAGCATCTTATTTAGAACACATTTAGTGACGTAATGCACATAAGATAGCAAAGTGCATAAAACGAAATATCACAAACTGATTAAGAAATTCTCGCATACAGTAGATTCGCCCATTTATACAAGATTAAGTGGAAATGTTACCAACAGCATGTATCTCATTAGACGATATAAACTCCAAATCCTAAGCTTATTTAAGATGCTACTCAACAAGAATTTGATTCAAATCCTAAAACCAAGCTAAGAGATAAGAATGCAACACCGAACATTTCCTTCATTCAGTAATGTAATGCAAATCAAATTGATGTCCCCAAATCGAATTAATATCTCAGGTCAAAGAATCTCTATAAGATAGTGATGCGAATCAAACCAGCAGAATACCTCAGCCATTATCAAAAAAGAACACTGTGAGCTACCACAAACAAATACATCAAACAATTTAACACAACACTCGGGATTCAAGGAACATGATTTTTTCAAATTAACGAGACCTTAACTAAGTGGCCCTAAAGAAACTCATATCCCAGCACCAAAATGATCGTGTTAGGCCATACTCGAAGCATAGGAGCTGGGAACCCTAACACCCAAAAACAAAACACATGTGGGGCTCCATTCTTTCAGAATGGAAAACATATGAAATATATCCCTAGATCCCTTGAAGTGAATTTGATAGCTCATTTGAAATAGACAACCAAACCTGGGAAGTATAGTCTTTCAGACTAATTAGACAAACAAATAACAATCCAAACCGCATGAATTGGGAACTCAAATAATCAGCACTCAACATTAATCGAATCAAGACAAAACTTCGGATTTCAGCACCCAGTTCCATGGTTTCAGAATCGAAAATGGAGAGCATGAGAACATACCTTTCGAACTCCCTTCAATGTTCAAAAAGTTGAGTGGTTTCTTTCTTTAATCAAATCCCACTAACACTGAGTTGCCAGATCTATACTCGAGCCTGGTTCGTGTCCTTCACTCGGAGCCCTCCCTTACTCTCACTCGGTCTCCATCTCGATTTTCTTTCAATCCGAAAACTTCACAGGCTTCTTCTCCAGGAAAGACAAGAAACCCCAAAAAAAAGAAACCTCTCAATCTCTCCGTTCTCCTTATTTTTACTCTCGGCCCCTCCCTCGGCTTGGCTTCCTCAAGGATTTGGGAAAAGGCACACTGGAGAGGGAGAATCTCTTTTTGGTCCCCCCCTTCTGCCTCAGAGCGTCTCTCCTCTTCTCCCAGAACTCCTTCTCTCCCTCTCGGTGTCTTCCTCTCTCTTCCACTTGAGAATCCCCTTCTTCGTCTCCTCTCTAGTCTGAAATTACTCCTCCAGAAACCCAGAGAGACTCACCTTCCTCCCTCTGGTTTTCAGACTCCCCTCTAGTCACCAAAGAAAGAAAAGAAAATGCCAAGAATCCTCGCTGCACCCCCTCAGCCTCTCTAATCCCTTCATCCAAAAATCCCCCTCTCCCTTCCGTTCTCACGAACTTTATAGGCGTCCCTCCTGTGGTCCCCTTCTGCTCCTCCTCCCCAAAATCCTTCGCGATTCCCTGCTCCACTAATGCTTCCTTCCCCCTTGTACGATTAGCGTCTACATGTGTTGTGCACTCCGTATGGTTTTCGCTCTCTCTCCATTTTGCCCTCTTGTCTGCTGATGGAGGCTATGGGAGCGAGAAAGCCAGAAGGGGGGACCGGAGGGACCACCGGGTTATTTGAGTTGAGTAGGTTTTTCGAATATGGGCTTCTGAAAAGGGTTGACGGGTTAAACGGATTTTTGGGCTTCAGGCTAAAGGAATGAGCCTCTATTAGTTCTTTCAAGATGGGCCTTCATTCTTTGGGCTTAGTATTTGTTCATTTTGGTTTGGGCTCCCTCCTAAATTGATTTTTTTTCCTTTTCTTTCTCTCTTTTTTTGTTTTTTTGTTTTTATTTCTTCTCTTTTTTTCCTTTTAATTATTATTATTTTATTCTCCTAAATTATATTTCTTGATTTTTTTTTATTGATTTTGATTTATTTATTTATTTTATTTTACTTTTTTTTAACTTGCTTTTAGTCTTTTCTCTCTCTTTCTTTGTGAGTTTTATTTTTCATTTTTTTATTTTTTCTTTTTTTTCTCTCTTTTTTTTTTTAGTTCTTTTTTTTTATTTTGATTTGATTTTTTTATTTCATTGTTTAGATTTTTGTTATTCCCTCTTTGTTCTAATTTTAGATTAATGGGCTTTTACCTTTTTTATTTTCATTTTTTAATTTTATTTTTAAGTTCTTTCCCCTGTTATTTTTCCTTTGAGCTTGTTGGGCTAAAAAGGCCTATTTAATTTTTGCCCCCCCTTTTTTTATTGTTATTTGTTAGTTTAATTTTATCATTATTTTGGCACATGCCTGGACAAAATACGGTGTTCACAGTTGCCCCTCTTTACTTGTTTCTTAGGGCAAGGAAATTGAAAATGTAAGTTTAAATATTTCTTGCATAAGAAACAAGTAAGGATAAGAACATGTATTTTGTTCGAGTTGATTTGATTGCCTCTTATCAATTAAACGATAAAGAAAGGTAAGAGCGACCCAAACAAAATGTGGTGTTTATACCCATAACTTTCAAGGATCTACTCCCTGGTAGGTACTTGTAGAGCTGCAGTAACAGCAGTAGCTACAAGTGCAGGCACACATTCTAAAACAATGGTGAAGCACCCAGCTTCTTGCAAAGCCAAAGCAGTCTCTACAAGCTACATAGAAATGTTTCTTTTAGGACCACAAAAACCAAATAGAAATAGAAGCTGGAAAGACGTATATACCTTGAGAGCACTAGTAATGTTCTTTCCCTAAGGTTTAAAACCCCCTAAAACATTCATAGCCTGGGGAGTCAGTCCAATATGCCTTATGACTGCAATTCCAGCTTCGACAATAGCTTTTGCTATGGTAATTCTTGAAGGTGACCCTCCTTCCAATTTTATGGCATTCATTCCTCCTTCCTTCATTATACGAACAGCTAAAGCCACTGCCTTCTCATAATCAAGATGAAAACATTGAACACTTGGAGAAAGTTCAATGGTTAAACTAAACCCTTAGTTCTTATCTTTTTTTTTCTTTTGGCTACCAATAAAAGTAATACTACATTGGTATCTGATGTTGTAATTGCTCAGAATGAAGAGATAAAGGTGAAAATGTACTCATTTACTTTTGCATTCTAATTGATCCCTAATTAATTAGATCTATTATATAAATGGTTTTATATCGATTAAATAAAATTTTTAATCATGTAAAATACTAAAATAACCATCTTAATATTTAATATATAGAAGGTTGATTACAAATTCTTTTTTAGATTAGAAAAGACATTACAATTAAATTAAAAGATAAAGTCTAAATACAATTTTCTCAAAATAAGTTAATTTCACTTTTTAACAAATTTACTTTGTTCTCAGGGGTTGATACTCCTCTTGTGTCGAGCACTCAATACTACTCTCATTTATATTTTGTCATATGATTTATTTTATCTTATTTTTTGTAAAAATTATGTAAGTTTATTTTAAATCATAATTAAATTAAATCTTAAGAATTACTTGCCAAAATGTGAATAAGAGTAGTATTAAATATGTCTCTCATGTAGATGGCAGTAAAAGCCATATTTATTTATTGGGTTAAAAATCAAAACGAGGTTGATTTGCAACTTTAGGAGGAATAATTAGGAATTGGGGGCTTCAATGGAGTCATGAAATCAAAACAAAACTTAGATCGAAGAAACCTGTGCATGCTACATTGTCCTTAAAATAAGATTTGTCTCTTATAAATGTTGCATGATCATGACAAAGTTCTTTTTAAAAGTTATTCAAGGCACCCTGAAGAGATACACTTAGTAAATAGTAGATCTATCCCTTTCTAGAGTATGGTTTTGGTTTAAAGAATATAGGATAATGGAGTCTGATCAAAGGTTCTTCTTGTTTTTTAGTTGTGTATGCAAAATTAGCCTTTTATAGATTGAGTTTCAAATCAACATATCTCTTTATCAAATTGAATATGTACTTAAATTTTGAATAATGATGTGAAAGAGTATTTTCAATTCCCTTATACCTTAATTAGATATTTGATTGTTTTCATGAAAGAACATAACTTTTAAACCATCAGACACCAAGATGTGACAAGATTATTTTGAATTCCTAAGGTCTACAATGTGACCAGTTGATTATTTGACTGCTACCTTAGACCAGTTGACTGGCTTGGGCCAATTGACCACTTTATACCTAGAATAATTTGTTCCTTTCTATTGATCCCACTCAACTAATATTTTTCCACTAGTTGACTAGTATCTTCTGAAAACTTGCCTTTTTGTTAGATTTGGATTTTCATTGGTTTTTCAAACTATTCTCAATAGAAACATCAACCTAGCAAGTGGGCATTTCAAGTTAACAAGATAAACTCCACAAGTGTTAGCAAAACAAAACTTAAACCAAATCAAATGTACCTAACTAGTACTCAATTTACAAGTCCCAAATGGCAAGTCCCTAGTAAAAATAGTTACTTAGCACCATAAGCAACAGCACAACAATGAACAATTACTTTATCAAGAGTGATAAGCAGAGTGGTGTTGTGACCATGAGCCCCTAAGGATGCTAACTCTCCAACGAGACAGATATCGATACCAACCATATCTAAGTGTGTTGCTAATGCATAATCATTGGTAGTGATGAGTGTGATGGGTTCGCCCTTTCTGTACTTTTGCCTCAAATTACTTAGCATCACTCTCTTGTTCAAGTTATGGGAAGTGGTTTTGGAATATACTGTGATTTTAGGGACATTACTCATGCATCGAAGGTTGTGAAGAAGAGATGAAGATGAAGAAAAAGCTTTAAGAAAAGTGGGAGTAGCTTTGGAAAGATATGCAAAGAAAGCCATTAGAGAGAGTAGAGAAAAGAGGAAGAAGGAATCTATGGAATGATGGAAGCAAGGTGAAGAAGTTCATGTATAATATGGTTGGATTTTGTAATGTAACTTCATGCTAGCTCTCACTAATGCTCATACATGTGAAAATCACCTTGTTGATTTTTGCTATTATAAAAGGACATTTATTTGGCTTTTGTCTCTTATAAAAAGGTATTACATTTTTGGCTTTTGTATCTTATAAAAAGGTATTTGTTTGGATTTCTATAAAGTATTACATTTTAAAGTTCATGTATTAAAATTACAAAGTATGCTATATTTAATGAAAGTTTTATATAATTTGATCCCTTTCATTTGAATTCAACTAGGATTCCTGCACCTTCTACTCAATTTTGCTATCGAGAAATGCAAGTTGATCACTTTATCATTATTAAAATATTTTCTTTTCTCCTTTATTTTTTTATCTTTAGCTTATTTTACACTTTCATTGTCACACCATTAAATTGAGAAGTTTTAATGATGCTCTTTTTCTTTTTTAGTTGATACAATGACAACTTTAAGATTAACAAGAGATATAGCCATAACTCAAAAGGGAGGGGCAATTGATTATTTCAATCCAGCTCACTCTGATGTCTTTATTCATGTAGTTAAGGCTAACAGACTTGAATAAGTGAATTAGTTGTTAGAAATCTTGGATAATTGTTTCCACTGTCATACCTTCCTTCTTGCTTGGGTTTTAGCAAGGTGGCTTACTTCTTATTAATAAAAAGGAATTGAAGGTTATGGTCTCAAGGTTCCTAGATTATTTTAATTTGGGTTACCCATTTGATTATATCTCTAATGGGTTTGAGGCTAGTCGGTCTCCTTGGCAAGTTCTTGTTAAGATTCCATTGAAAATGCATTATTAGGGATTGGTTAAAGAAGATTGCTACATTGATCTTCGCCTTTCTTTGTCTTGTCTACTTGTTAATTTGAACAATAATTTCTCATCCCTCTTGTAATGACTTGTTTGGTCCTAAAAAAGTGACTTTCTTTAAAGTTAGGCTTGATTTATATTGGTTTTGTTATTTATTTGCCAAGATAAGGAATTAAGTTGTATCTTGCATCTAACTATCCTTCAGAGAGAGTCCAGGACTAGTCTAAAGCCCTCATGGATGATGTGATTCTCAGTTTACCAAATGCCATGTAGGATGAGAATGATGAGTTAGTTTTTCCTTCCAATGAGGGATCTATGAGTTGGTAAACTAAAGAATTAACCATTCTCTTATTCTTATGGTGGTAAGTTCAGAAGATCTAAGGTACAAAGGTGAGGCAAACCAACTGGCCTTGGTAAAATTACAATAGAGAAAAATGTGACCTAAGGTCTTAGGGGCTAAATCTCAAAGAACGTAGTCTTGGTTAACTTGTAAGTGATGATTCCTAAAAAATGTTCGTTATAAGGATATCTCTCTTGATTATCTTTTAGGTGAATAAAATCAAGTTCATTGGAAGTTTGATTTGCCATAACTTGCTCAAAACAATGGTTGGGTTAGGATTCAATAGACTTTTTTTTTTCACTTTAAGATATTTGTATTCCTTCTTTTAGGGTAGGATTCGATAGGACAACATATCCAAGTAAAAAAAAAATCTTCCCTATCAAAAAGAGAGAAAGAAGTTCAAATTATACTTTTAGCCTTCTTATCATATAATGCTTTTAAAAGGTGTAAGTTTCATTTAAATTTGTTATACAAGATAAGATTTGTTGTTGTCAAGAACTGAAAGACTTAATTATACTATAACTACTGATCCAACTACATAGGCCATTAGAGATGGTGGTTGATTGGTATATTCTTGTCGGCATATATTTGCCACGCAAGATGTGAAGTAATAAGGGAGCTTGATTTTGCTACTCCTTTCTACATCCAAGATGCATTGGAGTGCCTATGTAAGCTACCTGTAATAGAGTTTTTGCAATATTTAGGCTGTAGTATTCTAGCTAAAAAAGTTCTCTAATATCTAAGATACAATAAACTTGTTTTATCAAAAAGTGCTTTTTTGAAAGGATCAAAAGTTCTAAAACCTAACCCTCCTTCCTTTTTATGGCAAACAGAGTTCTTTCCACCTTATTAGGTGCATCTAGGGTTTGTTATTATTGACCCTTGAAAGACATTTCAACATCTAGCGTCTAATAGGGAACAAAATTTTTGGAGTAGTTGGATGTAAGAGAACTAGTAGAGTTGATAAGAATTAAAGAATGACTTGATCACTACAAAAGAAATTTTATGATGAAGGTTTAACCATATGTACTAAAACAATGGTTTAGACATATCTTAATGACAATTTCAATAACTATTGCTACGTCATATGGTTTAACTATAGTTTTATATTAAAATGTGGCTAAACCAGATAATTTAGCCATGGTTTACATAAACTATGGCTACATCATATAATGACTTAGCCATGGTTTAGTATGAACCATGGTTGAGCCATTTAATTAACCCTATCTCCTCCCCTCATTCCCCTTATTCATAAAACACATCAACAACCCCATTCACAAAACACTAATGGAGTTATCTTACCTGAACCTCTCTCACTGTTTTATTAAAAGAATATCTTTTTTCTATTAAAATATCAAATATTTATGTTTAATTAGTTAAATGGTTTTTGTGCTTTAAAAGGCCCACTAAAGGCATAAACTTCCTTATTTCAAGGGTTCAATAGAAGGGAAAAAAAAAGTTTGAAGTTCATATCAATGATTGAAAATTTTCATTATTTTATCTCATGCTGGTAATATTATAAGGATTTGGTTGCTTCTATTGGTCTTAGTATTACATATGAAGTAATGTGCCTATGTATATCCTTTACTTGCACTCATGTATAATATTATTAAACCTGCATTATAGATTAAGTTTGATCATACACCAACAACTACAATGGTTCTTTCTTTTAATGGAAAGTATGTAGTTATAACATCTGAGCAAGGAATCATGGTTAGAGTCCATTTGCTGTCAAATGCAACAAAGGTGAAGGATGAATCTTATTATGTTAACATTTGATTATGATGGCTTAATGCCACATTTTTTATGGCTATTGCAACTTAGAAGTTGCATAATTTCTTTTCATCTATTAGTTTTTTAGTGGATAGTCTTGTTTGTTCTATGTGCCATTAGAATTTTTTCTTTTAGAAATTATCTAATTTTGATTAATTATGTATTTATTTTCTTGATTTATGATTTTCGTAGTGCTTTTAATACAAGTAGCTTTAAAAGTTTTTTGGAATGCATGACTAAAAAATTGTAAATTGTTGTTTCAGCTTTATTAGAAAAAGAAAGACAAAAAAATAAATTAAAAAATTTTAATATATATATATTTAGCAGTGGCCAAAATTGTCACCTTAGATCACAAATTTTTATAACTTTTTTAACTAAAGTCATAAAACCGTGGCTAAACCATGTCTAGCCATGGTTTTGTTAGTCGTGGCTGGATCATAGTCTAAAAGCAATTTTACTAACAAATTTGATAAAGTCATGGTTAAATCTTTCACAATAGATGGTTCAATAACAAATGTTGACATTATCTTTAAAAGGCTTAGAGATAGTATAATCATTGCTAAAGCTGTTAAAAATTTGTGGCTAAACCATAATTTTATGTAATGAATAAATTTTATTCTTCCAACTTAGGAGAGCAAGTTTACCTTTCAAGATTAGAGTTTGGAGTCAATCTTATCCACCATCTCTTGATAAATATGATTCTTATTTCTTCTTGTGCCTACTTAGGTTCCTAATTATTTCCCTAACTATGATGAGAACTTTATGCCGAAAAGGTTTAAGATGGCTTTCTTTGTTTAGTGTCAGGTGCGTGGGCTAAAGATAAGTTTTAATTTTGCTATGTTGGTTCCTTATCCTAAAATTTCACAAAATTAGTCCAAAGTGTTCTTGATCTTGGAAAAACTTTTTAACATATTTTCAAAAGAAGAAAATTGTGTTATTTGCATATATAAGATGAATAATAGGCTTAAAGTCTTTGTAGATCTAAATGCCTTTTCACCCACTATTGATTTCTTCTCTAGCTATCATATAAGAAAGAATTTTTGCATAGATTCATCTATCGAATTCCTCTTTAAGGGAAATAGGCACTATACGGCTTCTATTAACAAGGAATTGGTAGAAAACTATGCTAATGTATTGTATAATCATGTTGATCTAGATAGGAGGGAATTTAATCTTAAGAAGGACTTTGAAATGAAATTTCACAAGACTTTGTCATGAGTTTTTGCAAAATCAATTTTGAGAACACCTTTTTTTTCCCTTCCTTTTTTTGATCTTTTAGACTTAGTGCATTAGTTCTGAAGTGAATAAGATGTTGTAAGAGATAAATCTACCATTTAGGAATGTTCTTTCATTATGTGCAATGATGACATCTAAGTCCTCTTTAAGCATGTTGTAGAATATCTATAAATTATTTTGTAAGCCACATTACAAAGATTAATAGGCTTAAAGTCTTTTAATGACTATGAGCTATTACTTTTTGAAGTCAAGGCTATAAAAGTTTTATTAATGCTCTTAAGAAGAAAACCACATTCCCTGTAAGGCTTTACCATTAATATGATATTATTCTTAACAATGTGCTAATTTTCTTGAAAGAATCTAACATGAAAACCATTTGAAGTGGAGGCATCGTCTTGGGAAATGCTAAATAAAGTATTTTTTTATTTCATCATTAGAAAGATTAGCCAAAATGTCATAATGTTCTTTTATTAGGATTGGGAATATCAACATCTTCCAAAATTTAAAGGATTTCATTTAAGGTTTTTTCCTCATTATTTGAGAAGATTTTGGAGAAATAGTTTAAAACCATTCCTTTAATTTGAGAAATGTTTTCAATCTACTCCTCATTTGGTCTATTAACATAGAAAATGTGATTAGAGGCTCTTCTCTTGTTTACTGAAGTATAAAGGTATTTAGTGTTGTGATCTCATTGTACCATCCAAGTTTGATGTATTTTCTAGTCCCATAACATTTCTTTGCATTCATATAGGAATTCCAGCTCGTCTCTCATGCTCCTTTCTTTTATTTGATCACTGATCTACTTGATGTTGCTTTGAAGCTTTGACAATTCATTTTCCAGATGACTAATTTTTCCTACCAAGTTTCCAATAGCAATCTTATTCCAAACATATAGAGCCTTCATGGTTGAAATAAGCTTAGCTTGAATCCTATATGCCAGGGATCCATTAATGCATTGATTCCAAGAGGAGGTGATAATGGTGACACACTCATTAAAGTTTGTATAGAAATTTTTAAATTTTTTAAGCCTTTTTCTAAAAAGTGAATCATCCACAATAAAGGACAAAAGCAAGGAATGATCCAATGCTACTAGAGGTAGAACTCTTAAAGTAGAGTGAGGGAAAGATAGAAGCCATTGGTCATTGCAAAAGACTTTATCAAGCCATGCCTAAATCAAATCTACACCTTTTCAACTATTAGGCCATGTAAACCATTGTCCTTTTGGAGGGGTTTCTATAAGGCCACCAATTTCTATTGCTTTTCTAAAAGAAGTGATCCCAAGTAATGTAGAAAAGGATCCTATTTTGAGTTGTGTCAATTGAAATCTCCTACTATGAGCTATGGGGTTATGATTTATGATTTTTTTATCCAACTTCAAAAGAAATGGTGATATTGCACCTTAAAGAAGCCATACATATAGGTAACATAATACAAATCTCCCTGTGGGAGTGAAATTTGAAGATGGTACTAGTTAGGACTATAATCCATTATTTTATATGAAATTTCTTTAGCCCAAGTTACAATTAAACCACCCCCTTATTATAAGCATCTACACTAAAACATTCATTATAACCTAGGGTCCTAAGCTTGTTACATACATTGAAAAAAGGTAACTTGGTTTTAGAAAGAAAAATCATACAAGTCTTATATTTATATACTAAGGATTTCAATCTATAAATAGCTAAGGCTTTCTTAAAACCCCAAGTATTCCAATTGAGGATTTTTATGGTGCTTGGGAAGCTTTCTTTGGTAGCTTCTTAATCCTAAGCATCAATATACAAATAATTGGTCATAGAACAATAGAGATGATAAAGCATGATCCAGAGCTTCTTTATGGTCAAAGCCTCCAGCTTGAATCTCTTTCTTTAGGGAACTTTATCTTCTTCGAACCATTTTCTCTTCCTAGAAGGATTTAGCTGCATACCTTCATCAAGAATCATGCAATCATCTTCTTCCATAGCTTTGAGCTTGAAACCTCTAGCTTGAGTGAATCTATAAGGTTCCTATGAGGATTATCCCCTAAACCTATTATCATTTGGCATGCGTTGCAAATGTGCTAGATATAAAACAATTCCACTTAGCATTAAAAAAATTATTTAAGGGATCTATAGCCAAAACTCATATTTTAGTAAGAAAATAACATAAGTAAAGGGAAACCAAAATAATCCTTATCACAGTTGAGGGCAAAAGGAAAAACTTGCTGAATAACCTTTTGATCATTTTCAATGTTGACTAATAGGCAGAATCCCAATTCATTCCACCCTTTTTTTAGTGCACCTATTCCAACATTTGAGCAAGCTATTAAAAATGCTAACTTTAAGGGAAAAAAAGACTAATAGGTCGAGGATAGGGTAAAGGTCAACTCATTGATTGGTTTAGCAGCTTTAAAAGGTTGTGACACAAATAAGTTAGATTAACTCTGTTTCATGCAAATTTCGAAGAACTTTAAAATTCTTGTCTTTTCCTCCATGTGTTGTTCCTCTAACAAAGTAAGAGAAAGAGCAACTTCCTCACAGTAGGTAGGAATATTAAGGTCAAAGATCTTTCAATTGTTATGTGACTAGAAGTTCATTGCTAAAAGGAGGTTCAATGGTGGAAGGTTGGTGGCGCTTGAGGGGAGTGTGAGGTGGCAAGGTAATTTAGGAAAGGCCTTGTAGTATATTTTTTTGCATGAGTTACATGCAATGGCAAAGCCAAGACCCCAGGTTAGTAGAGGCAAAAAAAAAATTTATATTTTATTTAAAAAATAAAATTATATATTTATAGTATATTATTAATAAAATATTTTAGTTTAAACTCTAAGATTAAACTAAATGAAATTTAACTCACTAACAATATTATGGCTTCTTAAATCTAAAAACAAGATTGAATTTAAATAAGTAATGTACAAAAATTACTTTTCATATAATAACAACAACTTCACTATCTAAATATTTTTTAGGACATAATTATGTGTAATATGCTGATGTGATACATAATAAGAATACACTAAAAAAAATGCATTATCACTCAATAACATTATAATAATTTAATGAATAGCTTAGAGCACTGTGAAGGAAAAAAAAAATTATTTGATAAAACATAAAAATTTATAACTTTTAATTTGCAAAAATTTACATTTACATAGTATTGCAAATACTATTTTATCAAATAACATATACAAAAGTTTTATAGTATTTAAAAAAAAACTATATTTTATAGAGCACGTTGATACAAAGAAATAAAGTGAAATGGAATAAACTTGAATGAAGGAGAAGCTAAAAAAGGAAAACAAAAAATTGAGTAGAGGCGGTAAGGGTGAGAGAGAAGAAGCAACGTATAAAATTTGACAAAAGCCAAGGACAATTTGGGGAAGAAAAAAGGAAAAGTGAAGGGAAAATGGGGGGAAAAAGAAGAAGAAAGGTAAGGAGAAAATAAGAAAATTAAGAAAATAAGGGAGAAAAACATATGTGGATTTAGTAAATTCAAATTAAAATGCCAAATAATTAAAAAAAGTTTGAGTTTAGTAAGTGCAATGGGTTCAAAATTTTAAAAAAAAAATATCAGGGTATAATATTAAACTTCAATACTATATACATAGACATTTTGAAAAAATTAAGGGAGCATTTGCCTACCTTCGTGACTATGTAGCTCCACCTGTGGTTGAGGAGCTTAGTTTGTCAAGATTAAAACGAGTGTTGCCTATCACAATTTGATCTAAGAGACCAAAATTCTTGATATGCTCAAAAGGGAAAAGATCTTTAAAAGGAACTGTCAAAGGTGGTAAGGACAGAGGGTTGTCCAAGTCTAGTACTAGGGGTCCTTCAAAAGGAATCAAGGGAAAAAAAGGGTATTTAAGTGGTAAAAGTTGATGGGGCATTTTAGTATTAGGTCCTTCTAAAGCATTAACAAAGGTTTCTACCTCCTTCCAATTGTTCATGTTCTGTTGCAAGCCTTCCCCTATGTTAGGTTCATTTGCCTACATGTGTTCCTAAAAATCATCAGAGGAAGAGTTAGAGGATAATGAATTATTAGAGACATAGATAAATTTGGGATGAAGTTGCGAACTAGAAGATGCAGTGTCCTTTGCTTCTAGTGGCAATTTAAATACTTTGTATGCACCACCATCACCAGTATCTATCCACTTGATTTTAGTGGTACCTTGGGGCACTTTTTTCTTAACCAAGCTAACAGTCAACCTCTAATATTTGGTAACCAAAATCCACTTCAAAGTCTACATTAAATCTCTCCCTTATCCTTTTTTTTAGTTGTTCAAAGCCTGTATTAACTTTGTTTAGGCTAAAAGGGTAGTCCTTGTCATTATGCTTGATTTGACAACATAGGCTACATCTTCTAAAAACTTTATCATATCTACATTTCATCCAAGTGTGGTCACCATTGTCCAACAAATGCTTGATATTTAGAAGTAAAACGAGAGAAGGGTTGATAAGTACTCTAACCCCTATAAAACTGATTCCTTGGTCTTTAAGGCCACTCCTTGGACTAGCGCAACATCTCCTACTAGGTTTCCAATTACACTTTTTTTTTCAAAAATAAATATTATGCTAGCAAAAATAATAATTTAGCCCTAGAATACAAGTGTTGATTCCTTGGAATAATTTTAAAATTTAAAGTCTTTCAATATAAATATTTTTAACTTGGGATCTTCAATTATAATTTTTCCTAACAAAAATGTGTCCAATAAAACCTAAGGTTGTGCACCCAAACTAATCCTAAACCTATATCTTTACTCTAGTATAAAAGCATAGCATAAAACACACAACAAAACCGAACCTAGTATTAATTTAGGACACAAAATCTAAATTTAGTATTTAACTGACAATGTAAAAGATAAAAACTTAGTACAATTTAAAACTTGATAAATAAACTTAAATTAACCTTAAACTTGGTCTAAAATATCCTAGAATTTCCTTGTAACAAATGATAAAAGGACAAGACATTGAAGAAAACACATCCTGGAACACAAGACTGAAGACACTAAAATAAGTAGACTTAACATTTTTACTTGGATCCTCTACAGTTGGAGAGAGTATTAAAAAAAAAAAAGTATAAGCCCCATTGCATCTTATATCTTATTATTAATTTTTTTTAAAAAAATTGACATATATAAAAATATTTTTTATAGACTTAATCATATAATATTGAGTTTAAAAAATTATATACTTTGCAACATTCATACACTTGTTATATTATTGAAAATTTTAATAACCAAAATATAAAAATTATATTTAATTTTTTTCCTAAATTAAAATATTTAAAAAGTGGTTGATTATTGATAGAGCTCTACCATTGGCCATTTAATGTTAATTAATATTTCATTATTGCTATTATAAAATGTATGAAGATGAGGTCATTTTTCTTCTTTTTTTCTTAATTTATAACTTTTTGTAACCTGGGGCAAATGTTTGTTAGAAGGGACATATTTTTTTCATCAATATATATAATTTAGGACGAATTACATATAATCTTTTTAAATTGTAATTTTAGTATTTAAACTTTAAAAGATAATATTTTATTCTTTAAATTATTACAAAAAAATAAAAAATATTACATATCAATTAAAATGAACATATTAAAATGTCATATAATTATCACTTGATACTTTATATATCCACTAATTTTTTTCTTGCACAATTTTTGGCTTGCATTTCGCTTAAATTCTCAATTTTTGAGATGCTAACTTCGACTAATATATAGAATTTTTTACTTTTTATGATAGTTTTTAAGAAAATAAAGTATTACATTATAAAATTTGGATATCAAAATTGTAACTATACTATAATTCTAAGAAATTTTTTGTAGTTTCCTTAACAATTTATTTGAATTCAACTAGGACGCCTGCACCTTCTCTTCAATTTTGCTATCAGGAAATGCAAGTTGATCACTTTTTTGGAATAGTGTTGAGCATTCATTTGGTTATTAAAATACTTCCTTATTTTCTTCCTTTCTCCAATTTTTCTTTCTCGACTTTCACCTAAGAGAAGGAATTGTGATCCCCTGTGCTACTTATGTTGCAATCCAAAAGATCCATGTCATTGAAATCAACTTTTGGATTTCACTTTCAATGCCAAACCTTAAATTTGAGAAGTTTTAATGATGTGATTTATTATGTTAGCAAGCATACTTATTCAACATGTAGTAGAAGTAAATTCAAAATATATGAAAGGCGAACATAATTTATAACTCATTTGAGTACCTAATAAAAGCTTGAATAACGTTGTGCTTCTATGACTTGAGCTATTCATCTTGGGATTCATTCTCCAAATTTCATCGACTCTTCAAGCTACTCGTTCAAAATATGGCAAGATTCGTTATAACATTGTTAATCTAAAGTTGAATTGGCTAACAAAATTTTCAAGTGTCACTTGAAATGCAAAGTTGGACTAACACTTAGGCATGGCCCTCTTCACTCACTAATGCAAGTGGGCATGCTTTCAACTGACTTGCCACACTAGAGATATGAGTTGTAATAATGCCAATCTTAACAAAAAGTGTTGCATGTTCCTATGCCACCAAGTCTGATCTCAATCCTCTCCCTCCCTTTTATAGTAAATCATCACATTATCATCCCTTGCCAAATCTCCAAATAATGACCAACCAAGCCATTGTTGGAAAGAATAACTTAGAAAATTCAAGATTCATGCTTTTGAAATTTCTAAATTCATACTTTTAGAGTTTCTGGATTGATAAGAACAATGTACAATAAGTGTGATTCATGTATTTAGGTAAATGTGATGCATGTATTGTGTAATTAATAAGGTTCATATATCTATCTTCCTTATAAGCCCATAAATATCCATATACTTAGGCTCCGTTTGGTTCAACGAAGGGGAGGGGATGGGAGGTTATTGAAGAGGAGGGGAGAGGGTTTAATAAATTCTGTTTGGTTGGAAGGAAGGGGAGGGGAGGAAAGGGGAGATTATTGTTTAGTTCAGAAGGGGAGGGGAGGGGAAGTAATTATATTTAGACAAATTTACCCTTTTATATTATTTTAATTTTATTTTTTATAAAAAAAGTTATTTATATTAATATTTTTCAAAAAAAATTATAAATTCTAATCTTTTTTATTTTTAATTTCTGATAAAAAATTATCTTAATTTTTATTAAATATTAAAATATTAAAGGGACAATAAAGTAAATTACAACTTAAAAAATACCCCTCCCTTCCTTTTCAAAAGCCCCCAATTTGAAAGGGAGGAAAATTTGCCTCCCTTCCCTCCCTTCCCCTATAATTTTATTCAACCATCTTATCCCCCTCCCCTCCCTTCCAAAAATCTCTAACCAAAAACACCCTTAATGATGTGTAACAAGCCTAGCAAATTTAAAGCAGAAGTGAATTTTAACTCAAGTCTCCTTTATAGAATAGTTCTTCTTCCTACTTCTAATAGCCACCACTTCTTTCAATTCCAAAAGCATCATCTTCACTCACAAATGATATCTTTGTTGGAACATCATTCCAACACAATGCCTATAAGACGAGTGTCCCTATCTCGCATTCTATGCACTACAACTTGAATCACGGCAAGATAAAAATGAAGATATACAAGTGTTATAAGAAGAACACAAGTACCACATATAAATCCATCCAAACTTACCCTTTTTCTGGATATAAGAAAGACATGGTTTTTTAAAGGTCAAATCCGCAGATATCTTTGTAGTCCATGGCTGCAACAAAATAGCATTTTACACTCAGATGTAATAAATTAAAATTGTTAAGATAGAGCTCCATCATTGGCCATTTAATATTAATTAATGTTTTATTATTACAAGCCTGGATTCTTTTTTGTTCCCCTTAAGATCATACACTGTAATGAACATGTTACTACTAAAGGAGATAATAGAGCTTGATCAAGAAGGGCATTGATTTTGTAGCCCCACTCACACATATAACTCGATGTTACATCTTAAAAAAGATCATAGTATTGATGTTGCCATCTTTACATTGATTTTTTGGTCTCAAGACTTTAAAATATCCTCCTAGTCATCCCTGTTTGTGAAAATGGATGTTCTTTGAAAGAATGCTGCAAGACAATGGTATTACATTGGTTCCTCAAATATCTCATTACTGCTCCATGTTACGTCATGTAGGAATTGTAGGAGCTTGAGTTTGCTTGCCAACAAAATGAGTTCTTTACGAAGCTTTTGGGTTTTCAATGTGAGTTGAGTAATAAGTATGAGTAATAAGTAAGGAATCCAATTTCCACTTTGTTTCACAGCTTTTCTTAAAAAAAAAAAAAAGAAAAAGCAATTTTTGCCAGCAGCTTGTTCTAGGAAATAACAATTTTAGATTGCTAATTCAAAGTTGCTTCTAAAGGGGAGGCCATAAATGAGTCCCATAATCTTGTTATTTTACATAGTAGAAAAAGAAATATAACATGAGTTTCATATAGGCTCCACTTGAATGGGTCAATAGACCCATTTTTCAATTTCTTTCTCTTTCTCGTTGCAAAGGGTATGAGAGCATATACACAAAATAAAATGCAAAGGGAAAAAATGTGAAAATTGGTTCCAAAACATTTGCTCTGTTCCAATCCTTTTAAACAAGATATTTTAAGAAAGTTATTCTATGAAGTTTTAAAAATTGATATATGCTCTGTTTTGAAGCATTTGATTCATTTTAGGTAATGTAGGAACTATAGGAGCTTAAGTTTTCTAGCATGAAAGAGTTTTTGATGGAATTGTTAGGTTTTCACTGTGAGTTTTGTTTGTATCTTGTCAAAAAAAATGTTAGTTTTGTTAAGGAAGGTGACTTATAATTAGATGCTGGAGGGATTGGGGACAATTTTAATTTGGATTTTAGTAAGTAAAAATCATGAACAAAAATGTGAAAATTTATTCCCAAATGTTGAAAACGTGCCTTAAGAATCTGTCAAAGTTTGTTAGCCATTTTCCTCAGTGTCAATGGATAGTTAGTTCCTATTATTTTGCTAAGTTGTTATTTGATTAGAATAGCAGACTAGATTGTTATTTGTGATATCTAGAATTATGGGCCTTGATTTTTCAATCTATTACTTTCCATATGTATTTAAATATGAGATATATTCAATAAAGAATTAGACTTTGCAGCTCATTTTCTTCCTCTGTTATTCATTACTATCATACTTTGTTTTCTATTTATTATTTTTCTGTCATAAGTTTTTTATTTCATTAATAAAAAACTTCAATTTGTAGCAGAGCTTTCTTCTTAAGGAGCTTGTGAATGTCTTTATGAGTTTCAAAAGCACTTAAATATTGTCCCAACTCTTATAGAAATCAAACCTCTAAGCAATGAATGCTGAGGCAAGTCTTTCTCAAATTGCTCAACCAATTTTTGATGGGGAAAATTATTAGATCTGAGCAGTGTGTATGAAAGCCTATCTTAAAGCGCGGAATGTTTGGGAAGCTGTGGAAAATGCATACTTTCATGTTCTAATCTTACCAGACAATCCTACCGTGGCTTAACTCAAAAATCAAAAAGAGAGAAAAACAATGAAGACAAAGGCAAAGGTTGTTCTTTTAGCTGCAGTCTCACCTACAATTTTTACCAAAATTATGGCTTTGGAGTTAGCAAATACTATTTGGAACTATCTTCTAAAAGAATATCCAAGGATCAAAGGTATGAAAGTGCTAAATCTCACCAGAGA
This sequence comes from Erythrophleum fordii, assembly GCA_032878935.1. Lineage (NCBI taxonomy): Eukaryota > Viridiplantae > Streptophyta > Magnoliopsida > Fabales > Fabaceae > Erythrophleum > Erythrophleum fordii. Next base: position 12,858,414 of record JAVQMF010000047.1, on the reverse strand, counting down.
ATTTGAAATACTTAAGATGAAAGAATTAGAAACTATTAAAGAATATTCTGACCAACTTCTAAAAATTGCAAATCAAGTAAGATTACTTGGCACTAAACTTTCTGATTCTACAATTGTTCAAAAGCTTTTTTAACTATACCTGAGAGGTTTGAAGCCTCAATTTTTGCCTTAGAAAATACTAAGGATCTATCAAGTATTACTTTGGCAAAAAAGAATTCATGCTTTGCAGGCCATTGAACAAAGAAGGCTCATAAGACAAGAAGGAGCAATTGAAAAGGCTTTGCATGTAAAACATGAATCTGGTGGCAAAGGAAAAGCAAGAAGGATGATGATGCAAATGGTGAAGCTGCTGCTAATACCAACAACCATAGCAACAAAAAGGGAAGATTTCCACCTTGTAAGCATTGTAGAGGAAAATCTCATCCTCGTTTCAAATGTTAGAGAAGGCCTAATGCAAAATGCAATAAATGTAACCAAATGGGGCATGAAGCAGTAATATGTAAAGAAAAAACTCACTAACAAGCAAAAGAAGCACAAAATGCTAATCAAAAGGAAGAGGATTAGCTTTTTGTTGCAACCTATTTTTCTAGTAGCACCTCAAGTGAATCTTAGTTTATTGATAGTGGTTATACCAACCATATGATCTATGACAAAGATTTGTTCAAGGAATTAAAGAGTACTGAAGTTAACGAGGTTAGAATTGGAAATGGTGAGTAGATTTTAATAAAAGGAAAAGGCATTGTAGTTATAACAAGTAACTTAAGTACAAAAATTCTTACCAATGTTCTTTATGTTCCTAAGATTAAACAAAATTTGCTCAGTGTTGGATAGCTACTTGAGAAAGGATTCAAAGTTATTTTTTAGGACAAGTGTTGCATAATCAAGGATCCTACCAGTTAAGAAATGTCCAAGGTCAAAACAAGGAGCAAGTGTTTTTCACTTGATCCATTGGAGGAGGAGCAATCTACCTTTCTAGTAATAGCAAGTTTAGCTGACCTTTGGCATAAAAGGTTAGGTCACTTTCTTTACTCTGGAATGATCTATATGCTGAAAAATTAACTTATTGAAGGAATACCCACTTTAACAACAAATTTAAATGATTGTGGAGCATGTCAATTTAGGAAGCTAACAAGGAAACCATTCCCTAAAAGTGTTTGGATGGCCTCACAAAAGTCTAGCTAGTTCACACTAATCTTACTGGACCACGAAGAACTCCATCACTAAAGGGAAGTCTTTATTATATCATATTTATAGATGACTTAACCAAAATGTGTTGGATTCATTTTCTTAAATACAAGTCTGAAGTTGCAGAAGTGTTTTAGAAATTCAAAGCTTATGTTAAAAATCAAAACAACTACAACATTCAAGTTCTAAGATCAGATAACAGGAAGGAATATATTTCATATTAGTTTCCACAATTTTGCACAGATTCTAGAATAGAACATCAGCTCACTACTCCTTACACTCCTTACCAAAATGGAATGAGTGAAAGGAAAAATAGATCAATCATGGAGATGGCTAGGTGTATGCTACATCAAAAGAACTTGCCTAAAAAATTTTAGGTTGAAGCTGCAAATATAGCTGTGTTCATCCAAAACGGGCTGCCAACAAGAGATATGCACAATCAAACACCTCTTGAAGCTTGGTTTGGTTTCAAACTTTCATTGGATTTTTTTAAGGCATTTAGTTGTCTATGTTACTCACATGTTCTGCAAGTCAAATAGGACAAACTTGACAAAAGAGTAGAACCTGAAATATTTATTAGCTATAGTATCATCTCTAAAGCTTATAGGATTTTTCGACCACAAAGTGAAAATTTTCTTATAAGTATAGATGTGTATTTCATGGAGGACAAACAATAGAGATGGAATGACTTAAAAGAGATTCAAAATACTAGTCCTTTGCTAATTCTTGAAGACACAAAAGATGATCCACCTATAAGAGGTACAAAATTACTCTTTGATATCTATCAAAGATGTAATGTAGTAGTGTGTGAACCTGCAAGCTTTGAGGAAGCAATAAAGGACCAAAAATGGATAGCTGCAATGCAAGAAGACCTGTCCATGATTGAAAAAAATCATACTTGGGTCCTTATTTAAAAACCTCATGATAGAAATGTCATAGGTGTCAAATGGTTGTTCAGAACAAAGTTAAATCTTGATGGTTCTGTGAACAAGTACAAAGCAAAATTTGTGGCAAAAGGCTATGCACAAATATTTGGGGTGGATTATTCTGACACTTTTGCTCTTATTGCCAAACTTGATACAATCAAATTACTACTTGCCATTGCAACACAAAAAAGATGGCAAATGTTTCAAATAGATGTCAAGTCAGCTTTTCTCAATGGATATCTACAGAAGGAGATTTATGTTGAACAACCAGAAGGTTTTATAATCAAAGGGCAAGAAGAGAAAGTTTATTTGCTAAAAAAAGGCTCTCTATGGTTTAAAGTAAGCACCAAGGGTCTAGTATAGCATAATTGATGATTATCTATTGAGTTTGGGTTTTTAGAAAAGCTTCTCAGAATCTACACTTATGTTAAGCATTCTAGTGTAGAAATACTAATTATTTTTTTGGATATTGATGATCTTTTGGTAATAGGAAGTAATACAGCAGTTATTAATGAATTTAAGCAAGAAATGATGAATATTTTTTAAATGATAGATCTCTGTCTTATGACCTGTTTTCTAGGAATGGAGATCATTCAAAGGAAGCATGAAATCTTCATTTGTCAAAAGAAGTATGGTAAGGAGTTTTTCAAAAAAAATCCACCTTGATGAATGTAAGCCAATGAGCACTCCTATGAACCATAAAGAGAAGTTTATCAAAGAGAATGGAGGTGAAAAAGTTGATGAGGCTCACTTCAAAAGAATAATAGGATGTTTAATGTATGTTACAACAACAAGGCTTGACATCCTATTTGCAGTAAGTATTCTGTCGAGATTTATGCATTGTGCAAGTGAATTGCATTTAAAGGCAGCAAAAAGAGTTCTTAGATACAGAAAAAGAACTATTAATTATGGAGTAAAGTATTACAAGGAAAAAATTTCAATTATTTGGTTATTTAAATAGTGATTGGGCTAGTTTCTCGAATGACATGAAGAGTACTTCAAGGTATTGTTTTAGTATAAGATCAGGAGAGTTTTTTCTTAGTGCTCCAAAAAGCAAGAGATAATTGCTCAATCAATAGTAGAAGCTAAATTCACTATAACGATTGTAGCAGTTAATCAACCTATTTGGTTGAGAAAAGTTCTATTAGATCTATGTTTGGCATAAGATCAATGCACAGAAATCATGGTGGACAATCAGACAACAATTTCAGTTTCACAAAAATCTTGTATTTCATGGAAAGACCAAGCATTTCAACATTAAATTATTCTTCTTGAGAGAAGTGCAGAAAAATAGAGATATAAATCTAATTTATTGCAAAACAAAGGATAAAGTAACTGATATTTTTACCAAGTCTCTTTCATTAAGTAGGTTTGAGTTCCTAAAAAAGAAACTTGAAGTTCACAACCTCTAAGGCAAGGAGGAGTGTTGAAAACTTGCCTTAAGAACAGTCAAAGTTTGTTAGCCATTTTTCTTACTATCAGTGGATAGTTAGTTTTTTTTTTTTTTTTGCTTTGTTATTTGATTAGAATAGTAAACTAAGTTGTTATTTGTGGTATCTAGAATTGTAGGCCATGATAAGGCCATACCTTCAATCTAGCACTTTTCATATGTATTTAAATATGAAATATATTTAATAAAGAATTAGACTTTGCAACTCATTTTCTTCCTTTATTTTTTGTTGCTGTCATACTTTGTTTTCTGTTTATTATTTTGCTCATAAGTTTTTTATTTCATCAATAAAACACTTCACCAAACACTAGCCCTGTTACAGAATAAATCCCATAGACAAAAAAATGTGAAAATTAGTCTCCAAACAGTAGCTCTGTTACAGTCCTTTTAAAAAACATGTATTTTTTGTAGGCCTACATGTCTTAAGTTGTTCCATGAACTCTAGACGACAAGACTTTTATACCCCAAAAACTGTTTCAGGAGCACACCAAGTGATACAGGTCAGTTGTTACTTGTTTTATTGAGTATTGTTCTGATTTACTATTGCTCTGTTATTACCTTGCTTTACCGTTGTTCTGTTAATACTTTGTTACAATTCTGTTACTGATTATTTAGCTGATGCTGTTGATGAGAATAGACACCTTATGGCTAGAGTGACTACGATGATTTTTGGAATGATCGAATAATACAAACTGGTATCGAGTATCAAATTTCCCTCGTCTCTGTACCATGAAGAAAAAATGACTTCATTTTCCCTTGCAGGCCAACCTTGAAACAGTCCTTGTTGGCCCAAGGGGAGCAATATCTCACCCAAGAAAAAGAAAGAAAGAAGACAAAAACCATGATTTGGTCCTAAAAAACAGGTGTGATTATCAATTTGTAGTCTAAAAATTTTTTGCATCACTTTTGTACCCGAAAAGTATGAATGCGTTCCAATTTCACTTTTCCAGCTACACTAAATCGATATTATACACTCTTTTAATGATTAAATATTCTATAAAGTTGAGACAAAAATTATATTCTCAGATACTAAAGTGATACAAAAAATCTATGTAGTAAATTGATAACCAAGATAGAGTCCACCTGCCGTAAGAAATACCTAACCCCTGTTGAATTATGTTATAGACTTCGTCGTGTTATTGAAGGAGAGGGAGATTGGAGGAAAAATGAAAAATGACTTTTTTCTTTTTTGGCTAAATCATTCACTCTGCTGGATTTTCTTCTACTGATTTGGATAATTCTACCTTCTCAGCCGCTTCAGATGCTGCCTTGTCCAAACCTAACTTTTGCAATTCATTTAGAAAAACATTAACATCTGTTTCATTGATCTTGTATGGGCTATGGACAGGACCCGGAAATGAGCCATTTGTCACATCTTCCTTGTACTCCAGTAGGGCTTTATTGATGACATCTCCAACATGAGCATACTGCTTACAGAATTTCGGAGTGACCTACAGCAGCAGATTTACAGAATCTATAAAATGATTTCTCCTTCAATTTCTTTCGTTGTGTTTAAATACTGGTAAAATCTATAATTGGGTTTTATACTTCTATTTACTTAAAGAGATCGTATTTGCCTATAAACTTTCCAAAAAAACAATACCTGTGCATAGCACAGATCTCTATCTAGTGGTACAATAAAGGAAAGAAGAAAAGTTGGGCTAAAATTTGCTGGAAATACCTTGGCATGATGGGGATGCTGCAGCATACCAAGCAGATCATGATAAACTAGCACCTGCATGAACATTAAAACGAAATTAGAAAGTATCCGTCTAACTGAATAATCAAATACTTGAAAGGGGGGTTCATAGATGAATCTGGTCTTTCAAAAACAGATAGGCCAAGCGAATAATAAATAACATGTAAACATGTCAGAAGTTGGTTTCACTAGAAAATGTGCCTAACATGCTGAAATTACATATGCATATTTGGTTTGGTTAACCAATCTTTGTGCACTAGTCTACCTAGGAATTTCTCTCCTAGAAAAGAGGAAGATCATGATCAAAAGCTTAGCAGTAGCATTAGTAAGAGGTAAAAGAATTCATACTGCACGCATGTGATTGAAATTGGTTCTTCAATCTGTCTAGTTTTGTTATTTGGAAATTGGAGACATGTAAAAATCTCCACTAGGTGAAACATGAGTAAGGGATAGCTAGATCAATTCTCCTACGATAATAAATGTCATGGGTACAGAAAATGCTACTGTTGAAATCATAAGGTAAAAAGGATTGAAGAGAAGATAATATCAGAGGCTAAAGTGTAGACAGAAGATAATTTCAGTGGCTAAATACAAGCCTTTTGCTCACAAGACAACAAGAAGTCATCTCATTGGCAGATGATAACATAATATAGGGATAAAAATCAACCAAGTCTTTTGCAAATTTAACCCTCGATAAGTCAAAACCCACTTGACACACTATTAATCTCCCAGTCTTTCCCAAAAGAGCTGGTGTAAAATTGTAAATTTATACCGCTTTGCTTCATTATCTCAAATTCATTGATGGATCATTAAAGTAGAGATTTAATCATAGCTACAAGCAGTTCTTAAGACCAACATTAACATCTCTAACTGAATATATTCAGATAAAAAGTGAACATATTATGTGAGAGCATAAACTTATTATGACAGAGAAAGCCTGGCACAGCCACTTGATGAAGAATAAATACCTTAAAATCAAGTAATGGTCATGTGACTTTCAACTGAAAAGATAGTGGTATGAATCGAGGCCATTCAACTCTTACAAAAGTAAACCTCAAGAATAGAATATGATGTAGAAGGACTATTAAGCCAGCTAACCTGTCCACTGCAAAAGGGACCAGCCCCAATTCCAATTGTAGGTATTTGAAGGGCTGCGGTTGCTGCAGCAGCCACAGGTGCAGGCACACATTCCAGAACAACAGAGAAGCACCCAGCTTCCTGCAAAGCCAAAGCAGTCTCCACAACCTACATAGACAAGTTTCTTTCAGGATCTTAGAGAATGTGCAAGTGCCAAATAGATGGATGTGAGAGAAATAGACCTTGACAGCACTAGCAACATTCTTTCCCTGAGGTCTAAAACCCCCTAAAACACTAATGGCCTGGGGAGTCAGTCCCACATGCCCTATGACAGCAATTCCCGCTTCAACAATAGCTTTTGCTGCGGTAATTCTTGAAGGTGACCCTCCTTCGAGTTTTATTGCATCCATTCCTCCTTCCTTTAATATACGAACTGCTGTATCAACTGCCTGTTTATAATCAAAATTAGCAGCAACATCTAAACACATTGCATACTTTAATAAAGTTCACTAGTGAAACTAAAGTGAAACACCTAATCATTAATTCCTAATTTCCCTGTTCCTCTTGGCTACCAATAAAAGGAAACTACATTGGTCTGACGTTGCAATTGCCTAGGATGAAGAAATAAAATAAAATCTTTTTTCATTGTTAATGTCAATTTCTCCTAAATTAACTTCGTTCTCACTGAGCTGGCTTTTAAAAGCATATTTACATTTTTTTTTTAATTCTGAGAAAGGGCACTTGACTTTTCAATTTTCGGAGAAATATACCAGACTACTCCCCAGTAGCCAAATAAAGTCGGCATCTCAGGTTAAAAAGACAAATTTCTCCCTCATGAAACTTTTAGCAAAATTAGCCAAACGTATTTCAATTTTTTCCTACTTAATTTTGTACTCTTCCCACAAAAATGGCTATGAAAAGCATATTTACATATTTGTTGTTCTGGAAAAAGCGAACTCGATGTGGAACTTTGGGAGAAATAAACCAAATTTTCCTCATCAACAAAACAAGTGGCATCTCAGGCTAATAAGACAAACTCCACAACTTTTAGCACAACTAAACCAAATCAAACATACCTGATCGGAACTCGATTCATAGGTCCCAAATGGCAAGTCCCCTACCAGAAGCGGCCGCTTAGCACCACGAGCGACGGCCCGGCAATGAACGAGCATTTCATCGAGACTGATAGGAAGAGTGGTGTCGTGTCCATGAACCACCATGGACGCCGAGTCTCCGACGAGACAGATATCGATACCCGCCATCTCTAAGTGCACCGCCGATGGGTAATCGTAGGCAGTGACCATTGTGATGGGTTCGCCCTTTCTATGCTTCTGCCTCAGGTGGGTCAGCGTCACTCTCTTGTTCGAGCTCTGGGAAGTAGGTCCCGAATACACAGTGTTTTCAGGGACATTGCTCATGCACCGAAGGTTCCGGAGAAGCGATGAAGATGATGATGATGATGATGAAGAAGAAGCCCTGAAGAAAATGGGAGCAGCTCTCAAAAGGGAGGTGAGGAAAGCCATAGGAGAAGAGAGGAAGGAGGAAATGGGGGAAAAAATGAATGGAATGGGAAGGGGTGGTGCTTCTGAAGAAGAGGAATTAAATATGAAATGGCGAATGGGAAAGAAGTTGCAAGCGTCAAGGCTGCGCCTCCTACGGAGAAGAGGAAGTTGAATTTAACTTTTCGTACTAGTCACAGGCAATGGGTTGGTTTTTGAAATGAAGCTTCACGCTCCTGCTCATGGGCGTGAGATGCGTGACAATCACCTTCTGTTGACTGAAATATACCCGATTATGTTTTGGGGCGACCCAAACAACTATGGACTCGGGTCGGGGGTATAAATTGTTGCCAACCCGAACCCATGCTTGTGCGCGTTGTCCATTTGAGAATAAACTAGCAATCTTTTATAAATTTCAATCCTCTCAATTTATTAGAAAATTAAAAAAAATTAGATATAAAAAAAGAAAAAAGATAATTTTAAAAATAGAAAATGATTTTATTACTTTTACTTTTTATCATTGAGTAATAATTAGTAAATATTACCTTCAGTCTCATATATAAGATTATTTGTAGACTTGATTTGGTTTAAAATATAAAAAACAAATTAATAATATTTGGTTTATTAATTATAGTATTCCAACTATATCTCTCATTAAATAGGTCTTTCAAATTAAGAGTAGTAATTGTCATTAATTTTAAAAAGAAAGTACACACATTAAATAGGGATATTCTTAAAAAATAATTTTTATTTGTGATAAAATTTAAAAAATTAATTATTTTTAACAAATTTTTTTAATTCTTGTGAGTTAGTTTTTTGTTTGGAGATAATAATATTAAATAATGATTGAATAATCATTACAAAGGCAACATAAGTATAACAAAAAAATGTTTCCTTCTTTTTCATTTTTCCTTGCCATTCCAAATGGACCCTAAAGCAGTCAACTTAGGAAAAAAAGTTAAGAAAAGAAAAAAAAAATGATAGAAAGAGAAAAAAAATCTCATATACTTTTCTCCTTTGCCGTCACTTTCTTTTATTTTATATGGGCCAATAATGTAAATAATCTATTCATATCATAAAATATAAATAAAAGTCAGGCAAAAAACCCACCAATTTAACTCGTTCAACCCACTATTTTGATAGGGTAGATTTAAATTTTGTTAATCTATATAATTTTAAGATCATATTAGTTTAGTGGGCTAACTCACATAATTTACTCTTTTTTATTAATCTTAATAATTTAAAAAATTAAGATGATATTTTAATTCTTAACTTTCAAGACAAAATGTAAATATTCTTGGGGAAAAATTGTTGAAGAATTTAGTAAATTATTTTATTTTAGTTATTTAATAAGATTTGAGTTAGTTAAATAGTTATTTTTTATTTGATTGTTAAAATTTGAAAAAAAATTCAAATATTTAAGGTTTGAATTTAATTATTTAATATAAGTATTTGAATTTTACATAATATTTTTTATAATAAACATTTTTTATTTTTTTAAACTTCTTCTAATTTTAATGATGGGTTAAAGCGCTACTATGACCAATTTAAGTAGATGGATTAAATAAGTATACCTGTGGTAGGCCAATTTGTAGAGGTTAGGTTGGCTATCTTTAAGCCCCCCTTACAAGATGTAATGGATTTAGAAAATGTTCCTATGGATCCTATAAGAAAAAAAAAAAAAGTGTGCAAACAGTACATGTATAGATATAAACAGTCATAAATAGTATTTGGCACACAGCCTTATGGGAGCCGCACAATGAATAACTTAGCTATAATGCAACTCCACGGGAATTTATATATATATATATATATTACAAGATAGAGTAGAATTGACAACCGTAACTTCTTTCATTAGACGCTTCAAGTGCTTTCAATCAAGTGGGGGATTATGCTAGTGAAGGAAACTTGTGTCACCAAATGAACAACAAGATAGGTCAAATTATTTTTAACCAATCAAAACTAACCCACTTCAAATTTCTTCACATTTTAATTGAAGAACGTATTTGTGTTTGTTAGAAGGATAGACTCGAGTAAAATTGTATTAGAAATTAATTCTATGTAATTTTGACTAATTTGACATAAGAGAGTGTATTTTTATAAAAATAAAAATAAATTATTTAATTTGAAAATAATAAAAAAAATTTGTCAAAAGTAATTATTTTAAAGGTCTTTCTTGTTCAGATGGTCATTGTTTAATCTTATATAATTGAACACTAAATTTATGCTATATGACACATAAGGGAATAATTATTTTTTAAAAAAAACTATCACATACATATTTGAAAAATTTATAGTTCATCTCTTTAAATCAAATTTAATTATAAAATTAGTATATAAAGTTTTAAATAAAATAAAATATTTCTTTAAATCTTATATTGAAATAAAATATTAAATTTTAATTAAAATTAATTGCTTGCTTTCTTTAATTATTTAACATCAAATATAAAGATTGTACCATTGAAATTTACATATTAATTTCATCACTAAATATTAGTTGATAAACAAGTTTTTCTTAAACCTTGTTTGGTACATAAAATTCTTATTGATAAAAATAAAAAGTGAATATTGAATGGAATATAATAGAATAAATTATGTTTGGTATGACTAGAAAATAAAAGGAAATATATTTGCATATATTTGTTTGGTTAAATAAAATATGAATGAAATGAAAAGTTGTTGAAGGCAAAAGATAAAAATACCCTTACCATTAGAAATCATGCAAAACCACCAAAGTAACATAATTTCTTTTTGTCCAGTCAAGCACAACATAGCCACATTTGTTGTGTGGAATTGAACCATAATGGATGAGATGGTTTTATATATAATTGCCTTTTGGTGGCAAGTGTCCACACATTGTCTAGTTCCATTTTTGTTCTTCCATGTTTAAGGTTCAGCTGTTTTACACATGACGTTCCATTTTTGCAAAATAGAGATAGGTAAATAAATTTGTTGCTTGGGGTTAGGACCTTTGCCAAATATTATATCTAGGTTGGCTTTTATTTTTTCATATTTTTCACAACCATGATTTTTACTTCACTGCAAATATGGCAAAGTTGTACAACTAGAAAGCAACTTGTTATCATGTACTTTCTTCTTTTTCACAATTTGAAAGCCATACAAGAGCATATCAAACTAGGAGCTATTTTTCTTTTTTCTTTTTTCTTTTTCAGATCATCAAGATTTTTACTTCATACTGCAAAAGTGTATATCATTATTTATTCTATCGTTATTTTATCATAATGTGTATATGTCACAATAATAAGATATTTGATCTTATTATTGGTCAAGATACAGAGTTGAAATAATTAACTAAATGTTAGATATATTTATAATATTTTCTGATGTTAGTTGAAGAGAAGGCTATATTAATTTTATTGTAAAATTTTTAATGCGTATTATTTCACTATTTATCTATATGATATTTATTGTGTGCTACATTAAGGTTATCATGTTTTTTTAACTATGACCTAGTACCATAGAGCATTTTTAAGTAGCACATAGAATGCAGACCAAAATTGCAACATATGAGTAGAGTTATTGTTGTGAGGAAGAGCTAGTCTATCTTGCAAACCTTTAAGCTAATTTTGTAAACACCAAGGCTATGCTTCAAACTTATCAAGAGAATTGATAAAAGCTCTAATATGACCATTCTCAAATAAATAGCTTTGAAAAACAAGACTAAAGCAAAATTAATCTCTTTCCGATAGGAGTGCATTAGGTTGGAGAACCATCTAATAAAGTTGTCGACAAATTACATGGATGTTAAAGAAAGTCTAATAAATGCATATGTGGTTGTAGCCAATGCAATTTATTTGAGGGACTAAAGACTTACGTTACAAAATCATACTAAGAAAGCACTCAAGAACACATATTGTTTAGTAAATAAATAAGTTTATATTAATTTAATAATTAATAAGTTAATAAACTATGACTCTGCCTATCGTTATGTTGCTCAATTTGCTATGATGTTTTTTTAGTCCTGTTGCACAAATTTACATCATTGGAATACAACTAAACATGGATATTTATGATTGTGTGGGAGTGGAATCCATTTTCTAGCTCCATGTACCTTGTAAAATTAAAGTTCAATTGCTTTATTTGTTCATTCCTTCCTTATAAGGTTGTAATAGTTTTCTTTAAACTCACGCTTCAACTCTCTCAATTTTTAAATCTTGTTACTCTCCATTAAAGTATATATTGGATTTCATATAAGCAATATTAATATGCAATGTTTTTAAAACCGAACTGGTCATTGAACTGGTGAAAACACTAGTTCATGATTTATTGATTGAACCGTGGTCGAATCAGTAATAATAATAATAATATATATATATATATATTAAAATTTGATATAATAAATAATTATAAACAAATATTAATAAATTTTGAAATATTTTATTATTAATTATATATAAAAATAAATCTAATATAATATAATATTTAAATTTATTTAACTCTTTAGTTTTAAAATTTGAATCTAAAATAGTTTATCTATTAATAAATATAATTATTAAATATTAATATGTTGAAACAAATATTGAAACTAAAATATTATAAAAACTAACTATTTAATATATTAATTTTTTATTATTAGTTTTCAAAAAAAAAATTCTATAATAAAATTTAATTGATTCCTAAAAGTTTGAATATAGTGTAAAAAAATGATAGCTGATAAATATTTAAATTAAATATTAAAAATTTTAAAGAAAATATTATAATTATATTTATATAATATTATGAATTATCCTAATTAAAGAAAAAGGTGATACAATAATTAAAATGTTAATTTCTTTGGGTTTTGGGTTAATGAAATTGAAAACAACCAATTAAAAATCTCTTTATATAAAAGTCTGCACATATAAATTGGATGTGCTTTGCAACTCAATTGGCAGAGGTGTGTTTTGGAAACCATGCACATGCAAGTTCAAATCTGGGGAAAGACGATCATTTTGGAAGCAACCCACTAATAAACTTATTTATATAAAAATTTGCTTATATAAAGTAGAAGTGATTTGTAGGTCAAATGGTGCTAATATGTTTTGGACCCAATAGGTCGTGGGTTTGAATCCAAGACAATCAGTTTAATGCAATGCATGTACACCAGTTTCAACCTTAAACCAGGCAGTTAAATCTAATTCTTAACCAGAGTTGATCTCAGATTTGACTGATTCTTGAAAGCACCGGTTTAAAGAGTTATCTGAACGGGACCAACGTCTGATTCCCGGTCCAACTGGTTAAATCGGGCGGTCCAGTTCGATTATAATAACATTGTTAATATGTCAAAGTAGAGTTATAAGCGAGTTGTAAAGTCTTATGAAAATTTATATAATCAAATAAAATCCTATGAGAGAATTATATTTATAAATATGTATGGATGATTATATAATTAAATATATAATTGTGTATAATTAATAATTATCTAATTATATACATTTTTACTTTGTAACATGTGATATGATTAGCCGTAATCAAATGATATAATTAAAATTAACTAATTAAATAAATAATTATATAATAATTTATGCATATAATATTATATACATAATTATATAATTACACGTAATTGTAGTTAGTAATTTTAGTTAGTAATATATTTATTAACATTGATTCTAATATAATTAAATAAGTATATATAATTGTAATTAGATATTTATTTTATGATGTGTATATATATTAATATAATTATACATATAATCATAGAATATACTTATATATTTGTATAATTATATCAAATATAGCCTTAATGTAATAAATACATAACTATATAATTATATATAATTACATAATTATAATTATATATAAATACATAATCTAATATGCATATATATAATAACATAATTAGATATTTATATATTATTATATGTATCTTTATAATTACATATTTGAACAAAAAAACAAAAGAAAAATTCTTATCTTCATGTGAAGCTGATAGATACCTCACATGAAATGAAAGCTTTTTTATCCTTCACGTGACCAACCTATGCTATGCATGTCACCATGCAGGAGTGAAGGGCACATGATTAAACAGGTTAAAACATGTAGTACGTTCAGTGTGAAATATGCAAGTTTGGCATGCCTTTCTTCACCTGAAAATGCAGGGAAGCTACAGCCTCTCATGTGGGTATTGCAGATTGCATGAAGCTAAGGGATAAAAAATAAAAGAAACTGTGATATTTAAATATTTCTTATCTTCTTTTTTGTTTCATCCTCTTGCATCCACAATTAACATTTGTTCAACAAGCTTTAGTTTAAATGAGATCAAAGTAAAGACTATATATTTTTGTATTCTTTGTAATTATATTATATTAAGAATGTATATACTTCATTTTTCCTCCACCTTCTTCTCATCTTATTTTCTTTAATTATTTAGATGGATAAAAAAAAACCATGGAGCATTTCTATATTCCAAGATTTGTGGAGTTAATTTGGAAAAATAGATAATTTGACCAATTGGTGAAATGAGGTAAGTGTTCTTAAGTACCAATGTTATTTGAACATAATTCTTTTTAACATATTTCTATTATATTTACTGACTAGATTCATGCCCAATAATTATTGAGTACATTATTGCTATAATAAAACATAATTATGAGGGTCTTTCTAATTGTTAAAAAAAAAGTTTTTGAAACAGTTAAACAATTATGATTTAAAAAATTTTAAGTATATTGTGCATTTAATATGCCAGAAAGTTGGATTTTTTTTTTGCATGATCAAATATTAATATTTAGAAATGCTTTCACATTTGATTGACAAAAGTATTATGTTTGGACATTTAAAGATCATCTTCAAATTTATAAGAACTTCAAAAATTGGGTAAGGAATCAATTAAAAGTGTTACACACAAGATACAGGAAAGGGCCATAGTATATTAAAGAACATATCTAGAATGACTTGTGTGCTAGTTAGGATAGTTTATAATTTTCGACAAAAAGTGAACATGTAAACAAAAATAGAGCTTTAAAAGGAACTATCAAAGATGGCAAGGACAGAGGGCTGTCCAAGTCTAGTACTAGGAGTCTTTCAAAAGGAATCAAGGGAGAAAAGAGGTATTTAAGTGGTAAAAGTTGATGGGGCATTTTAGTATCAGGTCCTTCTAAAGCGTTAACAAAGGTTTCTACCTCCTTCAAATTGTTCATGTTCTGCTGCAAGCCTTCCCTTATGTTAGGTTCATTTGCCTACATGTGTTGCCAAAAATCATCAGAGGAAGAATTAGAGGATAACGAATTATTAGAGACATAGATAAAATTGGGATGAAGTTATGAACTAAAGGATGCAGGGTCCTTTGCTTCTAGTGGCAGTTTAAAAACTTTGTATGCACCACCATTGTAACAACTAGAAAAAGAAAAGAAAAAAAAAAAGAAGAAAGCTGAAAATTTTTGAAATCTTAAAATTTTTCTAAGTCTGCTTAGCTATAGCCTAGCTATAGCAAATGTACCTGTTCGCTATAGCGAGAAATGGTCTAACTATAGCGAGAGTACCTGTTCGCTATAGCAAAAATGCTTTTAGCTATAGCAAGTGCGGGCATCCCATACAAAAATCAGGGAGTTGCTCGCTGTAGCGCACGCCATAGCGAAAACAGGGGTCTGGAAAAAGCGTAAAAAAGGAGAATTTGACTTCTTAAAATGTCCCAACTCACTCTTTCCCTTTTAACTGACCTAGACTTCGACCCAATGAGAGAAAAGAGGCGTGGAGAGTGAGAGAGACCAAGAGAAGGAGGAAGAACAAAGGAAAGGTAAGCAAGCTTCTCTCCTTTCTTCTTAGCATCTTGTTCTTCTCTCTTTATCCTCTCTTTCTATGGTTTTGCTTGTGAAATTCGTTGAGATTTAGGTATGGGTCAGAAAAGGGAAAGTGGAAAACCACTCTTGAACTTCTTTGTTTTCCTTGAATATGTTGATTCTACTACCATGAGAGCTTGAGAGAGAGAAAGAGCTGGTGACATTCTAGAGAGAGAGAGAGAACCCTAGGTTCTTATATGTTGGAAAGGTTTGCTCTGAAGATCTCCTAAGAGTTGTTAAGTTGTGAGAGAGTAATTCCATGCTTTTGTTGTGTCTAGGCTCAAGAGAAGCACCTCCATCAAGGTGTGAGTGTGAAACCAAAAAGGGAGAAGAGGAATTGAAAGGAAAAGCTTGTGTTGGCTCATAAAGTAGCTCTCCCTCCACTCTTTCTTATTGCATTCTTGGATGTAATAGTCATTGTATGCTTATATATATATTTGTTGTGTGAGACATGCCTTATGTTATTGCCTTGATACATTGGTACTAATATGTTTATGTGTTGGATTGTAAAAATTGCTCGGATGAGGTAGTGCCAAAAGTCCTTTGAGATGGGTGAGGTAGAGCCGAAAGTCCCTGAGACTGGGTGAGACAAGGCCAAAAGTCTCATAATCGAGTGAGGCCAAGTCAAAAGTCCCTAAAATTGGGTGAGGCCATCCAAAAGTCCCTAAACTCGGGTGAGGCTAGACCAAAAGTCCCTAGAGCCCATTCTTAGCATTGATATGGTTTCCATGGCATGTAAATCATATATTGTATAGTTGTGAATGGTTAAATGCCTATTTGTATGCTTTGACTTGTTTATATGCCTTGATTGTTTCCTTGAACGAGTGCATGAGCTACTGAGATTCCATGAATCTCACCCCCTTTCCTCCCCCATCTTAACATGCTAAGTGGAGCTCAAGGAGAATCAAGTGCACACCAAGGAGCCTAGAAGCATGTTTAGCTATATGTTAGCTTATTTTAGTTCTTTCGATGTAAAGTGGTGCCTAAATGAATATGCACCTACTATTTTTTAGATGTAAATGTTGTAGCAAGTGTAAATGTATGGAAATATGATGTACAAACTATGTAGAGAATCAAAGTAATGAAAATGTGGGAATTGCTCTTTTTGTGGCTTGTATGTGATAGTGTATTTTGGCCCGTAGCATAGTGAGTTTGAAATTTATGATGATTTAGATCACTTGAATATGTTATATAGACTATTTTCATGCTTTAAAACTTGTCCATGAGGTGTGAGAACATGTGGGAGGCCACTTGGACCTACTTTGAACCATTTTAGGCCCAAAACCATCAATTTTATGAGCTCCGTCAAAGTATGACCAAACGAGCTCTTCTTACTATGAAATTTAGCATGCCTCTAGATTTTGTAGATAGCTTCTTGAAAAGCTAAAGTGGGTAATATTTGGAGGTCTAGGGAATATTTGGTGAATTGTTAAAATTTGGGAAGTTTAATGGTTCAATCAATGCACTATTACCATAGGTCCGAAAATGATTCTATGTCATTCATGGACCAAATGGAGTCCAATTGTTATGAAATTTTATAGGCATAAACTAGATATCTATAGTGACCTATACTAACTAGAATCACCTAAATCGGAGGTCTGTAGAGAGAGAATGAACCTTCTGAAGTTCTGTATCAGCATCAGGGAAGCCATCCGACCTCCGTTACTATTCCATCAGTTTTCAAGGTCTAAGGGCTACTAAAATAATTTATACTTATTTGTTTCCTCTAGTTGATATCTGTAGCTTTCTAAATTGGTATAGTTTGCCTAGATTGGATTTTTTTGGATTTAGTTATGAATTTTTGAAATTTATGATAGTAAACTGCACCAGTATCAGGGATAGCCAGACCTCTGTCTCGTTTTTGGTGTCAAACCTGGTCTAAACGCTGAGATTATGGTTGGAAATTATTTTTAGTGTAAAGTTAACACTTAGAGCTTTCCAGGAAGCTATAGTTTGCTTAATTCCCATTTTTTTCTAATTAGTTATGATTTTCTAAAATTAGAGCCAAAAATCTGACTTTTGGGCCCATGTGAGAAATTGTATTTTCTTGGTTTTTGGTTTCATATCCGTGGTTTCTAGCTTATTTTATGATATGTATGAGTCTTATACATGGAGTTTGAGTAGAGAATATGAATGATGGGTTCACAGGACCCACGGGGCAAAAGATGAGTGTTTGAAACCCCGTTTTATAGTATGAAATTGCCACGGTTGGTACTTATTCTTTGGAAATCATATGGAATCGAGCCTAGAGGGAGGCTAGATGGAGTTAAGATATTATGGTGTTACAACCATCACTAAAGGTGTTTATTGGCCTGGTTGGCCCTAGGGACCTGCCCTAACCCTGCCTAATCGGGTTGGGCCAGGCCAGGCTAAAAATATAAATGGCCAGAACTTTAAACAAAACTATATCGGGTCGGACCGGGCCATGGGTGAAGACATATTCTGCCCAATTTGTCCTAATAGTTATTTTTTTTAGTTATTAATATCTTGTCATCTTATATATATATACATATATATAAATATATATTTTTATGTTTATTTTATTTGATTCTCTTTACATGCTGTAACTTTCATCATCTACTTAAACTCTCCCTATTTCTTAATTATTTTCATTATTGATGTGTATGCTTATTGACATTTCTTTTATTGAATAATGAAAATACACGTATTTACCTAAAGCTAATTATGTTAGTGTAGCTTTATATTTTGCTTGATAATACTAAGCTTTTTTTTTTTATTATTGATAAAAATATGAAGGTTCCAAAAGCCTATTATTTTGAAGTATATGCCTATGAGTCTAAAAAAAAATATTTTTATATTAAGTATCAATTCATAAAAAAAAATTCAAACGGCCTTAACCCGCCCTAAAATCGGGTTTGTTTGGGCCGGGTCCAGCCACGGGTATAAAAACAAGCCCGATGTCTTAATCGGGCTGAGTATCGGGCATACTAGATGTCTGGTCCGACCCTGCCCATGAACACCCCTAACCATCACCATTGTCTATCTACTTGATTTTTGTGGTACCTTGGGGTCTCTTTTTTCTTAACCAAGCTAGTAGTCAACCTCCAATATTTGGTAACCAAAATCCACTTCAAAGTCTATATTAAATCTCTCCCTTATCTTTTATTTTAGTTGTTTAAAGCTTGTATGAACTTTTTTTAGGCTAAAAGGGTAATCCTTGTCATTATGCCTGATTCGACAACATAGGCTACATCTTCTGAAAACTTTATCATATCTACATTTCACCCAAGTGTGGTCACCATTGTCCAACAAAAGCTTGATATTTAACAGTAAAAGGAGAGAGGGGTTGACAAGTACTCTAACCCTTATAAAACTAATTCTCTTGGTCTTTGAGGCCATTCCTTATACTAGCATAACATCTCTTGCTAGGTTTCCAATTACACCTTTTTGTTTCAAAAATAAATATTATGCTAGTAAAAATAATGGTTTAGCAAGTCATAAAAGTAAACCTAAAATACAAGCGTTGATTTCTTGGAATAATTTTAAAATTTAAAGTCCTTCAATATAAATATTTTCAACTTGGGATCTTCAATTATAATTTTTCCTAACAAAAATGTGTCCAATAAAACCTAAAAGCTATGCACCTAAACTAATCCTAAACCTATATCTTAACTTTAGCATAAAAGTATAGCATAAAACACAAAACAAAACCGAACCTAGTATTAATTTAGAAACAAAATCTAAATTTAGTATTTAATAGACAATATAAAAGATAAAAACTTAGTACAATTTAAAACTTGATAAATAAACTTAAATTAACCTTAAACTTGGTTTAAAATATCCTAGAATTTCCTGGTAACAAATGATAAAAGGACAAGACATTGAAGAAAACACATCTTGCAACACAGACAAAAGACACTAAAATAAGTAGACTTAACATTTTTACTTGGATCTTTTACAATTGCAGAGAGTATAAAAAAAAAAAAAAAGAGGTATAAGTCCCATAGCGAGATCCATTATTTATTTCTATTTTTTTATTGCATTTTATATCTTTATTATTAAAATTTTTTAATAAAAATTGACATATATAAAAATATTTTATATAGACTTAATCATATAATATTGAGTTTAAAAAAATTATATACTTGCAACATTCATACACTTGTTATATTATTGAAAATTTTAATAACAAAAATATAAAAATTATATTTAAGTTTTTTCCTAAATTAAAGTAGTTAAAAAGTGGTTGATTATTGATAAAGCTCTACCATTGGCCATTTAAAGTTAATAAATATTTCATTATTGCTATTATAAAATGTATGAAGATGAGGTCATTTTTCCTTCTTTTTTTTTAATTTATAACTTTCTGTAACCTGGGGAAAATGTTTGTTAGAAGGCACATATTTTTTTCATCAATATATATAATTTAGGACGAATTACATATAATCTTTTTAAATTGTAATTTTAGTATTTAAACTTTAAAAGATAATATTTTATTCTTTATATTATTACAAAAATAAAAAAATTATTACATAACAATTAAAATGAACATATTAAAATGTCATATAATTATCACCTGATACTTTATATATCCACTAATTTTTTTCTTGCACAATTTTTGGCTTGTATTTCTCTTAAATTCTCAATTTTTGAGATGCTAATTTCAACTAATATATAGAATTTTTGACTTTTTATGATATTTTTAAGAAAATAAAGTATTACATTATAAAATTTGGATATCAAAATTGTAACTATACTATAATTTTGAGAAATTTTTTATAGTTTCTCTGATAATTTATTTGAATTCAATTGGGACACCTGCACCTTCTTTTCAATTTTGCTGTCAGGAAATGCAAATTGATCACTTTTCTGACATAACGTTGGACATTCATTTGGTTATTAAAATATTTCCTTATTTTCTTTCTTTCTTGACTTTCACCTGAGAGAAGGAATTGTGATCCCTTGTGTTGCTTATGTTGCAATCCAAAAGATCTGCGTCATTGAAATCAACTTTTGGATTTTACTTATGATACCAAACCTTAAATTTGAGAAGTTTTAATGATGTGATTTTTTAAAATAAATATTATGTTAGCAAGCATACTTATTCAACAAGTAATAGAAGTAAATTCAAAATACAAATGTCGATTATATGAAAGGCGAACATAATTTATAACTCATTTGAGCACCTAATGAAAGCTTGAATAACCTTGTGCTTCTATGACTTGAGCTATTCATCTTGGGATTCATTCCCCAAATTTCATTGACTTTTCAAGGTACTCGCTCAAAATATGACAAGATTTGTTATAACACTATTAATGTAGAGTTGAATTGGCTAACAAAATTTCACGTGTCACTTGAAATGCAAAGTTGGACTAACACTTGGGGATGGCCCTCTTCACTCGCCAATGCAAGTGGGCATGCTTTCAATTAACTTGCCACACTACAAATATGAGTTGTGATAATGCCAATCTTAACAAAAAGTGTTGCACATTCCTATGCTGCCAAGTCTGATCTCAATCCTCTCCCTTCCTTTCATAGTAAATCATCACATTATCATCCCTTGCCAAAGCTCCAAATAATGACCAACCAAGCCATTATTGGAAAGAATAATTTAGAAAATTTAGGATTCATGCTTTTGAAATTTCTAAATTCATATCTTTTGGAGTTTTTATATAGATAAGTACAATGTACAGTAAGTGTGATTCATGTATTTAAGTAAGTGTGATGCATGTATTGAGTAATTAATAAGGTTCATATATCTATCTTCCTTATAAGCCCATAAATGTCCATGTACTTAATGATGTGTAGCAAGCCTAGCAAATTTAAAGCAGAAGTGAATTTTTACTCGAGTCTTCCTTATAGAATAGTTCTTCCTCCTACTTCTAACAGCCATCACTTCTGTCAATTCCAAAAGCATCATTTTCACTCGCAAATGATATCTTTGTTAGAACATCGTTCCAACACAATGCCTATAAGACGAGTATCCTTATCCCGCATTTTATACACTACAACTTGAATCACGGCAAGATAAAGATGAAGATATACAGGTGTTATAAGAAGAACACAAGTACTGCATATAAATCCCTCCAAACTTACCCTTTTTCTGGATATAAGAAAGGCATGGTTTTTTAAAGATCAAATCCACAGATATCTTTATAGTCAATTGTTGCAACAAAATGGCATTTTACACTCAGATGCAATAAATTGAAATTGTTAAGATAGAGCTCTATCATTGGCCATTTAATATTAATTAATATTTTATTATTACAACCTTGGATTCTTTTTTGTTCCCCTTAAGATCATACACTATAATGAACATGTTACTACTAAAGGAGATAACAGAGCTTGATCAAGAAGGGCATTGATTTTGTAGTCCCACTTTCACATATAACTCGATGTTACATCTTAAAAAAAAATCATAGTATTGATGTTGCTATTTTTACAATGACCTTTTGGTCTCAAGACCTTAAAATATTCTCCTATTCATCCTTGTTTGTGAAAATGGATGTTCTTTGAAAGAATGCTACGAGACAATGGTATTACGTTGGTTTCTTAAATATCTCATTACTGCTCCATGTTATGTCATGTAGGAATTATAGGAGCTTGAGTTTGCTTGCCAACAAAATGCATGTTTTATGAAGCTTTTGGGTTTTCCATGTGAGCTGAGTAATAAGGAAGGAATCCAGTTTCCACTTTGCTTCACAGCTTTTCTTTGGAAAAAACAATTTTTGCTAGTAGCTTGTTCTGGGAAATAACAATTTTAGACTGCTAATTCAAAGTTGCTTCTAAAGAGGAGGCCACAAATGAGTCCCATAATCTTGTTATTTTACGTAGTAGAGAAAGAAATATAACATGAGTTTCATATAGGCTCCACTTGAATGGGTCAATAGACCCATTTTTCTATTTCTTTCTCTCTCTCATTGCAAAGGGTGCAATATGAGAGAATATACATAGAATAAAATGCAAGGGGAAAAATTGTGAATATTGGTTCCAAAGCATTTGCTCTATTCCAATCCTTTAAAACAAGATATTTTAAGAAAGTTGTTCTATGAGATTTTAAAAATTAATATATGCTCTATTCCCAAGCATTTTATTCATTTTAGGTAATATAGGAATTATAGGAGCTCAAGTTTTCTACCATGAAAGAGTTTTTGATGGAATTGTTGGGTTTTCAATGTGAGTTTTTTTGTATCTTGTCAAAAAAAAAATGTGAGTTTGTTAAGGAAGATGACTTATAATTAGATGTTGGAGGGATTGGGGACAATTTTAATTTGGATTTTAGTAAGTAAAAATCATAAACAAAAATGTGAAAATTTGTTCCCAAATGTTGAAAATATGCCTTAGGAATCTATCAAAGTTTGTTAGCCATTTTCCTTAGTGTCAGTGGATAGTTAGTTCCTATTATTTTGCTAAGTTGTTATTTGATTAGAATAGTAGACTAGATTGTTATTTGTGATATCTAGAATTGTGAGCCATGATCCTTCAGTCTATCACTTTTCATATGTATTTAAATAGGAAATATATTCAATAAAGAATTAGACTTTGTAGCTCATTTTCTTCCTTTCTTTTTCATTGCTGTCATATTTTTTTTCTATTTATTATTTTTTCTATCATAAGTTTTTTTATTTCATTAATAAAAAAATTCAATTTGTAGCAGAGTTTTCTTCCTGAAGAGCTTGTGAGTGTCTTCATGAGTTTCAAAAGCACCAAAACACTATCCCAACTCTTATAGAAATCAAACCTCTAATCAATGAATGCTAAGGCAAGTCTTTCTCAAATTACTCTCCTAATTTTTGATGGGGAAAATTATTAGATCTAGGCAATACGCATGAAAGCCTATCTTAAAGCTTGGAATGTTTGGGAAGCTATGGAAAATGCAAACTTTCATGTTCCAATCTTACCAAACAATCCTACCATGGCTCAACTCAAAAATCACAAAAAGAGAAAAACAATGAAGACAAAGGCAAAGGTTGTTCTTTTAGCTGCAATCTCACTTACAATTTTTACCAAAATTATGACTTTGGAGTTAGCAAATGCTATCTGGAACTATCTTTTAAAAGAATATCAAGGTGATCCAAGGATTAAAGGTATGAAAGTGCTAAATCTCATCAGAGAATTTGAAGTACTTAAGATGAAAGAATCAGAAATTATCAAAGAATATTCTGACCAACTTTTTAAAATTGTAAATCAAGTAAGATTACTTGGCACTAAACTTTCTGATTCTACAATTATTCAAAAGCTTCTTGTAACTATACCTGAGAGATTTGAAGCCTCAATTTTTGCCTTGGAAAATACTAAGGATCTGTCAAGTATTACTTTGGCAAAAATAATTTATGTTTTGCAGGCCATTGAACAAAGAAGGCTTATAAGACAAGAAGGATCAATTGAAAGGGCTTTACATGTAAAATATGAATCTAGTGGTAAAGGAAAAAAAAAAAAGGAAAAGTAAGAAGCACGCTACTGCAAATGGTGAAGCTGTTGCTAATACCAACAACCATAGTAACAAAAAGTGAAGATTTCCGCCTTGTAAGCATTGTGGAGGAAAATATCATCCTCGTTTCAAATGTTGGAGAAGGCCTAATGCAAAATGTAGTAAATGTCACTAGATAGGGCATGAAGCAGTAATATGCAAAGGAAGAACTCACCAACAAGTAGAAGAAGCACAAAATGCTAATCAAGAGGAAAAGGATCAGCTTTTTGTTGTAACTTGTTTTTTTAGCAACACCACCTTAAGTGAATCTTGGTTGATTGATAGTGGTTGTACCAACTATATAATCTATGACAAAGATTTTTTCAAGGAATTAAAGAGTACTGAAGTTAAAAGGGTTAGAATTGGAAATGGTAAGCAGATTTCAATGAAAGGAAAAGGCATTGTAGTTATAACAACTTACTTAGGTACAAAAATTCTTACTAATGTTCTTTATGTACCTGAGATCAAACAAAATTTGCTTAGTATTGGATAGCTACTTGAGAAAGGATTCAAAGTTATTTTTAAGGACAAGTGTTGCATAATTAAGGATCCAACCAGCCAAGAAATGTTCAAGGTTAAAATGAGGAGCAAGTGTTTTTCACTTGATCCATTGGAGGAGGAGCAAGCTACCTTTCTAGTAACAACAAGCTTAACCGACCTTTGGCATAAAAGGTTAGGTCACTTCCATCACTCTGGAATTATCTACATGCTAAAAAATCAACTTGTTGAAGGAATACCCACTTTAACAGCAAATTTAAATGATTGCGAAGCATGTCAATTTAGGAAGTTGACAAGGAAATTATTCCCTAAAAGTGTCTAGAGGGCCTCACAAAAGCTCTAACTAGTTTACACTAATCTTACAGACCATAAAAAACTCCATCATTAAAGGGAAGTCTTTATTATATCATATTTATAGATGACTTAACCATAATTTGCTAGATTTATTTTTTGCGATACAACTCTAAAGTTGCAAAGGTGTTCTAGAAATTCAAAGCTTATGTTGAAAATCAAAGCAACTGCAACATTCAAATTCTAAGATCAGATAATAAGAAGGAATATATTTCATATTAGTTTCAACAATTCTGTACAGATTCTAGAATAGAACATTAGCTTATTACTCCTTACACTCCTAACAAAATGGAGTGAGTGAAAGGAAAAATAGATAAATTATGGAGATGGCTAAGTATATGCTGCATCAAAAGAACTTGCCTAACAAATTTTAGGCCACAGCTGCAAATACAGCTGTGTTCATCCAAAACAGGCTACCAACAAGAGCTATGCACAATCAAATGCCTTTTGAAGCTTGGTTTAGTTTCAAACCTTCTTTGGATTTTTTTAAGGCATTTGGTTGTTTATGCTACTCACATGTTTTGCAAGTCAAATGTGGACAAACTTGACAAAAAAGCAGAACCTGAAATATTTATTGGCTATAGTACCATCTCTAAAGCTTATAGGATTTTTCAGCCACAAAGTGAAAAAATTCATATAAGTATAGATGTGTATTTCATGGAGGACAAACAGTGGAGATGGAATGACTCAAAGGAGATTCAAAATACTAGCCCTTCACTAATTCTTAAAGACACAAAAGATGATCCACCTATAAGGGGCACAAAATTGCTTTTTGATATCTATCAAAGATGTAATGTAGCCGTGTGTGAGCCTACAAGCTTTGAAAAAGCAATGAAGGACAAAAAATAGATAGCTACAATGTAAGAAAAGCTGTCCATGATTGAAAAAAATCAAATTTGGATCCTTATTTAAAAACCTCATGATAGAAATGTCATAGGTGTTAAATGGGTGTTTAGAACAAAGTTAAATCCTGATGGTTCTATGAACAAGCACAAAGCAAAACTTGTGGCAAAAGGTTATACATAAATATTTAGAATGGATTATTCTGACACTTTTGCTCCTACTACTAGATTTGATATAATTAGATTACTACTTGTCATTGCAGCACAAAAGAGATGGCAAATGTTTCAAATGGAAGTCAAGTGAATTTTTTCCATGGATATCTACAAAAGGAGATTTATGTTGAACAACCAGAAGATTTTGTAATCAAAGGGGAAGAAGACAAAGTTTATTTGCTAACAAAGGCTCTCCATGGTTTGAAGTAAGCACCAAGGGTTTGGTATAGCAGAATTGATGATTATTTATTAAGTTTGGGTTTTTAGAAAAGCTTATCAAAATCTACACTTTAGTTAAGCATTCTAGTGCAAAAATACTAATTATTTTTTTTCTTTGTATGTTGATAATCTTTTGGTGACAAGAAGTAATAAAGCACTTATTGATGAATTTAAGCAAAAAATGATGAATGTTTTTGAAATGATAGACCTTTGTCTTATGACCTATTTCTAGGAATGGAGATCATTCAAAGGAAGCATGAAATCTTCATTTGTCAAAAGAAATATGCTAAAAAGATTCTCAAAAAATTCCACCTTGATGAATGTAAGCCAATGAGCACTCTTATGAATCAAAAAGAGAAGTTTATTAAGGAGGATGAAACTGAAAAAGTTTATGAGACTCACTTTAGAAGAATAATAGGATGTTTAATGTACCTTACAACAACAAGACTTGACATCCTATTTGCAGTAAGTATTCTGTCAAGATTTATGCATTGTGCAAGTGAATTGCATTTAAAGGCAGCAAAAAGAGTTCTTAGATACATAAAAAGAACTATCAATTATGGAATAAAGTATTGCAAGGAAAAAATTTTAGGTTATTTGGTTTTTTAGATAACAATTGGGCTGGTTCCTCAAATGACATGAAAAGTACTTTACGATACTATTTCAGTATAGGATCAAGAGCTTTTTCTTGGTGTTCCAAGAAGCAGGAGATAGTTGCTCAATCAACAGCAGAAGGTAAATTCATTATAGTGACTGTAGCAACTAATCAACCTATTTGGTTGAGAAAAGTTCTATTAGATCTATGTTTGGCACAAGATCAATGCATAAAAATCTTGGTGGACAATCATGCGGCAATTTCAATTTCACATAATCTTGTATTTTATGGAAAGACCGAGCATTTCAACATTAAATTGTTCTTGTTGAGAGGAGTGTAGAAAAATGGAGATATAAATCTGATTTATTGCAAAACAAAGGATAAGTAGCTAATATTTTTACCAAGTCTCTTTCACTAAGCAAGTTTGTGTTTCTGAAAAAGAAATTTGGAGTTCACAGCTTCTAAGGTAAGGAAGAGTGTTGAAAACATGTCTTAGGAATCTATCAAAGTTTGTTAGCCATTTTCCTTACTATTAGTGGATAGTTAATTCCTATTGTTTTTGCAAAATTGTTATTTGATTAGAATAGTAGACTAGGTTGTTATTTGTGATATCTAGAATTATGGGCCATGATAAAGCCATGATCCTTTAATCTAGCACTTTCCATATGTATTTAAATATGAGATATATTCAATAAATAATTAGACTTTGCGGCTCATTTTCTTCCTCTGTTTACTTTGTGTTCTGTTTATTATTTATCTGCCATAAGTTTTTTATTTCATTGATAAAAAAACTTCACCAAACTCTAGCTCTGTTACAGAATAAATACCATACACAAAAAAATGTGAAAATTTGTCTCCAAGCAGTAGCTCTGTTACAGTCCTTTTAAAAAACATGTATTTTTTGTAGGCCTACATGTCTTAAGTTGTTCCATGAACTCTAGACGACAAGACTTTTATACCCCAAAAACTGTTTCAGGAGCACATCAAGTGATACATGTCAGTCGTTACTTGTTTTATTGAGTATTGTTCTGATTTACTATTGCTCTGTTATTACCTTGCTTTACTGTTGTTCTGTTAATAACTTGTTACAATTCTGTTCCTGATTATTTAGCTGATGCTGTTGATGAGAATAGACACCTTATGGCTAGAGTGACTACGATGATTTTTGGAATAATCGAATAATACAAACTGGTATCGAGTATCAAATTTCCCTCGTCTCTGAACCATGAAGAAAAAATGACTTCATTTTCCCTTGCAGGCCAACCTTGAAACGGCCCTTGTTGGCCCAAGGGGAGCAATATCTCACCCAAGAAAAAAGAAAGAAAGAAGACAAAAAGCATGATTTGGTCCTAAAAAACAGGTGTGATTATCAATTTGTAGTCTAAAAATTTTTTGCATCACTTTTGTACCCGAAAAGTATGAATGCGTTCCAATTTCACTTTTCCAGCTACACTAAACTGATATTATACACTCTTTTAATGATTAAATATTCTATAAAGTTGAGACAAAAATTATATTCTCAGGTACTAAAGTGATACAAAAAATCTATGTATTAAATTGATAACCAAGATAGAGTCCACGTGCCGTAAGAAATACCTAACTCCTGTTGAATTATGTTATAGACTTCGTCGTGTTATTGAAGGAGAGGGAGATTGGAGGAAAAATGAAAAATGACTTTTTTCTTTTTTGGCTAAATCATTCACTCTGCTGGATTTTCTTCTACTGATTTGGATAATTCTACCTTCTAGCCGCTTCAGATGCTGCCTTGTCCAAACCTAACTTTTGCAATTTATTTAGAAAAACATTAACATCTGTTTCATTGATCTTCTATGGGCTATGGACAGGACCTGGAAATGAGCCATTTGTCACATCTTCCTTGTACTCCAGTAGGGCTTTATTGATGACATCTCCAACAAGAGCATACCGCTTACAGAATTTCGGCGGGACCTACAGCAGCAGATTTACAGAATCTATAGCAGGATTTCTTCTTCAATTTCGTTCGTTGTGTTTAAATACGGGTAAAATCTATAATTGGGTTTTATACTACTACTTACTTAAAGAGATCATGTTTGCATATAAACTTTCCTAAAAAACAATACCTGTGCATGGCACGGATCTCTATCTAGTTGTACAATAAAGGAAAGAAGAAAAGTTGGGCTAAAATTTGCTGAAAATACCTTGGCATGATGGGGATGCTGCAGCATACCAAGCAGATCATGATAAACTAGCACCTGCATGAACATTAAAACGAAATTAGAAAGTATCCGTCTAACTGAATAATCAAATACTTGAAAGGGAGGTTCATAGATGAATCTGGTCTTTCAAAAACAGATAGGCCAAGCGAATAATAAATAACATGTAAACATGTCAGAAGTTGGTTTCACTAGAAAATGTGCCTAACATGCTGAAATTACATATGCATATTTGGTTTGGTTAACCAATCTTTGTGCACTAGTCTACCTAGGAATTTCTCTCCTAGAAAAGAGGAAGATCATGATCAAAAGCTTAGCAGTAGCATTAGTAAGAGGTAAAAGAATTCATACTGCACGCATGTGATTGAAATTGATTCTTCAATCTGTCTAGTTTTGTTATTTGGAAATTGGAGACATGTAAAAATCTCCACTAGGTGAAACACGAGTAAGGGATAGCTAGATCAATTCTCCTACGATAATAAATGTCATGGGTACAGAAAATGCTACTGTTGAAATCATAAGGTAAAAAGGATTGAACAGAAGATAATATCAGAGGCTAAAATGTAGACAGAAGATAATTTCAGTGGCTAAATACAAGCCTTTTGCTCACAAGACAACAAGAAGTCATCTCATTGGCAGATGATAACATAATATAGGGATAAAAATCAACCAAGTCTTTTGCAAATTTAACCCTCGATAAGTCAAAACCCACTTGACACGCTATTAATCTCCCAGTCTTTCCCAAAAGAGCTGGTGTAAAATTGTAAATTTATACCGCTTTGCTTCATTATCTCAAATTCATTGATGGATCATTAAAGTAGAGATTTAATCATAGCTACAAGCAGTTCTTAAGACCAACATTAACATCTCTAACTGAATATATTCAGATAAAAAGTGAACATATTATGTGAGAGCATCGACTTATTATGACAGAGAAAGCCTGGCACAGCCACTTGATGAAGAATAAATACCTTAAAATCAAGTAATGGTCATGTGACTTTCAACTGAAAAGATAGTGGTATGAATCGAGGCCATTCAACTCTTACAAAAGTAAACCTCAAGAATAGAATATGATGTAGAAGGACCATTAAGCCAGCTAACCTGTCCACTGCAAAAGGGACCAGCCCCAATTCCAATTGTAGGTATTTGAAGGGCTGCGGTTGCTGCAGCAGCCACAGGTGCAGGCACACATTCCAGAACAACAGAGAAGCACCCAGCTTCCTGCAAAGCCAAAGCAGTCTCCACAACCTACATAGACAAGTTTCTTTCAGGATCTTAGAGAATGTGCAAGTGCCAAATAGATGGATGTGAGAGAAATAGACCTTGACAGCACTAGCAACATTCTTTCCCTGAGGTCTAAAACCCCCTAAAACACTAATGGCCTGGGGAGTCAGTCCCACATGCCCTATGACAGCAATTCCCGCTTCAACAATGGCTTTTGCTGCGGTAATTCTTGAAGGTGACCCTCCTTCGAGTTTTATTGCATCCATTCCTCCTTCCTTTAATATACGAACTGCTGTATCAACTGCCTGTTTATAATCAAAATTAGCAGCAACATATAAAAACACTGCATACTTTAATAAAGTTCACTGGTGAAACTAAAGTGAAACACCTAAATCCTTAATTCCTAATTTCCCTGTTCCTCTTGGCTACCAATAAAAGGAAACTACATTGGTCTGACGTTGCAATTGCCTAGGATGAAGAAATAAAATAAAATCTTTTTTCATTGTTAATGTCAATTTCTCCTAAATTAACTTCGTTCTCACTGAGCTGGCTTTTAAAAGCATATTTACATATTTTTTTTTATTCTGAGAAAGGGCACTTGACTTTTCAATTTTCGGAGAAATATACCAGACTACTCCCCAGTAGCCAAATAAAGTCGGCATCTCAGGTTAAAAAGACAAATTTCTCCCTTATGAAACTTTTAGCAAAATTAGCCAAACGTATTTCAATTTTTTCCTACTTAATTTTGTACTCTTCCCACAAAAATGGCTATGAAAAGCATATTTACATATTTTTTGTTCTGGAAAAAGCGTACTCGATGTGGAACTTTGGGAGAAATAAACCAAATTTTCCTCATCAACAAAACAAGTGGCATCTCAGGCTAATAAGACAAACTCCACAACTTTTAGCACAACTAAACGAAATCAAACATACCTGACCGGAACTCGATTCATAGGTCCCAAATGGCAAGTCCCCTACCAGAAGCGGCCGCTTAGCACCACGAGCGACGGCCCGGCAATGAACGAGCATTTCATCGAGACTGATAGGAAGAGTGGTGTCGTGTCCATGAACCACCATGGACGCCGAGTCTCCGACGAGACAGATATCGATACCCGCCATCTCTAAGTGCACCGCCGATGGGTAATCGTAGGCAGTGACCATTGTGATGGGTTCGCCCTTTCTATGCTTCTGCCTCAGGTGGGTCAGCGTCACTCTCTTGTTCGAGCTCTGGGAAGTAGGTCCCGAATACACAGTGTTTTCAGGGACATTGCTCATGCACCGAAGGTTCCGGAGAAGCGATGAAGATGATGATGATGATGAAGAAGAAGAAGCCCTGAAGAAAATGGGAGCAGCTCTCAAAAGGGAGGTGAGGAAAGCCATAGGAGAACAGAGGAAGGAGGAAATGGGGGAAAAAATGAATGGAATGGGAAGGGGTGGTGCTTCTGAAGAAGAGGAATTAAATATGAAATGGCGAATGGGAAAGAAGTTGCAAGCGTTAAGGCTGCGCCACCTACTGAGAAGAGGAAGTTGAATTTAACTTTTCGTACTAGTCACAGGCAATGGGTTGGTTATTGAAATGAAGCTTCACGCTCCTGCTCATGGGCGTGAGATGCGTGACAATCACCTTCTGTTGACTGAAATATACCCGATTATGTTTTGGGGCGACCCAAACGACTATGGACTCGGGTCGGGGGTATGAATTGTTGCTCAACCCGAGCCATGCTTGTGCGCGTCGTCCATTTGAGGATAAACTAGCAATCTTTTATAAATTTCAATCCTCTCAATTTATTAGAAAATTAAAAAAAAAGATATAAAAAAAAAGATAATTTTAAAAATAGAAAATGACTTTATTACTTTTACTTTTTATCATTGAGTAATAATTAGTAAATATTACTTTCAATCTCATATATAAGAGACTTTTTATAGACTTGATTTGGTCTAAAATATAATAAATAAATTAATAATATTTGATTTATTAATTATAAATTTTAATTATATCTCTCATTAAATGGGTCTTTCAAATTAAGAGTAATAAATGTCATTAATTTTAAGAAGAAAGTATATACATTAAATAGGGATATTCTTAAAAAATAATTTTTGTTTGTGATAAAATTAAAAAGATTAATTACTTTTAACAAATTTTCTTAATTTTTGTGAGTTAGTTATTTGTTTGGAGATAGTAATATTAAATAATCATTGAATAATCATTACAAAGGCAACATAAGTATAAGAAAAAAATATTTTCTTCTTTTTCATTTTTCCTTGCCATTCCAAATGGATCCTAAAGCAGTCAACTTAGGAAAGAAAGTTAAGAAAAGAAAAAAAAAATGATAGAAAGAGAAAATTGATCTCATATACTTTTCTCCTTTGTTGTCACTTTCTTTTATTTTATATGGGCCAATAATGTAAATAATCTATTCACATCATAAAATATAAATAAGAGTCAGGCAAAATGATTAAACCCACCAATTTAACTCGTTCAACCCACTATTTGGACGGTAGATTTAAATTTTGTTAATCTATATAATTTTAAGATCATATTAGTTTAGTGGGCTAACTCACATAATTTACTCTTTTTTTATTAATCTTAATAATTTTAAAAATTAAGATGATATTTTAATTCTTAACTTTCAAGACAAAATGTAAATGTTCTTGGGGAAAAAATGTTGAAGAATTTAATAAATTATTTTATTTTAGTTATTTAATAAGATTTGAGTTAATTAAATAATTATTTTTTATTTGATTGTTAAAATTAAAAAAAAATATTCAAATATTTAAGGTTTGAATTTAATTATTTAATATAAGTATTTGAATTTTACATAATATTTATTATAATAAATATTTTTTTAACTTCTTTTAATTTTTATGATGGGTTAAAGGGCTGCTATGACCAATTTAAGTAGATGGATTAAATAAGTACACCTGTGGTAGGCCAATTTGTTGAGGTTAGGTTGGCTATCTTTAACAACACTAGGAGTAGGAGGCTTTCCCCTTGCAAGATGTAATGGATTCAAAAAATGTTCCCATGGATCCCACAAGAAAAAAAAAAAAAGAAAAGAAGAAAAAAAAAAGTGTGCAAACAATACATGTATAGATATAAACAGTCATAAATAGTATTTGACACATAGCCTCGTGGAAGCCGCACAATGAATAACTTAGCTATAATGCAACTCTACAGGAATTTATATATATATATATATATATATATATATTACAAGATAGAGTAGAATTGACAACCGCAACTTCCATCATTAGAGGCTTCATGTGCTTTCAATCTAGTGGGGGATTATGCTGGTGAAGGAAACCTGTGTCACCAAATGAACAACAAGATAGGTCAAATTATTTTTAACCAATCAAAACTAACCCACTTCAAATTTCTTCACATTTTAATTGAAGAACGTATTTGTGTTTGTTAGAAGGATAGACTCAAGTAAAATTTTATTAGAAGTTAATTCTATGTAATTTTGACTAATTTGACATAAGAGAGTGTATTTTTATAAAAATAAAAATAAATTATTTAATTTCAAAATAATAAAAAAATTGTCAAAAGTAATTATTTTAAAGGTCTTTCTTGTTCAGATGGTCATTGTTTAATCTTATATAATTGAACACTAAATTTATGCTACATGACACATAAGGGAATAATTATTTTTTAAAAAAACTATCACATAAATATTTGAAAAATTTATAGTTCATCTCTTTAAATCACATTTAATTATAAAATTAGTATATAAAGTTTTAAATAAAATAAAATATTTCTTAAAATCTTATATTGAAATAAAATATTAAATTTTAATTAAAATTAATTGCTTGCTTTCTTTAAGTATTTAACATCAGAGATGAAAATTGTACCATTGAAATAATTTTTTCATAAAAAAATATTTTATCATACTTTAAAATTTATATATTAATTTCATCACTAAAAATTAGTTGATAAACAAGTTTTTCTTAGACCTTGTTTGGTACATAAAATTCTTATTGATAAAAATAAAAAGTGAATATTGAATGGAATATAATAGAATAAATTATGTTTGGTATGACTAAAAAATAAAAGGAAATATATTTGCATATATTTGTTTGGTTAAATAAAATATGGATGAAATGAAAAGTTGTTGAAGGCAAAAGATAAAAATACCCTTACCATTAGAAATCATGCAACCACCAAAGTAACATAATTTCTTTTTGTCTAGTCAAGCACAATATAGCCACATTTGTTGTGTGGAATTGAACCATAATGGATGAGATGGTTTTATATATAATTGCCTTTTGGTGGCAAGTGTCCACACATTGTCTCATTCCATTTTTGTTCTTCCATGTTTAAGGTTTGACTGTTTTACACATGACATTCCATTTTTGCAAAATAGAGATAGGTAAATAAATTTGTTGCTTGGGGTTAGGACCTTTGCCAAATATTATATCTAGGTTGGCTTTTATTTTTTCATATTTTTCACAACCATGATTTTTACTTCACTGCAAATATGGCAAAGTTGTACAACTAGAAAGCAACTTGTTATCATGTACTTTCTTCTTTTTCACAATTTGAAAGCCATACAAGAGCATATCAAACTAGAAGCTATTTTTATTTTTTCTTTTTTTTTCTTTTTCAGATCATCAAGATTTTTACTTCATACTGCAAAAGTGTATATCATTATTTATTCCATCGTTATTTTATCATAATGTGTATATGTCACAATAATAAGATATTTGATCTTATTATTGGTCAAGATACAGAGTTGAAATAATTAACTAAATATTAGATATATTTATAATATTTTCTGATGTTAGTTGAAGAGAAGGCTATATTAATTTTATTGTAAAATTTTTAATTCGTATTATTTCACTATTTATCTATATGATATTTATTGTGTGCTACATTAAGGTTATCATGTTTTTTTTAACTATGCCCTAGTAACATAGAGCATTTCAAAGTAGCACATAGAATGCAGACCAAGATTGCAACATATGAATAGAGTTATTGTTGCAAGGAAGAGCTAGTCTATCTTGCAAACCTTCAAGCTAATTTTGTAAACACCAAAGTTGTGCTTGAAACTTATCAAGAGCATTGATAAAAGCTTTAATATGACCATTCTCAAATAAATAGCTTTGAAAAACGAGACTAAAGCAAAATTAATCTCTTTCCAATAAGAGTGCATTAGGTTGGAGAATCATCTAATAAAGTTGTCGACAAATTACATGGATGCTAAAGAATGTCTAATAAATGCACCTATGGTTGTAGCCAATGCAATTTATTTGAGGGACTAAAGACTTACGTTACAAAATCATACTAAGAAAGCACTCAAGAATACATATTGTTTAGTAAATAAATAAGTTTATATTAATTTAAATAAATTATGACTCTGCCTATCGTTATGTTGCTCAATTTGCTATGATGTTTTTTTAGTCCTGTTGCACAAATTTACATCATAGGAATACTACTAAACATGGATATTTATGATTGTGTGGGAGTGGAATCCATTTTCTAGCTCCATGTACCTTGTAAAATTAAAGTTCAATTGCTTTATTTGTTCATTCCTTCCTTGTAAGGTTGCAATAGTTTTCTTTAAACTCACGCTTCAACTTTCTCAATTTTTAAATCTTGTTACTCTCCATTAAAGTATATATTGGATGTCATATAAGCAATATTAATATGCAATATTTTTAAAATCAAACCGGTCATTAAACTGGTGAAAACACTGGTTCATGATTTATTGATTGAACTATGGTCGAATCGGTAATAATTATATATATATATATATATATTAAAATTTAGTATAATAAATAATTATAAACAAATATTAATAAATTTTGAAATATTTTATTATTAATTATATATATAAATAAATCAAATATAATATAATATTTAAATTTATTTAACTCTTTAGTTTTAAAATTTGAATCTAAAATAGTTTATCTATTAATAAATATAATTATTAAATATTAATATGTTGAAAAAATATTAAAACTAAAATATTATAAAAACTAACTATTTAATATATTAATTTTTTATTATTAGTTTTCAAAAAAAAAATTTCTAT
The DNA here is from genome assembly GCA_032878935.1 of Erythrophleum fordii. Classification (NCBI taxonomy): domain Eukaryota; kingdom Viridiplantae; phylum Streptophyta; class Magnoliopsida; order Fabales; family Fabaceae; genus Erythrophleum; species Erythrophleum fordii. The sequence continues at coordinate 12,822,200 of JAVQMF010000047.1, read as the reverse complement.
AATAAAATTTAATTGATTCCTAAAAGTTTGAATATAGTGTAAAAAAATGATAGCTGATAAATATTTAAATCAAATATTAAAAATTTTAAAGAAAATATTATAATTATATTTATATAATATTATGAATTATCCTAATGAAAGAAAAAGCTGATACAATAATTAAAATGTTGATTTCTTTGGCTTTTGGGTTAATGAAATTGAAAACAACCAATTAAAAATCTCTTTATATAAAAGTCTGCACATATAAATTGGATGTGCTTTGCAACTCAATTGGTAGAGGTGTGTTTTGGAAACCATGCGCATGCGAGTTCGAATCTGGGGAAAAATGCTCATTTTGAAAGCAACCCACTAATAAACTTATTTATATAAAAATTTGCTTATATAAAGTAGAAGTGATTTGTAGGTCAAATAGCGCTAATATGTTTTGGACCCAATAGGTCGTGGGTTCGAATCCAAGACAATCGGTTCAATGCAGTGCATGTACACCAGTTTCAGCCTTAAACCGGGTAGTCAAATCTAATTCTTAACCAGAGTTGACCTTAGATTTGACCGATTCTTGAAAGCACCAGTTTAAAGGGTTGTCCGAAAAGAACCAAGGTCTGGTTCCCAGTCCAATTGGTTGAATCGAGTGGTCCAATTCGATTATAATAACATTGTTAATATGTCACAATAGAGTTATAAGCGAGTTGTAAAGTCTTATGAAAATTTATTTAATCAAATAAAATCCTATGAGAGAATTATATTTATAAATATGTATGGATGATTATATAATTAAATATATAATTGTGTATAATTAATAATTATCTAATTATATACATTTTTACTTTGTAACATGTGATAGGATTAGTCGTAATCAAATGATATAATTAAAATTAACTAATTAAATAAATAATTATATATAATTATATAATAATTTATGCATATAATATTATATACATAATTATATAATTACACGTAATTATAGTTAGTAATTTTAGTTAGTAATATATTTATTAACATTGATTCTAATATAATTAAATAAGTATATATAATTGTATTTAGATATTTATATTATGATGTGTATATATATTAATATAATTATACATATAATCATAGAATATACTTATATATATATTGTATAATTATATCAAATATAGCCTTAATGTAATAAATACATAACTATATAATTATATATAATTACATAATTATAATTATATATAAATACATAATCTAATATGCATATATATATAATAACATAATTAGATATTTATATATTATTATATGTATCTTTATAATTAAATATTTGAACAGAAAAACAAAAGAAAAATTCTTATCTTCATGTGAAGCTGATAGATACCTCACATGAAATGAAGGCTTTTTTATCCTTCACGTGACCAACCTATGCTATGCATGTCACCATGCAGGAGTGAAGGGCACATGATTAAATAAGTTAAAACATGTAGTACGTTTAGTGTAAAATATGCAAGTTTGGCATGCCTTTCTTCACCTAAAAATGCAGGGAAGCTATAGCCTCTCATGTGTGTATTGCAGATTGCATGAAGCTAAGGGATAAAATATAAAAAGAAACTGTGATATTTAAATATTTCTTATTTTCTTTTTTGTTTCATCCTCTTGCATCCACAATTAACATTTGTTCAACAAGTTTTAGTTTAAATGAGATCAAAGTAAAGACTATATATTTTTGTATTCTTTGTAATTATATTATATTAAGAATGTATATACTTCATTTTTCCTCCACCTTCTTCTCATCTTATTTTCTTTAATTATTTAGATGGATAAAAAAAAACCATGGAGCATTTCTATATCCCAAGATTTGTGAAGGAGTTAATTTGGAAAAATAGATAATTTGACTAATTGGTGAAATGAGGTAAGTGTTCTTAAGTACCAATGTTATTTGAACACAATTCTTTTTAACATAGTTCTATTATATTAACTAACTAGATTCATGCCCAATAATTAGGTTATTGAGTACATTATTGCTATAATAAAACATAATTATAAGGGTCTTTCTAATTGTTAAAAAAAAAAGTTTTTGAAACAGTTAAACAATTATGATTTAAAAAATTTTAAGTATATTGTGCATTTAATATGCCAGAAAGTTGGATTTTTTTTTTTTGCATGGTCAAAATATTAATATTTAGAAATGCTTTCACATTTGATTGACAAAAGTATTATGTTTGGACATTTGAAGATCATCTTCAAATTTATAAGAACTTCAAAGATTGGGTAAGGAATCAATTAAAAGTGTTACACACAAGATAAAGGAAAGGGCCATAGTATATTTAAGAACATATCTAGAATGACTTATATGCTAGTTAGGATAGTTTATAATTTTCGACAAAAAAGTGAACATGTAAACAAAAATAGAGCTTTAAAAGGAACTATCAAAGATGGCAAGGACAGAGGGCTGTCCTAGTCTAGTACTAGGAGTCTTTCAAAAGGAATCAAGGGAGAAAAAAGGTATTTAAGTGGTAAAAGTTGATGGGGCATTTTAGTATCAGGTCCTTCTAAAGCATTAACAAAGGTTTCTACCTCCTTCAAATTGTTCATGTTCTGTTGCAAGCCTTCCCTTATGTTAGGTTCATTTGCCTACATGTGTTCCCAAAAATCATCAGAGGAAGAATTAAAGGATAATGAATTATTAGAGACATAGATAAAATTGGGATGAAGTTATGAACTAAAGGATGTAGGGTCCTTTGCTTCTAGTGGCAGTTTAAAAACTTTGTATGCACCACCATCACCATTGTCTATCTACTTGATTTTTGTGGTACCTTGGGGTCCCTTTTTTCTTAACCAAGCTAGCAGTCAAGCTCCAATATTTGGTAACCAAAATCCACTTCAAAGTCTATATTAAATCTCTCCCTTATCTTTTATTTTAGTTGTTCAAAGCTTGTATTAACTTTTTTTAGGCTAAAAGGGTAGTCCTTGTCATTATGCCTGATTCGACAGCATATGCTACATCTTCTGAAAACTTTATCATATCTACATTTCACCCAAGTGTGGTCACCATTGTCCAATAAAAGCTTGATATTTAGAAGTAAAAGAAGAGAGGGGTTGACAAGTACTCTAACCCTTATAAAACTGATTCCTTTGGTCTTTGAGGCCATTCCTTAGACTAGCATAACATCTCTTGCTAGGTTTCCAATTACACCTTTTTTTTTTCAAAAATAAATATTATGCTAGTAAAAATAATAGTTTAGCAAGTCATAAAAATAAACCTAAAATACAAGCGTTGATTTCTTGGAATAATTTTAAAATTTAAAGTCCTTCAATATAAATATTTTCAACTTGGGATCTTCAATTATAATTTTTCCTAACAAAAATGTGTCCAATAAAACCTAAAGCTATGCACCTAAATTGATCCTAAACCTATATCTTAACTTTAGTATAAAAGTATAGCATAAAACACAAAACAAAATCGAACCTAGTATTAATTTAGAACACAAAATCTAAATTTAGTGTTTAATAGACAATATAAAAGATAAAAACTTAGTACAATTTAAAACTTGATAAATAAACTTAAATTAACCTTAAACTTGGTCTAAAATATCCTAGAATTTCCTGGTAACAAATGATAAAAGGACAAGACATTGAAGAAAACACATCTTGGAACACAGACAAAAGACACTAAAATAAGTAGACTTAACATTTTTACTTGGATCTTTTACAATTGCAGAGAGTATTAAAAAAAAAAGAGGTATAAGTCCCATAGCGAGATCCATTATTTATTTCTATTTTTTTATTACATCTTATATCTTTATTATTAAAATTTTTTAATAAAAATTGACATATATAAAAATATTTTATATAGACTTAATCATATAATATTGAGTTTAAAAAAATTATATACTTGCAACATTCATACACTTGTTATATTATTGAAAATTTTAATAACAAAAATATAAAAATTATATTTAAGTTTTTTCCTAAATTAAAGTAGTTAAAAAGTGGTTGATTATTGATAAAGCTCTACCATTGGCCATTTAACATTAATAAATATTTCATTATTGCTATTATAAAATGTATGAAGATGAGGTCATTTTTCTTTCTTTTTTTTTAATTTATAACTTTCTGTAACCTGGGGCAAATGTTTGTTAGAAGGCACATATTTTTTTCATCAATATATATTATTTAGGACGAATTACATATAATCTTTTTAAATTGTAATTTTAGTATTTAAACTTTAAAAGATAATATTTTATTCTTTATATTATTACAAAAATAAAAAAAATTATTACATATCAATTAAAATGAACATATTAAAATGTCATATAAATATCACCTGATAATTTATATATCTACTAATTTTTTTCTTGCACAATTTTTAGCTTGCATTTCTCTTAAATTCTCAATTTTTGAGATGCTAATTTCAACTAATATATGGAATTTTTGACTTTTTATGATAGTTTTGAGAAAATAAAGTATTACATTATAAAATTTGGATATCAAAATTGTAACTATACTATAACTGTGAGAAATTTTTTGTCATTTCTCTAATAATTTATTTGAATTCAATTGGGACACTTGCACCTTCTTTTCAATTTTGCTGTCAGGAAATGCAAGTTGATCGTTTTTCTGGCATAGCGTTGGACATTCATTTGGTTATTAAAATATTTCATTATTTTCTTTCTCTCTCCATTTTTTCTTTCTTGACTTTCACTTGAGAGAAGGAATTGTGATCCCTTGTATTGCTTATGTTGCAATCCAAAAGATCCACGTCATTGAAATCAACTTTTGGATTTCACTTATGATACCAAACCTTAAATTTGAGAAGTTTTAATGATGTGATTTTTTAAAATAAATGTTATGTTAGCAAGCATACTTATTCAACAAGTAGTAAAAGTAAATTCAAAATACAAATGTGGATTATATGAAAGGCGAACATAATTTATAACTCATTTGAGCACCTAATAGAAGCTTGAATAACCTTGTGCTTCTATGACTTGAGCTATTCATCTTGGGATTCATTCCCCAAATTTCATTGACTCTTCAAGCTACTCGCTCAAAATATGACAAGATTCGTTATAACACTGTTAATGTAGAGTTGAATTGGCTAACAAAATTTCACGTGTCACTTGAAATGCAAAGTTGGACTAACACTTGGGGATGGCCCTCTTCACTCACCAATGCAAGTGGGCATGCTTTCAATTAACTTGCTACACTACAAATATGAGTTGTGATAATGCCAATCTTAACAAAAAGTGTTGCACATTCCTATGCTGCCAAGTCTGATCTCAATCCTCTCCCTTCCTTTCACAGTAAATCATCATATTATCATCCCTTGCCAAAGCTCCAAATAATGACCAACCAAGCCATTGTTGGAAAGAATAATTTAGAAAATTTAGGATTCATGCTTTTGAAATTTCTAAATTCATATCTTTTGGAGTTTTTGGATAGATAAGTACAATGTACAGTGAGTGTGATTCATGTATTTAGGTAAGTGTGATGCATGTATTGAGTAATTAATAAGGTTCATATATCTATCTTCCTTATAAGCCCATAAATATCCATGTACTTAATGATGTGTAGCAAGCCTAGCAAATTTAAAGCAGAAGTGAATTTTTACTCGAGTCTTCCTTATAGAATAGTTCTTCCTCCTACTTCTAACAGCCATCACTTCTGTCAATTCCAAAAGCATCATCTTCACTCGCAAATGATATCTTTGTTGGAACATCGTTCCAACACAATGCCCATAAGACGAGTATCCCTATCCCGCATTTTATGCACTACAACTTGAATCACGGCAAGATAAAGATGAAGATATACAGGTGTTATAAGAAGAACACAAGTATCGCATATAAATCCCTCCAAACTTACCCTTTTTCTAGATATAAGAAAGGCATGGTTTTTTAAAGATCAAATCCACAGATATCTTTTATAGTTAATGGTTGCAACAAAATGGCATTTTACACTCAGATGCAATAAATTGAAATTGTTAAGATAGAGTTCTATCATTGGCCATTTAATATTAATTAATATTTTATTATTACAACCTTGGATTCTTTTTTGTTCCCCTAAAGATCATACACTATAATGAACATGTTATTACTAAAGGAGATAACAGAGCTTGATCAGGAAGAGCATTGATTTTGTAGTCCCACTTTCACATATAACTCGATGTTACATTTTAAAAAAAATCATAGTATTGATGTTGCTATCTTTACAATGACCTTTTGGTGTCAATACCTTAAAATATCCTCTTATTCATCCTTGTTTGTGAAAATGGATGTTCTTTGAAAGAATGCTGCGAGACAATGGTATTACGTTGGTTCCTCAAATATCTCATTACTGCTCCATGTTATGTCATGTAGGAATTATAGGAGCTTGAGTTTGCTTGCCAACAAAATGCATTTTTTATGAAGCTTTTGGGTTTTCCATGTGAGCTAAGTAATAAGGAAGGAATCTAGTTTCCACTTTGCTTCATAGCTTTTCTTTGGAAAAAAACAATTTTTGCTAGCAGCTTGTTCTGGGAAATAACAATTTTAGACTGCTAATTCAAAGTTGCTTCTAAAGGGGAGGCCACAAATGAGTCCCATAATCTTGTTATTTCACGTAGTAGAGAAAGAAATATAACATGAGTTTCATATAGGCTCCACTTGAATGGGTCAATAGACCCATTTTTCTATTTCTTTCTCTCTCTCGTTGCAAATGGTGCAATATGAGATAATATACACATAATAAAATGCAAGGGGAAAAAATTGTGAATATTGGTTCCAAAGCATTTGCTCTATTCCAATCCTTTTAAACAAGATATTTTAAGAAAGTTGTTCTATGAGGTTTTAAAAATTGATATATGCTCTATTCCCAAGCATTTGATTCATTTTAGGTAATATAGGAATTATAGGAGCTCAAGTTTTCTACCATGAAAGAGTTTTTCATTGAATTGTTGGGTTTTCAATGTGAGTTTTTTTGTATCTTGTCAAAAAAAATGTGAGTTTGTTAAGGAAGGTGACTTATAATTAGATGCTGGAGGGATTAGGGACAATTTTAATTTGGATATTAGTAAGTAAAAATCATAAACAAAAATGTGAAAATTTGTTCCCAAATGTTGAAAATATGCCTTAGGAATCTATCAAAGTTTGTTAGCCATTTTCCTTAGTGTCAGTGGATAGTTAGTTCCTATTATTTTGCTAAGTTGTTATTTGATTAGAATAGTAGACTACATTTTTATTTGTGATATCTAGAATTGTGAGCCATGATCCTTCAGTCTAGCACTTTTCATATGTATTTAAATATGAAATATATTCAATAAAGAATTAGACTTTGTAGCTCATTTTCTTCCTTTGTTTTTCATTGCTGTCATATTTTTTTTCTATTTATTATTTTTTCTATCATAAGTTTTTTTATTTCATTAATAAAAAAATTCAATTTGTAGTAGAGTTTTCTTCCTGAAGAGCTTGTGAGTGTCTTCATGAGTTTTAAAAGCACCAAAACACTGTCCCAACTCTTATAGAAATCAAACCTCTAATCAATGAATGCTAAGGCGAGTCTTTCTCAAATTACTCTCCCAAATTTTTTATAGGGAAAATTATTAGATCTAGGCAGTGTGTATGAAAGCCTATCTTGAAGCTTGGAATGTTTGAAAAGCTATGGAAAATGCAAACTTTCATGTTCCAATCTTACCAAACAATCCTACCATGGCTCTACTCAAAAATCACAAAAAGAGAGAAAAAATGAAGACAAAGGCAAAGGCTGTTCTTTTAGCTGCAATCTCACTTACAATTTTTACCAAAATTATGACTTTGGAGTTAGCAAATGCTATTTGGAACTATCTTCTAAAAGAATATCAAGGTGATCCAAGGATTAAAGGTATGAAAATGCTAAATCTTATCAAAGAATTTGAAGTACTTAAGATGAAAGAATCAGAAATTATCAAAGAATATTCTAACCAACTTTTTAAAATTGTAAATCAAGTAAGATTACTTGGCATTAAACTTTCTGATTCTACAATTATTCAAAAGCTTCTTGTAACTGTACCTAAGAGATTTGAAGCCTCAATTTTTGCCTTGGAAAATATTAAGGACCTATCAAGTATTACTTTGGCAAAAATAATTCATGTTTTGCAGGCCATTGAACAAAGAAGGCTTATAAGACAAGAAAGAGCAATTGAAAGGGCTTTACATGTAAAATATGAATCTAGTGGCAAAGGAAAAAAAAAAAGGAAAAGTAAGAAGGACGCTACTGTAAATGGTGAAGCTGCTGCTAATACTAATAACCATAGTAACAAAAAGTGAAGATTTCTGCCTTGTAAGCATTGTGGAGGGAAATATCATCCTTGTTTCAAATGTTGGAGGAGGCCTAATGCAAAATGTAGTAAATGTCACTAGATGGGGCATGAAGCAGTAATATGCAAAGGAAAAACTCACCAACAAGTAGAAGAAGCACAAAATGCTAATCAAGAGGAAGAGGATCAGCTTTTTGTTGCAACTTGTTTTTTTAGCAGCACCACCTTAAGTGAATCTTGGTTGATTGATAGTGGTTGTACCAACTATATAATCTATGACAAAGATTTTTTCAAGGAATTAAAGAGTACTAAAGTTAAAAAGGTTAAAATTGGAAATGGTGAGCAGATTTCAATGAAAGGAAAAGGCATTGTAGTTATAATGAGCAAATTTCAATGAAAGGAAAAGGCATTGTAGTTATAATAACTTAGGTACAAAAATTCTTACTAATGTTCTTTATGTTCCTAAGATCAAACAAAATTTGCTTAGTGTTGGATAGCTACTTGAGAAAGGATTCAAAGTTATTTTTAAGGACAAGTGTTGCATAATCAAGGATCCAACCAGATAAGAAATGTTCAAGGTCAAAATGAGGAGCAAGTGTTTTTCACTTGATCCATTGGAGGAGGAGCAAGCTACTTTTTTAGTAACAACAAGCTTAACTGACCTTTGGCATAAAAAGGTTAGGTCACTTCCATCACTCTAGAATGATCTACATGCCGAAAAATCAACTTGTTGAAGGAATACCCACCTTAATAGCAAATTTAAATGATTGTGAAGCATGTCAATTTAGGAAGCTGACAAGGAAATCATTCCCTAAAAGTGTCTAGAGGGCCTCACAAAAGCTCTAACTAGTTTACACTGATCTTACTAGACCATAAAGAACTCCATCACTAAAGGGAAGTCTTTATTATATCATATTTATAGATGACTTAACCATAATTTGCTAGATTTATTTTCTGCGATACAACTCTAAAGTTGCAGAGGTGTTCTAGAAATTCAAAGCTTATGTTGAAAATTAAAGCAACTGCAACATTCAAATTCTAAGATCAGATAATGGGAAGGAATATATTTCATATTAGTTTCAACAATTCTGTACAGATTCTGGAATAGAACATTAGCTTATTACTCCTTAAACTCCTAACAAAATGGAGTGACTGAAAGGAAAAATAGATCAATTATGGAGATGGCTAAGTGTATGCTGCATCAAAAGAACTTGTGATGGAGGTGAACTAAGAGACTTGAAAGAGCTTGAACAAAATCAAGAGCTTGGAAACAAAAGGGCTGGACGTAACTCTAAAAGATGGCTAACTAAAGATCCATTGCAAGGTATGGGAGGCCCATGCACAAGATCAAGAACCAAAGCTATAAAGGAGGCCTTGAATGGAGTGATCCAAAAACTAATGGACTTGGAGCCCATAGTCTTAGCTGAATATGAAGCCCAAAAGGAACAAAATAGCATGAAGATTATTTCATATCTACAAGATGTTAGCCTAAGCCCAAAAGGAGCCTAATTGAAGGAGCCCAGCCATTTTCCACAAAATTCTCTTAGTTTTATTTTGTTTTAATTTAATTGTTTCTGTTTCAGATTTTTTTAGCTTTATTAGGCACCATTCTTGGTAAATTTGTCCAGACTTAATTTTCTTTTATTTTCCCGCCATGTAAAAGGCACCACCTAAGAGTTATTCTATGTTTAGGGTTTTATTTTTTCAAATGCCTATATAAGGCCCACTTTTACTCCAAGAAGGGGAGATTGAATGAATTAGTTTCAGAATTATTTCTGACTTCTGAGGTTTCTCTTGTGGCCTTTGTGTACTGGAAAAAATTTTTGACTTATCAAAGGAGTGGTTTCCTTTGTGGCGTCCCAGATTAGGGTTCTAAGAGACGGGTTCTCATAGGGTTCAATTCCATTGACCAATATCTCTTCTTTCTTCTTCTTGGTTCCTTTCTTTGTTCTTTGTTGCTTGTTGTTCTGATTTATCTATTTGCTTGTTCTTGTGTTGCATGCCAAATTTCGATCACTGATCCGTGTCATTTGGGGTTCTTAGAACGGGTTTCTACGGAGTCTCATATCAACTTACCTAAAAAATTTTGGGCCAAAGCTGCAAATACAGTTGTGTTCATCCAAAATGGGCTACCAACAAGAGCTATGCACAATCAAATGCCTTTTGAAGCTTGGTTTAGTTTCAAACCTTCTTTGGATTTTTTTAAGGCATTTGGTTGTCTATGCTACTCACATGTTTTGCAAGTCAAACGTGGACAAACTTGACAAAAAAGTAGAACCTAAAATATTAATTGGCTATAGTACCATCTCTAAAGCTTATAGGATTTTTCAGCCACAAAGTGAAAAAATTCTTATAAGTAGAGATGTGTATTTCATGGAGGACAAACAGTGGAGATGGAATGACTCAAAGGAGATTCAAAATATTAGCCCTTCACTAATTCTTAAAGACACAAAAGATGATCCACCTATAAGAGGCACAAAATTTCTTTTTGATATCTATCAAAGATGTAATGTAGGAGTGTGTGAACCTGCAAGCTTTGAAAAAGCAATGAAGGACAAAAAATGGATAGCTACAATGTAAGAAAAGCTGTCCATGATTGAAAAAAATCAAACTTGGATCCTTATTTTAAAACCTCATGATAGAAATGTCATAGGTGTCAAATAGGTGTTTAGAACAAAGTTTAATCCTGATGGTTCTGTGAACAAGCACAAAGAAAAACTTGTGGCAAAAGGTTATACATAAATATTTAGAGTGGATTATTCTAACACTTTTGCTTTTACTTCTAGATTTGATATAATCAGATTACTACTTGTCATTGCAGCACAAAAGAGATGGCAAATGTTTCAAATAGAAGTCAAGTGAACTTTTTTCAATGGATATCTGCAAAAGGAGATTTATGTTGAACAACTAGAAGATTTTGTAATCAAAGGGCAAGAAGACAAAGTTTATTTGCTAACAAAGGCTCTCCATGGTTTGAAGTAAGCACCAAGAGTCTGGTATAGCAGAATTGATGATTATTTATTAAGTTTGGATTTTTAGAAAAGCTTCTCAAAATCTACACTTTAGTTAAGCATTCTAGTGCAAAAATAGTAATTATTTTTTTTTCTTTGTATGTTGATAATCTTTTGGTGACAAGAAGTAATAAAGCACTTATTAATGAATTTAAGCAAAAAATGATGAATGTTTTTGAAATGATTAGATCTTTGTCTTATGACCTATTTCTAAGAATGGAGATCATTCAAAGGAAGCATGAAATCTTCATTTGTCAAAAGAAATATGCTAAAGAGATTCTCAAAAAATTCCACCTTGATGAATGTAAGCCAATGAGCACTCTTATGAATCAAAAAGAGAAGTTTATCAAGGAGGATGAAACTGAAAAATTTTATGAGACTCACTTCAAAAGAATAATAGGATGTTTAATGTACCTTACAACAACAAGACTTGACATCCTATTTGCAGTAAGTATTCTGTCAAGATTTATGCATTGTGCAAGTGAATTGCATTTAAAGGAAACAAAAAGAGTTCTTAGATACATAAGAACTATCAATTATGGAATAAAGTATTGCAAGGAAAAAATTTCAGATTATTTGGTTATTTAGATAACGATTGGGCTGGTTCCTCGAATGACATGAAAAGTACTTTACGATACTATTTCAGTATAGGATCAGGAGCTTTTTCTTGGTGTTCCAAGAAGTAGGAGATAGTTGCTCAATCAACAGCAAAAGGTAAATTCATTGCAGTGACTGTAGCAGTTAATCAACCTATTTGGTTGAGAAAAATTCTATTAGATCTATGTTTGGCACAAGATCAATGCACAAAAATTTTGGTGGACAATCATGCAGCAATTTCAATTTCACATAATCTTGTATTTCATGGAAAGACCGAGCATTTCAACATTAAATTTTTCTTGTTGAGAGAAGTGTAGAAAAATAGAGATATAAATCTGATTTATTGCAAAACAAAGGATCAAGTAGCTGATATTTTTACCAAGTCTCTTTCACTAAGCAAGTTTGAGTTTCTGAAAAAGAAATTTGGAGTTCACAACTTCTAAGGTAAGGAAGAGTGTTGAAAACATGTCTTAGGAATCTATCAAAGTTTGTTAGCCATTTTCCTTACTATAAGTGGATAGTTAATTCCTATTGTTTTTGCAAAATTGTTATTTGATTAGAATAGTAGACTAGGTTGTTATTTGTGATATCTAGAATTATGGGCCATGATAAAGCCATGATCCTTTAATCTAGCACTTTCCATATGTATTTAAATATGAGATATATTCAATAAAGAATTAGACTTTGCTGCTCATTCTCTTCCTCCGTTTACTTTCTTTTCTGTTTATTATTTATGTGCCATAAGTTTTTTATTTCATTGATAAAAAAACTTCACCAAACACTAGCTCTGTTACAGAATAAATACCATACACAAAAAAATGTGAAAATTTGTCTCCAAGCAGTAGCTCTGTTACAGTCCTTTTAAAAAAATGTATTTTTTGTAGGCCTACATGTCTTAAGTTGTTCCATGAACTCTAGACGACAAGACTTTTATACCCCAAAAACTGTTTCAGGAGCACATCAAGTGATACATGTCAGTCGTTACTTGTTTTATTGAGTATTGTTCTGATTTACCATTGCTCTGTTATTACCTTGCTTTACTGTTGTTCTGTTAATAACTTGTTACAATTCTGTTACTGATTATTTAGCTGATGCTGTTGATGAGAATAGACACCTTATGGCTAGAGTGACTACGATGATTTTTGGAATGATCGAATAATACAAACTGGTATCGAGTATCAAATTTCCCTCGTCTCTGAACCATGAAGAAAAAATGACTTCATTTTCCCTTGCAGGCCAACCTTGAAACGGCCCTTGTTGGCCCAAGGGGAGCAATATCTCGCCCAAGAAAAAAGAAAGAAAGAAGACAAAAACCATGATTTGGTCCTAAAAAACAGGTGTGATTATCAATTTGTAGTCTAAAAATTTTTTGCATCACTTTTGTACCCGAAAAGTATGAATGCGTTCCAATTTCACTTTTCCAGCTACACTAAATCGATATTATACACTCTTTTAATGATTAAATATTCTATAAAGTTGAGACAAAAATTATATTCTCAGATACTAAAGTGATACAAAAAATCTATGTAGTAAATTGATAACCAAGATAGAGTCCACCTGCCGTAAGAAATACCTAACCCCTGTTGAATTATGTTATAGACTTCGTCGTGTTATTGAAGGAGAGGGAGATTGGAGGAAAAATGAAAAATGACTTTTTTCTTTTTTGGCTAAATCATTCACTCTGCTGGATTTTCTTCTACTGATTTGGATAATTCTACCTTCTCAGCCGCTTCAGATGCTGCCTTGTCCAAACCTAACTTTTGCAATTCATTTAGAAAAACATTAACATCTGTTTCATTGATCTTGTATGGGCTATGGACAGGACCCGGAAATGAGCCATTTGTCACATCTTCCTTGTACTCCAGTAGGGCTTTATTGATGACATCTCCAACAAGAGCATACTGCTTACAGAATTTCGGAGGGACCTACAGCAGCAGATTTACAGAATCTATAACAGGATTTCTTCTTCAATTTCGTTCGTTGTGTTTAAATACGGGTAAAATCTATAATTGGGTTTTATACTACTACTTACTTAAAGAGATCGTATTTGCATATAAACTTTCCTAAAAAACAATACCTGTGCATAGCACGGATCTCTATCTAGTTGTACAATAAAGGAAAGAAGAAAAGTTGGGCTAAAATTTGCTGGAAATACCTTGGCTTGATGGGGATGCTGCAGCATACCAAGCAGATCATGATAAACTAGCACCTGCATGAACATTAAAACGAAATTAGAAAGTATCCGCCTAACTGAATAATCAAATACTAGAAAGGGAGGTTCATAGATAAATCTGGTCTTTCAAAAAAAGATAGGCCAAGCGAATAATAAATAACATGTAAACATGTCAGAAGTTGGTTTCACTAGAAAATGTGCCTAACATGCTGAAATTACATATGCATATTTGGTTTGGTTAACCAATCTTTTGTGCACTAGTCTACCTAGGAATTTCTCTCCTAGAAGTGAGGAAGATCATGATAAAAAGCTTAGCCGTAGCATTAGTAAGAGGTAAAAGAATTCATACTGCACGCATGTGGTTGAAATTGGTTCTTCAATCTCTCTAGTTTTGTTATTTGGAAATTGGAGACATGTAAAAATCTCCACTAGGTGAAACATGAGTAAGAGATAGCTAGATCAATTCTCCTACGATAATAAATGTCATGGGTACAGAAAATGCTACTGTTGAAATCATAAGGTAAAAAGGATTGAACAGAAGATACTATCAGAGGCTAAAATGTAGACAGAAGATAATTTCAGTGGCTAAATACAAGCCTTTTGCACACAAGACAACAAGAAGTCATCTCATTGGCAGATGATAACATAATATAGGGATAAAAATCAACCAAGTCTTTTGCAAATTTAACCCTCGATAAGTCAAAACCCACATGACACGCTATTAATCTCCCAGCCTTTCCCAAAGAGCAGGTGTAAAATTGTAAATTTATACCGCTTTGCTTCATTATCTCAAATTCATTGATGGATCATTAAAGTAGAGATTTAATAATAGCTACAAGCAGTTCTTAAGACCAACATTAGCATCTCTAACTAAATATATTCAGATAAAAAGTGAACATATTATGTGAGAGCATCGACTTATTATGACAGAGAAAGCCTGGCACAGCCACTTGATGAAGAATAAATACCTTAAAATCAAGTAATGGTCATGCGACTTTCAACTGAAAAGAAATAGTGGTATGAATCGAGGCCATTCAACTTGTATAAAAGTAAACCTCAAGAATAGAATATGATGTGGAAGGACCATTAAGCCAGCTAACCTGTCCACTGCAAAAGGGACCAGCCCCAATTCCAATTGTAGGTATTTGAAGGGCTGAGGTTGCTGCAGCAGCCACAGGTGCAGGCACACATTCCAGAACAACAGAGAAGCACCCAGCTTCCTGCAAAGCCAAAGCAGTCTCCACAACCTACATAGACAAGTTTCTTTCAGGATCCTAGAGAATGTGCAAGTTCCAAATAGATGGATGTGAGAGAAATAGACCTTGACAGCACTAGCAACATTCTTTCCCTGAGGTCTAAAACCCCCTAAAACACTAATGGCCTGGGGAGTCAGCCCCACATGCCCTATGACAGCAATTCCCGCTTCAACGATAGCTTTTGCTGCGGCAATTCTTGAAGGTGACCCTCCTTCCAGTTTTATTGCATCCATTCCTCCTTCCTTTAATATACGAACTGCTGTATCAACTGCCTCTTCATAATCAAAATTAGCAGCAACATATAAAAACATTGCATACTTTAATAAAGTTCACTAGTGAAACTAAAGTGAAACACCTAAATCCTTAATTCCTAATTTCCGTTTTTTGAATCAGAGGCAACATAAAAAAAAAAAAAAAGAAATCCTTAAAAAATAACAAAAGCATGAGTACTCCACGAAGAGGTAATAAATGCACAGGAAATGAGGGAGACTAATGAATTTGGAACACTAGGTTCCGAATTTAACTGAATTCGGAATATACTGTTCTGAATTCAGTTCCAATAAAGTCCAAATTCAGTGTATGAGACCGATCAACTTTGACATGTTACGTTGTAACTTGGGAGAATTATTGTTTTATCTTACACGTAGTGTGATCTAATTGGTTGAATAAGATTTTTAGAGGTTTTGATTGGTTGAAAAAAAAATTACCGATAATAGGAAGATGAAATTACAAAAATGCCCCAGAGTTGCTCCTCTATAAATGGACGAGCCTCACCACTTCATTCACACATTACCATTAAAATTTCCGTTCTTCCTTCAAAATTTACCTGAGAGGCTTGTTAGAAGTTTTTGGTTGAAGGTGCTGGAGGAGAAAATATTATGAAGTTTGAAAGCATATTTGGTATGAAATTATTAGGTAATTCATTTTTTTTTATATCTAACTTTATTTTTTTTATTATTATAAAATATCTGTATTTTGAAATATTTGCAAAGTAACAATGTTGTTTGAATTTTTAGATTTTTAGTTATAGAATATTATTTGTTGTATGATTAATATTGATTATGGATATTATTTTAAATATATTTTGCAACAAGAAAAGAGGAGAAAAAAATTATAACACTATGAAGGAAGAAAAAAAATAAATAAAAAAGATTTGCTATTTAAATAGAATATTTGAAGAGATCTGATTGTTTTAAATTGTGTAAATAACATTGAAAATAAAAAGTTTGAGTAAAAAAAAAGAGATAATTGAAAAATAGATGAAAAATTAAAACAAAGAATGATGGGGAAAAAACATATATGTTTGAAAATATATATTTTTGGAAAAATTGTAAAATATATGTATAGAAAAAAATTGAAAAAATTAGGGAAAAATAAAAATTTAATGAAAAAATAGTAATTTAAAGGAAGGTTAAACAATTATAGGTTATAAAAAGTAAAATATATTTAAATGTCAAAATAAGGACAAAAATGAAAATAGTAAGTGAAAAATGGGAAAGTTTTCAAAATATATACATATTTATAATTAGAAAGAAACTAAAAATTAGTGAGATTTTAAATAAGGAAAAAATATATATGTTAAATAGTAATTTGATAAATAGTAGTTTAAAACATAGGAAAAAATGTTTTAGAAATGTGTCCAAAAAAATAGTTAAAATAGGTAAAATGAGAAAAAAAAAATGATTCAAAAGTTGAAATTAAAAAAAGAGAGCCTAAAAAAAATTAGTAAAAAAAATAAGATGAGAAGAAAATGTAAAAAAGAAAATGATATAAAAAGGAAACAAGTACAGTGTCCATTTTTGGAGGAAAAAAATGAAAATAATTTGAAATAAAAGTAAATAAATATTTACAATAATTAGGAGGTAATTATTTAAATTGCCAAATAAATTTCTTAGAAAAATATAATATTGGTAATAGTTACAATTTAAAAAGAAACTTTGGACCATATTTAAATAAATATAAAAAAAAATGTTAACAATTTTGAGAGATATAACTAATAATTCAAAGTGAATAAAAAATTTTATTACAATTAAAAAAAGAGAGCGTAAAAAAATTAGTTAAAAAAAATAAGATGAGAAGAAAGTGTAAAAAAGAAAATGATATAAAAGGAAAACAAGTATAGTGTCCATTTTTGGAGGAAAAAAAATGAAAATAATTTGAAATAAAAGTAAATAAATATTTACAACAATTAGTAGGTAATTATTTAAATTGCCGAATAAATTTCTTAGAAAAATATAACATTGGTAATAGTTATAATTTAAAAAGAAACTTTAGACCATATTTAAATAAATATGAAAACAATGTTAACAATTTTGAGAGATATAACTGATAATTCAAAGTGAATAAAAAAACTTATTACAATAATAACTATATAGATCATGTTTGTAGTCAAGATATTTGAGGAGGAAGAAATGGCTAGAAGGAATGAGATTATTTGCATTTATGCGAACGAAAGGATTTATGAGAGTACCCAAGGTACAACATTCTAATGTGTAATATCAAAATACATAATAGTTAGAAAAGTTAAAACAAGCAGTTTCTCAAAAGCTACAACTACCACACAACTATGTTGTGTCTGATTTGATACATAGGCTACTGACGACAGTAAACCCAACATGGTACCAAGCGATTATCTTGAAAGATGATTTTGATGTGCAGAGGATGTCGCAATCTCACTCACGTTTCTCTTCACAACTGAATGCTGTTGAATTGTATGCAAACACCACATGTATTGACTTATAGTTGAGCATTGACTTTGAGCCACATTTAATGAATGAATTGCTGCCTGTACCTGCTTCATTGTCTCAATTGTCGATTTATGCTGAACTTTATCAAATTGTATCAATAAAGGGCTGTTTGTAACTAAGTTCGTCTTGCCCAACGATTGGCCTTATTGAGCCTTCTTCTCTACTTGGCTTAGAAGAAAATGCCCTTGAAGACTTTGAAAATGAAGATAAGTATAATGCAGAACTTAATGAGTATAATGCAAAACTTGACTTTGATTACGATAATAATGATGAAGATGCCGATGATGATGATGATAATGTGTATGATAATGAAAGTGATGATGATGATACCGCTCCTGTTGAACCAGTGTCCCAATATCATAACTAAATGTTGTTGAATTGTATGTAAACACCTCATGTATTGACTCACAGTTGAGCATTAACTTTGAGCCACATTTGGTGAATGAATTGCTGCCCACACTTGCTTCATTATCTCGATCGTTGATTTATGCTGAACCTTATCAAATTGTACCAATAGAAAGTAGTTCATAATCAAGTTCCTCTCACCTAACGATTGGCCTTACTAAGTCTTCTTCTCCACTTGGCTCAAAAGAAAATGTCTTTGAAGACTTTGAAAATGAAGATGAGTATAATGCAGAATTTGACCCTGATTATGATAATGATGATGATGATGATGTGTATGATAATGAAATTGATGATGATACCGCTCCTGTTGAACCAGTGTCCCAATATGTTGACCCCGCTGCTATGTTCTTCCAGTAAGTTAATTTGGTTTTAGTAAGAGGTGATGAGTTTGAGGAAGGAGGAAGTCAAATATAGATAAATAATTAGAAATTGTATGTTGAATTAAGGTATCCAAATCAGAAGGCACTTTGTCTTGCTGCGGAACCATACTTTGTGAGGGCGTACCATAGTTTTAAAAAATATTTGACAAGTAAAAAATTTGAAAAATGTCAGTGTGTGAATTATAGTAACAGTTATAGATGGCGAGTCAGAGCATATAAAAAAGGCAAAGGCAAGGGGTTATTTTGGCAAATTACACGATATGGGGGTCCACACACTTGTTTATCTGCAACGTTATCACAAGATCATTTGAAATTGAATTCTGACGATATCTCATCATGTATTATAGCAATGGTAATTGAGACACCTGATGTTTTAATCAGTCAGATTATTGAGTAGATAAGGAGCTTGTTTGGTTATACTATATCATACAGAAATACGTGGAGAGTAAAATATAAAGCCGCCACAATTACTTTTGGTAATTGGGATAGCTCATATGTTACATTGCCTAGGTGGTTGGTTGCGGTACAACATTTTATGCCTGGCTCATATGCTAAGTTTGTGACTTAACAATGTCCCCAAAGCACTTCTACTAGTGAGGCAGTTATGGCATTTAAGCATGTATTTTGGGCTTTCAAGCCTTGTATAAACGCATTTGAGTAGTTCCAAATCTGTCCATGCTTCATGAGCAAGGTCAACCTCATTTAAGCCATTTTCGAAATGAAATGTATTTTAGAGGCTCAAGACAACCAAATAGGTATAGCCTTTATAAACAAATAGGGCATAACCGTGCCTCTTGCCCCCATTGCACTTCTACTACTTAGTTATATATTAACAAAAATTGTAATTGTCTAGAAATAAGCAAAATTATTTATTGTTTATACATGTATATGGATATTAATTATATATATTATTGATGCTTGCATATGACCATTTTTGAAAGAACTAATGACATGTTTGTCATTAATAATTATACATGTTAATTTTAAATGAATAATAGTAGATTGTATTATTCTACCCATAGATTTCATGGCCAGCGTTGGCTAGCTCATTCATCCAGGTTCACAGGATGAGTCGCTTTTATACCTATAGGAGCGGCACATATCACATGCCATTTGGGATCGCAAGGTATGATATGTTGTTCCATTTTGTGTTTCATTTCAAGCGAGTAGTAGGTTATTTCATGTATCTTTTTTTGCAAGATAATTGGATACTCCACCCATGACGAGTTCTACATGATAATCGTTTAGGTGATCCACTACTAGCCATTGTCGATTACTTAAAGCAAGTTGATTTTTATGGCATTGAACAAGTCAGCCAATTCGAGTATGATACATCATTGGTTAGTACATTAATGGAATGGTGGTGCCCAAAGACACATATTTCATACCACTCGAGGAGAGTGTACGATCACCCTCAAGGATATAGCATTACAATTGGACCTACTAGTCGATAGAGACCCTGTTATTGGCAGGATGGGTTTCAATGGGTCAAATATTTGTCAGTGGCTTCTAGGGATTACATCTCCGGCTGACTAGATAGATATACAGTGATTTTCCATTACTTGGTTGGCTCATAATTTTGCACATCTGCCTGTTAACGCAGAGGATGAGGTTATGCATTAGTTTACCTGTGCATATATTCTTCGCATGATTGGGGGTTGTTGATAGCAAATAGATCTAGTTATAGATTCCATTTGATGTACCTACCTTTACTAGATAACTTTCAGCTTACTGGCCATTACAGTTGGAGATCAGCAATGTTAACCTTTCTATATCGTGAGCTATGCAACTCAACCTATAGGAATGATTGTGGCATATCTGGATGCTTAACGTTATTGCACCTGTGGGCATGGGATCACTTTCCTATGCTTGCACCCAAAGAACCCCCCACACTTGATCCTCACATTAATGAATATCATATACTTTTACCTTTAGGTTTTCAGTATGTTTTTAGAGTACAAAATTTTACATCTTTTATTTAAATATGTTAACTCCATTTGTTATCTCTTATTTACCAAATACGCTTGCTTATTGTAATAGTTGAAAGAATGTTGGATGACCTCCTCGCCCGGGTGTTAGAGCCCTCCAGTTATACAGAACTTTACTAGATGTAATGAGAGATGATGAGGTATATACTTAATTTGATTTATGTTGTATATCATTTTTTTAACTATTTGATAATTATTTACTACTCATTTCTATCTTGTTCACAGATTGTATAGCACCCATACCAGCCACAATCAGTGTATGAGTTAATTCTATAGTACTGTCTAACTTCTTCAGATATTTGGATTGCATCAGTGCCACTCATTTATTTTTGGATCATAGAGTGGTACCATCCAAATCGCTTCTTGCGACAATTTGGTCACCACCAACCTATTCTGCAAGAGTCAATTAGATTGGACTTTCTCCATAATGTACAACTTTGAGGAAAAACCCAAACCAATTGAGTCTTTGAACATAGCCTTTTCATCTGGCGATGGTATGGATAGCGAGACACTATGTCTCAATCCCTCGTTACTGAGGAGTCATTTGATCGTACGTCTAAGTATATGCAATGGTATTGGCGACGTACTCATCGATGAATCCATACATCGAATGCTGTTACTGGATATGCGAAGTATTTTATTACATCTTATCATCTTTGTCATCATTATTCTCTTGATATAATGCATATTGATAGTTGATTTTTTTATATTTTTTTGATTAGGCTAATTTGGCAGAGGGGCTTTAAAGAATGCACTTGCAAGATCCTTTACTTATAAATTTTCATCATATCGTGAGCCGAGATGCTAGCAATATATTACTTACTCTTGGTGAATAGTGATTTTCACTTTTTTCTCAAACTGCTGACCAAGTATCAGATCTACCTAGACCTCTAATTCTGACAGGCCATCTAGGTAAAAGACGTCAAGGTTACTTATCAACTCAATAGCCTATTGATGGAACAAATATCCAACAATAATAAGGGCTAATGCAGGAGGGCATTGACATTCCCAATGCATCTTTATATATGCCTACATTGGTAATAGGATATTGGTATGGGTGGTCTATCTCATTTTATACCGCCTAACCAGTTTGGTAACTTTGGTGGTGTAGGCCCTTCTTCTTACATACCTCCATCTCCTTCGTCTCTTTCTAAAAACCCCTCAGCAGATGTCTGGGTCATTCGGATCATTTGCAGATCTTCTATTCGATACATCTACGTTTAATGCCGCATATGCTAGTTCCTCCTTTAAGCTTGGAAGATCGTCACAACTAGGATTTTTTACACCACCTCATCCGATTCCTCCAATTCAAAGTCTATCCTTAGATTTAAACTCTAATCCAATAGTTAATGAGCAATAAGAATTAGAAGAATTAAGTCAACAACGACCACGACGTGAAAAGAGAAGATCTCGTTATGGTACAAAAAATCATTTGTTATAAATATTTTTATAAGATCTATATTAATGTAATTTTATATCCAATATTACATCATATTTTTCTATTATATATTTTTTCACTCAATTACTTTTTAATTACAATTTTTTGCTTTATTTTATTTTAATATAACAAAATATTGCAAAAACATTAAAGGAAATTCGAATTACTTCATTATGTAAAATTAATAATACAATAATTTCAAATAATATAATATAGCATTAACTAATCACATCTTATTCCATACTTAGTAATTGTTAATAAGATTACATTAATTGTTTTCTTTAGTTTCACCAATAATTATTGTAAATCTTTTTAATAAAATAGCCATTATACTATTTTATATTCATTAATTATTATGTTATAATTAATAACATTAACTAATTCAATTAATGAAGAGTATCTACTATATTCTATTGTTATGGGAGGAATTTTTATTTTTTATCGACTATTAAGATGCTTTTGCATTTTTCATTGCTTTAAAGTTTTTTTTAAATCCAATAATAGGAATAACACTTTTTTACGTAATAAATAGAGTTCAAGTTAGATTTATAATATAGGTTAAGATATAATTTTTATTTTTTATGATCAAAACTATTTTGTGCATCTTATCCTTAATTTTTTAATGGCTATAATTACTTACATAAATAAATCCTTTTATCAACTTATTAATAATGAATAAAAATTTATCTCATTATAATAAAAATTAACCCAAAAAAATTGAAAGAATACTTTAAAATGATCCCCATTTCCTGAAATTTAAAAAAAAAATCAAATACATACATTGAAATTAATATATATACATATATATATATATAATTCATCCTATTCTGATTTGAAATATATATATATAAAATATTATATAGATTCGATTCCATAGCATCCGAATTCTGAAATGTATGTTGCTCAAAATCGGATGCTATGGATTTGAATTTAATGTTTTTGTTACCTTTCCGTAATAACTTTTTCTATTATTATCTTCCGTTAATCTAAAAACATTTCATTACTTTTTGGCAAAGCTGCCCCTAATTTCCCTGTTCCCTTTTGCTGCCAATAAAAGGAAACTACATTAGTCTGGGGTTCAGATCCTTTGTGTATCATAGAGGATTCGCAGGAGGTGCGCAGCAACGGAACGACTTTGTTTTGGGCTGATATAATGCAAAATGTGCTAGCTAATCTCAGTCGTCCATTACGTGTGATTAGAGCCATATGTTCAGCTCCTCAAGGCTACCTTAATGCTGCATTTCTCCATTTCGTCTTCACTGTGCATTTCTTCACATGTTCTTTATCCTCTGCTTCAGTTTAGCCACCATAAAAGAGAGATACATAGCCTCTATGTTCGTCTCATTCTTATAGTGTTTCCCTGCAATTCCCATGGAATAGAAGCCAAGGGTGGTAACTGAATGTAGTATGGGTTTAAGCTCCATTTTGTTTTGGGCATAGCTGAATCAACAAAAGCATTTAAAGTTTGGTAACTTATTTTACTTTGGCAGCAAAGAATGCAAGTTGGAAAAGAAGGACCTTGTAAGCTGAAATCTTACATTTAATCACAATTAGTGTCAACTTTTGTTTGAAATTTTGGTGCATTTGCTAACTAATCAACAATCTACTTTGTACGTCTCAATTAAGATAGAGTATCAATGTAAGAAAATTTGAGTTTTATAAGAGCAGCTTTGGGAATCTAAAATGGAGTGTAGAATATTCGAATTTGTGGTGTTCTAATAAATTTATTTGTTGGTTAATAAAATGCATTTAGACTGTCAAAGACAAAAAATTTAAAAAAAAAAAAAGGGAGATAGAACATGAAGAAGCAATGGTGTATGCAATAAAAGGGTCTACTGAAGAATATTGTTCAGTGCATGTCTTCTCTTTTGAAAACATTAAAAATAAAAATTCAAGGAGTTGAGGAGCAGCTGAAATCTACCAGCAAGTAATTTTGATTTCTTTATATTCTTCTCATTTGAAGCTTTGGAAATTTGTTTGTTGAAAAAAGACAAAAATGTTTATGCTTATTCTTCTTTTCGTTGTTAGAAGACTAACATAAACCTTGGATTAGTTACTCATTGATTGAGAGACTTCATCCTTTTCTCAAATACCAATGTGGTTTGGGATTGGGCCCTGAGGTCTTGATGATTTCTTTTGAATAACAATGATACTAACAACCATAATGAGGCCATTGCTAACTTCGGGGTTCAGAAAATGGTGCGCCTACATCACTTGGATGCATGTGATTGTGGCTTGAATTGCTTTAGATGGCTCTTAGGTGTTTTCTCTTCCCTTGTGATTTCAAAGGAGCATTATAATTATTATATTTGTTCTGCCACAGAATTTTTATGTGATTCTGCAGTTTTCTCCAAGGGCCTTTTGCTCAAATTTTTCGTAAGGTTAGCAAAAGGTCTTTTACTGGCTAAAATTGTTTGCCTTGGTTTCAAACAACGAACATGAAAAATTGAAAGAATGAATGAATTACAGAGGCTTATTAAAATCTGGCTTAACTTCTTTGTGTTAATCTGTCCAGATATTAGTTTTGATCATTAGAGCACCCCAACATAGCCGAGCAGAACACCTGAAAGGAAACAAAACGTTGTGGGCAAGCTAATGGAAAATATTTAACCTGCTCTCCTAACAAAAAGAAACTCATGAACTAATTCTATGAATTTTTGTTGGTGTTATTCTTTTGGCATTTAAGCACTTCTGAGCGCATCAAACCCAGATGATCCACTTCTGAGAGCATTACTACGCATGGGAATTGCAAGGAAGCGCCATAAGAATGAGACCAACACAAGGGCTCTCTATCTCTCCTTCGCGGTGGCTAAACCGAAGCAAAAGATGATGAACAAATGTAAGAAACGCACGGGGGAGACGAAATGGAGAAACGCAGCATTAAGGCAGCCTTGAGTGGCTAAACGAACGGTTCTGATTACGCATAATGGATGACTAAGATTAACTAACACATTTTGCATTGTATCAGCCCAAAACGAAGTTGTTCCATGGCTGCACACCTGCAGCAAATCCTCTGCTATACGCAGGGGATCTGAACCCCATTGGTCTGACGTTGCAATTGCCTAGGATGAAGAAATAAAATAATTTTTTTTTTCATTATTAATGTCAACTTCTCCTGAATTAACTTCGTTCTCAATGAGCTGGCTTTTAAAAGCATATTTACATTTTTTTTTATTCTGAGAAAGGGCACTTGACTTCTCAATTCGGAGAAATATACCAGAATACTCCCCAGTAGCCAAATAAAGTTAGCATCTCAGGTTAAAAAGACAAATTTCCCCTTTGTGAAACTTTTAGCAAAATTAACCAAACGCATTTCAAATTTTTCCTACTTAATTTTGTTCCCTTCTCACAAAAATGGCTATGAAAAGCATATTTACATATTTTTTGTTCTGGAAAAAGCGAACTCGATTTGGAACTTTGGAAGAAATAAAACAAAATTTCCTCATTAACAAAACAAGTGGCATCTCAGGCTAATGAGACAAACTCCACAACTTTTAGCAAAACTAAACCAAATCAAACGTACCTGACCGGAACTCGATTCATAGGTCCCAAATGGCAAGTCCCCTACCAGAAGCTGCCGCTTAGCACCACGAGCGACGGCACGGCAATGAACGAGCATTTCATCGAGACTGATAGGCAGAGTGGTGTCGTGTCCATGAACCACCATGGATGCCGAGTCTCCGACGAGACAGATATCGATACCCGCCATATCTAAGTGCACCGCCGACGGGTAGTCGCAGGCAGTGACCATTGTGAAGGGTTCGCCCTTTCTATGCTTCTGCTTCAGGTGGGTCAGCGTCACTCTCTTGTTCGAGCTATGGGAAGTAGGTCCCGAATACACAGTGTTTTCAGGGATATTGCTCATGCACAGAAGCGATGAAGATGATGACGATGAAGAAGAAGAAGAAGCCCTGAAGAAAATGGGAGCAGCTCTGAAAAGGGAGGTGATGAAAGCCATTGGAGAAGAGAGGAATGAGGAAATGGGGGAAAAAATGAATGGAATGGGAAGGGGTGGTGCTTCTTGAGAGGAATTAAATATGAAATGGCGAATGGGGAAGAAGTTGCAGGCGTTAAGGCTGCGCCACCTACGGAGAAGAGGAAGTTGAATTTAACTTTTCGTACTAGTCACAGGCAATGGGTTGGTTTTTGAAATGAAGCTTCACGCTCCTGCTCATGGGCGTGAGCCGCGTGACAATCACCTTCCGTTTTCTGAAATATGCCCCATTATGTTTTGGGGCGACCAAACGACTATGGATTCGAGACGGGTCACAGACATGGGTTGCTCAACTCGAACCCATGCTTGTCTGCGTTGATAAACTAGCAATCTCTTATAAATTTAAATCCTCTCAATTTATTAGGAAGCTAAAGCTGTCAACTTAGGAGAGAGAGTTAAAAAAAAAAAAAAGAAAGAAGAAAGAAGTGATAAAAAGAGAAAAATGATTTCATATACTCTTCTCTTTTTACGTCACTTTCTTTTATTTTATATGGACCAATAAGGTAAATAATCTATTCAACTTATAATATAAACAAGAGTCAAACAAAATGGTTGAACCCACCAATCTGACATGTTCAACCCACTATTTTGATAGGTTAGATTTAAATTTTGTTAATCTATATAATTTTGAGATCATATTAGTTTAGTGGGCTAACTCACATAATTTGCTCTTTTTTATTAATCTTAATAATTTTAAAAATTAAGATGATATTTTAACTTTTATTATAAGAATTAACCTTTCAAGACAAAATACAAATGTTCTTGGTAAAAAAATGTTGAAGAATTTAACAAATTGTTTTTTTTTTTGTTATTTAAATTTGAGTTAGTCAAATAGTTATTTTTATTTGATTGTTAATTTAAAAAAATCATTTAAATATTTAAAGTTAGAATTTAATTATTTAATATAACTATTTGAATTATAAATAATATTTAATATTATAATGAATACTGTTTATTTTTAAAAACTATTTTAAAATTTTTATGATGGGTTAAAGGGTTACTGTGACCAATTTAAATAGATGGATTAAATAAGTATACCTTTAGTAGGCCAATTTGTATAGTTTAGGTTGGCTATCTATAACAGCATTGCAAGATAGAGTAAAACTGATAGCCGCAGTTGCTCCCCAATGACAGAAAAGGATGACTACCATTGGAGGCGTCATGTGCTCTCAATCTGGTGGGGGATTGTGCTGGTGAAGGAAACCAGTGTCACCAAATGAACAACGAGATGGGTCGAGTTATTTTTAATCAACCAAAACCAACCCACTTCAAATTTCTTTACTTTTAATTGAAGAAGGTATTTGTGTTTGTTAGAAGGATAGACTCAAGTAAAATTATATTAGAAGTTAATTCTATGTAATTTTGACTAATTTGACATAAGAGAGTGTACTTTTATAAAAATAAAAATAAATTATTTAATTTGAAAATAATAAAAAAATTTGTCAAGAGTAATTATTTTGAAAGTCTTTCGTATTCAAATAGTCATTGTTTAATCTTATATAATTGAACACTAAATTTATACTACATAACATATAAGAGAATAATTATTTAAAAAAATATATCACATAAATATTTGAAGAATTTATAGTTCACCTTTTTAAATCAAATTCAATTATGAATTTAGTATATAAAGTTTTAAATAAAATAAAATATTTCTTTAAATCTTATACTGAAATAAAATATTATATTTGAATTTAAATTAACTGCTTGCTTTCTTTAATTATTTAACATCAGAGATGAAAATTGTAAGGTTGAAATAATTTTTTCATAAAAAATATTTTCTCATATTTTGAATTTTATATATTAATTTTATCATTAAAAATTAGTTGATAAATAAGTTTCTTTTGGGCCTTGTTTGGTTTTATTGGTGAAAATAAAAAGTGAATGCTAAATGGAATATAATAGAATAAATTATATTTAGTGTGACTGAAAAATAAAAGGAAATATATTTGCATATGTTTGTTTGGTTAAATAAAATATGGATGGAATGGAAAGTTATTGAAGACAAAAGACAAAAATACCCTTACCATTAGAAATAATGCAAAACCACCAAAGTCACATAATTTCTTTTTGTCCAATAAAGCACAATATAGCCACATTTGTTATGTTGAGTTGAACCAAAATGGATGAGACGGCTTTATATATAATTGCCTTTTGGTGGTAGGCGTCCATACACTACTTAGTTCCATTTTTGCTCTTCCATGCTTAGGGTTTGATTGTTTTACAAGCGACATCCCATTTTCACAAAATAGAGATAGGTAAGTAAATTTGTTGCTCGAGGTTAGGACCTTTGCCAAATATTATATATGGGTTGGCTTTTATTTTTTCATGTTTTTCACAACCATGATTTTTACTTCATCGTAAATATGGCAAAGTTGTACAATTAGAAAGCAACTTGTTATCATGTACTTTCTTCTTTTTCACAATTTGAAAGTCATACAAGAGCATATCAAACTAAGAGCTATTTTTCTTTTTTCTTTTTTGTTTTGGATCATCAAGATTTTTACTTCATATTCCAAAAGTGTATATCATTATTTATTTTGTTGTTATTTTTATCATAATGTGTATATGTCACAATAATAAGATATTTGATCTAATTATTGGTCAAGGTATAGAGTTAAAATAATTAACTAAATGTTAGCTATTTATAATATTTTCTGATGCTAGTTTAAAAAAAGGCTATATTAATTTTATTGTAAAATTTTTAATACATGTTGTTTCACAATTTATCTATATAATATTTATTGTGTGTTACATTGAAGTTATTGTGTATTTTTCAACTATGCCTAGTAACATGGAGCATTTCGAAGCAGCACATGGGATGCAGGCCAAGATTGCAAACATATGAACAAAGTCATTATTGCGAGGAAGAACTAGTCTATCTTGCAAACCCTCATGCTAGTTTTGTAAACACTAAGGCTATGCTTGAAACTTATCAAGAGCATTGATAAAAGCTCTAATATGATCATTCTCAACTAATAGCTTTGAATGATAAGGCTAAAGCAAAATTAATCTTTTCCTAATAAGAGTGCATTAGGTTGGAGACCCATCTTGCCAAGTCGTCAACAAATTACATGGATACTAAAGAAAGTCTGATAGATGCATATGTGGTTGTAGTCAATGCAATCTATTTAAGGGATTAGAAACTTGCTTTACAAAAGCACACTAAGAAAGCATTCAAGAATGCATAGTAATTAGTAAAAAAATAAGTTTATATTAATTTAATCATTAATAAGTTGATAAACTACGACTCCACCTATCGTTATGTTGCTTCATCTACCATGATGCTTTTTAATCTTGTTGCACAAATTTACCTCATGGAAATACTACTAAATATGGATATTTATGATTGTGTGAAAGTGGAATCTATTTTCTGGCTCCATGTACCATGTAAAATTAAAGTTCAATTGCTTTATTTGTTCGTTTCTTCCTTGTAATGGTTTTCTTTAAACCTACACTTCAACTCTATCAATGTTTAAATCTTGTTACTCTCTGTTAAAGTATATGTTGGATTTCATACAAGTAATATTAATATGTTATAGTAGAGTTATAATTTTGTAAAGTCTTACAAAAAATTATATAATCATATAAAATCCTATAAGAGAATTATATTTATAAATATGTATGGATGATTATATAATTAAATATATAACTATGTATGATTAATAACTATCTAATTATATACATTTTTACTTAGTAATATATGTGATGTAATTAGCCGCAATCAAATGATATAATTGAAATTAGCTAATTGAATAAATAATTATAGATATATGTATATATATTTATAATTATATAATAATTTATGCATATAATATTATATACATAATTATATAATTACATGTAATTGTAGTTAGTGATTTTGGTTAGTAATATATTTATTAACATTAATTCTAATATAATTAAATGATTATATATAATTGTAATTAGATATTTATATTATGATGTGTATATATATATTAATATAATTATACATATAATCATAGAATACACTTATACATACATATATATATATATTGTATAATTATATCAAATAGAGCCTTAATGTAATAAATACATAACTATATAATTATATATAATTACATAATTATATACATATATATATGTATTTATATATATAAAATATATTTATAATTATATACAATTACATAAGGTAATATGCATATATATAATAACATAATTAGATATTTATAAATTATTATATGTATCTCTATAATTAAGTATTTGAACAAAAAAACAAAAGAAAAGTTCTTATCTTCATGTGAAGCTAATACATACCTCACATGCAGTGGAGGCTTTTTGATCCTTCAAGTGAGCAACCTATGCCATGCATGTCATTATGTAGGAGTGAAAGGCACATGATCATCAGGGTAAAACATGAGGTAGGTTTAGTTTGAAATATGCAGGTTTGGCATGCCTTTCTTCACATAGAGATGTAGGGAAGCTATAGCCTGTCATATGGGTATCACAAGTTGCGTGAAGCTTAAGGATAAAAAATAAAAAGAAACTATGATATTTAAATATTTCTTATCTTCTTTTTTGTTTCATCCTCTTGCTTCCACAATTAACACTTGTTCAATAAGCTTTAGTTTAAATGAGATCAAAGTAAAGACTATATTTTTTTGTATTCTTTGTAATCATATTATATTAAGAATGTATATACTTCATTTTTCTTCCACCTTATTCTCATCTTAGTTTATTTGATTATTTAGATGGATTAAAAAAACTATGGAGCATTTCTGTATTCCAAGACTTGTGAAGGAGTTAATTTGGAAAAATAGATAATTTAACCAATTGGTCAAATGAGGTAAGTGTTCTTAAGTATCAATGTTATTTGAACATAATTATTTTTAACATAGTTTTATTATATTTACTGACTAGATTCATGCCCAATAGTGAGATTATTGAGTACATTGTTGTTGTGATAAAATATAATTACAAGGGTCTTTCTAATTGTTAGAAAAAAGTTTTTGAAATAATTAAACAATTATGATTTCAAAAATTTTAGATATATTGTGCATTTAATGTGCTAGAAAGTTAAAATTTTTTTCTTTCTTGGTGTGTTGAGATATTAATATTTAAAAATGCTTTCAAATTTGATTGACAGAAATATTATGTTTAGATATTTAAAGATCATCTTCAAATTTATAAGAACTTCAAAATTTGGGTAAGAAATCGATTAAAGGATCTATTTCCCACAAGATAAAAGGAAAAGGGCCATAGTATATTAAAGAACACATCTAGAATGACTTATTTGCTAGTTAGCATAGTTTATAATTTCGACAAAAAAGTGAATGTGCAAACAAAAATAGAGCTTCCATTCTAGTTATGGCCTATCTCTTCATACTGGTAGCTCTACTCCATTCATAGATCATGGTACAACTTTAGCCCAAGAACTAAGTAAAGTTATTCTTTACATTCAAACTCATCAAAAAATAACATCTAACAATTAGTTTGACATAAAATCCGAAACCACTTTTATAAGTGTCATATTTTCTTATTTAGCTTATTATGTCTTTCCATATATAAATAACCACTACACATTTATTCTTCACTTTTTCAAAATGAGTATACAAGATTAAGGCTATTATTGTGAGCACTACTTCTACGCAAAATATTTTGCTCTCAAACGAAGTTCCTTTATGGATAATGGCTACTAAGGGGAAAAAGGGAGGCTAAGTATATGGTATGGGAAGTGTCTCACACCAAATAGAAGAAGATTCAGTCTTTAGATATAACTACGATCACAATATTAATTGGCATTCATATCCAAGTGTTATGAAGGCTATATACCAACAAGGTAGATTACATGAACATATTGACTAGAGTTTAAAGCCTTATTAGATGCAAATACAAAGAAATGAAAATTTAATGGTTGATATGCAACATCAAATTTATGAATATCATTAGAAGAATATTGGTCCAAGTAATGGAAAAAATATTGGCATGAGTAATTGAGAAGACCATGTACAAAAATTATAATTTTATATGTTTTTTAATGCTTGTATTCTAATTTATATAAAATATATTGCTCGTTACCTAAAAAGTAATTTTTTGTGTGTCTTTTTTAACTATTTTCCATAAGCTTATTTAAACTAAATTGTAAAGCCTTGAATGACTCTTATATACACGTTTTTGAGCATCTTGTTTTTACAATAACCATGAAAAATGCATGGTAAAATGAATTAAATGACAATTCATTCAATTTTTTTTAAGACCTTGTCTCTTGTCCTTATATATCTCTTTATTAACATTATTGTTACAATTTGGACTCCCATATTACTCTTTCTCTTTATGGCCTTTCTTCTCATGCCTTATTAGTTTGCTTTCTTCTCCATTCTCCCTAGCTTAGCGTTCTTCATTTTTTAACTATTCATCTCTAGTCTGACAGGTTTTGCAAGGTAAAAATAAAGCCTTTAAATACAATTATATTATCAAATATATGGTTTACAAGTTATTTTTTCCTGTGTTGTTCACCATCCACATTCACTTCTATGTTAAAGTACTTGTATTTATCATCTTCCTTATTTTATGTTTTAACACAGTAAGTCATCTAGGAGAGGGTGAAGAACACGTCAAAATATCCCTTATCAAGAGACATGTGATGTATAATCTAACGCTTAAGAAGAGTCGACCATGCCAAAATGATCACTTAAAAGTTTATTTAACTAGATGTCATAAGGTACATAATTTAAGCTTAATCATATATTTTTACGCTAATTACCTACTTAGTTAATTATTTAACTAGGTTTAAATCAAATAATAAAGTTGTTAGTACATGTATTATCATAATTTTTAAGAGTAAATATGATAGGCCATAGAATAGTTAGACCCAAATGCCTAAAAAATATAAAGATTTATGATTTTATGAACTTCAGTTAAAATTTTTACTTTTATTTTATGTTTTTGATTTGTTAGTTCAAATACAAGTCCAATTAGTGTATATAATTGGAAATTTTCCATTGAATAACTATGTTTATTTTTTTATTTCTTAAATTTTTTAGAAATATTATTATTGAAAATATGAGCATCATAATCAAATTTGGCAGAGTTGGAAGCATAAAGTAATTAACCACTTAAAAGATGATGTTGTTACTACTTAAGAAAGTAAAAAAAATGAACTTTATGGATTAAAGAATTTATATGGGATGAGTTTTGTGCACATTGGGCCTTTAAAGAATTTCAATCAAAAAGTGAGTTTAAAAAAAAAAAAAAGAATCAAGCCTCTACTTCCCAATTCGGTGTGTCTTTGCACGGAAGAGATTCCATTTCAATGAAAGAACATGCTAGAAGATAGGTGGCTATATGCATTTAGTTTGATGTAATTATTTGGTGCTTTTGTTACGTAATCATAAGAAAACTTTTTTCTTTTATTTTGAAGGCACAGGAATTGAGGAGGAATCTTATATGTTCTGAGGCTTATTTCAAAACACATCAACATTAGCCTACTCACACTTATGTTGATAAAAAATCAAAAACCATTTACGTACGTGTGTGTATATATGTATTATCTATTATTCTATTTTTTGCATTTTAACCCTTCGAATTTTTAGGATGGCTTTGTGCAAAGACAAAACAATGCAAAAAGTTTAGACAATAATATAATAGACTTGAATTTATTTTTACAAGATGTTGGTGGAAAAAAGAAAAGCTTAGTTTATGGATTGGGCTATATATCATGCAAAATAATTGGAAATTCCAATATAGGATACACATACACCAAAGGAGGACCATCCAATTTATCAACTTTTCAACATATTGTGCTAACATATCCTTATTTTACCTAACTACAAGATATTATAAAAAATGAATTTATCAACTTTTCAACATAATCTTATAATACTCCATTTCAAGAACAACAAAGACAAATTGAAAGCTTGAGATCACAAATAAATACATTTACTTGTCACTCACAAATTGAAAGCTTGAGATCACAAATAAATACATTTACTTGTCACTCTCCTCAATAATCTTAAGCTAAACTAAGTTCATGTCAAGCAAATCCAACTCCATATAAACCAAACATGTCTCTTATTAGAGATGAAATGAGAGACAATGAAGATGAAGATGATGATAAGGAGGAGTGGGGTTAAGGATTCATTTTCATAAAACATTTTTTGTAATAATCATCCATCTTGATCACATGTTAATATTTTAATCTTTTTTAATATATATATATATATATATATATATATATATATATATATATATATATATATATATAAAAGTTTATATATGTAAACCATAATAACAATTTTGTGTATGTATATATATACATATATATATAGTATATATAAAAGTATCACAAACTATATATATACATATATTTTATAAAACGTAAAGTAACAAATATTAAATATTTACAAAAACATAAAATAATATAAATAAACCATTTTAATTCTCCAACATTTAAATTCGTTACACAAAAAATTTATTCCATAATAGTGAAAAGAAAGACAAAAATAGCATGCTTAAGTGAAAAACAAGTAAAGAAGTGAAAAAAAGCAAAAAAATAATTGGCAAACCAACTAACTTTCAATCTAAATATGTGCAACCAATTATTAGTCAGACATGTTTCGACTGATGTTCAACGAGACAGTCCTAACAAAAATTTGACCGAATACATTCCGACTGAATTTTAGTTGGAACACAATGTCCAACTTCTATTTTGGGAATTTTAGTTGCATTTTCTTTTCGAGTTTATATTTTTTTTTCTAGAATTTCAACTATTTTTTTAAGTGTCTTTTGAATTTTAGCCATGTGTTTTTTTTCTTAAGTATCACATGTTTTAGTCTTTGATTCTTTTTTTCTCTAAATACTGTGAAAGACTTAATTCTTTTTTCTCATGACAACAATTAATTAATTAATGTTCTATGGTAATTAGATTTTATATGATGTCAAAATTAATAACTTAAAATTAGTAAATTAGATTTTAAAGAAATTTAATAATTGTTAGTTTTTATTTTTCATAACATATTTTATTAAGTTCTTCATTTTTATTATATGACATTTTATGATAATGTAGTATGTACAATACATACATAAACATTTGTTTGATATAATCTAACATATATAATGAGATATCCATTGGGGGGCTATTTTTGCATAAATTTCACCTAACTTATAATAGACAAGGCAATTAACACATATATGAAAAATCATTTTTTTCATTTAGACGATCATTACCAATGAGCATTCCTATTAAACATCATCACTTCTTCACCAACACATCCTATATTCCATATATCTCAACCAAAAAGTGAAAAAAAGACACATATACAAGGTGAAATTAGCTATATATATTGCAAACAATGATCCACAATACATAATTGTAGGGATTCAAGTTCAATTAGTAAATTGTATTATCCCAACAGGTCATTAACAGCCATCCAACAAAAAAGTAACAAGATTGCTTAGCCATGCAAAACTATAATATGCTTCTGTTACATATATCATCCTAATAAAGGTCCTGACTTATATGTTTTAAAAAAAATAGCAGTAGACATCAACCTAAAAGAACCCATTGTCTGCTAATCAATATAATACATATTCCATCAAAATTGATACAAAAAATAACACACATAAACTTAAGATTAGTGCATTAACTTGTCTTATTAAATTTTTGATCCACTCTGCCTTAAAAACATCTAGAATTGTGAGAAAGTGCAACAAAACCTTGTTATTACAAGATATTTGAATATAAGCCAAGTAGACTTCATCTATATTCAGACCATCTACCATAAGTAAATCAGTTAATGGACTACTTTCTCATTAAGTTTTGTATTGTGTGCCAAATGGTTGATACCCTGGCATATGTTCTCTGCAACAAGTGTTTTGATCCCTTTTCTTAGTTATATTCGTAAGCCTTTCCAACAATATCTGTAAATAATTACTCATTTGCCTTTTCTATTTTTAAGAGGATAAGGTGGCTTCATTGGTAGGTGTCGGAGCAACATCAGAATCTACTAACTCTTGATCAACATCCATATTTAACGAGCTATTAAAGAAGTCTTCTATTCAAAGACCATGGTTCCTCTTGAGGATGCATCTCTAGTGTCCTCAATATATAGGGCATCTTGTCCGCTAGCCCTGTCATTTCCTCAGGAAATACACAAATCCTCTAAGTGTGGTAATGGCTTGTTTCTAAATGCTATCATACTTTTATGGACCTACAAAACACATGACATAGTATAAATGTGTGAATTTATAGATTGGATAGTACCTATTCATTAACAAAAAGAAAAAAAAAGTACACAACCTACTTTCATATAGTCATCCTAGGCATCTTTATTAGCTACGATGCATTTTGATACTAGGTCACATCCAAATCCAGAGGTATTGAAACCATATACTATGTCATACAGTTTGGACCATGATTATTTAAGTGTCTTTAATTAAGACCCAATGTGAGCAACTTCTTTAAGACCACAACCTAGGCTTCTCTGGTCCATCATCCTTTCTGACTGCTTAGATGGCCCAGCCTAAAGTTACTATCCACCATATATTTTTGGTCTATCTGTAACTCCACAAGGCATTTAGCAAGCACCGCATTCTCGAATGGAGTTTAATGATGGTTTCTAGGTTGAAAGTCAAAAGCTAGAGGATGATCCATGTAGGGAAGCTATATTACAAAGAAAGATTAAATGCATTAAGGAAAAAACAATGGATGTTATCTAAACTTAAATAATCACAAATCATAACTAACAATTACATAGGAGGTTCTAAAATGCACAATGTCAGTTGAAATATAGTACAATCCAACAACATCATCTAAGTGAACATTTGTCAACAATAATAAAAAATTAAGAAGCATAACTGTCATATTATAATTATATATTAATAATGTCAATAGCTATTTAATTTCTGAATAAATGCAAGCGTCATCCACATGCTTGATATACAGTGAATTGTTCAAATATGCTATTTGCTGATTACTCCCAGAAGCTATTCCATTGTGACCATGCAATTCAACACACGTACACCATCATTTTGGTCCTTGCAGTTTAGGCCATTGACCTTATCTATAGGTATGTTATCATTATCTTCCCAAATTATGAGATTATGCAACAAGCAGCAAGCAAGTATCACTTTATTGTGTGTCCTCACTAGGTAGTCGAGGGGACTCCTAAGTATTGCCTATCATTCTTTCAAGATCCTAAATGCCCTCTCAATTAAATTATCAGCCAATGCATGTTTCATGTTAGAACACTTATGTGGGGTTGATGGTGCACTGACTGTGTTGCCATTCACTCAAGTGATACCATTATCTTCTATATGGTGTAACAAATCCATCACAATTGGTGTAATTTGCATCAAACAAATAGAATTTAAGTACACCATCACAAATGTTTAAATATCAAACAAGTACATTAATGGTAAGTAAATAAAAATGCAATTAGGAGTCTATAATGTCAAAGGAGATAATGATTAATATACTTACCATAGGGGATCCTTAACCTATGTCTCCTATTAAGTGCATCCCGCAAAACCCAACCATCAGCCACAGACCTTCCCAACCAGGTAATACATAAATGAATTATGCATCTTGTGAGCAAATACCAAGGACATTAATAGTGATTAACCCTTTTCAATTACGATATCTAGACTTGTCTATCGCAGGCACTTGAATTAGAATATGTGTTCTATCAAAGGCACTAAGACAATTTTAAAAATAAGGGACTCAATTAGGAATGAAACAAAAAACCACAGCAAAATTAAAATCATTTGTCATGCACTTTACCTTGAATTATTTCCATTTTTTATTGTTCAAGTTTCCGACCATAGGTTCAAGTTTTTCTAATAGTTTTTTACCCAAACACATTATTGTATTCAACATTGCATTGAAGTATCTACTAATGGTTTCCCTTCATCTTTTGAAGTATACTATCATTAATCTATTTTTAACGTAATGTGCTAGAATGGATACAAGTATTGCTACTTACTCATCAATTATCATCTCTTTTGTAGGTTTAAGTCCCCTAATTTAATCAAGCTTGGGATATGGCCAATTGAATGTTGCTTCACACATTCTAAGTTGGTTATAACATGTAGAGTCATTATTATATACTAACCTCTTATGGTGGGATCACTTTGTTTAGAAGTCAATGATGTACGACTTATATACAAGGCGATGACAATTCAAAGTTACAGTCAACCACATGTTTATCATCAACCACTGATATATTGGACGACAAGCAAAAACCAAACTGACATATGAAAAATGATATCATGGCAAGTGTCATCCATATCCAAATGGTGCACAATAATTGTTCATGATATTATCTATATAGTTGGATTAATAAAAAATAGTTGGCCTTGTAATGGTCAAAACAATGGCAACATAGCACAAGATAGATAATCTAACAAATCAAATTAATATGAGATTATATTAAATATTTTTGCTAAATAGATATACTACTAGCAATCATTTATAGTTACATTTCAAGTTTAATTGAACATAAAAAATAATAACTAATTTTTTCAATCAATTAATCTACACAGTTAATTATAAAAACATAATAAAATTTAGAATAATTATATGTCTTTTGTTAATTTATTAAAAGTTATCATTTTAAATTTCAGAAAAAAGTCGATGACCTCTGTGTGTGCGTGTATATTATGCCTAAAATCACTTTGTTAATCTAATATATACATATAATTGAACTCAGTGGTTTCTACAAGGAGGCACACAATTTAATAAAATAACCTAGGAAAGTCATTAAAGAGAGGAACTCCGTCATAACGAGACCAACGAGACAGTAAATTTGCAAGCTATGAAAGA
Organism: Erythrophleum fordii; assembly: GCA_032878935.1. NCBI lineage: Eukaryota > Viridiplantae > Streptophyta > Magnoliopsida > Fabales > Fabaceae > Erythrophleum > Erythrophleum fordii. The sequence continues at coordinate 12,783,206 of JAVQMF010000047.1, read as the reverse complement.
CCAAAAATTGTAAAGTAACAGATATCAAGATTCACACATAGATCAAGTTATCGTATGAACAAAAAAAAAAACTAATGCATTTCTTTGTAAATAGTATAGAGTCATTTATTGGATGGAAATGAGTTAACTATCCTATAAAATTTATGATAAAAAACATGATTATTTGGGTGGACAACAATAATTCTTCCTCTTCCATCGCTGGTTAAGAGAGCTATAGGATAATTGAAGACTGAGGTGATAGTAATAATACACACCAAAAGAGAAGATTGCACGTTAAAAGAAAAAGATAAGACAAATAAATAGGTTGATATGTCCGATTAAAAAAATAAAAAAAATTATTACATGTCCGTCCTACAAAATGCCACTCAAAACCCGTGCAAAAAAAGAAAAAGTTTTTCGTGCCATTACTTTGCATTTCCCCACTCAGATATTACAACTAAAGGCACCTAATTATAGAATCCTTTTACTTTTTACTATGATACCAATCACCGTGAATATTTTTAAGGAAACATCAAATATTATCCAATACGGTCAGTCGTGATCGCACTCGCCTCACAAAATGTTTGTACTCCACGCGCCTTCTTCCTGGATGAGCTCACTCCTTTATCGTACTCTTGCTCAATCATCTCCCACTCTGTCGCTAATTCAAAATCTTACCTTCACGAAGCATTTCGTCTTACATTCTCGCCGGAGCTCAATCTGTAGCATCGCTGCGATGTACGGAGCAAATTCCGCCGCCACAGACTCGATATTGGAGCATGTCTCCGGCAACTGGTACTCCGTACCGGAACTTCGCCTTCGCGATCATCGATTCACTGTACCTCTGGACTACACTCTGGATCTCCATTCCTCCCCTAAGATATCCGTTTTTGCTCGTGAAGTCGTTGCAGGTATCATTCATAACAAAATTGTTTTCACTTAGTATAAACAAAATAATTGACTTTAATTGCGTTCATTTTCAGTCAATTGATCTTGTGGATCTGGTATTAGATGGAGATTACATGATTGAATGCACAACTTTTAAGTAATTTTTTGGTTGCTATGTTCATTTCTGTTGTTGTTGACTTTGTGGAAAAAAAGAACTTACAAGGAGTGAATAACTGTGTGAAACGAAGAAATCCCAGAAACATTACTTTTAAATTGTGAATCCAGATTCCAATTCGAAATATTCTATTGGATAGAGAATCAACTAATTGAGTGTCGGGAGCCAACTTAATAGTGTTGAATTTTCATGAAGTGCTTGCTGGCAATTCAGATTATACTATAGTTAGGCTAGAATAATATATCAAATTTTAGTCACATCTCATGGCACTACTCCATCTTTACAATTTGAACTTTGAAGAAATTGATCGTGTTTACTCTTTGTCTTCCTCCTTCTCACACAAAAATGCTTAAAATGATACTCTATAATTGTAAGAAATGAAAACACATCGTTTGGGTGAAAAGGATGATTTGAGTGCCTGAGGACAGGGTAGGAAGTCCACATAATTATGTGCTGAAAAATTCTCTCCATTTCAATGTAACTTTCCTAAGTGGAACCTGATCAGTTGGTCAATCATATTTCACACATCCCATGATAGAATTTCCTGTGGTTTGGTGGATGGAAATTGTGAACATAGTTATTAATAGTGCATAGCGTACTTGGAGCACAAAGGGCTCCAAAATGCTATAGCACATACATTGTCCGAGCTATATGAAAATATAGTGCTCAATTTTAAAATATTAAAAATATAATCAAGAGCAGAAGATGAGGAGGATGGCGTTACCCTCTTTTCATGCTCTTGATTCGGTTAATGAAATTGAATACTGAATCATCCAATATTGATTGTCCAAAGATCGGTCAAGTGAATCTCTAGTGATTTTGCAAAATCAATTAATTTAGAGCTGTTGTTGCCTTTTCTATATGTAGTGCCTGTAGTGCAAGCTGTAGCCACACAAAAGTAACTCCTGTAGTGGAGCTATATGAAAGTTGCAACTCTACCCATGTGGCATGGCGCTAGGAGCCGTTGTGATGAGCTACAAGCTGGAGCGTGCTATTAATAATAATGATTGTAAATATCATCAAAATGCAACTAAGAATGCTTCATCATTCTGGCAACTAGAGAGAATTGATTCCTCCTGTTCAGAACCAAAATAAGCATCCTTTGTTCCTCTATCCATATTCTTTATGTTCTAATTAGTTGGTAAGCACCAAAATCACTTATTTGATCAGCCACCATCCATCAACTTTTCTGTGATAAATTATCACTTAATACAATGTCCAATGAATGAGTATTCATGCTCAGTTTTACATATTTAATTTTCTTTTTCCTACCCTGTTATTTCTCTTCAAAATTCTATAGTGTTGTCACAGTTGGCAAAGAAGAGCAAACATTGCCATACCTACTATATTTGCAAGGTGGACCTGGGTTTGAATGCCCGCGACCAACTGAATCCAGTGGATGGATTCATAAAGCTTGTGAAGAGTTTCGTGTCATCTTAATGGATCAGGCATGGTTTGCTAGACATTTGCATCATCCTCTTCTTGGTCCTATGAAGTTTTTGTTTATCATTTGTTCAATTTTCTATACATGTTTTTGCAGCGAGGAACAGGCTTATCTACTCCCTTGACAGTGTCATCAATGTCACAATTTAAGTCTGCAGATGAATTAGCTAACTACTTAAAACATTTTCGAGCTGATAATATAGTAAACGATGCAGAGTTTATTCGAGTACACCTTGTTCCAGATGCAGGGCCTTGGACAATTTTAGGACAGGTATTTGCATTACTGTTTCCTAGTGGTATTCATTTGAATGGGTGATTTTGATGCCTAACCAGTGTGCCTTGAAATTTTGCTCTTTTTTTTTATCTTTCTTGTAAATTGATCCTGCTGTAAGTTTCATATTCTGCATTGTTCTTTCATGATCATTTGATTTGAGTTGCTTTTGTAATATTGAAACCAATAGGACCTTAAAATTCAATGATTTCTTACTCTTTCTTCTTCTTGTGTGCTTGTCATTGTTGCAGAGCTTTGGTGGTTTCTGTGCAGTCACATATCTGAGTTTTGCACCACAGGGACTGAAACAAGTCCTTCTAACAGGAGGAATTCCTCCAATTGGAGATGGTTGTACTGCAGATTCTGTATACAGGGCATGCTTTGAGCAAGTTATACATCAAAATGACAAATACTACAAGAGATACCCTCAGGATATCAAAGATGTTCAAGAGCTAGTTAATTATTTAGCTGAAAAAGAAGGAGGGGTGAGCATCAGCGTCATAGGATTTTTTATTGTTGTTAAAGTGAAAAATATATGCCAAGTTCTTTCAGTTGCTTATTGCCTTCTTTCTTTGTATAGGTGATGCTTCCATCTGGAGGCATCTTAACCCCCAAAGGACTTCAGACTCTTGGTCTCTCTGGCTTAGGATCTGGAACTGGTTTTGAGCGCTTGCATTATTTGTATGGAAATATTGCCTTTTTGATTATCTTGGACTCTCAAATTAATCACTCAATTATGTTTCTGGCTACTCTGTACACTTTATAGGCTTGAAAGAGTGTGGGATCCTACTTTAGTTCCAGGAGCACCTAAGAGAATCAGCTACAACTTCTTAAGTTCTGTAAGTGAATAATCTCTTGATGTAAAATTTTGAATCCTGGATTTCAAGTATCACTTTGAATATCAACCTTCAGTTTTCCCTCTATGCAGTTTGAGAAGTGGTTAGATTTTGATACAAATCCACTCTATGCCCTTCTGCATGAGTCCATCTACTGTCAGGTGGATGTCATAATCCTTTCCTTGTTTACTCATAATGGCTGGTTTTCTTTCATCTCTGGTCCTCAATCTCTATCTCTCTGTAGGGTGCTCCTAGTATGTGGTCTGCTAATACAATAAGGGCAGAATATGAGAGCAAGTTTGATGCTATTAAAGCGGCAAGAGAAGGACACCCTGTACATTTCACAGGAGAGGTAACATGTAATAAAGATCATTTTCTTTACCATACACTAAGCATCTTTAATGGTTGTATCATAGTTAAGTCAATGCTGTTCAGGGAATTGTTTCTTTTTAGACTTTGATGTCTTAATTTTGATTTTTCCACTTTACCTTAATGGAAGGAAATTCAAGATTGGGTTTGACTCTTCAACCATAAGTTCATATATATATATATAGAGAGAGAGAGAGAGGACAAGGTTATATGCTGGAGGCCTGTACCCAAACTTGGACTTTCGATAACTTCATTGATGTTTGATGTGGATAATTCATGCCCTTCATAATTTGTCATCTATCTGGGTGTGGTTTTGATTCAATAGGCGTTAATAGGTTGGATATGAACTGTGATGCATGACATGTCATTTCCTACTGAACGAGAATTCTTTTCGTTTTTCTGAGTTAAAAGTATTAAATACTTAATCAAATGCTTATGTGCTTATTTCTTTAATTTCTTATTGCAAGAATCACGTGTTGATCATGTTTATTTTCTTCTTCAGATGATTTTCCCGTGGATGTTTGATGAGATTCATGCTTTGAAACAATTCAAAGATGTAGCTCATAAACTTGCGGAGAAGAAGGATTGGCCTCAACTGTATGACATTAAGGTGCTGAATAACAACAAGGTATGGTGCTTTAGCATTTTGTGTAGAAATGCAATAGTGTATTAGTATATCAAAACAATCAAATCTTTTAATCTAAAATCTAACAGGAATCATATTTTATCTAGAAAATCCAGTTTCAAACATTTCCTTCTTGCTAAGATGGTTTCCAGTTTGAGTATGCATACAAACAATTATGTACACCCATGTCTTGGATTTTGAGCATAGTATTATTAGCTTGGCATTCTACCAATATGTAAATTTGGGATTACTGTTCACCTGAAAAGACAATGTTTATTGTATCTAAATTATCCAATTCCAAATTTCCAATCACAAGGGCTAATTTATTGTAAAAGTTGGGAAAAGAATTTTTTACTTACAATTAGTTGGAAATACTTTGCAAAACGTTCGCACAAATGTTCCGTTCCACCATAAATAATCATGTTTTAAAATAACAAGTACGAAAATATGATACCCCCTTTCTTTATTGATTAAGGTGTGACAGTTTGAGGTGGGAGAAAGGGAGCAAAGACATTAATTACAGCTAAACTTCTACCATGATTTATGTTACTAATATAAGTGGCACTTATGATTAATAAGGACAAAATGCTGCAAAAATTTTTTTAGCATCGACTATTAACTTCTCTAAAAAAATATTGCCACATTATTAAATCTTTAAAAAAAGTTTCTCATTCGTGTCATAATTCTATTGAATTACCTTATAATATCTTCTTTTTTTTTTCATTTTAAGATGTTTACCAGAGAAGGTTAGTCTGTTAAATTTCTCTGTTGCTAAGTGTATTTTGTTCCATGCTGACAGGTCCCAGTTGCAGCTGCTGTATACTATGAAGACGTATATGTGAATTTTAAGCTGGCCATGGAAACAGCTTCTCAAATAGCAGGGATTAGGCTTTGGATAACTAATGAATTCATGCATTCAGGCCTGCGTGATGGAGGGAGCCAAGTTCTTGATCATTTACTGGGAATTTTAAATGGAAAAAAACCTCTGTTCTGACTATTGTAGCAGCTCCTTCCTCCCTGTTCTTTTTATGGCCTTGAGATCCATAGACTTCTCGGCCGAACCATATGGTTTATAAAATGAGAAACACAAAATTTGGTGTTGCAGAGACTTGTTAAATCCTCAAATTTATTTATCTTTCTTCCTTTTGAATTGATCAAATCATCATATGACATTACAAGAATCTACTTGGAATTTAGAACTACTATCATAACCTGAGGTGGGAGACCAAAGTCCCTTGTTCATGAATTAGTTGTTCTTCATCGTGACAAATTGTTATGGATTTTTTTATTTATTTTACGGAAAGATTATTATATACCTTAGTTCTTTTCTTCTGGTTTTCATCTTTTCATCTTGGTTTTGAAGTAATTGAAATTTGCTGGAAGACTTGGAGAAACTAGAACACACGCTGAAATGACATCTTCATCCTATCACCGGACTTTAGTCTATTTCCAGTGTCTAGAAATCATTCTTCCAAAACAATGAAGAGTAGATAAGTTAAGCTCCAGAAAGAGCCGTGATTGAAGCCACTGTGGCTTTAGGATAGGTTGGAGTTAAGCGACTGTAGCTGTAGGAGAGGAAGAGAGATTAGCCAGCTTATTGTCTGCGTTGCGGAAGGCTTTTTCACATTGATATTATAAAAAATATATTATATGATCCAAATGCTCTGTCGTCTTTTTTATTTTCTCTGATCTTGTGGCCACTTCTTTTTTTTTTTTTTTTTTAATTTTTTTGTTAGGTTTAGGGTTTAATTGTTTGTATGTTAAAAAACGAAACTGATTTTAGACAAATTTTAGTTTCTATTGAATTGGATATGTGTAAATTAAGAGACAAATAAGTTAATTTATATGTTATTTTATATTATATATTATTTTAAATATATAGAGTACATTTATTTTTATTAGATAGAAATTTTTTTATATATCATGTGTAATAGTTAATATTTGCAATAATATAAAATATAGAATTTATCGAGGCAAGTTGGGTTATTGGACATTTAAAATAAAGAAAGAATTTTAATTTATTATTATTTTGTTATTAAAATTTTCAATTGAAATATGAAAAAGTCTATTTTTATTTAATAATAACATAATAAATATATAATTTTTATAACCTAGCATTATATGATTAGGTTTTTCGAAAAAATTTTTTTACATATATTATAATTTTATTAGAAAACTTAATAATAAAAATATGAAAAAAAAAAACTGCACAGAAGTCTTATCTTTTAAAATATCCACCTCCAATATCCAATATTTGTTAACCGAACTCAATATTCATACAAGTTTTAGATATTTTAAGGGTGAAATTGGTGTTTATAATTTCATTCAATTTTTAATTTTTATAATCTAAAAACTTATAATTGAGTCTCTATAGTTTTAAAAGTTTTTAATTTAATTTTTATTATTAAATTAAATCTCCATTAGTATGCTGTTAAATTTTGATAACATGGTCAATTATCTGTTATTTTGATACTTTAAATAGTCATAATTGAAGCCAACTAGCAAGTCATTTAACATAAGTCACATTACCTGCCATATATATATGAGGTGATTTTATTTTATTATTTATTTTTATTTTATCAGCTTGTTTGGTACATAAAAAATTAGATATAGAAATGAAAATAGAAATTGTGATTTTATAGATAGAAAATAATTATAATATCTTTACTTTTAATAATTGATAAACAATATTAAATAATAATTATAGAGGTAAAAATGATATTTTATCAAAATTTCATTTTCCTTCTCCATTTCTTATACCAAACCAAACATGCAGGGTGATATGATGGCACATTATTTGTCATGTCAACAAATTTAACAACATATTGATTAAAATTTAACAATATAGACTAAATTAAAAATTTATACAACTATAAAGATCTAATTATGAAATTTTATATGATAGGAGCCAAATTAAAAATTAAAGAGTAAATTACATAAATTTTCTCTAAATTTTATTGAATTATATGGATCGCCTTGCTATTTTCAAGATAGATACAAACATTCTCTCAAACAAAATGTTGCATGATATTTTAATCCAATTTTAAATTTTTTTATTAAAATACTCTCCATTAACTTAAAAAATCACCCAATATGTGTTTATATTAATGGAGAGTATTTTAGTCTAGATTAAAATGTGTATTTTGAAAATACAAGAGAGATATGAGTAATTTTAGTAAAATTAAGGATAGTCCATGCCATTTACTCAAAAATAAATGAAGTTATAAGGATCAACAAAATAATTTAACCAATTCTAAATATTCTGGATATTATATAATTTTTTAATTTGAATAAAAATTTAAATAGTAAATAGATACTTTAAATTTGACACTAATAATTTGAAAAAAGAAGAAGGAAAAATGCAAAAGCATCCTTAAACTTTATGTCATATATAAGTAGCTCATTAACTTTCAAAATAAAAAAAATCTAGTCCCTCAACTTTTACACTCAATGAATTAAGTTCTTTATGTTTGTGATAGGAACCTTATGGCTACAAGATCTTCATGGCCTAAGACAACCCAATGCACCCTGGCATGGCCAACCAAAAACCAATAGCTTTAAACCTTTAAGCCTAATACAATATATTAACATAAGTTACTCTGAACAAGTATAGGTTGGGGTTGCAAAGCATGACAAATCACCCTAAAGGGAATAACTTTTATAGCTCAACTAAACCACTTAATCTAATTGTTATTATTAATTTAATAAAGATAGTCTTCTCTCTCTTTTAAGTCTTTTATTTGTCTATAATCTGATTTCACTCTAAACAATGTTTATTTTCTTTAAACATTATTTGACCAACTCAAACTTCCAAATCACTCAAATTTGGATCCCCTCCAGTTGTATAGTAATTGGAGGAGATCCAATTAAGGCTAAAAATATTTTTTTTTGTGAGATTTAGATTTTAAATGGTAACTTTGAATTAAAAATGTAATTAAGAGATAAAAAATTGTCATTATCAGTAAAAATCATATTTAAAAAATTTTAACTATACAATACAATTAAAATTTTTTAAGCATAATTTTCATTCATAATTACAATTTTTGACCTCATATTACATTTTTTATTCTCAAACTTACTATTTGAGACCTATATCTAAAAAAAAGAAAAGAAAATTTAAAACAATCTTGACTAGATCCCCTCTACTCACTTAACAACAAGGGGAGATCCAAATCCAAATGACCCTATGTGTAAATTTAAAGGTTTCTATCAAATGGACGTGTGGCATTAAGAAGTCCAAAGTGGCATTTGAATTAATTTCATTAAGTGAAAAATTGACATGATAATTTAGTTTTTGAAGTATGAAAATAAAAATTCAATTCTTTGTTTTGAAAATTCAAAAATTATTTACATGTGCCTAAAAATTGAGAGAATTTTTTTTTCTTCCAATTTTACCTTCAAAAAAAGTTATGGCCTTATTAATTTTAGTTATTTTTTTTAGGAAAAATTATTTAAGGACCAAGAGGTGAAAAAATTTATTTTTAAGGACCTTTACCATTAGGTTCAATTGTTTTTTGCCAAACTCAATAGTAATCATCTTAAAACAAGTGGTAATAGGTCTTTAAAAATATTTTTTTTTATTTTTTGGTCCTTTATTATAATTTTCTCTTTTTTTTTTTAATGATAATGCTATCACACTAGCTTAAAAGAAAAATATTGAAATACAACATAATTTGTTTTCACAAGACCAAATATACAAAGAGGACCCACTAGTGAGTCCTACACATTCTATTTATATCTTTCTTTAAAATTGATAAGAAATAAAGAAAAAGAAAATGGAGATTATCCAAATTTCAAATTAATGATATATAGTGCAATATGAGAAAGATAAAAAAAAAAAAAGAAGGAATAAGTATAAATTGAGAAAGTAAGTCCCATATATGCTTTAACCTTTTTGTATCACTTTCTTGATTATTAAAGGCGCATTACGGGCTGGGTTAGGTCTTTGCTTGACCTAATGTGAAATTTTTTAGGCCTTATTTGGAATGTACTTGATTAGGCCATCTTTTGATTAAAAAAAACAAAACAAAATGACCCAACAAAATTTTATATAAATTTTTATAAAATTACACATTGTTCCTAAAAAATGATTTTCATATAAGCCTCTAAAAAAATAATTTTTAAAAATATATTTGACTAGGTTGAGTTAAATAAAATTAGTTATTTTGATTGGTTAAGTGTTTGACTTGATGGAATTTAGTCAATTTTTTTTTTACTTAGTTGGATATGATTGAATTGACTCTTACGCGATGCACTAGGGTGTTTAAAATTTTTTAATGTGTATGAAAAAAAGAATATATATATATATATATATATATATATAAAGTTTAAATATATATAAATACTTATAGTCTAAAAAAATATTAGTATAGATGTTTGAAAAAAAGGTTTTGGCTTACTTTGATGATTGGTGTTTTTGTTTAAAGGATAGTTTATAATATAATATTATAGATAACATTACAAAATCTATTTTGGTTTATAATGTAAATTGTGTAGTGGAATATCAATTGCAGGAGATGGCTAATAATGCTATTTATTGATGTTGTTAGTGTTATCAAATATAAAGAATCAGTTAATAACCTTTTTGATCTAACGACTAGTTAATTAATCTAATTAATTGCCTTGATTTGATGTATATTCAACTTAATAGAAATATTTTTAATTTAGTTAAAAATTTAACAAAGACGTCATTAATTTAATAGAAGAGGTCACTCAACTTAAAAGAAATGTATTTAATTTATCAAAAGTACATTTAACTTAAATAGAGGCACTTTCAATTTAGTAAAAGAAAAATGTATTTTAACTTAATTGAGGTGCCTTTAATTTAACAAAGATATATTTAATTTAACAAAAGTACCATCAGTAAAAAAGTTACCCTCAATTTAACATAGATATCCGAGGAGAAGGTATATTTAACTTAGTAAAGAATATGCACTTCACTTAATAGAAAATATCCTTAATTTAATAAAAATAGTGTATCCAACTTAGCAGAGGAGACGCATCCTTTTTAACCTTTGTTCTAGTGTGAGATTAAGTTGAGAGTGAGTTTGAACAAATAGAAATTAAGTTGTGTGAATAAATAGAGAGAAATTTATAAAACTCCTAAGCAAATTAAGTCAAAGTTAAACTACATTATAACTTATTACTTTTAAATAAAGGAAATTCCTTACCATCTAAAAAGATTAGGTATAAGTTAGAGGGATTTAGAGTTTAGAGTTATGTTATTTCTCTCCTTAATTCTTTATTTGAGTTTTTTTAAACTCAAACTAACTACCTGTAGTATACATTCAATTTGGTTAGTTTGTGAACTTAGCTTGAAGGATCTGAAATGAATAACAGGAATGAACAATAAAAATCAAATGATTGTCAATTAACTTTATATATATAATAGATTGATTGGGGCATCGAATCATGCGAGCAACCTATTGACTGGAAACTGCATAAGGGAAAATTCAATTTGGTCATTGTGAACTTCATAAGATCCCGACCGCAAATTATCCACTGGAATATCAATGGAGGAAAAAGTGATTAGCTGACGTGTCTTCTTTAATTCCTAGATCCTCATCGTTAACTACAAACCCAGCCGAGGTTTTACTTCTGTAATATCTTCTTCAATGCGATTACTTGCAGAAACCAAAAGCAAAACTTTTGCGAAGAGCGATGAAATAAAAATGGAATAACATGAGTGAAGAATCACAGATATCATAACTCATAAATTACTTGATATATTTCTTTTCACTGAAAGATGGCGTGTCATAGTTTTCAAAGCAGCTATTATCAGAATCAGATTGTGGCATTGGGAAACGGAATGCCCGTGGCTAAACCCTCGCTTTTCAGATCAGAGCTCCCTCCAATGGCCCCGGATCTCTCCCCCGAGCGCTTCCGTGGGGTTGGTTTATCCTCTCCATCTCGTCAACGCGACCTCGTTTTCGTCGTCAATCCTCGAGGTTAGTTTCTTTTTTCTCCATCTCCACCTCATTGTCTCTGTTTGGCTGCCGAGAAAATTTGGAGGAGAAAATACCCATTTTCCTTTCTTAATGAGCTCAACTTAACGACGGGTCGTTGGAATTAGAAGTTAGAATTTATTAAACTGGGATTTCGGTGCAGGTGCTAATGGTCGTACGGGTAAAGAGTGGAAGCAGGTACTTCCATATCTACGGTCTCGCCTTGGTAAAGAATTCAATGTGAGTTCCCTCTCTGTTGATTAAGTCCGCAAGTTCAGTGACTTATTCATTTATTTATTTATATTTTTTTATCCAAATTCATTAATACACGAGTTTTGGCTTTTGGTTGTGGATAGTTATGTGAATCCTTAACTTCAGGTCCTTGTCATGCAATTGACATAACAAGAGAGGTTAGTTTGAAGAATCAACGCTTGGAAATTGAAATTAATTGGTTTTACTGTATTGTCTTTACTGAGTTCTTGCTTTGTTGTTGTCATACTATATACCATGCAGGCTATACAGGAGGGGGCTGAGGCAGTCATTGCAGTCGGAGGTGATGGAACTCTTCATGAGGTGCAAACTATTTTGCTTGCCTTTTTTTCTTCTATACATGTTTCTTTAGCCCTTGGTTTTGTTTTGTTTTGTTTCTTTTTGGTTTTTGTTTGTTTAATTTGAGTATTTAGACTGATGATATAAATAGATGGATTGCTTGTCATTCAAATTGCTACATAATTAGGACCCCAAGTAAAATCATTTTGTGAATTGTGTCTTATACTAAAGGATTCGACCAAGCTTTAGTATGTTTTTTCTAAAATCTTTTCATTGGTCTGGTAACAATTAGTTGGTATTAAGCACCACTGTTTCTGGAATCTCAGCATCTTTGTTTATTGTCTCACAGAATTTATTAAGAGAGAATATTCCTGACGCTCTGCAACTTATGTTTGGCAGGTTGTTAATGGTTTCTTCTGGGCTGGAAAACCCGTTGCCAGTCATGTTAAAGAGCCTTCACGTTCAACTGCTCTTGGTGTGAGTAATTGCCATTACAATACAATATTCTCAGTGAAACCTATGCATGCGATCTTCGATTCAACACAACTTCTGATTGGATTTCTCAGCAGAAGATATAACTATGTTCTGCCTTTTTGCAGCTCATCCCCCTCGGTACTGGTTCTGATTTTGCACGAACATTTGGGTGGTTAGTTATTGTTTCTCTGTCTTCTTTCTTCTTTAATCTCTAATTTGTATGGAGCATTTAACCTTGAGAGTATTGATTGGAACGGAAACGTCTTTGTGTCTTTTGCCAGGAAAAATGATCCTCACGAGGCCATTGAATGCATTTCTAAAGGTGTTGATCTGCAGTTACATTGTTGCTCTATTCTAGTCATGCCATTATTCAAGATCCGCAGAGCTTTTTGCAAAATCTTGTTACTATATGTGCTTTTAGTTTCTCTTTTGAGAAATGCTAATGTAGGAGTTCTTTAGGGGTGAGATCAAGGATAGATGTTGGTGTTATCAGTGGTGAAATTGGAGAACAGCATTACTTCATAAACGTTGCTGACATTCATCTGTAAGGCTAACTTGGAAATTTCAGATTGAGCTTCACGAGTTATGATACAGATCATTCTTAAAATGTATGCTGAACAAAACTTTGCAGGAGTGCCAAGGCAGGGTTTTATGCTTCTAGGTACAAGAGATTTGGTAATCTGTGCTATGTCATTGGTGCATTGCAAGCCTTTATGGGGCATCATAACCAGGATTTCAGAATCAAAGTCAGTGTAACTTATAACTTGCTATAAATGTCAAAGTAACTTGTCTAAAGAGGTCCTCCATATTACTTGTTTTGAGGCTTACTATTAATGCACGAAAAGTCTTACACAAAGTCTTATATGTGAAAATTGGTAGGTCAATGAAGGTGAATGGGAGACATGTCCTCAAGTTACAGCCCTTAGCATTGGAAATGCAAAATACTTCGGTGGTGGCATGAAAATTTCACCAAATGCTGATCCTCGCAGTGGAAATCTTGAGGTGAAATGCCCTTTTGTAAATTTTCGTTGATGAAGATTAGCATCTATTTTAACAATCTGCTGGCTAAAACTGCTCCTTAATCCTGCTTCTTTTTTTTTTAAATTAAAGTTTGTAGCTTTTACAAATTCTGCAGGTTGTGATTCTTCAAAACTTTCAGTGGTATGATTTCATCCTCAAATTACATAAGCTGTACAATGGGACGCATCTATCCGTGAAAAATGTATCTTCAAGAAGGTATAATCTTTTCCAGAGAATGCATCTTACCATTCTTCAATCTTCATAGCACCTGTACATGCTAGTTCTCGATAGCCTTTTGAGTTTTAGACTTTGGTAACAAATGTTGTTAATTACATGGCGTTGTTGAATCGTGACGTAGCATATGGGAGTAAATATTATTTATCCAAGGTCATTATTTCTGCCTCATGGATATATGATCCTTATAATACAAGTGGGTCTGGACTGCAGGCAACTTTTACTCATAATCCTTTATAACTCAATTTTTTATATTGATGCCTATATTTGGATAAAGGTTGTCTTGCTTCATGGTTGTGTCTATTGTTTCAGTTGGAAATAGCTTTGTTTTTAGACATACATCAAATTACCAAATTGCAATTAATAGTAATTGAAGAAGCAAATTTAAATTATTGTAGGAGCTTTCATTAATATATTTCTTGAAACCTTCGTTGATCAATAAGGTTTGCTTTAAACTCCTCATTAGTTTTGTGGATGGCAGCTTATGATCTGAATTTCTTGAAACTGTCTTTCAAATCAAGAATGATATACTATGGCAAAAGGGCTCTCATTTGTGAAGCTAACTGTGGCATAAAAAAAAAGTCTACTCTACTAGCCGATTACTATAACTTGGTTTTCCACATATTATAGCCAAACTATGACAATTAGGTTGACATTTTAACTGATTCATGAAATTTGGTGATTAGTGAGCATGATTAACGAGCAGATTGTTTTGGATGTGAGGGTGATAAAATATGCAACTGAACTTCGAGGTATCAGCTGACATTTTTTGAGTTTGGTTTTCTTGATAATTTGAAGCAATGTTTTCTTCATCTTCTTCTTCTTTCCATTTTGTTTTATTATTTATTTCCTTGATTTATTACAATGTCAAGCTCGCTAAGGTTTTGTGATGGTACTCATTCAGAGATATCTTTGTGTCGCAGTGTACATTCTATCGAGGTAGAGGACATTTCAGGGAAGGGTGGGGTATATATTCAATCCGATGGGGAACATCTGGGGTTTCTTCCAAGGAAAATTTGTGTTCTTCCGGCTGCTATTGAGATGATATGCTGAATCAAGGCAAAGAAAAGAAAAGAGCTGCAGAATATCAATGTAATATTCAGAATTACTCAAAAGAGAATGAGGGTGAAGAAGGTAATGAGTTTTCCCCAGCTGTCTTTTCTCCCCCTTGGCTGCAATGTCAGAACTGGAAAAAAGCTTTATGCAGAATTGTTCTAGGTAATTTGGGGAGGCGGGGAAGATAACTTATAACATGAAATTATTTCATGATGGGATCGAGCTGTTGTTGCCTTGTAATTTGCCAGTCAAATATAGGGGGAGAGTTGCTTCAAATGTGTATGTAGTCCTTGAAGCGGGCTTTTTACTTTTTTTTTTAGGAGGGGGGCGGCGGCATTTGTTTTTGCAATTGGCACAGCTTTGAGGGTAAGTTGTAATTTTGGGTCAGCAGTGTCTTACATATAATTTATTTGTTAGTATTCGGAACTTTTTCTTTTCTTTTTTTATTTTTTTGGGAAAAGAAATTCAGAAATGTTTTTTACGTAAGGATAATTTATACTCAGGTTGCACGAGGAGGGGATATAGTTTTGGACATAGTCTGTGGATACTTTCGACGGTGACTTAAAAAAAAAAGGATGATTTATAGTTTATACTCAGCTTCTTCCTGACGGTATGCTAAAATGGCAGTCCAATTAACTTTGAGCATTGACAGTTATGCAGTTTGACCGAGCCCTTGGGTCAGTCCTAACCCCATCAGTAATTTTTTGTTACATGATGACGTGTAGGGTTGAATCCATTATTTTCTGGAAAGAATCAAAACTTATCATTGCTAGATCATAATTAGTAGTGTAGATTAAGTTAATTGTAAATAAATATATGACTGTTAGTCCAATTTTTTAGTAAGCATGCCTGATTGTTTGATACTTGCTCTGTGCTGGGGACAGACATTAGAAGATAGAAATTGGCTGTTGCAGACCTTAAAAATCCCTAGGCTCCTTCAGATTACCACTTTTTTTTTTTTTTTTTCCTGTAGTAATTACTGGACTACTTGGGAAGGGGTCTGAGCTCTAAGCTTGTGTTATATTCCTACAACGAGCATGGAGAAACTAGATGCTCTTGTTATGGTAGCCCGAGAATGGATGATGTAGATCAAACCAGAAAATACTAGCAAAAGTGACACAGCAGAGCGAAGTGGCTACAGAGGACAAATATAATAAAATCAAGAGTAAATTATATGCATTTTCCTTGAGTATTGTTGAAATAATTCTATCTCTTCTTCATTTTCTAAAAATATAGAGATTTTTTTTTTAAATTTTGTTAAAATTATATAGATTTTCTCTTTATTTTTAAAATATACATAGACTCTTTTTAAGAAAAATAAATTATATAGGCTTGTGTATATTTTGAAGAAAGGGGGGGGGGATTTGAATAATTTTAGCAAAATTTAAAGGAGATGTGTATAATTTATTTTTTGTTTTAAAGGATGTTTATGTATATTTTGAAAATAAAAGAGGAATCTGTATAATTTATTTCTATGAAGCAAAGCTTTGCTTTATTCATGCTATAATCTACAAATTGAATTTGCATTTGAATTGTTGAACTTACCTTTCATATCTTTTCTAAAATAAGGAAATAGAGCCCTTTAATATGGAGAATTACATATGTTTCTTCTTTCAATTAAATTAAATAGTAAATTATATTCACGTTCTTTGAAATTTAGTAAAATTATATTTGATATATCTCTTGGTTTAAAAATTACACTTGTCTTTCTTAATATTTAATATATATAGGAATTTTTTTAAAATTTATTTTGTATTAATGAAGTTAACTTTTTCTCATAATATGTATTTCTTGTAAACATAAAATTACTTAATTGTCTTAATTGTCATGCACAAAATAAAATCAGAAGTCTATATCAGAACTTAATATCAACTTATTAAGAATTAAATCATAATCTTATACTATATAGAAAATTAAATTCAATAGCAAAAAAATAAATTAGAAGTAAGATTTTTGTAATGTGTTTATATATATATATATATATATATATATATATATATATATATATATATATATATATATATATATATATATAATAATATTGAGGAAGTCAGGTGTAATTTTTGAAATAAAAGTAATACTTGGTATATTTTAATCAAATCTTAAATGTTTCTTTTAAGTTTACATATTTGAAGTTTTTAAGTTGGTAAGCGGATGAACTTCTTCCTTATCAATTTGGGAAAACAATTTAAATTAATATAAACATGTTATGAGTATGATATTTATAATAAAAGCTTTAATTAAAAGATAAATTTTATTTTATTTTTTAAATTATCATCTCATGAAAAACTACATGTCAAATAAATCTTCTTATAATTTCAGTCAATTTTAAATTTTTATAATTTAAAAATTTTGCAAATGAGTCTTTAGAATTTTTTAACTCTGTTGATGTGTTCAATATTGTGTTGTTTTAATACTATGTCATGTAATACAATTTATTTATATATTAAATAACTTGTTGAGTTGGCTTAAATTATACCTAATTAAAGTGTCAAAATGATACAAGATCAATTATTTCAGCATAATATGAAGGAGACTAAATTAAAATTTTTAAATTATAAAAATTCAATTACAAATTTATAAACTAAAAGAACTAAGGAAAAAATTAATTAAAACCAAAATAATAATTTAGTCAAAATTATATAATGGTGTAAGATCCACCTTAATCGACAATTCCGGTATCAGTGGAATCGAAGGAATAATTGGCTGAAAATGAAGTTTCCGGTTCATTTTGTCGATCAATTTTTACTTGTGTAGAATGAGGACATGATGGAAATTCGAAAAAACTTGTCTCCAGCTTTTCATCCAGAAAAATTGCCCCCTTTTGTTTTCTATGGCTATAAATTATATAGAAACCAAGAAGTTCAGATTTTTTAACAACGGCGCGAGAAACTGCCGTCTTCACACTTTACCCACTTCCTCTTCCTCCCTTTTCGCATGGCAGCTATTGCCTCCTTTGCTTCCATTTGTCCCCACCTCAATTCCCACCACACTTCTTTGATCTTTCCACCGAAATTCCACCTCAAAACCTATAGATTTCGATGCAGTGGAGGAAACCCAACCAGCAATTCCTCGACAAAACAAGATTCTGAACCCCAAAATGCACTTCTTAAGATAGCATGGTATAGTTCTGAACTTCTAGGTATTGCTGCTTCTGTTTTCCGTTCCCCTTCCATTGAGGAAGCTCCTGAGAGAGCTCTTGAGCTTGCTGGAGATGGTTCAGGTGCAGTTGATCGCTCCGCGGTTGTGACAACCATCAAAGAGGACTTTGAAAAGTCTTACTTCGTCACAGGTTTGCCCTAACCCAGTTGGTTTGTTTAGGATTATTTCCAATTTGAGTAAAACCCCATTCTCCAAAGATAATTCTATTAATTGGCTTCCTCAGAGATATTTTTATCACTTTGAAAATTTGATTTTGTTCTAATTTCATCCTTCCATGAGGAGTAAAATGATACTATACTACAATCTTTTGAGGCAACATTTTATGGAATTAAAACAAAACCAAGTTTTTGTGTCGCAAAATGATACAAAAAAAATCTGAGGGAGCTAAATGATATTAGGGTCATTTTGGAGAACCATAATGGGTTCTTGGTATTCCAATTTTTTTCCATTACTTCAGAAGTATTGGTGTCTCGGAATGAAGATCCCTATTGACCACATCAGCTTCTCTTTGAGGGTGTAATTTGGAAAAAAATTGTGGAAAGTGTTGCTTGATTTGACATATAATCTTCAACCTGAAGTCTTCAGTTTTAGCTTTAATAATAAATGGACAAACATCGTACTGAGGTTATAAGTGCTTGATTGGTCACTGTATACCCTTGAGTGATCTCCCTCCCTTGTGAATATCATGATAGCATATCAACTGGGAAGATACTGGTACATTCTGTTATATATTGGCAGATACAGTGGCTTATTATTGCGCCAATTATGATGCTAAATAAAATATTGACATGGATATGGGAGACAACATTAGTGTCTAGATGTATTGTTAAGTTTCACAATGTATCTAATATGAGCGTTGAACAAGTATTAGACTTAATCAGCTCCGTTTTTGAAATAGTGATGCTTCATAATAGGTTGCTGCTCACGTATATGCTCATCATGTGGATACCATCGCTTCTTTTGTTAACGTAGCTGTTTCATCAAGATTTTAGCCCATGTTGCATGTCATATATTATATAATTTCTTCTTCTATGTAGTTTTGACTTTTTTCAAAGAAATTGGTTGAACTAAGAAGAATGCATTGTGAGTTTGTCCTGCATCCTCAGCTTGTGATGAGTTGTACAAGTTGCTGCTTACTCCCCGAAAACCCCAACAAAAAAGTCAGCAATTCTCCTGGACTTAGTAGAGGAAGAAATTATATTGCATATGGTTGAAGTGTCCTGCCAGTGACATAGCATGAAGCTCAAACATGTTGGCAACCTGAAATGATTGCTCACATAAACTCAAGCATATTCCAATTGGATTTTTTCTGGTCTGTGATTTTGTATTATTCTGGCGGGTACTTACTTGTTCACCCTCAGGAAACCTCACTTTGAATGCTTATGAAGAGGATTGTGAATTTGCGGATCCAGCAGGCTCCTTCAAAGGGCTTCGACGTTTCAAAAGGAACTGCACTAATTTTGGATCCCTTCTTGAAAACTCCAATATGAAACTTATGAAGTGGGAAGATTTTGAGGTGAGATCAACCTTTGACACTTCATTGCTGCTTTCACAAACTTTAGTTTTGCAGCTGGCCCCTTTAGTCAATGAGCATATGATGGATTTACACATCCGGTTTCTTTACAGGATAAGGGAATTGGCCACTGGCGATTCAGCTGTATTTTGTCATTTCCTTGGAGACCCATTCTTTCTGGTATGTAACATGCCTTTCCCGCTTTCCATTGACTAAACAATTGAGCGCCAAAAGGCTGTATATCTGCAGGTTTCATCTTGCTATAGAACATATTTTAAATAGATCACTGTGGTTCAAAGGAGCCTTCTATTCTTGACTAAGTTACATTCACCTTCTCTGAGTTTTACAAAACCTACATTCAGCCCCTATGGTGTTAATTTATACAGAAATGTCCCCTCTATTAACATAACTGTTAACAGAGCTTATACCACATGCAATTTTCCGTCTAGTAACTCCCAGTAGCCTAATTCAATGTAGTACGAATCACTAAAAGGCTGAGTTAGTGCTTATGAAAAATTAAATTAAGGGAGGTTAGTGTAATATTTTTACAACTAGAAAGGATATGAGTATACAAGTTCAGAGGAGGTTTTAGTATGAATTGAATCAAGAGGGGGTTTAAACGTAAAGCTAGGTCGTTGCCTGTAAGTAACGCGCTGTATAGCTCGAGTACAGTGAGAAGTGAGCAAGAGCCGCTGCATCATCGCCTGGATGTAGTGAAAAATAAGCAAGGGCTACCACATTTTCGTGAACGAATGTGGCTAAAGAAGTTAGTTCATGAGAGTAGGATTCGTTTTGGAACTTGGAATATAGGTATACTTACGAGTAAGTCTATGGAAGTGGTAGATACTATGATTAGGAGAAGGATTAATTTTATGTGTTTACAAGAAACTAAATGGGTAGGAGAAAAAGCGAAAGAATTAGATACTTCAGGTTTTAAACTTTGGTATACTGGTAAATATAAATCTAGAAATGGGGTAGGTATAATTGTAGATAAGTTTTGGAAGAATACTGTAGTAGATGTCAAAAGGTTAGGAGATAGAATCATTGCATTAAAGTTTGTAGTAGAAAAGGAAATCTTTAATATTATTAGTGCGTATACACCACAAGTAGGGTTAGAAGAATCTCATAAAGTAAAATTTTGGAAAGATTTAGAATGTTTAGTTCAGGAAATACAGTTAGGAGAAAAGATTATTTTAGGAGGGGATCTAAATGGGCATGTGGGAAAGGTATCTTCAGGCTACGAGGGTGTTCATGGAGGACATGGTATAGGAGAAGTAAATGCAGAGGGTAAAACTATTTTAGACTTTTCATTAGCGTTCGATCTTATATTAGCTAACACTTGTTTTAGAAAGCGTGAAGAATATCTTATCACGTATAAAAGTGGTAGGGTATGTTCTCAAATTGATTTCTTTCTTATAAAGAAATCGGATAGAAAATTTTGCATGGATTGCAAAGTTATACCGGGAGAGAGTTTAACTACTCAACATAGAGTTTTGGTTATGGATGTAAGAGTTAGGAGGAGAGTAAAAAGTAAATGTGAAGGTAGAGTGGTAAGGACTAAGTGGTGGCAACTAAAGGGGGATAAAGAAAAGAATTTGTAGAGAAGGATTATAGAAGAAGGACCTTGGGAAATACAAGGAAATGCTAACGAGATGTGGAATGAAATGGCTAAAGAGATTAGGAAGGTGACAAAGGAAATATTAGGGGAATCAAAAGGTTTTGGACCTAAGGATAAAGATCTTGGTGGTGGGATGCAAGTGTACAAGATAAGGTTAAAGTTAAAAGAGAGTGTTATAAAGTGTGGTCATTATGTAAGAGTAATGAAAATTGGGAAAAATATAAGGTAGCTAAGAAAGACACTAAGAAGGCAGTGAGCGAAGCGAGAGCGAGGGCATTTGATGGGTTATACCAATCTTTAGGTACTAAAGTTGGAGAAAAAAGTATTTACAAGTTAGCTAAAAGTAGGGAAAGAAAGACAAGAGATGTGGATCAAGTGAAATGCATTAAGGATGAAGACGGGAAAGTGTTAGTCACGGAACGTTATATCAGAGAACGATGGGAGGGTTATTTTCATAGGCTTTTTAATGAAGGGTACGAGATTTTATTGCAATTGGATAGGCTAGACACGCAAGAAGAGGATCGAAATTATACTTTTTATCGTAGAATTTGTGAGGTAGAGGTAAAAGAAGCATTAAAACGAATGGAGAATGGCAGAGCAGTTGGACTGGATAATATACCCATTGAAGTATGGAAGAGTTTGGGAATGAAAGGTATAAGTTGGCTCACAAAGTTATTTAATGGAATTATGAGATCTAAGAGGATGCCAGATGAGTGGAGAAAAAGTACTTTAATCCCTATTTATAAGAGTAAAGGGGACATTCAAAATTGTGCAAATTATAGAGGAATTAAACTCATGAGCCACACTATGAAATTATGGGAAAGAGTAATTGAGTGAAGGTTAAGGAAAGAGAGTCAAGTTACGGAGAATCAATTTGGTTTTATGCCAAGAAGGTCAACTATGGAAGCAATATACTTGTTGCGTAAATTAATGGAGAGATATAGGGAGAATCAAAGAGATTTACACATGGTGTTTATTGATTTAGAAAAAGCATATGATAGAGTGCCAAGAGGAGTTCTATGGAAGGCTTTGGAGAAAAAAGGAGTTCGTATAGCTTATATTCGAGCAATCCAAGACATGTATGATAAGGTTACAACTAGCGTAGTAACAAAAGGTGGACTTACAAAAGACTTTCCGATAACTATTGGTCTACATCAAGGGTCAACTTTGAGCCCTTATCTTTTTACCTTAGTTTTGGATGTGCTTACTGAACATATCCAAGAGCTGGTGCCACAGTGCATGCTTTTTGCAGATGATATTGTCCTAGTTGGAGAATCGAGAAAAGAAATGAATGAGAAGTTAGAGAGGTGGAGACAAACTTTGGAAGCTCATGGCTTTCGTTTAAGTAGAAGTAAAACGGAGTATATGGAGTGTAAGTTTAGTAAGAGGCACACCACTTCTAGCGTAGAAGTAAAAATTGGAGAACATATCTTACCACAAGTCACACAATTTAAGTATCTTGGATCCATCATACAACATACCGGGGAAATAGAAGAAGATGTAAAGCATAGGATTCAAGCGGGGTGGATGAAATGGAGGAGTGCTTCTGGTGTTATTTGTGATAGAAGAGTACCACTCAAACTTAAAGGTAAATTCTACCGCACAGTTATAAGACCTGCAATGTTGTATGGAACTGAGTGTTGGGTAATAAAAAGTCAACAAGAAAATAAGTTTAATGTTGCAGAGATGAGAATGTTGCGGTGGATGAGTGGACACACTAGACGAGATAGGATTAGAAATGAATGCATTAGAGAGAAGGTGAAAGTCGCACCTATTGTAGAAAAGATTGTAGAATCGAGACTTAGGTGGTATGGTCATGTGGGAAGGAGACCTATAGAAGCCCCTGTTAGGAGAGTAGATGAGATGGAGAATAGTCCAATAAGTAGAGGTAGAGGAAGACCAAGAAAAACTATAGGAGAAATTATTAAGAGAGATTTAGATCTAAATGATTTGTCTAGAAATATGATTTATGATAGAGATTTATGGCGTCGATTGATCCATGTAGCCGACCCCACTTAGTGGGAAAAGGCTTTGTTGTTGTTGTTATTGAATCAAGAGGGGGTGTGAATACAGGTTTCACAGAACGCATGGGACGTGGATGTAATTTATTATGTTTCTCTTTTTTTCCTTCTTGTTGTTTAATTTCAATTAACTGATTTCTAATAAAATATATAGCAATTAGTTGCCTCTACCGAACATGCTTCTGCCATGGTGATTAAGCAGTATGAGTCCATATGATATGCTATGTAATTTGACCATGTTGATTTACACTGCAGCAACGGGATACACAGAGTACTATTTTGATGCAAAATCTGGAAGAGTTTGCAGGTAGGTAAAACGTTTAATTAATGTCAAGCCTGACGTGATAATCATGCTTTCTAGTTTCTACCCATATAATTATTTTTGCATTCACATCTCTGCAAATTTTGCAGGCATGTGGAGCACTGGAATGTTCCGAAAATGGCTTTGTTTAAGCAAATTCTGAGGCCTAGCAGGAGATTTGGCATAAGAGATCAGGTGAATAGGTGGTTGAAAAATATGCAGGTGAAGCTCTAAATAAACAAAGGCCTTATAGCTGCATCAAAGTCCCAGTAATACCTCCGCAAGTTGGAAGCTTGGGTGCTTATGAGGATCCTGCAGAATTGTCTTGTAACCTGATATGAATCTCTTGCTGATCGGAATAGCAATTTGGCTGTTTTTTGGCATGCATTATCTGCAAGAAGAGTAAATCTTGGAGCTTAGGCAGAAGCTGAGATTGTGTGTACATGCTGTATCAAACTTGTATAGTAGTTCTTTTTTAGTTGGCTGAAAAACTTGTATAACTGTTAGTTGACATGACAGTCGGTATCGGACGAATTCACTGTTAAGTTAAGAGGGGCTTTGTATAAAGTCTTGATATTGCGAATTTGTAAGGTACCAGTTCTTTTATTTTATTTTTCTTAGTGTGTTAAGAGTTGTTCAGTGGCTATCCCTTGCTTGTATCTTTGAATTAAGGTTAGGTTTGGTTGAATGAGAATATTTTTTAAAGGAATAGAAATGAGAATGTAATAGAATTTAGAGTCTTAAATTATATTTGGTATTAGAAAAGAATGAA
The DNA here is from genome assembly GCA_032878935.1 of Erythrophleum fordii. Classification (NCBI taxonomy): domain Eukaryota; kingdom Viridiplantae; phylum Streptophyta; class Magnoliopsida; order Fabales; family Fabaceae; genus Erythrophleum; species Erythrophleum fordii. The sequence goes on along the minus strand of JAVQMF010000047.1, from coordinate 12,758,956 downwards.
AATATCTTTATATTTGTATGTTTAGTAAAGTGAAAATGTTGTAAGAACAGAAATGAAAGCTGTGTAAATACTTGTAATATTTTTAATGTAAAAAATATTAAAATACTCATTTTTTTGGTATAAAATATTAAAATATTCATTTTCATTTTTCAATAAAAGCAGTTTTTTCATTTACCAATAATAGAACAAAATAATAAAAAAATATTTTTATCATTTGGTCATAATAAAACATTTTCCTAAAAATAAGGGCAGAGGGCAAATTGGACATTCCATCCACCATTTTATTGAAAATCTGCTCATCTTATGAGTCTAATGAAAGATTGCTTATTTCCTCACATGTTGAAAAATTGATTCTTTAGGCCCTGTATAGTACCGCAGAGGTAAGTGAAAGTTAAAGGAATTTTTCAATGAAATGTGTTTAGTTGCAATAACTGGGAGAAGAAATGGAAAGTAGTGATATTGTACATTTTCTTTCGTATTTGGCATGAGTTTTGGAGCGACATTTTGTTGATAGACGTGTAATGACTTTTTTGCCCTTTTATTTGTACTGATCAACCCATTTATTTGCCTTATCTTCTTCATTCATTGTGCAGTCTTCCTTTTTTCTAATGCTATGTGGTCTTCAGTTGTTCTTCTTCAGCATCGTCGCAAAAATCATCAAACATCTTATAGCCCTCTTAATAGGTGACTGTTGAAAAAGAAGGTCTACTATTGTCCACTCAAATAAGCATGTTTTTTGTCATAAATTTTATGAAATGATTAACTCATTCTCACCAAGTAAATGACTTTATACTATTTACAAAGAAATGCATTAATTTTTTTCCAGTGCTTATACGATAACTGGAATTGTGTGTGAACTTTCAGATGTGTTGCTTTTTCATGACTTGTGAATCAGTTGTGTTATTGGTCTTGTTATGATGGGGTTGCTTCTAGTAACCATTGACTTCATTGAGTTAACAAAGTAGTTTTAGACATTACACACACACACATCTATTGATTGTGGACTTTTTTTTATACATAAAATGATAATTTTTACATATCACTATTCTAAATTTTTATTATGCTCTATAATTATTGCGTAGATTAAAAAATAGTTACTATTTCTTTGTGTTTGATTAAACTTGCAATTTAACTATAAATGATTGTTATTTAGCACAACTATTTAATATAATCTCATATTAATTTGATTTGTTAAATTGCCTGTCTTGTGTTTTGTTGCAATTGTATAGAGTATAAACTATTTCATATTATTCCAACTATATAGATAATATCACAAGACAAATATTACATTTGGATATGGATGACATTAGCCAAGGTGTCATTTTTTATGTATTGGTTTGGTTTTTGCTTGTTGTGCAATATAGACGTTAGTGGTTGATAAACATATGGGTGACTATAGCTTTGAATTCTTGTCACCTAACATATAAGCCATACACTATTGACTTCCAAGCAAAGCGAGCCCACTTTAGGAGGTTGGTGTATAGTAGTGAAGCTTTATGTTATGACCAACTTATAATGTATAGGGCAATATTCAATCGGTTATGTGCCATGTTTGATCAAATCAGGGGACTTAAGCCTACAAAAAAATGTGCTAGTTAATGAACAAGTAGCAATATTTTCATCCATTTTAGTGCATCACTTTAAAAATAGAGCAATGAAGGTGTATTTCAAAAGATCAAGAAAAACTAGTAGTAGATATTTCAACACAGTGTTGAATGCAATAAAGCATTTGAATAGAGAGCTATTAAAAAACCTAAGTTTGTGTTTGAAAACTTGAACGATGGAAAAGGGAAATGGTTCAAGGTAAAGTATATGGCAAATAACCCTAATTTTGATGTGATTTTTTGTTTCACTCCTAATTAATTTTCTTATTTTTAGAATTGTCTCGGTGCCTTTGATAGAACATATATTCTAATTTAAGTACCTATGGTAGACAAGCCTCGATATCATAACTGAAAAGGCTTAATCACCATTGATGTTTTTGGTGTTTGCTCACATAATACACAATTCATTTATGTGTTGCTTTGTTGGGAGGGATCTGTATTTGATGGTTAGGTTTTGCAGGATGTACTTAATAGGAGACATGGGTTAAAGGTCTCCTACAGTAAGTATATTAATCATTATCTCCTTTGACGTCATAGATATATAATTGCATTTCTTTTTGCTTTTGTTTGCTTACTATCAACATCTCGCTTAATGTTTAACTATTTGTGATGGTGTAGATAAATACTATTTAGTTGATGCACTTTACATCAATTGTGATGAATTTCTTGCACTACATAGAGGACAAAGGTGCCACTTTAGTGAAAGGCAACACGATCACTATCCATTAATCCCACATGAGTGTTTTAACATGCGACATGCATTGGCTTGTAATTTGATTGGGAAGGTATTTAGAATCTTGAAAGAACGATGGGTAATACTTAAAAATCCCTTTGGCTACCCAATGAGGACACATAATAAAGTGATATTAACTTGTTGCTTTACATAATCTCATAACTCAAGAAAACAATGATAACATACTTATAGATGGGGTTAATGGACTAGACTGCAGGGACCAAAATAATGGTGTAGGTGGGCTAGATCATGTGGTCACAATGAAGACATCTGAGGTATAGAATAAATTCTGAGAGCAATTAGCAAATAACATATTTGAAGAGTTCACAACACATTAAGCACACAGATAATGTGTTTAAATTTATTTAAAAATTAAATAGTTGTTGACGTTATTAATATGTAATGATAATATGACAGTTATACTTTTTGAGTACTTAACATTGTTGACAAATGTTCTCGTGGGCAATATTATTGGATTGTATTATATTTCATCTAACATTATGTATTTTAAAACATTCTATGTAATTAGTAGCTATGATTTGTAATTATTTAAATCCAGATAAAATCCATAATTTTTTTCTTAATATGTTTAATCTTTATCTGTGTTGTAGCTTCCTTGCATGGATCATCCTCCAGGTTTTGACTCTCAGCTCAGCAACCATTAGTGGACTCAATTTAAAGATATAATGTTTGTCTTGTAGAGTTACAAATTGACCAAAAATATATGGTGGATAGTAACTTTAAGTCAGGCCATATGAAGCAGTTAGAAAAGATAATGGGCAAGAGAAGCCCAAGTTGTGGCTTTAAAGGAGTTTCTCATATTCTGTTCCAACTGAAGACACTAAAACAATCATAGTCCAAATTATATAACAAGGTATAAGGTTCCAATATCTCTAGATTTGGATGGGATCCTATATCAAAATGCATTACAATTGGCAAGGATGTATGGGATAACTATGTGAAGGTAGGTTGTATGTGTTTTTTTTTTCTGTGTGTCAATGGGTAGGTACTACCTAATCCATAAATCCACTTATTTATACTATGTTATATGTTTTGTAGGTCCATAAGAATGCGACGACATTTAGATATAAGCCATTTCTACACTTTAAATATTTATCCATTATCTGGGGAAATGGCAAGTCTAAAAGACAGGACACCTAAGATATTAAGGATATCATAGATGCATCTGGTCTTGAAACCAAAGACTTTGCTAACAATTGTTAGATATGAATGTTGATAAAGAGTATGTAGATTTTGATGTTGCTTCGGCACCTATTAGTGAAGCTACCTCATCCTCTCGGAAATAGAAAAAAGAAATGAGTAATCATCCACAGATATTGTTGGAAGGGCTCAAAGATATAATTGAGAAAAATGAATCAACGCTTAACACTTATTACAGAGAATATATGCCAAGGTATCAACCGTTTGGCATGTGATACAAACCTTGATGAGAAAGCAGTTAATCTATTAGCTAATTTGCTTACAGTGGATGGTCTAACTACAGATGAATATGCTTGGCTCACATTCAGATGTCTTATGATAACAAGTTTCAATTGTGCTTTCCCATTATTCCAAATGTTTTGAAGGTGGGGTGGATCAAAAAGTTAATAGGATAAGCCAATGCACCTGTCTTAGTTAATGTGGGTTGTTTTTTATATCTATTTTACACTTATTCTAGTTTAAGTGGGTTGTTTTTGTATGTAGTTTTTGATGAAATATGTATTAAATCTATGAGTAGACAATGAATTTTTTTTGGGTATGTCTGCTACTATTTTGTGGATTATATATAAGGTTAGGACCTTTACTAGGATGATGTATGTAACTAAAGCATATTACAATTTTGCATAGTTAAGCAATGTAGATGTTTTTTGTTGGATGACTATTAATGACCCGTTAGGTAATACAAGTTGCTAATTGAACTTAATCTCTCATATTATGTATTATGGCTCATTGTTTGTAATATATATAGCTAATTTAACTTCATATATGTGTCTTTCTTTCACATGTGTGAAAAAGTGCTAATGTTCCGAAAAAAGATTGCTCATTGGTAATAATCATCAGACTAAAAAATATTATTTGTTGGATATGTGTTGATACCTTAAGGTGAAGTTGAGTGATTTTTTCATTTCAAGAGCAACTATAATGGAGATGTCATAAATATATGTTTGGTTATATATAATAAAGTCTGTGAATCCATTTATATATACTATGATATCAAATAATGTAATATATAAAAATGAAGAAATTATGAAAATATGTTATAGAAAATAATAATAATAGCAATTACTAAATATCTTCAAATTCTAATTTACTAATTTTAACCTATTAATGTTGGCATCATATAAAATGTAATTATTATTATCATATAAAATTTAATTATACATATTTGACATGGGGAAAATAATTAAGCTTATAAAAAAAATCAAAAACTAAAACATGTGATACTAAAAAAAAGATAAAATTCTTAAAAAAAGACACTTAACAAAAACAAGAATGCATTTTTTAAAAAAAGAAAAAAAACTTATAAAAAACATAGCTCAAATTATTAAAAAAAAGTTAATTCAAATAATTAATTTGAAAAATGGTGAAAAAAATTCTAAAAAAATGTTCAAATAATTAAAAAAATTAATCCAAATAATTTAAAAAGCACCGTAAAAAAAATTTCAAGAAGCCAATGATCCCTTAGGTCAACTGGCACCTTTTCCTTTCCAGTAAGAGGGGCATGTGGGTTCAATCCTGCCCATGGCAGTGTGTGTGAGTGTGCTATGGGTGTTTTGTTATAAAATAATTTTCAAGAAAAAAAACATACTTGTCAAAATCATACAGCTCAAATAACGAAAAATGAGGATATAGTGGTACTTAATTGGATGGTCCTCCTTTTGTGTATGGATATCTTATATTGGAATTTTCAATTATTTTGTATAATATATTGCCCAGTCCATAAATTGAGTCTTTCTTTTTTCCCACCAACAACTTGTACAAATAAATTCAAGTCTATTATATTATCACTTGAACTTTTCGCATTATTTTTTCTTCGCATAAAGTTATCCTAACAATGCAAAGAGTTAAAATGCAAAAACTAGAATAATAAAAATTATATATATATTTATACAATACCTAAATAGTTTTTGATTTTTTATCCTTTAACCTCAAAATACAAAAGATCCCCCCCCCCCAAAAAAGATCTTGTGCTTGCAAAACATTGAAAAAAAAAAATTCTTGGGATTATCCAACTAAAGCATGAAATAATTGCATCAAATAAATACATATAACTACCAATCCTCTAGCATGTTCTTCCATTGAAATTGAGCATCCTATATGTAAAAAAGCACCAAATTGGGAGGTACGGACTCGATTCTTTTTTTTTTTTTGGCTTACTTTTTGATCAAAATTCTTTAGAAGTCCAATGAACATAAAAGCTTGTCCAACATAGATTCTTTTAATCCATATTGGTCCTTTTTTGCTCTTTGAAGAAGCACTAAGAACATCTTTCAAGCAATTAATTGATCAATTCTTCCAATTCAGCCAAATTTGATTGTGATGCTTCGATGTCCAATAATAATATTTCTTAAAAAATAAAAAAAATAGAAAACAAACATAGTTATTTGATGAGAAATTTCCAATTATGTACACTAATTGGACTTGTCTTTGAATTAAAAATCCAAAAAATATTATTAGAGTAAAAAATTTCCTTGAAATTTATAAAAACCATAAATCCTCATATCCTTGTGGTATTTGAATCCAATTATTCCATTGCCCATCATATTTACTCTTTAAAATTATGATAATATATGTACTAATAGCTTTATTATTTGGTTTAAACCTAGTTAAATAAGTAATTAAGTAGGTAATTAGAACCAAAGTTAGAGATAATGATAGTGATATATGATAGTATACGATAGAAATATAATTATAAACACTGTAACATCTAACTGAATAAATTCTTTGATAATCATTTTAGGATGTTTTAACTCATCTTAAACAGTAAACTATACATGATGTGACTCTTGTTAAATTGAATTGTATGTGACCCTTCTTGAACATTAGATTGTTCTTGATAAGGGTTATGTTGACATGTTATTCGCTTTTTTTTAGATGACATACTGGGATGAAACTAAAATAAAGAAAATGACTAATATAAGTAATTTAAGATAGAATTGAATATAGGTCGTGAATAACAAACGAAAAAATAACTGTAGACCATATACATGATAATAAACTTGTATTTATAGACTCTATTTCTACCTTGTAAAACCTGTCAGACTATAGATGAATAGTCAAAGAATGAAGAAGGCTAAGTCATGGATAATGGAGAAGAAAGCAAGCTAACAAGGCATGAGAAGAAGAACCTTGAAGGGAGAAAGTGATATGGGAGTCCAAGTTGAAACAAGAATGCTTATGAAGAGAGAGAGAAAGAGAGAGATATATATATATATATATATATAAGGATAAGAGATACAATTGAAAAAAAATTGCATGAATTGTCATTTAATTCACTATATATTTGTCATGGTTATCATAAAAGCAAGATGCTCAAAAGCGTGCATAAGAGGTCATTCAAGGTTTTACAATTTCAATTTAAGTAAGCTTAAGGATGTAGTTCGAAGAATAAAAAGAAATGCACAAAAAGCAAAGGAGCAATTTATCTTACATCAATTGGAATACAACTATTAAAAAACATAAAGCAGATTACAATTTTTTTACTTAGTCTTATCTTACATCAATTGGAATACAAAGTAGATTACAATTTTTTTACTTAATCTTTTCGACTACTTGTGCCAAGATCTCTTCCAATACTTAGACCAATATTCTTCTAATGATATTCATGAATTTGATGTTGCATATCAAGTATTAAATTTTTGTTTGCCTATATATGCATAACTCTGATCAACATGTTCATACAATCCCCCTTGTAGGTATATAGCTTCCATGAATACTTGGATATGAACACCAGTCTATATTGTGACTATACTTATATTTGGAGAATGGATCATCTTTGATTTGGTGTGAGACACTTCCCATACCATATACTAAGCCCTCTTTTTTTTCCCCCCTTAACAGCCATTGTCCATAAAGCAACTTCAGTTGAGAGAAAAAAATTTTGTGATAGAAGCAGCACTTGCAACATCAATTTTAAGTCTTATATACTCATTCTTAAAAAGTTAACAATTATTGGAATGTGTAGAAGTTATATGTATCTTTAAAGATATAATAAGCTAAATAAGAAAACATGACACTTACAAAAAGGGCTTTAGATTTTTTTTCAACTAAATTGTTCGATGTTGTTTTCTAATGTGATTGAACATGGGACTCAAATGAAGTTGTAGGTCTACCTAGTTCATGGGCTAAAGTTGTTGTATGCTCTACGAATGGAGTGGAGCCATCAGTGTCAAGAGATGGGCCATATCTAAAGTTAAAAGTTTTATTTTTTTTTATACATTCACTTTTTTGTTGAAATTCTGGACTATTCCAACCAATATAAATCATTCCAAATTTGTTCTTTAATCCACAATGGTCTCTTTCCTCTATCTCATGTGTAACATATCAAATCCTTTAATCAATTCCTTGCCCAATCTATGAAATTCTTATAAATTTAAAGATGATCTTCAAATGTCCAAGTATAATATTTCTATCTTTAAATATTAATATCTAATCACAAAAAAAATCTAACTTTCTGACACATTAAATGCACAATATACCTAAAATTGTTGAAACTATAATTGTTTGACTACTTCAAGATCGTCTTTCCAACAATTATAAGGCCTTTGGTGATTATGTTTTATCATAGCAATAATGTGATCAATAACCTCATCACTATTGGGTATGAACCTAGTCAATGAATATAATAGAACTATGTTAAAAGTGATTATATTCAAATATCATTAGTAATTAAGAACACTTACTTTGTTTCACCAATTGGTCGAATTATTTGTTTTTCTATATCAGCTCCTTGAATCTTGGAATATAGAAATGCACTATAATTCTTTTATCAATTTAAATAATTAAGGAAAATAAGATGAGAAGAAAATGGAAAAAATATGAAGTATATACATTCTTAATATAAGATAATTATAAAGAATACAAAAAATATATAATCTTTACTTTGATCTCAATTAAATTGAGCTTGTTGAGCAAATATCAATTGTGGATGCAAAATGTTGAAAACAAAAAAGAATATAAGAAACATGTAAATATTACAATTGCATCACTTTTTTCCCTTAGCTTCATGTGACCTGCCATACCCACGTGAAAGGCTATAGCTTACTTACATCTTCAAGTGCAGAGAGGTATGTCGTACCTACATATTTCATGTCAAACCTAATGCACGTTTCAACTTGCTTAACCATGCATCCTTTACTCTTGCATGTTAACATGCATGGCATAAGTCACATGAAGGATAAAAGCCTTCACTTCTTCATGTGAAGTGATAACCTTCACGTGAAGATTTTTTTTTTGTCTTTTTGTTCAAATATTTAATTGTAAATATATATAATAATATATAAATATCTAACTAGGTTATCATATAATATATATGTATATTTGAGTAAGAATTTATATATAATTATAATTATGTGATTATATATAATTATATAGTTATGTATTTATGACATTAAGGCTTAATTTGATATACAATATATATATATAAAAGTAAATTTCTATGATTATATGTATAATTATTATGTCATTATATAAAATCATATACATACATATATATACACACACACTTATTTATCTAATTAGATAACTTCAATTATCTCATTTGATTATGGCTAATTATATTACATATATTACAAAATATATATATAATTAGATAATTATTAATGTTACACAATTATATAGTTAGTTATATAAAATTATATTTAATGCACTTAATCATCCATATATATTTATAAATACAATTCTTTTATAGGATTTTATATGATTAAATAATTTTTCATTAGACTTTGCAACTCGACTACAGCACTAAAGTGACATATTAACATTGCTTGTATGAAATCCATAATATACTTAAATGGATAGTAGCAAGATTTGAACATTAATAGAGTTTAAGAGTAGGTTTAAAGAAAACCATTACAACCTTACAATAAGGGAACCAATAGATAAAGCAATTGGACTTTAATTCTATTAGGTACATGGAGTCACAAAATAGAGTCCACTCCCACATAATATACATGTTTAGTAGTATCTCCATGATGTAAATTTGTGCACTAGGATAAGAAAGAAACACCACAGTAGATTGAGTAACATAACAGTAAGTGAAATCATAGTTTATCAACTTAATAAGGATTAAATTAACATAATCTTATTTCTCCTACTAACTAGTTGGCATTTTTAAGTACCTCCTTAGCATGCTTTTATAGGAAGAATCTTTGGTCTCTCAAATAGATTGCATTAGCTACAATTATAGATGCACCTATAAGACTTTCTTCAGGATCCATATAATTTGTTAACAAGTTGGCAAGATAGTTCTCCAATTTAATGCAATTTTGTTGAGAAGAGATTAATTTTGCTTTAATATCATCTTTTCAAAGCCATTGGATAAGAACATTATATTGGAGCATTTGTCGATACTCTTGGTATGCGTGAGACTAGCTTGAAGGTTTGCAAGATGGACTAGCTCTTCCTCACAATAATGACTTTGTTCATCTCATCCACTCAATTTCAATTCAATGCAACAGATGAGCTATACTGTGTTTAATGTGACTTTGGTGGAATTATAATATTTTTAATGGTAAAAGTATTTTTATCTTTTACCTTCTACTACTTTTCATTTAATTCATATTTGATCTAACTAGACAAACAAATACAAATATATTCCTTTTCATTTTCTACTTATACCAAATATAATTTATTTTATTATATTTTATTTATCATTCATTTTCCATTTCAATCACTAAAAATTATGTGTGTTAAACAATAGGGAAGCCTATGTGAATCTACCAAATATGTTTAATCATTGAATCCATCTTCCTCTCCCCTTCTTCACCTCCCTTTACAACCTACGAAATAAGGTGTAAGTCTTAGATTCTAAATTGTTTACGATATATACATATGTTTATGAGAGATTTGCGGCTAAGCTTGATATACAAAAATTAATAGGCTAAATTAATTATTGAATGAGATATAAGTACATTAGAGTTGGGCTCTACTAAACTAGATACATAATATATATGTCCATTAGTTTAGCCCATCAACCCTTTTTGAAATGGATCCAAATTCAGCTTGCTTAAAGAAGTGGGTGTAAATGAAAATTCGAGTAGAATAAATTATAGAAAATTACTTAGCAATATATATATATATATATATATATTTCAAAAAGCCCTTGCTACTAAATTCATTATTTCTTAGGAAAGGTAGTATAAAGAGTTTCTTCCTTAAACTTAATTTTTTTAAACACATTATGAAATTGTGTAGAGCCAAAAAAAAAAAAGGATAATAATAGACTATTTCATAGGATGTCATATGTATCATTCAAAACAACAAAAGACTATATGTAATATAAACAAAGTTAAGGTAATTTCGTTCAGAAATTGTTTTAAATTAAAGAAAAATTTTAATTAAATTTATTTTTAATTTATTATTTTATTCTAATAAATAGGAAGCTAGGGCTTTCTTACAAATAAAAAAATTGCTATATTAATAAATTAGAAAGATAATGTTAAATTTAAAATTTTAATTATTTTATAGTGTAGAGCCCAAATTGCCCTATACTAATAGGATATAAATTGTAAATAGAATAAAAATAAGAACAAATAATACAACTTCTTTTAAATATTGTTAAAATTACATAAATTTATTTTTATTTTTAAAATATATATAAGTTTCTTTTGAAAAAATGTCATCCTAAATTTTAATTTAATTTTAAATTTTTTAAATTAAAAATATTTTTTATTAACTTAAATATATTATTTTTAACTAAAATATTTTGATAAAAAATTAAAATTAAACTCAAATATAAGATAACATTTAAGAGAGAATTAGAGATAAGAATTTAAAATTAAAAATATTTATTTTAAAAAACTAACTTTAAGTAAATTATTATTAACTTTAGGTAAAATTTTGTAAATTTAATAATAATAGATTGTTTAGAGGGAATAATTTTAATTTTAGACCTCCGATGTTTAAAAACGAGAACCCTCGACTGTCGCGGAAGCAATTGCCGTCGCCTGTCGCTCTTTGCTTCAGGTAACGTTAGCTCCTCCTCCTCCTCCTCCTCCTCCTTCTTCTTCTTCTTCTTCTTCTTCTTCAGTTTTCACTCTGTAACAAGTAGCTCGTTTTTAAAAGGGCTTATCATTTCTGTAATAGAGAGTATAATTCCTCCCTATCTGGTTCTGCATATGTTTTTTTATATGTGTGCTTGGTTATTGTTGTTGTTGTTGTTATTATTATTATTATTATTATTATTATTATTATTTTGTGGGCTATTTGATGCCAACTATGTTTGTGTTCAGCAGATAAAGGATGCAGAGATCGTTGGTTCGGCCTTTCTTAACAAGGCGAGGGTTCAGCACGAGCTCCGAGAAAATCGTTGCTTCGGTGCTCTTCGAGAGGCTGCCCGTTGTTATTCCCAAAATCGACCCTGTCGTTTATGCCTTTCAAGAATTCTCGTGCGTTTTCCCCTCTGCATTCGTTATCTTCTATTTTTTTTGCTCTGCTTGGATGCTCAGAAAATGTTCCAAATTGAAAGAGCAAATGAATTTGGAGATGTTCCTTTTTTTTTTAATTTATATGTTTAGTCTTGAGTTTTCAGTGAATGAAGTAATCAATCCAACAAATACAAAGGAAGAGTTGGTTTTTTGTTGCGGGAGAAATGTGGGGAAAAAGAGAGTGGCAAAGCTGAAATCCTGAACTTAGAATTCTCTACTTTTGGAGAATTAGGTGATCTACTAACTTTGGGGCAGGCTGAGGTAGCCTTCTAGCAGCTGTCAATACATGTGGTATTTGGATAGAAGGCCTATCATTAGTATTTCAATTGCCACCTCCTAGCATTAACTTACAGAAGAAAAAAGGAAATACTTGTCTCCTAATACAGAGTTCAAGATCTGGACTGGATTCTTTACAGGGAATTATAAAATGCACTTAATATATGATTACGTTCTTGTCTCTTCCAATCTTTTGGACAACAAAATGAGTATTTGTGCTGTGGTTGAATTTGCTCCGCATACTTGACGAGCTGGTTGTAGCAGTGATTGTTGTTATTGTGATCTTCTCCATTGTCTGTTCCATTCACTAAGTGACAATGTCGTTGATGATTTTCTTAGACCTATTATTATTTATTATTCCTTTGTGTTGGGATGCTTAGATTTTGGTGGCCACAGCAGTATCGGCACAGATATCCTGATGAATTTCTAGACAAACTCCATTGTCTGTTCCATTCACTAAGTGACAACGTTGTTGATGATTTTCTTAGACCTATTATTATTTATTATTCCTTTGTGTTGGCATGCTTAGATTTCGGTGGCGACAGCAGTATCGGCGCAGATATCCTGATGAATTTCTAGACAAATCTAATGCAAGGTATTAGTTTTTGTTTATTTATTTCTGTTTAGTACTTGATAGTTGAAATACCGTGCTTTGATATGATTGTCTTGTTTCCTGTTTTTCATCATTATGATGATCTTAATCCTGATGTACTTGCTTATGGCTATAATGCTATGAATCATGTAATGAACTGATTTGGTTCTAATGTTCCCTTTCTTTCACTATTGGATTGCAAATATGAATTCACGCTGTTTGGAAATTGTCTTATTCTTGTGCTTCTGAGCGGGAGGTGGTTTCAATTTCAGATATACCATCTTATTAATATGTGTTTTATCGGTTTCCACTGTCTATATTAAAGCATATGGTGTGGTGAAACTTACTTGTTATTTGTTACATCAATATAGTTCTTATCTTCTGAAAAATGATTTTGATTAACATTCGGTGTAAGTGTAATTTGTCTTTCTTCGTTTTGGTCTTATTTTGGGGCAACATGGGTGCCGCCTGTTATCATAGTTCTTGTTGACTGTTTTCAGTGAGAAAGCTTTTTCCTTACATATTATGAAACAGGTCATTAACCTTTTGGTTGCTGGTTTTTAGTGAGATTAATTAAATTGCTTACCGCATGCTTTAATGAGGCTTGAACAGAGCACTGATAAACCTGTCAATACCAAAGTACATTATTTTTCTCATTTTCTGGATTAGGAAACACCCGTGTCTTGTTATTTAGGACTTTGGAGATATCTATCTACCCCATTAATATATCTAATAGCTTGCTTTTTCATATCATTTAAAAATACATGTGTTCTTTACTATATTCATGTTAATATACTATTTTATATGTATATATATATCTCAAAATTTTAGCTAATTAATTGCTTGGCTAACTGTAAAATTAATAAGAAGATTTATCCTGTGAGATTTTAACCATGGCACTCAGCCTTCCAACTTATGAAAATTAAATTGAGCAAAAGTTCAAATCTGACATCATCAAATAAACATTAAAAATTTTGGTTATAAACACATCTAGCTGAAAATCATAGAGAGACTTCTGGTTCTAGTTGTTTTGCAGATGAACTCAATATATACACTGACTGAATTGCTAGAACTAGAAAGAAAGAAAAGTTAATTCTGAAATGTAATTACTGAATAAAAAGAAAAAGGATAATAATATCTTATATAGATAGTAAATATTTATATGCTTCTACAGAGAGTTGAAAAGATAAAAAAGGTAAAATTGAAAATGAAAAGAAAGAGGCAGGGAAAGAAAAGGGATTTATGTAACGTATTTGAAAACACAATTCATTATGATTATAAATCTTAGTTTTGCCTATATTTTACATATATGTTTTTGAGGCATAACTAAGTATAGATTGTACGTTTCTTGTTTTATAAGAGAGTTGAAACGATGAAAGGTTAAGTCCAGAACAATATTAAGTTTTAATTTTTAAAAACCCAAATCCATTGTGATATGTACGAAGTTTGGATTGTCAGAAGTTCAAAACTCTATTGCAAATAATTTTGTCAAAACGTAAGAAATTCATAGCATTCTCAAAAAGGCTAGTTAGTTAAGATTGACTTATGCAATAATGATGGTAATGTTGAATTGAAGTTTCAGGTTGACATTTTCTGACATCTGGCTTCTACTACTTTCATCATGCATCATCATTATGCTGCGAAGAGAAAAATGATTTTACTTTCTTCACCATCATATTCTTCCTTTTAGTATCTTTTCTTTCATGCATGCATCCATTTAAGAGATAAATAACTGGAAAGGTATAGATAAATATTTGATTTTGTATAGTTTTATGTAAATATTATGTTACATCCAGGGGGAAAGGTGAATATCAGATTGACTATGTGCCAGCTCCTCGAGTTACCGAAGCTGACAAAAACAATGATAGAAGGTATATACCAAGTTGCTAGATCTGTATAATTTACAGTAAGAAAGCATCTTTTTTCCAAAAGGAAGAAAAAGAAAAAAATCTGGAACATGTGAGGGAAAATGAAATGATACTACATAGGAGGAGCCAACATGTCATATATTTATCATTATTCCAATGAAGTATGAATTTATTTTATCCTCTCCTTGTCTTCCTTGGAAGTGGGCAAATGTCCATCTTCGTGGGTGGTATTAGTTAAGGACATTCATAATCAATGATCGCATAGGTTCTCTTTTACATTCACTTGCCCCCATTATTGGTAATTGAGTTAATTTAGCTGTCAATTACACATTTGCATTAATGGTTATTTCATTAGTACAATGTTTTATACTATATGTTAGTGTGGAATTAATGACATACAAGTATAACTTAGGTATATTTTTAACCAAATTTCCATTAATCAGACAAAAAGTTAAGTAGAACTGCCATGTATAGTTATAATAATTCACTTTTTTTTTTGGGTTCTTTTTGTCCATAGCATGGACCTTACTTTCTGGTGGTGTGTACTTCTTACTGATGAACAGGGGGCATATCGTGCACCCAGCAGTTAGTAATGTGCAGTGTAGTTATTGTCTTTCTGCCCTTTTGCAATGCTATTTGGCGTGCTCTCTTTGTCATACTTTAGTGTGATGGACATGCCTGTACTACTGGTTTTTTGGGGGTGGGGAGGTGCTTGTTAACCTTCTATATACAGTTTTGATTCAACCTTGACATATGCTTTTAGATATAAATAATTAATATGATTCTAATCCTAACTGAGAAATTTACCATCTGTAAGGGCAGGCTAGGCCCATCGTTATCTTCTGAATGTTGAAGAGGCTTGCACATGCTGGTCTAAATGATAATGAACAATGCTCGTATATGTAACTTCTAATGATTACGTATGGTAAATGAGGTTACAGTAGCTGGTATAATTTGAAAACCTGAAGGATGTATTCTTCTAATTTTTTTTTTTGTTGGGGGGGGGGGGGGGGAGGGGAATTCTCATAAAATAAATTATTTGTTGCATGATTACACATTATTATTATTTGGCCAATCATGATTAAATATTTTCTAACTACACCCCCTTAGGTCATTGCAAAGAGCCCTTGACAGAAGACTGTACCTTCTTTTAAAAGGTAATGCATATGGGGCTCCAAGTGGGAAGCCTGTCTGGCATTTTCCGGAGAAAGTTTATGAATCAGAGGAGACATTGCGCAAGGTGGATGTTGCTATGTGACTTTTTCCCATTTACTTTCTTTTTTCCCCTCATAATTTTTAAATATTTGCAGTGTGCTGAGTCTGCTTTGAAATCAGTCATAGGAGACCTTTCTAGCACATATTTTGTTGGAAATGCTCCAATGGCCCATATGATTCAGCCTACAGAAGATGCGCCAGGGTCTGCTTACTTCAAGGTGCCTTTATGGGAAATTTTCTGGTGCTTTGGTATTATATTGTAATTTTGGCATCTGGCAAAACATAATTTTATAAGAAAAAACTTAGGTGCAATTCTTAGATTTTTTTTAATCAAATTTTTAAATAGAATTATAATATGTTGAGGAACTTTTTCCTAGGAGCGATGAGTCAATAAGAAATTTAACATTCTTATAATTTGATTGGAGAATTTTATGGCAAATACATTTTTGGCTCCATCTTTAAGGGCCTACTGTTTTTTCTGTTTTTGTGCATTCGTACTGCATGAATATGTAATTTAGCTTTTTCATGTGATACCATGCAGCGCTCCTTTCTCACTGAATTATGCTTACCAATTTTCTGTTTTCTTTTGCTGAAATATTGTCAGAAATTCTTCTTCAAGTCACAAGTAATAGCAAAAAACAAGTTCAACATTCGTGAGTGTGAGGATTTTGTTTGGGTGACCAAGGACGAACTGATGGAGTATTTTCCTGAGCAAGCTGAATTTCTAAACAAGATGATCATCAGCTGATCTTGATCTCCATGCCAAAGCTACACATTACTTGTTTCTTGGAACTTCTCCATGGTTTATATGTATCAATTTTTAAGATTATTGCAGGATAGTTCATAGAATGAATATGGTGGATCTCGAAGAGAGGATCAAGCTAACGTAGAGTTGCTGGGTGCCATGGAAGGTGTCAATTTGTTCAGTTAAATGTGCAAATTTTGGAGATTTATTTAGTTATTGGAAGCAGGAAGGGTGTTGTTTAAAATTTCATTCACGTATGTGCATCTACTGTATTTGATTCTCCGTTAATAAATGAATGAGTTGGCATAGCTTTTGAATATCAATGGTAAAGTGAGTGTTGGATATCAATACTTTATGACGCTCGTCAACTTGAGGTGCGGGTCCACTATCGTACTTTTTCAAATTTTATTTAAATGGGTTAAGTGTGTTAATCTTAGATCAACTAATGAAGAAGTGAAAGGCTGTTCTGAATTCTAATGTGTAGGGTATAATAACCTGTTCTAAATTATCCCATGTAAGCTGTGAAATTGGGCTTATAAATAAGGCCGGCTCAACCCATCCCTATAAATATGGGCCGAGTTAGGCTAGCATTTCTTGGTTTGATCCATCTCAACCCATGCGTTGTGGGCTCAGTCCCGCGGGTTAACAAATTTTGTCTTTTTCGAAAACACTACTTTGTACTAACAATTGACCTTAATATGACCTTAATTTGGAGTTGTTAATATATATATATATATATATGTCGTGTTCTTTGAATTTGTTCAAGTATGTAGACTTATAATTGATTCTCCATTGGGTAGAATATTGAAGTGTTTTATATGGTGAATTTTAAATGAAGGTAATCTTCAAGCATGTATCTAGTATGCAGCCAAAAAAAAAAAATTTTTATTTTCCAGTGGTTGTGGATATTTTTATTTGATTTTTAATATGATTAGATAATTTGGTGTAATTAATTGAATATTTCTCTTTGAATTTTAATTTCATTATTATTTTTGTGATTTTTTAAAACTTTTTAAGCATAATTTTTTTATAGAAAAAATTTAAGCAAAAATATACTTTTGGTTTTTTTAACTTTATAGTAAGTTTTATTTTCATTTAATTCCTTTTTAATCTTTTTCCTTTTAAAATTTAGTAAAAAAATTTCTTACCTCTAACACCGTTAATTTATTTAATGCAAAATGTTGAGTTGGAACTGAATTAACCTACTTATAGTAATCCCTTGCCACATGAGGCCACATCACCATACCAACATGCCATCAAAGTAGCCATGAAAACATTATTATATTGTTCACCCCCAAATTAGAGGTCAGGGCTTCATCTTCCTCAAATACTCACTCAATGCACGCATGGGGTACTACTCTATGATTCTTTGAAGCTCATCGTAATCTTCAAGCTTTGATGGCATTGCACCTCTAATTCATTAGGATGCGACGGTGTGGATGTGGCCATAACAAGCAATGTAGAGGTAAACAAAATTGATATTGTAGTAAAGGGTGGACAAAGAAAATTTGTGATTATTAATGTTGTGGTTGGAATTTTCTGATCTGGGTGTCAAGTAGCTTCCTAAATTATCCCTTCACTTTTCTTTCTTTAGACCCAAGAGTTTTCACTCGATTGTTGTTGTGTGATGATGGGAATCATAAGAGGAGAGAAGGAGAGGAGGAGGAGGAGGATGAGGAATTGGAAAGCTATGGTTGGTGATGTTTTTCTCTTCAAACGTAGATGGAAATTGAAAAGAATAAGAATTTGAGTGCTTTAAAACCAGAAATAGGAAGAGTAGGGAACCCAATTTATTTTTATCATTTTTTTTGGTTGAAAATTGAAGAGAATGAGAAAGAAGCATTTACTTTTTATGCATTTATGTATTTATTTTTTTGTTGATTCTGATTTTTATGTTTACCAAAGTCTCACGGGAGTTTTTGAAAATTCACATGCTTTCCAATTCTTAAAAAAATATGATCACCTATTGATAAATCTATAAATTATCATATTTTTTTAATATTTTAAAGGACTTATCATATAAATATTAAATTTATCTTATGTTTTTGATATATAAAATTAATAAATTTTAGTTAAATTAATATTTAATAAGTTTTGATTTTTTTTTTAGTTTTGGGTTAATTTTTGTATTTGTTGAATATAAATTGTGTTTTTATCTAGATTTTTAGGTTGTTAGATTTTTTAATCTTTATTAATAAATTATAAATAGTAATCAGATGAAATTTATATTTTTGTAGAGTTAAGATTACAAAGAAATAAGCTTAAAAATTTTGGAATGTAAAACAATAAGAGTTGAGAAAATTTGCTAAAAACAAAATAAAAAAATAGCATTCAAAAGCACTATTATAAATAATTCAGTAGTGCCACGACAATTTTGAGCATCATTGTAGTATAAAATGGAATTTTGCATTCCAATATACAATCATGCTATGACTTAAAATTTCAAGTCACAACACAATTGGTGTTTATTAGAATGGTGTTGTTTTTGTTGCAAACTTTGGCTAGGTTTTGATAGAAAAACTTCTACCATTCATTCTTGGCCATCATTTTGGGTTTATTAGAGACTAAAGGGGCTAAAAAGGAGCTCTTGGAGGCAAGGGAGAGCTTGGAAATGAAGAGAAGACAAGCTCCATAATTAGTTTTATCTTTTTTTTTTCTTTTTTCTTTGCAATCTCCTTGATGTTGGATATTTATGTTATGTATAACTAAACTCTTAACTTGGGATCATGATGAAACTTAACATGTAATAGATTGCCATTACTTTCTTTCTTTGCAATTAATAATATGATTTACTTATTCAATCTTTATTCTTCATGCTTCTAAATGAGCAGAAACTATTAGATGATTTGGGTAACCTAAATGAACTTAGGAAAGTTAGGACCATGGATTAAGTAATGTAGGTTCGTGAAATTTGCAATGCTGAGCTGATTGATTTGCTTGTAAGTTAAAAATATACCTACTATCCTAACATAGTCACATTGGGATCTATTTTTGATTATGTCTCTTGATTGATTGCATAAGAAATTATGAATTAGTTAGGGAATGCTTATAAGTAATTTGGAAGATGCTTGTAGGTAATTTAGACTCCCAAGTTAACAAATATTATTTAGAGTAAGATAAAGAGAGGTTAATTAGTTCTTCTGAAATATTAGAGGGAATTATGATCTTAATCCCTTATCTTCCAATTTAGTCCAGAATATTGTTTCCTTTATTTTGTCATTTTTATGTTTTTAGTTTATTTTGATTTCTTATTCTCTTTATTGTTGGTTTGATTTAGATTAAGGCATACAATTTTAACATTTAGCAATTACTTTAATGACAAATTCTCCTAAGAATGATAACCTATTTATCAGTGTATTACTATTGTAATATGCATACTTGGATGTATGCTTTCAAAAAACGCACTCATTTCAATTTTTACTTATCAATTTGTATAGGATAGAGAGAGCCAATTCATATTTCAAACTCTGCCTTACTACTTTAACTCTTCACTTGATTGCTTGAAGGAAAAATATTTAAATTCTTTGTGTGATAATATCAAAATATTTGATTCACATTGAGATCCCATTTCAAATATTTATATGCTTTCCCAATTCTTAAAGAAATATGATCACCCATTTCAATTTTCACTTATCAATTTGTATAAGATAGAGCTAGCTTATCCATACTTCAAATTGTACTTACTACTTGAACTCTTTACTTGATTCTAGAGTGGAAAATATTTGAATTCTACATGCAATAAGGAGAAAAAAAACAAAGTAATTCTTTTCAAATGTTGTATTAGAATAAATAGGATTTATTAAGCTTTAATTTTGATAACGCATAGAACATGACAATAATGATTACAGTAATTACATATAACTTATTTGCACATTTTGCCTAATTTATTTATTGTGTACTATCTATCCCCGTATTATTGTCCCTAAAAGGTATTCAAAGGTAATAGTGATGAAGTAGTAGCTCAATTAGATTTTACCACTAACTTATTTACTACAAAAGTATAAATTCTACCTTCCTTTTGTGTGCATGTGCACTTAGCTTTGTTATGTACTCTAGCAATAAGTTGTGGTTGCTATTTCCCTGATTTTACTTTATCTCATCATGCATCTCATATTCACATTCTCTTTTTGTTACTATGCAAGCTCCATTTGGTTAATACCAATTGAGCTTTGACTATTCGTAGAATTAGTAGATAGAGCATAATCATCTCCTAGTTGCACTTGGTGTTACTTGCAATACTCTACACATTAGGCTAAGTGATACTTGCATTGCGCTACATAGTGGTAAAACAACACCTATATATGATTTGTATTATAAATTGAAATTATGTTCCACATAAATAAATAAATAAATTTATCTAAGGGGTTTGAGTAACTTTTATCAATTTATTATTCACCTCCTTGCTACATGTATGTTTGTTGTTAATCTTCCTTAATTGCCATGTCATAATATGCCATCTAATCATAGTTAGGCTTGCATCTTACTCTAATCCTTACCTTGTCATTCTTGACAATCCTAAGCCCTTCACTTGCATGCATAGTATAAGAAACTATAGCCTCTTTAAAATCGTCTCGAGTGTTGTAAAGGGTTCCCAACTCCCACTTGTACTAATTCATGGTCTTTAGCAACTCTACATTGTTTCCTTATAACACTTTTAATTTGCACATTGATTTTATCACTGTCACTGATATTGTTTATTGTACATAGAGCAAATATAGTGTTCATAATTTACAACAACAATGGACATGTCTCAGTTGGTAGGTCCCTTCTATGTAGTGGATTGTACTTATCCAAAGCCATCATCTTTATATACCACTTCTTCATTGTTATTAAAGCGGATGTTTATTCTCTTCTTCAGCCACCAATGCATCATTGTCATTTTGCACTCCTTTCTCATCTTTTGTAGCTTGTGTTACATATAACTCTACCATTCCATACTAAATACCAATGTTGTCCATGTCCATGGTTGTATGGTCATTATAAATAAGTCTCAACCAATCATTCATACTAATCCTATTTGACTTGTACCATATTTCATGTGCTCTAACATGCTCTAGGCCTTTTAGATTGTTTAGGATCCAAAGTAACTCCACCTATCAATATTACATTTATCCTATGTAACTTTTTGCTCACATGCATATTGTACATCAACTGAAGTGGCAAAATATCCTCTATGATGCACCTGAACTTTAAACCATTCCATAGTTGATCTATCATAAAATATCATGAAAACATAAAAAAAAAAAAATTGCTTCAATTCAACAATATCAAAAAAATAATAATAAGAAAAAAGTGCACTTTTGTTTAAATTTCATTCTCTTATTTCAAAAAAATAGAAAAATCACACATTAATGATTTTTTTAAAACTAGGTATTATAACAGTGTGCAATGACAGTCAAGATGCTTCCTATGAATTATGCAAAAGTTGCACTGTGCCCATAAAAGTTATAAGAATAAACATAAAAATGCACTTTTGCAAAATAGGTGTTTAAAGTTTAAACTATTTAATCAAGATACTTCCCATTCCGCAAAAAGACAATTCCGCAATCAGGCATGTGAAAAGCTAAGAATTACCAATCGCAACCCAGTGATACAGCCAATACCTGCAACGTGTCGGCAAAATAATCACACTTGAAGCCTTTGTGCACAGCCTTACTATGTTGATTGAAAGGCAACGCATGGCAGCACAGTTTTTAATTTGCGCATAATTGACCTAGGTTTAATTTGGAGCACTGCATATAACTTCTTTTAAGGATTTAGGGAGATTTTAAAAGTAGAATTAATGAATAGATGATGATAGTGAGATGGCATTAAAAATTATATATCAACATCTTCTGTTAAATAAATTAATAGTGTTAGATATGATGACATTTTTTATTAATTAAGAGATTAAAAAAACCAAACAAATTTAAAAAGTAAAAATAAAATTTAAAATAAAGTTAAGGGACTAAATATTTTTGCCAAAATTTTAAATATAATTCTTATATTTTACTGTTATATTTTTCACTAAAAACAAAAGTGAGTATTTTTAAAGCTCAACAATATATGAGTGGGTCTTTTTTAAAAATTTGTTTACATTTAATTTTTTAAATTAAAAATCTAATAATATCTATCTCAAGACTTTTATGCAGGTCTAATTTTTTTATACGGATAAACAGACATGGTTCAATGTGGAAAAAAAAAAGATATGGTTCAGTTTAATATGATATAGAACAAACTTTATTTATTTTTTGAAGCATTTTAAAACATTTCATATTATGTTTATAACTTTTATTTATTTATTTATTTAATTTATTTTTTAAGTATTCTCACTATACCAGTACGATATTGTTGTAACAGAATATTTTTTCAAAAGAACTTTGGTAGGCTGTCCCATCTCAGCGGCAGGATTAGGCCAGTCATTGGTAAGGTTATTGTTACAAGGAGTTGGATTGTTAGTCAAATAATATTTTTCGAAGCCAAATCGCGACGTGTTGAGGTATGAAGTTATTGCGTATTTATTAATTCATGGATTTGATATTTTCATAATATTTTCAACTGCAGTTAGGTTTTTTTCCCAATAAAATTGTCATTATTTTCTAATGAAAAGTAAGCAATATAATGTTTTTGCAGTATTTTAATACTAATATTTAAGATTCTCCCTTCTAAATTTATCTTGATTGCTTTTGGTAGAAATTAAATAGGGATGCCAATAACCATTCGTGAGAAAAATATTACCAGAGTACAACAACACTCCAATCTTGAAGAAATTATTTATTATAAATAAAAGAATAAAAGTTGGATTTCTTAAAACTTTGATGTATAAGTCATTGAACATGAGTATCATTTTTGTTTAAGGATTTTAAAAAAAATTTTTAAATGTCAATTTATTTTTTGGTTGAAAAAATATCGAGAGATATTCAAAAGAACTAGCTGACCTAACATCCCTGAGGCTAAGATCTCTTAAGTTGCCATCTGCAAACTCTTTCTCTGTTCACACTTGCAGGTGACCAACTCGTATATATTTCACCAATTTTTCAATACTTTGTTGATAATTTTAGATTTTATGGGAGAAGAGTGAAATAAGAGAGGGTATTTTTATGAATATGATACGTTCTTCCATTTTTTTTGGAGTATTTTAAAAATGTCAATTATCAATTGAATCAATATATATATATATAACTTGTAGGAAGATATGCAGATCGTGACAACTGCACTCTTTCTTCTGTCATTTTGCAAAGTAAATATTTTAAAAGTTATTTGATTTTTTTGTTTTAGAACAGTTTTTTATTTTTAAAAATAAAAAAAATTATTTGATAATGTATTTTTAATAAAAGTGTTTTGCAAAATATAAAAATAGAATTGTGTTTTCAGAAATAAAAAAATTAAAATATTTTTTAGATATTTTATTAATTTTTATTCTGTAAAATATTTTGTAAATAATTTTTTTATTTTCAAAATTTATTTAAAAAAATATTTTTTTAAAAAATATTAAAATCAGAATAGAATCAAACGTACCTTTAATTTTTAGTATTTTATTTTTTAAATTTGACAGAAATAAGGCATAGGTTCCTATGTAGCGGCACGTGCCAATACTTGTTAATCTAAAATTCTAATAATGTACTCAAAGGAGGGAAAAACTAATCTCCTGTTCTTTTCTTTCGTCAACATAGACAAACAAATCCTTTATAAATTAGACGCAGCTGCCTTCCTCAAAAAATTGAATCACGAATGATAAAATAGTCACTTGTATAATTTAAAAATTAATAATTTATTATTATTATACAAGATTCAATTTTTCACCCCCCAAAAGATGGTTCCCCATGCTATTTTTTTTACTCCATCCTTGTTCATCGGCAACCAAGTTCAACTATAAAACTAACTTATCGCAAACAACATCAACATAACATTGAAGAGGCATTAATTATGTTTTGGGAGTGATAAATGTTTGAATTAACTGAGTTTTAATTTAATAGTAAGTCTACTCCATAAGTACATTTTGATTAAAATTTTTAAATAGAAAAGATAAGAAATTTTTATTTCCTGTAACGTGTTTGTTTTAATTTAGATTGAAGCCAAATCAAAAGTAAATTTTCCATCATCTTTCTGGCAAATGAAGCTCAAAAATGAATAATTACTTTGTACCTTGAAATATATTCAATTGTCCCTTATGTTTGGAAACCGAAACTTTCTATGATACTCGTAATGTTATCGATCTTTTATAACAGTAAATAGTCTAAAAGTATCTAAACTCATTTAACAATTAATAATAATTTAACTGAAGAGGAAACCAATACATTTTAGGTTCAAAAGAATCCCCGTCACATTATTTCTGCACGAGTGTGATTTTTATTATAATTCTTCTAAACTAAGGTTGGAAAAATTAGTCAAAAATATATAAACAATCCATAAACTAATTACTGATTTAGCCCAAAAAAAGAAAAGGAAAACACCCGAGCGTTAACCTTAATTCGTGTTAATTAAGAATTGCAGAAACTGTTAATAAGTGGTCAAAACCTCGTTTTATGAGGTTGGTGAACAATATGTATGCATTAATTCAAGAGGAATGATAGGGAGAGCTTGAATTATGTGAAAATTGACTTTTAGATGGGTCTTGAAATTTAAATATAATCATTAAAAAATATATTTTGCATAATTTTAAAACACATTGAATGACTAAGGACTTGAATTCCAAAAAACTCATATGTTTTGAGTCTAGATCATTTTATGTTCAGGAACTACTCAAATTAAAGAGAGAATGATATAGTGAATGTAAAATCCATATATGTAGATTTCACTAAGCCTCACCTTCTATATTATTCTCTCTCCTATATAAGGATTTCTTGAATATAAAAGAATCCAGACTAATCTCTTCATGCTATAATTCCACATAGTGTGAAAAATAAGAATGGGTTGAATGGGTCCTAAAATTAAATGAACAATTAATTAATGCCTTCTTGTTCTGGTAAGTTAATTCTAAACAGTGAGATATGTGTGGACGTGATGCCTAAGACTACATGGAACTCTGTAATATTGGAAGTGACATTCCCTTCCTTAGCAGCTATCTTGCACCCAATGCTTAACCCAACCTAAATTTCAACCACTTCCGTTCAACTACTGCCCTTAAGTACATTCAAATCACACAAGTAAACGTGCCCTACCCAACATCCACTTCTTTCGTTATCACCAATGCGTGCCTCCTCTATCTCTTTCCTTTTTTTTTTTTCTTAATTAAAAGATATATCTTATACTTTTTTAATATTTAAATTTGCTCTTTTATACCAATTGATTTTTCAAATGTTTTAGCTCATCACTTGTTAATTTCTTCCTTATATCAAATTCTGGATTTATTATATTATAAAAAACTAATTAACTCTCTCTCTCCCTAGTTCTAGATCTATATATATATATATATAATGAGTTACAAACTTAAAAATCTATTTTACATAAAAGAATTAATAAATCCAAAAACTAAATTTAATAAATTATATTTTTTTGGAACCAATTAAATTATATATTTACTCAAAAAAAATATTATAACTATAGTTGTCCTCAGATAGAAATTAAAAAAAAAATTTCCCAAATAAATTTAATAAACTTTATGGTGTGATAGGTTTAAAATACTATCCTTTTACTTAAAAAAAAAAATTATCTTGCGATGCCCAGAAAAATCCAATCAAATTAATAAGGAGATAGATTATCTGTTAGTGTTTGTTTAAATGCGTGTGCATATATTTATGTCTGTCCAACCTCTTCTAACTTCCAGCACCTTTCTCCTCCTCTCATTCCCTTTATAAATTTCAACCTCCGCACACACTCATTCTCTCTATTCACTCCTTTCCATTCTCACGGCCAAACCCTGATTAACATCAACATGGAAAGCCAGCTGCAGGACCCACCAAACCCTCCGCCGCCACTGCTGCCGCCGCCTCAAAACCCTAGCTTCCTCTTCCCGGTCTCCCTGCCGGCATCGCCAGCGCTGGAAAAGCCTTTGGACCCGCAAGGGCTGCTTGACATTGACTGGGCTAACCTTTTCTCAGGGCAAAACAGTTCGGTTGGGGTTGAGGATACTATTACCAGCACTTATAAACCAATAATGGAAGGTGCTGCTTTATCTTCGTCTTTGATGGGTGAAAATGGAGGTCATGAGGATATGGAAAAGGGGATTAATAAAGACAAAAGGAGAGGAGGTGGAAGGCTGAAGAAAACGACGAGGCCTAGGTTTGCGTTTCAGACAAGAAGCGCTGATGATATTCTTGACGATGGTTACCGTTGGAGGAAATATGGCCAGAAAGCTGTCAAGAATAGCATATATCCCAGGTATGTACGTATATATTAATAATTTTTTTCAGATTTTTTTTTTAACATTCGAAGGTTTTTTATATCCTTGACAATATCTAGATCTTTACCTCACCTTTATAGTGAAACCTTTTTTTTTTTTAAAACAAATTAATAAAAATAATAAGAAAATTAAATTACATTATTAAGTGCAGGCATGTATATTAGCTAAAAGTTCTACAACTTTCTTGAAAGTATATTAAAAATTATTATTTTATCCTTAAATTACATGATGATAGTATATAATGAACGCAAATGCAAGAAAAAGTCGCTTATATATAATTACACAAGATTACCAATAATATGGTAAGCATTAAGGAAAAATCAAAATGGGTTTGAAGGCGATTAAACGAAAGTGAGATTAATTAAAAATGGAATAATTTACTATCGTTTTCTTCCAAAAAATCCCGGCCTACATATATTCATTCTACTGACCATTAATTACCCCTTGAGAAAAAAAAAATTAGTATATAATCCTTTGATAACCTTTTCAACTAAAATATCTCTTAGAGGTTTCAAGCTCATTTTTTACAATAAAAGTATCTCTTAGAAGTCATCTCCACACACTGTTTTACAAGCGGAAAATTTGTTTACAAGTTTCAATTAAGTATCGATCTTATAGTTCCTTACAATATATGTAATCTAACTAGAAACAAAAAAGAAAAGAAAAAAATTTTGAAGCTCACAAGTCACAACAACATCTCTCAAAGATCAGTGACCAGTTAAAGTATACTTAATATAGACATCGAAAAAACTGGAAAGAGCACTTGGAGAAAACAAATATATATGTAATATGTTTCAAAAAGGAATAAATATATATTTATTTTGCCAAAACATACCATTAGCTGTTAGCAATAGTACATTTGGAGTAAAAAAGTATTAAGAAACCAACAAAAAAAAAATATTGCTTCACTTTATTTGTTCAGATTAACTGGATTCTGAGAAAAAAAATTGGGCCAGGATCATGAAGAAATGAATAGCTCAGGTTGAGTTTGAGAGAATCTAGGGTTTGATATGCATGCATGGACTACGTCTATATACAGTTTCCGATATAGTAAATTTAGAGAGTGCATTAGACCTAAATTAATAGGCTAGCTCAACCTGGATTTTATCCCTCTTCTACGTATACATAAATGTTTACATTACAGCCGCCGAGTGCTTCCTGGTGTGAAGTCCTGTGGGTGGTCCCGCTTTTAGGTAGTCTGGGATTTTATTTCTCCATTTTCTCAAGCCAGCTAGATCAAAGACGGCTAGGGCAGGCACAGGTTAATAGCTAGGTCTAGGTTGTTAAAGGGTTAGTTCAAAATTAACTTTCAATTACTCTCTAACCCTGCCTAAATACTCATATTAATTTATTATTGAAATTGTTTTCAGAATTTTCTTATATTACTCTTTTGCTTAGGCATTTTCTTCTTTAACTATGAAGTCCTTTAGTAATATAAGATACTATAGAGCATTAAATATACAGTATTGCAGGCCAGGAATTAACTTTGATCGAATTCATTCTGTATAATAATTTTCTCAAGTTATGCTTTGACCCATATATATAATTAAATAACTAACCCAATCTGATCCAATCTTTCCTTGTTTAATTTGATTGATCAGTCTAGTTTAGGGATAGTACAGAAAGATTAATTCTCAATTTAGATTTGAGTTTAACATCAACAAAAATCAATCCGACCCTGTAAAATGAACACCTTTTAGTTCAAACCAAACTTGTTTACTCATAATCTTCCCTGTTAATTAATTACTTAATAGTCTGTCTACTTGTTTCTTTAAACTTGCATTTTTAGTAATACTTGAAATTTTTAAATATCTTAGGTGAAACTAAGTATAAATGAAAGTATATAGGTTTTTATTTTTTTTTCTTTGGATAAATATATATTACTTAATTAATCCTCCCCTTGAGTTTCCATTTTTATCTATCAATCCATAATTTGTTGTGTTATTCTAACTGGCTAAAGCCACCATTACGATTATATACATACATATATATATATATATATATATATATATATATATATATATATATATATATATATATATATCACGAACCGAAAAGTCAGATTGCTTAGAATTGGGTAAATTAATTGTTTTTAATTATATCGTTATATCAGCATGATTTATACTTGATCGATCTGCATAAGTTTTAACTAGGTGATCTTTGGTGAGTATATATATATATATATATATCCTAATTTTCGAGCTGCGTAAAAACTTATTTCAAAGACATTAAGCATAAAATATATGAAAAAACAAAAATAATATTCTTATATTCTTCTAATTCTATCACCTTAATATATTTTATAAAATAATTTAATGAATTGAAAAATCGCTCTTCTCTCAATTTAGTTATTTAAAAATAATTTTTTTAATTTAGTCCCCAAATTTTTTCTTACAATTAAAATAATCTCTTCATTAGATGAATTTCCCCCAATTAATTATAAAGGGAATCACTTGGACTTATCCGAATGTTCTTTTGCCCACTTAAAATGTTGTCTGAGTGAGTTTCATAAAATCAAGTGACTATCAAAATGACTCCGTTTTGAGAGAAACGATTTGCTTAAATGACGCCCACTTGGGGGAAAATGATAATTACATGGGTAACTCCAAGTTATAAGTTAATGATTATGTGAATTCTCGTTTAGTAATAGAAAACAAAATTGTTTAGTGAAAGGATGATTTTGATTGAAATTTTTTTTTTCAAAGGACTAACGACTTTATCTTTAAATGATTAAGCGATGTTCCATTGACCAAATTATTAATTTAACACCCATATATAACTAGGTGGAGAAATTAAACCTAACTATTTGTGAATTTGTATCTTAATTTGGTTTACATATAAATGAGATCATTATTGATGGTGTGGTGTTTTACATTTTTCATCACCAAAATGGGGACAATATAAAAGGAGCTACTACCGATGCACGCACCACACATGCAATGTGAAGAAACAGGTGCAGAGGTTATCGAAAGACACAGGCATCGTGGTGACAACTTACGAGGGAATTCACAACCACCCATGTGAGAAGCTCATGGAAACCCTCACTCCTCTTCTTAAGCAAATCCAGTTCCTCTCAAGGTTCTAGCTGCCACCATGCATGCATATCAACCTGCTATTCCTGCCTTTCTAATTATGTGTGTACTACGCTTAACTTTTTTTTTTTTTTTTTCAATTTCGATGAAAGGTGTGTCGAGTTAGTTGGCTTTGCCAGAACTAAGTACTCTTCCTTACTACTGGTTCGGTTCTTAACATATAATTTGTGTATAAGATACAACTTTATAGCGTTTATGATCATGCATGTAATAAGCTTTTGTACATTGATTTACATCGTCATGCACGTAAAGTTTCCATCTTTAATCTTGTTTACCAGAATTCTGTGAATGAAAAAACAAAAATCAATTACAGTGATGTTTAGTTATTTATCGAGAAGAACAAATAATCATATATAATATAAATTCGGTTTGATTTAAATTTCATTTTGTATGACTATTTTGTAAAAAATTTTAGTTTTATATATACGGAAGCTAAAATGTGGAGGTTAACAATCCACTTGTATTTTGGATAAAAAAGCTCTGACTTTTTCACTAAAAGAGATAATTAAACATAGGGATATTCAATTCATTAATTTAGTTATACCACAGAAAAAAAGTTAAAATAGTGTCTTGCTTTCTCAAATTTATTTATCATTTTAAAATAATTTTTTAAATTTAAAATGTTTTAAAATAATCTCTTAAGTTTTAAAATTGTTTCATAAAAATTTTTTAAATAAAATTTATTAAGATAATTAACACTGTTAGTTTTAATGTTAATATAGCAATTTTGTGTGTATTTTTTTTTTTTTATATTTTAGGTGATGAGTTAACATGCAATTAATATTTAATCCAAAATTAAAAAGCAATAAAAAGAAGAGATGGAAACGCACTTGCTTCAGCAGCATTCTCATTCCCTCCCCTTCCCTTCTGCTAGTTGGTATCGTCTTCCGATCAAGAAGACAACTTGATCAGCAAAGGTGGTGTGGTGGCTTGTGACTTCAAGAGTGACCTCAACAGCGGTGGTTGGATTCCTGAGTCTGACCAAGGCAAGAGGCTATAGCTGGCAACCCATTCTCACTGGAAATTCTGACCAACCTCGTCGGAGGACGAAGTGAGAACAGAAAGAGTGTGGGTGAAAGATCTAATGATTTTGGCCAAAAGTTCATGAGCTGAGAGAGACCCATCAATCCCAAAAGGCTTCTGAAGCAGAGACTTGAGATGGGAAGCAGATTGATGACCCTGAACAAGCTCTCTGATCACGTCTATGTTCTTCCTCTTCGCTGACACACTACTTTCTGGGCAAACAGTACCTATATTTTGTGTGAAATGCCGGATACGTAATTCTTGAGGCTTGCGGATCCGTTGGGATTTTTTGGCCTTTTTTCCTTTGGGAAGTTTGTTTTCTTTGAAGTTGCTTTGGTATGAGAGGTTGCGGGCGCGATGAGAGAGGAAAGGGATCAAGGGGATTGGTTTTTTGGGGGCAAAGAAAGAAACCCTTGAATGGAAATCGTGGGGAGGGAGAGAGATATGAAGTGAAACTCCTAAATTTTCCAATTTCCGGCGAGAATGGTCAAGTCTTGCCCTGGAGAAGGGGAGGGAATGTGAATGCGGCTGAATTCAAAGTGCGTTTTGATCTCCCTTGTTTTTTTTCGGCTTAAAAATTGATTGGGTTCTAACTCACCACCTAAAGTATAAGAAAAAAATAAAAACATAAAGTTGTCATATTAGCATCAAAATTAACGGTGTTTATTATTTTAATAGATTTTACCAAATTTTTTTTTTATAAAATGATGTAAAAAGGCACAAAATTATTTTACTAACAATAAATATAGTTAAAGGATGAAGACACTGTTTCAACCAAACAAAAATTTCAATATTCAATCAAGCCATTACGTAATGAAATTCTAGCATATTTATCTCCTGAAAGATAAATTTGATTACTTAACTCTTAAAGTTTCCCTTATTTACTTGATGCGTTTCTGACTAGATATTGCGTTTGGCATTTTGTTTTATTTAGGAGGCATTTCTAATCTTCATATTGGTATTTTGAGTATGAAAAAGCATTTCACATGTCTATTTTTAATAAATTAATATCAAAATATGTCGTGTATTCAATATATCATGAGGATTGAGATATACGATGACACATCTTGTGTAGAAATCATATCGCTAAAAAATCATAAAAAGTTGTATATCTTTAAAATTTTAGCTTTTGATTTTATAAAACAAATTGTATATATATTTTCAATTATATAACAACTTTTAATTATCATACTCAACATAAAAATTTTAAATATAATATTATTTAATGCTTTGATATTCTGTATTATTTTTTTAAAATACATATAAAATAACAATACATGAAATCTTTCCTTAAACTTTACATAATATAATGAATGCCATGAATGCCCACGTCTCATAATAGTATTATAGTGTATCTCCCCAACAATGCCGGCTAGTTTGTTGCCCACGCTTTCAGATTCAGAATGGAATCAAATCTCCAATTATTTTTAGCCTTACATACGTTATGCCTTGTGATTAGCTCCAACTGGATATTCTCTATTCTAAATTTTATTCCAATTGAAGTCATCACAAACAAGGGAGTTAATCTCATCTTCGTTAATTACTACAACGCCCCCCATTAATCTAGCTAGGCTCCACATTTTGTTAATTAATTCCTCTCTATATATATAAATTTAATTAGTATATGAGAAGCATCGAATTTACGATCTTTGATCCGAATCTGCTGTGTAATTCTTCATAACTTGCCTTATATATTCATTTCCTTTTGTTTTTTGTTTTTATTTCACAAAAATGAAATTCTTTACGGTTATTCAGCTCCAAATTTAAAAAAACAACAAATTAACTAAATAAGCCATATACTATAGTGTTAAAGGGATCAGTGAACCAATACCAAAGAAACACTTGTCATAAACATCACTAGAGGCATTAATTAGATGAGATTGAAAAACTTATATATATATATATATATATATATATATATATAGACACACGCATTATCTTATCATCAGAGAGGACTTGTATTGTTTTACTTTTAACTGCCATTTTGATATCCTACCTTGCTGGCTAGCTTGACCATTAACCAATCGGATATGTCACAAAAATGATATATATAGTGGTAACGTAATGCAGAGGTTGACAAAGTTATAGCTTCATTCCATAATAATATTCTATCTTCATTTTCCAGATTTTCTTTCTTCCTTCTACTCATCAACCACGTCGACATAGCATCCATTCTCATCAATGGAGGTCAGTTTAATTAATTTCTCTGCAATTTTCTTTCCCTTTATTTCCCTTATTGTTTCTCTTTAATCTTCACTCATGTACGGTCCCATCTTTTAATCTATTTTTTTTCTCAATTTTAAAGTTTACATTTTAAATCAATTTAGAGAAATGCATAGGTATATAGAATCCTACCTCTTAAATCATTAATCATGCACCATTTTACAGCATCCTCTTCTTGTTATCCTCAGAAAATTTGTTCACAAATGAAGAAAAGAAAATCATCAAATTCAAACATAATTAAAATTATAAAAGGAGGTAGAGAATAACCCTTAACAAATTTTTTGTTATACGTGACTGTAAATGTTTCTTCTTTATATATTATAGTCAATGCTATCCTCCAGATTTTTTCAAAAACTAAATTCCAATCTTAAAGGTATTCCATACAAAAATTAAAAAGTCCCATTAGCTAGCCTCAACGAGGTGGGCCACGAGGGTGCATTGTACCCTACAAACTTCACCTACACCATGTAAGAAATGGCGTGGGGATTGAGGAAAGTAACAGAGCTATAGTACCGAATCATCAGATTTAGATCTATCCTCCATTTTCTTGCACAAAAACCTCGTCGTCAGCGAAAATCCCAGATCTGGAAAATCGGAACTCACGTGCGGAACCTACTCGTCACGTGTCGTTTCCGGTCGATACGACGACGTACGAGTGCTATAAGAAATGGCGTGGGGATTGAGGGAAAAAGTGTCATTGGGTGTGATATCTGTGGGTGTGATAATCGGTGTGTGGAAACTGTCGCAGATGGCCAAGAACTACGTGGCGAGGAAGATAGCCAATGCGCCCAAGCCGGAGGCGAGTGTTGAAGACGTCGATTTCAAGCGCGTGAGCCGCGAGGGTGTCGAGTACTTGGCCAAGGTCTCTGTGTC
Organism: Erythrophleum fordii; assembly: GCA_032878935.1. Classification (NCBI taxonomy): domain Eukaryota; kingdom Viridiplantae; phylum Streptophyta; class Magnoliopsida; order Fabales; family Fabaceae; genus Erythrophleum; species Erythrophleum fordii. The sequence goes on along the minus strand of JAVQMF010000047.1, from coordinate 12,724,744 downwards.
AAATCCTTACCCAACGCCTCTTCCCATTTGTGAAATATCCTACTCGCTCAAGAGCGATGGCAGGTAGGTACTCTCCTTTTCTAATGTTTAACCTTTGGATTCTAAATTTTTGACGTGTATTAATAATGATATTATTTTGAGTTTAAGATTTCGAAAGTGAGAATATATAGATATTTTTTATGATAATGCATTATGTTTTCTTTCTCAAAGTAGTTTTTTCACATATTATATATTAATTAAACAAGTTTTGATAATAACTGCTAAAAAATTGTATTTATTTTATACTAATTGGTGTATTAGCAATAAATATTTTATTTCTCTTTAAAAAATACTCTCTTTTAAAAGCTTAAATGTTATTATATTTTTATTATAATTTCTTATGTATTTTCTCATACTTTTCTGATCACATATTCTCTTATATGAATTTTTTTAATTCAAAAAGGGATTTCACTCGACTTGAAAATGTTAACGTAGATGCACTTTTATGTGAAAATCTTTTAAGTTTGAAGGCCACAGAGATATAATATAAATCATATTATTATTTCAAGTTTAAAATTCATATTGTTAAGAGAATATATTTATAAATAATCTGACTATAATGTGTAACATATAAAAAGAGTTATGATCTAGTCTTTATGAAAGTTTTGTCGGGCTTTTCTTAGTCAAAACAAGCATTGTATTGAAATGTTGTTTGGACAGGACTAAATACATTATATATATATATTTAAAAAATCTATATATATATATATATATATATTCAATAAAATCATAATATGCAAAAATATTTTTTTAAAAAATAATAATTGTGGTATTAATTATAAAATAGGTTCACTTGTTATATTTTATTAAAAGAATAAAAAAACACTTAAAAAACTTTTATTCAAACCTTGTCTTATTTGAGATAATTTGAAATGAATTATACTAACATATTGGAAAAACCAAAAACAGAACTGAATTACACCAACAAATAATTTTGAAATTGATGATGAAATTGTAGGGAGATAGCATCAGGGAAAATACCAGACCCAGGGTCCTTGAAGGCGAAGGGATCGACGATTGTGGATGTGCCCGTAAAGGTGGCTCACAGCATATTGCTAAGCTTAGGAAGAGACATAGCCAAGGATTGGGACATTGACTACCAATTGGATTTGGTTTTCATTATTGACCTTCCTGTCGTTGGCAACATCAACCTTCCTCTTTCTCAAAAGGGTGAGATCAAGCTTCCTACCCTTTCTGATTGGTTCGCCTAGCCCCGAATTAATTCATATGCAATGGTTTCTTTTTTCCATTTTTATTTCCATTTTTCAAAGATTATTGAGATGTTCTACTATTTGTTTTCCACTTTGGTTGTAATGTTGTTCACTTGTTATTTACCTATAAAGTATGCAATGGATTTGTATATTACACTACATTTTGAACGCAAGTGTTTGTTTGGATCCCCGGGGTGTCATTCACTTTTGCGTACAATTTTTTTTTTTTTTTTAAATCTAGGAGAGGATATGTAAGAAAGAGATAGAAACATGGATCGGACTAATAATAGAATCCACGCATATGGACCCTATCTCCTCATATTTCTATATCTGTCTTACATGAATTTATTTTGAACTGTAAGAGAATCTAAGTCCTTTACTTTTACCCAAAATCGTCGATGCAAACAGAATTGATTTGAACAAGTGAAGTGTACCAGCAGCATTTTTTGGGGGATAATTAGAGAATATTGTAAACCAAGTCAGTATTTATCAACTGGCTATATTGTATTAATTCAGATAGATTCTAAGAAATTGTGGCCGATGAAATACAAGATTTTCGTTTATATTTGAAAGAATAGCTTTGTCTTTAAAAAATGAAAAGGGGATGATCGTTTAAAAACCAATAGATATTAGGGGTTTTTGAAGGTAGTCAGAACATCTCTAAATTCTATTTTTCAGCAGGATGTGATTACTAATTGAATGTCATGATTTTATTTTGCTCTCATTTTAGATTGTAGACAGAGAATTATAAGCTGAGCCCCGTATTACAAGTTTAGGTAAATGACTTTCATTTATTAACAGCATCTTTTAGAGATCATTAAATCTTAAGGCTAGGTTCTTCCGAAAAAGAAAGTTCGATCAGCAATATTTGAAGGATGTGCAGATATATTCATGTCATCCTTATAATGTTATCTTGACGTGTCCTTTTGTTTCTCGCTTAGGTTATGTTGGCTTTATGAGTTTTTTTTTTTGGTAAAAAAATTGGAAGGAAGGGATGGCACTCTTAGTTTCTGATAGGACTCGAAATTCCAGAAGTTGGGGACCTATTCTGTACCTTCGGCCATCACTAAGGGTCTTAACACCTAGGGTTTTGGAAATGGATCAGCCACCAGACTATTAACAGAGGCCGAACCAACCACATGAAAATATCCCATTAGTGGGTGAGGGATCTCCTCACGATCGATTGCCACCAAATAAGACTTTAGTGACAAAGAGAGAGATCGAACCCACAACCCAGAAGTTGTGGAGTCGTCCATCCTGCCACTTGTGCTAACCTACATTGGCATGAGGTATTTTTTTTTTAAGTGTTTGTTTGAAAGAATTGTACACATTTTTGGAAGATTCCTAACCCTCACAAAGTCGTTGGGCCAGGCTCTAATAAATTCCCATAAAATACATGCCGACCCTGCAAACATGCTTCTTTGAAAAAAAAAAAAAAGTAGGGGAAAGAAAATGGATGGTTGAGTAATGTTTATTTTTGTCCAGATGTTTAAACAGAATTTAAAAAAATTAATAACTAATCATAAAACAATAGCACAGATATATTAATAATTAATTAATTTTCTATTAAGAACTTATAAAAATAAATATGTATCAATTATCAAAATCTCGTCTTGAAACCGTTGCTTCCCCTCTATAAATTATGTTTCACTGGAAATCCCCAAATATTGGCGACCAATTAATTTTTAATAAAATTATAACACATACAAGAAATTTTTTTGATAAATTAATAATATAGGATTAAGTTATAAAAAATCACCTACATTATATTTGTATTAAATAAATTGACAGTAAACATTTAGAAACACGTGCGCATTAAATTTTTTTATCAAATTATTTATACTTGTCACCATTATACCACATCTACACATCTAATAATTTTATCTTAATGCATATTACATGTAATGTTGATTTCTAATTGTAATTGGTTGGAATTTTGAAAATTTTAAAAATAAATTTAATTCAAAAATTACAACTTAAGAAACTTTATACCTGATATTGTGCTTCAATTTCATTAGCAGCCTTCATGGTTTATGCAAAATTACCTAATCGGATTTTGCATTTTGATTCCACAGTAGGCACACTCAATCCCTGTAGGAAGTAACCATGCTCTCATTATGTGTTTATTTTCTTTCTTTCCTTCCTTTTTTTTTTTTTTTCTTTAGGGTCTAGGAACTACCTTAACCTCTTATTTATATCTCTTTAAAAAAATCTAATAGGATACTAATAATTAACTGATAGGATAAATATAATGACCCATGCATATAACTTATTTTTAAACTAATATAATTCGATATGATAGCTCATCTTAAATTTTTAAAATTCAAGATATAAATTAATTATTTTATAAATAATTAATTATCTAAATAATTAATCATCCTAACAATGTCAAAATAATTATCCCAATAATTTAATTAATCTAATTAATTAAATTAACAAATTAAGTTGGGTCACATATTCGGTGGCTCATCATGCGGGTCCCAAAATCCAACATCTTCCACTCGCTTGTGATAGAATAATTTCACAGAGTTTTTCTTGAAAACAAAAATTTAGATATGATGACTCCCAATATTTTGTATTACTTATAATTAATTGGATTGAATTTGAGAGTCATCCATTAAAATTTTAGTGGGATTTATTCACTATTTTAAAGTAATTTAGGAAATCAAAAGTGAAAGAGAGAAATGAAGTTAATTATGAATAATTATGATTGAGTAGATGTTGCATTAATGAAAAATATTTCTTGTTTCAGAATTATTATCTATGAGGATTTAGAAGCCATTATATTGTTCCTAACCCCCAAGCAAAGATGCGATCACATTATCTGAACATGCAGCCGCTAAAATCGGCATCAAAACTTTGCATTTTGATTAATAAGGGTAGAAAAAGCGAGAGGCAGCTAGGTTTTCGGGCATTCTGCGGCAGAGAAGGTTTCTGAATGTCTAGGAGGCATTTTTGGGAGGTTTTGGATGGTTCATTAAGCTTGGAGGAGTGAAGGAAGAGGAAGAATCAAAAGATGAGCTCAATTTTCTGCAAATCTCTCATTCTTTTGTTTGCTTTCTCTGCTTTTCTTCATCTTCTCTATGTATTTGATTGGGATTCATTGTTAGATTTAGCTATGTATAGCTAAACTTCTCTTTACCTAGAGCACTATGAACTTGATATGAATTAGAACCTTATTTTTCTTGTTGATTGTAATGATTGGAGCTTTGTGTATCCTTCTCTTGCTTAATGCTTACTTAGAGATTGGCCATCTCTTGGATTTGATTTGGGTAATTGGAATTTACCTTGAAAAAGGAGTTCTAATTGGACCTAAGAGTTGGATAGATTAAGTTAGATTTATTTAATTTATAATTGGGATAAAAATATACCTAATTGCCTTAATTGGTTTGAAGAGGGTTATAGTATTTAAAGAACTCTAACCTAACTCTAAGGATACTTAGATTTTAAGGAAGAGTAGGGCTATAATTACATCGAAAGACGGTTATAGCTTATGAATCTCTTAACCCACAAGGTGATAATTAATTGCAATTGAACAAGTAATTAAGTTCTAATAAGCATTAAGGGAATAGTGACTCTAGGTAACTTCAAAACCTTGGATTTTTGTCTAAATTTTTCTTTGCAAACCGAGTTTTCCTTAAGGTGTTTTGTCTTAAAATTAGTTCTAAGTTCATGGCTTACTTAATTGGTCGCTTACGTGGATGAAAGTAGATTGTACATTGCCTAATTGCATTTAAGTCATTTTTCATGGGAACGATACTCATACTTATCACTGAACTACTTGATCTGACCCGTGCACTTGTAGAACACATATAATTTTTCGTGGTCAAGTTTTTTGGCGCTGTTGCCGGGGAATGACTTAGATGTTCAGTTAGAAGTGTGTAATCTTTAGTAGTCCTCGATTAAGCATTAGTTAGTTAATTAGTTAGAATTTCTATTCATTCTATCATTTGCTTTAACTTTTTGTTTAAAGTAATACAGTTAGTTGAATTCTCCTTTATATGTACCATGGTACATGCCGAGACGATCCCTTGCAAAGAAGAAGCACACAACAAAGAAAGTTAGTGATCTTGTGGTAAACTTGAACTTTGAAGAAACTCCTCCTAAAGTTCAAAATTCAGTACGTGAAGAAATGGTTTAGGAAGGAAATCAAAATCAGTCCATAAAAGAATTTGTGGGCTGTACTATAAAAGGCACTTTATCTAGCATAGTAATCCTAGACTTTCAAGCTGCTAATTTTGAGTTAAAGCCTGTGATAATCATTATGTTGCAGCTCAATGGACAATTTATTAGTGAAAGGTCCGATGAAGATCCCAACCGTCACATTCTGTCATTTTTAGGAGTGTGTGATTCATTCAAGTAGAATGGGGTACCAAGGGATATTCTGAGACTTAGATTATTCCCACTCTCTCTATAAGGAAAGGCTAAGGAATAGTTATTGATTCTACCAGAGGGTTCAATTGATACTTGGAATAAGCTAGAGGCAAGGTTCAGAGCTCACTTTATTCCAAACAATAGAATAGCAGATGCTCGTCGTGAGCTTATCAACTTCAAGCAAGCTTCAGATGAGCACTTATATGCTGCATGGCAGAGGTATAAGCATTTGCTTTGCCAATGCCCAAGCCATGGGATGGATAATTGTGCCATTGTTCAGAATTTCTGCACGCGTCTAACTCCACAAACTGATACAATGTTGGATGCTATTTTAAATGGGCGTTGAGATGAAATACCTGTAGATGATGTTGTTCAGGCATTGGACACATTATCTGAAAGCTATGTGCAAAGAGGAGGTGATAGAAGGGTGAGTGCTAATATTGCCAATACTCAAGAAGACTCCTCTATTCCACTTGCAACTATTCTTTCTGCTCTGAATAAGAGATTTGATATGCTAGAATCTCAAGTGCAGCGAAGTCACCATATGAATGTCTGTTCTCCTCAAGTGGCCTAATTACTTGTGAAAATTGTGGGGATCTACACTCTGTGGATTATTGTCCTTTGGCATCTTTAGAATCAATTCACTATGTGGGGAACTTTCCGAAGAATTAGAATCCTTACTTTAATAATTACAATCCTGGGTGGCGAAATCATCCAAACTTTTCTTGGAAGCATGGTTCAGCACTGAATCAACCAGCATCTTCTTCAGGCATTAAGCCTACTCAACCACCAGGTTTTGCTCAACCTATGAGGCAAAATGTACCTATTCAAGAACTTAAGACGAATTTGGAAGATGCCTTGGCTAAATTCATTAGCATCCAAAGTAAACAAAATGAAGAGCAAGCTTAAGTGAATGCTAGAGTTGATACCTCCTTGAGAAATTTAGAGTTGCAAATGGGTCAATTAGCCTCAGCAATGAATTTATTAAGACAAGGAGGATTGCCAAGTGATACGGTGCCTAATCCTAGAAGAGAAGGCAAGGAAGAGTGTAAGGCTATAAGTCTTCAAAGTGGAAAAGTGTTGCCAGATATTCAAGCACCAAAGGTGGTTAGCCACACAGCTACATCAAATGTTGTTGTAGAGGATGATAAAGGTGAAATTGCTACAGAGGTGAAGAGTGAAGATAAAAGAATAAGAGAAGAACATATGGATGCATCAGCTGAAAAGAAGAGAAAAGTGAGTAGTGAAGAAGTTAAAAAACATGTGGATGTTGATAAGGGTGAGAAACAAGGAGAAAAACTACAAACATTACTAAGAACAATACCTCCATTACCATTTCCTCAAAGATTTCAAAAAAAGGTGGAAGATAAGCAGTATCAAAAATTTTTGGAAGTGTTCAAGCAACTTCATATAAATATTCCTTTTTCAGAAGCTTTGGAGTACATGCCTAAGTATGTCAAGTTTTTAAAAGAAATGCTGAGTAAGAAGGGAAGATTTAGTGAATTTGAAACTGTAGCACTTACTGAAGAGTGCAGCAAAATAATCAACCTACAGATTCTAATGAAATGCAAAGATCCGGGTAGCTTCTCTATACCTTGTAAAATAGGTGCTCACTTTCAAGGTAAAGCTTTGTGTGATCTTAGAGCCAGTGTAAATCTTATGCCATTATCTGTCCTTGAGAAACTGTAACTTGGTGAGGCAAGACCTACTATATATATATAATAATGATAGAGATTTTTCTTCTCTAGTGGAAGCTACCTAGTAACCAGGGGCTTTCATCATCAATGTTAGCTCTCGCGTAAAACAGTAGTGGAACCTATGAGTATGCAAAGCACCCTAACTGTGTCATCTTAGTCTGAGTAACCGGGTGACTTCATTACAAATGTTGTCATTCGCATAAAAAGGATTTAGAAGACAAGGAAAGGAAGAAAATCTCTATATATTAATATATATATATATATATAGTAAATATTAAAAAAATAAAAAAAAAAGGGAAAGGAAAAGAATAAAATGATACTTGTAGAAAGAAATAAAAGAAGTGGATGATCTCTTCTAGATTAGAATTTCAATTCTCATTTTATGAGTGCATGGGTTGGCCTTGCAAATTGTATTGGAAATGTGTAAATTGTGAAGTTAAGTCATGCATGTTTAGCTTCTTAGTTACACAAGGTTGCTGGATTCAAGTATGAGAGAACTTTAAGCTAGAATTAAATGTTCTGAGATACTGTGTTGTTTTATTATTTATTTTGAAAGTATGGATAAGTGAGTTTTGCTTGAGGACAAGCAATTGTCTAAGTGTGGGGGAGTGATGACTCCTAATATTTTGTATTATTTATAGTTAATTGGATTGAATTTGGGAGTCATCCATTAAAGTTTTAGTGAGATTTATTCACTATTTTTAAGTAATTTAGGGAATCAAAAGTGAAAGAGAAAAATGAAATTAATTGTGAATAATTATGATTGAGTAGATGTTGCATTAATGGAAAATATTTCTTGTTTCAGAATTATTATCTATGAGGATTGAGAAGCCATTATATTGTTCCTGAGCTCCAGGCAAAGATGCGATCGCATTATCTGAAGATGCGGCCGCTAAAATCGGCGTCAAAACTCTGCGTTTTGATTAATGAGGATAGAAAAAGCGAGAGGCAGCTAGGTTTTCGGGCATTCTGCTGCAGAAAAGGTTTCTGAACGTCCAGGAGGCATTTTTGGGAGGTTTTGGATGGTTCATTAAGCTTAGAGGAGTGAAGGAAGAGGAAGAATCAAAAGAGGAGCTCAATTTTCTGCATATCTCTCATTCTTTTGTTTGCTTTCTCTGCTTTTCTTCATCTTCTCTATGTATTGATTGGGATTCATTGTTAGATTTAGTTATGTATAGCTAAACTTCTTTTTACCTAGAGCACTATGAACTTAATGTGAACTAGAACCTTGTTTTTCTTGTTAATTGTAATGATTGAAATTTTGTGTATCATTCTCTTGCTTAATGCTTACTTAGGGATTGGCTACCTCTTGGATTTGATTTGGGTAATTGAAATTTACCTTAAAAAAGGATTTCTAATTGGACCTAAGAGTTGGATAGATTAAGTTAGATTTATCTAATTTGTAATTGGGATAGAAATATACCTAATTGCCTTAATTGGTTTGAAGAGGGTTATAGTATTTAAAGTACTCTAACCTAACTCTAAGGACACTTAGATTTTAGGGAAGAATAGGGTTATAATTACATTAAAGGACGATTATAGCTTATGAATCTCTTAACCCATAAGGTGATAATTAATTGCAATTGAACAAGTAATTAAGTTCTAATAAGCATCAAGGGAATAGTGACTCTAGGTAACTTCAAAACCTTGGATTTTTGCCTAAATTTTTCTTTGCAAACTGAGTTTTCCTTAAGGTGTTTTGTCTTCAAATTAGTTCTAAATTCATGGCTTGCTTAATTGGTCGCTTACATGGATGAAAGTAGATTGTACATTGCCTAATTACATTTAAGCCATTCTTTGTGGGAATGATACTCATACTTATCATTGAACTGCTTGATCTGACCCGTGCACTTGCGGAACACATATAATTTTTCGTGGTCAAGACATATCAAGTTTTAGCTCATATTATGGATAATGTGACCTAATAGAATGAGTCAAGTTTCTTATTCTTATCTCCTATTAAGGTGACATTATCAATCATGTTATGTTTTTACCTACTACTCTGTGTCCTTTGTCAGTCTTTCCTAGTGTTAAGAAACACAAATGCCTCATTTTGGCTTACTCCTTATAAGTATCCAAGGCGGTTGCTTTTATGAAAGAGTCAATCTTATCAACTTGCATGACATACTACTATATTGCGTATGTGTTTATTATAATGCATAAAATCAAATAACAAATAAAAAACTTTACATTCATTTACTTTTTTTTAAAGAAAAGTCTATATGCTATGTTCCAAAACATTCAAATGTAAGAAAACACATAACATTACAATTTGCTTAGCAAAGTGATTTCCTTCTATACTATCATATCTCTAACAAAGTTAAAATTTGTACTAACATATTTAGCCGTGATATGACACTTGGGGTTATTAGTATAGGCTATTGCTACTAAGCCATCACAATATAATAGAATTTAATCTATTGATTAACCTAGAGATCCTTAAACATTTTAAGAATTTTTTTTGCCATTTTGTATATTGCAATGCTACAGAACATGTAACTAATTCAGGTTCAATGGTTGACAGTGCTAAAAATGTTTGCTTCTTGATATTATAAGAAATGGTGCCAAACTCAACAAGAACACATAATTAAAGGTGGATTTGCCCTTGTCCAAATCACCACCTAGTTAGCATCTAAGTAACCTACCAACTATAAATTACTTTCTTGATAGCACAATTTGAAATGAGTAATGTCCCTCAAGTATCTCAAAATCTTGTTGAGTGCTTACTAATACTCCAATCCCTAATCTGACTAAAAAATGGCTTACAAGACCCATAACAAAAACAAATGTCAAGTTGTAGGCTTATCATTGCTTATGTCAAAATTTTCAATTGTATTGGAGTAAGGGACTCTTCCATATCATTCTCTCATATTAAGTCTTAGAACACATTTTTAAGCTTAAATTATGACCTTTGGCCATAAGGACCTATAGGCTTGCAATATTTCATTTTAAATTGCTTAAGAATCTTCTTGATATATAACTCTTATGACAGAGCAATTAGATTTTTATGTGACCCATTTGGATTTAAACTCCAAGGATGTACCCTACTTCACCTATGTCTTTCATTTAAAAAACGAAGGACAACCAACTCTTAATGGCATTTATAAAAGTGAGATCACTTCCATCTAATAGTTTATTATCCATGTACAAGGATAATATTACTAAACCTATTTATGATTGTTTCACATACATATAGTGGTTCTCATTAATCATCTGAAAATCATAAGATGTGATTTCTCAATAACCCTACTTTACCCATGTCTTTCATTTTAAAAAAAGGAACAACCAACTTTTTATGGCATTTATAAAAGTGAGATTACTTCCATCTAATAGTTTATTATCCATGTATAGGGATAATATTACTAAACCTATTTATGATTGTTTCACATATATACAGTGGTTCTCATCAATCATATGAAAATCATAAGATATGATTTCTCAATAAGATCTCAAATGCCATTATCTAGATGATCGCTTTAGTCCAAATAGATCTTTATAGTTTACAAACTTTACACTCCTCACTTTTTAAACAAAACTCAAAAGTTGTTCGATATAGATTTCCTCATCTAGTTTTCCATTGAGAAATATGGCCTTTACATCTATCTGATGAAAGTCCAAGTTCATATTTGCAACTATAACTAGAACAAATCTAATCAAACCAAATCTCATGAGAGATAAAAAGGTATTTTCATAATCAATATCCTCTTGCTCTTTGTACCTCTTAGCCACCAAACAGGCCTTGTTCCTTTCAATGGAACCATCTGCCTATATATTAATTTTGAGAACCATTAATTCCTAATTACCTTTTGCCCTAGTGAAACCAAGTCCAAAACATAGTTTGTCCTCATAGACTCTAACTCCTCTTATGTTGATAAGAGAGCCTCTTAAGTTGAATTTGGTTCTTCATCATTATATGAAGTAACTATTAATGAAATCCCTTCAATCTCAAAATGATATCAGAGAACATTTTCTTGATTAATCCACACAATTGTATCTCTTTATCCTTTGTAAAGAGTTATTCTTCCATTTGAATCAGTAGAGGAAGGTAGAAATGCTCATTTCTACCTGTTGGTCTACTATATCATAAAATGACATAGGTCTGTTAATGTCTCTTTTGCTAGGAAATTTTATCTCCAATAATATGGCATCCCATCATTTAAGTCCTATTACACTTTTGTATTCATTTTTCCAAATGAACACATAAACCTTTGAGTGTTTAGAAAATCTAATAAATACATCTCTTACCTTTTGAGTCCAACTTTCCATACTTATGAGAAGAATTATGCACATGAACTCTTGATCCCCAAGGCTGTAGACTCAAAATAGGTTTTCTACTTGTGAAAAATTCATAAAGTATGGAGGTAATAGATTTGGATGGAACTTGGCTGAATATAAAGGTCACAATCATCAATAGTCTCCCCACTTAGATATGGGAAGATTCATTTATGCCATCAAAGATCTTAACTATTTGAAGCAAAGTCCTATTTCTTTGCTCAACATTTTTGTTTCTTTATAGAGTGCTAGGAATCAACAATTGTCTTATAATTCTCTTTTCATCGCACAACCCTTTGAATTGATCTGTTAAATACTTACATCTATAGTTAGTTCTTAATGTTTTATCCTTTTAATTTAATTCTCAATCAACTTTCCTGAAGCCTTCAAGAGCTTTAAACCTTCTGCTTACATTCGTGGGATGACATATATTTGAGTAGATTAATTGCAATGGAAACAATCATAATCTCTTGTTCCACAATGTTTGCAAATTATTGTGAAAATTCACACTAAAATTAGGTTTAAAAAAAGAAACAATTAAAATTAAGTTTTTCCAAATTTCTAGAATATATAAAACAATGTAGAAGTGAGGTTTGCTTATTACACAACTTTAGTTTACATGTATCGATCCTTTTCACCTCATTAGGTGTATTGTTTCTTATATAAAACCATATGTGCCCGGAAGGCAACCAATAGTACCTAATAAATGATCCTTTGTCTTTAGCGATATGGTCTATGATTTTTAAATCTATAGTCCATAAGAAATTAATATCAATAATTAATGTTGTGCTAAAGATATAAGTAATGTGAGGATACTCATGACATGGTATTACCTTATTTTTCTCTAAGAAATCCTAAGCAATGTGACCTAGCTTATGGTAGGAGTAGTACTCCACCTTGGTCGTGTCTTGGGATTTTTACCTCTACTCTTATGCTTTGGAGGTCTGAACAAATTTGTCTATATAGCGCTTTTCCTTAAGCACAAGATAATACTCAATGTGCTAAAAGAGGATTTGATGCTTTCATAATAGGTCATATTGACCTCTAAGCATATCCATCTTGTTGGCAGTTGTTTAATGACAACTTGCTCTTGTTGTTCATTTGAAAAGTCGTGACCAGATGATTTCAGCACCCTTATCATGATCCCTCTTAAATGCCTCATCATTTTGTTAGGTTGTAATGTATAGTGTCAAACTTATTGATTAACTTCTTAAATTTGGTAGCTGAAGTGCCTTTAAACTTATTTTTCAATGTAATCACACAGCTTAAGCCATCAAATATGCCTTAAAGTTGTACATGAGATTGTTAAACATAATGCTCAGCATCGTTATATGAGTTATGTTATTTCCTTTTTTTTTCCTAGGCTTGAAAAATCTCCAGATCTTTTTCTTTTAAACAAACAAGCCTTAAAATGTCCTATATGCTATTGCATGTTTCCAAGCTTCAGTTTAATCATCACATGGTTTAAAGTATTTTGAACTTTTTTGTCCTTAAAGATGTACTAAATCTTATAGTGCCAAATTCCATAATTGTCATTGTTCAATTCATCCTTGCTTTAGTTAGTAATGATGCTCTAAGAAGCTATTTCTTCTTTATACTTATCTATACATATTGACATAGCATTAACTAACACATACACAATATGTTTGCTACATATTGCAATTAAACTAACAGTGGTATACGATTAGGTTCATTATCTAAAATCTACGTTTGTTTTACTTCCATCAACTATCACCAAAGTAAACCATCACTTTTTTAATTCAATTATGTGCAAATAGTTAATCTTTTATTTTGGTTCTTGAAATGAGCTTATTGTCCACTAGTTTAAGAACTTCTACTCAAACGAACATCACTGAAGATGCATATTTCATATGTATAATATTTTTTAGAAAGTGTCCACATATTTTCATGTGTTCAAAATGTTTAATCAATAAGTTAATTAGTATATAGAGAAACCTATATATATATATATAGTCTAACTAACAATTCACTTCCAAAGACAATTCATTGTTTTAAAATCTTCCAAATAATTTAGACTTATAATTTTCCAATTTGACACTTCAATTGGCAGCTCTTGGTCAATTTCATGGTTGATCCACTTAAGGTAATTTTTTACATGAATCCTTTTCTCAAGTATACTATAGCTAAAATACCTTGCACTTCTCATATTTGAAAACAAGTGCATTGAAGCCAAAATCCCTTTTTCTCATTATGCTCTTTTGAACTTTGCTTAATACTTTCCTATACCTTTTTTTATGATAACCTTAACCCCTGGCCACATTACTAGTAGTAAAGTCAACTTAATGATCTATGGATTATGCATAGCCTATATTACTGGAAAAGGAATAGAAAAGTAGGCATATGAAACTTTTAGACTAAGAACTTATTACATAGTTTGTCTTACATATTCTACTTTAACGTTCACAATTAGATTGATCTATGGCTTCACACGAGCGGGTGCACGCACACACACACGAGCGCATATCAAGAGTAGGGAAAGATTTTTGTTATCTTTTAAACTTTGATACTGGTTGCATGACTTATGTTTCTTAGTTGATATCTTAGGTTACACACTTTTTAAGTGTTTGATTGACTATCATAGCATAAAAATGAGTCCTTGGTAGAATGATCTTTATTTTTAAAAACTTTACTGTTGCTTTTTGCTTATGCAAAAGCAAAAGCTTAAAATTGTGGGTGTAATAAGTTTTAATTATATCTATATTTTTATATCAATTTTAGGGACTTATTAGTGGTTTTTAATAGTTTTTCTAATGTTTTCTTATGTTTTTCTTCATTTTTATATCTTGCATAAATATTTATTTAATTATTAAGTAATTAAGTCTACCTAAGGATGTAACTATTTATGTAGGGAAAGGTTGGTTACAACTCAATAAAGGCTCAGTAGAAGAGGTTCGTAATCATAAAAGGAGGATTCATAGTAGCTGGCATGAAAAAATGTTTGAGACCCTAAAAAGATATCTTATGCAGCTACTTTATAAGGATTTTGCATAGTTGTGATAATTAAGACACCATCACAATCGCTTGAGAAGAATTCTTTGCAATTATGAACTAAGGAGCCTTGGAAACCTTATATGACAAGGAGCTTGCACAATTGGGGAAAGTGCATCTTTTGTAGTTGTGATGTATGGTAAAATCATAATGGCATAGCTTAGTATCCTTTTCTCTATCCTTGGCCTATACATTTATGACATGAAAAAGTGGAGAGAGACATCAGAGGAGTGTTGTTACATTGTTGAAGTGAATTTTTAAAGATCCTGACTGCTATTGATGCCTAGAAACCTTTAGGAGCTATGCAAGGCTAAAAATATGTAGTCTTCTATAGTCAATTGCTTAGGATAGATGTCCTAAACAATGTATCTCTTCTCTCTTCATATTTATTTTCTCTTTTTGTTATATTAATTTATGATTAGTGTATTATTGATTGCTATGATAATTTATATTATAATTTATATTATAATTTTATTATTTAGAGTATATATTTGCTCTTAATGCCTTTATTGTTATTATTATTTAGTTAGATTAAATATCACTCTTTAATTTCATATAGTTAGGAGTTGTTATTAGTGATGTTAATATTAACTATGTAATAATATTGCAATTGACTTCATATAATGTTGGGTTCATTATGTTGGCCATGCATATGGATAATTAATGATAGGTGTATACCACCCATTGTGTATAATGGGTGCAACTAGGTTAATTATAATTGACATTTATTCTAGTATAAGTCTAAGAATTTATAATTAGTCTAGAATTCATTGAACTCTATAAAGTCTCATAGTTAACCAAATCTAAAAGGATCCACATTCAACTTGCCTAAGTGAAAGTTAGTTATAGGATTGTTCAGTAGGTCCACCTTACTGGCTATTGGTGTGATAGGAATTCATATGCTTAATGCATCCTATAGTTAATCTAACTTAGGATGCTTTGCTTCTAGTTCTCTAGGGAAAGGTTAGGTCTAAAATAGGATAGGATAGAAAAGGAGGTTTACTTTGATCAAGTATTTTTGCAATAGAATTAAGCTATCTTAACTATATATATATATATATATTTTCAGATATCTAGTTCATTTTTTTTCTTTTGGGTAAGAGGCTAGAGTGTAGAGTCTTAATACTTTTGTTTATTTTACTTTTATATTTTTATACTTGTCTATAATACACTCTTATACTCTGTTGCTAGTATTCTATGTGATGTGAGATACTTGCATGTAATTGTAATTACGTAGTTCTCTATTCTTTTATTTTTTGATATTAAAAAACCTTTACCATTGTCTAACAATTTTTATAGGGTTGATACTCGGACTTATGATTCACTTTATTACTTATGCAACTAGTACACTTATACTAGTGTTGTGACTACTTATCATCATCATCATGATCATGATCATCATTATTATTATTATTTAAATTAAGTCATAATCTTTATATTAAGGGGAGCAGTAGCCATACGATACATCAGTGGCTTAAGAAAAGGATGCTCGGTCTCAAAAGTTGGCATGTTGATAAACGATGTAAAAGTTCAATTTTTTTTTTTCTTTATGGGTTATTTGATTTACACCAAAATTTGACTACCTATAGATAGTATGTGGTGCAAAAATCAAGACCTAGCTTTGTCTCTACATTATTTCATCATTAATGGTGAGGTTTGCCCTAAATTTGAAAGTTTGGAAAATTGTGAATTTAAAGAAGAAACAAATATGGCACCTCTAAACCAAGCTGTGATATCAATGTAATGATAATAATTTTGAAAATTCTAAAAATAAATTTAATTCAAAAATTACAATAGAAGAAATTTCATACTTGATAAAATTCTTACCTAATTACTTATGCTCACTTCAATTACTAGTGTTCACGGTTTACACAAATCTCCTAATTGAACTTTACATTTTGATTTGACAGGAGGAGCACTCAATTCTTGGTGGAATTAGTCACATTCTCAATATGTATGTATATTTTATTTTATTTTAGCTAGGGTTTAGGAATTACTCTAGTTTTCTATTTATATCTTTTAAGATGAGATCTCTAAGAATACTAATAACAAAATGATAAGATAGAATATGGTGACCCATGCAAATAATTTATCTTTAAACTAATAGGATATAATAACTTATATTGAACTTAAAAAAATTAATATATGAATTAATTATTAGATAATAATAATTGTCTCAATCTTTTAAAATAATAATTAATTATCTTAACAATTTTAAATTATCTCAATAACTTAATTAAACTAACTAAATAAATTAATAATTTAGGTTAATTCATATATTTAGTCAATCAACTATGGGGGCCTAAGATCCAATAGTAACAAACCTGAATACGCTATTGCTAATTTATGTAATTTTCATAATTTAATAAATGTGTAGAAATATTTTGAGGGACACAGTCAACGCATCATTAATATTTTCCAGTTGCTTCACTGTGTGACTTTCATAGGCGCATTTACTTCATTAATTATGAAGAGAAAACTTGCCTTATTAGAATCTATCATATTGGGATCCTTTGGAGTGAGCATCCCATAAAATACTTCTATAATAAGATTTTGTGAAGAGAGCTAGAATTTAAGAGAAAAAAAGAAAAAAATTGATTGAAAGATATTATAAGAGCAATTCATGGATACTCACTATAGAGGATTTGAGTTTGAATCTATTTTATATTTGGAGAAAAAGGAAAATAGGACTTTCTACTTGCAAATGTTAGTAAAGAGATGGAGAAGGCTAGTAGGAACCTTTTGTAAGGATCACCCAGACTAGAGCAAGTGGAGGCGCAAGTGATGAACCTAAAAAGAAAAGACTGTTCAAAGCCCCTATCGAATGAATAAAGAGAGAAGGATGCATTCAATAGTTAAATCAAAAAAGGAAGGAGGTTTGGGGTTCGTAATTTTAAAGCCATGAACACTATAATGATCATGAAAATTAGGTGGCGTTTGATGGGGAGGAAGGATGACCCTTGGGCAAAAGTGTTGAGGTCGAAATGTAAATGTAGTGAGGATATTATTCCTACTATAAAAAAACACCATTTTACTTCAAACCTCTAGTGAGGTATCTATAGGACTTGGGGTAACCTCTAATATGGAGAGTTGGTCAAAGGGAGAGAGTGTGGTTTTGGAAAGATAGATAGGCATCAGGTGTCAATAAGTTGCAGCAGTATCTGTTATGACCTTTGAATGAGAAGCTTGCTAAGCTTCATGTGAATGCCTTTGTGTAAAATAATGATTGGGATTAGGTTTGCTTTCAACATCTGTTAGCAAGGGAAATTTACCTTAAAATTGAAACTATCACAACCCCTTCTCCATTTAATAGCAATGACTCTCTAGTATGGTTGCCTTTAAGGGATAAAAGTTTCACTATCAACTCTATGTATAACTTTATTCAACAGGAACAAGATGTTGAGACCAAATTCAAATGGGATCTCATATGCAAACTCCATTGTTCCTAATGTGTACAATCCTTTATGTAGTTGGTCATGCAGGATAAACTTATGATCAACATGTATAGTGTTGGCCCAAGGTAGCTAGCCTTAAACTTTGATGATAACAAAACCCTATCCTGATTTATGTAAAAGCCTATCTTAGATATTCTGGCCAATAAAGAAGTATTTCTTATATGCACTTTACTATAAAATGCTTCTGTGTAAAATCCTAATTCAACTTTTGGTTACTAAGTCCAAAAAGCGATAATGAGCTAAGCAACAAATTAATTAATGCATTAAAGACAAACAAGTTATGGTCTTTGCATATTCTAAGAATGGAATAGAAGAGCTTTATGCTGTGAATATATCTAATCTTTACATAATTATAAACTGTCTCTTCAACCTATGTTTTGAACTGCATAATAGTATTTATGATGAGTTGATCAGATGAGCTACATGGGAGAACGACTTCAGCAATAAAGGTCTGTGAATGCTGAAAGATTTTGAATGTTAGAGACAAATCAAGGAAACTCTAGCCAACATGAACGTTGAAGTTTTGAACTCTCTCTAACACCTAGATATTGCAAAAAGCCTATAAATACAGAGTGCTATCAAATGCACATGACAAAGAAGTGAACAAGAAAATTACGAAATATATTGTTAAATTTGCTTAGTGTTTGATTTACTTACTTACAAGAAGCTATTAGTGTCTTGAGTTTGAAAATTTTTCAAAAAAGAAAAAGTTATTTTTAAGAATAAAAATACTGAGCATTAAAAGTTGAGGGTTAGCAATAGAAAATCCTAGTGAAAATCTACTATAAAGTGTTAGTGAAGAGCATAGAGTAAAAACCGCTTGTTATGTAAGTTTTCGAATCATTAGTGAAGAAATCCCTTAAGAATTTTAAGGGGATTGGATGTAAACTATAGATGCCGAACCAGGATAATTCTTTGTTTGCTTTCTCTCATTCAATAAGTTCTTTATAAGTTTGTGGAGTATACCTCCTCCACTTTTGGAGGACCATTTGTCAATCATACATCTTCATTGCACTTACATTTTCAATTATTCCTCGACTTCCAATTGCACTTTATCTTAGTTACCTTACTGCATTATTCATTATATTTATAGATTTTGTTTGTTCCATATATTGGTCATCCACTTTTGTATCAAAAGAGAGGACTATCAACCCTCCACTTTTGAAAAGGGTTTTAAATTATATCTTTTGTACAACACACCTATTCACCCCCTCTATGTGTGATTATCATATAAAGTTTGATGTAGCTTCTCAAATTATGATGTATGTCCAAGATGTTGTGCTCATGCTGAGTCAGTCATTCATGCTCTTAGGATTGCCCGTGCATAAGAAACTTTTGGATAACTTGTACTAAGCAATGCTTTTGGAGTCCTTTTTTTAGTTTGAACTTGTAGCGGTGGGTTTCCCTAAATCTAAGGGAGTGCCTTAGAAAGGAAAGGATGAGGAAGTAGGACACTTTTTATCTTAGATAGGAATATGGTAGCTATAAAACCAAAGGAGCAGAGTGGTTTTTGAACAAGATAATGGTGATGTAATGACTTTTCCGAGTAGATCTTAGTAGGACAAGAGAGATGGTGAGAGTTTAGTACATGCACCTTTGTTTACAAACCTGCAAGAGGGAGAGATCTTCCTAAGACAGAATAACCTAGTTGAGGAGTGTTTCAAATGCAACATGAATGGATCAATTATAAATTGGAGTCTAATATGTGGTTCCAGTGGGGTAATCAAGGATGTGTCTAGTA
Source organism: Erythrophleum fordii (assembly GCA_032878935.1). Classification (NCBI taxonomy): domain Eukaryota; kingdom Viridiplantae; phylum Streptophyta; class Magnoliopsida; order Fabales; family Fabaceae; genus Erythrophleum; species Erythrophleum fordii. Next base: position 12,704,946 of record JAVQMF010000047.1, on the reverse strand, counting down.
GTTAGGTTCAGGGGTTTTTGGAGAAAATTGGTATTAGAGGGGTTATTTGTGCTAAGCTTTGGGGTGTGCTCTCTGGTGTTGAGCTTACTTGAAACCTAAGCAATAAGAAACCCTAGGTTGCAATAGACTCCATAATAGCTTTTTATTTAACTTCTAATGGTTATGCTAGTTTTGATCCCATGAGTCAATTAGGAAACCATATCAAAGGGGCTTTGAAAAGGAATTGGCATGTTCAAGTTAGTCATATGCATTGGGAAGATAATAGGCTAGTGGGCTGGCTAGCTAATCAAGTAAATAGTGTGGATGTTGGTATTAGATATTTTAATAAACCTTTTAGTAGTTGTTATCATGTTTTACTAACCCATATTAGAGGGGCCTTGAAAAGGAATTGGCATGTTCAAGTTAGTCATATGCATTGTGAAGGTAATAGGCTAATAGCTACCTAATCAAGTAAATAGTATGGATGTTGGTATTAGATATTTTAGTAAGCCTTCTAGTGGTTGTTATCGTATTTTAGTTGATAAAGCTATAAGGGCTTTCTTTCCTAGGTTGTTAATGTTTAGATTGGTTTGGCCTCCTTTGTTTCCAAAGAAAAAAAAAGTAGGGAAAAGGAAAATATCTTACCTTTTAATATTGAATTATTTACAAACACATTCCTTTTAATCTTTTAAACTAGAAAATATATTTTTGCACCAGAAAGCCTAGAAAAGGTGCATGGGGCATATGACAAGGAGTTAAAGTTGGTTTTTGGCTCTAAGAGTCCCTAAATTCATAAGTTTCATTTTGGTATGTAATTTGCCTTATTTATTAGTTATGTTTCAGTGATTTTTTATCCCTTAAAATAGCAAATTTTCATATTAAGAATTTATAAAAATTTAAAATTATAAAATACTCCTTCTGGTCTCATATATAAGAGACTTTTTTAAGATTTGATTTAGTCTTATATATAAGAAACAAACTATGATATTAATTACAGTATTCCAATTATTCCTTTCATTAAATAAGTCATTCAATTTATGAGTAGTGGTGATCATTAATTTCAAGGAGAAAGCGCATATATTAATAGGGGTATTTTTGGAAAATAATTTTTATTTGAGACAAGATTAATTGCTTCTAACTAACTTTCTTAATACTCGTGAATTAGTTATTTATTTATTATATATGAGACCAGAGGGAGTATTAAAATTTGTTTCCTTAAATAAGTTATTATGAACTTAGGGACATTATTTATATATACAACATGGACACATATGAACACAACAAAACATACATTCAAAGAATGAGAGGTATTTAAGATTGACCTAAAGATATGAGAGATTAAACTTCCATATTCACCATGGGTCTTAAGTTTGATCAACATACTCTTGAATGATGTTTGATAAACATCATTCAATGAATATACTAGGAAGATATTTGGAGAATCAAATTAAAACAAAAATTTATTATTTAATTGATGTGCATTAGAGGTAGTGCTTACGATGAAATATTATATAGTCACAAATGTTGATTAGTCATTCTACTTTCTTATTTTAAAATATGAGAAATACAAGAATTCTTTAGGAATAATATGCATGAAACAAAAAAAAAGAAGATACTCACTATAGGCTATTGATTAAACATGCAAATGCATATTTTTTGAAATATGTTATGACAGCCCTTATAATTGAAAATAGGCTTATGATGGCCAAAGGCAATTAGAACTAGACTTGTGATAGTCAAAGAGAAGATATTTTAAGAAGATAACTATCTTTAGAGTGAGGTCCCTTTAAGTGTAATTTTGACGTTAATGTAATTTATGAATGTGTTAAATTAAAGAAATTAAACAAATAAAAATATAAAAATACCCTATTAAGTGGAGATTATTAGAATGACAAACTTAGGCTCATTTGATAACTAAATTTAAGAATTTGATAGGAAAATAAAAGAGATACTTTATTGAGTGAGAGCTCTTAGATTAGCAACCAATGGCTCATCTAAGAGTTATACCTTAAACAACATTAGTTGATGAATTCAATCAAACAATAATGATATTATTAGAACACATGTGATTGAAGTAAGACAAATGCAAACTTCTAATCATGAACCTAATAGAGTAATTGTTAATTTAGTTGAAGTTTATTGCAAATAACATAACATTGTGTATATGTAGTCATTCTGTGCTATGCCTATGTAGGAATTAGATTATGATTATAGTTATTAAAAAAAATCATTTCCTAGCTTAATGAGAGTAACAAGGTAGACATTGTCAATTAGGAAATTTGGCATTATAAAATTTTTTTACATCTTAAAAAAGAATAAGATACTAAGAAACCACTGAATGATGTCATATAAAAGTCTAAACATGAAATTACAACTCAATGAATAAGGTGTTGAGCGACATGACTGATAACCTTATATTATGGATAGCCCTTAAGAAAAAATTTAGTTATACTTCTATAACCAAACTAAGAAGACTAATAATCAAGGAATTGAAGTCAATTGATTAAATCCTTACTAATAAGCAATAAATTTAGGCTATTATAAGATCTCTTCCTATTAGTTAGGAATATATAAAAGTAAATTTGAAACATAAAAGAGAAAATCATTTCTTTTTATGATGATACTTGTCATATAAAGTTAAGGGATGAGCACTTAAAACCTGCTAGATTCTTAGAAATACTTATATGATTGAAATTGCTTTGACTTTAAAACCCAAGCATATGAAGGATAACACTTTCATATTAAAAATAAATCTAGCCAACATTGCAATGAGGCCACGAAATAAATTAAAAATAAAAATATGATGAAAAGAAGCTTGACAAAGTCAAGTATCACACTTGTTAGGGAGTGGGTCATTTTGTTTATGATTGTGTTTCGCAAAATAAGTTAAAGAAGACCAAGTAACTAAGGATCAAGAATCCTTTACAAAATACCATTGGCTACTGTCAATAGCAAATAACTTTATGTAAGAAGAAATGTAAGAATTAAAGTAAGAAATAATCAAAATAAGTGAAGTTATTTTTGTATGGAGGACAAATCTTTATCTTATATAGTGTTTTATACATTTCAAAAATTTAACAAAACTTAACATTTATTATTTCTCTTCTTAATATGAGATTTTAATGTTGATTTTTCCACAAAAACTTTATTAATATTAGAAAAGAGACAAGGACTATGATTCTAGTTTCCTCTATAATGGTGCTATGATTTTAGGCACAATTATAAACAGGAATGCTTTACCCTGTAATATACTTCTAATCTAGTTAAGCTATCAATGATTGATACACTAGGTTAAGTCTTATTGGCCAAGAGAGAAAGAGTAAACTAGTAAAAGAAAGAATGTTAGAATTAATATCTAATTTTAGAATTGTCTCTATATGAATATTGTTTAATGGGTAAAGCAATTGGCAAAATATTTGGAAAAGCAACTATAACTAAAAATTCATTGCGATTGATTCATTCTAATATATGTGGTCAAAAGAAAGTGAGGGCAAGATAATTATTCACAATATGATCAAGTTTATTTAATCTCCTACAATTCAAAAGTATTTGGGTGCTTTAGACATTATTAATTATAGTTTAGAATCAAATGGATAACAAAATTAAAATTCTAAGTTATAAATAGGGATCCAAATATTTGTCAAATTAGTTCAATGAGTTTTGTGAAAAGAAAGGAATTATAAGACAATTGATAATTCCTTAACATTCTACAGCAAATGGAAATGCTAAGAAAAAGAATAAAGACCTTATTTAAAATGATCAGTTTAATGATGGCTTATGCAACCTTACCCATTTAAGATGATGAGTTATATATTAATGCTTTTAAACTTAACCTAGTGCCTTTTAAATTAGTTGCTTCCACATCTCATGAATTGTGAAAATAATAAGGTAGTTTTAAGCATCTTAAGACTATTGGGTCGACTCTTTATGTCCATCATGATTCTCATGAGCAATGTTATTGAAATTGAATTGCACTAGTTAGTTCAACCAAAAAATTAACAAACTACCCATTAGTCTAATGCAAGTGACCCTTAAAACTATATTTCTAAAAAACTGATAAAAATGGACTAAATCAACAAAAATCAAGTGGGCTAACACACTACCTAGTTAAAAAAAAATAGATTATAGTCCATCTTAGCCCAGTCCAAGAAGTGGTAGTATGGCTTAAGAGTCTGGTTTCCTATTCATAGAGTTTTTGCTCAACCATTCCCTTGCTATTTATTCGATGTGGGACATATGCAAAAAATTAGAAATAATGGAGAAAACCGAGAGATGATGAGAGCTTGAGCAGTGAAAACGTAAATGAAGAAGAAGAAGAAGAAAATTAATGGCATTACTTTGTTACAAAAGGGAGAGATGAATAACGAGACATCATAAATGTGAAAACAAAATTAAAGGAGAGATAAAGAAAGTTGCAGTGAAGAAGGAGGAAAAGATAAATAGTGGAACATAAGACATACAAAAACAAAGCTAAGGGAGAGATGAAGAAAGTTGCAATGAAGAAGAAGAAATGGAAGAAGTGAAACATGACCAGTCATGGAAGTAAAAGGAAGGACTATTAAAGAATTAAAACTTCTATACTATAACCACCTATATGCCTTCTCTTTCCTCGTCTATTATAATATCTAGTAATCCAAAATTGAATTAAACCTGATGAATTGAAAAGCGAACACCCTAGAGCAAGGAAAATTAAGTTTGAATGAGAAAATTAAGTTTCCCAAGGTTCTCAGAGCCTTAAAAATTATAGGAACCCTTGGAATGGTCAAAATCCCTTCAGTTTGAGTTTCAAAGTGATAATTGACTAAAAATTTGATTAGATTGTTCGGTAAGGTTTTAAATCCAATTTGGGTGAAACCAAAAGTATTTTATGAATTAGAGAATCTAAATTTTATGATAAAAAGACAGTTCTAAAAAAGAATTTAAAATGAGTTCAAACGGAGAAATTAAAATTTAGGGATATAGTTGGAATTTGAAAATTGTTATAAGTGAGCCTCCACCCTTATATAACAGCTCCTATTCTTCTCTATTTTCTTAACCAACTTATTTCCACTCCAAAATAGAAACTGAACCAGCTGAAGGTGGTGCATCAAAGAGGGAGTAAAGGGGAAAGAAACTAAACTTGAAAAGTGTAAGGAATTGTCTCTATTTCATGCTTCTCTTTTCACTAAACTTTTTCTCCTCCTTCTCCTCTCTCTTCCTATGGTTTTGATAATTTGTTTGGACATGTCTTGTGACTGGTTCAGTAGAGAAGAGGGAAAGTTTGAAGGAAAGCTTTGAAGTATAAGAAAGCTCTCTTGAAAAGCTTGCAAATAAGGTAATATATCATGGCCTGTGTTGCTTTTTCTTGGCTCCTTCTTGTCTTCTCCATTTTGACTAGAACAAGGGTCATGTGTAGAGATTTTATTTTGATCTTTTGGAGTGTAAGGAATTATGTAATTAGAACTAAAAGAAATGCTTTAGAAATTAAGTCATAGTAATAAGGGTTTTGGTTGCACCTAGAGATTTAGGGAGGTTTTAAGTGATGATTTAGATTGTGCAAAACTATATTTGAGTTCTTAAGATATCGAGGAAGCTTTATGAATGGAAAATTCCCTAGGAGAACTAAGACAACTCTATAGGCTATTTACCTTAATGAGTGGCTTGGCTGAAAGGGAGTCCATGCACCTAGGAAGAGTTTTTCTATGATTCTATAGATATAAATAGTCTAGAAATGAATAATAAACACCAAAGGAATTATTGGTTTGAATTTAAAAAATTATATTTTGAAAATTGAAAGTTTAGGTTCCATTATGCATAAAAAAGAAACTTAATGTTTGGCTCCTTGGATTGAGCTTGTGATAGCTCTAATGACTTTAAATGGAGTCATGTAACTTAGATTGAGTGAGAAATTAGAGTCAAGATCATGAGTTATGTGAGTTGCTTAATTATGCTCTTGTATGGAACTATAACCATGGCATAAACTAAAAATAGCTTATGTAAAGTTTGTGTGAGACTAAAGATAGTTCCATTGATGTGTTTGTATCTTGTTTGATGTGTTTAGGTCAAGCAAACCAAGCTTCTTCTAAGTGTAGGTGTGAGGCCAAAAAGGGGAGTAGAATTCAGAGAGGAAATTGTACTTCTTGAATCAAGGTAGCTCTCCATTTTTTTTATATGCATTTCTTAGTTGTTTAATTGTCATTAAATGCTTGTATGTGCGCTTGAATCATAAAACATACCTATAGCTATTGGTTTGATGCTATGGTACCATTATGCTTTGTAAATTGCTTTTGAATTGTGAGATTGCTCTTTATGGGTGAGGTTGTACTAAATGTCTCTTAGAATGGGTGAAGTGAAGCCAAAAGTACCTGAGGATAGGTGAGACAAGGCTAAAAGTCTCAAGAATGGGTGAGACTAAGTCAAAAGTTCCTAGAAAGAGGGTGAGAGTAATCCAAAATTTTCAAATAATAGGGTGAGGTTACACCAAAAGTTCCTAAAGCTTATTCTTGACTTGATATGTTTATATGACATGAAAACCATGATTTGAATGATTTTTGAAAGTGTTTGGCATACACTTGTATTCTTTGACGTGATTGTATGCCATGTATGCTTACTTGAAAGGTAAAGAACTTTTGAAATTTTTTGAATCTCACTCTCCCCTATTTTCTATCTAACTTTGTCTAGATGAAACCCAAGGAGCAAAGAATGGGAGCCAAGGAGCATAATTTGTAATATTTTGACAATAGTATAGTTTTAATGTAAATGAATGTCAAAACATGTATGTACAAGTAATATATGATATGTAAATGCCTGAATATATGTAAAAATATATAAATATGTTGTATGTAATGAATTTGGGGCCATATATATGAAAATACATGATTTTGGCATTTTGGAGCCTTTACAAGAATGTGTGTATATGCAAGTAGGATAGTGAATTTGAGCTCTATGATTATTTGAACCATTTGGAATGTTTTTACATGTTGTATTTATGCTTTTGGACATGCTCAAATGGCTTGGAAGGCCATTTGGTGTAATTTGACCCCATTATGATTTCAAACTAAGCTATATTTTGCCCTTGAACTAAAACTAGACTAGAACGAGTTTTAGTATGAAATTTGGCAGATATATAGATCTCATTGAGAGTATTTCATAAAGCTAAAGCTCATAATTTTTGGACTTTGTGGAATATTTTATAATTTTTCAAAATTAGTCAAATTATGCAAAAATTATCATGGTACTGTACTTTTGGATAGTCTGGTTTTCGGTATCTTTGGAAGGTCAAATTAAGTATTTATGAAATTTTTACAGACATATAATTGGCATCATAAGTTTTCTATAACCATCGAGAGCACTCAATTTGGAGCTCTGTACAGTGAGGTATGAATTTTTAAATTTGTATGTCTACTGCAGTATTAGAAACATACTCTAGTTATTGTTTTATTAGATTTCATGTGTCAAATGTTATTGTTCTGATTTAAAATTTTTATGGTAGTTAGAGGACACTCTGAACTTTCTAGAAAGTCATGTTTTACATAATTTGGATTTTTTTAGAATAAATTATGAATTTTCAAAGTCTTGGATAGAATATGGAATGACATGAAAGTTTGTAAGTTTGTCCTCTTAACTAATTTTGATGTATAAGCTCCAAATCCAAATTTTATGCCTTATTTGGTAATTTTTCTAGTTGGAGAAATATATTATGGCTGAATTGGCATTAAACCATATTAATACAGAGGTTAAAATAATATCTTATAGATAAAGTTTAAGATATTGTCGACAAGATCTTGTAATTTATACTATAAAATTCGAGATCTTATCAACAAGGTTTTCTATCAGTAGTACAAGATCTTCTAATTTAGTACGCTCTAGCATATGATATGTGATGGTGTAACATCTATACCATTGATTCTTAGCATTTCTTTGCAAGCTTCTTGTTTTGCAAAAATGTGTGTGTGTGTGTGTGTGTGTGAAAGGAAAACAAGAAAAAATAAAATTAGATATTGTTATTATTTATTATATTATATTTGTAGTATATAAAATTAGAAATATAAATGTATTTAATTATTATTGATTCGACTATAATTTAACCACAATTAAACTAATAAATTGTGAAATAATACCTTCACTAGTTTAGTGACCGATCTTCCTTTAAAAACATTACCCATGAGCATGGGAATTAAGCTCAGAGAGTAAGGAATGTATCTTTACAAGATACTTAGAACAATCAAAGGGGTATATTTGGTGAAAAGGAAAGTAGAAGTATAATTGGAATTAAGTTAAGGAACATCACATTTAAAGAATGAATTTTTTAGTATGGAAGAAATTGATATGTATACATCTCTGCATGAGATACAAGATTAAAATAATGAGGATAAGTAATCGTATCTCAATCTATTAACCTAAGTGGGAGCTTGCTACAAGATGAAAATGTTATACAGATAACTCTACCATTTTAGAGTAACCATGAGAATGTTCTTGAACATCATTTTTGAGATTGAAGAAGCAACACTTAGAGGTACTCTAGTAATTAGTGAGGATCCAAACATAATTCAAAAGGCTCAATCACACCCTACTAAAAGTTTTTTTTCTTTTTTTCAAATTGAATGAAAGCAATGAAATAAGAGATAGATCTAATGAAGACAAACCATGTCTAGGACTTGGTTGATCATCTATCTGACTGAGAAGAAATTAAGAAGAAATCATTCTTAAGATAAAGAAAAGGATAGATAGATCAAATCAAGATATAAAAGACATGCTTAGTTGCTAAGGGATATACATAACTTAAAGGTAAAGATGATTGAAAATGCCTTCCATCTATTATGTAATTAAATTAAATTAAACTAGTATGAGTCATAGTTACAAGTATAGACCTAGAACCACATCAAATGAATGTGAGAACTGTATTCTCAAATAGAGAAATAGATGAAGAAAGTATATGCAACAACTATTGGGTTTCATTGAAAAAGGAATAAAGCAAAAGTTTATAGACTCTAAAAGTCTATTTATGGATTGAAACAATTATCTAACTAGTAATATTTAAAATTTCATCTAGTAACCTTGTATGAATTTTAAATAATTAATGAAAACCACTATATTTATGTTAAGTGATTTGAAAAAATTGTTGTAATATATTCCTCATATGGATAATATGCCATTAGTTAGGAATAGCTAAGATTCTTTAATAGTTATTAAAGAATAATTATCCTTAAATTTTGAGATACAGGATATAAGTAAAATAGAGTATACCCTTTGAATTAAAATCCACTTGGAATTAAGATTTAAAGAAATTGCTCAGAGAAATTAATTTCTTTTTCACAAGAAAATTACCATTTAAAAAAAATCCTTGAGTAATTTAACATGAAAGATTACAAATCCATTAACACTCCTATAATAAAAGGCAATAGTTTAAGTCAAGAGATATGTCCTCCAATTAAGTCTATATTAAAAATTATGTAGAAATTCCTTTACTCCAATGTTGTTAGCCTATAGTATGCAATGATATGTATAAGATCAAACATTTATGATTGATTGGCCTTATGAATTGGTAATAATCAAATTTCGGTCAACAATATTAAGATACTATTAAGAGAGTCCTAAGATACTTATAGGGCATGGAAAATTATGTACTATATTTTTAAATACGTAATTACACTTGAGAAAATACTTCTATGTGAATTGGAGAAGATATTTAGATATATCAAATTAACTTCTAGAAACATTTTCTTGTTGAATAATGATATTATATCCTAAAATAGCAAGAGACATGCAGGCTTAATGTTATTTACCATGAAAATAAAGTTTATTGCATGTTCTATGATAGTATAAAAAGCTATATGGCTAAAAAGAATTGTTGAAAACTCAAGATTATTGGTATGATGTTGAGTCCAACATTGACCAATTTTGAACATGAAAGTCTTTAAATGTCATAACAAGAATAAACATAAAAACATAAGAATGAGATAAATCAATAATACAAAAGAGTGTTACCTTGAACTATGTCTATGCATAAAATATTAGTTAATCTCCTTGAAAAATCCATACCTAGAGACATGCATAAAGAAGATATGAAGTGTCTTTGTAAGCATAGAACATAAAGTGACACATCCTTTATATAACTTAATTGGTGACTAAATAAATGTGTTATATCATAATCATATACATACAATGACAGTATATCATACAAGTTGATAAAATTGACTCTTTCACACGAACAACTACCTTTGACACTTATAAGGAGCGAATAAATACGTCACCATCACAAAAGAAAAGAAGAAGAAGAAGAAATGTTCTGATGAGATCCAAATACATAAATATATATGGATTGAATTATGGATTCCCACCATTTATCATACCTGTAGTTAGATCCAAATTTTCTTCTATGGTGCCATGGGAGGTAAGTGGAATAGTAGAATTCAAGTTAAGTACTATATGTGTTTAGACTAAATTCTATATGATGTTGATAAATACATCAAATCAACATATACTCTTATAAAATAAGAAAAATGTTATAACATGCAATTCATATTGCATGTACTTAAAAACCTATAACTTGGAAGCAAGTGAATAAATCTCTACTTTATTATTGCGTGAGTCCTAAAAATGAACAAATCTTTTCATAGGTGCCCTTATAACTTTAACAATATTATAAGGAAATGAATTAGTTTTTACTATTTTAGCATTCATCCTATGGTTAGAATAATTTGATCTAAAAGGGTATTACCAAGAAATCAAGTGACTGTTATCTAAATGGTATGTGGGTAAAAGGAAGATTATTTAAGATATACACAACTATTCAAGTATCTTAACCATGCTCATTATGAAGTTTTGGTAACCTTATAAGTGTAGATATAATATATATATGAGAAAGGCAATTCGTAAAATTAATTCAAAAGAGAGTAGATTTGCCATGAATGTAAAATATGGTGTATATAGATAAATCTAAAGCATTCAAGGCATATAAATAGGCATGTAAAGTATATCTAAGGGATGTATTTTTTTATGTTGATCATATAATGGGATTTCTAATATAAAAATTCTTAAAGGATAGTGCTCGAACAATCATATGGCATAGCACCCAGTATAAAAGTTTAAGAGAAGTAGAAAGTTCTATGTTGATTATCATATCATATGTGAGTGAGAAATATTGGACTATTGGATCGTCTATGATAGATTGACCCAAATCCATTTATATAACTCACGAGAATTAATGAATTAATATTGAGATTCTTTTTGGTATTTCAAAATGTGATTGTTAGATAATGAGTTTTATTTTTTCAAAAATGAAAATTGACAATTAACGTGCAAATATGGTTATGCATTAACTGAGTGGTGGTGAGAAGTCAAAAACTAATGCCAAAAAGAAAAAGAAAAGAAAATAAAAAACTCACTTCTCTGGCAGAAGAGAAAAACACATAACAGAACATTCTTCTTCCTTCATAGAAAATTTCCTCTCTAGTATTATTGGCGCCATTTGGGATGGAATCCAAGATCAAAGTCCAATTACTCAGATTTACTGCATGGGGCAATTTCCTAAGTAATGTATCCATTGCAAGAGGAAAGTAACCCAATCCGCCTTATATTTTCTTCATGCTCAAATACTCAATATAAAAAATATATATATGTTAAATAAAATAAGAGTAAATTAATGATTTAACTCTTGAAATATCACTCTTTTTTTTAGTTTGATCCTATAAAAATAAAGTTTTATAATTTTAGTCCCTAAAAGGACATTTTTCTTTCAATTTGGTCCTTCAAAGAAAAATCCTCTCATTTTAATCCTCCAAACATATTTTTTTTCTCAAATTAAAATAGCTCCTTCATTTGGCAAAAATAGGATTTCATTAAGTACTTATATGAATCTGTCCGAGCGCCAACACCCAAAATGACACCATTTTGTGTTAAAACTAGATTTTAGTGCATTAAGGTAGCCACAAATACTTCTCAAAGGGATTATTTTGATTAAGAGAAAATGTTCGAGGACTTAATTAAAAAATTTTATCTTTAAAGGATCAAATTGAAAGAAGAATAATTTTTAAGGACTAAATTAAAAAAAATTATTTTTAGAAGATCAAATTAAAAAATTTACTCTTTTTTTTTCTAAAAATAATTATTAGTCTTATGTCACTAGCTGGCCACCATCCAGAAATTTTATTCATTTTTTTTCTTTTTTGACTGTAATGTCTTTATTGCTTGTAATAAATAACGAAGACTTTTTCATTTGTCATGTTCTCTGAAGTTGAGTGTTTTCTAAGAACTTAATATATTAATTAGTGTTATATATTAATTGATCAATTGAGCTTTCAAACAAGACAAATATCTGTATCCTCCTCATTTGATTCACGGTCCCTTGAAATATGCTAATTTTCCACTTAGTTTAATGGAAGTTTCCTTCTATTGTCTAATGGAAAGCAACATTAATATTGCTGAGAATTGACACAACTATACATTGATTTTTTTTAATTCTCACACATTAAATAAATTCATTCACTTCCATCAATCTTCCACACAAACATACAATACCTTCCATTCTTATCTCCAGTTAAGCCATGGGCAAGACTGAGCAAGCCGAACCCCTAGCCCCTGCTTCCAGTGCTGGCGCTCGCCGGAGAAGAATCAAATGTTGTGGCTGTATAATAGCCACTCTACTACTTCTACTCATGGTGATTATTATCTTAATATTTACAGTGTTTAAGGTCAAAGATCCCAAAATTACAATGAATGGGATCAGCGTCACTGACCTAGATCTCAAGGTCGATATAGCCCCTAAGCTTCAAGCCAGGGTTAACATGTCCCTTGTAGTGGACATGTCCATAAAAAACCCTAATGCGGTGTCCTTCAAGTTTGGCAACACCACCACCACTATATACTACCATGGCACCACTGTGGCGGAGGCGTACGGCCCACCGGGCCGGGCGAAGGCAAGGGGCACTGTCCGGATGAACCTCACGGTGGATATCATGGCGGACCGCCTTGTGAGCAGCTCAGACTTCTTGACGGACGTGACCGGCGGAGAGATGAACATGACTAGCTTCTCAATAGTTCCGGGAAGAGTGAATGTTTTGAACATTGTTAAGAAACATGTGGAAGTCAAGATGAATTGCACTATGAGTATTGATATTTCAAGCAAATCGGTCAAGGATATGAGTTGCAAGCGAAAGGTTAAAATTTAGGTATGATTTTTTCAAAAGTTTTCATTAGGTATTTGTGTTTTAGTTTAAGTGAGATCATTATATTATTATTTTTATATGAGAGATTTATGTGACTCTCTAATTTTAATTATGCGTAGATAAATAACAACTTTCTTTCGTCTTGTCTCAATTTTTTTAATCTTCATATTAAATAATATTCCGGTTTCATATTAAATGTCTTGTATAATTAATTTCACCATTATTGTATAGATTACTATGTACGTTTAATTAAATTAAAACTAAATTATGCGTAACTTCTTGAATTTTGGATCACATGCGGGTAACTCTTTAACATTCAAAACTTAACAACAAACCCTTTAAACTTTTAAAATTTAGGTATGATTTTTTCAAAAATTTTCATTAGGTATTTGTGTTTTAGTTTAAGTGAGATCATTATATTGTTATTTTTATATGAGAGATTTATGTGACTCTAATTTTAATTATGCGTAGATAAATAGCAACATTCTTTCGTCTTGTCTCAATTTTTTTAATCTTCATGTTAAATAATATTCCAGTTTCATATTAAATGTCTTGTATACTTAATTTCACCATTATTGTATAGATTACTATGAACGTTTAATTAAATTAAAACTAAATTATGCATAACTCCTTGAATTTTGGATCACATGCAGATAACTCTTTAACATTCAAAACTTGACAATAAACCCTTTATACTTTTAAATATATGTAAATAACCCTCCTTCCATTAGTTAATTTATTATTTTATTAATAGAGTATGACCCCTCAAATAGGTTATCTTCACATGACCTAAAATTTAAAGGAATTATTTGAATATATTCTAAGGTTTAAAGAGATCATTTGCATAAAAATAAAATTTAGGGGTTTATTATTACTAATATATTATACTTTATTAGTCAAATAATAAATTAACTTACGGCATAGGGGTTATATACTCAAATCTAAAAATTTAAAAGGTTTATTGTCAAGTTAGATCAAAGAATTATCTCTATATAACTCAAAATTCAAACAATTCTATATAATTTAGCTTATAAGAAGTTCAATGGTATAATTGTAAATGATGCTGATAGATAATTTTATTATTATTAGTTGAGATAGAAATTCCTTTTTGCGTTTTTAATGTTTGATCAAATCTGAAGAAAGCATGACTTAATTATCATTATGTTCTCTTCGCAAGGTTTGTTTTTCTTATATATTCTGAGTGCTATTACAGACATACGAATATATATATATATATAGCACTTTTTCTTTTTATGAAAGAAATTAACAAGTTTTATGAGATTAATTAGAAATTAAATTGAAAAATAATAATCCAAGCAATTAAGGGATTTTCATGAATAAAAATGCAAAGTCAATGGTCCTAAAAACGTGTAAACTTACACTCCAGCCTTGCTTGACGGCTAGTGACTGGAATAAAGTGAGAATGAAGGGAAGAAAAGTGAAAGGAATTGACCAATAAATTATAATGGACCAAGAAAGAAATTTTTTATACAATAAAAAAGTGGAAAAAATTAAACTTACGTTACGTGAACGTAAGACTTACAATAATAATATACCTAAAATTGAAAGTGAAGGGTGATATTCTAAAACCTATATCGTCAAAGTCCAACCTTCAGGCTTGTCAGGTGTTTATTTGAAAATTATTCTCTGGAATATAATATCTATATTCAAAATCCCACATCATAGAAATATCAAGTATTTGAAAACTCAGATCAATAAAGAAATTTTATCATTGCGACATGAAAATATACATCTGTACACAATGCGAGAACCAACAAAAAATTAGGAATAAAGTTATATAGATCTGATATTAAAACTTCTTTTATCAAATGATTCAAAATATTATGAGTACTCCATTACAAATTTTAATCTTCATTTTAAACATAGACACCTTAAGGAAATTTGAATTTCATAATCTTAACCTGGATTGTCTTCATGTATTTATTGTTTTTTGGGGGAGGGGGGTTTCTTAAGTTGGGGGAATATTTCAAGGTTGCCCTGCTTTTATCGTATTTGGACCTATATACATTTGTCAAAAGTCCACAAAGATCGCTCAGCTAACAACCACGGTATCCCATCATACTTTTTTCGAGCTGGCCTGTACTTTCAACGACGCTTGCCCGACCTGATGTGTTTTTGCAGTTAAGGATTTTTTCAAAGAATAAAATAAAAGAGCGTAGCAGAAGTTGAGGTTTAATTTGTTCAAATTTATTCATTTAAAATAAGCAAAACTTGAATTTTAGTTTGAACTTCATCAAACCAAAATTTGTGATCATTTCTTGATTTATGTATTAAACAAGTTAAGCCCAAATAAACTCTTATTGCGTGAATATGTATATGTGAAAAAGTTTATAAGAAATATATATTATAATATTTTAATAATATATAACTTAAAATATTTATCTAAGATTTTTTAAAAAATAACATATGAGCACTAAGTGTTTAAACTGAGCTCACTATTAAGAGTAAATTTCTCTACTTTCTAATAAGAGATGCTTTAATTACATGATTTTTTTTTTCTATTATGAAAATATATCTAGACCTCCTATAAAAGCATCCACCTGATTATAATGCCTTTGAAGATAAAATTAATTTTTTCTTATTAAAAATATAACTTATTCTAAAATATATTTATTAACCTTTTATTTAAATATTATTTATTTGGTATAGAGATCATATCAATTTAGTTAACAATTTTATTAAATTTATGATAGTACGTATGTTTATTAGTATATATTTAATACACATATTATTATTAAATTTGAATATTAATATTTATTAACTTTTAACTTATTAAATTTTAAAAAAATCAAATTTATTATGTCCTAAATAATTATTTATTTTTATCAAATAATTTTTAAATTTGCGAAGTTTAAAAAAGTAGCTATTTTTTATATCATTCAAATCCATATTTGATACTTTTTATATTATACATATATATATATATATAATAGATTTAAAGGTATTTTGGTTGAAATAATTATCTATGTAACTTATCTTTTGGTTTTAAAGGATGTTTGTATATATTTGTATAATAAAGGATATGGACGCATGATTATAACATAGCGAAACTATACATATAATGCCCTTAAACTATATCCTAATTGCAACTTAATTTGATGATATACAAACTTTGAAAAGTATAATATTTTATCCCTCCAACCTATCACAAAAAGTGAAAGAGTTACATATATTAGTCAAAACTAATTTTTAAAAAAATCACATGATACCTCCATAATTTTCCAAAATTTTGCCTCTTGCTTAAGAAAATCATATGATGGTGACTAGAATTGTGGTGAGGAAAATGTTGTCACCAAAGCAAGAGAATAATACCCAACAATATTAGTTATTCTAAACAAGATGCATTATCACCAATCAATTATTTGATGTCATTATTAACATTGGTGGTTTTGAGAACATTTTAGCATCACACATTGATCTAACCCCTAGTACTAGCTTGCCAAACTTGCCTCACTACCAGTGATATCCTTAAGGAGAAAGTGGGCAAGTTATTACAGAAAGGGCATGTCCAAGAAAGTATGAGTCCTTGTATAGTTCCTACCCTACTCACTCCCCAAGAAAGAAAAGAGCTGGAAGATGTGCATGGATAGTTGAGCCATCAACAAAAACACTTTTGGGTATAAATTTCCTTTCCCTAATTAAGATGGATAACATGCTGGATAGTCTTCAAGGAACAAAGGTATTCTAAAAAATTAACCTTAATAGCAAATAGCACTAGATCCATATCAGCCCATTTCACATAAACTGTACTAGATTTTAAAAATTCATAACTTTGACTACATAACTCTAATTTATGCAAATTAAGTGTCTACAAAAAGCCTAAGATATGAAATATATGATGTAAAAATTTCAAGTACAATTGAGTTCCATTTGACCCTCTAAAAACCATGAAGAATAGAACATATCTAGAATGTATAGTACCAAATCACACATAATCAGACCCCAAAATTCCAAAATGCATAACTTTGGTTATACAACTCCGATTTATATAAACTCAGTAGTTACAAAAAGCTTATAATGTGAATTTTATGCTTGTGCAATTTTATGAGCAACCAAGTTTATTTGGCCCCTTAAAGACATGAAAAACCAGAGCTGGATAAAATGAACAGTACAAGGACTAAACTATATAATTTACTGAACTTTAAAAATTCATGAAATATTCTATAAAGCTCTAAAAATTCTTATTCTTAGCTTGTAGAAAGCTCTATTAATGTTCTAATTACATGCCAAGTTTTAGACTCAAACTATGTCATTTGGGCCACTTTTGACATGGATGCAACTTAGGTCTTTTTTATGTCGCTTTTTAGGTTCCAAATGGCCCAAATAGTATCCAATTTTCATTCTTCCACTTTGGGCAAATTTCATTCATGCTAAACATCACTTCTATCCATTTCATTATATGTAAAGAGGCTCGCATCAAAATATGAACCCTTTGCACCCAAGTTTACACATATACAACTTGGTATAATATAGGCAAGTTTCTATGCAAATAGCCATACCATATTACAAAATGCCATAGATTTATACTCTCATGCTCATATATAAGTTTCCATCATCAAACATGGTAATACACATTATGTTAAATCATAAATTATCATAGATTCATAAATTACGTTATCCATGCATTTATGTTATCCATGCCATTCTTGACACATGACTCATGTATATAATATGTTCCTAATACATCATCTCTAGTGTCTAGCTTTTCTCAACTTCCTTGCCTTGTCTTGATGCTTTTGAAATGGTTAGTAGGAATATAAGGGTGAAATTCTTAGAAGAATCTCAATAGTCAATCTCATCCAATCAATGCATACATGAACATTATGAGTAAATGCAATGTATATGGTGCAAAGATGCTATGCATGTGCTTTAGGAAACTCAAATGCATTATATAGCATAAAAACTCATTCATTTCCAAGCCATGGTACCATTATAAACTAGTTAGGCTTAACTAATCTCAACTCAGTCTAAGGAAGAGCTATTATGTTCAATTCCATGCCATAAAGAGTTAGGAGCCATCACATGAACATATCATACACATATAACTCATTTTGAAACAACATAAAAAAGCATATCTCATAAATGCATCAAGCAACAACACACACAAGCAATTTAACTCATTCAAGCATTCATATATATGTAAGAAAGGGAGATAAAGCTATTTTAAGACTTGTGAGGCTTCAAGACACCACTAACCCACTTGTTCTTAGTTTTTCTCTTGCCTTTCTTTCACTTGATACCCACACTTTGGTGAGCCAATTACAAGGCAAATTAACCTATTTAGATTTATTCTGGGCCTTATAATCATCATTTAATCCCATTAAAACTTAATATGAAATTTAATACTAGTTTAAGTCCAATAAGAAGCAATCCTAGGTTTTCAATTTCTAAACCTCAAACTCTTACTTGCTATAAGTCAACCTCAAACCCTCACTTGCTATAAGTCTTATAACTCTAAAAAAACTCATTTGAGTCATCATATGCTTGATTAAAGAGGTTTAAAACTACTTGCTTTTTTAACCCACTTTAGGCCTTAAAATTTCAACTTTCAATCTAAAACTCTTAAATTCAATCCAATAGTACCATAATTACTTAATCATCATATTTAAGTCTCTTAATTTATTAGAATCCAAGAAAATACCCCCAAAGCACTCTCTTATACTCATGGCCGAACCAATACTTACATGAAGGCCAATTAGAGTTTTGTTGGTTTCTTTTAGGATTTTAATGAATGTAGCCATTCCTTGGCTTCGCTCTAGTTTAATTATGAATTCATATGGATTAAAATACCATCTTATAGTTCCAAAACTCTTGAGGTGCAAAGAAAACTTTAATGGTCATATTGCATTCTATATCTTTTTATTTAATTCTCTTTGCATATCTAATATTCCATGCTTCCAAACCATGATTCTATCAAGTTTTAGTTAAAATTCAACTCCCTCTAAGATGCTCTTAGGCTGGTTGAACCTACACTCATGAAGAACTCAAGGAAGGTGCAAGTTTTCTATATATACCATGTTTGAAAGCTCTTCCAATAAGGATGTTCATGGCATGGTTAGTTGTTCCAAAGCTTCTCTTTTCTTCATGAGGTTAGCCACAAACTTCCTCCTTTCAAAAACCCAAAACTATTGTTAGAAAGAGCATAAAGAGAAGAATAAGTTTCTTAACTAGCATATAGCAAGAAAATGCACCATTTTTTACCTATTTACCTTAGTTTCTTCTCTCTCTTTTCCCTTCTTCCTCATGTCCTCCATGGCTAAAGTTAAAGCTCAGGTAAGTCGATTTTAGGGGGAGAAAGGCTAACATGACCCATTTAATAAGAGAAGAAGATGATTTAAAGTTTTTCCAATAATTACACTTTTGCCACTATATTTTGACCTTGCCATTTGATCCTGTTTTAAATCTCTTTTTAGAACTGTCTTTTCTATATGAAATTTTGGGCTCTCTATTTTATTAAAAATTTTTATTTTGAAATTGTTAGGATTTCAAACCATACCCAATAGTTTAGTTAAAGTTACAGTCTACCAATGTCCTAAATCGGACACCATATTGGTTTTAACTATTCTGATAGTTCCTATGATTTTTAGGGTTTTTGAGAACCCTAATGAGCTTAATTTCACCATTTAAAACTCCCTTCTTTGAGTTTCCAAAAAGTGATCTAAAATTATAATTTTGCCATTGATGTATCGGTTTCTCTGCTTAAAGATTCAAGCTCTGGTTTTGGGCCATCCAAAGCCTCCTATCCTCATCTATGGATGCTATGATTAATATTAGACCCTTACTTGTACTCAATTCATTTTGCTTTATGGTCCTTTCTCATTATCTTATTAGTTCTAGACCAATTTCGGAATGACCAAATATTGCATGGACACAATAAGAAAATAAGGATTTTATCACAAAAAATTCTCGTGAATAAATTTTCATGAGAATTTCTCACAGATATTCCTATAGAAATTCTCATGGTTAGTGCATTCTCACAGAAAATTCTCATGAAAAATTTTTCATAAGAAAAACCTCAAAAGAATTTAAAGAGAAATATTGCGAGAATAGTGCCACAAAAGGCGAAAACTTATTCTCATAGTAATTTTCTATGAGAAAAAAAGGAGAGAAAGCCATTTAATATATTTTTTTCCTTTCCTCACAAGTTTTTTCTTGTATTTTCCTAATTGTTTTGAAATTTTAGTGCTCATAATACAAAAAATGAAGATAAAATTGAAACTGAAATATAGAATTTAACAACACCTAAATTATCACTTATTATCTTATTTTGGAAAAACATAAAAGTATGGAATTGAACGTGAAATATATAAAAATAGTTTGGATAGTAGTATAATGCATCTAATTGTAAAGTAATGAAGATCAAGATTTAGGAATATCTTTTACATATTTCTCATTAAGTTCTTTTAGTAAAAATATTATATATATATATATATATATATACACACACACACATATTTTATAGTTTAACACTATTTTTCAAGAAAAAATCATATCAAAACTCCTCCAGAGGCCCAAAACATGTAAAGGATTATATCTTCCCTAGGCCGAGAGCCAATGCCTAATGGTATTAATTCAATATTTTAAGTAAAAACTTTTTGTTTTTGAATTTTTTAAAATAATTTTAAAGTTTAAAATTCTTTAATATGAATATTTTTTAATTTAAGGTCTTTAACTATAATCTTTTTTTTTTTAATTCAAGCTAAGCATATTATCTCATCACCAAATAACAAAGTCATATTGACCACAAGAAAGAAAAAGAATAAAAAAAATAGAATTGTTAAACATCATTTAATATGAATTTGAACTATATGAAATTTTTTTGCAAGATGCATTTTATTGATATGAGTTACAAAAAAAAATTGAACCATAGTGGACTAGTGGGCCAGGACCCCAAGTCCAATTAACTATGGGCCCAATTATTAAGCATGTGAAAAATCTCCAACCAATCTTTTGGAAGTGTATAATTTAAAATATAGTGATGGGTTTAGTTGCTTGAAAAAAAAGGGATTTTTTTATTGTGTATAATATTTACTATCTTTTTATAATTATTATTTAATAACATTTATTTGTTATTAAATAATTAAAATAGATGCATCAAGGATATTTTTATTATAAAATCACTTATTTTATTTTATTTTTATTATACATATCAAACAAGATATAATAAGCATCTATCATAAAATACTAGGTATATTCCAATACCACACTATTACTCTGTTAATTTAATCATCGAATATGCACATTAGAATCTCATTTTCCTTTGTGTTACTTGCAATTACATCTTGAAATCACAGTGGGTCATTCCCCTTTAGGAAATTGCCTATGAATAAGTAATGAACCTCAACATAGTTTTCAAATTGCAAGACTCTAAAATTTTAGATACCTTATTAGTGAAAAAAAAAAAAAAAGAGAGATACCCTTATTATATATAGATTAAATTATATAACTTTTATTGAAATTTTATTAAAACAGTATAAACCTTATTTCTAATTTCAAAATATATACAAATCTCTTCTAAAACAAAAAGTTATCATATGCAAAAACTATTTGTGCGAAAAATCCTTCTTTGAAGTGGCACATTCACTCCAAAAGTATATGCTTAATGAAGTTTTTTTAAATCTCAAAATCCTAACCAATACCATTATTCTAATTTCTAAAGTTATTTGTTATTTTATTCCATTTTTTTTATGTTGGCAAAGCTAGAGTAGAAGGGATGCCTTTTGAAAAGGAAAATTACTTGGGAGGCATTTAATTTAGGCATTTGTTATAAATTTTTAAAGGGATTAAGTCTGATGGATCTTCTTGAACATTAGCATTAGATGTATAATAACACAGAGGATAATCATCAAAGGATCACATAAGAGTTCTTTATCGACATAATGAAGTTTAGTTTGCAAGTCATTTAGATATCCTTACGTCAAATGAAAATGTATGAGGCATCATCAGCCAGATGAAATTAGGATACATTTCTATTAAAAAAAAAGGTTTATATCTAATTATTACTATTGACATCAGCATCTGCATCATTTTCTTTTTCCTCTCCACACATTCAAATACCACCTGACTCCTCAACTTTCATTGGTTTAAAGGAGCCTTCCACACATATTCCAAGTACAAATGTGGTTGGCTCATCTTCTCATCTTATTAGATATGACCAGGGGTGTAGCTGAGTGATGGACTACTGGTTATTAGACCGTATGGGGTTGATGAGAAAGAATCCTTTACGTACATTACTTTTTCTATATTGTAATTGCTCCATTATTTGTACTTTTGCTGCATAACTCTTTATATTTCGTAGATTTTATCCACATATTCCACCAATCACTATATTGTTTCAGATCATCCATAGTAAGTTTGAGCACGAGTGGCCAGCATTTACTAAAGTGCCAAATATTGTGAAAAACTTATGGTTTGCAGCGTTTAAAGTAAGATAATTCTATAATTTTTTAGGTGTTACAATAGTTATAGTTCATGTGTTACTATTATTATTATTTATGATATTAGTTTTGCTTATTTCTAATGCAGAAAATGTGTGCTTAGGATCTGTCTACTAAGTGCCAAATTTATAAGATATGGAGGATATCCTTTAGAGACATTCACACTAGAAAAACCAAAGGCAAGTGGTTATCTGCAATAGCTCGAGTTGAACTAGATGAATATTGGCAAAGTGTTGAGTTCAAAGTCAAGTCTACATGCAAGAAGGCAAATAGAGCTGTAGATACTAAATGATGCCTACATAAAGGTGAACGTGTCCCATTATTAGAGCATAAGAGAATGATAGTTTCATTGGATTAATGTTCCTTTTTAGTTATTGTAATTCTTATAGATTTTACATAAGTGTTGTAGGAAATAAAGTTGGGTAAAGAGGTTCAGAACCCATAATTATTCAAAAAGACTTAACATAATGAGAAAAAAGGGTGATTACATTGGTAAAAAAACCTCTGACATTTAAATAAGTCATTTAACTAGGTTGTAAATACGATTGTTACTGTAATCTATTTACATACTTAATATTTACTTGTTCTTCATTATTATAGAGCCAATATGAGCAAATTCAAGAGTCAATGTCAGATGACATTGATTCTTCCATATGGCTCAAGGTTGTCAATGGAAAGAACAAAAAAGGTCATGCATATGGGTTTGGGTCAGAGATTGGTCTTCTTACTTCTGATAGCACACAACACTTTGGATATGGCTTTGGTGAGCTCTCATAAATAAGAACACACTTAGAGACCTCATTTGAGAAGAAATTATAGGAGAAACTATCAAAATAAGCCCAAATTTATAAGGTAAGTCTTGCCAAGATGTAAAAAACCTACAAGGACTAGATGAAAACTTTAATGAAATAAATTATGGCTCACATGAATATAGAAACTGAAAAAGGTAGCCTTTCCCATGATGAACCAACCCATAATGACGGTGATGATAATGGTGGTGGTTGTGATGATCATGATGAAGATGAGGATGATAAAAAGTGATTCTAGGATTCTTATTTATGTGACATTATGGAATTATGATTGCAACTTTATAATATTGAATTTATATTTGTCTTAATTTTAATGTACTTTCTTATATTTTTAATAGAAAAATTACAAAGTTGAATTTGTTATTGTTATGACTCTGTTATTGGTTGGCTGAACTTAGGTATTATGATTTTTGATTATTTGAATAAGTTGCACTTATTTAAACAAGGATTAATGTATAAAAGCATTGCTAATGGCAAAATTTTCTAATTTTCTAGCAAAACTTTTTGTGGGAAATTTGAAAATACGAATTTTTTCTTGGATTCTCATGGTATAATACCATGAGAAAGAATTTCTCATAATATAAATCTGAGAAATTCTCACAGATAATTTCTCACAGATTTATACTGTGAGAAAGCATTCTCACAAAAGTTTTTGCAAGAAAGTTGGAGAGAAAGCTACAAAAAATGACAAGTTTCACAACACTTTTTTCTCACAAAGAAAAATCTGTGAGAAGATTTTCTCCTGAAAATTTTTCATGAGAGCTTAGGATTCCTATGACTATTTTTTTCACACCCCAAAATATGTCAGAATTTTTGTGAGAATGGCCTTTCTCACAGAATTTTTTGTTTTTTCTGATGGAAAAATACTGTGAGAAAATCTCTGTTTTCTTGTAGTATGATCATGTATGCTTTATGGTTCTTATTACTAATCTATACTATATATATTTCAAAAGTATTGGATGTGATATAATGTGAACCTTGTGCAGTAGCACTATAATGTGAAAAGCATACTAACACTAAGATGTGAAAAGAAAAAAAAATGCAGTGGCACTCAAATATAAAAGTATAATGGTATTGAAATGAAAAATAAGTAAAATGTAGTGGCACTATGAAAAGTAACACAATATACTCTTTCACACAATATCTATCTAAAGAGTTTTTGATTGTTTACCTTTAAAATTTATATTTTTTGAAACTGGTTTACTACTTGAATGAAATTAATTAATTAATTAATTAATTAATTTTAAATATTATGGATTGATATTTTATTTCATTTTATTAATTTTAATCATTTGCAAAAAATTCAAGTATACTTGTATTAGGATAATACAGTAATAAAGAGAAAGAAAAGATGAAAAAGGGAAGTGAATGGCATAAACTATTTCTCATTACATTGTGTGATACAAATCAATGTATTTATAATATGAGGAAGGTTATAACAAAATCTATATTTTATTATAACTATTTCTTAACTTTTTTAACATTCTCCCTCAATTTCACACATCTTTTTACACCAAGACTTCACTTAAACTCTAAGAAGGTGGAACTAGACGCAACTTTTGTCAATCCATCTACAACTTGACTCAATGCAAGAATGTGTTTTACTATAATTTCTTTTTTGATAGCCTTTTCCCTTACAAAATGAAGATCCAACTCTATATGCTTTGTCCATGCATGTAGAATTGGATTAGCTGACATCATAACAGCACTCAAATTATCACATAAAATGTATGGAGGAGCTATAATCTGAATATTAAGCTTAGAAAGCAAGGACTCCAGCCATGAAACTTTGACAACCATTGCTACCATGCTTTGATACTATGCTTCTGTGTTGGAGTGAGCAACCATTGGTTGCTTTTTGGAAGACCATGACATAAGATTATTACCAAGGAAAATACAAAAGCTAGTGGTACTTCTCCTATCATTGCAATCAAATGCCCAATCTGCATCGCAATAAGCTATGATGGTTTCATTTTTACAAGGCCTAATTCTAAGATCACGATGAAGAGTTCCTGTCAAGTAGTGAAGTATTCGCTTGACCACCTTCCAATAAGTCTTGAGAGGTGACTACATGAACTAACATACTTTGTTGATGGCAAAACTTATCTTAAGTCTTGTTATGGTAGTATGCTGCAAGGCCTTACTACTAATCTATATAAGTAGGGGTCTTCCATTTTATCTTTCCTTTCCTTGTGAAGCTTGAAACCAATAGTTATAGGTATATGTATTCCTTTGGAAAAGGACATTCTAGCCCTTGCAAGTATAACCTTTCTATATTTTCCTTGTGTCAAGTGAAGAGAACCATCAGATAATATTTTTGCTTCTATACCAAGGAAATAGCTCAAGATTCCTAAATCCTTTAATGAAAACTCATTGTTCAAAACTACTATTAGTTCTAAAATCTCTTTACTTAAGGTACCAGTAATTAAAATGTCATATAAATAAAACAAGTACATAGATTGTAGACTAGTTTAAAGCTTTTATGAACAAAGAATGATCACACTTGCTAAAACCAAATTGGAATAATGTTGAAGCGAGTCTCTCAAACTAAGTTCTTAGAGCTTGTTTGAGACCATAGATTACCTTATTTAACTTACATAGTCACTAATTATCATGCTCAAATCCTTTAGGTTACTGCATATAGACCTCCTTATGTAGCACTCCATTTAAGAAAGCATTATTCAAATCAATTTGGTAGGCATTCCAACATTGTGAGAGGATGGTTTTGATGGTGACAAGTTTAATAATTGGGCTAAAAGTTTTATTAAAATCATATCCTTCTCATTGATGAAAGTCTTTAGCTACAAGGCAGGCTTTGTGCTTCAATAATGACATACCTAGGTTCTATTTCACCTTATAAACCCACTTTGCAAATGATAACTGTCCTATTTGGAGGTAGATCAGCTAGCTATCATATTTGATTTCTTAATAATGTAGAATACTCTTCATTTATGGCCTTCTTCCACTATGCAAACAATAGAGCTCTAGCAACTAAAGATGGTTCTATTTTAGCTGTTTTTGTTTTAGCAAATAAGATCATAGGCTTAATAATGCCATTTTTGGATCTAGTGGTCATCCTATGTGTAAAGAGTTATGGTGGCTGCCTTTTAAACAAATTCAAAAGTCCCGAATAATTGTAATGTTCCTTATGGTAGTAAAATTGATTTTGAGTTTTGCAAAGCCTGCTGTTAAGGCAAATCTCATAAGTAATCTTTTTCTTCCTCTAAAACAAAGTACATAAAACCACTTCAACTCATTCATTTTGATGTTTGGGGACCTTCACTAGTTAAATCAAATGAGAATTTCAACTATTATATTCATTTCACAGATGCCTTTACACATTTCACTTGGTTCTGTTTACTCTAAACCAAAGTTAAAGCCTATAGCACATTTTTAACCTTTAAAACCATGACTGAACTACAGTTTAAGACAAAAATTAAAGCTTTTCCATCAAATTAGAGGAAGAATTTCGTATTATATCTTAATACTTCACCTCTATGGCATAGTTCATAAAAAAAGTTGTTCCTATATGCATGAACAAAGTGGTTTGGCTGAATGCAAACATAGACACATTACTAAAATAGATCTTACTCTTCTTGCTCATGCCTTCTTACCTTTGGTTTTTTTTTGCCTAAAGCTTTCCAAACTGCTCTCTACTTGATTAATAGGCTACCTTCTACAATTTTAAGAGGTATTTCCCCGTTTGAAGAACTTTCTAACCAACAACCAAGCTATAATCTCCTTCTGAGCTTTGGTTGTGCTTATTAACCCTTCACTCAACTATATAACCAACACAAAATAGAGTATAGGTCCCACATGTGTCTTTTTGGGATATAGCTCATCTCATAAGGCATATAAAATGTTGGTCTTCTAGTGGAAGGATGTTTGTTGCTAGATAGGTTCATTTTAATGAAAAGTGTATTTTCATATTCTTCCATGTGTTCCTGTAATATCATGTTAGGATAATTCAGTGAAAGAGAGAAAGAAAAGATGAAGAAGGGAAGAGAACGGAATAAGCTTTTTCTCATTACATTGTGTAAAGATCAATGTATTTATAATATGAGGAAGGTTATAAAAGAATCTATATTTTGTTATAACTTTTTCTTAACTTCTCTAATAACTTGTTTTCTTTTTTGTACATTTTATTATTTATACACTTATTAAGTCAATACTAGACTCACCTTACTCCTTATGTCTTTTTCTTTCAAATCAACAAATCGTTGAGTCAAGTGCTCTTCTAGAAGTAGTGTCCCTTCCTAGACACGCTAGATAGGTTCTTTACTAAATAATGGTAATGTAAAACTCCATGACATTATGATCATTAAGTGTTCAGTTGGATAATATAGTGTAGGAGTTGTAATTATTTTGAGTCACTTATTTTTTGTTTCTTTTTATTTGGAAAAAGTGTTAACTATTTGGATTGAAATTGTTTGTACATATTGTAAAGCATTCATATTATAGGAGAGGTTTGCTACTTCTAGCAACCCCTAAGTGATTTCTTTTATAGAATAAAATATACATTTTGAAAATGTGATATGACTTTTGAGTTTCTTTAGCTTTTATCATTGTTAAATGAATATATCCCTTTAGGCTTATTAGACTAAATTGGTTTAAGTTAGTTTAATCTATCTGCTAATAACAAATATACATTTTAGGTTGTGACAAAAGAAACATGTTTATTGGAGGCTTGTTCATATATATAATAAAATGATTATTTTTAAAAAATGTTATATCAAACTATATGAAAATTTTATCTAAACATTTTTAAAACATGAATAATAACTAGTACTAATAAAAGCATAACAAATTGAATACTTGTTTTGCAAAATTAAATAATACTTAATTGTATCCATTGTATGTAAGAAATATGACTAATCAATAAATAGTTATTTTAACCTTAGATCTTCAAATATTATCTTATTAAATTAAAAAATAATTAAATTGATCTAAAGTGGGTTTGTATTAATAATTATTTTAAGCTGATTCTTATTAGTACAAATTTTGCATGAAATTTAGTATATAATCCTGCTTGTTATAGCAAATTAATCTAAAATAATTAATTTATAAAATCAGAATAAAATAATTGTTAATATAAATGTCATATGTCAAAATTATAAAAATCAATATAAAATAATTATCAATATAAATTCTCCTTCACTCGCGTATGCTTTGTCAGAATGCATTTTAATTTTGCGAATTTTCTAATATATAGTAGCACGAACGATGCTTATTAATTTCTTATAATGAAGTTACTTAAATATCTTACAATTACGATACGCGAAGTGACTTATTTGTCATTTCAGCAGTGAACAAAAGCTTTAGCTGAGGATTGCGTAAGGCCTTGCAACATTGGATAATGAAGGGCCCCTAGCTCATCAAATTAAACTCAAATCTTTCACAAAGCAAGTAATTTATGATCTCATGGTCTCTTCCTAGGTAGCTTATGGGATTTCCAAGAGATTGCAAATCACATGCGGACGAGTTGATTAATTATTTGTACGTACATAATTACTTTTCTTTAATTCTTGGCAAGATAGGTTATAGGTCTAGGATATCAAATATTTTGTATGGCTTTTGAATCAATCTTTTACATCCAAAAAAAAATTGACAGAGTAAAAGAGAAAGCACACACAAATATTTTGTTTAGTGTTAATTTTATTTTAAAAAGTGCAAAATATCCACATTCACCATTTTGGCCTCTCTGGGGTGTGCGCGCGCGCGCGCTCTGTGGGGTAGGTAGCATGCAAAATCAATTTTAACATTTTCCATGGCTGCCGGAGAGCTTACTTTCAAAGGAACTTGAAAGTAACTACTAACTAACAATTCATTACCGAACAAACCTTAAATGAAACTTTTTTATACATGTTTCTTAATTATTAAATTTTTATAAAAATGATAATATTTGAATTTTTTTAATAATTCAATACTAAATAATTTATTTTTTTTTGGAAAAAAAATCTTTTACATATTACATTTTTATATAAAAATTTAATATCAAATACTTAATCAAATAATTTTACCCAATTTTTTTCATTCAATTTTATTTCCATGATGACAATATCAATTTGTCCCTCTCTATATATGTAGCCTTCCACCACCTTCGGGTTTTGGTTTCTGCATATATTTGGATCTCCCAATATTAGGCATTGCAGAATGATGAACTCAACTCAAACTATTGTTTCTACCTTCTAGAATTCAAAGCACAATACATTGAAAGATTGTTCCCAAACAAGCAATATGTATATAGTTCTTTTTCATTCATGTAAATGTGTGATGTAGACCTTTTGATAAATGACATGACGTACTACAAAAACAAAGATAAATAAATCATAATTAAATAAAAAATATTATTATTGTTGTTGTTTTTAAGTGACCGGAATTAAAATATAATAATTATCTTCTTCTTTCTTTTTCAATTTTGATATAAAAAGAAATTAATAATTTTCCACGCGCAATGCAGAGACTATGCAAATATTATATATGCCTTTAATATATGTAGAATAGAAGCTTCTATCACATATTAAATGTGCGAAAGCAAGAGTGGTTACTAGTAAGTGGTTGGTTTGGTGACGATGATAATGCCATGGATTGCCAATGACATGAATCTTTAAGTTTATTATAATGCCTAGTCCATTTCAAGTAGCGGATCATAGAGGGAATCATGACTTTGTATTTAGAACTCAATTCGTGTTCAGATCTAATGTCAAGATATTTAAACTTTTTCCTTTGGAAAAAAATAATAAATATAAATTTTATATTCTTTCTATTTTAAATTCAAAACTTTCTACAAACTAATTGAATTTCTCGCTATTGAATGTCTAATTAAATTAGACATGCCCATAAAAAAAAGTTACTTTGCATACTCTCAATTAAGTGCGCCCTTTGGGTGAATATGTGTTTTTGTTTTTTAAAAGTGTAGTTTACTTTCTAAGGAGATTGAGTGTTTCATTAAGCTTGTTTAAAGATTTTTATTTATGTTTTTAATAATAAAATAAGAGTCTGAAAATAAATTTAATAGTTAAAATATTAATTTTTTAATAGATCGAACTTTTCATTTACTGTTTTGTTTTGTTTTATTTTTATTTTTATTTTTATTTTTTTTGGGTTTCCTCATAAGTGACTAGAACAAAGAATCAAGAAGTTAATTATTCGCACCTTGACTAATTACTTATGAGAGGTCCCGTTAATTTTAAAGAAGGGTTCAAATATTGTTGAGCTCGAATTATTAATACTTTTATTAATGTTATTTATACTGGTCTTCCTTGATTTCAGAGATTTAATAGCGTCAAGTTTCGTTTACAAATTAAAGTTTGGCAGCTATCAAAATTATGAGGTAATATAATACTCATGCTGCTCGCAAATTTGATAGTTCACCTAATTCTATCACATCCTGACCCAGTTATCCGTTTAATATTTGTTCAATTTTAGAAAATTTAAATTCAAAATTCAATTTTTTATATAAAAATGAAGCTCGAAATTCATTCTTTAATATTTTAAATCTAATCATAATATATACTCTCCATAATATGTGAATTTTTAATTTTTTAAAAAATATTGAGATATCTGTAATTTTCTCAAAGATGTGTCGTATTCATGTTTTATTTCTTCGAATTACGTTTATTTATATACACACACACACACACACACACAGGTATATATACATACATACATATATATATATATATATATATATATATATATATATATATATAAAGTTTGAATATAGTTTACTATATATATGGATTCGTTAGGCTGCCGGAGAATCCTCTCCCCGGATTTTAATTTGTTAAGCAAGAGTAACGTTTCAGATCAAAAGTTAAATAATTAAAGCAAGAGTCAATTATGAAGAAATTAGAGGCTAAAGAAATAATAAAGTACAGTTTCTGCCTTAATTATGATTAAGTTATCTTGCCAAAGCGCACAAACAAACAAAGCATGAAGTTCATTGTCAATAATTTCTTCTTTAGAAAAACAAATGCGACGTGGGATTGCTGAACTAATGACACAAAATTTTTAACATGAGATCATATATATATATATATATATATATACAAATAAAAAATCACAATAGTACTATCTAAAAAATTTTAAATGTTTTGGAAATTTGTTAATAAAATATATGAGCATAATAATTAAATACTTTATTTTCTATATTATGGGTAAAAATATTCTCAAACTTTATCGTCACTAAATCTTTTTCTCGAACAATATTGAAGGTTCATTATGCTTACATCAAACTAATGCATATCATAATTTTATTCCCAAACTAATTTCAAAAAAGGACTTTTATAAACTTATATATATTATATATATCCTGAAAAATATAAGAATATTATTTTTTTTTAATACATCTTAAGAAGAACTCTTGCCAAAGGGCTGGACGGTGCCGTATATAGACAGAAACCTTGAAATGACCTGGGAGGGTCCTCATCAGAGTATGCAAACAACAACTACACACACACACACACACACACATACACACACAAACACATATACACACACACAGCACAATTATAATATTTAAAAATTAAGAAAAAAAGGGGCAGACAGGATAACTGGGAGATGTATAGCGGTCAACAGTGTGGAATTTTGTCACTAAACAACAAACTCCATGTCCTCATTCAACAAATTAATTTAAAGGTAAAGGGACCAAATTGCCCCTCCAAGGTCTTGTATCCGCATATAACACTATAAACAGAGAATAACAAATTCTCCCCACCAAAGCTTGTCCTTGTAGTTAAAGTTCCCACAGCCATGGCGGAGAGTGAGCAAGTCAGACCACTAGCTCCGGCCGTCAACGGATACATCCGAACCGGCGACAATGACATCGGCAGCTGCAACACCACCCCTCTTCCCGTCAAAAGACTCCGCCGTAGGAGATTCATCAAATGCTGTGGGTGCATAACGGCTTCCATTTTAGTCCTAGCCATTATAATCGTAGTATTAATATTCACCGTCTTTAAGGTGAAAAACCCCAGAATTACAATGAACGGCGTCAAAATCACAAAGCTCGAACTCATCAACAACAACACAACCCCTAAGCCTGGGACCAACATGTCCCTAACTGCTGACGTCTCCGTCAAAAACCCTAATGTGGTGTCCTTTAGGTATAGCAACACCACCACAACCTTGTACTACTACGGCAGCGTTGTGGGCGAGGCGCGGGGCCCGCCGGGCCAGGCGAAGGCGCGCCGAACAATAAGGATGAACGTCACGGTGGACATCATTACGGATAATCTTATGTCAAGCCCAGATTTCAGTAGGGAAATCTCATCTGGAATATTGACCATGAACAGCTACTCTACAGTTCCGGGGAAGGTGAAGATTTTAAAAATTTATAAGAAACATGTGGTTGTGAAGATGAACTGCACTATAACTGCTAATATCACTGCCCGAGCAATCCAAGATCTGAAATGTAAGAGGAAAGTTAAACTTTAGGAATTGTTTTTTATTCTATGCATATATATATATATATATTGATGATAGGTAGAAATTTCTGTTTTTTTTATATTAATATTTTGGTCTTTTTAGTTTATTTATTATTTTGATTTGATTCCTTAAATTTAGTTTATGTTAAATTTGTCTTTGAACTTTTAATTCGTATCATATGTATTTTAAATTATTTGTTTCGTCTATCAAATTAGTTAGCGGCACTTGTATATCAATTAATTTGATAGACAGAGTTAACGATTTATAATATAAATGATACGATTTGAAGGTAGAAGGACAATTTAATATTAAACAGACTTAAGGAATTAAATAAAAACAATAAATAACTTTAAAGATGAAAATATTAGTGTAATTTTTCTTCTTATAGGGAGAGATAGTGAGGAGGATGAATATAGTTTAGAGAGAACAAAATTTTACTTCTATAGCTATTTATTATTATTTTTTTCATTTTATGAGTAGTTGTCTATTGTAGAAAAATAGTATTGCTATTTGTAATTATTAAATAAGAATTACATTTTGAGGACCACTGGTTGTCCTTCTTTGCCAATGGATTTCTTGTTAGAGAGAGAGAGAAAAGGATATATGGGCTCTATTCTCCATGTCTTTTTCTCGATCCCACAAGAGAGAATTTTGATTCGTCCTTCTCTACTGAATACTTGTGAGAGTTCTGCTTTAAAATTTTTTAGAAAGAAGAAAATTGAAGGGAAATTAAGAAAAAAGTGAGAGGACTAATGAAGATATCCTCCTTCCGGTTTAGATGTTCCAGAACGAAATAAAAGATAAATGAAGCAACACGTATAATTAACTAAAATATACTTTCAAGTTTATCATCTGTTAAATGACTAGCTGATTATAATCAATGTCTTAATTCGCGTTAAAATTTAGAAAAATAACTAACAATGTAATAATGAATAATACATTAGTTAAATATATTATATTTTTTCACCGTTGATAAATATCCCAATTATTGAGAAAATTTTGTTAAAATATCTTCAATTCCCTCTCTTCCTATCCAATGTTTTTCTCATTTGAAAATACTCAAATCTTTCTTTTTCTCTGACATTGTCATAGTAAATTGCTTAACATAAAATGTTTTGCGTAGTTTTTTGGTATTAAAGAAAAGAAAATATTTGAATAATTTTTATAAGTTAAGAAACTGAATTAAAACAAAATAAAATTGAAGGTTAAAAATAAAAATTGAGGTAAAGTTAAGAAATCATATTAAATTAGAATCAAATAAAATTAAACAATAAATATAAAATTTGAAGTAAAAGTCGGAATCAAAATTCGAATTTTTGACCATGTCTCAGATCGGAATACAGAACATAGTCTCTTACAGCATAAGCACCTTTTTGAAACATGATGTAAAATTAATAGATCAAATTAAAACTCATAAAATTAAGAGACAAAAATAAAATTTTAAATAAAATTATGAGTTAAAAGTATGTTTTGCTCCTAAAATTTTGTTAATTTATAGGTTATAGATTCTGTTACGTACAGCAATAGCTTCCACCTGTTTGATGAATTGTCGAACAGAAACACTCATCCATATTGTTTCCAGTTTCCACCTTTTGGGTTTCACAAAACTTCTTCCTATGATTTATAACCCAATTTCCTCTCTCTCTCTCTCTCTCTTTAATATCTCGCTCACTCCCCATGTCTTCCCCTGAACCATCCATCCCGGCCGCCGAAGCTGACGGTGCTGATGGCAGCACCACCACCTTCATCACCGACCTCAGCATCGGCTCCTTATTCACCAAGGCACTCATCATCGTCCTCTTTGTCTTCTTCCTCATCCGTTTGTGTTACATCATTGTCCGCCGCTTCTGCCACGGCCACCACGACGACCAAAACCACTACCCAGGCAACATTGTCCCCAACACAACTGTTAATCCCAACGACCAGCACGACGAAGGCAACGTCCGAAATGACGCCATGGTAACCACTGGGGTAGTTGTCGACGTTGATGTCGCCATCAGCTCGTACCCGAGTTTCATGTACAGTGCTAAGATCGGTGCTGCTGCGGGCAACCGCGACAACACAATATGTCCGATTTGTATTTGCGAGTATGTAGATTCAGAGATGATGAGGATGATGTCTCAATGTGGACATTACTTTCACCTTAAGTGCCTCGATGAATGGCTCAAGATTAATTGGTCGTGTCCTGTGTGTCGTGACTCGCCATCGTTGCAACAAGCGATGCCATCAACATGCAACTAATTGAAGCTGATTGAATTAGCTCATCATTGGCGTTTCCTTTCTTTAATTAATCTTGGTAGCAAATTTTGTTTCAGTAATAATACATCCAGTAAAAGAATTTGGATTAGAACTTCGTAGTCGCTTGGATTATTATTGCTTTATAGCAAGAGATCTCTCAAAATGGTTGATCATCAACATAAGATCTTGGTACCTAATTTCTGTGTGAATCTCAATGAATGTTAGCACTGGAACCATGGGGTTTATATAAAAATTGTTTGCAGCACGATAAAAGTGACTAAATTACTGCGTGGACATGTGAACTTAACTGCACCATACATTTTCATTTATATCACTATATATCAATCTCTTGTTTTTTTCTTTTTTTGTTTTTGCTGGGATTTGGGTTTTACTTTGAAATTTATTTTTAGCCTAAATTTTCTTTTTCTGCGACATTATGAATTCATTTTGAAATTAGTACGAGTTTTTCTTCCTAAAAGAAAAGGAAAATGAGTCTTTTTTCCCTCTACTGAGAAATTTCGCAAGGGACTTTTAGACGAGTAATATAAGCACAGTGATTATTCACTTTGTAAATTTAAATACAATTTTTTAATTTTTTAATATTTTAAATATTCTATATTGTATATAATTTTTTATATTTTTTATATTAGTTTTTCGTTCAATTAGATAGTTTTCAATCCTCTTTCTTTTTTGTTTCTAGTGATTTCTGTCGCAATTTAATATTTGAAATGTTGATTTTCATCATTAAGATTAAATAAATACATTTTAAAAGAACAGTATAAGAATTTATTTTTTATTTTTAAACCAAAAAAATCTACCATTCTCAGATTAAATTAGTTTAACAGTTGTTACTTAATTTGTTTAGATTAATTAATTACTTTTTTTTAATCTGAATCAATTCAGCTAGATAAAATCACTACAAAAAAGACACTTGTTGAGATAGAATTTTAAACAGAAAACTTTTCCGTCGCATTTCTATCAAAAAGTGTAATGAGTTATTTAACCAAAAAAAAAGTATTAGATTTAAAGCGAATTTTGAGATAAATTTTTAATGTCTTGAACCTTTATACAGCCTTCATATTTTCTTTCTGCGCGCCATCTCTCCCTGTTTTTTTTTTTGGGGGGGGGGGGGGGGTGGCGGTGGTGGGGAGGGGATTTTATTTTCATTTTACTCCCAAATTCCCAAAAGTCGAGAGGATTTGTGAGTAAACCCCACAGTTTCCTCAATAAGTAAGGAAGGTAAGAATAAGGGTGCTCCAAGTCTTAATGAATATTATATACATCAGAATATTGAAAAAAATTGGTTTCTAGTTGGAAGAGCTACCCGTTGATGAGTTCGAATAATGAAGATAAGCAGAACAGAGAACAAAGCTGGTTTCGAATTGTCTTCAAGGAATTGAAGGTTTGAATTTGAAATGTAACTAATAATGGAGATTGAGTGGATGATGGAGGGTGCAATGAGAATTCCAAGATGGTTCTCCGCTATGAATTCCAATAATGTAACATTTAATGGCATTAATTAGCAGATCATAAAAACACCAAAAGAAGAATTTTAACCAATTAGAATAACAAGCAAAATAGAACAGCCAATAAAGTTATATGTTAAAGGAATAAACCAATGAAAAAAAAAATTGATGATTTCTGATTTTCTTTAGTAATAAAAATATAAAACATCCTGGTTAATTGGCCAATGGAGGAAGAACGTTAGCAATTT
Organism: Erythrophleum fordii; assembly: GCA_032878935.1. Lineage (NCBI taxonomy): Eukaryota > Viridiplantae > Streptophyta > Magnoliopsida > Fabales > Fabaceae > Erythrophleum > Erythrophleum fordii. The sequence continues at coordinate 12,668,174 of JAVQMF010000047.1, read as the reverse complement.
TCAGCCAAAGTGCTGATAGTATTTGAAATAGGTGGATCTCCTTTAATATTTTAAATGACATATATATATATATATATATATATTGTGTTGTAATAATTACCATGAAAGCACTGACATGGAATGACATATATAAACAAATTGGCTGACATACATATGTACATTTACATATATACTAAAAAAATTATAGAATATTAAATTAGTGCATAGCACAAATAAATATTAAAATTATTTTATTACATTAAAATTATATAATATTAAAATTTATTATTTTATTAGATTAGCATGTGCACGGCTCATAAACTAGTTTTTGTCTAAGTCCTGTCTTTGAGATCAAATATCGTTTAAATTCTAATTAAACAAAATCAAGTCTTATTTAACCACGTGGGCAACTTTGGAGCTTGCGTGAACAGTCATTAGCCGAGAATGAATTATAGTTATATTTAGTTAATTACATGTTAGGCACCAGTATATAATTAAAATATTCACTATAAGAATCATGTTAATTTCTAACAAATAATATTTGTTGTAAACAGTCACAAATCCTACTTTTTTGACAAATATTTGTATCATCCAATTTGTAATCATTTTTGTTGTAATTAATTTTTTCCTACAATAATGTCTGTTGCTATTCTTGTTCTTCTTTTTCTCTCAGCCACGTTATTCTCTCTCTTCTACCACTAATGCATTTTCTGCATCTTTGGTAATGTCATATTAATAAATGTAAATTTTATTATAAATTAAAATTTATTTAATATAAATATAATATTAATAAAATAATAAAAAAATAAGAACAATGTTAATAATAATTATTAATAATTATTTCATTTAAGTTATTTATTTATAAAATAAATAAATAAGTAAGTAAGTAAATTGGATAAAATTTATTTATTTATTTATTTATAATTATGTGTTAATAAAAAATTTAAAATATACTTATAATTTTTTAAAAGAATAAAAATTCCCCATGATCACACATGATCAGCCACATGGATGTCAAAACTCATTTCCGACAAGAATGTGGTTGAACACGTGTCTTACCACATGCCTATCAAAAACTATTTCCAATAGCCATGTGTCCAACCACTAAATAATTATAGATAAATTAAAAAATATGTTGGATTTTAATTTATAAAAGTATGTTTTGTTTGTAAATAATAATATGTTTTATTTTATCTTGTTAAAAATTTTTATTTTATATATATATATATGTTATAATTAATAATTTATTATACACAAACACACACACACACACATATATATATATATATATATATATTTAAACACATTTTATTTTATAATATGATTGTTTAGAATTAATAATAATTTAGGTTATATTTAATTTATTTGGATATTTTTTGAATTTTCTAGATTTCTTTTCTACATATGCTTTTTGTCTTCCAGTTCATTTTTCAATTCACCTTTTCCTCCAAATTTTCAAAGTTTCATATATATATATATATATATATATATATTCTAGGTTTCCTTGGTCTTCTTCAAATTTTTAGATTTTTGGATTCTTTTCCTATCTTTTGCTTTCTTTTAAAAAAAAAAACCAAATCAAAGCAAAGAAATAAAATTAAACAAACAAATTACATATTTGTACCAAAAAATAAACCGAATATAAATACCAAAGCTTTCAAAATGCAATAAATTTCCATTGTTTCAAATAATCATCTAAAAAAACAAAAAATAAAAAGAGCCAACAAAAGACCTTTAAAAAAAAATAGAGGTAGTCAACAAAGAATCAGATTTGAACCAGAAAACAAACCAAATTCAAATACCAAAATTTTCAAAATACGACCAGTAAAATTTTCTTCATCATTTCAAATAATAACCTATAAAAAAAATAAAAAACAAAAAGAGTCATCAAAAGACCTTAAAAAAAATAAAGGGAGTTAATAAAGAAAAAGAAGAAAAAACATAAAGATTAAATAAAATAGTAATAACTTATAACACAATAAAAATCAAGCAGATAAAAAACACCCAAAACAACATAATCAAAAATAACTCATAAGCAAGACTAAAACAAGATTGAAACGAAATGTTGTACTAAAAGATATAAAGTTGAAAGTTGAATAGTTACAATAAGGACAACAACTGAAAAGAAATGAACTGCGATAAACAACTCCAAAAAATATTGAGAAATGGAGAGAAAATTGAAATTTATACAAAGAGAAAAGAAAAAAAAAATAATGATCAGACGATATAAGAGATAAAATATGACAACAAAACTTTGAAATCTAGAGAGAGACAAAAATTGGCGGGCCAATATCTTTATTCATTGTTTAGATTCACGCCAGCGACAATATTTGTTATTTTTGCACCTACCAACCATGCTGGTTAATATATTATAAGTTAATATATAATTAAGTTTATTAACCACATATGTAATATATAATTTTATGAAATAAAATTATTAAATTTACACGTAATTGGAAAGAAAATATCTAATATAAATTTAATTACACAAATTATATTACCAAAAATTTACAAAATTCAACAATTGTCATCATTCTCATTTTCATTAAAATTATTATCTTCATACTCATTGTTTAAATAATAAATATCTTACCTACATAAAGAACTTGGTCCTAAATCATCTTGACAATGTTGTCATGAGAAATGTTGAACAATATTTTTAAATTTTATCTAATTCTTGTCATAGTTATTCAATTTGTGCTCTCCATTCTTCAAGTTGGACATTATGATTATTGTGACATGCTTATAAATTCATTATTCACAATTTTTTTGATATAGGAAGAGGGAGGAGATATTAGCTATTGAGTTTTGGTGTATCTGGATATAGAATTTCCTAATATATTATAAGACATACTTCCAATCGCATACATTGAGCTTTTTTTCTTTTTCTTTTTCTTTTGATAGCTTCCAAGTATAAATCCAACTTTGAAACACTCTCTTATCTATTTTCATACAAATTTTTATGTCATGTATATTCATCTTGAAAAACAAATAATAACAAAATTGAACAATTGTAATTGTAATTATAATTGTATATATGAATTAAATATAAAATCACACTTACATATACAATTTGTGATTTTCTGTAAACCCAAACTTTGTCATTTTGATAGATCCTTAAGAAGTCCTCAGAATATATAGGCAGTCTTCTTAATTCTCATGTCTACAAAATAAAATATTAATAGTTATATTTATATTTAAAATAATTAATAAATATTAAAAGAAATAAAATTAGTTACCAATATTTTAGCATATTCAAGCATTGAAATCAAATCTCTAATATGTAAGGATAAACCAAACTAAAAGCTAGAAGCTCTATTCCTTCTAATTCGCTCATGAAGTAATTAGTACTCTGGAGTATTCCACTATTCACACAAAATTGTCCTTAATGGATTCTCCAATCCAATTATGTTTTTTTCCTTCTTGCAAGCATCACCAATTAAATCTTTAAGACAATTAATTTTATTATTCCAATTCTCCTAAATCTTACGGGTGTCCTTAAGTCTTCAATAATAATATTTCTAAATAAAATAGAGATTTTAATAATTAAAAAGATAAAATACATGGTGTTAAAATTATGTAAAAAATAATAATTAACAAAATTTATCTTAAATTTAGCAAACCAGAATTCTCTATATTCATAAATAATGTCTCTCCAACTATTCCATGACCCTTTATATTTATTTTTAAAAATAATTACTATACATGCGTGAATTGCATTATTATTTGGTATAAATATACATAAATTAAATATTTATTAGTTAAAGATATAAATAATTAAAAGTTATAAGAAATTTAATTAATATTTAAAAACTAAATAATAACTCATCATCATCAAGTTGAATAAATTGTTTTTGAATATTATCAGGAGTTGAAGTTTAGGACTTCTCATGAAATAGATGAGTAGTATTTTGAGATCGAGATTGACCTTTGTTGAATGATGATTCTTGTCGATACATCTTAATAAATTAATAAAATGAACATATCTTACTTTTACTTATGCTTCTTGCAAATTGCCTTGTTTTCTTGGATGACAGAGTGAGAAATAAGAAAGATGAAGGAGATTGATGAAAAATGTTAAATTAGTGTGTGAAAAGAGGATGGAAGACATTCATATACACATATATATTAGAAAAAATAAACACATAAATCAAATCAAGTCTCAGTTCATACATAGTCATATAAGGTAATATCATACAGAAGCATATAGAAAAGTCATGTTAAGGCAAGAAGATGTACATATTGTTAATAATAAAATTATAGATAAAAATTTAATACAATCACAAAAATTTATGCATTATTATTATTGTCATTATGAAAAGCTTCATAATAACCTTTATATGTATCAATTTGTTCTTGTAAAACTTCAATAGTAATTTTATTTTCTTGAAATTACAAGTCATAAGAGCATAACACACTACTAATATCTAGATATATTATGCCAATACCTAGATATATTTCACCTCTAAGAAATATAGCTTTAATTTCACTTATATATTTCTTTTTATAATCTAGTAGTTTATATCTAAAGCCAGATATTACATCTCCTTCCATTTCTTGTGACATATTTTTGAGATTATAAATCATCTTCCAACCTTTCTTCCTCTAGATGCTTGCATCCAAAAATCTATTTCTTCAAATAATTGTTGCAATGATAATGGTCCCATGGAAGAAATATTTATAGTGTTCAAATCCACACATTTGAGCTTGGTATATTTATGCTGAACAAAAATCATAAAATGTGAAGTAGAATATATTATTGATAGATACAAATTTAATAAATAATTAATACAAATTTACTTTAACAAATGTAGCTTCAATTTTTTTACCCATTCACTTACCATCCCTATGATGGATATGATAATGAAGCTCAACTGGAGTTGGTGCTCTACCTAATTGTTTTCTAAGCTCCTTTCAATAATGACCCACTGGAGTAGTGCCTCCAGTATGAAAAGATTGATCAGAACTAGAGCTAGATGTTTATTTTTCTTATTCTTTTTACTTTCTTTTTGGAATTGTGAATTATTCCAACTAACACATAATTCATTCCATATATGTTCTTTAGTACAACCTGGTCTTTTGCGCCAACTACATGCATGTCCAGTTAAACTCTTTAATTTATTCTTTACATGATACAAAAACACCTCATAAACTTATAGTGTCGTTCTACAATCTAGTAATAATATTTCTACAAACATAAAATTTTCAATTAGTATCTAATTACAAAAAACTTAGCTTATACCATATAGGGATAATTGGTAAATAATGCATTATTTTATCTAAAATCTCTTTCAAATTTTGTCCTCGATTAGGTTGACTAGTTATATATTGAGATGTTTCACAAAACTTACACATTATCTTGTTTATATTATCTTTATAATACAACCAATATCTATTGACATAAATATCAATATTTTGTGTACATAAATTAAGTTTTAATACTAGCTTCTTAGTTTGGTACTAATTATCGAGTACAAGATTGTCAGGTGGGTGATTATTTTTCATAAGACTTACAAATTGAATAAAATTATACTATGATATATTATTATCAGTTTTAATGCTTAACGTTTCTATGGCAACAAATGAATTAATTAAACCGGTTACTACATCTAGGTTATAAGTGATTGTTGATACTTATTTAATAAAGTATAAAATTTTTGGGCTTCTACATTTGGTGATTCCTTAATATGACTAATATTATCATCATAATCTATTTCATTAAAATTACCAGTATCAAAATTAAGATCAATTGCACCAAAGATGATTCTTTCATAGCTATTATTATAATTTTTATTTACTAATTGTGATGACCTACATATTTCAACATGAATGTTACTTACCGAGGATGGTTCAATGTCATTATGACATGTCTAATACTAATATCCAAATTGAAATTCTCTTTTATAAAGATCAAATTTTACTTCATCAATCATAAAATATGCCACATTTTTATTTCAAGATAAGGACATCTAATTTTTTCTTTTCCTAAACTTAGTCCTTTTTAACAAGCAAAGTTATTAAACTCTTATACTTCTTGTAAAAATTTATCAATATATCATTTATGTCCAATATTTAACATATTATATCCACTTTTGATTACTAGAAATTTTTATTTTTTGAGATAATGAATAATTTAAATATTATTTCACAATTCCTATTAAAATAATCTATCTGTCAAATATTATAAAATAAATGATTTTTTCCTTACATAACCTAAATTATTATCACCACCACAATTTTTAATATTAATTTATAAATCTTACCTAAAAATATCACAAAAAAATTAATACTGTGAATTAATTATTTATAATCAATAAATAAAATAAGTATTTTATACAAGCATTATTAATTACTTAATCATTTATGTATACTTACCTTTTATCTCTCGAAGAAAGAACCTATGTAAACAATTCTCCACAGCAACAAATAGAATCAAAACAATGGAACAAATATCATTAGTGAAATTCATGAAACAATGTCATAAGATAAAAAAAAATCAAACAATTGTAATAATTTATAGATGATTGAGAATTGTGAAAAATAGAGAAAAATAATATTATGAGGCAGAGAGAACTGCAAAGCAGATGAGATTGTGAAAATATTGTATATATAAGTATGACATCTAATAGCTATGTTATTCAATCAACAGATCTTTTTTTAACAACTTTCTTTTTAAACAGCAAAAAGAAAATAGCCACATTGTACGCCAAGGCCAATAAATCATAATTTTTTAGCAAAAATATATATGTTTTTAATTTTTCCATATTTTCAATGAAAATTTTATTCTTTACTATATTATTTATATTTATTTATGTATTTCTTAAATAATATAACGATTGATTTATCAAACAACTATTTTCCATTTTAATAACAAATATAAATAATATAAATTATAATATAATTATAATCTTAATTAAAAAATTTATATTATATTATTTTAAATTTCTTATATATTAATAAATTTAAATTTAAATTTTTTTAAGTTACACATATTATTATTTTTATATATAATACAACATATTATTATATTACAATTTATATAAAACATTTAATGATAAAACGATAGTTACATCTATAGAAAAAATAATTATATTTTAAATTTATCTATATTTTTCATTATTGTCAAAACTGGATCAGAGTGTTAAAGAATTGATTAAAAACCAGACTGAATTGAGCGATTTTCAATGTGTTTGTTTCTGTGTTTACATGAGCCAAAACCACATTTTTCATGAAGTAACAATTTATTGTTTTTACACAGATGTAATTTTGTAACGGAAATCCAAACACACACTTTATGCATGAATTGGTCATTGGATGATTGGTTGACTCGATCTAGTTGGATTCATTTCTAAGAAATGACAAAGCCTTCGCTACGCAACGATGAACCCACGTTCCTACAAAAGCCAACGTCTTTGCCACTAAGTCAAGTTTTGTTGTTAGCTATTATATGCAACATTTTATATAAAATGTTTGATCAAACTTTATTATAGTAAAACATAAATGTTGACAAGCCCATGCATCCAATACAGGACCTCATCATAAGTAAATGGCAACTCAACCATGCATTCAAGAAAGGTAGTTTGATGACATTCTATCAAGTTTTATATAAATATAATTATAAGAAATCATATATTAATAATAAATTTTAAATTATATTAAATATATTTTTAAATCAATTAATTATTAGTTTAAAATTTAAACTATTTGATAACAACCTTCTAATTATTTTAATATTTAAAATTTATTAGTATTTATTTTTATATTAAAATTTTAATATATAAAATTTTAAAAAATATATATATATTTAATTATTACTAATTCAATCACGATTCAACCATAGTTAAACCAATAAACCGTGAATTATTACTTCTATCGATTTAATGATTGATATTTTTTATAAAAATTTTATTTTTGATTATATTATTTATATTTATTCATATATTTATTAAATAATATAATAATTAATTTATTAAATAACTATTTAGATTTGATAATAAATATAAATAATATAACTTATAACATAGTTCTAATCTAAATTTAATAAATATTTAGATTGTATTATTTTTAATTTATCATATATTACTTAATTAAAAATTTAATTTTCTTTAATTTATATGAATTTTTTTTAATTATACATATCATTATATATTATTATATATGTAATATAATATATTATTATATCCATTATTATCTACTGGCGGCAACAACATGGATGATGAAAGCTACGTAACTAATATATTTCCTTTTAGTAAAAATTTTATTTTTTCTTTTAGTATTTACATTTATTTATATATTTATTAAATAATATAATATTTGATTTATTAATTAATTTAAATTTAAAATTTTTAAATTACACATATTATTATATATATAATATATAACATATTATTATTATTATTTTATATAAAACATACAATAAAATAGCCATAGCAACATATTTGCTGTCACTATATATATATATATATATGATCAACATAAGTAAAAAGTAATTTGAATCAAAGGATAGTAATATTGATCAAAAAAATAATTTTAAACAAGGACTTACAAGTATTGACACAATAGAAAAGATCTGAGAAATACAAGATGTCGTGGTTGAGGCAGAAGGTGAAAGAATATAAAAATTCAGAGAAAGTTATTCCTAACACTATGTTACAATGCCTTAAATTAAAAAAGAAAATACTGTGCAAATTTGAGAGGCTTTGAAATCCATGGATCTCAGAACTCCTTAAATCTAAAAATGTGGAACATGTTGGAAATTTTTGTGGTTTATTATTGTACTGTCTTCACATGCTACGCATATTGACATTTTGCTTGTCTTCTTTCAGGACTAGAAGAAAAGATACTTGTCTACTACATTTTAGAAATGAAGATTCCTTTCAATATTATTTTAAACTTCTTATATATTAATTGATTTAAATTTAAAATTTTCAAATTACACATACAATTATATATAGCACATTATTATAATAATAATAATATTATTTATATTTTATATAAGATATATAATATAATATAGGGACTTAAAAAAAGTATAAAATAATTATATTTCAAATTTATCCATTTTTTAATAAATATTTTATTTTTTATTACATTATTTATGTTTATGTATATATTTATTAAATAATATAATAATTATGCATTGAATAAATATTGTTATTTAATAATAAATATAAATAATATAACTTATCATATAATTATAATTTAAATTAAATAAAAATTTAGATTATATTAGTTAAATTATCACATATTATTTAATTAAAATTTAAATATACATATTATTATATATATAATTAAATATTGCTTGGTTATCAACCATTTGTATTAATAGCGACAATATTTTGGTCAATTCAATCTTTGCTTCTACTATGGTTTAACTGCCATGTCACAAATGTTCTTATTTTTTTTAATTATTTTTGGCGTTGTCGGCTAAATTTTAAAATGTAGAAGTTAAAAAAAAATTCTGTCAAAATTCTTTTGGATACTTCAAACGGAAATTAGTAGCATTGTTAAACATCATGTAGATTAAGGAATATTAATCATGGGATGCACTTTGAAAGAGATGAAGGTCAAAGCGCTCTCAAATGCCTCCAATAAGAGCTGCTTGGCCAAATATGCGTATCATGCCTTAACTTTATTCACGAACGTGGGGGGTGGGTGGAATTTTCAATGCTCCTAGCTACCGTAAACTGCACAACCCCTAAATAAAGCGGAACCCTTCAATAAAATTGACCTTCCAGTGCAACAAAATAGTGGAAATTTGTTAAACTTAAGAGTCGAGACACATCACGTGAACTTTTGACTAGCTCTAATGGTTTTGGATTGTTTGCATTTAATTTATAATTACAGTATTGGCGTCATCATTGGGGAGGAGAAAGAGGTAGCACTTTGGACACGGCCGGTTGGACCACTCGAATCTACCTACTTCGATTTAATTAGAATTCGAATTTTATTTTTAAACCAAAAGATCATGTTTGAATAGAAATTAAATTTAGACCGACTTTTAAAATAAAGCTGAACATGGGCCTTGATATTAAAAATTTACCAGGTTAGTTCCACCAGGATATATATATATATATATATAGATATATAATTACAATTTTACTATGTTTAATTATGTGTGATTGAATTTGGCCCGAGTTACTTTTAGTTACTTAAACAAGATTATGTTGAACTTAAAGGAAGATAATGCATAGAATCCTATAATCTCCATCTCTGAACTTACATAAATAGATTTTTCTCATCTCAACCCCTTCACTTAGCACATAATAAATTTATGCGTCATCTCCTTTCATATTGGATCCTTAAATATGCGGTCTTGGATCCATTTACTGGGAGGGATTTTAAAATTATTAAGTTTTTCTCCAATTAAGACTTGTTTACATCATAAAAAAATGGTTTTTTGGCTATCACTATAAAAAAAGTAGTCTTTAAATAAGAGTTTTTAACCACAATTAAAATAATCATAGTCAAAACATATTAATTATGATTAACTTAATTGTAGTTAAAACAAAGATTTAACCACAATTACTGTATCCCTGTGATTAAGCTCAATGTTTAACCACGATTATGTAATAATTGTGGTCAAACCATTATTTGTCTTGACTATGATTGTATAATTGTGGTCAAGATAAGAGATTAACCATGATTATTGCATAATCATAGTTAACCCACGATTTAATCATAATTATTGTAATTATGGTTAAATGAAAAGAAACATAACCACGATTAAGCTCACTTGATACTTGATTATAATTTTTAAAAAAACTTAACCACAGTTTTAAAGCCACCCTCTTTTATTTCCAACCACATCAAATTTGTTGGTCTTCATCTGAGTGGTCTTCATTTTCATTTTTTTGCTCGCGTCTTTCATCTTTTGCAACGTAACTCGTGTCTCTTACAAATCTAGGTATCTTTAACATCCCTCTTGCATCTCTGTCATCCCCCTCATCTACGTGGCTCTTCATACCATTTTTTTGAGTTTCTTTTTCACTTTAATAGCCCATTATTCATTATTTTCATGTTAGGTAGTTTTCATTTTTTTTTTTGGCTTCATTGTTCAAAATATAAAAAAAAAAATTGGTTTCATTACAATGGCAAAATTTTATTATTTGTTGTTTAAAATTTTTTTAATCTTATTAGTATAAAGTTATATTATCTTTGTGCTAAATTTTTGTTAGCTTTATTGTTCAAAATATAAATACAATTTGTTTCATTACAATAGTTGAACTTTATTATTTGAAATTTCATTTTTAGTTGTTTACATTTTTTTATCTTATTGATGTAGAGTTATATTATCTTTGTGCTAAAATTTGTTTGGCTTTATTGTTTAAAATATAAATAAATTTTTTTTTTCATTACGATGACTGAATTTCATTATTTAAAATATCATTTTTGGTTGTTTAAATTTTTTTATCTTATTAGTGTAGAGTTATATTATCTTTTTAATTTTTTTGTCATTGTGATTAGTGTTCAAGTCCATTTACATTTATTTGAACCAATTTACATTTCTAATTTGATGAAAGATAAACTGTCAATGCAAAAATTAAAATATTTAAAAGATTTATTTTCTCTAACTTTAAAAAAAAATCAGCATAACTAAAATAATTATAGGGGACAAAAGATTTATTAAGCTTAGAAAATAATTTAGGCAAATGCTATATTTTCTTATTACTACAATTTGAAGGAATTATCTAGTGATTATGAAAGTGTGATATTTTATTTTAATTATTTGGCTAAAAAATTGAGATCAACATTTTTTAAAAAATTATATTCGTTAAATATATCATAGTAATATATCGAATGTACCCTAAAGATTATTTTAGAAGGGATCAAGTTCATAATGGTACCAAAAAATTATTAATATAAGTTCAATTCTTTTGAATAGTATTTAAAAAAAGAATTTAAATGTATTAAATGTACATGAGGACTGCATAAAAAATTCAGATAAAGTTAAAAAAAATAGGAAAAGTGAAAAAAATGACACAAAAAATAAAGATAATTCTTAAACACACATAAATATAACACATATGCATGTGATTCAAAAGTATTTTTTCCTCTAATATATATAGGGAGAGATAATGTATTACTTTAAATTAAGTAGTGATGTTTTATTATTTTTAATAATGACTAATCAACTAGTATATTTTCTAATATATTAAATTATTTTTACTAATATACTAACCATTTTTACTAATATATTTATATGTGTATGAGTGTATGTATTATAGGTCTAAGACGAGGTGAATATCATACCATTAAGAATTGAACTCTTTAAAAACGCCAAAAGGAAATTGCTAGACTCAGACCAATTTTTATTCTCCGTCCCATACTCGTTAAAATTTATAGGTTCCATAAAATTTAGGCATTTTACCCATCTCTAATGAGCTTAAACTTTAGCAAACGTTATTATCAATGTTTGACCTGGCCAACCCTAAGAATGCCCAACCCTACTAGTGAGAGAAACGGATATATTATTTTTGTACAAATAGCGACACAGAAATTTAAACCAAGATGTGTTTGTGTGTAAATTATTCACCATTACATTACATCTAATAGCGTACATATTTGGGAAATCTGAATAGAATCAACTAGATAAAATATTAGTACATTTCGAGTAGCCAAAACTTACCTCTAATTAGTATTCCGAAAATCTCAAATTAAATTATTAACAAAATTAAATATTCTGAAAATCTCTAATTGAGTAGCCAAAACTCATGTATTGCATAATCTCTATTCGAATTTTTTAGCAAAACGAGACACCAAGCAATTATGAGATTGTACAAAATTAAAGATTTACTTCAAATTTTTGTCCATTTTTGCATGACATTCCGACAGACATTCTTGGTATGTTTGCCTCCTGTCTTTGAATTGACGATAACTAGAAATTGAGTAGAATTTGTGTGTGCATAAGACAGAGAGAGCTGGAAGGGGGAAGAAGTACGTAGCAGTAGAAATAAGGATGGAAGAAACTGAGAAAATTTTGTGGATAAAAGTGAGATTTAATTAATATAATTTATTTTGTTTTTAATACGCATGTTTTTGTTAGCACGTGAAAATATCAAAGTTTAGGGAAGTTAATTAAGGCTAGGGTGATAACCGAGGAAACCTAGTTAACCGAGTTTGTGACCAAAGTTAGTTAATCAAGAATCTTGGCGAAAAACAAATATCACAATAATGCTAAATGTTAGGGTTACCCTAACATTTAGAAGCAGGAACGTTGCACAATCGTCACAATAAGGCTATGATGCAAAAGAAAACATAAAAATAGGGTACTATAACTGGACGAGGGATCGATTATCGGGCACCGAGAAGATTCTCAAAGAAAAGAATGGCCGAAAGGAAAAGGACACAATACTAAAACACCTCAAATAATTGGTTTTCAATTTGCATGTCTTGATTTTCAACTTCTTTTATTCACTTTGTTTATTTACACCCTTTAATTCAGCACTTTGTTTCCATTATCATCTATTTGCTAGAGTTGTAATCAAATCTTTGAAGGTTTTTTCTGTTGTCATTCAATGATTGCTTGAATTTGTAACGTTTAAATTAATTCTAAGCAATATTTCCAACCACAGTTCTATTTCTTGTTCACTATTATTTATCCACACGTTTGGAGTCTTTATTTCTTAGGCTTAGCTTTATTTAAAATCCAAGAAAATACATCTTTAGAGTCTCATCTTTCCCTGATTACTTAAAAAACAAGAACTATATGTGTTAACCAATTCCTTCATAGCTAGATACTCCAAACTGAGTAGCCGGCAGGAATTTAGGTACGCAACAATTTTATAGTTATTTATACTCCACTTAATTTAATAAATTGAACTTAAAAAAAAAGGATTTCTTTGGAACTTTCAAGACAGAAAGTAAAGATGCATATCTACCTCATATTCTCTTCTATAATTGTAGAGATTAGTTTACAAATGCATTTTATAGGTAGTTTTTATGAAAATGTATAAATTAATTAAAAACGGGGGCTAATCCATATTAAAAAGGATGTTGTGGTGGTGGTAGGAGATAAGCATAGAGCAGTCAAAAGCCATAATGAGAAGGAATGGTTTTCTATTCTATAAACTCATGATATGATACAATGCATGCATAGAAAGTGCATAAGGGAATTAGGGAACGCACTATCGAGTACGAGAGTCTTTCACAAATCGAAGTTTGAGCATCACTAAGAAATACAAGTATTAAATAAAACACAAATAAAAGTACTAGTTTAATTAAAAGAACTACAAGTATTAGATAAATCATAATCAAATATTCATTACCACCACCATTTAATCAAATTTGAAATAATAAATTACACCAATATCTTTTGAGATTTGACAAAATTAATATTCCTGATATTTCAAAAATTATACCCAACTCTTATTGATTTAATTTTAATCAACATAATTTACTTCTTGCACAATATACATTTTTTTTCAAAAATAACATTATTTAATTATTTTTATTCTCATACTAAATTAAAATTATAGTCTTATATTCAAATTTAATACCAATTTAACAGTCTTATTATCATATTAAAAATAAAAATATAATTTTATATATATTATATAAAAATTAATTTTTTTTACAAAAACAAAATTAAATGAGAAATTTTTACTATATATTAAAATATCAAGAGAGATAAGTATAATTTCTTAGAAGAGTATTCAATATAATTCAATATATTAATTTTATAATTTAAAAAACAGATATGTCATTTCAATCCTAAAGTCGAACATTTAGTAACTAATAAAAGAATTGACCAAAACAATGTGATCCATGTGCCTAATTGAATCAATTTTAGATTAGCTTTTCATCAGTTCATAAAGGCTAAAACAAAGATAAATAGAGTCCGTTCCAAAGCTTCTAGGTTTTTAGATTTTCTATACATCTCCAATTTACATGATAGTGTTTCAAGATTTGCAAGGCCCCTCTTTTCAATTTGGGGTACCACGGCACGTATGCACCAACAACAAAAATCACCCACAATTGCTTTCCTCTCTGCAATTTGTGACCACCACCTTAAACGCCACCATCACCCCATTATCTGAACGAAAATGAAATAAAATCAGAAAGAAGACAAAACAACAAGAACAAGTTTAAAAAATATATAAAAAGCATTAAGTGCACTTATTAAGTCTTTGACATAATTTCTTCAACAGGAGATATTTGTATAGTATAATATTTAAAAAATAATATAATATTAAATTATAATATTTTGTATTTTTTACACTTGATAATAAGTATTAAATAATTTTTTTAAAATTTTTTTCAATAGTACTCTAAAAATAAAATCTTAAATGAAATTAAATCAAAATGAGAGAAGGTACATTTGATATGGACTATGCTTAGATAAAATTTTTGAAGTTCTTGTTATTAGATTATTTGGCAAGAGCAATATGCATATATATAGAAAAAATTTAAAGAGTCACTTATGTGAAGTTGATTTGTAAAAATTATTCATTTATCATGTTATTATATACGAAGAAATTTAATAACAAATACCTGTATGTAAGTTTTATCCATTTAATATAATTAGAGAACAATCTTAATCCAAACAAAAGGAAAAAAAAATCACTTAACCTAAGTTTTTTTTAAAACAAAAGAGCAAATTAATGATTTAATCCCAATAAGATCACTCTTCTCTTAATTTAATACTCTAAAAATAAAATTTTTTAATTTTTTCTCTGAAGATTTTTTTAATGAAAATGATCCATGTATTAGATAAAATTGTCATTTAACAAATTTGCTAGTGTAATATAAACAAGAGCACGGTATAGTTAATTTATAACCTAAACTTGTCGAGGTGCTATTTTCTCCAATAATGGCATCCTTTTAACAGCCATCTAACATCGTAAAATTTGTTTGTTATGAGAAAAATGCTATTTAAGTAAGTTTAAATCGTAAGTTACCAACAAGTGGGTGGGCTCCAATTTATACCAACACTAGTAAATTAGTAAATTCGTCTAGTAACGGTGAGGTTTGTCTAATAAAAAGACTATTTAGATTGAAAAAAATTGTAATACTAATGTAAAAAACTTTATTTTTTAAAGATTAAATTAGAAAAAGTAATAATTTAAAATTAAATGATTAATTACTTTAAAAAAGATTGAAAGGATTTGTAGTTATAGTTGAGTTAATTCTTCTTTTCCCTCCACTTCCAACCTCCAAAAGCAAAGTGGATGAAGAAAGGCCAATTGTTATCCTCTTCAATTTAATGGCTCTCTTAACTCCATCCTTGACGCTTGAGCAACAGTCACTCTCCCTCCCTCTCTCTCTCTCTCTCTCTCTCTCTCTCTCTCTCTCTCTCTCTCTCTACACACAAACACTGTATTAAATGCAACAGCTGAGATTCCCACCCACCCTTTCCTCTTCCAAAAAATCCCAACTTCACTAACCCCTTCTTTTCTTCTCTCACAAATGGAGATTCCCTCTTTTCCTCATGTCCTCCTCCTCCTCCTCCGCCGCCACCTTCCTCTCCAACGTCGGCCTCGGCTACTCCATCGCCATCGCCCTCGGCTTCCTCGTCCTCCTCTCCACCCTCATCCTCTCTTCCTACCTCTGCTGCCGGGCCTCTCGCTCCGCCCGTAACCCCAATCCGAATACCCGACAACCCGATTCGGATATCGATGGCATCGTTCTTCCACGCATAATCTTTGTGGCCGAGGAGGACCAGCGCGATGAAGACGGCGTCGTCGTGGGTCTCGGCCAGAACGTCATCAACTCCTACCCGAGGTTCCAGTACAGCAAGGAGGTCGTGGGAGCCGGAAACAATACCACTTGCTCGATCTGTTTGTGCGAGTACAAGGAGTCGGAGATGCTGAGGATGATGCCGGAGTGCCGCCATTACTTCCACCTTTGCTGCCTCGACGCGTGGCTCAAGCTCAACGGGTCGTGCCCGGTTTGCCGGAACTCGCCTCTTCCGACGCCGCTCTCGACTCCTTTGCAGGAGGTGGTGCCTCTCTCTCAGTACGGGGCTGATCGGAGGCGGAGGAGTTGACTTATCTTCTTGTTAATGTTAGCTCCGAGTAGGATTTGAAGTTTGAACTCATCTTTCAACTCTGAAATCGAATACTATACCACTTGGCCAAAGGTTATTTTCTCTTTCTTGAGTGTTTTGGGTTTTTGTTCTACAAGATGAAGGTCTAAATCGTTTGGGTAGATAGATGATGGTTATCTCTTTTTCTTTCTTGAAAAGAATTTTGTTTGTTCTTGTTCTGATGAATTTTGATTTGGTTGAATTAAAGGGAAATGATAAAGCAACTAGATGTTAATCTTAGTGCTATAGCTGTTGATCATGTAATTCTACATAGAATTTAATTTTCTAGTGTTTGGCTTTGTCTATGGCTGTATAAATTTGTTTGATATATTGTCTAAATGAATTTTTGAGAAGGTTTATGGTGCTTTTTGTTCTCCATAATCTTCTTGGGGCTTGAATATCATCGCTGTCACTATAATTTCTTCCGTTAGATACACTTACGACTCAAGTTCATCGAAGCTCCTATTGGACGTGCTTGAAGTTTTTAATCGAAATAGATTATAGCATAATATAAAATTAAATTCTTGATAACTAATCAGTGTGTTACCAGCAAAAACACTATATATATAAAGTTAAATTTAATTCTTTAAAGTTATTTGCAAAGAAATAATTGTTTGGCGTTCTGTTACTGCTATATTTGGATTGGTTTGACATTGCCTGTTCTTTTTTCATCTACTTTGTCCTCTGGAGCCTTGACCTTAGTTGACTCGAAACAGAGTAGCAATTTGACCCACAAATAGTATCTCTTCTTAGATAAAGTTTGTATTACCATTCATCCTCATGCCTTTTTTGGAGGATCCATCCTTTCCTAACTTCTTTGCTCTTCAATTTCCCTTTATTCAAAGCATTGTAGACAGCTTATATGTGGTCCCTGTTTTTGATGAATTCTTTGGTTGGTTCTGTTTAAATGAAAATTCATAACGGGTTCTCATGAACATATATTTTTAACATTTATGCATAGAAATTTATTAAGACAGCTGGCAATATTAAAAGTTTAAAAAGAAATTTTAACGTTAAAAGTTTTTTAATCATCTTCCACGCTATACAGAACTGCATGAGCTTTACTCTAATACTTGAACTTGTTATAACATTTGGAAGCCCTTTTGACCTCCCGTTCCCAAAAATCAAAAAAACCAACAAAAGTTAGTGAAGGAAGAAGATATTTGATGAAAATGAAACTGTGGCCTGTGGTTGCATTTATTTATTTATTTTTTTTAAGAGAGGGAGAGTTTTCAATTGTTATATGCATCTTAAAACTATTTAGTAGAAGATTTTAATTCTTTAAAATTTAAACTCTAAAGTCAAAGTTAGGAATAAAAATAAAATTAAAAAAGATAATTTTATAAATAAAAAATAACGTTATGTCTTTATTTAAAAGAATTATAAAAAGAGATAAATATTATTTATTAATAATTATAAAATCATAATAAATATTATTCAATTTTTTATTTTATTTTTCATTAAATAACCAAATCAAGCGTAAATAATATTGAACTCGAAGATTTTTCTGATTGTATGACTTAAAAAAAAAAAAACCATCTAGATTGACTTAATAAGTTATTGAGAACATTTTCTCTTTCACCTCATTGCTCTCCTTACCTAATGATTTATTTTTAATGAATTTTGAGTAAGGAAATTTTTTTCTAATAGACTCAATATATTTAAAACAAATAATTATTTATGCATAAATATATAAATATATCAAATCTTTAGAAGACTTACCTGAAATATAGGATAAATGGCGGGTTGGCTATTACTCTTTTGACGAAAACTTGGTACTAGACTTAGTTCCGTTTTTCAATATTTTTGTTATTAAATTTTTTAATAAAATTATGATATATGTAAAAAAAACTATAAAAAATATTATTCATATAATATTATGTTATAAAATTATACACTTATTTGTAAAGTTTATACACTAATTATATTATTATTAAAAAAATATAATAATAAAAATATAAAAACTATAATTTTGGAACTAGACGTAATACCATTACTAATATTTTTATTATTAAGTTTTCTAACAAATATATAATATGCGTAAACAATTATAAAAAAGTTTAATCATATAATATTAACCTATAAAAATTATATACTTATTTATAAAATTTATACACTAATTATATTATTATTAAAAATTTAAATAATAAAAAAATATAGAAATTATAATTAAGTTTTCTCCATTAAGTATTTGTAAAACAAACAGAAGTGCTTTGATAGGTAAAGCAGCTGGCTGGTGCCGAACTCCATTTACGAGCATTGCGCCGGACGTGGAATCCAATATCAAGATTCTCCTCTCTTTTCCTGTTTGTCAGTGTTCGTTTACTATTTGCGATTTGTGACGTGCGAGCAAATCACACTCCCTCTTTTTTTTTTTTCTTTTTAAATAGTATTTTTCAGTACTCCCTTCTTTTCTCTTTAAAGTACTATGATTTATTGGACCGTATTGCAAAATCTTTTCACTTATTTAAAAATGTCTTTTTGAAAGCATTATTGCAATCAACTAATTAAATATTTGATAAACTTTTTAATACAACTTTTAGCAATGTCTTTTAGAAGAATCTTGATTTCCTACCTTTTTTTTACATAATAAAAAATATTATACTATTATTCAAAAATAATTTATATGTCAACTAATTACAGTGAGCACATAGAAAAAATTTTAAAAATTTTCACAAAAAATTAAAAAAAAAATTATATATACACATGATACACTCAAAAATTTATCATCACATATCACAGTGAAACATGAACTTATTCCATGACCCAATTTATCATCGTTTAAAATGAGAATTTAAAATAAAGAAAAATTCCTGTGGTTGATGCTATGGCTGTTCTTGGTTTTTTTTCTCACTGTAGCCATGTCCAAATTCATTTCCTGGGACTGAATAGCTCATATCTAATCTTGAAGGCCCCAGTGGGATTCAAACCGAAGTGAGGAATCTGTGCAATTGTAATTGAAAAAACTCAACTGGAACCGGGAAAATTCTAAGGTAACTTACACCTAGCAAATGTGGATGTTCTTACATAAAGAGGGTTAAATATATATATACACACACACACTAAATCATTTATAAATACACATATAAATATTTTTATAATAATAAAATATACCTAACATGTTTATATATTTGTTGAATAATTTTTTGGTAGGTTAGATATCCAAGTGAGCATCACATGATTAGTGGTTGTACTTTTAAGACATAGGTCGTAAATAATGTGGAGAAACATGGCTTCAACCCATACGGTGTCTAAGTTAAACGTTGGGTAGAGTAATAACATGAAGAAGAATAAAAATTATTACTTGAGGAGTCTCTAAAAGTACTTTAAGAATTTTTTTTAATATGTAAAAAATTAAGTATGAAAATAAAAATTTTTTATTATCTTTATTTTTAATAATTAAATAATAATTATAAAGATAAAATAGATATTATATAAATTTTTTATTGTTTTCACTTTGTCATTATACTACACAGGAATATGCTACTAATAGTAGGTAGTAAAACATGAATACGGATATTCTAAAGTAAAAATATGTAAAGTATGCCTAAAATATTTAATATTTTTAAATAAAAAATAATGAACCTAAAATGTAAAATATATACTTTGGTAAACTGTCACACATCCTTAATTTAAGAGATCTTGTCCTGGAACACATGGGTAGATAGTTACTAGTTTTGAAAAGAGCGTGGAGGGCGTATAGGTGTAGCGTTTCTATAAACATCTTTTTAGAATATGGGGTCCTAAAGCTGCTGTAATGTGGTGTGGTCAAGTCTAGGGACTATTGTACACCCTGCCTGTTTGACAAGAGAAATTGGGCTTGGATGTTGGATCTGCTCAATCAACTTAGTTCTAAGCAAATCAAGTTTAATATAAAAAATCTCTTTATTAACATCTTGTACATAAGTTCCTCTATCTATTTTATATGGATTGAATCTATTTATAAAGAAAATGATCTAGTCTTCATTGAAATATAAACCATCTCAAAAAATATTGTTACCGTATAGCAACAAAAATCTATTTCTAGATTTTTATAATTTTATAACAACGAATTCATTTTGACTTTTACCCCCAGAAAAAAAATCATAATGACTTATTATTTTAAAATTTAAGTCAATGTAAAAGTTTAGCAAAAATTAAAGAGTTAAACAGATGATTCTAATTCCAAAACAAAACATATCATATTATAATTAGTAAATATTTACTGATAAATAATTATGGGTAAAAATAAATCCCAAATCATGTGCTAATACAATTCAATGTCACCAATTGAGTTAATCTCTAATCACTTCGTACCAATACAATTTGATGCAACAAATGTAATCAACTCTCATTGACGAGTAATAAACATTTTATTCGTTTGTAACTTTGTATCAACTTATTCATTATTATTATTGACCATTACGCCTAACCTTAGGCTGGAATCCATCAAAAAGTATAAAGCCGTCCAAGTCATTATCCCACCACTAAATAGCCGCCACGCGTCCCCATACCATTTTCTTGTCGGTGTTCTCTTTTAGAAAGTGTCCGTATTTGACGGTGTAGTGTCAGTAAATTAAACGCCGTCAACTATAACGGCGTCGACTCGACCTTGTCCAAATTAAACGCCGTTTCCGCCTCCTTCTCCTCCTCCCCCTCTCATTCTCTCAGATTCAAATTTCCTCCGAACCTCAGCTTCGGATTTCATCTCGTTATTCGCAACACTATAAATTTCACACTCGCAGTCACATCCTCACTTCAAACCCTACTTCTCACATTCTCTCGCTCTTCCGTCGGAGAACTTCGATACTTGAATTTAGGATTTCGGATCGCAAGCTTCGGGTTGGGCGACTAAAATGGCGGAGGAGTCGGAGAGCACAGTCACTGGTCTCGGATCGGTGATGGAGAAGGTAGCGGAGAAGCTTCACGGTCACGATTCGTCGTCTTCCGATTCCGATTCCGAGAAGCCGGTTACGTCGTCGGTGAAGAACAAAGTGTATCGGCTTTTCGGGAGGGAGAAGCCGGTTCATTCTGTTCTCGGCGGTGGAAAGCGTATGAACATTTTTCTCTCTCTCTTCCCTGTTTTCTTATCGTTTCTGGTCATGGGAGATCTGTGATGTATGTTGAGGGCTTTAAATGTAATTTGTATAGCCATTGTTTTGAACAGACTTAATGGGAATGTTATGGGTTAAAGTAATGGATTTGCTTATAAACGGGGACTAAACAGTGACTTGTCTCGGCGATCAGGGATACTGATTTACAAACTTTGATGCTCTTTATGTGAAATGATATCTGTGGATTTATATATTAGGAGATATAATGTGATTTCAGCAATCTGTTGTTTCCTTTTGTAATTTGGTAGAATTATTAATTAATTAATTAATTAATTAATCAATCAATCAATTATTTCTTACTCCTCTCCTCTTGATGATCACTACTTGCAGCTGCTGATGTGTTGTTGTGGAGGAACAAGAAAATATCTGCCAGTGTACTTGGCACAGCCACAGCTGTTTGGGTGTTTTTTGAATTGCTTGAATATCACCTTCTTACTCTAGTCTGTCACATTTTGATATTGCTGCTTGCAGTTTTGTTCTTGTGGTCCAATGCCCATACCTTCATCAACAAGTAGGCCTCTAACTTTATAATCTATTAAATGAAGGTGTAGTCATGTACCTTAGGGGACCTTGTCTTTATTTAACCTTTTGCATGGATTAATAAATCATATTGTAGAACTCCACCTCGCATCCCAGAAGTTCATCTACCTGAGGAACCATTCCTGCAAGTTGCATCAGCATTGAGAATTGAAATCAATCGGGGATTCACTGTCTCGCGTAATGTAGCTTCAGGAGGAGATTTGAAGAAGTTCCTCATTGTATGTGATTTACTTTCTCATTCCGTGCATATATGATATAATTTTATCATTACTGAGTATTATAAATTATGTGGGCTAACAAATTACTTGTAACTTCCCAAGATGATGCCCTGATGGTTTTACTTTGTTAGGATTTTATGAATTGCTGCACTTCAATAAATTTATAGTGCCTAATTTGGTGTGTTATGTTCATATTTAACGATATTTATGACATTGTCTTATCCTGAGGAGTCTGTTGTGGATGTTGTTAGGTTATTGCTGGTTTGTGGATCCTATCGATTGTGGGAAATTGGTGCAACTTCTTGACCTTGTTTTACATATGTAAGAATAATGACACTTAGTATATATACAGCATTTTGTTCATGGTATGAAA
Organism: Erythrophleum fordii; assembly: GCA_032878935.1. Classification (NCBI taxonomy): domain Eukaryota; kingdom Viridiplantae; phylum Streptophyta; class Magnoliopsida; order Fabales; family Fabaceae; genus Erythrophleum; species Erythrophleum fordii. The sequence continues at coordinate 12,644,945 of JAVQMF010000047.1, read as the reverse complement.
TTTTATTGATCTGAAAATCTTCATTTGGTGAGCAGCCTTTGTTATGTTGCACACGGTTCCTGTCCTGTATGAGAAGTATGAGGATAAGATAGACTCTTTTGCTGAGAAGGCAACCATTGAGATTAAAAAGCAGTATGCTGTGTTTGATGCTAAGGTCTTGACTAAGATCCCAAGGGGTCCGTTGAAGGGCAAGAAGCTAGAATAATGAGTTGAAAGACGGGGGTTTGTACCATTAAATAACTTTGACTCCAGTTGTTTATTTTTTGTTAGTTAGCCTTGTTTCTCTCGCCAGCCGTTGTTAGTGTTTGGGTTGGATTTGGACAGGTATGGTACCCATGGGTTTGGCTTCAAGCTGTAGCTCCAAATTTCGCTTTCATGCATATGGTTTTTGCTGGCTTCTTACAACATGTTAGATTTATATTTGGTCTCTCAATCATTAATTATGTGAGCGAAAGCTTAATATTTTTCTGTCACTGCTTATGCTCTTCTTGGTTTTATATGTGAGCATGAGCTTCTTGTTGGGGAAAATGTTCTGAAGCCCTTTGATGATTGAACAGAATTGGCTTCTTGCTATAATGCCATATTTCTCTCTTAATAATCTTTGGCTTGATCTTTGATTGTGGCATTTCTTTACTCCTAAAATTCTTTCCCTTGAACCTTAGTCTAAATCCCTCTCTCAAAGGAATCGGCACGTTCCTCCACATTGGCGTAGTACATTTAAAGATTTAACTTTTGAAGTATTTTCTAGAGGAATTGAATCCAAATTGTTAAAAAGAGATATTATCTTTTCTAACCATCTTTAGTTTAATCTTTTTCGAATTTTTATGTGCCTTGCTATCCTGAATTATACAGGTCGTTGTGGGGATTTAGAGTTGCTAATTTGATAATTCGGTCTGACCCTTTAAAAGTTTAGGGTTAGGTCCCTGGGTTACTGGAGACTGCCTTAACTTTCAACCACGAGAGAGAGAGAGAGAGAGAGAGAGAGAGAATAGTAGTTCTGTTGTGAACTTGCGGAGGCTATAAGAGGCAGTTTGGTAGCCAATAAAATTGTGTAATATATATATTATGTATTTGTTATATTTATTTGATAGTCTTTTTGCAGCTTGGCTGCAGCTTCTCTCCGTCCTCTCTTTCCTTCTAATCGTCCAGTCAGTGCATTGTTTCTCCTTTTTGTTCTATTTTTAAATTTTTTTTAAAAAAAAGTGGAAAAAAACTTAAGGTTCGAGATTTGATAGACTAGAGAGTGTGAACTGCAGAGAAGCTGAATGTTGTTTTTTATATATTTTTAAAATAAAGATATAAGAATTATTTTTATCTATTTCATTTATTTATTATTTATTTAATATTTATTTAATATTCTGTGTACTAAATAGCACTTAAAATTAATTGAGGGGGAAGATAGATTATATTTTTATTTATAAATATTTCTATCTTCTATCTTTTTGTGTGTAGTTCTACCTAAACTAGAGTTTGGAGAGATTGTTTGGCCTTTGGAGAGTTTACCCCAACCTAGCCCCTATGACTATGTAAGTCTGGTTCGAAATCCGTTTTACAAGCTTGACGTTATATTAGTTTTAGGATTGAAATTGATCTGTTTCGATTACTCCCAAGTATAATTAGGTTCATTAGTGTATATCTCATGATTTAAAAACAAAGCAACCGGCTAATTGGTTATAATTTCTATTCGTTTGATCCTTTAAGCTGAATTTTTAATAAATTAGTTGAATTGTTCAAAAAGTGATAAAACTTAACCAAAACCAAGCAAGTTAACCTGTTTATTTTTGTTTTTGGTTTTTCTATGTGTGTGTGTTAAAAGAAAAAAATGAAAATTTTTGAAATTTTGAAATTTTTTAAATTTGCTAGTTATAGTGAAAAATGGTTTAGGTATAGCGAGAATGTTTTTTCGCTATAGCGAGAATATTTCTAGTTATAGTGAGTGTGGACATCCTATATTGGAAATCATATAGAATCACGTCTAAAGGGAGATTAGTTGGAGTTAAGACATCATGGTGTTACATGTGTTACCTTGAATTTTTTGAACCAGTTTCATTCTAAAGTTAAACTAACTTGAAAGATGAATAGATGCGCCATTGTTGGCCACTGTTTCAGTGCACGTTATTAATTGGAGACTAGAGAGAAAGCAAGAAAATTTTGTAGTGAGAGTGAGGAAAGACAAAGAGGTAGTTTGGTGAATAAAAGGAAAAGATGAAAAAACTTGTTTAATAATATATTTGGTAGATGATAAAAATAATGAGAGGGAGGCATTGGAAATGTCAAGTTGTTTATTGATTTGGTTTTTAAATGGTTTTGGATTGCCTCAAGTTGAGGTGTTAAAATAATCATCATGTTGAATAGATTATGGCCATTTGCTTCATCAGATGGCTACAAGCTTGCCAAGTCAACCTAGCTTTAGAATGCTGTGTTTAAATGTAGCAAAGACATTAAATTTTGTTGATTTATTTGTCTTCTCTAGAGCCATGCCTCCTTTCCTTTCTCTCAGAATCTTTTGTACACTCCAACAAACCGAGGTCTCCCCTCTTCAAGCAGTGGAATCACAACCTGGGGAATTTGCTCTCCACCACAACCTATGGCTTCAATAACTGGCTAACCATTGTCCATCAAATGATGGGGAACCACAGCCTTTCTAAATTGCCTTGTCTCTAAAGCTCTCAGAATTCCCCTTTTTGGACATATCCTTCTGCCCAAACCTGTAAACCCTATCTCTAATTTCCACCAAAGACCACAATCTTTCTGAAGTAGGAATCACAATCTTATTCAATTTTGTATAGAGTTCTACCCATGTTGGAAGTGGAGTTTCTTGTTTCTAAGTTGTTTTGTTGTTGGGAATACTTCGTGCTTTTTGCCAACATTGAATAAGTGGGCAAAAAATGTAATAAACTTTGCAAACTGTAATGATTGGTTTTGAATTTAAGAGTCCTTATGAAAGTATTTGTAGATTTTTTAACATTTTACATACATCCTTTGTGAAACCTATATAAATTTGCCTATGGATACTTAGACTGCATACCTTCCTTGCTGTAATATATGGTCAAGCCGTGTTCGATGAGATGATGAAGTGTGGATAAGAGATGTTTTGAGAGCAAGGAGAGGAGGTTTGGTTTCGAAGAAGACAAAAAAATCAACAAAATATAGTGTCTTGCTAAATTTAGATGCAACATTCTAAGGCTGGGTTGATGTGGCGAGCTTGTAGCCATCTGATGAAGTAATGGCCATGATTTGTTCAACGTGATCATTTTGGCACCTTAGCTTGAGGCAATTTGAATCTTAAATGAATTGGTTTGACTATTGAATAAAGAATTTTTGTGAAAGTATTGAATATGTGTGGAGACACAAGGTTCTGACAGGAAGGAGACAAAAACCCGTGCTCAAAATAGAAAAGAATATAATAGAACATTCATATTGCCCTCCCAAAGAAATACAACTTTAAGACTCAACCATCTCTTTTTCGGCTTGTCTACTTAAATTTTCGATTTTGAATACCAACTAATCACATAATATCTCCGGTTATTCTTTTTTGCGCGATTCAGTAATAGTATAGTAACCGATTCCATAAATCTATGGAGTTCCCCAAACCAAATAATTTATTTATCTTATTATTAATCAAGAATTTCGTATATAGCTAGAACGACCCTCACAAATTGCAAATACTAATTTGGTAAGAATTAATCGGATTGAAGCTATAGCATCATCATTAGCTGGAATCGAAATATCTGCGAGATCCGGGTCACAATTTGTATCGATTAAACAAATCGTTGGAATTCCCAAAGTGATACATTCTTGAAGAGCTGTATATTCTTGCTTATCAATGTAACGCCCAGTACGTTGTAAAAACATAGAAACGGACCGGTTTGAAAAGCAAATCCCCTGAGATGAGTGATTCAAGACCAAATAAAATTTGGATAAAATGTGAAATAATAGAAAATGAAGATTTGAGCATTGAGTTATCTAGAAACTGAAGCCGGAGTAATTCAAAAAATTTGCCGAAAGGCCAGTGACATTTTCGTAAATAAGTGTAATTTTGGAAAAATACCTAAGAGGGTTTTTTAAATGAAAAATTTGAGTTGTCCTGGGTTCTTAAAAGTTTCAAAAACCATAGGAAGCCCCAGAATTGGTAAAGTCCCTCCGATGTACTCTTTCTGACGTTAGTTGACCCAAACTTTAACCGGTTCGTTCGGAAAGGTTTTAGCTCCAATTTGAGTGATTCCAAATATATTTTATTAAATTAGGAATCTGAATGTTATGATGGAAAAGACGGTTCTAAAAAAGGAACTAAAACGAAGCTAAATTGAAAATACCATTATGGAAAGGCAAAAATAAAAATAAATTGTACAAAGAAGCTTCTAAATGTCCTTTTTAACTCCACATTTTGCCTCTCCCTCTTCAAATCGACTTTCTTCTGCCCAAATCTCAGAAAAAAGAGCTGTTGTCTTAGGCGCACAAAGAGAGGGAATTTTGGAAGAAGAAAAGGCCAAGAAAAAGATATGAAATCCATGGATTTTCTTAGTTCTTCCTTAACCAAAGTTTTTCTCCTCTTTCCTTCTTTTTCTCCTATGGTTTTATTGATATATTTGGTGCTGTTTTGGGGGCAGAACAGAGAGGAAAAATTCGTGTTTGGAGTGAGGCAACCAAGGAAAGTGAAAAACAACCAAGAAAGAGTAAGAAAACAAGGTAAAACTTTTATTCTTTGGTAGCTTCTTCCTCCCCCTTCCTCTTGCACGATTTGGCCACCATGAGCCCAATTCTTAGGGGTTGTTTTCTGTCCAAATCAAGGGGGGATTAGAGGTCTTGGAGTACAAGGATTAAGAATCTATTATTAGAAGCAAGTAAAAGCCATTGAATCTCAAGTTGAAAAAGTGTTGGGTGCTTGAGTATAATTTAAAATCTGGGTTGATTCAAGACTTTCCCATCATATGTGAGTGTTTGTTTGAGTTTCTAAGACTCTTAAGGAGCCTCCCAAGTGCCTCATCCATTAAGAAAAAATCTCAAACTCTATGGGTCTTTAATGGAAGCATAAATTGGTCAAGGCCCTTAGAGATAGTTAGGGGATGTTTTAAATAATTCCAAACTTGATTTGGGACTTTATATGATAAAAGAAGATAGGAGAAACCCTTGAAAAAAATTTAAAAGCCTTAGGTTGGGAGATGAGGCAATGGCTTCCATAATGTAATCTTATGAAATAACATGGACTTAGGTTTGTGAAAGTGAGTGTGTGATGGCTTCAAGGACCTTAAATGAGGTCAAGAGGTCTAAATATGGCAAGAGAATGGAACCAAGAATTTTACTTGTGGTAGTTGCTTCATTAGGTCATTAATAGAACCATATTGTGACAAATAGAACAAAGTGTAGTCTTAAGAGTGAGTTAAATGTTATAACTTGTTCCAAGAGTATAATTAAGTGTTGTTTATTGTGAATAGGCTAAATAAATCCAACCCCACCTCCTTGTGTTTGTGGAATCGAAAAGAGGAAGGAACAAGCAAAGTAAGGCTTGAATTTGCACCAAGGTAGCTCTCCACCTTTTTCTTATTGCATTTTCTTGTTGTATATATGTCATTGTGTGCTTGTGTGTATATTTATATGTTTGGGACATGTCACTTGATGCTATGTTGCTATTTTGGTACTAATATGCTTTCTTGAATGTCATTGAATTGTGGAAATGACTCACAAGGGTTGAGGTAGTGCCAAAAGTCCCTTAATGTGGGTGAGGAGATGCCAAAAGTCTCATGACATGGGTGAGACAAGGCCAAAAGTCCCTTGGATGGGTGAGGCTAAGTCAAAAGTCCCAAGAACCAAAAGTGAGGCAATCTAAAAGTCCCTAGAGCTCATTCTTATGCTTAACATGAGTTTGTGATACAAAAATATGAAAGTGGAATGCTTCATGAATTGATTGATTGTATACTTGTACTTTTGACATATTATATGCCTTGAAAATGTGCTTGGATAGGTGTATGAGCTATTGAGGTTCAATGAATCTCACCCCCTCCTTTCTCTCATCTCATATGATCTAGGTGGAGTCCAAAATCCAAAGGATGGAGGCCAAGGAGCTTAAATCTCCATCTCTTGGCACATTTTGCTAGTTTTGATGTACTAGAATGCTAAAGAATATATGTATATGTTATTTTTGAGCCATGACACTTTGAACAAGTGTAAAACTATGTAAAGTTATAGAATTTTCATACGCGATACAATACAAAATAAGACATTATTTTAATGTCATTTTTTCATTCCCTTTTGTGCAATTTATCATGTGAGATTTAGAAATGATAAGTAAGTTAGAAATATATGATGTTACAATCAATGATTATTACAATATCGGGTAATCCCGTCATATATTTAATGCCACCTAAATATGTTTCAGGGTTTCAAACTCAACGTTGGCAACTAAACACGAGGGTTGTACTCGTTACGGGACTTAACCTAACACCTTACAGCACGAGCTGACGAAAGAAATATTGAGTATCAAACCAATTCGTTTGTCTAGAAAAAATCATGAATAATTTAGTATGTATCAAACCATAAACGTTTCGTTAATTCATAAGAGAAAGCACCAAATTAATCAAAGATACTGAGAAAAAAGGTACGTTGATAAAAAGAATTTTGATAAATCCATTACAAGAACAAGAGATCAAAAGAACTGCTCAGCAACAGTCGAACAAATAGAAAATGTTGGGATAAATTAGATAAGTTTGGATATAATTGAATCTAAATGTTGGCTAAGTAAGTGTCCTGCAATAAAAGGAGTAGTTATGAACTTGTAAACCATCCCTGTAGGGGTGGTGAAGGGAAGTTTGGCTCTAAAGAAGACAAATAAATCAACAAAATATAGTGTCTTTGCCAAATTTAAGTGCATCATTTCGAGGTTGGGTTGACATGACAAGCTTGTAGCCATCCAATGAAGTAAATAGCCACCATCTGTTCAACATGATGGTCATTTTAGTGCCTCAACTAGTTATTCCGAAACCTTTTTGAATTGATTTGACTAATAAATCAAGAACTTTTATGAAAGTATTGAATATAGTCATTAAATGTTATTTTATAGTTGTGTTTTTATTATTTAGTATAAAAATAATTTTCATATTTATAGTGAAAGGCACCCTCAGCAAGATATAAGTGACGAGTGAGAATTTCTATAAGATATCTACAGCTATGCACTTTACATAAGAGATTTACCAAATTTCACATTATAGGATTTCTAACCTTAATGACAAATAAAGTATGAAAATTTTCAAATAAATGGAGCATTAACATAAAATCTTTCAAATCTATCATTATGATTAAAAAAAACTTTTAGATCTATTATGAACGACACATCAAAAGACTAAATGAAAGCCAAAAAAAAAAAAGAGATATACAAATAAGATAAATATATAAATAGTTATTTATCAGATATACTATAGAATGATAGATCCGAAAATATTTACCATAAAAACACCAAGCAAAAAAAGAAGAGAAGAAAAATAAGGAGAGAGAAGGATGAGGCCGATGAAGGCTGCCGCCTGTGACTTTGACAGCACACCCCAACTCTTGCTCACCAGAGGCTTTAACTTCTAAGAGAGAGGAGTGAAAGAGACGGCTAGGGTTTACTAATCTACCATGATATATGCTTACCAACGTATAACCTTAGTTTAAATTGGTTAATGGTCCTTTGTCAGGCTAAAATATTCGGTTCTTGTCATCTATCTTAGTTCTCCTGAGATTTTAAGGGATGTGAAGAATACGAAAACTTTTCTAGACATTTATTTTTGTTTTATATTATATATATTTTTTGAAGAAGAATTATCAATAAGTCTATCTTAATTATTTTATATAAAAATAAAAAATAAATGATACTGATAAAATGGCCTACCTTAATCTGTTCATTTTTACATAACGGCTTAATGAAGGCCAGAGAAAATTATTGTTCACATGTGCATTAAAAATATGTTCAATCATCTGATTAATAAATATATAGGATATCTAAAAGTTTGATGTTAATGAATCTTATTTATAAGAATAGCACTAAATAAATGTCCACACTTAAGGCAACTTCCTACAAAATGTAAAACTACCCTGACAACTCCCAAACTAAAGAACTTCAATCAAAGTTACAGTGGTGAAGCTTTGGAATTTAATTACCTTATCATTACATCTTATACACACTCAAATAAAAGCTATCAATAAATGATCTCAAATAATACATATAGTGAAGCAAATTTGTAGAAAAATCAATATGCAGCTTCATGATACTGGCAACCTGTTGAAACTGGTAACGAGAATGGTACTAAATGCCTTATACAACAGGGTAAACATTGAAAATTTCAAATTATATACGAGAATTCTCGCTTGAGATGATTAAGTCATTGAAAGGAAAAGACTTTTACTTCTTTTGGGACAAAAAATGATACTCATTTTGAATGTGAAAATATAAATTAAAACAAGACTGCATGCCTACAATTTAACAAACAAATGATCTGTACCTTTGATTAATTACATAGTTTGATGTATATTCAATATCTTGGAAGCAGTTTTTGAACTCGAAGGTTTAGTATCTGATGATGTAAGAGGAATTGTGGAGAACTCGGAATCAAAATGTTCAGAATCATGAAAATATCCATGTGGGGGAGGACCGAAGTTCTGATTAGGTGATGCATTAATTGATAAAGATGATGTTGTTACAGTGCTCAATCCCCGATTGGAAAGTGGAGGAACAGCAGAAATAGTATTTGAACTTTTAACATGTGAATCTTCAGCAGAATTACCTGCTGATTCCCTCTTCTCTCTTTCTGTTTCCTTGAGAAGAAAATCAACCCACAGATCTGCAAATGACTGAAAGGAGGGGGAAAAGTACTTAGTGATGCTAAATTCAAGATATGAAAACTTCATGAAGTGTGTAAAATGTGACAAGTATCAGGATCAAGCGCTGTATTTGCAATGTGCAGATTTCAAATAGTCAACAATTAAGGGACACACACTTGTACATACATACATACATATGTATATACCCTAAGCTGTCGCCATGAACATGAAAAATAGTGTCTAGAACAACTCCACTTGTTGGCAGAATACAATTGATGCTTATACCCAAAAAAAGAAAAAATTCCAAAGTAGTAACTAATAAAATCAATACATGGATCCACTACTCTAAATTTTGTATGAGCAAAAATCTATGCCTTGGATCTTTATAAAGTATACACAACTAAAAAATATTGCACAGACCATAAAAACCCATACCCTAAATTCTCTCATTGATAGTAATTGCATTTGACTCTAGCAATCAGACAGACATATGCACCAAAGGGGGATTAGATTATACCATATGAGAAGAAATCACCTGGTTATCAGATCCCACATTTGCGGCTGCTTCAGTTGAACTTCCCAAGATACCTCCAACCAGGCGGCCAGGCAATCCAAGAACTCCTCGAACAACACCTTTGCCTGCACCTTGTTGAGCAACACCTATCCTCTGCTTATCCTCATCAGAGAATCCCAGCATCCGAACCATTAGATCCAAAACCTGTTCCTCAATATGACAAACATCATGAACTAGATTAATTTGAAGTTTGAACATGACATCAAACAGAAATACCATCAGCAGCACAACCAAATTGGTCTCCATAAGTAAACAAATAATAGGAGGAGAATATTATATTATATCTTTTGCCAATTAATAGGGTTAATAACACATAAACCAACACTGCAATTCATGAGTAACACTAATTCTTCACCCTATCCCAGTAAGCTCATCTTTCTTTTACTGGATATTGGCCTCATCATGCATCTAACTATCTAACCAGAATACTATACACTAATTTACTTGGATAAAATGCTAGCCACAAAAATTAACTAAGCAATTTGGAGTATTAAATCCCAGTCTATAAATTTGTGAACTTCCCCTCCTCTCTCCACACAGACGCACTTATGATTATTACATGCAATTTAAAGGAAGGCATTTCATTCCATTCTCACGTGACACATCTCAAGCAGCTTCATTTAAAAAACTTCCATACCTCTTTGCTGTGATTTCTCTGGAAATAAGTTACAAGTAATTTTATCACAATGCGCCTGCTGACAATACAATTTAGATTAGTACAATAGCTTACTCTCAAATAGAAGCAGCAATATGACAGAAGATACAAAAAACCTAAATTCAGCCCAGATCATAAGCAGAAGACTCCAGTAATGAACCTTGAAGAAAATTAAAGATTAACAAATAAACTTGAAGATAATAGCCATTTCTAGAAATTCATCTTCGTTTTATCCAAGCAACTAGAAATGTACGATAAAACCCAAATCACATGATAAAGCTGATATAGCAAGAAAAACATCAAGCATAAAAAACAGGCTAACCTGTCAACAAGATAATCTGAATCCACTGACATTCGATTTAGCTGCGCCATACTCTGCTCAACAGCTTGCCTCAGTCTGGCGTTGTCTTCCTCAAGCTTACTTAGTCTACTTCTCCATTCTGATTGTGCCTTCTCAGATTGCAAAAGCTTGGCAAAAATTTCCTCCTTTTCACCCCTCAATGTGTCTGCTCTGTAATTTGCATCCTGGCAATAGCATAATCATTTGAGCTACATGTTCCTATATTGGAATGTCCAAGATGTCATCTACTTATCATTATTAGTGAAAAAGAAAACAAAATACTTGTTTGATATACTTAGGCCTAGAGCAAATTTTGGGGAAGGGGGATATAAACAGAAGCATAAGATTTAAGTAACAAAGGGAGGAGAGAGAATGTAGATCATTAAAAGATGGAACCCATATAAACTAATAGATCACACTGTGAAGATTAACCACTCATCCTGCATTTTCCCAGATTACGTTTATACTAATTAAGATTCCAGCTCCTGAACATAGATAAACTAAGAAAATCATGTTGGTTTCCATTTTACAATACATTCCCTGCATACATACGTACATACATACATATACATATATATATATATATATATATGAAATTCAATGTCCTCCCTCTGTCATACGGCCCCACCCAAAAGCCAAACTTCTATGCTTTCTATTAGAAATTATTGTTGTCCTCATGAAAATCATTAGCCAACTTATCTTCCTCACCACTCTTCTGCTATGAATTCTATCTATTGTCCATGAGGCTGAAGTTGTGCAGCTAAAAATGCACTTCTTTTTTAAACCATTTCCCCTTAACCCTCATCCAGTCTAGGGGACAACCCATAATTGAAGATTTCAGTGTCCTACTTTACCAGGTTTTCCAACAAAGCCACGATCAAAAGAATACTTACCAGGACTTTGTGATTAACTGAGATAATCATGTTCTGTATTACTGTAAGTATAAAGGGAGAAATTCTATTCCCTTAACAACTCTAAATAAAAAATACATATATATATTATTATCAGAAATGGTAAGAAAGCCATACTTTCAACAGTTGGGCAAGCTTAGCTGATTCTTCTCTTGTATGAACTAACTCTTCTTCCAAATGTTCCTAAACAAACCCAAAAAAAAAAAAATAATGGATGTAATATTTACTCTATACAGCTATGCATGGAAACACACAGACTCGCAAAAATTGACTTAGAAGTGTAAAAGTATCAACAACCAAAATACTGTCTACTAATTTGAGAAAAAACATGAAACAGTGTCATGTTTTCATACCTTGGCTTCAATTTCAGCATAATACTGACCAAGAGCTGTCTGTAGATTTAAAAGTTCTATATTCTTCGCATCTATTGTGCTCATACAGTTTGTGAGCTTCTTGTTCAGGTCATCAATGATTTCCCTGGATTTATTAAAGTCATTGTTATTTGCCATCTTCAGTTCCTCCTGGTTTGCAATTGCCTGCTTCAGAATTTTATCAAAATGTGATATTTGAGCCCTTAAACAATTATTGCTTTCACGTAGATCTTCAATGATTTTGCTATCCTCATCCATTTTTTCAGATTCTTCAGATTCCTAGACAACAATCAGCAAAGGAAATGATCTTAGTTTTTATAGCACAAAGATTGAATCCATCTCTAATTCATGTCTGCATTTAATTATGAGGAGAATATAATATATTGATACAGCAGATAGTATATCAAAATAGGAAACTTAGTGGTAAGATGCAATCAATAGGTCAATAAATCCAGTAGAAGCACTGAAGGACACCAAAGAAATCATAAACACAGCACATACCATTGGACAAACTAAAAGATATTTCAACGAAGTGTTATTTGCAAACCAATAGGATGGGCAGCTATATTGAGTTGCCCTTCTATTTAGCAACGCAAATTTGATTAACTGATCCATTTATGGCTAACAGTTATTAGGAAACAAATGCTTAAGATACACTTTACATTCCTGCTGTAGGTCCATTTAGAAGATAAATGTCCTTCATTCCGTTCTCATCCCTCCAATATCTTCTTCTTCTTCCTTTTAGTTTAATATATATATATATATATATATAAAATTTCCCCTATTTAGTTATTATGAACAATGCTAAAAATATACTTCAAAATGCATATTGATAAGTAGTAGAGAATAATAAAAAGTTGAAAATAAAGTTAAAAAGAATCTAACCTTTTCCAACAAATGCTGCTTAAGGCGAGTCAATTCTTGTAATGCTTTGTCCCTTTCACATTGTGTTTCCTTCAAATCTTCACTTAGCTTTTGTAAGGACTGTTCCATTTCTTCTTTTCCTGGAATACCTTCAGAAGGATCTAGCTTTTGTTACCGAAAGCCAATGTCCCATTTCCAATAAAGACAAGAAGGCAACCATTATTTACATGACTCTTAATGCACAACCTGTAAATACACAACACTAAAAAGTTTTGGCTCACGTCATTGACACTGCTTGAATCTTTGTTCTGAATTTGAGAAGCATCAGATGACACTTTATTAGTAAAAGACTTCCTGCTTGTCTCGAGGGCAGCCACAAGTTCATTCTTCTCCATCTAATTATAAAGGGAACACAGGATCATATGAGAGTGCAATATGAAGTACTATACCACAAAAGCATCATCGCAAATCCTGGGGATAAGATGAAAGAAACTGTTTGCTTTACAATGAAAGAAAGATATTCTAAATTTACCAACCTTAAGAGAAGTGTTATCCTTCTCTAGTGTTTTTATTAGTATTCTCAAGCTATCCACAGCATTACCTGCTTCTTCATCTTCCTGTCTCTTTAACTCCATCTGTAGCTGTTTTATTTCTGACACTTTCTCATCCAATTCTTCCCATATTTTGCTCATCTTCTTTGATGTCTTCCAGAAATAATATGATATACGTATAGGTTAGATAATCAAAAAGTAGAAAAACCAACCCATAATTATCAGGTGCATTGTATAACTGTACAACATAAGTTACATAGCTCGCATCTATGTTCCTAAAAGGGACTCCACCAATTACTTAATGAGTTAATGTTACTAGACTTCACTTGTGTAAACCTGAAAAAGGTCAAGTAATTCCTTTCTGGTTCAAAAACAAAATCTGGAGCACAAAAAGTGAAACATGGATTTCAAAGCATTAGATAAAGTTAGGCTTTTTGTCTTAGTTTCTGTGCCCATAGATCTGTGAATCCAGGCAACATGTTTCTTGCCAAACATATCCTTCTTTCACTTATTTGAGTTATTTCCATTTTTCCCAAATCATTCTTTGAATATTTTTTTAGAGTAAATTACACAGACTTCTCATCTGTTTTCAAAATATACACAAACTTCCACTGAAACAAAAAGTTATCTAATACTTTAGTCTAATTTTAAATTTTTTGACCAAAGTACCCTCCATTTAAAAGTTTTTTTTTTTATAGTTAAAAATATATGAATTTAGGTTAATGGAGGATATTCTAGTCAAAAAATTTAAAATTGAATTAAAAGTCTAGAGTAATTTTTTGTTTCAGGAGAGGCTATAGGCTATATATATTTTAAAAATAGAAGATAGATTTACCTAGTTTTTCAAAAAACTCAAGGCAGGTATGTATAATTTACTCTATTTTTTATGCATTCTCTTGATTTATTATCTTAGTTAACTCTATACTAAGTTTAAAATTGAAGGCAGATAAAAATTTAATGTAATTTGCTATCTAAATTCACAGTAGCAAGGCGGTCCTGTTTTCCCTTGCATGAAAAGCAAGGCAGATATGCCTTTACTTATCTATTACTGAAGTATCTTCCCATAGTTTTGTCCATCAAATATTACTTATTATTATATTAGAATTAGAGAAATATTGTAAGATTAGTCAAGTATTTAGCGAGCATTGTCATATTATAAGTCATTAACAGCAAAATGAATGGAAAGCCACACTTTGGAAGGGTATTCTATTTCTATTAAAGGTTCTTAGTCCTAACAATTCCCTGAATGAAACTGGTTTGAATAATTATTTTATAATATTATGTCATCAAATGGACCTATTTGAAAGCAACAAGACAGTTATAAGAGTATCAAATACTACAATAAGACATCACAGAATGCACAATACACTGAAATGTATTATTCATTTTTTATAATGTACATAAACTTTCATGTCAATAGCGTCTCAAGTTTGAAGTAATGTTCTCTCAATAAGATAATCATAATCAGTGTTTATCTCAAGAAACTTTAAATATAGGTAATGAATTGGTTGAAAATAAACCATAAGCATATATAAACTCACTTTATCCCTTTCCATCTTTAATAATTTAAGCTCTTCCTGGAAGGACTTGTTCAATCTCTGTTCCTCTGATATTGAAGAAAGAACCAGAATATTAGGCAATTTCTCAATACACATGCAGAATGTTTTCTAGGCTTTCAAAATGCTGAATAAAGACCTTGTAACTGTAGCTGAACGTTAGCCAATTTATCACTTTCTTGCTCCAGTGCCATCTTCAATTGTATCATCTCTGGGGAATGTTGTATCGCTGCTGTTAAGTTATTTTTTCCCTCTGCCAAATCTGCAAGCTCCTAGAAGGCATTCATATATCTGTTGTCAAGTTTACTCAATCACTAAAAATAAATATAAGGAAAATTATCAAAATATTACAAATCAAAGACAAGAAAAGAATTTTTTTGTATCAAGAAGAACTAGAAAATCAATTTTGTCAGAGAAAAAATGCATTAAAAAGAAGCATTTCATGATGAGGGCTCCAAACAAAACAAACAACGTAGGACAAAAACAAGGAATTATTTTCTTAAAAAACGAGGTATGCAAGGTATATAAATTAACATCTCTAGGTAGTCAATCTTCTTCAAAGATGCATTAATTAAACACGCATTATGTGAGAGAGAAAGATATAATTTAAATATGCATTATGCTTAACCGCATTTATATGCACACAACTGGTAATAAAAATTTAAATTACTTATTATACATTGGTCTAAATATAAGGGAGGCATAATAAGTCAAATATTAAACACCTTAAAGAAGGTAATCGAGAAAAATCATTAGCTCAAAAGACCTTCCTGATCCTTGTGCTTTTTCACAAGAAAGAGACTTCTATAGGATTAGCACCACATAGAAGCTAAAAAGATAATACTATCAGAAAGAAAATCTTCAAGGCATGAATCTCTAGATAAAGACTTGGCCATTATGCTCCGACTAAGTGCACCACAAAACAGCAGAGCAGAGAGAACACTTCCATGAAATTTTTCGTTTTTTTAGTCTTCCAAAGCCTTGGAAATAAGTGTAAAGAAAGTGTTTGAAGGAAGCTTGGAAAACCCGCTGCTCATTGAGAAAGTCATAGCAAAGATTAGTCTCCAAACCCTGGAAACACATAACAAATAAACCCGAAAGTTCTATCAATACAAGACCATTTTAATATGGTTTTCTCATATTTCCTCTGATGATTATAGCAACACCTTATAAATATTATGAAAAGTATGTTTGAAATAGGAATAACAAAAGGCATTGCATACATCCTTTCCATAGAGCATATTGATTATTATTGCACAGTCCTACTTAGACATAAAGCCCTCAAACCAAGCCCTTAGTTCATTTACTTAGTTGGCCTGTTGATTAATTATGTTGAACACCTATAAGCAAGCACATACAGGCACACACAAACAAATTATACACCTCAAGAATGAGAAAAGCAATTAAGTATGGCTTAACTGTGTATCAGGACTTAAACTGATTCAATTTAAAATGTAGTTGGATTTTTTCCAATTGGAAAATACATAGCATAACTTCAGCAAAAGGTATGGTGAAGCCATAATGAATATGGCATCAGTCATCAGAGATCCTTATCCATATTCAAATTTTATATGAACATCATAAAATACCGGAGACTAAATGTAGTGTAAGACTTAAAGCACTGGTTCAGAAACTTCATAAAATACATTAAACTCTCCAAATGATGTTTGAAATAGAATTACCTTTATTGCATTAGTGTCATTTGTAGACATTTCATGAGCTTCAGTTCTGGCGACACTCAAAGCTGTATTTGTACCCTCCATATTTTGCTTTAAAGAGCCATTTTCTTCATTTAATCTAACAATCTGATTCTGTAAAGTGTAACAATATATAATTTTATGATGTCTTCCAAAAAAAAAATTAAACCCATTTTATTTAGTGGAAGGGAGATAGATGCATAGCTTTATACAAAAGCACAAAATTCAGAATATCTTGGGACATTTATTCTTCAAATGATGCATTGCTACTGACTGTCACTTTATTCTGAACAAATCCAAGATAAGGTCTGTTAAAAAATAAAATGAAATAAAATAAAATAGCAAAAACTACAATGAACCAGTAATAATTCATCAGGTAAGTAACAAAGATATAGCATCTACATGTAGTATAGTAATATCATTCAGCAGACAAAAGAGACAAGTTCATGTACAAAAGAATTGGCCAACACCACCATGCTGCTGCATCTAAAATAATTGCATGATTAAGTAGCTCCAACACAAGGAAAGAAACAAAAGAAAAGAAAAATATATTTATTACTGGAATGAACTTGTTAAAATGTAATGGCCATACCTCTTTTTCTTTTAATAAAGCCGCATAATTAACTGATAGTTCTTTAATTTCTGCCTCTGATGCTTGAAGTCTCTCGATTTCTGCTTTGTATTGATTTATCTAAAAGTACAAGAAAATTTGAAATGGCATCTTATTTAACCAACTGACTAATAGAAGATTCAAAGGAAAATAAAAACAAGGCATAAACATGGAATACATCAGAACTGCATGCATTTGGTATAAAATTTTCTCTTCTCACATACAAGCATGTGCCACTTTTATGAGGTGGAGGAATGAAAAAGTAATGTGACATTTTCAGAAAGTCTGAAATAAAGAAATACTATATTTCCAGGCAAATAAGTTCATGGTAAAATATGGTAACAGATACACCTTTGAAAGGATAGGCAATTTAGGAATTCAGATTTTCATTCCTGCTTATAGCTGTAAGCTTCTTCCATATCCAACCAGACCAACATGTTTCCAATGAAGTAATTTCCTTAAAGAAAAAGAAATTGAAATCTCCTTATTTCTTTCTACAAAAGATGAAAAAGATTTCATAAAGAAAAAGTACTTGAAAATATAATTATGGGCATTAAGATTGATCAATTAAAATCCAGAATGTCACAGATCCATCAGTTTCATAGTAGCATGTACATGTATTTTTCAAGCAACTTCCCAATAGTACCAATGACCCTGGCAGCAAAAGGACAGAAGTTTGTGACATCAAGACAAGACTAGATTTTGAGAGACCACGCTACTTGGCTTCCCTAGAAGCACGTTATGGAACAATGGGGGAGATAATCCTAGGGCTTGTTTGGGAGTTTTGAAGAGAGTGGGGTGGGATGGAGTGGAGAGGGAAGGGGAAGAGTCCCCACTCCATTGTAACATTGCCTCAGACTGGAAAAGGCAAAAAGCAAATTGCAACACACTCAACAGAAACCCAGAAGCACCAATTAGTTTTCAAGAAAGTTACAAGAAACCATTCATAGCAATTTGGTATCAATTATCAAATGTCATGCGCAGATTGCAGAATCCAGCTAAGTAACAGATAATAGATATCAATTACTCATACATAATCTCACCACCCTCCGGATGAAATAAGACCAGTTTCATAAAACTCAGGGTAACAACAGGACTCGCAAAATCAAATCAAAGACTTAAGAAAATGAAGTGCAACAATCAGTAGACAACTAGACATGATTACATGAATTACTCAAGTTATTCGATGGAACAAATTTATAGATACGGTAAGTTCTAACCACTTCAATCGGCTTCTGAAATGTTCCGACCGCTTGCACTCAAGAGAGGAACAAAGCCATTTCTATGTATATGAAAATCTTAATGACTTATCCAAATATATATCATAACTGAAATGCTCACGGTCTCCCTGTTAAAAATTAAAGCATTATTTTGCCAAATACACCCCACGGTTCAATAAAGACCAAGACCCGGTTTAGATTGTTCGACATTAGCATAAACCCAAAGGAATGGGAGTGTAATGCCATCATGACACAGGATGTTACGGTTACTAATTCAAAATCCAAACCCATTCCCAGCTATAGTTCGTAAGTCAATGGCTCAATAAATAAACGAACAACAAAAACTACAAGAATTCCTAGGTTCCGCGCACTTTTTGTCACATACTCATCCACCTGATCACGTAAGAATTTGAAAAGTCGTGAACATTACACGACTTTTTCTGACATCTTAGACAATAATTCAAGCCCAACTCCCAAGAAAAAAATTGCATAGAAAATATTTAAAAAAAGATATTGGCACCTCAGAAATGTATGCAGATTCTATGCCATTTGCCACCGGCGATCTTGTGGGGCCCGATTTCGAATGCGCGAATCTATGAGAATTCCGTCGATCAGAAAAGGCAGAATTCTCTCCGTTGGGCCTGCCATATACCCCGAGTTCGTCGTCGTCGTCTTCATGAACATCGAGGGCGATCCTGTTCAAGTTCTCTTTCAAATTCGAAATGGTGCCCCACATGATTCAACCCCTCTCAAAACTCAAATACCAAATTAACGTGCTCGAATAGCTTCTGAAGAACCAGGCTCTCTGAAATTCAAATTTGCAGCAAATGTCAAGTTTAGTGAGCCAAAGCCCAATTCCTGAAGCTCTCTTATATGGTGTTCCTGTTTCAGGGGTGAATCTGTGAAAGTGGGAGGGGCTGGGGTGACATGCTTTTGCTGCAATTTTGGTGTGGTAGATCTGAGTTTGGATTTTGGAGGGAGGTATCTGATTTTCATCAAATGTAAAATTTCCGTCATCTTCGTTATTTTTCCTTTTAATTTAACTAAAGGAAATAAAATCCTTACCAGCTTTTGGTAAGAAACAAATGGCTATAATCTTTATATTTTCGTTATAAAATTTTTTAAATAAAAACGTCATCAATGAGTTTTTATGGAAAAAATAAATTGATTTTAGATTTGGATGCAATTTTTTATAAGGTTAGATTTAGGCGTATATTTTATTGTTAATTTTTTTAATAAAAATATGATAAATATATAATTTTTTATTATAATAAGTATATAGTTTAATTCAAAAATATAATTATTTGTAAAATTTATATACTTATTTATAATATTATTGAAAAATCATATAATTATTATATTTTAATTAAAAAAATTAACTGTAAGAATATAAAGAATTGAATATAAATTTTTTAATGTAATTATATGATATTTTGATAAAGAAATATAAATTATATAATATACAAAGGTTGAAAATAATCGCGCAATCATGAATCTATTCCTCATTAATGAATATATATACAAGTTACAGCCATGGTTACATGGTTACAATAACTCTTATGATCTTCTTGTCATATCTTTGATAATATTTACAATTATATATATTTATTAAATAAATGAATATATTTTAATGAAAGCTATCTCAAAGATCTTATGTGTGATTTATTCTTAACACTCTCCTTCAAGTTGGAGCGTGAAGATTGATGACACCCAATTTGCCAATGATCAATTCAAATTTGTCGCCTCTTAGGGGCTTCGTAAATATGTCTATAATCTACATTTTCATCTAAATCTTGGTTAGTCTTATCTTACTGATTAAACTTGTTCTCTAACAATATAATAATTTATTTTAACTAGGGGTGTTCAAAGGTTCAGTTTGGTTCGATCTTGAGCCAAACCGAATCAACCTAATCGGTTTAACATTTTATTGGACTTTGTCGGTTTTAAATTCTAATCGGTTTGGTTCAATTTTTTGTTGTCCAAAAGTAATTTTTTTAAAAAAAATTGTTCATTGTAATATGTAGAATTTAACTTCTAATATCCTGCATCTTTTAAAATTTTGACTAATAATAACTTTGGAATATTTATTATTTTTATATCTTTTTTTTTGCTTAAAAAAATTTCATGTATTCACAAAAAACCTTTAAAAAGTGAAAAAAAATAAGAGCAATATCTTATAATAAAATAGTATAAATAATTTGTATATTTCTTGAACCACATAAAGAATATAGTTTTAATACAAGTTTAATTGATAAAAGATCCCATTAATCTAAAAAGAAACAAAATATTAAATTTTAATTAATTACAAGTTTAATGGTTTGGTTAACCGAACCAAATATAAAGAAAACCAACAACTGAATTGATTTAATTGGTTCTACAATCACAAAAACCAAACCAAACCAATTTTTAATCGGTTTTTAGTGGTTTGATTTGATTTATTTGGTTCAGTTTTGTTCACCCTTAATCTCAACATACTTCGTCCTTTCATGAAAAATTGGATTCTCATATATGTATATTGTAGCTTGGTTATCATAGTATAATACTATTGCACCTCATTAAACTACTTCCAATTCCTTTAATAACCATATGAACCACAGTATTTCACTTACCATGCTAGCCATTGCCTTGTACTCCACTTCAGCTGACGATCTAGCTATAACTTTTTGCTTTTTCATTTTCCAGTAAATTAGTGACCTGCTGAGCATGATCAAATAACCTGTGCATGATTTGCGAGTGTCTCTGCATCCTGCCTAATCCACATCACCATAGGCTTCAAGTTTCAAGTTGCCATCTTTAGTTAATAATATACCTTGTCTTGTTGCATTCTTGATGTAGTGCAGAACTCTTTCGGTAGCTTTCATATGACCCTTCTTTGGTGTAGCTACAAATTGAATCAACATGTTTCCCACATACATTTTTTCAGGCCATGTCACTATCAAGTACAGTAAATAACCCACCATCCTTCTGCAGCATCTCGTGTCTATGCATGGCTCATCATTCATTGTGTTTAACTTCACATTCTGTTCCATTGGTGTCGTGCATGGCTTGCATGCTTGTAACCCAGCATCTTTCAATATATCTATCGCACACTTTCTTTGACTAAGGACCAATCCTCACTGAGTACGTGTGACTTCAATGCCCAAGAAGTACTTCAAAGGTCTTAAGGTGTTGTTTGGAAGGTAGGATGAGTTTTTTATGGAATGGGAATTAAGGATAGATTAGGAATGGAAAGGAATCTTGTACTCTATAATTATGTTTGGTATAATATAAAAAGAAATAAGAATTATTTTATTTTATTTTATGTTTGGTAAGATAGAAATGAGATAGAAATGGATGAAGAGAGAATAAAAAGACCAAAATACTTTTAATATTATTTAATTATTAGTAATTATAAAATATAATAAAATAATTATTTTTAATGACTAATAATAATAATAAATAATAAAATATTTATTTTTAGTTATTAATAACAATAAAAAGATGTACCTACATAGTAAAAGCTATCTTCCTAAAGTAATAATATTATACCAAATCTGACATTTTTTTAAGGGCAAAATAGTCAAAACATAGCTATCTCCCGCGACGCAAACTTCTTTCCCTCCCTGCTCGAGGATTATAGATTCCTATGTTTAAAGGAGTTAGCTCACCCACGGAAAAGACTTTCCAATTAACCAAACATGCATTTTGAGCAAACCCACTCCCTTTCCCATTCTAAGAAATCACGTTCCAACCAACCAAACGATGCCTAAGTCTTTTATGCTAAACCTCTTGTCCAGGTATCCCTTTACCTTTTGTATGGCTTCTTCATTGTTTCTAGCTATGATTATGTCATCCACATAGATCAAGGCCACGACAAACACTCACTTTCTTCTGTATATGAACAAGGAGTAATCTGCTCTTGATTGTTTGAAACCTATTTTTAGTAGAGCCTCAGTAAACTTATCATTCCAATTCCTCAAAGCTTGCTTTAGGCCGTAGAGCGATTTCCTTAACCTGCAAACTCTGGTCTCTCATTTCTTTGCGAATTCCTTCGATATTTTTATGTATACTTCCTCGTCTAAGTCATCGTGTAGAAAAGCATTGTTTACATCTAATCAATGTATATGTTAGCCTCTCTTAACGACAACCGCTAGCAAACACCTCACAATTTTTAACTTGGCCATCGAAGCAAAAGTTTCATGAAAATGTTGTCCTTCAACCTGTATGAAGCCTTTCGCCATTAGCCTGGCCTTGTACTGCTTTACCTCCCCATTTGGCTTAAACTTCACCTTGTACAGCCATTTTGAATCAATAACATGTTTTCCTAGTAGCAATTCCTCAAGAGTCCAAGTCTAACTCTTTTCTAGTGCCTCAATGTCCTTTTTCATTGCTTCTCTCTAGTGATTATGCTTTGTAGCCTGTTGGAAAGTCTTAGGCTCATCATTCTCAGTGATGGTCATTAATAAAGCACGATGTGAGTCTGTAAAATTTTCATAAGTAACATGATAGGCCATTGGAAATAAAACAGTGTTACCTGACGGGTGAGTAGGCTGAGCTCGTGCAAGTAAGGGAGGCAAATCTATCTTATATTATTTCAAGTATTATGGTGGACCCCTATTTTGATGGCTTTTGTTTTCTCTATTGGGCTCAACTGGTTGTTCAAGCCTAGTTCTCATCCCTATCTCTACTGCTGTTTCTTCATTAATCTCTACTTTGTTATTGGGTTCCACTTGTTCCTCAAACCCATGTTGAAGTCCACTCTTACTTCCTTCACCACCAGGCCCATTTTAAGGCCCACATTCACTCACTTCATCACTTACTCCTTCCTGCTGCTCACATGTGACCAGTGTATACATATCCTCCTGCCACGTGTCTCCAGTTTTATTATTTGCAAAAACCTATTCCATATGTATCTTTGTATACCTAGTTGCCTCCTTCCAAGGAAACTTTTTCTCATAGAATTTTACATTCCTAGTTACATGTATTTTCCCTCTTCAAGGTCATAGACCTGGTAGCCTTTCTTGCCATGTGGATATCCGAGGAAGATGCACTCTCTCCCCCTTTCATCAAACTTCCCACTTTTGTCATTATTTAAGGTGTAAGCGAGGCATCCAAACACCCTTAGGTGACCATACATGGGCTTCCTCCCAAACAGTATCTTAAACAGAGTCTTATTCTTAGTGACTTCTGAAAGAAAATCTATTGATAATATGTGCCGCTGTGAGGACACATTTCTCCCAAAAATCAATGGCTAGTCCTGCATGAAATCTCAACACCCTTGTTGTCTCAAGAATATGCCAATGTTTCCTCTCCACCACTCCGTTTTGTTAGGGTGTATATATATAGCTCATTTCATGTATTATTCCTTTTTCTTCATATGTCTACTGCATAAAGTTTGATTGAAATTCAACCCATTATCACTTCTCGCCCTTTTTATTATTATTTTTTTTCAAATTGATTTTCAGCCACATTAATGAACATCGTCAGGTATCTTCTTGTTTCAAATTTGTCCTTTATTAAATAAACCTACACAACCTAACTGTAATCGTTGACCATAGTAAGAAAATAATGAGCACCAGATAGTGAGGGCATTTTATAAGGCTCCCAAATGTCACAATGAATCAATTCAAAATAAGACTTCATTTTTATTGAACTCAAAGGAAAAGAAGTTCTACTTTGCTTTGCCCTAATACAAGGTCCACAAAGTTCTATTATTTTAACATAACCCAAATATAAATGCTTTATTTTCTCTTAACCTAACCTCCTGTGCCAAAGCTTTAAATCTTCCTTTGCTTGTCTTGCCATCATTGCCACTCTCCCATCTTGCACTGGCTCAAGAAGATAAAGTCCATTTTGATACTTACCTAGTCCAATCAAGCTTATCGTGACTAAGTCCTGTATTACACAAAGATCAACAACAAAGATCACAGCACAATTGTGTTGTCTAGCTAACTTACTAATAAATAGTAAATTGCATATAAAGTCTAGGATGTATAAAACATTATCGACTTTCATACCATTTGGTAAGGAAATTTTCCTAACTCCCTTGCTTGGTATGCTCTGCCCATTTCGTATTCTAACAAGACGTTAACTTGAGGCTCCTTCTCTTTCCAATTCATTGTCACTACAAATCATATGTTTTGATGCCCCAGAATCAATGATCCAAGGTGTGTTAAATGGCAAATTCACCACTACTTGATTGCTCTTTGTTGCATCAGAAAACTTGCTCAAATGCTCCATAAGAGTCTTATACTGTGTCATCGTTAAGCCTGGTATGGGACTATCATCCAATTCCACTTGCGTGGCCTTTGGGCCACTCCTTTTTGTTGATTTGTCCGTCTTTCCTCATTTCCAATATGCCAGATAACCAATGTTCTCATAGCATTGTTCCTGTGTATGCCTAATCTGTTGGCAGTGCTTACACTTTGACTTGTCTCGTTGTCTTATTTGTCATCCCCCTTGCACCTGGAATGCTGAGCCTTCAATCACAGGCTTATTTGCACCTACGATTATGCTTTGTTATTCGTCCTCTACCATTAAGTAGTAGGCTACGCTAAAACTGATCATTGGTTGCATATGGAGTATTTGAGTTCTCACAGTTGAGAAAGCATCATCTAACCCCATTAGAAACTCACATAATTGCTAGGTTTCCCTCATCCCTTCTAGTTGCTTTTGCACATCACAAGTGCAATTGTTACACTTGCACTTAGGCCATGGCTTGATTAAATGGGCTTTATCCCATAGCCCTTTCAACTTTGTATAACACGAGGCCATAGATATCTTCTCCTTCCTCAACATGGCAATATTGTGTTGAAGTTTAAATGTATGTGGTGCGTTCCCGTTCACAAACTTGTCCTCCAAGTCCTTCCAAATTTCCCTAGCCATCCTAGCGTATCTCACACTAGTTCTCAGGTCCTTCTCCATGGAGTGTTTCAGCCACCCTTTGATCATAGCATCACACCTCATCCATAGAGCTAGTTGACTTGAGTCCGCTACCGGCATCAAAATCGTTCTATCAACAAATCCCATTTTGTTCTTTGCATAAAATGCATTGCTCATATCTGCGAGCCATTCACCATAGTTCTGTTCATTAAGTAATTCTCCAACAAACACCTGACCTGGAGTGTCAGATGGGTGAAGATAGTAAGGCAACATGACGTCGACATTACTTCCTTGTGTATCTGAAGCTTTGCTTACGTCTGTCATGATTCTGTGTTTAGGTGCAATATTTCAAGGTTGAGGATCATGTTTACACTCTGATACCATGAAATAATCATGCAATCATGATTCTATTCCTCATTAATGAATATATATACATGGTACAAACGTGGGCATGCAGCTAAGTTGGTTACATGGTTACAATGACTTCTATAATCTTCCTATCGTATCTCTGATAATATTTACAGTTACATATATTTACTAAACAAATGAATATATTTTAATGAATGTTATCCCGAAGATTTTGTGCGTAACTTATTCTTAACAAATGTTATATTTTTTTAGAAAATTTAATGATAAATATTTTAGAATTCTCTCTAAACTTTGCTTATTTGTTTAGTCATCCCTATTAAAAGGATATTTATTATTAATCAACATTACACCTATAAGTAAGAGTAACTAGTTGTTGTTAGCCATTTACGTGACATAAGTAAAAGTAACCAATTTTCATTGTGAGAGTAACAACAATCTATTGTGAGAAATTTTCTCCTTTTTATCGCGAGAAAAGTTTTCTAAATCTACTTAGATATGTTGTAGTGTTTTTTAGTGTGAATTGGCGCTCTATCCATTTGTGTGCTATGTTCTTTAAGCAAATTTGTTTTAGTGATCAATTGTCTTCTCTATGGCAGGAGTTTTCATTGGAGATGGAGACTAAGGAGGAAAATTGAGGTGAAGGTCGAAGCAAAAAGGCAAAGGGCGACACCTTCATGTTAGAACATGTATAAAGAGAAATATATATACATGTATATATATATTGAAAAAAAATTTAGCAGCCTAATACTCATGCAGAGCACATGTTTGTAAATATAATAATAATTATTATTATAATTATAAAAGTATTTTATTATTAGTCAAATTGATTAACCTGTATAAAATTAAAAAAATTAATATTGATATTATCGTTATATCCATAAGAAGATGTTTTAATATATATACATATAATTGTTTAATTTAGTTTCTTTCATTATATTTTCATTGATATATTATTAAATTTATTGACATAATTGATTATGTACTATTTTGATATTTTAAATATCTATGATTCAAAATAATTCTCTTAAGTCACTTAACATAGGTTATATTATATGTTATATATATAAGTTAATTTTACATCATTATTTATTGTTATTTTTTTGTTTGGCATAAGCCATATATATTCAAAGTATCAAAATAATAAAAATGGTCACATTAACAATTAACAAAACATTAAAAAAAAGTTAATTTAAAGAGTAAATTAAAAAATTCAACTTTAAGTATTCAATTATAAGTTTTTAAACTATATACACTAGATCAAAATTTAAGCAAAATTATAATAATCAACTTAATAATTTAACTTTTTTTTAATCCTTATATTTGTAAGACACCTGAAAGTTTTATAGAAATATAAACTTATTGTAATTGTAATTCTTAAAGCTATATAAGAATATAAACTTAGTTAAGAATGTTAAAGCATTAGTGTTAGGTGATGAGTCTTTGAGAGTAGTAAGCAATATAAGGCAAAAATATGGAAGGAGAAAAGATATAATGCTGTCATAAAAGGAAAGTTTCTTGGTACATGCTTTATTCCCTTACTTGTGAGCCACCTTCACTAGAAGCTTGGACTTATCACCCAAATTGATCTTTAGAAAGTTTTCAAGACCTATCATTGTGGCCTTGCTAGCACAACAAAAGGGAGGTTGTAATAATTAGCCAAGTCCTGCATGAAAAAAAACTATTTCATCTAATTTGTGTTCATGAAGCAATCAATGTGAAAAAGCACACAACTTTGGAAATACCCAGGAATGAAAGAACCCTTCACTGTTAAGTAGAAACTAGTGGCAAATTATTACTTAACAAGGTAAAAAAAGGCTTCACCATCACAAACCTACACAAAGCAACAAAAGCCAAAATCTTCCTTACTACTAATAGAAGAAGTTGACTCAGTGGCACTTCTAAGAAAGAAAAAATAATGTGAAAGTCAAAATCTAACAAAAATCACAAACTTTTGTAGAATAATTCCTTGAAAACAATAACTATTATAACATTACCTCAGTATCGAAGAGATTATGAACCTTAGGAGGAATGACCAAAAGGAAACTCAAATGAACTCTATAATCCTGCCTCAAACACTCCATATTGGAATAGGTAAGCTCACTTCTTGATTCTCTCAAATAAGGAACATTAGAAGGTCACTTCTTCTAACCTTTGCCTTTAAGGCCACCACTTATAAGGAATCACAATAACAAACAAAGCAAAAAGATGCTAAGAAAAGTGAGGAGGAAAGGGTAGATAACTAGTTGAGTAATGTCCAAGAGACAACCCACCCTAAGTACATAAAAAGATAATAATAAGATAGGGCATAGTCACTCGAACATGAACACATAGCAAGCATCCATAAACATAGTACTAAAAAAAGAATAGGAAAGAAAAAAGAAGAATATATTGAACCTAGATCTTCTTAAACTTGAGTTAAAATTAAAAGGTGTTATCCAAGATTGAGATTGGTAACGCCAACTTCACTTTTGCTTGAATATTGGTGAACTATGACCAAACTATCAAGAAATAACTTTGTGAAAGCATGCAAACCCTCGATCTCATTTGCAAAATGAGCATGATTTAAACAAATGGTAGGAAGCCTAGAGCTAAGGCAAAGTTCTACGGGGAAAAAATGACACTTCTAATGAGCAAATAGAGGAAGAGCCCTAAAAAAACCCTTCGCTTGAGGTACAAATTTCCACCAACCTTCATTCTCATATTGACACTACTATAGACTATTAAAAGTAGCAAAAAACAAAGCACAAAGGCAGTATGACTTGCCCACATAATAGAAGAAAATTTATAATCATTGCAATAATAAATGGAAGTAATTATGTCATTGACAAGTTGAACTTATTAAAACTATCTTAATGAAAGGATAAAAAGGGAATTGAAATCTATAAAACAAATGATCATTGTATATAAACCACACCACCTTAGAGCCAGTACATAAGGGGCAAGGAAACCCTCTTACAAGAACAATTGAAAGCAAGAACATATGATAAATTCCTTTTGTAAAAACCCTAAATCCTCTTTATCATCTCATAATGCATAATATAGGCCATAGACAAAACAAGGTAATGTCCTATAACAAAACTTGCCATCACATGCTAACCTTAAGGGTGCAAGCAAATTCCTTTTTGAGGAAAAATAGATATTGAAATTGCTTTCACCGAGAAACCTCAACCACCACTTAGATGACGCAAGTGATGTAATCACTTAAAATTTGAATACAAAGTTTAAAAAGTAAAAGAGATCACGAGTTGGGCCTGTGAAAATAAAGTAATAAAAAAAGTGTCTCGGTTTGGGTATGGCACTATTCATAGAAAATGGGACGGGTCATGCTTAGTATAAAAGAGCTAAACTTATTAAACTAAATACTAAAGAACCTCAATTTATTCAATTTTATTATAATATTTTTATATCTAAAAAATATTCAAAAAGTAAAATTTAAATGTAATTGACTTTAAACATAGTAATACATGCTTTTATCATTTTCTTCAAGTCATTGTTATGAAGTATGTGTATGAGAAAGATCAACTCATTATGCTAAACTAATGAAGCACTTAAACTTAATAATAAAAGAAAAATGAAAAAAAAACTTAATAATATTTATGTAATTATTAAAAAAAATTAGGCCGCACTTAAAAAAAAAGCCTAACCTTAGCCCATTTTAAAAATGAACTTTTTAAAATTGGCTTTTTTTTGGCTCTTTTTGCTCATATCCATAATTTTGAGTTGGGTCTATCGGGAGCGTGTAGGCTTTTTGGCCCATGATTAGGCCTATTGAAAACTTACTACTCTAAGTGTGCCTAGTTCATAACTTTGCTAACAAACCAAGGGGTAAGTGTTGGGAGCCTTATTGTTATACTAATTCCATTGACCCAAAGTCATTTAGTCCACTTTAGTTTGTCCTATAAGACAAAGGAGACATGACAGTTGGGTCGAGCAACCTCAAATAAACTAGGTTGAATAAGATTTTGTACTTAGTGATGCAACCTATATTGTTGCCCTTGGAATTAGATTTTAATTATTTGCAAGAGAATTCTTGGGTGTGAAAAATAGGTAAAAACACAAGATAAGAAATAATTGAAGGGATTCAATTACTAGAATTTAATTGAATCAAAATAACAACAAGAAATTAAAATTATGCTAAGTGGTGAAATCAAATAACAATGCAAGATAACTAACTTTGAACTCACTTCTTTGACTTCAATTATCATTGCTCTCTTTAGATTAAAACTATAACTACTCCCCTTGTTTGGTGCATTCACTAAAAGGATTTCCAATTAACCAATTGAGACATAAGTGCTTAACTAATTGAAAGCTTGTGACTACAACACTATCAATTAATTAAAACTTGCATGTAAAATATATAACATATCTAATTATGATTTTAATTGTTCTTTTAGGTTGCTAGACATTTCATTAAGAGTCTAAATTACCATTTAAACTCCTAATAGTCTCAAATATACCAATCAAGAATAAATTTCAGCATTAATCATATAATAACCATTACACAATTAAGCTAAAATTTGAAGCAAAATAAATGGAAATGCATAACCATCCAAAAATAATTCATCAAACATTTTAAGTGCAATATATATCTCTAATTCTTTAAACAAAATTTAGAGGATTAACTAAACTAAATTTATCACTATAATCAAGTTTTTATCAATTAAAATCAATCAATAAAAATTAATTGAAGTAACAACAAAAATAAAAAAAGAGATGAAGGAGTTCGCCTATTCTTGATTGAAATTTGGAGCTTTAATTTCTATCAAAGAGTTGCATCCAAGATTAGCCACCAAATGAGATTAAGTAGCCATTGATTAAATGGAGGAGAAAATGGAGGAAGTCACGGCTTGAATAAAGAGAAATGGATGACTGGATGATTGAATGGGTGATGAAGCGTGCTCTCCTCCCTTTTTTTGTTCTGCCCAAGCTTCCCCCTTTTCTTCTCTCCTAACCTTCATTTTTGTCTTCTCATGTGACCTCTTAATCACATGCTGCTTCCTTCAATTAAACCATCAATC
Organism: Erythrophleum fordii; assembly: GCA_032878935.1. NCBI lineage: Eukaryota > Viridiplantae > Streptophyta > Magnoliopsida > Fabales > Fabaceae > Erythrophleum > Erythrophleum fordii. The sequence goes on along the minus strand of JAVQMF010000047.1, from coordinate 12,614,555 downwards.
CCGAGCCTTATCTTCTATGTGCTTCTTCGCTAAATTGCTTCCACATCTTGGTGAGTGAGCTACTGATGGAAAAGATGTGACTTGTACGTGTATGAAGCTCCCAACTCGTGCATATTCCATGCATTATCGTGTGAATCAGTGGATAGGTGACCTGGAATATCAATTAAATTTGAACCTTAGCCTTGCCCCTTTCACATGATTCATGACGAAGAAATTATGCATGCTCACTTGGAGGGTGGGGCTGTGCATTGTAGTGTATATGTGTGAGCTGATGCATTCATTTTATGCGTGTTTTCCTTGTGCCTAATAATGTGATCTCCCGTGCTCTTCCTCACATGCCTTTTCCTCCTTCCTCTTTCTATCCTCACATGTTTCTATTATGCTCCTCCCGTGTGTGCTTCGTGCCCCCAATCCCATGTGAATACCTCAATGTCGTGAGTAGATTGTGCGAGAGGGCCATTGACGTGTACGTGTGAAATCAGGCCATGTATCTATGTGTCAAGATTGTGAATGTCGTGTCTCTATCTTAGACATCCAAATAGTGGCTTCTTGTGAGAATGAATGAAGTGACCTAGAAAATAGAGTGCCTCGTCAATAAACCTGAGAGTGAATATGTGCGTAATGTGGCAACGTGCATGAAGACCATGTGGGTGTGTGATTGAATCTACCCTCCCATTCCACATCTGACCTCATGAATCTATGTATGAATTGAGAGCTACATGTAGATGTAGGGAGAGGTTGCATGTCCATGAGTGTGAAGGAGTGACAACATGCATCTACACGTGTGTCAGTGGAGCATGATGTAGTGAATGGGGATGGAGCCTCATGGAGCTTTTCCCTTTTGCTATTTTTTTATATTTTCTATAGATTTATTAAAAAATATGCACAATTATTCATTCCATAAAATTGCACACTTGAATCTTCCATCTATTTCTCAAATTTTCCATTTAAACTCCAATTGCCCATAAGAAATCTGCAAAAATAATAAACAGTATTAAGTAGGAAAATTTACAAAATTAATTAAAAGGAATTTATACTTTAAAAATCAATAATTTTGTAAATTTATTCATAGAGTACAAAAATAACTAATAAAATCATATATCCTCTAATTAAATCTATTAAGTCACAATTTATCATCAAAATATCTAAATTAAAAGGAATAAAATATATAAAAATTAACAATTATCAAGACATTACAAAACTTTAAGACCAGGTAACAGCTGACACTAATTAATCCATAAATATATAAAGATGCAAACCCTAAAACTCAGGGACAAGACCTTAACACTCGATCACTATCTCTAAAAAATGTTCACTCTATTTCATGCATTCACAACACACCCTAGTAGCTACAGACGATCCTTTTTATAGATAATAGATAAAGTTTATTGTATCTCATTGAAGTTCTTAGATTACGCTAAACTTTTTTATTCTTTGTTTGTTATACTCTCGATGCCAACACATTGAGATTCTCAAGAAACAAAATTAGCAATCATATTTAGATTTGTCAATTTTTTGGCTACCCTTAAAAAAAAAAACATCTTGACAAATCAAAAAAATTTGTAGGCTGCTTGAGCATATTTGGTCCTTTCTTTTTTTTGGCCTCCATATAACAAAAATTTTAAACACTTTTCTAAACAAAAAAAAAAAAACTGATTTTTTAAGCAAACATAAATTAGCTGAATTTATATAGAACCAAGATTAACTTAAACATGAGAAGAAAAATTAGAGGGAAAAAAAATTAAAAATGTCACTTTGTCTTATGATTTTACACGGTATAAGGAACAGCAATAAATAATGGCCCAAATTTTCGAAGTGGCGAAGCATATGGAGATAGACAGAGAAGTTATTAACCAAATACTTGTACTCCAAATCACCAGAAAATGGCAACATTCACTACCTCGAATAAAATGAGATTTTATTGCCAATTAAAAAGTCTTAAATTTATGTTTCCCATTATATTCTTGATCATTTGGTTTTTAATATCACTCTTTATTATTCTAAAATCAAAATAATAAGATGAAAAGTAAGTAATTATTTGAAGATTTGCAATTTCTCATTTTTTTTATTACATTAAAAAAATAAAATATCAATTATTTTGAAAAATAATAATAAGATGAAACAAGTGCATTCACACATTAAAAAAAAAAAATCTCTTGCTCGTGCGCTTTTTTCAACCTTACCAATATTTCCCTTTGAACTTAATAGGGTTTTGTTTATGAACTCAATAGAAGTTATCGACATTGATGATGTATTTCAGCAGAAGGAAGAAAAAAAATCTGCTGCTTATGGCGTACATTGGAGAGACTAACAAGAGACAAGGCGGAAATCAGATAAATTGACTTATTTTATTTTCATAGAACTCCTCTATTAAGCCAAAAACAGAATGAATCCAGGGCATGAAATAACCCTTAAGGCACGCCAATCATTTTCCATAAGCAAGACATGATTACTGTCAAAGCTCATTGGCTACCTTCAGCTATATAAACCTCTCTTCTCCAACATAAAGCAGCACAACCCCAGAAAAGGAAAAAGAAAAGGAAAAAAACCTTAAAATTTCAGAGGAGAGACAAAAAATGGCAGGTGCTTTAGGAACTCTGATGCCAATTTTCTTCTCAATGATGCTGCTTATCCTTGCAAGAAGATCAGATGCCGGTGGAATTGCCATCTACTGGGGTCAAAATGGGAATGAGGGAACTCTGGCAGAGACTTGTGCCTCAGGAAGCTATGACTTTGTGAACATAGCTGTTCTCTACACTTTTGGCAGTGGTAGAACTCCCAGAATAGACCTCGCAGGCCATTGTGATGCATATAGCAATGCCTGCAAGTCTCCCTTACTTCTCCCATAAGATTTGAACCGTTCAGATTTTAATTTGAATGGTTCAAATTTTTTTAAATTTTTCTAAGTTTAAATAATATTTTTTTAAAAATTTACAGTTAAAAAAATAATTTTATTTTATATTTTACTCTTTTTAAAATAATTATTTTTTTGAAAATACAAAAAAAAAATAATTAGATCTGGACCATCCAAATTAATTTGGACGATCCAAATCTGACACATGAGAGAGCAAAGGAGAGAGTATGGGAGAGGATCCAAATCCATTTCAGCCTATGTCAGATCGAGACCAGCCTGACACGTCTCAGTGCATGCCGCACTGAAACCCTGTTGCAACCCAATATGGTGGCATGTTGGTATGTTTCTTTTTGCTTGTTGGCAACGTTTTTACTTGCTCAATCTCATTATCAAGGGGACATGATTCTATAAAGAAAAAAGGATATCATACATATTGACAAAATAGTGTAATTAATTTTGATACACGTATTAATTTAAAATATATAATTTAAATTTAGGCCTTTCAATGATTTTAATACGTATTTCTTTCTTTATTTAACATTTTAAAATAATTATTGACATTTTGTAGTACTTCAAAGTGGTTTTTAATTTATTTAAGATTTGCTAAAATAGTTCATGATTAATATAACAAAAAATTATCGTATACTATTTAATTATTTAAGATAATAAAAAAATACAAAAGAATTATTACAAAATTCAATTTAATTTAACAAATATGGTACAAATGTTTGTAAAATTGTGATAGAAGGCACATTTTAAGAGTCTATTAAGTGGCTCCCAATACCACAAGAAGCCCTTCTTCTCGCTTGTTGTGCTCACCACAGTACGAGTTGGTCTTCTTCTCCTTATTATGGGTTGCTTATAATGTTAGTCAATAGAGAATCCAAATCTCATTTAAGAGACTAGGCAGGAGGAATTGGTTGGTGTGAGGTGATGGATCCCTGTTGTTGACTATTTGATGATCCTCCATGTTCAAAAATATAACTAAAATACTTGACATTAATTGGGAATGGAACATATAACATTTCTATGAATGACTCATAAGCAGGTCACATAGGGGGCGGCATCGAGATATAAAATGATGAGTACTAAAGGAGATTATGGCAGCAGTCGTATCAGAACATAGAATGATGAGTCAGGACTTACAAAAGGAGACTGGTGGCTATGTGGGGATATAAAATGATGAGTCAGGACCTATAAAAGGAGACTATGGTGGTGGTAGCGATGCAGAAGACGAGGGATTGGCACCTTCGAAGTGTATACATTTTGCTGCTAGTGAGAATGAAGATAAAGCAACCCTTCCAAAGTTTGCATGCGTCGATGTTGGAGTATGGGAAGATGAAGTACCAACACTGGTATCGTCATCACCTAGGCCTTTGTCGACAATGGGTGCTAGGGTGGATATGAAGTTGTGAGAGATCTTTGCCAGCTTGCCCTATAGAATTGTTGGCCTCGGTAGATGCAGTGAAGGAGGAGCAATTTAGGATACTGTCATGTCTCAAAATTCACCCAAGTCGTGCAACCCATCCTTACATTCCTATCTCATAGTCTCCTAGAACTAGGTGTAATCACCTAACGGAAGGTCATTCACACTAAGCTAGTACAAACCCTTTAATAGATTAGCCTAAACAAAAATTTGTCAATTTAATGTTTAGATAATATACAAATATATGGAAAAAATATTTATATAGCAGTGACAAGTATGTAAAAGTTTACCATGGAGTAGTGGGAACTACTTGTGGGGTAGATCCATTGGGAGGTATGCCTTTAGTACCATTTCGTGTACTCCAAGATGTGATCTAGTGGCTCTATGTATTAATCTAAGTCAAAGCATCTTGTCATTTAAATCATGTTTCTATTAAAATCATGTGCTTTTCCAGTAACTGGTTTACTTATTTTATATTTTAATTATATTATGCATAACAAAAACTAAAATTTTTGTTGTAACTCATAGCATAGTAGTAGAGAGATTACATATGCATAAAGTCATATTTAATATTCTTTATTGTTATATTTAGCTTGTAATGTTACATCAAGTCTTCGTCTAAATCACTATTATATAGTTCATACAGACTAGTCCTAAAATCAAAACATTATTTAAACATAGAGCTAATATTTACATAAATGCATAGATAAAAAGGACTCCATGAATCAATTTTGCTACTAAAGTACGACATCTATTCCTAAGTTACTATCTCAAGTTAAGGGGGTTGAAAGAGGAGGTGCCTATTGAACCTTGTAAAAAATGGTTATCACTACTAGCATTTTGTTATCTAAACACGTTACTTAAAAGGGTGAGAATTCAAAAATTTTCAATAAGACATAACAAAATTTTTTAAAATAAGCAATGATCTAGCTACTTTGTGTCATACTTAACTTTATCTAGCTTATTCATATAATTGATGGAATTAGGAATAAGATTCATAACCATTTTTATGTTTTTGGACACCACAAGAAAAATAGAAATTAGCGACAGAAAATTTCGTCGTTAAATGTGGAAAATTCCGTCGCAAAACGAATTAGCGACGGAATTATTGACAGATTTTTTCCGTCACTAATTTCATCGTCACTAATTTATTTGTAACGAAATTTGAAATTCTATCGCTAATTAGTGACGGAACAGTCCGTCACAAAAAAAATTCTGTCGCTAATTATTAGGATAACATATTTCAAGTTTATGACGGATTAGTGACAAAAATTTTTGTCGTTAATTAGCGACGGATTACAAACAAAATATTCCGTCACTGATTACCCACGGACTAGGGACGGATTATTTTGTCGCTAAATAGTGACGGATTTGTGACAAAATATTCCGTCACTAATTCTACAATAGATTTGCGACGGAATAGTCTGTCGCTAATTAGTGAGGGATTTGTAACAGAATATTCCATTGCTAATCAGTGACGGATTTGCGATGAAATATTAGCGACAGATTTGCGACGGAATAGTCTGTCGCTAATTAGTGAGGGATTTGCAACTGATTATTCCATCGCTAATCAGTGACAGATTTTGCGACGAAATATTAGCGACGAATTTGTGACGGAAATTTCGTCGCTAATCTACGACGGATTTGTGACGAAAATTCTGTCGTTAATCAAAGACAAATTTGTGACGAAAATTCCGTCACTAATTAGCGACAGATTTATGATGGATATTTTGTCGCTAATCAATGACGGATTTGTGACAAAAATTTTGTCACTAATCAGCGATGGATTTGTGATTGAATATTGCATCATTAATGTAATTTATTTCATTATTAAATATTTTTTTAAATTTAACCTCAATATTACTTTATTACCTATCCAATAAAAGCATAATAAAGTAAAATAAATTGAAAATAATATTATTATTAAATAATAAAATTTTAGATTTAAGTGTTTCTCCCTATTCAGTAAAGTATAATAATACAATAATATTCAACAAAAAAGTAACAAATATATTAAAATGATTCTCAATTAAATAATAACCATTCTAAAGCAAATTATAACTATCCTCAACAAAACATATATCTTAAAATAAAGGAAGGGAAATAAAATCATTTTGATGATGAAGGATAATCATCAGGATTTGATGGAGCACGAGATAATCGTGATTCAAATTCTTGCAATCTATTAAGTGTTTGCTGATGCGATCTAGTAGAGACAAGATTTGTTGATTCTGCTCTGTTATACGTTGATTTTACTCTCTAAGCTCTTGGTTCTCCTGTCTCAAAGGTGTTGTCTTTGTGGCAATCCTCCTACGCAATTCTTCTTCAAAATCTGAATGAAGTCCTAAGTTATGAATGGAAGAAGAGGTCCCACGAGAATAGATAGCATCAATATCTTGAGCCTCAGATCCTACCCCAAAAATGCGACCCTTCTTATTTTTACCACCAACAGCCTCCAACCATACGGCGACTTCATCATCATCTTCTACATCATTTAATGTTATGCCTGTTGAGTCCTGAGTTGAAGCTCTGGCATTCTTAAGCCTTAAATAATCAACTTGTTAAAAGGAAGTAAAGAAAGACCATTTTACAATAAAAAAATAATGACAGTGCATCCAAAACCAAAAGTATGCATATGTTTAAGTATCTTTTCTATTATATAATATTAACATGAAGTGTGATCATATAATAAGAAATAAATATTGTGAAACTACAAATATATTCAATCATTACAATTAAAACCATCAAATATTGAAATTACACAATTAGATACGTAGAAATAATGTCATTTTGATAGCCACACAGTAATTAACATAGTAAAAAATATTAAATAAAAGATCATACAATCCAAGTGACTAAATTAAAAATGAAGACTCACACTATAGTTAATCAAGCCTCTGTCTGTCAACACAAGTCTAGTGATAATTAAGATAAAAAAAAAAAGATTCACACTATAACTAGTCAGGCCTTTGATCATCGGTACAAGTATAGTGACAATTAAAATAAAAAATAAAGACGCACACTACAGCTAGTCAGGCATTCGGCCGTCAGCACAAGTTTAATGACAATTAAAACAAGAAATGAAGATTCACACTACAACTAGTCAGGCCTCCAACTGTCAACACAAGTCTAATGACAACTAAAACAAAAAATGAAGACTCAGACTATAACTAGTCAAGCCTCTGACCATTAGCACAAGTCCAGTAACAATTGAAACAAAAAAGACAAGATACACACTATAGCTAGTCAGGCCTCTGGCCATCAGCACAAGTCCAGTAACAATTGAAACAAAAAAGACAAGATGCACACTATAGCTAGTCAGGCCTCTGGCCGTCAGCACAAGTCCAGTAACAATTAAAACAAAAAAGACAAGATGCACACTATAGCTAGTCAGGCCTCTGGCCATCAGCACAAGTCCAATAACAATAAAAATTAAAAATCAAGACTTACACTATACCTATTCAGATCTCTAATCGTTAGCACAAATCTAATTACAATAAAAACAAAGAATCAAGACTTATACCATAACTAGTTAGGCCTTTGGCCATCAGCACAATCCCAGTGAAAAAAAAAAATATACATACATAGACTTCAGCTGCCCTGTGGTCCACAAATTGGCCAGTTGCCTCATCATAATGCGTGTGCTTAAACAATTCAAACATTGTAAATGGCCTTCCAAGCTGTAAAGTCTGTAATTATTTATTGATGTTAGTTATCTTATACATTAAATGAACAAAGATTACATTTGCATTTAAATACTTACCAGCCTCCTCTTATGCTCAGTTGAAGGAATGCTGCCCCCTTCATGTTGCATGCCCCCTGTAATAGATGCCCGATTATTTTTAGCTGTCTGGCATATGGCCTTATATTCATTTGACTGCCAATAGTTTTTTAGTTGGACCATTACGTTATCTGGGATCCAATTAGGCATGATCCCATTTTCTAAGTCTAGCCGAACTTTGTGCATTGCATTTCGCAAGACATCCCCACACTTTTTATTCCAATTGCGTTTAATAATTTGGTCATATTGTGGCATCCATTTATACTTTTTCTGCATAAACAGTAGAAAAAAATGAGACAAACTATGTTAGCAGTTGACATATATAATAATGAGATAAGATATATATCGCCCATTCATCAAACCATAGTTGTCTGACTTCACGAGGTGTTACTTTCCAACTGTAACACGCATGGTCAAATTTTGCTTGGATTACAAGGAGAATATCACGGATAACAGCAACAATAGGATTAAACCTAATCATTTAATAGCAATAATTGAAAATGTTATAATAGCACTAAGTTGTTAACTAAATAACAAATAAAAAAAATATAAATTTAATGACTTACATATGCTTGTCAAGATATAACCATGTTCGACCATCTGTGGGGTCACGACCAAAAGGTTCGATAGTTGGCATTAATGTAGAACTAGCAAAAAGACCTTGAGGAGTGGGATGTGAGTGCTGGGAGCCAGGAGATGGTACTGGAGGAGATAATATAGGTGATACTGTAGGTCTCCTAGATGATTCAGGCATAATTGGAGCTGATACAGGTGTAATGGATGCGGCTGGCATTATAGGAACTTATGCAGGTGCTGAAATTGAAGGATCAGGAGATGGTTGAGGGTGCAAAGGTGGTGGTGCAGAGGTACTCCATTGGGCACGACCTCGCCTAGAGCCACGACCTGACATCTGCACATGCAATAATAAATCTTGAGGCAATATAAGTTGACCAAAAATTAAATAAAAAATATAAACAAAATAAATTTACACTAAAAAATATATATTATTAAAAAAAGAACAAGACATAATTAAATAAATTCACACTAAAAAAATAAAAATATATTATTTTAAAAAATAAATGCAATTAAATCAAATCTAACCCTAATTTATATATTATCATCATTATCACTATCGTCATCATTATCATCATCATCATCGCTATCACCATGACCATCATGATCATCATCATCATCATCATCATCATCATAATCATCTTCTTCTTCTTCTTCTTCTTCTTCTTCACAAACTATGTTAGCAGTTGACATATCTATTTCTTCATAAGAACCTTCAGTGTCTCTTAGGTTATGGAAGTCATCATTTGGGACAATTGTAGGTAGTATGACTTCTAATCCATCCACCTGAAATGGCCCTATGTTTGTTTTAGATGTAGGAGCATCAATTATGCTATGAGCCTTAACCTTGATTACGGCTAACCAATTAGCCTTTTGATGACAACTAGGATAATACATGTAATACACCTGCGTCGCTTGTTGTGCAAATATGAATGAATCAAACTTGTTATACCTCCTCAATTCATGAACTTCCACAATCCTATATTGTTTGTGAACTCTCATACCACGATTAGGTGAAGGATCAAACCATTGACAATTGAATAATACTAATCGCTTCACAGGAACCCCCGTATATTCAATCTCCATAATCTCTTTTAGAATGCCATAAAAGTCATATTCTGATTATGTAAAGTCAGTCCCCTTCATGCATACACCATTATTTATTGTTGATTTTCGATGGCTCAATGAATGAATGTGAAATTTGTACCCATTCACAAAGTAAATAGGCCAAGTTCTAACACTTCTCTTTGGTCCTCGAGCAATGTCATGTAAAAATAGATCCAAAATATTGTTAGCTGGATTTTGAACCTGTATGACATTTTTTAATATTTTATGTGAGTTGAGATTAGTTTAAAGATATACTTAATTTAAATTTATTACTACTTACATGTTCTCGAAACCATGAGGAAAAATTTACTTCTATCCGAGCTTCTATTTCAGCATTCGTAATTTGAAAATTGGACAAAGTTAACTCATGCACAAACAAACTGCATAACAAAGAAATGTGTTAAGCATATACAAATAAGTGATATATAAGCAATATCACTTACTTGATATAAGGTTGCACTTCATCACAATTTATTAGAACATATTTTTTGACGGCTTCCACTTCTTGATCATTCAAGAAACGAGACTTGCATTCTCTAGCAGGCCTTTGAGGATAATTAAAAATGAAAATTGTAGGTAGGCTTGATTCTCCACCATCATCATTTCTTGGAGGTCTCATAATTCTTGATTGCACATCATGCTCAAAATAATGCGAGCAAAATGTTGCAATCTTCTCAATTATATAAGCTTCACATATAGATCCTTCCACTCGAGCTTTGTTTTTGACCTTTTGCTTTAATCTTTGGAGGAACCTACATAAGAGAGGTAAACAAGTTTTATTACCTTTTAAACATATATTCATTCCAAGCATATAGTAATAAGCTTCATTACCTTTCAAAAGGATACATCTATCGATATTGAACGGGTCCCCTAACCTTTGATTCATATGGAAGGTGGATGGGCAAATGCTCCATTAAGTTAAAGAACCCAGGGGGAAAGACTTTCTCCAACTTGCATAATGTTACAACAATATTATGCTCTAATAACTCTAATTGAGCTATCATTAATGTAGTGGAACAAAGTTCTCTAAAGAACTGACTAAGCTCGGTTATGGGATTCTATACAGTTTCAGGCAAAGTACCAAAGGTAATAGGAAGCAAACGTTGCATGAACACATGACAATCATAACTCTTCATTCCATATAACTTTGCTTCCTTCATGTTAACACATCGAGCTAGATTAGATGTATACCCATCAAGGAGTCTTAGGTTCTTTATCCATTGACAAATAGCTTGTTTTTGTTCTATATTCAAAGTGTATTGTGCCTTAGGCTTCAAAACTTTCCTTCCACTATTGACAAGTTCTAATTCTTTTCGTCGACAATATTCTTCCACATCCAATCGAGCTTGTGTATTATCTTTAGTCTTTCCTTTTGTGTCCATGACAATATAAAATACATTGTCAAACATATTTTTCTCAATGTGCATAACATCAAGGTTATGTCGAATGAGGTTAGTTTTCTAATATGGCAATTCCCAAAATATGCTCTGTTTTGTCCAATGGTGAGTGTCCTTATACCCTTCAATGGGTACAAGTTCTCCTAACTCAATCACTTTTGGCATATTGCACACTCTTTGACAAACTTCCTCTCCATTTAATCGCGGTGGAGGCATAGATTTCTCAACTCTATTCTTATAAAAAGAGGTTTTATTTCTCCTGTATGCATGATCAGGAGGAAGAAATTGTCGATGACAATCAAAGAAAGATGTTTTCCTTCCATGCTTCAGTTGAAATGACTTTGAATTCTCCATACAGATAGGGCATGATAATCTCCCTGCTGTCATCCAACCAGACAACATGCCATATGCTGGGAAGTCATTGGTTATCCATAATAGTACGGCACGCATTTGAAAGTTTTGTCTCAACGAGTTATCATATGTTAGCACACTATCAGTCCATAGTAATTTTAATTCATCTATCAGTAGTTGCAGATAAACATCTATTTTTCCTTTAGGATTGGTAAGACTAGGGATAATCAGTGTTAAGAACATACACTCTTGTCTCATGCACATTGCTGGTGGTAAATTGTACAGAGTAATGATGACTGGCCAACAAGAATACTTTCTCCCATATTGGCCAAATGGCGTAAAGCCATCAGCACATAACCTAAGTCGAATATTTCATGGATCATAAGCAAAGTCAGGGTATGTGCTATCAAACACCTTCCACGCTTCTCCATCGGATGGGTGACTAAGGATGCCAAAATCTCGATGGTTCTCATAATGCCACCTCATTTCCCTTGCTATTTTTTCAGAAGCAAATAATCTTTGAAGTCTAAGAATTAGTGGTAGGTACCACAACTGCTTAGTTGCAATTTTCATTTTTCTTCCATCACACTTTCTTACAGCATATCGTGCTTCACCACAAAACTTACACTGGGTTGCATCTGCATTATCTTTATAATACAACATACACCCAGTCACACAATAATCAATCTTCATATAACCAAGCCCTAATTTTGACACCAACTTCTTTGTTTGATACAAATCTCTAGGCATACGAGTGTCTTTCGGTTGTATCCTCCACATAAGCCGTGACACTAAATTGTAGCCTTGTTGTGACATGTTAGTCTCAGCCTTAATGCTTAGTAACTGCACAGCAGCTGAAAGTTCAGACTCCTCTTCACAACCTTCCCACAAGAGTTGTTGTGCAGCATGCAACACGTCATAGAATGCTTTTGCATTTGGATTTGGCATCTCCTCAACACTTGGGTTATAGTTATCTCTAAAACTTGGCCTAACTGCATTTATCACCATGGTCTCATATTGTGTTAGCTGAGTCCCAAGTGACCCTTGTGAGACATGTTGGACGCCTGCCATCCGACACACGGGTGAATGATAGTCAGTCAACGTTTCACCATAACTAGTCCATATATAATAGTCCGGTTTGAATCCATGTCTATAAATATGCACCTTCACCTCATTAAGACATAGATGGTTCTTGCATTTACACCGGGCGCATGGACACCTAATCTTCTCTGACTGCAAAAAGGAAGGCAATCGGCATGCATAAGCAAAAAATTCCTCGACACCTTGCTTGAACTCTCTCGTAAAATGTCGATGACTCAAATCAACTCTATTATACATCCATCTTCGATTTTTCGGCACCTCCATTCTATCTCCCAATAATCTGTCTTCAAGTATTCATGAAGTAGTCTAACAAATATTCTGTAGACAACACAAATCCATCTACAAAACTATAATGGTTTGTAGCTACTTTTTTAGGAAAAAAAAATAAAAGAGTTTGCAACTGAATATTAGAATGGCTTACTTACTTTATTTTTCCCTCAATATTAATTGGGCCACTCTTAGTAATGTGATTAATGCTAAGTAATTGGATAAACATATTTAGAGACAGTCATGCATCTACTATCTACCTTCATGAATGTTTCACATTCTGACTTATATATGAAGGACACAAAAGGGACTTCATCGGCACTAACCTACACTAATTATTGCTTTCTAGCTAAAAGGCAGTCATTCACTCATTTATCAAATAAATCAACTCTAAAAACTTTACTACTTGAGATCACTCTGCTTAGCTCGCTGGCAGCTAATACTTGTTCAGCAAAATATTTTAAGCACTAGAATAATTTGAAACATATTTATTAAATAATTTAATTGTAAATACTCGTTTATTAAATGAGCTAATACCAAATTAGTTAATGTTTAGCAATTTCTCATGTGATGCAGGAAGTAATTGTATGACTTCACACTTAAGATTTGAAGATTGACAGAGTTATTGATTTTTAAGTCAGAATCTTTAAAAGGTGTCCCCTATGACCAAATTTCTGATTTCTCAGTTGGCAATGAATTATGTCAGTTTTTGATTCCTAATACTTAAGTATATAAAAAGTGTGGGGAGTGATTTGATTAACAAATAATAATAAAGAGTTAATTAAAAAATGAAATAAATTGTGAAGACTGAATAATTAATTAAAATAAACTCACTTTCACATAAAAAGTGCATTTCATTTTAAATCTATAACATATATACCCTCGTTACATCTTTATGTGCCTTCTATTTATATAATTATATTAATCACTTCATTAGTTACACTAAAATTCTAATTAACTTTAATCTCAATTGAATTCTAAATTTTAATAAATTAAGTCTTTTACTAATGGCCTACTATTAGCATAAAGCCCAAGATGTGGAGAACCCTATTATTCTCTCCTTTCTAATGTAGTTAATAGTGTTTGGAGGAAAGAAGCTTTTAATAGAGATTTAAACTTAAGAGTTCATCCTTACTCAAAAATGGAATTTATTTAAATAGACTTATCTCATTCACTATTATTATTTATTTATTTATTTTATCCTGTGGAATTGAGAACTTGAAAGAAATTAAAATATATCAAAGGATTATTGTTTTTTTAAAACAAATTACAGGAACTATTATCCCCAATAAAAAACCATTGTCTAATATGTGAGTTATACAATTAATTTCTAATGTAACGTATAGTTCTCAGTTAGTTCCTTATTATAATTAAAGATATATTTTTAACATGTTTTCAATAGATAATTGAAAGTTTCATAGTATAGTACACTCCATAAACTCACCTATTAGATAAAACTTGACATAGTGATTCATTTCATTTCTCAGTATGGGTCTTCTCTTTCTTTTCTTTCCATATCCTTAAAATTATAGAAAAAAAGAGACCAAATTCTAGGACCAAGGTAAGTAAGTATATGAGGAATTCAGTGAATAAAGGTGCAGCAGAAGAAGTTTCCAAACGATGGAGAACGTAAGAGTATCATAGACTCATTTAGTCTCTCCCAAATGATATTACTTCTATTTTGGCTGGGGAAACCACTCGTATGAACAGCTTTGAACAGCCTATAATCACAGAAAGGACAAAGACTGAAGAAAAGAACGGCGTACCCACTATAATGTCAACAGAGGTCTGTAATGAATTGTTGACTCAGTGGTGGGTACCCAACACTACAGTGCCTTATTATTGCTAACAACATCGCAAATCACAAGTTCGAATTGTCCTTGTTTCCCATAACCCCACTCATCTTTAGTTCTTAACATGAACACTCCATGTTTGAAGCAAAATCTACATCCCATTACTTTCTCAATAGCATTGGAATTTTGCTCACTCTTCTTGTCCCTATACTTGCTATTAAGATCGAAGGCATAGATTGTATTAATTAGTGCTTTTATTGACAGTTAGCTTCCATAGAAGGTGCAACTTAAGAAATAACCTAACAACAATTACTTTATACTTAAAGAGATCAATAACCTATTAAAATCAAAGTCTACTAAAGCGAACAATTAAAATAGACTGTCCCAAAATGCCAGCTTTTAAAGAAGTGCATAATTATATATTCCATATAAAATAAAAATAAAGATATGAGATAATACTCAAAATTATGAAATAATTTTACTTAATAAATTAGCCTTTTGGAATTTTTCTGCATTTGATTTGGAATTACTTAAAAGCATACATGACTACTAAGACCTGTCCCTGTACGCTGTAATCTTTACAATGAGACGTGATGGACAGGCAAATGCAAGACAAAAATTTGAATGATCTCATTCACTCGTTAATTTGATTTTCTTTGTAGATCTGAAAAATTGGTAAGAAATAATCTGACTCATTTACCAAAACAAGAGATCTGAGTAGTTCTAGCTCAACCTTATTCAATTTGTTTTAGTTAATAAAGCAAATTCAAAAATGGAGGAAGAAGACTTACAGATTTGAGTTGGTAGTTCGCGATCGAAGATCGGAGGGAAAGAGAGGCTGACGATTTGAAAGTGGGACTTGTAGGACGTCTAACGGCAAGCCCCATGAGATGACAGGACTCGAATGACAGTGGGGGGCTTCTTGGAAGTCAAGCACTGCTTTATGGGGGGAACAGCTGCAGAACGTGGAGGAGGAGGCAGACGGATGTGGGGCATAGGTTAGACACTGTTTACAAAGGGGGGTTCTGCTGTCGCAACAAGTCTGATGCTGCTTTTATTTAGGTAGAAAAAAAATGGTGCTTTTGTAATTATATGGTTCGAATCGATGGTTTGGCTTCGTCCACGTCGAATTAACCTACGTTATTTTCTATGACTCCTTTTCTCAGTTCTGACTCTCATCTCAATTCTTAGAGTTCAGATCCTCTCCCGTAGGCTTGTCTCTAGTGTCTCTCCCGTACCATTTTTCAGCCATTGATTTCATCCAACGGCTTAGAGATGAAGCAAAATATACATACCTTTGGATGATGCACTGTAGGCAGCAAATTGGACCGTTTGAGAAAAAATATAATGACAAATTCAAAAACACAAAAACGGTGCATTCCACAAAGATTATATTGCACATGATAGTTCCCTCCATTTCCTCGTTGGCTTGTTCACTCCTTTTCATTTTTCCCTCCATTTTCTGTCATCTCTCTCCCTTCTCCATTTTCTATCTTCCTTGTAACCATTGAGCGCTCAATTTTGATCTCCTATGGCTTGAAAGCCCAAATTTGCTGTTGCTGTTGCTTCATCTGGCTCGAGTGCTTCGCGTCCCGTCCCAATCTCCCATGGCTGAACTCGAATGCTCTTAATTCTTTTGCATTTAGCTGCGTCGAAGGTCGTCCCATCTCAATCTCCCATGGCTATGCATCTAACTGCTCCAATTTTCATTTTCCTTTTGGTTGATCAACAGTGCAGCTTGCAACGCTTGTTACCTCAGCAAAATGCACGTGTGTTTGTTTATGAGCCGTGAGATAAATTCAACGGCTGAGACATCGCACGGGAGATGGCTTCGTGTGAGAGGATCTGATTCCAAATTCTTAACTCTCACCATCAAGTCATTCTATTTCTATCCAAAAATTAAATTAAAAAAAAAGTCAAAACAATAAAAATTAATATTAGTGTGATTATGTGATTGAGACCCTTTGATATGATTTGAAGGAAATTCAATTATTGCAAGGGGGAAACAATTTTATTGATTGTATGAATAATTTAATTTTTTAAAATGTTTATTTTTAAAATATTAAAATTTACAATTTATAATTTTAAAAATTATGTATTTTAAATATAATTTTTTAATATATACTAAAACATGATATACATTTTTTTGATCCAATTTTTTAATTAAAATATAATAAATATATAATTTAATTAAAAATTATATATACGTATTTCTTTTCGTAAATCATGTTATACACTTGCCATTAGGTGTGACCTTCAAGGATGAAGTCCTATGCAATACTACTACTATTTACTATATTTGAATTTATTTATTGCGCAATCTTCAAAATATGCATTTGACATCCCTATAGCCATTAATCTCTGTTAATCTCATTGCAAACACCTAATCAAAGAATATGATGATATTTTGTTATTTATCCATTATGTTCTAACCTTTTTTTTTCTAAAATAGATATCCTGCTCGAGACTTAATGCTATTACGTATTCTAATCAAGGGTATTTAAAAATTTGCTTGGATTCTATTTTGAATTAAACCTAAATTAAATTAGGTTAATCAATTTTATAAAATGAAACATCTAATCAATTTTGAATTATGATCTATTTAATTTGAATTTATACTCACTTTTTCTTAAGCGATTTGACCATTTTTATTATTTGTTAGATATTTAATGATAATAAAAATTTAAATATAACTTAATTTAAATGTTTATTTTTAACAATTTATTTTTTTAAATAATAACTCCATATAATGTATAAGTCATGTTTTCTTTCAATTATTCATTATCTTTACAATTGATCAACTATTTGCAAATATCAAATTAAATCTCATGCAAAAAATTAAATAATTAATTTTAATTTATTATTTATTGCATAATTCTTCATTTCACTTATTAGTTGCACATTAAATATGTATAAAGATTGTTTTATTAGGCTTAGTGGGGAAGGGAAAGAAATAGCTTTGGTTTAATTTTATTTTACCTTTAAAAGTTGAAAATCAAACTTCTTTAATCAATCTTAATAGATAAAAAATTGATTTGAACATACTTTTTTTATTCAGTTTATCATAATTTCAATTATTTTTCGTTTTATCAATTCAATTATTTTTATTTTCTTTTTCCAACTCTTGTTATTATCACTTATTCTCTTGCTACTCTCTCTACTTGTAATTTAACGTTGAATTGACATAGCCTTTGAAATTGAAAGAATCCATTCTACTAATTTTTCTTTTTGGGATTTTGATTGATTTTATTTCATTTAGCTTAGTTCAATCAGCTTGATTGGTTTTAAACATGCTATCTCTCATATGGGGGTGTTTTGATACACTTTTTAATCTTCAAAGATGAATATCTCATGTTTAAATTTTAACTTACATAACTTAATAATAATATCATATTTTAAATTTCAATTGTCATATTAAAAAATAAATAATACTATCATCCTTTGCATTAATTACACGAGATATTTAATTTTTTAATAAATTTGTATTTATAAAATTTTGTTCGTTACAATAATTTGTATTGAAAGATTTTTTTTTTGGGTCAAAATTGTATTAAAAGATCATTGCGATAATGTTTTGATTCATTTAAATAAATCAGAATTTTAGTCTAAAAGTATGATGGATTTTAAATTTCAAGTTTCTAAGTTTTTATTAGGAAAAAAAATTACTCATCCCAATAAACACAAATTATTCTCTCTTTTTTTGAAGTAAAAAAAGTATCTTCATTTCATAATAAAGTAATAATAGTTAAATTTATTATCAAAATTGAAGAGTTATTAAATAATAAAAAATGTTAGAGCATAAATAATAACTAGGTCAATATTCATTTATTATATCAAATTCAACAACTTTCATATTATCATATATATATATATATATATATAAATTAAAAAGCTTACAGACTTTAACAAGAATATGAGTTTAACTCTAATTTAAGTAAGATTAAAAAACTTTCAAAATATATTGAGAGAATAGAAATTATAAAATTTTCTTCTACGATAGTATATAATTCTAACTCTCTCTCACACACACACACAAACACACACACACACACGTATATATTAAAGTACTGAATTTAGGTAAAATTCTATAGATATTTATTTTCAAATCCCTCAATAAATATATAATACAAAAAGAAAATTATTTTAAAATCTAATTATATAATATTGAATTGTTAAAAAAAAATACTCATACTTAAGGGCAAATCTCAACATAAGTTATTAGAAGAGTGAAAATTTAAAAAAAAAAGTCATGAACTCATAATTTATATAAAAATTTTACATTAACAAAATTATATGTAATATACCTTTTTATAATTTAACCTTTTTATAATTTAACGACATAAATTACTATATAGTCTACAAAAAAATTATTTTTTATATTATTTAATGAATACAACATTATGTTATAGTAAAATTTACAAACACTTATTTTTATTTTTTATAAATTAAGAGTTGAGTAATTAAATAATTTACTTAGCAAGATTTAATAGATTGGTAAACCATAGTTAACAGCATATTATGATAATTTTTATGTTAAGAACAATCATCTTGACAAGTTTTTTTTTCTTTGTTAGGAGGGGAGAAAAAAGTTTTCTTATCCTTTGAACTCTCATGAGTAGGAAATGAAAAATCATTGCAAATGTAATTGGAAACAACTATGAATCAACAAAAATCAAATCTCAATTGAAAATGAAAGAAAATAAAAAGGATATTAATTATATTTTTGCATATAGTGTAATTAAAAGAGATTTGGGGAAAAAAAAGGAAAATAGCTAAGTGGAATCATTTTTAATATTTATAAAATTTTGGAAAATAGACATGTCATAACTTTTTTATATCATTTATTTTTTGAATTTTGTTACGTGAAATATTTATTTCACTTTTATTTATTTTGTATATATTTTTTCAATCATTCCTTATACATAGTTGTTTAAATCATGATTTTAAATTTGCAAACTTTTTTACTATTTTTAGTTAATTAAATATATTTTATATTTTTATTAATTTATGACTTAAAATAAATAAATTATACATTTTTTAATTTTTGAACATGAATGGAGGCCTTTTATTACTCGTAGAATAATTAATCACATTACTATTTATCAAATTTTACTATTTTCATATTGAAATTATTAAAATATTAATTTAAATTATAATATATAAATTATTAAATTATAATATATATACACACATATAATTAATGATATTTAACTAATTTGCAACGGTTTCATATATATATATATTTAAGTCATTATATCATATAAATTATTAAAAAATAATATTTAAATAATCTGTGACGGATTAGCGACGAAAAATTTTGTGACAGAAATACTGTCGCTAAATTAATGACGGAATATTCCGTCACAAAATTCCATCACAAAATTGGAATTAATTAGCATGTTTAGTAGTGACGGAATTTTCCGTTGCTAAATTCTGTCACCAACTAGATTAGCGACGGAAATATTCCATCACAAATTTTGTCCCTAATTTCTGCGACGGAATTAGTGACGGATTTGTGATGAATTTGCGATGGAACAAAATTTCGTCATAAAATTCCGTCGCAAATTTGCTATTTTTTTGTAGTGGACATTGAAATTAGTTTGTTTACATGCCAAACAGAGTTATAGGGATCCATATTCGGTTCTTTCTTTTCCTTTATTCATATTTATCATACACAAACTTGGTTTAATCTATTTGGTTAGGAATCTCACATGAGAAACCCAAGAAGTAGCCTTAGCCTAAAATGACACGGGAACCATAATTCTGCACAAATTTTGGAAATTCATATTTTAGGTGACAAAACTCTAATTTGCACAAATTAAGTGTCTACGAAAATAATAGGATGTAAGCTATATGTTATAAAATTTTTTAATGCAAATGAATCTATTGGCTTACTAAAACTATTGAGAATAGAAATTATTGCAATAAACCAACTATAACCAGACCCTAAAATCTAAAAATGCATAATTTTGGCTATACAACTTTGATTTACGTAAACCTAGTAGTTGCAAAAAGCTTATAATATCAACTTTATGTCTTTAAAATTTCACGAGCAATGGAGTTCATTTCACCCGTCAAAGAGATGAAAAACCAGAACTAGATAGTATAAACAGTACCAGAGACCATTTTGCATAATTTTTTGAACTTTAAAAATTTATGAAATATTATGAAGAGCTTCAAAAATTATCATTCTTAGCTTGTTGGAAAGCTCTATTAAAGATCTAATTGCATGCCAAATATTAGACTCAAATTAGGTCATTTAGATTACTTTTGACATTGATGCAATTTAGGCAATTTTCAAGACCAATTTTTGGTTCAAAATGGATCAAATGGTGTCCAAATAAAATTCCTCTACTTTGAACAAATTTTAATTATCCTAAACATCATTTCCAACTATCTCGTTATGTGTAAAGAGGCTTGGATCAAAATTTGACCTCTTTGCACCCAAGTTTGCATATATACATAATAGCATCGTATAGACAAATAACCACACTAATACTTCTATTTCAACACAAATTGCTATACATTAAGATACTCTAGCTTATACATGTAGTCTCATTATAAAATATGGATTATCCACAATGTTTTACATCATAGGTTATTAATGATACAAAAGAGTCTCATACTAACATACAACAAAATATAGAACATGTAATAACTCTAATACATCACTACTAATGTTTAATTCTTTTCAACATCCTTGTCATTACTTGGCGATCCTAAAATGGTTAGTAGAAGTATAAGGGTGAGATTTTGGGAAGAATCTCAGTAGCCAATCTCATCTATTCCGTGCACACATGAATACAATGAGAAAATACCATGCATATGGTGCAAAGATGCTATGCATGTGCTTCATATAAGTCAAATGTATTATATAACATAAAAACTCATTCATTCTCAAGCCATGGCATTATCATGAATTAGCTAAACTCAACTTATCTTAACTCAGGGTCAAGGAAGAGGTACTATGCTTAATTCCATGCTAAAAGGAGTTAGGAGTCGTCACATAGCTATCTCATGTACATATAACTCATTTTGGAAAATATAGCAAAACATATTTTATAAATACATCAAGCAACAATACATACAAGTATTTCAACTCATTTAAGCATTCAAATACATGCAAGAAAGAGAGATGAAGCTACCTTATAACTTGTAAAACTTCAAATGCCATTAATCCACTTGGTCTTAGCTTTTCTCTTGACTTTCTTTTACTTGACACCCACACTTAAGAGAGTTTGAGCTAGATGGGCCTACAAACATCAATTCATAAGGTAAGATGATCCATTAAAATCTATTCTAAATCCCATCATCCTTACTTAAATCCATTCAAGCTTAATATGGATTTTATAGCTATTTTAGGTTCAACAAGAAGCAATCTTAGGCTTCTACTTTCCAAAATCCAAACTCTTACTTGCTACAAGTCTTATAGCTCTAAAGAAACACATTTCAATCATCATACACTTGGTTCGAGGAGTTTAGGACTAACTTGCTTCTTTAATCTCATTTAGGCCTTAAAAATTCAACTTTCAATTTATGGCTCCTAAATTCAATTCAATAATTTCATAATTATTCATTCATCATATCTAAGCCTTTAAATTCATTAGAACTTAAACAATCACTCTTTGGGTGCATCTTCTTCCTCTTAGTTAAGACCATACAAAAAGAAGAACTATAAGAAATTTTGTTACTTCCTTCTTGGATTTTGATACATATTCATATTCCTTGGCTTCTCTT
The DNA here is from genome assembly GCA_032878935.1 of Erythrophleum fordii. NCBI lineage: Eukaryota > Viridiplantae > Streptophyta > Magnoliopsida > Fabales > Fabaceae > Erythrophleum > Erythrophleum fordii. The sequence continues at coordinate 12,592,168 of JAVQMF010000047.1, read as the reverse complement.
TAGTCTAATTATACTTGCATGCGGCTTAAATTAGGCTCCTAGGGTTCCATATCTCTTTAACTATAATTAAAACCTTAATTTCCTTATCTTGAATTCTAATGCTTTTTTATTAGTTTTAATGGCATAATCTAATTCCTCATGCTTCAAAATCCTTATTTCTATCTTCGATGGTTGAAATTCATCTCCTTATATATATAATTATGTGCTTCACCGAAACTAGAGAAGAAGACAAGGAAAAAAGAAGCAATTTTCCAACCATGAAACATACCTTGTCTCAAAACCTTTCAAGAGAAGAATTTGGTGCTATGCTTGGTTTCTTCAAATTCTCTCCTTCTTCCAAGAAGTCAGTCGCAAAAACACTCCTTTTGAGAAACTAAAACCACCAAGAAAGAGAGCTTAAAGAGGAGAACAAGATTGGTGAAAAAAGTGGCATGAAAAAGAGTAAAAACTCTTACCTATTTAGGCCTTTCTTCCACCTTCTTCCTTCTCCTTTTTGGGTGACTTGGAGGGCTAGTTCAAAGGCAATTAGAGTCAGTTTGAAGACTCTAGAGGTGGCGTGGCTGAAGTAAGGAATAAAGGAGGTGAGTTATAAGCTTTTCAAAAATTTCGATTATGCTCAATTTTTCTATTTAGGCTTATTTTAACTCATTTTTTAGAACTGTCTTTTTCATATAAAAATTTAGATATCTGATTCATTAAAAATATTTACTTTCAATTTTATAGGGTTTAGAACCATTTGAAATCTTTTAATTTAGATCAACCGATAGTCTAAAATGTACATTAGAATGGTTTTGGTCCTTCTAAAGGTTTTAATAGTTTTTAGGGTCTTTGAGAACCTGAGGAAGTTCAATTTTATCATTAAAAACTTCCTCTTTTGAGTTTCTAAAACGTTATCCAAAATTATGATATTACCACTACCTATTCAATTAAATTTATTTAACCTTTTTGGCTCCGATTTTAAGCCATTTTTAACCTCAAATTCTCATTTTTAGATGCCTAGATTATTATTCTAACGTGCTTAACCTCAATTCATTTTATTTTGAGGCCTTCCTTTATTATCTCATCGGTTTTAGTTTGATTTAGAAAAACTAGGTATTACACTTTGTGTGCAAAGAAACATGTTTTAAATTCGTCCTTTATCTATCTGAGCATATCATCTTAAAGCAAAATATTGAAACAAGTTAATCATCAATTCATAAATATATACAAGATAACCTATGTAACAACATAATCATAGAATAATATGTAGTACAAGTCATATAACTTATATTTAATATAACAATTTGTATAAATTGTATAGTTCACAATAGTTTCTAACTTATATGCAATGGCAAAGTCATCAAACAAATCATTTTAAGGAACTGTAGTTAATCATATCTAAAAATGCTTGTTAATATAGAAAAAGTTCCAAAGGCCCTATATAAAGCATCTCATACCACTTGATATAGACATAGGTTTTCAAATACAAAGGCATCATATTAGGCATCCCATACTACCTAATATGAAATCTAGGTTTTTAGCATTTTTAAGACTGAATAGCCCTTCATTCTCCTTGCAAATTATAAAATATGTTAGTACGATCAACTAAATAGTATGATTGTAGTCTAGGGCATCTTCTAATGGTAGATCCACTTAGTGCAATCAACTAAAAGCCATGAGGGACCTTTTTCCCTTTGGATCATCCTTTAAAACTTGATGTTGACAACAAGAAATTTTCTCCCTTTGATTATGTACTAATTTCATTCACATAATCATAACTTTTACTTCTCATTTCCTGCATATCAAACTTTAAAGTAAAGCCATCTGCATATCTAGTTCATAAGAGTTATAGGTAGTATCAATTAGTCATACTCATATCTGCATGTAATTGTGGTTAAATAAATATATCAAGCAAAAATTATAATCATCAAAATCCTCATTGACTACACAAGAATTTCGAATCAAGAAATAGCTTAAAATTATTAATTTCATGTTTAAAGATATTCCATAACCAATAGAAATTCATAAGGGTAAAATCAATAACTCAAAACATGAAAATAAGTGAAACTGCCAAAATTGCACGGCCCTATGCACTGGGGGGTGTGTAAATCTTTGGAAGGTAAGCTATGTTGCCATGGCTTGTTCATATGTCTTCTAGGTTCCAGGCATGACTTCATGCCTTATAGCATGAGATGGTCGTGCAGAAATCCCTTGTATCACAAAATTACACTATTTTCACTCCAAATTCATCCTTTCATCAACTAAACCTTCTTAAATCTTTAAATAGCAATATAAGCATCTAAAATACACAACGTAACAGCATATCCAATGATTTTTATGCCCTATAAAACCCCATTTAACATCTTTCCATATTATGGTTTTTAAAAGCAAAATGAATAAGATGACATCTATGCTTCCCAAATACAACTTCCATACTTCCAACTAACATTTAACAATCATGCTCTAAGATTTTACTATCAAGAATCATTAACTTTTCATATGAGAATAAAGAACAGGAAATAAGATAATGAAGAAAATAAAGAAGATGAGATGAAGAAGATAATGTAGAGGATGAAGGGATGAGAAGATAAAAGAAGATGCAAAAATCCTTAGTAACACAAATGATTTGTCATACCAGTTGGTTGATTCTAAAGCCTTCTTTTTCTTTTTCTCGTTCTCTTGTTCCTTTCCATTCTCTCATGCTATCTCTTTCTCAAAGCAGCTGAGTTTTGGCAAGTTTATGGAAAGGTGGTGGTGGGAAGCAAAGTAGTAGAAATTTGGGATATGTTAGAGGTACGTCAATTTTGAAGGAATAAGGTTAGCTTTAATAGAGAAATAAGGCAGCTCTCTTTCTCTTCCTCTTGGACCTATCATCTAAGAGAGAAGAAAAATCTTTTTCTTTTGTACAAATATTTTTCATATTTCTTCATGCATGTCAAAGCACAATATCTCTATATAGAAAGAAATTCAAATAAAGTGATAGTTATGGAGCTTTTTTATCTAACTTTAATAGTCAAATTGAACTAATATGATATCATCCATAGTCAACCAAATTTTATTTGGCTAAAATTATAGCTTTTGCCAAGAAAAATTATATATTGTTCTAATTAAAATTATATTTTGACCTAACTAAAATTATGCTTTTGAACCCTAAATTTTTGATAATGACCTTTTGACTCCTAAAATTCACTTCAATGTTTTTATTTTTCAAATGATTTTCTTATATTTTTAGGGTTTCAATGGCTTTGGAACTCCTTAAAATTGTATTTTCTAAGTATTTATTTCTCAATTTACTATTATTTAATAAATTACTTTTACTTTTCAATAAATCTTAAAAACTAATAAAAATTTTAATTAAATACCTAATTACTTAAAAAAAATGATTTCTCTTCCAAAATTTATAAATTCCCAAATTCACCTATTAAAGCCTTGTTTTCTTAATTTAAGGGTCTTTAATCTAATTAATTTAATTCAATTAATCTAATAATATAATAAAAATTCTAATTTAAGGAGAATGTTATACTTCCCACTAGTCGGTATCTATTTTTCCTCTAAGTTGTGTGGTATAGTGAAGCCTTAAATTTATTGGATCATTTGGTATTTGGTATAGCAAAGCCTTATATTAATATTTTCCTATTTGAATGTATCCATCATTTGAAGTAATTATTTAATTAATATTTACTACTTTTATATGCATAAATTCAAAATAAACTCTAACATACTAATTTTCTTAATAGTATAACCTTGAATTACAATATAACATTTATTAAATAATATATATATATTAAATTGGAGAGTCTATTAATTAGAAATACAATTAAGTATTTAACTTTTTAATTTCTGAATATACTTTATTATTTAACCTCTTGTATTTTCAGTATTGATTATTTTGTCTACACACTATCTAACTATGCCTACCAATTATTTTTAAAATATACAGTATATTAATTTTATTTTATTTTTCTACACCATATTTGCGACAAACAAATAACTTTAGTTTATAATTTTCAATGTTCAGACAATTTTTTTGTCATCATAGTTTAATACTTCAAATATCTCAAGCCAAACAAAATTATATTATATCGTATTATTTATTTCAAACATTATATATCAATAAAATAAAATAATAAACATTAATCAGAAAACATACATTCAGAAATTATACATTATAACCGGAACACATTATGCATTCAAAAATATAATAACCAGAAAAAATATATAATAACCAGGAAAAAAATTAATAATTAGAAAACACTATACACTCAAAAATCACATATGAACAAAATAAATTAATACCCAGAAGAGAGGCTTCAGACTTTATGTGTTTCATGCAATAGATATATTACAAATTTCTTCTATCAATAAAATCATATAATAACCAAATATAATATTTCATGCTTTATACAATAATCTAGATATGTTTCTTGTCATACATAAAAGAGATTTTATTCCCTCAAAGAGAAAAAAGAGAAAAAAAGAGGGATCATTGTGAGCAAGAAAACTGAAAGAGAGGAACCACACAAATGCCACAAAGGGAATTGAGAGGGATCACACAAATACCATAGACAACGACTAAGAGTGAGATATGAAGAAGCTGAAGAGAGAGTAAGAAAATGAGAACTGAAGGATGAAGGATGCGTAAAGGAGAGTGAGGCGGTGCCGGTTTAAATAGATGGGGCGGCTTTTTTTTTTTTTGAGGATAATATTTGGACCAATGAAAAAGCTTCATGTGGCAATGTAGTTTCAAGCTTCAATCATTGCGCGCCATTTGGAGCTCCCATATCTCCACTTTTTTAAAATCGATGTCTGTGACATTGCATCTATTTTTTCTAATGCATTTATTAGAATTGCTTTTATAATTGCAATATTTTCATCAAAAGCCCATCTAAATCTGAAGACAACATTTAACAAATCTATAAATAGACGAAGAGAGTATGCAGAATATATACATGGCTGAAAATTGTGCTACTTACAACAGCCAACAAAAGTCCTTTACACGTTGCTACTAGATTTGAGCACAAATATGAGACAGCTTTATATGTCCTAGTGCAATATTTTACCATAACATTCACAATTTACACCAAAATTTTGAAGAACTTCAGCCACATCAAGTTCTCTTGGAAGATAAAGATTTTTTAAAATAAGTAGGTCTTTGGGTTGGGGGCATCGGATGGATTGAATTAATTCTTCCACATCTAGCGCTTTAAACTTTGGAGGTGAATTCAGAGCAATGTTGTCAACCCGGTGCTCGTAAATCTTGCCTTCCTTGTCGAGCTTATACTCGGAGGTTCCATCAAACCTTCCACGACTCTCCCATAGAACTCGTGGGATTCCATGAACGGTCCAGCGAACCATAATCGTGCTCTCAACAGGCTGCCACACGCTACTTATGTCAACCCACAAAGCCTTGAAAAAAATCATGCCATGAAATCGTAGTGCCCAGAAGATTGATTTGTAATTCTGGATGCCAATGAATGTATTGAGAGGATCTTTAAATATGATATCGTCCCTGTAACATAGACATAATATTGTAGTCGTTGAGCAAGAAGAATTAGACACAGGAACAAAACCACACAACACCTCAATTTGATGCTGTGTGTATTCCTATTCCTATACTAGCATCTGACACATTCAAAGCATGCATGCCAACATGTTAGCATGAAAATCAATCAAGTCATTGATCCACAGGTAAGAATTACTCAGTGCTTGAGTCGATATAGTGATAGTCTATAAATTGAAACCTATAAATTTGCTGTTTATAAGTTAGTGTCGATAACAGATATTCCCCTCTAATTATGTTTACTCAAAATTTAATAAATAACCATGCCCCACCACATTCTCGATTAGCCCAATGATGTTCTCCAATTCATCTGTGAGCAAGTACTGAATTACTTCATCCTTGTAAAGTTTAGGAGTTAGGACTCAAACTGAGAGTTGCTCATAATAAGTGCTAATAGCTTTGGCAAATATAACTTTAAGTGAAACAAATCATGATACAGTAGGACACTTAAATCACATTTTAAAATACTCAACCTTGCCCCACCGTTACATGTAGGCAATAGACACAAGATCCAACACTCAGCATCTTCGACAACTGATACCAATACCAGGCAAGCGAAAATGGCAAAAGAAACGGGGTAAGTAGTTAAAGGGCATCTATCATTAGTTCATCAGACCTTTAACTTCTACCAAAATTATAATATCAAGGGTTTAAAATTATCAATAACAGAGCAAGCTTCACTGGTACAACCTTCACGATTTTAACATCACTTCAGTCCCTTACGAGGTATGATCATAATCAAATTATTAAGTGAAATACATGCAATCAGTGCCACATGCCATAATTTATGTTCAACTCATAAAATTATAGATGATGAATTGGTACAATATCGTAGAGGCTCCATAAGCCCCAGACGGAAACGAGGACGAAAATATCAAATTCAATGGTCGATTTACACCATCAGTAATTTCTCCTTAGCTGTTTGACAATAGTATGAACTTTCCACGAAAACCCAAAGATGATGCCAAAAAAATTGACAATGATTTTATCTATTCTCTTCCAATAGTAAACTGCCATCATGCAAAATCACGAATATGAACACTCAAATTCAAGAAACCCGTAGATGTCGAAACTAAGCTCTCTGTAAAAGAGCTCAGGGAATTCCTCCCTCAAAGTCCGGAACGCATAGCCCATATTCATATAGTAATTCTGCTTTTCTTCCTCCTCTTTGCTCGGCCTCGACCCAAGCTTCACCGGAGCTGAAAACTGACCATACGGCCTCACACTCACTTTCTGATCCAAATCCGAAAGCCCATAGTCCTTCCCTCTACAAGAAACTCTTATCCCATCCTTTGGCCTAATTGCAGTACCGTCTCTGAGGGGTTTAACGCTCTGGAGCTTCCTAAAGTTGGGGCTATGATCTTAGAAAACTTTGGGGTTAAGCGACGTTAACGGTGAATGGATAACAAGGGCCATCAAAAGCTCAGATTTTCCCACATAAACAATGAAATTAGGGGAAAATTAAGGAACATAATGTCATTTTCCAGGAAAATGTGACTCAGGAAATTTTGCCGGAGAACACCCGTTTGGCGAACGGGAACGTTGAACTAGAGGAGCAAGTTGAAGTATATACCTATATATATAAATATATATGTATATGTACACGCGCACACATGGTTGGTTGGATTTGCTTCCAACTTTTCTAAGGCTCGTTTTCGGGTTTTTCCGACTTAAAAAACAAAATTACTTGTAAATCTTACAAATTCACTTAAGTTTTAATTAAATTTTTATAATTTAAAAAATTATGTTTAAATTCTTAAAATAAAAAAATAATTTAGTCAATATTTTATTAAATTTTACTGACAAAATTATGGTTTATAATTTTAATATTCTAAATACGCATCAATTATGTCAATAAAAATATAATAGTAGATTAAAAAATTAACTCACATAATTAATTTTAATCATACATATTTAAAATATTAAAATAATATATTAATTATGTCAACAAATTTAATTGAATACTAAATTAAATTTAATACAAAAAAAATTATAAATTTTTATAATGATAAAAATGTAATTACAAATTTTTAATTTATAAAAGTAAACTTAAAAATTAAATAAAATTATAGAAAATAAGAGAATAATTTAACCAAAAAATTAAAACAAGTTTAGAGAGAGAAAAAGTTTGAGAAACGAAAAGGAGGTGAAGTGAAATGACGAAAACAAAAAAGGAAGATAGGACAACAGTGGGACCAGATTCTGAGGCATGAATTTTGTACAAGAATCTTCCAAATCTTGCCGTTTCCGAGAACAGCGCTGCAATGCTGGGGGTTAATATTATTTTTCTAAATAAAAAATTACAAATAGATATTTGATAAAAATTTATCTTTTTAATTGTTGTGAAGTAAATCTTTTTTATTACAAATGGATATTTTATAAACATTCGGTGGGAGATGGTGGGGATGGAGATAACTGCTAAGCGAATCATCAATAATAATATCACTAAAGAAATTCGCAAAACATTTCTTAAATCTTACAACATTAATTATAAAGAATTGGCCAAGTGAATGATCGAGTTTATAATCATACTCCTACCCATACATTTTATGCTTATTTTAACTAAATTAAATTATGCAACTTTTTTTAAATTGAGTATGTGCCTATCTTATTACTTTTTAAATAAAAATATTAAAAATTAAATTAAATTTAAATACCATTTTTTATATGTGTACTATTAGATTCTTTAATAAAAATGATGTGTGAAGAATTCGTTTTATGGGAAAAAATTCAATTACATGGCACTAACCTCTACTTATCACATTTTTATTAATAGATTTGATAACAAAAAATATGATCTGAATGTAAAAAAATTACATATAATGTTTAATTATTATTTTAGTCCTGTAATTTATTTATTTTAATTTAATTCTTTAATTTGTTTTAATTTAGTTCTTTAACTGTCAATTTTATGCCATATTCAATCAATTTTCTTTACATTCATCAATGATTATTTTGGAACACTATTAAAAAGTTAAAGATTATTTTGAAACATTTGAAAAAAAAGTTAAAAGATTATTTTAAAACATTAAATTAAATTGAGAAATGAATGTGATACCAATTAAAAGTTAAAAATTAAATTGAAACAAATAAAAACTAAAGCACCAAGTTGAAACAAATAAATTAATTAAAATACCAAAATAATAATTAAACCTATATATTATCCTCCATTCAAGATTTTTTTTGGTAACAAAAGAGGCCCGTAGGTTAAGAGAAAAATCTACGATGAGATTGAACGAGACAAAGAGACTCGGCAAAAGTCACCAATAATAAGAGATCTGAAAATTTGACAAAAAGATTCTATTTCACTAAAAAATTCTAACCACCTAAAAAATAGAACTTATTGTAAAATCAACCTAAACATATAATATTGAGAAATTTTTTTAATTTTTATCATCACTTCAAAATTTCCAGCCATCTAAGGTTTTTATTGGACAGGAAAAAATTATACAGATCTTTTATATTTTTGTTATCAAATTTTTAATTAAAATATGGTAAATATAAAATTTTTTATGAGTGTACGATTTTTATAAATAAATATACAATTTTTATAACTTAGTATTATATGATTTTTTAAAATTTTTTTATACATATTATAATTTAATTAAAGAAATATATAATTACACTTATTGCATGGTGGAAACATATAGGCCCTGTTTGATAGGCCCTGCAGAAGTGAAAGAGTAGAAGTAATTCTAAAGGCTTCAGCATTTGGTTGGTAGATTTGGGAGACGAAATGGAAACTTGTCTCCCTATTCACTTTTCCCCCAGTAAGGCGCGAGACTGAAGCCGTGTTTTCTTGCGAAAATGAAATAACGACTCTTTCGTCCCTTCTATCGTATGAGCTGGCGTGGCCATTTCTTGGAGATTTGTGAAAATTTTTTCTATCTTCTATATTTAGATTTTGATTTTGAAGTTTATGCTAAGAAAAAAATTTTTATTATTGGATTCAAATTTTGACATTCATGACAAAATAAAATATGAGAAATTGAAGAATAACAAGTATGAATAAAAGAAAAATACAACCATAAGAATAATCGAAAAGACATAAAAAACATGAAAAATATTAGAGCAAAAATAAAAAACTAAAAAAAATATAGCAGAAAAAATAATAAATTATAAATATTTATAAAATATAATATAATATTTTTAAACTATCAATTAATTACAATATATATTATTTTGTAATTTAGAAAAATAATTAATAGTACCTTTAGAAGAAATGATAAGAAAAAATAATGAAAAACATTAAAAATTAATTATAAAAATAATTAATAGTAGTTATGTTTTAAAAATATAAAATCATTATTTGATATTGAGATTGAAATATTTTTTAGAATTATTGTTTCATAAAAAGTTTTCTTACATTGAAATGTAAAAAAAAAAAAGAAAATACTAATTGATGCGCAATTAGAAAACCATTTGAGCATCCGATAGTTAGATATGTTTTAACTGATAGTCAGTTGAGACTTTCTAATTAACAATAGTTGGAATTTCTAACTCTGTAGTAAAAAATTCTAACTTTTTTAATTTTTAAAAATTTAATTTAATTTTTTATTATTTATTTAAATTATTATTTTTAATATTAAAATAATAATTTAAATAAATAGAATCCTAATTAGCTACATTTTTATGCCTTGACAAAATGAAAAAAGCAATGAGTAAAATGGTTTTGTTTGATTTTTTTATAATTTTTTATTTTAAAAGACATTTTAGTCCTTTGTTCTTAAATATTTTTCTTTCTATCTGTGTTTCATCTAATCAAACATAGAATATTTTTTTTATCATATTAAATATAATTTATTTTATTATATTTTATTTAATATTCTCTTTAAATTTTTATCACAAAAAAAATTTCATGTATTAAACGGGTCAATATTATTTACAAATTATTTCAATCTAAGCAAGAAATAACCCACCGACTGCGTGAAAAGTTGCATCAACGACCGCGTCCCGCCGAAAATAAATGTGGTGGCATAATGTCATTTTCCCTTGCGTTCAACTCTTTTCTATCAGCCCTTGCCTTGCGGGTTTGCTTCTTCCTCACTCACACTCTCTTTCTCAAAGTTTGCTTGCTTACCTCTCCCACCGAAACCTAACCCACTCCAATTCCCACTTATTACTATATTAACGATAATCTTGCTTTATAGTTTTGAGGGAATTTCATGGTTTTGGTATAAAGGTTTCAATGCGGTTTTGTTTGTAATTGATCAGTAGGAGTTTGTTGGGTTAGGCATGGAATTGGAACTCCCAAGGTCCGTCAAACCCGCCATGACATTCGATGAGGTTTCCATGGAGCGCAGCAAGAGCTTCATCAAGGCATTGCAGGTGACCTTCTACATTCTCTCACTTTCTCCCGTGTTTTTTGGTGTGCGATGCTTGGACTAGATCTGCATTCTTTGGGTAGAGTTTGATTGTGGCATTTGGGTGTGTTTCCCATTGGTTGTATTTGCGCTTTGTGGGCTTGTTTTTAGGAGAATCTGGGGAAATAGGGGTATGTTAGAGTTGAATTTTGTCCTAGTTTTGAGTTTTCTTTGGGGGTTGGGGTTGGTGGGTTAAATATAACGATTCTTTGCAACAAGCGCAGAAAGTTTATCTAATCTGTGGTATTAATTAAACTATTCTATTGAAAGCACGTGACGTTTGTAATTTTAAATCACATTGAATTTGGCGTATGATTTGTTTGAATGGTTCTGTCATTTTAGCTGATGGTTCTACGGGTGATGCTAAAGCATCTTATAAGTTCTCAACCTGGGAGAGTCCATGACTGCTATTTTTCTGAATCCATTGCCCATGATATAGCAGATATAGCATGCACTTTCGTCTCATTGAATATTATGGTCTTATCTTCCTGGTTATCTTATTGTTCTCGACTGAGACTTGTCCTATTGGTGGCTATATTGGTAATTGGTATTGGTTTCCTTTACCTGTTGACCGCCAAGATTAATTTCCAACATCTCAGAATCTCATTTTGGGATCCTAACATCTTTAGATAGTATCTTTCACTTTTAGAGGGTTAACGTAGCTATATATCTTCTCGTGGTGTCGCTTTGAGTCTTTTCTCTTTGGTTGTTGTGATAATAGCATAAGAAGTTATTTAATCCTCATATGATGGCCATTCCAGGAACTAAAGAACCTGAGGCCTCAACTTTATTCCGCTGCAGAATACTGTGAGAAGTCCTATCTCCACAGTGAACAGAAGCAAATGTAAGGATATTTGTTTTATTATGATTTTTAAAAATTATTTTAAGTTGTTTTGGAAAGCAATTTTGCCCCTATAAGATTCTTTGTTTTTAAGTGGCTGAACTCTTGCAACAGGACAGATAACTAGTGACTTCATTGGAGTATTTTCTAGTTGCTTCTGAGCAGCAATATGAATGTTATTAAAGTTTTTATATTACATTGTGCATTAAATTTTCAATAAATGCATGTTGCATATAGCAAGTGTGAAATGTCAACTATTGGCATTTTGAGGATTGTGACACAGTCGAACGTTATAAGTATTCCACTTTGTGTGAATGAAAAAATGTAATATGGATCAATAGATGCATGCATAATTTTGGACGATATTATCTGTAGGCTTTCTGGTGACAAACTCTGGATGGTATGGAAATATCAAAAGCACTGATTAAAAATTTTTTGTTGTTAGTGTAACTAATTGTGTTGTATGACTTGGATCCCAAATCCCAATCCTTTCTACAGTATTAGCATTGTTGTATTATATGCAGAAAAATTCACTTCACTGATTCTAAAATTGTATGGTTGTGTATCAATTGTGGAATTAGGGAGATTGAATATCATGGCATATGGTCCTTTAAAACAAGATACTTGACTATAATATGTGCCCTAGAAAATTTTGTGACTAGTTAATCTAACTGCATCTTCATGTGGCATCAAGGAGGGCACCTTCCATGCATATTTAGTCTTTTGACGGTTATTAGTTCTTTGTCAGATGGCTAATGTAAATGTGTGTCAACAATATTTTCCATGCATGTGTTCTTCTTGTGTTTGAACTGTGCAATTATTATCCTTAGATAAATCTTATTTATTCACTAGGGTACTTGACAATCTGAAAGATTATGCTGTACGAGCCCTTGTTAATGCTGTTGATCATCTTGGAACTGTTGCGTACAAGTTAACTGATCTTGTTGAACAGCAAACTTTGGATGTCTCAGCCATTGACTTGAAGGTCTCTACTCTAAATCAGGTAATTACTAACTTGTTAGAGATGCCATGTTTAAATATACCATTTTCAATTGCAGTTGAAGTTACTTTATTTCTTTACTAGCAGCAACTTCTTACTTGCCAAATTTATACCAATAAAGAAGGACTTCGGCAGCAGCAATTGTTGGCTTTTATTCCCAGACATCATAAGCATTACATTTTGCCAAGTAGGCTTAACTGCTTTCATGTTCATCTGGAAGTAATTATTGTTGCTATAGATCTGTATTTTTTATTTTACTCATGAATTTTTGTGTTTCTGTTTAACAATGCAAGCTAGACTCCGTCAATAAAAAGGTGCATTTCAGTCCTCACATACAAGTTGATGCAAGGAAAAATCCATTTCAAGCCAGAGCTTGTATTCGATCTTCAGGTGTGTGTTTGGGGAAATTTTGATCCTTCTGAAATTTTTGGTATTGGTTTCGATGTATGCTCTTACTTTTTGAGTTGGGCCATTTGCCACTAATATATATTACATTGTTTCGTTCAAATACATATTATTATATTTAGGCACCCCTGCAGCAAAAACTCTTTCATGGCATTTAGCTTCAGAAACTAATTCTACCTTGAAAGGGACTTCACGTGCTTCAAAAAAGTAAGTTCAGGAATATTTAAAAGAAATAGTTTGAGGCTTTGCATGACTGTTGCTTTTGCTGTTTTGATATCTCACCGTGGATAGCATGCCATGAAGTATTTTTTAACCTTTTAACATATCCGCTTTTCTTCAGGGGGGACCCAAAGTTCTCTGCCAAAGCATCTGGAGTCTTCCAACTTTTAGGTATGCAGAACAGCTGTATCTCTTCTATTATATAATTCAGTTCAATTGGCCAACCAATTGTCATTTCTTCCTCTTGAAATCCTAGCTCTTTACAATTTGTGGTTACATGCCTCTAGATAATGAAGAGGGTAACTTGAAAAAATCCTCAGCAGCACAAAGTCACTTACCAAACGGAGTTTTTGCTTCTAGTACTGCTCAGCAAACTTTGGGTGTCACACGCAGGGTAATGTCATGCTCAGCGGGAAGTGCAAATGCCTGGTGACATAATGCCTGATTGTCAACTTGTGATTATTATTGACTAATTCTTTTCCAGTTGCTTGCGTGTGTTCTGAAAACTGTTTGTTGATCTTTATATCAATTTTGCTTGGCAAAAGGATAAATGGTGTTGATTTGTTATTAGTCTTAACAAATGATATGTGAAATGTTTCGAAGACCTCTACCAGCACAAGGGTTCATAAGGGGGTACTTGAGAGAATAAATTATAATTTGTAGAAAAATTTGAGAAACAATTCAGGGTATGCACCTAGGGCTTCATTGTATTGCACAACGAGTAAGATGGCAATTCTTCTGAAAACAGCTCGTGATCATTACTCGAAATAAAGCATCACATCTGTAGAAATATTTCCAAAACTTGTAAGAACTTTTGGGATTCATTCCTCCTGCTGATACTAAATAAGGCCAAGGTATTTTCAATAAAACCTAAGCAACCTAAAGTGCTACCCCTCTGTACCAGGGACTATTAAAAATAATTAAATACCACCTAAATTCAAAAGGGAATGAAAAAAAAAAAGGGAAACATGTGAGCTCTAGCATCCAACTAAATTTCAAATTTCTGTAGAATATCCATTTAGTCAATCCTATTGAATATATCAACTAGACCTAATATCCAAATTAGTCCAAATTAGCAAGATGCTTTGATCTGTAAGCTTATGCTTTTATGTTCTTATTTCATCAGGCATTTGATATTAGATTTTCCTTATCCACCTGATCTTCTTTGGTAACTCTTGTTGAATATGTGTGTTTTATATAATATATTTAGGTTGTGTGAATATATCTAATCGGAATTTACTTATTGATTGGGCTATCTAAATATTCAGTTGGTCTCTGTAGTATTCATGCGGCTATTCATTTTGCATGAACAGAAGAGTCTAAGACAGAGTTGAAGGATGGATTTTTTTTCATGTTCCTTTATTTTTGTGAAATTTAGATTTGCTAGAGGAAGGTCATTGATGGGTCTCCATTTGCAGGATGCATCGGAAGGTTCGAAACCCTTGACAACATTCAAGTCATTTGACAACCTAAATCGGCGTGAAATTGTCCAGGTGCCTACTCGAAGCAAAAGTGTGCTATCGGCATTCTTTGTCAAGCAGAAAACTCTAAAACTGAAGACCGGTTCTGTCTCATGAATAAAGGCAAGGCATTGATGCCCTATTGCAAGCTTCTGCATGATGTAGGAGATGTCACTTCCTTTTACTACGATTGGGGTGGAGATTTAACTTTAATCCACTGAAATGCTTATTTCACTTTCCTTTGGACATATTTCCATAAATGCTTGGAAATGAATTAGATTCTAGTTCAAGCCTTTGAATAATGACCAACTGTGTATAGTAACCGGCAATGATGTTCAGGCATTTGTAAAATGTATAACTGTGGTATTGATACTATAAAAAAATAGGTTTCAATGACTTTGATGGTTTTAGAATACTGATATATTTGGAGTTCTCCCAAATGTATGCTTGTGCTGACATCTATTCTTGGTTGATTTTCACCAAGATGTCAATACACTCAAGATAATTTTGAAGTTACATATGAAAAAGGCAAACATACTTTAAAGATTATTTTTTCATATTCATCTATTTATTTATGATTTATTTGATCTATTTATTTCTAATAAATAGGAACAATTAAAATTTTTTTCCCATTTACACATGTTTGGCCATTTTATTGTGACTGAAGGACTAATATAATAAAATTTGAACACTTTTAAGACTATTCACATTAGTCACCAAGTTAGCTTAGCCAATGCACAAATAATTCATGTTAGTGTTTAAAATATTGTATAGGACGGGTCAATTAGATTGGGAAACCAGTAAACCGGTCATAGTTTTATTTGAATGAACTTCAAAACCGGTCAGAAATTGGTTTTACTAGTAAAAATTACAGTTTAATAGGTTTTTTTTTTGGGTTTCTTCATTTAAAAAAAGTCAAGAACACAAGCAGGTGAAGCTTTGAAATTTTATAAATCAAAAGGAGGGGAGGTGGTGCACTGATCAAAAGGGGAGAGAGGGACAAGAAGCTACACTTATTAGTAAAAAGAGTGCAGCAATAGTGGCAGTGGTGCACGACATCAGTAGTAGTGGC
Organism: Erythrophleum fordii; assembly: GCA_032878935.1. Classification (NCBI taxonomy): domain Eukaryota; kingdom Viridiplantae; phylum Streptophyta; class Magnoliopsida; order Fabales; family Fabaceae; genus Erythrophleum; species Erythrophleum fordii. The sequence goes on along the minus strand of JAVQMF010000047.1, from coordinate 12,576,269 downwards.
ATGTGGCAGCAACGGTACAATAGAAAGAAGCTTTAATAATGGTGCGAAGAAAAAAGGAAAGAAAAGGAGACTCTAGACTCCATAGTCTTTTAGATTGAGTGAATATTGAGTAGAATAGAAATAAGCTTTAGCAGTGGGGTGAACACCAGACGCAGACTCCAAAGTGTTTCGGATGTAGGCATGGAGTTAAGACAGGCATTGTGTCGTCTTATTATCTTTTATTAAGGTTAGTGGGTGGAATTTTCAATTTTAATGTTTCAAATAAACATAAATATTAATATTTAATAATAAATGAAATGTTGAAAGTGTATTCTTAGGGGTGGGTAAGGTTGGCCCAACCTAGTTGGCTGCTCGGGCCGAGATGGATCGGAAAAATTAAAAAAAAAATTGAAACAAGGTTGGGTCGGGATAAGTTTCAGGACAACCCTTTGGCCTTATCAGGCCCAGCCTGCCCTAACCCGATGTGTGTATATATATATATATATATATATTTGTATATAAAAATATAGGCAATAAATTGAAAACGAATTATTTTTTTAGAGTCTTTTTATAATTTTAACAAAAAATTTTTAAATATATTTTATAAATTATAAATAACCACAAAGATTAAGATTTATGTTAGAACTCTCCTAAATATAATTATCACATTTATATAAGAAAAATAAAATTAGAAAATATATATTTTTCTAAATTTTAACTATTATATTTGTATTTTTTACCTATTTTCTCCATTGAATTCATGTTTTTTTATATCTATTGCATAAATTTTAAAAAAGCGTATTGAAAAAATAATTATATACCTAAAATAATTGAGTAAATATAAAAATATGAATTTCTAAAATTTTAAAAAATTTTCTTAAAAAAAAAAAAAAAAAAAGAAATTGGCCTGGAGGCCAGATTGGCCTGTCCCTAGCCTAATTATTATTGGACCAAATTCAGGCTGGGGCGAGCTTGAGACCCAAAATTAAAATTGGAGTGGGACTTGGGCTAAAGCAATTTTTAGCTTGTCTCGACTTGTGTACTCCCCTAATTGAAACCTATATTCACGAATTATTAACTCTTTGTGCTTATAAAGACTAGGAAAATGAAAGAGCTACTAAAGCCTTAATAATGGTAATATATAAAATTAATATATATATATATATATATATATATATATAATTATTACTAGTTCAATTGTGATTTGCCTATGGTTAGATTAATGAATTATGAACTAGTATTTTTATTAGTTTAATAATAAATCTAATTTTCAAAACGTTGGTATTTATAGTACCAATTACAATTCTTATTTCTTCATCAACTTATAGATTTTTTTATATAATTAAAAAGAGTCAACTCATAAAAAAGAGAACTATTTATAATTAAAATAGTTAATATATTATGTGATTGTGTGATAAGAGAGTTAATTAAAATAACATTTTTGAGATGTAAATATAAAATGGTGTTATATAGAGACTGGAGGATTAATTAAAATTGACATAATGTCTTTCGTGTGAATACAATATAATCTAGTCAGTTTCTAATAATACATGTTTAATTACATGATAATATATGGAAATAGAGAAAATTTAATAATACTTAATAAGATCAAGACATTTTAATTTAACCAAGTTGGGTAATGTTCTGGTGTTGTAAATCTTGGGGGAAATCCAAGTATGCCAATTTGAGAAGAACCTCTACATATCTATTTGTTTGTGTATTAGGAAGTTGACGAGGAATTGGAGGACAACGATGTGGTTTGCTAGTTGATGGAGTATTTTAACATAAATTGGAGTGTGCCCATACCTCCACGTATTCCTTGGTTTCCATGAATAAGGTCTATGCAAAAATAGGAGATAAAGCATGTTGTTTATGGTGGTTGGTGTAACTCTTCTTGTTATCCCAATGTTATGGCCCGATACTCAAGATTATAAAGTGGTCCTTTTAGGCGTAGAATACTGCATTTTCAAGGGTTTAAACTCGTTTAGTATACAAAAAGTTCTTTAATGAAATGAAAAAATAATGCTAAATGGAATGTAATTGAATTAATTTTGTGTGCGATGACAAAAAAAGGAAAGGAAATACCTTTCTTATATCTATTTGGCAGGATAGATAAAGTTATGGAATGGAAAGTAAGTGATAACAAAGGGTCAAAATACCCTTAAATTAAAAAAAATAATATAGAAATAAAAAGATAAGAAGAAGAAAAAAAAGACAAAATTGGTCTTCATTTTTTTTCTTTTTTTGTTGGATTGAAAAATTAGATACCTTATTTAAAATTACATAATTTCATTATTTTTAGTTTTCTTTTTTTTTTGGTTTGTGTAAACAAGTGTCATACATCTTATTTTGATCTTAATAAAAAGTATCTTGTACTAATTCTTTTTTTTCCTTTTTTCCTTTTCTCTTCTTTTTCTTTATTTTTCTTTTTTTTTTTTCTTGAAGATGCTGCACCATCTTTTCTACACACCACTTTCTAGCATAGTTGCTCAAATCTCAAGTCCATTAATCCTCCTCCTTGTCACACATTACCATAGTACTTTTATCATTGGGCTTCCATATAGATGCTACATTTTGACATAATTGAAGTTGTAGTTCAACAAGGATATGAGGGGCAAAATAGATATTTTTCATAAATGGCTCCAACTTTGCTCCCTTCCCATGTAATCTAGTGTGAAAATTCCATGGAATAGAAGTTTTCTTTCTTGTCCAAATTTCTTCCTACCAAACACACTTAGCCAATGGATTCCATTTGATTTTTCATTTTCTTTGCACTACCAAATGATGTGTTGTCCTCTTTTGATAACCAGCCCATATAAGAGGAGTTTGGATTGGGGTTCCACATGTTGATTGTTGGGATCTTGCCTTTAATTATGTGTGGTTTCTTGTATTTTAAATTTGATATCCAATCTTTCCCCTACCAATAAATTCTTTCCAATGTTTTAGGCATTAAGGGTTGATGTCATCAATAATGTTGTAGAGTGCACCGTCTTCATGACGGCACATGTTCTCATGGCTAGCATAATAATTGCGCTTTTCAAGGCTTTATGCCTAGCAAGTTTTTTTGATTTAGGTTGGGACTTTTAGGATTAATGAAATGGGTTGGCATCATTGATTTTGGGCTTTCAATACATTCTCTTCAATGTGTGTCATGTGTTTGCTTTGTATGTTAGGTTTTTTAGAAGAAAATTTGTAGCTCAAGATTGTTTTAGGAACCTTAGATGTTTCTAAGATGGAGTGCATAACTTATGTAGGAAATGAGCATATAAAGGGTGATACAAATGCTTATAATCATAGCTTGCATATAGATAAACAATTTGATAATAACTTGTTTGTTCTTAGTAGTAGTATAAAATACTTTTATCTATTTTAAGACTAGTTGGTTTAGAAAAATAGATGAAAAAAATCACAAAAAATTATAAAGAGATAGTTAATCAACTAGAAGGCTTAGATAAAAAATTTCTTCAATAAGAAATACTAGTTGATGATGAAGATAAACATATGTTATATTATGAAAACAAAGTATGTGCTTCCGATGAAAAACCATCTAAAGAAAAATTCAAAGCAAACTAAGGAAGAATTTGAATATGCCAAATCCTAAATCAAATATTAAAAAACCTAATATTTACAAACTAGTAATTTTCAAAATAGATAATTTCTCTCAAAAGCTATCCAAAACTTTTATTCTCAAAATGAAGAATTATTTGAAAGTCATAATATTATTATTTTCTTTAATATGATACAACAAATATATCTAGTGATAAAGAAAATGAATAATTTATAAAGAAAGATAAAAATTTTGACTCTGAAATTGAAAAAGGTTGAATTTGAAAAAATTGAGTAAAAAATTGCTACATAAAAAAACACTTCTAAAGTAAAAGATAGAGGAAAAAGAAACGCAAGCAAGGAGGATGATTTGGATATATACCTAAAAACTAGACCTTATACTCAAATAAAGTATGAACAAATCTTTGTTAACACTAAAAATAACAATTATTCTAGACAATTTAGACAAATTGAAGAAATAATTCCAATTGCAAATAGTAGAAGGGATAACTCATATAAGCAAAATGTAGCCATCAATGATACATATTTAAACTTTAAAAAATGTTTCCTATAATTAATATGAAAAAGTTATTAATAATTAAGCATAATCTCTGTCTATGGTAGTAATTAGCTACAAAGATAAATGATTTAGAGTAAAATTTTTAGAATTTTTAGCTAGAAAATTGCAGGAAGACACTTTTTTATTTTTTAGAAAATGGAAAGACTCTATAATAGGACAAGCTAAAAAAGAAAAAAATAGCTATTAAATAACTTTCAAAGTTTTGAACAAATCCTTCAAAAAATTGTGAAAATAAAAAAAATGAAATTTTAGGGATTAATAGATGAAGGTAGTTCTAATGTAGATACTAATTATATTCTCACAAAATTCAAATTATGCAATATTAGGGAATTAAATGAATACTTTGAAAAATTTCAACATTATTACCACTAATTAAATGACATTGATTCAAAATTTTGGTTAAATCAATATTTTCATATATTATTCTGACCTTGGGATGAAATATATAATAATAATTACATAGATTTTTTTATATTAGGAAATTGAATAATATATGTAAGAAGAAAAATGGTATATTATTGCTTACTTGCTAAAGCAATTAAACAAGTTAAAAATCAGTTAGGAAATAAATATTGTTTTAACATTCTATAAAGCAATTAGAAATTTGGATGTTGTGAACCAAGACCAAAAAAAAAAAAAAAAACAATATGTTAGAAAAAGATATCAAAAACCAAGAAAGGTTTATAGATGTTAAATTTATAATGAGGAAAGTTATATAGCTTCCCATTGATAAAAACTTTAGAGATAAACAAATTAGAAATATATTTTGGTAAAGATATTTCAGTTTTATATGGGACTCACCAATACAAGTAAAAGTGAATCAAATAATGAATTTGAATTTAGTTTCATGATGAACACTCATCAATTTAGATTAATACCTAGAGAAGAAGCTTCCATAATAATGAAATTAGAAGACATAATCAAAGAAGATATGACCACAAAAGACAGCTAATTAGAAAAATTAAAATGACTTTAAAAAGAAGTCTACAAAATTTCAGAGATGAAATTTTGGAATTTAGATATTTTGAACAATTTAGTGGAAATACCAAAGTAAAAAAAATGTAACACCTTAACTTAATAGCTCTTTATTTATCTACCTGAGTTTAGTTATGAGTTTGGTTTACTCATAGATGTAGATATGAATCTAAAATTTATTAAAAAATTTTTATTACCTTTCTACATCTAACACATCTCATTCATGATTTATTATTCGCAATAGAACTTATTTCTCTAATGATTGACAAAGACCTTTACCAATTAATGATTATATTAGTGATTAATATCACTTTATAAATTTTTAAGGAAAATTTAGTAGAGTTTCTATCATACTAGTTTTATTTATATTTATTTATACCAATTATGAGCTTTAGCAACAATTTGGTAACCATTACTATACTTTTAGCAGTGGATTTTGGTTCGTTTACAAGCTAATTGGAGCTAAAGGGGTCAAAATTTAAATTCTTTTTTTTCTTCACTCATAATCAACTTACACAAGTTTGTTTTAGCCCATTGAATCATAAGAGACATTTCATTTGCCTTAAAGAGTCATATAGCCTAAAATGCCCCATTCTGCCATATTATACACCAAATTTAAAAAATGCATAACTTACGATATGTAAATCCAATTTATGCAAACTCGGTGGCTATGAAAAGCTTATAATGTGAAATTTATGCTATAAAAATTTCAAGCAAAATTGAATTCATTTAACCCCTCAAAATGTGCATGAACAATAGCTACATTCCAATTCCTTCCTGATACCTCCTAAGGAAAATCCCGAATTGGATCATTAGAGCGAACAATACTAGTTATTTCTGCATAATTTAGCCAACTTTAAAAATTCATAAAATATTTTGTATAGCCCCAAAAATTTTTATTCTTGACTTGTTAAAAAGCTCTATAACCATGCCAAATTTTAGCCCCAAATTAAGTCAATTGAGCCTTTAAAGGTAGAGGTGCAATTTATGACTCATTTGAACCAAAATTTAGTTATAAAGCAGTCCAATTAGCCTCTAATATGCAATATCTTCCATTGAGCAAATTTTAATCCATCTATAAATAATTTCCAGACAATCCATCACATGAAATATGGCTTGCTTCAAATTTGACCATCCTATATCCATTTATGCATAGAAACCATAATGCATTTTATATAAAAAAAAACTATGTACCAAAGGTACATGCATCAAAATGCCATATAATTATGGTCCTATGCTTATATACATATCAAATTTCATTTGCTTGTCATATATAAGATATTTCATGACTAATATACCTTATGCCTTTACAAATTCATAGTTACATACAGGGCTTCTAATATATGACTTCTAACTTCTATAGCTTTATATTTTTCTTCTCTATACTTGAAAATCCTAAAATGGTTAGCTTAAGGGACATGGATGAGATTTTGGGAAGAATTTTAGTATCTAATTTCAATTAAATTAATGCATACACGAATGCTATAGAGAAATGCAATGCATGTGGAGTAAGCATGTGATTCTTATGCATCATGAAACTTAAATAAAACTTTTAGTATGAAAACTCATTTTTCAACAAGTGATGACATCTTAACATACTAATTGGGCTCAACTCAGCTAAACTCTGGGACAAGGAAGAGTTACTGCACTTAATTCCCTGCCATAGGGAATTAGAAACCAAAAACAAATCAAACTCAAGCATAAAACTCATAATGGAAGACATATTAAGGCATAGCTCAAGAATACATCAAGTAACAATACATACAAGTATCTCAACTCATTTAAGTATTCAAATGCATGCAAGATAGGGAGATAAACCTACCATATGGAGCTAGGAGCTTCAAGCTACCACTAATTCCAAAATTGCTCTTTTTTCTTGATTCTTTACTCTATCCTTCTCAGGTTCACACCTCCATTAAGTAGACTTGCATTTTGCTTGGCTTTCCTATAGCAATGTACAATGCCAAGTTATTCATTAGGATCCATTTTAAATCTTGTTATTAATATTTAACTTCCTTAAAACATAATTTGCAACTTTAAGCCCTTTAGGTTTTTTAAGAGGCCATTCTTGGATTTCACTTTTTAGGCTCTACAATCTCATTTGATATGAGCCATATAACTTTAATAGAACTTATTTAGACCTTGATTTACATGCTATACAAAGCCTAGGGCCAACTTGCTCCTTTAGGTTGTTTACATGCTATAAAAATTTATCTTTCAAAATAAGACTTCTAAACTCAATCCAATGGCTCCATTAGTGTTTATTCATCACATTTAAGTTTCTTGAAACCTTGAAATCCATCAAAGCACTCCCTAGCTACTTTAAGTATGCCTTGGTTGAACATATCCCATAATGCAAGCCTAATAAATTTTTTTCATTTCTCTTAGGAATTTGATATATGTTGAAGTTACTTGATTCCTTTCTAGTTTAAGGGTGATCTTAAATGGCTTAAAACATTTTCCTAGAGTTCCATAACTTCCATAGTGCAAATGGAACCCTAGGAGTTTAACTTGCATTCTATGGCTTTCTAATTACTTTCTTTTGCATCATCTTATTCTCTATGATCATAAACCTCTAATTTAATTAAGTTTTAGCCAAACTCACTTTTTCTCTCTAGTTTCTCTCTCTAGATAGAATATAAAGGTTATTAAAATTCAAAGAAAGGCAACTTTTTCTATTGCATCACATATCCCATTTTAAAGCTTGCCAAATGGGGATTCTCTTTTTTATTTAGTTGCTTCAAACTTCTTCTTTTTCTTAAGAGGTTAGCCATCTAACTCATCCTTTTAAGAAGCCGAGATCATCATTAGAAAGAGTATGAAGAGTAGAGCAAAGTTACTAACTATCATAACATGAAATTCTGCTTGTATCTTTACCTATTTAGCTTTCTTTTTCTTCTCTCTCTTCCCCCTTTTCATCGCACCATAACTACTAGTTTTGGAGCAGAATTTAGGACATAATAAAAAGGTATCGATGGGATATTTTAACTTTTTCCTATAATTACATTTTTGTCACTATACTTTAATTGCTTCGTTTAAACTCGTTTTAAATCCTTTTTTAGAACTATTTTTTTCATATGAAAATTTGAACTCTCTACTTTATTAAAAGTATTTACTTTGAAACTTTTGGGATTTAAAACCATCATAAATAGTTCGATTAATATTTTGGTCAACCAATATCTTAAATCGTACATTAGGAAGGTTTTAACCATTTTAATAGTTCTTATAATTTTTAGAGCCTTTGAAAATCCTAGTAAGCTTATCTTTAACATTTAATCCCCTTTTTTTTTAAGTTTCTAAGATTTTATCCAAAATTATGATTTTGCTATTGATATGTTAGTTCCTTCATTTAGGCATTTAAGCTTCGATTTTAAGCCATCCAAAGCTTCATACCTTTATTTTTAGATGCTCTAATTAATATTTAATCTTTAATTGTCCTTAATTTGTCTTGCTTTAGGGTCCTTTTTTATTATCCTTTGTTTCTGGTTCAATTTCAAAAGAACTAGATGTTACATTCCCCTTTTAAATAAAAATTTGTTCTCAAAATTTAGGGGTATAGTTATTACTTTGTGTTCCTCATATTTTTATTTTATTTTAAATTTATAGCTTGTTGGAAATTATTCTTTTCTTTGGTATTATCTCCAAAGAGCATATGGTTTGTTCATTACTTGCCCTTTTAGCTCTTGTCATGAGAGGGGTACCTTTGATACTATCACTCACCCTTATCCTATCTCTGTGGTAGAGATTAAAGATCACACACTTTTGTATCTAGTTGGTCTAAGACCAAACTACATGGGATGAACATTTTTTATCTAGTGGACTCATTCACATATGTGTGTGGAGACATGTCATCAAATATTGGGTTTCCAACCCTTTATTATAACGACTCCTTATTTCATCTCTTTATCCTTCTCTATTTATTTTTTATCTAGTGGATTTATTCACATTTGCCCTTTTAGCTCTTGTCATGAGAGGGGTACCTTTGATACTATCACTCACCCTTATCCCATCTCTGTGGTAGAGATTAAAGATCACACACTTTTGTATCTAGTTGGTCTAAGACCAAACTACATGGGATGAACATTTTTTATCTAGTGGACTCATTCACATCTGTGTGTGGAGACATGTCATCAAATATTGGGTTTCCAACCCTTTATTATAATGACTCCTTATTTCATCTCTTTATCCTTCTCTATTTATTTTTTATCTAGTGGATTTATTCACATTTGTGTGTGGAGACATGCTATCAAATATTGGGTATCCAACACTTTATTATTACGACTCCCTATGTCATCTCTTTATCCTTATCTATTTATTTTAAGCCATTAAGAATTTCTTACTATCTATTTTGCTTGCTTGAATGTTTATTCCACTATTTACTTCTACATTATTCTTTATTAACTTATCCCAAAAAGAATTTTTCTCTTTTTCATCATAAACCTTATAAACTAACTAACTATTGGGATCATAATTTTCTTGATAGGCTTATATTATTGAATATTCTAGTGCCTTCATATTACTATACTTGCTTTCTACGCCAAAGTTTCCTTTACTCTCTTTAACTACAAGAGAGTAAGATTCAATTAGATTTTTATGGTAGTATTGAAGAGTAACTACTACTGACTAATATTGTATCCATGTGGGATACCAATTTCACATAGCCTTAAATATTAAATGTATACTTTACCTCTTACCCTATCATAGAGAACTGCACTTAACCTTTTTTTTTTTAGATACTTAACTCTGATATACAGGGATTTCTCTTTCCCTCAGCCAAGTATAATAACTACTAGGTAATGGTTCATTTAATTGTAACTCTATAAACTACTTTCTTGCTTCCTTCATCTCACATGCTATACTCATTTGTTGGAGAAGTCTAGTCAATGGTTTGACTGTCTGAGAAAGGCCCTAATAACTCTATGGCAATAGTCTGCTAGACTTATGAGGACTCTAATATCTGAAACTAAACTGTCTGAAATCATACTAGTTTCAAAGACTAACTAATCTATAAAACTCTCCTAAGCCATCCTCTCCTAAGAAAACTACTATACTATAACTCTGGGCTTTTAGTAACTTTGTGGGATCTACTACAATCCCTCAGAGCTTGCCAAGGTTTACTGCAGCCTATTGAACTATGTTGGGATCTACTGTGATATATTTTTAGGATATTTTAAAGCCTAAGATCACTATTTCTATAAATAAAACTCAGGTTGAAACTCATACTCACTAAGTCTAGTAACTATTACTCATAGTCTTTAAGGCTAACTCAGATGCCTACTATGTTTTTCTAAGTATTTTTTGTGGAAAGTGGGTTCTATATACTATTTCATTTCCATAACAATCCTATAGTAATGATATTCGAGAGTATTTTAGCATTTAATCACTACTCCCTATGGGATTATGAATTTCCCACTTTTAGTCTTAATCACAATTTCTTTGTTTCTTTCTCTTAATAACTCACTTTACTTGTCTTATTTTCATTACTCAGTAATTGAAACTAGGTTTACACTTTTCATGTATTCATTCTAACTTCTTTCTTTTATCCTGTAAATTTTGGTCTCTCCTTATATTCCACATTCAAGTGTGTGGAATATAATCTATATTTCATAAGGCATTTCACATCACACATCAAGTGTGTCTAATTTTCTTGCAGAATAAGCTAGTCCTTTTTACATTTCATTTAATTATAAGGTAAGGGACTCAGACTAAATATACTAAACTCATGTTATTTGGGTCTTAAAGCTTTAGTATCCTAGGCACCTTTAATTTACATCATTCTATATTAGGAATCTCTTATGAATGCTCTTCTTACATTCTTAGCATTATTAGAATCCTTTAGCTCCCTTTATCTTTTAGCTCATCCTTTAACTTAACCAATTAGAATACTCTTTGATTAATGGGATACTTTTTAAGGTTGATGCTATCATTTACTATGTACTTAGGTTACAATACTATTGAGTTGGCTAGACCTAATATCATGTAACCACTGTGACAAGCAAATTACAACATTAAACATTAATACATAGGGGCATCATAATCGAGTTTAAGCTACTATTACCAATATATTACAAGTTTCCCAATAGTTTAGAATACCCTTTTCTTACTTTTATAGGTTCTTTTATATCCTGTGGCAACTGGGGAGAAAAAGAACTCTTTCTTTATCCTTTTTTCAATTAATCATTATAACCCTATACTATTTTCTCTTGTCCAATTGTTCTTACTCAAGGCACTATATCATATTGTATAGATAGTCATGCCAAGGACAACAATATCCATTAAGCCACATTTTCATATACTTATTCATATTACTTTTTTATCTGTTCCTAACTTTGTTAGGCCCTTGGTTTTAGAGTTGTTACGTTCTTTCTCTTTGACCTTTGCTATTACTTTATCCTTATCAAAAGTTGTTCCTCTTGCTTATCTAATTTCTCATTATCTTTTTACTCATATATACTTAAGAGCTCTCTCGTGTAATTCTCAGTTCACTATAGCTCATTTATTTTTAGTAAAAATGGAGGGGTTCTAATTAATTTTATTCTTATCTTCTGATCTTTAATTGGACTATTTCCCTTAGAAGGAATTTATTTTATGTGAACCCCAAAACTCATCTCTTTTAGAGCTCTTAAGTTTATATAGTTATCTTTGGTGTTTTAGAACTCACTAACTCAATTTATTTTTAATTTCCTATAGCTTTTATAAAAGTACTAAGGCACTACTTATTTGCCTCAATTCATTTCTTCATTCTAATCAAATACTAGGATTTCTCTTACTCAGGTTTTCTACTTGAACATTTAGGAGCATAATTTACTAGTCTTAGAGTTATCGACCTGATTTAGGTCACCCGATTTAGGTCACTTTGTGCCGTAACTACTAACTTAATTACTCATATGCTTTTACATTATATCTATCTCATACTAAGGAAGCTCATCTAATTTAGGGTTTAGGGGTGAGTTCCTATCCCTTCCTTTACTGGGTTCTAACTATCATTTATGTCTACTTTTGCCATACTTAATTTATTAAATTTATTTTTAATCACTACTAAAGCGAGGGTATTCCTTTTATGTATTAGTTTCTTAACTCTTCTCCACTTTTTTTATGTCCTTGAAATTACAAATTCAAGGGCCTCACCTCTTGGAAAGACACTAACCACTAACTGGTTGGCTTCCAACTCATTATATATTACTTCCTTCTTATCAAACTTGAGAGAACCTTTCTCTGATTAATTTTTTAAGCCTTTTTTCCCTTTGGATTAAGATTCTGTCTCTTACTTGTCTCATTTTATATATGAATTTCTACTCATTGTCATCCTCAGGCTATATCACAATGTAGCTTATGTTACTTTCTTGGCTAAAAGGTTCTACTAAAATTTTTTAGATAACAGTTTATTATAGATTTAGCTAACTTACATGAGCTCTTATTCTCATTTCTAGATTTAATGGTGGATCTTAGCAACTTTAATGTCATATCGGGTATCAGAATTTCTTAAGTACATTGAACTACTCACATTTCTTTTGGGTACACCACCTCTAGGGTATACTCTTTTTTATGTACTCATTTTCTACATGTCTTGGGCATGTATTGTTAGCCTATCACTTACTATTACATGGGTTAGCATTCTGGGTTAGGGTCAACCCTTAGAGGCTATCTCTATAACCTTTATTACTGTTATACATTGTCACGATCGTTCTAAACTACTACTATTTCTTAAACACTCACTATTGTTCTGTTACTCATCTATTCTCTATAAGCTTGCTAAAACTATCATTTGGTTATCTTTCATGTCTCCTAAATGAAGGCTCTTAACTTTCCTTTCTCTATTCCACCCACAATAATCTCTTACTGAATATGGCCATTAAGGCTTCTTGTTCTAAATTACACTCAAGGCTAGGGGACCCTAAATTAATCTAAGGCTAAATTTTCTTTGTATTTAGATAACCATCTACATTAATCATTTATTAGCTAGATGGTAAAGGAGGAGACTAGATGAACTCTCTAGTTTATCTAGCTTGAACTCTTTAGTTTGTTCAAACTATAGAGTGAGAAGCTCTTAAAGCTAACAAATTTGAACAACAATGTGGCTTCTTATTATACCAATAAATTCATCATAAATTGAGTAAGATTAGGTTTGACCCTTTTATAGTTACAACTATTATAATGTGCTTAGTGTACTATCAAAAAGTTTCTTTTGAAATAAAAACCAAGCATTTGAAAGAAGTTTATGAAAAGATAGGTTACAACAAAAACCTATTAGTAAAAATGTTGAGGAAATATACAAGGGATATGTGTTTTTCTAAGGCCTTGCACATTTGTTTGAGGTTTTTTGTTATTATAAAAAGTGGTATAACAAATTAAGTGAGTTATGCAAGCAGTAGTTCATATGAATATTGGCAATGTTTGAATCTATAATAGAGCATTAAAGAGAAATCTAGAGAGGATATGATTTGAACAAGCTTAATAAGCATTTTTCATCATTGGAACTTTTCATGAATCCCTTTAATGCCTCATGGTTTCTATATCAATTGTAACTTTTCAATAGCATTTGAAGCACATTATAGTGGTTGATGAATTTGTTGTTTGAATAAATGTAATAACGTATGTAACAACCAAAGTTGTTGACATTTTTTAAGTTATGAAATTTTTCTATGTTTGCTGGCTATAGCCCGACTATCATAAATGTACCTATTCGATATAGCGCGAAATGACCTAGTTATAGTGAATGTGCCTATTTGCTATAGTGAGTTTGGGCATCCTATACAAAAATCAAGGAGTTCCTTATAATAGCGTGCGCCGTAGTGAGAATAGGAGCCTGGGACTGATAAGTGCTCACCGTAGTGAGGGTTAGTCCAAAAAAGTGTGAAAAAGGAGAATTTTTCTTTTTAAAGAGTCCATATCCTCTCCTTTTCTTTTAACCGACCTAAGCTTCATCTAAAACAGAGAAAAAGGCTTGAGAGAGAGAGAGAGAGAAACTAAGAGAAGCTAAGAGAGAAGGAAGGAAACTAAAAAAGAAAGGTAAGAACCCTTAAAGATTTTTATGCTTCTTCTTCTTAACTTTATTCTTCTCCTTCTAATTTTCCTTTTCATGGGTGGTTGAGTAAGATAGCTTTGTTCTGATATAGAATGAGCAATAAACCCTTGAATGAGAGTGTGATAAGTTGAGAAATACAAATGACGTAGAAGAGTTAGTGAAATTATAGAGGAAGAAATCAAGGGTTCTTACATACTTTGTAAGGTTTGCCATGATGAAGAATCCCTTAGCTTTGTGAGTGTTTATTTGAGTTATGAGAAAGTAATTGCATGCTATTTGTTGTGTCTAGGCTTAAGAGAAGCAGCTTCGACCTTTGTTACTATTCCATTAGTTTTCGAGGTCCAAAGGCTACTGAAATGATATGAACTTATTTTTTCCCTCTAGTTAACATTTGTAACTTTCCAAATTGATATAGTTTTCTTGGAGGGATTTTTGTGAAATTAGTTATGAATTTTTTAAATTTATGACAGCAAGCTGCATCAGTATCAGGGACAGCCAGACCTCTGTCTCTTTTTCGATATTAAACATGGTCTAAACGTTGAGATTATGGTTGAAAATTATTTTTAATGTGAATTTAACATCTAGAGATTTCTAAAAAGCTATGGTTTACTTGATTTTCATTTTTCTAGAATTAGTTATGATTTTCCAAAATTAGAGCAAAAAATCTGACTTTTGAGCCCATTTTGAGAAATTGCATTTTTTGGTTTTGGCTCTGTGTCCATGGTCATAGGTTGTTTTATGTTATGTATAAGTTGTATAAATAGAGTTTGAGTAGAGAATGTGATTGATGGGTTCACAGGATCCCCAAGGCAAAGTATGACTATTTAAACCCTAACTTAAAGTATTAAAATGCCACGGTTTTAGTCTTTTTCTTTGGAAATCATATGGAATCAAGCTTAAGTGATGGATAATCATGGTTAATGCATTATGGTGTTACATTTTTGGTATCAGAGCTAAGGTTCAGACACTTTTGCTCGGTGTTGGGCTCTTGAATAGTGTGATTTGCCTATGTTTGGTGTTAATTGACATGGAAGTGGTAGTATACATATGTATATGTGCTTATAATATGATTGTAAACTGAGAGTTGCTACTTTTTTTCAGACGTGGTTAAGACTAGATAGGGCAGGGGTAGAGGCAGGCCGCCTAAGGCTCAGAGAGCTGAGCCAGAGGTTCCGATTAGGCCTAAGGATCCTCTACAGACCATCATAGAAGACTTGATCGGTATGAGGCCATGATGGGCCAGCATCAGGAGATGTTGGAATAGCAGAGGTACATTGCCCAGTAGCAGCATGACATGATCATGTAGTTATAAGATACCCTTGGCCAAGCAAGAAGAAGATAAGAGAGAAGCCCTTGTACCTTAGCCATCCACATCTGGCTTTCCACCAACACCTCCCTAGGAGTCTGCTCAGACCCAGATGCCTATCCAGAAACTGTTAAATCAGTTTAGGAAGAACAGTCCACTCTCGTTTGATAGGAGTTGGATGCGGATAAGGCGAAGGCTTAGGTTATGAAGCTAGAGAAAATATTCTCGGTAATGGATTCACCATAGAGTAAAAAGCTCAACTAGCCACTTTCATGTTACAAAAGGAAGCCAATAGATGGTGGTGTAGCACGAAACCTTTTATGGAGACCAAGAACATACAAATAACTTGAGAAAGTTTCTTAGCGTAGTACGAAACCTCTTATGGAGACTTAGAACATATAAACAACTTGGGAAAGTTTCTTGGTAGATTTTTATGAAAAATATTTCCCTAGTTCGGTGAGAAAGAAGAAAGAGATGAAATTTATGGGCTTGAGACAGATGGATGAAATAACTGTGGACCAGTATGTGGCCAAGTTCATTGAATTGTCTCGGTATTCCTCTTACCTTTAGAGGTATGACGATGAGCCCTGGAGATGTAAGCAATTTGAGACTAGGTTAAAGCCTCTTATTAGCGACAGAGTTACTCCATAATGGATTAGAAAGTTCAATACCCTTGTAGAGGTCAACAGGGTGATTGAGAATAACTTATGAGCTATCATGCCTGTTGTAGCTACAACTAGTCAGAAGAAGGCTTCAGAATTGAAAAGACTGAGACCAAAAGAGGGTTCCAACGTGACACCTAGCACCAAGAAGAGAGGCAAGGTGCCGTGGAACAGAAGGCCACAGAGGGGCAAGCCGATGCCGCCTTCTCGGAGCCAGTCATGCTTTCAACAATCCTTAGTGACATGCTTCAAGTGTGGGAAGTTAGGGCACATTGCTAGAAATTGTCCCCAGATGGATACAGTGCCTTCTCCTAGGCCGCAGACCCAAGGCCGAGTGTTTACCCTCACTCAGCAGGAAGCCAATATGTCCCCTAGTTTGATTCGAGGTACGCTGATCGTGAATGGCTTTCTTGTAATTGCTATGTTTGATTCGGGTACTAGTCACTCATTTATATCTTATGATTGTATGAGGCAATTGGGTCTAGCTGTTAGTACTTTGCCGTTTGACTTGTCTATCACCACACCCACTGGAGGCCACGTTGTTACTTCCTATACTTGTTTAAATGTCACTGTTTAGTTCAATCATTGTCATACTACTATTGATTTGATTGTTGGTATGAACTGGATGGCTGCGAATAATGTGGTACTTGATTGTGAATATTGAACCATTTCCTTACTTGCTTGTGGGACCATCCATACCTAGGGTAGGAGTTGAGTTATCCTTTGTGACTACTGCTCAGGATGAGAGACATTTACATTTCATTTGGATGGGGGAGGAGAAAAGTGGAAGGGGAGAAAAGCGGAGAGAAAAGTGGGGGGAGAGAGAAGGGCGAAGAAAGAAGGTTTTCTTCCCTTGTTTGGATAGGACGCAGGGAAATGGGGGAGAGGAAAAGTTTGTAACTGTTCTCCTGGACAATTTTACCCCGGGATATAACCCGTGATGACTTTTCCCATTTCCACCGACAATACAATACAAAACACATGAATGTGGGTATGCATATGAATGTAATAATTTGACCCTACAACGTCTACCTATTTTTTAATTTATAAAATTCTAGAACAATTTCTTAAACGAATAATTCAAAATATAAATTATAAATATAATGGTATTTTTATCAAAAAGGAAATTACTCGATTTCTTAAACACATTCTAATATGTTATATTTTTAACAAAAAATAAAATTATCCTTAAAGTACGTTATTATCTTTTGATTTTAAAACAAATTTATATATATTTATTTCAATGTTATTGTGTGTGAAAAACTGTAAATTTAATATGTTTAAAATTTAAAAAAATAATTTTTTTATTAATTAAATGAATATTTAATACTTATTATATTATATAAATTATAAATATAATGGTATTTTTATCAAAAAGGAAATTACTTGAAATAGTAATAAGTTTAATTAAGAAAACAAACACCTCACTTAAGTGGAAAAAATAAAAATACTTAAAATTTAGATGAAGAAGTATAGGAAAATAAAATGAAGAAAATAAATTCTTTGTATAACAAAAATAAAAAAAATGGAAAAAAAGGAGAGAGAAAAACGAGGGGGAGAAGAGGAGCAGTTAAAGCAGTTGGACCCAGGTTTGACTAAAGTATGGTCGGACACAGGTTTGACTGCTAGGTAGTTGGACAACGAGGTGCAGTTGGACCAAGGTACAATTAAAGTATGGTCAGACCTCAGTTCGACTGCCTTGTAATCGGACAGTCTGACTGCCCAGCAGTCGAACTGGAGTCCGACCAAAACAAGATTGAACCCATGGTTTGACTGCTATCAGACACATGTCGGACTATATAATAATTGGACAGGTATAGTCAGACCTGTTCGACTGCAATGTAGTCAGACCCAATTGGACCTACGAGGGTCTGAGTATTTTTTTTCTTTTGATCTTTTTTTTTTTTAACTTTTTTTTTTCAGATATTTTTAATTTTTTCTTCCACGCAAATAAAACTTCTTGGCATTTTATTGTCTTCCACACAATAACGAGGAGGAGGGCATGAAAAAGGAATAACGAAGGGTAGTTTTGGAAAATAAATGATAAAAAGTGTTACTGAGCTGTTTTCTCCCTGTAATCTCTCCATATTTGGGGAGAAAATTTTCGTGTGGGTCCCACGGTGTTTTTCTCTCCTGATTCTCCTATCCTCAATTTTCTCCTCGAGCCAAACGAGGGAAAACTCTATTTCCCCCTCTTTTTCTTTTCTCTCTGATAATCTTCCCATCCAAACACAGTGTTAGAGCATGGATGTCAAGGGTTTTCTAGTCTTTTTCTCTATTCAGGCTGAGGTAGAGGAAGGGATAGAGGAGATCCTAGTTGTTAAGAAATTCCTGGAGGTTTCTCCTAAAGATTTTTTACTTTAGTGGTCTACCCTTTAAGAGAAAACTAGAGTTCCCTATAGACATAGTTCTTGGGGCTGGACCAGTGTCCAAGGCTCCTAACAAGATTGCTCCCGCCGAGCTTGCTGAGTTGAAAAAGTAGATAAAGGAATTGTTAGAGAAAAGGTTTATTTGCCCTAGTGTTTCACCTTGGGAAGCTCTGGTATTATTTGTGAGAAAGAAGGATAGTAGCTTATGATTGTGTATCGATTACAGAGAGTTGAATAAAATTACCATCAAGAATAAATATCCTCTCCCTAGAATTAATGATTTGTTAGATCAGTTAGTTAAGACATTTGTATTTTCTAAGATAGATCTTAGAGCTAGGTACCACCAGTTGAGAGTGAGAACTGAAGACGTCTCCAAGACGGCTTTTAGAACGAGATATGGGAACTATGAGTTCCTTGTGATGCCATTCAAGCTGACGAATGCACCCACTGTATTCATGGATTACATGAACAGGGTATTCAGACTGTATCTAGATCAGTTTATGGTAGTCTTCATTAATGATATTTTAGTGTACTTCAGATCCTTTGAAGAGCATGAGAGACATTTGAGATTAGTCCTAGAGAATATGAGAGATAAGAAGTTATATGCCAAACTTAGTAAATGTGAGTTTTGGCTAATCGAGGTGAGATTCTTAGGTCATGTGATCTCATGACATAGTTGATCCCCATAAAATTGAGGCTGTGTTACAGTGGGATAGACTTGGAACGATCATCGAGGTTAGGAGTTTTCTAGGTTTGGCATGGTACTATAGATAGTTTATTCAGGGCTTTTCTTAGATGGCCTTACCACTGATGAAGCTAATTAGGAAAGAGACACCTTTCATGTGGGATGATAGATGTGAGAAGAGTTTCCAGGAGTTGAAGCTCCATTTGATCACTACCCCTGTACTGATTATCCCTGACCTTAGTGAACCATTTGTGATTTATTGTGATGCCTCGGGCAACGGGTTAGAATGTGTGTTGATGCAGCAGGGTAGAGTAGTGATATATGCCTCTAGGCAGTTGAGGCCTCAAGAGAAAAATTATCCTATAGAAATACCTGTGGGATTTGCTCTTAGTATTTGCTCTTAAAATCTAGAGGCACTATCTGTATGGTCTACCATAGAAATATATAGTGATCATAAGAGTCTGAAATACCTGTTTGACCAGAAGGAACTCAATATGAGACAGAGGAGATGGATAGAGTTCCTAAAAGACTATGATTATGTGTTGAAATATCATCCAGGCAAGGCCAATGCGGTGGTAGATGCCCTGAGTAGGAAATCCATCCATGTTGCCCATATGAAGATTATGGAGCAAGAGCTCCTAAAGAAATTTAGAAACTTGAACCTCTCATGTCAGGTGGTATCAGGTAAATTGTATCTGGCTGAAACTCGAATTGAGAATGTATTGAAAACCTAGATCTTAGATGCCTAGAGAGAGGATGAGTTCTTGAGACAGATCAGGAATGAAATTTCTCAAGGTAAGACCTCATATAGAATCTGTGTGTCTAGTTAGAATGAGTTGAGAGAAAACATTTTAGAAGAGGTACATAAGAGTAAATATACTATCCACCTAGGTGCCACCAAGATGTATCAGAATTTCAAACGAATTTTCTGGTGGTTAGGGATGAAGTATGATGTGACGGATTATGTGGCTAGATGCCTAATGTGTCAGAGGGTAAAAGTAAAACATCAGAGACTAGTTAGGTTGCAACCTTTAAATATCCCCGAATGGAAGTGGGATAGTATAGCCATGGACTTTGTTATGGGGTTACCCAGGACATCTTCTGGACATGATGCTATTTGGGTAGTTGTGGATAGACTGACGAAGTTCACACACTTTTTAGCTATCAAGGCTACTCACCCACTGGATAGATTAGCCCAGTTGTATATCAAAGAGATGGTACAACTTCATGGAGTACCCAATAGCATAGTTTCAGATAAAGACCCCAGGTTCACATTGAAATTCTGAAGGTCGTTATAGAATGCCTTAGGGACCAGGTTGCAATTTAGTATTGCATATCAACCCCAGACAAATGGTCAGACTGAGAAGATTATCCAAACTTTAGAAGACATGCTGAGGGTGTGTGTGTTAGAAATAAGGGATAATTGAGATGCGTATAATAATAGTTACTATTCCAGTATTTAGATGGCCCCTTATGAGGCTTTGTATGGGAGAAACTGCAAATTCCCTCTATGTTGGATTAAACTAGGTGAAAGGAGTATGATAGGACCTGAGATTGTAGACCAAACCACCCGACAAATAGAATTGATTAGAAAGAAACTCCTCACCACCCAAAGTAGGCAAAATGTACTTGTTCTATAGTGAATGTACTTGTTCGCTATAGCAAGAAATGACCTAGCTATAGCGAATGTGCTTGTTCGCTATAGCGAGTTCGGGCATCCCATACAAAAATCAGAGAATTCCTTATAATAGTGCGCGTCATAGCGAGAAAGGGGCCTGGGACTGATACGTGCTCGCCATAGTGAGGGTTAGACTAGAAAACATGAAAAAGGAAAATTTTGCTTCTTAAAAAGTCTAGATCCTCTCATTTTCTTCTAACCAACCTAAGCTTCATCTAAAATAGAGAAAAAGGCTTAAGAGAGAGAGAGAGAAATCAAGAGAAGGAAGGAAACTAAGGAAAAAAGGTAAAAACTCTTAAAGATTTTTATGCTTCTTCTTCTTGACTATATTCTTCTCCTTCTAAGTTTTCTTTCCATGGGTGGTTGAGTAAGATAACTCTGTTCTGATCTAGAATGAGCAAGAAACCCTTGAATGAGAGTGTGATATGTTGAGAAATACAAATGAAGTAGAAGAAGAGTTAGTGAAATTAAGGGTTTGCCATGATAAAGAACCCTTTTAACTTTGTGAGTGTTTATTTGAGTTATGAGAGAGTAATTGCATGCTATTTGTTATGTCTAGGCTTAAGAAAAATAACTCCACATAGTTATGATTGTGAGACCAAGAAGAGAGAAGAGAAATTGAAAAGGAAGACTTGTATTGGCTTGTAAGGTAGCTCTTTACTCTTTCTTGTTGCATTCTTAGATATTTAATAGTCATTGTATGCTTGTGTATGTACTTGTATTGTGAGACATGTCATTTGATGTTACTTTGATGCATTGGTACTAATATGTTTATATTTTGGGTTATGTAAATTGCTTGGGTGAGATAGTGCCAAAAGTCCTTTGTGATAGGTGAGGTAGAGCCAAAAGTTCCTAAAAATGGGTAAGACAATGCCAAAAGTCTCATAGATGAGTGAGGCCAAGTCAAAAGTTCTTAAACCTTGTGTGAGGCCAATCCAAAAGTCCCTAGAATTTATTCTTGGCCTTGATATGATATTCATGGCATGTAAATCATGTGTTGTATGATTTTGATTGGTTGGATGCCTACTTGCTTGCTTTGACTTGTTTATATGCCTTGATTACTTTTTGAATGAGTGAATGATGTAACATTTGGTCCCTCCATAAACGTAAGAAATGCAATGTTCGATTTTTCCGTAAACGTCATAAATGAACCAGATACAAAAGGAAGTCTCTAAAATAGAAGGAATTGGGGCCAAATAAAATTATGATAAAATTCTAAATAATGAAAAATGAGGATTTGAGCCTTGAGTTGCCTATAAATCAAAGCCGAAGTGATTCGAAAAATTTGTCGAAAGGCTAGTGGCAATTTCATAAATATGGGCACTTTTTGAAAAACTCACAGAAGAGTTTTTTAAATGAAAGTTTTGAGTTCTCTGGGATTTTCAGAGGCCCTAAAAACCATGAAAAGCCCAGGGACAATTAAAGCCCTTCCGGTATACGTTTTTCAACGATAGTGAGCCCGAACTTTGACCGGAGATCGTTTGGGAAGGTTTTAGCTTCGATTTGAGTGATTCCAAAGGCATTTTACTAAATTAAGAACTTAAATTTCATAATAAGGAAGGTGGTTCTCAAAAAGGAGATAAAACAAATTAGAAACGAAAATGCCAAAAATAAGGGATGAAATGGGAATTTTTAGAATTCTTTTGCTTTTAATACTCTCTCTTTCTCACGCCCTCCCTTGCCCTCATTTTCCACCATCTTTCTTTTGCCTAGAATGGAGAGAAGAATCATCTCTCTTAGGCGCACAAGAAGGAGCACTCTTGGAGGGAGAAAAAAAGCCAAGAAAAGATAAGAAATTCCATGAAAAATCCAGCTTTCTCCTTTGCACTTACTTCTCCTCCTTATTTCTCTAGGTTTGATGGTGTTTTTAAATCTATTTTAGTGGCAGAATAAAGATAAAAAAAAATTCATGTTTGAAGGGAGGCAACCAAGGAAAGTGAAAAGCAACCAAGAGAAAGCAAGAAAACAAGGTAAAACTTCCATTCTTTGGTAGTTTCTTCCTCCCCCTTCCTCTTACACGATTTGGCCACCATGAGCCCAATTCTTAGGGGTTTTTTTTGTCCAAATCAAGAGGGGATTAGAGGTTTTGGAGTGCAAGGATTAAGAATCTATCATTGGAAGCAAGTAAAAGCCTTTGAATCTCAAGTTAGGAAAGTGAAGAAGTCTTGAACATATTGTAAAAATTGATTTGATTTATGCATTCCCTAGTATATGTGAGTGTTTGTTTGAGTTCTTAAGACCCCTAGGAAGCCTCCCAAGTGGCTCTCCCATCAAGGAAAAATTGAAAATCCCTTGAACCCTAAATGCTTCCATAATGTCACCCTAGGACGTATGAGGGGGTTAGAGAATGTTTTAATTTATTCTAGCCTTAGTTTAGGACTTCATATGATGGTAGAAGGTGGGAGGAACTCTTGGAAAAAATTTAGAAGTCATAGATAGTGAGATGGAGGTGTATGCTCCATAATGTAGCATAATGAAGCAACTCCTAGTTAGGCTCCTTAAAATAATTGTGCGATGACTCCAAGGGGCCTAAATGGAGTCAAAAATCATAGATTAAAGGAGAGAAGGGAGCCAAGATCATGAATTTTTGTAGTTGCTTCATTAAGTGCCTTATGGAAGCATAATAGAGCTATAAACCAAAGTAGCATTATATAAAGTGTGTATAATACCAAGGCTTGTTCCCATGAGTAATTCATGTTTCTTTTGGTGTGTCTAGGCCAAGAGAAATTATCTCCATCTTCTTGCATGTATGAGGTCAAGGGAGAGGACTCAAAGCTTGAGGAAAAAGTGTGTAATTGCTTCCAAGGTAGCTCTCTCCACCTTCTCTCATGCATGGATGTATGTTTAGTTTGTCTTAGAATGTGTATATGAGTATTTTCAAGTCATGAAAAGTATGCTAGCATGATTTTATATGCCATGATTTTATGATGTCATGTTATATTTTCAAATGAATATATAATATTTGTTTGAGTTTGTTTGAATGTGGAGAGACTAAGAACTCTTCACCATGGTGAGGATGAGCCAAGAACCCTTGAGTTTGGTTGAGACAAAATAAAGAGTCTTCCAAAAGTAAAGTGGACTCCCAAGAGTATGGTTGAGTCCAAAGCTCTCAAAGAATGGGTGAGACAAGTCCAAAATCCATGAGGAGAAGTGTGAGGCTAATCCAAACATTTAGTGAGCTCTTGAATGATTTGTATGACTTATTCACATGCTAAATTTGCTTATTGAATGCTCATGAATTGTATTTTATCCATGCATGCATTTTTAAGACTTGCTTTGCATATATTATGTATGATTGAATAGGAGATGAGCTATTAGGATTCTTTGAATCTCATTCCTTCCTCTCCAATGATCTCACATGCTAGGTGGATCAAGTGGACATGGTAATGGGAGCTAACAATACTAAAGGAAGAAGATTGACAATCCTATGTTTTGCCATTTTGGAACCATAATGATGTTCAATGATGTATATGATTATTGTAAATGGCATATGAACCTTGAGACATATATAATCATGATATTATATGAGTAGATATAAGAGTATGTGATATGTGAATGATTGAATGTGAATTAAGCATGTATGACAAAGATAGCTTCATGAATAAGTTTATGGAAATGTGCATAAGTGTGGGTAAAAGGCCAAAATGAGATGTATGAGGTTTGGGACCATTTGGGTAGCTCACACAAATCTCAAATGTACTTTTAAACTTACCCAAAAGGTGCCACAACTAAGGGAAAGCCATTTAGTAATTTTGGTACCTTATATGGAGCCAAAATTGATTATAATGGAATCCTGTGTCACTTTTTAGCTAAATGAGCTAGTCTTGATATGATATTTGGCATGCAATTAGGCTCATTAAAAGATTTTTAAGAAGCTAAATATCATAATTTTCGGAGGCCTAGAGAATATTTGATGAATTTTCAAAGTTGGGATTTTCTATTGATTCTGGTATGTGCACTGTTCACAGTAGCAGATTTGTGTTATGTGTCATCCAATAGGAAAATGGTGTCCAATGCTAGTGAAATTTTATAAATATAAACTAGAGGTCATAAGTGTAATGACCCGGGAAAAAGAAAAGAAAAGGGAAAAGAAAGGAAATGAAATCTGGAAATTTTCAGAATCCAGAATCTGCCAAGTCCTCTCGCAATAGCGAGAAACGGTCTCGCTACAGCGAGAGAGCTAGTTCGCCATAGCGAAGGCGATTCTAGCTATAGCGAGTGCTGGCAGCAGCCCATACTAAAACCAGGGAGTTGCCCGCTGTAGCGGCGCCATAGCGAGAGTGAAGTCTGGAACTGACGCGATTTCGCCATAGCGAGTGGTAAATCTTGCCATAGCGAAGGGAACTGGCACGAGCTCGCCGTAGCGAAGGTTACGCCTCGCCATAGCGAAGCTAGATTACACGAGCTCGCTATAGCGAAGGTTAGTTTTCGCCGTAGCGAGAGTCGGTCCGGAAGAGAGTAAATAGCGAGAATCAGACTTCATTAAACGCCCAAACTCATTTCTTCTCTCATATCTGCCCTAAGCTTCGACCCAAAGAGAGAAAAGAGGCGAGGAGAGTGTGAGAGATCAAGAGAAGGAGGAAGATTAAGGGAAAGGTAAGGTCACTTCTCCCATTTCTCTTCAGATTTCTGATCCCCTCCCTTTGCCCTCTTTTCCTACGGTTTTGTTTGCAAAAATGGACGATTTCTGGGTATGGGTCAGAAGAGGGAAAGTGGAAAACGCTTTTGAATCATTGTGTTTTCTTTGAAAATGTGATTTTCCACTACCATGGGAGCTTGAGAGAGAGAGGGGTTAATGGCATTCTAGAGAGAGAGAACTCTAGGTTATGGTATATAGGAGAATTGATTTGAAGGATTATAGGGTAAGAGAGTAATTGCATGCTTTTGTGTGTCTAGGCTCAAGAGAAACACCTCCAACAAGGTGTGATTGTGGACCTAAGGAGGGAGAGGAGACATTGAAAGGAAAAGCTAGTGTTAGCTTTGGCTCCAAAGGTAGCTCTCTCTTTCACTCTTTCTTGTTGCTTTCTTGGGTATGATAGTCATTGTATATGTATATGCTTGTTGTATGGAATATGCCATATGTTATTGCTTTGATGCATTGAATGCCAATATACTTGTATGTTGAAATGTGAGATTGCTCGGGTGAGGTAGTGCCGAAAGTCCCATGAGATGGGTGAGGTGAAGCCGAAAGTCCCTTGAGATAGGTGAGACAAGGCCAAAAGTCTCCAATGAGTGAGGCCAAGTCAAAAGTCCTTAAACTCGGGTGAGGCCATCCAAAAGTCCCTTAAACTCGGGTGAGGCTAGACCAAAAGTCCCTGGAGCTCATTTTTGGCATTGTTGTGATTCCATAGCATGTACATTGTGTGTTGGTTGATTGAGAATGGCTAAGTGCTTATTCACATGCTTTGACTTGTTATATGCCTTGATTGCTTGTTGGATTGAGTGCTTGAGCTACTAAGATTCTCCGAATCTCACCCCTTTCCCCTCCCAACTAATATGCTAGGTGGAGCTCAAGGAGATCCGAGCACACACCAAGGTGCCTAGGAGCATGCGTAGTTAGAGATATTACTTTCTTTTGACATTTTGATGTATATATGATGTAAAGTGGTGCCAAATGAAGATGTGCCCACTATTTTTGAGATGTAAAGTTTGTAACACATGTAGAAATATGAAAGGATGATGTATGAACTCTGTTATTAGCCAAAGTAATGGAAATGTGGGTTTTTACCCCTTTGATGCATGAATAATATTGTGTAAATTTAGCTATAGCATAGTGAGATTTGAATGTAGGATGATTTGAAGCATATGGATATGTTAGATATACTAGTTTTATGCTTTTGAACTTGTCCATGTGGAGTGAGAATGTGAGAGAGGCTATTTGGACCCGTTTTGGACCTATGGGGTGCCAAAACCGGTATTTTTGTGAGTTCCGTCAAAATATGACCGGATGAGCTCCGTTTGCCATGAAATTTAGCATGCCTCTAGAGTTTGTAGAAAGCTTCTTAAGAAGGTAAAGTGGGTAATATTCGGAAGATTATAGAATATTTGGGGAATTGTTGAATTTGGGAGAATTTAAGGGATTGGTCATGTACTGTTCATCTAAACCAGAAAATGAAATCTGTGGCACTTTTAAACCAAATGGATTCCAAATGAGGTGAAATTTTATACACATAAACTAGAAAACGAAAGTGACTTGTAGGAACTGGAATCACCCGAATCGGAGGTCTGTAGAGAGAGATTGAACCGACTGAAGTTCTGTATCAGCATCAGTGAGCTTATCTGACCCCCATCACTGTTCCATCAATTTTTGGGGTGCAGGAGCTACTAAACTGATCTGGACTTATTTTTCTCCTCTAATAGACATCTGTATCTTTCCGAATTGGTATAATGTGCCCAGATTGGATTTTTGTGGATTTAGTTATGAATTTCCGAAAATCATGACAGCAAGCTGCACCAGAAACAGTGACAGCTGGACCTTCCTCCCATTTTCGATGTCAAACTTGGTCCAAATGATGTGTTTGTGATTGGGAATGATTTTTATTGTCAAGTTGACACTTAGAGTTTTCCAGAAAGCTAAAGTTTTCTGCATTCCCATTTTTCTACAATTAATTATGATTTTCCAAAGTTAGAGCCAAAATATGACTTTTGGGCCCAAGTGAGAAAATGTAAATTTTATAGTTTTCGGCTCTATACCCGTGGCCTATGGTTTGTTTTATGCTATGTATGAGTCATCTATATGGAGTTGGAGTTGAGGATGCTTGAGATGGGTTCACAGGACCCACGGGGTAAAAGATAAGTATATGAAACCCCGGTTCATAGCATGTAAATGCCACGGGAGAGTAGTGACTCTTTGGAAATCATATGGAACCGAGCCTATGGAGAGGCTAGGTAGTGGTAGTAGTTTAAGGGGTCACAATAAGCTTTTTGTACCCATCGATATCACCTCATTTAGAGGTCTAAGAAAAGAGTTATGTATCTTTGAAGTTGGCTATCAGTAGCAGTGGTGCCTTAAGAGTTTAGTCACTGTTCCATAGGTTTCCAATGTTTAAAAGTATCTTTTTCATTCTGGAATTATTTTTACATAAAGTTAACATTTTTAGCTTTCCAGAATGATCGAATTTATATGATTTCAATTTTTATAGAATTAGTCATGAATTTTGAAAGTTCATATATCTGAAATAGCAGCTCAGGCAGTAGCGACCTCAATAGCTTTTCGAATGTCAAATATCTCCCCCTTAATGATTCATGAAGTGAAACTATTTTTACCATAGGGTAGACATCCAGAGCTTTCTGGAATGGTAAAGTTTATTGATTTTCAATTTTTTGTAAATTTAGTTATGAATTTCTGAAGTTATAACAGAAAATTTGACAAATCTGGCCGAAAATATGGACAAGTATTTTTTACTCTCTTTTGGTTTCCACGATATGTAGGCCACTTTTGATGGTGTAAATAAGATGTATTCATGTGATTAAATATGAGAATATAATGTATGAGTCCATATGGCCCACGGGACTCTGAGAGAAAATTTTTTGCATAGCACAACATAAAAAATGTAATATTTTAATGTTATTTTTCCACTTTTTAGTATAAGTCATGGTATGAGACTTAGAGGTGACATGAGGCAAGGTTAGAAATGCATGGTGCTACAAATGAGCTATTGAGATTCCATAAATCTCACTCCCTTTCCTCTCCCATCTTAACATGTTAGGTGAAACTCAATGAGGGCAAAGTGCAAGCCAAGGAGCCTAGTTGAGCATGCTTAGTTAGTTATTAGAGCTTGTTTTAGTTCTTTTGATGTAAAGAAGTGCCAAAATGGATATGTACATATTATTTTTTAGATGTAAATATTTTAGCAAGTGCAAATGTATGTATAAATGATGTGTGAACTATGTATAGAGCCAAAGTAATGAAAATATGAGATTTGACCATTTGGTGGCTTGTATGTAGTAGTGTATTTTTGCCTGTAGCATGATGAGTTTGAGATATGTAATGATTTGGACCACTTGGATAATTCATATCTCTAAAACTTGCCCAAGAGGTGCTAGAACGTGTAGGAGACCATTTACCCCCATTTTAAATTATTTATGGTGTCAAATTTGTGAGTTACGTCAAGATATGATCAAATGAGCTTTTCTTGATATGAAATCTAGCATGCTTCTAGAGCTTGTTGAAAGCTTCATGGAAAGCTAAAGTGTATATATTTGGAGGTCTAGGGAATATTTGGCGAATTATTAAAGTTAGAAAATTTTGATGATTTTAGTTAGTGCACTGTTACCATGGGTCCGAAAATAAACCTATGTCATTCATGGGGCAAACGGGGTCCAATTGTCATGAAATTGGAAGCACTTCAATTGGAGGTCTGTAGAGGGAGAAATAACTTTCTGAAGTTCTGTGTCAGCATCAGGAAAGCCATCTGACCTTTGTTATTGTTCCATCAGTTTTGGAGGTTCAAAGGCTACTGAAATTATTTTTTCCCTCTAGTTAACATCTGTAGCTTTCCAAATTAGTATAGTTTGCCCAAAGAGATTTTTGTGCAATTAGTTATGAATTTTTGAAATTCATGACAGCAAGCTGCATTAGTACCAGGGACAACCAGACCTCTTTGTCAATGTTAAACACGATCCACTGAGATTGTGATTGAGAATTATTTTTAGTATGAAGTTAACATCTAGAACTTTTCAGAAAGTTATGGTTTGCTTAATTCTTATTTTTTAAAAAAATTAGTTATGATTTTCCAAAGTTAAAACAAAAAATCTGACTTTTGGCCCATTTTGAGAAATTGCATTTTTTGGTTTTGGTTCCGTATCCGTGGTTCATAGGTTGTTTTATACTATGTATAAGTTGTATAAATGGAGTTTGAGTAGATAATGTGGTTGATGGGTTCACAAAACCCTTGAGACAAAGTATGACTATTTAAATCTCGACTTAAAGTATTAAAATGCCACGGTTTTAGTCCTTTTCTTTGGAAATCATATGGAATTAAACTTAAATGATGGATGATCACTTAAGCTTGATTCCATTATGGTGTTACAACGTAACTTTTTGATATCTAAGACATAAATACTCCAAAATTAGTGTTTATCCAATCTAGATTTCTTTTTAATCCTCCACCAAAGATTCAAATATTGCCAATGTATGAACTATTACTTGTATAACTCACTTAACTTGTTATACCTCTTTTGTATAATAACCAATAACCTCAAACTAATATGCAAGTCATTAGAAAGAACTTTTTTATATATTTCTTCAACATTTTTATTAATGATTTTTTGTTGCAACCTATCCTTCCATGAACCTATTTCAAATGCTTGCTTTTTATATCAAAAAGCATTTTTTGATAGTATTCTAAGTACATTATAACTTGTAATTAATATATAAATATAGTTTAAGTAAGTTATATCATAAAGTTTGTTCAAACTATTGAGCGAGGAATTTTCAGAGTCAACAAATTTGAACAACAATATGACTTCTTATCAAGCAAGTTCATAATAAATTAAGCAAAATTAGGTTAAGCCCTTTATAGTTGCAACCACTATAATGTGTTTAGGATAATATTAAAAAATTCCTTTTGAAAGGAACAGAAAATCAAGCATTTAAAAGAGATTCATGGAAGGATAAGTTGTAACAAGAAATCATTAATAAAATTTTTGAAGGAATATGCAAGGAACATATTGGTTTGATGTTTTTGGTTTATAAAAAGAGGTAGAACAAGTCAAACAAGTTATGCAACTATCATACGATTATCGGCAGTATTGATTATATGAGAAAGGAAACAAAAGACACAAAGTTTGAATCTATGATGGAGCATTAAAGAGAAATCTAGATAGATGAATACCAATTTTGGAGTGTTTATATCGTAATAATAGTAATTTATATATTATTTCTTAGATATCAAAAAATTATGTCATTACATTTATAAAACTTTCAAACATAACAAACTTGGACACCAAATTTATCATAAATTGAGCAAGATATAGAGCAAGCCTCTCTAATAGTTTCAACCATTATAATTTGCTCAAAGTGCTATTATTAAAGAGGTTCATGGAAGGACACTAATTTTGTAATATTTGTGTCTCAATGATGAAAAGTTCTTACATTATTCCTTGGGTATCAAAGAAGTTACATTATTAAGTTTGTTCAAATCATAAAAGCGAGGAGCTTTCAAACCCAACCAACTTGAATAACAATGTGATTTTTTATCACACTAGCAAATTTATACAAAAACTATGAGGCATTTAAAAGAGGCTCATGGAAGGACAAGTTACAATAAGAAACCATTAGTAAACATGTTGAAGAAATTTATTCGAGACATGTACCTTTCCAATGCAATGGTTTAAGGTTGTTAGTTATTATGAAAAGAGGTATATCAAGTTAAGCGATATCTAAGAAATTGTTACCTTATAGTTTGAATAAATATAATGATGTAACTTCTTGATATCCAAGAAATAATATATAAATTACCATAATTAAGACACAAATACTTTAAAATTAGTGTTCATCCTTTTTAGATTTCATTTTAATGCTCCATTATAGATTCAAGTTTGGAGCCTCTTATTTTCTTTCTCACACAATTGAACATTACTAATCTATGAGCTATTACTTGTATAACTTACTTAACTTGTTATACCTCTTTTTATAATAACTAAGAATCTCAAACCAATATGTAAGGCTAAAGGCACATGTTCTTTATATATTTCTTTAACATTTTTACAAATGATTTTTTGTTGCAATATATCCTTCTATGAATTTCTTTCAAATGCTTGATTCTATATCTAAAAAAACTTTTTGATGGTATTCTAAGCACATTATAATAATTGCAAAGGTCAAATCTAATTTTGCTTAATTTATGATGAACTTGTTAGTATGATAAGAAGTCACATTGTTGTTCAAGTTTATTGACTTTGAGAGTTTCTCACTCTATAATTTGAACAAACTTTATAATATAACTTGCTTGAACAACATATCATAAAGTTTATTCAAATTGTAAAGCGAGAAACTCTCAGAGTCAATAAACTTGAGTAAGATTAAGTTTGACCATTTTATAGTTGCTACAATGATAATGTTCTTAGAATACTACCAAGAAGTTCCTTTTTGATATACAAACTAAGCATTTGAAAGATATTCATGGAAGGATAAGTTGCAACAAAAAACCATTAGTAAAAATCTTTAAAAAATATACAAGTGAGTTATAAAAATATTCGTTTGAGGTTTTGGGTTTATAAAAAGATGTATAACAAGTTAAGTGAGTTATGTGAGTGAACTATCATACGATTATTGGCAATGTTGATTATGTGAGAAAGGAAACAAGAGGTTCCAAGTATTAAAGAGAAATCAAGATAGATGAATACTAGTTTTGGAGTATTTGTGTCTTAATGATGGTGATTTATATATTATTTCTTGGATATCAAGAAATTATGTCATTACATTTATTCAAACCACAGAGTAAGGAACTTTTAAACTTAACACACTTGGATAACAAATTCATCATAAATTGAGCAAGATTTATGTAAGGCCCTTTGATAGTTTCAATTGATATAGAATGTGCTTAAAGTCCTATTGAAAAGTTTCAATTGATAGTTTCAACCGCTATAATGTGCTTAAAGTGCTATTGAAAAGTTCCAATTGATATAGAAACCATGAGGCATTGAAAAGGTTCATAGAAGGACTTTAATTTTGTAGTATTTGTGTCTCAATGATGAAAAGTTCTTACATCATTTCTTGGATATACAAGAAAGTTACATTATTAAGTTTGTTCAAATCATAAAGTGATGAGCTCTCAAACTTAACCAACTTGAATAACAATGTGACATTTTATCACACTAGCAAATTCATATATACCATAAGGCATTTGAAAGAAGTTAATGAAAGGACAGGTTATAATAAGAAACCATTAGTAAACATGTTGAAGAAATTTACAAGGGACATATTCCTTTCTAGTGCAATGGTTTAAGGTTTTTTGTTACTGTGAAAAGAAGTATAAGGCATTTGAAAGAAGTTAATGAAAGGACAGGTTATAATAAGAAACCATTAGTAAACATGTTGAAGAAATTTACAAGGGACATATTCCTTTCTAGTGCAATGGTTTAAGGTTTTTTGTTACTGTGAAAAGAAGTATAACAAGTTAAGGTTTGAAAAAATAATAATATATATCCAGGAAAAGAGATATACCTTCATCAAGACAAAATACACCAAAATTAGTGTTCATCCTATCTAAATTTCTCTTTAATGCTCCATCATAGATTCAAACTTAGAGCCTCTAGTTTCTTTTCTCACATAATTAAATACTGCCAATAATCGTATAATCATATGAACTACTACCTGCTTAACTTGTTATACTTCTTTTTATAATAACCAAAAACCTCAAACCAATATAACAAGTCATTAACATGTTATTCTTTTTATAATAACCAAAAACCTTAAACCAATATGCAAGTCATTAGAATATCCTTAATATATTTCTTCAACATTTTTACTAACAGTTTTTTGTTGCAACTTATCCTTTTATGAACCTCTTTTTAAATGCTTGGTTTTTATATCAGAAGGAACTTTTTGATAATATCTTAAGCATATTATAATGATAGCAACTATAGAGGTCCAAACCTAACTTGGTCAATTTATGATGAACCTTAAACAAGATAGATTTGAACAAGCATTGCAATCTTAGATATCAAGCTTATCATACAGTTTGTTCAAACTATAGAGCAAAAAACTCTAAAAGTCAATAAACGTGAACAAATGTGACTTCTTATCATACTAGCAAGTTCATCATAATGTGTTTAGAATACTATCAAAAAGTTCCTTTTGATATAGAAACCAAGTATTTGAAAGAGGTTCATCGAAGGATAAGTTACAACAAAAAACCATTATTAAAAATTCTTAGAGTCAACAAACATGATCAACAATGTGACTTCTTATCATACTAGCAAGTTCATTATAATGTGCTTAGTACTATCAAGAAGTTCTTTTTGATATAGAAACCAAGCATTGAAAAAGGTTCATTGAAGGATAAGTTGCAACCAAAAACTATTATTAAAAATATTGAAGAAATATATAAGGGACATATGCTTTTTTAATGCCTTACATATTGGTTTGAGATTTTTAGTTTCTAAAAAGAGGTATATCAAGTTATGCGAGTGAACTATGGTACGATTATTGGTAGTGTATTGGGAAATCTAGATAGATGGACACTAATTTTGGAGTATTTGTGTCTTAATAATAGTAATTTATATATTATTTCTTGAATATCAAGAAATTACGTCATTATATTTATTCAAACCATAGAGTAAAGAACTTTTAAACTTAACAAACTTGGACAACAAATTTATAGAGTGAGGCCCTCTGATAGTTTCAACCACTACAATGTGCTTAAAGTGCTATTGAAAAGTTCTAATTAATATAGAAAGCATTAAAGAGATTCATGGAAAGACACTAATTTTGTAGTATTTATGTCTGAATGATGAAAAGTTCTTACATTATATTCCTTGGATATCAAGGAAGTTACATTATTAAGTTTGTTTAAATCATAAAGCGAGAAGCTCTTAAACTTAACTAGAATAACAATGTGACTTTTTATCACACTAGCAAATTCATCATAAATTGAGCAAGATAAGGGTTTGGCCCTTTGACATTTGCAACTACTATAATGTGCTTAGGGTGGTGCTATTGAAAAGTTCCAATTAATACAGAAACCATGAGACATTTGAAAGAGGTTCATTGAAGGATAGGTTATAATAAAAAATTATTAATAAACATGTTATTTATAAGGGACATGTACCTTTCCAGTGTAATGGTTTAAGATTTTTAATTATTATGAAAAGAGGTATTACAAGTTAAATGAATTATGTGAATCAAACTATCATATGATTACTATTTTACATGAAAAGGAAACAAAAAGGCTTCAAGTTTAAAGGGAGATGTTATGAACACTAATTTTGAAATATTTGTATCTCGATAATGGTTCTTATATTATTCTTTGCTCAAGTTTATTTGGTACAATATATGGTAAAGCTCATATAAACCAAGCTCAAAATTACTTTCGGGTGGCTTGAAATGATTTCTACTTACTTACCAAGTGAAATGAAAGACCTTTGAGATGAAGATTGTGTTTGATGATGAGTCTTATGCTTACTTTGTTATGGTTTCATTAAACTCATTAATTTTATGATTATTTTTTTGTAATAAGTCTGATATAGTGTTCCAAAAAAATTCTTATGTATCATGCTATGAACTTGAAACTAAGAAGCATGATGTGAAAAATTCTTAACTTGGTTTTAGATTAAGTGACATCCTTCAAAAGGTTCGTTTGGTTTGTATGTTGCAGAAGAAATTGTTTAGAAAAAAGATGTAGAAATCATTATGGTTCTTATATTAACATTTTAGCTTGTGTTATTATTGTAGGATTCTGAAATTTTTATGTATTATGTAAAAAGGAAACCCAAAGTGCTGTCATTCTTCTTTGACACAAATAATTAGATTTTTTTTTTTAATTTTACATAGGGTTCAATTTTCTTTTTTTATTTTTTGTATCCTATATGACCCAATATACAATTACCCATACTGGGTAATGAGATTACATAAAGTATTTTTATTTATTTTTATTTTTTAAAAATATATAAATATTAATTAAATTAACTACTTAATATAAAATATTAATAAAATATATTCTAATTATATTAAATATTTAATTTAATTAATTGATATAATTTTTTAAAAACAAAAAATAAAAACACTTGGGTCACGAGATCTATCGCAACTTTAAAAAAATATAAAATAAAATAGATTGCGATATCTGTGATGCTGTGAATCCATATAAAATTAAAAAAAAAAAAAAATCAAGCATTTGTGGTAAATAAGAATGGCAGCAAAGTCTCAGGACACAATAAATGCTATGGTATGAGGGTCAAAAAGTCTCATGCTACTTGTTCCTAACCTCCATGCTTTTTTCACTAAAAATCCCAACACGAAAGAATTTTGAAAGCGAAAGAATTTTGTTCTTTAAGATGCTTTTTTCACTAAAAATCGCATCACGAAAGAATTTTGTTCTTTCAGATGCTGCATGCCTTGAATCTAATAGGATAACTGTTAGGCTAATCACCATGGTAGCTCTCTCTTGCTCCAGTTTCGTTCCCTTCAGCTAACATGGTTATTAAGAAAGAAGACTATTGGAACCCAGCATCGGGGTACCGGTGAGCTGATAATTGGAATTTCAGATTTTTGCTATGGAAGTTTAGCCAGCTACTGTCTTTTTACTGGAAGTGCTGTCGAAGGAAGTGTTGTCAGGTCACCTAGATGGATTTTGATACTAGAACACAAAGGGAACACAAGTGTATGCGATATAAGAGGTAAAAGAAATTTTACTTGGGAGTGTGTGATATAAGAAATTTGATTGAAGATGAGAAAGAAAGATGTAAAAAAGTAGAGGATATAAAAGACTAGAAAACTTTGAACTGTTTATACTTTTTTCTATTCAAATTAGAACTAGATTTCATATCTCTTCCAAGAAGGATAATCATTCTAAAACACTTGGTTGGAATAGTAAGTTGATTCATGCAAAGACCTAGGAAACCTCACTTGGATGGAAGTAGAATGATGAATTTTCAGGTGCCACAAAGGTATATTGGATTATGGCCTATTCTACATGAAGGGAGTTTCATGTAGGCTGGAGGGATATTGTGATGCAGCTTATGCTGCTAATCATGATACAGCCTACAATAGCTCTCTATCAAGCGTAGAATCAAAGTACAAAGCCGCAACAACCACAACATAAAAGTGCACTTGGTTGATACAACTACTGAGAGACCTAAACCTGGAATATCAATTGAACTGTGACCAAAGAATACAGTTTTCCAAGTCAGGATAAGGCATGTCTCCTTCACTGTCACTAAATTTAAGAAAAAAATGTGTGTGGAATATCAATTGAACTGTGACCAAAGAATACAGTTTTCCAAGTCAGGATAAGGCATGTCTCCTTCACTGTCACTACATTTAAGAAAAAAATGGGTGTGGAAATATTGAAGCAAAGTATATTAATACAGATCACTAAGTTGCTGACATATATACCAAAGAGTTGAGTGAATAAAGTTTGAGAAATTTTGGAAGCAGCTTGGTATGATCTCAAAAGCAACATTAAGAGAGATAAGTCGTTCAGGAGAAGGGGGAGTGTTATTCTGGCTAGAAATATCCACATCAGTCTACTTGCACTTAAATCAGGAGCTTCTACAACAAATTGAAGGAGCAGTGTCGGTTTCCATCATTTGGAAGCTAATAAAAAATTTGATATAGAGCAAGTTGGGGAAGTGAAGCAAGTCGGTGAAGATATACCTAGAAGCCATTGTAAAAATCTAATGTGAAAGAAGATCAAAAAATTTATGACCAACAGAGCGCAAAAGCCTAAATCATTTTCTTGAGTTAGCTAGGAAACCGTGAATAATTATTATGAAAAAAAAATCTGCATGAGTCCTAATGAATTGAGAACTTTTCCAGATGGAAAGAAACAATGAACTATGTATATTCAAGGGATGAAGTAAAATTTTAACAGCTCTCCGCACTTCATGTTGATACCTTAGAAGCTTTTAAACTTTCCTCCTTTGATTAATCAAAAAAGAAAAAGACATTTGTAAGTCATAACTTACATTCAAGAAATCAGCGAAGACTGTAAGAAGCTCAAATCACAACAAAAAGAAAAAAAGGGAAAAGAACAAAACGGAATCAGAGAGAATTAGAATCAATTAAGTTTTTGCTATATTCCTCTTGCTCTATCTGGAGTATTAGAATCATAGAACAACCAAGCCAGATAATTGTAAATTGCGGAAATTCATGATTAGTAAAGGAAAAAAGTATGTAACTGACCTTGCTTTCGCTGAGCTGAGGTTGAGGCTTGAGTTTTGATGGAGGACTCTACTTTTTTCGGTGCCTCTGTTCTTGCATTGTTCAACTAAATCTCCACCATTAAACCGTTCATTTCCACTATTGAAATAATAAAAAAAAAAAAAGCAGGAAAACCCCAATGAATCTGCATATTTCTAAATCCAATAACCCTAATTACCCAACACAAACACTTTCAGAATGATTCAAAGATCCATTCATAAACGAAATGCATTACCAACTCTTGCAAGCGTCGCCGAAGAACTGAGAATCATAAAAGCATTACCAAATACCAACCCTTGCAACATCAGCGGTAAAATTGTAGAAGAGAAAAAAGAAAGGTGAACCAGGGGAAGAAATGAGAAAAAAAGAATTAATCGTTAGCTATATAAGCTTTATTTCAAATTCCAACGGTTATAATTTAAAAATGGGCCTACTAAAAAACTAGCCGTTAGCTCAACCGAACAATGCTTGGCAGCGGAGCTTCCCGGTTACCTGAACGTTTTAATTTCAATTGTATAATTAGTTTTTTTTTCTTTTTCTAAAAAAGATAACACATGTTAGTATAGCCACATTGAGTTGATTTTGTCCCCAAAAAAAATTTCAACGAACCACTTAACGTGGATTCTGGAGCAAGCTAGTCGAAGAGAATAATTTAAGCTCACATTATAATCATAAATCGCCATACATCTTCCATAAATTAATAATAGGTGTTGCTTGATAATTGTCCAAAGAATATACAAAGAGACTCTTGAATTTTAATATACACAACTTTTGAGAGTTAGGGCATCAAGCGTTAAGCTAAAAGTTAACCAATTAGGATATAATTCTTATTTTTTTTTAAGTTTATGTGACACTTCAAACCAATGTTTTTAAAACTGGATCGGTCATTGAACCGGTAATGACAATAATTCAAGGTTCATTGATTCGACCACGGTCGAACCAGTAATAATTAGAGATATATATATATATATATATTAATATTAAAAATTTAGTATAATAAATAATAAACAAATATTAAGAAAATTTAAAACATTTTATTACTAAAATAAATCATATATAACCTAATATTTAAATTTAATTAACTTTCTAATTTTAAAGTTTGAATATAAAATAACTTATTTGCTAATAAATAAAATCATTAAATATTAAAATGTTGAAACAAGTATTAAGAAATTTTTTTAAAAATTATATAATAAAATTTAATTGATTTTAAAAAGTTTGAACATAATGTAAAAAAAATAGTTGATAAAATGTCTAAGTTAAATATAAATTTTAAAAGAGATATTATAATTTTATCTATATAATATTATACATAATTTTATTAGGAAGAACAAAGTAGTGAAATAGTTAAAATGTTGGAGTTTTTTTTTAATTTTAAATCATTGCATTTTTGTTTTTTGTAGCAACTTAAATAGTATATTTATATAAAAATTTATACATATGCACTGTTGTTCCACTTCAGATTAAATGGCGGAGAGGGATTTTGGAAAGATGATGTCCCGTGTTCGAATCCTGATGCTGACCAATTTTGGGATTTTTAGAAGAAAACTTAAACGTTTACTTATATAATAATTGAAAGTAATATAACGAAGAAGCATTGCAGATGAGATGGCCAGCCTATGTTTTGGAAGCACTGGGTATCAGGTTCGAATCCGAAGACTGATGTTCGTGGATTTCTCAGGAGAACTGGTATGATCCAGATCATTTGCACTGGTTCATGCCCAAAATCGACCGGTTTGACTCGATTCTTGACCAACTTTGACCGGTTCTTAAAATCACCGATTTTAAGGCTTGACCGAACCAGATCAGAGTGCGATTTCCGGTCCAACCAATTGAACCAACCGGTCCGATCCAATTTTAAAAACACTGCTTCAAACACAATGTGAAGAAAAGTATGGATACTTACCCGTGTGAAAATGAGTCTATTTGAATTCTTTTTTTAACCCAATTTGGGGTTGAATCATTAGTAGACTCTATTTCTATTTACAACATATTGATATAGAATATTTAGAGAATTTTTATTCTATGTTCACACTCTCTATATTGTGTTTTCTCCCTAGAAAAGAGAGAGTCATCATAGTTACAAAATTATTTGTCATTTTTTTTAAAATAGCTCCCATCAAAAATTGACAACAAGCCATTTCAAATTCAAAACAAATAAATAAGCATTAATTAACTTGAATTTAAATTACTAGGTTATGGGTAAGGGTCAACTCATTAGGTGTAGCCCAAATTCTAACATCTCTTATTCTCACATGATGGGATTTATAATATAGAATCTTTTACTCCTCTTAGACTTTTATATTAAGTGCTCTATCGTGATTACTCAAGCATGATATTTAAGAGATGCATCTCTTAGATATATATTACACATTTATTTGCATGTCTCGAATGTCTTAGATTCACCTATTTATAGTACACTTTATATTCATAACAAATTTAATCCCTCTTAAGTTTGATTTTTACTCAAATTGTCTTCTCATATGCATAATATTCATGCTTATGATGTTACTATAATAACTTCATAACAATTATATACTTTGGACATTAGCATAGTTAAGTATATTTCAGGTAATCTTCCTTTTGTCCATATACCACATAGATAAAAACTAGTTGCTTTCTTAGTAATACTTATTTAGGTTGGATTACAATAACCATAGGAGATATGCTAAAGTAGCAAATACTAAGTTATTTCCTTATGATATTATCAAAGTCATAAAAGTATCAATAAAAAGTTTTATTCCTTTTTGGGACTCACACAATAATTAAGAAGAGATTTATTCACTTGCTTCCTATTTGTGATTATTAAGAAGATGTATGAATTGCATACTACGGCGTCTCTCTGATTTTATAGGAGCATATGTCAATTTGATTTACTTATCAACATTATACAAATATAGTCTTGACAAATATAGTGACTAACTTGAACTTTACCATTGCACTTACCTTCTATAGCACCTAAATGAGAATTCACATCTAGCTATAAGTATTTTGAATGATAGAAATTCATAATTTGATCCATAAGTATTTATGTGTTTGGATTTCATCTCAACCTTCCTTTTCCTTTTTGTCAAAGAGACATATTTATGTCTTATATTCCTCATTTTTGCCATATTGGCACTTTTACTGCCTTACATGGCGAATACAAATGTCTCATTTTTTGATTAATCCTCATAAGCTCCACCAAAGGCAGTTGCTCATGTGAGAGCCAATCTCATTAACCTGTACAACAAACTATTATTGTGTATATGCTATCTATGACTATGGTATAGCACATTTGTTTAGTCAACAATTAAGTTGGACATAGGATGTGATACTTTATGCTCTACACAAACCAAGAGACTTTATATCCTCATCATGCATATCTTTAGGTATAGTTTTTATTAGGGGATTACCGAATGTTTTATACATAGATATATTATAGAGTAACACTTTTATATGCTATTGATCTCTCTCATTCTTGTGTCTAAGATTTTACTCTCGTGTGAGAGAGTTAACCTCATTAACATGTACAACATACTATCATTGTGTATATGTTATCTATGATTATGGTATTACACATTTGTTTAGTCAACAATTATGCTGGACATAAGATGTGATACTCTATGTTCTACACAAACCAAGAGACTTTATATCCTCATCATGAACACCTCTAGGTATAGTTTTTATCAGGGGATTAACTAATGTTTTATACATAGACATATTGTGGAGTAACACTTTTATGTGTTATTGATCTCTCACATTCTTATGTCTTAGATTTTACTATAGTTACGATACTTAAGGTTTATAATGTAGACTATGGCTTCTCTTCTATCACAATTGATCAAAATTGGACTCAATATTCCACCAATGATCTTTAAGTGTTTTACAATCCTCTTCAGCCATATAGCTTCTGCACTATTGTAAAACATGTAATAAACTTTATTTTCATAGTAAATAACACTATGTATGTCTGTTTTTTAACTGCTCAAGATATGATATTATTATTCGGCAAGAATGTATATTTAAAAGCTAATTTTCGCATATCTAGCATTTTCTCTCCAATTCATATTGGAATATCTTCTCAAGTGAAATCACTTACCTAACAATATAATGCATAGTTTATAATATCATAAAAGTATTGTAAGTATCTTAAGATTCCCTTTATAACATTCTAATGCTATTGATCAGGATTTGACTTGTATTGATTCACAAGGTTAATTGCTAATAAATGTCCAACTTTTACACATCATTGCATATAATATATCAACTACATTGGAGTAAGGGACTTTCTAAATGATTTTTAATGTAGATTTAATTTGAGGATATATCTCACAACTTAGGCAATCACATTTTACTATAAGGATATAAATGAATATGTAATATTTCACACTAAATTGCCTAAGGATTTTCTAAATATAATTCTTTTGTAAAGAAGTAATTAATTTTTCTAAGTAATTCCCTTGGATCTTAAATTTCTTTATCTAGTTCTCCATTTGAGAGCATGGGTTTCATATTCATTCTGGTGCAATTGCAAGTTCAAACTTACAAAGATAGCTAGGATAAGCCTAATTGAAATAAATAGTACAATAGTTGAAAAGGTATTTTCAAAATCTATATCTTCTTATTGCATATACCTCCTAGTAACTAAGTCTGTCTTATATCTATTAATTGATCCATTTGCCTTTCTATTTATTTTGAGAACTATTTGTTCATAATTTCCTTTTACTTAAATGGAAGATCAACTAAGTTCTATACATGGTTTGTCTTTATTAAATCAATCTTTTTTTCCATTATTCTTATGTAATCTTTTTCAATAAGGCATAGTTGAGTCTCTTGAATTGTGTTTTGCTTCTTATTGTCTAGTTGAGTATCTTTGAGTGTCAACTCTTTAATCTTAAATTGATGCTTTGGTATACTTTTGTGGTTACTCTCGAATAGCGGAATTATTTGTGCAACATTTTTGTCTTACACCAAGCTTTCACTTGGATCAACAAGTAGAAGAACAACTATCTATCCTTGTTATTTTAACCTTGTGTCTCATAAAGAGAATATAATTGTCAATCTCTCCCTTTTAAGAAATCCATTCTTTAAAATGTAGAATTTTTCTATTAAATTTCAGTTATATTTTCACCTTTGTTTTCACCAATGAAAAATATAACCCTTTAATTGTTTCATGTGTCTAATAAAGATATATTTCTTACCATTT
Organism: Erythrophleum fordii; assembly: GCA_032878935.1. Taxonomy (NCBI): domain Eukaryota; kingdom Viridiplantae; phylum Streptophyta; class Magnoliopsida; order Fabales; family Fabaceae; genus Erythrophleum; species Erythrophleum fordii. Next base: position 12,533,409 of record JAVQMF010000047.1, on the reverse strand, counting down.
AAGTTTAATTCTCATGCTTATAAGAAGTACCATGGGCATAAGAAATTGACCCCATGGTTTTGAGATACTCAAAACCAGCCGACTAATTGTCTACAATTTATAGGGTGTATAAGTAATTGATTTATAGGGCACTCGATTAAGTATAAAAGTACCAACTAATACACATCATCTACTTAACCATTTTGAGTAAAAAAAATTTTCTTCTCTCAGTAACTCCATTTTGCTATAGAGTGTTAAGAAATTGTTAATTGTTTTATTGTTACTTTCTCTTCATAAAGTTCTTTAAACAAATCTAGAAAATATTCACATCCTTTGTCATAAAGACTTAATCTCCTTATCTATTTGATTCTCAACCATGTTCATATGACATCTAAAACACTCAATTGCTTTTGACTTATAGATGACTAAATGGACTTCACTATATTATGAATAATGGTCAATAGGTGCAATAAAATATTAAGCTCTATGTTTTGCCCTTATACCCTTTAGACCACATATATCATAATGAATTAATTGCAATTGGGTTTTTAGTCCTAATTCTTTTTCTAGTTAGTTTTCTAATTGCTTGACTTGCTAAGCAACATTTTTATAATGAAAATTTTAAACTAGCAATAGATCCTAGCATATCGTGTACATGGCCTAACCTAATGTGTTAAATATTCATATTTTAAAGCTAAATTGGAAGCATATTATTAAATAAAGTAATCATTTTCATAATTATACCCAGCACAATAAAATTATCATAAAGGAAACTACAATTGTACACATTGTTCCATTTCAAATGTCAACGGAGTTGTTACAGAAAAATAGCATTAAATCTTAACTTAGTAAGAGATATAATAGAAACTAAGTTTCATTGAATATTTAGAGTATATAAAACAACATGTACAATAAGGGTTATACAAAACTAATTTACATGTTTTGATCCCTTTAATTTTAAATTTCGTACTTTTTCCTACATGAAGCCATATGCTTTTGAAAAGCAACTGATGATATTTCACAAAGGATCTTTGATCATTTGCTACATGGTCTATAGCCTTTGACTTATTTTATTTAGTGCAATTACAAGCAAAGTGACCAAAGTGACCTATTCTTTAACAAGTATAAAACTTAACCTTTAACATTTCAAGCTTCTTTTCACTACACTTGCCTTTTTTCTTAAATTTTTTTTAGGACTTCTTCAAATGTTGGCTAAATCTATTTTTATTATGAAAGTGTTGTTCTTCTTGTGCTTAGACTTTGAAGCCTGGTAAGCCAAATTTTTGCTTGCAGCTATTAAACCAACCAAGATTAGTAATAATTCATTAGTTTGCAGTAAAGTGCCTATCAAGCATCTATCAAGGAGCCTTCAATCGAAACAATAGTTTAAGAATTCACAAAAACAAAATTAATTAAAAAAAAGGTGGTATAAAAAATTAAATGACTAATTAGCAGTGAAAAATCAGCTACTTAATAGATAAAGAAGCAAGCAATTTATCAAAACATAATCAACCTTATGTTCTCTTCCTTGATGCCTCACCTTCCTTGCCATTTAAACATTTCTCTAATTTGATTTTAATCTCTTGATTAGTGATATTTAATACCTTTAAGCTACCACCTAAGGTTATAATTAGTTTTGCTTATTGTATCTAATGCGACCGTATAAGATTAATAAAATAGTACCCATCCTATTTGAATATATCAAGACAATCACACATATATTTCTAATGCAAATAATAGAATGAATTTCATTGATTAACCAACTGATTAAATCAAATATAATCCTTAAATAATGCAAACAAATCAGTAATCACGCAATCCAAATTATCCAACTTGTATAATAAAGATTAACATGAAAATAGAAAGAAGCAAAAACAAAATTTATCTATAATTAAAATTAAACCAGTATTCTTTACAACAATAGACTTAAGTTCAGTCCCTAGATTGATTACAAAAGATAGCTTGGAATGCCATTATAAAAACAACGCACTCTAACAAAAAAGTGTGTGTGATGACTCTCTAGAGGAATGACATTCTAATAGAAGAATATTTGACTAAAGATGACTTAAGGGAAATTTAAGGTATTAGATGGGCTGGGTTACATCCAATAGTCCAGAATTTTTTAAAGAAATATAATATTAATTCCTAGGCCCAACGTCCAGAATTAATTACCCATAAGAGCATAAATATGGGTAATTGGTTTGAAAAAATATAATAATGAAAATTAAAGCCGAAATTCAATAATAATGCCATTGAAACAGATTAATCCCCATTTATCCTAATTAATATGAAATGAGAATAAAGTTATCAAATTAGCCTTATTGAATTATTATAAGACTAAGTATAAGAAATATAAAATGTAATAATACTTAAATTATCAAAGTCACAACAATCTTAGTTATATAAGCATGTCTAGAGGGTCTAATAACTTCTAAATGATCATCCTTAAGTTTTATATGACAAGCAACATTAAAAAAAATGATGTTATCTTTTGTGGATCAAATTGCATTTCATACATTCCATCTAACAGGAAGGTATCTTATGATAGCCTAAACTTACCATTTATCAATAAGAATATGACCAACTGATTTCAATTCCTTGATTGTTAACATTTTCAGTTTGATTATAAAAGTATCACCAAATTTTTCCTTAAGAGTTATCCACATAGCTTGAATAGCCAGATATAACTCATATCCACACATAAGGTTGTTACCACAACTAGATTTATATAGACTTATTCATACTATCTATTCTCTTTAGCAACCAACTGGCAACCATTACAAAATATTTGCTAGCGGGTTTAGCCCTTTTTATACTTCAAGTGAAACTATAGGGGTTAAATTTTGAAATACTATTTTTTTCACTCAAGGCCACCATAGACAAGTTTGTTTTGGTCCATAAGATGAGAATATGGAATCCATTTGCACATGGAAGCTATATAGCTTATTTTGATCATTTTGACATAATAGGGTCACTAATTTCAAAAATTCATAACTTGAGTTATATAAGTCTGATTTATACAAATTAGATGTCTATGGAAAGCTTGCAATGTGAACTTTGTGCTATAAAAATTTCAAGTAAAAATAAATTCATTTTCCCCTTTAAAAACTATGAAAATAAGAGTTGTGTCAGTTGCTATAGCATAAGTTAAATCTACATAATTTTGCCAAATTTAGAAATTTATAAAATATTTTGTATAGCTCCAAAAATTTTCATTCTTCACTTGTTAGAAAGCTTTATAAATTCTCTATTACATGTCTTATACTAGGTCTTTTAAGCTGTCAAGGGTAATGGTACAATTTATAACTCATTTGAACAAATTTTGATTCTAAAGTGATCCAATTGGCCTATAATTTGCCCTCTCTTATTTTGAGCAAATTTCAATCATTCTAAACATCATTTCCATAAGTTCGAATGCATGAAGTATAGCTTGCATAAAAAATTGACCATTTAACACCCAAAGATACATATAAGCCATATAGCATCTTATATCCAAGTATATGTACCAATGATCATATTACACCACAAAATGACATAAATTTATGTGCTCAAGGTTATACACAAGTTAACATAACATATTCTTATCATATACATCATGTTTCATTACAAAGGTATCTCATACATTCTTAAATTATAGAGTGACAACAAAATTTCTACTATATGGTTCCTAAGCTCTATTGCTTCTCATTTTCATTTTCCTTGCTTGAGGAATCTAAAATGGTTAGTGGGAGGAACATGAGTGAGATTCTAGGAAAAATCTCAATAGCCAATCTCAACTATATCAATGTATATAAGAATGCTATGAGGAAATGCAATGCACGTGGTGCAAATATGTGATTCATATGCAACACGTAACTTAAACGTAACTTTTAACTTGAAACTCATTTCTTATCAAGCATGGCATCTAAACATACTGGCTATACTCAACTATACTCATTTCTAGGCCAAGAAAAAGTTATTGCACTCAATTCCTTACCATAAGGATCTAGGAGCCAAAAACATTCAATACTCATGCATAAAACTCATTACAAAAATCATATCAAAGTATAACTTATAAATACATCAAGAAACTACATATACAAGTATTTTAACTTAATTAAACATTTAAATGCATGCAAGATAGGGAGATAAAGCTATCTTATTTACTTAGAAGCTCTAACCTCTACTAGCCTTATTAAATCTTGTCTTTTGTCCTCTTTGGCTTGACATCAACATACAAGTGAATTTGGGTTAGCGTGACCTATATATAGCAATTTACAATATAAAAGAAGTCATTAAGATTCATTCTAACTTATATTACCGCCATTTAAACCTATTATAAGTCAATATGTAATTTTTACTCATCTTTGATACCTTAAAAGGAAATTCTTATATTCCACTTTCTAGGCTCCAAATAACTCATAGAACTCATTAAAACTATCATATACATGGTTAAACAAGCCAAAGGTCATCTTGCTCCTTTATACCCATTTGAACCTTAAAATTTCATCTTTTAATTTAGGATTTCTAAATTCAATCTGATGGTTCCATTAGTATTTATAATTTATATCTAAATCACGTATAACTTTAGAATTAATAAAATAACTCCCTAGCCACTCCATCCTCACCATGCCTAAACCCAGCACCCATATTATCCTAATGGGAGTTTTTGTCATCCTCCTAGGGAATTTGACATACATGGAATATCCATTGCTCTTTTCTAGCTTAAATTTGATCTTAGGTTGCTTAAAACATCTTCTTAGAGTTCCATAACTTTCATAGTGCAAATGGAACCCTAGGTAACTTAACTTAACTTCTTAATTAATTTTAATTGCATAATCTTATTCTACACCCTTCAAAACTCTTGTTTCTCTCAAGTTTTCATTAAGCTAGAGTCTCCTTACTCTCTCTTTTTAAGCCAAAATGTAAAAAGGCAAGAAACTCAAGGAGTAGCAAGCTTTCTAATACATGACATACCTTGTTTGAAACCTTGTTCAATGGTGATTTGTTTATTATATTTGGTTGCTCCAAACCTCACTTTTTGTCAAGAGATTAGCAACCAAAGTCATCTTTTCAAAAAGCTGAAAGTGCCATTAGAAAGAGCTTAAATAGTGGAAGAAGTTTGTTAACTAACAAAGCATGAAATTTGGCCTTTTTCCTTACCTTATATGCCTTTCTTTCTCTTTTCCCTCTTCCCCTTCTTCATCATGCCATGGCTACCTATTTTGGAGCTTAGAATGTCAATTTAAGAAGAAGGACTAGGTGGTGTGCTATATATAATAAAGAGAAGGAAGATTTTTTTTTTTTAACAATTTTAAAAATACCAATTAGGTTATAAAATTTTGACTACTCTGATTGAACTTATTTTAGATTCTTTTTAAGAACTGTCTTTTTCATTATAAAGTTAAGACTTTCTAATTTATTAAAAATATTTACTTTAAATTTTTTGGGATTTAAAACCATCTTGAAAAGTCCTGTCAAAGTTACAATCAAAGGATATTCTAACTCTTATACTAAAAGAGTTTTAGCCATTTTGACAATTCTTATGATTTTCAGGACCTTTGAAAACCCTAGTGAATTTAATCTTAGCATTTAAAATTGTAATAATTGGTAATTTATAAATTAAACTAAACCTTATAAATTAATACTGGAACATCCTAGAGTAGAGTAAATTGAGGCTAAATAAGATTAGAATGAGAATTAGAACATCTTAAAATGTGGTTTAAAGTTTAAAGATAGCCTAAAATTAGAGTTAAAATGACTGAACAAATTTACAGAATAATGCAGTGGCATAATGGTAATTTAGAGCAATTCTTTGAAAATTCAAAGGAGAAAGTTTTAAAGGAAAAAATTAAGTTTCTTGGGGTTCTCAGAGGCTTTAAAAATTATAAAAACCCTTAGAATAATTAAAACCTCTCTGGTATGCAATTTTAGTCATCAATTGACTAAAATTTTGACCAAAAAGTTTGATAAGTTTTTAAATCCAATTTGGATAAAATCAAAGGCATTTTATGAATTAGATGACCTAAATTTTGTGATAGAAAAAATGGTTCTAAAAAAGGAGTTAAAATGAGCCCAAATGGAAGGAACCAAGATGAGGGACCAAATTGGAAATTTAAAAAATGTTATAAATGGACTCCCTTGGTTCTTATATCATGTCCCACTGTTTTCCATCACCTTGATTGAATTTCCTTTGGTCCAAAATATATCTAAGAGCATACTTAAGTGGTGTACAAAAAGAGGGAGCAAAGGGAAGGAAATCAAGGCTTGAAAGTGTAAGAATTCATCATTTTTTCATGCTTTTCTCTTTGTTAAACTTCTTCTCCTCTCTCTTCTTATAGTTTTGGTGATTTAATTGGTGCAGTTTCATGGTTGGTTCAGTAGAGGGAAGAGAGGATTTGGAGAAACTCTTGGAAGCTTGAGAAAGCTCTCTTGGAAAGTTTTGAAACAAGTAATTTTTTCCATGGGAAACTTGTTCTTCTTGGCTCTTCTCCCTTTCCATATGTTTGGCCAGAGTTTTAGTCATATGTAGAGGACTTTATTTTGATCCAAACTTGATAGAAATTGAGGTTTTGAGACATGGAGAATCACATGGAACAATTAGAATAAAAAAAGAACATATGGATAACAAGTTATGGCAATTAGGGTTTTGATTACACCTAGGCAATTATGAAACTTTCTAGTGATGATTTAATTTATGTAAGAGCATTTTCAAGTTCTCAAGACATCTAGGAAGCTTTACAAGTAGTAAATTTTCTAAGAAAATCAACAAAACTCCATGGATTCCTATCTCGATGCATGTCTCGACCAAGAAGGGTTCTTGTACTTAAAGAGAGTTTTTCTTAATTCTAATGATAGAAATAGTCTAAAAATGAATAATAGACACCAAAGGAACTATTGGCTTGAATTTATAAATTATATTTTGAAAGTTGGAAGTTTAGATTCCTTTTAGGCATAAAGAAGCAACTTGATGTTTAACTCCTTGATTTGAGTTTGTGATAATTCTAATAAGTTTAAATGGAGTCATAAGACTTGGATTGAGTGAAAAATTGGAGTCACAATCATGAATTATATGAGTTCTTTATTATACCCTTGTATGGAACTACAAGCATGCCATAAGCTAGAAGTAACTTATGAAGACTTTGTATAAGTCTAGAAATGGTTCTAACAATATAATTGTGTTTTATTTGATGTGTCTAGGCCAAGCAAACCAAGCCTCCTCCAAGTGTGTGTGTGAGGCCAAACCAAGAGGCTAAGGGCATCAAAGGAGAATTTGTGCTTCTTAACCCAAAGTAGCTCTTCATCCATTATTGTATGCATTTCTTGGTTGTTTGAATGTCATTGAAAGCTTGTATGTATGTTTGAATCATGAAACATCCCTATAGCTATTAGTTTGATGCTTTGGTATCATTATGTTTCTTGAATTGTATTTGGAATGTGAATTTACTCTTAATGGGTGAGATTGTGCCAAAAGTCCCTAAGAATAGGTCAGACAAGACCAAAAGTTTCAAGAATGAGTGAGACTAAGTCAAAAGTTCTTAAAAAGTAGGTAAAACTAATCCAAAAGTCCTAAATAATGGAGTGAGGCTATACCAAAAGTCTTTAAAGCTTTATTTTGATCTTGATATGTTTATGTGATCTTAAAAACATGTTTATATTTGGTTCTTAGAAGCATTTGATGCATGCTTGTATTTTTTGACATGATAACATGCCATATATGCCTATTTGAAAGGATGAATGAGCTATTAGGATTCTTGAAATCTCACTCTCCTCTATTTTCATATAATCTTGTTTAGGTGATACTCATGAAACTGAGAATGGAGGTCAAAGAATGTAAATTATATAACTTTGACAATAGAATAGCTTTTGATGTAAATTGATATCAAAGTATGAATGTATATGATATTTATGTGATGTAAACATTTACTTATGTGTAAAAGTATATAAATATGTTATATGAACCAAAGTTAGAGCCAAATGTATGCAATCTTGAGAATTTGACATCCTTGAGCTATAGAATGCATGTGTATTTGATCAAGTGAGAGAGTAGTTTTGAGTTTCATGATGAATTAGACTTGTTATGATGCTTTTATATGCTGTGTTTGAGCTTTTGGATATGCTCAAATGGTCATGGTTCACGTGGGAAGCCATTTTAGATCATTTGCTACTATATTGATGTCATTTTGGACCATATTCTTACCTTGAACCAAAGTTAGACCAAATGGACGAATTTTGGCATACAATTTGGTAGGCATTTAGATTTCATATAGAGTTTTTCATAGAACTAAATAATAGAATTTTTGGAACTCTAGAGAATTTATTATGATTTTTCGAAATTGGCTAAAATTTGTAAAAATTGTCAGTGTACTGTTCATTTGGTCAGTTTGATTTTTTGTGTATTTGAGGGGTCCAACATAGTACAATGCTAATGAAAGTTTACATGCATATATTTGACTTCATAAAATTTTTATAGCCACTAAGATCACCTAATTTAGAGTACTATACAATGAGATATAAATTTTTAAAGTTGCATGTCTATTTTAGTATGAGAAATAGACTTAGTTACTGTTCCATTAGGATTTCGTAGGCCAAATGATATTGTCTTGATCTAAAATTTTTATAGTATTAGATAATGTCTTGAACTTTTCAAAGAGTCTGAGTTTGCATGATTTGAAATTTTCTAGTTCAAGTTATGAATTTTTGAAATTTGGACAGAAATATAGATCCTATGGAAAAATGAGAGTGTGATCTTGAATTTGATATGTATGGCATGAACCCAAATTACATGTTTTAATTTGTGATATTTCTGCTTGAATAAGTGTGTTAAGGATGGAAGATGAGTTTGATAAGCCTAAATGGCTCATTTAACTAGAAATAAATTAATTTGACTTTTAATAACAATACTTTCCACTGTTAAAAATGTCAATTTCATGAAAATGGATGCTTTTGGTTGTTTATGCTACCACATAAGTGTTATCTTAATATGGTATTACAAAAATTTATTTTATTTGAGTTTTTAAAATTTTATCTAAAATTATGATTTTGCCACTATAATTTCGGTTTAATTTATTTAACCACTTTGACTTCGGTTTTGGGCTATCATTAACTTCCTGTTCCTGTCTTTTAATGTTCTAATTATTATTCTATCCTTAATTGGTCTCAATTTATTTGATTCTAGAGCCTTCTTTTATTATCTTCATTATCTTACTAATTCTAATTTAGTTTTAAGGAACCAAGTGTTACAATTATCAACTATGTTGCTTAGCAATGTTATACAAGCAATATTTTTCTTTCATTTTTTAATTAAAAATTTTAGATCTTTCCTTTGTTGAGTTGTAATTTTATATTTAGACTCTTGTATGACATTATTCAATGGTTTCCAGCATCTTATTCTTTTGAGTATGTAAGAATCTTATAGTGTCAAATTTCCTAATTGACACCATGTAGCTTGTAACTCTTATTAGGCAAGGCAATAATGTTCTTAATAATCATAATCATAATCTAACTTCTATATAAACATAGGACAAAATAACTAAATATATACAATACTACATATATTTGTTATAAATTTTAACTAGACTAATAATGATATTGTGAAGTTTATTATTAGAAGTCTGCATTTATCTCACTTTTATCATATGTATCTTAAGAATGCCTTTACCTTTCTATGGAAATCATCTACAAATGTTGTTTAAGTTATAGTTTTTAGATGAACTTTAGGCTATTGATTTAAGAATTCCTATCTAATATAGTATTTCTGTAATCTTTTCCTATTTAATTGTTTACATGTAATTCTTAGATAAACTTAGGTTTGTTAATCTAAAAACTCCCACTTGACAAGACATTTCTCATATTCTCAATTCAATGCATATATATATATATATATATATATATATATATATATATATATATATATATATATATATATATATATATATATATATATATATATATATATATATATATATATATATATATATATACATTACTTATCAACATCACATCTTAAAGGGGCTTCTTCCTAAAGATGTTTTTATTTTCTCATAAAATCTTCTCTTGGGCCATTAAAGATTTACATCGAATTGTAAAGATTACTTACTTGATGAATTTCTTAGGATGAATACTCTTTTTCATATGCTGTATGCCTTAAAAAACTCTTGTATTTCTCATATTTGAAAATAAGAAAGTAGAGTAACCCTCTAACATTCATGATGACACAATGTTCTTTAGGGAGCTCTAACTCTAATGCACATTAATTAAATGATAAATTCTCTGTCTTTATGTGCTTTCATAAATGTTTTCCCAAGGCCCTCCTTGATTGATGTCTAATAATCATCATCCAAGAGTATCTTGATCAAACTTAAGACATGAAAAGTAGTTTTCATCTTTAAGTCATTTAAAAGGGTTTCTTAAATGTCTTATGCATTTGAACACAACCAAAATATTGTTCGAACATAGACATATCATATACCAACATGTAGCACATGATTTTAAGGGATTTTAGGAACAAAAATCACTCCAAAATTATGTCACATGTGCCTTAGGAAGTTGTTGTCTCAAAAAAAAAAAAAAAAAAGGGAGCCAAATGTGCCAAAGGTGGCACATAGGCTCCATGCATTACTTTACTAGGCGTTTCAAGAGATAGAGCAACCACTATTTGATTCCTCTCATCTTACTCTGTTAATTGGTACCTTCATCCAACTAAAAGGTTATGGATGGGAGCTACATGTGCTTCAAGAGAAAGTGGGCTTCCATATTTTTCTTCAACCTCCATCTTTAACATTTTTCTAAAAATTTCATAATTCCATTCTTAAATGTCCATATTTGAGAAGCCATATCTCTTTTTATTGCTATTCAAATTGGAGAAATTTCATGTCATTATAGAGCTTGGAAAAAGAAATTTCCAAAGTTATAAGGCTTACTTAGAATTGTGGTCTAAGGTGGAAACAATAACCCTTGTCTAAACATATTTTCTAGAAAAATAAATTCATTGTTCCAACTTTGAATGGTCATATCTCACTTAATTTTCATCCAAATTTGGCGAAATTAGTGGCAATAGGAAGCTTGTTCAACAAACTTTCCATTTATATATTGTTATCATTGATTGGTGATCTATGATGAGAACATCAATTCTCAAAAGTTGGTTATTTCACTATGTTTTCTAGAAACTTAAAACTTCTACTTACTCACTAATGGCTAATCCAATTTCTACCACATACGCCCTCCCATATAGGCTTCATACAATAAAAAAATTTGTAGCTTAAGACGGTTTCTATCAAATTATGCCATTAGAGGGTCTTTATGGTTGCATATTATTCATATGAACATTTTAGACAAATTTAATTGTGAATTTATGAAATAAAACATGAATAAGTCATATTTTCTACACAAAAATAGAGAAAATCAAGGTAACTAAGTTTTGATACTAATGAAGGAAAGTATGGGTACTAACCTATACATATATGAGTCTTTTTGAATTCTCTACCCCATGCAGTGTGAAACAAAATCATGAATGAACTCTAATCTCTATTCATAATAGATACACACAGTTTGGGAATATGGAGATTGATATGGAATACCCAAAGAATTTTTCTTTGGCTCCTACATTGTTTTTTTCTTCTCTCTAGGAAGAAGAAAGTTATTATAGTTACTAAATTATTTGTCAATTTTTTCTTTTTCAACAAAATAACTCCTAACAACGACTTATTTCAAATTCAAAACAAATAAAATAAATATTAATTAACTTGGATTTTAATTTTTGAGTTGTGCTCAAATTCTAACACAATGAAAGTTGATGGATGTGACTAACTTCTAATATGCCAATAATGAGTATAATAGACATCATTAAATAATTAAATCAAGGTAATATGGGAAGCAGTGGGCAAAGTATGTGGATAATTATCATTAACTCGATAAACACATTGTAACTAAAAGGAAACACCATTTTTGTTGCACAAGGAGAATTACATAACTTTTAGAATCTAGCCATAGTATAGTTTAATGTGAGGTTAGTCATTAATGTTTATTCTAGTGATTACAAATATGATAATCTTGCTAATGTTGTTAAGGGTCATTTGGATTGTTATGTCCTTGTTACTTCTTACCTCTAAAGTTGATGGTCCAAGATCAAGTGGTTCTTCATTTCCATGGTTTTTTGGACTTTTGAAGTTTGATACGAAAGCCTTGGCCATGTCAATTAAGTTATCCCCAAACCCAGTTATGATTAAACTATAGTTAACTCTTGGAAGTTGTAGTGCTAATATAGACCAACTAGTGGTAGGAGTTAGTTTTGCTTTTAGGTAGTGCCAAATGGATACGTGTTCAAGTTAGAAATGTTTAGATGGCATCTGGATCATTAAGCAAGTGACGTCGTCATTGTATCTTCTTTAGATTTAGATAACTTGAAGGATCCTTTTAAGGATGAGAATAGTGTGTGGGACTCGAGGTTCAATTGTTTGAGATAACATTTGATGCTCTATAGACAAGCATTCTCTTTTGTCGATGTAAATGACATCATGCAATATGTACATCTAACTTGGCAGGAAACTAAGAAAGTAAAGAAAGCCTTATTATAGAAGGTTTATCCAAGGATTTTCTCAACTAGCTTTACCTTTAAAAAAGTTAACTATGAAAGGAAAACATTTTCTGTGGACTTAGGAATGTGTGGACTCAAGAATGTGAGGATAGTTTCTAAAGGTTGAAAGAAAAATTAACCATAAAAAATTTTAAGGTTTATAATGATTTGTTTAGAAAAGGTTTATTTTATGTCTTAATGCAAGATAAATTAACCATAGTTGCCTATGCTTCTAGATAATTTAGACCTTATGAGGAAAATTATTTTACCCATGATTTAGAATTAGTCGCCATAATCTTTGCCTTAAAAATTTAGAGGCATTATTTATATGGAATCAAATTTGAGGTATTTAATGATCACGAAAGTCTCAAGTAACTCTTTGACCAAAAATAATTAAACATAAGACAAAGATGATAGATAGAGTTATTACAAGATTATGACTATGAATTAAAACACCAACCTAGCAAAGCTAATGTAGTAGCCAATGCTTTAAGTAGGAAATCTTTGCATATCATGAAGACGATAGTTGATGAGATGAAACTGATAGAATATTTTAGGAATTTGAGCTTATCTATGACCATATTACACAGTAGCCTTTGCGTGAGTGAAATGAAGTTAGTTATGCCTTTAAATCCCAAATATAGGATGCCCAAATAACAAATAAATTTGGGAGAATTATAATAAAGGACCCAAAGATAAAGAAATTTATTCTTAAGGACCTATTATTACTTGTTTTAAGATGATTACTACTGAGTTTAGCAACAAATCGTTAAACTAGTGGTAAAGGTCCTTAAGAATAATTTTCTTCATCTTTTGGTCCTTAAACATAATTTTTCCAATAAATTTTTACAAGCCCAATTAGACAATAAGGATTCTTCCATGACAAGTAATGGACCCCCTATTTTAAGGAAGAATATGGATACTAAATCAGCTAGAATTAAGAAATAAAATCTTAAAGGAAGCCCATACCACTCATCCTGGTATAACCAAGAAGTATCACGATTTAAAAAGAATGTACTCATGGCAAGGAATGAAGAAAGAGATTTGTTGAATATGTGGTAAAATACCTAGTTTGTTAGAAAGTCAAAATAGAACACCTAAAAGCTTTAGAACTATTTCAACCTTAAAGATTCTTGAATGGAAGTGGAACTATATTTCTATGGTTTTTGTCATATGATTACTAAAAACTTAGTTAAGATATAATGCTACATGGGTAATAATAGGCAAATTAACTAAATCTACACTCTTTTTTGTCATATCTTGTGTTTCTTAAATCTTGAGACGTTACAAAAAAGGTTAATGATTATAATAATGGGGGATTAAAAGTCTAGATAAGATGAAAGGAAAGAACAAAAAGAGCAAAAATGGAGCCAAAGTATAATACCTTAACCTCTTTGCCCTTAGATAATTGCCATATAGGTTATCTTAACATATACTAGGCATGTGGATATGCATTTACAAGGGAGCATGCATTTTCCTTCTATCTTATTTGCATAGTTGGAAAGCCATATACATGATTCATAACTTTAGGGACCATGTGAACTCATTAATATCACTTTTCATCCATAACATATCCATTCAAGTTATACACATCACAATTCATCTCATATATCTCAGGTATGAAACTATATATCAAAAAATCAAATTTTGCTTTCGGGTTGGCATGTCTAAATTTCTAATATGAACTTTAAAAATTTATAACTAATTCTAACAAAATCAAAATCATGCATATGACAGCTTTCTATATGTTCTAGATATTAAATAATGATTAAAAATAGTTCTAGGTCAAGAAAATAGCATTTAATTTATAAAAATTGATGGAATAGTACCAAAGGTTGAACAGTATTACTAGTACTATCATGCAAGTTTAAAAATTTAGTTCTCCCTCTGCAGACCTCCAATTGGGATGACCTTAGTGGCTATGAAAAGTTTATGGTGTCTAGTTTATATTTGTAAAATTTCATAAGCATTGGATTGCATGTGACTTACATGTGATATAGAGAAGCAAACGGACCAAATGAACAGTAACCATACCATTTCTGCATAATTTGACCAATTTTAAAAAATTATAATAAGTTCTTTAGAGCTCCAAATTGAGTGCTTTTTGACTTTGTGAAAAGATCTAGATATGACCTACTCATTGGCCAAATTTTATGAAAAAACTCATTCATTTGGTCAAACTTTAGTTTAGCACACATAATGGTCACTTTTGAAGTCCAAATTGTATCTCAAGGTGCCAAAAAGCTTTCTTCTCATTCCATAACCACTTGAACACATCCAAAAGCATAATTACATCATATGAAAGTATGCCAAATGATCCAAATCATTATTGAACTCATTCTCACCTTACCACTTGTATTCATACACATGGACATAAAGGCAAATGAGTGGCAAAAACTCACGTTCTCATTCATTTGGCTTCTATATTGATATATACATCATATTTGTATACATTTAAACTTGTTCAAATGGTTACATCTCATATACATCATATGGATACAATTCTTGACATCAATATACTATAAAATTATCTATTGTTTTACTCCTTTGTCAAAGTGTCATGCTTTAAGACCTTTGGTCTCTATTCTTTGGTCAACTTAACTCACTTAGACATAATTAGGCATATAAAGGGGAAGAGTAAGTGTGACACCTTAATCTCCTTTCACTACCTAGCCTCTCCATAGGCTCGGTTCCATATGATTTCCAAAGAGTCACTACTTTCCCGTGGCATTTACATGCTATGAAACGGGGTTTCATATACTCATTATCTGCCCCGTGGGTCCCGTGAACCCATCTCATGCATCCTTAACTCAAACTCCATACATACGACTCATACATAGCATAAATCAACCCATAAGCCACGGGTATAGAGCCAAAACTAGTAAAATTTGCATTTTCCGCACTTGGGCCCAAAAGTCATATTTTGGCTCTAAGTTTGGAAAATCATAATTAATTGTAGAAAAATGGGAATGCAGTAAACTTTAGCTTTCTGGAAAGCTCTAAGTGTCAACTTTACACTAAAAATCATTCCCAACCACAAACACATCGTTCGGACCATGTTTGACATCGAAAATGGGAGGAAGGTCCAGCTGTCACTGTTTCTGGTGCAGCTTGCTGTCATGCTTTTCGAGAATTCATAACTAAATCCACAAAACTCCAATCTGGGCACATTATACCAATTCGGAAAGATACAGATGTCTACTAGAGGAGAAAAATAAGTCCAGATCAGTTCAGTAGCTCCTGCACCCCGAAAACCGATGGAACAATGATGGGGTCAGATAAGCTCACTGATGCTGATACAGAACTTCAGTCGGTTCAATCTCTCTCTACAGACCTCCGATTCGGGTGATTCCAGTTCCTACAAGTCACTTTCATTTTCTAGTTTATGTGTATAAAATTTCACCTCATTTGGGATCCATTTGGTCTAAAAGTGCCACAGATTTCATTTTCTGGTTTAGATGAACAGTACATGACCAATCCCTTAAATTCTCCCAAATTCAACAATTCCCCAAATATTCTATAATCTTTTGAATATTACCCACTTTAGCTTCTCAAGAAGCTTTCTACAAACTCTAGAGGCATGCCAAATTTCATGGCAAACGGAGCTCAATCGGTCATACTTTGACGGAGCTCACAAAAATACCGGTTTTGGCACCCCATAGGTCCAAAACGGGTCTAGATAGCCTCTCACACATTCTCACTCCACATGGACAAGTTCAAAAGCATAAAACTAGTATATCTAACATGTCCATATGCTCCAAATCATCATACATTCAAATCTCACTATGCTATGGCCAAATTTACACAATATCATTCATGCATCAAAGGGGTAAAAACCCACATTTCGATTCATTTGGCTAATAACAAAGTTCATACATCATCCTTTCATATTTCTACCTGTGTTACAAACTTTACATCTCAAAAATAGTGGGCACATCTTCATTTGGCACCACTTTACATCATATTTACAACAAAATATCACAATAAAACTAACATTTTCCTATACATGCTCCTAGGCTCCATGGTGTGTGCTCGGTTCTCCTTGAGCTCCACCTAGCATATTAGTTGGGAGGGGAAAGGGGTGAGATTCGGAGAATCTCAGTAGCTCATACACTCAATCCAGCAAGCAATCAAGGCATATAACAAGTCAAAGCATGTGAATAAGCACTTAGCCATTCTCAATCAACCAACACACAATGTACATGCTATGGAATCACAACAATGCCAAACATGAGCTCTAGGGACTTTTGGTCTAGCCTCACCCGAGTTTAAGGGACTTTTGGATGGCCTCACCCGAGTTTAAGGACTTTTGACTTGGCCTCACTCGTTGGAGACTTTTGGCCTGGTCTCACCTATCTCAAGGGACTTTCGGCTTTACCTCACCCATCTCATGGGACTTTCGGCACTACCTCACCCGAGCATTCTCACATTTCAACATACAAGCATATTGGCATTCAATGCATCAAAGCAATAACATATGGCATATTCCATACAACAAGCATATACATCATACAATGACTATCATATCCAAGAAAGCAACAAGGAAGAGTGAAAGAGAGAGCTACCTTTGGAGCCAAAGCCTTCACTAGCTTTTCCTTTCAATGTCTCCTCTCCCTCCTTAAGTTCACAATCACACCTTGTTGGAGGTGTTTCTCTTGAGCCTAGACACACAAAAGCATGCAATTACTCTCTTACCCTATAATCCTTCAGATCAAATTCTCCCATATACCATAACCTAGAGTTCTCTCTCTCTAGAATGCCATTAACCCCTTTCTCTCTCTCAAGCTCCCATGGTAGTGGAAAACCACATTTTCAAAGAAAACACAATGATTCAAAAGCGTTTTCCACTTTCCCTCTTCTGACCCATACCCAGAAATCGTCCATTTTTGCAACCAAAACCGTAGGAAAAGAGGGCAAAGGGAGGGGATCAGAAATCTGAAGAGAAATGGGAGAAGTGACCTTACCTTTCCCTTAATCTTCCTCCTTCTCTTGATCTCTCACACTCTCCTCGCCTCTTTTCTCTCTTTGGGTCGAAGCTTAGGGCAGATATGAGAGAAGAAATGAGTTTGGGCGTTTAATGAAGTCTGATTCTCGCTATTTACTCTCTTCCGGACCGACTCTCGCTACGGCGAAAACTAACCTTCGCTATAGCGAGCTCGTGTAATCTGGCTTCGCTATGGCGAGGTGTAACCTTCGCTACGGCGAGCTCGTGCCAGTCCCCTTCGCTATGGCGAGATTTACCACTCGCTATGGCGAAATCGCGTCAGTTCCAGACTTCACTCTCGCTATGGCGCCGCTACAGCGGGCAACTCCCTGGTTTTAGTATGGGCTGCTGCCAGCACTCGCTATAGCTAGAATCGCCTTCGCTATGGCGAACTAGCTCTCTCGCTGTAGCGAGACCGTTTCTCGCTGTTGCGAGAAGACTTGGCAGAAATTCTGGATTCCGAAAATTTCCAGATTTCATTTCCTTTCTTTTCCCTTTTCTTTTCTTTTTCCCGGTCGTTACAGTAAGATTTAAAGAATCTTAATAACTCTTGACCCTTTTAAATATATATAATGGATGTTAAAACATGTCAAAGAATGCATGCATACTATACAAACTTCTTATGAACATGTATAAAACATTTTTTTGGTCATGTGAGCTCATACATATTAAACATAGGCTTTCAAGGGCATTGGTCTAGCTTCATCCAACGTTTTAAGGACTTTTTGATTTGTCTCACCCACTTTCAAGGGACTTTTGACTAAGTCTTACTCTTTTTGAGACTTTTGACTTTTTCTTACTCAATCTTAAGGATTTTTGGCTCAACCATACCTATTCAAGCTAAAACATATTCATAAATTCATTTCAATATGCATAATGGTACCATAGCAAGTAAGCAATTGATAAAAACACATTTCATAATTTAAGCATATACACAAGCACTCAAAGACAAACACACATTCAAGCCATGCATGTGAGAAGGTTTATAGAGCTACCTTGAAGCAAGAATATTACACTTTTTCTTTGAACTTGTCTTATCCTTTTCGGCTAAGCTTATAGAATCAGGTGGCACTTGATTTTCTTGGTCTAGACACATCAAATGAGACATGAATCACTCATAGGACTAAGCTTAAGCTTCTCACAATTGTATGTTATGCTATTTTCTCATATGTCTTCAATATGTCTCCATACAAGGCATAATGAAGCAACTATTGAAATTCATAATCTTGGCTCCATTTTCTCCTTCAATCTAAGTCTCCTAACTCCATTTAGACTCCTTAGAGTGTAATGTCCCACATCGGATAGGAGGATCATGGGCTAGGTCCATATAAGTGAGAGTGGTGCTCTCCTTTTTAGTGAGGCCTTTTGGGTTGTAATCGATTAAAGTAATCCAGGAACCAATCCCTACAAGGCCAATATGTCAGGCATCGTAATGGAGACAATATCATCAGAAAATGTTGTTAAACTCGGGAGTTGACTCGTCGAGTTTACCGAGTTCGAGTTTTTACTTAAGAAAATTGAGTCAACTCATTTATAAACTCGTATTCAGTATAAACTTGGTTTAACTCACTTTCAACTCAGATAAACTTGGTTAACTTGGTATAAAAATCAAGTTTGACTGAGTTATATAAAACTGAGTTAAACTAAACTTTTTTTAAAAAAATTATTAATCTCAACCCAGCCTAATAAATAATGACCTAAAAATAATGAAGAAAGATAAAAAAAAATCTATAAAATTATGCCCTAGCGAAAATACCCACATCAAATTGCTCTATTTTGCACGGCGCTTTTGCTCCGCACTCTGTAGCTTTACTTTAAAACTCTTCCTTACTTCCATTCTACCCCACATCCAACGACATAATATGCTGGAGAAGGTTCAATCTTTGCTACTGATTATTGAAGCCCAACTCCTAAACTATCAAGTGAGATGACTTGCCATGTACCAAGCCAAGAGAGTGAGAGAGACCACATTGTTCCTTCATTAATGTTCCTTTGTTGAGTAGTAAATTGAAAAAGAAAGCAAAATTTGCTTCCCGATAACGTTGAAAAGAGGAAGAGAGTGAGTGACAAAAAAGTGGAATGGGGCTTTGAAAAGAGGGAAAGAGTGAGTGATAAAAAGTGGAAAAATGGTCAAAAGATTCAAAAAATGAATAGTGCAATTGCAACCTTCCTTAAATCTCACTTTTTCTTCCATTACGTATCATCATACAATTGGATGGAATTGGGGTAATTATGGCTTGTGGGTCCATCTTGTCTCTTCTTATTTTTTAAGGTAAGTATACCATCATCCACTAAAAATTAATTTTTAATTTTTATATTTTTTGTAAATAAAAAATTTAAACTTAGATAAAGATAATAATATGTTTTATATTTGATAGATTTTAAGTAGAATTAAAACCATATTTCAATTTGTAAAGAGATCTTATTTTTTTATCTTTAATAAGGTATGGCAAAGTATTATTTTTATTTAATAAATTTGAGTAGCTTAAATTTTTTTTATATTTGAATTTTAAACCATTTAAATTTGAGCATTTCAAAAAATATTTATTATATTTTTATAATTATTATTTAATAATAAATTTTTATAATTTTTTCAAAATAGGAATATAAGATTTTTCTTTTGTTTACAAGTAGTCACAAAATAAGATTCACAAGTTTACATGCTTGTAAAATATGATTTTATTTTTATATTTATACTAGTTGGTATAATTTTGTTTAACATGTTTATTTCCTCCTAATTTTAGAGCTTTCTGTTGAATTTAATATGTCTTCAAGTGCAAGTGGGGTTATTGAAAGAAAAGTTGTTGTTGCAAGAAAAAACTATCTTGGTAATAGGTCTGATATAGGGTGAAAACATGGGATGGATGTTGATGAAAATGGTAAAAAAGTGCAACGTAATTATTATAGCAAAGTTGTTAGTGGAGGCATTTATAAGTTTAAACATCATTTAGCTGGCACTAAAATAGATGTTGAAGCTTGTATTAGTGTTTCGGATGATGTGAAGGTAATAATGTTACAACATGTTTATGAAGCTAAATGCGCATCATCTTAAAAGAAAAAAACAAGACAATGGGTTAATATTGGTGAGGAGGAGGATAATGGCACACAAACACAAGTTGAATCTCACAAGAAAGGGAAAGACTCATGAATTTCTTGAAAAATACTAAAAGTAATAGCAGTGGAGTAGGTAGTGTACAATCAACCATTAATCAAATGTTCAAGAAAGACTTAAGGGAAGAAGCTTGCCAACAAGTAGCTCGATTTTTGTACATAAGTGCTATTCCTTTTAATTATATAAAAAATTTGAAATTTATAAAGATGTGTGAGATTATTGGGAAATATGGCTAGGGGTTTAATGTTACAACATGTGTATAAAGCTAAATGTGCATCATCTAAAAGAAAAAAAACAATGGGTTGATATTGGTGAGGAGGAGGATAATGGCACATGAACACAAGTTGAATCTCACAAGAAAGGGAAAGGACTCATGAATTTCTTGAAAAATACTAAAAGTAATAGCAGTGGAGTGGGTAGTGCACAATCAACCATTAATCAAATGTTCAAGAAAGACTTAAGGGAAGAAGCTTGCCAATAAGTAGCTCAATTTTTCTACACAAGTGCCTATTCCTTTTAATTATGTAAAAAATCCAAAGTTTACAAAGATGTATGAGATTATTAGGAAATATGGCCAGGGGTTTAAACCTCCTTCTTATCATGAAAATAAAGAGAAATACTTAAATATAGAAGTGAAAAATACACAAGCAATGCTTGGAGATTTTAAAAATGAATAGAAAACAATTGGTTGTTCTATCATGTCTGATGGGTGGACTGATAAAAAAAGGCATCCCATTTGCAATTTCTTAGTGAATAGTCTTAAAGGGATTGTTTTTTTGTATTCATTGAATACTTCTAATATTTCTAAGACTGCTAACAAAGTTTTTGACATGCTTAATGAAGCTGTGGAGAAAGTAGGAGAAGAGAATGTGGTGCAAGTAATAACTGATAATACTGTAAATTACAAAGCAGCTAGACAAAAATTAATGGAGAAGAGGAAGCAATTATATTGGACACCATGTGCAGCCCATTGCAATGACTTGATGTTGGAGGACTTTGAAAAAAAAATTATGTTACATAAAGAAACCATAAGCAGGGGTAAAAGAATTACAACCTATATTTATACAAGAGCAATACTTATTAGCTTGCTGAAACAATTTACGAAAGGGAGAGATTTGATTAGGCCAACTGTGACTCGATTCGCCATTGCTTATTTGACAATTGTATGTCTTAAGGAGCATAAAGTAGCATTGATAAATTTGTTTAGTTCTAAGGAGTGGAAGGATAGTAAGTTTTCATCTACCAAAGATGGAAAGAAAGTGCCAAGAATAGCTATGGATAAAAATTTATGGAAGAACATCATGACATGCCTTAAGGCCGCCACTCCTCTCATTAAAGTTCTTCATTTGGTTGATTCAGATGAGAAGCCAACTATGGGATTCATATATGAAGCAATGGAAAGTGCAAAGGAAAAGATTAAGAAAAACTTCAATAATATTATAAAGAGGTAATTAAATAATAAACTTAATGTTTATATCCTTAATTTTATTATTGCAAATTTTATATTTTAACTTTGATTTTTATTGATTATTGTAGTTATGAGTTTATATGGAATATAATTGATGAGAGGTGGGAAACTCAATTACATAGGCCTTTACATGCAGTTGCATACTACCTTAATCCTCATTTCCACTATAACATTGATTTCAACCCTACTCATGAGATTAAGCAAGGACTTTATAATTGCTTGACAAGAATGGTTGAAGAACAAGATGAAAAAAACAAATTGAGTTTCAATTGACTGACTTCCATTATGCACGAGGCATGTTTGGCTATGACATTGCACAAGCATTAAGAACAAATGTGGCTCCAGCAAAATGGTGGGATTCTTATGGAGATGGATGCCCAGAACTTAAAAGAATTGCAATTCGCATTCTCAACTTATGTTGTAGCTCTTCTGGGTGTGAACGTAATTGGAGTGCTTTTGAAATGATAAGTAACTAAATTTGATATAAATTACTTTCATTCTTCATGTTCATTTTTTTCAAGGTTAGAATACTTATGAATTTTCTTTTATTTTGTTTAAATTTATACTAAGAAAAGAAATCGCTTGCGCCAGAAAAAGATGAATGATTTGGCATTTGTGATGTGCAATTTGAAGTTACAAAGTAAGCAAAATAGTAGAACTTATATTTATGACTTTGACGATATTCATTCTGATGATGAATGGATAATTAAAGGGAGGAGAAATGAAGATGATGTAAAAGAAGATGATGATGATGATGAGATTCTTCAACCTATTCAAGTTAATGAGAATGTTACTGATCCTACTCTTGAGCCATTGATAGAGTTGGGTGATCATTTAGGGGTTGATTTGAATGTTGATAATATAGGTGGTGATGCTTCAAATATGACTTTGGATGATAACATCAAAGAAGAATATAATGATAATGATTTTGGTGATAATAATGATGGTGAGATAGGTGAAGATGATGATAATCAAACATTTGACGATTTTTATTGAATTTTTATTTATTTTTTTGAAATTTGGATATATTGAATAACTCTTTATGTATAAACTTAATTGGAATTTCTATGTTGAGAAATATAAATTATGAAATATATATATATATTTTTAAAAAATTAGTATGATTTGAATTGTATTTAAATAAATTTCCTTTTATATATGATATTTTAAATATAATTATTAACAAATGTAAACTCTTATGAGTCTACATTATGAGTTCACCTCTTCTTTAGAAATTTACTTAAACTCGTGAATTTGTTAACCTTGTCGTTGGGAGCTCTATATAGAAGTGGTATCAGAGCCAACCAAGCTGAATGTGCACTTCGAGGATAAGGTGGCCTTAAAGAAGGGTGGATTGTAATATCCCACATCAAATTGGAGGATCCTGGGTTAAGTTTATATAAGTGGGAGTGGTACTCTCCCTTTCTGCGAGGCCTTTTGGGTTGTGACCGAATGAGGTGACCCAAGAACAAAGCCCCACCAGGCCAATGTGTCGGGTGTCGTAATAGGAACAATATCATTGAAAGCTTTATATGAAAGTGGTATTAGAGCTGATCTAGCCGAATGTGCACCTCGAGGATAAGGTGGCCTTAAAAGGGGTAGATTGTAATGCCTCACATTAGATAGGAGGATCCAGGGATAGGTCCATATAGGTGGGGATAGTACTCTCCTTTTTGGTAAGGCTTTTTGGGTTGTGACCAATTGAGATAACCTAGGAACAAAACCCCACCAGGCTAATGCGCCGAGTGCCATAACGAGGACAATATTGTCGAGAGCTCTGTATGAAACTAGTATTAGAGCCAACTTAGTCGAATGTGCACCTCGAGGACGAGGTAGCCCTAAAAAGGATAGATTGTAATGTCCAGGGTAGGTCCATATAAGTGGGAGTAGTATTCTCCTTTTCGGTAAGGCCTTTTAGGTTGTGACCGATTGAGGTAACCCAGAAACAAAACTTTACTAGGCTAATGGGCCGCATGCCATAACGAGAACAATATTGTGGGAGCTCTCTGTATGGAAGTGGTATCAAAGCCAACCTAGTTGAATGTGCACCTCGAGGATGAGGTAGCCCTAAAAGGGGTAGATTGTAATGTCCTATATTGGATGGGAAGATCCTGGGGTAGGTCCATATAAGTGGGAGTAGTATTCTCCCTTTTGTCAAGGCTTTTTGGTTTATGATCGATTGAGGTAACACAGGAACGAAATACCACATTGGATAGGAGGATCCTAAGCTAGGTCCATATAAATAGGAGTAGTACTCCTTTTCTTGACGAGGCCTTTTGGGTTGTGATCGATTAAGGTGATCCTGCGAACAAAACCCTACCAAACCAAAGTGTCAAGTGCCGTAACGGGGACAATAACCCACAGGTCCTAAGATCGAAACCTAACTTTGATACCAAATACCATACAAAGTCCTTGATGAAGTGATAAAGTTTCTCGCTAGTTCCATCATGTAAGCATAAAGTTTTCATACTCTTTTTACCAATCTAAGTAGGTTTGAGCATGAGTGTACATACCTTTTTTAAATGATAGGAAGCATGGGATATGGGCTGTATCCAACCAAACTATCAGAGTACGCGATCAACATGATTCCACTTTATAATGTGAAAGCAAATAAGTGGCACAGATACTAGCTATATGCTTAAGGAGGCCGGGCAATAATCAGGTATCAATTAGCATATATCATCTAAATCGTATAGACGTCATATAATTTGTGAATAACGAATTAGAAAAAGTAAAGATATGGTATCACACAAGTAACTATGCAATGATGTTTGGAGTGCCTAAAAGCTCATCGACCCTTATATGATCTAACAATACTTTGTAGTATTGTATTGCTAATTTTCTTAAATGAGGATACGGGAAATGATGGTTTATAATGATTTATATAAACAACGTGAACTATACAGTAAATATTCAAGCTTGAAATAGTTTTCATACCTGTAAGCAAATGGAGATAGCACATCATATGTTAGGGGAAGGTCTGAAAGTGGAGGGCTCTTGGGTGCTAACCTAGGGAATCGGTACCAGGCCTATAGGTGAAGCAATGTCAAGTAGCCACCAATGTTAATCTTCTTATAATTGGTAGCATTGCACAGCTCTCTGTAAAGGTATGCTAGCACTGCGGAGCCCTAACTGAACTAGCTTACTACGTGAAAGTTTTGAAGGAATGTCACATACATAAGGGGAACTCTATATCCAAACTTATTTGGCATGAGGACTCCACCTATCAGATGTAATATATAGGCAAGAGTGAAACATAGTATTCATTTTCATCTACATTTTTTGGAAGTACCTTAAAGTGGTTGGCAAGTGAAGTAATGTTCAATCTCTAGCTATCAAACTTTTTCTCAACTCAATCCTAAGAAAAATGTCACAAATGACCTAATTGCACTACCACATCTTGTAGTGTAATGGTACGCTCACTCTTGACGAGTGTTGAAATAAGCGAAGCATCATTGACAAGTGCTATGAATCTAGATAGACCATAGGCAACTTGGCATAGTCGAAAAATGTAATCTGGCTTTGTAAATGATGTAATAATAACATGTTAAAGATATTATCTCCAAATACATCAACAATATACCTTGTTGAGCCACACAACCTGAGAGGCATGCCTGGTTTATAGATACAACAATGACTCATCTTCTGGACCTGAATGGACAACATGTTTTAAGCCTGATGTAATACTATCCTGCAAAAACTACACAACATAATATACAATCAATACATGTTAAAATATATAGCCAACACATGACAAAATCGGAACTTATACAAAAAAAATAGAATATACCTTAGCACTACCTAGCAAGATATTTAATAAGCACATGTCAAAATGCATAGCAAAATAATTCTCGTCATGCCCTCCTTCATATAGAAAAGAAAAAAATATAAAATATAAAACAAAACAAATAAGTCACGCAATTATGGTTTGTTTGTCTGCATAATGCACATCTTAGCAGATTCTTAAGAGCTTCTTACCAATCCATTTTATTTATTATTTGATTTAACTTAGGGTAACCTTTATTGCATTTCATTGGAGGATGAAGGGTGAGCTTTAAGGCTAGAACTTGGGCCAGTATACTTTACCACCAATGAGGCGAAATTCATTCTCGTAGGTCTTCAAGATAGTCTTCAATCAAAAGACTCAGTCAACATATTGTATATAGTCTACTAGAATGTAGGCACATGTTACTAACACATGCTGGCAAATATATTTTAAAGCCTGAAATTCACTACAATCGTATGTGTAATCTCATAGGTTGACTTTATAAAATCGTTTAAATTGTTTGTTAGTCGAATCATATGGCTCCTTCATCTTAAATTTATACCTTCTTTTATAAATCCATGAGCTATGCATGCCAATACTCTTCGAGTTCTAATAGCTATCTTTAATCTAATGTCCTCAAATATGACTTCTCTTACTTGTAATTGTGCATTTCCCTTCTTCACTCGCTGGACCTAATAATAGGTTCAAGCAACATTCTACATGTTAACTACATATTGGGTCTAGTGAGTGGAGAAGGCAAATGCACAGCTATAAGTAAGAGAAGTCATATCTAAGGACATTAGATTAAAGGTGGCAGTCAGAACGTGAAAAGTATTGGCATGCATAGTTCCTGAATTTGATAGTAAACAGTTGAAATTTAACGATCATGTAAAGTCAACCTAGGAGATTGTACATGCGATTGTGGTGAGTTTTAGCCTTTGAAATATCTTTACCAACATATGTTAGCATCATGTGCCCATATTCAAGTGGACTGGACTGCATACAGTATGTCAACTAAGTCTTTCAATTGAAGACCATCTTGAAAACCTACAAGAATGAATTACACCGCATTAGTGGTGAAATATACTGGCCCCAAGTTCTAAGCCTAACGCTTATCCTTGATCCTACAATAAAATGTAGCAAAAGTCATCCTAAGTCAAGCCAAATAAGAAATTAAATGGATTGGCGAGAAGCTCCCAGGGATCTATCAAGATGTGCATTGTGCAATAGATAGGCTATAATTGCGTGACTCATCTGTCACGTGAACAGCAAAACCCATAATTGTTTTGTTTTCTATTTTTTTTCCTTTTTCTGTATGAGTACCAATTTTGTTCTATATGAAGGATAGCATGACGACAATTACTTTTCTATGTATTTTGACACGCACTTATCAAATATCTTGCTATATACTACTTAGATATATTATAATTTTTTTTCTTTTTTATATAAGTTTCAATTTTGTCATGTGTGGATATTGGCTATATATTTTAACACTTACCAATCAAATATTATGTTATATGATTTTTGTAGGATAGTATTATGTCTAGCTTGAGATATGTTATCCATTTAGGTCCAGAAGACGAGTCATTGTTGTATCTTTAGACTAGGCATATCTCTCAGGCTACATGGTTCAACAAGGTACAATATTGATGTATTGTGGAGATCGTATTTTTAATATGTAATTATTACATCATTTACAAGGGCTCACACTTTTTTTCTCTAACAGTCAGATCACATTTTTTGACTACGTCAAGTTACCTATAGTCCATGATTAGAGTCCCCCAACCAACCATAGTACCACATCTTAATTTTGATGCTTTGCTTATTTCATCACTCATTAAGCTGTGGCACTTGAAAATACATACTTTCCATATCACCCAAGGCGAGTGTATCATTACATTACAAGATGTGGCGATATAGTTAAGTCTTCTGGTAATGGGTCTACCTATCATTGGTTCACTGAATTTTAACTGGTGAAGTATTTGTGACATTCTTCTTGGAGTTGAGCCATCAGAGGAAGAGTTTGGTAGCTAGAGATTGAGCATTACTTGGCTCGCTAACTACTTTAAGGCATTTCCAGAGAATGCAAATAAAAATGAAATACTATGTTTTGCTCATGCCTACATATTACATTTGATAGGTGGGGTCTTTATACCCAGATAGGTTTGGACATAAAGTTTCTCTTATGTATCTGACCTTCCTTCAGGACTTTCATGTAATAGGCTAGTTTAGTTGGGGCTTCACGGTGCTAGCATACCTTTATAGAGATCTATGTGATGCCACCGATTATAAGGAAGTTAATATCGGTGACTATTTGACATTACTTACTTCACTTATGGGCCTGAGACCAGTTCCCTAAGATAGCACTTGAGAGGCCCCTACCTTCAGACTTTTACCTAGATGTATATGATGTGCTCTCTTCCTTTATTTACAGGTATGAAAACTATTTCGAGCTTGAATGCTTACTATATGGTTTATGTTGCTTAGATAAATCATAATTAACCATAATTTTCCTATACATGTTACAAATGGAGTTGCGTGGGCCAATATCTTCATCCGAAAAAATTAGCGATACAACATTATAAAGTATTGTTAGACTAGATGAAGGTCAATGAGGTTTCAAACACTCTAAATATTATTGCACAATTACCTGTGTGATACCATATTTTTATATATTCTAATTAATTATTTGTAAATTATATATATTGTCTATACAAATTAGATGATGTACGACAATTGATACTTGACTATTGCCTAACCTCCCTTAGAGCATCTGTACAGCTTATTTGCTTTTACATTATAGAGTGGCATCATCTTAATTGCATGCTCTAACAATTTGGTAGGATGCAGCTAATACCCCACACTCCCTATGATTTAGAAGAGATTCATACAGTCACACTTAAAAGCAATACCCACCACTTAAACCGGTAGAAAAAGCATGAGAACTTCATGTTTGTATGGTAGAGCTGGTAAGATACTTTGTCACTTATGCTAATGTCATTAGAGCGTTGATGTCATTAGAGCCCCTAGATCATTCCTCAAAGTACATGAATGGTACTAGAGGGTTATCCGCTAATAGATTCAGCCTATTACTGGTGCTTAAAGTTTTATGGTAATTTTTAGGGACTTCTTGTAGTTACTTTATTTCACTTTCCCCATACACATTACATCTATAATTCTTGATTTTTTTTACTAGCCGATATAGCTGACTGCTTACGACTACTTATTATGGATGACCTTTCACCTCTTAGTCTCACCATGGTAAATGATTGTACCAGCATCCTTGATGCACGGCGAGTATCGAAACATGATGATCTCCTAAGCTACTTCTCCTGCACCTCAATTACCTAGGCCCCAGCTTCCTTTAAGTCGCATAGCAAAGAAAGTTTATGAATTTATATCTATTAGAGTAATTATGGTGGATGATCAAGCTTATTGTGATTCTACCTCTTGTGTTAACACTGCATTTGTGACAATTGGTCCATCTTCTTATACATTAATATAGATGCAAGTCCACTATGATGCCGCTAGTCCATTTTCTTTCCCAGTGACACAAACACAAGCCCATCATACGAGTCCATCTTCTTCTATACCACCCATGCATTTTATTGATTTTGAGGGTGCCAACTCTTCATTTTATATGCCATATGGATTTGTTCCTCTTACACCTCTATTCTTATACCAGGTAATATCTGCTTTTGGGTTTGCTTTTGAGTCTTTTACATATATTGGATCACAGCAAGTGGAGTATATCACACTACATTAACCAACCTCTAGTTCAATCCCCCCCGTGGAATATGAATCCTGTGGCATACCAATAGGTATAAGATAAAGGAAACAACGATTAAAAAGAAGCTAAAGACGGAGTTGAGGATGAAGAAGAAGACAAAGAAAAAAAGGAGGAGGAGGAAGAAAAAGAAGAACACCATCCTATCCAACGACAAGGCCAACAATTAAGAACAAAGACTTGATGTGACATAAGAAGTCATTTTTTTTAATGGTATGTATTACTTTTTTTTGGTATCTATGTATTTATATTTTAGTTTATTGTGCTAGATTATAATTATTCCTTTTTAACAATTACAAAATTTAAACAAAATTTAAATTACTTCAATAGGAGTTTAACAATACTTAACAATTATGATTAATTACTCATCAAATTTTTAAACATTGTTACTTATTTATCAAGTTTAAAGGAAATTGAATTAATATTTAATTTTTTATTTTAAACAATTAACCTTTATTTACCTAAATTAATTTTATGAGTTTCATTTTAAATAATTTTTTATATATTATAATTAATATTTTGATTATAAAAATCACTGCAAATAAAAAATTTAACAAAAATTAACTTTACGATTAGATTAAAAAAATTAAATTTAGGGGTTACAGTTGTTACCAATCGCGACTGTGCCTCAAAAATTAAAAAAAAATATTCCTAGTATTTTAGAAAAAAAAAATTATGACTGTGCATGGGGCAAAATAACAATTTTATCTATTGTAATATAGTTAATAATTAACGAACGATCAAGAATAAAAACTCGATGTGACACAAAAAGTTATTTTTAAAAATAATATGTATAACTTTTTTTAGTACCTATGCATTTATAATACTTTCCTTTTCACATTTTTTGTACCTAAACATATTTTAATTCATTATTTCACAATATAACTTTCCTTTTCAACAATTATAAAATTTTAATTACTTTTAATATTGAGTTTGATAATACTTAATAAGTGTAGTTAATTGCTTTTTAAATTTTTTAAAACTTTTACTAATTACTAAGCTTTAAGGAAATTAACCTTTATTTTTCTTGAATAATTTTATTTTTTTAAATATTTTTATCAAGTTTATAGGAATTAACATTTACTTTTTTAAATATTTTTCTAAAATAATTTTATTTTTCTTAAATAAGTTTATCAAGTTTAAATGATTTAACATTTAATTTCTTTAAAATATAAGAACCTTTATTTTTCTAAAATACTTTTACAAGTTTATCAAGTTTAAATACTTAACCTATGCATTTATAATACTTTCCTTTTCACATTTTTGTACCTAAACATATTTTAATTCATTATTTCACAATATAACTTTCCTTTTCAACAATTATAAAATTTTAATTACTTTTAATATTGAGTTTGATAATACTTAATAGGTGTAGTTAATTGCTTTTAAAATTTTTTAAAGCTTTTACTAATTACTAAGCTTTAAGGGAATTAACCTTTATTTTTCTTGAATAATTTTATTTTTTTAAAATATTTTTATCAAGTTTATAGGAATTAACATTTAATTTTTTTAAATACTTAACCTTTATTTTTCTAAAATAATTTTATTTTTCTTAAATAAGTTTATCAAGTTTAAATGATTTAACATTTAATTTCTTTAAAATATAAGAACCTTTATTTTTATAAAATACTTTTACAAGTTTTATTTTTTATAATTTTGTAAACCTTATCATTGATATTTAGATTAATTTTTTATGTCTTAATTTATAAAATTATAAAATTAATAAAAATAAAAACTTCTAAATATATAAATAGAAAGCCATTACATATAAAAAAAATTAAAAATGGGTTATGGTTGCTTCTCGTGTCTTGCATTAAGCAACTATGACCCGTTCAAATTAAAAAAAAAAAATTTCATGTTGCATCTGGAGAATAAAGATTGGCAACTATGCATGAGACAAAATTATGATTTCAGTTATAATAAACAAGTCAAAAAGCCACTAAATGCAAGATGAGAGAGAAGGTGGTTTAAATGAGGGGAGGCAGGCAATGGTAAAAAGAAAATTATGAAGGGAGGCAAGCAATGATGAAAAAAAAAATTTATAAAGGTTATGGTTGTTAAGCAACCGTGACCCCTCAAAATATATTAAAAAAATTTATGTTGCATCTGAGGAATGAAGATTGGCAGTTGTGTATGGGGCAAAATTATAATTTCAACTATTATAAATGAGTCAAAAAGCCTTCCTAAGCCCTCTAAAAAACATATCCTCCCTCGTCACATCTTCCTAAAATCCACCCTTCCTAAATTAAAAAATATTTTTTTAATTCGACAAATGAAGGGTCTTTTTTTTCTTTAATTTTTAAATGACTTAAATGTAAAGCATTATGCACCATGTTCAACTTCACTTTTTATATTTAAAAAATATAAATTAAAAGGAATGCAATTTTTAAGTATAAAAAAATTTAAGTTTTTAAGTATAAAAAAATTTAAGTATATGTGAAATAATTTTAATGGCACAATTTTTCAATCTTATTTTTTTTCTATTGTAATAGAATAGTCAAAAAGTCGAGACTTTCTTCTTATGTTCAAGAAGAATTCCCTCGATGTGATAATCACATTGGTAACTCATTTTGACTTATAGCGACATTAAATAAATATGAAAACAATATGCTGTTAATGGTACTTTAGATTTAATGATATCATCTCCTCATTTGAATTCATGAAAAATGTCATAGATCAATATATATATACATATATATATTAGAGGTCAGTTTGTGTAAAATATATTTCCTGGTATTATATGTAAATGATATAATACTTGCAATCAATCATAAGAGACTGTTATATAAGATGAAACAATTTTTTTCTCTAAGAATTTTGACATGAAAGATTTGGATAAGGCATCATATATCATTAGCATTAAAATTCTTGGTGCTATATCAATAAGGTCTTTAAAGAGATTTCATATGAAAGATAATCGACCAAGTATAGCATCTATTATGAAGGGTGACATATTTAATTTGAATAAATGCAAAGGCTTTTGTTATCGAAAGCTTTATGTATGCTCAAATTTATACTAGACTCATTATATTCATAGTTGGAATCGTTATTTGGCAGAGAAGAAATAAAAAAGAAACATATTGCACGAAAAGCAATAAGACAAGAATTAATTGTCCCAGAGATAATAAAATCATGAATTCGAACACAGGCATTGCGAATTTACTAGGAACATCTCGTTCACTACTGAATTCGGATGCATGGAGTTCGAATTCAGAGTTTTCTGAATTTGGACTCCATGCGTCCGAATTCAGTTTAGGCCTGCAGCCTCTTGATGACCGACATGATTGGTCATTGACCGATCACGGATGTAGGTTTTGAGAAAGATAAAAATTACTATTTTTGGAAACACGTAGCAAATTTTGATTGGTTCTAATAGATTTTATTGAATTTGGATTGGTCAGAAAATAAAATAAAATAAAATATTATAATAAAATTATGAAAATATCCTCTGTAATTTGACTATAAATAGACATGAAACTCTTCATTTACTTCACTTCTTTTACCTCAGTTTTCCTCCCCTTCTCCATCCATTCTTGCAAGAGGTTGAGAGATATAAGTGAAAATTAGTTTGCTATTCCCCTTTTTAGTTTTAGTTTTACTTCAAAGCAAGGAGAAAGAGGAAAGTCTCTCAAAATTATCAACATTTCATAGCAAAAATTAAGGTATATTAGATTTAACAACTAAAATATAGTTATAAATTTATTTTTCATATAATATTTGTTTGGTAGTAAGAGAGAAATGTTATCTGTTGATACATGTTTTTTATAATAATAATATTTGCTGTATCATAAAATGTATAAATTTTTGTTAATTTTTTATGTAATAATGTATAATTGTATATGAACGATTGTTTGGTTGTTTATTTATTATAATTTTTTTAATTATAGTTGTGTTTTTTTTTAGGCATGATAATGGAAACTAGCCATAGAAAAAATAAAAATAGAAGAAGAAGGAGGAAATTGGTAAATAAAAAATAAAAAGGAAAATATTATGAAATAAATGTATTTATAACTGTAAAGATATTAAAAAGTAAGGTTGGAGTAGAAAAATTAAAATAAGATGACTAAGAAAAATGGAAGTAATTATTACAATAAAAAATTTTGCAGAGAAATAAAATATGCAATGATAATTATTTGAAATAAATTAAATGATAAAGAAGAGAAAATTTTAGATGGTTAGAAGAAAGAATAGGAATATGTTATATTAATAAGAAAATGAACTTATATAGATGTTAAAAACAAATATATTTTATTTCAATGCGTAGGGTACAAAGAAAGAAGGAAGAAAATTAAATATTTGATGAATAATTATAAAAAATTTTATGTTAAAATTTAAAAAATAAATTTATATAGTGAAAAAAAGTAAAAATATATGCTTCAATAATTATTTAAAAAATTAATTTTATTTTTGCTTTATATTACTATTAATAATAAAAAAAATATTAGAGAAAAATAATTTAAATAGCTCAAAAAGAAGTGTAAAATTTTTAATTTTAATAGTGAAAAAATAAAAGATCTAAGAAAAATGGAAGTAATGATTAGAACAAGAAATTTTGTAGAGAAAGAAAATATGAAATGTAATTATTTGAAATAAATTAAACGAAAAAGGAGAGGAAATTTTAGATAGTTAGAAAAAAAATAAGAATATGTTATATTAGTAAGAAAATGGACATGTATAGGTATAAAATATATATATATATATATATATATATATATATATATATATATATATATATATATATATATATATATATATATATATTTCAATACGTAAGGTATAAAGAAAGAAGGAAAAAATTTAAATATTTGATGAATAATTATGAAAAATTTTATGTTAAAATTTAAGAAATAAATTTATGTAATCGAAAAAAATAAAAATATATGCGTCAATAATTATTTAAAAAATTAATATTATCTTTGCTTCATATGAATATTAATAATGAAAAAAATAATATTGGAGGATAATAATTTAAATAGTTCAGAAATAAGAGGAAAATTTTTAATTTTAATAAGCTTTATGTTTATTAGAATTCTATAAATATTCTATTAATTTTATTGATATAACTAATTATATATTGTCTTCACATTTTAAATATGTATAATTTATAATAACAAAATATAGATAAAGAAATAAAATTATGTGATATATAAAACAAAATATGGACAAAAATATAATAACATATGCTAAATTTAAAATTATTTAAATTGTAAGAATCTAATTAAAAAGTAATTAAGTCCAAAAACAAATACGAGTACAATTTTATTTTTTGTTGGCAACTCATTGATGACTTATTTAAGTAGTAAGTTAGCCCCAAATAGCTTTAATTTTTAATCTT
Source organism: Erythrophleum fordii (assembly GCA_032878935.1). Taxonomy (NCBI): domain Eukaryota; kingdom Viridiplantae; phylum Streptophyta; class Magnoliopsida; order Fabales; family Fabaceae; genus Erythrophleum; species Erythrophleum fordii. The sequence continues at coordinate 12,498,425 of JAVQMF010000047.1, read as the reverse complement.
CACTGTTTGATGATTTTGTACAGTTTTAAGCTTTGAAAGTTTTAGGGTATAAGGGCTGGTTAGCCTTCTAATTCAAACTTTTAAAAAATATTTGTAATTTATTCTATTTGAAAAAATAAATTTTAAATTCTTTAATGTCTATTTTTTTTTTTGTAACACTTAAATTTCTGTTGTCTATTAGTTTTCTTTTTTTTTTTTATGAGTTGAGGTTAAATATGAATTTTACATTTATATATTTTGATTTGTAGGCAATATTATACAAAAGTTTTGTTTAATCAAGTTATTAATTTATTGATAAAAAGAGAGATATGATTTAAGTGACTTAATCATTGAAATTTTATTCTAATTATTATATTTTTGTCATGGAAGTCATATATTTATCTTTGTCCAAGTTTTAAATAATTTTGATCTTTTAAAGAATTATGCTTTTAAGAAGACTTCAATTTTTTGTTTATAAATTATTGTATAAGAACTAAATGAAAATTTTATATTAGTAAGAAATGTACAATTGTATTTGATAAAGTATGCTACAAGTATAACTATGTGGAGTATATTTGTAATTAGGATATTTGAGGGAACAAAATGGCCAGGAGAAATGAGATTATTTGCATTTATGCAAATGGAAGAATTTATGACAATGCACAGGGTGTGACATTCCAGTGTTTAATGTCAAAATATATAACAGTTAGCACTGATATCACATTGGAAGAGTTGAAAGAAGCTGTTAGTTTTATATAGGCTCCCGACGACAATAAATCCAACATGGTACCAAGCAATTATGCTAGAAGATGATGGTGATGTGCAGAGAATGTAGCAATCACACTCACGTTTCCCATCACAACTGAATTTAGTTGAGATATATGTGAACATTTCAAGTATTGACCCACACTTGAGCATTGAATTTCAGCCAAACCCAGTGAATGAAGTGCTGCCTTCACCTGATCTACTTTATCGATCAACAACTTATTAAATGATGCCAATAGCGAGTAGTTCGCAACCGAGTTCCTCTTATCCAACAATTTGGTATACGCACCTCTTTCTCCACCAAACTCAAAAAAAAATGTATTGGAAGACTTTGAAAATGAAGATGTATTCAACGCAGAACTTGACCTTGATTATAACAATGACAATGAAGATGATAACAATGAGACCGATGACGATGATGATGATGGGTATGATAGTGAGGGTGATGATGAAGAAGCCTTTGATGTTGAACCAGTATCTGAATATGTTGATCCTGTAGCTGTGTTCTTCCAGCAGGTTAATTTGGCCTTAACATAAGGTGATGAATTCGAAGAGGTGGGCAATCAAACACAATTGAACAAACAGGAGCTGTTGGTTGGATTAAGATATTCAAATTAAAAAACGTTACAACTTGCTGTAAAACTTTATTCTGTGAGGGCGCAGTAAAAAATATAAAGAATGTCGATGCGTGAATTATGGCAAGAACTGTAGATAGCGGGTTAGAGCATGTAAGAAAGGCAAAAGGAATGGTTCATTCTGGCAGATTACGAGATATAGGGGTCTATGTACATGTTTGTCTTCAGTCCTATCACAAAATTATCTAAAATTAGATTATGATATTATCTCATCATGCATTAAAGCAATGGTGACGAAGACCCCTGATGTTCTTATCAACTAGATAATTGAGTGGATAAAGAGCGTGTTTAGTTACACTATCTCTTATAAAAAAGCATGGAGAGCAAAACATAAAGCTGCCGCTATTACTTTTGGTAATTGGGAGAGTTTCTATGCTACATTACCTCGGTAGATGGCTGCAGTACAGTAGTCCATGCCCCACTTGTATGTTAAATTTGTGATGAATCAAGTTTTAGATAGTGCCTCTACTAGTGAGCCAGTTGCAGTATTTAAGAGGATATTTTGGGCATTTAAACCTTGTATAGATGCATTTGAGTACCTTAAACCAATGAATCAAGTTGATGGCACATTCTTATATGGCAAATACAAGGGGACATTATTAATGGTAATGGCATAGGATGGTGACCGTCATATTGTTTCCCTCGCCTTCGCGGTCGTTGAAGGGGAGACGCAATCAGCCTGGACATGGTTCTTGTATAACTTGCGCAGACGAGTTGTGCCTAGACAACGTGGGATTTACTTGATATCAGATAGACATCCATCAATTTTATCTGTCATCGGTAATCCACAGACGGGTTGGCAACCACCCTATAGGTATTATGTTTTTTTGTTTTCGTTATGTGGCAAGCAATCTTCACACGCATTATAGGTCATTTGATTTAAAACAAAACCTAAAAAATATTAGTATATTTTTTCTCCCTATCAATGATTAGCAAATAATAATAGACATGTTAACCATGATACACAGGTTATACATATGAGCGTTGGTATGTTGATGAGAAGTTAGCTGAAATAGCGGTCATACATGAAGAAGCAGCTAGATGGATTGCCGAAATACCCAAAGAACAGTGGACTCGTGCATATGACGTACATGGTCGACGATATGGCCACATGACAACGAACCTAGCAGAGTGCATGAATGGTGTCTTGAAGGGGGTCAGATCCTTGCCTATATCAGGCATAGCGAAAGTAACATATTATCTGGTCAGCCAGTATTTCGTCCAACGCTCCCAACAGATCAATGCTCAACTGAATGCAAGTCAAGTTTACTCTCAAACTCTAAAGAATGGCTATCAATATGCAGTGCTTCCACTAGTGTGTTATGTGCATATTCAATCGGGAAGTTGCATTGTTCGTGGTTGAGGAGCCATATGATCAAATGAATCGCCAATATAACCGTTGTTGTAGGGTTAATTTGATTGAGCGCATATGTGATTGCAGTAATTTCAAGTAGAGAAATACCCGTGCCAGCATGCTTTTGTGGCATGTGCTACTGCAGCTCTTGAGCAATTTTAGTATGTAGAGCCTGTATTTACATTGGAAATAATGCGTAATGCATATAGCAATATGTTCCAACCCATTAGAGGACAAGAATATTGACTGCAACCAAGTGGTCCAAAGTTAATTCCTGATCCATCAATACTTCAAGAGCCGATCTCGTTCGACTCGTTATCGAAATGAAATGGATTTTAGAGCTTCGTCACAATCAAGTAGATGTAGTCTCTGTAGACAAACTGGTCATAATCATTCCTCATGCCCACAACGTAATGTTGCCCTTCAATAGAATATTAATAAAAGTTGTAATTATTTATAAATATGAAAAATGACTCATTTTCTATGTGTTCATTAACTTGACCCTGATTGTATGTACATTTATGTTGGTAACATTTATACTGGTAACTTGAAATAGAATTGAGTATTGTGACACCTTAATCTCCTACCACTACCTAGCCTCTCCATAGGCTCGGTTCCATATGATTTCCAAAGAGTCACTACTCTCCCGTGGCATTTGCATGCTATGAACCGGGGTTTCATATACTCATCTTTTACCCCGTGGGTCCTGTGAACCCATCTCAAGCATCCTTAACTCAAACTCCATATAGATGACTCATACATAGCATAAAACAAACCATAGGCCATGGGTATAGAGCCGAAAACCATAAAAATTTCACTTTTTCACTTGGGCCCAAAAGTCATATTTTGGCTCTAAGTTTGGAAAATCATAAGAAATTATAGAAAAATGGGAATGTAGCAAACTTTAGCTTTGTGGAAAGCTCTAAGTGTTAACTTTACACGAAAAATCATTCCCAATTAAAATCTCAGCATTTGGACTAAGTTTGACATCGAAAATGGGAGGAAGGTCCAGCTGTCACTGTTTCTGGTGCAGCTTGCTGTCATGACTTTCGAAAATTCATAACTAAATCCACAAAAATCCAATCTGGGCACATTATACCAATTCGAAAAGATACGGATGTCTACTAGAGGAGAAAAATAAGTCCAGATCAGTTCAGTAGCTCCTACACCCCGAAAACCGATAGAACAGTGATGGGGGTCAGATAAGCTCACTGATGCTGATATAGAACTTCAGTCGGTTCAATCTCTCTCTACAGACCTCCGATTTGGGTGATTCTAGTTCCTACAAGTCACTTTGGTTTTCTAGTTTATGTGTATAAAATTTCACCACATTTGGAATCCATTTGGTCTAAAAGTGCCACAGATTTCATTTTCTGGTTTAGATGAACAGTACATGACCAATCCATTAAATTCTCCCAAATTCAACAATTCCCTAAATATTCTATAATCCTCCGAATATTACCCACTTTAGCTTCTTAAGAAACTTTCTACAAACTCTAGAGGCATGCCAAATTTCATGGCAAACGGAGCTCATCCGGTCATACTTTGACGGAGCTCACAAAAATACCGAATTTGGCACCCCAAAGGTCCAAAACGGGTCTAGATAGCCTCTCACACATTCTCACTCCACATGAACAAGTTCAAAAGCATAAAACCAGTATATCTAACATGTCCATATGATCCAAATCATCATACATTCAAATCTCGCTATGCTACGGCCAAATATACACTATTTCATTCATTCCACAAAAGGGGCTAAACCCTCATTTCCATTCATTTGGCTATAACATAGTTCATACAATATCCTTTCATACATTTACATTTGTTACAACCTTTACAACTCAAAAATAATGGGCACATCTTCATTTGGCACCACTTTACATCATATTTACATCAAAATATCACAATAAAACTAACATTTTCCTATACATGCTCCTAGGCTCCTTGGTGTGTGCTCGGTTCTCCTTGAGCTCCACCTAGCATATTAGTTGGGAGGGGAAAGGGATGAGATTCAGGGAATCTCAGTAGCTCATGCACTCAATCCAGCAAGCAATCAAGGCATATAACAAGTCAAAGCATGTGAATAAGCATTTAACTATTCTCAAACATCCAACACATAATGTACATGCTATGGAATTCACAACAATGCCAAAAATGGGCTCCAGGGACTTTTGGTCTAGTCTCACCCGAGTTTAAGGACTTTTGGATGGCCTCACCCGAGTTTAAGGACTTTTGACTTGGCCTCACTCGTTTGAGACTTTTGGCCTTGTCTCACCTATCTCAAGGGACTTTCGGCTTCACCTCACCCATCTCAAGGGACTTTCGGCACTACCGCACCCGAGCAATTCTCACAATTCATCACACAAGCATATTGTCAACAATGCATCAAAGCAATAGCATATGGCATATTCCACACATTCAGCATATACATATCATACAATGACTATCATATCCAAGAATGCAACAAGAAAGAGTGGAAAGAGAGCTACCTTTGGAGCCAAAGCTAACATTAGCTTTTCCTTTCAATGTCTCCTCTCCCTCCTTAGGTCCACAATCACACCTTGATGGAGGTGTTTCTCTTGAGCCTAGACACACAAAAGCATGCAATTACTCTCTTATAATTTAATTTAGAGCAACCCTTCTATCTCATACCACCTAGGGTTCTCTCTCTAGAATGCCATTACCCCTTTTCTCTCTCTCAAGCTCCCATGGTAGTGGAAAACCTCATTTTCAAAGAGAACTCAAGGATTCAAAAGAGTTTTCCACTTTCCCTCTTCTGACCCATACCCAAAATCCGTCCATTTACACAAATAAAACCGCAGGAAAAGAGGGCAAAGGGAGGGGATCAGAAATCTGAAGAGAAATGGGAGAAATTACCTTACCTTTCCCTTAATCTTCCTCCTTCTCTTGATCTCTCACACTCTCCACGCCTCTTTTCTCTCTTTGGGTCGAAGCTTAGGGCAGATATGAGAGAAGAAATGAGTTTGGGCGTTTAATGAAGTTTGATTCTCGCTATTTACTCTCTTCCGGACCGACTCTCGCTAAGGCGAAAACTAACTTTCGCTATAGCGAGCTCGTGTAATCTGGCTTCGCTATGGCGAGGTATAGCCTTCGCTACTGCGAGATCGGGTTAGTTCCCTTCGCTATGGCGAAATTTACTATTCGCTATGGCGAAATCGCGTCAGTTCCAGACCTCACTCTTGCTATGGCGCCGCTACAGCGGGCTGCTCCCTGGTTTTTATATGGGCTGCTGCCAGCACTCGCTATAGCTAGAATCGCCTTCGCTATTGCGAACTAGCTCTCTCGCTGTAGCGAGACCGTTTCTCGCTATTGCGAGAGAACTTAGCAGAAATTCTGGATTCCGAAAATTTCCAGATTTCATTTCCTTTCTTTTTCCCTTTTCTTTTCTTTTTCCCGGTCGTTACAAGTATCTTTTCTGTATGATAAGTTTTTTTTATCAATCATTTATATTTTTTTAGATAAATATTGGGCCAATTGTGTTATTTTTTCCCATAGCTACCATGGTTAGAGTTGGTCAACCCATTGATCCAGGTCCAGAGGATGCATCACTTTTATACTTACAGGAGCGACATATATCACATGCTATTTACTTCCTATTTCATTTACTCATTTAGATATATAATTTATCTTTATTTGCAGGATGATGGGATACTTCGTCCTTGACGAGTTCTGCACAATGATCGCTTAGGTGATCCGTCTTTGGCTATTGTTGATTATTTGAAACAATCTGGTTTTTATGGTGTTACGCGAGTCGGACAATTCAAGTACGATACATCGCTACTAAGTGCACTAATAAAGCGGTGGCGTCCTAAGACACATACATTTCACACTACTAGAGGAGATTGCATGATCACTTTTGAGAATGTAGCAGTGCAATTAGGGCTACCGATCGACGGAGACCCCGTTGTGGGTGGGACAGGTTTCAATTGGCCAGAAGTGTGTCAATGGCTTTTAAGAATTACACCACTGGCTGATCAAATTGATGGACAGTGATTATCCATTACTTGGTTAGCACAAAACTTCGCACAGCTAGTAGATGATGCAGATGATGAGACAGTGCGTCGATTCACCCGTGCCTATATTCTTCGTATGATTGGAGGGTGGTTAATGCCAAATAGATCTAGTTATTGAGTTTACCTAATTTTGAGCAGGCTGGTCGATGTAGTTGGGGATTAGCAGTATTGGCTTATCTTTATCGTGATCTCTGTAATGCAACATATAAGAATGATTCTGGTATTGCTGGATGCTTGACGTTATTACATCTGTGGGCATGAGATAGATTTCCTATGCTTGCACCCGAGATACATCTGTGGGCATGACGTTATTACTCCTGACCTTCGGATTGAGGAATATCCCGTTCTTTCACCTTTTGGTTTTAGGTATAAATTATAATTCAAATTTTAACATAGTTAATTTAATTTAATTATGTTGGCTTTATTTATCACACTTGATTTACATAATATGTTTGTTCATTATACCACACTTGATTTACATAATGTTGGATGACCTCCGATTATATAGAGCTTTACTGGATGCAATGAGGGATGATGAGGTGTGTGCCCAACTTTAACTCATAATATTCATCATTTCTTTACTATTGACAGTTTACTTATTATTTTTTCTAATGTCATTTTCAGATTATGTGGCGCCCATACCAATCACAAGCTGTGCGGGAATTGATTCCAGGGTATTGTTTTACTTTCCCTGATCTTTGGATTGCATCTGTGCCACTTATATGCTTCTGGATCATAAAGTGGCATCATCTAGATCGCGTATTACGATAATTTAGTTGCCATCAATCGATTCCTCAAGAACCCGTCAAATTGGACTCCCTCATTTACAGCTTCGAGGAAGAACTTAGACCAACTGGGTGTCTGAACATAGCATTTTCATCCAACAATGGTATAGATGGCGAGATACTATGTCTTAGTCCCTTGTCACTGAGGAGCCTTTTGAGCACACATCTGAATATATGCGGTGGTATTGGCAATGCACACGTCGATGGATTCAGAAGTCCAGTGCTGCTACTGGATATGCGGTATAGTTTTCTATAATTTATCAACTTTCTCGTCATTGTCTTTAAAATTTATTAAATATCTTTATTTAACTACTTATTTTTTATTTTATTAAGCTGACTTAGCTTAGGGACTTTATAAGATGCACTTACAGGATCTTTACTTGCGGATTTTCGTGATATCATCGGCCGAGACTCTAGCAATATACTACGTGCTCTCGGTGAGCTATTCTCACTATTTTCTCAACCCGCTGACCAAGCACCAGATCTTCCTAGGCCTCAGATTCCGATAGGTCGACCAGGAAAGAGACGTCAAGGTTACCTGTCAATCCAGCAGCCCACTATTGGAAGAAGTAACCAGTAACAGCAAGAATTACAACAAGACATTGGCTTTAATAATCCTGGTGTATCTCCATATATTCCAACTCCAGTGCAACAAGATATCAGTGTCCCTGGTCCATCTTCTTCTATACTACTAGGTCAGTTTGGCGACGTTAGTGGAGTAGGTTCCTCCTATTACATGCAGCCCTCGTCTTATTCTGGCTCTTTGGGATCATTTGTTGAGTTCTTGTTTGATACCTCAGCGTTTAATGCGCCATATCCTAGTTGTTCCTTTGAGCTAGGAGGATCGTCGCAATTAGGATTTATGACGCTACATCAATCGATTCTTCCAGTTCATTCCCCATCCTTAAATTTAAATACAAATCCCATAGTACATGAGCAACAAGAACCAGAAGAATTAAAGTAACAATGACCACGCCGTGAAAAGAGAATACCTCGTTGCGGTACAGGAAGAAGTCATTTACTTTATATATATTTATAATTTTTTGTAATTTTTGTACCAAATCCTACATCATTTATTTGTTTAATGTTATGTTTCATTTACTTTTTTTTCCATCCTAAAATTGTAAATCAAATTTTACAAAATATTAAATATATCTTAAGTTAATTTAATCAACCAAATATTAAGTTAATTTCATTAAACAAATATCCAATCAAATCAATATTTAACAACTAATAAAATATTTAAGACAAAAATTTCATAAAATATTTTAACTACCTATTGAAGTAAAATTATAAAATATAATATTAATTCAAAAGGGATCTAGCATAATTTTTTATCTTATTTAAATAAAATAAACTCAAAAATATTTGATGAATAATTTTATACTATTAAATTCACTTTAAATTAAAAATATTATATCTTTTTTTATACTTAAAGCTTCCGATATTATTTTTTAGATGTTAACTTAAATCAAACTAATTTATTCATACATACATCATTTTTTTATTTTATATAATTATTATATTTATTAATATTTTAATAAATAAAAGTATTTAAATAAATAAGTATCTTTTTTAATTTATTTGTTCTTAATCAAATATTTTTTTTATTAATATAATAAAAAAATTTACTGAAAATTTGGAGTCTACCAATTTAATTCAGATGCCACGTTTTTGAATTCTATAAAATTTTTTAAAAAAATTATTTGGATTCTATGCATCCAAATTCTAAATTAAAATTCAGTTCGAATTCGGATGCTATGCATCCGAATTCTATATGATTTTTAAAAAAATAAATTTACTTCAAATTCAGATTCATCACATCCGAATTCCATGATTTTATTACTTCTCAGTAATTAATTTCCTTCGTGTTACTTTTACGTAATTTGCCTATTCCTTTATTGCTTTTCTGTATCTGAGCCTAGTTGGAATGCTAGGTAAATATCAAAGTAAGCTGCAAAGAACGTTATAAAGTACTTTAAGGGTACTAAGGAGTATATGCTAATGTGAAGATAGATTGAGAATTTCGAGGTAGTAAATTCTCAGGTTTGGGTTAGCTAGATGCATTGATTCAAGGAAATCAAGACTATGTTATATTTTCGTGTTTTTTAGTAAAGTCATACACAAAGCATTTGACTACAACTTCTATCATGGAAGCTAAGTTCGTGTCTTGGTTTGAGGTGACCTTACAAGATGTTTGACTAAAGGCTTTATTTGTAGGTTTAGAATTATTAATTCTATCTTTGAGCCATTGAGGATGTACTATGACAACTTAATTGTAATTTTTTTTAGTGGGCTAAAAATAATAAAAATAGAAGTCAAGGTAAACACATCGACATTAAATACTTAACCATTTAAGAACATATTAAGAAAAATATAACAAAAGATATACTACCAACAAAGTTGATGATAGTAATTCTTAGTTGTAATAAAGTTCTTATCTAAATTGAGTTATTTTCTCATTTTGTGTGCACATTTATGTTTTGAGAATAACAACATTAAGAGGACTTAGAATAAGCATAAGATTTATCCATTAAATTATATAGTTTTCTCTTTTGAAATATATTTAGTATGCGAATTTCAAGAATCATCATAGGTGGGTTGAGGAAATTAAATATATTATGATACATGAAATGTAAGCGATTTATATTGTCATGATTCATATATATAGTTTTCTCTTTTGGAATATATTTAGAATGCGAATTTCAAGAATCATCATAGGTGTAAGAACCAAGTGAAGTTGATAGGCAAGTTACAAGTCAAACAAGTTAAGCAAGTTGGCAAATTGGTAACATTCAATGAATATGACCAACTACATCATATTTGCAATTTAGAGAGGAATCCATTGAATTCATCCAACCACCTCCTCAAGTCATACAAGTTGGTTGGCTAATTGGTAACGTTCAATGAAGATGACCAACTATGCCATATTTGCAATTCAGAGAGGAATCCATTGAGTCCATCTAACCACCCCCTCTATGAAATATCTTTGATGGGAAGATATAGCTCTCATTTTTGCTATAAATAAGGGTCTCTAAGCTTGATTTCTATAAGCCAATTCAATTTTCATACATCATCCCAACACTGTGCAACAAAAAGCTTAGGAGCATCCAAGTTAAAGAGAAGATTCAAAGTCCACAATGGTAAGAGCCAAATGCTCTTTTGCATTTTGACTCCATTGGATATCATTTATGTTTTTTGCATATCCAGTTTAGTGTAACATTCAATGAAACCAAAGATATGCTCTCTGAAAACTAGGATTTGCTACAGATGTGGCATAGGTCATTTTTATTGAGTGTTAGTAATTTGCCAATTTGTTTGACTTGCAACTTGCAAACATTTACACACTTATCACTAAGTTACTAATATATTTACCAAAGTGGAGTTAAGTTTGAGAAATTTTGGAAGCAGCTTGGTATGATTTCAAAAGCAACAATATTAAGAGAGCTAAGTCGCTCAAGAGGAGGGAAGTGTTAAAATGACCTTCAATTTCTAGCTAGAAATACCTACATCAGTCTACTTATACTTAAAAATCAGAAGCTTCTACAACAAATTCAAGGAGCAGTGTCGGTTTCCATCACTTATGAAGCTAATAAAAAATTTGATATATCTAGAAGCCACTGTAGAAATCTAATGTGAAAGAAGGTAAAAAAATTTATGACCGACTGAGCACAGAAGCCTAAATCATTTTCTTGAGTAAACTAGGATACCGTGAATAATTATCATAAAAAAAAAAATCTGCGTGGCTCCATATGAATTGAGAACTTTTCTAGTGGAAAGAAACAATGAAATATGTACATTAAGAGATGAAGTAAAATTTTAACAATTTTTTGCACTTCATGTTTATACCTTTGAAGCTTTTAAACCCTGCCACTTTGATTAATCAAAAAAGAAAGAGACATTCCTAAGCCATCACTTACATTCAAGAAATCAGCGAAAACTGAGAAACTCAAATCGCAATAAAAAGAAAAAAGGGGGAAAAGAACGAAACGGAATTAGAAAGAATTAGAATCAATCAAGATTTTGCCATCTCCCTCTTGTTCTATCTAGAGTTTTAGAAACTTTTCGAGATGGAAAGAAACAATGAAATATGTACATTCAAGAGATGAAGATAGATTTTAACAATTCTTCGCACTTCATAAAAAAAGTAACTGAGCGTGAGAGTCTGCTTCCAATTCGAATGAAGAAAAAAAATTGTCTCTTGCCTTCAGCTTTACTCAAGTTAGCTTCTGCTATTTCAAGAGTTTGCTGAGCTTCTTGTGGATCAATGTCACTACCCTTCTCCGCATCATTTACTAAAACAGTGATCTCAGGAAGCGGGGATTCGATTTCCCCTAGGGGTAGGGTACTACGAAAGGGAGTTGATCGTGGATTATCAATAAAGACTGAAATTGATTCTTCCTGGGTTATGTTGATACGTTAGAAGCTTTTAAACTTTACTACTTTGAAAAAGATATTCCTAAGCCATCACTTACATTCCAGAAATCAGGGAAAACTGTAAAAAACTCAAATCACAACAAAAAGAAAGAAGGGGAAAAGAACAAAACGGAATTAGAGGAATTAGAATCAATTAAGATTTTGCTATATTCCCCTTGTTCTATGTAGAGTATTAGAATCATAGAACAACCAAGCCAGATAATTGTAAATTCCAGAAATTCATAATTAGGTAAGGAAAAAAAAATAGTATCTGACTGACCTTGCTTTCTCTTCGTTGAGCTTGAGGTTTGAGCTTTGACGGAGGACTCTGTTTTTTGCTGCCTCTGTTCTTACCATGTTCCACTAAATTTCCACCATTATACCGTTCATATTCCCTACTGAAATTTGAAAAAAAAGCGCAGCAAAACCCAAGTGAATCTGCATATTTCTAAATCCAATAGCCCTAATTATCCAACACAAACACTTTTAGAATAATTCAAAGACGAAGCCGTTCACAAACCAAATGCATTACCAAATCTTGCAAGCGTCGCCGATAAATTGAGAATCCTAAAAGCAATTACCAAATACCAACCCTTGCAGCATCACCGATGAAATTGAAGGAAAGAAAAAGGAAAGGTGTATCAATGGAAGAAACGAGAAAAAAAAAAATTAGCCGTTGGCTATATAAGCTTTATTCCAAATTCCAACGGCTATAATTTCAAAATGAGCCTAATAAAAAAGCTAGCGGTTAGCTCAACCGAACAATGCTTGGCAGCGGAGCTTCACGGTTACCTGAACGTTACAAATAGTATTTTTTTTTTTAAGTAACACATGTTAATATAACTCACATTAAGTCAATTTCTTAAAAAAATTTCAACGATAATACCACATAACGTGGATTCTGGAGCAAGCTAGTCGAAGAAAAAAATTTAAACTCACATCATAATCATAAATCACCGTCCATTAATCTCTGTATCCTGGTTTGATGATGGAGGAGAGTCTGGGGAAATAAGGGTAAGTTAGAGTTGAAGTTTGTCCTAGTTTTTGAGAATTCCTTGGAGGAGATGGACTCTTCTCTGAGGTTTAACTTTTACTTCTTTTCTTTGGATGGGGGTTGGGGCTGGTGGGTTAAATATAACAATTCTTTGCAACCAAACGCAGAAAGTTCATCTAAGCTATGGTATTTTGATTAAACTACTCTGCTGAAAGCACGTTACGTTTGCGATTTTAAATCACATTGAATTTGCCGGATGATTTGTTTGAATGGTTCTGTCATTTTAGTTGATGGTTCTACGGGTGATGCTAAAGTATCTTATAAGTTCTCAATCTGGGAGAGTCCATGACTGCTATTTTTCTGAATTTATTTCCATGATATAGCAGATATAGCATGCACTTTTGTCTCATTGAATATTACGGTGTTAGCTTCCTGACTATCTTATTGTTCTGGAATGAGACTTATCATATTGCTGGCTATGTTGGTAATTGGTATAGGTTGCCTCTACCTGTTGAACTCTAAGATTAATTTCCAACATCTCAGAATCTCTTGGTGGGATCCCAACATCTTTAGATAATATTTATCTCTCACTTTTAGAGGGTTAACGCAGCTGCATATCTTCTCATGGTGTCGCTCTGAGTATTTTCTCTTTGTTTGTTTTGATTATGGTTTGACAAATGCAGAAGCAGTTATTTAATCCTCATACGATGGCCATTCCAAGAACTAAAGAACCTGAGGCCACAACTTTATTCTGCTGCAGAATACTGTGAGAAGTCCTATCTCCACAACTTTATCTCTCCTGCTGCAGAATACTTGTTTCGTTATGATAATTTTTAAGTTGTTTTGGAAGGCAATTTTACCCTTATAACATTCTTTGTTTTGAAGTGATCGAAGCTCTTGCAACAGGAGAGATAACTAGTGACTTCATTGGAGTATTTTTCTAGTTGCTGCTAACCAGCGATATGAAATTTATTAAAAGTTGTGCATTGGGTTTTCAATAAATGCATATTGTTCATAGAAACTGTGAAATGCCAACTACTGGCATTATGGACTGTGACACAGTCAAATGTTGGAAGTATTCCACTTTGTGTGAATGAAAACATATGACATGGATCAATAGATGCATGCATAATTTTTTTCTATATTATCTGTTGGCTTTCTGGTAACAAACTCCGGATGGTATGGAAACATTTGATTAAAAATTTTGTTATTGTTACTGTAACTAATTGTGTTGGATGAGTTGGGTCCCAAATCCTGATCCTTCCTATAGCATTGGCATTGTTGTATTATATGCAGAAAAATTCACTTCACTGATTCTTAAAATGTACGTTTGTGTGTCAATTGTGGAATTAAGGAGATTGAATGTCTTGCCCTAGAAAATTTTGTGACTAGTTAATCAAACTGCATCTGGATGCGGCATCAGGGAGGGTACCTTTCATACATATTTAATCTTTTGATGGTTGTCAGTTCTTTATCAGATGGCTAATTATTGGTGCTATATATCTTTATCTTTGATTTTACTCATGAATTGTGTGTTTCTGTTTAAAAATGCTACTCCGTCAATAAAAAAGTGCATTTCAGTCCACAAATATAAGTTGATGCAAGGAAAAATCCATTTCAAGCTAGAGCTTGCATTTGATCTTCAGGTGTGTGGTTAGGGTTAATTTGTTCCTTCTGAAGTTTTCGGTATTGGTTTTGATGTTTGCTCTTATTTTTTGAGTTGGGCCATTTGCCTCCAAGTATATATTACATTGTTATATTCAAATACATTCTTATTATATCCAGGCGCCCCTACAGCAAAAAATCTTTCATGGCATTTAGCTTCAGAAACTAACTCTACCTTGAAAGGGAGTTCACGTGCTTCAAGAAAGTAAGTTCAAGAATATTTAAAAGAAATAGTTTGAGGCATTGCATGACTGTTGCTTCTGCTTTTATGATCTCTCACAGTGGATAGCATGCCATGAAGTGTTTCTTAACCTTTTAACATATTCATTTTTCTGTGAATTTGGATCCTCTCAAGTGAGTAAATAGTGAATTGCTTCTTAAAAGGAGGCAGATAGAAAGAAAAGAGAGAATGGATGAAAAAAGAAGAAGTGGATCCCATTCATACTTTCACTTAGAGAGACACTTTACCGTCTACCCAACTAAGAAGATTCAAATTTGTATCGCTTCTATTATATAATTCAGGTCAATTGGCCAAGCAATTGTCATTTCTTCCTCTAAAAATTCTAGCTCTTTACCGTTTGTGGTTACATGCCTGTAGATAATGAAGAGAGTAGCTTGAAAAGAATCCTCAACAGCACAAAGTCACTTACCAAATGGCATTCCTCCTCGTAGTACAGTTCAGCGAACTTTGGGTGTCACACGCAGGGTAATGTCATGTTCAGCAGGAAGAGCAAATGCCTGGTGACATAATGCTTGATTGTCAACTTGTGATTATTATTATTATGGACTAATTCTTTTCCAGTTGTTTGCGTGTGTTATGAAAACTTGTGATCTTTATATCACACGCAGGGTAATATTCATTTAGTCATGCCTATTGAATATACCAACTAGACCTAATATCAGAATGAGTCCAAATTATCAAGATGCTTTGATATATAAGCTTATGCTTTTATGTTCTGTATTCATCAGGCATTTGATATTAGATTTTCCTTATCTTGATCTTATTTGATAACTCTTGTTAAATATGTGTGTTTTATATAATATATTTAAGTTGTGTGAATGTATCTAATCAGAATTTAGCTATTGATTGGGCTATTCAAATATTCAATTGATCTCTATAGAACATGTATAATGTATTTATACAGCTATTCATTTTGCATGAACATAAGAGTCTAAAAGAGTTGAAGCATGGATTTTTTCATGTTCCTTTATTTTTCTGAAATTTATATTTGTTGTAGGGAGGTCATTGATGGGTCTCTATTTGTAAGATGTGTTAGAAGGTTTAAAATCATTGACAGCATTTAGGTCATTTGACAACCTAAATCGGTGTGAGATTGGCCAAGTCCCATAGTAAAAGAAATTTGTATCCTCTTAATTGGATAGATGGTAAAATACTTCTCAAGTAGAAAGAGAGTTATATAAGGAGTGACAGTGTATATGGAGTATTCTTTTCTTTTCATCCACTCTTCTTTTATTTCTATCTCTCTTCACTGAAAAGGCTCTTTACTATTTACTCACTTGAAAAAGATCCAAATCTCAACAAAATATGTTATTGGCATTCTTTGTCAAGCAAAATACTCCAAAACTGAAGGCTGGTTCTGTCTCAGGAATAGAGGCAAGACATTGATGCCTCATTGCAAACTTCTGCATGATGTAGGAGATGTCATTTCTTTTTTACTACAATAAGGGTGGAGATTTCACTTTAATCTACTGAAATGCTTATTTCACTTTCCTTTGGCCATATTTCCCTAAATGCTTGGAGATGAATTAGATTCTAGTTCAAGCCTTTGAATAATGACTAACTGTGTATAGTAACCAGAAATAATGTTCAGGATTTTCTGCTCATCCTTGATCAATGATAACATAATTTTCTGTGTAGATTACAGGCATTTGCAAAATGTATAACTGTGGTATTGATATCATAAAAAAAATGTTTCCATGACTTTGATGGTTTTACAATACTGAGATGTCTGAAAATTTTCAATTTAGTGCTTGTGCTGACATCTATTTTTGGTTGATTTTAACCAAAATGTCAACACATTTCAAAATAATTCTCAAATTATATGCGAACAAATCATAAGATTTATTTGTGACATATTTATATGTTTATTTATAATTAATTTGATATATTTATTTTTAATAAATTGGGTTTACTAAGATATTTTTCTGTGGTACACGTATTTAGCCCTTTTGTTGTGGCCGAAGGACTATTATAATAAAATTTGAACACTCTTAAGACTATCAAGACATCAGCAACTCAGTCAATGAATAAATAGTTCATAGAGTAACAGTTACAATTCTTATTTCTTATTCAACTTACAGACTTTAAATAATTAAAAAACGTCAACCTATGAAAAGAGGACTATTCTAAAATCTGAAGTCTAAATCTAATCCATTAATATTTGATTTAGTTGATACTAAAATCAACAAATCCGCACAAACATCATATATACTAGTTTAGTTGTTCTAATGAAATTGGGAAGCTCGCATTATTGGTCGTGGTAGTACACCCACTTCTTTCGCTTACAAATTAAAATATCAATTTTCTGTATAATTATTATAAATTTTTTATGACTTTATGTCTAAGTTTGAGATTGATTGTAGAGGCTACAGTCACTTTGACTCCAAAATATATTTTGACACATTCTTTGTCATTTTTTTATTTTGATAAAAGTATATTTTGATCCTTTAATTTTAATTAAAATTTTATTTTTGTTTCTTAATTTTATTTAATTCTAACTTAAATTCTTAATTTTATTTCAAATTTTTCTTTCATTTCTTAATTTCATTTGAATCTAATTTGATCTTTTAATTTTATCTCATATTTTATTTTTTATTCATTAACTTCGTTTAGTTTTAATCTGGCTCTTTAATTTTACTTCCAATTTTACTTTTATCTTTTAATTTTATTTTACTCTAATTTGACATTTAATTTTTGAAAAATGCTCAAATATTTTTTTCCCTTTTAACAACAGAAAATTTTGTGTAACTTATCAATAGCTTAACCTTATTAACCTTTTGTCAATGTAGATTTACTTATGATAATACCCATTCTATTTCTACCCATTGCATTTATAATTGTAAAATAAATATAGGCATACCATGTACAGACATAGGCAACGACCTTAATTTCCCCAATGATAATATCCATGAAAATTGAAAGGAAAATGAGAGCATTAGTTAGATTGGAATAAATTATAATAATATAAAATTTAAGAATAAAAGTAAAATTTAAAATAAAGTTAATAGATTATATTAAAATAAAATAAAACTAAGAAAAAAGTTAAGATAAAAATAAGAAATCAAATGAATTTAAAAAATAAAAATGATAGCTAACATAAAATTAAGGCACAAGATATATTTTCTAGCGAATCTTTTTTCTAGTTGTATATATCATTAGAGATTGCTAACCAAACGTAGGTGTTGACATCTTTGGGATTTTCGCTTGAAAGGTTGATGAAGAAAAAATAAATGACGAAATTAAGTTTTAAAAAATATTGACCACGTTTTAAAAAATATAGGATAAATTAAAATACAAGGATGAGATTTTTTAATACAAAATTAAGAAATAAAAATTATATTTTGGCCTTATTAAATATAAGGCTCACCTACTAATATTTTCTCAAACTTTCTTCCTCCACTCCATTCTTTTAGCCTCCGTTCGATCATCCATAGAATATATCCCAATAAATAATTCCCTTCACCATTTTTTTGTTTTCTTTCCTTTTTTTCGAACAACTTGTATACATTTTTAATTAAAGAAGGTTGGCTTAACAACGAAAGCTAACCAAACCAAACATTATTATCTGCTAAAAGTATAATTAACAGAAAAAATAAATACAATACGTGAAAAAGATAATATAAGAAGAAGCCATTGTTATGAAGTATAAAATGAAAAAATAAATTAAATTTCAAATATAAAAATATGTAAATTGTAAAAAATAAAAAAAATAAAAGGGTCGGATTGCTTAATTTATGGCAGTATATGGGACAAACATTTTTTTTCTTAAGAGAACAAAATGGGGTGGTTTAATGGAACATTATAATTAGCTATAATTGGTTTAACTTTCTAATTCATTTGGTTAAAAGATGTAAAAGTAAAAAGAATATAAAAAGTAAGTAGATGAAAATAAATATAATAAAAAATAATTTTTTATTTATGATTTAAAAAAATTAATTTGATAATTAAAATTATAATTTAATAAATAAAATAATAATCATAAAAAATATAATAAATATTGTGCTACCCATACAAAGGAAATACGTTTGAGTTTGAGTTGCAGCGAATTGAACGGGACATATTTATCCTTGTCACGAATTATGATATCAAATCTTTTTTCTCTCTTTTTGCGGATCACTTCCTTTTTATTTTTTTGGGATTACGGTTACATATTAAATCTATACACTAATACCTTATATATTATTTTCATAATTCGTGGTAGAATTTTATTTTTACATTTTCAGTTTTGATTTTTTAATTTTTTTTTATTTTTCAATTTTTATATTTAAGTATATGTTTATTTTTTGAAATTAGAAATTTTTTTTAATAATTATTTTAGTCTCTCTAGTTGAATTGCAAAACTGCTACTAATTATTATGTGAAAATTCTGAACACTTCTTTCGGACGTTTTTTGTTTTCAACGTGGCTATGGCAGATATATTTTTAGTCATATTTTTTTAATAAGTTATATAATTTTTTTTGAGTTTTATTAAAATATGTTTTTTAATTTTAAAATATACACCAATTTATCTCAAAACAAATAGTTATCTACATTATAGTTTGAATTGAATTTTTTATTAAAATAGCATTGAATTTTTTATTAAAATAACATCAATTAATTTAAATACATGTTTTTTTACTAAAATATCCTCTAGTATATATTTTTTAAAGGGAATATTTTAGTTAAAAATTTAAAATTAGATTAAAATATATTTTAAAAATAGAAAAGATATTTGTGTAATTTTAGCAAAATTAAAAAAAATTGGTACACTTTATTTTTTTTATCTTTAATGAAAATGAAAATGAAACAAAATCATTTGTACATTTAATTTTCTAAACACTTAAAATTTTATTTTTAAAATGTTTGAATAAGATAAAAATGAAAATTGAAATTTATGTATTGTGTTTATCACAAGTAATAAAGAATGCTAATTTTATTGATAGTAAACAAACTTTAAAATTCATTTACGTAAATAATATAAGAATTTTATTTTTTTTATATGTATGTCAAATTAAAAGTATTTACAAATAAATAGGTAAGTATTAAAAAAATAAAATATAGGTCGCAAACCCCGCTGAATTTTTTTTAAGTTTTTCTTTCGGCCGATAATTCTTAATCGCATTTATTTTCATAATTCTTCTATTAACTATTTAATTACCTAACGCGTTTCAGTGATTAGGCGTTTAGCATGACGCAAGTGTCCTTTATTCAGACAACAAAAAAAACGGGGGATATAACATTTTCGATTAGATTTCGTAGCTCACAGGTCTCAAGCATTCGTCTTTTGCATATCCGTCTCTTTCCACCACTTCACAGAAAATCTTCTTATTCAGTAAAGTCAGTGACTCAAATGTGAAAATCCCTGACAATAAACAACTTCAACGTCAAATCCACCTCATTGGCAAACCTTTCTCTCCCATTCTGACCAATTTTTTTCCCCTCAATCACAAGTTTCTTGAGCATTTCTCGAATTCGAATCGCGACTTTTCTTCTTCCTCACGTACTTTTTAGTACCCTCAGAAGCTCCGTGTTGGAACCCCATTGAAGGGTTTACATCTGGGGGTTCCCTTATGAGCATGTAGATTCGTCGATTAGGAAGCTTAATCTGTTGCAAATTAATTGATGGGACTCTAAATGGGTTCTTTGGAATCCGGAATCCCATTGAAGAAGGGAAGCTTATTTGGGTCTCAGTCAAGTAGAAAGGAGAGGCATCCATTTTCACAGAGAATTAGATCGAGCTTTTCGCGTTTGCTTTTCAAGAAACTAGACTACATCCAATGGATTTGCACTGTGGCTGTTTTTCTATTCTTCATAGTTGTGTTCCAAATGTTCCTACCTAGTTCGGTAATGGAAAAATCAGAGGACTCCTTGAGAGCTGCGAAGATGCTTTCTGGGACTCTATTGCATTATAAAGATATAGAGAAGTATGTTTTGGACATTGAGGAGGGTACTAGATTTCTGCCCAAGATTTCGGAGAAATTCAGGGTAGAATCTAGGGAGGCGAATCTGTTCAACCGGCCCGTACAACAATTCGGGTACAGAAAGCCTCAGCTGGCACTGGTTAGTTCTCGTAATTTTCCTTGGTGAATACAATATATGGGCATTTTTTTGTTCTTTAGGGAGTTAATTTCATTTTTCTTTTGTTAATTTAATTCGATGTTGAGGAATTAACCGAGCTCTGAAATCATAGTGATACTGTCTAAACCCCTTTTATAATTTAGAAAATGGATCCTTGTTCATTGTGGGTCAAAGCTAGTCAAGCATAAACATATGTATTCAATAAAATGTTTAGGTTCGCAGATATTCAGGCTTTTGAGTTAAAATGAAGTCTATCATTTAATTACCTTTAGAAAGATCTCAATTTTCTACACTCCCCAACTATAAATGCTATTTCATTTTTGTCTTAATAAATTAAATTTATATGAATTCTTTTTTTTTGTTTCCTGAAGTTTTCTGGAGAACTGTTGGCTGATTCACAACAATTGCTGCTGGTAACAATTGCATCTGTTTTGCTAGAGATTGGCTACACAATTCAGGTACTGCACCTACAATTTGTTCTCAGTCCTATCCTGAAAAATAATTTGAACATTGGTGGAAGGAGATAATTTCCGGGTGGGTACATAGGGGTGGGGGTGTTCCAATAGTTAACTGACTTGAGTGCCTGTGATAGACGCTCTATCATGAAATTGAAAGGCTTTGACTACAATATCTTATCTGGCAGAGAAAAGAGGTACAAATTAAATATTCTCACTTATATGTCTGCTCACTTTGCTAGTGTCAAATGCCTCACTTGATAAGTGAGGTCTGAGGAGTCCACTATTCTGGCAGCAAGTCATGTCTGACCAGTGCCACTGTGTTACTTTTGTAGCAGACTTCTGTTTTGAAATTTGCACCGCTCGTCTGAGAATGTACCCTGACTGGACTGGCTAGTTTGTGTGGATTTATACCAGTCTTAGGTGACATGACTATGTTCTTTTTTTTTTTTTTGGTGGTCTTGTGAAATTGTGCTGAATGATCAGCAGTTGTCAGAAATACAAGTTCATTGAACCTTATGTTTTTACCTTGGACCAATGTTTATATATCAGTTATTACCCTCATGCATGAACGTGGCATTCCCCCCTATAAATGAAGAATAATTTATTCAGGAGATTGGTCCAGTGCTTGATTCAGATTAATGATGAGCTTGTATAAATAATTTCCCAGGCAAACATACTCTAACATATTTTAACACAGTCCATGATCACACTGCAGTCATATCACAGTGGTTATTAGAAGTAGCATGACCATGGTGTGTGGTGGTGATGGTTGGTTTTCATGACTTTAAGCTACTAAACTTATAATTTGAAGAAAATGAATTGATATGCAGATGTAGTTGGATTAATCTGATTCTGGACGATAATTGTTAGGATATGGAACTATATATAGGTCTTAGGAACTTATATCTGCAATAAGGGCAGATTCATGAGATATATTTTGATTACATTTAATTTGTTTTTATGAGATATATTTTGATTACCTTTAATTTGTTTTCCCACTTCTAGAGTTTCACATCTGGGCCTAGATGTCTCTCACTTTGCTGAAGGAATAAACAATAAAGAAACATAGAGTAGAAGTTTTTGTTTGTTTTTTAATCATAAGTACTCGTACAGTGTCAAACTTCCATCCTTCTTGATACACCAGACCCTTAATCCTATATATCATGTTACGTATCTACTAGTTGTTCTTGCTGTAATTGTGCAATGTTTGCTTGAGACATGCCATTATCAATTTTTTAGCTATTCATCAACTAAAAGCATTATCATTATTCTCTAAAAGAATAATACTAGAACTGAATATGGTGTTTTTAATTTGATTTTATTATTATTATTTTGGGGTCAAGTGATTGCTTTGTTTTGCAGGTTTTTTCACTTGAAGATGGTCCAGTGCATGATGTTTGGATAAATTTAGGAGTTCCCGTCACTGTTATTCAAACTTGTGACAAGCTGGAGAACACTGTAGACTGGCTAAAGTATGCTCAATGTTATAAATTTTAACCAGTAGACTTAGCATGTTCAAATTTTGAATATTTTTTGGAATTGACATGTTGAGAAATTAGAACCTATTAACTTCAGCCACAAATACAAGTGTCCGATTATGCTACTTGCATTTATCTTGCTTCTAACTCTAGTAAAGTTAACAATTCAATAGAAAATTACAGCCAAATTATAATGTCTTATTGTAATATGTCCAAATTACAGTTCTGATTCCTTGATTAAGTTTCTGTGTTTCCTTAGTTCACTTCTCTTTGTTTAAAGTCATTTTCCTAGACAATACATCTTGTAATGGTTTGCAGTAATTCTTTTGGGTATTGAAGTATAGTGTGTATGGCATTTTACATCCAATTCATGTGATTCACCTGGGGTGGTTTCTCAATATATTACTGATAGAGTAAACTACAGTATTTTGGTTTTGTTTCATTTGGGCTGGTTCCTCAATATGTTCCTGATAGAGAAAACTGCGATATCTTGGTTGGATTTAACAAACTCTAATTGCATCTGATAATAATGTGTCTTTTGCAGCTATGATGGTGTAATTGTGAACTCTCTCGAAGCCAAGGGTGCTTTTTCTTGGTAAAATCTACTTACCTCCTTTCATTTCTTGAAGGAAGAGGTTCCAACTTGTCCCTTGAATTCTCTGCATTGAAATGAACTCTGGATGCTATCTGGTGTAATTGTTACATATTAATGCCATTACATGGTTATTTGTTGTTGATTACACATTTAAGATGTGATGCTGGAATTTGTACTTCTCTTATCTATTGACATGTAAACCTTCACACCATACTGATGTACAATTGTCTGTTTACCTCAAAGTTTTGAACTTTTACTAGTAACTCTGGTCCTGCATTCTAATTGGCAGTTAAGACTAGTTTGAAAATTGGCCGATACATGTTCTGCTGATTGATACATAGTTTTTTGTCCTTTTGATGAGATAGTGTACTGTTTCTTGCTCTTAACAAGAAGAATATCTAATTGTGTCTACTCTATATAATAATGTGCTCATAGAAATTTAGAATCTTGGAATCATAATGTCTTTCTGAGAAGGCTTCACTGCGGGTGAGATCAGGATTACAGGAAAATGTCTCAAGTCTAACAATGTAACAAATACACTTTTTACTTGCTATTATGTTCAAAATAGGATCTCTTTAATCCTTTTATACAGTAAATATAATCATATGATTCTTTTAATTTTTTATGTTGCAAATTATCAGCTATCTTGTGTGGGAATTCCTGACTGTGTATGTATTCTATGAATGTGTGCCTAGTTTAGAGTACATATTGACTTATATGCACTCACCCTGTACTGTATGAGCTTTGATATTTCAATGTCTTATTCAAGTCTTGTGAATAGTTTTGTCACAGTTTTTTGCAGGAACCTTTCAAGTCTATACCTCTTATATGGATTATTCATGAAAGTGCTCTTGCATATCGTTTAAGAATATATACCACAAGTGGGCAGGTTGAACTTTTGAACGATTGGAGAAGAGCCTTCAACCGATCAACAGTTGTTGTTTTCCCAAACTATGCCCTGCCGGTAATATGCATGTGAAAAGTTACTTATTTATCTATTTTTTCAAACCCTATCCCACCGAACCACCCAAATGGTGGACAAGTTTTGTTCTGTGGGAACAGGTTAGCATGTTAGTGAAGTCACGCCATTTATTAACTCATAATCTGTTTTTTGCACTGTTAAGAACAAGTCCAAATCTAGTTAGATATAAGTTCTAATATTGGGTACCATTGTCCTTTGAGTCTGATTTCTGTGGTACAAAAATCCTAGTTCTCAATTCTTATTTTTAAAAGATCCTAGGTATTAACTAGAATAGTGGGGCATAACTGGTCATTGGCAACTAATGCTTCTTCTGTAATTCCTCAGATGATTTACTCCATATTTGATTCTGGAAATTTTTATGTCATTCCGGGTTCCCCTGCTGAACCATTAGAAGCGGATGCTTTCATGGTATCACAGAAAGATAATCTGCGCACCAAGATGGGCTATGACCCTGAAGATGTCATTATTGCAATATTAGGAAGCCGATTTTTTTACAAAGGTTCGTGGTTGGGGCATGCTATTGTTTTACGGGCTCTATCACCACTTATGGCAGACTTCCCATCAAACAAAGATAATTCCAGTGCACGTCTACAAGTTGTTGTTCATACAGGGGAATCAACAAATAACTACAGTGCAGCGCTTGAGGTATTCATCCTATGTCCTTCAGTCTTTATTTTTGTGGATAAAAAATTCTAAGTTTTTTGGTCTTTTATTCTGTTTCACTAGACCATGGCTCGCACCTTGAAATATCCAAGAGGCACCATAAAGCACATAGCTGGAGACTTGAATGCAGATTCTGTTCTTGGCACAGCTGATATCGTGATATATGGATCCTTCCTTGAAGAGCAATCTTTTCCGGAGATTTTGGTTAAAGCCATGTGCTTTGGAAAACCAATTATTGCTCCAGATATTCCTATGATCAGGAAATATGTATGTCTCTGCTATGCTTTTTCATCAGCATGCCTCCTATGAAACTAAGATCTTTTCCTTGTTCAACAAAATTATCTCTTCTTCACTGTTCTTGTCTTGTCCTTCTGCTCCTCAATTTAGTTAGAATATTCATTCCTCTTTATCAGGGTTTGTGCTTCTGATGAGTTGTTCTCTTTTCTTATCCTCATTCTTTATCCAGTGGTATATTATATCTAATGGTCACATATATGGATGTTGAAGCTTGTGCTTTCTGGATAATCCTTGTATTGTCCCTGGAATCAGCAATACTTTGACAAAAAGGGCCCACTTTCATTGCAATTTAAATATAGTGAAGGCAATTATCTGAACCTGGGGCTGGGAAACCTACAAAATGGTCTATTTAG
This sequence comes from Erythrophleum fordii, assembly GCA_032878935.1. Lineage (NCBI taxonomy): Eukaryota > Viridiplantae > Streptophyta > Magnoliopsida > Fabales > Fabaceae > Erythrophleum > Erythrophleum fordii. The sequence continues at coordinate 12,472,673 of JAVQMF010000047.1, read as the reverse complement.
ATTGATATTTCTGTCATTCTTTGATTCAAACTCTCCTGGGATAATCCTGAGTCAAGTTGGATTTTATGGTACTGGCATCCGTAATAACTTCCAAGTATCTGAAATTTAATTAACTAAATATTTTATAGTTGCATATTTTGAATGCTAGGTTTTTATGTTGCATATTTCTTGGCAAAGTACTAACCATATTGCCAACATCTAGGTTGATGACAGGGTGAATGGTTATCTTTTTCCTAAGGATAATAGTAGGGTTCTGACACAAATTATGTTGGAAGTGATCTCAAAAGGGAAAATATCACCACTATCTGGGAATATTGCCTCAATAGGGAGAAATACTGCAAAGAACCTTTTGGTTTCGGAAGCAATCGAGGGATATGCCAATTTACTTCAGAATATTCTTAGGCTTCCATCTGAAGTTGCTCCTCTTAAGGCTGTATCAGAAATCTCTCCCAATCTAAAAGAGCAATGGCAGTGGCATTTATTTGGAGCAGTTTCAAATTTGACATATCAAAATAGGACATCAAAAAGTAACATATATTTAGATAAATACGAAGAGCAGTGGAACCATCCTAAAAAAGGCAGATCTAGTATTACAGTTGCTGATAATGATTCATTTTTATATAGAATATGGGAGGAAGAAAAGAATATTCAGATGGCTATTACAAGAAGAAGAAGAGAGGAAGAACAGGTAAGATTAGGGAATATTCTAATTTGTAAAATCAGGGTGATGGATCTTTACTGATGTCCATTTGCAAGGCTGGTGAATCAAAGCTTACGTCATGTCCATTGAAATTTAATGCAGTTAAAAGATAGAATAGAGCAGTCACGTGGAACATGGGAGGAAGTTTACCGAACTGCTAAAAGGGCTGATCGGTCAAAGCATGATTTGCGTGAAAGGGATGAAGGAGAACTTGAGCGGACAGGGCAACCACTTACCATTTATGAACCTTACTTTGGGGAAGGAACCTGGCCTTTTCTACATGATAGATCTCTTTACCGTGGAATTGGGCTGGTAAGTTATGCATATATTTGTAGTTATTTAACCAGCTTAATAAGCTGTATGTCTGTCCAAAAGTTATTCTTTCCTCCTTTCACATAAGAAATTTTCTTTTAGAACCACATCATATTCATTAAATGTAAGTACTAATGTTGACTGAATTAAATTCTGTTTTTTATGTAACTGGTCCCTTGTGATGCAGAGCTCAGGTTCACTCAATAGATGCCTTTTATCTTCTCTAATTGGCTATTTCTTATGTGGTAGACATTTTAATATCTTGTTCCTCATAGTACTCATTCTCCACTTCTCTCTCACTGTAGTTTGGTTTGCCACAATTGTGCCTAAGCTGAGTGTGCCTCAAATATTCTGTAATAGTTTTTGTATTCTCTTCAGAACTGCATAGAATGAGTAGCTATTTATTTTACAATGCATGGTATATACTGGATCTTTGCAGTCCACTAAAGGTCGAAGACCAGGTAGAGATGATGTTGATGCACCATCTCGTCTTCCACTCCTTAATAACCCTTACTATCGAGACATACTTGGTGAATATGGAGCCTTTTTTGCAATTGCAAACAGGATTGACCATATACACAAGAGTGCTTGGATTGGGTTTCAGTCTTGGAGAGCATCTGCGAGGAAGGTATGTAATTTCTTCACTTACCTTATTTCTTTCCAGACCTACTCACTAACACCCTTTCCCTTGACTAAAATAATCAGAATTTTAATGACTAATTTCTCCCCATTTATCCATCTTAGTTATAGTCATCTTAATTTTGAAGGTTGTGATGCTGGTTGTAATTTACCTTCCCTGCTGCACTTGGTTATATATACAGAGACTGATATTATTGTGTATACTATAAGGTATTTGAAACCAGCAATTATCTAGCTTATTAGAGAAAGTATTTTAAAAATTTATGGCTGTAAAAAATAAATAAGAAAATGAAAAAGATCAAGTTTGAACTGAAATATTTATTATGTAGGTTTTATTCTCCTCTCGTTTCATATTGTCATAAATTGTGCATAGGGATCAAATGCAACAATAATTCACAAAGAAACAAAGAATTGTATTTCACATGTCTCTTTTCTGGGTTGTTTGACATCTAGTCGAGTCTTTGGCAGGCATCTTTGTCCAGAACTGCTGAAGATGCACTATTAGATGCTATACAATCCCAAAGGTATGGGGATGCACTATACTTTTGGGTTCGCATGGATAAAGATCTCCGAAAGCCTTTGCAGAATGACTTTTGGTCATTTTGTGATGCCATCAATACAGGAAATTGCAAGTAAGACCCTTCAAAGACATTGTACGTTTTTCCTTGACTGTATGGTAGTTCAAGTGCTTGACCTTATTCTTGTTCATCTATGTATCTTCACATATTTAAAGATATATCTTGATATTCTCCACTTTATGTTCGAGTGAAGGTTTGCTTTCTCTGAGGCCTTGAGGAGAATGTATGGGATAAAAGATGATTTGGACTCTTTACCACCCATGCCATTAGATGGCGACACTTGGTCTGTCATGCAGAGTTGGGCCTTGCCTACGAGATCCTTCCTAGAGTTTGTAATGTTCTCAAGGTATTAGAGATTGCACCAGTGGATGCCCCTGATTAAATAATAAGCTCATTTGATCTGCTATAAAAGTTTTTCTTTTCAGCTTTTTCAAATTATAAATAACTGATGTAAACCTTCCTTTGTGCAGAATGTTTGTTGATGCATTGGATGTGCAGATGTATAGCGAGCACCATTCAAGTGGACACTGTTATTTGAGTTTGTCAAAAGTAAATTACTCCCTTTATAGTATTGGTATTCTTTGCATAGTGTGGTTTTAACAATTTTCTCCTTATATTTTAATTTCATTTAGAGAAGTCTTTTGTACTTATATTTCTTTTCTATTTAATATGCGCACACACACACGGCCATGATTTGAATCTGGTGTTCTTTAAAGGCACCTCCTTGCCATCAAAATTGACTTTTAAGTCAATTATACAAGCACAGAAACTACTTGGTTATAAATTTTTTTTAGTTGTCAAACTTCCCTATAAAACATCAAAGTTTTTGCTGGTAGTAAAAAGCATGACAAATAATGTTATTTGTAGTTTGTACCTTGGAAATTTGGAGTTGTTTACCGTATTAATGTCACATCATTCTAAATTCTCAACACTCCTCGTCATAATTCATCATAATATTTGTTTCAGAATATGTTGGTAAAAGAAGAATTGTTTCTTGATAAATAATTCTTTACAGCCATTTCAAAGGGAGTGTTGGATTTAAAATGACCTTTCAAGTTGAATTCTAAATTCTCCAGTTCACTGCCCAGAAGAAAAGAAGGGCAAGGGTGGAGTGGGATGGGCTAGAGAGGAAGTAATTAATTCTACATTATATGCTTCAAAGTAGAAAAATGCATGCAATTTAATTTATTTTAATTACATTATTGAGCGTGTTATCACTTACCTTATCTTGCCTTTTGTCTAAATGTATGGATTGGTGTGCAAATGATAAGTATTGCTATTCTTGAGCTTCTAGTAAATGCGTGCTGTTTTATTTTTATTTTTTTTTTATTTCATTATTAAGCTTGCTGCTTATCTTGCCTCATCTTAATGAATGAATAGATATGTATTGCTATTCTTGAGCTTCTTGTAAATGCATGCCATTTTAATTTTGGTCTAATTATTCTATTATTTCCTAAGGTCTTAATTTTTAATTTGATCTCTATAGTTTATATGTAATTTGAGTTCCTATAGTTCTACAAAATTTTAATTTGGTCTTATATTAAACCTTTGTCTAAGGGCGCTCAAAATCTGCTGGCCTAGCCAATGATATGCCATCTTGGTATTTTGAATATACTAGCTAAGCAGATTTTCACTGCTCTCAATATGGAGGTTTAAGATGAGGGACTAAATTAAATACTCCTGGAATTATAGGGATTTAATCCAATTACAAACTTTTAAACTATAAGGAAGAATTTAAAATTTGAATGAAACTCTAAAGACTAACAGAATAATTAAACCTTTCATTTTTCTTAATTACATTATCAAGCTTGCTGCTTATTTTGCCTCCTCTCTTAATATATGGATAAATATGCAAACTGCAGGATAAGCATTGCTATTCGCGGCTTCTCGAGCTTCTTGTAAATATATGGGCCTACCACAGTGCAAGGAGGATGGTTTACGTGAATCCTGAGACTGGTCTAATGCAGGAACAGCACAATTTCAAGAACCGTAGAGGGCATATGTGGATCAAATGGTTCTCATACACCACACTGAAGAGCATGGATGAGGACTTGGCAGAGTTATCAGATTCTAAGGCTACCAGTGGCCACTGGTTGTGGCCATCAACAGGGGAAGTATACTGGCACGGTATATATGAGAGAGAGAGGAATTTACGGCACAAGGAGAAGGAGAAGAGGAAGCAGAAAAGTATCGAGAAACAGAACCGGATGAGGAAGCGACATCGCCAGCAAGTGATAGGGAAGTATGTGAAGCCTCTGCCAGAAGAGGAGGAAGGTTCAAACGCGGCAAGAGTAGCATGATATATAACTTGATGGGATTCTTGATTGATGATTCTTTTCTTCTTTTGTAACTTTTGTTTCATTTTTCTGGCCCCACATAAATGTGATTTTCGTTAGATAACTCCCCGCCTTCTCTCCCCCCCACAAAAAAAAAAAAAAAAAAAGAAAAGAAAAAAAGAGATGCAGAGATCATCAGTCTTGAGGGTTTTTGTACTTGGAAAAACTGCATCCTTCTGACCATTGATGCTGATAAATAGCTAATGTGTAAGTAATCTGTAGTTTCATTGTTGGAGGATGATAGATTTTGGGAGAAAGGTTGGGTAAGGTAAATTGTACTTTTTAGAACTTTTGGATGTTAATGAAACTAACTCGTGGTTGTGTTCATGCTTAACGTTCAATTCTCATAACATCTTTTTGGTATCCAAATTCTAATTTCCTGTGGCAATTATATTCAGTAAATTTCAAATCATATATAGCTGTCTTTAATAGAAAGAGGATAGGATATCAATGTATCATTATCACATTACACTATTACTTTAATTGTATTTTATCGTACATATTTAAATGAAAATAAATTAATGGATAAAAAAAGTGATATTAAAGGACAAAATTCTACAGTATTCATGGCTTTATTAAGTTAAATTATAAGTTTTAATGGTTAGTATTGAAAATTTTATTTGGTACTTTGATCGTTAATTATTTTAATTAAAAATAAATAATAAGATATAATTAAAATATTAATAATATTATATATTGTTCTTACAGGAGACGATCCCACGAAGGGAGAGAATTCAAGGACAAAGTGAGTAGACCAATCGGAATACGAAGAGCAATAGATAATGGGGTTGTGGAATACAATTCCAATAAGTGATGCAAAGGAAGATGACACTGGCTAAGCTTGCTAACGTCGAAGTAATCGTTATGATCAATTGTCTTCTTCTAGGGATGTTTGGTTGCCAAAGAAAACGGACGGGGAAAAGGAAAGCATCTAAGATGAGATTATTTAATTTATATAGTATTTATTATATTTTTTATTATTGTTATTAATAATGTTTATTTCTTTTTATTATTTTTTAATAAAAGTACAAGAATCTTTTCATTCACATTTTTATTCTTTTTCTATTTTTATATATAATAATTTTATATGTCAAATGACTTTTAACGTTGGTTTCTTATTACATGTTTTAAATAGTATAATATCAAGAATTAGTCCTACATGTAAATATTTTTAAAAAAAATTCTAGGAATCAAAGTGTAAAGAAATTTTTTAAAAAAGTAAATAAATGATCTTTGTAGATGAAGTTTGGTATTTCAATTTGCGATCAATTTAACCTTTTTTCAAATTTGGTTGAAAATCATCAAAATTTTTTTGCTCTTTCATCTTAAAATTTAACTTATTTATTTTCGAAATAATTATTATAATTTCCTTTTTATTTTTGGTGGAATATTAATTGAAAATTCTAAAAATTTTATTTACATTTTACTGAAAGTTGACGATATTCTTAAATTATATATATTTAAGGATTATAATCCTTTCTCAACTTGCTAGAATTTATACTTTTAACCCGTTCTTAATTTGATCAACCCATTGTAATTAATCACATGGGCCTAAGAGTCCGAAAATTTTCCAAGTTCTAGTTAGTAAAATTTCCCCACGATTAAAAATAGCATTTTACCGTTAGAAGAGACCCTAGAAAATTTCTGCAAAAAGCTAGCTAGTCGATGTTTTATAAATGCTGCGTTAATAACCTTCTTTCCCTGCAAAGGAAATTGTCTCCTATTATTTTTCTTCTATATTTTAATATCCAATAAATCATAATATCAATTTGTATGGTCCCATCCTGAACAGAAAAAACAACACCAAAGACAGTACTATATTAACAGAAATCCTCCAAGATCCTTTTTCTTCACGCAATAATGCATGTTGGTTCTTTGGTGTCTGCGTTTGATAGAGATAGCAAGATCATAGGAAATATATATATATATATATATATATATATATATATATATATATATATATATATATATATATATATATATATATATATATATAGGATTAATGGAGAATCAGACTATTTTAAAATGATAAAGCACAATTAATGATTTATTTATTTTTATCTTTTAGCTCGCCAATATTGTCCATATCATTATTCCGAACGACGACGGCCACACAGATCATTATGTCCAAGAACTCAGGACAGCATTTCGTTCAAACTGAGATTTGTCTGTCTATTTTTGGAAACCAGACCTGTTAATTACCCAAAAAAAAAAAAAGACGGTGTGTTAGGAGGTGAATGTAGTTCTCTAACAAATAAAAATGATGTTACGATCAAATTACATAATCTTATTAGTTTATTAATATTCTTTTGTTTTTGAGTATATAATAACATTCTTTTTTTTTTTTTTCTGAAAATCTTAAAATCTAAGTTCACTCCCTCTAATTAATTTTAAAATATCGTACTGAGTTTTTATAAGCATTCGCTTGACCTTTGGGTGATTTATAAAGCATTGAATTAGGCTATTACCAAAAATTTTAAGTGATACATTTTTTTAATCCAAATTGTACTTCATACTTCTTTTAATACATGTATATATATATATATATATATATATATATATATATATAAACCTTCTATTCAATTTATTATTTATTAATAAAATTAGTCTTTTTATATAATATACATTTATTTCAAAAATAAAATTACACTACAACAATGGTAATGAACACCAACTAAAAGTTTTTGACTGCTTTGAACTACTTGATTTTTTATCAATTTAAACTTAATTTCTGACTGAAAAATCATAAAAATTACAAAAAGCTACAGGTGACAATATTTTTTCAATTACCCAATAAGAGATTCAAGGCTGTTGAGTAAACTAAACTTATTAATTTGTAGTCAGTCAAGCATGGCGAACTGACTCGCAATCAATCAAGGCTAACTGAAAGGTAGTCAGTCAACAAATCAGTTAGTATAAAAATTTTTCAGTGCATGCATTATTTCAAAATTTTACGAACTTCAATCTCGCGCATGTGTGCAATTTGAAATCCACCAAATTTTCATTCTTTCTTTTTTATAAATATATAACTTTTTTTCTCTAATTGAACTTATCTCTTCAGTTTTGTTCTTTGGTTTCTCTAGTCTCATTTGAAGGTATTTCTCTTCATCTCAAATTCGTCATTTGAAACTACTTCTCAATTGATTTTCATCTCTTCCCTTTCCTTTCTTTTATATGTTTGTCAAATTTTTATGATCTGAAGTTCTTGAAACTACTTCATTTTCATTCTCCAAGTGTTTCTCTCATGTAAATCTATTTGAGTTTTTTTATTTGTAATATTTGTTGCAAATTTTTTATATATTAATATGTTTAACTGAAGATGAAAGATACAAAAAGATGAAGAAAAAAATTTTAACAAAGTAAATAAAATAGAATAAATAAATGTAAAAAAATATTATTAATTATAAAACAAAATCAATATAAACGAAATAAAAATAATTTCCTACTTAAAGTAAGTAGGAAATAGTTTCCTACTAACATTTGGACATGTGACTTGTAGTTCGTTTTTATTTGTTTTATTATTTCCTTTATTGTAGTTGAAGTGGAAAAAGCTCCAAGGAATTAAACACTATTATTTACTATTATTTTGCAACTCTAATTTTGTTGGTTACCATTTATTGACTAAAAAAATTTGACTAATGGGGCGATTGAATTTTTAATCAGAAATGATAGATTTCCAACTAAATTTATGATTTTTCTGATTGACACTTTAGTCTTTATTTTTCCATTTTGTTGTAATGTTACTTGATTTGTTTAACATTAACTAACCTAACTTCTTTTTTTTTGTTATAATTAATAAATATATTTAAGTCTCATTGTGATTATTTTCCAAACCTTGAAGGATTCATGGACTCTAAAACATTGTTGTTTATTAGTTTGATAAATTTTTGCAATTTGGGCGATAGCAGAAGTCGCTGTCAATTTGTTTGCTTGATCCATTATTCTCAGAATAGAACAATATAGAGCCTCGACGGCTCCGCTAATTATAGTCAATATTATATGATAAGGCCTTCCCCATCCTGAGCTTTTTATATATATAATGGGGTTCAAAATTTTTCTGCATCATTAATCACTTCCATTTTGGAAATGGCCATGGGTTGTTCGAGGGATAGAAATGTTATTGTTACCCACATGAACAACTTCGTTTATCTATACCTTGATGAACTGGGATTGACAGAGGAGGCAAAACAAGAGTTCCTAAGCAAGGCGAAGGAACCTAATTTAGGACTCGAAGCCTTCGAGTCCTTCAAGATCTGGAAGATAATCACAGGGCTATCTCAAATTCAGCAGAAGATGGAAGCAATGGGACCATTTGAAGTGGTTCATACCACTGATTCTGCATCAGTCAATAACTGGCCCGCCAACAAGTTTTCAACTTTTTCGCTTCCTCTTATTGATCTCAATGTACCTCCTGATCACCAGGAGCAAACTTTGAGGGAGATTATGCAAGTGGTTTTCAGGCTTATTTTCTTCTAGATTTTGTAATGTCACAGACACTTAAAATTAACACAAGATTCCGTCATGTCATAGTGTTTATGTCCTTGTCATTTCTATGCTCCCTTGTAGACATGTTTGTGCCGTACTTGTGTCAGTGTTTCTATACTTTTAAAGGTTCCCTTTCTAGCTACGCTTTAATTTAATAAGACTTTTCAAGATGATATTTGGCTTGGAAAAAAAGGTAAAATATGATATTTAGAAAAATCAATTAGAGAAGAGTCACGCTATAGCTAGCTCATGTTTGATGCCTTCAATTAAAATGAATTAATCGGTCATGATGCCTATGTTTTATACATTCGCTTAAGTATTCGATTATACTGTAATTTCTGCTGTTGTATTTAACGCTAATAAGTAACAATATGTATCGAACCAAATTTTAGGTTGGTGCCGTTGAAGATGAAGACCGCACTACAGGGAAACGCAAGAAAATTATGATAGATGACGACAATTGACAAATAAACTAACATATAACGAATTTATTATTTTCAAGAAACAATATGCATTCACTAATTTTTTAAAGACTTGAGCCAAATAAAACTAACAATTATGTAGCTATCAGTTATATTGTTTGTCTAATCTTGTATGTAAACAATCTGAAAATTAAATACAATATTAATCTACTATATTTTATTCGCCATCACCTACCTAAATATAATGGTGCCAAGATCAAGCTATATATAAGTAACTAATTGAATATGTGCTTAACTCAAAATCCTACATTAATACTAGTTCTTACATACACATCTTCTGACTTCCTCTCTCCACCATGGCCGATGATCTTAGAAGGATGACAAGGCCTGGATGTGTTCTTCAATGGGGAAACCAAAACGTGGCCAACATCAACGTCCTAATGATATGCAATAATTTTGCTGAAGAAGCCATATTTTATAATTATCATACCAGTCTCGCTTTTATCATTCCCATACTTGTTGGCTTCCTCCAACTGAGATATCCTATGGAAAATGGTGGTTCCACGCCATTTCAAGCACACCCCATCACAACTTGGGTTGCCATCTCTAGCCTACTTGCTTATTGCTTAGTCTTTTGGACTAGGCTCAAGCTTCCCACGATCTGGGGACTTCATCATCATGAGCTTCAATCTCACACGTTCATGAAGGTTTGGGTTTGATCTCAGTGGCTTCATTGGTGTCACTGTTGCTTCCAGGTTCCTGGGGTCTTGTCACATACATAATGCTAGTTATATTGACCCAAAAGAAGCGTGGTGTTCAGCAACGCATCAGAAGGGTGCGTCCTCCTCTTCTGCCAAGGACTTCCATGGATCTCAGTGTGAGGGACTAGCATGATAATATGAAAAGGTGCTATCATTATATTGATCGATATATCCTTTTATTATGTATTTTATGGTTAAATTATTTACTCAATTTTTAATTTAATTTTTATAATTTGATTTTTTTTAGAATAAGTCTCTGTCATTAAACTTCTATCAATATGTTATTAAATTCTATTATGATGGCCAATCATATATGCATTATTCATACCAATTTACTTCAGCTATTTAACTTCGATGGCATTGCTACTGCACAACGTGAGTGGATTTATCGTTACCCTTCTTAACATGAATACTGTGTATTCAAAGTATTAAAATGCTGCATTATTAGCTACATCAATAAAATGGTATATTAATGAATATTTAATAACAGGAACCAAATTAAAATAAACTATATATAGGAAGTCAAAATCAAACTTTTAAAAGGGACCAAAGACTAAGTAATTAGCCCTACTTCATCCTTGCAACTTAATAAGAAAGTTTTCCTTGTTAATTCTTCTTGAGTTTGGCAAACAAAAGAAGAAACAAAACACAAAAAATAAAAATAAAAACAATAAGAAAAAAAACAAAGAGAGAAAGAAAAAACAATAAAAAAATTATTGCAGCTGCTTTATATTTTAAATTTTGCTGCTTGAATTTTTTTTTCCCAAACCTTAAAAAAAATAATAACAAGAAGAAAATTTTCATATGACTTCTTGAGTTTTAGAGGGAGGAAAAATAAAGTTGTAGCAGTTGCTTTATCATTTCAATTAATTGAGTTTTTGTTCTAAAACCCAATAAGTCGATCTGATATGTTTCTATCTTCGCATAGTGCTCGGTGTAGTCTTTTAGTCTCAAGTGGTGTGCGACAGGCAATCATAATTAAGCTCAACAACGTCATTTCCCCTGCAATTCGAACTTAATGTATTTTATAGGACTAAGACATTCTGGAATCTTGTACATCTATCTGCAATACCACTTAATTCGGTTGCATTTTTAACTTCTCACGGATCAATTGCCTCAATTTATTTAAGGACGACTTGGGCTTGACTTTTACAACTATATGTTCAGTGTGACGCTATAAAGTCTCTCACATATATTACCATTTGGATACACATAAATGAAAAATATTCTGCTCATTTTGATTTGTACAAATACAAATGAATACGTATCAATTACTTCTACGTAAAAAAAAATACTTTTTCTAAATATACATAAATAATTTATAAGAAATGTCTAACAATACTAATTTATTAATTTACCACTTAATTATATGTATTGAAAAACAACAACAATTTGTTTATGCGGAGCTAAAGAAGACTGAGTGAAAATTTCTACAAGCTATGAAGGCAAAGATGCAAAAAAGAGGTAAAGAAGCAAAGAAGAGACAAATAAGCATAGAAGAGAGAGAAGACTGAAATGAAAAGAGCGTGAATGAAAGGCTGGGTATTGGTCTATTTATCATTGCAAGGTTTTCAATGGTCCAAATTTTGCAACGTTAAAATTTAAAAAGCTAGATTCTTTTTTGGATACTGCGGTCGAACTACTCTCTACCGAGGGTTCAATTATAGTTTTGATGTTGAAAATCACAATTAAATGCTTTAGCAGCGGTTTAAATCGCATCCAAGCCAAAAAGACCCCGGCTAAAATAATTTTATTGGTAGTGCGACGATGATAAAATTCTTTTGGGTGACATTGTTATATAGGATTTTTTTTTTTACACATTAACAATTTTCATTAACTATTTAGATACTATTAGTCATTAAAAAAATACTGAAACTTTTCTACCATCCATATTTTTGTGGTTTTAAAATATTATAACTTTTTTACATTGATTTAAAATGTTCTGTTCTCTTATAGTGATACTAATAAAGGAATATTTCCTTTCTCAAGTTGATAGAAAAACATACTTTTAATCCACCCTATTGCAATGAATCAAATAGGACTGAGAGTCCCAAGTGTTTTTTTTTTTAAAGAAAATTTCCCCCAGATATTAAAGCTAGTTTTTTTACAAAAAAATAAAATAAATAAAGAAGCACAGAGTTTTTTGAATATTAAAAAAAAAAAAAGAATGGAATCAAACTTAGATGTATGAAAACACTTATATTTAAGAAAGATATCAATTAAACTAAACCTCTTGGACAAATTAAAGCTATAATTAATCTACAGCAACCTGATGAGGCCCACAAAATTTCTGGATTCTGCATACACTGGGTTAAAGCCTTAAGAAAGTTGATCATGATTAGTAACCTTTACTGTTTTCTGTATTTTACTCAATAATAATATAATTGATCACATTACATCAACCTCCATATTTAAAAAAAAAAAAAAAAGATCGACAGTACTGTAGCAACAGAAAGCCTCCAAAGATCCTTTTCCTTCACGTAATGAAGTAACATTTTATATTAGCAAATTGATAAGTTAGCCTTGTGAATGCATGCTATTTTAATTTTGGTTTATTTATTCTGTTATTTCCTAGGGTCTTAATTTTTAGTTTGATCCCTATAGTTTATAAGTATATGATTAAGTTTCTACAGTTTTACAAAATTTTAATTTGGTTTTATATTAAACTTTTGTCTAAGGGCCCTGAAAATCTGCTGACCTAGCCAATAATATACTATCTTGATACTTTGAATATGTTATTTTAGCAGATTTTCATTGCTGTCATATGGAGGTTTAAGTAGAGAGGACCAGACTAAGTACTACTAGAACTATAGCGATCTAATCTAATTACATACAGACTTTTAAACTACAAAAAAGAATTTATAAAAACTCTAAGGACCGACAGAGTTATTATACCTTTAATTTTTCCTAGTTACATTATTAAGCTTGCTGCTTATTTTGCTTCCTCTCTTGATATATGGGTACATATGCAAGCTGCAGATAAGCATTGCCATTCGCGGCTTGTCGTGCTTCTTGTAAATGTTTGGGTCTAGTTCGGGAACAGCACAATTTCAAGAACCGGAGTTATCAGATTTCAAGGCTACCATTGGCCATCAACAGGGGAAGTATACTGGCACGGTGTATATGAGAGAGAGAGGAAGCAGAAAAGTATCGAAAAACAGAACCGAATGAGGAAGCGACATCGCCGGCAAGTGATGGGCAAGAATGTGAAGCCTCTGCTAGAAGAGGAGGAAGGCTCAAACTTGGCAGGAGTATCATGGTATATAGTTTGATGGGATTCTTGTTTGAAGATTCTTTTCTTCTTTTGTAACTTTCGCTTCACTTTTCTTCCCCCACATAAATGCGATTTTCATCACATAACCCCAACCCAAAAAAAAAAAAAAAAAGGAGATGCAGAGATCATCAGTCTTGAGGGTTTTTGTACTCGGAAAAGCTGCATCCTTCTGGTCCTTGATGCTGATAAATAATAGCTAACGTGTAGAGTAATCTCCCTTCCCCTCCCCCCCCCCCCCCCCCCCCCCCCTTTTTCTTTTTTCTTCGGGTTCTGTTGTTTCATTCTTGGAGGATGATAGTTTTTAAGAGAAAGAAGGTGGGGTAAGGTAAATTGTAATTTTTCGAAGAACTTCTGGATGTTAATGAAAGTTGAAACTAACTCGTGATTATGTGTTCATGTTTAACGGTCAAATCTCGTAACATCCTTTTGGTATCCAAATCTTTCCTGTGACAATCATATTCAGTAAACTTCAAAGCATAGCTGACTTTAATAGAAATAGGATAGGATATCAATATATCATTATCACATTACACTATTATTTTAATCGTCATTTATCGTATATTTTAAATAAAAATAAATTAACAGGTTAAAAAAGTGATGACAAATAAAGTTTTACAATATTCATCATTTTATTAAGTTAAATTATAAGTTTTAATGGTTAGTATTGAAGAATTTATTTATTCATTTATTGTGAATATATTTTAATGAACATAGATTGTATTATATAATTAAAATAATATTATTATATAACAGTTTCACCTGAGACAATCCCAGGAGGGAACAGAACTCAAGGACAAAATGAGTAGACCAAAATGAAATATTAAAAGCAATAGATAATTGTGTTGTAGAATATAACTAGCTAAAACCATTGTGCATCGCTAAGGGTATTATTTTGTATATAATGAGGAGTTTTTTCTCAATAGATTACAGAGTATTAAGTAGTTAGTTGTTAACAGTATAACATTAATAGTAAAAAAGCTGTTTATCATATGAAAATTTAGAAAATAGTGGATAGTAGCATAAAAATTATGATTAATATAGAGAGAATAATTTAAAAGTTGAGGATATAGGATATAGACAGTAACATAACATGTTAAGCTATGGAATGTGAAACAACTAAGAAAATGATGAAACAAAAAGATATTCTGGACAAAAGACAGCTGGTTTTGGTTGCGCAAAACATCCAAGGGAAACCTGTATACTGACTTGTAATCAAAGGAGCTTGCATCATCAAAGTTTAATTATAGCACACTCCCGACAAAAGTAATCAAAGTTATATTTGTTTTTGTTACCACAGGCGCTTCTACTGGATATTATTTTGTTTTTTGCAGGTTAATTTGTGTTAATGTTTGTCAAATGACTAATTTGTTAGGCCTATAAAGATAAGGGAAAAAAATCCCAGAGCTTGAGACAATCTTTTAATCAAGGAAACCATTCATAAAATTGTATATGCTATATAGCAAATAGAATATGCACAAAGATAAATTTTAGTAGGTAGAAAGAAGCCCTTTTTAAAATGATATGCCTTACAAACCACTACTTAAAGTCACAAAGATGGTAAGTGACATGCTATATAGCAAGAGTGTGTGTGTGTGTGTGTGTACATATATATATATTGAAGGCTCCTAAAATATGAAACGTGCAGGTGGAGAAAAAAATAGTAATAACATTTGGCTTGTAGTATAACCAAAAAAGGAAAACACAGAAATGACTATATCCTCTAGTCTCTCACTAAAAAAATTGAATTTATCTTCAATTGCAAACGTGCAGTAAGTTAAAAAAATTCGTAGTTTATAATAGTAAGAAACGAATGCCTATAATAATATGTTAAATAAATGATAAACTTTATTGAATTTTGGATCATAAGTCCAATTTATATTGTTTTTGGATAACATATCTTTGCATAA
Organism: Erythrophleum fordii; assembly: GCA_032878935.1. Classification (NCBI taxonomy): domain Eukaryota; kingdom Viridiplantae; phylum Streptophyta; class Magnoliopsida; order Fabales; family Fabaceae; genus Erythrophleum; species Erythrophleum fordii. Next base: position 12,457,259 of record JAVQMF010000047.1, on the reverse strand, counting down.
AGATTTTGGTAATAAAAGCAATTAGAAAGAAACAATACTTATTGCGTGCTTCAAATCACGTAATTGTCAAAAATAATGTTGTTTTGGAAGCAGGTTGACAATATATCACTGGTCTTCAGTCAATATGCACTGGACAAATGGAGACTAAATAATAAGAGAACGTGAAGTGAGGATAAAAAATGAATAATACTAACAAAATGGAAGCTGATATAAGAAAACAACTCATACATATAGATGAAAGTGTGGTGATCCCAATTGATTTGAAGCAATATAAGAAGAAAAAGAAAAAAGTTCAATTCATAATGACTTACTGTGACATGAAAAAATTGATTTCAAGTTGTAGTGTTAGTGAAATAAAAGGCAAAACTCACTTTATTTCGAAGGGACAAAATTATAAAAAAAAATCCTAAACATCTATAATACCTCTTGCTATAGATGAACTAAAGTGAAAAATAAAGGGTTGGCTAAATTTGTATGCTTCTTCAATGAATAGAGATAATGAAGCACGCACATTTTAATTAGAAGGGACCATTTCACACTCCTAATAAGAAATATGCAAGACTAATTATTCTTCTGGAATCCAGAAATTAGAGTAGGCCCATATAGAATCCAATTGCAATCTTTGGAACAACTTGCTAAGCATAATTGTAGATCTAAAATAATATAAATGGATCTAAAAGAAGAAGAAAATAGAAATAAATCAAATAGGCTATGAATTTGAAACACATGATTTAAGATTATATGGGAACTCATAGTTTGCATTATACAGAGCAACATCAATAAACATAAGGACAAAAGCAAGATTCAACCCATGTCATTATTTTCCTATAATCCAACCTACCTTAGCAACAAGTGATTTGGAAAAGAATTTAAATGGTTAAAGCTTGTCTTCCAATATCTTCTTCAGTAGATGACCCTAAACAGATCAAGTTAACAGAGTTTATGTAAAATGTTTAAATCTTTAAGGAAAAAGTTAGTCTTACATGTGAATCATATGCGATATATCAATTTTGTTCATAATGAAATAGTAACAAAATGAATAATTATTTATACAAGAAGCGGCATATGAAATCAAGGTGTGAACTGTGAAGTGCATAGATATTATCATCATTACAGCAAGTATAGAATGTACCAATCTATATATAAAAGTATGAAAATAAACAATGCAAGAAAGGCAAAGAATATTTATGAAATGTATACATTAAGAAGAGGTAAATACATAAATGTGATCGCACGAGGTAATAATTCCCTTTAGTCTTCAAGTTCCCATTTTTAGTGGCCCACCTTCTTAAGAGTCAGCATCTACCCACAACATAAAATCAAGAGTCCAGTAGCTAAAGATATTGTTGAAGAATGCACCTAGAGGGGGTGAATATATGCTTTTATAAAAAAAATAGAATTAAAGACAATTAAATCAATTATATATTAATATCAAATGATTTTAATAAAAAACTTGATAAAGAGTATTGGTGTGGAAATCTTGTAGCCAAAGTAAGATCTTATCGACAAGATTTTCTAAAAGATAACAGAGAAGTAAAGATCAAGGAGATAAAATAGGACCTTGTTGACAAGGTTTTAGTATAGAGGCTGAAACAAAATAAAAAGCAAAGCAAAATAAGAAAAATACCTGATATATCCTGGTTCAGTTCTCATGACATACATCTAGTCCCCTTGATACACAATAGGGGGTTTCCATTATAAAATTAGAATATACACCCACAGAACCTAGGTTTTCAACCTCACCTAAAACTTTTACAACACATGGGTTTCACACAAACTTACCAAAAACTTACTTTTTCCACACTTAGGAAAGATTTACAGAAGAATAATATAAGGATATATTTAAAATCCTTATTAATGAAGGATTACAATAAACTCACTTTCAAAAGCTCTCACAAGCTAGACTTACCCAAAAACTAAGCTCAAAAGATTTAAGATGAAGAGAACAATAAATTCTAAAATATAACTTAGCTTTTTCTTTCTTTGCTTCACTTCTCTATATGCTTCAGTTCTTCATCTTACTGTTATATAGTGGCTCCCAAAAGAAATATATCCGTTGGAGAGTTCAACTTCACAAATATAGCCATTGCAAGAGGTATAAAGGTAGAGACAGCTAAAGGAGTTATGCTTTCAGTTGTACAGACTATTTTCTGCTTTTTTATTTTGAATATTTGACCTTACTTTGCTTCTTCTCTCTCCTTCTGTTACTTTTCTTTCACTTTTGCTGAACGAAATACTTAGTTTTGTTGATAAAGAAGAATTGTACTGACACTCTTTCATATATACATACTCTTTCTTCGTGCTTTTTCCGTGAGTCTATGCAGTGCATTTCTTTGCTTAGCTTCTGTATTGTCTTAAAGATCATAAGATTAAAGCAAAACATAGTAACCGTTGAGGCAAGATGCTTTAGCTTCCCTCTTTCCTATTCTTTGTCTTTATCTTTTGCTTTTCTTCATTAAAGCTTCCAAAAGAAAACTTCTGAACAGTCCTCTGTCTTCTTACTCTACTTTCTTTTCTCTTTTCACAAATTAGCTTCTGCAACTTTGTCAGATGAAGAGAGAAGAAAAAACTTTAGAGAGAGAGAGAGCTTCTAAAAGGATATGAACAAAGTAACTTTGGAGAATCTCTAATATTCTTCTTTGATTCTTAAATATGGAACTTATGATATTGCTACTGGTTTGAATCAGAATTTGCAAAAGGAGAGTTTGTACTATTTTTCTTTCTTATATTCCTTTATCTCCAACAATGGTCTTTACTTCTTTAGCTCTTTTCTTCTTCTTCGATGTGCTTTTCTGATTAGTGTGGGATGGAGATTTGCTTTTACTTTATGACATTATATTCCCTTTATTACTTCTTGAGCTTTTGCTTTTACATTGTCTAATGGGTTCCATTAAGATGTGATAGCTCATTTCACTTACCAATGCTTCATTTAATGTTCTGTAAAAGAAAAATGTGACCATCAATATATTATATTATACAAACAAAACATCTTTCCCATTGACTTTAAATAGTCAGAAAGTTTTAATTATATGTGAATATATATATATATATATATATATATATATATATGAAATGTGCTAGTATTGCATTTTCTTTTTCTTAACAAATGATTTTTCTTAACTTTAACGCTTGTATAAATTTTAACTTAAGAATTTTGTTATTATCAAAACAATTAAATTAAAACCTTAGGGCTAACAATCTCCCCCTTGTTCATGATGACAAAACTTTAAGTACAAAATTTTGTATAAGCATTAAGTGTAAAGAGAAACAATATAAAATCCTCAATATTTAAGTTTGGAATACTCCCTTTGCTTTTGGATGACATAAATTAGAAGCTCCCCCTTAATATAAGCTTGTTATGACCATGTGAATGCTCCTTGAAACTTGCTCACAACAACAACAGCAATATAAATTAGAAGCTCCCCTTTAATATTAGCTTGTTATAACCATGTGAATTCTCCTTGCAACTTGCTCACAATAGGAACTGAATTTTGTACCATAGATATTTCTCCCCCTTTTTGACATTATCAAAAAGGTGGTTTAACATTCTTTGTAAACTTTCTAACACAGTAGCTATTGTTTGGATCATTTTCTTTGGTGTTCTTTTAACCTTCATACCGAATTTCTCAATGAAACTCATACAAAAGCATTAGGTAATGTATTTTCAAAATTTCTTTCACCAAAAAAGTGGATAAACTCCAAAAAATAAGATAGTGAATAATTAGATCATAAGAGTTATCCAGAAAATTTTAAGAGTATATAAGTTCCAATGAAGTATGATTAATATAGCATCAAAATAATTAAGAAACACTATAAAGGATAATATTGATCAAAATGAGTGTTTGCATTGAATTATCATTCATAAACATTGTCATATTGTATTACTTATACCAAAGTCATCATGTGGAAGTTTAAGCATAAAGAATATCAAAGTCATGTAGTAATTACAAGATGTACCAAAGCATATATCATATAAATTTTACAAGACAAAATCAAACTAAATAATTCCAAGATCAAAGTACATTCCAACCTTTTAGTCATATAGATATCTCAATGAAGTTTAAGATGTTAGAACACAAAACAAGGTGTTAACTCATTACCAATTTAAAACATATTTTGCATGAAAGTTTTAAAAGGATAAGATAGAAAAGAGTTTTATACTCCCCCTATCTAAGGTAATGTGAGCTTCCACTTCTTCCTTACATATTTGTAAAGCTTCTCTTGTATGTATACCTAAAAATTTTCAATAGATACCAAGTGCACATATATGTAGCAATAATTAGAACTTGCTTACAAAATTTCATGAAACTCTCTTTTAAGGCTTACATGTGTTCTCTTCATTTTCTTTGACATCATAAAGATGGGTTAGTATACTAAATAGCACAAAAGAAAAGACAAATAAGAAGGCCATAAAAATATAGTAATTTAAAGCGTAGATGCTCATAATCTTACTCCTTTATTTGAATCCCCCATGATGTATTACATAGGGTATAAGGAATAGTACCTCCACTTTCTTGAAAGTTTTATATTTGTTCTTGGTATTTCAAGTTGATTGAAGGCCTGCATTGAATCTTTTCAATTTCTGGTGTTGTAACTTCTGTTGAAGTCTGTCTTAGAATATCTGTTGACAAGATATAAGATCTTATCGACTTGATCTTTGAGTAGAACCCTCAAACTTTTCTTTAACAGTTTCTTTATACTTTTCTAATACTGCAGAATCTATTCTTTCTTATTAATATTGTAAGTCATGTGCAGACTTGTTGCATCTTCATCATCATCTATATTCACAATTTTTCTCATGGAAGAATTAGGTTTATCAAATAGCATATCAAGGATTTTTCAACAACTAATATTCTTTTTATTGTAAATTCTATATAACTTGCTAGTTGTTGAGAATTCTTAGAATATCTATTCATAATCAAATTGTCCTAAATTAGCATTATTATTATAACGAATAAAACAATGATAACCAATGATAACAAAGTATTTCAAAGCTTTAGGAACAAAATACTTCTTGTTAACTTAAACCAAAAAATCAAATGACTAATTTAGATATGGATCAAGTAAGTTTCTTAAGCAATCATTTCAGGTAATAAAAATAATTTAATAATTATATGAATCATAAATATTTTAGTGCTTGGTTAACTAGGATATAGAGTTAATCAACTAAGACATATGATAGAATCAACACACACATTTAATTTTAAGCAACATTTTTAAAGTAATTTCAAATATTCAGTCAAAGATTATAAAAATATTTCAAATATGAAGGACTTTCACCCTTATGAAGTGGTTAACTCCAAATACACAAGTAAATAACTCTAACAAGAGTTATGTATCGATAACCAAAAAATATAGTTAACTTTAAATTAACACAAGGCAAGCAAGTTTTATAAACATATAGATAATCAATTTTGTCCCAAAGCTTTTTGAACATAAATAACTGGAGCTCGAAAATAGTTAGCTTTAACTTAAACATATTCAACATGTATTTCTCAGCAACTTAAACACATTTTATGAGATGAGGTCAGTCACACAGTTTTCAAATATTCTGCATGCCATATAAATGGAGTATATATGATTTGCCATACTAATTTATTTCTATCTTAAGAATACTTGGCATCTCCTTTGAAGATTGAAACCTTAGGGCAACAATGCTAGTTTAAGTTTATTCACTTTTTATCACTCTACTAGCTTACTTCCACAATTAGTTTTTGTCACTCAATGTGACACTTTCTTCATATACTTTAATAGTTCCTTGTGATGATCTTTGAATTTGAACCTTAGGCATATACCAATAATTCCTTAATTGACTTCTATTTTCAAACTTGAGGTATAGACCATTCAACTTCCTACAAAGCAATATAACTTCTTTTCGTTTGGTACCTAATGAATTTTGTGTCCATGAAAAGTTAGGATATAAAAGCTTCAAAGCATATCAAAGGATTGAATAAATCACAACAGTATAGTTTATCATAATTAACCACACAAATATTTATGTATCTATTTTATAATATCTCTTTTATATATAAGCACAATAAGATGCATAAGAATATTGATATTTAGCATCCCTAATAATTTATTCAAATTATTAATCTAAGGATATAAGTTATGATCAAAATATGTATCAAAGACAATATATTCATAATGAATGCAATGCCTATACCTAAGGTCATAAATGATATATCTTAATAAATATCAAATACAGTAACATAAGAGGTTCTATAATTTGATACCTTGACCTTGGTACATAAGGAATGCCTTTTTCTCACCTTTTACTTCTCATTATAAAGTTTAGACTTTGCAAGTTTCACTTTGTATACTTGAAAAGTACCCTTTGGTGGTTCCTTCTTCTTTGGACCAATTTGTTCATTCCTTTGAAAAATATTCTAACAGTTAAAGCATTATGAGGATATTTTGGTACCTACTTTATCTTGGGTCCTACAAAGTCAGCTTTTCTTTTTCATGTGCATAAGTACCTTTAGGTATCCATAAAACTTTAAAACAAGCATGTTGCTTTTTCTTTAGAGCACAATTGTATGATATATGTCCATTTCTACAACAATAAAAACATTTCACAAAAGGACTAAAGACTTTTGAAAATAATTTCTTATGAGGTCTAACCTTCTTAGAGAAACCAAAACTATTTTTGTCCAAATCAACTTTCAAATATTCCTTTTCTTGTTTAAGAGTTGCAACTTGTTGTTTTAACAATTCATTTTCTTTCTTTAACTTTTGAAAATCTAAGATATGATAATTTTCAATTTCTTGAAGTAAAACTTTATTTTCTACCATAACCTTTTCTAATTCATTTTTCATAACATGAAAGCTTTCTTCAAGTTTAGATTTTTCTTTACTAAGTTTCTCATATTTTGAAAACAATTCTTGAAAATCAATGAAAAGTTCATCAAGAGTTTTTTTAATTCATCTTTACCAGGAGAAGTTTCGAATTTTACCTCATTGTCTTCAGTAGCCATAAAGCAGAGATGCTCCATTTTTGCTTCTTCATCATCTTCTATATCCTAATTGTCTTTCATTTTGAAGAGCTCATGTTGATCATGAATGAACACATTAATCTTAGTTTCCTTAGTGTTACTAATTCCTTCATAAGTTGCTTCCAACTGATCCCATATTTCTTTAGCTGATCCATACCTTAATATCTTGTCAAATTCTTGTATACTAATAGCACAATAAAGAGTATTGATGGCACAATTATTTCCTTAAATAAGCTTTATGTCATCTTCATCCCAATCACTCTAAGGCTTTTTTATTGTTTCTCCCTTATCATTCTTCTTTGTGGGAAACTTTGGGTCATCCCTAATAATTTCCCAAACTGGATAATTTGTAAATTGAATGAAGATCTTCATATTTGCCTTCCAATGGGTGTAGTGATCTCCATTGAAGCAAGGAGGTCTTGTTGTAGAGGAGTCTTCAACGAAGTAAGATCTTTCATGTTGCGGGTTCATCATTTTCTGCATAAACAAGGATATTTTCTCTTAGCTGTAAAGCATAAATCAAAGTGAAGCCTGCTCCGATACTAATTGAAGAATGCACCTAAAGGGGGATAAATAGGTGCTTTTATAAAAAAATAGAATTAAAGACAACTGAATCAATTATATATTAATATCAACTGATTTCAATAAAAAAAACTTGATAAAGAGTACTGGTATGGAAACCTTGTAGCCAAACTAAGATCTTGTCGACAGGATCTTCTAAAAGATAACAGAGAAGTAAAGATCAAGAAGATAAAATAGGACTTTGTTGACAAGGTTTTAGTACAGAGGTTAAAACAAAATAAAAAGCAAAGCAAAACAAGGAAAATACTTGATATATCCTGGTTCGGTTCTCAAGACCTAAGTCCAATCCCTTTGATACATAACAAGGGGTTTCCATTATAAAATTAGAGTATAAACCCACAGAACCTAGGTTTTCAAGCTCACTTAAAACTTTTACAACACTTGGGTTTCACACAAGCTTACCCAAAAGTTACTTTCTCCACATTAAGAAAAGATTTATAGAAGAATAACATGAGGATATATTTAAAATTTTTATCAATGAAGGATTACAATAAACTCACTTTCAAAAGCTCTCACAAGCTAGATTTACCCTGAAACTAAGATCAGAAGATTTAAGATGAAGAGAACAATGAATACTATAATATAACTTAGCTTTTCTTTCTTTGCTTCAGTTCTTCGTCTTACTGTTACATAGTGGCTCCCAAAAGAAATATATCCATTGGAGAGTTCAACTTCATAAATATAACCGTTGCAAGAGGTATAAAGGTAGAGACAGCTAAAGGAGTTATGCTTTCGGCTACATAGACTATTTTCTGCTTTTTGATTCTGAATCCTTAAACTTACTTTGCTTCTTCTCTCTCTCTTCTGTTACTTTTCTTTCACTTTTTCTAAATGAAATACTTAGTTTTGTTGATAAAGAAGAATTGTACTGACACGTTTTCATATATATATATATATATATATATACTATTTCTTCGTGCCTTTTTCGTGAGTTTGTGCAGTGCATTTCTTTGCTCAACTTCTTTATTGTCTTAAAGATCAAAAGATTGAAGCAAAACACAGTAATCATTGAGGCAATATGCTTTAGCTTCCCTCTTTCCTATTCTTTGTCTTTATCTTTTACTTTTCTTCATTAAAGCTTCTAAAAGAAAAATTTTGAACAGTCATCTGTCTTCTTACTCTACTTTCTTTTCTTTTTTCACAAATTAGCTTCTGCAACTTTGCCCAGATGAAGAGAGAAGAAAAAACTTTAGAGAGAGAGAGAGAGCTTCTAAAAGGATATGAACAAAATGACTTCGGAGAATCTCTAATATTCTTCTTTGATTCTTAAATATGGAACTTATGATATTGCTACTGGTTTGAATCAGAATTTGCAAAAGGAGAGTTTGTACTATTTTTCTTTCTTATATTCCTTTATCTCCAACAATGATCTTTGCTTCTTTGGCTTTTTTCTTCTTCTTTGATGTGCTTTTCTAATTGGTGTGGGATGGAGACTTGCTTTTACTTTATGGCATCATATTCCCTTTATTGCTTCTTAAGCTTTTGCTTTTACATTGTCCAATGTGTTCCATTAAGATGTGATAGCTCATTTCACTTTCCAATGTTTCATTTAATGTTTTGCAAAAGCGAAATGTGACCCATCAATATATTATAAACAAACAAAACATCTTTTCCATTGCCTTTAAATAGTCAGAAAGCTTTAATTATATGTGAGTATATATATATGACATGTGCTAGTACTGCATTTTCTTTTTCTTAACAAATTATTATTCTTAACTTTAATGCTTGTATAAATTTTAACTTAAGAATTTTGTTATCATCAAATCAATTAAATTAAAACCTTGGGGCTAACAATTGTCACATGAATGCATTCTAAAAGTAGAATCTAGATTTGGTTTCCTTGGTATGAATAGACAATTTTCACATAAACAATGACGAATAAATTGAAAAGTGAGTAACTAAGATCAAGATTACCAGGAGAAACTAATTATCCTTTATCCTTGAGGCAGTGAACTCTATCTTAATAAATTATGTTTAGATCCATCCTAATTCCTAATCTTAAATGTCAACACCACGTCTTCTAAGAAAAAATATATATATATATATATATTGTAGTATTCAATGGGGACTTTCACCTGCTCCATGTTCTATCCTCTCCTTTGTCTCCCTCTTATTAACTTCAACAAACACCAACACATTCCGTCAATGTCTCTCCCTCCCTACATAATTCCAAATTCATTCCTAAATCATTTTTTGATTTTAAAGAACTCAACCTAAATTTTTTTAATGAATAAATTAAAATAGCAAATACAGTGTACTTAATGGAAAATCTCGTGTTGGAGATAGAATTTCCTATGTGTAATAGGAAGATATAGAATGAATACATATTGAAGTACCCCATCAGCTTCTCTATCTTCCTTTTCAATGGCCCTCAGCCTAGCAGCAAGTTACTATTAAAAAGCAAAAGCACCCAAGTTATAGTGATTAAAGCGAAAATAGGAAAAATAAAATAGAGAAATAACACCTTTAACTAAGCATAGCATTATAAAAATAAGAATAAAAGGGAGCAGAAGAATAAGCCATTTGCTAAAAATGTTTTACCTTTTTTGTTGAATTAAGTTTTTCAAGCAATTCAGTTAGAGAATGATGTAGCCCTTCTAAGAAGATCTTGCTATCACATCCATTTACTATCTTTCCTCCAATTCATTAATCTCAGCTTGAATTTTTGAATGTTTAGCATCATGATTAGACTAAAAATGATTTTCCTGCCTTTCTAGATCCTAAACTAAGATTTAACTAATCACCATTGGCCATGAATGCTCTACACTGTGACTACCAATGGCAGAGCTTCTTTAGTTGCTTAGTTATATCTGTAACATTTCCTATAAAGACTAATTGATCCCAATCTTCCTTGCCAGTATTAAAAATAAGTAAATACAATCGTAAAATTTGCAAAAGATTAGTTAAGACAATAAAATGAAAAAAGGATTATGAAATTAAAAAAATCACAAAAAATTAGAAAATAAAATACTCATACACGAATATTTGTTAAAAAAATGAAAAACATAGAAAACTTGATCTTACTGTGATATTATCTAGAAACTATGTTGATTATGATCATGATCCTACTCCTTATGATCTTAATTTATTGTCTTAAGTTCTTCATGTGCCATTAGTCTCCACTAAAGGTGATTAAACCCCCTTATCTTATTTGTAAACTTTTTCGCTATGGCCAACTTGAAATTAATTGCAGTGAACTAAAAATAATACATCTTTAGAATCATGTTAAAAATAAAAGAAACCTTGGATAATGGTTTTTAAATTAGCATCATAGTAGAGTAGATAAGGATAAAAATTTCACTGACATACCTTCCAAACTCATTTAGCACCCCTCACTTTCTGGTGCAGATACAACACAAGGAGAGAGAACAAAAGATTCATATATTAGATTTTCCATCTAGCTCTACTAACTCACTATTATTTATAAAAGAGTGAAATGCTAAAGTATGAGATGCTAAAGTGTTAACTGTATTATTATTATTAATTACTAACTCCACATATCATTTAGCCCCCTTCCAAAAAATATCCTTGTCCTTAAGGATCAGGGCAATAGCTATAGTACCAAAATTAGGAAATTGAGTCCTAATAACAATTAATTGTGATGGATTTTTGCTCTAAAATGTACTCTAAAGCCAAGTGATCTATTCTAATGATAAAAGGTTACCCTTGCACATGTAAATGCCACTTTTTAATAACCAATACCAAAGCCATCAATTCCTTCTCATAGCCAAAAGGATTTTGCTTAGATGGACATAAAGCCTTACTAGCAAAAGCTATAGGATATTTATTTTGTGATAACATAGCCCCCATGCCAATATTAGAAGCATTTGTCTCAATGACAAACTTTTCATTAAAGTTTGGTAAAGCAAGTAAAGGAGGATTAGTTATCACAACTTTAAACATCTCAATAGCAAAGTTAGCAACCTCAATCCACGTAAGTGCTACATTTTTTTTAAAAAAATAAATCAGTTAAGGTTTGACACATAATACCATAATTTCATACAAAGCAACAGTAGTATCCAAAGAGACCTAAGTATAATTTTTTAACAGAATTGAGAGTTGGTCAAGACGTGATAGCTTCAATTTCCTATAAATCCACTTTTACGCCGTTAACCGGGATAATATGGCTAAGATAATCCACCTTAGTGGCACCAAACACACATTTGCTTCACTTAGCCAGCAACTAATATTTTCTTATAGTATGAAGTGTGAACTTCAAATGAGTCATATGATCCTCCTAAGTTTTGCTATAGACCAAAATATCATCAAAAAAAGCTTAAATGAATTTCCAAAGAAATCTTTTTAAAATACTATTCATGAGGCCTTGAAAAGTTGCCAAGTTATTTGTAAGCCCAAATGGCATAACTAGAAATTCATAAAAACCTTTATAAGTACAGAAAGCCATCTTCTTAACATCTTCTACTTGCATTAGTATTTGATGGTATCTAGCCCTAAAATCTAGCTTTGAGTATAAGGTAAGACCATATAATTCATTTAATAACTCCTCCAAAACCAGTATAGAAAACTTATGTTTTATGGTTTGCTCATTAAGTTTCTTATAATCAACATGAAACCACCAAGATCTATCCTGCTTCACCAAAGCCATTAGTGATGCAAAGGCACTATTATTATGATGTATCACTCCATTATGCAGCATATCTTTGATCTTTTTTCTATTTTAGTTTTCTGAATAGGACCGTAGTGATGGATCTTGGAAATGATAGGATGATCTGCCCTCGAGTGAATTTGATTATCAAAGAACCTCAAAAGTGGGAGAGATCTTGGTTTTTAACAAAAGGTCCTCAAACTCCTTTAAAATAACCTCTAATTCCATTCTCTAAGTAGTATGCAATTGGACCATTGCATACACTTTCTCGAGGGTGACCTTTCGACCATTAACTACTGTGACTTGGACCTTCGTAGCTTCTTGAACCTTGGACTGTAATTTCTTAGATAGTGAAACATCCAAGAAATTATGAGAGCTCCCTATATTAAGTAACATGATGACAGATTGCTTCTTAATTCTCCTATGCACCTTTATTGTAGAACACCATTCCTTGCTTTCAATAGCATTCAATGATGTAGTAATGGTAGGTTCTTTGGAATAAATGCCTCATAATTCTTCCTCTATAACACATGCACCAAAGAATTTGTCTTCATCTTCATCTTGTACCATGATTATAAACAACTGAGAGTTTTTACACTTATGGTTAAAAGAGTATTTGTCAAGACACCAGTAACATAATCCTTGTTTCCTTCTCTCATCCATCTCTTTTTTGCTTAGCTATATTTGAATGGCTTATTAGTGATAGAAGAACTAGTACTAGAAACTATTTTGTTTTTAGAGATAGTAGGTTAATGCAAGCTTTGGTTCTTTGGAAAAGGTTTACACCCAGTATTATGACTTCTATAACTCTTGAAATAATTAGAGGAAAGTCATTTGGTGAGATTTGAAGAGTGGCTGTGGAAGGCTTGAATAGATGAAGATAAGACATATACATTGTGTTAGCCAAATTGCTAGGATTGAATAACCTTACTACCATCTGAATGTCAGAGCAAAGGCCGCCAAGGAAGCAGCTCATGACTATAAGCTTTAGCAAGTCAACTTTTGTCAAAAGTTCTTTAAACCTTTCTTGTTGAACACCAATGGCATCTTCTTGCTGTAAATTTTTAATTCCAACCATAGCATCTACATCTACAACATCATCAAAACAAGTTGCTATGTTTTTCAAATATTCCTCCCAACTCACTTCATTCAACTGTTGCCACTTTATGAAACCAAGATGCCACTGGAGAGCTCAACCTTCCATATAAACAGTCACTAAATGGATTTGTTGAGCTTCAAGCATATCATCAAGCTTAAAGAATTGATTCAAGTCATATTGCCATCTACGAAAGTCATCACTGTTAAACTTCAAAAATTTGAACCTCGTATGCTTCATAAAAAACATGTAATTGTTGGAGTAAGCATTGTTGAACATTTTGAATTGAGGAGGAAGACATCCATTTGTCATCTTATGTTTGTTCATACTCAATGCTCCAGCATGATCATTACCATTGTTATTTGAAGTAAATTGCGTAAACTTCATAGCCAAATTAACAAGAAGATTCTCAATTCGAGCCACTGGTTGTTTCAATTCCACCCCATCGTGAGTTGTCAGATCAATGCATTAGTCAAACTCTAAAAGACGATCTTGCGTGTGAGTCTCAGGTGCCATTGTGCAATGAGCTTGAAGCTCTAATACTAGAATGGTGTAGATGCACAACAAAGAGACATAAAGAGAGAGAGAAGACAAAGAAAAGATGAAGATATATCAAATTTTGCATCTAGCTACAATGACTCACTGTTATTTATAAAAAAGTGAAATGCTAAAGTGTTTACTATTATTACCAATTACTGACTCCACATTTACTTTCACTGTAGCCCATAAAGGAAATTTAGCTTTCTAGCTAATGGGTAATGGGAAAAGAATAAGAAAAATATTATTAATTATTTATAAATTATAAATTAAAGATAAATATAAAAAAAATTATTAAGATTAGGAACTAATATTTACATTACTTTGTTTTAGTAATTACTTTGTTATCTTTAGTTATCCTTTTGTTAGATTTTAATAATTATCTTTTTGTTAAGATTTGATATTTTAATTATCTTTTATTGGAATTAGAATTTAATATTATCTCTATTTTAAATTATTTAGAGTTATCTTTTAGACTATATATAAAATTGTTAGTAATTAGGGTTAGATAATTTCTTCTAATTGATTATTAATAAAATCATTTGGTATTATCAACTGTCTCTCTCCATCCTTTCTTCTCCTTCCTTTTATTTTCTCTTTACATCTCCCATTTTATTCTATATCTCCATCCTTCTTCTCTTATCCTACATCAGTGTTGGTATCAAAGCAAGGTTACAATTACAAGCCACTTCCTTTATTGCCTTCAATCACCCAAGACAAAAAAATCATTAAAACTATTGGAAGCTAAATCCACCACTGTCCTACACTAGATCTTGCACCCCTAACCACCATAACAAGCAACTGACTACACCATCAAAATCGAAAGGAGAAATCTGGCCAAATCACTAAAGCTCATCACCAGTGGTCACTACTACATGCTAGCTAAGTCTTTTGGATGTGTGCCTTATGTGCTACATGTGACCAACACTAAAAGCTTTGTTTTTCTTCATTTTTCAAGTCATTTTTTTCATCTTTTTTGACCTAAGATTGTCAAATTCATCATTTAAGAGTATTATGAGGGGTAATACTACTAGTTTTTGCCTTCTAAATTGTTATGTTAAGGTCTATAATGGAGCAAAATACCCAAACTATTTAAACTAGTCTGAACAACTTGAAAAAAAATGTGAACCATCATTTTGATAAACTTAGAAGTACTATTAGTAAACTTTGTGCACAAATCATTGACAAAAACTTAGAAAAACTAAAGACGAAAGAAGAATGTCTTCAAAAGTCCAAAACATTAGAGGGCACTATCTCAACTAAGTCTGATGTTATCATTATGAAACCCCTTGATTGCTCATCAAACATTAATAATAATTATTATTATTACATCATAGGATTTGAAGAACAGTCAGAAATAAATTTGGAATATGAAGAAATCAAATTTGACTAACAATTTGAAGTTCTACCACAAATTGTAGAATATTGTATTCACATTCCACTAGTTGAACTACTTGACCTAATCGAGTTTGTCATTCTAGATGTATTAGTGAATTCAAAACTATTTTAGCTACCATATTTTAAAGTAGTGGTGTTTGTTGTACTTAAGGTTCTAAAATAGATTATTTTAATGCTGCATTTCAAAACTCAGTCAATTTTTCTCTAACTAAGGAAGAATAATGGAGAATGGGAAAAGAATAGAAAAACTGTTATTAATTATTTGTAAATTATATATTAAAAATAAATATAAGGAATAATATTTTATTAAGATTAAGATTAAGAGCTAATATTTAAATTACTTTGTTTTAGTAGTTACTTTGTTATCCTTAGTTATCTTTTTGTTAAGTTTTAATAATTATCTTTTTGTTAGGATTTGATATTTTAATTATCTTTTGTTAAAATTAGAATTTAATATTATCTTTATTTTAAATTATTAAGAGTTATCTTCTAAACAATATATAAAGCTTTTAGTAATTAGGTTTAGACATTTTTCTTCTAATTAATTATTAATAAAATTATTTGATATTATCAATTGTCTCTCTCCCTCCTTTATTCTCTTTCTCTTTATTTCCTCTCTACATCTCTCCTTTTATTCTATATCTCCCTCCTTCTCCTCTTGTCCTACATCACCACCCTTAATATCCTCAACTTACTACATCAATGAGATAAAACCATAAGATAGATTATGAGTACTAAAATACTATAATAGCCCAAAAACAACCATAAAACATAAAAAATGCTAAAAAAAAAATCTAAATCATATGAAACTTAAGATAATGGCCATTGGTGAAAATGATAAAGAATGAAAAGTCATATCATCAAGCAAGAAAAGCTAGCATTCACATGATTTTAGAGCAGGGGAAAAGTGGGGCTTCTTTAGCTTTGGTAGGAATATTATATATGTGCACGTCAAACATGCATTAACCATGAAAAATTTCTTTAATTAGTTAAGAGAATGAATAAAAAATTTATAAATGAATAGTAATTAAAAAATAAATATTTCTTTTTAAAGGTACTTAGAGGAATATTCAATTGAACAAAAGGAAATAGTAGTTGCACGTTTGCATTTGCTTCTTGCCTTGTTTCCTACATAGTTCCCAAATAGGAGTTTAAATAGCTAACTCTCTAATTTCCAAATAGCCAACAGGAAGTGTCCTTGTTGACACCAAGAAATTAAAATTATAGCATAAACTCAGAAGAGAAGCTATCTTCACTTTAGAAGTAGATTTCCTATGAGAAGATTGCAAGATATAAAGAAGTGACAAAGTCAGGCAACTCAATAAAAATTTCATTCATGTTAAAGGACATAAGATGGTTGAATCTTCTACTTGTAAAGTAGGAGCTTGTTATCATTTTCTTGCAAATCATTCCTATAGTATATTGTTTAACTCAGGTTAATGCTACAAAATAATTTCATAGTATATTGATTCTTCTATGAAGAGAAAGCATGCTTAAAAAAATTGCAAATATAGAATGAAAATGAAATGTCATTTATGCTTACCATGATAAAAGAAAAGCAAAAAGCTATAGATGCCTATGTTGTCTAGAACCAATATATGTATGTATGTATGTATGTAGAAATATGAAGGATATGTGCTAAAAATTCAGTGACATTAATCCACTAATTAGGAAGGACCCAAAAGCAACATAGATTGCCATTGAGAACACTGGACATGCTATCATGCCTAAACTATTTCCATGTTGCAACAGAGTTTTCTTTCCATAACAACCCAAATAAAATCAGAAGGGAGGAAAGTAGATATGCTAAGGAGGGGGGTTTTTACCATACTCATCTTCTCCTTCTTTTGCGCTTTCTTCTCAATTAAGGAATTGACTAGATGGAAGTGAAAATGAGCAAGGTTTCGATTGAAATTACAAACTAAAATCTAGAGCATTAGTAATGGATTCCTTGTTCACGGACAGAAAATTCTAAAGAAAAATGGAAGAAAGGAAACATAAGATGGATTGAAGCAGAGGAAATTAAGGTGAAATTTGGGTGTTCCTTCTTGATGGATTGAAATCATGGAAAATGAACTCAAAAATAAGATAAAATTATGGATGCTGACTAAATTCTCCTTAATTATTTCTTGTACAAATCATGGAAAACCAGAATCAATAAAAAAAGTAAAATATAAACAAATCATGAGCTAGCCCAATAAGTCACATCTCACAATTGCATAACTTGAGATATGCAAAAGGCATGAAAAGTTTTGGCATCTTATATGAAGCAGAAGATGATTGCAACTTAATCGACTACACAGATAGTGACTACTTAGGTAGTGTCGATGATCGAAAGAGCACAAGTTGATATATTTTTCTTCTCAGTTCCAAAGTAATTTCATAGGCATCAAAGAAGCAGAAGACAATCACGCTTTCGTCAACAGAATTAGAATATATGGTAGCTACAAGTGCAGCATGTGAAGTAGTTTGGCTTAGGAAGATATTAAAAATTTACATCAAAGTACCAACACACCAACAAAAATCTATTATGACAACATATTTACCATTGCTATGACAAGGAATCTTGTTTTTCACAACTGCACCAAGCATATTGAAATCCAACATCATTTCATCTAAGAGCTCATGGAACGAGAAGAAATCAAGTTAGAATTTTGCAAGGCTAAAGACCAACTTGTAGATATTTATACAAAGCCAATTATAGTTGAAAATTTTTCAAGTCTAGAGAAATATTTGGAATTACGAATTTTTTAAGATTATGAGGGAGATAATCTAAAAAATTCCTAACATTTATGAAGGCATGTGTCATTAAGGGCGGTGGCTTGAAGCAAAGGAGGGTGTCTTGCATTATCTAAAGCTGAAAATGAAGACCATAGGGTGGCAGCATACACACAAATGCAAGCTGTAGCAGTGCAAGTGGGCTAATATGATAATATGAAAAAAAAAAACTAAAAAATGATTTTAAAAAAATAGCATGAACCGACTATTCCTACTTATATATATATAGCAATCAATGAAATGTGTTGAAGCCTACAGCAAGCAATTGTGTAATAAGAAGCCACTTCAATATATCTACATTCCATTTCTTCATCTCTCTTCCTTTTTGTTTTTATTTCCAAGTATCATTCCATTCTTCAGATTTTCTATTGCATTGTGAACCGTGGCAATTCATCCCCCAATTCAAACCTTGGCATCATATTTTTAATTACAAACCATCAGATTATGCGGGCGGTTTCATGTTCCTTCTAGATTTTTCCATGTCAGAGACACTTAAAATTAACACTTTAGATTTTGTCATGTCACAAGATCAATGTCCTAGTCATCTCCACGCTTTTTGGTATTGGACATGTTTATGTCCTGTCTTGTGTCAGTTAAAATTTTCATCGATGCCTATGTTTTATGCATTCGCTTAAATATTCGATTATTCAGTAATTTCTGCTGTTGTATGTAACGCTAACAATATGAATCAAACCAAATTTTAGGTTGGTGCCGTTGAAGTTGAAGACAGCATTACAGGTACAGGGAAACGCAAGAATATTATGATAGATGAGGAGAATGAGAGTGACCCTCCTGATAAGGTCAAGAAGTGAAGATCGCTGCAATTTAATTTGCTTCTATGAAGGGAAGAAAGTGAAGAAGAAAATGGTGGCTAGCTGCCCTACACGGTCTCTTGCTTTGTTATATATTAATCTTAGTTTTTCTATATCTATTAATTTTGTTTTTTTCTGTGTTTGTTAAAGACTATAAATTTGTTCTGTTTATAATTCAAAGGCGACCGGCTCTCATCCTCGAGGGGCTCAGTATATGTGTGCTACGATTATTCCGCTTTCATTAAATCAATTACGTTTCGTTATAGATGGAAGAATTTATCCAAGTCTTCAACGATTTGATAGGTTGACAATAAGTTTCGTTTGTTTGGTAGGATTCTCACCAGAAAATTTTTTTTCTTTGTATTTGTTTTGGTATAAAAAAATTCAGAAAAATTTTACATGATTTAAATTTTTATTCAATATTTCAACGAAAATTTTTCTCAAAAAAGAAGTGTGAAAGCATTTCCATTTACATTTTAACTCATTGTTACTAACCGACCACCACCATTAATCTTACCCGTAATGGACCAACATCGCTGTTGAAACTTATAATGTGCTATGTCTGAGTTCAAAAGTGAGTCAAGTTAGGACTCGAGCCCATATCCAAATCCTTTTATATAGGCTCAAATAAAAATTTTGAAATTGAGATGGGTTTTGAGGTTAACATTAACTTCTTTGTTTAGATCCAACTATAATTTAGAGGATTATATAAAAGAACATATAGTTCTGATCGAGCTTAATTAGGCTAAAAATATAATTTGAGAGCAAGCCCAATTCCAAATTTCGAAACTATATATAAAATATTTGAGTTTAGGTTTTTGCTTGAATCTAAACATTTCTGTTGGAGGCAAACTTGTACCAAAAAAAAAAGTTTGAAATGAATCTCTTTTGGACCCAACTATGAACTTGAACTTTCCTATTAGTCGACTAAGGCCTAACCCAAAAAGAATTTTGAGAGCACGTTATATTTAGGTTAAAAAAAACTTAATTTTCTATTTCTAAAGGTCAAACCCTGTACCATGATCAAGTTGGCTAACCATAGCTATTGCCCCAAGCAATTCTCGTTATAACTCTATCATTTACTATTCATTCTTTTTTCATTTAATCCAAATTAAAAAAATTCATGCAATAGTTTTTTAATGAAACAAACAATAAAAAAATTATCAAGATCTTATTCTTTTAAAAAAAGTTTTTGAAATTTTAATTTTTCACAAAACACAGAAAGTTATGTATTAAAAAAATATATTAATAATATGATATTACTGTAGAAAAAAACCAAAAAGGGCTTTGCTAGAGAGCATAAATTTTGATGTTGTCGAATCGTTTCAAACTTTGTGTTAAAATATTATTGTATTATTATATACGAAATTTTAAAAAAAATATTTTACAGACTTGATCTCTTTTTATTAGATTAAAATATACATAATCTTATTGAATTTTGAATCATTTGTAAATAATTTTTTTACTTTCAAAACTTATAAATAAACACCCCAAATTTCATTTTTTATATAAATAACACATACTGTTGATGAATATATTAATTTATTAATCGAATAGTAACATGTTAGATTAATAAACTCTCCCATTTTTTTTGGGTACAAATACCTCCTTCAAATCTAAATTATGTGTAAATAGCTTTATTATAAATTATATTTATATTAGTAAAATAACGAATTTACTTTCCCCTAAAAGTTATTGGACATAATCTTAAATTTAAAAAGTTCATTTTAAAAGATATAAAGTTTAAAAAAATTATATATTTTTTTATTCTTTCTTTCTTAAAAAAAACATAAAACGACACGTGGAGTTGAGCAATGCTGAAGAGGAACGTCGATAACGACAATTGGAGACCGAGTGGCTCCAAACATTGTTCTCCCTCTCTCGTGCCGGCTCCAACTCTTGTGGTACGTCGCTGTTTGCATGTTTATGACGCAACTATAAGCAAGCACAGAGGTGCGGTACGTACTTTGGGAATGACAATATTAATTTTTATCTCTTAACATTTTTTTGAAATAAATAAACACATAAATTATATTCATATCGAAGACTAAATTCACAATTTAACTCTTAAAATATACAAACGATTCAATCCCAAAAATATATGGGTTAATCTTTCAACCATCATTTCACAATAAGATTTTACAAATATATATGACTCGTAAAATGTTGAGTTGAACTGTTTGCAAATGAGTGACCCAATATTTTACAGTCATCTAATATTTTTGTCAAATCCTTATTTTTATTTCTATTTCACCTTGCTAAAAAAGTAAAAACAGTGCACAACCATGATGTTTTTGTTCTTGATTTAGATATTTGATGTATTCGTTAGAGCCCAAATGCGACATTCTTGAAAATTTAAGTGGTGTTGACTACCAAGATAAATGATAAATATAAATTTGGTTCAATTTTACTATTGAGTTGGGATCGACTTAATTGATTAAAGATCTTCATTTAAATTGAAAGAGCTTCCTTATAAATGTACTTTTAAAGTAATTTAACTTTCAAAGTTTTTCAACTAACAAGTCTTTTTTTTTTTTTTTAATCTGAGATAGGGATCAGAGTTTACGACGGGACTTCAGACTGTTTTATGCTTTGGACTATTTTTTATTTTGCAGGATTTACGCAGGATTCAACTATTGGAACATCGATCAAACTACCATGAGAACCACCTAAATCGAAACTAGTTCATCATTAACGCCATTTGTAGAGATTTACCATAGTTATCGACTGATATAAGATCTAGCATGAATTGAAGAAATTTGTTATCGACTGATATAAGATCTAGCATGAATTGAAGAAATTGAACAACACCTCCACTGGAGGAAGAGGAAATGAAATAATCAAGTAAGCCTAACAACTACTAGATCGAGATAGTGATTTGCTAAAAAGGATGAAGACCGACGTTCTGACGTTGCTAACTGTTGAGAATGATAAGGTGACGATGATGAAATTCTGATAAAATTTTGCGAGAATTTTGCTATTTTCTTGTAATGATTCATATTTCCAATTTTGCTGATAAAAAAAGGAAAAAGGAGAAGATGATGATGATGATGATAAGGTGACGATGATGAAATTCTTTGGGTGACATCGTTACATAGGATTATTTTTTCCACGTCAATATTTTTCATTAACTATATTTAGTTACTATTAGTCATTAAAAAATTATTGAAACTTTTCTCTCACTTATATTTGTGTGGTTTTAGAAAATTATAATTTTTTAAAATTGATTTAAAATGTCTTTTATAGTGATGCTAATAAAGGAATATTCCCTTTCTCAAGATGATAGAGAAACATATTTTTAATCCACCCTATTGCAAAGAAACAAATGAGGTCCCAATTTTTTTCTTGGAAAATTTCCCCCCAAGATTAAAGCTAGTATTTTTAAATAAAAAATAAAAGAAGTACAATATTTTTTAATAAAACAATGAATGAAATCAAACTTAGTGTATCAAAATGTTTATACATAACACATTAAAGAAAGGCATCATTTGAACTAAAGCTCTGGGACAAATTGAAGCTAATTAATCTACAGCGACCTGAGGAGGCCCTCAAAATTTCTGGATTCTGCATATGGCTGTGTTGCAGCCTAAAGCAAGTTGATGATGATTAGTAACCTTTACTGTTTTCTGTACTTTACTCAATAATAATATAATTGATCACATCACATCAACCTCCATAGAAAAACAAGACCGACAGTACTGTAGCAACAGAAATCCTCCAAAGATCCTTTTCCTTCACGTAATGAAGTAGCATTTTAATATTGCGGTCATCCCAATGTGCCTGGCATGAAGAATCCTCTTGCTATCCCCTGCTCTATTTCTTTGACCAAGAGAAAAGTTTTTATTCATTATAAAAAGATTTTGGTCTAGTTGAAATACCAAATAAGTACGTCCAAATTCACTTACTCTTGCTCAAAATATGGTTATTTAGTTAATAGTATGGTTGCTCCCTTAACCTAATAAGATTTTCCAAACAGAAAAAGAAAAAAGTGAACTACGGGGTTAAGGTGCTTCCTTTGCTTATATATAAACTGTTTTAGTTGCGATTATGTGCTAAATTGCATCAATTTTTTTTGACACATAAGTTTAAAGGAGTTACTATACTTGAATCAAAGCACTGTGGCAAAGAAATAATTAGCCTCGTTGCAAACAAAATAAAAACAAGAAGAGAAGAAGAAGTTACTCAAATAGTTACCATCCAATTTTCTTTCTTTTTTCATTTTTTTAATTTTTATTTCTTTAAAATATGCAAGCAAGCTGGCTCAACCTGTTCAGATAACTGGTTCTGAGTACAATTCGACGGTTTCGATTGGTCCAACGAATAAAATGATTTAATTGGCTAACAGTTGAATTCAGCTCAAGTGCATAAAATGATCTAATTGGCTGACTTGATCAGCTGTATAGTTCACTGCATTATCAATTAGACAATCGAGTTCAGTTGGATAACAAAAAATCTCAATTGATGTGCAAATTGGCCGTAATGATATCCTTACCCTAAAATAAATTAAAAAAAAATAAAAAACTTGCAATAAAAACTGCTTGTTTGCTTCATTATCATCATATAACGTATACATATACATATACATATACATATGTAGCCTCGACGGCTCCGCTAATATTATATAATATGAAAAGCCTTCCCCATCCTGAGCTTTATATATGATGGAATCCTAAAATATGGGATTAAGCATTTTCTGCATTATTCATCACTCCCATTTTGGAAATAATTAAAAAATCAATAATGGCTATGGCTTTTGGGAGGGATAGGAATGTTACTGTTACCCCTGTGAACAACTTCGTTTATCTATACCTTGATGAACTAGGATTGACAGAGGAAGCAAAACAAGAGTTCCTAAGCAAGGCAAACCAACCTAATTTAGGACTCGAAGGGTGTATTTGATTCTGCGTTTGCAAGGTTCAAAATCATGTTTGTAAGGAAGCAATAATTTATTGCTTTTACGCAAACGTGATTTTGAAACGGGATTCCAAACATGCACGAAGCCTTCGAGTCTTACAAGGTTTGGAAGATAATCACAGAGCCATCTCAAATTCTGCAGAAGATGGAAGCAATGGGACTATTTGAATTTGAAGTGGCTCATAGCACTGATTCTGCATCAGTAAACAATT
Source organism: Erythrophleum fordii (assembly GCA_032878935.1). Taxonomy (NCBI): domain Eukaryota; kingdom Viridiplantae; phylum Streptophyta; class Magnoliopsida; order Fabales; family Fabaceae; genus Erythrophleum; species Erythrophleum fordii. The sequence continues at coordinate 12,433,329 of JAVQMF010000047.1, read as the reverse complement.
CGCCGGCCAACAAGTTCTCAACCTTTTCGCTTCCTCTCATTGATCTCAATGCTCCTCCCGATGGCCAGGTGGGATTTCAACTTCCTTCTAGTTTAATTGTATCCTGTAACATCGATATTTAGTCATGTCCGTCTTTGCGTCTCTGTCCTGTTCATTCCAAGACAGCTTTTTATTTGGCTGGGAAAAAAGATTAATATATATGATCTTTAGAAAACTGATTAGAAGCAAAATTCAAATTTTAAAGGAATAATCGATCATCGATATGTCCATGCTTTATTTGTTTAATTAATTGAATAACAATCACTTGTCCTGTTGTTTTCAACGTTAACAATATGTCCCAAACCAAATTTTAGGTTGCTCCTTCTATTGAGGATGTAGACAGCACTACTGGGAAGCGTAAGATGATAGATTGCACTTTGCGTCTATGAGGATACCATTGAAGAAGGGTACTAGTGAAGAAGCAGTACTGGAAGCATATGAAAGATAGTGAAGAAGAAAATGGTTGTCATATGTTTTAAAGTTTTCTAAATTAATTTTGTTCTGTTTGATGTTTGTGTTATGTAAAGGTTCTGTTTAATTAAACCTTAAAGGCGACCAGGCCTCATCCCTTGTGGGGTTCTATTGGTTTTGCCAAGGTTTTGGGGTTCTATACGTTATTAATTCAAATCCCACTCTGTTTCGTTTTCTCTTGTTTTGTGTTTGTTGTAAGAGAATCTGCTTCTTTTCCTCTTCTTTCTCCACACATTTTACTGTCACAATATATATATATATATATATATATTTTCTCGTAGGTATAAGATGGCACATTTTTTTATATTGTCAACTTGTCATGGTTCGTTATATACAAGGGCATATCTAGTGAGAAAAATGATTTTATATCAGAGGAGAGATGTAGGATAAAATAATTATTCTTAAATTACAAAATGCATTATAATAAATATCTTTCTTGATTTTTACATTAATAGTTTTGTTAATTTTAGCCATTGATTTGTGATTTAATGGTGATTTTTTTTTAACATTTCAATTTAAGAGATTATGCAATTTACTACCCTCAATTTTAAGAGCTAACCATTAACCTATGAAACTTTCAATGCTTTGCACTGTAACATTTTCATTAAACTTTATGTTCAAAATTCTAACACTACTTGTCCACATAAATTTAAGGTGATTAAGTCAACAAAAAATATATTTGACCTCATAACAAGGGTATTTTGTTCCAAAGAATAGAAAATGACAGAAAAAGGTCTTTATTTGCCACTTGAGATGACAAATCATTTTTTTTTTGTTGATTTGACTTTTTTCAGTTTACATAGATAAATAGTGTTATGATTTTAGACCAAAGAAAATTTAATTAATAGATCATATTGTACAAAACTAAAAGTTTAAAGAGTCTATAATTATATATCTTGTAAGTGATGATTTTATGCTCTTAGAAATATATGTTCACTTATGATACAATTAAGTATTAAATATTATTAAATTTAGGATAATATTTTTTATTTTAATAAATTTATAACTATAATCATACTCATTAATCACATATAAATGAATTAATTATCTTCAGAACTATTAATTATTAAATAAGTTAACATTTTAAGTAATTATTTAATAAGATGTTGTTCTATATATCTAATGATTAATTATGTCATTACTAAAATAGATGTTTCTGAAAATATAAGATCATCACAAACGTATAAAGTTGTTGAGGAAAATAAATGACACAAGTCCTTAAATTGACGGAGATTCTTTACATTGTGACTTTTTTTTCTCAATTAAGATGCCTTCTCCCGCTTGTATACTTATTATATATGTATGAGTGTGTGTGTGTGTCTACATATATATAGAGAGAGAGAGAGAGAGAGAGAGAGAGAGAGAGAGAGAGAGAGAGGATATCGGCAGCTAGCGTGCACAAAGGATTGTTAAAACAATTAATCAAAATAGAGTACATAAATTTGCTTGGAAAGTACTTAGACCGCGACTTGTGCGTGAGGTGTGATCATACTACTCTGGATAATTTTCTGACAAGAGAGACAGGAAAGAAAAAGAAAGAAACTGTATAGATTAAAATAATAAAGATTCTGTTTGGCCAAAAAGAAAAAGGATTTTGTATTAATTAATGCATAATTCTTTCACAAAGAAGTTATCTCCTTTAAGTTGATCATCGAGGATTTCTAATAAAATAATTTTCATGCTATTTATTACATAAGTTGGTGTGCACTCAATTACACACTTGTTGATTTTCACAATTTTTCAAAATAATTTATAGGAAAAAAGATTGGGGAACTAAATATAAATCCTGGCCAGTGAGGTATGGGTCCTTGTATGTGTTAAGATAAAGTAATGATCTTAATTAATGGTATAGAGTTGTGATGTAGAATCCTCCACCATTATAGAGTAGAAGGGTGCAATCATAGACAAATTGTTTTTGTGAGGGAGTAGGTCTTATATGGTGATGGAGTCTTTCCGTATTTGGATTAAATGTAAAAATTATTGTAGTGTGGCATTTTCATAAATACCTAGTTAGAGGGAGTAGGTTGAAGGGAATAAGATGAATGGTCAGGATTTAAAGTTAAGTTGGAAGGAGTGACACCAGTGAAGGGAGTTCAATAATGATATGTGAAAGAAAAGATGACATCAACTGTGGCTAAAGGGACCTCAAAAGCTCTCTATGTTTGTTCAAGGGAATGAAGGGATCTATAAGTCCATTAGATGTTAACACATGACAACAGGGCTTTAATGGCCTAATATATAATATTATTAGGCTGCTCAAAGACACATAGATAGTTGGGAATGTGTCATATAGAGAGATGGGCAATTAGAATTTGCTACTAGGATTTAATTTTGAATTTCTTTTAGGAACTTACAAGCTAAAAAGTACGAGAGAGAATGTGAGGGTGTACAACATAAGTATTATTGGCATGTGGGAGAAGCTAAGTCAGTAAGTCTGACTTGGTGTCAAAACCCATGTATGTCTATAGGGAAAGTGTACTTGTCTCCTTTAACCAAGGTAGATTGAATTTTTGTGGGGAAATAATTAGGAAGCCATTTTGATTGATTTTTTTTTTTGGATGACATTATCTAAGGGATCCTATTGAACTGAAGTCTAAAACCTTTTTATTATTTATTTCATTAATAAAATGAAACCCTCCTAATTATTGTCACTAACGAACCCACATAGATAATTCATACTAATTACAATGAACCTTATTAAATTTTGTATTTTGTATAGAGAACTCCCTTGAACTTTAGATTATATCCAGATAATCCCTTAACGTGTTATGCTCCATTAGTGAAACAAACGAGCTAATAATGTAATAACTCATATTTCTATTATCATACTTTTCCATTTAGGGCATTTGGTGCACATTTACAAGGCAAAAGTAAGGAAAAGTATGAAAATAATATACTTTTGTAGTGTTGCATCGGGATAAAATTTTTTAATTTGCATTATGTAGGCCTGTGGATTATCCAACAACATTCTCTAGCCATTTATCATTGGAATAAATTACAAACAACTCAAATCATCAAGCAATCCATGGATTTCAAGCTCAAAACCCTGAAATTCCATTACTCCTTCTTGGACAACATGTGGCAGATTTTAGGGGTAACTTTGAAAAATTATAACTAAATGTAGAAAAATTGAAATCACACAAACCATAGCTTTCTGAAAAGATCTGGATGTTAACTTTAAAAATAATGTCCAACCACAAAAATCCCATCTGGACTATGTTTGACAACAAAATAGCCACAAAAGTCTGACTGCCACTTGATACTGATACAATTTACTATCATAAACTTTAAAAATGTTCAATCAATTTCAAAAAAATTCAATCCATAAAAATGATATCAACATGGAAAGCTACAGATGTTAGCTAGAGGAAAAAAATAACTCTAGACTAATCCTAGAATGTTCAGACCCCGAAAATCAATCAAATAGTAACCGAGGTCTAACTAGTCTCCTAGTACTAGACAACAACTTAAAAATTAATATCTCCCTCTCTATACATCCAAATGAGGTGCTTCTAATTGATACAAGTCACTGGGAAGGTCTAATTTCTCCTTATAAAATTTCCTGGCAATTGGATATCATTTGCCCCATGAGTAATAGAGTTTCATTTCGGACTAGAATAAACAGTGCACTGAACCAAAACCAGAAAAATTTCTAACTTTGAAAATTCACCAAATATTTCATAGACCTCCAAAAATTTTAAACTTTACCTTCTCAAAAAGCTCTCAACAAGTACTAGATGCATGAAAAGTTTTAGACCAAGAGGAGATCATTTGGATAAAAAGTGGTATAGCTCACCAAAATGGTCAATTTCGCTCCATATGAGATACCAAATGTGTCCAAATGGCCTCCTTTAATATTTGGCACTTCTTGGGCAAGTTTAAAAGCACGAATATAACTTGGAATTGCTCAAGTAGTTCCAAATCTCATACATCTTAATTTGACTATCCAACATCTATTGATGCATAGTTACATATAAGTCATTCAAGAGTTAATTTGCATAATTTCATGGATTTGGTGTCACATAAAGTCTACATCACATTCATATATCATTTTACATTTGTTCATGGTTTTACATCACAAAAATAATATATACAAAACAACTTTGGCATTCACTTACATAATAAGCTCCATAACTATCAAGACTTGGCTTTTCAATTCCTTTGGCTTGCATTTTTTATTTCTTGAGCACCACCTAGTCATGTCAAGAGGAAAAGGAGAAGGGGAGTGAGATTCTTTGAATCTTAATAGCTCACACACCTATTCACATACACATTCAAGGCATATACACATCAAGCATATGTATGGAAGGTTTAGCAACCATAAATTATGCATTGTCACAACTTCCATGCCAGTTATTCACATTCAAGCTAAGACCATGCTCTTAGACTTTTGGTTTTGCCTCATCCCATTTCTAGGACTTTTGGATGTGTCTTACTCTTAACCTAGATACTTTGACTTGGCCTCACCCTTCTAAGAGACTTTTGGCCTTATTTCACCTATGACATGAGACTTTTGGCATCTCCTTACCTTTATTAAGGGACTTTTGGTATCACCTCACCCTTATGAGCCATTTCCACAACCATAGTCATTCAAGAAGATACATTGGTACCAATGTAATGTCAAGGCATCAAATGGCATATCATCAAGTCATAAGAACACACATAAGCATACAATAACATACATATGCACACAAGAATGTAAGGAGAATGAAGTGGAGAGCTACCTTGGATTTATGTAAGCTTTCCTTGATCATTTTCCTTCCCTTTTTCGGTCCCACAAGCACACCTAGGTGGGTGTATGTTCTCCTGGCCTAAATACCATGAAGAACACACAATTACACACTTAAAGCAAGCCAAGACACTAAACTCACTCTTGAACACACACTTGGTTCCATAAGTGGCATAATGGTTCTATAAATTGCCTATTGAAGTAACTCTCACATTTCAAGTTCTAGGCTCCATTCTCTTGTTATTTTTGGACTTCTTGGACTCATTTAAAGTCCTTAGGGCCCTCACACATTTACTTGCATAATTGGAAAAACAAGTTACTTCATAAGGCACCATTATGGACACGATTGTTCCATCTTCCAATCCATGGCTCCTAAATTTTTTTTAATGATTTCTCCTATCTTCTAACATCTTCCAATCCAATGCTTCATAGGCTCCACTCTCTTATTATTTTTGGACTTGGACTTATTTAAATTCTTTGGAGCCCTCACACATTTGCTTGCACAATTGGAAAAATAAGTTGCTTCATAAGACACCATTATGGACACGATTGTTCCATCTTCCAATCCATAACTCCTAAATTTTTTTTAATGATTTCTCCCATTTTCTAACATCATATAAAGTCCCAAATCAAGGCTAGAACAAATTAAAACACTCCCTAGCCCCTTAAACCTAGCTTGGCTAAAACTAGCACCATAAATGGGGTTCTTGGACTTCTTGATTTTTCCTTAATGGGAAAGCCACTTAGGGAGGTTTCTAAGGGTCTTAGGAGTTCAATGAAACATTTAAATAGCTAAGGAATTACTCACACAAAATTAAATTTTACAAAACCCTATAGAAGCCTACACTTTGCTATCTTATTTTTCATAGTTTTTTTTTAGAATTTCTTGCCATATTCCTCTTCCTCATGGTCTAAAACCCTAGTTCCTCTCTTGTTTTTGGACAGAAAATCATCCCTCTATATGGTTCTATTCTTGGCCGAATTATACACATCCATGGAGCAAGGAGAAGAAGTAACCACAACAAGTTTTTACCTTAGTTTCAAGTGTGCTTTCAAGGCTTCTTCTTCTTGGTTTGTCTCTCCTCAAAATTTTTGAACTACCCTTCTAAGTTCTAGACCAAAAATAAAACCAAACATATCAAGAAAGCCATAGAAAGAAAGCAAAGGAGGGGAGCAAGATTGGAAGGGAAAGAGGCATAAAATTCCATGAATTTACTTATTTTCCTTGCCTTTTCTTCCCCTTTTCTTCCTCTTCTTGTGCGCCTGAAGGAGCTGCTATTTTTCTATATTTTGGGTAGAGGAAGTCGTGCTTAAGAAGGTGGGAGAAGAAGGGAGAAGTGTGTGGAAGCTTCTAGAAACACACTTTTTCAAAATTTTCAATTTCATCCTTTCGTAATGGTAATTTTGTTTCGGCTTCGTTTTAACTCCTTTTAAAGAACTGTCTTTTTCATTATAAAATTTTGGGTTCTTAATTTAATAAAATTCTTTTGGAATCACTCAACTTAGAGTTAAAGCCTTCCCGAATGAATCTGTTAAATTTTGGGTCACTGCTATTAGAAAATATACACTGGAGGGGCTTTACCAGTCCCAAGGCTTCCCATGATTTTTGAGTCCTTTAAGAACCTTGGGAAACTCAAATTTCCCATTTACAAATCCCTTCTATGTGTTTTTCCAAAAGTTACACTTATTTACGAAAATGCCATTATATTTCGTCAGTTTTCGTCACAAATTGTTTCACCATCCTAGCTCTGTTTTTCTTTCCTTCTGAGCCTGGAATTATCATTTTTAGGAGCCTACGACTCTACCCAAATTTTTTAGAACATTATCTAACTCATTTCAGAGGATTTTCTTTTATACGACTCATTTTGTCATTTTACGACAATTACGTTCGTTACAAATAATATGGGGATTATCTGAACAAATTTAAAAGTTTAAGAGAGTTAATTGTTAAGTTCTGAAGGTTAAGGGGATTTTTTGCACATGATATAAAGTTTTATAAGGTTATGTGTAATTTAGCCTTGTCACTCAACCTATCATCCTCATCCTTCTCATTTCTTTCATATAAAATGGAGGCTTCAATGGATATTGTTTCCATTCATTCCTTAATGCCTTTTTAGCTAAGAAGCAGAAGTTCTTCCATCTCTATTCTTCCACCACCTTGTCACTATTAGAAGCTCACTCTTCCTTCCTCATTTTTATTTTAATATTAATGTGTCATGCTACATTAATGAAATAAAGAACTAACTAATAGTATAGGGGTTATTTGAATAAATTTAAAAGTTTAATAGAGTTTTTTATCAAGTTTTGAAAGTTAAAGGGATTATCTACATATGACCTAAAGTTCATAAGTTTATGTGTAATTTAACTTTTTTACTCAACTTATTCTTCTCATCCTTCTCATTTCTTTCATATAAGCTTAAGGCTTCAATGGCTATTGTTTCTATCCATTCTCTAATGCTTTTTCGGCAAAGAAGTAAAAGTTCTTCCATCTCTATTCTTCTACCATCTTGAGACTATTGAAAAGCTCACTCCTCTTTTTTCATTTATGTTCTACTATTGAGTTATGGTAGTAAACTTTTATAGGTTGTGTGGCGTGTAAGCTAACAAAATGTGACGAAATGAAACTTCACCTTTGCTTGCTACTTTTTCCTTCTTCTACAATGGTAGCAACTTCAAACTTCTATTTCAATCCCATAAGTTATTCCCTTATTTCTGTCAAGTGACGTTTCTTAAGTCCAACCTCCATAACAATAGCTAGAACTTGTCCTTCCACTCAATTCTTGTTTCCCTTGTCATAGGTTCCTTAGGCCAAGAGTACTTAGGAGCTTTTTCAATGTAGCTGAACTTTGAGACATCTGGGGAACATTTAGTTTTTCTAAACTTAATACAGGATAAGCTTTGCTTTTTTTTTTTTTAGCTTTTCCATTGTAATTTAAGGTAACTATATTAATTTCCCATTACTAAGTTGTTGTTGAACTTAAGATGGCAATTTAAAATGACTATATCTTTATTTACTTTACACTAAGAACTTAAGATTCAAGAACTAAGAATTTGGAATTTATGAAATTATATATTAGATGCATATCATTATTGTAGTTGATATTAACTTGCTATTGTTAACTCATATTTCTCTATTTACTTTTGGTTGAGAGTATGAGTTATGTACTCATAATTGTGTTATGGTAATGCCATTAAGGATACTAATGGTGAAGAAATAAAGATTTCAAGGGGCTAAATGTGGGACTTTATATTAATGAAAATCTTTTTCTCTAAATTAATATAATACAATTGGCTCTAATAATTGTCTTTAATAATGTTGCTTTTGTGCCCTTGTATGTAAAACTACCCTATGTTTTCTATATATCTATGTGCAATGACATCATATTTGGAGGTAATTGAAGTTGCTAATGAATGAGAATTTGATTTAGGTAGGTAAACTACTAAATTAGTAAAGAAATTGATTGATAGAATAATTATACCTATTAAGGGAAAGCTAGAAAGTTATTAAACATGTTGGAGAATTAAAGTAGTAATTCAAAGAAAAAATTGGATTTTTTGGAGCCTTAGAAATTACTTTAGAATTTACATGAATTAAAAATTTGTATGGATACAAGAGTCAAATTGCTTAGTGAATAACTTGGCGAGTAAACTACTAATCAAGTAAGTGAAATTGATTTGATTGTAGGACTATATCCTGTTAGATGATAAAGGTGGAAAAACTACTTGTGATGGTATTGATATTATGGATATTTTTAGGAACCTTTGGCCATATTGCCTATTTAGATTATTATAAAGAAGTGGTAGAAAATACTACTAATGCATGGTTGGTTGGTGAGTAAATAATATCTCATTGCATACTCTCTTATTTTATGTTTTCCAATCCTATATTTTATATTTTGCAATATATTATGGTTTGTTAATTTCTTAGTTTTTCTAAATAAATCAATGCTCAAGCAAAAAGTATTTTAATTATATTGCAAGCCTTGATTTGTAAGTTGTTTACATTTATATAATTGATAGGAGTAATCTTGCGAAATTTTTAAGTCTTCTTGTTCGTTACTTGCAAAATGCCTATAGACAATTTGAGTTAATACGATTCCATACATGACGATAACATTTTATGGAGGGACTACCTTTAGAACACCGGTTGTTAACATTAGTTTCATTAGCCTTTTGCGCCCCTTGGCTTGTACCCCAGCTAATAGAGGGTGTACAAAATTCTGGCCTTGTGTGTGGAATGGAAGAATGTTATTTTATATGAGCTAATAATTGACAACAAATTTATTATTTAACATGTGGATTGTGTACCTATAACAAAATGGTTATTTGCCCATATAGACTATGTGCCTATAGCAAATTGGTTACTTACCCACATGGACTATATGCCCATAACATTTATCCTATTTTGAGGGAAGTCATTCCAACTAAAAGGGTTTTAAGAAATTGTTTTAAAAATTTCCTAAAATATTTTTCTTGAATACATATCTCTTATTATTATTCCTTTTCTCATTGGGTTTTAATTATGTAATGAGAAAATTTTCAGTATATACTTTATGTTCAAATGTTAGAATTCATTCATTTACTAAAAAGCATGATTAGAGGTTTCAATTTTATACAAGTCATTTTATAAGATGCTTTAATATTACATTCACTTAACTATTTATCCATTTAAATTTTTATTCAAATTTGGAATGTTATTTGATTGTTAAACATTTATTGAACATTAATGAGCTCTGTCAACTTTTGTGGTTTAGTGAGGTTTAGCAATACTTTTGGGTGAGTCTTCCTTGATTCGTATGGGAAAGTTATTTTGTATGAATAAATTTTGTGATCTAGTTATAGCTCTACAAAATTCAAAGGTAGTATCCCTTACACAAATTTAGGTTGGATTAGTTATTAGTAATTGAGAATGGAGCTTTCCTTGTTGTATTGCCCTTGATTGAGCTATTGTAAAATTTTCACGATGTCTTACTTTTAAAGGACACTATCAAAATTTTTGTAAAGGAATTAAGAGTGATTTGAGATAGTAATAGAAGTTTTTAAATTATAGCAGTGTTGTCTTAATTGATCTATGTTCTTTGATTAGACATGCTCTATGTTAAGTCTAATAGAGTAAGAAAATATAGGTCAATAGTTTTGTTAGGCTTATAAATGTGTGATTAATATTGTACTTTGTGTCAATCATGCCATTAGACTTGGATGTGACAAAGTGGTGTTAGAGCTTAGGTTTCCTTGTGGTTTATAGAGCAAGTGTTCTCTGATGGGATCTCAATCATTATTATGAAAGTCGGGCATAATCATCACTGAGGCCTCATTAGAGGCCTTATAGAATGTCAAGCTTCCTTTTTTCCTTTTAGGTTCTATAAGGATAGCTCATGTTCTTAGAATTGTCTTTTTTGCTTATATAGTAGGAAGATATCACTAATGGTTAATCTACCATCCATTGCAGTTGAAATCCCTTACTTTATGAGAAAAAAGGTTATGTTGAAGTTGGGTTAGTGACCAAAATTTGCTTTATATGATATTGGACTAAACTCTTAGATATATTCTTATTAAATATATTAAATTTTATGATGATAGATTTTCGCTTGAGATTTGAAACTACATCTTTTAAATTTTTCCCTTACATTAGGATTTGGTACTAGGTTTGATCATTCATATGTTACGTCTATATAAGGCCTTCTAGTAAATGTTTCCATCATATAGCACTTTATAGAAACTGCCAATTTCATTATTATCTTTTTGCAACTCTTTCAATATAAAGCATACTTTGTTTAATGGGAAAGTTAGGTTGGAAATCTATGATCTACCTTTCTTCTGAGGAACTAGTGGAAGTCACATCTTGCTATGACTCAGATAATGACTTATTAGGAATGTATACCTGTTTATGTAAGACTTTTGTGGGAAACATGAATATGCTTATGTTACATGAAGAATTTTTAGATGTGGCCAAGCAATTTTATTCTACAATATGGATGGCTAGGAGCATTTTAGTTGTGGCATTAATTACTTGAGTATGTTACATTTTGTGCACTTCCACTTAATTTGGGTAATCTTATAAATAACTTATAGTTGTGGCATTAGCAACTTAAGTATATTTATGTCTATCTCACTTTCATTACACATTACCTAGGTAATACCATTATTCTTCCTATTTAATCCCCCTTTCCTTTTATTTATTTAATTTCTTGAAACAAGCCCTAGGTCTACTAGTTTAAGAACTCCTATTTGAATAAACATTAACCAAAATGCACATGTAATATTATAAAACATTGAATAAAAAAATGTATTCCAAAATATTAAAAAAATATCTTTGAAAAAATTACCAAAATACTTCATAAAGAATTTACATTTTTTTTATTTATTCTTTAAGATATTCCATATCTCTAAATCTTACAAATAACTCATATTCATAATTAACAAAATTTGCCACGCCAAGTGGGAACTCTTGATCAATCTCATTATTGAGAACTACTCTTTAAATGAATTCTTTTCTTAAATGCACTATAACTGAAATACCTAGTATTTCTTATTTGAAAAATTGAGATAGCATAATAAACTACCCTATATTTACTCTTTTGCAATGCTTGTCTAAAAGCACCATCATACAATTATGAAATATAAGTTTTTTGTCTAATTATTTGAGTCCTATTGAAGATCAAACATCCTTACTTTTTTTTTTTTTTGGTCAAAGTTCAAATACACTTGAATCTTGTTGAAGTTCTCATGCCTTTACTTGAAGCATACCAAAGTTCAAAGTTCTTACTTGAGTTTTGTTTAAAGTATGCGTTCTTGAATTCTTACTTGAAACCTGCTAAAGTTTAAATATGCATACTTGACTCTAATCATAGTTCACGTGCCCTTCCATGAGACTTGTTGTTAAGTTGAAACACTAGTTTTTTTAGAGCTCAAGCACACTTACCTAAGTTTTATTGAAGTTCAAGTACTCTTACCAAAATCCTATCAAAGTTTAAACACACTTATTTGAATCATGTTGGAGTTTAGACATCCTTACCTAATTTTTGTCAAAGTTTGATCAAATATAGTTACTTAAATCTTGTCAAAGTTTTTATACTCTTAATTAAGACCTTCCAAAGTTCAAAGTTAAAATATATTTTTACTTGTCTTTTAAAGTTTAGGGCACTCATACCTAAGTTCTTACTTGAGACCTACTAAAGTTCGAAGAAAAATTACCAAAATATTTCATAGAGAATTTACATTTCTTTATTTATTCTCTAAGATATTCCATATCTCTAAATCTTGCATATATAACTTAAATTCATGATTACCAAAATCTACCACATCAGGTGGGAACTCTTATTCAATCTCATAATTGATAACCTAGAAGAGATCCTTTAAATGAATTCCTTTCTCAAATGCACTATAACCAAAATGCCTTAAACTTGTTATGTTTGAAAATTAGCATAGCAAGATAGACCGTCTTATTTTCACTTACTTATATTACTTATCTAAGAGCTCTATCTTAGTTATCCATTTATGAACTGTGAGCTCCTTGTCATTCATCTATTTAAGTCTTACAAAAATTCAAACATCCTTACCTTTTTTCTTTTAGTCAAAGTTCAAATGCACTAATTTAAACCTTGTTAAAGTTCTCATACTTTACTTAAGACTTGCCAAAGTTCAAAGAAACACACTTACTTGAGTTTTGTTGAAGTTCAAACACCCTACTTGAGTCCTAACTTAAGACTTGCCAGTGTTAAAATGCACTTTCTTGTTTTTTTTTTTTTGGGTCAAAGTTCAAAATACACCTACTTGAATTTTGTTGATGTTCTCATATTTTACCTAAGACTTGCTAAAGTTTAAAGTTAAAACACACTAACTTGAGTCTTGTTAAAGTTTAGATGCCTTTATTTGAGTTCTAACTTGAGACTTGCTAAAGTTCAAACATGAATACCTGGGTCTAGTCAAAGTTCACATGCACTTCCTTGAGTCTTTATTGGAGGCCTGGCAAAATTCAAATTTTAACACACTTACTTGAGTCTTGTTGAAGTTCAAGTGCCCCTGCTTAAGTCCTGCCTTAAGACTTGCCAAGGTTATATGTGTACTTGAGTCTTGCGATAACTTGCATGCACCTCCTTGAGTTTTTACTTAAGACTTGCTAAAGTTCAAAGTTAAAACACATTGACCTTAACTCTTGTTAAAGTTCAAGCACCCTTACTTAAAGTCCTAACTTAAGATCTATCAAAGTTTAGGTACACTTACTTTGAATCTTGTCAAAGTTCTCATACTTTACTTAAAACTTACCAATGTTTAAAGTTCAAACACACTTATTCAAGTTTTATTGATATTCAGGTGCCCTTACTTGAGTCATAACTTGAGACTAGTTAAGAGTTCAAACATGCATACCTAAGCCTTGTCAAAGTTCACATTCACCTCTCTGAGTCTTATTGATTGACATGCACCTGCCTGTTAAAGTTTTAACACACTTATTTTAAGTTTTGTTGAAGTTTAGACATCCTTACCTTTCCAAGTGCACTACAGCCAAAATGTCTTGCACTTCTAGTGTTTGAAAACTAGGATAGCAAGATAGATCTCCTTACATTCACTTTTTTGCACTGCTCACCTAAGAGCTCTCTCTTTGTTAATACATTTATGAAATGTGAGCTTTGTCATCTATTTAAGTCCTTTTGAAGTTCAAACAACCTTATCTTTTTTTTTTTTAAATTAAAGTTCAAATACACTTACTTGAAGCTTTTTTCTCATAATTTATTTGAGACCTACCAAAATTTAAAGTTAAAAAACATACTTGCCTAAGTCTTGTTGAAAAGGTTCCTTACTTGAATCCTAACTTAAGACCTACCAAAGTTCAAACATGCATACCTCAGTCTTGTTAATGTTCACATTCACCTCTTTAAGTCTTATGCCAAGTCTTCTTAAAGTTCATAGTTAAAATGCATTTACCTTAAGTCTTGTCAAAGTCCAAACATACTTATAATCCAATCATTAACTTAGTACAAGAGGAATTGTTGATTTGCACCATTGGTCATGGTGCTTGATTTACTTGAATCTTGTAGAAGCTTTCATACTTTACTCAAGACTTGCCAAATTTTAAAGTTCAAAAACATACTTACCTAAGTCTCTTGTAAAAGTTTAGGTGCCCTTACTTTTAATCTTAACCTAAGACCTGCCAAAGTTTAAACACGCATACCTTAGTCTTGTCAATGTTCACATGTACCTCCCTAAGTCTTGTTGAAGTTCAGGTGTGACGACTCTAACTTTTAATCATTGTAATTAAGGTAAAATATATTATTAGTAACCATAAATTAGGGTTACAAGATATTACGACTAATTACATTTGGAAAAGGCAAGAAAATTTGAACCGTAATGTTATTAAAGTCATCAACCAAATAATTACAAGCATTCATATATACAAGGGAAATAAACACTCATTTATAAGCCTTTGATTCCATTAGCCATTAATTCCAACTCACAAGAATCTTCTATTAATGTTTCTAAGTCATCCTTTGAGGCTACCATATGAAAAACCAACATTTCCATGTTAGAATGAGAGTTTGGGGTCGTTAGCCGCGGCTAATTACTTTCGGGTTCACTCTTTATCTTTATAGGTTTCGCCGCGACTAGTTGGAGTTTCGCCGTGACTAACCTACATGGCGCCGCAGCAAGGAAGCCTCTTGGAACCTACCTCGCTCACCTTTCACTATTGGCCGTGGCCAATTCTCCCTTTCATCGCGGCTAATTCCTCTCTGAAACGCTTGACACATTTTCACAAAAGTTCGCCACAACCAATTCCCATTTAGCCATAGTGAATTACCCTCTAGAAGACTCTCAGTTTTTCCTGTCACATTTCGCCACGGCTAATTCCACTTTTCGGCGTAGCAAATTACTCTTTGTCCTCTCCTTGGGCAACTTCGCCTTTATTGGCTATGGCTAATAATATTTTGGCCGTGGCAAAATGCCTTCTAATAACTCCTAAAATCTTATCTCATACTCTCCACTCTCTCTCCCACCCTACGGCCACTCTACCTTAATTGTGAGGCTCCAATAGCTTTCATTAGCCTAATTTACCCAGCTAATTTATCATTATTAATTTAAGACTTAAGAGTCAATTTCTACTCCTCCAACTACCCTATATCAACAAGTTCATGGATTAATAACTACATAATTTCATAAGCTTCCACCAATTATCATTCAAATATACATTCCTTTAAAGATTCCATACATTACTGATTCAAATCAACAATCTAATATATCTCATGATGACATTTCTAATAGTAGACCACATCATGAATTCAACAAAGTTCATACATCAGATACTATAAGTTCATACATCTAATACCAAGCTATAGCGAGACTTAACTCCTTAATAGATACATTTCAATTAATCAAAATATAAACGCCTACACTTGGCAATATGATTACATAATGATGCTATATAAAAGATTAACAAAATTGCATCTACTCTACTCAGATCAGCCCAAGTGTAGCTTCCTCCACACATAGCTAGGGCTCATGGATTTTTATCTACTTGCTTCCCCTTATCCTTACCCGAAAGGCCTTTCATCACTTGAAAGTATGATCCTATGAAACGGGGTGAGATGCAAATCTCAGTAACCAAGGTAAATTCCATTCATATATTCCAGTTTAATCAACATATATGCATGATTTTATATAAGCATAAAAAAACATACCAGTCATATCAGTAAATGAAACAATTAGGCTATCTATGATTATTATCCTATACTAGCAATCATAATTCTACATGTTAAAGGCCAATAACATCGAGAGAGGGGCACCTACTCCCCATTGAGTACAACCAGGGCTCAATGCATCTGGGGTCTGATCATAACCCGATGCTCGGATTGAAGCACATGCACGGGTGGCAGCCGCACCACAGCCCTACCATGGACTCACAAAATCCAATCACATATAATAGATAGCCAACCAATTCATTTAGTATCAAAATCATAATCATGCAACAAATACACAATTAAAACAGACATATGCATAGAATTAGTATGAACCCCAGTTATCTCACTCTGCTACTTTAAATCATAATGTATAGCAGCAACAAGTACCCAAGGAATTAAAATACTAATGGCTACCCAGAAGACACTTACGCAACCACTACAAATCCCCAAATTCAGATTGAATATGTCCTTTACCAGAAACTTCAATATATCACCCTAATTCCTAAGCAAATTTGTATATAATTAATACCCATACTACAAATAAATCATAGGGGGTCTTAAACCAGCAAATAATACATTAGAATAGAAAGTATACACTTACCCAATATTCCTCTAAGAAAATACCAAACAACCACATTTCAGAATTTGGGTATGGTGAAAAT
This sequence comes from Erythrophleum fordii, assembly GCA_032878935.1. Classification (NCBI taxonomy): domain Eukaryota; kingdom Viridiplantae; phylum Streptophyta; class Magnoliopsida; order Fabales; family Fabaceae; genus Erythrophleum; species Erythrophleum fordii. The sequence goes on along the minus strand of JAVQMF010000047.1, from coordinate 12,416,758 downwards.
GCTCCAAATGAAAAACTAATCAGGCCAAAATGAAAAGAAAGATAAGGGGATTAAGTTATATAACAAGTACCTTGGTTGATTTTGAGCTTAGAAGTGAGAAATGGTGGATTTCTTGCCCCAAACCCTAGCCTCCCTCTAAACCTCCGAAAATGAGTTGTGTGTTTGTGTTTCAACAAAATGTTGAGAGGTTAAAGTGTTTTGGGTTTTAGTTGGGTTTAAGTTAGGTCTAATGTGGGTCATGGCTGATCCAAATATCCAATACTAAGTGGGTTTCAGATTTAAACCTTGTTGGGCCAGCTTTTATGTGTTGGGTTGCAGAAATTTAATTGGGACAGACAAAATTTGAAGGACTCAATTGATTTGGGTCTATACAAGGGCTACTAGGTCATTTATAAAAGCTTATGCAAGTAGGGTCTTGGCTCTCTAATTCATTAAATCAAATTAGGCCCTTCATTAGTTCCTAACATTGGCCTACTTAATTTAATTTAAGCCTAGATGGGGTTTCTAGCTCAATTAAATCTCAAATTTATATTAATAATTTATCTCTCTAAAATTTTCATTCACTTAACTTGCTCAATTATCCCATTTTAATTATTTTTAATTAATCTAAATCCATGATTAACACCTTAATTAATTTTTTGGGGTGTTACATCAGGCACTTACCTAAGTTTTATAGTTGAAAAGCTCTTCTTATTGAAGGCCAAACATGCTTACAATCTAGTCATTATAAAGTAGAATTCACCACATGTTAGATTGTTCCCTCCACAAATAGACCATTATAAAACAATAGTAATTCAACCTAGTACAAGAGGAATTCTTGATTTGCATAATTGGTTATAATGCTTGACTTACTTTAATCTTATAAAAGCTCTCGTACTTTACTTGAGACCTGCTAAAGTTTAAAGTTAAGAAACTTACTTACTTGAATCTTGTTGAAATTTAAGTGCCTTACTTGAATCCTAACTTGAGATTACCAAATTTAAAGTTCAAAAACATACTTACCTAAGTCTTATTTAAGTTTAGGTGCCCTTACTTAAATCTTAACTTGAGATCTGCTGATAAGTATGATTTTTATACATTTTATTCTCCTTATCTTACGCATTTTAATGATTAAATATGGCTTTAGGGATTTACTTAGGTGGATAATTAATGTTAGTAATCATTTATGCACTCAAGGAAATTATTTACAAGATTTTAGAATTTTAATGCATAAATTCTTTAAATGATTTTGTAAATTTTTCTATTGAATTGTTCTTACTTTTTGTGCAGATTTTCAATGGGCCAATGATGTTTAAATAAGAATTTAAGTTGGAGAAGAGAAAGAAGAAGAGATGAAGGCTTCATGTGTATAGTTGGAGGAAATGAAGAACTAAGAGCAAAACAAACACAATTAGGCATTCTTTTCACACTCAAGGAGGAGGCCCCACGTCATTCACTCATTCATGCATAGGCACACGGGTTCTTCCACGTAGCACCAGTCCACACCCTTCGCATGTTCTCATGAAGAAAGAGCCATGAGTTGGTTGGATGGAGCAAGGAGCTACACGAGCTAAAGTAGAGTTTTATGTGAAAAGAAACATGGATGATGTTCTAGATTGGAAAAGAAGCAGGAAGCATGAGATAGCCACATGCATGCTAGCAAACTGGAGAGGAAACTCACAAGGGAATGAAGGAAGAGAAGATGGAATGGAGATTTGAGTGATGAAACAAGACACACATTCAAGTGGCTGAAACAGAGGAGGAAGCACAAGTTTTATGTAAGGAGAAGAAGATCCATGCACACACTCATTTAAACTCGAGGAGGCAAGAAGAAGAGAGAGCTTTGAGAAGAGGTTTTGAGTTAAGAAGGTTCCAAATGGAAGTAAGAAACAAGCATGCGGAAGCTACGTCTAGGCAGCATCAAATAAGCTCGAGCAACACAGAGGTTCTCGTGGGGTCTGGATTCGAGAAGAAGCTATGTTTAGTGAGGGAAAAGCGAGCTGTTTCTGAGAAGAAGAAAAAAAGCTACGTGATGAGCTTGGGTCCTACGTTGGAAGGAGAAGCTTGAGAAGAGAAGTTTGAACTGCATGGGACGAGAAAAACAAGTAAAAGAGCAACATATAGGAGCCATGAGTTTAGAGCTTGGATACAAATACACACACATGCAGAACAGAGCATGTACAGAGGAAGATAAACTAGTGGCAGAATATGAAGAAGGAGCTTGCTTGAGCTACTGGTTATGAATGCATAAGCTGAATGAGTGAGTCATGTAAAGGAAGCACGAGCTGAATGAGGGAAGGGAAAGGAAAGGAACAGATTCAAATTACATGAGCCAAATCGATGTGAAGCTGAGCATGTGGAATTAAAGAAGGCTGACGTGAGAGCAGAACATGTGGATTAATGAAGCATGAGCTAGAAATTTAGTAAGCTGGGAGAAGAAAATAAAACGTGACTTCAGCGTGAAAAAGGAGGAGCTGAGGGGCACATGATTCATAAAAGAAAAAAGGCACTGAAGTATTGAGAAAAAAAAGGAGGGGACGTGATTTTCAGCGTGAGAATAACGAGTTAAGGGCTCCAGAGGAGAGACGGGAACATGACGTAAACGAGAGCTCCAGGGAGAGGAAGAAAAATTCAATTCTCCATGGCTGAAGCTCCAATGATCAATTTCCTTCCGATTAAACTCTCCATGGTAGCTTGAATCATCCATGGTGGCTAGCTGAAGCTTGGAAACTCCCAGATGCAGATTCGAGCTCCATATTTTCTCACCAAATTGGATAAACATTCTTTGCTCCATCTTTTAATTTTAGAATTATTTTTTTTATTAATTTGACTAGGTTTAGTTTATTAATTGAGGAATTTGATTACTGAAATTTTTTGGATTTGGTTGAATTGTGGATTGAGCTTAATTTGATTTTTAAAATTTTAATTGTGATCATTATATGTTTGTAAAAATTTCAGAATTAGTACTGTATAATTTACTTCTAAATTCCTCTTGATTTTAGGCCAATTGATACAATAGTTGTTGGATTAAGTGGCTAGAAATTTTGTGCAATTAATTGTTTGAGGAATTAATTAAACTAATTGGTGAATTAACATTTTAAGTGGATTGTGCAGTAGATTTTATTAATCAATTAAGATTGGTTGCAGTGTGTTCTTGTTCTTAGTTCAATTAATTAGTTATTCAAAGTTTATTGTGGTTCCAAAATACCTTGAATAATTGATGAATTAAATCTTGGATGGTTATTCAAGAGCCTTTATGGGGAATACACTAAAGAGCAAGAATTTAAATTCAAATTTGGTAAACTAAAAAGAGCAAGGATAATTGGATTCTAGGGAGTCCATTTGAAAGCTAGCTATCATATTTGCTTGACTATTCACTTCAATTTAGTCTTAAGTTTTTAATTCTTGTCAATTAAATTTTAGTTCAATTAAATCCTAGCATTTTAAAACCCCCTAAACTAGTTCCACTTAGTAATACTTGGAATTCCTCCATAAACAAATTGAGGCATAAACTCCTTGGGAAATGACCTAGGTTGCACCATTATCTACAGAACTTATTTTGCTACCTAGTTTCTATTTGAGATTGCGCACACAATCACCAAATTTGGCGCCGTTGCTGGGGAGTTTAGTTTCTTAATTGTTTAAAAGGGTTTCTTAGTATTTTTGCCCTATTTTTGCTTTATTTTTGTTCTATTTTTTTCCCTATTTTAAGCTTGGATTTGGACCATTTCGGTTGCTTGATTTGATTTTGCCACTTGCTGGAATTTTTGTTTGAAATGCCTAGAAAATTCTCAAACTTTGTTTCCAAGGTTTTTGGATATTTTAAGCAAAAGTAATACCAAAGCTATTAGGTGCATCATTTTTTGGCCAAATTCTAACGTTTTAGGTACTTTTTCTAATTTTTTAGTATTTTCTCAAATTTTCTAGGATTTTTCTAATTTTTATTGTTTTAATTTTTCTTTGTTGATTTCTTGTGTTCTTTCTTAGTTTTTGCTTGTTTAATTGGTTTATGACAAGGAGCTCTGGTGAAAAATTAATTGGTTTGGATCCAAAAATTGAAAGAACCTTTAGAAGACAAGTAAGGATTAAGAAAAACAATGATATTGTAGGAATCAGTAGTTCTAATTCTTCTACTTTTGATTGTGTACAAGGAATTGATTGTGTACTTCAATTTGCTAGTGATAATATGGCTGAACAAGATCAAATGAATACTAACATGAATATGCATGTTCAGGCTAACTTGAATGCAAATACCAATTTAAATGATAACATGCATACTAGAACCATTAGAGAATTGACAACTCCTAATGTGCATTATCAAAATCTTTGTATACAATACCCAAAATTAGATGCAAATTTTAAGCTTAAATCTGGTTTGATTCACTTACTTCCTAAGTTTCATGGACTTGCAAGAGATGACCCTCACAAACATCTGAAAGAATTCCATGTTGTTTGCTTTACAATGAAGCCACAGAGAGTCTCAGAGGAACAAATTAAGCTTAGAGCATTCCCTTTTTCCTTGGATGGTTTAGCCAAGGATTGGTTGTATTATCTACCTCTCGGTGCCATCACTTCTTGGAACCAATTGAAAAGGCTCTTCTTGGAGAAATTTTTTCTTGCATCTCGCACTGCATCAATAAGGAAAGAAATATGTGGGATCAGACAGAATGGTGGAGAGACTTTGTATGAGTATTGGGAAAGATTCAAGAGGTTGCTAGCTAGTTGTCCTCACCATTAAATCTCTGATCAGCTGCTTATTCAGTACTTCTATGAGGGGTTATTGAACATAGACAGACATATGATTGATGTTGCCTCTAGTGGAGCCTTAGGTGATCTGACACCTATAAGGGCCTAGGAGTTGATTGATAAGATGGCCGAGAATGCTCAACAATTTGGTTCTAGGTCAATGCAGATGGCAAGAGGAGTAAATGAGTTGGGTACTCCATAGCATGATACTAGAGTTAAGAGTCAGTTGAATGAGCTAACCACTCGTCAACTTACTTTAGCTCAGCAACAACAACAGTCATCCTCTACTCCTTCTCAGACTTGTACACCACAGTCCTACCCTACTCAGATATATTCTTATCCACAGTGCTATGCACCTGGATAAACATATACCTCTATTACCTTGGTGGGACCCCTGTGTGATATATGATGTTTGGCCACACATGCTACTAATCAGTGCCCTATGTTAGAGGACAGCGTAGAGACTTTGTGCTGGGATGTTTCCAGTCAGGCCAAAGCAACAAGGGCTGCAAAAATATAATCCCTATTCTAATACATACAATCCAGGATGGAAGGATCACCCTAACCTGAGATACGAGGGAGGGTAACAGTAAAATAGATATAATGTTGTAGGACCTAATGCACAATCTTCCCAACCTATTAGGTAATCAATTCCTATCCAAGAGCCTATAAGGGCCTGGGAGTTGATTGATAAGATGGCCGAGAATGCTCAGCAATTTGGTTCTAGATCAATGCAGATGGCAAGAGAAGTAAATGAGTTGGGTACTCCACAGTATGATAATGGAGTTAAGAGTCAGTTGAATGAGCTAACCACTATGGTTCGTCAACTTACTTTAGCTAAGCAACAACAGCAGCCATCCTCTACTCCTTCTCAGACTTGTGCATTACAGTCCTACTCTACTTAGACATATTCTTATCCACAGTGCTATGCACCTGGATAGACATCTACCTCTACTATCTTGGTGGGACCCCTGTGTGATATATGCTGTTTGGCCACACATGCCACTGATCAATGCCCTATGTTAGAGGACAGGGTAGAGACTTGTATTGGGATATTTCCAGTTAGGCCAATGCAACAAGGGCAGCAAAAATATGATCCCTATTTTAATACATACAATCCAAGATAGAGGGATCACCCTAACCTGAGATATAGGGGAGGGCAACAACAAAATAGATACAATATTGCAGGACCTAGTGCACAGTCTTCCCAACCTATTAGGAAATCAATTCCTATCCAAGAGGAACCCAAAAAAGATAACAGCATGGAGTTTATGATGAAGCAGCTCATGGATAAGATAGATCAGAATGAGGCTAAATACAGACAAGAAATGGATAACATGAAAACTCAGAATAAGCATATTGAGATTATAATAAGTCAGTTTGCTACTTCTTTCAATGAGATGAAAAGCTAAGATCAGGCCAATTACCTTCACAAACAGTTGTCAATCCAAGGAATAGTAGCAATGTTAGTGCCATCACTCTTAGAAGTGGAAAAGAAGTTCAGGGATCCTCAAATACCACTACCATGGATAAGCTGGCGTTATTAAAAACACACGTCACACCAAATGAGCCTAATAAAGAAGATGAGCCAAAGAAAATTTTTCCTTTTCCACATAGACCTACCTTGGGAAAGAGGCAAATCGAAGCAAAAATTGAAAAAGAAATTCTTAAGACTTTTAAAGGTTGAGGTCAATATACCCCTGTTGGATGCAATCAATACTATCCCTAAATATGCCAAGTTTCTTAAGGAGATATGTACTAACAAGAGGCATCTAAGAGGGAATGAAAAAGTCAATTTTGGCAAGAATGTTTCAGCACTCATACAGCCAACAATGCCCACTAAGTGTCAAGATCGGGGAACTTTTACAATCCCATGCACTATTGGAAATTTTAAAAGTTGTCTGATACTTTGATTGATCTTGGTGCTGCTATAAATGTTATGCCTAAATCTGTTTATTCATCTTTGAAGATGGGAGAGCTGAAACCTACCGGAGTGGTTATGCAGCTGACAAACAGGAGCATTGCTTATCCTTCAGGAGTGTTAGAGGATGTTCTGGTTAAGGTAAAGGATTTGATTTTTCTAGGTGAGTTTTATGTCCTTAACATGGAGGATGATAGATATAAATCTAGTAGACATGCCCCACTCATTCTAGGTAGACCTTTTTTAAAAACTACCAAAACAATTATCAATGTGCATAAGGGTACTCTTCAAATGGAGTTTGTTAGCAATGTGATGCAATTTAATATATTTGATGCCATGAAACACCCTTGTGATGATAACTTTGTTTTTAGTATCAGCCTGATTGATATGCTAGTTGATAATTCCAGTGCTGATTTTAGGGATAGTTTATTGACTGATTCCTGTGATATTGTTGACTTGGATAATTCTTTTGATTGTATGTTCTGGAACTACTATATGTCACAGATGTACCCAGATTAGTGCTTTTATTAAGAATAATGAGTTCCTTTCATGTACTGATTATCATGATTTTGAGACCTCTTCTTTTTGTGCTGATTTCATTGTTGGTTAGCCTGTGACTGATTTGGATGATTAGACTAGTTTAGGTCAATCTTCTTGTTCTAAAGATGATGTGCATGCTGTTGTTTTCCCTGAATGTTCTGATGTTACTGGATTTACTGATTCTCAGGATATGTTGCATATTGATGTCACTTCTGGATATGTTGATTGTGCTAGTTCATCTATTTCCACTCTTGCATTGCCTATTGATAGTGGTAATAGATGCTATGTAACTAGTTCATCCAATAGCGATACTGATGTTGCTACTTCTGTTGGTTCTCTTGTTGATATTCCCAAAGATGGAAAAGTTGTTTCTTCTGTTTGTAAGTTGTCTTAACAGGTATTTGGCATGGAAGAGATTGAAATCAAACAACTCATATCGTCGATTGATCAAGCCCCTACCTTAGAGCTCAAAACGCTGCTAGACAATCTCAAGTATGCCTATTTAGAGAAAGATGAGAAGCTTCCCGTGATTGTAGCTAGTGACATTATTCTAGAGGAGGAAGAGAAGCTTCTAAAGGTTAAGGAGGAGAAAACAAGCAATAAGGTGAACCTTAGCTGACATAACTAGCATTAGCCCTGATACATGCATGCACAAATTTTTGTTGGAAGATGGGGCAAAACTAGTAAGGCAACCTCAAAGGCGACTGAACCCACTTATTCTAGAAGTGGTTAAAAAGAAAGCTTCTAAACTCTTATCTGCTGGTATTATATACCATATTTCTGATAGTCAGTGGGTTAGTCCTATGCAGGTGGTTCTAAAGAAATCAGGGATCACAGTTGTCTGAAATGAGAATAATGAATTGGTGCCCACCAGTATACAAAACAATAAGAGGGTTTGCATTGACTATAGGAGGCTTAATTTAGTCACTAGAAAAGATCATTATCCCTCCTTTTTATTGATCAGATGCTTAAGCGTTTAGCTGGTAAATCTGACTACTATTTTCTGGATGGATTTTTAAGATATTTCCAGATATGCATAGCCCCAGAGGATCAAGAGAAGACGACATTCACATGCCCATTTGGAACATATACCTACAAACGAATGCCCTTTGGTCTTTGCAATGCCCCTGGAACTTTCCAGGGGTACATGGTTTCCATTTTTAGTGTTTTCCTTGAACATTGTATAGAAATTTTCATAGATGATTTCACTGTATATGGAAACTCTTTTAATGATTACCTGTGTAGTCTGGATCGTCGTAGCAAGATGCATAAAGAAGAACCTTGTACTTAATTTTGAAAAGTGTTATTTTATGGTTCAAAAAGGCATTATATTGGGTCATATTATATTTGAACAAGGCATAGAGGTGGATAAAGCTAAGATAGATGTTATCACTTCTCTACCATACCCGACATGTGTTTGGGAGGTCCGGTCTTTTCTAGTTCATGTAGGTTTCTATAGAAGATTCATTCAGAATTTTAGTAAAATTGTTTTACCATTGTCTAAGCTGTTACAAAAAGATATTAATTTCCAGTTTGATGATGCATGTAAAATAACTTTTGATGATCTTAAGAAACGCTTGACTTCTCCACCCAATATTTAACCCCCTAATTGGAACCTTCCATTTGAGCTTTTATGTGATGCATCTAATTTTGCTGTACGTGCAGTCTTGAGCCAAAGAGTGAATAAAAGGTCCTATGTGATTGCTTATGCATCCAAGACTCTAGATGGGGACCAAACAAATTATACAACCACAAAAAAAGAGTTTCTCGCTATTGTTTTTACTGATCATGCAGCCTTGAAGTACTTGCTGAAGAAGCCTGATGCAAAGCCAAGATTGATCAGATGGATGCTTCTACTTCAAGAATTTGATATTGACATCTGGGATAAAAGTGGAGCTAAAAACTTAGTGGCAAAGCACTTAAGCAGAATTGAAGCTTCAAAGGTAAATTCCTTACCTATTGATAATGATTTCCTTGATGAGCATTTGTGTGCTATGCATAGTTTCTATCCTTGGTATGCTGACTTAGTAAACTATTTAGCTACTTCTAAACTACCTGTTGATTTGAATAAACATCAGTTGAATAAGTTTAGGAGTGAAGCTAGGTATTATATTTAGGATGATCCATATTTGTGGAGACTATGCAGTGACCAAGTGATTAATGTAACAACCGGGAAAAAGAAAAGAAAAGGGAAAAGAAAGAAAGTGAAAGTTGGAAATTTTCGGAATCCAGAATTTCTGCCAAGTCTTCTCGCAATAGCGAGAAATGGTCTCGCTACAGCGAGAGTGCTTGTTCGCAATAGCGAAGGCGATTCTAGCTATAGCGAGTGCTGGCAGCAGCCCATACAAAAACCAGGGAGTTGCCCGTTGTAGCGTGCGCCATAGCGAAAGTGAAGTCTGGAACTAATGCGATTTCGCCATAGCGAGTGGTAAATCTCGCCATAGCGAAGGGAACTGACGCGATCTCGCCGTAGTGAAAGCTACACCACGCCATAGCGAAGCCAGATTACACGAGCTCGCTATAGCGAAGGTTAATTTTCGCCGTAGTGAGGGTCGGTCCGAAAGAGAGTAAATAGCGAGAATCAGACTTCATTAAACGCCCAAACTCATTTCTTCTCTCATATTTGCCCTAAGCTTCGACCCAAAGAGAGAAAAAAGGCGTGGAGAGTGTCAGAGATCAAGAGAAGGAGGAAGATTAAGGGAAAGGTAAGGTAACTTCTCCCATTTCTTCTTAGAACTCTGATCCCCTCCCTTTGCCCTCTCTTTCTGCGGTTTTATTTGTGAAAATGGACGGATTTTGGGCATGGGTCAGAAGAAGGAAAGTGGAAAACTCTTTTGAATCCTTGAGTTTTCTTTGAAAATGAGGTTTTCCACTACCATGGGAGCTTGAGAGAGAGAAAGGGTTAATGGCATTCTAGAGAGAGAACCCTAGGTTGTATGTGATAGAAGGGTTTCTCTAAATTAAATTATAAGAGAGTAATTGCATGCTTTTGGTGTGTTTAGGCTCAAGTGAAGCACCTTTATCAAGGTGTGAGTGTGAACCTAAGGAGGGAGAGGAGAAATTGAAAGGAAAAGCTAGTGTTGGCTTTGGCTCCAAAGGTAGCTCTCTCCTTCACTCTTTCTTGTTGCATTCTTGGATATGATAGTCATTGTATGATATGTATATGCTTGTTGTATGGAATATGCCATATGTTATTACTTTGATGCATTGATGCCAATATGCTTGTGTGTTGAAATGTGAGACTTGCTCGGGTGCGGTAGTGCCGAAAGTCCCATGAGATGGGTGAGGTGAAGCCGAAAGTCCTTTGAAATAGGTGAGACAAGGCCAAAAGTCTCAAACGAGTGAGGCCAAGTCAAAAGTCCTTAAACTCGGGTGAGGCCATCCAAAAGTCCCTAGACTCGGGTGAGGTTAGACCAAAAGTCCCTGGAGCTCATTTTTGGCATTGTTGAGAATTCCATAGCATGTACAATGTGTGTTGGTAGTTGAGAATGGCTAATTGCTTATTCACATGCTTTGACTTGTTATATGCCTGGATTGTTTACTTGATTGAGTGCATGAGCTATTGAGATTCCCTGAATCTCACCCCCTTCCCCTCCCAACTAATATGCTAGGTGGAGCTCAAGGAGAACCGAGCACACACCAAGGAGCCTAGGAGCATGCTTAGTTAGATGTAAAGTGGTGCCAAATGAAGATGTGCCCACTATTTTTGAGTTGTAAGGGTTGTAACTAATGTAAATGTATGAAAGGATATTGTATGAACTATGTTTATAGCCAAATGAATGGAAATGAGGGTTTTACCCCTTTTTGTTGCATGTATGGAATAGTGCATAATTGGCCATAGCATAGTGAGATTTAGATGTATGATAATTTGGATCATATGGACATGTTAGATATACTAGTTTTATGCTTTTAAACTTGTCCATGTGGAGTGAGAATGTGTGAGAGGCTATGTGGATCCGTTTTGGACCTTTGGGGTGCCAAAACCGGAAAATTTGAGAGCTCCGTCAAAGTATAACCGGATGAGCTCTGTTTGCCACGAAATTTGGCGTGTCTCTAGAGTTTGTAAGAAGCTTCTTGAGAAGCTAAAGTTGGTAATATTTGGAGGTCTAGAGAATATTTGGAGAATTGTTGAATTTGGGAGAATTTAAGGGATTGGTCATGTACTGTTCATATAGTTCAGAAATGAAATCTGTGGTATTTTTAGACCAAATGGATTCCAAATATGGTGAAATTTTATACACACAAACTAGACCACCACAGTGACTTGTAGGAACTAGAATCACCCAAATCGGAGGTCTGTAGAGAGAGATTGGACCGTCTGAAGTTCTATATCAGTATCAAGGAGCTTACCTGACCCCCATCACTGTTCCATCAGTTTTTGGCATGCAGGGGCTACTGAACTGATTTAGACTTATTTTTCTCCTATAGTAGACATCCGTATCTTTCCGAATTGGTATAATGTGCCCAGATTGGATTTTTGTGGATTTAGTTATGAATTTTCGAAAGTCATGATAGGAAGCTGCACCAGAAACAGTGATAGCTGGACCTTCCTCCCATTTTCGATGTCAAACATGGTCCAAACGATGTGTTTGTAGTTAGGAATGATTTTTAGTGTAAAGTTGACACTTAGAGCTTTCTAGAAAGCTAAAGTTTGCTGCATTCCCATTTTTCTACATTTTCTTATAATTTTCCCAAGTTAGAGCCAAAATATGACTTTTAGGCCCAAGTGAGAAAATGAAATTTTTCTGGTTTTTGGCTCTATACCCGTGGCTTATGGTTTTTTTTATGCTATGTATAAGTCGTCTATATGGAGTTTGAGTTGAGGATGCTTGAGATGGGTTCACAGGACCCACGGGGCAAAAGATGAGTATATGAAACCCCGGTCCATAGCATGTAAATGCCACGGAAGAGTAGTGATTCTTTGGAAATCATATGGAACCGAGCCCGGTGAGAGGCTAGGTAGTGGTAGTAGTTTAAGGTGTCACATTTTTGGTATCAGAGCAATGGTTCAGGCACTTTTGCTCGATGTTAGGCTCTTGAATGCTATAAATTGTTGGTGTTTGGTGTGAATGGTCATGGAAGTTGTAGCATCCATATGCATATGTGTTGTGATAGTGTTGTGAACTGAGGATTACTATTTCTTTTCAGATATGGTTGAGACTAGACGGGGCAGGGGTAGAGGCAGAGGCAGACTGTCCAGAGCTCAAAGAGATGAGCCAGAGGTTCCTATTGAGACTAGGGTTCCTCTGCAGGCCATCATGGATAGACTAGACCGGTATGAGGCCATGATGGGCCAGCACCAAGAGATGCTGGAGCAACAGAGATACATTGCCCAGCAACAACATGATATGATCATGCATCTGCAAAACACCCTGGCTAGGCAAGAAGAAGCCAGAAGGGATGCCCCTGGACCACAACCATCTACATCCAGCATTCCACCTGTACCTCCCCAGGAGCCTGCTGCTCCACAGACCCAGACGCCTATCCAAAAAGTGTTGAAGCAGTTTAGGCAGAACAATCCACCCTCATTTGACGGGGAATTGGATGCGGATAAGGCGGAGGCTTGGGTGATGCAGCTTAAGAAAATCTTCTCAGTGATGGATTGTACCACTGAGCAGAAAGCCCAGCTAGCCACTTTTATGCTAGAAAAGGAAGCTGATAGATGGTGGGAGAGTGCGAAACCACTGATGGAGACCAAGAATATACAGATCACTTGGGAGACTTTCTTGGTCGAATTTTATGAGAAGTATGTCCCAAGTTCAGTGAGGAAGAAGAAAGAGATGGAGTTTATAGGCTTAAGACAGACGGATGAGATGACTGTAGACCAGTATGTGGCCAAGTTCATAGAGTTGTCTCGGTATTCCTCTTACCTCCAGAGGTATGATGATGAACCCTGGAGATGTGAGCAGTTTGAGACTGGTTTGAGGCCCCTGATTAGCGACAGAGTCACTCCACAGCGAATCAGGAAGTTTAATACACTTGTGGCGGTCAGTAGGGTGATTGAGACGAATCTACAAATTATCATGCCTACTGTGACGACGGCTAGTCAGAAGAGGGTTCCGGATTTGAAAAGGCCGAAACCAGAGGAGGGTTCTAGTTTGACCCCTAGTAATAAGAGGAGAGGCAAAGGGCCATGGAATAGAAAACCACAGCGAGGTGTGCCACCTCCGCGGGGCCAATCATCCTTCCAGCAGTCTCTGGTGACATGTTACAAGTGTGGGAAGCCGGGGCACATTGCTAGACACTGTCCTCAGATGGAGACAGCGCCTCCTCTTAGACCACAGACCCAGGGCCGAGTGTTCGCCCTTACTCAGCAGGAAGCCAGCGCATCTCCCAGTTTGATCCGAGGTACGCTGATAGTGAATGGCTTTCCTATAGTTGCTATGTTTGATTCGGGTGCTAGTCACTCGTTTATATCTTATGATTGTGTGAGGAAGTTGGGTCTGGTTGTTAGTGTCTTGCCATTTGACTTGTCTGTCATTACACCCACTGGAGGCCACGTGGTTACTTCCTATACTTGCTTGAATGTCACTGTCCAATTTAACCATTGTCATACCACTCTTGATTTGATTTGTATGCCTTTCCATGAAATTAACTTGATTATTGGTATAAACTAGTTAGCTGCAAATAATGCTATACTTGATTGTGAACACCGAACCATTTCCCTACCTGCTTGTGGGACCATACCTAGGGTAAGACCTGAGTTATCTTTTATGACTACTACCCAGGCTGAGAGATATTTAGAGTGTGGATGTCAAGAGTTTCTAGTCTTTTTCTCTATTCGGGCTGAGGTAGAAGAAGGGATAGAGGAGATCCCAGTTGTTAGGGAATTCCCAGAGGTTTTCCCTAGAGAGTTTGATTTTAGTGGCCTACCTCCTGAGAGAGAATTAGAGTTCCCTATAGACATAGTGCCTGGTGTTGGACTAGTGTCCAAGGCTCCTTATAGGATGGCTCCCGCCGAGCTTGCTGAGTTGAAAAAGCAGATAGAGGAATTGGTAGAGAAAGGGTTTATCCGCCCTAGTGTTTCACCTTGGAGTGCTCCGGTGTTGTTTGTGAGAAAGAAAGATGGTAGCTTGCAGTTGTGTATAGACTACAGAGAGTTGAATAAAGTTACCATCAAGAATAAATATCCTCTCCCTAGAATTGATGATCTGTTAGATCAGTTGGCTGGGGCATCTGTGTTTTCTAAGATAGATCTTAGATCTAGTTACCACCAGTTGAGAGTAAGAACTGAAGACGTCTCTAAGACGGCTTTCAGAACGAGATATGGGCACGATGAGTTCCTTGTGATGCCATTCGGATTGACGAATGCGCCTGCTGTGTTCATGGATTATATGAACAGGGTATTCAGACCGTATCTAGATCAGTTTGTGATGGTCTTTATTGATGATATTTTAGTGTACTCCCGATCTTTTGAGGAGCACGAGAGGCATTTGAGACTAGTCCTAGACACCTTGAGAGAGAAAAGGTTGTATGCCAAACTTAGTAAATGTGAGTTTTGGCTGACCGAGGTGCGATTCTTAGGTCATGTGATCTCACGAGATGGGGTTGCGGTGGATCCCCATAAAGTTGAGGCTGTGTTACAGTGGGATAGACCTAAAACGATCACCGAGGTTAGGAGTTTCCTAGGTTTGGCAGGGTATTACAGACGATTTATTCAGGACTTTTCTCGGATGGCCTTACCACTGATGAGGCTAACCAGGAAAGATACACCGTTTGTGTGGGATGAAAGATGTGAGAAGAGTTTCCAGGAGTTGAAACTCTGTTTGACCACTGCCCCTGTACTGATTATCCCTGACCCTAGAGAACCATTTGTGGTTTATTGTGATGCTTCGGGCAAAGGGTTAGGATGTGTGTTGATGCAGCAGGGTAGAATAGTGGCATATGTCTCGAGGCAGTTGAGACCTCATAAGGAGAATTACCCCACACATGACCTGGAGTTAGCTGCCGTAGTGTTTGCTCTTAAAATTTGGAGACACTATCTGTATGGTGCGACCATAGAGATCTATAGTAACCACAAGAGTCTGAAATACCTGTTTGATCAGAAAGAACTCAATATGAGACAGAGGAGATGGATGGAATTCTTGAAAGATTATGATTATATGTTAAAATATCATCCGGGTAAGGCCAATGTGGTGGCAGACGCCCTGAGTAGAAAATCCATCCATGTAGCCCATATGATTAGGGAGCAGGAGCTCCTAGAGAAGTTCAGAGATTTGAACCTCTCTTGTCAGGTGGTATCGGGTAGATTGTGTCTGAGTGAAACCCGAATTGAGAATATCTTGAGAACCCAGATCTTAGATGCCCAGAGAGAGGATGAATTCCTGAAACGGATCAGGAATGAGATTACCCAAGGTAAGACCTCATATTTCAAGTTGTCTGAGGATGGCATGATAGTATATTGGGATAGAATCTGTGTGCCTAGTCAGAATGGGTTGAGAGAAAGCATTCTAGAAGAGGCGCATAAGAGTAAGTATACTATCCACCCAGGTGCCACCAAGATGTATCAGGATTTGAAAAAGATTTTCTGGTGGCCAGGGATGAAGAGCCATGTGACGGATTATGTGGCTAGATGCCTAGTGTGTCAGAGGATAAAGATTGAACATCAGAAACCGGCTGGGTTGTTGTAACCTCTAGATATCCCTGAGTGGAAGTGGGATAGTATAGCCATGGATTTTATCATGGGGTTACCCAGGACATCCTCTGGACACGATGCTATATGGGTAGTTGTGGATAGACTGACGAAGTCTGCACACTTTTTAGCCATTAAGGCTACTTATACACTGGATAGATTGACCCAGTTGTATATCAGAGAGATAGTGCGACTTCATGGAATACCCAATAGCATAGTTTCTGATAGAGACCCCAGGTTCAAATCGAACTTTTGGAGGTCATTGCAGCATGCCTTAGGGACCAAATTGCGGTTTAGTACTGCATATCACCCCCAGACAGATGGTCAGACTGAAAGGACCATCCAGACATTAGAAGATTTGTTGCGGGCATGTGTGCTAGAGATGAAGGGGAACTGGGATGCGTATTTGTCGTTAGCAGAGTTTGCTTATAATAACAGTTACCATTCCAATATCCAGATGGCCCCTTATGAGGCTTTGTATGGGAGAAAGTGTAGATCCCCTCTGTGTTGGGTTGAGTTAGGTGAGAGGAGTATGATAGGACCTGAGATTGTGGACCAGACCACCCGACAGATAAAAATGATTAGAAAGAGGCTCCTCACGGCCCAGAGTAGACAGAAAAGCTATGCTGATAAGCGTAGGAGGCCGTTAGAGTTTGAGATTGGAGACCATGTGTTCATTCGAATATCTCCAATGACGGGAGTAGGTCGGTCAATGAGGGTAAGGAAGCTCAGTCCTAGGTATATTGGTCCGTTTGAAATCCTTGAGAAAACTAGACCCGTGGCTTACCGAATAGCCTTACCTCCTAACCTAGCCCAAATACACAGTGTTTTTCATGTCTCCCAGTTGAAAAAGTATTTACCAGACTCCTCACATGTCATAGAATATAAGCATGTGCAATTACAGGAAGATTTTTCTTATGTAGTGAAACCGGAGAGAATTGTGGATGCTAAGCTGAAACAGCTGAGAAGCAAGAGCATTCCTCTGGTGAAAGTGATAAGGAGAGGTCTGATATCTGAGAAAGCAACCTGGGAATTGGCGGATGAGATGAGGCAGAAATATCCAGAATTATTCCCTTGAAGTAAGTTTTTTTAAATTTCGAGGACGAAATTTTTTTTAAGAGGGGTAGAAATGTAACAACCGGGAAAAAGAAAAAAAAAAGGGAAAAGAAAGAAAGTGAAAGCTGAAAATTTTCAGAATCCAGAATTTCTGCCAAGTCTTTTCGCAATAGCGAGAAATGGTCTCGCTACAGCGAGAGTGCTTGTTCGCAATAGCGAAGGCGATTCTAGCTATAGCGAGTGCTGGCAGCAGCCCATACAAAAATCAGGGAGTTGCCCGCTGTAGCGTGCACCATAGCGAAAGTGAAGTCTGGAACTAACGCGATTTCGCCATAGCGAGTGGTAAATCTCGCCATAGCGAAGGGAACTGACGCGATCTCGCCGTAGCGAAGGCTACACCTCGCCATAGCGAAGCCAAATTACACGAGCTCGCTATAGCGAAGGTTAATTTTCGCCGTAGCGAGGGTCGGTCCGAAAGAGAGTAAATAGCGAGAATCAGACTTTATTAAACGCCCAAACTCATTTCTTCTCTCATATCTGCCCTAAGCTTCGACCCAAAGAGAGAAAAAAGGCGTGGAGAGTGTCAGAGATCAAGAGAAGGAGGAAGATTAAGGGAAAGGTAAGGTCACTTCTCCCATTTCTTCTTAGAACTCTAATCCCCTCCCTTTGCCCTCTCTTTCTGCGGTTTTATTTGTGAAAATGGACGGATTTTGGGCATGGGTCAGAAGAGGGAAAGTGGAAAACTCTTTTGAATCCTTAAGTTTTCTTTGAAAATGAGGTTTTCCACTACCATGGGAGCTTGAGAGAGAGAAAGGGTTAATGGCATTCTAGAGAGAGAACCCTAGGTTGTATGTGATAGAAGGGTTTCTCTAAATTAAATTATAAGAGAGTAATTGCATGCTTTTGGTGTGTTTAGGCTCAAGTGAAGCACCTCTATCAAGGTGTGAGTGTGAACCTAAGGAGGGAGAGGAGAAATTGAAAGGAAAAGCTAGTGTTGGCTTTGGCTCCAAAGGTAGCTCTCTCCTTCACTCTTTCTTGTTGCATTCTTGGATATGATAGTCATTGTATGATATGTATATGCTTGTTGTATGGAATATGCCATATGTTATTACTTTGATGCATTGATGCCAATATGCTTGTGTGTTGAAATGTGAGACTTGCTCGGGTGCGGTAGTGCCGAAAGTCCCTTGAGATAGGTGAGACAAGGCCAAAAGTCTCAAACGAGTGAGGCCAAGTCAAAAGTCCTTAAACTCGGGTGAGGCCATCCAAAAGTCCCTAGACTCGGGTGAGGCTAGACCAAAAGTCCCTGGAGCTCATTTTTGGCATTTTTGAGAATTCCATAGCATGTACAATGTGTGTTAGTAGTTGAGAATGACTAATTGCTTATTCACATGCTTTGACTTGTTATATGCCTGGATTGTTTACTTGATTGAGTGTATGAGCTACTGAGATTTCCTGAATCTCACCCCTTTCCCCTCCCAACTAATATGCTAGGTGGAGCTCAAGGAGAACCGAGCACACACCAAGGAGCCTAGGAGCATGCTTAGTTAGATGTAAAGTGGTGCCAAATGAAGATGTGCCCACTATTTTTGAGTTGTAAGGGTTGTAACTAATGTAAATGTATGAAAGGATATTGTATGAACTATGTTTATAGCCAAATGAATGGAAATGAGGGTTTTACCCCTTTTTGTTGCATGTATGGAATAGTGCATAATTGGCCATAGCATAGTGAGATTTGGATGTATGATGATTTGGATCATATGGACATGTTAGATATACTAGTTTTATACTTTTAAACTTGTCCATGTGGAGTGAGAATGTGTGAGAGGCTATGTGGACCCGTTTTGGACCTTTGGGGTGCCAAAATCAGAAAATTTGAAAGCTCCGTCAAAGTATGACCGGATGAGTTCCGTTTGCCACGAAATTTGGCGTGCCTCTAGCGTTTGTAGGAAGCTTCTTGAGAAGCTAAAGTTGGTAATATTCGGAGGTCTAGAGAATATTTGGAGAATTGTTGAATTTGGGAGAATTTAAGGGATTGGTCATGTACTGTTCATATAGTTCAGAAATGAAATCTGTGGCATTTTTAGACCAAATGGATTCCAAATGTGGTGAAATTTTATACACATAAACTAGACCACCACAGTGACTTGTAGGAACTAGAATCACCCAAATCGGAGGTCTGTAGAGAGCGATTGGACCATCTGAAGTTCTGTATCAGTATCAGGGAGCTTACCTGACCCCCATCATTGTTCCATCGGTTTTTGGAGTGCAGGGGCTACTAAACTGATCTGGACTTATTTTTTTCCTCTAGTAGACATCTGTATCTTTCCGAATTGATATAATGTGTCTAGATTGGATTTTTGTGTATTTAGTTATGAATTTTTGAAAGTCATGACAGGAAGCTACACTAGAAACAGTGACAGCTGGACCTTCCTCCCATTTTCGATGTCAAACATGGTCCAAACGATGTGTTTGTGGTTGGGAATGATTTTTAGTGTAAATTTGACACTTAGAGCTTTTTAGAAAGCTAAAGTTTACTACATTCCCATTTTTTTACATTTTCTTATAATTTTCCCAAGTTAGAGCCAAAATATGACTTTTGGGCCCAAGTGAGAAAATGAAATTTTTCTGGTTTTTAGCTCTATACCCGTGGCTTATGGTTTTTTTTATGCTATGTATAAGTCTTCTATATGGAGTTTGAGTTGAGGATGCTTGAGATAGGTTCACAGGACCCACGGGGCAAAAGATGAGTATATAAAACCCCGGTTCATAGCATGTAAATGCCACGGAAGAGTAGTGATTCTTTGGAAATCATATGGAACCGAGCCCGGTGAGAGGCTAGGTAGTGGTAATAGTTTAAGGTGTCACAATTAGACGTTATGTGCCTGATATAGAATTTGATTCTGTTTTAAATTTTTGTCACACACTTGCATGTGGAGGTCACTTTAGTCCAAAACGCACAGCTAGGAAGGTTCTAGATAGTGGATTGTATTAGCTTACTTTATTTCGTGATGCTTTCGATTTTTGTAAAAGATATATCAGGTGTCAACAAACAGGTAGCATATCTAGGAGAAATGAAATGCCACAGCATCCCATTTTGTTTTGTGAAGTCTTTGATGTGTAGGGCATTGATTTTATGGAACCTTTTCCTACTTCTTTTGGATTTTCATACATTTTATGGGCTGTTAATTATGTTTTGAAGTGGGTAGAAGCAAAACCCACTAGGACTGATGATTCTGTGGTTGTAGAGTTTATTCACTCTCACATTTTTTTGTAGGTTTGGTATTCCCAGAGCCATTATCAGTGACCAGGGCACTCACTTTTGCAACCGAAGCATGCATAGCTTGCTTAGCAAGTATGGTGTTGTGCATAAAGTAGCTACTCCATACCACCCTCAAACATATGGCTAAGCAAAAATTTCTAACCAGGAGGTGAAGCAAATTTTAAAGAAAATAGTGCTGCCGAATAGGAAAGATTGGAGCAAGAAGCTAGATTATGCACTTTAGACCTAGAGGACCACCTATAAGACTCCTATTGGCATGTCACCCTATCGGCTGGTATTTGGAAAAGCATGTCAGTTATCGATAGAAGTGGAGCACAAAGCTTATTGGGCTGTGAAGAAATGCAATTTAGATTTGAATGGAGCAGGATCTCACAGGAAATTCCAACTCTAAGAGCTTGAGGAGATTAGATTAGAAGCTATGATAATGCAAGGATCTATAAAGAAAAGACAAAGGCATTCCATGATAAGATGATTGTAAGAAAGGAGTTTGTTGTTGGCCAAAAAGTCTTACTTTATAAATCCCACTTGAAACTTATGCCAGGTAAACTTTGTTCTAAATGGGAAGGTCATCACATAGTGTATGATGTTTGCACTTTTGGTGCAGTTGAGCTTTTGGATGAGCAGACGGGAACTAAATTTAAAGTTAATGGACATCGGCTCAAACACTTTCATGAAGGAGTTCCAAGGGATGACAAGGAGGAGCTCCATCTTCATGACCCACCCTGAACCCTGGTTGTACTCTTTCCCTTTCCCCTTTTATATTGTGTTGTCTTTATCTGTTTATTAGATTGTGTGTTAGCATTGAGGACAATGCAATGTTTAAGTGTAGGGGGGATACAAATAAAATTTTTAGTTTTATTTTGCTTTTTGGTTAGTTGATTTTTTCTAGTTTCTAGGCTTTTAGTCAGTTTTATTTTATTTTCCAATTTTTGAAAAAAAAAACTATGCTTTTGTGGAAGTTAATGGTATTAAGAGGATTATAGCTTTGATATATCTTGATTTGATAGGAAATTGACCTTGTGTTGAGAATGCAAGTTAAGCGGCAATTAGCTTTGCTTTAGTGAAATTTGATGATGGTCAATTTACCTTGTGAGATTTTTGAATCTATTGCTTATTCATTTCTAGTGTGTATCCCTTATCTTGCTTTTACTCTAGAATTTGGCTTGAATCTTATTCAAGGCCACATTTATTCATTTGCCATGCATGAAAAGGATTCTTTTTTCTTTTTTTTCTTTTTAGCTAGAGCCAAAAAGCTATCCTACATGTATTTAATCCATTCGTTTTTCCCCTTTTGTGCCACATATTCTCCTTTTTAGCCTTTTAGCCATGGAAACCAAATAAATGTTTTTCCTACCTTGATTAGGATGCTTTTGATTATTAAGGGCATTTTATCTTGTTAAGGTGTGGAGGTGCATTTTTCACATCATTTATAAACGTTTGTTCCTTTTTGAAAATATTCCAAGAAAAAGAAAAAATATATATAATAAATGGAAAAAAAACAAAGCAAAAGAAAAGCATTTAAAAAAAAAGAAGAAAAAGGAAAAGAAAGTTGTTCTCTTAGTGCATATCTTTTTGTTTGGGGTAATTAGGGCCTTCAGATGTACTCTCACTCCATCCTTATTCTTATTTGATTTTGCTAGTGGAGATATAGACGATTGCCAAGCTTATGGTAGTAAAGTTAGATGGGATGGAATTTGAGAGTAAGCACTTCATCCTAAACACTAAAGAGTAGAGTGATAAACACAAATCCAAGTGAGGGACTTCCATTGCATTTCATTTTTTATTAAGTGTATTGCCATGGTACTTGTTACATTGATACAATATGACTTGGAGAATTAAGCTATTGATTTGCTTTGAGCTTCCTTGTGCTAAGTGACCTACACAACTCCATTTTTCTTGAGTTCCTTTCCATTATCTCTTTCTTGGAGCTTTAGTTCTCTTTTACTCAGGAGTGCAAAGGTTTAAGTGTGGGGGAATTTGATAAGTATGATTTTTATACATTTTATTCTCCTTATCTTAAGCATTTTAATGATTAGCTTTAGGGATTTACTTAAGTGGATAATTGATGTTAGTAATCATTTGTGCACTCAAAGAAATTATTTACAAGATTTTAAAATTTTAATGCATAAATTCTTTAAATGATTTTGTAAATTTTTCTATTGAATTATTCTTACTTTTTGTGTAGATTTTCAATAAGCCAATGATGTTTGAATAAGAATTTAAGTTAGAGAAGAGAAAGAAGAAGAGATGAAGGCTTCATGTGTACAGTGGGAGGAAATGAAGAACCAAGAGCAAAACAAACACAATTAGGCATTCTTTTCACACTCAAGGAGGAGGCCCCACGTCATTCACTCATTCATGCATGGGCACATGGGTTCTTCCACGTAGCACTAGTCCACACCCTTCGCATGTTCTCATGAAGAAAGAGCCATGAGTTGGTTGGATGGAGCAAGGAGCTACATGAGCTAGAGCAAAGTTTTATGTGGAAAGAAACATGGATGATGTTCTGGATTGGAAAAGAAGCAGGAAGCATGAGATAGCCACATGCATGCAAGCAAAATGGAGAGGAAACTCATAAGGGAATGAAGGAAGAGAAGATGGAATGGAGATTTGAGTGATGAAACAAGACACACATTCAAGTGGCTGAAACAGAGGAGGAAGCACGAGTTTTATGTAAAGAGAAGAAGATCCATGCACACACTCATTTGAACTCGAGGAAGCAAGAAGAAGAGAGAGCTTTGAGAAGAGGTTTCGAGTTGAGAAGGTTCCAAATGGAAGTAAGAAATAAGCATGCAGAAGCTACGTCTGGGTAGCATCTCACAAGCTCGAGCAGAACAGAGGTTCTCGTGGGGTCTGAATTCGAGAAGAAACTACATTTAGTGAGGGAAAAGCAAGCTGTTTCTGGGAAGAAGAAAAAAAGCTACGTGATGAGCTTGGGTCCTACGTTGGAAGGAGAAGCTTAAGAGGAGGAGTTTAAGCTGCATGGGACATGAAAAGCAAGTAAAAGAGCAACATATAGGAGCCATGGGTTTAGAGCTTGGATACAAATACACACACATGCAAAACAGAGCATGAACAGAGGAAGATAAACTATGGCAGAAAATGAAGAAGGAGCTTGCTCGAGCTACTAGTTGTGAATGCATAAGCTAAATGAGTGAGTCATGTAAAAGAAGCACGAGCTGAATGAGGGAAAGGAAAGGAGCAGATCCGAATTGCATGAGCTAAATCGACGTGGAGCTGAGCACATGGAATTAAAGAAGGCTGACGTGAGAGCAGAACACGTGGATTAATGAAGCATGAGCTGGAGATTTAGTGAGCTGAGAGAAGAAAATAAAACGTGACTTCAGCATGAAAAAGGAGGAGCTGAGGGGCACATGATTCATAAAAGAAAAAAGGTGCTGAAGCATTGGAAAAAAAAAAGGAGGGAACGTGATTTTCAGCGTGAGAATAACGAGCTAAGGGCTCCAGGGGAGAGACGGGAACATGATGTAAACGAGAGCTCTAGGGAGAGGAAGAAAAATTCAATTCTCCATGGCTGAAGCTCTAATGATCAATTTCCTTCCAATTAAACTCTCCATGGCAGCTTGAATCATCCATGGTGGCTAGTTGAAGCTTGGAAACTCCCAGATGCAGATTTGAGCTCCATATTTTCTCACCAAATTGGATAAACATTCTTTGCTCCATCTTTTAATTCAGAATTATTTTCTTTATTAATTTGACTAGGTTTAGTTTATTAATTGAGGAATTTGATTACTGGAATTTTCTAGATTTGGTTGAATTGTGGATTGAGCTTAATTTGATTTTTGAAATTTTAATTGTGATCATTATATATCTGTAAAAATTTCAGAATTAGTGCTATACAATTTACTTCTAAATTCCTCTTGATTTTAGGCCAATTGATACAATGGTTGTTGGATTTAGAAATTTTATGCAATTAATTATTTGAGAAATTAATTAAACTAATTGGTGAATTAGCATCTTAAGTGGATTGTGCAGTAGATTTTATTAATCAATTAAGATTGGATGAAGTTGTTCTTAATTCAATTAATTAGTGATTCAAGGTTTCTTGTGGTTACAAAATTCCTTGAATAATTGATTAATTAAATCTTGGATGGTTATTCAAGAGCCTTTATAGGGAATACATTAAAGAGCAAGAACTTAAATTCAAATTTGGTAAACTAAAAAGAGTAAGGATAGTTGAATTTTAGGGAGTCTATTTGAAAGCTAGCTACCACATTTGTTTGACTATTCACTTCAATTTAGTCTTAAGTTTTTAATTCTTGTCAATTAAATTTTAGTTCAATTAAATCCTAGCATTTTAAAACCCCCTAAACTAGTTCCAATTAGTAATACTTAAAATTCCTCCATAAAGAAATTAAGGCATAAACTCCTTGGGAAATGACCTAGGTTGCACCATTATCTACAAAATTTATTTTGCTACCTAGTTTTTATTTGAGATTGTGCGACACAATCGCCACCTGCCAAAGTTCAAACATACATACCTTAGTCTTGTCAATGTTCACGTGCACCTCCTTGACTCTTGTTGAAGGCCATGTTTACAATCTAGTCATTATAAAGTAGAATTCACCATGTGTTAGATTGTTTCCCCATAAATAGACCATTATGAAACAATAGTAATTTAACCTAGTATGAGAGAAATTCTTGATTTGCACAATTCGTTATGGTGCTTGACTTACTTGAATCCTGTAGAAACTCTCGTACTTTATTTAAGACCTATTAAAGTTTAAAATTAAAAAACATACTTATTTGAGTTTTGTTGAAATTTAAGTGCCCTTACTTGAATCCTAACTCGAGACTTGCCAAAGTTTAAAGTTAAAGCATACTTATCTAAGTCTTGTTAAAGTTTAGGTGCCCTTACTTAAATCCTAACTTGAAACATGCCAAAGTTCAAACATGTGTACCTTAGTCTTGTTTGGTTCATGTGCACCTCTTTAAGTCTTGTTGAAGTTCAAGCATTTACCCAAGCCTTCTTAAAGTTCATAGTGAAAACACACTTATCTAAGTCTTGTCAAAGGCCAAACAAGCTTATAATCTAGTCATCATAATTCCCCCCATAAATAGACCATTATGAAATAATAGGAATTCAACCTAGTACGCAACGAATTCTTGATTTGCATACTTGGTCATAGTGCTTGACTTATTTGAATCTTGTAAAAGCTCTCGTACATTATTTAAGACCTACCAAAATTTAAAGTTAAAAAGAATACTTACCTGAGTCTTGTTGAAATTTAAGTGTGTTTACCTGAATCCTAACTTGAGATCTGCCAAAGTTTAAAATTCAAAAACATACTTACCTAGGTCTTGTTGAAGTTTACATGCCCTTACTTGAATCCTAACTTGAGACATGCCAAAGTTTAAATATACGTACCTTGGTCTTGTCAATGTTCATATGCACCTCCTTGAGTCTCGTTGAAGTGTCTTGTCAATGTTCATATGCACCTCCTTGAGTCTTGTTGAAGTTCAAACACTTACCAAGCCTTGTTAAAGTTCATAGGTAAAATGCCCTTACCTGGGTTTTGTCGAAGGCTTTACATGCTTACAATCCAACCATTATAAAGTAGAATTCACCATGTGTTAGATTCTTTCCCCCACAAATAGACCATTATGAAACAATAGTAATTCAATTTAGTACGAGAGGAATCGTTGATTTGCATAATTGGTCATGGTGCTTAACTTACTTAAATCTTGTAGAAACTCTCATACTCGAGATCTGCCAAAGTTTAAAGTTCAATAACATACTTACGTGAGACTTGTTGAAGTTCAGGAGCGCCCTTACTTGAATCCTAACTAGAGACCTGCCAAAGTTTAAATATACGTACCTTAGTCTTGTCAATGTTCATATGCACCTCCTTGAGTCTTGTTGAAGTTCAAACACTTACCAAGCCTTGTTAAAGTTCATAGGTGAAATGCACTTACCTGGGTTTTGTCGAAGGCTAAACATGCTTATAATCCAGCCATTATAAAGTAGAATTCACCATATGTTGGATTCTTTCCCCCACAAATAGACCATTATGAAACAATAGTAATTCAATTTAGTATGAGAGGAATAGTTGATTTGCACAATTGGTCATGGTGCTTAACTTACTTAAATCTTGTAGAAACTCTCATACTCGAGATCTGCCAAAGTTTAAAGTTAAAAAATATACTTTCCTGAGTCCTGTTAAAGTTTAAAGTTCAATAACATACTTACGTGAGACTTGTTGAAGTTCAAGAGCGCCCTTACTTGAATCCTAA
Source organism: Erythrophleum fordii (assembly GCA_032878935.1). NCBI lineage: Eukaryota > Viridiplantae > Streptophyta > Magnoliopsida > Fabales > Fabaceae > Erythrophleum > Erythrophleum fordii. Next base: position 12,390,346 of record JAVQMF010000047.1, on the reverse strand, counting down.
CTAGAGACCTGCCAAAGTTTTAATATACGTACCTTAGTCTTGTAAATGTTCATATGCACCTCCTTGAGTGTTGTTGAAGTTCAAACACTTACCAAGCCTTGTTAAAGTTCATAGGTAAAATGCACTTACCTGGGTTTTGTCGAAAGCTAAACATGCTTACAATCCATCCATTATAAAGTAGAATTCACCATGTGTTGGATTCTTTCCCCCACAAATAGACCATTATGAAACAATAGTAATTCAATTTAGTACGAGAGGAATAATTGATTTGCACAATTGGTCTTGGTGCTTAACTTACTTAAATCTTATAGAAACTCTCATACTCGAGATCTGCCAAAGTTTAAAGTTTAAAGTTCAATAACATACTTACGTGAGACTTGTTGAAGTTCAGGAGCGCCCTTACTTGAATCCTAACTAGAGACCTGCTAAAGTTTAAATATACATACCTTAGTCTTGTCAATGTTCATATGCACCTCCTTGAGTCTTGTTGAAGTTCAAACACTTACCAAGCCTTGTTAAAGTTCATAGGTAAAAATGCACTTACCTGGGTTTTGTCGTGGGTTTTGTCGAAGGCTAAACATGCTTACAATCCAGCCATTATAAAGTAGAATTCACCATGTGTTGGATTCTTTTCCCCACAAATAGACCATTATGAAACAATAGTAATTCAATTTAGTATGAGAGGAATAGTTGATTTACACAATTGGTCATGGTGCTTAACTTACTTAAATCTTGTAGAAACTCTCATACTCGAGATCTGCCAAAGTTTAAAGTTAAAAGATATACTTTCCTGAGTCCTGTTAAAGTTTAGTTCAATAACATACTTACGTGAGACTTGTTGAAGTTCAAGAGCGCCCTTACTTGAATCCTAACTAGAGACCTGTCAAAGTTTAAATATACGTACCTTAGTCTTGTCAATGTTCATATGCACCTCCTTGAGTCTTGTTGAAGTTCAAACACTTACCAAGCCTTGTTAAAGTTCATAAGTAAAATGCACTTACCTGGGTTTTGTCGAAAGCTAAACATGCTTACAATCCAACCATTATAAAGTAGAATTCACCATGTGTTGGATTCTTTCCCCCACAAATAAACCATTATGAAATAATAGTAATTCAATTTAGTATGAGAGGAATAGTTGATTTGCACAAATGGTCATGGTGCTTAACTTACTTAAATCTTGGAGAAACTCTCATACTCGAGATCTGCCAAAGTTTAAAGTTTAAAGTTTAAAGTTCAATAACATACTTACGTGAGACTTGTTGAAGTTCAAGAGCGCCCTTACTTGAATCCTAACTAGAGACCTGCCAAAGTTTAAATATACGTACCTTAGTCTTGTCAATGTTCATATGCACCTCCTTGAGTCTTGTTGAAGTTCAAACACTTAGCAAGCCTTGTTAAAGTTCATAGGTGAAATGCACTTACCTGGGTTTTGTCGAAGGCTAAACATGCTTACAATCCAGCCATTATAAAGTAGAATTCACCATGTGTTGGATTCTTTCCCCCACAAATAGACCATTATGAAACAATAGTAATTCAATTTAGTACGAGAGGAATCGTTGATTTGCACAATTGGTCATGGTGCTTAACTTACTTAAATTTTGTAGAAACTCTCATACTCGAGATCTGCCAAAGTTTAAAGTTAAAAAATATACTTTCCTGAGTCCTGTTAAAGTTTAAAGTTCAATAACATACTTACGTGAGACTTGTTGAAGTTCAGGAGCGCCCTTACTTGAATCCTAACTAGAGACCTGCCAAAGTTTAAATATATGTACCTTAGTCTTGTCAATGTTCATATGCACCTCCTTGAGTCTTGTTGAAGTTCAAACACTTACATAGGTAAAATGCACTTACCTGGGTTTTGTCGAAGGCTTTAACATGCTTACAATCCAGCCATTATAAAGTAGAATTCACCATGTGTTCTTTCCCCCACAAATAGACCATTATGAAAAAATAGTAATTCAATTTAGTACGAGAGGAATCGTTGATTTGCACAATTGGTCATGGTGCTTTACTTACTTAAATCTTGTAGAAACTCTCATACTCGAGATCTGCCAAAGTTTAAAGTTAAAAAATATACTTTCCTAAATCTTGTTAAAGTTTAAAGTTCAATAACATACTTACGTGAGACTTGTTGAAGTTCAGGAGCCCTTACTTGAATCCTAACTAGAGACCTACCAAAGCTTAAACATGCATACCTTAGTCTTGTCAATGTTCATATGTAGCTCGTTAAGTCTTGTTAAAGTTCAGACACTTACCTGAGTCTTGTCAAAGGTTAATGCTTACAATTCAGCCATTATAAAGTAGAATTCACCATGTGTTGGGTTGTTTCCCCCACAAATAAACCATTATGAAATAATAGTAATTCAATCTAATACAAGAGGAATTGTTAATTTGCACAATTGGTCATGGTGCTTGACTTACTTGAATCTTGTACTTGAGACTTGTTGAAGTTTAGGAGCCCTTACTTGAATCCTAACTTGAGACCTGCCAAAGCTTAAACATGCATACCTTAGTCTTGTCAATGTTCACATGCAGCTCCTTAAGTCTTGTTGAAGTTCAAACACTTACCTGAGTTTTGTCAAAGGCTAAACATGCTTACAATTCAGCCATTATAAAGTAGAATTCACCATGTGTTAGATTGTTTCCCCCACAAGTAAACCATTATGAAATAATAGTAATTCAATCTAATACAAGAGGAATTGTTAATTTGCACAATTGGTCATGGTACTTGACTTACTTGAATGTCGTAAAAGCTCTCATAAACTTAAGACCTACCAAAGTTTAAAGTTAAGAAACATACTTACTTAGTGCCTTTACTTGAATCTTAACTTGAGACCTGCCAAGTTCAAACATATGCACAATTGGTCATAGTTCTTGGTTTCAGCCAATGGCATGAAGCTATTATGCATTAGATTGTGTTGTTAAAGTTCACATACATGCCTAAGTCTTGTTAGAGTTTAAATGCACTCATTTGAGTCCTATCAAATATCATAAACACTTACTTGAATCCCATGAAATTCAACTGCATTCACTTGAGTTTTGTTAAAGGTACACCTTTAATTGAGTCCTATCAATATTCAGAGTTTAGGCTTACTTATCCTAGTTATGTCAAAGCTCAAAGATGTAGCCAACATGACTTTATATAAGTTTAAGGTCTTGTATTTGAGACTTGCCAAAGTTTAGACATACTTATCTAAATTTTATCAAAGTTTAAACACCTTAACTTGAGTTCTTTACAAAAGTTTTAAAATACAATTAAGTCTTATTTCAAGCATCATTAGCTAAGTCCTATCAAAGTTCAAGTACCTTTACTTAACATATGTGAATTCAAAAAATAAGAGATTGTTTTATAAAAGAAAATGCAAAATATAAATTGCTAAATGTTTTGAGACATAAAAAAATGTGAAAAAATTTATAAATAAGAAAAAAATATTAAAATTTAAAGCTAACATGGAAAAATCAAGGACCAACTAAACTATATGGTACTAAACTAGAAGTTGATTTACATATGCTTGAAAAGAGAAAAAAAATCAAGGGTGTTGAGAAAATATGATAAAATATTGTAAGATAATAAGGATATTTAAACTTTCATCTCAAGTGATGTGTAGTGACTTTGCTAATTTATTAAAGATATGAAATGATAAAAGGATACAAATATGTATAAGAAAGTTAAAAAAAATTAATTTTATTTAAAACATTACTAAAGAAGAAAAAATAAAATATTAAAAGGAGACTAACGTATTAATAAACATTGTTTTCTAATAAATAATAGAAATGTGATATAATTAAACTTGTTAGAAATTTAACTAAAATTTTCAAGAAAATTTTATCTTTTTTATTGAATAAAGTAAATAAAGATTTTTGGTTAAAAAAATATAATAGAAAATGTGATATTATAAAAGTTGTTAGAGATTCAAGCAAAATTTTTAAGTTAGAATTTCTAAAAATACTAACATTTTATACATAGATTAAGTTTTAAAAAAATTAATTAGAAAACAACTATCAAGAAAAGACAAAAGAGAAGTTCCTACATAATATTATCATAAAGTGAGACTACTAATGTTTGATTAAGTAAACTTTTATTCTAAATATAACATTGTGTAGCTCATCCTCCTATATATCATGTAACTTACATAAATTTTGCCAAAATATACACACTAAGAATGTGAAATAGTGTTGGATCAACCAAGTACATAAAGTTATTTTTTAGAAACTCAAGGAAATTGTTATGCTTGTATAAGGCTAACATAACACTAATTTTAAGTTAGGTTGATTAAGGATATTTAGTGTTACTCTCAATTCGTAGTCTATTGCAAGTGATTAAGTGTTTCTATAAATCTTTATTACGTTGTAGCAACAAAACATAAGGAGTTTGATCATGTTAAACAAAGTAAAAATGTGAAAATGAAATTTTACTTGTAGCAATGGATGAATACCTGATTTGGGTCCTTGAATCCTCTAAAGTATGACGAATGAGTTTGCCATGGAGGAAAGCCTAAGGCATTTCTTAAGAAAACTCCAATGCAAATGAAGGGCTAGGTCATTGCTTAAGAATCTAACATAATTGTTTATATTGTACAAAGATTAGTCAAGAATGGATCACTAAATATAAATATTTACTTCATTAGTATGCATGCATTATAGAAATTTCAAGCAAAATTTTCTTTAAAGAAAATGCCAAGGGGAAGCATGCTTAAAGATTAACACACAAAATAAACTGAAGTTTGGCAAATAAATTAAAGTTTAGCCCTATAACATCCTATTAGATCTAGCATGTCATGAGTTCTATTATTTGCACACCACTTTCTTTAATAAAAAGGAGTTATATATCAAGGCTAAGTCAAGAATGGATCACCAAATATAAATATTTACCTCATCAGTATGCCCACATTATAGAAATTTCAATGCAAAAATTTCTTCAAAGAAATTGCCAAAAGGAAACATGTCATGAGTTTGGCCTTATAACATCCTAATAGATCTAACATGTCATAAGTTTTGTTATTTGGACACCACTTTCTTTAAAAAAAAGGAATTATATGTCAAGGCAAAGTTTGCCAAACAAAATCTTTGCACACCACTTTACACCTCCTCTTACATATAAAAATTTATTATAAAGAGTTACTTATGTCATTTACTATTTTATATTAATTTAATGATAAAGGAAATAAGTGTAGAACTAGATCGGGTGTGTAATTTGCTTGTGTGTAGAACTAGAATGGTAACTCTTCAATGATATGAAAAATAAAGCTAAAGAATAAGACATAGCAAATAACATATTGCAAACTAATATCTCCATAATCAAAATTGATGCATTAAATGATATTGCTCACACCCCTTCACAAACCCATTTAGATTTTGATTTAGATTTAGATTCAATCATAATCATAAAGAAATCCAATAAATCTTTGATTTTGAATTAGCGAAAGAAAAAATCAACAAAAAACAAAAGTATTTGAATTAATGGCATTATTCTTCTTCTTAAATAATTCTATGCATACACATGTTCCTTCAACGTCTTCTACCATTCCTCTACGTCCACCCTTCCAAAATGATCAAGGACATAACAAACAACATATCGCAAATTAATGTGTCTTCATAATCAAAATTGATGCATTAAATCATATTAGCTAGACACCTTCACAAACCCATTTAGATTCATATTCATATTCAATCACTATCATAAAGAAATCCTAGAGATAAATACAAGGCTTATACAAAATGGTAAAATAAATAGAAAAAGAGAACAGTCCATTTGTCGAAGAAAATCCAACAAATCTTTGATTTTGAATTAACAAAAGAAAAAAAAAAATCAACAAAGAGCCAAAAAATATTTGAATTAATACCATTAGTCTTATTCCAGAATAATTCTATACATACTCATATCCTACATGTTCCTTTAATGACTCCTACCATCCCTCCATGTCCACCCTTGCAAAATGATCAAGGATGGAAAGAGAAGCAAAGAATCCAAGTAAGCAAACCGAGAACAAAAACGAAAGACAAAGGGTTAATTTAATTAACACAATCTCATAACTGGCCTGGCAATTTATTCCAAATTCAGGATAAAATGATTTGCATCCTAAACAAGTTATGGTGTAAAAACACAATTATGGAGATTCCAAATTTGTGTTACTACTTATTTGTACAAGCCATAAGAGAATCAATTATAACTACGGATGATTTGAATATATTATATACATATAGACACACATACTCATTAGAAAATGATAGATTTAGCAAGACCAAGACATGATTGCATTTATGTAATAGTAATGTACCATATTGGAACATTAATTTTAATGCCCCAATTAGCATTGCAAATAGAATAGACAAAATTTAAGAATTTTTTATCAAGTTAAATATTGCAACACTATGGTGAAAGAAATTTCATTTAATAATCATACTGACTAGAATTGATAGGAAATGGAAGACTAAAATAAAAAAAAGAAACCTAATACGTCAACAAAGTTTATAAGCAAAAGTCATCTATAGTCATAAAAAGAGCAAAGTGATAAACAATGAAATGAATCCAACAAAGTAATAAAGTATCCACACCTATTAGTTTTTTCAGTCATATATGCATTGGCACAAGTACAACGTTCGAAGGACCCATCAACTATAGCACTCCGTCAAGAATATTATACTAAATTTGATTTCCCATGATGGAGAAACGTCATATTGACAAAGCATCTACCTCAATCATTTACCATTTATGCATGCAGTGAGCTAAGATATTATAGGTATGCAAGAGGATTTTGACTTGCACTAATGCAGAAGCAGGGGTGGGTGATAAGAGAGTAGATCAGTCATGTGAAAAAGAGGTTTTAAACTCTAATTGTGCTATCAAAATGAAATAGAATTAATTTATTCTTTTCTAAAAGGAGAAAACAAATTTCATATCATATGGTCCCACGTACAAACTAAAAGTAATATATTGCAAGCAAGGAAACATCAAACTTAAAATTTCTAGTTAAATAAATCAGAAATCTAAAATGAAAAATTTTTAACCCATTAATTATCATCAACACTTCCCACAATAACTAGGTATAATTTTCAACTTAATTAAAAAAATTAAAATTTTCAAGAAGACTTATCTTTTTTATCGAACAAAATAAATAAACATTGTTTTTAAAAAAATACTATAGGAAATGTGATATGATAAAAGTTGTTAGAGATTCAAGCAAAATCTTTAAGAAAATTTTAAAAAGAATTTTTTTAAAAAATGTGACTATTTAAGGTAGAAATTGTAAAAGTAATAGCATTTCATATGTATATTAAGTTTTAAAAAAAATTACAAGTTTATTAAAAAAAATTATTAAGAAGGACAAAAGAGAAATTCCTATGTAATAGTACTAGAAAGTGAGACTAATGATATTTGATTAAATACACTTTTATTCTAAATACAACATTGTATAACGCTTCCTGGCACATATTGGGTATCTTTTGTAAATTGTATCAAAATATACACATTGAAAATGTAATACAGAGCTAAACCAACCAAGTGAACATAAGGTTATTTTACAGAAACTTAGAAAAATTTTTATGCTTGTATAAGACAAATGTGACACTAATTTTTAGCTAGGTTGATTGAAGATATTCGGTGTTACTTTAAAACCGTAATTTTTTGCAAGTGACTTTTGTTTATTAAGTGTCATTATTATAAATTCTTAGTTTGTTATAGGAACCAAATATGAGGAGTTTGATTATACTAAACAAAAGAGAAAAAAAGGTGCTAATGAAGTTACACTTTTGAAAATGATCAATACCTAATTACTGAGCAGCAAGTGCATTGGCAATTTAAGATTCATGGACTCACCAATTCAATGCAATTCTTTTAAGGCATGACCACTAGGATAATTCTAATATGATGCCATGATGGTTGTGATGGAAAATCCTAAACTACAAGACAGAAGGAAGAGTACAAGTATAACCATCATCAATGAAACAAAATGACTATTGAACCAACCTAATTGATAGTAATCCCAACAAAATGAGGAAAAGCTTGTTCCAAAAGGGTTTCTCCTTCTTGTTGTACGTACCCAATAAAAAAAAATATCACATCATATGATGTGATAAGGGCTAATAATTCAACAAAGAAAGGTAAACGATCAAGAAAACAGAAACATAATTTTTTAATAAAAGAAGTCTCTTCCAGTTTCGAATCTTCTCTTAGAATGTATTTGCACTTCAATTCTAGTATCACACAAGTCTCCATCATTTCCTTCCCTCCCCCAAATCAGATAGAAAAGGATGTGGAAGTTTGACAAATAAAAAAAAATTATGGTAGAATTTATTTTCAAAGGACCTAATTGAAAATTGTGCATTTTACAGTGATCTAAAGAATTATTTAACCTAATTTTTATTAATCCATACAAAACTCATTTAAGTTATATATTATTTTTCTAAACATATAAATTATATGGTTGCGGTGTCTTCATCATATATAAGCACATATATTGCAACTTTGAACCATATTAAAAATTTTTAACCAAAAAAATAACTTAGGTAAAATAAATATGTTAGTAAGGTAACATATATATTTTGCATAAAAAGCTAGCATATTATATCTCAGATAGTAAAAAAGCAAAGGGCCCTTACATTTTGTTAGCTACAATTAAAGCAGAGAGGTTAAATATTGGGAAAATGTCAAAAATATTTATTTAGCCGCTACCGATTCTCTAAATCAGAAATTCCATATACCAAACATCATATCTATAAAATGTACCCAAAAAACTGTGCAGCTTCTGAGATAGATGCCCCAACTACAAAAATGAGATCCAATAGAGCTTGCATTCCCTATGGAAAAGGACCTCAAATTATTATATGCTGTACTCTAATCCCTATATGCGGTTAAGTAGCAATTAAGTCTCAAATTCTGTGGATTGACTATTATGAGAGAAAAAAGAAAAAAAAAAAAGAAATGAACAGCAACTAAAGCATAGAGAGACATGCTATGCGCATTGTGCAAGCAGACATACCAAGACAAAATTTGGGTTAACCACAATCTGATCCTCTAATAAATGACTTAGCAGGAAGTGTTTGCACAAGCTCTGGAGGTGGTGAATAAGCATCAAGATCCACAGTATTTCTGACTAGCTCGAGAGATTTATCCATATCTATCAGGAAAATCATTGCTGATTAACAGTGAAGACAAATCACAGTCAAGTTAATACATCGAGTATTTGAAAGGGAAGAAGTAAGAACTCCTTAACTACAGTCATCACAAATCAATGCCCCCAAAGTTTTCAGCATTGTAAATCAATAGCAAATGCGACGAGTCTTATCTAATTCATAAAGCAATCCTAGAAACCATTAATAAGCTAATAAATAGACCCTCTCTCTCCGTCTCTGTGTAAATTTTACGGTATCAAACACAGTCACAATGAAATGCAAAGAGACCCATTATAAGAATAAGATTCAAAACGAAATCCTAGAGGTGCCAGATGAGAATGGGCAAAATGGAAAACAACATGAGCAATAATACCAGTGGGAATGTGCTTGAGGCCGCATGAGTTTTTCGTCTGTAAATTCCAGGTACCTTTTTCCCAAACCCTCGGTACCAGTACCGACACAGGCACCTGTAGTGAGTGCTACCGTTTTACGAGCACCAGAGCAGGCTACAGTAGTCGTGCAGACGTTGATGATGAAACCAAACGCAGTTCCTTCTTATTGTTGTTAGTGTAGTTGAAGACAATATGGCATAAACTTTGAGGAAGCTAAACGATGATGAGGATAAGTCCCTTCAATGGCTCATATCGTCCCAGGATCAACGACTGAAAGAAGCAGAGGAACCAAATACCAAATAAGCAAACCGATCAACAACAATTTTAAAAGCCAAGAAGGCTAATTTAACAAACAACCACGTTAAATAAATTTGTGATCGGTTCAAAGTAAACTACTTGTAATCTCTACGCTAACCTCACTAACAAATTATACATATTAAATCATTGATCCCCAATCCCCCAGATTCAATCCAAAAGCTCTGTTTTTTCTGTCCCCTTGAAACAAAAAAGAACATTTTGTTGTGAAGCAAAAACCATAAACAGCAAACGCATCAGAATACCTGGTTATCTTATCGATGCTTCAGAATGCAGCGAATATTGAAGCAGAGACGAAGGAGGAGATTAGGGTGAGAACGGAAGTGAAAGTGTTTATTTGATATCAAAACACAAGAAGCACAATATAGCCGTTGCATAATTCAAAAAAAAAGAAACTAGCCGTTACAGAGGAGCGCATGAATCAAAGCGAAATAGCAAGTTGAGAGACTATCTGTGATGCGTGAAGACTAAAGGGCGCAACGCTACTCAACGTAACCAATTTTCACGTGGAATATCAATGTGCGTGTGAGGAACGTCTGACTCACTGGCAATGGAGGCCCAATGTGTTTAGAACTTCCGACATGAGTTGAGCCCATTGGAATGGCCCAAGTCAACCTGCCTAGATGACAATTTGTGCTCAAAAGAATTGTTGGCCTATTATAAAGAGGGTTCAATCAAATTGGGTACTATACAGGGGCGGGTCAGGCTGTTAGTCTTCCGAGTCATAAGATACAATTAGTTTGCTAATTACAAAATAGCTTATAAAAACATGACATGCAGGTAAAAATTTTTGAAAAGCCGTAGATTGCTTAACACCAAAAAGGTACTTATCATATTTTTTATTAAAAAAATTTATAGCATAAATTGTAGCTAAATTTTTGTAAATATTGTAGTTAAATTTATAAAAAAATTACCGAGATTAGAAGTGGATAAGATAGAAGAGAATCACCGAAAGCGGAGAAGAAAGAATTTTAAAAATTGAAAGTTAACGCCACATCACTTTTTTGCTCTATTTGATAAGAATGATTAAGAAGGAAATGGTAAATGCGAAAGTGAATGAACTATTCCTTCCAATATTTGGTTTCATAAAAGAAATTAATATATATATATATATATATAAGATATTAAATTGTTTTATTAGTCCTCATCTCATTAAATATATTATTATAAGTATAATATATATTATGTCTATTTATTTGTATTAATATAAATAAGCATTTTATTTATCTTAATTTTTTATTGCTTATTTATAATTAAATTATAAAAATTAGTCTAAATTTATTTTTTTAATATTTTAGCAATTTAAGCAATAAATTTCACAACAGATTCTTTACCCTTTTCCTTTCTTCCCACTATTCCCTGTAGCGACTGCGAACAATGCAAAAATGTATAGGTTTCATAGATTTTCAATTCATCCCATTTACTTCATTTCCTTCTTCTTTTCTGTACTAAACAAAAAAACGAAAAAAAAAAAACCTTTTTTCCATAAAAAAAACAGAAAACAAAAAACCTTTTCTTCCTTAATTTCCTTTCATTTTTTGCCCCATCCCTTTTACTAATCATACCAAATTACTTTTGTTTTTCTGTAAAACCAAAATCTTAAGACACATCGGCAAAGTTATTAGCCCCAATCGTGTCCTCACAGTAAATGATTTTGCTACTCTAAATATGCAAGGATACTACTCCAGTATAATAAAACTAGTCATTCAAGCAAACAATTTTGAAATGAAACAAGTGATATTGCAGATGCTTCAAATGGCTGGACAATTTAATGGCTCCCCTCTTGAAGACCCAAACACTCACCTCTCCAACTTCTTAAAGGTGTGTGATTCCTTTAAGTAGAATAGAGTATCGAATGATGCTATTCAGCTGAGGCTCTTTCCACTCTCATTAAGGGACAAGGCTAAAGTATGGCTCAACTCTTTGCCGGATGGGTCCATAGCTACTTGGGATGATCTAGTTACAAGATTTAGAGCTAGATTTTTTTCACTGGCTCAATTAGTAAAGTTGAGAAATGACATCACCTCCTTCATGCAACAAGATGATGAGCCATTATATGACGCCTGGGAAAGATTCAAGGAATTGTTGAAAAAGTGCTCGAATAATGGATTTCCTAAATGGGTACAGGTGCAACTTTCTACAATAGATCGTTACCTGAAACAAAAGTCATCCTTGACTCAGCTTCAAATGGGAGCAAGCAACTTGAATGTTGATGCGGCATATAATATGTTGGAGAATATGGCAACTAACTGCCTCTAATGGTCTGCATCTAGATCTCATAAGAAAAAGGTGTCTGGGGTACATGAAATTAATGCTCTAACCACACTCTCAGCTCAGATGGCTATAATGAACAAGAGATTTGACAATCTTAAAACATGCTTCAGTGCACCAATGAGGGTTAATGTTATTCAAGCTCTGGTCATCACTTGTGAGCATTGTGGAGAAGAACACTATAGTGATCAATGCCCTTCCTTGGTAGAAGTAGTTAACTAAATGGGCAACTATAGGAAAAATCAAAATAATCCCTATTCCAACACCTATAACCCAAGATAGAGGAATCATCCAAATTTCTCATGGAGCTAGGGACAAACTCAAGTCTAGTCATCCTCTTCTGGTATGAGACCTTTTCACCCCCTGGATTTTCTGCTCAAGAAAGAGATAGAAAAGAAGCTAAACATGGAGGAAATGCTTATGCAGTATATGGCTAAGCAAGATGCCATCTTAGCTAGACAAGATGCAACAATGACAAAACATGAGACTGTAATCCAGAATATAGAAGTGCAAATCAGTCAATTGGCTTCTTCTATAAATTCAAGACAGCTCGGGGTGCTACCAAGTGACATTGTTCCTAACCCTAGAAGAAAAGGTAAAGAGGAATGTAAAGCTATTGTATTGAGAAGCGGCAAAGAGTTGCCAGAAGTGTTACCATCAAAACAAGTTAACAAGTCTAACTAAGATCAAGGCAAGGTGGAAGAGAAGGTTGAGAAGGAGAAACCTGTGGAAGAGAAAAGTGAAGTGGTGGAGAAAAGAAAAGACAATGCCGAGAAGAATAGTCAAGAGAAAGGTTAAGAGAGAATCATTCCCCTACTACCATTTCCTCAACGCTTCAAGAAGAAAAATCTAAATAAGCAATATTAGAAATTCTTAGAAATCTTCAAGCAGCTCCACATTAATATTCCATTTACAGAAGCTTTGGAATAAATGCCAAGTTATGCTAAGTTTATAAAAGATGTGCTATCTAATAAGAGGTAGTTTGGAGAATTTGAGATGATGGCTTTAACTCAAGAATGTAGTTCTATTCTGCAAAGAAATTACCACCTAAGATGTAAGACCCGGGGAGTTTTACCATTCCCTATAACATTGGGAAACATTTCACTAGAAATACTTTGTGTAACCTAGAGGCAAGTGTGAACCTAATGTCATTGTCGACTTTCAAGAAGCTTGGATTAGGAGAGGCAAGGCCAACAACTGTCACTTTACAACTAGCTGATCGATCTCTAGCTTACACCAATGGGGTTATTGAAGATGTCTTGATGAAGGTTGACAAGCTAATTTTCTCAACAGATTTTATAATCTTAGATTATGAAGAAGACAAGGATATTCCTATCATTTTAGATAGACCCTTTCTAGCCACAGGAAGAACCTTGATTAATGTACACAAAGGAGAGTTTACTATGAGAGTGAATGACCAGGAGGTGACATTCAACATGTACAAGGCAATGAAGAGCCCGAATGAACCAGAAAAATGTTGCTTTGTGCGTCTAATCACCCATGCAGTACATGATGAGTTCATTGAATTAACTTTTAAGGATCTTCTAGAAGCATCATTAGTTAGAATGGCTAGGAAGGAGCATAATGGAGTGAGAGAATGTACTAAGCTATTGGAAGCTACTTAAAAGCATTCTAAGGCTTCTCAACAGTTTAAACCACTCGATACATCAATTGAAGTCAAATCTGTGCTGAAACCATCAGTGGAGGAACCTCCATCTCTAGAATTGAAGCCATTACCATCTTATTTAAAATATGCATACCTAGGAGAAAAAGGCACCTTACCCGTAATCATCTCAACTGCTCTCTTTGGGTAATAGGAAAGGGAGCTTCTCCGAGTCCTTAAAGGTTCAAGAAAGCCATTAGATGGTCAATAGCAGACATAAAAGGGATAAGTCCCTCCATTTGTATACACAAGATACTATTAGAGGATAACCACAAGAAGTCTATTGAACATCAGAGAAGGCTCAATCCAATAATAAAGGAGGTGGTCAAGAAGGAAATCTTGAAATGGCTTGATGCTGTGATTATCTATCCAATCTCAGACAGCTCGTGGGTGAGCCCAGTCAATGTGTCCCTAAGAAAGGAGGCATGACTGTAGTGGCTAACACCCACAATGAGCTAATTCCCACTAGAACAGTGACGGGTATGTATGGACTATCGAAAACTAAACACTGCCACTAGGAAGGATCATTTTCTTTTCTATTGCCCTTCATTGACCAAATGCTTGATAGATTAGCTGGGAAGGCTTACTTCTGCTTCTTGGATAGGTATTCGAGATATAATTAGATTGCTATTGCCCTGGAAGACCAGGAGAAGACAACTTTTACATGTTCTTATGGCACGTTTGCTTTCAGAAGAATTCCATTTGGACTGTGCAATGTACCAACTACATTTTAGAGATGTATGATGTCTATTTTCTCTGATATGATTGAACAGACCATAGAAATCTTTATGGATGATTTCTCCATTTTTAGGGGCTCATTTGAAGAATGCCTTGCTAATTTAAAACAAGTTCTGAAGAGATGTGAGGAAACTCATTTAATCCTGAATTGGGAAAAGTGTCATTTTATGGTGTAAGAGGGTGTAGTACTTGGTCATTGAATCTCAAGTAAAGGCCTTGAGGTGGATAAGGCTAAAATTTCTCTAATTGATCAACTTGCAACTCCGACCAATATAAAAGGAGTTTAGAGTTTCTTAGGTCATGTAGGCTTTTACAGAAAGTTTATTAAAGACTTTTCAAAAATTACCGAGCCCCTCTGTTAACTACTTGAGAAAGACACTCTATTCAATTTTGACCATCAATGTCATATTGCTTTTAAAGAGTTGAAAAAGAAATTAGTATTTGCCCTTTTTATCATGGCACCTGACTAGACTAAACCTTTTGAAGTGATGTGTGATGCCAGTGACTATGCTGTGGGGGCTGTACCAGGGCAAAGAAAAGGGAGGCTCTTTCATCCAATATACTATGCCAGTAAAACTCTATCTAATGGATGCTCAACTGAATTATACCACCACCGAAAAAGAGTTGTTGGCAGTAGTATATGAATTTGAGAAGTTCAGATCTTATTTGGTAGGCACCAAGGTTACGATTTTCACAGACCATTCAGCCATTAAGTATTTGATTGAGAAGAAGGACTCCAAACTAAGGCTTATTTAATGGGTTTTGCTTCTACAAGAATTTGATCTAGAGATTATTGATAAAAAGGATAGTGAGAACCATGTAACCGATCATTTATCTAGATTGAGTACTGAAGCTTAGGATGACCAAGAGAAACAGATCAACAAGATCTTTATAGACGATAGCTTATTTTTTGTGGAGCAAAACAAAGTGCCATGGTACGCAGATTATGTGAATTACCTGGTGTGCCATGTATTGCCTCCAGATTTGAGCTCTCACTAGAAGAAGAGATTCCTACATGATGTAAAGTTGTATGTCTGGGACAAGCCATTTCTATTTAGAATGTGTGTGGATCAAATATTGCGAAGGTGTGTCCCATATGAGGAGCAAGAATCTATCCTACTAAGATGTCATGCAACTGAGTAGGGAAGGCATTTCAATGGGCAAAGAACTGCAGCCAAAATCCTCCAATCGGGTTTTTATTAGCCTTCATTGTTTAAGGATGCTCATACTTTTGTAGGGAGATGTGACAAATGCCAAAGAGCTGGTAACATATCTAAACGACATGAAATGCCTCTCAATAATATTTTGGAAGTGGAAGCATTTGATATTTGGAGGATAGATTTCATGAGGTCTTTTATCTCTTCTCAAAACAACCAATACATACTTGTTGTTGTGGATTATATGACAAAGTGGGTTGAGGCAATGGCCTATCATGCTAGTGATGCGAGGGTGGTAGTGAAATTTCTAAAGAAGAACATTTTTACTAGATTTGGAGCCCTTAGAGCAATCATTAGTAATGAAGAGACTCATTTTAACAATCGCCAGCTCAAAGCATTCTTAAAGAAATATGGAGTGCAACACAAGATGGCATTGGCATGTCATCCTCAGACTAATAGCCAATGTGAAATTTCTAATCGAGAGATAAAGAGGATTTTGGAGAAAATGGTAGGCCCCTCAAGAAAGGATTGGGCTGAGAAGTTAGATGATGCTTTGTGGGCTTATCGTACAACATTTAAAACTCCAATTGGCATGTCTCCTTACAAGCTTGTCTTTGGTAAAGCCTATCACCTACCAGTCGAACTCGAGCATAATGCTTTTTGGGCTGTGAAAAAATTAAATTTTGATTTGGGAAGAGCTGGTAGGAAAAGACTGTTGCAACTTAACGAGCTTGATGAATTCAGACTTCATGCTTATGAAAGCTCCAAGCTCTACAAAGACAAGACAAAGCAATAGCATGACAAGAAAATTTTACCAAGGAAGTTTGAGCCTGGTCAACTAGTGTTGCTGTATAACTCAAGGCTTAAGCTCTTTCCTGCCAAGCTCAAGTCGCGGTGGTCAAAACCCTTTGAAATAGTTTATGTCTCTCCGTTCGGTGCTGTGGAGATCATAGAAAAAGAGTCAAATAGAAAATTCAAAGTCAATGGTTGGAGACTCAAACACTATCAAGGAGGAGAGGTGGACCGTCAAAAGTCCACCATCACCTTGGAAGATTGCATATAAAGCCATTGAAAGTCGGGCTAAGGACTATAAACTTAGCACTTCTTAGGAGGCAACCCAAGTTTCTTTCCTTTTAATTTTATATTTGAGATTAAAGAGTGTGAGAATTTCATATGGATAACTTTTGGTTGCATATTTTTGGTTTCAAGAGAATCTAATGAAGGGTGCTAATCATGCGAAGCCATGGGAAAAGTTCCAAACAATTCATGCAGCAGTGAGGTCAAGAACACAAAAGCCAAAAGAAGAAGAGGGAGTATTTTTAACTTTATGAAATTGACTTATTGCCTATTTTGTGCTTTAAATTTTAAAACCTGATGTGTTCAAAGCAAGAAAATAGTGCTACAGCTGTAAGATCAGACAGAATTTTTGAGTAGATGCATCATGGTAGATTTGCGCTGTGGCTCAATGATTCTGCACCGCAGCATACTCGAAGTCAGGAGCTAATATTGCCACGGCTCAAAAATCATCGCTGCAACATGCATGAGGTCAGTAGCAAAAGTTGACACGGCTTAGAAACTCAAGCCGACGCATGAATTATATAAGAGAATTTTCGCATGGAGTCAGTGGTGGGAGGATGGGTGACGTCGTCAAGATAAAAATAAAAATTTTAGTTATAAAAAAAATTTAATTGAGAATAAAATTTTTTAGTTCATTAGATCTTTAAAATAACTATAAAATTTAACAATAAAAATTTTAAATTTATAATCATCAAATATAATTTTTTTTAAAAAAATTTAACTGTAATTTTTTGAATAATAATAAACAAAAATAGAAAAAATAGAATATATAATAAAAATATTATTAAGTAATAGTTACAAAATATAATAAAAATTATACACAATTATAAAAACAAAATCAATTTTCAGCCTACATATCAAACGGCCAGGATTCTTTCTACCATGGCTACAGAAATTTACAATGTCAATTATGTAATAATCTAAAATTTAAATAATAATAATGATAATAATAGTAATAATTTTAATGACATAAAATTATTATTTGTAATTTAATGATAAATCTCAATTTGGAAAGATAGAACAAAATTGAAAACACCAAAAAGTCCCATATTTTATCAAATTCAAATCTTGCTATAATTTAAAAAAAAAAGTCAAAAAAAGAAAAATAAAACAAAAAACTAATATATTATATATATATATATATATTATATATATATATATATATATATATATATATATATATATATATATATATATATATAATATTCTAAGGGAGGGGACACATGATGGTGAGGAAGCATTTTATCCTAACGACGTCACCCATCCTCCCGTTATGTGGCTAGGAATTTTTGAAATTCCATATAACCCATGTATGATACTTTTCAAATTTATACATAGTTAATTATACTAGGAAATATAACCTATTTCTTAACTAGAATTACCTATCACCCTCTTACAGCAACGTGCAGAAGACCCCCCAAGTGATCTGATCCCTATTTTAGCCTGTTATAAGATTACAATGAACAGTAATACCCCCAGCATCTGAGAGCCAAAAGTGGATGGGTAAAGTAAAGAAGAGGCTTCAGTCAGTGTTAACCATTGCTATAAGCTCTTAGTTAATTAGGATCGTCGGAGCTAGGATATGCATCACTTCTGGGAAATTTTGGTTGGATACCGCTCCTTTGTGTTTTCCAATCTTGTCTCTAGTAAGTGCTCCATTATCAATATGGTCAAACAAGGCTTATTGGTTTCATACTTTCATCCATTTGCTAATCCAGACTGACAGCAGAGTCATGTTTTAAGGGTTTTAGAGAATTAAAGCATGTGATGGTTTGACTTTCCAATTATTCTAGTATCTCCACCATGTTCTGTTAAATTAGAATGGGTGGAAACAGTACTTATGGAAAGCTTGTAGTGATCTAAATGCTGACATGGTTGAGCCTGTTGAAAGCAATTCACTATATATATATATATATATATATATATATATAGCAAAGTTTTATGTTGGATCTTAAGCTACTAAAATCAATTTGAAGAAAATTGTTATTTTTAATAGACTGATGGGAGATGCTATGCAAGTTTTTGTTTCATTCTAATAATAGATTTAAAATCTTCAAACAGTAAATTTGGGTCATAATCTTCAAACAGTAAGTGTTCCATTATCACTATGGTCAAACAAGGCTTACTGGTTTCATACTTTCAACCATTTGCTGATCCAGACTGACAGCAGAGTCATGTTTTAAGGGTTTGGCTTTGAGGTGGAGAATTAAAAGCATGTGATGGTTTGACTTTCCAATTATTCTAGTATCTCCACCGTGTTCTATTAAATTAGAATGGATGGAAACAGTACTTAGGGAAAGCTTGTGGTGATCTGAATGCTGACATGGTTAAGGCTGCTGAAAGCGATTCACCATAAATGTATATCAAAATTTTATGTTGAATCTTGAACTACTAAAATCAATTTGAAGAAAATTGTTATTTTTAATAGATTGATGGGAGATTCTATGCAAGTTTTTATTTTATTCTAATAATAGTTTTAAAATCTTCAAACAGTAAATTTGGGTCAGTAATCTTCAAACAGTAAGTTTTCCTCATTATGGTCAAACAAGGCTTATTGGTTTCATACTTTCAACCATTTGCTAGTCCAGACTGACAGCAGAGTCATATTTTAAGGGCTTGGCTTTGAGGTGGAGAATTAAAAGCATGTGATTGTTTGACTTTCCAATTATTCTAGTATGTCCACCGTGTTCTGTTAAACTAGAATGGATGGAAACAGTGCTTATGGGGAATCTTGTGGTGATCTGAATGCTGACATGGTTGAGCCTGTTGAAAGCAATTCACTATAGATATATAGCAAAATTTTATGTAGAATCTTGAGCTACTAAAATCAATTTGAAGGAAGTTGTTATTTTTAATAGATTGATGGGAGATTCTATGCAAGTTTTTGTTTTATTCTAATAATAGTATTAAAATCTTCAAACAGTAAATTTGGGTTAGTAATCTTCAAACAGTAAGTATTCTATTATCAATATGTTCAAACAAGGCTTATTGGTTTCATACTTTCATCCATTTGCTAGTCCAGATTGACAGCAGAGTCATGTTTTAGCAGTTTGCCTTTGAGGTGGAGAATCAAAAGCATGTGATGGTTTGACTTTCCAATTATTCTAGTATCTCCACCATGTTCTATTAAATTACAATGGGAAACAATGCTTATCGAAAGCTTGTAGTGATCTGCATGCTGATAGGGTTGAGCTTGTTGAGAGCAATTCACTATATGTAGCAAAATTTTATGTTGAATCTTGAGCTACTAAAATCAATATAAAGAAAATTGTTATTTTTACTAGATTGATAGAAGATTCTATGCAAGTTTTTGTTTTATTCTAATAATAGTTTTAAAATCTTCGAACAGTAAATTTAGGTCAGTAGTCTTCAGTCCTATTAGAACAACATGTTTTCTTACATAGACACAGGACAGGATACGAACATAGACACTATAACTATTATAGGAGAGATTGTTATTTAAAGTCTTGCATTGTGTTTGACACAAGTGTTTGACACGAACATGGACATGCCTCTATTTTTAAATTGTTCATGTTTCATAGGTTTTATTATACTATTTGGTGTGGCAGTTATGCTGCCAAACATTCTCAAATCTCTCCTTTTGACTTGTATCTTTTTTATCCAAGCTCCTCAACAAAGAGAAAGACAAAACTCTAAAAAGGTATTGCAGTTTTATCGATATGTAAAATGCATGCTCTTTAAATAAGCCCATTTAGAGTTTGGGGTATCTCTATATAATAAATTAAAAAATATTCAACAATCTACAATATTATCCAGATCTCTTAATATCATTTTATGTGCCAGATAACGTGGACAATTTTTTTCTCATATTTTCATTTAAAAAATTTAAAATGAAAAATATTCTCTGATCATGTTTCACTTTTTGGGGTAATAGAGTTTAGGTCACAATTGTATGTTATTAAATACTTTTAGGCTTTTAGCATCATTATCCTAGTCAAGACTCATAGACCTGCATAATTCCTCAGATATGTGACAAAATTCGCTCTGCCGGCTTTCCTCTGTGTGCCCATTTAATATATGAATCTCTAAGTGTTTCGCATGTGAAATATGACAAGACAAAGAAGGGCTCTTCAATTAAATATATTTTCTACACAAGAGTAGTAAATTATATATATATATATATATATATATATATATATATATATATATATATATATATTTCCCACAAGTTTGAGGCTTTTTCAGGAATATCAAGACACTCGCTCACAATCATACTGTTTATGCCATTGATCTTCTTGGTTTTGGGGCTTCCGATAAGCCCCCAGGCTTTTCATATACCATGGAAACATGGGCTCAGGTATCTCTTTGTTGAGCTTTTAGTTGGACATTAACTCTTCAGCATTGTAAATTTACCATGTTGATCCAATATTCACTATAAACAGTTGATCTTGGATTTCTTGGATGAAGTTATTCAGAAGCCAACTGTACTAATAGGGAATTCTGTTGGAAGTCTTGCTTGTGTCATTGCTACCTCAGGTATGTTTGGCATATACCTTAATGGCTGGAAGTAGAATTTTATTTCTCTGTTAAGCTGTCAGTCATGTAAAATTTGCATCAGAAACATCTTGTTTGCCTTATTTCTGCATTATAGTCTCCAATCAGATTCAGGTCAAACTCTTGTTCGAGGACTTGTGCTGTTAAATTGTGCTGGTGGTATTAACAATAAGGCAATAGTTGATGAATGGAGAATCAAGCTATTATTACCTTTTCTTTGGCTGGTTGATTTTTTATTGAAGCAAAAGGGAATTGCCTCAGTAATTTTCGAGTGTGTTAAACAGAGGTATTCTCTCTAAATTAGGCTGAAATCTCTCTCAAAATTTTAGAACATTAATTCTAAAAATTATGCATGCTTGAATGCAGAGAGAATTTGAGGGACATATTGTTGTCTGTGTATGGAAATAAGGAGTCTGTAGATGAGGAATTGGCGGAGGTAATACTATACTGTTTTGCTTTTAATATTGAATAAAACTTAGATATAGCTCTTTACATTTTTTTTAATTAAATTTTTCCCAAAAAAAAAAAACACATAGCGTGTGAACATTTTATTAAACTTAGCAGCAGATTATTAACTCTTTCAAAAAGCTCTTTCACTAGTTAAGGAAGAACCTGATTGTTTACATCTAAATAACTTTATTTATGTTTTTCCTTTAATATTTCCTTTCCGCTTCCTTAGTATTTACTTAGAATTGGCATTTTGATTCTGTATATGCAGATTATTAAGGAACCAGCAAATGATCCTGGGGCCTTGGATGCCTTTGTTTCCATTGTAACAGGGCCACCGGGGCCTAGTCCAGTGCAGTTGATGCCAAGAATCTCCCTACCTGTTTTAGTTTTATGGGGAGATCAAGACCCTTTTACTCCACTTGATGGTCCTGTTGGCAAGTACTTTTCTTCATCGCCTTCTCAACAAGCAAACGTTAAACTCTCTGTACTAGAGGGGGTTGGACATTGTCCCCATGATGACAGACCTGCTTCAGTCCATGAAAAACTGCTTCCCTGGTTGGCCTCTCTTCCCACTTCATAGCATGGTGTGCTTGACTTGGATGCTCCAACCAGATGTCCAGATGTTAAAAAAGAAAAAAAAAAAAGAATTTTTAGGTAGATTTCGCCTACAAAAATAGGTAAACTAGCCAATCATTTCATGGAAGAGTTTATGTTTTAAAAATGCCATGTATCTGCCATCTGTATAGATCATGTTGTTCTTATTCACTTGCACCAACTATCTTTAGAGGATAGACCGCGTGACATAATACACCATAAATTCCTAAGGCTTGGGATTGGGTTTTCTAGTGGTTATCACATTTTGATTACGTTGACAAGGTTATTGTTTTCAGCTTTGATCTTTGGATCTTGCTGCCTTTTGTGATCTATAACACTCTTAATACGCAATGTTTTGCTTGTACCTTTTTTAATTTTTATTTTATTTTTGTGCTATTTTTATATTTAAAGTGTAGCGTAACCATTTTTTGTAGTTGTCGATCACTTGGAAAAAGAATGCATATTTGCAAGGACTAAATTTTTGTGCCATTGTTTATATATTAATTATTAGGTTTTTCAATCAACAAATATATAATTTTCTAATAAGAATAATATGATATGTGTATAGTTTAATTGTAAAAATATATAAGTGTTTATAAAAATTATACACTTATTATATTATTATTAGAGAATTATATATTTATCATATTTTAATTAAAAAATTTGACAATAAGAATATAAAGAACTATATATAATTTTTCTCTATTTGCGGTATATACATGGGATGCGTAGTCTCCTTTTTTTTTTTTTGCATCACATAATCAAGTTTTTTAAAATTTTTTTTACACATGTTATAATTTTAATAGAGAACAAATATATAAAGAGATACATTTAAATTTAGTCTTTTTTAGACAAATATCTCTATCAGATCACTTCAACTGTTTATTTTTAAATTTTTTTTTTTTGGTCTAAACTCATTCGCATGAGCTCAGCCAATTTCACTGTTATCAAGTTGTCTTTCATGCAATACTAAAAAAATATAAATATATAACTGTTTAAAATTCATGTTTAATCACCTTTGGTCTATACGCCATTTACTTCCTGAATTTTTAATTTGAGTATAATTTATTGAATTGTGCAATGATGCTACGCAAATATCTCATCTAAAATTTCATTTGTTTTGCTTTTAACCAATGAATCCATCTATCGGCAGAAAACAAAAAAACTATGAATCCATATGTTAGCAGAATTTTAATGATTAGAAGATGAACTAATAGGCTAAAACAAGCAAGATAATGAGATTATGCTAACTAAACTTAAGTTGACATAAATTGCACAGCCAAATAGGAGGTTAATTATTTCAGTCGAAAAAGGAAAGAGCAAATTATATGGGTTGTTTTGAATTTTGTTGAAATTATATAGGCTTATTCTTATTTTTAAAATATACATATATTCCCTTAAAACAAGAAATTATCTTAGATTTTAATTCAATTTAAAAAATTTTAATCAAAATACCTTCCATTAAATATAAATACATATTCTTTAACTAAAAAAGGTTTTAAATAAAAGGTATTTTGATTTGAAAAAAAAATTAAATTAGACTAAAGTGTAAGGTAATTTTTTTGTTTTAAATTTTTTTTTATATTTTTTAAAAATAAAAAAAATGATCCATATAATTTCAGTAAAATTTAAGAGAAGTTTGTGTCATTTACTTAAAAATAAATAAATAAATTGCATTTCAAATGAACGACCAAATATATTTTTTTGATAAAATTTTTCTGGCCAAAATGGTCTTGATACATTTAAAGTAATTCACATAGGGTTCAATTAGTACAGAGAATGAAAAATGATTATTTTGGAATAGAAAATGAAAAAAATGATTTTAATGATAGAAATGATTTTATATTTTTATTTTAAAAAATAATAAAAATAATAAGATATTGTTCAATAATGATTATAATGATATAATAAATATGAAAAAATTAATTAAAAAAATTATACTAGCTCAACCAAACAAGTGGATAGTTTTTTTGGGGGGGGGGGGGGGAGGGGACTGCGACGTGCCTTTGTAGGTTATTTTATATCTTTTGGATTCTCTTTATTTGTCCTTATTAACTATGTAAATTAACCATTCATCTCTCCCAAACTCAAATTCTAATTTTTTGATAACAAATTCTTGGAGTTATGGTTGATGACTTCGTCAATGCACTCTAAGATTTTGGTTTTATACCAAACGAGAGATATTTTTGGTATATTTTGATAAGAGACATGAGCTAAAAAAAAAAAAAGAAAGTTGAAGAACTTTTCTTTGTCTGGCGTGAAAGAAAAGGAAGGGAATAGGATAGATTGAAAATTTATGAACCCTACACATTTTAGCATTGTTCAGGAGTTGCTTTAGGGACCAATGTCTAGGGAGCAATGGAAAGAAAAGAAAAGAGACAATGAATTTGTCGCGGGACTTATTGTTTAAATTGTTAAAATATTAAAAAAATTAGAGGATTACATTTATATATAATTTTATATTTTTTTAATTAAAATTTTCAATTAAAATGTAATAATTGTATGATTCTCAAATTATACTATGACAAGTGTATATTTTAATTAAAAAATTATATAATTATTTGTAAAAAGAATGTATTTTTTATATTATTATTAAAAATTATGTACTTGTTATGTTTTGATTGAAAAATACAATAATAAAGATATAAAAAATTATATGTGAATTTTTGAAAAAAATAAATTTAGACAAATTTTTATAATTTAATTATAAGTAAGCAATTAAAAAATAAAAAATTAAGATAAATAAAATATATTTTTATATTAATACAAATAAATAGACATGATATACATTACATTTATAATAAACAGATTTAATTACATGAAGAATAATAAAATAATTTAATATCTTATTTATTATTTTCTTTCAAGTAATTATCATATCAAACAAAAGATGGTGGTAGGATAGTTTATTTAGTTTCTCTGATACTATTTCCTTTCATTTCCTTCCTACTTCTTATTACCAAATAAATTTAAAAAAAAAAAGTGATGTGGCATCAACCTTCAATTTTCATATCTGACCTCACTATTTTTTTTTTAAATAACTACAATTTTTGCTCTAAAATTTTTTAATAAAAACATGATAAGTAATTTTTTTAGTTCAGCAATCTATGGTTTTTCAAAAAATTTTATTTACAAGTCATGTTTTTAGAAGTTATTTTGTAATTAGCTAATTAAGTGTATCAAATAGTGTAACCCAAATTTTTTAATAGATTAAGTCCACAGTTTGCTGGGCTTGACAGGATTGAACCCTCTTTATAATATGGAAACAATTTTTTTGAGTGTAAGTGGTCATCTTGGCAGATTGAGTTGGGCCATTTCAATGGGCTCAACTCATTTTGGAAGCTCCAATTACAAGCAAATACTTCCCATTCTAATTCTAGACACATCCGGCCTGCATTCCCTGCGAGACAGAAGCTCACACTCGCACGGGTTTCAGCTCCAAAAGTGTGCTTCGAAAATTTCCGCACAAACTTGCTTCCTTTCTAAAATTGATTGCACAGACATTCTACGTGGAATTGGTTACGTTGAGCAGCGTTGCGCCTCACAGGTAGTTGCTATTTCATTTTGAATCATGAGCTCTTCTGTAACGGCTAATTTTTTTGGATTATGCAACGGCTTCTTGTGTTTTGATTATCAAATAAACGAACCCACCTTCACTTCCGTCCTTACCATAGTCTCCTCCTTTTTCGTCTCTGCTTTGATATTCACTGCATTCTGAAGCATCGATAAGATGACCAGGTATTCTGATTCGTTTGCTGTTTATGGTTTTTGCTTCACGACAAAGTAGTCTTTTTGTTTCAAGGGGACAGAAAAAACAGAGTTTTTGGAATGCATCTGGGGAATTGGGGATTAATGATTCATTACATATAATTCGTTAGTGAGGTTAGCGTAGAGATTACAAATGGTTATCTTTGAACCAATCACAAATTTATTTGATATAGTTGTTTATTAAATTAGCCTTCTTGGCTTTCAAATTGCTCTCGATTGGTTTGCTTATTTGGTATTTGGTTCCTCTGCTTCTCTTCAGTCGTTGATCTTGGGACGATATGAGCCATTGAAGGGACTTATCCTCATCATCGTCTTCCTTCCTCAAAGTTTATCCCAAATTGCCTTCAACTAGACTAAGAACAACCAGAAGGAACTGCTTTGGTTCCAGCTACATCTGCACGACCACCGTAGCCTGCTCTGGTGCTTGAAGTACAGTAGCAATTCAAGTGCTTGTGTCGGTACTGGCACCCCGAGGGTTTGGGAACAAGGTACTAGAATTGACGGACGAAGAACTCATGCGGCCTCAAGTGCATCCCCACTGGTATTATTGCTCAGGTGATTTTCCATTTTGCCCATTCTCATCTGGTACCTCCACGATTTCGTTTTGAATCTTATTCTCATAATGGGTCACTTAGCATTTCATTGTAGGCTGCTGAGGATCGGTCACAGCACAGGAATCGTGGTTCCACCTTAACTCGTCTCCGTGCTCTGATAGCTCGTGAAGGTATTATCGACTTGCATTTCCAAAATGTGACTGTTTGATACCGTAAAATTTACAGAGAGAGAGAGAGAGAGAGAGAGAGGGGGGGTCTAATTGTTAGCTTATTGATGTGGCTTCTAGGATTGCTTTATGAATTATGTAGGACACGTATCATTTGCTATTGATTTACAATCCTGAAAATCTTGGGGGATCTTCTTGTATTGATTTGTAATCACTGCAGTTAAGGAGTTCTTACTCTCTCCCTCTTCTCATCCTCGGTGAATAACTTGACTGAACGATACTGATAGATATGAATTAATCTCTTGAGCTAGTTAAGAATACTGTGGACCTTGATGCTTATTCACCACCTCAAAAGCTTCTGCAAATACTTCCTGCTAAGTCATCCATTAGAGGATCAGATTGTGGTCCTCAAATTGGAGACAACAACCCAAAATTTGTTTTGGTATGTCTGTTTGTACAATATGCATAGCATGTCTCTCTATGCTTTAGTTGCTATTCATTTCTTCTTTTTCCTCTCATAATAATCAATCTACAAAATTTGAGACTTAATTGCCACTTAACCACATATAGGGATTAGCGTGCAGCATGTAATAATTGAGGTCCTTTTCCACAGGGAATGCAAGCTTTATTGGATCTCATTTTTGCAGTTGAGGGATCTATCTCAGAAGTTGCAAAGTTTCTTGGGTACTTTTTATGCTTATCGTCTAAATTTTTTCACTGTAATTGAGCTCATGAAGCCTTCTTTTATAGTTATGATGTTTGGTATATGGAATTTCTGATTTAGAGAATCCGTAATGGCGGAATAAAATTTGTTTTTTTGACATTTTCTCAATATTTAACCTGTCTGCTTTAATTGTGGCTAACAAAATGTAAGGGCCCTTTGCTTTATTACCGTCTGAGATATAATATGTTGGAGTCTTTTAGGCAAAATCTATACTTTACCTTACTAATATATTTATTTTGCTTTTTTTTTTTTTAATTTTTAATATGGTTCAAAGTTGGAATATATGCTTATATATGATGAAGACACCGCAACCATATAATTTACATGTTTAGAAAAAAAAATAATTTAAATGAGTTTTGTATGGACTAATAAAAATTAGGTTAAATTATACTTTGGATCCCTGTAAAATGCACAATTTTTAATCAGGTTCTTGGAAAATAAATTGATCCCTTTATTATTATTATTATTTTTTTTTTTTTTTTTTAATTTGTCAATCTTCCACATCCTTTTCTATCTGATTTGGGAGAGAAAAGGAAAGGATGGAGACTTGTGTGATTCTGGAACTGAAGTGCATATACATTTTAAAAGGAGATTTGAAAATGGAAGAGACTTCTTTCATTGAAAAATTAATGTGTCTGTTTCTTTGGTCGTTTACTTTTTTTATGTTGAGTTACTAGCCTTCATCACATCATATGTTGTGATATGTTTCTTTTTTTTGGGGGACGTTATAACAATAAGAAGAAGCCCTTTTGGAACATGCTTATACTCATTTTGTTGGGATTACTGTCAATCAAGTTGGTTCAATAGCTATTTTGCTTCATGGATGATGATTATGCTTGTATTCTTCCTTTTGTCTTGTAGTGTAGGATTCTCCATCGCAACCGTCATGGCATCGTACCAGAACTGTCCTAGTGGTCATGCCTTCAAAGAATTGCATCGAATTAGTGAGTCCATGAATCTTAAATTGCCCATGCACTTGCTGCTTAGTAATTAGGTATTGATCCATTGTTAGGAGTGTAACCTCAATAGCACCTTTTTGTTTTGTTTTAGCATAATTAAACTCCTCATATTTGGTTGCTACAACATACTACAAATTTATAGTAATGACACTTAATAAACGAAAATTACTTGCAATAGATTACGGCTTCATAGTGGCACTGAATATCTTCAATCAACCTAACTAAAAATTAGTGTTACATTTGCCTTATACAAGCATAGAAATTTCTCCAAGTTTTTGTAAAATAACCTTATGTTCACTTGGTTGGTTTAACTTTGTTTTACATTCTTAATATGCATATTTTCATACAATTTACAAAAGCTACGGAAGAGCGACATAATGTTGTACTTAGAGTAAAAGTTTATTTAATCAAATATCATTAGTTTTACTTTCTAATATTATTAGATAGAAATTTCTCTTTGTCTTTCTTAATAATCTTTTATAACTTTAAATTTTTTAAAACTAAATGTGCAGATGAAATATTAGTGTTTTTAGAAATTCTAACTCAAATATTCACATTTTCTTAAAAATTCTTTTTAAAATTTACCTAAAAAATTTGCTTGAATCTCTAACAACTTTTATCATATCATATTTCCTATAATTTTTTTTGGGGAAAGCAATGTTTATTTGTTTTCTTTGATAAAAGAGAAAAGTTTTCTTGAAAATTTTGCTTAATTATTGTAGGAAGTGTTGATGATAATTAAAGGGTTAAAAAACTTTCATTTCAATTTTCTGATTTATTTAACTAGAAATTTTAAATTCAATGTTTCCTCATAATATATTACTTTTAGTTTGTATGTGGGACCATATAATATGGAATTTGTTATCTCCTTAATTCTATTGTATTTTGATAGCACAATTGAAGTTTAAAGCCTCTTCTTCACATGACAGATCTACTTTCTTATTACACGCCCCTGCTTCTGCGTTAGCGCGAGTCAAAATCCTCTTGCATACCTATAATATCTTAGCTAATTGCATGCATAAATGGTAAATGATCGAGGAAGATGCTTCATCAATATAACATTTCTACATCATATAGGAAATCAAATTTAGTATATTTTACTTGATGGACTGCTACAGTTGATGTGTCCCTAGAACATTGCACTTGTGCCAACTTATTATAGACATTTATTACTTTGTTGGATTTATTTCATTGTTTGTCACTGTGCTCTTTTTGTGGGTATAGATGACTTTTGCTTATAAATTTTGTTGACGTATTAGGTGTCTTTTTTATTTTAGTCTTTCATTTCCTATCAATTCTAGTTAGGATGATTTTTAAATGAAATTTCTTTCACCATTATGTTGCAATATTTAACTTGACGAAAAATTCTTAAATTTTGTCTATTCTATTTGCAATGCTAATTGGGGTATTAAAACTAATGTTTAATGTGTCCAATATAATGGTACATTACTATTACATTAATTCAATCATGTCTTTGTCTTGCTAAATCTATCATTTTCATGTGTGTGTGTGTGTGTATAAAATATGTTTCAGATCAACAATAGTTATAGTTGTTTCTCTTATGGCCTGAACGAGAGTAAGTAGTAACACAAATTTGGAATCTCCATAATTATGTTTTTACACCATAACTTGTTTAGGGTGCAAATCATCTTATCCTGAACTTGGAATAAATTGTCAGGCTAGTTATGAGATTGTTAAGTGGCTCTATTTGTTAATTAAATTAACCATTCTTTGTCATTTGTTTTCTGTTCTTCTTTTAGATTTGTTCTCGGTTTGCTTCCTTTGATCCTCAGCTTCTCTTTCCGTCCTTGAGCATTTTGGGAGGGTGGACATGGAGGAATGGTAAGAGCCACTGAAGGAACATGTGGGATGAAAGGTAAAACCTTTTGCAATATTAAATGTATGCATAAACTAATGCTATTAATTCAAATATTTTTTTATCTTTGTTGATTATTTCTTCTGTTAATTCAAAATCAAGGATTTGTTGGATTTTCTTCCATAAATGGATTGTTTCTCTTTTTAAAAAAAAAAAAAATTTATTTTACTATTTTATATAAGCCTCATATTTATCTCTAGGATTTCTTTATGATTGTGATTGAATCTAAATGTAAATCTAAATGGGTTTGTGAAGTTGTAAGGGTAATATCATTTAATGAATCAATTTGGATTATGAAGACACATTAGTTTGCAATATGTTGTTTGCTATGTCTTATTCTTCACTCTCTATTTTTCATATTATTGAAGAGTTACCATTCTAATTCTACAAACTAGCAAATTCCACACCCCTTCTAGTTCTACTCCTTTATAACAAATTACACACTAGCAACTTAATATAAAATAATGAATGACATAAGTAACTCTTTATAACAAATTTTTATATGTGAAAGGAGGTGTAAAAGTAGTATGCAAAGATTTTGTTTGGTAAACTTTGCCTTGATATATAATTCCTTTTTCTAAAAGAAAATGTTGTGCAAATAACAAAACTTATTAGTTTGCAATATGTTGTTTGCTATGTCTTATTCTTCATCTCTATTTTTCATGTCATTGAAGAGTTACCGTTCTAGTTCTACACATAAGCAAATTGCATGCCCTTCTAGTTCCAGCCTTATTCCTTTATCATTGACTTAATATAAAATAATGAATGACAAAAGTAATTCTTTATAATAAATTTTTATATATGAGAGAAGGTGTAAAGTGGTGTGCAAAGGTTTTGTTTGGTAAACAATGCCTTGATATATAATTCCTTCTTCTAAAAGAAAGTGGTGTGAAAATAACATGACTTATGACTGGTCAAATCTATTAGGATGTTATAAGGTTAAATTTTAATTTATTTTATTGATGTTAATCTTTAAGGATGATTTATTTTTGGGTATTTAATTTCCTTCAAGAAATTTTTGCATTGAAATTTTTATAATGTGCACATACTAGTGAGATAAATAATTACATTTGGTGACCTATGCTTGACTGACCTTTGTACAATATAAACAATTCTGCTAGATTCTTGAGCAACATCCTAGTCCTTCATTTGCATTGCAGTTTTCTTAAAAAATGCCTTTGGTTTTTCCTCCAT
This sequence comes from Erythrophleum fordii, assembly GCA_032878935.1. Classification (NCBI taxonomy): domain Eukaryota; kingdom Viridiplantae; phylum Streptophyta; class Magnoliopsida; order Fabales; family Fabaceae; genus Erythrophleum; species Erythrophleum fordii. The sequence continues at coordinate 12,358,821 of JAVQMF010000047.1, read as the reverse complement.
TAAATCCATCTATAGTCAACTATTCTTGGCATGGCAAACTCATCTAATATACTTCAAAGGATTCAAGGATCCTAATTAGGTGTTGATCCATTGCTACAAGTGAAACTTTATTAGCATCTTTTTTCTTTGTTTAGCATAATTAAACTTCTCATATTTGGTTGCTACAACATATTAGAAGTTTATAGAAACAACACTTAATCACTTAATCTCTTGTAATACAAGCATAACAATTTCCCTAAGTTTCTAAAAACTAAGACTTGGTTGGTCTAACTCTATTTTACATTCTTAATGTGCATATTTTGATACAACTTACAAAAGTTACTTGATATGTGGGAAGATGAACTATACAATGTTGTCTTTAGAATAAAAGTTTAGTTAATCAAATATTGATAGTCTCATTTTATGATATTATTTTGTAGGAACTTCTCTTTTATCTTTCTTGATAGTTTTTTTTTTTTAAATAATTTTTTAAAACTTATTGTACATATAAAATGTTAGTATTGATAGTCCCATTTGTTAGTACATATAAAATTTTTTAAAACTTAAAAATTTTGCTTGAATCTCTAACAACTTCTATTATATCATATTTTCTATTATATTTTTTTGTACCAAAAATATTTCTTTATTTTCTTCAATAGAAAAGATAAATTTTCTTGAAAATTTAATCTTTTTAATTAAGTTGAAAATTTTACTTGAATCTCTAACAAGTTTAATTATTTCACATTTCTATTATTTTTTGGAAAACAATGTTTATTAACACGTTAGTCTTCTTCTAATATTATTATGTAGGAACTTTTCTTATATCTTCTTCGGTAATTTTTTTAACTTCCTTATCATATTTGCATTCTTTTATTATTATGTATCTTTAATAAATTAGTAAAGTTACTATTACACATCACTTGAAATTAAAGTGTAAATACCTCTATTACCTCATAACTCAGGTAAATATGCTTGAACATTGATAGGATCTGCAAGTAAGGTGCTAGAACTTCAACAATGCTTAAGTAAGTATGTTTGAACTTTGATAGGTCTTAGTTAAGAGTGCAATTTTGATAGGATCTTGACAGGATCTGCAAGTAAGTATGTTTGAACTTCGATAAAATTCAAGTGTTTATGAAATTTGATAGGACTCAAGTAAATGTGGTTAAACTTTAATAAGACTCAAGCATGCAGGTAATCTTTGACAAGACATAATCTAATGCATAATAGCTCCATGCCACTGGCTAAAACCAAGCACAATAACCAATTGTGCAAATCAACAATTCTGCTCATATTAAATTGAATTACTAATGCTTTTATGGTGGGTTCACTTGATGAATTCTATTTCATAATAATTAGATTAGATTGTAAGTGTATTTGAACTTTGACAAGAGTCAAGTAAAGGCTTTTGAACTTCAACAGCACTCAGGTAAGTGCATTTGACTTTGAACTTCATAATGGTCTATTGGTGGATGAACAATCCAACATTTAATGAATTCTATTTCATAATGATTGCATTATAAGTATGTAAAGAACTTTGACAATATTCAAGTAAAGGCATTTGAATTCCGACAAAACCTAGGTAAGTGTATTTTAACTTTAAACTTTGGCATGTCTCAAGTAAGGGTTCAAGAACTTCAATAGAAAAAAGGTAAGGATGTTTGAACTTTAGCAGGATTCAAATAAGTATGTTAACTTTGATAGGACTTAGATAAATAAAGGTGCTTAAACTCCAACAAGAGTAAACATTTTGAACTTTGGCAAAGTCTCAAGTAAAGACTTAAGTAAAGGTGCCTAAATTTCAACAAGACTCAAGTAAATATGTTTTAACTTTAAACTTTGTTAGGTCTCAAATAAGGGTACAAGAACTTTGAGAGAAAATAGGTAAAGATGTCTAAACTTCAACAAAACTCACATAAGTGTGTCTAAACTTTCATAAAGGTGCATGTAAACATTGACTCAGGTATGCATGTTTGAACTTTGGTAAATCTCAAGTAAAGATTCAAGTAAAAGATGCCTAAACTTCAACAAGACTCAAGCAAGTGTGTCTTTTTAACTTTGAACTTTGGCAAGTCTCAAGTAAGGTACGAGAACTTCGACAAGATTCAAATTTGAACTTTAACCCAAAAGAAAGTAAGGACATTTGAATTTCAATAGGACTCAAATAGTTGACAAAGAGCTCACATTTTATAATAGAGATAGAACTCTTAGATGAGCATTACAAAACATTCAATGCAAGGCAATTAATCTTACTATCCCAATTTTCAAACATAAGTGTCTAAACTTCAACAAGACTCGGGGAGATGCATGTGAACTCCAACAAGAGTCAAGTACACATGTTTGAACATTGGCAGGTCTTAAGTTTAGCTTAAGTTAGGACTTAGGTAAAAGCACCTGAACTTTAAACTTTAGTAGGTCTTAAGTAAAGTACGAGAACTTTAACAAGATTCATGTAACTTTGGCAGGTCTTAAGTCAGAACTTAAGTAAGGACACCTAAATTTTAACAAGATTTAGGTATGTATATTTTAACTTTTAACTTTGATAGGTTTTAAGTAAAGTACGAAAATTTTGACAATATTTAAGTAAGCAATATTTAAGTAAGTGTCTTTGAACTTTGACCCCAACAAAAAAAAGTGTGTTTTAACTTTGGTAAGTGTCAAATCAGGATTCAAGTGAAGGAGTTTGAATTTCAACAAGATTTAGGTAAGTGTGTTTTAACTTTGAAATTTAGCAGGTTGATAAAGTACAATAACTTTGACAAAATTCAAGTAAGTGTATTTAAACTTTGAAAAAAAAAAGGTAGGGATGTGTAGCTAAGATATCAAAGAGCTCACATTTCTTAAATGTATAGCTAAGATGGAACTCTTGCTATGCCAATTTTTAAACATAAAAAGTGCAAGGCATTTTGACTATAGTGCATTTGATAAGGGAATTTATTTAAAGATCTTTTTAAGGTTCAATTATGAGATTGATCGGGAGCTCTGATGCTCACTAGAATAATGACTTCGCAAGTGTATGGGTCGTAAAAATATTATGTGATGAATCAAAGTCGTTCTCTCAAAGAATCAGTACAATTGGTGACTAGGTATTATAGAGTTCTCATGTTCATTTTAGTTAAACAAATCAAATTGTAATTGAGTTTTTATGAAAATTAATTCAAATACAATTAACAATAATGAAAGATAATTTTAATAAAAAATAAGCAATTAAAGATACCCTAGGAATTTGTGTGTTTTCCTCCTCTCCTAGTTGGCTAGAACACTCCTCATCCTCGCTTGTTCCACTTACATTTTCACTTTTCAGCTTTTCTCTCTTCTACAATCTTTTACTTTTCCCTGAAATCGAAATCAATCATAAAATGAGGTTCAAACTAATAAAAAAGTTATAATTGAAACACTTTCTTTATTTTGTTTAATTGAATACACACATTTCCCCCCACACTTACTGCATTTAGCACAATCATTTTTTCCATTCTTTTTTCTTCTCTCCTCCACAATTCTTTTAATCCTTTTGACGCGAATGACAACATTGGTTATGAAGTCACCCAGTTACTCAGATTAAGGAAATCCTCAGAGTGCTCACTATTTGACACGCGAAAGTCTACACTTGTTTTCAGATATCCCTTTCAAATGACAATTAGGTATCCATCAAAAGCAAATAAAAGAATTATTACTTCAATTATGGGTGCACACTACAACATTACTTATTTTGTTCATTTCAAGTTTGCTTAGTATTCATTTAAAGCAAGAGGGAATGAATCTAATTAAAATAGTGGGCATTATAGTGGATTGATTATTGTTAAAATTTGTATATCCGCCTAGCCTATGTTTACCTTCCCCCACACTTAAAGTTAACATTGTAAAGTTAACATTGTCCACGATGTATAAAAAGGAGGAAACAAGAAGTAGAAAAATAGAAGTAGATTGGGGCAGAGGTAAGGGATGTAAGGAGGTAGAAAGAGACGAGACTCCCCTGATAAGAAAAAGTAAGAAAGAGAGGGACGCGGGCGAACAACTCCTGCATCTGAGAGACAAATAGTAAGTTGGCGTTAGAAATAATATATCAATTATGGGATTAGCCAGTGCAGAATTCAAAAGCATAACGATATACAGTTATTCAAAATGGGATTAGCTAGGCCCGGGAGAACAATGATCGAGGGCTGAGGAACCGCAGGAGGTGGAGATGTAGCATCAGATAGTCTATAAGCATCTGCAGCTGATCCTTTATCGATAGGATCCTTCTAGCCTGTCAATGGACTCCCTCACCCAGCCCTCATCGACTTTAGAGTACCTAATCGCTGCTATGGCGGAGGTAGGTAGAGATGCCTCAGGCTATGCCTATGCGGGTGCCCAGTGTCTACGGGGATGTCCTAGCTTATCCTTCATACTGTCATATTTAAAGGGTCCATTTGGCTTGAACGGAGCGTCGAAACGCAGCTTCCCCCTTTGTGAGTAACTCCGTGAGAGTAACTCCGTGAGCATGTGGTCCTATTAGACCTCGCCACTTGTTTGAAGTTGAGGTACATAAGCCGGGGGGATAGTCACCCGCTGCCTTGTCATAAAACACCAAGTCAACATTGCTTATATTCCCATGGAATAGACTGCAGATTCTCCAAGTAGGACTGGAATGCACCTTCTCATTTATGCATACCCAGGCAGATCGGCATTCATCTTCCTCCTAAATTGGCATAAAGTTCTTGGATCATTAGTGAAATCCTATGCACCAACTTTTTGGTGAAGTCTTGCCATTCAAAGTAAGCTGTGGGGCTCATAGTAGCGATCTTCAACCTTCAGCGATCTTCAACTTTCAACTATCCCCTATCCCCTGGTCAGAGAAAAATCTCTCAAAATGGAATTATGCTCTGGCTGAAGCAAACCGATCCTTATCATAAGATTTCTTCTCATAAGATTTCTTCTTTTGCTTCGAGGAAGAAGCTTCAACAAGAGGTTTGCTTTTTGAGAGCCATGACTGTGAAATTCAAATAAGAATTAGAAAGAAATCAGTGTCAACAATAATAAAAAACCACAGACAAGCAGGGGAAATGTGATGCTTACATGCAGAGTAAATGAGTGAATCAAATGAATGTGGCAAATAAACTACTAAAAGCAAACAAAGGAATTGTTAGAAAATGCTCGAACTTAACTCACTGTAGTGAGTTGATTCTCGCCAGGTTTCTGGAATTGCTGATTCAAGCCGTAAAATACTAAATTAATAAAGGCTTCCTGGACAGAAATAGTCGACCAATAGAGTTCAACTAGAAAAAACTAACGTATTGACTCCTAATTACACAGATATATGCGAAGAAAAAAACTCAGCCCTAATATCCACATAAATGACTAAAACCAACAGCAAATGATAGTGAAAACGAGAATGACAAAAAATAGGGGAATTCTGTTTGTTTATTAGGCTACGTAATATTTTTTTTATGTGTTAGAGCGCGAGACTTTCTCTGGAATTAGTACCACAAGCAGCACCATGCTCCCATTCCCTTCCTACATCACATTCCTTATTACAGGTACGTTGACTGTTCTTTTTATCTCCTGAATCGCTGTTGGTTTTAATCATTTCTGGTTGAACTCTGTTTTTTTTTCTTCACATATATTTGTGGAATTAGGGGTCAATACGTTAGTTTTTTCTAGTTGAACTCTGTTGGTCGACTGTTTCTGTCCAGGAAGCCTTTATTAATTTGGTATTTTACAACTTGAATCAGCAATTCCAGAAACCTCTTCGTTCTCACTACAGCGAGTTCGAGCATTTTCCAGAAAATGCTATTTCTTTTCCGGGCGCTTCCTCCTTTATTTGCTTCCATGTTCCTTGTCCCTTATTCGGATATGCTTTTAGTAGTTTATTTTCCTATTACAAGCATGCCACATTCACCCATTTTCCCTTTTTCTTACTCTTTCTCACTCTGCATAATTTCCTCTACTTGTCTGTGGTTTTCTATTATTACTGACACTGATTTCTTTCTAATTCTTATTTAATCACAGTCATGGCTCCCAAAAAGCAAACCAAGACTGCTGAAGCTTCCTCCTCGAAGCAAAAGAATTAGAAATGCAGGGGGTAGTTATAGTTAAAGATCGCTACTATGAGCCCCACGGCTTGGATCTCACTTACACTGACTTTGAGTGGCATGGGTTGCAAGGCTTCACCAAAAAGCAAGTGCATAGGGATTCCGTTGATGATCTAAGAACTTTATACCAATTTTAAGGACACAAAGGAGGAAGATGAATACTATTACCGCCTGGGTACACATCAATAAGAAGGTCTTTCAAGACGTCGCAGAATGTGCATTCTAGTCCTACTTGGAGAATTCGCAGTCTATTCCATGGGAAAAGGTGGAAACCACCATTGCACATGAAGGACGAGCAAGGTTGGTCAATAAAGTCTATCCAGTTAATCAACTAAACAAGCCTGCTCAGTATTGGCTGCAATTTATCACCGATAACATTCTGACGATGGGTCTGACATGATCCAAGAACGAGCAATGTTGACTTACTCCGGCTTATGTAACAACTCCGGCTTACATGCTCACGGAGTTACTCAAAATGGGGGGAAGCCGCGTGTCCTTTAAATATGACAGTATGAAGGATGAGGGCACCCGCACAGACACAGCTTGAGGGCATCTCCACCTCCTCCCCCACAGCAACTCAGTGATTAGGTACTCTAGAGCAGATGAGGCCAGATGCACCACCTCACACTGAATTTGAGGGCTGGGTGAGGGAGTGGGAGTCCATTGACAGGCTAGACATGGTGTCAATAAAGGTTCAATTGCAGATGCTTATGGACTATCTGATGCCTGCGCCTCCACCTCCACTTTCACCTCCTGCGATCCCACAGGACCCACAGGACCCTGCACCGCAGGATAGGCCCGGGCCCCTTGCTTGCTTCTTTTTATTTCCCTATTTTACATTTTGGATAACTGTATAATCCCATAATTGATATATTATTTCTAACGCCAACTTACTGTTTGCTGTGTGCTTTGTCCATTTTTGGTCTCTCAGATGCAAGAGTTGTTCACACACATCCCTCTCTTCTTACTTTTTCTTATCAGGGGAGTCTCGTCTCTTTCTGCCTCCTTACATCTCTTATCTCTGTCCCAGTCTACTTCTACTTTTTCTACTTCTTGTTTCCTCATTTTTACACATTGCTGACAATGTTAACTTTAAGTGTAGGGGAAGGTAAACATAGGCTTGGCGGATATACAAATTTTAACAATAAATGGAAGTCTTTCAATAATAATCAATCCACCGTAATGCCCCCAATTTTAATCCATCATAATACTAATCAATGAATATGGGGGTTAAGCAAACTTGAAATGAACAAAGTAATGTAGTTGTAGTGTGCATCCATAACAGGAGCTTTTCCTTCTCAACAAGATGATTGAAGTAATTCAAGCTTTTTCTTTAGTTAGCTCCCATTTATTTTTAGATCTTCTTAATATATCTGCTTCTGATGGATACCTGATTGTCATTTAAGAGGGATATCTAGTGCTAAAAACAAAATCTCTACTCCAATAGTTGAAATCATTTAGTAACCGGGGTTTGCACTAAAAAGTTTAGGCTAGTGAGCACTCTAAGGATTTCTTTAATTTGAGTAACCAGGTGGCTTCATAACCAATGTTGTCATTCGCGTCAAAAGGATTAAGAGAATTGAGGAGGAGAGAAGAAAAAAGAAAAGAAGAAAAAAATGGAAAAATGATTGTGTTAAAAGTAGTTCTATGTTGAACAATAAATGCCTCTCTTAATGAATTTTGATGATTGAAGTTAGAGATTAGGTCTTGAAAATGCAGTGAGGGTTTATTGAAAATTACTTGATTGCTTCTTAAAAATCTGTTGTGGAGTACACACACACTTTAGAAATTAGGGTGTTGCTATGAGTACATTGTTTTCAAAATTCAATTTAAGTTTTGTTGAGCTTTTGCTTCTGACATTGGTTTCATTCTAAGTGTGGGAGGGATCTGAAATTCTGATTGATTAGGTATTTATTGTAGAAAAGAAGTAATTAATAATCACATTATTTGATATTTTCTAAGAATTGCTTGAGGCCGAGCAAGGATTTAAGTGTAGGGAAATTTGGGAGAGTTTGATGACTCCTTAATTTAGGATTAAAAAGGAGTATATTTGATATTAAATTAGGGAGGCAAAGTACTTTTCTCTTAATTAATATAGTCAAATATGTATTTAATCAAACAAAATAAAGAAAGAAAGTGTTCAATTGTAACTTTTTTATCAGTTTGAGCCTCATTTTATAATTGATTTCAATTGAGAAAAGAGATGGAAGCTGAAAAGTGAAAATACAAGTGGAATAGGTTCTCTCGCTACAGTTAGAACACAATTCGCTATAACGAGGAAGGCACTTCGCCATAGCGAAGTCGCGATATATAGAAATTCTAGGGAGCAACTCGCTATAGCTTAGCAGTAGAAATCTGGAAGCTTATAAGCTCTCGCCATAGCAAGAGTCACTCGTCACTATATCTCGCTATAGCGAGGCCTCTGAAACGCACAGCTTTGATTTACAAGCTGAAATAGAGGAGAGGAGGCTAAGGCTTAGGGCTTCAGCAATCAATGAGGGAGAATTGGGAAAGCTCCATACTGATATGGGAATCACCAATTCTGTTCTTTATTCTTCTAATTAGGTATTTTTACTCCATCTTCCCTTCTAGTTGATGCATTTGTTGATATATTTGCTGAGATTTTCTGTGGATTTCAAGCCATGAGTGGCTAAATCTTATAACTTTTAGGGATTTTATGAACCTTTAATCTTTGGAGATTGTCTCCCTTGTTATTATGTTGAATTATTGAAAATTTTAGTATTTAATATGAATTATGGTTTTATTCTATTGATTGGCTTCCTTTAGTTTGATTATGGGTTTGGTAATTAACCTTTAAAAGAAAGGAATTGCTTATAGACCATTGATTAAGCAGCAACTTAGGATTAGACATAGTCTAATTTGCACTTGAGATAGAAATATACTCGGGGGCTCTAGGTAGTCTGAATAAGGTCTAAGCATAATTAAATATTAACTACTCATTCGAGATATCGAAGGCAATTGCTTATAGACCATTGATTAAGCAACTTAGGATTAGATATAGTCTAATTTGCACTTGAGGTAGAAATATACTCGGAGGCTCTAGGTAGTCTGGATAAGGTCTGAGCATAATTGAATATTAACTACTCATTCGAGACATCGAAGAGTCGAGTTGATATAGAGGTTAAATGGATCGAAGGACATTTGTACCCAATTAGACCTTTGACTCTAAAATTGACATTAAGCTAACTAATAAAAAAGGGGATGATTGACATTGTGTAAAAAGGGGATTAGAATTTCTAGGGTGTCTTTAATTGCCTATTTTTTATTAAAATCATCTTTCATTATTGTTAATTGCATTTGAATTAATTTTCATAAAAACTCAATTATAATTTGATTTGTTTAACTAAAATGAATATGAGAACTCTAATGTCTAGTCACCAATCGTACTGATTCTCTGAGAGAACGACCTTGATTTATCACATACTACTTTTACGACCCATACACTTGCAGTGTCATTATTCTAGTGAGCATCAGAGCTCCCAATCAATCTCATAATTGAACCTTAAAAAGATTCTTTAAATAAATTCCCTTCTCAAATGCACTATAGTCAAAATGCCTTGCACTTCTTATGTTTAAAAATTGGCATAACAAGAGTTCCATCTTAGCTATACATTTATGAAATGTGAGCTCTTTGGCATCTATTTGAGTCTTATTGAAGTTCATACATCCCTACCTTTTTTTTTTTCAAAGTTTAAATACACTTACTTGAATTTTGTCAAAGTTATTGTACTTTATTAACTTGCTAAATTTCAAAGTTAAAACACACTTACCTAAATCTTGTTGAAATTCAAACTCCTTTACAAGAATCCTAATTTGACACCTACCAAAGTTAAAACACTTTTTTTTTGGGTCAAAGTTCAAATATATTTACCTAAATCTTGTTAAAATTTAGGTGTCCTTACTTAAGTTCTGACTTGAGACTTGCCAAAGTTCAAATATGTGTACCTGAGTATTGTCAAAGTTCATGTGCATCTCCCTGAGTCTTTACTCGAGACCTACCATAGTTTTGACCTGAGTCTTGTTTAAGTTGAAGTGCCCTTACTTGAGTTCTGACCTAAGGCCTGCCAAAGTTACATGAATCTTATTGAAGTTCTCGTACTTTACTTAAGACCTACTAAAGTTTAAAGTTAAGGTGCTTTTACCTAAGTCCTAACTTAAGACCTGCCAATGTTCAAACATGTGTACTTGACTCTTTTTGAAGTTCACATGCATCTTCCTGAGTCTTGTTGAAGTTTAGACACTTACCTTCTCAAGTACACTACAGCTAAAATGTCTTGCATTTCTTATGTTTGAAAATTGGGATAGCAAGATTGACTGCCTTGCATTAAATGTTTTGTAATGCTCATCTAAGAGTTCTATCTCTATTCTACATTTATAAAATGTGAGCTCTTTGTCATCTATTTGGGTCCTATTGAAATTCAGATGTCCTTACTTTCTTTTGGGTTAAAGTTCAAATACGTTTACTTGAATCTTGTCGAAGTTCTCGTACCTTACTTAAGACTTGCCAAAGTTCAAAGTTAAAAAGACACACTTGCTTGAGTCTTGTTGAAGTTTAGGCATCTTTACTTGAGATTTGCCAAAGTTCAAACATGCATACCTAAATCCTCTTAAAGTTTAAGGACCTTTATTTATGAAAGTTTAGACACACTTATGTGAGTTTTGTTGAAATTTAGACATCTTTACCTATTTTTTCTCGAAGTTCTTGTACCCTTATTTGAGACCTAACAAAGTTTAAAGTTAAAACATATTTACTTGAGACTTTGCCAAAGTTCAAAATGTTTACTCTTGTTGGAGTTTAAGCACCTTTATTTATCTAAGTCCTATCAAAGTTAACATACTTATTTGAATCTTGCTGAAGTTCAAACATCCTTACCTTTTTTCTATTGAAGTTCTTGAACCCTTACTTGAGACATGCCAAAGTTTAAAGTTAAAATACACTTACCTAGGTTTTGTCGGAATTCAAATGCCTTTACTTGAATATTGTCAAAGTTCTTTACATACTTATAATGCAATCATTATGAAATAGAATTCATTAAATGTTGGATTGTTCATCCACCAATAAACCATTATGAAGTTCAAAGTTAAATGCATTACCTGAGTGCTGTTGAAGTTCAAAAGCCTTTACTTGAGTCTTGTCAAAGTTCAAATACACTTACAATCTAATTATTATGAAATAGAATTATCAAGTGTTAGATTGTTTATGCACCAATAAACCACCATAAAAGCATTAGTAATTCAATTTAGTATGAGCAGAATTGTTGATTTGCACAATTGGTTATTGTGCTTGGTTTTAGCCAGTGGCATGGAGCTATTATGCATTAGATTATGTCTTGTCAAAGTTTAACCACATTTACTTGAGTCCTATCAAATTTCATAAACACTTACTTGAATTTTATCGAAGTTCAAACATATTTACTTGAGTCTTGTCAAAATTGCACTCTTAACTAAGACCTATCAAAGTTCAAACATACTTACTTAAGCATTGTTGAAGTTTTAGCACCTTACTTGCAGATCCTATCAATGTTCAAGCATATTTACCTGAGTTATATCGAAGTTCAAAGACTCAGTTGATATGCTTTTACATAAGTTTAGTGCCTTTTACTTGAAACCTATCAAAGTTTAAACATACTTATTCAAATATTGTCGAAGTTTAGATAACCTTGCTTGAGTCCTACACAAAAGTTTTTGAACAGAATTGAATCTTGTTTCAAGCACCATTTGCTAAGTTCTATCAAAGTTCAAGCACATTTGTATAGTCTTGTCTAAGTTTAAAAAAATAAGAGATTATTCTTGACCATAAAAAAAAATGCTTTTGGAAATTGTTGAATGTTTTGCGATATAAAAAAATGTTAGAAAATTTTATGGATGAGGAAAATATTAAAATTAACAAGTAACATTGAAAGTCAATAACCAACTAGACTATATGGTAATAAACTAGAAGTTGAGTTACATATACATGTGCTTGAAAAAAAAAATCAATATTTTTCAAAAATATGATAAAATCTTATGAGATAATAGAGGTATTTACACTTTAATTTCAAGTGATGTGTAATAGTAACTTTACTAATTTATTAAAGATACATAATAATAAAAGAATGCAAATATGATAAGGAAGTTAAAAAAAATTACTGAAGAAGATATAAGAAAAGTTCCTACATAATAATATTAGAAGAAGACTAACGTGTTAATAAACATTGTTTTCCAAAAAATAATAGAAATGTGAGATAATTAAACTTGTTAGAGATTCAAGTAAAATTTTCAACTTAATTAAAAAGATTAAATTTTCAAGAAAATTTATCTTTTCTATTGAAGAAAATAAAGAAATATTTTTGGTACAAAAAATATAATAGAAAATATGATATAATAGAAGTTGTTAGAGATTCAAGCAAAATTTTTAAGTTTTAAAAAATTTTATATGTACTAACATTTTTAAAAAAAATGGGACTATCAATACTAACATTTTATATGTACAATAAGTTTTCAAAAATTATTTTTTTAAAAAAACTATCAAGAAAGACAAAAAAGAAGTTCATACATAATAATATCATAAAATGAGACTAAACTTTTATTCTAAATACAACATTGTATAACTCATCTTCCCACATATCAAGTAACTTTTGTAAGTTGTATCAAAATATGCACATTAAGAATGTAAAATAGAGTTAGACCAACCGAGTGTTAGTTTTTAGAAACTTAAGGAAATTGTTATACTTGTATTGCAAGAGATTAAGTGTTGTTTCTATAAACTTCTAATATGTTGTAGCAACCAAATATGAGAAGTTTAATTATGATAAAAAAAGAAAAAAGATGCTAATAAAGTTTCACATGTAGCAATGGATTAATACCTGATTAGGATCCTTGAATCCTTTGAAGTATATTAGATGAGTTTGCCATGCTAAGAGTAGTTGACTACAGATGGATTTAATGGAGGAAAAACCAAAGGCATTTCTTAAGAAAACTCCAATGCAAATGAAGGACTAGGATGTTGCTCAAGAATCTAGCAGAATTGTTTATATTGTACAAAGGTTAGTCAAGCATAGGTCACCAAATGTAATTATTTATCTCACTAGTATGTGCACATTATAAAAATTTCAATGCAAAAATTTCTTGAAGGAAATGAAATACCCAAAAATAAATCATCCTTAAAGATTAACATCAATAAATTAAATTAAAATTTAACCTTATAACATCCTAATAGATTTGACCAGTCATAAGTCATGTTATTTTCACACCATTTTCGTTTAGAAGAAGGAATTATATATCAAGGCATTGTTTACCAAACAAAATCTTTGCACACCACTTTTACACCTTCTCTCATATATAAAAATTTATTATAAAGAATTACTTTTTTTATTCATTATTTTATATTAAGTCAATGATAAAGGAAATAAGGGTGGAACTAGAAGGGTGTGCAATTTGCTTATGTGTAGAACTAGAATGGTAACTCTTCAATGACATGAAAAATAGAGATGAAGAATAAGACATTGCAAACAACATATTGCAAACTAATAAGTTTTGTTATTTGCACAACATTTTCTTTTAGAAAAAAGAATTATATATAAAGGCAAAGTTTACCAAACAAAATCTTTGCATACTACTTTTACACCTCCTCTCACATATAAAAATTTGTTATAAAGGAGTAGAACTAGAAGGGGTGTGTAATTTGCTAGTGTGTAGAATTAGAATGGTAACTCTTTAATAATATGAAAAATAGAGAGTGAAGAATAAGACATAGCAAACAACATATTGCAAACTAATGTGTCTTCATAATCCAAATTGATTCATTAAATGATATTGCCCTTACAACTTCACAAACCCATTTAGATTTACATTCAGATTCAATCACAATCATAAAGAAATCCTAGAGATAAATATGAGGCTTATATAAAATAGTAAAATAATTTTTTTTTTTAAAAAGAGAAACAATCCATTTATGGAAGAAAATCCAACAAATCTTTGATTTTGAATTAACAGAAGAAATAATTAACAAAGATAAAAAAATATTTGAATTAATAGCATTAGTCTATGCATACATTTAATATTACAAAAGGTTTTACCTTTCATCCCACATGTTCCTTCAGTGGCTCTTACCATTCCTCCATGTCCACCCTCCCAAAATGATCAAGGATAGAAAGAGAAGCCGAGGATCAAAGGAAGCAAACCGAGAACAAATCTAAAAGAAGAACAGAAAACAAAAGACAAAGAATGGTTAATTTAATTAACAAATAGAGCCACTTAACAATCTCATAACTAGCCTGACAATTTATTCCAAGTTCAGGATAAGATGATTTGCACCCTAAACAAGTTATGGTGTAAAAACATAATTATGGAGATTCCAAATTTGTGTTACTACTTACTCTCATTCAGGCCATAAGAGAAACAATTATAACTATTGTTGATCTGAAACATATTTTATACACACACACACACACATGAAAATGATAGATTTAGCGAGACAAAGACATGATTGAATTAATGTAATAGTAATGTACCATTATATTGGACACATTAAACATTAGTTTTAATACCCCAATTAGCATTGCAAATAGAATAGACAAAATTTAAGAATTTTTCGTCAAGTTAAATATTGCAACATAATGGTGAAAGAAATTTCATTTAAAAATCATCCTAACTAGAATTGATAGGAACTGAAAGACCAAAATAAAAAAGACACCTAATACGTCAACAAAATTTATAAGCAAAAGTCATCTATACCCACAAAAAGAGCATAGTGACAAACAATGAAATAAATCCAACAAAGTAATAAATGTCTATAATAAGTTGGCACAAGTGCAATGTTCTAGGGACACATCAACTGTAGCAGTCCATCAAGTAAAATATACTAAATTTGATTTCCTATATGATGTAGAAATGTTATATTGATGAAGCATCTTCCTCGATCATTTACCATTTATGCATGCAATTAGCTAAGATATTATAGGTATGCAAGAGGATTTTGACTCGCGCTAACGCAGAAGCAGGGGCGTGTAATAAGAAAGTAGATCTGTCATGTGAAGAAGAGGCTTTAAACTTCAATTGTGCTATCAAAATACAATAGAATTAAGGAGATAACAAATTCCATATTATATGGTCCCACATACAAACTAAAAGTAATATATTATGAGGAAACATCGAATTTAAAATTTCTAGTTAAATAAATCAGAAAATTGAAATGAAAGTTTTTTAACCCTTTAATTATCATCAACACTTCCTACAATAATTAAGCAAAATTTTCAAGAAAACTTTTCTCTTTTATCAAAGAAAACAAATAAACATTGCTTTCCCAAAAAAAAATTATAGGAAATATGATATGATAAAAGTTGTTAGAGATTCAAGCAAATTTTTTAGGTAAATTATAAAAAGAATTTTTAAGAAAATGTGAATATTTGAGTTAGAATTTCTAAAAACACTAATATTTCATCTACACATTTAGTTTTAAAAAATTTAAAGTTATAAAAGATTATTAAGAAAGACAAAGAGAAATTTCTATCTAATAATATTAGAAAGTAAAATTAACGATATTTGATTAAATAAACTTTTACTCTAAGTACAACATTATGTCGCTCTTCCGTAGCTTTTGTAAATTGTATGAAAATATGCATATTAAGAATGTAAAACAAAGTTAAACCAACCAAGTGAACATAAGGTTATTTTACAAAAACTTGGAGAAATTTCTATGCTTGTATAAGGCAAATGTAACACTAATTTTTAGTTAGGTTGATTGAAGATATTCAGTGCCACTATGAAGCTGTAATCTATTGCAAGTAATTTTCGTTTAAGTGTCATTACTATAAATTTGTAGTATGCTGTAGCAACCAAATATGAGGAGTTTAATTATGCTAAAATAAAACAAAAAGGTGCTATTGAGGTTACACTCCTAACAATGGATCAATACCTAATTACTAAGCAGCAAGTGCATGGGCAATTTAAGATTCATGGACTCACTAATTCGATGCAATTCTTTGAAGGCATGACCACTAGGACAGTTCTGGTACGATGCCATGACGGTTGCGATGGAGAATCCTACACTACAAGACAAAAGGAAGAATACAAGCATAATCATCATCCATGAAGCAAAATAGCTATTGAACCAACTTGATTGACAGTAATCCCAACAAAATGAGTATAAGCATGTTCCAAAAGGACTTCTTCTTATTGTTATAACGTCCCCCAAAAAAAAGAAACATATCACAACATATGATATGATGAAGGCTAGTAACTCAACATAAAAAAAGTAAACGACCAAAGAAACAAACACATTAATTTTTCAATGAAAGAAGTCTCTTCCATTTTCAAATCTCCTTTTAAAATGTATATGCACTTCAGTTCCAGAATCACACAAGTCTCCATCCTTTCCTTTTCTCCCCCAAATCAGATAGAAAAGGATGTGGAAGATTGACAAATTAAAAATAATAATAATAATAATAATAATAATAATAATAATAATAATAATAATAATAATAATAATAATAATAATAATAATAATAATAATAATAATAAAGGGATCAATTTATTTTCCAAGAACCTGATTAAAAATTATGCATTTTACAGGGATCCAAAGTATAATTTAACCTAATTTTTATTAGTCCATACAAAACTCATTTAAATTATTTTTTGTTTCTAAACATGTAAATTATATGGTTGCGGTGTCTTCATCATATATAAGCATATATTCCAACTTTGAACCATATTAAAAATTAAAAAAAAAAAGTAAAATAAACATATTAGTAAGGTAACGTATATATTTTGCCTAAAAGGCTCCAGCATATTATATCTCAGGCGGTAATAAAGCAAAGGGCCCTTACATTTTGTTAGCCACAATTAAAGCAGATAGGTTAAACATTGAGAAAATATAAAAAAAAAAAAAAAAATATTCCGCCCCTACTGATTCTCTAAATCAGAAATTCTATATACCAAACATCATAACTATAAAAGAAGGCTTCATGAGCTCAATTACAGTGAAAAAAGTTAGACGATAAGCATAAGAAGTACCCGAGAAACTTTGCAACTTCTGAGATAGATCCCTCAACTGTAAAAATGAGATCCAATAGAGCTTGCATTCCTCGTGGAAAAGGACCTCAATTACTACACGCTGCACTCTAATCCCTATATGTGGTTAAGTAGCAATTAAGTCTCAAATTGTGTTGATTGATTATTATGAGAGGAAAAAGAAGAAATGAATAGCAACTAAAGCATAGAGAGACATGCTATGCATATTGTACAAACAGACATACCAAAACAAATTTTGGGTTGTTGTCTCCAATTTGAGGACCACAATCTGATCTTCTAATGGATGACTTAGCAGGAAGTATTTGCAGAGGTTCTTGAGGTGGTGAATAAGCATCAAGATCCGCAGTATTCTTAACTAGCTCAAGAGATTAATTCATATCTATCAGTATCGTTCAGTCAAGTTATTCACCGAGGATGAGAAGAGGGAGAAAGTAAGAACTCCTTAACTGCAGTGATTACAAATCAATACAAGAAGATACCCCCAAGATTTTCAGTTGTAAATCAATAGCAAATGATACGTGTCCTATATAATTCATAAAGCAATCCTAGAAACCACATTAATAAGCTAACAATTAGACCCTCTCTCTCTCTCTCTCTCTCTCTCTCTCTGTGTGCAAATTTTACGGTATCAAACAGTCAAATTTTGGAAATGCAAGTCGACAGTAGAGTCCGTTTGGTTCAGGGTTTTTGGGGGGGAGGGGAGGGGAGGGGAGGGGAGGGGAGGCCCTCCCCTTGTTTGGTATGAAAAACTTGGAGGGAAGGGGAGGCAAAATACCCCCTCCCCTCCCCTCCCCTCCCCTCCAAACCCTCCCCTCCAAAAGTGGGGGTTTTTGGAGGGGAGAGAAAATTTTATCCCTACTTGACAAAATTGCCCCTACTTTTTATTTTCATTTAAAATATAATATAAATCTTATTTTTTAAATTAGGTTTAAGATAATTTTTTATAAAAATAAAAAATATTTTTGAATAAAAATAAAAAATTATTTTTAATAATAAAAAGCAAGAAAAAATTTTTTTTTATAAAAATAAAAAAATTAAAAATTCTAATATCATAAGGGTATAATTGTCTATTTAATTTTATCTCCCCTCCCCTCCCCTCAACCAAACAATATATCATTAAAACCCCTCCCCTCCCCTCCCCTTCAAATCAACCAAACAACATATCATTAAAACCCCTCCCCTCCCCTCCCCTCCCTCTCCCCTCCCCTTCATTAAAATCCCTCCCCTCCCCTCCCCTCCATTGAACCAAACACTACCTACCTTCAAGAACTATCAGAGCACGGAGACGAGTTAAGGTGGAACCACGATCCTGTGCTGGGACTGATCCTCAGCAGCCTACAATGAAATGCTAAGAGACCCATTATGAGAATAAGATTCAAAACGAAATCGTGGAGGTACCAGATGAGAATGGGCAAAATGGAAAATCACCTGAGCAATAATACCAGTGAGAATGCACTTGAGGCCGCATGAGTTCTTCGTCCGTCAATTCTAGTACCTTTTTCCCAAACCCTCGGTGCCAGTACCGACACAAGCACTTGAATTGCTACTGTACTTCAAGCACCAGAGCAGGGTACGGGGGACGTGCAGATGTAGCTGGAACCAAACGCAGTTCCTTCTTGTTGTTGTTAGTGTAGTTGAAGACAATTTGGGATAAGCTTTGAGGAAGCAAGACGATGACGAGGATAAGTCCCTTCAATGGCTCATATCATCCCAAGATCAACGACTGAAAGAAGCAGAGGAGCCAAATACCAAATAAGCAAACCGATCGACAACAATTTTAAAAGCCAAGAAGGCTAATTTAACAAACAACTACATTAAATAAATTTGTGATCGGTTCAAAGATAACCATTTGCAATCTCTACGCTAACCTCACCGACGAATTATATATATTGAATCATTGATCCCCAATTCCCCAGATTCATTCCAAAAGCTCTGTTTTTTCTGTCCCCTTGAAACAAAAAGACTACTTTGTTGTGAAGCAAAACCCATAAACAGCAAACGAATCAGAATACCTGGTTATCTTATCGATGCTTCAAAATGCAGCGAATATCGAAGCAGAGACGAAAAAGGAGGAGACTATGGTAAGGACCGAAGTGAAGGTGGGTTCGTTTATTTGATAATCAAAACACAAGAAGCCGTTGCATAATCCAAAAAAAAAAACTAGCCGTTACAGAGGAGCTCATGATTCAAAATGAAATGGCAACTACCTGTGATGCGTCAAGACTGGAGAGCGCAACGCTGCTCAACGTAACCAATTCCACGTAGAATATCTGTGCAATCAATTTCAGAAAGGAAGCGAGTTTGTGCGGAAATTTTCGAAGCCCACTTTTAGAGCTGAAACCCGTGCGAGTGTGAACTTCTTACTCACGGGGAATGCAGGCCCGATGTGTCTGGAATAAGAATGGGACGTATTTGCTTATAATTGGGGCTTCCAAAATGCGTTGAGCCCATTGAAGTGGCCCAACTCAACCTGCCAAGATGACAACTTATACTCAAAAAATTGTTTCCATATTATAAAGAGGGTTCAATCCTGCCAAGCCCAGCAAACTGTGGACTTAATCTATTAAAAAATTTGGGTTAAATTATTTGATACACTTAATTAGCTAATTACAAAATAAATTATAAAAACATGACTTGTAAATAAAATTTTTTGAAAAACCATAGATTGCTGAACTAAAGAAATTACTTATCATATTTTTATTAAAAAATTTTAGAGCAAAAATTGTAGTTATTTGAAAAAAAAAAATAGTGAGGTCAGATATAAAAATTGAACGCTGATGCCACATCACTTTTTTTTTTTAAATTTATTTGGTAATAAGAAGTAGAAAGGAAATGAAAGGAAATAGTATCACAGAAAGTAAATAAACTATCCTACCACCATCTTTTGTTTGATATGATAATTATTTGTTTTCATGAAAGAAAAATAATAAATAAGATATTAAATTATTTTATTATTCTTCATGTAATTAAATCTATTTATTATAAATATAATGTATATCGTGTCTATTTATTTGTATTAATATAAAAATTTATTTTATTTATCTTATTTTTTATTTTTTTAATTGCTTACTTATAATTAAATTATAAAAATTTGTCTAAATTTATTTTTTTAAAAATATTCACATATAGTTTCTTATATTTTTATTATCAAATTTTTTAATCAAAATATAATAAGTGTATAATTTTTTTAATAATAATATAAAAATATATTATTTTGATAAACAATTATATAATTCTCTAATTAAAATATACACTTTTCATATTATAATTTGAGAATCATACAATTATTATTTTTAATTAAAAATTTAATAATATATATATATATATATATTTTATATATATAAATTTAATCCTTTAATTTTTTTAAATATTTTAACAATTTAAACAATAAGTCCCACGACAAATTCATTGTGTCTTTTCCTTTCTTTCCATTATTCCCTAAACATTGCTCCCTAAAGCAACTCCTGAACAATGCTAAAATGTGTAGGGTTCATAAATTTTCAATCTATCATATTCCCTTCCTTTTTTTCCTTCTTTCACGCCAGACAAAGACAAGTTCTTCCACTTCCGCTTTTTTTTTTTTTTTTCCTTTTTTGGCTCATCCCTCTTACCAAATATACCAAAATATCTCTCGTTTGGTATAAAACCAAAATCTTAGGGTGCATTGACGAAGTCATCAACCACAACTCCAAGAAATTGTTATCCAAAAAATTAGAATTTGAGCTTGGGAAAGATGAATGGTTAATTTACATAGTTAATAAGGACAAATAAAGAGGATATATAAAATAACCTACACAAGCATGTCGCAGTATTTTTCCTCCCACCCCCACCCCCGCCCCTGCCCAAAAAAAAAACGATCAACTGGTTTGGTTGAGTTACATGAAATATAATCTTTTTTATTAATTTTTTAATATTTATTATATCATTATAATTGTTATTCAACAATATCTTATCATTTTTTATTATTTTTTAAAAATAAAAATGTAAAAATCATTTCTATCGTCAAAATCACTTTTTTTTTCATGTTCTATTTTAAAATAATCATTTTCCACTATGCACTAATTGAACCCTATGTGAATTATTTTAAATGTATCAAGAACATTTTGGCCAAAAAAATTTTATCAAGAAAATATATTTAGTCCTTCACTTGACATGTAATTTACTTTTTTTTTTTTAAGTAAATGACACAAACTTCTCTTAAATTTTATTAAAACTATATAGATTATTTTTTATTTTTAAAATATATAAAAATTTTCTTAAAACAAAAAATTATCTTACACTTTAGTCTAATTTAAAATTTTTATAATCAATTTTTTTAATTTTTTTTAGTTAAGGGATATGTATTTATATTTAATGGAAGGTATTTTGATTAAAAATTTTTAAATTGAATTAAAATCTAAGGTAATTTCTTGTTTTAAGGGAGTCTATATATATTTTAAAAATAAAAAGAAGTCTATATAATTTCAACAAATTAAAAAAAAAAACTCATATAATTTGCTCTTTCCTTTTTCGACTGAAATAATTAACCTCCTATTTGGCTGTGCAATTTATGTCAACTTAAGTTTAGTTAACATAATCTCACTATCTTGCTTGTTTTAGCTTATTAGTTCATCTTCTAATCATTAAAATTCTGCTAACATATGGATTTATAGTTTTTTTGTTTTCTGCCAATAGATGGATTCATTGGTTAAAAGAAAAACATGAAATTTTAGATGAGATATTTGCATAGTATAATTGCACAATTCAATAAATTATACTCAAATTAAAAATTCAGGAAGCAAATGGCGTATAGACCAAAGGTGATTAAACATGAATTTTAAACAATTATATATTTATATTTTTTTTAGTATTGCATCAAAGACAACTTGATAACAGTGAAATTGGCTGAGCTTATGTGAATGAGTTTAGATAAAAAAAAAAAAAAAGCAGAGACCATAATTTCAAATTGTGGAAATAGTTTTTTTAAAAAAGAAAAATAAACAGTTAAAGTTATCTGATAGAGATATTTGTCCAAAAAGACTAAATTTAAATGTATTTCTTTATATATTTGTTCTCTATTAAAATTATAACGTGTAAAAAATTTTTAAAAAAACTTGATTATGTGATGCAAAAAATTATATACTTATTTATAAAATTTATACACTTATCATATTATCCTTAAAAAATTATATATTTATTATATTTTAATTAAAAATTTGATAATAAAAATATAAATAATTATATATAAATTGTTTCCTTTTCAAAATTATGAAAGGGTTACTAGAACAATTATAAATTAAAGACGGTTCATTTTTACCTAATAACTCCTAGAGGCGACTACGCATCCCATGTATATACTGCAAATAGAAAAGAGATTATATATAGTTCTTTATATTCATATTGTCATAATTTTTAATTAAAATGTGACAAGTATATAGTTTTCTAATAATAATATAATAAGTGTATAATTTTTGTAAACACTTATATATTTTTACAATTAAACCATACATATATCACATTATTATTAAAAAATTATATACTTGTTGATTGAAAAATCTAATAATTAATATATAAAGAATGGCATAAAAATTTAGACCTTGCAAATATGCATTCTTTTTCCAAGTGATCGACAACTACAAAAAATGGTTAAGCTACACTTTAAATATAAAAATAGCACAAAAATAAAATAAAAATTAAAAAGGGTACAAGCAAAACATTGCGTATTAAGAGTGTTATAAATCACAAAAGGCAGCAAGATCCAAAGATCAAAGCTGAAAACAATAACCTTGTCAACGTGATCAAAATATGATAACCACAAGAAAACCCAATCCCAATCCTTAGGAATTTATGGTGTATTATGTCACGCGATCTATCCTTTAAAGATAGTTGGTGCAAGTGAATAAGAACAACATGATCTATACAGATGGCAGATACAAGGCATTTTTAAAACATAAACTCTTCCATGAAATGATCGGCTAGTTTACCTATTTTTGTAGGCGAAATCTATCTAAAAATTCTTTTCTTTTTTTTAACATCCGGATCTCTGGTTGGAGCATCTGGGTCAAGCACACCCTGCTATGATGTGGGAAGAGAGGCCAACCAAGGAAGCAGTTTTTCATGGACTGAATCAGGTCTGTCATCATGGGGACAATGTCCAACCCCCTCTAGTACAAAGAGTTTAACGTTTGCTTGTTGAGAAGGCAATGAAGAAAAGTACTTGCCAACAGGACCATCAAGTGGAGTAAAAGGGTCTTGATCTCCCCATAAAACTAAAACAGGTAGGGAGATTCTTGGCATCAACTGCATCGGACTAGGCCCCGGTGGCCCCGTTACAATGGAAACAAAGGCATCCAAGGCCCCAGGATCATTTGCTGGTTCCCTAATAATCTGCATATACAGAATCAAAATGCCAATTCTAAGTACATACTAAGGAAGGGGAAAGGAAATATTAAAGGAAAAACATAAATCAAGTTATTTAGATGTAAACAATCAGGTTCTTCCTTAACTAGTGAAAGAGCTTTTTGAAAGAGTTAATGATCTGCTGCTAAGTTTAATAAAATGTTCACACGCTATGTGTTTTTTTTTTTTGGAGAAAAAATTAATTAAAAAAAAATGTAAGGAGCTATATCTAAGTTTTATTCAATATTAAAAGAAAAACAGTATAGTATTACCTCCACCAGTTCCTCATCTACAGACTCCTTATTTCCATACACAGACAACAATATGTCCCTCAAATTCTCTCTGCATTCAAGCATGCACAACTTTTAGAATTAATGTTCTAAAATTTTGAGAGAGATTTCAGCCTAATTTAGAGAGAATACCTCTGTTTAACACGCTCGAAAATTGCTG
Organism: Erythrophleum fordii; assembly: GCA_032878935.1. Taxonomy (NCBI): domain Eukaryota; kingdom Viridiplantae; phylum Streptophyta; class Magnoliopsida; order Fabales; family Fabaceae; genus Erythrophleum; species Erythrophleum fordii. Next base: position 12,334,912 of record JAVQMF010000047.1, on the reverse strand, counting down.
AGGCAATTCCCCTTTGCTTCAATAAAAAATCAACCAGCCAAAGAAAAGGTAATAATAGCTTGATTCTCCAATCATCAACTATTGCCTTATTGTTCATACCACCAGCACAATTTAACAGCACAAGTCCTCGAACAAGAGTCTGACCTGAATCTGATTGGAGACTAATGCAGAAATAAGGCAAACAAGATGTTTCTAATGCAAACTTTACATGACTGACCGCTTAACAGAGAAATAAAGTTCTACTTCCAGCCATTAAGGTATATGCCAAACATACGTGAGGCAGCAATGACACAAGCAAGACTTCCAACAGAATTCCCTATTAGTACAGTTGGCTTCTGAATAACTTCATCCAAGAAATCCAAGATCAACTGTTTATAGTGAATACTGGATCAACATGGTAAATTTGCAATGCTGAAGAGTTAATGTCCAACTAAAAGCTCAACAAAGAGATACCTGAGCCCATGTTTCCATGGTATATGAAAAGCCCGGGGGCTTATCGGAAGCCCCAAAACCAAGAAGATCAATGGCATAAACAGTATGATTGTGAGCGAGTGTCTTGATATTCCTGAAAAAGCCTCAAACTTGTAGGAAATATATATATATATATATATATATGTACAATTTACTACTCCTGTGTAGAAAATATATTTAATTGAAGAGCCCTCCTCTGTCTTGTCATATTTCACATGCGAAACACTTAGAGATTCATATATTAAATGGGCACACAAAGGAAAGCCGGCAGAGCAAATTATGTCACATATCTGAGGAATTATGCAGGTCTATGAGTCTTGACTAGGATAATGATGCTAAAAGCCTAAAAGCATTTAATAACATACAATTGTGACCTAAACTCTATTACCCTAAAAAGTGAAACATGATCAGAGTCTTTTTTTTTTTAAATTTTTTAAATGAAAATATGAGAAAAAATTGTCCACGTTATCTGGCACATAAAATGATATTAAGAGAGGTGGATAATATTGTAGATTGTTGAATATTTTTTAATTTATTATATAGAGATGCTCCAAACCCTAAATGGGCTTATTTAAAGAGCATGCATTTTATATCTCACTAAAACTGCAATACCTTTTCAGAGTTTTGTCGTCTCTTTGTTGAGGAACTTGGATAAAAATGATACAAGTCAAAAGGAGAGATTTGAGAATGTTTGGCCGCATAACTGCCACACCAAATGGTATAATAAAACCTATGAAACATGAACAATTTAAAAATAGAGGCATGTCTATGTTCGTGTCAAACACTTGTGTCAAACACAACGCAACACTTCAAATAACAATCTCTCCTATAATAGTTATAGTGTCTATGTTCGTATCCTGTCCTGGGTCTACGTAAGAGAACATGCTTCTTCTAATATGACTGAAGACTACTGACCCAAATTTACTGTTCGAAGATTTTAAAACTATTATTAGAATAAAACAAAAACTTGCATAGAGTCTCCCATCAATCTATTAAAAATAACAACTTCCTTCAAATTGATTTTAGTAGCTCAAGATTCAACATAAAATTTTGCTATATATCTATAGTGAATTGCTTTCAACAAGCTCAACCATTTCAGCATTCAAATCACTACAAGATTTCCATAAGCACTGTTTCCATCCATTCTAGTTTAACATAACACTGTGGAGATACTAGAATAATTGGAAAGTCAAACCATCACATGATTTTAATTCTCCACCTCAAAGCCAAACCCTTAAAATATGACTCTGCTGTCAGACTGGACTAGCAAACGGTTGAAAGTATGAAACCAATAAGCCTTGTTTGACCGTACTGAGGAAACTTACTGTTTGAAGATTACTGACCCAAATTTATTGTTTGAAGATTTTAAAACTATTATTAGAATAAAATAAAAACTTGCATTGAATCTCCCATCAATCTATAAAAAATAACAATTGTCTTCAAATTGATTTTAGTAGCTCAAGATTCAACATAAAATTTTGCTATACATCTATAGTGAATTGCTTTCGGCAGGCTTAACCATGTCAGCATTCATATCACCACAAACTTTCCCTAAGTACTGTTTCCATCCATTCTAATTTAACAGAACACGATGGAGATACTAGAATAACTGGAAAGTCAAACCATCACATGCTTTTAATTCTCCACCTCAAAGCCAAACCCTTAAAACATGACTCTGCTGTCAGTCTGGACCAGCAAATGGATGAAAGTATGAAACCAGTAAGCCTTGTTTGACCATAGTGATAATGGAACACTTACTGTTTGAAGATTATGACCCAAATTTACTGTTTGAAGATTTTAAATCTATCATTAGAATGAAACAAAAACTTGCATAGTATCTCCCATCAATCTATTAAAAATAACAATTTTCTTCAAATTGATTTTAGTAGCTCAAGATCCAACATAAAACTTTGCTATATATATACATATACATATACATATATATATATATATATATAGTGAATTGCTTTCAACAGGCTCAACCATGTCAGCATTCAGATCACTACAAGCTTTCCATAAGTACTGTTTCTGCCCATTCTAATTTAACAGAACATGGTGGAGATACTAGAATAATTGGAAAGTCAAACCATCACATGCTTTTAATTCTCTAAAACCCTTAAAACATGACTCTGCTGTCAGTCTAGATTAGCAAATGGATGAAAGAATGAAACCAATAAGCCTTGTTTGGCCATACTGATAGTGGAACACTTACTAGAGACAAGATTGGAAAACACAAAGGAGCAGTATCAAACCAAAATTTCCCAGAAGTGATGCATATCCTAGCTCCAACGGTCCTAATTAACTAAGAGCTTATAGCAATGGTTAACACTGGCTGAAACCTCTTCTTTACTTTACCCATCCACTTTTGGCTCTCAGATGCTGGGGGAATTACTGTTCATTGTAATCTTATAACGGGCTAAAATAGGGATCAGATCACTTGGGGGGTCTTCTGCACGTTGCTGTAAGAGGGTGATAGGTAATTCTAGTTAAGAAATAGGTTATATTTCCTAGTATAATTAACTATGTATAAATTTGAAAAGTATCATAAATGGGTTATATGGAATTTCAATTTGACAACAAATGGTCTTATTAGTTATGAATTTCAACAAAAAGGGAACTGCTATCATCTTCTAAACACATTAATCCATTGTCTTCCAACATACAAACACTGTTTAATTTGTTTCTTGTGGCCATTAATATGCCACAAGAAAATGATAGACATGGATAATAACTATTTAAAAAAAATGGGTGGATGGGAAACGATATTAAGAGCAATAGATAACGCCTGGGCATATACCCAATTACCTCCGCCAATGAGGAATCGAGGCACCGAAGCCATGAACAAGGAGCAAAGGAGAATTGGTCTGCAACGTCTGAGGTGAATCTGAATAAGAAGAAACGAAATAATTGATGGAATACTGACCCCTCCATTGCCACTTGCGGCACTTGTGCTTTAACTCTCCCGCATCCAACGCGGTCTCAGCAGCATCGGATGATTCTATGGTAGTAGGGGTAGTAGTTGAGGCAGAAGTGGAGTTGACGATGACTCTGCTACCATTGTTGAAGACAAAAGCGGCAACGGAAGGCTTCTTGGTATCGTAGGGGTGAAGCTTCCTTCTTCCCGAGATTCTTGGAGTGAACAAGAAGCCTCTCCTCTCGAGCACAGCCTGCGATGAAGTTGAAACCTGCGTTTGCAGATGCCAAAGCCCAACTGAGTGAAAAGCAGTCGTCACCCCCATTCTTTTCTTCGTGGCCTGCGGTCGAGAGATTGTCTCTCAGTCTCTCAGATGTACGAAGCTTCAAATATCTCAATTTTTTATCTTTTAAATCGTAAAAAAGAAAAAGGTATTTGGCCAAGAAAAAATTGAAATAAAATGGAATAATATATATATATATATATGTTTTACAAATTTTCATCATTTTCATATAATAGTTTCAAAATTTTTGAAATTTTTCATTCTTTTGGTTTGTTATCGAAAAAAAGGTTAATAGATAAAAAAATTACTTTTATTATAAAGTTTTGTTATTTAAAATATAAATTTAGAATAAAATGGTATGTAAGATATTAAAATATATGGCATAAAAAAATTATTTTTCCTTTGCTGTAGGGTACTTATAAAACAAAACAAAATGGTCTAATTCATTTGGTCTAAATGTTGATTTAGTTTATAAATATTGTTATACAATATGATGAATTTAACCTGCGTTTTGGGTGATTGAATTCAATTTTGGTTTGAGAAAACTAGTTGACCTAATAAATCAAACAAGGCCAATCATATATTGATATTGTTATTATTTAACTATATATTGATATTTTTATTTTTTTTATTTAGTAGACTACTCTTATCATATTCTTTTCTTTTTTTAATAATTAAATGCTTCACAAGTTTTTCAAATTAAAAAAATCTTCATATGCTTAAAAAAACGTTTGAACTCTCAATTAATTAAGTTAGGTTTCTAATTAATGAACAACTTCTTTTAAATGATCCCTATTTTTGTCCAAAAAAAATTCTTATCATAAAATAGAAATTTGAACATTGAATTTATTAGACCTTATAATAAGTGAATTGATTAGATTTTTTTTTTTTGGGGGGTTATAAACAAGATATAAGGCTTAGAAGGAAGTTAGAAGAGAAGAAAAGAGTAGAGATCAAACTCAAATATGTCAAGTCTCCTTAAAATTTAAATATAAAAAAAAAAAAATCACTTGAGTCAAATCTCTTGTTTTAATAAACTAAGTCTAATTTTTTTTCTTTTTTTAACTTTTTGGGTTGAGATTACCTTGGAGCCAACTACATAATTATCATTGCCTAAAAGGGGGAGGTATGGGCTATGTGTTCAAAGAAGGTGCACTTCGGCATCTCTGCATCTGCCTCTAACTGTAACATATCTTGCAAAGTCAATGGACTCGCATCACATGCCTTATTATCTAATACGAAACGGAACAAGAAATAGAGGAAGAAGGAAATGAGCTGAAATGCATGACGTATCTTCACATAGATTATTTCAGTTTATATATACAAGTGTACGAAGCCAGGTCAGCAGGAATACAGTTAGGCAAAACTAACCAAGCAATTAAGTTAGTTAGCTAACAATAGCTTAACCCTAGTTTAACCCTTGTCACGTATAACCTCTAGCACCCCCCCCCCCCGGCGCAAGCTGGAGAGTATATGTCATACATTCCCAGCTTGGAAAGTAATAAGGCAAACGGACGGTGATCAAGAGGCTTGGTGTAAATGTCGGCCAGTTGAGCAGTAGATCGAATGGGTAACAAATGGATGATATGGGCCTGCAACTTCTCTCGAACAATATGGCAATCGAGATCGATATGTTTTGTTCGTTCATGGAAGGTGGGATTGGCGGCGATATGTTGTGCAGATTGGTTATCACAGTAAACCAGAGCTGGTGAAGGATGGGAAAGATGAAGATCATGAAGAAGGTAGAGTAGCCATTGAAGTTCACAAGTGACAGCAGCAAGGGCACGATATTCTGCTTCAGAAGAAGAACAGGAAACTGTACTCTGCTTCTTAGAACGCCACGAGATAAGGGCATTGCCAAGGAAAATGCAGAAGCCGGTAATGGAACGTCGAGAATCAACACAACCGGCCCAATTAGAGTCACTAAAGGCCTTGAGGCGAAGGTCAGATGAAGAAGGAAAAAGGAGACCTCGAGCAGGATGGTGTTTAAGATATCGTAAGACACGGTGGGCAGCTTGAAGATGAACATCAGTAGGGGTTGAAGTAAACTGACTAAGCTGTTGAACAGCAAAGGTAAGATCTGGTTGAGTAATGGTGAGGTAGAGAAGACGGCCCACCAGAATACGATAGACAGAGGGATCAGAAAGTGAAATACCAGAGTCTTTGGAAAGCTTCAAATGACGAGTCATAGGAGTGTGAGTCGGTTTACAGGCTAGAAAACCAGAGTCTTCGAGAATTTCCAATGCAAACTTACACTGATTCAGAAAGATACCATGACGAGAACGAGCAATCTCAAGACCCAAGAAGAACTTAAGATCACCCAAATCCTTAATCTTAAAGTCTCGATCAAGAAGAGACTTAATGTGCTGTATTTCATGAAGGTCATTGCCAGTAAGGATAATATCATCCACGTAGACCAATAGAGCAGTGAAGGAGGATTCTGTCTTGTGGACAAACAAGGAGTAGTTAGATTTTGACTGAAGATAGCCATAAGAGATTAGTGTAGAGGACAGTTTGGAATACCACTGGCGACTGGCCTGCTTGAGACCGTAAAGGGACTTTTGTAACCTGCAAACAAGATTAGGAGTTGAAGAAGAAAAACCAGGAGGTAGGGTCATATAAACTTCTTCGTCTAAGTCTCCATGAAGAAAAGCATTATTGACATCGAGTTGTTGAAGGTGCCAATTATAAGAGGCAGCGAGAGCAAAGAGCAATCGGATAGTGGTAAGTTTTGCGACAGGGGAAAAAGTATCAATATAATCCACACCCTCTGTCTGTGTATATCCCTTTGTAACTAAACGAGCCTTATGGCATTCAATGGTACCGTCGGAGTGATACTTAATCTTGAAAACCCATTTGCAGCCGATGGGTTGCTTGCCAAGGGGTAAAGAAGTCAGGGTCCAAGTATTATTTTGTTCAAGTGCAGCAAGTTCAGCTTTCATAGCTTCACGCCATACTGCATGCTTTATAGCTTGAGAGTATGACTTTGGTTCAGAGTGAAGGGAAATAGAAAGACTAAAGTGTTTATGAGAAGCAGAGAGATGATCATAGGATAAGACAGAAGAAATAGAGTGTGGAGAAGTAGAGATACCTGTACTAATGGAAGGTGGATGAGCCGAGGAGAGTGAAGCATGATGATAATCATACAAATACCTGGGGACGTGCCTTGGCCGAGAAGATCGTCTGGGAGAGGAAGATGGAATAGAGGATGGAGAAATGGAAGGAAGTGGAATAGGGGGGTCGACGGGGCTAGGAGATTGTGGTAAAGGAATAATGGGATTATGATCAATAGAAACTTTATCAGAAAAGGGAAAAACATGTTCGTAGAAGTAAACATCGCGGGAAAGAAAAATTTGGCGGGTGTGAAGATCAAGTAAAAGATATCCTTTGGTGCTGGTTTTATAACCAAGAAAGACGCATTTGCGGGCTCGAGGATCAAGTTTGGTTCGTTGATTAGAAATGTTGGAAGCAAAGCATAAACAGCCAAAAACCTTTAGAACAGTAAAGTCAGGAGGTGTATGATGGAGTTGGAAGTAAGGAGATGTGTTGTTTAGTAATGGAGTAGGTAAGCGATTGATAAGGTAAGTGGCATGTCGTAAAGCATGAGACCAATATAATTTGGGTAAGTGGGATTGGAAAAGGAGTGCCCGTGTGACATTTAAAAGGTGTTGGTGTTTCCTTTCGACAATACTATTCTGTTGTGGTGTTTCAATGCATGAAGTTTGGTGAAGGATGCCTTTAGTTTTGAAGAAATCATGCATAGAAAACTCAGCTCCATTATCAGATCGAATAGCTTGGATTAGAGTTTGAAACTGTTTTTCAGAGAAAAGAATGAATTCTTGTAAAACTTGATGGGTATCTGATTTATTTTTAAGTAAAAGGGTCCATATATATCGGGAATAATCATCAACAATGGTAAGAAAGTATTTGTATCCATCAATTGAAACAAGATGATATGGTCCCCATATATCAACATGTAACAAAGCAAAAAGTCTACGGGTGCGAGAAGAGCTAATGGGAAATGGGAGTCATCTCTGTTTGGCCAGGTGACATGTGTCACAATGAGTACATTGTTTATTACAAGAGATATAAGAGTATTGTTGTTGGATGGTTTGTAAAGTGGGTTTAGACAGATGCCCCAATCGAAAATGCCAAAGATCGTATGAAGAAGGAATCTTGGATGTCAGAATGGCAGATGAAGTAAGGCAAGTCACAGAATTATGTTGCAGGATGTAGAGTCCCTCACTCTCCTCAGCTGAACCAATCATCTTCCACGAGTGCAGGTCCAGAAAGAGACATTGGTGGCTCTGAAAAATGACCCAACAGTGTAGAGATTTTGTGAGTTTGGAGACTGAAATAATTTGGAATTTAAATTCTGGAATGTAAAGAACATCGTGAATAGCAAATGTGTCTGAAAAACGAACAGTGCCAGAATGTTTAGCAATGACAGAGGAGCCATTTGGTAAATGAACAGTGACTGGTACGATGACAGTGTATGAAGTAAAGAGAGATAAAGATGGACAAACATGTGCAGTGGCTCCAGTATCAACAATCCAGCAATCTTTGGAAGAGAAAGAAGCTAATGTTGCGTGACTACCTGCGTGAGTAGACACATGATTTACGGAATGAGCAGAGTGTGCTGGTTCACTTTGAACTAATTGTAATAGTTTTTGATATTGCTCAACTGTGAGGCCAAGCTTGGCAGAAGGAGATGGTTGCTGAGATTGCTCAGACTGCGCTCGTGCTTCATTAGTGAAATTATTCACTGCTGCAGATTGATTTCTAAACTTAAATCCAGGTGGAAATCTGTGTTTTCTATAATAAGTTTCCACGGTGTGTCTGGCTTTGCCACAATAGGTGCATTGTTTAGTATTTTTGTCCTGTCCAGAGGCAGAGGGTTGAAATCTTCCAGTTCTACTAAACATGATCTTGGAATCAATTGGCATATCAAGAACTCCCATTTCTCGTTCCTGTTGCAAGATTAAAGATAGCACCCTGTTTACAGTCGGAAGTGGATCAAGTAACATTATCTGTGACTTGATTATTGAATATCGATCACTTAGTCCCTTAAGGAATCGAATGACGTAATCTTGCTGCTGATACAGATTCATGCATTCAAAAGCACCACAAGAACAACGGTTTCGACAAGAACAAAGCGGAGGAGGTCGTAAGTTTGTGAGTTCATCCCAAACAATTTTAAGCTTCGTAAAGTATTCATTAACAGGCATATCTCCTTGTTTAAGTGCATAAAGTTCTTCTTGCAGATCAGCAATTCGAAAGATATCGCTCTGTGAATACCTGCTCCTGAGATCCTCCCATATCTCATATGCTTTGTCGATCCAGAGTATGCTCTGGGCAATGGTGGAGGACAACGAACGATTGAGCCAAGTCACTACCATTGTGTTACAGCGCTCCCATGCCGAGAAAAGAGGATCGGTTGTGCTTGGAATTTTAATGGAACCATCAACAAACTTAAATTTGTTCTTCGATTGTAGAGCCATCTTCATGGCTCTAGACCATGAATGGTAGTTTGGTCCTGAAAGCACCGGCGATACCAATACCAGTGATGGGTTTTCGTTTGGATGTAAGTAAAACGGACTTGCTGGATTCTGAGATTCATCGTTCCTCATGGTTAAGGACGACTCAACAGTATTAACTCCAGAAGTTGACATGATGAAGCAAGAAAGGAAAGAGAAAAAAAAAATTGGTAAAGATAGGAAGCAGATCACCGTGAAAGAAAGGGCAATGGAAGAAGCTCTGATACCATAATACGAAACGGAACAAGAAACAGAGGAAGAAGGAAATGAGCTGAAATGCATGACGTATCTTCACATAGATTATTTCAGTTTATATATACAAGTGTACGAAGCCAAGTCAGCAGGAATACAGTTAGGCAGAACTAACCAAGCAGTTAAGTTAGTTAGCTAACAATAGCTTAACCCTAGTTTAACCCTTGTCACGTATAACCTCTAGCATTATCCGTTGACATTTGACCAAGAGAATTTTACTATAATACCGTCAAAGCTCACATGGAATTAGCTCAAGTATTCCTAAAGTATAATTTATGCACTTTAGTATCTCATAATCACTTATTGACTTAACAATCAAAGCTGTCTCGGAGCAACCAGTCTGTCTCTTTATTAGAGAGCACATTGCGGACCACCAAAAATAACTTGGTGGCTTGCTTGGATTAAAACTTGTAATATTGTTTATCATCTCCTAAACTGTTTATTTTATTTAATTCCACTTTAAAATGCATAGAATTCCTTTCAACTTAAGAGTTTGTAATTTACTCCCTTAATTCTAAGACATTACTAGAAGATTATTAGTTCTCTAAACTCACATATTTAAGTTCATCCAAAATTCTAATGGAGTTCTTTTAACATGAAACTATATCATATTATGTCATTTTAAAATAGCCAAAATAGGATTTAGGTAAGCTATTTTGCTACTATATTCATACTAGCCTAAGACAATAATAAAATGAATAAATAAATAAATAATATCTTGATTTGAGCTGTAATATCGATATTAAAATAATTATTTTTTACAAAGTGATTAATAAAATCGAACGAGCAAGCAAAAGCCAAGTTATGAAGTGTTATGAAAATACGTGGTTAAGTAACTTGGTTTCAATTTAGTTCCCCCATCAAGCTTGGCAAATCCTGTTTGGGCTTTTAATCCCATTCTTGCGATAAAAGAAAACTGAATTGGAAGTCACTAAGGGGAAATATAAAATGATACTCAATATAAAGCTTTCAGTACCAGATCAATTATCCATTAAAAAAAACAAAGGTAAAGGACTGGAACTTAGCACCATGATCAGTTTTTCACATTCTCACTTAAAGGACTAACATTAATGCATGTTGTATTGTAGAAGACGAACAATAATAGCATTTAACCTTTTAACCCAAAGAAATTACTCATCCTAAGCAAGAGTTTTCACTATGACAATTTTACTAATACAAGTAAGACTGCATGCTCACTTAAAATAAATGATCCAAAGAATTTATTCAGGTAGGAGATTGCGACAAAGTTGAGATCCACGAGGATGGTCTTTTCAACAAATTTCAATAACAGTGATTAAATTCCAAAAAAAAAAAAAGACTTCAACCCTTCGTGGTACAAATATGAAGCAGCAGTGGTAGATAAAGTATGAGAGAACAAAGATATATATTACTATTTGATATCTAAATCCAAGATTAAGCTTAAAAATTATGTTAGCAATTCAAAGGTGAAGAGAGTGGGCTTGCTTGGTTTAGAATGAGAGAAAAATAAGGTGACTTTGTCCTCTCTCTGCCTCTTTAGAGATTTATTGCAAATTCCTTCATACTGAAAGTGAAAAAATGGTGTATTTAAAAGGAAGAAGAAGCTTTACCGGAAGATCTTCTTGTCCTTTCTTTTATTTGTTACGGTCAGTGGCAAAATGCTTCTTTCTACTCCTAGCCACATAATGGGAGGATGGGCGACGTCGTGAGGATAAAATGCTTCCTCACCATCACATGTCCCCTCCCTTAGAAATATATATATATATATATATATATATATATATTAATTTTTTGTTTTATTCTGTTTTATTTTTCTTTTTTTGACTTTTCTTTTTTCCTTTCCTTTTTTTTAAAATTATAACAAGATTTGAATTTGATAAAATATGGGACTTTTTGGTGTTTTCAATTTTTTTTAATCTTTCCAAATTCAAGTTTATCATTAAATTACAAATAGTAATTTTATGTCATTAAAAGAATTATTATTATTATTATTATTTAAATTTTAGATTATTACATCATTGACATTGTAAATTTCTGTAGCCACGGTAGAAAGAATCCTGGCCATTTGATATGTCAGCTGAAAATTGATTTTGTTTTTATAATTGTGTATAACTTTTATTATATTTTGCAATTACTACATAATAATAATTTTATTATATATTCAATTTTTTTTATTTTTGTTTATTATCATTCAAACAATTACAGTTAAAATTTTTTAAAAAAATTATATTACATGACTATAAATTAAAAATATTTATCGTTAAATTTTATAGTTATTTTAAAGATCCAATGAACTACCAATTTTTATTTTCAATGAAAATTTTTTTATAACTAAAATTTTTACTTTTATAATAAAAATTTTTAATAAAATTGTCAAAGAAATAACCTAGCAAGCATTAGCTGCATCCCTCGCACTCACGGTATATCCTCCATAGGCCCTAACACGATATCTCCAAGTTTCCACGTGCCAAATTCACCGAGTTACAATCATTTCAAGGGAGTAACCAATTGGTCCTTCTACATTTCAGGGGCTCCTGCTAGTCAACAGGTCCTGGTCTACTCAACAGGCATGGAAGATCACTTGATTATATACCAATAAGGCCTCGTTTCGAATATAGTGAAGTAAAATTGCAAAGGAATTGATAATATGAATAGAATAGGATCGAATGATGTTTGATATAATATTAAAAAATGTAGATATTTTTTATTTGTATGTTTAATCAGTTAAAAATAATGAAAAAATGAAAAGAAAATGTAAAAAATGTTCCCAGTTAAAAATAATAAAATAATAAATTTTATTTTCTCTCTCATATGAGTTACTTTTAATGATCTTGTATCTCCCATGTCAGAAATCAGCAAAAACAATTAGTGGATGCTACAGTAAAATAAAGGAAATAATTTTAAAACTCCAACAATATACTGAAATAATGATAAAATGAGTAACGTAGAAAAAAGTGAATGTATTGAAGTAATAATAAAAGGTTACTAATCTTTATTAAATGTTGGAATCATAACAAAATTGACCAACTAATCTTATATTTGATATATTTTAACTCAAAAATTTACTGTAATTTGGGTAAAATAAACTCTTTCTATTAAGTTTTTTAATTGGTTCTTTTTTCGTCAAGTCAATAGTGATTTTTGTCATCTTTAACTTGGTTGGACCTGGGCTATTCTTTTTCGGGCCATGCCTTCTTAAGTGAAGGCCCATTTACATATTATTTGGAATTATCTTAAACTCTGCTAGGCCATCCTAAAAAGCGGGTTTCACATAATCTTTAATAGTGACTCTTTCCCCGAGTCTGGGTTATGATGTTACGTTGTGTAAGAACCTAGCTAAAGCCAGAAAGTAGAAACGACGAAACACATAAAAATGCTACATTTGGTCTAAGGGGAAATTGAGAAAATGGAAATGACAGAAAAAAATAAGTAGGTAAGATAAAAAATAACTAAAATATCTTTAATTTTAAAAATATAATAAAAAAGTAGATTCAGCTGGATAATAATTATAAAAGAATAATAGATATTTTTTAAACTATTTAAAAATTTTTCATTCCTTAAAATGAGCTCCCAAACATGGCATAAAGATCAAACTCCAAATATGAAGAATTAAGTTCTCTTTTGATTCAACTACTTCAATTACACTGTATCATGCCATTAAGAGACAGAGTAACCAAAAAAAGATTGGTTCTAGTTTATCTATCAACAAGAAACACATTTTAGCGTTGGATCCAAACACGTTCATAGTTGAGAATGCATGAAAGTGTACCATTAATAAAGCAATAAATTATCATATTCCTTAGTCACTACCACGGTTAAAGTTAAATATACCCTCAGACCATCCCAACAATCCAGTTTAGTGCGGAAAATACTGATATTTATGATAGTTCAAGGTACAATGCAACCATTAGTTGTAAGTTGATCAACTTAGTGATTGATTAAAGTGATATCCAACATAAGAAGTTGTTTCTGCTAATTACTTTGAACGGTAAAACTGTCAAGAATAGCTATATTTACATTTAAGCTCCCATATTCATATAAAACGATTCACAAATGGGTACCTAGGAATAATACAACCCAGAAAGGAAAAATACAAACCTCCATTACAGTGCTAATTAAATGAAGTTACAAAGCTCCCATATTCATATAAAACGATTCACCAATATTACTTATTCACTTTTCTATTTACTATTATTTTCAGTTCCAATAAAATTACAATTTAATAGTGAAAATATATGAAAAATCCCTAAAACACCACTTGCTAGCATTTTGAGGCGCTACTTCTTATCATCTCAAATTCAATATAAGGCATCACTTATCAATATTTTGAAACACCAGTGTTTGAGAGAAGAGAAATTGTTTTAGTATATATAATAAAATATAATTATAATTAAGGAATTTTCAAATAAAGTGATCAAATCATTATAAATAAATGAATCAATCAAATTAAATATAAATAAATCATTTCAAATTCAAATGGATTAAATAAAATTATAATTTAATTATGAAAGCAAGTATTAAAAAAATCTCTAAAAAGCTACTTGTCTTCATTTTGAAAGGCTACTTGTTATCACTTTAAATTTAGTTCAAAACGACACTTGTAAACACTTAAGAGAGATGAAGTTGCTTTAATATATTAATAGATAGATTTTTTTTTTTAAAATCCATGACATCGATTTTGCCTTTCACATAATCTAAATAGAAGATACATTAATAGATTTGTATTTTTAAATCCATGACATGATTTTGCAGCCTGTCTTCCCCCTAATCTTAATAGAAGACACTGATGCATGACAATTAATAAATATCTATCAATCGCACAAGGAAAAAAAAAAAAAAGGCCTCCCCCTAAACCCCATCAACTTAATTTACCTATTTAACTAGTCCTCAATGTCATTGATAGCCAAAATTTGATCACGTTCTTAGACAAGCTTTTCCTACATAATCCCAGATTTTATTAGTCACAGCAACCAGGTGTCGTTCAGAATGTGATTTTTCCATAATAATATACGGAAACATAAGTTATTATTATTATTTTTCAACAGAAAAGATTGATCAATTTAAAAGAAGGTTAATGAACAGCGTAACAAAAGTGATGCGAAAAATCTTTTTATCTATCTATGAAATATTACTGGTATTAAGTTACATAAAGAAACAAAATTTGACAGAACCAATTCTAGAAGTAACACGACAGAGACTTTGACGAAAGTCCAGGAAGATTTCAAGTATAAAGCATTTAAAGAGTTTCTCTCTGTTCAGCATCAGGCTCCCATGAGAATTCATTGGGGACGAACTTCAATCATCTGTAATGGATCTACCATCAACCAACATAATCAAATTCTTGGAGCTGCATTAAAAGCCACAAAAGTGAAGTCAGTTAAGCAGAAGAGATGAAATTAGTGCAATAGAGCCTTGGGTTGCCAAGAGGATTAATGATTATTTTCTATTCATGACTACACAATCTGGAACTTAATTATTAACTACCAAAGAAACTTATATTTCATTTAGGAGGACTCAATGAGTTCAGTTAAATAAGCAAAAAATTTCAGTCTTGATTATAGAAGTAAAAAAGATAACATGGCTTAAGCTTATATCACATTTTAACTTCTAGAAAACAAATTGATATAAATAATTGTTAAAGGTCACATGCATAGCTACAGCGTATCTATACATACTGTATCAAAAAAGCTTGTGAGCCAATGAGACAGGCTTAATGAAGCTTTTGTTCATCTCATTTATCAAACGGGCTTAAAATGCACGATAGGCCAGGTCAAATAAACAAGCTAAGCTCATAGCTTTAAAAAAATGTTTCCTTATTAGTTTGCAAGTAAAGCTTCTAAATATATAAATATATTTACCTCCCCCAATTGTTGCCTCAGGCAACCGCTCAATTGAGTACTTGTGTTTGGTAATGTACATGATTGGCACACCAGGAATCTGCAATTCAAAGCCAAGTTCACACATTAAGGTCCAATGTTAACAACGGAGGGAAGAAGAACAATTGTTCACTTTACCTTACGGATCCTTCGCTTCAAGTCTCGATCGCATGTTGCAACAATGAAGCACTTAAACTGCATCCAACAAAATGGTTTGTGTTAGGTAGAATGAAAAGAACAATGAAATAAGCAGCAGATCAGCCCAGCCACGCTTTAATAAAAATACCCACTCAAATGAATTTAAATAGGAAAAACCTGGAATTAGGATTGTTGAGTTCAAAAGTGAGAAACAGCCATAGATTAGGGACTACCCATAGGCTCACGATTCAGAAAAAGAGAAAAAGAAAAATTTGCCCCACAAATTTTCAATGTTAAAAAAATTACAAGAGATGAGAGAATAAAAGCAACCCTATTATCTTAAGCATGGCAATATCCTCTTAAAGTAGGGCTGGATATCAGTTTACTGACAAAAAACACCATAAGCAATTAAAACTTTTGAAACATGTCAGCAAGATAATACTAGGAAAAATAATTACGACACAGCCAACTGACATTGATTTAAGTACCCATGGAGTTTACCACGTTCTTAGAAAACTCTTGGTTTGATAACTACACCCACTAAGAGGTACCAAACCCTTACCCTCCCCTTAGTTCCCAAGATGAAGAGAAAGTAAGAAAATAAGAAGTCCTTATCTTTTGCTGATCTCAGACTTAAAGGTACCCTGACCTCTGCATAAGGTGAATAGTAAATTTCATATGCTTGAAATTAACAAATAAATTCAGATTTTTTATTCTTAGCCCCATAAACCCTTCATCCATGAAATAAATACAGTAAAGTTTGTCATGCAACCTAAATATAAACAGCTCAACCAAAAAAAAAAAAAATTGTTTTAGATAAGAGAAGAAATTTGAAATTTCATCAGAAATAAAGAAAACTATAATAATCAAGTTTTCTCCTGGAAGATTCGGAAAAGAAAATTAAATAGAAATTACAAAATAAATCACACCTCAGTAACTCTCTCAACAATGCAGTCATCCGCGTAGGTCCCTTTGTGAGTACAGGGTAACCTATCAAATCGAGGATCCTTTGCAATCCTGCCACATAGATAGAAGAACATTTGATAAATCAATTACTCAAAAAGTGAACTAGAACAAAAGGGTTAGTAAAATTTCTTTTCACTACTGAGCTGTGAGATGGCCTGTACGATAAAAACAGTCGATAATTGCATGATGAAAAAGGATGGTGGCAAACAACTATGATATTAAAAAGAAGAAATAATTAGAGAAACCCAGTGTATTGACGATCTATCATTCTGTGGTTTGAAAAATCTTATTTTGTTCCTTAGGGTTTAGTCCATTAGGACCAGAAGCCGCAACTGTCTATTTTGTGATCATTGTTCCAATCATAAGGGATTATCTGTTTCTTTTTCTATCTGAAATTAGGATTTCAGAACAAGGAAGTCATGCATTTTTTGTTATGTAATAGACAGACAACTAAAGAACTAAACCATGTGTGGGCAAAATGACACTTTCCAAATTGCAAGAGACAAAGTGAAACTAAGCCAAAGCAGAAGGAAATATCTAATCTTTGTTTCCCAACTCAAAAATAGCAAAATAGCAACATGTAACAAGCCCGGACAAGCAGGGGATGCATATAATAATTTTGATCTTTTACATGTACAGCCCAGATATATAAAAATATAATCCAACAATCAAATAATTTATATGAATATATTGAAAAAGCAAAAGACAAAACATCTACCTGAGAGCCACACGATATTTCTGGCCTAGTTTCTCAAGTTCTGCCATCACACAATCCGTGATACAAGGAGTACCTAGACACCAAAATAGTATGAATGTAAGATTAGAAATAAGAAAATTGTTATTCACAAATGCAACAACCAATAGAATCTTTGGCCTCCTAAAAAAGGCTATACAAGCAACATAACACCTATAAATAGATAAGAACCTATCACTCTACTAAGATATATAAAAATTCACCAAATGAATAAGTTAACACAAGACAAGTAACTGCCTCCTTCCAACTCACATTTTGCATATAAGCAGTCCATCATCCCCTTCTCCAGGTCCAACTACATAGCAAAAAACAAAGTTTACGTGAGACACCCACCACAAAAGATTCTTCAAAAGAAAGTCGCACCTTTTGTACTAACAATTTTAAGGCCATTACAAACTAAACTAAAATACTTTATAGTTTTAATAAGAAAAGAGAGAGATAATGTTAGATCAATTATTCCAATCTTTTGAGGATAAGTCTGTAAACATGAATATCATCAACAGAAGAAGGTCAGAAACATTATCATAAGTAAAGAATTTAATTCAATTGGATCTTGTCGCCATATACTAAAAACATTAACAAAACTGTTCCGTGGAAATCCAAGCGGGTAGAACCATGTGTATATTCAATTTAAAATAAACTAAACCCCATATAATGATAGCCAAAAAAAAAAAAAGCACACTCACTTTGCTCTGGATGGAGAAATTGATGAAGTTAGTATCCACCAAAACACGATAGGGAGGTCCCAATTCAGTGTTGTGTGAAAAGAACAGCGACGAAGGATAATAAGGGCTTCATTACACAAATTAAAACCACAGGTTACCAAAAAAAAAAAAATCTCATAATTATAAGGCTTAACATTTAAAGAGTAGTCAGAATGGTTGCTTACACGTTTCTGGGCAGCTTTTCCTTGCTAAGGTCCTTCTTATTAGGGTTCAACACCTCTTCTTTATAGCTAAATTTGACACAACATACAATTTATACAAAGAGAACAAAAATCATGAATTACAAATAACTATGAAACTCTATCGAGTGGGCACAGAAAAAAAAAAAAAATATATATATATATATATATATACATATCTCACTTTTTGATTGCTTTGGAGGTGACAAGCTTCTTCATGACCGCAAATTTGGGGCCTTTTTTTGCTTTACCCATCTCTTCAATTTGACGAGCTCAAGGAGACTTCCAAGAGAAGATTGTTTGAAATCTTAAAACTCCTTTGCGTTGTTTGAGTTTTTATGCGATGCTTTTCGAAACTGGTTTAAGTATGTCCGAGCTCACCTGCTTTTGGAGCGAGAAGTGAGCGTGAAGAGCCAGAGAAGAAGGAGAGAGGCCGTGAGAATGGTGATGCCTAAAAGCTAATGGTCTGTGAATAATAGAGGAAGGCCTACCGTAGTCCAAGATCAGCCCAAAAAATTTTCGATTGGCAAACCCTAATATTTCAAGTCACCCCAAAAAAAAAAAAACTCGCCACTGAATTAACCAAAAAAGACCAATTAAAAATAAATGGAGTAAGCTATTGCTTTTATCTGATCATTTATTTTTTAATTCAATATTTAAAAAATTCATTTTATTTTCAATTTAATGCTTAGTAATTTATTAATTATTTGTATTGAATTAATTTAAAAGTTAGTCAGCAATTTTAATTGATGAAAATAAGAAAAAAATTTAAAAAATTAAAATACAATGAAATTAAAAATAATAATGAACAAAAAATACTAAATCATTGTAACCAGGAACACTAAATTCCCTCCCTTGCAGAACACGATATGCAATGAGAGAAAAAAAATTACATGTAATTTTTTTATACTTTTAATTAAAAGATAATAATTATATAATAATTTTAAAAAAAAGTATACTTATTATGATATATATATATATATATATATATATATATATTCGCAAATCAGTGGGAAAGAAGTAGCGAGTATGGCAAATGTATAATTCTCTGCGAACTCCGTATCCATTCGTCCAAGAAAGATGGAATCCAGAATCTCTAGATCCAGAGTACAAACAAACAACCCACATACTGAGCTTGATAAATAATGAAGGAAATGTATGCTGTTTGGGGAAAATTTGTGAGCTTATAAATTTCAAATCCTTTTAAATTCAATCATTTGAAAAAATTTGAATTATTTTAAAGAAAAGTGAGTATTCTTTATAATTTTACGTTAGGGACCAAATTCTTTTGGAGATTTAAATTCAAAATAAAGTATAAATATTTAAATTTTGATATTTTTTTTATAAACAGATATTTGATGCTATAGACATATTTATTTTTTGAGAAAAAATTGTATTAGATTAAAATAAGTGAATAAATAACTTTTAAATTTTAAATATTTGATAGCTATAATTTAGAAAAAAAAAATTAACAATCTTCAAATTAAAAATTTTTGTAACATATCTTTATTTAATCACTGTAATATATTATCTTCACTGTGAGTTCAACAAAGATAGTAAATGTCTTACTACTTGAAGGATTCTTCTTTTTTGGAGGTGACTATACGATGTAATTCAAGTAGTTGACTCAGAAAATAGAGAAACTGACAAAGAGGCCTGAATTAGGAACTTGATTCTTCATGAATGAAGTCGATTATAATATCTCACTGCTTAAAAGGATTTATGGTTGGCTTTGATCTCTAGTTCTTACGTTTCTTCTTTTTTACCAATTTGAATTTTTTCTTAATCAAATTCACTATATATAATGCAGTCAAAAAATGAAGATAAAATAAGTGTAAAGAGAGAAAGTAAATCTTACATACACTTCTACTTATTTATATTACTTTTTCGTTAACCATACAAGCATATGATTATAAGAGATTCTTTTTTTTTATAAACCCTTGTTAAGTCAAACTCCTTTGCTTTGTTACAATGGCCTAGCATAGTTCAAGATGAGTTCAATTCATCTATAAATGGGCCTAAACTAAAGAAGGTATGGCCCAAAAAATCCCAATCTAATATTCCAAGTCCAACCAACTCAAAAGGAAAAAAGCGTCACCAGAAAATAACAATAAAAACAGTTTATTTTACCCAAACTAACGTTGACAGTCAGTAAAATTTGGAATTAGATTATAATAGAAATAGAATAGTTGGTCAATTTTGCTGTGGTGAGCTTAAAAGACGCCTTTACCAAGGTGGCAAAAACTTAGAAAAATGATTATCTTATAGTGTATAATATATACATATATCTATATATATACACGCGCGCTAATCTTAATTTATTTTCTTTCAAAAGAAAATTAAAAATAAAGTTAAATGTACTTTATTCAACGATGAATGATAACAGAAAATAGTTTTTTTAAATAATATATAGGATAATTGTTAAAATAATGCGATTTTTTTTTTCTTGTACGTTAATTTGATATAAAGACAATTGGGGGCTTTTAATTATTTTTTTTTACTATATTTTTCCTCCATGTCTGAAAACCAAGACACTTGTGTTTGAGTCCTTATAATATAAGCATAAACACCTTTAAAGAGATCAATATTCTCAAAAAAAAAAAAAGGAAACTCACGCTATAACTGTGAGTGCTCACTCCATATTGTTTTGGGGCTTATTAAGATCCTCTTTTCATTGTCCCTTGAAATCATTTTCTTGCTCTGTGATGTTTTCTTTGCCATCTATGAAAGAAGCTTAAAAAATGACTTCTATACATCATCGCATGGACTCAATGATTTCCTAAATGGTCAATATTGTAAGTCTTTATCTACTAATTCCTTATATGTGACTTTTACATCTTCACATTTCTGATTTTCTTTCTTTCCTTTTTTTTTTTTTAACTTCTAAATTTCTTTTTGAACCTTTTGGCAATGACTTTGCGAGAGGTTAAATATTTATTTTTTTTTCACGTAAAATTTTTCGTTTTTAACCCTTCACAGTTCACGACCTATAGTCTTCTATCCAATATAAGAAGCCAGTGGGGATCATATTAGATTGCGCGTAATAATATTTTAACAATCAGACTTATTGTTGAATTATGGAAAGAAGTAGTTTATGATTTAATGATTTGATTATCATTCAATCAAAGTTGAATAATTATATATATTATAATTTAATAAATATATAGATTATAAATTATATAATATTCAAAATAAATATAATTTTTTTAAAAAATGCAAAAATTATTTGAAACATTTTGCAATTTAAGTAAAATGAGTTTAATAGAATTACAAATTTCTATGACAGAATGTTAAAATTTTGCCTGTTTTAAAAAAAAGTCAAAATTTAATTTTTGATAAGTTCAATGTCAAAATTAGTCCACTTTGATTAGCTTCATTAATTTTTAACCAACCAATTATTGACCGATTTTTCTTAAATTGGTTTTGTAAGTCGATTAAATTGAAGTCATGACTAATTAATTAATTTTTTTGTCAAGCTAGTTGGTTTGATTTAATTTTTTAACTTTTGCTATTTAGCAACTCCTTGAAAGTTAATTGTAGATATAATTATCTAAATTTTACACATTTATTATTATTATTATTATTTCATAATTTCTAAAGAGCCGAATTTTACAGTTTGATAAATTTTTATTTAATATAAAAAATTGAAGCTCAACTCACAATGCCGTCTAGATTTTTTCCATCTTCGCGCCTAGAGGCTTAAACAGTTGAAGGGGAATGGCTAGTTTGATATCTTCATTGCTTTGTAATTTTCTCTATGAAAATGGAACGAGGAGAGAATGAAAATAAAATTAATTTAGATGTTTTTATTTCAACTTAAATAAATATTTTTTTGGTATAATCCATTCTATGGAATTTAATTATATTTTAAGAAAAAACTAGATAAATTTAAATCTAAATAAAAAATATTTAAAGTAAAATTTTTCTTCTATTTTTCTCCATTCACTCCAATATAAACATATAATTAAAAATTAACATGGCACAAATTAATAATTTGAACTTTCATAAATAATAACTTAAAAATTGTTTTGAAGTGTCTAATGAGGCGCTTAGAGAAAGAAGTTGAATTTCATGATGTCTTTGACCCCTATTGTATTTGAGACTTTTTGAAAGCCTATTATTTAAATAATCATACTTTATAATATATCACAAATTCACAATCAAAATATATCATATAATTAACCTTTTTAAAAGAATATTTATTTTATGTGGGGTGAAATGGAATCTGATTGAGTTTTCAAATATATAATGTGTGTGTGTGTGTGTGTTTTTTTTTTAGAGTTATAAATAATGAAAGAAAGAAGAAGACTAAGAAAAGATTGAAAGATTTGTTTGTCATTGAGTTCCAAAGACAAGCCTGTATATAAGGGGAGAATCTAAGCCTAGAAGGGTGAAAAAAATATTATAATAATAAAAAAGGTACAACAATTAGAATAATCAATAATAGATTATGTACAAATCAAATCCCTAACAATTGCCAAGATACTAAGGTCAGAAAGTGACTAAGGTACGCAATTTGGTGAGCAAGTCAGATAAAGAGCCCTAATAAAGATAAGGCGAAGAGTATCATGCGTGATGTGTTACCAAGTGAAGTGATAGTCAATTTCAATATGCTTAGTACATTTGTAGAAAGCATCATTATGAGCAAATTGAATGGGACTCTAGTTATCACAATAGAGATAACTAAAAAAAGATTAGGAGATACATATATTATCAAATAGCTAACGAATCTAAAGAATTTAAAAAGTGGTGTCAGTAAAGGCTTTATACTTAATTTTAGTACTAGAGTGAACAATCAAAGTCTATTTCCTACTATGCCACGAGATGAGAGAATCACTAAGAAAAATATAATAACTGGTAATGGAGCTGCGATTAATAAGAACTCCACTCCAATCAGCATTTGAGTAACCCTATAGAATTAGAGAGGAGTGTGCAAAGAAATGGAGCCCACAAAATAAGGTTTCTTTCACAAAGCAAATAATATAGAGAATTGCAGCAAAATGTGTAGAACGAGGAGCTAACATGAATTGGCTAACTAAGTGAACAACATAGAAGATGTATGAATGAATAATAGTGAGATAGATCAAATTGCTTATCAACTATCGATAAAGTGTGGGATTATCAAGTAGAGTACCATCATAAGTATAAAGTGGATATTAGGCTCGAGAGGAGTAGATTCAGTGCAACTATTAGTAAGACTAGTTTGAGAGATAAGATCTAAGGCATATTTAGGTTGTAAGAAGAAGAGACCATATATAGAGGAAAGGACTTCAAGACCCGAAAAATAATTGAATGAATCAAGATCCTTCATTTTAAAGTGTCGACTTAAGGATGCCTCAATTCCATCCATGGCATCACCTATAATGGTTATATCATCAACATTAAGAAGTAAAAACATAGAACTTTATGTAATCCTACAAATAAAGAGAGCAGAGTCATGAGAACCCAAACTGACAAATGGTGAAACTAAATTTCACAAATTAGGCTCAGGGAGCTTATTTGAGACCATGTAAAGCCTTATGAAGATGACAAACATTGTTAGTTGGACAAGGGTAGACAAGAGGTGGTCGCATATAGACTTGGTTTTTCCAAATCACCACTAAAGAAGTCATTCTTGACATCCATTTAATTAAAGACTCATTTTCAAGTGGCAATAATGGCAAGAAGGTTGCAAACAAAGACGATACATACCATACTTCTAAGTAAATCCTTTGGCCATCAAACGAGTCTTGTAATGATCAACAAAGCTAACCGTTCAAGTTTTAACTTTGTAGACCCATTTACATCCCACGAGTGCCTTACTAGGAGAAAGCTCAACCATGTCCCAGGTACTAGTAGCCTCTGAAGCCTTTAGTTCTTCTTGCATAGCTTGTTGCCAACAAGGATCCATATGGACCTTTTGATAAGACTATGGTTCACAAATGTAAGCATAATACAAAAATAGTAGTAATCATAGAGATAAGTGGAAGTAGTTCTTACCTAAAAGGGACACATGGAAGAAAAAGTATTGTCTAATGTAGAATCGATGGATAAGGAAGAATCATTGGAATTAGTGGAAATATCAAAGGTTGTTGAAAGCTTACTTTGAGAGTCATTAAAGGAGTTGGAAGCTGGAGGACCTATATTTGAAATACTTGAAATATTAAGATCAAAAAGAAATATATCGATAAAAGGACTAGTAAATAGAGGAGTAAAAGTAGGAGGAATAGACTTAAATTAGGAAATAAAAGAAAACATGATGTTTTCCCAAAAGACAACATGATGGGAGATATGGATTCATTGAGAAATAGGATCCCAATAGCAAAAGCCTTTATGTTCAGTACCATAACTAAGAAAGCAACAAAGCCCGGCATGTGGTTCAAGTTTAGTGTAGTCATGAGGTTAGAGAAGGACAAAGCAAGCACAACCAGAGACTTTAAGAGAGGCGTGGTCTGAAGAGGTATGATAGAGACATTGAAAAAGAGACACATTGCTCAAGATAGAAGAGGGAAGATGATTGATGACATAAATAATAGTGAGAGCAACTTCATCCCAATTACATTCAGGACAACAGAAGGAGATGAGCATAGCTTAGACAGATTCAAGGATATAACAATGTTTTCTTTCAACATGACTATTTTGTTGAGATGTGCTAGGCTAAAAAAATTTAGAAAGAGTACCTGTTACACCCCCTATGGCATAACCAGCATGGTCTATGAGTTATACTCACATCTGTAAGTCTTCTCACGACCAGAACCAAAAACATAGAAAGAGCAATGATAAGATAAAACAATTTGTAGGAAATTTAAGAATGTTTTACTTTACTGAAAGGTTCACATGATAACATGAGAGGTTTAATTATAGGCTAGTTAATTTAACTTTTTGTAGAAATTTCAGCAAAGTCTCCCCTAAACATAGAATTGTCCAAAATTTTTACAAACAATCCAATAACTAAACAAAATAATCAAGAGAGCTTTGCTCTCAACCTGAAGCACTAAATAGTAACAAATGGGGATAAGGACCCTGCCTATGTATAAGTAGAGCTACAATTAAGAAGAAGCAATATACTTAATTACAAATTCAATGGTACTTTCACAAAAGAAGGCCTTAGCAAAACCACACAGGGCTAAAAAACATAAAGCGGTCATTCTTGTGCCACTGAAGCTAGTTCTAGACCCATATCATTATCTTCAAACTTGAAGTTTATATTGAAAACATAAGCAACAACATGATACCCATTAATAGTTAAGTTCAATAGTGCACATAAACCAACTTTTATAAAATCATTCATGCAAATAAAACTAATGTGTCTAAACAAAACCAAATAAAACGGATGTAAAGCACATTACTTGCGAGGGTAATAATGTAAAAAGGTAGCTTATGCTTAACAATTCAAATAGATCCACGCGTGGTTGCTAACATGCGAGGCTAACAACACCCTTGCTAGTTAGGGTTTAGATTGAGATACATCAAGGCTAACGACTACTGCTATTAGCTGCAGGGTTCTGTATTAGATCACATTCTAGTTTTAACCTTACCAAACATTAATCAAAGATGGCTAAAATAATTAAATAAATAATTATCTAAGTATATTGAAATAGCTAGTCAACAACTAAAATATTTCAATAATGTCAACTAATAATTTCTTTTTAGTCACACATAATGAAATTAAGTTTATGATTCCATTATTTTACAATGAACAATAATATAAATTTGTCATGGCAAGTATTATCTACTCATACATATGATGCCACCATAAATTTTTTTAAGCCTTAGTCTGAATAAGCACTTGATGTGGGGTTATCTTCGGAACCTCTTAAAATATCCATAAACAAACTACCTCATTAGGTAACACATTTAATAAGTTGGAACTTACCTTAGAAAGTTAAAATTAAAAATTTAGGCCTTTGAGTAACTCTATCAAGTTTCACAAAACCAATTTTCATGCACACAAAAAAATCTCCTAATTCAAACCCATAAAATAGCATAATCAATGTGGATGAAATTAAAACTTTTAATATTAGTCATAAGAGGAAGACAAAAATTTTTTACATAATTAAAATACTTTAGATCTCCATTTTTCTTTGAAAAAAATGTAGCCATTTAAAGTCACTAACACTGTTCACGACATAGTGTGCAAAAGTATAAAACTGGGGTTGTTTTAGGCAAAGAATACCGCTGGAAAATGGAAGAGTGAAAGAAAAACATTAGGGGAAGGAAATTAAAGTTGCAGAGTTGAAGGAAGTAGTGAAAAACAAAACAAAAGGAGTTGGAACTTGGGTGAAAAGAAAAAACATTACTATTCAGTGAAGCTCTACTACCCCTTTTTGAAGATGTTTTAGACTAGTGGAGTAACAGGAATGGCAAAGACAACAACTAAAAGGGTGAAAGTAGGACCTAGAAATGGAAGAGAAGAAGAACAAAAGAGAATAGAGAAATTTGGACGAAGAAAGAATGAAGAAGATGAGAGGAAAAGATAGACCATGGTTGTTGCGTATGACAAGGAAGAGAAAAGTGGAGCAAAAGATGAGTTGTTGAATTATTTTAATATATCTTTATTAAAATTAGCTTTTGGACCCACCACAAGACCAACATGGTTTAGTATAGCCCTTATGACACTCCCATCCACTTAAATTTTTTTTTTCTAGGGTGTTATAGTACCCTATTCAGTAAAAAAGGTGAGAAGTTTAGAATCATAGTATTCCATGGCATTATCACAACCAAAAAATTTAATGGATTTGGAAAATTGAGTTTTAACCATAATAGCAAAATTAATATAAACTTGAGGAATTTTTGAGCAATTTTTCATTAAGTGTATCCAATTGTAATAAGAGTGGTCATTAACAAATATCATGAAATATCTATAGCATTCCATAGCAGGTGTAGGAGTTGGTTCCCAAACATTAGAATATACAAGATTAGAAGGAGAAATAGAAATAAAAGTACTTTTATTCAAAGATAAAGCATATTGTTTAATTGTTTGGCAGTAAGTATAATAAACAGATTCTTCCCTAATAGAACCTAAAATGTCTTAAGAAATAAGTGGTTGCAATTTGCTGAAGGATAGAGGTTAGTAAGCTCAAACAATCTATTAGTTTTACCTCAATTCCTAATGATTTGCCTTGTTCAAGGATCCTATATAGAATAACCATCAGAACAAAAAGTAAAAGTATAGCCAAGGTCACAAAGTTGTTCGACAAAGATAAGATTGAAATTTAACTTGGAAACAAGATAGGCATTAGAAAATGTAAGAGTAGGTAAAGAGATGGGACCCTTATAACTTACTTTCATACGAGAACCATTAGCAGTGTGAATAAAATGGATAGTGCATTTAGAAGGTATGGAGGAAAAAGGCATGGGATGAAGAAGTCATATAATTATAGCAAGCAGAATTAAAATACCAATAATCTTACCTTTTAAGTAGCCATGCATAGCTTCAAGCCAATGTTAGTAATTGGATCTATTAAGAACAATTGAAATAGGCTATGTAACATTGGGTTTGTCTATTTGATATGTTAAAAATAATACTATAGAGATAAAATTAGTCAAACAGGACCTTAAAAGTGGAAAGATCTCACCAACAAACTTCAAATAAGGTTCTATCTACCATGTCAGCATAGTATCAAACATGTTAGCAAAAAAGGACAACAAGGATGACACGTTAGCATGCCATATTATCGTGACATATCAACATGCCATGTCAATAGTTATTGCCACCATTGCCACATGATTAAGACATGTTAGCATGCCACGTAGCAAGTGACACATCAACTACAAGGTCCACCTCAACACACATGTCAAACAGGTCTTAGAGCAGATTCGTGTTACGATAGTATAGCGCATGAGTTTCATGTGCAAAGAGTGAGAGTAGCATGTAAGGGTACGTGGAGAGTCGGATGTTGGTGAAATTTGACCAATTAGTAGATCAGAGCCTTCTAAAGATGATGGTAGGGGTAGTGTTGCTAATGGAGGATGACAGAGAGGCAAACAGAGGAGGGTGACTCTTTTTTAGGAGAGAAAAAACTCTATTTTGTGAAAACCTTAGTAACTAGGCTCTGATACCAGGTTACAAATAATGAAAGAAAAAGAAGACTGTGAAAAAATTTGAAGGATTTGTCTATTATTGACTTCCAAAGAAGAGCCTATATATATAGGGAGACTTTAAGCTTAAAAAAAATCATAATAATAACAATGCAATCAATTAGAATAATTAATTACAAATTATGTATAAATCACAGATTATGTACAAATCAAATCCTTAATAATTGTTAAGATACTATCGAGATATTTGCACATCCAAAATTCAAATCTATAATGTTCAAGAGAAAAATTTACCCACTGATCACAAGATGGTTTTATGGCTCTTTTAGTTGATTTATCCTTTGACAAAAAAAAAAAAAAGAAATTTATCCTTGAATTCTAGTATATTGACATCTGATTGAATAAACCTTTTGAAACCTTAAGTCAATGTGAACATTTGATGAAATTTATAATAAATAAATAAATAAAATTTCTCCTTCATTTAAATCAAATTCGTATACTTTATTATATCATATATAGTTACATCACGTCTTCAATGAGGTACTTTATTTTGTATGAGAAATTTTTAAGTTAAATTCAATTTATAAAAAATTAGTAGACGTTTGTGTAGACTAAACTAATTTATATCTTTACATGTTTGTTTAAAATTAAATTGTTCTAATTTTTTTACAATTTATTAAGAATATCCCATAATTTGTTAAAATTTTAATTGAATAAATATATTATCATAAAATCAATTTGATCAAATTTCTAATAACATATACGATTCTCTATCATAAATAAATCAATTTTTTTATACTTTATCATCATAGTCATAACACAATAAGTGAGCATAGTTTTAAATGAAAAATTTTTTAAGTAGTATATTTGATTTTAAAAAATTATTAAGTTTTATGATTTATATCCATGTAAGCATATTAAATATAAATTTTAATATGAATCACTTTTGACATATTAATATGTCTATTTTAACTAAATTAGCTTACTAAGCTTCTATAAATTGAATCTGCATATAACACCTAATAGCAAAGAAAGCTTAATCTCTTAATTAATAGTAGAGTTGTAATGTTCATATTACTTACACGAAGAAATGTAAATTCATTAGCATCACATAATAAAAAGCAGACCAAGTTAATATAATTTGAAATCACAAGGCTTGAACTCTCATGTCATGAATCCACAAGGCAAAGAAAAGAAGGAATCATATATACACTTACTTGGCATCATCAGCGGAGGAAAGACCATAGCTACCGGCACTGCCACCGATAGACAAAAGCACCTTGATTCCTTGGCTCTTGCAACGGTTGATGTCGTTGCTTAAAAAAGCGCAACCATTGTTTGTGGGGTCGCAGTGTCCAGCCAGGTTGATCTGTGGGGTTTGGCCATTGCCGAAAGTGACCAGAAAACTCAGAATCACAAAGTTGTAATTCCCAGAACTACAGGCATCGCCTAAGCTACCCTCGTTCCCGTTCTGGCCCCAGTAAACGGCAATTCCTGCTGCGTTTGATGTTTTAAAAAGAGCATTAAGTAAAACAAGGAGGAAGAGTACTACTCCTAGCGGGGCTTCTGCTCTCCGTGCCATTTTGTGTATGAAAAAGTTGCTTGGGTTGCTGTTGTTTGGGGCAAAAATGCCTATTTATAGGCTTATTTTGAGAGATTGTCCAAAGGATTCAGCCCAGTCTACACGATTGTTGTTTATGGAACCCATAAAGGAGATGACAAATAAAAATGGTAAAGGGATGACTCAAGAGTCAAAGCTTGTTTTCTCTTATAATCTTAGATTTTTATATATATGGGCCTTAATCGTTCAATAACTGGCAAAATTCCAAGAGATGCTTTAATTTATATCAAAGAATAGTGAAAAAGATTCACAAGATTTTATGTGTTGCTTTTTATATTTTTGTTATCAAATTTTTTAACAATATTATAATATGTATAGATTTTTTTAACAATTATATTATTAAAAAAGTCATAATTTTGTTATATTTTATTTTGAGGGATTGTGCAAAGGTTTCACCCCAGTCTACACGATTGGGGGTGCAATTTCCAGGAGTTAGGCATTAAGGCAATTCCGCAAGTTCATTTGAACTGAACGAAACATCATTCAACATGCCTATATTAAATGCACTCGCTTTTAAGATGAATGGCCGACATTGAACTATTAAGTTTACAATGCACAAGAGGGTATTACTTTGGTGGTATGCAAAATTATAAAAAATTTGAAATACTTGTAGATAATGTGATCAAGAAGAGATCTTAAGGATATTCATAGCTTATTAGCAATTATTGAAAACAAAAAAAAATCACATATTTGAATATTTAATCTTTTTAAATTTTATAAAATATTAAATATATGGTTTTGTTATTGGCCTTTTTTATTATCATATACCAAAACTATAAATCTTATATACCATGACATTTTATTTATTAATATTTTATGTTTTAATATTTAGAATTTTAAAAATATATCAGATCATGGTGTATTCCGTAATGCAATTCCAATATTATTTTTGCAACAAGTTTTGTAATAATTATAGAGGATTTATAGGCTAAGGATTGAAATTTTTGATTACTTATAAAAATTTTATTATTATCTCATCTAAACGTTTGAATGTTTTAGTAGAAATGTATAATTAAATTATATTATTTGTAATCAATCGTCAACATAATTCGCAACGATTGCATTTTTATTTTGTTATTAACACTGTCACCACCATGTGTGAACAAAAGAGATAAAGTCGTTTTGCTATGTATCCTTTGACTGACTTGGTTTACAAACTTTCGTTGATTGGAATGGGAATTAAAAGACTTTCGATTAGTCAGAGTGTTATTATTAACTCTATGGGAGGACTGGGAAGGATTTATAATTATGCATGATTGAAGATTGTAATCACAATAACTATATAATTAGCATTATTCTTTAAACATCTAATTTTGTTTTCTTTCGCAAAAAAAGACTGTAAATTATATATATGAAACTTTTGAAAACGTAATGTAGGGGTGTTCATTGGCCCGATATGTCCTAGGGGCCCATTATAACCCGGTCTAATCGGGTCGGACTGGGCCAAAAATACAAAATGGGTAGAACTTTAAACAAAACTATATTAAGTCGGGTTGGGTCATGGGCGAAACATATTCTGTTCAATCTACCCTAATAGTTACCTTTTTTTAATTATTAGTATTTTACAATCTTATATATATATATATATATTTAATTCTTATTTCATATGATTTTCTTTACATATTGCAATTTTTATTACTTACGCAAACATTCCCTACTTCTTAATTGTTTTCATCATTGATGTATATACTTACTGGTATTTTTTTTGTTAAATAATGAAAATACACATATTTACTTAAGGTTAATTATGCTAGTATAGCTTATATTTTGTTTGACAATACTAAACTATTTTTTTATTATTGATAAAAATATAAGAGTTCTAAAAGTTTATTATTTTGAAATATATATCTATGAGTCTGTAAAATGATATTTTTATATTACAAGTATTAATTCATTAAAAAAAAAATTCGGGCCGCCCTAACCTGTCCTAAACCGTCTTAGAATCGGGTTTGTTTGGGTTAGGCTGGTCCATAAGCATAAAAACAGGCTCAATGTCTTAATCCAGTAGGGTATTGAGCTGACTAGATGTCTGGCCAAGCTCTACCCATGTTTAGTCCTAACGTAATGTATAATTGTTCTGGCATGTGGTTAAAGTCAATACAGATATATGCTAGCCATTTTTAGCATTGGCGTAAATTAACTGACTTGGGATTGTTTAACGCTTGAGAAGAGTGACAATAAGTTTCAGCGCAGTCTACAAGTTTTGCATCTTTGTTATCCTTGCATATTTGATTCTTTAACAAAAAGGTTAATATATAACGTTTTGGTTATTTTTAAATATTAATTCATGTACTTATTAATTTTTTAGAACTAAAAATAAATGAACATAATCATTTGGAGACCAAACAATATGTTTTCTCATTGCAATTCTCACTGCTCATGCAAATTTTAATATTGCTTCAAGAATTACTTTACCTCAATAATAAGAATTAGTTTTTATATCTTGTACGACAGCCTTGTACAAATTGTTTCAAATTTAAAATTTAAGACAGAATGGATCATAATTAATAAATATCTATTAACAAAGATTGATCAACAGAAATTGAATGCAAAATATTTTAATTTGATGCAATTCAATTGAGCAAATCTTGGTTATCTTTACTTTGTGCCTTAAAAGTAATTGACCTTGACTAGTTGCTTCGTGTGAACAAGAGAAAAAAGTGGTCTTCGCATGCTTGAATGCAAACTTTCCTCGAATCTTTGTCAACTTTATCTTGCATCTTCAAAGTTGCTGACTATATAAAACTTTTGAAGGCGTAACATATTTGTGTTTTCTTGGTTAAAGTCAAGATTGATTTAAAGATATGCAAGCTATTCTCCGTATTGGGTATAAATTAACTAACGTGGGACAATTTAATGTAGAGAAAATTATAACTCATAAATTATTTTAAAGGATCTAGAGACTTATAATTGTGATGACATAAATGCCATTTTTATATGTATTCCTATTTACATAATGGCATGCACTGACATAATTTTAAGTGAGCATCTTATTGAAATCGATGTTTATTAAAAAAGAAAAAAGTTGATCATGACCTTATATTATTTTTGTCAACCTAGCTCAAATAATTGAGCATAAATGTTTTTAAAGGCGTAATAGTTCAAAAAGTATTATTTAAAAATATTACCTCAAATTCTTCTTTTTTACTTTAAATTTATTTTGTTTTAATATGATTTCTTAATTTTATCTTAAGTTTTACCATTATCCCTTAATTTTATTTTATTTTAATTTAGTCTCATAACTTATAAAACATATTGAAATCTTTTCTTTTCTCTGACACAATCAGGTTATTTAATAAAAAAATTATTAAAGTTACTATATATAGAGCCATATAAAACTTTGTTATTAAGTATTTTAATTTGATAATGTTTGAGATAGAAAAACATTTGAGTAGTTTCTTAAAATCAGGAGATCAAATTTAAATAAAATGAAATTAAAAAGTAAAAATAAAACTTGAAATAAAATTAAAAAAATCAAATTGAAACCAAATAAAAATAAAGGACAAAAGTGAAAGTTGAAATAAAATTATAAAACTAAATTGAAACTAAGCTTAATCACATGTTAGACTCTTTTAAAAATGGCTTAGTGAAAAAAAAGTAATAGAAATTAGTCTCAAATCTGGCATTACTGGCTGCCTTTCAGGCCTGGCTAGGCCCATAAAATTTGAAGTGGAAAAAATTAAAAAAAAAAAAACTGTAAGTGAGAATATGGAAACCAATAATTATTAGCATACAAAAA
The DNA here is from genome assembly GCA_032878935.1 of Erythrophleum fordii. Lineage (NCBI taxonomy): Eukaryota > Viridiplantae > Streptophyta > Magnoliopsida > Fabales > Fabaceae > Erythrophleum > Erythrophleum fordii. Next base: position 12,301,458 of record JAVQMF010000047.1, on the reverse strand, counting down.
TTAATTTAATATATAGTTTAAACAAGACGAAGGAGTATTTTTCTGGAGATATCCAAGTGGGAAGATGGAAGCCATAATCATATACTGTATTACTGTTATTCCATAAATTTTGAGATAAACTGCATATATATATGTTAAAGAAAATATTAACCGTAAAGGTGTTGCACGAGCAGAATATAGATCGAAGACTCCTGCCATTAGAGATTAAGTCAGGCTTCATTCTTTTTAAAATTGTGGAAAGGTCCCCATTAAGAGATGTGCTTCCACAACGTTCTCAGCGAGTATAAGGAGCTCTTCTTGCGGTTCCCTTCTTACGATTCCAGAAGCTTCAACAAACATAATTTACGAAGACATTGAACAGCAAAAACCCATGATGGAAGACACTGAATCTAATTTCAGACACAGCATGCTCTTTGTTTGGGCGTTTCGGCAAGGAAAAGGGGAAGGTAAAATAAAAATATGATAAAATATTAACATTGATGAATAATAATATAATAAAAGTTTTATTATTAAACGGGTCAAATGTTGGAAAAATTTTGAGTTTGATCCATTTTATATTTGAACCTTTTTAAAAAAAACTCTTAACTTTTCTTGGACTTATATCTAATTTTTTAAGTTGAATTTATTGAACTAAGTAGGCTTTTTGATCAGATCATGATCAGGTTAATTAAAATTAAAAAAAGTTGAAAACTAAAAATGAAACTTCATATAAAATTAAAAGATCAAATATATATATGTATATGTATTTTTTTTTTTCATTTCTTTCTCTCCAATATTATTCAAACTTCGTAAAAGAAATTCTCTTGATGCTTTAGTTTCTTACTTGTTATGTCATACCCCTAAATGGAAGTGTGATCGGAATGACTCATGGGGGAATTTCCCATAACCATAAGCCTGATGACCTTAAAAATTTCTTTGCCATTAAAATATGTTATTATTATTATTATTATTTTGAAATATAGTAATCCTAAGTTAATACATAATTCAAAAGCTTTATCTCATTTATAAAGAATCTAAAGTTCCACAGTCTTCCATAATTCATATCAACTATCTACACATAACTTGTTATAGAAAATCCAACAAAGTCTTCCTTGAACTTTAGACATTTTAGATTTTCTACAACTTGTCAACTCAGTACAATCAACCAGAACATATCAAAGAGAGCTCCGCTCTTACTAGCACACAACAAAATATGACCACAAAGAAAGGAGAAATCCTATATATATATATATATATATATATATATATATATATGGAGCCATAACTAGAATGAAAATTATAAAACAGAAATATACACACAAAATAACTAAGCGTAGTAGAACCATGTTGGGCCAGTGAAGACCCTTCTTACTACTGTGACGAAGGTGGATCAGTCATAGCTCTACTACCTACAATGGTAAATAACAAAGTGAGTTGCGGTATTCAGTAAATAGAAGGTAAAACATAATAACAAATGGAGACAAATGGGCATGGAGTTCCTTTAACAAAAGTAAATTTTTTCTTCTTCTCTTCCTTTTTTTTTTTTCATTAAATAAGGTGAATAAGTCAATTCATGAGTCTTTAAATCTAAAATATAAAGACATATGCAAGTATATATATATATATATATATATATATATATATATATATATATATATTAGTCTAAAAAGATTAGTTTGACTTATTTGGTATAGTATGAAATCAGGCACAACCAATTTAATCAAGTTCACAGGAATAATAATAATAATAATAATAATAATAATAATAATAATAATAATAATAATAGTAATAATGCAGAGAATTAAATGAAAAAAGAGACTATAAATCTAAATTTTAAAACCTAGAAAAAGAATGAGTAATTCTATAAAAACCATAGGAAGGGTCACATAGAACTCCAAATTTAATATGTATCATATAATAGCACGGACACTTAGCCCATAAAGGGTGAGTAACCACATATCAAAAAATGTGCATGTAACCAAAACCTTTATAGGGCATTTTGTTCAGTACCATCCTAGTACTTAGTCACGTAATCTATACAAAAATCTCAGAGTGCACCAAGGTTAATAGGATTGTTATCAACTACTAATGTTCTGTGAAATTCTATCTTAAAATATAGTAGTATATATATAATAGAATATGATTCACACATCAAATTTCTTTTCTCTTCTTCTTCTTCTTCATCTTCATCTTCTTCTTCTTTCTATTTTTTAAAAATCAATTATTTTGTAATATCTATGGCATCTACAATTATAGATTATATAGACATGAATGACTTTTCTAACTTTCGAATTTCGTATTATTAGCATCATATAATCTCATGATCATTGGAATATAAATACATAAGGCACATCATAAATTAGGAGGCTTAAATATAATCATGACTAATACTAAAAGAGAGCTACCACTTGGGATGCTTGTCCTCAAGGTTGCGTAGAGTTCAAATAAGAAAAGAGAGATTTAAAATGGACAAAATTAAAAAAAATGTATTATGTTTTATAATCTACTCACCGTATTTGTAAAAATGTAATAGTGCCTGCTTGCTGAATACTGTCACTCTTCCACCAAAGTGCCCAAAACGGCTCTTAAAATAGTGATAAAATTTTCCTTAATTTTCACAAGTCCAATTTGAGGTTTTCCTTCTTTTCTCCTATTGACCTATTAAATTTTCTTAATTAGCTACTAGTTTCCTTGTTAATGTTGATTACTCTCCCATGTTCATTAATCAATCTTTTTTATATGGTTCCATATTAGCCAACCCACTTCAATTTAATTATTTCCTACTCCAATAATATAGTAGATTAAGGTTTTAACTTGTTTTAGTTATTATTTCACCTATCCTTTATTACCTAAAATTAAATTTGTTTATTTAGTACTTTAATTTGCCACCTTATCGATTCCTACACCCATCGCTAGCCTTAGTTGGTTCCATCACTAAGTTTAGCTAGAATAAGCAAAGTTATGAATTTTCAACGAAGGTGTAAGAAATCAATATGGAAGGCCTCATCTTACCTAGTTCATAGGTGCCTAATTTTCTCCTCTTAATTTCAATAGCCCATCAATGGATTCCCTAGCATAAAACCATGGTTCAAGTGGCACAATCCATCCTTAGTCCAAGTAGGTGCTTGCTAAAATGAAGAAGAACCAAAAGATATGCAAATTTAACACCCTTAAACAACCAATATGGCAGTAATGAAGACCACAAAAAGAGCAAACAAAATGTGCTAAACTTTAAGGTTAGATTGAGGGTAGCAGCAAAACATAGCAAAAGTAAAACATAAGTCATAAGATCCTTACTTTAGAAGTGTAGAGAAGCAAAAATTTCCTTGTCTCAAGCCTATAACATGGCTTTTTTTTCCTTACCCTATTTTTGACCAAGAATCACCATCAAGAGAGTGACATATAGTGAAATTTTCTTAGGACAAATTAGAGGACAAAAAGGGTGAACCTTGAGGCAAGGAAAATTAAAGGGAAAAGACACTAACTAGCTGAAACAAAGGTTAGAATTTTAGACTTGGATAGTCACTACTTTGTACAAATTTTGGCTATCAAGGTGCAGTACCAAAATGAGGTAATGAAGGCAACAACAAGATGAATAAAACTTGATCTAAATGATAGAATTTTGCTATAGAAATGAAGCCATAATGGAGTAAGGGTTGCTTCACCCGAAGTGGAAAGGAAAAAAGCCATAGCGGAAGCTTCGAACCACTCCTACATTGTTGCACAATGTGTTTAGGTTTGAAGTGGCATCCTAAAAAAGAATCATAGTGAAGTTACAAAATAGACCAGCCTTGCATCATATTTCCTAAGGGCATTTTAGTCACTGTTAGGAGAAAAATCTAAAAGGAAAAAAATAGCTAAAGGTGGTCTTAGCCAGATTCAAACCCAACACCACCCAAAGTCTCAACCACTTATGCTAAAGTGCTATTTATTGTTGATTCTTTCTTTCTAATACTTAAACACTTCCCAAAGTATTTTATTATATTTATTTATTTTTAATCCTAAATAGTCTCATATCATCTTTCTCATTTTATTTTATTTGTTAAGGTCATTATAATCTTCCCTTTAAAAAAATGCAGTCCTCGAATTTAATATCATACACTAACCTAACTTTCAAATAAGCGGGGGTATTTAGCACGCATCTCAGCTTCTTCTTTTATATATCTCTTCCTCTTCTGAATGATTTCACCAAATCACTTTCACAATCACCACTTCCTTGGAGTGAAGCTTCTTAACTTGCCTATCTACAATTGCAATTGGTTCTTCTTCATAAGTCATATAGGACTTGATATCTACAATTCACATAGGTCTTTTATTTGCTTTGAGCTGTTAATAATCGTTCCTTGATTATTTGCACCTTTGCAAGTGCGTCTTGCACTAGATCCGGGCCTAATAACTTAACTTCACTAACTTCAAACCATCTAATTGGATATCTACACCTCCTACCATATAGTGCCTCGCCATTTGTATGCTAGCTTGATAGTTATTTTTATAGGCAAATTTTACCAAGGGCAAGCAGTTCTCCTAAGTGCTACCAAAGTCAAGAATGCATGCTTTTAGCATATCTTCTAGAATTTGAATAGTCCTCTGAGATTGATCATCTGTTTGTGGATGAAAGCCTATACTAAGATCCACTCGAGTGCTTAAGACCTCTTGAAAAACCTTCCAAAAAAGAGAAGTAAATTGTGGGTTTTTTTTCAGAAATTATAGATACCATACCCTATGTAACTTCACAATCTTATCTAGATAAAGTTGCATGTACTTAGCACACCATATGTAGTTTTGATGGGGTGGAAATGTGCTAATTTTGTTAACTTATCCATAATCATCCAAATGGAATCATAATCTTTTTGGTGATGAGGTAGTCCTATTACAAAGTCCATTATGATTGCTTTTTACTTTCACCTTGGTATCTCTAACCATTGATGTAACTATGCATGTTTTTTATGCTCTGTTTTAACTTGTTGGCATACCAAATAGTGGGGAGACAAATTCGGCTGCATCTTTCTTCATACTATCACACCAATAAAATTGCTTCAATTTATGATACATCTTTATTGCTCTTGGATGCATGGTATATGCAGCATGATCTTAAAATCTCCTTTTTCAACTTTTCCATTTCAGGAACACAAAGCCAATTATTGCATCTTAACATACTGTCAGTGCCCATAGCAAAGTCCCTAGTCTTATTGCTTTTCACTTCTACTATTAACTTATTCAACTTGGGATCCATACTCTGAGTCACTTTCACCCCTTTGACGAGAAAAGAAGAAACTTACACATGAGCTAAGAATGCCCTCAACTCCTTAATTTCAATCCTCAACCTATTCCTTTCCAACTCATGAATTTCCTCTATTAGCGATTTTCTAAGCTCTGTAATATAAGCCAAACTACCTATAGACTTCCTATTTAAGGCATCGGCACCACACTAGCTTTCCTAAGATAATAGAAAATTGTGTAATCATAATTCTTAAGTAATTCCATCCATCTTCGTTACTTAAGGTTGAGATTTTTTTGCTAAAAAATATATTTAAGACTTTTATGATCTGTATAGATTTCATAAGCCTTACCATAAAGATAATGGAGCCAAATTTTAAAGGCGAGTACTATAGCTACCATCTCCAAATTATGTGTAGGGTAATTCTGCTCCTACTTCTTTAGTTGCCTAAAAGCATATGGAATCACTAGCCTATGTTACATAAAAACATACTTTAATCCAACCCTTGAAGTGTCATAGCCTCAGAAGCCTAAAGGCAAGATAAGACAAGGGTTGTAGTCAAATACTCCTTCAACTTCTTAAAACTTCCTTCACACGCATCTGACCACTGAAATTTAACATTCTTTTGTGTTAATTTAATTAATAGAGCAGCTAAATTTAGGAAGTCCCTCATGAAGTGATAATAATACCTTGCTAATCTCAAGAAGCTCTGAATATCTGTAATAGTGGTTGGCTTAGGGCACTATTGAATGGCCTCTACCTTACTAGGGTCCACTTGAATTCTATCCTTCTAAATAACATGTCCTATGAAGGCTACTTGATTCAACCAAAATTCACATTTGGAAAACTTAGCATATAACTACTCTTGTCTCAAGTTTTGCAATAACAACCATAAGTGTTAATACACCATGATATTATTAGTGAATACAATTACAAACTTATCCAATAGTGGTTTAAACACTCAATTCATCAAATCCATAAACACTGTAAGTGCATTAGTTAGCTCGAAAGACATCATCAAAAACTCATAATGACTATATCGAGTTCTAAAAGCTATCTTAAGTGTATCCTTCCTCCTTATTTTCAATTGGTGGTATTCAGAGCGTAGATCAATCTTAGAAAAACATTAGGCACCTTGCAGTAGATCAAAGAGATCAATAGTGTAAGGCAATGGGTACTTATTCCTCACCATCACCTTATTAAGCTATCTGTAGTTGATGCATAATTGCAAAGATCCATCTTTCTTCTTCATAAATAACACCAGTGTGCCTCAAGGAAAAGTACTTAGGAGAATAAAACATTTATCCAATAGATCTTGCAATTGACTCTTCAACTCCTTCAACTTAGTTGGAACCATCTGATAATGAAGAATAAAAATAGGTTGAGTGCTTAGAATTATGTCAATACTGAATTCAATTTCTCTATTTGGGAGTAACCCAGGTAATTCTTCAGGAAAGACATTAGCAAACTCATAAACTACTAGGACTTGTTCCAAACATGCTCTACATTGGTGTCCCTAATCACAGCTAAATACCCTTGACATCCTTTTCGTAATAACCTCTGAGCCCTTATAGTTGATATTAAATTACTTGGCACTATATTACAATCACCTTGAATTAGAAAGGATTATTCTCTAGAATTTCAAACCTTACCACCTTAGAATCACAATCCAAAGTGGCATGACATGAAGCCGCCTAGTTCATGCCTAAAATTATTTCAAAGTTAATCATATCAAATGCCACCAAATCAACTAAGGTCTCCCAACCTTCAACAGAAACCACACAAGATGGATATACATAGTTTGCCATTAGTGATTTTCCAACCAGAGTTGCAACCACAAAAGCATTATTTGGTTCAACTGGGTCCTTACCAACCTATCAAGCAAAGTATAAAGATACATATGAATGGGTGGAGCTAGAATTAAACAACACACGAGCCTCATGAGAACATATTGGAATTGTACCTACCACCACCACATTAGATGCTTGCACATCCTGCTAGGTTAATGCACACACTCAGGCCTATCCTTTACGTGTAAAAGCTTGTCCTTTGCCTCCTACACTTCTCTATACACTACCTTTACTTGCTTAAGTTGGAAATGTTTAAATAAGGGATGTAACTATAGGAGTCATTTGCTAAAAGCTCTGAATTGACCCATGGTTGGAGCCAACTGTCTATTATGAACAATCCCTCATCAAATGTCCTATCTGACTGTAAAGGAAATATACTCCAATGGACCTATAACATTGACCTATATGGTTTTCCCTACATGTTGAACATAAAGGACAACCACACTCTATTTGTACTGAACTATGTGAAGCCTGACATTCAACACACCTTTGGCTTGCTCTCTGACTACTTATATTTCTGAAAGATTGAATTGGTTTTCTTGGCATAAGTGACAGTGATTTACTCTAACTCTACACTCTTAACTATATTGGACTAGCTATTAGCACCTATAGATTTTCCATTTATATCTTTCTTACGCTTCTTCAAGGAAGCATTTCTTCTATTTCTCGCATCTTGATCCTTTTAGCGTAATTGATGACAATAGCATAAAAGGTAAAATGTTTAGTTTGAGCTGCTATTGCCTTAAACAAGGGACAAAGTAACCTATCCACAAACCTCTTAATCTTTTCTCTCTCTGTATGAACTAGATGCAGCGAACAATGAATAGTTTGGTAAATTAGATGTCATATTTTGTGACACTTATGCTTGGTGACTGTCTCAAGATCTTAAATTCACGTCGTTGTGCATATTGAATACTTTTGGGTAAAAACCTAGCCATAAAGGCCTCTTTGAATTCATCCTATGTCATCGAAGGTGACCCTTCTTGGCCTCCCTTAAGATAAATTCTCATACCAAGTATAAGCCGTATCTTGCAACTAATAACCAGCTAGCTTGACTATTTCCACACTAGAGCACTTTAAGGCCTAGCATGCTTTTTCAACTCCATTGATAAAAAAATTGAGGATCTTCTTAGCTATTAGATCCTATGAAGGTAGGCGAGTTTAACTTTAAGAAGCGAGATATTAAATTCTCAACATTTCTCCTTTCACCCTGAGCTGGCTACACAACTTGATCCATTTGAGGGTGGACCTGAACCTGAGGCTGAGTTTGAGTCTGCACTAAACCTTGAGGTTGAGAGGTTATAGCTTGTCAACTATTTAAGCCTTACCTCATGTGCCTGTACTATGCCTACCAAGGCTTTTATAGTCCTTTGTAAGATGGTCACCAGTGCCTCTAATGGTCCTAGTTAGGGCGGAGAAGGCACGATCCTTTCCTAAGCTATATCCTCTCTAGGGGCCAAGTGGCTTTGCCTTGCCCACTATACCCCCTATGTCTTCCACGACCCCTAGTTGCTCCTTTACCATGGACCTAAGAACTAGGGCTATTGGTGGGGAAGCAGCTTCAATAGAAGGTTCATTTGTGGCTTCTCTATTAGCTACATTAAAGGTAGCCAAAACATGTTCACTATATAAAATCAAAACATATTGGTTGAAACATAAATCATCCTTATAGAGACACGCTGGTACCAGTTGAGAAATTACATCAAAAGAAAAAGGACTTTTAACATCTTATAAGGCCTTTAATGATGCCATAATTATAATTATTCTCTGGCTCATAATAATAACTGAGGTACCATTAAAGAACATTAGCTCTATAGAATACAAGGAAACCTAAGCTTTAATACCATTTTGTCATGTCCCCAAATGGAAACATAATTGGCATGACTTTGTCAAGCCCCCCTAAAAGAAAGGGGTGACCAGCGCGGGAATTCCATACAAAATTCTTATCTATAGCTAGGACTATAATATGCTAATTTAGAAATCCTTGGGAGGTACTACAACGAATAACAGTACATTAGGAGTAATCCCACCTTGTTGGAGACATATATATATATATATATATATATATTCTTTTCTTTTATACTCTAGCTTTTTATAGAAATTTCGGCAGAGTGTCCCTTGAAAATAGGACATTCCAAATTTCTACAAACAGCCAAAATTCAATATAAACAGCAACGGAGAGCTCCGCTCTCTTTAACTAGTCAACAAAACATCAATGAACCAAAATAGGGAAGGGGGAAACAAAACCTATATCCCTTGGTCCTACTCCTAAAGCACTTTACAATGTAAGTATCAATTCATTACAACAATTAACCAAACTAAAAAGAAAGTTAACGAAGCCCCCAATTCCAAAAAGGGAGGCTCAGTACCACAACGCCTCAGCACCTAAGATGAAGGAGGTGGATCGGATCCGATGGCGCTATCTAAAAAATTTAAAGTTAAAAGAGTGAGCCAAAACTCAGAGAGCAGATAATAGATTTCAAAATTTATTCAGGGATCATAACCAATGAATTAAGTGTGTATAACTAGACCATCACATTTTACCATTTAACAAATCCCACAACCCGTCATATGGAAGAGTACCCATTTAGACCTGAGTCTCTTGGTGTGATCACTTGATGGAGGTTTATCACTAGGTCAGATAAGGTAACGGCTACACCATGTTGGCAGCTCCTTTCCCTGTTTCACTCGGGTGGCTATGCCTAATAGGCAGCCCTTTTATCTACCTTTCTTATTTGTATGTCATAATTACTCTTTCCGGGGGCGGCTACACCTCGTTGGCAGCCCTTACTCGCCTCACTCGAGTGGCTCCGCCTAACGGGTAGCTCCTTCTCCACCCAGATTCTCCCACAACACATGACTTGGTCCCATGAAGGACAATAGCATACACTTGTAGATGAGGCACACACACAAACCCATAATTCTAAGTTCATATACTTATATATATATACATATACGTCATTAGTCAATTATTATTATTATATATGTACTTTTGTTTATATTTTACTTATACAAGGAAGTCGGATTATAGGAGACAAGACTTGGTTCAACGGTCAACAATTAAATCTATCAATATCAATGCATAATTCTATAATATATATACATATATATATCAGCAACTAATTAGGACCAATAAAAATAAAAATAAGGATAAAAATAAAAATAAGTAACTAAAGGTTACTTCTCAACAATTCCTCCCTCAAGATTAAGTTATTGCCAAGAAAACATGTCTACACACACATATATATATATATATATACTAAGTAACATTGTATCTCACTTAAAACGATTTCAAGCAGAAAGTAACGATATTAGGATTAATGGTAATAGTAAATGCTTCGAAATCTATTATTTACTCACTGATGGTGCCTAATGCTAGTACGCTACTTGTTTCTCCTTAAAAGGTTGGTTTCCTTCACTGCCAATGCTCATAGAGCTTCCTAGCAATACACAGACCCACCGAATCACCACATAGGTTCATAATGATTACTCTTACATTCAGGTAACTCCATATTAGCTATCAAACAACTTTTTTCTTCCTCTTTTTTTTTTTTTTCTGAACCATACTCACACTCTAACAACAACCCTTAATATAAATCCTATTCCATCCTTTTAAGTTCATGTATAATTCTAAAGGAGCAATAGATTAAAGATTTATGCATACCCCGTATAGAAAAGAAAACCCAAAAATGAAATCCTCTTTCCTTGCCCTCTATCGGCCAGCCAAGCAAAAAGGGAAGGATCTCTCCATCCTTCTCATTCCTTAGAGCAGGAAAGGGCCAAAAATGGAGGAAATGACCAGAATCTATGGATTAAGGGAGGACACAACACAACTATGGAGATGGGGCGTGTGGGAGACGGAAAACACTCACCTGGACTGACAGCGCTACAGCTCTCCTCCTCGCGTCACTGGGCTTGAATCAGTAGTGAGGGAGCTTGGGGAAGCTACGCGACGCCGGCGATGGTCCTTCGGTGGAGGAGAAACGTTGGTAGCTCGAGGGGAGAAGCTTCACACACACCAGGAAGAAAAGTGAACAGTAGCAAGAGAAGGGAATAACGGGAGGGATAAGACGCAGGAAGAAAAAATGAAATATGTCTATATATAAAATAAATTAAAATAAAACCCCTCCCTTCCCCTGTTGCTTCGTCCAGGTGTTACATTCTTTCCCCCTAAAAAAAAATTCAGTCCCCGAATTTAAATTTCAAGTTCTAACCTTAGAATTCAAACAAGTGAGGGTATTTGGTCCGCATCTTACTCTGTAGCTCCCAAGTGGCCTCTTCCTACGAATGGTTACACCAAGCTACCTTAACCATCGTTACTTCTCTCAAGCGAAGCTTCCTTACCTACTTATCTATAATTTTAAGAGGTTCTTCCCTATACGTCAACCTTTTATCTAACACGATTTCCTGAGATTTAATTATGTGAGAAGGGTCGGACAAGTACTTCCTTAGCATAGATACGTGGAACACTGGATGGACTCCTGCTAACTCCTGTGGTAAATCTAAACGATAAGCCACATTGCCAACCTTATTTAGCACTTCATATGGGCCCACATATCTCAGACTCAACTTTCCTTTCCTACCAAACCTCATTACTCCTTTCATTGGAGATACCTTCAAGAACACCAAATCACCCACAATGAATTCCAAGTCTCAACGTCTGTGATCCACATATGACTTTTGTCGACTCTGGGCCGTCAACAATCTTTCTCTTATCACCCGTACTTTGTCTAGTGCATCTTGTACCAAGTCGGGACCTAACAATTTAGCTTCACCAACTTCAAACCATCCTATTGGAGACCTGCACCGCCTTCCATATAATGCTTCAAATGGTGCCATTTGAATGCTAGTTTGATAACTATTATTATATGCAAATTCTACCAAAGGCAAATGACTCTCCCAACTACCACCAAAGTTCAAGATATATGCTCTCAACATATCCTCCAGAATTTGTATCATTCTCTAAGACTACCCATCGGTTTGAGGATAAAAGGTAGTACTGAGGTCTACTATCGTATCCAAGGCCTCTTGAAAGGCCTTCCAGAAACGAGAGGTAAACTGAGGACCTCTATCAGAAATTATAGATACGGGTACTCCATGCAATCTCACTATTTCACTTAGGTAGAGTTGTGCATACTTAGCCACACCATAAGTAGTCTTGACAGGAAGGAAATGTGCTGCCTTAGTTAATCTATCCACAATTACCCATATAGAATCATACCCCTTCAGGGTACGGGGTAAACCGGTTACGAAATCCATCGTGATTCTCTCCCACTTCCACTCAGGTATTTCTAGTCGCTGATGTAACCCTGCTGGTTTTTTATGTTCAGCCTTCACTTGTTGACACACTAGGCAACGAGAAACAAAGTCGGCTATATCTCCCTTCATACCATCCCACCAATAAGATTGCTTCAAATTTTGGTACATTTTTGTCGATCCCGGGTGAATGGTATATGCTGAATGATGAGCCTCCTCTAAAATTTCTCTCTTTATATCCCTCATGCTAGGCACACACAACCGGTCTCCAACTCTAAGCACCCCTTTTGAGTCTACCATGAATTCACTATTTTTGCCACTTCTTACTCCTTCCATCACCCTGTTCAGCTTGGGATTTAGCCTCTGAGCCGCTTTTACCCTTTCAATAAGGGATGAACAAGCTTGCACATGAGCTAAGAATGCTCCGGATTTAGCAACTTCGAACTTCATTCCTCCTCTTTCCAAGCTATGAACTTCTTCCACTAACGGCCTTCTATCTTCTACAATGTGAGCCAAACTGCCCATTGACTTTCTACTTAAAGCGTCTGCTACTACATTGGCCTTCCTAGGATGATAGAGAATATTACAATCATAATCCTTGAGTAACTCCATCCACCTGCGTTGTCTAAGGTTGAGATCTTTTTGTTGGAAGATATATTTAAGACTTTTATGATCGGTATAGATCTCGCAGGTCTCGCCGTAAAGGTAATGTTGCTAAAGTTTAAGGGCAAATACCACAGCTGCCATTTCTAGGTCATGAGTAGGGTAATTTTGCTCATGTCTTTTGAGTTGCCTAGAGGCATAGGCTATCATACGTCCATACTGCATAAGAACACATCCCAACCCTACTCTTGAGGCATCACAATACACTGTATAGCCTCATATCCCAGATGGTAATGTTAAGACAGAGGCTGAAGTCAAACACTTCTTCAGCTTTTGGAAGCTTTCTTCATAAGCGTCCGACCACTGAAATTTAACTTTCTTTTGCGTCAATCTAGTCAAAGGGGCAGTTATTTTTGAAAAATCTTTTACAAAGCGGCGATAGTACCTAGCCAAGCCCAAAAAGCTGCGAATCTCCGTAACTGTAGTAGGTTTAGGCCAATTTTGGATGGCTTCCACCTTACTTGGATCCACTTGGATACCATCCCTCGAAACAACATGGCCCAAGAATGCCACTTGATCTAGCCAGAATTCACACTTAGAAAACTTTGCATATAATTGCTCCTCTCTTAATCGCTACAGCACCAAGCGTAAATGTTGTTCATGCTCTACCTAGCTTTTTGAATAAACTAGGATATCATCAATGAATATTATGACGAACCTATCCAAAAATAGTCTAAATATCCGATTCATCAAATCCATGAATGCCGTTGGCGTATTAGTTAACCTGAAGGACATTACTAAGAACTCATAATGACCATAGCGGGTTCTAAAAGCTGTCTTGGGGATATCTTCCTTCTTTATCTTCAATTGGTGGTACCCAGAACACAAATCTATCTTGGAAAAACATTGCGCACCTTGCAATTGATCAAAAAGATCATCAATATGAGGTAATGGATACTTATTACGTATTGTTACTTTATTAAGTTACCTGTAATCAATACACAATCGAAAAGACCCATCCTTTTTCTTTACAAAAAGTACTGGAGCACCCCAAGGAGAGACACTCGGGCCAATAAAACCCTTATCCAACAAGTCCTGCAGCTGAACCTTCAACTCCTTCAACTCCAACGGTGCCATACGATAAGGGGGTATAGAAATTGGTTGCGTGCCCGCAACTACCTCAATATGAAATTCAATCTCTCTATCCGGTGGCAATCCAGGCAACTCTTCTAGGAACACATCTGCAAACTCCCTAACTACAGGGACTTGTTGCGGGTCTACCATTCGTGTATCAGCATCTTTAATGACAACCAAATATCCTTGGTACCTTCTTCTTAGCAACCTCTGTGCTTTCAGTGATGAGATAAGATTAGTTGGTGCTTTACTACGATCACCCTGTATCAAAAAGGGTGACTCACTCGGAATATAAAATCTTACCACCTTTGAATAACAATCTAACGTGGCATGACAAGAAGCTAACCAGTCCATACCCAAAATCACATCAAAGTCAGTCATATCTAGTATTGCCAAGTCTGCTAAGGTTTCTCTACCCTCAGTAAGAACCTCACAAGATCGACATATATATTCCACTGACAATGATTCGCCAATCGGGGTTACAACCATGAAGGAATCATCTAATTTAATTAGATCCCTACCAACCCGCTTAGTAAAATAAGGAGATACATACGAATGAGTAGAACCAGGGTCAAATAATACACGAGCATCGTAAGAACAAACTCGAAGAGTACCTGTCACTACTGCATTGGAGGCCTGCGCATCCTGTCTCGTTAAAGTAAACACCCGAGCTTGTCCTTTCCCTATAGAGGCTGATCCCCTGTTTCCTGCACCTCTCCCAACACTACTCCTACTCGGTTGGGTGGGAATCGACTGAATTGGTGTAACTGCTATAGGGGCCGTCTGATGAGATGATGAAACCGATCAATGACTAGACCCATGCTACTGGAGCGGGGAATTCTTCTTTAAATATTCCACTTGCCCACAGAGATAACATGCACCTGTTGCCTTGTAACATTGCCCAGAGTGAAGTTTCCCACAAATAAGGCAACGGTTGCTATCACGCTCCATTTGGACTGGACCATACTGGGCCTGATGTCCAACAGCACTCTGATCTGATCGCCGGCTAACTGCACTACCGGAAGACTGCACAGGTTTCTTCGAGATTAGAGACAATGTCTGGCTGTGATCTTGAAGTCTTGACCCACCCGTCAAGTACCCTACGCCCTGGTGCTTACCTTCAATCCTCTTCCTCTTCTTTGAAAAGAGGGCGTTATCTTCCATCCCCTGCAACTCAATCTTCCTTGCACAATCAACTGTCGCAGCATAGGAGAAAAACTGCTCAACCTGAGCCGCTACTGCATTAAACAGCGGGCGTAACAATCCGTCCACAAATCTCTTAATCCGATCTCTTTCTGTAGAGACCAAATGAGGTGCATAATGTGAGAGTTGTGTATATCGGATATCATATTTAGAGACACTCATGCTTGGAACTTGCCTCAAGACTTTAAACTCTCGGCGTCTTGCATCTCTGGTGCTCTTGGGTAAAAATCTAGCCATAAAAGCTTCTTTAAATTCCTCCTAAGTCATCGGAGGTAATCCTGCAGGCCTTCTTCTGAATAAGGTCTCACACCAGGTATAAGCCACATCTTGCATCTGATAGGTGGCTAATTCTATCTTTTCTTCACCCGAGCATTTAAGAGCTCGGCACGCCTCCTCAACACCATCCATGAAGAGCTGGGGATCTTCTCGGCTATCAGACCCAGAAAATGTTGGCGGTTTCAACTTCTGGAATCTTGATATTAAGTTATCAGTATTCCTCCTTTCATTTTGTATTGGCTACATCACTGGAGTAGGTTGAACCTGTGCTTGAGATTGTGGAGCTACAACACTTACTAATTGTTCAATTCTAGCTCCTTGTGCTTGCACTACATTTGCTAATGCCTCCATAGTCCCTTGTAACCTAACCACTAAGGCATCTAATGATCCTAATTGAGACTGAGGAGGCATAAGTCCTTCTCCTGTTACATTCTCTACCAGGGGCGAGGCAGCCCTGCCTTGCCCACTACGCCCTCCACGTCTACCTCGACCTCTACCAGCTCCTCTACCACAACCCCTAGGGGCTGAGGCTATCGGTGGGATAAGAGCCTCAACGGAAGGGTCATCTGTATTCTCTTCTGCAACTGCTCCTACAGTTGCACTAGATCCAGCCGGTATCATTGCTATATAAAAACTAAAGCACAGGTTTAGAACAAAACAAAGAAAAACTAATCACTCATAGACATGCACATTCACAAATGCTCATGCTTCCTGAGGTCATACACATAAAGAAGGAACCCTTAACACCCTATAAGGCCTCTAATGATATCTTAGTTATAATTATACCTGGGTCATAAAGATAACTAAGGTGTCATTAGGGAGCACTTATTTCACAGGACACAGGAACTTATGCTCTGATACCACTTTGTCAAGCCCCCCTTAAAGAAAGGGGTGACCAGCATGGGAATTCCATACAGAATTCTTATCCACAGCTAGGACTATTATACTATGCTAATTCAGAAATTCTTGGGAGGTGCTACACCGAATAACAGTACATTAGGAGTAATCCCACCTTGTTGGAGACATATATATATATATATATATATATTTTCTTTTCTTTTATACTCTAGCTTTTTATAGAAATTTTGGTAGAGTGTCCCCTGAAAATAGGACATCCCAAATTTCTACAAACAGCCAGAATTCAATATAAACAGCAACGGAGAGCTCCGCTCTCTTTAACTAGTCAACAAAACATCAATGAACTAAAATAAAGAAGGGGGAAACAAAACCTATATCCCTTGGTCCTACTCCTAAAACACTTTACAATGTGAGTATCAATTCATTACAACAATTAACTAAACCAAAAAGAAAGTTAACGAAGCCCCCAATTCCAAAAAGGGAGGCTCACCGCCACAACGCCTCAGCACCTAAGATGAAGGAGGCGGATCGGATCCAGTGGCGCTATCTGAAAAATTTAAAGTTAAAAGAGTGAGCCAAAACTCAGTGAGCAGATAATAGATTTCAAAATTTATTCAGGGATCATAACCAATGAATTAAGTGTGTATAATTAGACCATCACATTTTACCCTTTAAAAAATCCCACAACCCGTCATATGGAAGAGTACCCATTTAGACCTGAGTCTTTCGGTGTGATCACTTGATGGAGGTTTATCACTAGGTCAGATAAAGTAATGGCTACACCATGTTGGCAGCTCCTTTCCCCATTTCACTCAGGTGACTATGCCTAACAGGCAGCCCCTTTATCTACCTTTTTTATTTGTATGTCATAATTACTCTTTTCGGGGGCGGCTACACCTCGTTGGCAGCCCTTACCCGCCTCACTCGGGTGGCTCCGCCTAACGGGTAGCTCCTTTTCTACCCAGATTCCCCCACAACACATGACTTGGTCCCATGAAGGATAATAGCATACACTTGTAGATGAGGCACACACACAAACCCATAATTCTAAGTTCATATACTTATATATATATATATATATATATATGTCATTAGTCAATTATTATTATTATATATGTTCTTTTGTTTATATTTTACTTATACAAGGAAGTCGGATTATAGGAGACAAGACTTGGTTCAACTGTCAACAATTAAATCTATCAATATCAATGCATAATTCTATAATATATATACATATATATATCAACAACTAATTAGGACCAATAAAAATAAAAATAAGGATAAAAATAAAAATAAGTAACTAAAGGTTACTTCTCAACAATTCCTCCCTCAAGATTAAATTATTGCCAAGAAAACATGTCCACACATATATATATATATACTAAGCAACATTGTATCTCACTTAAAACGATTTCAAGCAGAAAGTAACGATATTAGGATTAATGGTAATAGTAAATGCTTTAAAATCTATTATTTACTCACTGATGGTGCCTAATGCTAGTACGCTACTTGTTTCTCCTTGAAAGGTTGGTTTCCTTCACTGCCAATGCTCATAGAGCTTCTTGGCAACACACAGACCCACCGAATCACCACATAGGTTCACAATGATTACTCTTACATTCAAGTAACTCCATATTAGCTATCAAACAACTTTCTTCTTCCTCTTTTTTTTTTTTTTTTCTGAACCATACTCACACTTTAACAACAACCCTTAATATAAATCCTATTCCATCCTTTTAAGTTCATGTATAATTCTAAAGGAGCAACAGATCAAAGATTTATGCATACCCCGTACGGAAAAGAAAACCCAAAAATGAAATCCTCTTTCCTTGCCCTCCATCGGCCAGCCAAGCAAAAAGGGAAGGATCTTTCCATCTTTCTCATTCCTTGGAGCAGGAAAGGGCCGAAAATGGAGGAAATGATTGGAATCTATGGGATTAAGGGAAGACACAGCACAACTATGAAGATGGGGCGTGTGGGAGACAGAAAACACTCACCTGGACCGACGGCGCTACAGCTCTCCTCTTCACGTCATTGGGCTCGAATTAGTAGCGAGGGAGCTTGGGGAAGCTACACGACGCCGGCGATGGTCCTTTGGTGAAGGAGAAATGCTGGCAGCTCGAGGGGAGAAGCTTCGCTCACACCAGGAAGAAGAGTGAATAGTAGCAGGAGAAGGGAATAACGGGAGGGATGAGACGCAGGAAGGAAAAATGAAATATGTCTATATATAAAATAAAATAAAATGAAACCCCTCCCTTCCCCTGTTGCTTCGTCTGGGTGTTACAGACTTAAAGGGAAATTCCTTGTATTTGTAAGCCTAACGACCTTAAGAATTTCTCTGCCATTAAAATATAGTATTATTTTTTATTTTTTGAAATATAGTAATCTAAAGTTAACACATAATTCAAAAGTTTTGTCTCATTCATAAGGAATCTAAAATTCCACAGTCTACCATAATTCGCATCAAATATCAACATACGACTTGTTATAAAGAATCCAGTAGAGTCTCTTATGAATTTCAAACATCTTGAATTTTCTATAACCAGTTAGCTCAGTACAAGTAACCAAAACATATCAAAGAGAGCTTTGCTATGATTAGCACACAACAAAATATGACCATAGAGAAGAGGGAAATCCTATCTATATATTTGTGGAGCCATTACTAGAATTCAAATTACAAAATAGAAATATATAATGCAAAATAACTAATCCCAATGGATCAATGCTAGGCTCACCATTGATGACCCTTCTGACTATGCTGATAGTGGTGGATCAGTAATGACTCTATTATCTACAATGGTAAATGACAAAGTGAGCCGTGATACTCAGTGAGTAAAAAATAAAGCATAACAACGAAAGGGGACAAATAGGGACGAAGTTCCTTTAATGAAAATAATTTTTTTTCCTATCTTTTTTTTTTTCATTAAATAAGGTAAATAAGTCAATTCATGTGCCTTTAAATCTAAAATATAAAGGCATATGGAAGTATATATATTTTTTAGTCTAAAATGATTAGTTTGATATTATATATATATATATATATATATATATATATCTATATATATTTGGTACAGTATGAAATTAGGTGCAACCAATTTAATCATGTTCACAAGAAGAAGAAGAATAGTGTGGAGAATTAAATGAAAAAGGAAAGAAGAAGAAGAAGAAGAATAGTGTAGAGAATTAAATGAAAAAGGGAAACTATAAACTTGAAGAAGAAGAAGAAGAGTCCAGAGAATTAAATGGAAAAAGGAAACTATAAACTTAAATTTTAAAACCTAGAAAAAGAATGAGTAATTCTATAAAAACCATAAGAAGGGTTTCTTAGAACTCTAAATCTAATATGTATCATATAATAGCATGGACACTCAGCCTATAAAGGGTGAGTAACCATATATCCAAAAATGTGCAAGTAACCATAACCTTTATAGAGCATTCCATTTAGTACCATCCTCGTATTCAGTCACAAAATCCATACAGAAATGCCAGGGTGCACCAATGCTAATAAAACAACTATTAATTACCAATGTTCTATGCAATCCTACCTTAAAATATAGTAGTATATAATATATACTATAATATGATTCACACATCAAATTTCTTTTCTCTTCTTCTATTTTTAGATCAATTATTTTGTAACATCTATGACATCAACAATTATAGATTACATAGACATGAATAATTTTTCTTACCTTTGAATTTCTTATTCTTAGCATCATATCATCTCATGATCATTGAATATGAATACATAAGACAACATAAATTAGGAGGCTTGAAAATAATCATGACTTACACTAAAAGAGATCTACCACTTATGATGCTTGTCCATAAAGTTGCAGAGAATTCAAACAAGAAAAGAGAGATTTAAAATGGACAAAACTAAAAAAAAACAAAAAACATATTATGCTTTATAATCTATTTTACTGTGCTTGTAAAATTTAATAGTGCTTCCTTGCTGAATACCGTCACTTTTCCACTAAAGTGCCTATAATGGATCTTAAAATAGTCATAAAAATTCCCTTAATTTCCATAAGTCTAATTCGAGGTTTTCTTTTTGAGATTTTCTTAATTAGCAACTAGTTACCAAGTTAATGTTGATTACTCCCTATGTCCATTAATCAATCCTTTTCATATGGTCCCATATTAGCCAACACACTTCAATTTAATTATTTCCTACTAGAAATTTCCTACTTGAACGTTATTCTAGATTAAGGTTTAACTTGTTTAGTTATTATTTCACTTATCTTTTATTGCCTAAAATTCAATTTGTTTATTTAGTACTTTAATTTGCCACCTTAGCAATCCTTAAACCTATCATTAGTCGTAGTTCGTTCCATCACTAAGTTTAGATAGAATAAGCAAAGTTACAAATTTTCAACCGAGTTGTAAGAAATCAATATGCAAGGCCCCATCTTACCTAGTACATAGGTGCCTAATCTTCTCTTCTTAATTTCAGCAGCTTATCAATGAATTCCCTAGCATAAGACCATGGTTCAAGTGGCACAATCTATCCTTAGTTCAAGTGGGTGCTTGCTAAAATGAAGAAGTACCAAAAGAGATGCAAATTGACACCCTTACACAACCAATATGGTAGGAACGAACATCACAAAAAGAGGAACAAAATGTGTTAAACTTCAGGTCAGATTGTGGGCAGTAATGAAGCATAGCAAGAGCAAAATATAAGTCACAAGGTCCTTACTTTAGAAGGGTAGAGAAGCAAAAATTTCCTTGTCTCAAGTCCAACACACGACCTTTTTTTTTTCCTTGCCTTATTTTAGACTGAGAATCACCACCAAGAGAGAGACATACAACGAAATTTTCTTAGGACAAATTGGAGGACAAAAAGGGAAAACCTTAAGGCAAGGAAAATTAAAGGAAAGAGCCATTAACTAGCTAAAATGGACGCTAGAATTTAAGACTTAGACAGCCATGATTCTGCACAAATTTCGGCTATCAAGGTGCATCAGCAAAATGAGGCGATGAAGGCAACAACAAAACAAAGAAAACTTGACCTGAATGACAGAATGTTGCTGCAGAAATAAAGCCACAATGGATCAATCATTGCTTCACCCGAAGAGGAAAGGAAAAATGCCACAGCAAAAGCTTCGAACCACTCCCATAATGTTGCACAATGTGTTCTAATATGAAGTGGCATCCTAAAGAAGACTTATGGTGAAGTTATAAAATAGCCCAGCCTTGCATAAGATCTTCTAAGGGCATTTCGGTCATTATAAAGAGAAAAATCAAGAATGGAGAAAAGAAAAAAAGCTTAGGGTGGTTTTTGCTAAATTCGAACCCAGCACCCTTTAGATACCACCTGAAGTTTCAATCGCTTTATGTTGAAAGTGTTACTTATTATTGATTCTTCCTTACTAATATTTAAACACTTTCCGAAATATTATATTTATTTAATCCTAATTAGTCTCATTTCATCATTCATATTTTATTTTATTTGTCAAGGTTATTACATGTTATACATTAAAAATAAGAAATATCTTTTCTTTGTTTTTTAATATTTTCTCACGTTACTTTTAAATTTATGAAACTCAGTTCATCTCTTCTCAAAGTCATGGACGTAGCTTTAAAATAAATGAAACTTATGAGATATGCTGAACTATTTTTTGCACAAGACAAGTGAAGCGAAGGGCCACCGTTTGATAGTTTATAATGAGGAATTTTTAAGTATATATTTTGTATTATCGAGTAGGCCATGGGTAATGGCAATAGGTGAGTACTTATTCCAATACTGAAATTTGAAGTTGTATATTCAACATTTGAATAAAAGTATGCAATTATTACTATTAAGTTCTTTAATTTAATATGATAAATGAATAATCCTTTTATAATAATATGACCAGTAAATAATTTTTATTAATTATGATTTTTTAAGTTGGTATCACATAATTGAGTTTTTAAAGAAATATTTTAACATATGAAATATTTTTATTGAAGAAGTTTATTACTAAAATATAAAAAAAAAAATTCACCTAGACCTAACATTTAAAAATTTACATTTCTCATACTTGTACTTGAAAACATGATATTCGAAATTTATCAAGTATTTTGAAATACTAAAAAATTTTAATAAATCAAATAAAAGATATCTGAAATATTCAATACTCATATTTACTTATGAAAATATGATTTAAAATAGTTTTTAAAATATCAAATTTTTATAATTGTTAATTACTTTATTTTACCTTGTTCTCTTTTTATTCTCTATTTTCGAAGTTTTGTATTTTTTGTCCAAAAAGAATGTAGGATAGAGTCAATTAATATGATTTAAAAGATGTCACTGACTAAGCACCCTATGGCACCTTCTCCCTCATTACTCACCGCTGCACCAACGTTAAATTGATTAATAATTATAGTTGAAGAGAAGGGAAAGAAGTAGATAATACATATATTCTAAAGAAATTTTGAAGGTTTTTAACATATTGTTGGTTGATAAAAAATTTATTTGTAATTTGTGACGATTGAGACAGAAACTTGAGAAGAAGGTTTTACATTTAAATACCTCTCACATGCAAAGACAAGTATATTATTAAATTAACTAAAAATATATATAAAAAAAATAATTGAGAAGGGAAAAAGGTGCACCTAAGTCTGGAAGCGTGATCAGCACAAAATATGAGATTAGACTTTTTTTTT
This sequence comes from Erythrophleum fordii, assembly GCA_032878935.1. Taxonomy (NCBI): domain Eukaryota; kingdom Viridiplantae; phylum Streptophyta; class Magnoliopsida; order Fabales; family Fabaceae; genus Erythrophleum; species Erythrophleum fordii. Next base: position 12,278,430 of record JAVQMF010000047.1, on the reverse strand, counting down.
TTTATTTTAAAGCTTTTTGTTATCAACAAACTCAAATTAGGCCATGAGGAATGATAGGTCCAATAAATTCACATAGATAGCTACCTTGATTTTTTTTTTTTAAATTTAAATAATCATACTTTATAATAGACCACAAATTTACAATCAAAATATATCATATAAATATTTTTTTTCAAAAATAGTTATTTTATGTGGAGTGAAACAAAATCCAGTCCAGTTTAGAATGAACTAATCTGTATATTTATGTGTTTGTTTAAGATTAAATTATTTTAATTTTTTTGCAACCTAAATTTATTAAGAATATCTCATAATTTGTTAACATTCTAATTGAACAAATATATTTTCATATAATCAATTTGATCAAATTTTTAATAACACATATAATTCTCCATTAAATATAATCAATTTTTTCATACTTTATCATCATAGTCACATCACAATTTCAAGGAGTGACCTTATTTTTAAATGACAAATTTTTAGTAGATTTGACATAAAAAATTATTTAGTTTTATGATTTATAGCCATGTAAGCTTATTAAACATATTTTTTAGTATAAACCGTTCTTGACTTCCTTATATGTCGATTTTAATTACATTGCCCTACTATGTTTCTATAAATTGAATCTACAATAAATACATAACAGTAAAGAAAGCTTAATCACTCAACTCAAGTCATAGTGGAGTTGTAATGTATTTAGTACTTAGACTAAAGCATAAGCCGTCCATATTTAGGCGTACCCTTAAGTTCTGGAATTACTTCAAAATTAAAGACCTTATATGAAATATAGCCACTCAAGTTGCCTCTTGGGAAGTAGAGAGCCCTATGAAAATCAATCCAAATTCTTTGTATTTATGAGATAAATATATGGTGTGCAGTTTGAAAGAAAAGGATTGAGGAGTATTGGGCAAAACAATTTCCAATATCAAAAGTTAGAGAGAGCAACTTTTTACATTAGAAGCTATTCAATCTTTTTCTCTCCAACCCCTGTGTAATACTGTAGAAGATCAATTTTTTAAGAGAACTAGGCTAACTTGATCAATTGATCACGTTTCTATAATCAATATATATAATTTCTCAATTATATATAAATCAAACTTGTATACTTTATTATGTCATAGTTATTACATCACATCAATAAGTAACCTTATCTTATATGAGGAATTTTTGAGTAGATTTGTCTTATAAAAACTTGATAAACTAAGCCAATCATGATTTATAGACTTGTAAGTAGGTCAGATATATTTTTTCAATGATCTAATTATCTGACATACATATTTATTTATAACTAGATTAATTTACTAAATTTTTATAGATTGGATATATCTAAAAGAACAAAGCTGAATGATTCAGACACTAGACTTAATGGCAGAGCTATAACCGTGGTCGTAGTTCCTAGACCAAAGCATAACCCCTCCATATTTAGGGGTTCCCTTAATTGCAGGAAGGACATCAGAGTTGAGGACATCAGGTGGGATATAGCCACTGCCAGCTGCCTGTGGGGAAGCAGGGAGCCCTAAGAAGATTTGGCCAGCCTGAATGGAGGTCCATTGGTTCCAAGAGTTCTTAAGGTTGTCTGCATTTCCAGAGTACTGGCAAGGAGGGTTGTTGTAGAATTGGACCCAAACATAATCAAAGAGGCCAGTTTGTAGGGCAGAGTTGAGCCACGTGTCAGGAAAGGGACATTGTGGGGCTGCACTTAGGTACACTACTTTCCCTTGTTCATTATGTTTTGCTAGAGCGCTGGCTAGTTCATCCCAGTATTGGGTTGTGCCTCCTTCTATGTCAAAGTCTATGCCATCCAAAACGGCGTCGCCTAATGGCCGTGAGCTTGATTGTCCCCCTAGGTAGTTGTCCCATAAGTATTGCGCTACATTCCTGCGTCATTATAGACAAAAATTTCAATTTTTTTTCTTTTGCTTGTTTCAAATTTATGTAATTTTCTTTTATCAGTTGACTATCATGTAATTTTTTTCTTAATGTCTACAAAAATAGTGATATGAATTTTCAAACAATCCATAATTTCATGGAGTTATAAATCTATTGGTAGGATTTGATATCAGACCAACCAATTAGGCCAAAAATATATATTGAAGTATACATTTTTCAATTTTTAAATGCCAGCTTAATTCCATCAATAAATTTAAAATATAATCACTTGTATTGTTCAAAATATAAGCATAACAAATTTGTAACAATAAAATTATTTATTATTTTAATTTTACACGATTATCCTTTTCTAAAATATTACTTGAAAATATTAGATGATTAAGTTATAATGAAACAAATTATAAAAAAATTTTAATTACACGTTTTAAACAAATAAAATAAAATTAATTTCAGAACAAATCATACAAGGGCAAACTATAATTTACAATTGGTTGAATTTCTCCTCCTCTGCTTTCACTAATTTTTCTTTTTAACTTCTTAAACCTTATATTACAAGGTCTTTTTCTTTTAATAAAAGTTTGACTTAATTGATAAAATTAGACTGCATCACCCAAAGGATTTTCAATTTGATCTAACTCCTGAATAGTTTTGTTCATATGTTAAAAAAGAAAAGTAAATTGGAAGTGCCTCTTAATTTTAATCACACGAAGAAATGTAAATTCATTGGCATCACATAATAAAGAGCAGACCCAATGTAATATAATTTGAAATCACAAGGCTCGAACTCTCACGTCATGAATCCATAATGCGAAGAAAAGAAGGAATCATATGTACACTTACCTGGCATCATCAGCGGAGGAAAGGTAATAGCTACCGACACCGCCACCGATTGACAAAAGCACCTTGATTCCTTGGCTCTTGCAACGGTTGATGTCGTCACTTAGAAAAGCGCAACCATTGTTTGTGGGGTCGCAGTGTCCGGCCAGGTTGATCTGCGGGGTTTGGCCGTTGCCGAAAGTGGCCAGAAAACTCAGAATCACAAAGTTGTAATTCCCAGAATCGCAGGCATCGCCTAAGCTACCCTCGTTCCCGTTCTGGCCCCAGTAAACGGCAATTCCTGCTGCGTTTGAGGTTTCAAAAAGAGCATTAAGTAAAACAAGGAGGAAGAGTACTGCTCCTAGTGAGGCTTCTGCTCTTTGTGCCATTTTGGGTATGAAAAAGTTGCTTGGGTTTGCTATTGTTTGAGGCAAAAATGCCTATTTATAGGCTTGTTTTGAGAGATTGTCCAAAGGATTCAGCCCAGTGTACACGATTCTTGTTTATGGAACCCATAAAGGAGATGACAAATAAAACTGGCAGAGGGATAGCCTTGTTTGGTTCAAAGGAGGGGAGGGGAGGGGAGATATATTGTTTGGTTCAGGAGGGGAGAAGAGGGGAGGGAAAATAATAATATATAGACCATTTTATCTCTTATATATTTTAAAAGTAATGATAATACAATTAATTATTCTTTTATTTTTAAAAATTTAATATTTTCACTACTAAATTAGACAAATGTCAAAAATTATTTATAATTATAATTATTTAAAAAAATTTGTAAATAAATAAAACTAATTAAATAATTATTTCAACAAATATATAATTTAATATATTTTATTTCATAAAATTAGAATGTATCTGAGTTAGGAATATTGACATGCTTATTTTTTCCTCAATATGACAATATACCTGTGTTAATTGGTAAGTTAAAATTTTTCTTCAATCATACTTATAAAAATTTTATAAAATATAAAATTAATAATCAAGATAAGGGTATTTTGGTCTTTTTTCCAACTTTCCCTCCCAATCTCCCCAAATTGGAAAGAGAGGAGAGGAGGGGAGGGGAGGGGAGGGGAGGAAAAATTTAATGAAACTTTCCCTCCCCTCCCCTCCAAAAACACATGCCAAACCTCCTCTCCCCTCCCCTCAAACCAAACAAGGGGTCAGAGTCAAACCTTGTTTTCTCTTATAATCTTAGATTTATGTATATATGGGCCTTACCCCTTGTTTGGTTTGACCCCTTGTTTGGCATGTGTTTTTGGAGGGGAGGGGAGGGAAAGTTTCATTACTTTCCCTCCCCTCCCCTCCTCTCCTCTCCCTCCAATTTGGGGAGATTGGGAGGGAATATTGAAAAAAAAATCAAAATGTCATTATCTTGATTATTAATTTTATATTTTATAAAATTTTTATAAGTATGATTGAAGAAAAATTTTAACTTACCAATTAACACAGGTATATTGTCATATTGAAGAAAAAATAAACATGTCAATGTTCCTAACTCAGATACATTCTAATTTCATGAAATAAAATATATTAAATTATATATTTGTTGAAATAATTATTTAATTAGTTTTATTTATTTACAAATTTTTTTAAATAATTATAAGTATAAATAATTTTTTACATTTGTTTAATTTGATGGTAAAAATATTAAATTTTTAAAAATAAAAGAATGATTAATTGTATTATCATTACTTTTAAAATATATAAGGGGTAAAATGGTCTATATATTATTATTTTTCCTCCCCTCCCCTCCTAAATCAAACAATATATCTCCCTTCCCCTCCCCTTCATTAAAATCTCTCCCCTCTCCTCCATTAAAATTCCTCCCCTCCCCTCCCCTCCCCTCTTTTGAACCAAACAAGCCCTTAATCTTTCAATAACTGGCAAAATTCCGAGAGAAACTTTATATCAAAGCATAATGAAAAAGATTCACAAGATTTATGTGTTGCTTTTTATATTTTTGTTATCAAATTTTTTAACAATATTATAATATGTATAGATTTTTTTAACAATTATAGTATTAAAAAAAATCATATTTTTGTTATATTTTATTTTGAGGGATTGTCCAAAGGTTTCACCCCAGTCTACACGATTGGGGGGGTGCAATTTCCAGGAGTTAGGCATTAAGGCAATTCCGCAAGTTCATTTGAACTGAACGAAACATCATTCAACACGCCTATATTGATTGCATTCGCTTTTAAGATGAATGGCCGACATTTAACTATTACAAGTTTACAATACATAAGAGGGTATTACTTTGGTGGTATGCAAAATTATAAAAAATTTGACATACTTGTAGATAATGTGATCAAGAAGAGATCTTAAGCATATTCATAGCTTGTTAGCAATTATTGAAAACCAAAAAAAATCATATATTTGAATATTTAATCTTTTTAAATTTTATAAAATATTAAATATATGGTTTTGTTATTAGCCATTTTTATTATCATAAACCAAAACTATAAATCTTATATACCATGACATTTTATTTATTAATATTTTATGTTTTAATATTTAGAATTTTAAAAATATATCAGATCATGGTGTATTCCGTAATGCAATTCCAATATTATTTTTGCAACAAGTTTTGTAATAATTATAGAGGATTTATAGGCTAAGGATTGAAATTTTTGATTACTTAATTATAAAAATTTTATTATTATCTCATCTAAACGTTTGAATGTTTTAGTAGAAATGCATAATTAAATTATATTATTTGTAATCAATCGTCAACATAATTCGCAATGATTGCATTTTGATTTTGTTATTAACACTGTCACCACCATGTGTGAACAAAAGAGAAAAGTCGTTTTGCTATGTATCCTTTGACTGACTTGGTTTACAAACTTTCGTTGATTGGAATGGGAATTAAAAGACTTGCGATTAGTCAGAGTGTTATTATTAACTCTATGGGAGGACTGGGAAGGATTTATAATTATGCATGATTGAAGATTGTAACCACAATAACTATATAATTAGCATTATTCTTTATACATCTAATTTTGTTTTCTTTCGCAAAAAAAGATTGTAAATTATATATATGGAACTTTTGAAGACGTAATGTATAATTGTTTTGGCATGTGGTTAAAGTCAATACAGATATATGCTAGCCATTTTTAGCATTGGTGCATATTAACTGACTTAGGACTGTTTAATGCTTGACTGTAAGTTTCAGCCCAGTCTACAAAAGTTTTGTGAATTATAGGCCTAGTTGTCTAGCAACTCAGATTCTCTATGTCTGGTTTTTTGGGGGAGAGGGGGTTAGATTGGTCAGATTTAGATAGTTTATATTTATTTTATTTTTTAATGTTTATTATATATTTTTTAAAAGTTTGTTGTTAAATTTTTTTATTTTATATTCTACTTTCTTTAAAAATTAAAATAAAATAAAATAAAATAAAATTTAAACAGTCCATATTAGATATGGACTGTGTAGAAACAATACCAGAAAAACGATGCAAAGAATCCCAGTTGAGCTGCCTAGTTGGGTAAAGAATTGATCCAAAAGTTTCAGCCCTGTCTCCAAGTTTTGGATGAAATCAAAAATGAATTTTAATGCAATGTACATTGCTGCAAATTCGTTATATTATCCTTGCATATTTGATTCTTTAACAAAAAGATTAATATATAACGTTTTTGTTATTTTTAAATATTAATTCATGTACTTATTAATTTTTTAGAACTAAAAATAAATGAACATAATCATTTGGAGACCAAACTATTTGTTTTATCATTGCAATTCTCACTGCTCATGCAAATTTTAATATTGCATCAAGAATTACTTTACCTCAATAACAATAATAATAATTTTTTATATCTTATACGACAGCCTTGTAGAAGTTGTTTCAGTTTTAAACGTAGTTTTGAAAATAAAATAATAAAACCAATCGGTCAAAGATTGATGAACTGGCTAATTCAATCATGCTTCACAGCCTTCGTTTATATTTTGCCACAAATTTTAATTTTAAGTAATAGTTAAACTAAAGTTTTAATTTTAAATAAAATTTAATTTATTTGCAAAATATAAATACCAGTACTACTCTATATATAATACATACTTCCCAGTTGATGACTTTGAACTCATACAAGCGGAAACTGCGGTAGAAGGTTGTCAAAAATATATTTATGTTGGTTCAACTTTGTACAAATTGTTTCAAATTTAAAATTTAAGACAGAATGGATCATAATTAATAAATATCTATTAACAAAGATTGATCAACAGAAATTGAATGCAAAATATTTTAATTTGATGCAATTCAATTGAGCAAATCTTGGTTATCTTTCCTTTGCGCCTTAAAAGTTATTGACCTTGATTATAGTTGCTTCGTGTGAGCAAGAGAAAAAAGTGGTCTTCGCATACTTGAATGCAAAATTTCCTTGAATCTTTGTTAACTTTCTCTTGCATCCTCTGAGTTGCTGACTATATAAAACTTTTGAAGGCGTAACATATTTGTGTTTTCTTGGTTAAAGTCAAGATTGATTTAAAGATATGCAAGCTATTCTCCGTATGGGTATAAATTAACTAACGGGGGACAATTTAATGTAGAGAAAATTAAAAATCATAAAATTAAGTTATTTATTTTTTAAGAACTTTATATTCAAAATTATTTTAAAAGATCTAAATACTTATAATTGTGATGACATAAATGCCATTTTTATATGTATTTCTATATACATAATGGCATGTACTGACATAATTTTAAGTGAGCATTCAGATGATGTACTGTAGAGAGTGCACAGGAGAAGATCAATTTATAGAAAACTGACGCATCTCATTGAAATCGATGATTTTGGTTCTTCTCTCCTATAACAGGGATTTTTTTGGGGAGAGAATGACTAAGTAAAGGAGGCCTAATAGGATCCACCTATTGGACTCTACTCTTATTTAATTTTTTTTATTAATATTATATTAGATGAATTGGACCTTAATATTATTTATATTCCTATCTCCCTTTTACTATAAGAACCGAAAGAAAAAAAAAAGAGAAGGGGGATTTGATAAATATATATATATATATATATATATATATATAATTACTCTTCTTTTTCTTTTATTATTTCCTTACTTATATTACATTTTTCTTTTTTTCTTCTCCTTCCCATTTCTTCTTTTTCGTCGTTTTCACCGGGTCCTATGGCTTTTCTTCATTTTGCTGTTCCCGTCTCCCTCTCGTCCAGCGCCTGCAATTGCCTCCTCCAGCTCCCTTTCTCTGTTAATTCATCACCTCCCCGGCGTCGATGGAAGCTCTCCGGTAATTTCCCTGTTGTTCTGTCGCTGGTGCTGCCTGGTTCTTCCCTCCATTTTGCCGGCTTTCATTCCCTTCGAGCTAGCTGGGTTTCTCTTCGTTGGAGCTGCTGCCTCCTTCGATTCCTCCACGAAGCTTCCTCCAGCGTGGTGCAGACTCCCTTGACCTTCTCCCATTGCTGACTCGAGCTTGCTGGTCTGTGAACGAGCCCGTAGCACTTCGAGGTTCCGGTGAGCATTTGGTTCTGAGTCATTTATGCTTCCATTCATCTCTGATGTTGAACCCATAAAATCCTCTCCTTCTCTTTCCATTTGTCGGCCTATCCCAGCTCAATGGGTTGTTAATAGGGTTGATATGCTCAGATTAGTTGCTTGGCCAAAATGAAGGAATAGAAAGGGGGAATCTTTCATTAGGCTTCCTAGTTATGCATATCTTGCGTAAACTTTCAATTTTTACTTCCTTAAAGTGATTGAGAATCCAAATGATGAATTAGAATTCAAAGAAAATGATTAAGATAAAGGGCATTTGTATGTATGATCAGAGAAGTTATTTAGATGATTGTGATTAAATGCGGTACCTATTTAAGAATCACTTTTGGGTCTATATAATGATTTGGTAAGTTGGGTGTTATCAGGGAATTCTCGGAGCTTTGACAGAAAAGGGAACCTGGCCTTTCAAGGAGGAACAAGGACCGGGCTATAGGGCACCGTCTGTGAGTAAATAATGGATTTCGAAACAGTTTTCATTTTATTAATCTTGAATTTGTTATTTTCTAGATAAAGTCATTTTAAGTGAGATGAATTGGCATATGTATATATAAATATATATATATATATATATATATATATATATATATATATATATGTATACCTGCCCTGTGGAAATGAGTTGAACCCGAGAGAAGAGCTAGTTGGAGAAGTAACTTTAGTTATTTTCAATTTTTGTATTTATTTATTTTCTAGTCCTAATTTATTGCTTATATATATATATACATTTACAAGGTTATGCATTTATATTGATTGATTTAATTACTTAATGTTGGGTTAATTCTGATCCCCTGTAAATTCCAACTTCTTGTACAAAACAAATATATATGTATATACAAATAAAGAATAGTAATAATAAAGATTGGCTAAGGGTATATATATATTTATATATGAATTTAAGAATTATGGGTTGGTGTGTGTGCATTAACTACCATGGGACCAAGTCAGGTGTGGTAAAAGGATTTGGGTGGAGAAAGAGCTATCCGTTAGGCGTAGCCACCCGAGTGAAATGGGTAAGGAGCTGCCAACGAGATGTAGCCGCCCCCGAAAAGTGTGAATTAGGACATGTAAGTAAAATAGGTAGAGAAGGAGCTGCTCGTTAGGCGCAGCCACCCAAGTGAATGGGGTAAGGAGTTGCCAACGAGGCGTAGCCGCTACCCTATCAAATTTAGTGATAAATCTCCACTAAGTAATCACATTGAAAGGCCAAGTCTAAATGGGTATTCGTGCGTACAACAGGTGGGGATTTGCCAAGGTGTAATGTGTGATGGTTAAATTATACTCCTTTAATTCACTGTTATGATTCTTGCTATAATTTTTGAAATCTATTATCTGCTCACTGAGTTTGACTCACCCTTTCAAATTTAAAATTATTTTTCAGATAGCGCCTCCGGACCTGATCCGCCTCCCTCATCTTAGGTGCTGAGGCGTGTGGCGGTGAGCCCTCCTTTTGGAACTAGGGGCTCGATTAACTTTTCTTTTGGTTTTGATATTGGTTGTAATGAATTGAGATTTTTATTGTAAAGGATTTTGAGGGTAGGACTAGTGGTCATGGGTGTTGTTTTCCCCTTCCCCATTTTGGATCCTTGATGTATTGGATGATTGGTTGGGGAGAGCGGAGCTCTCCATTGTTGTTTTGCTGAATTCTGGCTGCTTGTAGAAATTTGGGATGTCTTATTTATAGGGGACACTCTGCCGAAATTTCTATAAAAGCTAGTGCGCAAAAGAAAGTAAATTTCATATATCCAGCAAAGCAGGGTTACACTTAGTGTACTGCTATTCGGTGTAAAACCTCTTAAGGGCTATATGCTAAGATAGTGTAGTAAACCAGACTGTAGATAAGAAGGAGGCGTATTGGTCACCCCCTTCTCTTGGAGAATCGGGCGTGACATTTACCATTTGAGTTACTCTTCTTTTTTTGTTAACAAGACTTTTTCTCATATTAGAAAAGATTCAAACTTGATATTGAAATGAATGAAAAGAATAAGGTATCTATTTTTCTAATCACTAATGTTATTGAGGATATTTTTTTAATAAGACTTTCTCCCCATTAGAAAAGATTCAAACTTGATATTGAAATGAATGAAAAGAATAAGACCTCTATTGTTCTGATCACTAATGTTATTGAAGATATTTTTGTTCTAACACTTCAAATATTAGATCTTTGAATTATTTAAAATAATGTATAAATATTAGGTCTTTTATAGTAAATAATTTTATTTTATGCTCTTCAATAATATTTTTCCTTTAATGTATGAGAAAAGAGACAAATTAAATTAAAAAAAAAAAGTTAATCATGACCTTATATTATTTTTGTCAACCTACCTCAAATAATTGAGCATAAATGTTTTTGAAGACGTAATAGTTAAAAAAGTATTGTTTAAAAATGTTAGGTAAAATATACTTTTAATTTTTTAACTTTATTTAAATTATACTTTCATTCCTTAACTTCATTCTATTCTAATTTTGTCACTTAATAAATAATCATACTTTATAATAGATCACAAATTTACAATCAAATTATATCATATAAGTATTTTTTTTTTCAAAACTAGTTATTTTATGTGGAGTGAAACAAAATCCAGTCCAGTTTTCAAATGTATAATTTCCTTTTTTGGGCCAGAATTCAAAATCTATTATGTTAAAGAGACAAATTTTAAGCAACCAACACAATATGGTTTTATGGCTCTTTCAATTGATTTATCTTTTGACCCAAAAAAAAGAAAAAGATTAATCTATGAATTCTACTATATTGACATATGATTGAATGAACCCTTTGAAACCTTAAGTCAATGTCAACATTTGATTGAATTTATAATATATATATATATATATATATTTTTTCTCCATCATATAAATCAAATTCGTATACTTTATTATATCATATATAGTTACATCACATCTTCAACGGGTTACTTTATTTTGTATGAGAAAATTTTAATTAAATTTAATTTATAAAAATTAGTAGAGTAAACAAATATAATTTGTATAGAATGAACTAATCTGTATATTTATATGTTTGTTTAAGATTAAATTATTTTAATTTTTTTGCAAATTAAATTTATTAAGAATATCTCATAATTTGTTAAAATTATAATTGAACAAATATATTTTCATATAACCGATGTGAACAAATTTGTAATAACATATATAATTCTCCATCAAATATAATCAATTTTTTCATACTTTATCATCATAGTCACATCACAATTTCAAGGAGTGACCTTATTTTTAAATGACAAATTTTTAGTAGATTTGACATAAAAAATTATTCAGTTTTATGATTTATAGCCATGTAAGCTTATTAAACATACTTTTTTAGTATAAACCATTTTTTACTTCCTTATATGTCGATTTTAATTACATTACCCTACTATGTTTCTATAAATTGAATCTACATTAAATACATAATAGTAAAGAAAGCTTAATCACTCAACTCAAGTAATGGTGGAGTTGTAATGTATTTAGTACTTAGACTAAAGCATAAGCCCTCCATATTTAGGCGTACCCTTAACTTCTGGAATTACTTCAAAATTAAAGACCTTATATGAAATATAGCCACTCAAGTTGCCTCTTGGGAAGTAGAGAGCCCTATGAAAATCAATCCAAATTCTTTGTATTTATGAGATAAATATATGGTGTGCAGTTTGAAAGAAAAGGATTGAGGAGTATTGATGTCACACCCCCCCTTAAGGCAAGGGTGACCAACGCGGGAATTCCTTATTTACAGTTAGGACTGCTATACTAGGCTAGTTTAGAAATTCTTGGGAGGTGCTACACCGAATAATAGTACATTAGGAGTAATCCCAACTTGTTGGAGACATGTGTATATATTTTATTTTCTTTTATACTTTAGCTTTTTATAGAAATTTCGGCAGAATGTTCCCTAAAAATAGGACATCCTAAATTTCTACAAACAGCCAGAATTCACTGTAAATAGCAATAGAGAGCTCCGCTCTCTTTAACCAGTCAACAAAACATCAATGAACCAAAATAGGGAAGGGGGAAACATAACCTATATCCCTTGGTCCTACTCCTAAAATACTTTACAATGTGAGTATCAATTCATTACAACGATTGATAAAACCAAAAAGGGAAAGTTAACGAAGCCCCCAGTTCCAAAAAGGGAGGCTCACTGCCACAACGCCTCAGCACCTAAGATGAGGGAGGCGGATCGGATCCTGTGGCGCTATCTAAAAAATTTAAAGTTAAAAGAGTGAGACAAAACTCAGTGAGCAGATAATAGATTTCAAAATTAATTCAGGGATCATAACCAATGAATTAAAGTGTGTATAACAAGACCATCACGTTTTACAATTTAACCAATCCCACAACCTGTCATATGGAAGATGACCCATTTAGACCTGAGTCTCTCGGTGTGATCACTTGATGATGGTTTATCACTAGGTCAGATAAGGTAGCGGCTACACCGTGTTGGCAGCTCCTTTCCCCGTTTCACTTGGGTAGCTACGCTTAACAGGCAGCCCCTTTATCTACCTTTCTTATTTGTATGTCATAATTCATCCATTCTAGGGGCAGCTACACCTCGTTGGCAGCCCTTACCCGCTTCACTCAGGTAGCTCCGCCTAACGGGTAGCTCCTTCTCTACCCAGATTCCTTCACAACATATGACTTGGTTCCATTACGGATTCTAGTATGCACTTATAGATGAGTCGTACATTAATCCATAATTCTAAGTTCATATATATAGATATATATATATATATATCATAGCCAAATATTATTATTCTTATTATTATTATTATTTTCAAGGAATTTGGATTATAGGGGACAAAAATTAGTTCAAATATCAAATAATTAAATCAATAAATAAAAATGCAAATTTCATAAATATCTAAATAAGCAACTAAATAAGACCAATAAAAAGGGAAAAATAAAAGTTACTTCTCCGAACAGTTCCTTCCTTGAGATCAATTCATTGCTATAAAAACATATGTATATATATATAACTACATTTCATTTCACATAGAATGATTTAGAACAAAAAGTAATAATATCAGGATTAATGGTAATGGTAAGCGCTTTGAAATCCATTATTTACTCATAGACGGTGCCCAAAGCTAGTACGCTACTTGTTTCTCCTTGAAAGGTTAGTTTCCTTCACTGCCAATGCTCATGGAGCTTCCTGGCAACACACAGACCCACCAAATCACCACATCAGTTCACAATGATCATTCTTACATTCATATAACTCCTTAATAGCCATCAAACAACTTTATCTTCTTTCTCTCCTTTTCTGAACCATACTCACACTCTAACAACAACCCTTGACTTAAATCCTTCCATATAAATCCTATTTCATCCTTTTAAATTCATGTATAATTCTAAAGGAGCAAAAAATTAAAGATTTATGCATACCCCAAATAGAAAAGAAAACCCAAAAAAAATGGAATCATCTTCCCTGACCCTCCATCGGCTAGCCAGGCAAAAAGGGAAGGATCTCTCCATCCTTCTCATTCCTCGGAGCAGCAAAGGGCAGAAAATGGAGGAAATGGCCGGAATCTAGGGAAATAAGGGAGGACACAGCACAGAAATGGAGATTGGGCGTGAGAGAGATAGAGGATTCTCACCTAAACCGACAGTGCTTCTGGCTCCCTATCTCGCGTCGCCAGGCTTGCAGCAGCAGCGAGGAAGTTGGGAGGAGCTTCTGCGACGCCGGCGAGGGTCCTTCGATGGAGGAAAAACGCCGACAACTCGGAGGAGGGAGCTTCACACTCGTCTGGGAGAAGGAATGAATAGTAAGAAAAGGGAGAGAGAGAGAGGCGTGCTCAATATAAAAATAATAAACTCCCTCCTCTGCCTTTTTTTTTCCAAACGTTACAATTGAGCGAAACAATTTCCAATAGCAAAAGTTGGAGAGAGCAACTTTTTACATTAGAAGCTATTCAGTCTTTTTCTCTACAATTGTACCCTGTGTGATACTACAAAATATTAATTTTTTAAGAGAATTGGGCTAACTTGATCAATCGATCGCATTTCTATAATAAATATATATAATTTCTCTATCATATATAAATCAAATTTGTATACTTTATTATGTCATAGTTATTACATCACATCAATAAGTAACCTTATCTCATGCAAGGAATTTTTAAGTAGACTCAATATATAAAAACTCGATAAATTAAGCCAATTATAATTTATAGACCTATAAGTAGGTCAGATATATTTTTCAATATGATGAAATTATCTGACATACATACATATTTATTTATAACTAGATTAATTTACTAAATTTTTATAGATTGGATATATCTAAAAGAACAAAGCTGAATGATTCAGACACTAGACTTAATGGCAGAGCTATAACCTTGGTCGTAGTTCCTAGACCAAAGCATAACCCCTCCATACTTAGGGGTGCCCTTAATTGCAGGAAGGACATCAGAGTTAAGAACATCAGGTGGGATATAGCCACTGCTAGCAGCCTCTGGGGAAGCAGGGAGCCCTAAGAAGATCTGAACAGCCTGAATGGAGGTCCATTGGTTCCAAGAGTTTTTAAGGTTGTCTGCATTTCCAGAGTACTGGCAAGGAGGGTTGTTGTAGAATTGGACCCAAACATAATCAAAGAGGCCAGTTTGTAGGGCAGAGTTGAGCCACGTGTCAGGAAAGGGACATTGTGGGGCTGCACTTAGGTACACTACTTTCCCTTGTTCGTTATGTTTTGCTAGAGCGCTGGCTAGTTCGTCCCAGTATTGGGTTGTGCCTCCTTCTATGTCGAAGTCTATGCCGTCCAAAACGGCGTCGCCTAATGGCCGTGAGCTTGATTGTCCCCCTAGGTAGTTGTCCCATAAGTATTGTGCTACATTCCTGCGTCATTATAGACAAAAATTTCAATTTTTTTTCTTTTGTTTGTTTCAAATTTATGTAATTTTCTTTTATCAGTTGACTATCATGTAATTTTTTTCTTAATGTCTACAAGAATAGTGATATAAATTTTCAAACAATCCATAATTTCATGGAGTTATAAACCTATTGGTAGGATTTGATATCAGACCAACCAATTGGCCAAAAATATATGTTGAAGTATACAATTTTCAATTTTTAAATGCCAGCTTAATTCCATAGATAAATTTAAAATATAATCGCTTGTATTGTTCAAAATATAAGCGTAACAAATTTGTGACCATAAAATTATTTACTGTTTTAATTTTACACAATTATCCTTTTCTAAAATATGACTTGAAAATATTAGATGATTAAGTTATAATGAAACAAATTATAAAAAAGTTTAACTACACATTTTAAACAAATAAAATAAAATTAATTTCAGAACAAATCATACAAGGGCAAACTATAATTTACAATTGGTTGAATTTCCCCTCCCCTGCTTTCACTAATTTTTTTTTTTTTTGAAATTCCTCAAACTTTATATTACAAGGTATTTTTCCTTCAATAACAGGCTGACTTAATTGATAAAATTAGACTGCATCAACCAAAGGATTTTCAATTTGATCTAAGTGCTGAATATTTCTGTTCATATGTTAAAAAGAAAAGTAAATTTCAAGTACCTCTTAATTTTAAATTACACGAAGAAATGTAAATTCATTAGCATCACATAATAAAAGCAGACCCAAGGTAATATAATTTGAAATCACAAGGCTCGAACTCTCATGTCATGAATCCACAAGGCAAAGAAAAGAAGGAATCATATATACACTTGCCTGGCGTCATCAGCGGAGGAAAGACCATAGCTACCGGCACTGCCACCGATAGACAAAAGCACCTTGATTCCTTGGCTCTTGCAACGGTTGATGTCGTCACTTAAAAAAGCGCAACCATTGTTTGTGGGGTCGCAGTGTCCGGCCAGGTTGATCTGTGGGGTTTGGCCGTTGCCGAAAGTGACCAGAAAACTCAGAATCACAAAGTTGTAGTTCCCAGAACTACAGGCATCGCCTAAGCTACCCTCGTTCCCGTTCTGGCCCCAGTAAACGGCAATTCCGGCTGCGTTTGAGGTTTCGAAAAGGGCATTAAGCAAAACAAGGAGGAGGAACACTACTCCTAGTGAGGCTGCTGCTCTTCGTGCCATTTTGTGTATGAAAAGTTGCTTGAGTTTGCTATCGTTTGAGGCAAATATGCCTATTTATAGGCTTATTTTGGGGGATTATCCAAAGGATTCAGCCCAGTCTACACGTTTGGATAGGTATGTATGTATATTATTATTGTTTATGGAACCCATAAAGGAGATGACAAAGAAAAAAGGTAAAGGGATGACTCGGCGTCAAAGCCTGTTTTCTCCGATAACATTGTCTTTGATTTATATAAATATATGAGCCTTAATCCTTCAATAACTGGCAAAATTCCAAAAGAACCTTTATATTAAAGCATATTTAAAAAGATTCACAAGATTTATGCGTTGCTTTTTATATTTTTATTATGAAATTTTGTTTAACAATATTATAATATATATAAATTTTAAAAAAAAAAACTCAATTTTATTATAAAAAATCATATTTTTCTTTTATATTTTATTTGGAGGGATTGTACAAAGGTTTCGCCCCACTCTACACGTTTTCTTTTTGCTTTTTTGTGGTGGTGGTTCCAAAAGAACCTTTATATTGGAGGAGGGGCGGGGCGCAATTTCCCGGAGTTAGGCGTTAAGGCAATTCAGTTTGAACTGAACAAAACATCATTCGCTTTCAGATGAATCGCCGGCATTTAACTATTACAATATATAAGAGAGTATTACTTTGTTCGTGTGCAAAATTATTAAAAATTTGACATATTTGTATGTGTGTGATTAAAAAGAGATCTTAAACACATTCATAGTTCGTTAGCAATTATTGGAAACAAAAAAAGAATATATTTAATCTTTTTAAATTTTATAAAATATTAAATATATGGTTTTGTTATTAGCCATTTTTATTATCATATACCAAAACTAAAAAATCTTACATACCATGACATTTTATTCATTAATATTTTATATATTAATACCTAAAATTTTAAAAATATATCAGATCATATTATATCTGATAATGCAATTTTAATATTATTTTTGCAACAGTTTTTGCAATAACTAAAGGGGATATATAGGCTAAGAATTGAAATTTTTTATCACTTAATTATAAAAATTTTATTATTATCTCATCCAAACATTTGAATTTTTTAATAGAAATGCATAATTAAATTATATTATTTCTACTCAAGCATCAACATAATTCGCAATGATTGCATTTTTATTTAATTATTATCACTGTCACCATCATGTGTGAACAAAAGTGATAAAGCCGTTTTGCTTTGTATCCTTTTGACTGACTTGCTTTACAAACTTTATTGATTGGAATGGGAATTAAAATAATTTCGATTAGTCAGTGTTATTATTATGTGGGAATTATGTATGATTGAAGATTTTAATCACAATAATTATATAATTAGCCTTATTCTTTATACATCTCCATTTTTTTTTTCTTTCGTAAAAAAAGATTGTAAATTATATATATGGGACTTTCGAAGACGTAATATATAATTGTTTTGGCATGTGGTTAAAGTCAAGATAGATATATGCTAGTTATTTTTAGCACTGGCATAAATTAACTGACGTGGGACTATTTAATGATTGAGAAAAGTGACAAAATTTCAGCATAGCCTACAAGTTTTGTAAATTATAGGCTTAATTGCCTAACAAATTGGATTTTCGTTTTTTTTTCTTTTTGTAATTTGGATTCTTCATATTAAATTTAAATGATTTATATTTTATTTTATTTTATTTTTTAATATTAATTATAATTTTTGTTAAAGTTTATAGTTGAAAATTTTTTATTATTTTATAATTCGTTTCTTTTAAAACTAAAACATTTACAAAACAAGAATAAAATAAAAATTTTAAATCTAATTTGGATTGTCCAAAAACATCACCAACAAACAATGCAAAGAATCCGGGTTGAGCTGCGTAGTTGGGGGAAAGAATTGTTCCGAAAGTTTTAGCCCTGTCTACAAGTTTTGGATGAAATCAAAAATGAAGTTAAATGCATTATACATAGCTGAAAATGTGTCATACTTTAGTATCTTTGTTTTTCTTGCATGTTTGATTCTTTAACAAAAAGACTAATATATAACGTTTTTGTTATTTTTAAATATTAATTCATGTACTTATTAATTTCGTAAAACTAAAAATAAACGAGCTTCATCATTGAGAGAACAAACTATTTGTTTTCTCATTGCAATTCTTACTACTCATGCAACTTTTAATATTGCATCAAGAATTACTTTACCTCAATATTTATTCTTATTTTTATTCCTTATTACAACTTTATATAAGTTGTTTCTCTTTTAAACGTAGTTTTGAAAATAAACTAATAAAACCACAAACCGAATACTTGACCTCAATATTTATTATTGTTCTTTACATCTTATATGATAACTCTGTATAACTTGTTTCACTTTTAAACGTAGTTTTGAAAATAAACTAATAAAACCACAAACCGATTAGCCCACCGGTCGGTCTTTAAATAAAAGTGTTTGAGAATGCGCCAAAGATTAATGAATTGGCTAGTTCAATCATAGTTCACGGCCTTCGTTTATATTTTGCCACAAATTTTAATTTTAAATAATTGTTAGACTAGATTTTAAATTTTATAAAATTTAATGTGATATCCGTAAGAAGCTACAGGGAAAAAAAAAAGGGGGGGGTTTCCTTTTTAATTATTTTATTTTTTTTATTGGGTCAATTGCATTTTTCCTCTCCTGAGGCTTCTCCTTCCCGCATTTCTTCTTCTCCAGCTACTGTTTGCTCTTCCCCTGGTGTGTGCGTGTGAAGCTGCTCTCTTCAAGTTGCCGGCGTTTTCCTCCAGCGAAAGACGATTTCCGGCGTCGCGTGAGCTTCCTCAGCTCCCTCGTTACTGATTTGGCCACAGCGACGCGAGGAAGAGAGCTGCAGCGCCGTCGGTCCAGTAAGTTCTTCCCGTTTCCCACACTCCCATCTCCATTGATGTGCTGGTTCTCCCTCAATCCCACAGACTCCGGCTAATTTCCCCCATTTCCGGCCCTTCCCTGCTCCAAGGAATGAGAAGGATGGAGAGGTCCTTCTCCTCGGTTTGGCCGACGCTGGAGAACAGAAAATAAAAGGGGGTTTTTATTTTTGGGTTTCCTAACTTTATGGGATATATAGAATCCTTAAAATTTCACTCCCTTAGAATGATATATGAACTTGAAGGATGAAGTAGGATTTATATGGAAAGATTAGGTTAAAGATTTCTGTACATGAGTATGGTTCTGTGAATAACAGGTTGTTTGGTAGCTATTAGGGAATTATATAAATGTAAGTGTGATCATTGTGAACCTATGAAGTGATTTGGTGAGTTGGGTGTTATCAGGAAATCCTGTGAGCACTGGCGGTGAAGGGAATTGGCATTTCAAGGAGGAACCAGTAACGTGCCCAGTGTCTGTGAGTAAATAATAGATTTCAAACCTCTTGCTATCACCATAAATCTTGCTACTGTTACTTACTACTTGAAATTATCCTGAATGAGACAAAACATGGTTGAGAATGTATGTATACTTATATATATCTATATATATATATATATAAGTGTATGCATAGATTTGTTTTCTTGGCTATTCATTTATTTATTTTTATTTTACCCTTATGTGTATTTGCATGTTTATCTTCTTTTCACTGTTTTCAGTATTAGTCCTAATGAGTTGTTAATATATAAACATACATATATATATATATAATAAAGTAATTGGTTAATAATGTATATGTATATATATATATATATATATATACAGGTATTTGAACTTAGAATTTTAGGTCTATGTGTGTGTGTGTGCACCTCGCCTATGAGTGTATGTTGTTGTCCTTCATTTGACTAAGATGTGAACTGTAAAGGAATCTGGGTGGAGAAGGAGCTACCCGTTAGGCGGAGCCACCCGAGTGAGGCGGGTAAGGGCTGCCAACGAGGTGTAGCCGCCTCCAGAACGGATAAATCATGACCTACAAATAAGAAAGGTAGATAATAGGGGCTGCCTGTTAGGCGTAGCCACCCGAGTGAAATGGGAAAAGGAGCTGCCAACACGGTATAGCCGCTACTTTATCTGACCTAGTAGTAAACCTTCATCAGGAGATCACACCAAGAGACTCAGGTTTAAATGGGTCTCCTTCTATATGACTGTTTATGGGATTTGTTAAATTGTGAAGTGTGAGGGTTTAGTCATATATATGTACTTTAATTTATTGGTTATGATTCTTGAACAAGTTTTGGAATCTATTATCTGCTCATTGAGTTTATCTCACCCTTTCAAATTTTAATTTTTTTTTTCAGATAGCGCCTCGGGACCTGATCCACCTCCCTCATCTTAGGACTGAGGCGTGTGGCGGTGAGCCTCCCTTTTTGGAACCGGGAGCTCGGTTGATTTTCTTTTGGGTTGATGTTTGTTGTAATGAATTAAGGACTATTTGTAAAGTATTTTAGGAGTAGGTCCAGTGGTTCTGGGTGATGTTTTTCCCCTCCCCTCTTTTTGGTTGTTGATGCTTGTTGACTGGTTAAGAGAGCGGAGCTCTCTGTTGTTGTTTTATTGCACTTGGGCTGTTTGTAGAAATTTGGGATGTCCTATTTATAGGGGACACTCTGCCGAAATTTCTATAAAAAGCTAGTACTTAAAAGAAAGTACATTTTTATATATATCCAGTAAGGCAAGGTTTTATTTAGCGTACTTCTATTCGGTAGGACCTCTTAAAAGTTATCTTAGCGTAACAAATCAAGCTGTAGATAAAGATTTCATATAGACTCTTCGTGTTGGTCACCCCCTTATTATTGGGACAAGGGGTGTGACAAAGTTGGTATCAGAGTATAAGTTCCTGTGTCTTGTGAAATAAGTGCTCTCTAATGACGCCTTAGTTGTCTTTATGAACCCGGGCATAATTATAACTAAGATATCATTAGAGACCTTATAGGGTATTAAGGGTTCCTTCTTTAGGTGTAAGACTTAAGGAGGCATGGGTGTTTATGAATTTGTATATCTATGAATGATTGGTTTTTCTTTGTTTTGTTCTAAACCTGTGCTTTGTTTTTTATAGAACAATGATGCCGACTGGATCTAGCGCAACTGTAGGGGCAGTTGCAGAAGAGAATGCAGATGAGCCTTCTGTTAAGGCTCCTGCCCTACCGATGGCCCCAGCCCCTAGGGGTCGTGGTAGAGGAGCCGGTAGAGGTCGAGGTAGACGTGGAGGGCGTAGTGGGCAAGGCAGGGCCGCCCCGCCCCCAGTAGAGAATGTAACAGGAGAAGGAATTACGCCTCCTCAATCGCAATTGGGATCATTGGATGCCTTGGTGGCTAGGTTACAAGGGACTGTGGAGGCACTAGCAAATGTAGTGCAAGCACAGGGAGCTAGAATTGAGCAATTAGTAAGCGTGGTGACTCCACAACCTCAAGCACAAGTTCAGCCTACTCCCGTGACGCAGCCAGTACAAAGTGAACGGAGGAATGCTGATGATTTGATATATAGATTCTTGAAGTTAAAACCGCCAACATTTTCTGGGTCTGATAGCAGAGAAGATCCCCAACTCTTTATGCACGGTGTTGAGAAGGCGTGCCGAGCTCTTAAATGCTCGGGTGAAGAAAGGATAGAACTAGCTACTTATCAAATGCAGGATGTGGCCTATACCTGGTGTGAGACCGTGTTCCAAGGAAGACCTGCAGGACCTCCAATGACTTGGGAGGAATTTAAGGAAGCTTTTATGGCCAGATTTTTACCTAAGAGCACCAGGGATGCAAGACGCCGAGAGTTTGAGGTGTTGAGGCAGGTCCCTGGCATGAGTGTCTCTGAATATGACATCCGTTATACACAGCTCTCACGATACGCACCTCATTTGGTCTCTACAGAGAGAGATCGGATTGAGAGATTTGTGGACGGACTGTTACGCCCGCTATTTAATGCAGTAGTGGCTCAAGTTGAACACTTTTCCTCCTACGCCGCGGCAGTTGATTGTGCAAGGAAGATTGAGTTACGGGGGATGGAGGATAATGCCCTCTTTTCAAAGAAAAGGAAGAGGTTTGAGGGCAAGCACCAGGATGTGGGGTACTTGACGGGTGGGTCAAGACTCCAAGACCACAGCCAGACATTATCTCTAGTCTCAAGGAAACCAGCACAGTCTTCGAGTATTGCAGTTAGTCAGTGGACAGATCATAGTGTTGTTGGACGTCAGGCCCAATATGGTCCAGTTCAAATGGAGCGTAATAGCAATCGTTGCCTTACTTGTGGGAAACTCCACTCTGGGCAATGTTATAAGGCGACAGGTGCATGTTTCCTCTGTGGGCAAGTGGGACATCTAAAGAAAAATTGCCCGCTCCAACAGCGTGGATCTAGTCATGGATCGGTCTCATCATCTCATCAGACGGCCCCTATAGCAGTTACGCCAATTCAGTCGATTCCCACCCAACCGAGCTGGAGTGGTGTGGGGAGAGGTGCAGGAAGCAGGGGATCAGCCTCTGCAGGGAGAGGACAGGCTCGAGTATTTGCCTTGACGAGACAGGATGCGCAGGCCTCCAATGCAGTAGTGACAGGTACTCTCCGAGTTTGTTCTTATGATGCTCGTGTACTATTTGACCCTGGTTCCACTCATTCATATGTATCTCTTCATTTTGCTAAGCGAGTTGGTAGGGATTTAATTAAATTAGATGATCCCTTTATGGTTGTGACTCCGATCGGTGAACTATTATCAGTGGATTATGTATGTCGGTCCTGTGAGGTTCTTACTGAGGGTAGGGAAACCTTAGTAGACTTGGCGATATTAGATATGGCTGATTTTGACGTGATTCTGGGCATGGATTGGTTAGCTTCTTGTCACGCCACAGTAGATTGTTATTCAAAGGTGGTAAGATTTCATATTCCAGGCGAGACGCCCTTTTTGATACAGGGTGATCGTAATGAAGTGCCAATTAATCTTATCTCCTTGCTGAAAGCACAGAGGTTGCTAAGAAGAGGGTGCCAAGGATATTTGGCTGTCATTAAGGATGTTGATGCACAGACGGTAGACCTACAACAAGTTCCTATAGTTAGGGAGTTTGAGGATGTATTCCCAGAAGAGTTACCGGGATTACCACTGGATAGAGAGATTGAATTCCATATTGAGGTAGGTGCGGGTACTCAACCAATTTATATACCCCCTTATCGTATGGCACCGTTAGAGTTGAAGGAGTTGAAGATACAGCTGCAAGACTTGTTGGATAAGGGTTTTATCCGCCCAAGCGTCTCTCCTTGGGATGCTCCAGTACTTTTTGTGAAGAAGAAGGATGGGTCTTTTCGATTGTGTATTGATTACAGGCAACTCAACAAAGTAACAATACGCAATAAGTACCCATTACCTCGTATTGACGATCTTTTTGATTAGTTACAAGGTGCGCAGTGTTTTTCCAAGATAGATTTGCATTCCGGATACCACCAATTGAAGATAAGGAAGGAAGATATCCTCAAGACGGCTTTTAGAACCCGCTATGGTCATTATGAGTTCTTAGTAATGTCCTTTGGGTTAACTAACGCACCGGCGGCATTTATGGATTTGATGAATCGGATATTTAGACCATTTTTGGACAGATTTGTCATAATATTCATTGATGACATTTTGGTATATTCAAAAAGCCAGGTGGAGCATGAACAGCATTTACGCTTAGTGTTGTAGCGATTAAGAGAAGAGCAATTTTATGCAAAGTTCTCTAAGTGTGAATTCTGGCTAGATCAGGTGGTATTTTTAGGCCATGTTGTTTCGAAGGATGGTATCCAAGTGGATCCAAGCAAGGTGGAAGCTGTCCAAAAGTGGCCTAGACCCACTACAGTCACGGAGATTCGCAGCTTTTTGGGTTTAGCTGGGTACTATTGCCGCTTCGTAAAGGATTTTTCAAAAATAGCTGCCCCGTTAACCAGATTGACGCAAAAGCAAGTTAAATTTCGGTGGTCTGACGATTGTGAAGGAAGTTTTTAGAAACTGAAGGAGTGTTTGACTTCAGCCCCTGTCCTAACATTACCATCCGGAATAGGAGGCTACGCAGTGTATTGTGATACCTCAAGAATAGGGTTGGGATGTGTCCTTATGCAGCATGGACGTGTGATAGCCTATGCCTCTAGGCAACTCAAAAGACATGAGCAGAATTACCCTACTCATGATCTAGAAATGGCTGCCGTGGTATTTGCCCTTAAACTTTGGCGGCATTACCTTTATGGCGAGACCTACGAGATCTATACCGATCATAAAAGTCTTAAATATATCTTTCAGCAAAAAGATCTCAACCTTAGACAACGCAGGTGGATGGAGTTACTCAAGGACTATGATTGTAATATTCTTTATCATCCTGGGAAGGCCAATGTAGTAGCAGATGCCTTGAGTAGGAAGTCAATGGGCAGTTTGGCTCATATTGCGGAAGATAGAAGGCCGTTAGTGGAAGAAGTTCATAACTTGGAGAAAGAAGGAACGAAACTTGAAATTTCTCAATCCGGAGCATTCTTGGCTCACATGCAAGCTTGTTCAACCCTCATAGAAAGGGTAAAAGCAGCTCAGAAGCTCGACCCCAAGTTGAGCGAGAGGATTGAAGGAGTAAGGAGTGGGAAAGATAGTGGATTTATTCTTGATTCAGAAGGAGTACTTAGAGTTGGGGACCGGTTGTGTGTGCCTAGCGTGGAGGATATAAAGAGAGAGATTTTAGAGGAGGCTCATCATTCAGCATATACCATCCATCCGGGATCAACAAAGATGTACCAGGACCTGAAGCAATCCTATTGGTGGGATGGTATGAAGAGAGAGGTAGCCGACTTTGTTTCTCGTTGCCTAGTGTGCCAACAGGTGAAGGCTGAACATAAAAAACCAGCAGGGTTACATCAGCGACTGGAAATACCTGAGTGGAAGTGGGAGAGAATTACGATGGATTTCGTAACCGGTTTACCCCGTACCCTGAGAGGGTATGATTCTGTTTGGGTAATTGTGGATAGATTAACTAAAGAAGCGCATTTCCTTCCTGTTAAAACTACTTATGGTGTGGCTAAGTATGCGCAACTCTACCTAAGCGAAATAGTGAGATTGCATGGAGTACCCGTATCCATAATTTTTGATAGAGGTCCTAAGTTTACATCTCGTTTCTGGAAGGCTTTTCAAGAGGCCTTGGGTACGAGAGTAGACCTCAGTACGGCTTTTCACCCTCAAACTGATGGGCAGTCTGAGAGAACGATACAGATTCTGGAGGATATGTTGAGGGCATGTATCTTGGATTTCGGTGGTAGTTGAGAAAATCATCTGCCTTTGGCGGAATTTGCATATAATAACAGTTATCAAGCTAGTATTCAAATGGCACCATTCGAAGCACTATATGGGAGGCGATGTAGGTCTCCAATAGGATGGTTTGAAGTTGGTGAAGCCAAACTGTTAGGCCCTGATCTGGTACAAGATGCACTGGACAAAGTACGGGTGATAAAAGAAAGATTGTTGATGGCCCAGAGTCGGTAAAAGTCCTATGTGGACCACAGGCGGCGAGACTTAGAATTTACTGTAGGTGATTTAGTGTTCTTGAAGGTATCTCCCATGAAAGGAGTAATGAGGTTTGGTAGGAAGGGAAAGTTGAGTCCGAGATATGTGGGACCTTATGAGATACTAGATAGGGTTGGTCAAGTGGCTTATCGTTTAGATTTACCGCCGGAATTAGCGGGAGTACATCCAGTGTTTCATGTGTCTATGTTGAGGAAGTACTTGTCTGACCCTTCACATGTAATCAAATCTCAAGATATCATGCTGGATAAAGGGTTGACATATAAGGAAGAACCTGTCTCAATTGTGGATAGGCAGGTAAGGAAGCTTCGCTCAAGAGAAGTAGCAATGGTTAAGGTAGTTTGGTGTAACCATTCACAGGAGGAGGCCACTTGGGAGCTAGAAAGTGAAATGCGAACCAAATACCCTCACTTGTTTGAACCTTGAGGTGAGAACTCGAAATTTAAATTCGAGGACCGAATTTTTTTTTTAGGGGGAAAGAATGTGATATCCGTAAGAAGCTACAGGGAAAAAAAAAGGGGGGGTTTCCTTTTTAATTATTTAATTTTCTTTATTGGGTCAATTGCATTTTTCCTCTCCTGAGGCTTTTCCTTCCCGCATTTCTTCTTCTCCAGCTACTGTTTGCTCTTCCCCTGGTGTGTGCGTGTGAAGCTGCTCTCTTCAAGTTGTCGGCGTTTTCCTCTAGCGAAAGACGATTTTCGGCGTCGCGTGAGCTTCCTCAGCTCCCTCGTTACTGATTCGGCCACAGCGACGCGAGGAAGAGAGCTGCAGCGCCGTCGGTCCAGTAAGTTCTTCCCGTTTCCCATACTCCCATCTCCATTGATGTGCTGGTTCTCCCTCAATCCCACAGACTCCGGCTAATTTCCCCCATTTCCGGCCCTTCCCTGCTCCAAGGAATGAGAAGGATGGAGAGGTCCTTCTCCTCGGTTTGGCCGACGCTGGAGAACAGAAAATAAAAGGGGGTTTTTATTTTTGGGTTTCCTAACTTTATGGGATATATAGAATCCTTAAAATTTCACTCCCTTAGAATGATATATGAACTTGAAGGATGAAGTAGGATTTATATGGAAAGATTAGGTTAAAGATTTCTGTACATGAGTATGGTTCTGTGAATAACAGGTTGTTTGGTAGCTATTAGGGAATTATATAAATGTAAGTGTGATCATTGTGAACCTATGAAGTGATTTGGTGAGTTGGGTGTTATCAGGAAATCCTGTGAGCACTGGCGGTGAAGGGAATTGGCATTTCAAGGAGGAACCAGTAACGTGCCTAGTGTCTGTGAGTAAATAATAGATTTCAAACCTCTTGCTATCACCATAAATCTTGCTATTGTTACTTACTACTTGAAATTATCCTGAATGAGATAAAACATGGCTGAGAATGTATGTATACTTATATATATCTATATATATATATATAAGTGTATGCATAGATTTGTTTTCTTGGCTATTTATTTATTTATTTTTATTTTACCCTTATGTGTATTTGCATGTTTATCTTCTTTTCACTGTTTTCAGTATTAGTCCTAATGAGTTGTTAATATATAAACATACATATATATATATAATAAAGTAATTGGTTAATAATGTATATGTATATATATATATATATACAGGTATTTGAACTTAGAATTTTAGGTCTATGTGTGTGTGTGTGCACCTCGCCTATGAGTGTATGTTGTTGTCCTTCATTTGACTAAGATGTGAACTGTAAAGGAATCTGGGTGGAGAAGGAGCTACCCGTTAGGCGGAGCCACCCGAGTGAGGCGGGTAAGGGCTGCCAACGAGGTGTAGCCGCCTCCAGAACGGATAAATCATGACCTACAAATAAGAAAGGTAAATAATAGGGGCTGCCTGTTAGGCGTAGCCACCCGAGTGAAACGGGAAAAGGAGCTGCCAACACGGTATAGCCGCTACTTCATCTGACCTAGTAGTAAACCTTCATCAGGAGATCACACCAAGAGACTCAGGTTTAAATGGGTCTCCTTCTATATGACTGTTTATGGGATTTGTTAAATTGTGAAGTGTGAGGGTTTAGTCATATATATGTACTTTAATTTATTGGTTATGATTCTTGAACAAGTTTTGGAATCTATTATCTGCTCACTGAGTTTATCTCACCCTTTCAAATTTTAATTTTTTTTTTCAGATAGCGCCTCGGGACCTGATCCGCCTCCCTCATCTTAGGACTGAGGCGTGTGGCGGTGAGCCTCCCTTTTTGGAACCGGGAGCTCGGTTGATTTTCTTTTGGGTTGATGTTTGTTGTAATGAATTAAGGACTATTTGTAAAGTATTTTAGGAGTAGGTCCAGTGGTTCTGGGTGATGTTTTTCCCCTCCCTTCTTTTTGGTTGTTGATGCTTGTTGACTGGTTAAGAGAGCGGAGCTCTCTGTTGTTGTTTTATTGCACTTGGGCTGTTTGTAGAAATTTGGGATGTCCTATTTATAGGGGACACTCTGCCGAAATTTCTATAAAAAGCTAGTGCTTAAAAGAAAGTACATTTTTATATATATCCAGTAAGGCAAGGTTTTATTTAGCGTACTTCTATTCAGTAGGACCTCTTAAAAGTTATCTTAGCGTAGCAAACCAGGCTGTAGATAAAGACTTCATATAGACTCTTCGTGTTGGTCACCCCCTTATTATTGGGACAAGGGGTGTGACATTTAATTTATTTGTCAAAATATAAATAACGGTACTACTCTATAATAAATATTTCCCAGTTGATGATTTTGAACTCATACAAGCACAAACTACGGTGGAAGGTTGTCAAAAATACATTTATGTTAGTTCAACTTTGTATAAATTGTTTCAAATTTAAAATTGAAGACAGAATAATTCATTATTAATAAATATCTATTAACAGAAATTGATCAACAGAAATTAAACTCAAAATATTTTAATTTGATACAATTCAATTGAGCAAACTTGGTTGTCTTTACTTTGCGTCTTAAAAGTTATTGACGTTGACTAGTTGCTTAGTGTGAACAAGAGATGAAAGTGGTCTTCGTATGCTTGAATGCAAACTTTCCTCGAATCTTTGTTAACTTTATCTTGCATCTTCTAAGTTATTGACTATACAAAACTTTAGAAGACGTAATATAATTGTGTTCACTTGGTTAAAGTCAAGATAGACTTAACGATATCAGGCCCAAAAAAAAAAAAAGATAGGTAGATTTAAAGATTTGCGAGCTATTTTCCATATAGCATAAATTAACTAACGTGGGACAATTTAATGCAGAGAAAATATAATTGGAGATCATGAAACTAAATAATTTATTTCAAACAATTTTATATTTTAAAATTATTTTTAAGTATTCAGGAACTTAAAATTTTAATTGTAATAATATAAATGCCTTTTTTATATATTCCTATTTATATGATAGCATGTAATGACATAATTGTAAGACCTCGTTTGGTATACGGATTCCTCAGTGATAAAAATGAAAATGAGAATAGAAAGATAAATGGAATGTAATGAAAAAAATGATATTTGGTAAGAATGAAAGAAAAAAAAGAGAATATATTTGTATTTGATTATTTAGTTTGATAAAAATAGAATGGAATGAAAAATAAATAAAAAATAAAAAAACTAAAATACCCATACCTATCAAAATAATTTCTTTCTATTTCATGTCTGTGGTGCTAAATATATTATTTTGTACAATAAGGTTTTTAATGAAATTATTAAACAAAACATTTTTATAATTTTATAATTTATATTACATAATTAAATTTTTATAATAAAATAATTTTAATTTATTTATATTAAAAATAATTTACTTTTTGAAAAAACATTTATAAATTATTATTCTGACATAATAAATAAAATAATTTAAAATTTTATAAATATTATTGTAATATATATTAATTGATTTAAACATAATATATATAAATATAATAAATATTTATATTTATATTTATATTTATATATTATATATAATATATTATTATATATTTTAATATACAAACAATATATATTAAGATTATAATATTATAACTGCTGCGCAAACACACACACATTTTTAATTGGCGGTCAGTAATTTTTTTAATACATTTCAATATTTATTTTATATATATAATTTTTAATTTTAATATTAAAAAATATATTATTATTTTTTAAAATATATTTATTATTAATTAGTTTTATAATAAATTTTTTAATATTTTTATTTTTTAGTTTATAAAATAAATAATTAAAATAATAAATTTATATATTATAACATTAGTCATATGTTAATATATATTTATATATATAATATAAATAAATAAAACATATATATAATATTAACATATAAATATATATGTATATATATAAATTTGGTGTAAGGAATATTGAAAAATTTACCAACTGACTAACATTGGTTGGAAAATCCCAACTGTATTATAGTCACTTTTTCAATTTATATAAATTATTATTTTTAGTATTAAATATTATTAATTTGGTTAATTTTGTAATTAATTTAAAAAAATATTAAAATAATTTTTTGACTTTATAATTAGTTAAAAATTAATAAAATAATAATCTTTTAATTAAAAAATAAAATCATAATTTTTTTAATCCTACAATCTTTTTTGTTAATAAAATATTATACAATAACTAAAAATAGTATCTAAAATCCTTTTGCTTTAAAAAAATATATAAACTAACAATTTAAAAAATATAATATATGACATAAATGGGAAGGATAAATTGTCATTACATATTTATTTGAAAAATACTACCTAAAAATGGTAGGAAGCTAAAAGAAAGTGCATAGTCCCATTTCCGTAATTCTTGTAACCAAACATGTTTTACATAGATTCTATTTTCTTTTCCATTTTTTTCCTTCAAATCAAACGAGGCTCAAGTAAGTGCATATAATAAAATTTTATGAAAGCGAGTAATTGAGGAAGGCATAGTGGGACCCACCTATGTGGGCTCTACTTTCATTTAGTCATTCTCTCTCTTATAAAACTTTCTATTATATAGGAAAGGATCAAAACTAGAGATTAAAAGAAAAACAAAGAGAATAGGGTGTCTGTTGCTTTAGTCACCAATATCATTAAGAATATATTTGTCCTAATACTTTATATATTAGATCTTTGAATCTTTTATAATAATTTTAAAATATAAGGTCTTTTGGAATACATAATTTTGTTTCATGGTACTTAATAATAATTTTCTCATCAATGTATGAGAAAAGAGACAAATTAAATTAAAAGGCAAAAGATGTTAATAATGGTCTTGAATTATTTTTGTCTACCTAGGTCAAATAATTGATCATAAATCTTTTTGAAGAACTAATGTTTTAAAAAAAGTATTATTTAAAAATTGGCTACAATACATTTTTTATTCCTTAACTTTATATTAAGTTTTACTTTGTCCTAATTTTGTCAATTGACATTACCTTAAGTTTCACTTTTATCTTTGAAATTTATTTTTTTTAATATGATCATTGTTTATTAATTTTTACTTTTGTCTCACAATTTTATTTTATTCTAATTTAGTCTCTTAACTTACAAAAATTACTCAAACCTTTCATTTTCTCTAACACTATTAAGCTATTTAATAAAAGGTTTATTAAAGTCAAGTTACTAAAGAGCCACATAGGACTTTTCTAATAAGCATTTTAATTTGATTATGTTTAAGAGAGGGAAACGTTTGAGTATTTTCCTAAAGTGAAGGGATCAAATTCGAATAAAATGAAATTAAAGAATGAAAGTAAAACTTGAGGTAAATAAAAAGAACCATATTTAAATTAAAGGAAGGTGAGAAATTGAAGTAAAACATGAAGTGAATTGCATGATTAAATTAAAATAAAAAAAATTAAAGAATAAAAGTGAAAACTTTATATAAAATTAAAGGATAAAAAATAGTAAAAAATATTTTATTCATACATATTTATTCATTTCTTGTTTTTTTTCTCTGATTTCATTAAAAGTTTATAAAAGAAATTCTCTTCATACTCTATTTTCTTGCATGTTAAACATAAAAAATATGAGATATCTATTTTCTTTGTATTTTATATTTTCTCACTTTACTTTTTAATTCATGATACTCATTTCATCTATTTTCAAATTCATGAACATAGCCATAAAATAAATGAAACTTTTAAGATATGCCGAATTATTCTTGGCACAAGACAAGTGAAGTGAAGTGCCACCGTTTAATAGTTTATAATATGAAAATTTTAAGTATATAGTTTGTATTATCGAAAAGAACCAAACGTAATGGCAGCAGATGAGTATCCAAATATTGAAATTTGAAGTAGTATATTCAGTATTTGAATAAAAAAAAATTGCATGCAATTGTTGCTATTAAATTTTTCAATTTAAATATGATAAATGCATACTTTTTTTAATAATAGTATAATAAATGTATAGTTTTTATTAACTATGATTTGTACACTAAATATTATATGATTGGATTTTTAAAAAAAATTTCTTATATATGTTATAATTTTATTAGGGAAGTTGATTACAAATACAAATATATAAAAAATTTCACTTGAGTCTAATCTTTAACAATTTACATTTCTCATACTTTGTACTTGAAAACACAATATTCAAACTTATCAAGTATTTGAAATACTAAAAAATTTTAATAAATCAAATAAAAGACATCTGAAATATTCAATATTCATATTTACTTATGAAAATATAAATTAAACTATTTTTTTAATTTCAAATTTTTATAATTGTTAATTACTTTATTTTACCTTGTTCTTTTCTTCATTCTCTATTTTCAAAGTTTTTTTCTTCAATGTCACTGACTAAGCGCCCTATGGCACCTCCTCTCTTGTTACTCCCAGCTGCACCAACGTTAAATTGATTAATAATTATAGTTGTAAAGAAAGAAAAGAAATAGATAATACATATATTCTAAAGAAATTTTGAAGGTTTTAACATAAATGTTAGTTGATTAAAAATTTATTTGTAACCCGTGATGATTGAGAGAGAAAAAGGCTTTACATTCAGATACCTGTCACACATAAAGACAAATAAATTATTAAGTTAATTACAAAAATATAGATAAAAATAACTGAGAAGGAAAAAGTAATTAAAACACAAGTATTTCTTTATTTCTTTATTATTAATTATAATAACTCAATAATTTTTAATTATGTCCTTAATTTTTTTTTAGTTATCTTCTTATGACAAATAGATCGTTTATATTTATCAAATTGTTAATATATAATTAAGAAGATAAATGATTATTTTATTTTTTATAATTTTTATTATATATAATTATCTTTTATTTCTTATAGACAACACATAATTATCACTTGTCTTTTTATTAACAATTAGATAACAATTTTCCTTTTATTTACAATAAGATAATTTATAATAATTCGTTTTATCTTCAATTATCTCTTTAATTTCTTTTTCATTTCTCTTCTTGCAATGAGATAATTTACTTAATTATCTTTTTAATTTTTTTCTCTTTCCATTTTCTCATTAACAATTAGACTATTATAATAATTTAATATATCGTTAATAATTTTCTATTATGGGGACTTTATAAGAGTTTTATAGGTTTAGAATGGCCTGATCCACTCCATTAGGGTCCGAGAGATTTAATAACTACAATTTATCAAGCCACAATTAATGAATTAATAAGTCACTTGCTTTGAACATTGTGCCTTCAAAACAGTTCAGCAAACATATTCAGGTGGTTTATATGGTTCTAATAACCACTTAATCTAAGGGTCGTTGTTAACTTATCTGCATGAATAAGAAGCACCTCATATCAGCTGGGGAAGGGAGATTCTAATTCAGCTTCGAGGGCCCACACCAATGAGCTCCAAAGCTTCCTACTGTATTCCACAATTAATAAAGGATGATTGTTTTTGAATCTATACCAAGGGCAAGATGGAAACATATTCCTTTCAATTTATTTTCTTACTGAACTTTTAAAGAAATCATCATCAATTATAACATTTGTAATGACCCTAAATTTTAGCAAATAATAATTTATTAGTGTAAACAAATTAATTAAAATAGGGTTTAATTATTTAAGGGTAGTTAAGGGATGAAGTTAACTTAGAAAGTCAAGGAATTTAGTTCCCTTTCTCAAAATAAATAGTTTTAATTTAAACCCATCCATAGATTGTGAAGCTTGTCTAAGTAATTTTTGTAAGAGGACACAATTGGAAGAATCCTTGGGATTATACAGCAAGAAACAAAAGAGAAATTAGGTTTCACATGCCCTACACATCCATAAAACAACACTATATCATGGATCAAATCTCAATTGTTCGAGTGATTCTCCATGCACCATCTTTGGATAGCACCTAAACACCCCAAAACACTTCGTTCTGTGAATTTCTTCTTCACCCTCTAGTTCTGTGTAGTTCTCTTCTTTCTTGCTTGCATCTGTTCCATGAAGCCTTCATTCTCCTTTATCCTTGATATGTATATTCACGAGAGTCAACTATCAGCAACAAGTGATGTGGCTGAGAATGTGTAAAATGTTAATGACGTGGTTGGGAAAGCTCATGGAATTGTTGATAAGGATGATACAATAAGAGCAATGATGTAGTGTAACATATGATTTTTCAATAAATGTATGAAACTCATTAGATATAAAAAAGAAGTCCCCTGAATAGAATGATTTGAGGCCAAATAAAATTAAAAAAATTATAAATAATGAAAAATGAGGATCCAAGGCCTAAGATACCCAGAAACTTGAGCCATAAAAGCTAAGAAAATTTGTAAAAACAAGTTGGGATATTTTCATAATTTCTAGCAATTTTGAAAAGCTCACAGGAGAGCTTTTTAAATGAAAATTTTGATCTTTCCAGGGTTCTCAGAGGGTCTGAAAACTATGGGAACCCCTATAACTATTAAAACTCCTCAGGTAAGTGATTTAGATCGACGGTTGATCGAAACTTTAACTGAATAGTTCGAAATAATTTCAAACTCAATTTGGGTGAAAGCAAAGGTAATTTGTAAGTTAAAAAACTTAAATTTTATGATGAAAAGATGGTTCTCGAAAAGGAGTTGAAATGAGATCAAACAGACAAACCATGATTTAGGAACTAAAATGAAAAGTTGAAAAAGTGTGTTAACTTTATCTTTTTGGCTTTTTAAACTTCTAGTCACTTGCTCTAACTCTTAACCATGATTTTTTCTAGTCTAAAACAAAGCTAAGAGAGCTTTAAAGAAATGTACAAGGAGAAGGGAGAAAAAAAGGAGAGAAACTAAGCAAAAAAAGTAAGGAATTCATGGTTTTTCATGCTTTCTCCTCTTTTCTCCCATGATTTTGATGATTAATTTGAGATTGATTGGTGGATGACTTTGTGGGAAGAGGAAAGGAATTGAAGGGAGGCTTGGGAGCTTTGGAAAGCTTACTTGAAGAAGCTTGAAACCGAAGTAAGAACCATAGCTTCTCTTGCTTCTTCTTAATTGTTTTCTTCATTAGATTTTCGATCAGAATTGAGCTTATCTAAGAGAAAGTTAACTATGGTCTTAGCTAGGTGGGAAAGAGGATTTTATAGCAAGAGAAGTAGGAATATGCAATAGGAAGTAAAAGAAGAGCCATAAAACTCAAGTTGTCTAACTTAGGGATTTTGGTAGACACATGCAAATTTGAAACTTCCTAAGGGTCCTATGGTTTATGTAAAAGTGTGAATGAATTCTTAAGACACCAAGAAAGTCTCCTAAGTGGCAATTCCCTAAAGAGAAGTAAGCAAACTCCATGGGTGCTTCTAATTTACATAAGCTCAGCCAAAATAGAACCATGCACATAAGGAGTGTTTTAAATTATTCTAAGCCTAGAATGAGACTAGATATGATAGGAGAGCACCAAAGGA
The DNA here is from genome assembly GCA_032878935.1 of Erythrophleum fordii. Classification (NCBI taxonomy): domain Eukaryota; kingdom Viridiplantae; phylum Streptophyta; class Magnoliopsida; order Fabales; family Fabaceae; genus Erythrophleum; species Erythrophleum fordii. The sequence goes on along the minus strand of JAVQMF010000047.1, from coordinate 12,242,925 downwards.
AGCCTTAGAATAAATTTAGAAACCATATCTTGTGGATGGAGGTTTATGTTCAATTTTAAGACATTAAGAAGCAACTTATAGCTAGACTCCATGAAATGAATTTGTGATAACTCCAAGGGAATGAAAAATTAGAGCCAAAATCATAAATTTCAAAGGTTGCTTTATTATGTCTTGTATGGAGCCATTATGGAGACATATGAGGAATTAGCCATGCATATTAAAACTTGTTCCCATGAGTAATTCATGTCTCATTTAATGTGTCTAGGCCAAAAAGATCAAGTGCCATCCAATTCCATGAGTTTGACCAAAAGGGGAAGACAAGCTCAAGGAAAAAGTGTGTGACATTGATTCCAATGTAACTCTCTAATATTTCTCTCATACATTGCTTAGATATCTTCTTGTCTTTGAGTTCTTGTATATATGTTTGAACTATGAAATGTGTTTCTAGCTAATGCTCACTTGCTATGGTACCATTATACATTTTGAAATAAATTTATGAATGTATTTTAACTTAAATAGGTATGGTGATGCCAAAAGTCCCTTAGTAAGGGTGAAGATGAGCTAAAAGTCCTTATAATTGGATGCGATAAAGTCAAAAGTCTCAAGAAGAGTGAGGCTAAGTCAAAAGTCCCTTAAAAATAAGTGAAATAAATCCAGAAGTCCTAAGAAAAATGGGTGAGGTTAGACTAATGCCCTTAAAAGCCTATATATGATATGTATGAGTTTTTATGACAAGAAAAATGCTTTATATATGCTCATTAGTAGTTTGAAAGCTATGCATGCATCCTTTGACATATATATGCATCTATTATATATGTTTGAAAGGGTAAGGAGCTATTGAAATTCTTTAAATCTCACTCTTCTCTTCTATATGCCTAATTATGTCTAGGTGAGCTAAGTGGACCAAAAAATAGAGGCCAAACCACTTGAAGAGCAATACTTTGACAAAGGAGTAAAGAAATGGATATTATAATAGCATATTGATGTCAAGAATTGTATCCATGTGATATATATGTATTGTAGACCTTTAAGCAAGTCCAAATGTATGTATATACGATGTATGAACTTATGTTGGCATTAAATGTATGAAAATATTTTTCCCACCAAGGAGCCTTTATGTGATATGATATACTTGTGTATGATAGCAAATGGCATAGTGAGAATTAGCTCTATGATGATTTGAACCATTTGACATGCTTCCCTAGGTTGTGTTAGTACTATGGGATGTTCTCAAGTGGCTATGGAATGAGAAGGGAGCCATTTGGTGCCTTAAGAACTATTTTGAACCTAAAAAAGTGACCAAATTATGAGTTGAACCTCAAATTGACTAAATGAATGAATTTTTTTAATGAAATTTAGCATGAATATAGATCTCATCTAGATCTTTTTATAGAGATAAAGGACACCTAATTTGGAGCTCTAGAGAATTTATTATAATTTTTCAAAGTTAAAAAAACTTTGTTGAAATGGTAATAGTATTGTTCATATGGTCAGTTTATGTTTCTATGTCACACATAGGCCAATGATATTCAATGCTCATAAAATCTTATAAGCATAAAATAGACATCATAAACTTTATATATCCACTAAGATCACCTCATTTAGAACTCTATAAAGGAATAACCAAATTTTTGAAATTGCATGATAGTACTAGTAATGCAGCTTGACCTTTGATATTGTTCCATCAATTTTTGTAGGTTAAATACTAGTGCATTGGTATAGAGTTATTTTTATTCATTATTTAATATCTAGAAATTTTCATAATAGTATGGCTTGCTTGATTTTAATTTTTTTAGAATTAGTTATAAATTTTTAAAATTCACACTAGAAAGCTAAATATGTCAACCTAAGAGCAAAACTTTATTTTTTTTATATATGGCTTCATACCTAAAATATATGAGATGAATTATGGTGTTCATGACTTGAATGGATATGTTATGGACTTAAAATGATATTAATGAGCTCATATAGTCTCTAAAGCTATAAATTATGTATGTTGTAACACCTCAAAATTAATTAAGGTGTTAATAATATATTTAGACTAATTAAAGATAATTATTATGGAATAATTGGGTAAGCTATATGAATGGAAATTTATAGAGAAATAAGTTATTAATATAGGTTTAAGATTTCAATTAGATTAAAGCTTAATTTGGGCCCAAAAATTAATTTAAGTAAGACATAGATAAGGATTTACGGAGGCCCAATGATTTTAAGTGTAAGCCCAACTCCTTATCATGAGACTTAGGCCAAAAGAGATCACCTAGCAATTGCCCAATTTGATTTAGTGGAATAGAGGCCCACGACCCAATTTACAGAAGCTTTTATAGTTAGTCTAACGCACATTATGCAGACTCAAATATGATTGACTTTTGGAACTTGGCCTGACTCTATCAAATTACTGCAGCCAACTTATGAGATAAGGCCTAACAAGTATAAAAATTTAAACCCACAAGGAATTGGGCCATTGAGTCAGCACATCCCACTTTTAGCTCTAAATTTTCTACAACCCATTCATTAAACCATAGCCCGACCACTAAAAATGAGCCCAATTGGACCTTGGGCTGATGGGTCAGCCTATTTTTCATTAAAAACCCTAAAGGTTCACAAGCTACACCCATTTGAAAGAGCAAAACACTTGGTTCTACAGAAGGGAAAAGCTATTTTCGCACTTGAGAAGAGGGGCTAGGGTTTTTCTACATTCCTCTACCATTTCTCACTTCTAGAGGAAGATTTGGCCAAGGTAATCTATATAAAACATGTCCCTCTCATTCTCCTCTTCATTTTGGTCTGATTAGTTTCTAATTTTGAGTATTTTCATCTCCTTCTCAAATCTAGAATTTGGTGTTTGGGTGTTTGCTTATAAGATTTTTGGAGTAAGAAGCTAGAGGAGTGATTGGGTAAGTATTTCCCTCTCATTTTGTGTATTATTTTGCTGAAAAATGTCCTCAAGGATTGGTTTTCATAATAGGCAAAGGCAAGGAAAAGAGCCCGAACAATAAGTTCAAGAACTAAAACAAGCCCAAACCCAAGCCTGAAGCCAAGAAGGCAAAGCCTCTTAAGGAAGGAGTTTGCTTCTTTTGCAATGAGCCTGATCATTGGAAGAGAAACTGCAAGCTCTACCTGGAAGATCTAAAGAGAAAGAAGAATAGCGAGCTTATTACTTCAGGTATTTATGTTATAGATATTAATCTTTCTACTTCTTCTATATGGGTATTAGATACTGCATGTGGAACTCACATTTATACAAATGTGCAGGGTCTCAAAATGAGTAGGAAGTTAAAAAAGGGTGAAATAGACCTACGAGTTAGAAACAGAGCAAGAGTTGCTACTTTAGTTGTAGTCACTTATGAAATAAATTTGCCTAGTGGGCTTTTGTTAACTTTGAACAATTGCTATTATATTCGTACTTTAAGTAGTAATATTGTTTCACTTTCTTATTTAGATAAGGAAGATTTTATTTCAATTATTGGGAATAATAAATGTTCTATTTATCGTAATGATATCTTTTATGCGGATGGTGATTTGAATAGTGGTCATTATTATTTAAATCTTAATGCTTCCAATAATCAAGATATCTATAACATAACTACTAAGAGGATCAAGACTAACGACTTGAATCTGACCTATCTCTGGCACTATCGTCTAGGCCATATAAATGAGAAACGTATTTCAAAGCTCTATCAAGATGGACTTCTAAAATCATTTAATTTTGAATCATTTGACACATGCGAATCTTGTATATTGGAAAAGATGACTAAGGCACCTTTCACTGGGCACAGTGAACGGGCCACTAACTTATTGGGCCTAATATATACCGATGTATGTAGTCCACTAAGTACAACTGCTAGAGGAGGCTACTTGTACTTTATTACTTTTATAGATGACTATAGTAGATATGGTTACATCTATTTAATGAGACACAAATCTGAAGCTTTTGAATTGTTCAAAACTTTTCAGAATGAGATACAAAATCAACTTGGCAAATCTATTAAAATACTTTGATCTGATCTAGGCGGAGAATATTTGAGTCAAGAGTTTATTAACCATCTTAAAAATTGTGGTATTATCTCACAATTAATCCCACCAGGAACACCACAATGGAATGGCATTTCTGAACGAAGGAATCGAACCCTATTAGATATGGTTCGATCCATGATGAGTCAAACAGATCTTCCACCATCCTTTTGGGGCTATGCATTAAAAACAGCTGCGTTTACACTAAACCGTGTTCCATCTAAGGGGGTTGAAAAGACACCATATGAGATATGGACTGGGAAGAAGCCCAATTTATCTTTTCTCAAGATTTGGGGATGCGAGGCATATGTTAAGCAACAGGCCTCAAATAAACTACCACCCAAATCTATAAAATGCCTTTTTGTGGGTTATCCTAAGGAAACTAAAAGATACTACTTCTACAACACCATTGAAAACAAATTGTTTGTTGCTTGGAATGGTATCTTTTAGAAAGAGAATTCATTTATAAAAGAACTAGTGGGAGTAAGATACATCTCGAAGAAGTTCGAGAGCCACAAAATCATATTGAATCGGAGATGGAAAATCGAGAAGACTCACAACAAGTTGTTGAGCCTACTTAAGTAACACAAGGCCCACGAAGGTCTGATAGGACACGATATCAGCTTTAAAGATATGGATTTCTTTTAACTGAAAATCGTGATGTGTTGCTCATTGATCAAGATGAGCCAACCACCTATCAAAAGGCCATAATGGGATCAGACTCTAAGAAATGGCTAGAAGTTATGAAGTCTGAGATGCAATCCATGCATGACAATCAGGTATGGACCTTGATTGACCCACCTGAAGGTATAAAAGCCATAGGATGCAAGTGGATTTTCAAGAAGAAAATTGACATGAATGGCCAAGTGCATACCTTTAAGGCACGATTGGTTGCAAAAGGATTCAAACAAAAACATGGTATAGACTATAATGAAACCTTTTCACCAGTTGCTATGATCAAATCAATCAGGATCCTTCTCACCATTACTGCGTACTATGATTATAAGATTTGACAAATGGATGTGAAAACAGCATTCCTTAATGGAAAGCTGCTTGAGGATGTGTATATGATACAACCTGAAGGTTTTATGCGTCCAAAGGATTCTGGGAAGGTTTGCAAGCTTCAAAGATCCATTTATGGATTGAAGCAAGCATCTCGGAGTTAGAATCATCATTTTGACGAAGTAGTCAAAGATTTTGGTTTTATCCAAAATGTTGATGAACCTTGTGTTTACAAGAAGGTTAGTGGGAGTACAATTGTATTTCTAGTACTTTATGTTGATGACATCCTACTCATTAGAAATGGCATCCCTACCTTACAGATTGTCAAGTCTTGGTTAGGAAAGTATTTCTCAATGAAGGACTTAGGAGAGGCCAATTACATCCTTAGGATTAGTATCTATAGAGATAGATCCAAGAGGCTAATCGGTCTAAGTCAATGCACCTACATAGACAAGGTATTACATAGATTTAGTATGCAAGATTCAAAAAAGGTTTTATACCTATGTCTCATGGCATCAATCTCAGCAAGATTCAGTTTCCTAGTACACATGATGAGCAAGAACGCATGAGTAAGATTCCATACGCCTCGACTATTAGATCTATCATGTATGTCATGTTGTGCACTCGACCAGATGTCTCATATGCCTTGAGTATGACTAGTAGATTTCAATCAGATCCAAGTGAGAATTACTGGATTGCCGTCAAGAATATCCTAAAGTACTTGAGAAGAATTAAGGATGTATTCTTGGTGTATGGAGGATTGGATGACGAGCTTGTTGTAAACGGTTACATAGATGCAAGTTTTCAATCTAACAAAGATGATTCTAGATCACAATCAAGATTTGTATTCTGTTTGAATGGTGGAGCAGTAAGTTAGAAGAGCTCAAAGCAAAGCACTGTGACTGATTCTACAACAGAAGCTGAGTACCTAGCAGCATCAGATGCAGTTAAGGAAGATGTTTGGATTAAAAAATTCATCACTGAGCTAGGAGTGGTGCCTACCATCTCAAATCCGATAGATTTGTTCTGTGACAACAATGGTGTAATAGCACAGGCTAAAGAGCCTAGATCACATCAAAGGACTAAACACATACTCAGGTGATATCACCTTATCAGAGAAATCATTGATAGAGGTGATATAAAGATATACAAAGTACCAACTGATGATAATGTTGCTGATCCTCTTACTAAGCCGCTTGCACAGGCTAAGCATGATCGTCATGTTAGGTCAATGGGTATTAGAAACATTAATGATTGAACCTAGTGCAAGTGGGAGTTGTTGGAGATTGTGCCTTAGGTCAATCATTGTATTGCGAACATTATTTTTATTACGAAATAAGAGTTTTCTTTTTTTTATATTATTATATTATTTGCATGTTTATATATAATAATATCCATGGATAAATTATTTTTGGATTATCCAAAATGTCCTTAGTCAATCATCCTTGTAGGAACAACGATGAATTAAGACTAGTATGATTTTGATTGATTAAGTGTTAATCATGCATAATGATATGAATCAAAATCATAAGCGTGTGTTAGAGAATAGGACGTTGGATAGACCCGTCATGAGATAAGGTACATAGATTAGCTCATAAGTTTATCTCATATATAACCGTGTCATTGATCCCTTAGACCTGAGATCACCATAGATTCCTACATAAAGGACACTGTACTTTGGCATAGTCTAATGTCACCTTTAACCGGGTGATTATAAAGGCTATGATCGGGTATAGTGAAATCCATACAGAAGAAGATGAGTGGTCAAGATGGAATTTGTCCCTCTAATTAATAAAGAGATATCTCTAGGCCCCTCGATGAATGTGACTGAGAAATGTATGGCCATACTCAGATAGAAAAGGTTCCATCTTATATCAGTCTACTCGGAGATCGAGAAAGTTACGATCGGGCAAGTTAAGGATCACATTTCCATACCTCATACTCGATTTAGATGTCGTGTGACAAAAGGGATATGATAAGGTTGTAAGATAGGTTGCATTGGATCACCGATCCCGTAAGATTTGGGTAATCATAATGTCTTGCTAGAGGCTGCTTGTGACTTGTGGGTCAAACAGTACAGTTAGCCCACTGCCAACATTATATGGGCCTGCAGGGTCGCACACAAGAACGGACCAACTCAAGCTAAAATGTTCACATTCATTGAATCAGAAATGTGTCTAGATTCAATGAATTTAATTTTTTAAATCTAGGATGGAGGAATTATTTATATATATATATATATATATATATATATATATATATATAATTAAATTCAAACTATATTATATATATATATATATTATATTTGATATCATCGTACGGACATGTACGAATATCGTACGAACAGGTGCTAGCACACTGTTCGAGTTGCTGAATCCCGTTCGTGTAGATACTAGTAGAGGGAGCCGATCTGTGGTCAGTTCCTGTGATCCAAATGAAGAGTAAACAACAAACTCAATCGACAAAAAAGGTAATTCTCCGAACCTATTTAATTTAAGCGATTTTGACGGATCCTTGGTGGGAATCGAGATCAAAAATTTTAAATGTTTCCACTGTGTGCCTCCTATGATTCCCAATAGTTACATATGTGGCCTCCCAATTACGCAATTTTTCATGTGTGAAAGTGTATGTTTTCGTACAAGTCTCTTCCAATATGCATAACATATGTTGAGATAGCTTATGAGACAATTGTTTGAGAGCTAAGAGGTTAAGGTATTACATGTAGCAACCAACTATCAAGCATACTCAAATCAGGAGAGCACCTAGGTGAACCCGAGACTATCGAATTGGCTAAGAAGCAAATCTTTTGATGGATAGGAATAAAAGCCATTAGTGTGCTAGACTATCAAATGATGCATAGGCCATGAGAGTGAGAAGCTAAAAATCTTTTTATATAGAAGAATGTATTATGGTGAGGGGGTATGGATATTTTGATATAGGTTTTCTTCCTTACTCAAAAAGGGAGGTTGTCTTCTTCATTTGCAGAACCTTGTGTTTCCTTTTATTATTTATCTCTCTAGATTTTTTCTTTCACTTCTTTATTCTGTGTTATTTGTCTTAACTTGAATGGATTTGTATCAATATTTGATGCTTTTTTTGGGAGAATCACATTCCCATTGCAGAAAGAACTCGATTCAGTCGTCTAAAAGCTACTCAAGGCGAATTGCAAAAGACAACTGGCATGCTAAATGATAGAATGAGTTAGTTGGAAGAAACTATCAATGGCTATCAAGATTCATTTTAGAGCATGGAGATTATAATGCAAAAGTTGCTATAGAGTCAAAATCATAATATGCTTGGAACCATTTCACCATCATCCTTGGTGCAAAGAGAAGTTAAGGACAATTCTTTCACTCACCATTTTATGGCTAGTAGGAATATGAAAATAGATATAACACACTTTTGAAGAAACTGATGCTAAAGACTGGACATTCAAAATACAAGAGTTCTTTGATACTTACAAAGTGTTGAAACAGCAATGTGGCAAGATAACTTCTTTCCACATGTCAAGCCCAGCATATTCCTAGTATAAATGGGTCATCAAGAATAATTTTACTCAAGGCTAGAGTGGGTTTTTGAATGCCTTGTTGCTATGTTTTGGCTTTACCTTATATGAAGACCCTAAAGCTGCCATTAAAGGGCTAAAACAAACCAATACTGTGGCTGAATATCAAAGCAAGTTTGATGAATTGTCAACTAAGGTAATAGATCTCCTTGAACAATGGCTTATAAGTTTTTTATTGCAGGACTACAAGATTACCTTAAGTGTGAATTGTTGCTTGCTCAACCCACTACGTACTTCCAAGCTGTATCACTAGCTAAATTACATGAGCAAAAGCAATTGTAGTTGTAGTCCACTCTATCATAGAATCACTTTAAACTAATTCAAATAACTAAAAACTCCACTTCAGCCTTGCCAATGGTAGCATATATGCCTGATTGTATCTCTCAACCTGTGGTTTCTCGAAGCAATAGTGGGTAAGGTCATTTTATCTATAAATCGAACCATTCATCACTAGTCTCAACACAACAAAGTTCCCATGTACCTTTTAAGAAGTTAATAACGGCAGAACTTAAAGCAAAAAGAGAAAAGGGACTTTGTTATTACTGTGAAGAGAAGTACAACCCCAATCATAAGTGTAAGAACACCTGTTTTTTACTAGTAGACCAAGAAGAAATTGAAAAGGTGATACAAGAACCTGAAACTGAAGGAAGTAAGATTGAAGTGACTATAGACTATGTTCATGAAGTGGTACCTAAAATAAGTTTCAATGCATTAAAGGAACAATTTTCTCCAAGTACATTAAAAATGCAGGGGAATTGCAATGGGCATAAATTGCAAATATTGATTGATAACAACAATACCTATAATTTCATTCGAGCTAAGTTGGTGCAAGAACTCTAACTTGAAATAGTGGAAAGCAAAGCATTTAAGGTTCTAAGTGGCAGTGGTGCTTTTTTGTTATGCCACAATAAATGTCCCTAGGTGCAACTCACAATTCAAGACCATTGCATAAAAGTGGAACTCTATGTGCTAGATATGAAAGCTTCTGATATAGTCCTAGAGGTTCAATGGCTTCAAGAGCTAGGTCGTATAGTGATTGATCATAAAGAACTTACGATGGAGTTTGACCATGGGGGCAACCATATTCTATTATAAGGAGATACAATTATGCTATTAATTGTTAGACTTTAAATAAACTAGTAGGTAAACAAGCTATAACTTCTCTATATTAATTACAAATGATAACAAAGAACACTCTACTGATGAAAGATGAGCTTCCATTTGAGATTGAGAGGGTCTTGCAACAATTTAATGATAGGTTTAAAGAACCTGACCATCTACCACCTCCCAGGAGTATTAATCATAGAATCCTAATAATTTTGAGGGCTAAACCAATGAACATGTGACTAGATAGGACTAGATAGATATCCTCACTTCCAGAAGATTGAGATTGAGTGAATGGTGGAAGAAATGTTGAGAATTGGCATCATCAGGGAAAGCCAAAGTCCCTATTCATCATCAATGCTTTTAGTTAAAAAAAAAAAAAGACGAGAGTTGGTGCTTCCATATCGATTATCGAGCTCTTAATGACATTACAGTAAAGTATAAGTTTCTTATCCTGACCATAAACAAAATCCTCGATAAGCTTCATGGGGTAGCCTATTTTTCAAAACTTGATTTGTGATCGGGATACCATCAAATACGAATGCGGCAGCTTAATATCTATAAAACAATATTTCAAATTCATTTAAGACATTATGAGTTCATTGTTATGCCATTTGGATTGAGCAACGCACCATCCACTTTTTAAGCTACTATGAATAAAATCTTTTAGCCATATTTATGCAAATTTGTAGTTGTATTCTTCAATGATATCTTTATCTATAGTCAAACCCTACAGCTTAATGTCTATCATCTGCACCTCATTATGGAAGTTCTCATAAGCAATGCCTTTTTTGTTAAATAGTCCAAATATCGCTTTTGCCAATAGGAAATGGAGTATTTGGTGCATATCATTAGGATACAAGAGGTACAGGTGGATTTTAAGAAGGTACAAGCAATGATCGTATGGTTGAGTCCCACCACCATTAAGCAACTTGGAGGATTTCTTGATTTGATAGGATACTACTGTAAGTTTATTCAATCCTATGGATAGCTTGCCCAACCTCTAATAGACTTAAGAAAAACTCCTTCCTCTAGAATGACAAGGCACAAGAGGCATTCGAGCAACTCAAGAAGAAGATGACTCAAGCACCTATGCTAGCTTTACTAAATTTTGCATAACTTTTTGTAACGGAGATAAATGCATCAAAAGTTGGCTTAGGTGTTGTTTTGTCCTAGGAAGACACCCTTTAGAATATTTTAGCAAATGCTTAACACTTAGACTCTCGATAGCTCCTGCTTATGTGTGTGAATTATACGCCATTACCCAGGCAGTATTGAAATAGAGACATTATCTGCTTGGCCAAAGATTCCTCATCAAAACTAATCACAAGAGCCTCAAGGAATTAATGCATCAGATGATTCAAACCCTAGAGTAACAATATTGTCTTGTAAAATTGATGGTCTTTGATTATGAGATTGTCTACCATAATAGGAAAACAAACCAGGCTGCTGATGCTCTGTCACAAATTCAGGAAGCCGATGAAATTAATAAAGAAGAAAAACTATATAACTTGAAAATAAAACAAAATTCCATTATTGATAGCATCCTTAAGGTCAACCAGAAGGATGAGAAGCTGCTATCCTTGCATTAAAAATTCAAACTCAATTCCTTGCCAAAAAGCTATTCCATGAAAGGAGATATGATGTACTATAATGATAGATTGATAGTTCTAGAAGATGAATCTTTTAGGAACCAAATTTTGCATGAATTTCATTGTACACCATTGGCAGGCCATGCAGGAATGCTAAAGATATATTGTTGAATAGTAGAGATTTTCTACTTGCCAAGTTTAAAAAATGCAATCCAATAATATGTGTCAAATTATTTAGTATGTTAGCAGACCAAATATGAAACTACCAAACCCAAAGGATTACTCCAGCCACTGTCTATTCCACAGAAACCATAGGATGACATCATAATGGCTTACTTTTTTTAGTTAGGTATACTGCTATTTTAGTTACTATAGATAGGTCATCTTGGAGTTTTAAAACCCCATTTTACAACAAGTATAGTAGCCAACTTATTCACAGAAATTGTTGTCAGACACCATAGGTTTCCACTAACCATTATCTTAAATCGTGATCCTATCTTTCTCAGTCATTTCTGGAGAAGTTTAATGAAGAACAGTAGCACCACCTTCCATTATAGCACTTTTTATCATCTACAAATAGATAGATAATCCAAGGTTCTTAACAAATGCTTGGAGCAATATCTCAGAGCATACACACTTCAACATCCCTCTCATTAGGGTGCATATCTGACGTGGACTAAGTTAGCTTACAATTCATCTTACCATAGTTCTAGTGGGATGGCACCACATCAAGCATTATATGGAGTTAACTCTAATCCCTAGCTTTGGTATGAGTTAGGAAAATCCTTAGTTAACTTACTCAACTCAAACTTACAACATAAGGATCAACTTCAAAGTCAACTTCGCATGAAATTTCAAAGGGCTCAATAACACAAAGAAAATGGCAAATCAAAAATGAATGAAAAAGGAATTTAGAGAAGGTGAGTAGGTGCTGGTTAACCTACATAAATATAAGCACCAAACACTAATAAGGAGATTGAATTTCAAGTCGATTTCCTATTATTATAGACCTTGCTAAATCATTTAAAAAATAGGTAATGTTGCTTATAAATTGCAACTTCCAAAAACTAGCCACCTCTATCTTGTTTTCATGTCTTCTTGTTGAAGGAATTCTAAAGTCCTATTCCAGAGTAAATAATGGAGCCTTCTCCTTTTAAAGAACCATACTTACCTCAACCTGCTGGTATTGTGGATTTTTTAACATTTGGAACACCAGGAGAAGAAAATCATCAAGCTTTAGTTGAATGGAAGGGGTGTTCCAAGGATAAAGCTACTTGGGAAGATTTGAAGGCTCTAAAGTTGTTATACCCTACTCTTAAATTTGAGGACAAGTTTGTTTTCGAAGGTAGAAGTATTGATATGGATATTCACAAGAGTCAACCATTAGCAACAGGTGATGTGGCTAAGAATGTGCAAAATGTTAATGATATGATTAAGAAAGCTCATGGAATTGTTGAGAAGGATGATACAACAAGAGCAATGATGCAGCAACTAACTATCAAGCATACTCAAATCAGGAGAGCACCTAGGTGGACTCAAGATTATCGAATGGGCTAAGAAGTAAATCTTTCAATAGATAGGAATAAAAGCCATTAGTATGCCAGACTGTCAAAGCATGCATGGGGCATGAGAGTGAGAAGCTACGAATCTTTTTATATAGAAGAATGTATTATGGTGAGGGGTATGGATATTTTGATATAGGATTTTTCTTCCTTACTCGAAAAGGGAAGCTGTCTTTCTTCATTCACAAAACCCTTATGTTTCCTTTTATTAATCATCTCTCTGGATTTTTTTCCTCCACTTCTTTATTTTGTGTTATTGGTTTTAACTTGAATAGAGCCATATCAATCCTCCTCAAACATGGCATCCACAAACCCATAAACGAGATCTACTAATTCCTTTTTATCTTTCGTTCATTATCATTATCGTTTTCTATTTTTAAGTTTGTGATACATTTGATTTGAAATTAGATTTTGGTTTATTTTCTTTTTTTTACTTGATTAGATTTTATCATTTTGTTCTTTTATCTATTTTTGCTATTTAGAGGATATGGATTCAGAATGAAGCTAAGGATTATAAACATGTGTTATGAATCTTCTAATTTACGAGTATGATAAACTTTGATCAAAAGCATCTACCTTAACCCTACTATAAATGTCTTCAACTATAATGGAAAAAAAAATGATATTGAACTGTGTTAACAGTTTGCTATTATATTGTTCACTGGACAGATGTGTTGGTTCATATAAAAATGTAGCATAAAAAAATGATAAGTCAAGGGTTATAACAAGTGTGGTTTATTGGTTTATTCCTTTAACCCTGCATAAATTCTTCAACTATATCTAACATTATAAGATTTTGTGCTTATTTGATTAGCAAGTCTTGTAGCTTGCCCATTCTATTAGATGAAGTAACCTGTGTTGGCTGTGATCATATATTGAATAGATTTTCATGCACTTTCTTACTAGTTTTGTACTTTTATGAATTACAAAGAGATGGGGCAGTTGATGGGATCTAAAAACTAGATATGGCTCTATATGGTGTATTATGTGAATGCTATTGAATAGAGGGAGAGAAGATTGATTCAAAGAAGTAAAGGCTTTGAATGCTACGTGTTATTATGTCATGAATTGCTATTGAATTTTTTTTTGCCATAATTCACAAAGCGTCACACCTATTCCTATTTATAAGGGTGCCTTGGTGATGTATGGTGTGTACATATTATAATTTTTAATTATTTCTCTTTGCATTTATTACAATTTACCCGACATGTATTGTTATGCTACATTTCATTGCCAACTTACCTGCTTGTCACCACTTATCTATAACTTGCATTATCTTTATGTCACAACCACTTCTTTGTTTTTGCTTTGATATGAAGTATTTGATTTTTCTAAATTAATAAATTTTAATAGCAACTCCCAGGATTTTTACAAGCATATCATAAGAGCATGATGTAAACATGATGTTAAGGGGAAGAAACCTCTAAATTCTTGATAAAAGACCACATTATATTAATTGATAGTAATATTAACTTAGCTTTACGTTGCACTTGCAAATAAAACTCTTTTCTAGTTCCAAAAATTCCTTTGAAAGCCTAATAATAGAAGATTATTTTCTTTTTGGTATAATTATTGCTAGGTGCAAGGGCAAATAGAAAAGTTTAGGCAAGTATACAAGATATAAAGACAAAACTATACCCAACTTCATTTAAATAAAAAGTAAGGGACTTGAGGCAACATACATCTAGACTACATAATAAGATAAATCAATTATAATAATAAGATAAATCAATTACTTCAAAAGCTCACATTGAAACACTTTCAACCAAAGTAGAATCTATAATGAGAGAAACTGAGTAAAGAAATGCAATTGACATATATCAATAAAAAATTTTACAAACAAAATGCTTCATATATATATGTGTGTGTGTGTGTATCCAGTTGGTATCACAATTTGAGTTCAGCCAAAGAAAGAATTACAAGCGAAATAACTTTATATGATTTTTACAATTAGAATTAAGGAAAAAGGGAAGAGGCCTCAATCACCCACATTCTCTAAATATCATATGAATGGTAAGATTTATCCCCTTCCTTCATGCTAATGCAGTAAGCCTCAACTATCAAAAAATGGACAATGGTTGCTTGTGTGTTTTATAAAAACCCTAACTCATTCTAATAAAACTTGGCAAAAAAATAAAGAATTTCCCGCACTCACAAGATAGTAATAGAGGAGGAGGAAGACAAGATTGAATGTTGCATTGGAGGCGGTATAATGTCACTAACATTTTAGGGGGTTTAGTAGGTAGATATGTTGTTTACTGGCTAATATTCATCTACTTTCATATAATGGAGGACGTGGTATGCAGAGGAGTGAGGATCACACATATGGCTAAAATTTGTTAAAGGAAATGACACCATTTTGAAGATGCATATATCATCTACATCTTTGAAATATGCAAAGGATCCATATGCAAAGTTGACCTTGGGGATAAGATGCAACTTTTTCCAAAAGCAAAAACATAAGGGAAATCTTCTAGCGTATTTAAAGCCAAGTTATACAAGGCCTCCCATTTTCTTTCTTGTCTTGTCTCTTCTCAACCAAGAAATCTTCTTTGTAGCTCTTTTCTTTGCCAATACTGTTACTATTCCTCTTTGTCCCAAATCACCATGGCAACCCTTTTCCCCCATTTTCATTACTATTCACACTCCATTTGAAGCTAGCTTCCAAGTTCAAATAGCCCATATAACCTAGCAGTAGCTTTCTTCCCTTATTCAATGTTAAAAACAAGGGGTTTGGAGGCAACTTGATGGTTGTTTGAATTTAAGGCTTTAAAACTTCATTTCACTTGGTAAATTCATCTTCATATCCTTTTTTAGTTCCTCTATGCTTGGGTTAAAGAAATTCCCCCTTTCCCTTACATTTTACTAGCTAAAATTGAGCAAGTTTGGGACCTTGTTGCTTGTTAGAGTTGGCTAAAATTTTGAGTTGAGAAGTTTTTAACCAATTAGCAACTTTATTTCCTTTCCCTTCTTTAGCTCCTCTAAATTGGGTTGAAGCAATTTCAAATTTCCTCCTTTCTTTATCGACACAAAAGTGAGTGAGAAATTAGGGGTTTCATTTAATTAGGTAATTTGCCCAATTGTAGGACTCTTAGAACTTGATTTCTATTAAGATTATGTATGGAGAAAGGCTTAGATGTTAGTGTGCCCATTATATAAAGTAATGTAATAGGAGTGCACACCAAATTCTTGTTAGAATGTTTGAAAGAAAGTGACTTGTAACTTGAAATGATGGGTAGTCATTGATTATTGCAATTTTTGCTTGGCTTTAATTTATATTATACTTATCTTTTTATAAACTTGTAAGTATTAAAGTGATATCCTTTAATTTTATGAAAATTTTAAAATGATATCTCCATTAAGAATTGCTAGTTTAAGAAGAAAAATTGCCTAATATAATGGGTAATTCACTTAATAAGTAGTGAGATTAAGGTGAGATTAAGCAAATAGCATGATGGTATTTGGTAAATGGTAAAGTAGAAGCTAAAATAATTCTAAAAAATGAGAGTGTCTGTTAGAAGGACAAGTGTAATTCTATATTAATTGAGTGGCTTTAAAATGGTTAGCTTGAAGGCTTCCTTTCTTCTTTGCTATTCAAAATTTTGTTGTAAGCACACATGAGAGTTTTTGGGTGATGAAGGGGAAATTTATATAAGTAGAGCTTGGGTAAAGTATCAAATTAATTAATGAATTGATTGTTAGAGTAATTTCACTTTGCTAATAAAAAGGTAGAAAGCTATAAAAGACCTTAAAGAATTGAAGTGTTGATTAAATAGAATGAAAATTATAATTTTCTAACATTGGTAAGTTGATACTTTCTTTAGTAGCTATACCAAGACTTGTAATGTGCTTAATAAATTAAAGCCTTGTTGATTGTTGAGTAAATTGGCCTAGTTGAAGCCTTAAGAAGTATTTAGGTATTTAGCATAACTAGAAATTTGTATGGATCTAAGAGTTAGATCACATAATGAATAACTTGGTAGGCAAATTACCAATCAAGTAGTGAAATTGATTTGATTGTAGGACTATATGTTGCTAGGCGGTAAAGGTGGAAAACTAACTATGATTTTGTTAATTGAAGTATCGGTTAAATGAGTAAAATTAGTTCCAATTGTATTCATAAGTCAAATTATGATAGTATTTGTATTGTGGATACTTTTAGGAACCTCTAATAATGTTGTCTATTCATATGACTATGAGGAAATAGTAGAAAATACTACTAAGTCAAAGTTGTCAAAGAGTAGATAAATCCCACTATGTGCCTCTTGGTTTCACATTTTTCTACTTTGCATTTTATATTAATGAAAGTTCATGTTTTTTCAAATTCTCAAATTTCAAATTGTATCAATGTTCAATCAAGAAGCATTTTAATTAAATTGACATTCTTGATTTTAAGTTATTAAGACATGTCAATAATTAATAAGAGTAATCTTAAAAAAATTTTACAAATCTTGATATTGATTACATATAAGAAATGTTTTTAAGTACAAAATTGAGTAAAAGTGATTCCGTAATGGTAACACTTCATGAAGGAACTAATGGCAGAATACTACTTGCTATCAACAGTTTCATTAGCCTTTGGCATACGTTGACTTATATTTTTATGTGAGTTGAGATTTGCAATAAACTTACATAGGCTAAGATTCATAATGGACTTACGTGGGCTGAGATTCACGATGGACTTGCGTGAACTAAGGCTCATGACGAACTCACGTGGACTATGAGTGATGACAAATTATAATGTTTTGAGAAAAGTTCTTTCAACATAAATGTTTTGTAAAGAATAAGTTTTGAAAATTCTCAAATGTGTATTTTGAAAGCTTCATATTTTATATCATTGCGATTTATATTGTCTCTAGATTATGTGCTTGTCATGACTTTAAATGTATCCCATATTTAGAATTCTTTTAAGAATTTACTATTTTGTGAAACATGGTTTTAGGTTCTAAAGCTTTTACAAAGTGTTTGTAAGTTGTATTACCTATTTATTTCTTTTTTATATATTCATTTATCTATTTAATTGTGGGATGTTATTTATTTGGTAAATATTTGGTTTTGAAATAATAAGGTTAAGGCAAGATTTATTTTATTTTATTCATTAGGAAAAATTTTATTTTGTTAATTTAAAATTTTTTGTAATCTAGTTATAGCTTCATATTTTTATAGGCAAGACATTTCACTTCAATGTAGTTAATATAGTTTATTGAGATAAGTGCAAGTCTTCTTTTGTTATAGTGCATTGCTAGCTATTGTAGGAAATTTTGAAATGTCTAATTTTCAAAGGACACTCTACCAAAACTTTTACATAAAGATGAGAACTAACTCTATTTATAATCAATGGTTTAAAAATTAGTGAATTAGCATATTAAAATAGAAAGTTTTAACTTAATCTTCTTCTAACTAAATATTTAATATGGTCAAAAGGTATGACCTTAGAGTAGTTCATTAATTTAAGAATATAAAATTTTCGTGTATTCCATGCTAGTCAAATCTCTAGAATTAGGATGTGACAACCTTATTAACAAATATATAATTTATTTTATATTGGACATGTAATTTAATTACCTTTTATTAACTTTTATAATATTCAACATGTAATTTGATTATCATGGGTTGGATTATGAATCTAACTTGTATAATTTTTCCAAAGGCCTAAATCTAAAATATAATAGAATTTTATTGAAAGTGAAGATAAACCTAATAAAAAAAAAGTCAAATCTATTTTAAATTAAAACCATTCTCAAGAGACATGGAATATACAATAGAGTGACATGCATATACATTATGTGTAATTTGTCTTTGAGAATAGTAGAAAAAAAAAGTGTGGTCATTTAAAACACTAACATATTAATTTTTATAATATTATATCTAATGTGTTTGCACTATGAAAATTTTCTATCACTTTTTATCAATAGAAGTAATTATCAAGTTAACTACATGGTTATATTTTCATTTTCAAAGAAAATTCCAGAGATATTCAAGTATAAAAATTTTTTTGTTATTTTACATTATAATTAATACTAACTTTTTAGGATTTAAAATGCATCAATGTTCTATTTAAAAGTAAATTAATTTTCCTTTCTCCAAGAGACATTTAAATTATATAATCCTCTCCTCTATTATTAAAAAATATACAAAGCTTTTAAAGTTAAAATGTAACTAAAATACCATCATGCTCCAAAATGTGGGGAGTGACTGGCATAAAAAATCAAGTAAGGTTCCTATTTGTAAGCTTAATTGATACAACCTACTAGTTAAATGAGGCTTTGGGATGGTTTTTCACAAGACATAATTGCATTCAATATGATCCCATTTCATTATATATCTATATAAACATCTTTAGCTTTTCTAGAAATTTCAATAGAGTGTTCCTGAAAATTAAACACTCTAAATTTTTACAAACAACTAAAAGCCAACAATATAGCAAAGGAGAGCTCCGCTCTTAACCACCAATTATTAGAGTATCAAAAGAACAAAGATAAAGGGAGTAAAATTTTGCCTATGTCAAGTGGAGCCATATCTAATGTACATCACAACATCAAATCAAAAAAAAAAAATTTATAACAAAACAAATATGCCCTTATAGTTAAATTACAAGGCTCACCACTTCCAAAACCACTAAGCCTAGGACGATGGAGGCGAATAGGATCTAATACCACTATCTAAAACAATATGAACTAAGGAATGATTTGAAAACTTAATAAGCAAATAACATATTACAATTGTTAAGGACACCTAGTAATGATTAGGGCAAAATTAAATAACACAAAAGCATATACATGAAATAATCTTTATTAGATTAAGTCTTAGCATGGAAATCATATAGAAATCTCAAATTAACTCTCGTTGGTGGCAGTTATGCCTCGTTGGTAGCTCCTTACCCCATTACGGATATACCTAATGGGTAGCTCCTTTTTTACCTACTATTAATACATCATGATATAAACCCCTAAGGGTGAATTCACCTCATTGACAACTATTTACCCTATTACAGGTGGTTTTACTTAATGGGTAGTTCATTCTCCACCCAGACCTTCTTTCATTTCTTTAAGTGTACTTTGGCCTTAATCTCCATTAATTATTGCAGAATTCTATCATGAATTCACATCTTACCATGAAAGTTAGGCAGAGTATAATAGCCAATAAATTACATACAATATGCTAGTAATAGCAATTTAAGCACACTTTTATTGTAATAATTGAACAAGGGATTGATTGATAAGTGAAACTAAATAAATAAACAAAAAATTAAATGAGTAATTGATTAGTAAATAAAAATTTATTTATTTAAATAAATAACTAGATAAATAAATAATAAATAATATTCAATTCAAATACGCTAGAATAACACAAGGAGAAATACAATTTGTAAATGGAAAAAAAAAAAAGAATAAAAGTCAGTTTTAAGTGATATGGCTATAATGAATTAATTTAGAAGAAATATTGGATTCGAGTTATAAAATCACATTTGTATTCCATATTAACCTAATAATTTCCTATAATCAATCATGTTCCCTGTATTGTCACCCACCCATATAATATATAGGCTTCAACATAGTGTCTCATCAACACAGCAAAGGAGTATATACATATTTAGGTTGATAAATAGTTACTCCTTACATTAACTTATTGATCACATTATTCAACCAACATAGCATGATTATGCAAGTAAAGGCTTATCTCACTAGGACTTTTCATCAATTGGTCAGACCAAGCTTCAAACTATCATTACGATATGCTTACATTAATAAAGGAACTTGTAAACATATTATAACTATTATTTACTTACTGATGGTACCCAACACTACTATGGCACATGGTCCTCTTCTCAAAACTTTCTCCTTCCAATATCAACATGTGTAGAGCTTCCTAACAACACCCATAACTTATCAAGTTATTACATAGTCTCAAACAAACAAATTTTAACAACCATTTAACCTAAAAATAGCTAATTAATTAAAAGCCCCATTCCATTACCTTACTCATTATCTATACATTCAGCCATGCATTTAAGTCTTTCCCTTCAATTACAATCCCATAATTTAAGCTTAAAAATTATCTCAAGGAATCAAAAATTGAAGATTAGTGCACAAATAATGCAATTGGAAGGCTTACGTCCACAAACCCTAACTCAATGAAGCTAACCTCAGCTAACAATGGAAAGAAGGGAGAGGTAGCAACATTTGACCTTCATAAAAAGGGAATAAGCCAAAATTGAGGAAGGAAGTGTAAGAATCGAAGAATTTTATAAGAAAACAAAGAAAAATGAAAGCATTAAAGCAAGTACCTTCCACTATCGACAGCACTCCCTTCAACCACTACCACGGGCCACCGTCAACGAAACAGAAGAGAAGAAAGCTTGGGAGAGATCAAACAACATCAATGAAGGAACAAAATAGCTGAACAACTGCAAAAGTAGAGGGGAGAAGCTTGAATAGTGATGACAAAAAGGAAGGGCTGAATGCAAAACAGAAGAAAAAGAAGAAGAACCAGAAAAAAAAAAAAGGAAGGAAGAGAAAAAAGAAATAAAATAAAATAAAATAATAATAATTATTATTATTTTGTTATTATTATCATTATTATTATTCATTATTTTTTTTAGGTTATTACAAATATCCTTAAAAACAATATTATTTCTTTTATTAAAACTATAACTTATTAAAATATATATTTTTAAAAATTTTATTTGAATGTTATTTCATAATGAAAACTATAAATTTATTTTATTTTAAATTTAAAAATTTGACTATTTTTATATTGATCAAATATATATTTAATAATTGTTATATTATAAAAATTATTAAAAAATATTTTGATTAAAATATTTATAATTATAACTTGTATCACATCTTTTAATTTAAAAAAAAAGAATGTGAATTTTTAAAATAAAAAAAACTTCATATAATTTGAACATTTCTAAGAGAAAGAAATGTAATTAATTCTTTAATAAAATAGTAATAATAATATTATCACAAACTTGTTAAAATAAAATAATTTATTTGATGGGCCACGAGTTGGACCAAGCCCAAGCCCAAGACGAGTCCGGCTTCTTTCCAGTCAAAGGTGGGAATATGACAATCCATCTAAGCGTGTTGAGATGTTGTTTTTTTTTTTAATTAAAAATTACGCGGGACTGCATCGTCATGTTTCCGCCCAACGGGACGGAAGCTACTCGCGCCCAAGACTACCAAAGAAAAACGGAGTTCCGCATAATATTTTGTGATAGAGAAAAAAAAAAAAGGAATATTCCCGGATCTTAATTTCTTGTATAATCTGGCAAGCAAACGCATCCACGTGGCTGGAAGATTCGAAGGAAAAGTCCAGAGAATTCCCCAGTAGGTGACGCGGGAAAGATCTCGATAACAGAAGAAGCAGGTATTTCTCATTTAAACGGTCAAATCTCCTTCGAGCAATATCCTATATATAAAGGGCAAATATCTCTACTGCATTTCTATTCTCAGACAAAAATTCGAGAAAGAGCTTTCATCGCCTGCGACAGACAGCGCTCACAAATTTGATCCGTTGCTTCTGGGTTGGTGGGTAGATTTTGCACCGATAACTAAGTCATCTGGATAGTGTGGAACCGTTTGGCTGGTTTTTGCTTAACTGCTTTCTTGTTTGTTTTATAATGTAAGTGATTTCTTTTCTTTCTCTGTAATGTTTGGTTGATGATTGACTTGTGTAACGAAGTCATTAATGCTTGGCCGGTGGATGAGAATAGTAAACTGAAGCAGGTTAATTGTCTGTTTGATTACAGTCAAGAAATGGAAGCTCGATGTATGTGGAGTTTTTTTTTCTATTTTCTTTTCCTCTCGATTTTTAGCTTTATCATTGAGAATGCTTACTTTTAAGTGATATCCTTGGAGAATTTCGGACTTTTATTTTTCTGTTGTAGTTTATTCACGTAATAGGGAAAAAAGCTGAAATTTTCTTATCATTTGAGTTATTATATTGGATACTTAGAAATTCTAGGTCAAAAACCAAAGGAAAATTTGGAATATTTTTGGGATTTAGAAGATCTGTTGGCATTCTTCCTAGTATTTGTTTTTTGTTGATAAGAACTTTTTATACGCTCGTCTTGTAGTCGCATTATGATGTTCAATTAAAATTAGGTTTATATCAATGAAGCTGCATTCTGTAGGTTTATATCAATGAAGTTGCATTCTGGTCTCTAATTTCAACGAACAAGGTTCTTTTAGTTTTTAAAATGATTCAATTAAGTTCATAACCAGTGACGTGGCTTTATATTTTTGATTATGTAGCATTAATGAGGAGATGTGTTAACAATGCTTAAATTAAAACTAGGAGACCAAGATGCAACTTTCAGAATTTTGATCAAGCTAAGTTAATAATTGAGGACATATAGGAGAGGTGCGGTCAATAGGAGCCTAGTGGCGCTAGACCTAAGGACAGGATATTTTCCCTCCGTTAGAATGATATCAGAATTGGTCATTTTATTGGCATTAATTATGTCAAGGATTTTTTTTTTTTAAAATAGCCTAGTGAAGCTAGACCTAAGGACAGGATATTTTCCCTCCGTTAGAATGATATCAGAATTGGTCATTTTATTGGCATTAATTTTGTCAAGGATTTTTTTTTTAAATAATTTTTATATCTGTTTATTGCCTCTACCTCTATCCGATCAATGGTCAGTTTGATTTTGCATAAGAATTTTGGCGAGAATTATAAATTTTAGACTAGAATAAAAAGTTTGATCTCTGTCATCGTAATCAAATTTTGTTCTAAATCCACCTTAAGCGGTATTCCTTGTAATTTTGGTAATCCCTTTATTGCAAAAAATTATTATTGCAACTTGATTTTTGGATTCAAAATTATAGATGCCACAGTGCGGACATTTCATGACTTTGTTCACAATTTGCATGTGATTTTGTCTGGTCCTTTATCATAGATCATCTTTCTAAATTTTGTTCCTTATATCATTTCTGTTCTTGTTGGTCCTCTTCTTTAAACGCAGAGTTTGTGCTCTAGTTACTTCTTCAGTTACCGAGGGTATCAACATCTCGGGTGAATAACCAAACCAGTCTTCTGCCCAGTAACCTAAGTGAACATGATGCCTGCATATAGAAGCATGGATTCGCACCCTTCTCAGCGAGATCAAATGGCATTCCCTCATTATTGTCAACCTGGCCTTGAGGGTATTCCCCCTCAAATGAATGTGGATCCATCTAAATCACCCTTCGCTTATGAACAACCTTGGCCCTATGCTGGTAGCTATGGATACCCAACTCCCATGCAATTTTGTCGCGGCCACTATAAATTGCCTGGTTATTGTACCTACAGATCTGCTTATCCTCATATTCCAGCTCCATCACCAATGTACTTCTCTGGAGGATGTCCTGCATATGTTGAACCTTTCTATGTTCCTTATGCCCTTCCACCACACTATGCTATGGAGCTGCCTAGATATGAATATGATAAATGCATGCCCAGAGAGTATCATTGTTGTGGGTGTCCTAATTACCTCTTGAGCCACAGGGAAGACAAAAGTGTGAGGATTGAAGAGCACGAACCTGAAAACAAAATGAATAATGCTATGGTCCCAATCCAGCTGAAAAATTATCCATATCCATTTGTCTGGATACCACCGGAATACGCTGGTAAAAGAGAGCTAATAAAGCCTGTTGCGGCAGAAGTGGGTGAACCTGATGTCGATAAGAAAGTGAATAATGCTATGGCTCCTGTTCAGGCGAATGAATCTGATGTCAAAAAGAAAGTGAATAATGCTATCGCTCCTGTTCAGGTGAAAAATCATCCATATCCATTTGTCTGGATACCACCAGAGTACATGGGTAACAGAGAGCTAAGAAAGCCTGTAGCAGCAGAAGTGGGTGATCAGGACAGGATATCACACGACAGAAAGCCACCTGAGTATGCTAGTGCTGATGGACAAGAGCCAAAAGTCTGGAACGGATGGTTCCCATTAGATATTAACAGTCTTTCAAACATGGTCCAGAATGGCGATGGAAGAAAAAACAAGAACGCGCAGATTGACAATAGTAAGAAGGAATCTGAAGATGGAAGAACAAACCACAGTCAGCAGAGTGAAGGATGCAGGAGGGAATTCCCGTTCCCTATCATCTGGATGCCTAACTCCAATATGCAGGAAAGGACGAACAATCAGGAAAGCACTTATACAACAAAGTCCATTCAAGAGGTACCTCATGAATCTACATCTGTCCCAGTAAATTCTTGTACTGGTAATGATGTTTCAAACAGAACCAACGTGAATGGAAATGATTCGAACATTGGTGGTTCAGATGTTGAAAGGGAAGTAATTAGTGAAAAAATCATACCTGTGAAGCAGATGGAACTTCAGAAAAGTGACTCGGAGGGTACTGAAAGAAGAGTAAGAAATATTCCTGTAAAGCAAGCAGAAGAGAATATGACTGACAAGGAATTTCAGACTAGCATAAAAAGACAATCCAATTCTCCGCGGAAAACATCCAAGTTACCTCCTGTTTGTCTGAGACTTGATCCACTACCGAGAAAGAAAAATGGCAATGGGATTTCAAGGTCCCCGTGTCCTCCTGCCTCAAAAGAACATTCCCAGGCAACAGCTGATGTAACATCCAAGGCATCTACTTCATCTAGCACGCTTGACAAGGCTCAGGTAGATGTGAAACTTCAGGATGCTTCAAAGGAGAAAAGTATTAAGATGGTGGAGAAGTGTTTTGAACAGAAAGATAAAGAGCAGAGGGATGGATCTCAGAGCCATGACAAGGCTCAGGCAGATTCGAAACTTCATAATGCTTCAAACCTCAAGGAGGAAGTTAAACCCAAGGATAAAAGCACTAAGGTGTTGGAGAAATCTAGTGAAAAGAAAGAGGAGGACCAGAGGGATGGTTCTGAGAGCCAGATAACCTCCAACATGGCCAGTGGAGTCCGTGAGAGTAGTTCTGCATTAACAGGTACGAAAGAAAGCTGGACGAATGGTGAGGAATATAAGATTAAAGAAAACGAAGCAGAAAGAAAGGTAGACAGCGTGATCAAAGAGGAAACAACTGAAGCAAGGGAAGCCAAGGATTCAACTAAACGAACTGACAATGAATGTAGGAAGGAGAGAAAAGTTTTGTCAGATGCAGGAGCTGCTGTTTTGATACAAGCTGCTTATCGTGGTTTCCAGGTTAGGAAGTGGGAACCATTGAAAAAATTGAAGCAGATTGCTGAAGTCAGTAGGCATGTGACTGATGTTAGAGCCAGCATCCAAGCTTTAGAGACCTCTTCTGATTTTCAAAATGATGGGAGGGAAAGAGTTGCAATTGGAGAGACCATAATGAGACTACTGCTGAAGCTCGATACTATACAGGTACGTTTATTCAAAAATATAGTTTAAAAATGCCTTGATTCATTATGAATGCATCGACAGTTAATAATTTATGCCACGTTTACGTGTTGTGAGCACCTTCTATTCTGAACCAGTACAGGCGAAGACATTTTATCTTTTTTGTGCGTGCATTAGTAATCAACCTTCCATTTACACAGATTATTCTCACTCGTATACTGGGAATTTGGGTTCTGTTCATCATTTTATCCTTTTTTTTTTTTTTAATTACTTTCTAGTTTAATGTTGTGCTCACATCTTATCATTTGGTCTATCTATCAGGGTTTGCATCCAAGTTTCAGGGAGATGAGAAAAGCCTTGGCGAGAGAGCTTACATCCTTGCAGGAGAAGCTTGATTCTATTAGGGCCAAAAAATCTCAGCAGCAGATGGAGGATTTATCAGCCAAGAAACCTGTTGAAGATACTTCTCTTGCTGCCCCAAATGGAGAATACATGCAAGAGCAACCAGAAAAGAGACTTTCAGTGCCTGGGAAGGATTCTTCTGAGGGCATTATTCGTGAGAGTCATGATACATTAGAGCAACAACCAGAAGAGAAAGTTGCAGTGCCTGCGAAGGATTCCTCTGACAGTATTATTTATGTAAGTCGTGATATGATAGAGCAGTGTCAGGATCAGCTTTCTATGAAGGATGGTAATCGTAGCCATGAAGATGAGAAGCTGCAATGTAAATCTAGCTCACCAAATGGTCTGCTATTCAAAGAGGAAACAGAGCCACTCTCAAAAGGAATGGTAAAAGAGGATGTCAGCCACGTTAGTATAGTTGAGGCATCAGAAAGTGGTATTTTTGATATCCAAAACAAAACCAAGCCAGAGTCAGAAGACGTCCCCGTTGATTTTGATGACTTGGACATGAAGGCTTGGAAAGAATTGCCTCAAGGAGTCATTGATGAACGGGAGCTTGCTGATACTGATTTTAGGAATGATAAGAAAAATGAAATTGAAGGGGAAGAGCTCCAAGTTTCTGGAGTTACTACCAAGCCGGGGGACACACACTTTCCAGCCATGATGGACGACTTTGCACAAGATGGAGCATCTTCACAGATCCATGAAGTGGCGGAGCTGCCAGTGGGTCTACTTGATGATGATACGGCAACATCTGAATTTGAGAAGCATAATGAAGCTGGATTTTCAGAGCAGGTTCTACAAACTGGAGAAATGGAATGTAATGCAGCTCTGGAAACCAATTCCTTGGCAGATGATATTTCTAAAGAAACTCAACTAGATCAGCAGCAGCAGCTGCAGCAGGCAAAAGAACAAGAAGAGGTGTATTCTACCGACGAATCAGATGGCTGGGTAAAAATTGAGTCTCAGAAAGATGAACTCAAGGGGGATGGATCACTGGATGCAGAGCTTGAAAGTCGCTCGAGAAAGGAAAATGATCAGCAATTTGTGACAAAAGAGTCGACAGGAAATGATAGGCATGAAACAGCAGATGAAGATGCAAGCTTGGAAGTAAAGGAAGTACCGGTTGCTGTGACACCAGAGGAAGAAGTAGGGAAAGGAGAGGCACCAGAGGAAGAAGTTGCGCTCGAGGAGGCACAATCGGAGAGAGGAGATATGGTTGGTGAGCAGGGAATTAATGCTGATGCTGAGAACAGAGAAGCTTTGGCTGAGCAAATGGGGGAACAAGCTGTAGCATCACCTGTTTCAAAAGAGCCACCCATTCCCGAGCATGATGAAGAAATGGATACTGATAAGAACTTAGTCGAGGAGAATGAAAAGCTTAGGAAGATGATGCAAAAGTTGCTTGAAGCTGGGAATGAACAGTTAACTATAATATCTAATTTGACAGGAAGGGTGAAAGACTTGGAGAAGAAATTAGCCAGGAAGAAAGTAAGGACAAGACATTGCAGACCAGCAACTTCCAAACCATCTTTTAAGAAATTAACGAATAATCCGTTACAAGGAAGAGCTGTCGGTGTTGCAATGTGATCATATAATCTCTGAGGTAAGAGGGACTGTGAGTTTCGTTGTGTCGACAAATATGTACTTCAGTGTGATAAAAATGTGACCATTGTTGTTACGCTTTCAATAGATAACTCTGTTTAAAGCAAACCCGGTGATCATTGTTGTTCAACTGCTTCGGTTTAAATGCTTTTCCTGTTCTGTTTGATTTTTTGAACAATCGCCTATTTATGTTCATTCTCTAATGTAAATGATTTTTCCGCGAATGCTCGAGCAATTCATGACTTGAAGCAATTCAAAGATGTAGGTTGTATAACGGCTGAGAATCATTGGCATCCTGTAGATGATGTTCAGTTGATTAGTTATCCCAACAAGAGTGACACTTTTTAGTACTTTTAGTTGTGTATGCTCATATAACAGATTCATCTGGTGCATTTAATGAAACTGATGTCTCAAATGCCTATGCAGAGCAAATTAATGTGATATGAAAATATTTATTGGTCCATGTTTCCATTCAATCCGTTTGTAGCAAATTCCAATTTCTATTTATTCTTGTTCCGTTGTTCCCATCACTTCTTGATTAGTGGTTAGGTCTGAAGTGTACAATGGAGCCTCTGATTCTATTTTGTTTTTTCTTGAGTCAATCAAGATTTACCTCCATGGGAAGGATGATTCATTTGGATTGACATGAGAGTCCGATCACATTGCATCTCCAGAACCCGTGTAAAACCTGCTTTATTTAGATTGGGAAAATCGTACGGTTGTTTGGAAAGATTTCAAATGCAATATCTAGGTTGGAAGGGTTGTTGAATTGTGATCTTGCGTTCAAAGCGTGTTCACGTTGCATCGATTTAGTGTGAGTATGAACCATTTCATATTGTTGTTTATTGTGTCTTTCGAACAAGTGTGTTAATAAACGTTTTTGGAAACTAGGGCTGATTTATGGCAGCTGCATCCTTCTTTGTTGGGATCCAACTCTTTTGCCAACTTTTCCTATCATTGGATATCAGTACAATGCACTCCCAGCAGACCTATCATGGCACAGGCACCTGACTTTTCTCCCTTTTTAGAAGCACGCTTCCTTCAAGGCTTAACTACACACACAGCAGATCAATAATAATAATAAGAAGAAGAAGAATAGAAGTAGAAAATAGCATATGTATGGAGTAATATTATAAGTGCTATATATAACTATTAAGTGTTATCGAAGAAACAAATAAAGTATTAAGATAATTTGTACAATGGTTTAAACTAAACAAATATATAGGAAGTGATATAATTTTGATCCTTTCTTGTGTAATGGGAGATCTTATAGGAGAAAGCATAATTAAGGCAGAGTGGGCTAATTCAATTAGTCACCCTCTTCCTCACAAAACTCCTTTCTATATAGGAGATGAGGCTTGGATTCAACCTTCCAAATGAGATCAGTGGTGTTAGCTTTAAGATTTTGATATTATTTTGATAATAACAAAATTTTAAAGTTAATGTTAATAAAAGCATTAAGTTAAAAGCAATTAAATATTGTTTATTGTCTTTTGGCATTGAAAAGGATTTAATTTTTATTAGACAAGGGCAATTATGCTAGAGAAATAAATTATATTAAAATATAATATTAAGCTAATAAAAATCTAGTTAAGCTTCAAATCTGTTAAGTGATATTATATAAACCTGTTTGAAATTGATCCTGTTAAGTTTAAATAATTTACACACTTTGAAGTATAGGGAAGTAATTGCTTTTAACTATATAATATCTTATTCTATTATTTTTTAACAAAAGTTGCCGAACTTGTGATCCCTATTTTTTTTCTTTTTTATTTCTATTTTGAAGCATCTAAATGTTATCAAAGTTAGAGGAAGTCAAGTGAGCTTTAATATTCCTGTCAAAACTTTTCAGAATTCTTTCCTCTTTCTATTGAAGCATTTACTGTGAAAAGAAATGTTGACAAAGAGAAGACTAGAAATGAAGCTAATAGAAAGGACTTGACAATTTTAACATAGCCATGGTAGAGAAAAGCTTTTGACCACGAGGGAGTTGAACAGAAAAATTGCCTTCTCTTTGGACAAGAATACTTTGGCTCTTGAGTTCATCAAAGGCACATGTGGTAATTGAAAATTTAAAGCTCGTGGCTTTAAAGGAACAGAGTAGGATCTGTAAAATCCAAGCAGTGAAGGCGGGGGAGGAAGAACCCCAGATTTCACAGCAAGAGAGCAATGAACAAAATGAAGTACCAATATTAGAATATTCAACTCATGGCCTGTTCTCTTAAACACTATTCTTCCACCCATAGTTGTTCCATATAGGACAAATCAATGAAGGAAATGGACATGTAGAGAAGAGGTTAAGCCAAATCAAACTGAAGAGAGAAAGCATGTCAAGAAAAATGTGAGGGACTTGAGCCTATTAGTAGATTTAATGAAGAAGAAGAGCAAAATTTGTTTGATAGAACAACTCTTGCTGGGAAGGATATAAAATATGGGAATAATGAACTCATTAGCATGAAAAAGATTATGGTCCTTATAGTATATGTTAAAAAAAAAATGGTAGAAGCACTTTGTGAAAAATAAAAAAAGATTTTGAAACAAAGATCAAATTGAATAAAGAGACAAGTAAAAATTGCAAGAATAAAACCAAAAGGAATTTAATTTTGTTTTTTGTTTTATTCTTTAAAAAAAGCTATTCAAAAGTAAAAAAATTTGTTATATGTTACTGCTCTATCCTTATCTCAAATAAGAAAAGTCAGAAAAAGCATTTTTACTTTGCACTTATGTATAGAGAAGTAAAAAAGAAGTGCACAAGTTTGCAAGTTGAAAACTACGTGTCCTTGTCCACCATAGTTGATTGTGCTTCATAATAAGCAAGGCATAGAAAGATGATGAACAAAGTAATAGATATTTTGCAATTCTCTCTTTTTCAATGACTCTTGGAAAAGCAATGTCTAAATTGATATAATTTTTAAGAGCCTTTATACAACAAGAAGATGGAGAACAGAAAAACACATATGTATAAAAGAAAAACAAGAAAAGCTAAGTTATAGTTTTTTTTATTCTATTAATTTAAATTGTTTGTGTTTAATTTCTAGTTATATATAATTTGTGAGAATTTAAGAGTGAACTTATTGTAATTTTTTTTTTATTAAAGTTTCAAATATATTTTTATATTATTCTGTAAATCTTTCTTAAGTATATAAAAAATGAGTTTAGAATGAATTTAATATAAAAACCCTTTGTGAAAAGAATTTGGGTAAGTTTGTGTAAAATCTAAATATTGTAAAGTTTGAGGTGAACTTAAATTTTATGTTGGTGACAAACAAATGTAAAACTATCTCTATCGTAATTTGAGTTTAGATTGAATTAAAGAAAATCCTCTAATATTTAATGAGACTAAATGTAAAATAAAGATGTTCAAATCAAAACAATATATGACGTATTTTTTCTCCCTTCTCTTTATTTTTATCATTGTATTTTGTTAGGAAACTTTGTTGATAAGACCTTATTGTGCCTTCATGATCTTTAAAATATCTACTTCTTTTAATAATATTCTGTTGACAAAATTTTCTTGAGTTTACAAGATTTTCATTTTTATATATTTACTTTAGAATTTTTAAATTATCTCATATTTCTACAAAAGTATTTATTCAATCCTCTCTATATACATTCTTTAAATGGCATTTAAATGGTGCTGCAAGATGTTATGTATGCCTATTATATCACTGTATCTTTTGTTGTTGTATTTGTATGTTATGGGAGTCATAATCTGTGTGCAAGAGTAAAGAAGAGCGAAGAGGAGGGAGCAAAGAATCAAAGGAGGAGGAAGCAAAGAATCCACAATGTAAATAGTTTTTAGTTATCAATCTGTTTGACGTTGGAGTGTAAATCATAGGAGGGAAGGGAGGGGATGAAAATTGACATTGCGTAAAAACCTGTATGGCTGTATCTGTCTAAATAATGTTTCTGATTTCCATCCCTTTCCTTCCACTTCTCCCATTTTCATTAGTCGGCACTTTCTAAGTTTTGTTAATTTTATTGTTTTATTTCCATTTCTAATCCCTTTTACGTTGTGATTAAGTATACCACTGCATACTTACGACTAGAAATATGGTTGCTGTGTAATTGTACATTGGCAGGGGAGGGACGGAGTTTCTGCCGTGGTGAATTAATATCTTTCGAGTTCAAATTTGTTTGAGTTATAAGGAAAGAGATAGTCAAGAGATAGTCGTCACTTTCAAAAATTTGAATTTTAATGCTTTGATTATTAAGGGTTAATCTTAATGTGATTCTTCATCATTTTATATAATGGATGCTAGTAAGGCAATATTTGGTATAATAGAGCTTCACTGATGTGACATTTGTAATTTTTATGGTGCTCAAATTACACTTCACCCGTTAGCATCAGGATAAATTTGGGAGGTAAAAAGAGAAGAAAAAAAAAAGGCTAAAATGGGTATTTTTGGTTCGAGAAACATTATCAGCATTCACATAATTGCCATTTTCTCCTTCATTCTTTTCAATCAGAGCATAACCCCTGGACTTTTGAGTGTCTATAGGAAGCTGAGGTGAGGCTCATTGTTACAAACTACTCTATGCCTGGCAACTCTAGAAAATCAGGATAAAATGGTTTCTATTCCATTATCATTCTTTCTCTTACTATTATATTCCTCGCTTTTCTCATATAATATTCATTCTTTATCTTGAAGTCCTGTAAGCATTTTTTTTTTTTGGTTTCTATATATTACAGTATTCTTTATTACATCATGTGTACTACTCAAGTACTCATGAACTTATTTCTTGGCTAACATTCAAGTGGGCAAAAAGAAAAGTGGAAGATTTTGGAGGAGGAGTTGGCAGGTGAATTTGTTTGGTATATTGGTTATAAAATGCTTTAATGTCCTCCTCATCTTGTAGCTTTATAAGACGCTTTTGCAGGGAAACGACGAGGCGATGTCTCT
Source organism: Erythrophleum fordii (assembly GCA_032878935.1). Lineage (NCBI taxonomy): Eukaryota > Viridiplantae > Streptophyta > Magnoliopsida > Fabales > Fabaceae > Erythrophleum > Erythrophleum fordii. Next base: position 12,209,869 of record JAVQMF010000047.1, on the reverse strand, counting down.
TTTTTATTACTAAATATTATTCCTTTGCTACAGCTTATTATATTTTAGAAAGAAAGTGCATGACGCCAAAAAAAAAATCTATAGGATTGCAAATAAAAGCATTAAGAAAAAGGAAATTACAGATATGGAAGTATGGCTCCCCTTTTTTAAAAGACCACTTATTTTTGTTTTTTGTTTTTTGTTTTGTTTTGTTTGTTTATTCCTTTGTGCATGGGTTAAGTGTAACCACTGAAAATTTAATTTGTATATGGTTTTGGCTAAAGGGTTCTGTCGTGCAGCTACCTATGTTTCTCATTACATGATATTTGGTTCTTCATTGCTATAGATAAATTATAGCAAAGACTATACTTTAATTATTATAATCACTTTATTTCATCTAGGAATAAGTTTACCTGGCTATATTAAGATGAGATTAGTCAATCCCTTTTGGACGTTTTACCCCTACATGTAGGTATTTTTTGCGGTGAAATGTGATGATCAACATGGTTAGCTCATTTTCGTGCATATGACCCATTTATAGGTTATGACATTATTGTAAATTTACATATTGGAGTATGTGTTTACTTGAACAAGGTTCTTAGTCTCCCTCGCATCATACTCCTAAAAATAAGGTTGTAAATATTTTTTCAGCTGTGTATATTACAGTATTCTCTATTGCATCATTTATTTTACTCGAGCTAAAATTGACTGCTTCCCTACATTTAGATAGTTGAAGGGCTGAAGACCCGTGTCTCTCCAAGGCAATTTTGGACTTGGCATTAATATTATGTTCTTTGGTTCTTCTTGCTGCTGTTTGGGGCTATGATGGCAATTGAGTTTTACCTGCCCTTATAGAATTCAAGAAATAATTTATGAATTATATTGATTGAAATTAAGATGGATGATAAATGGTTCTAATTCAAGGGCATGGTTCTTGAGGGCTCAAATAAGTGTTGCTGCAAATTCCATAGTGGTTAATTATGATATTAAAGATGTTGAATCACATATTCTACATGTGCCTATTTGATTATGAGATTTAAATGTAACATAAACATAATATGAAACATTGCCTTTCTGTTAAACTTAGAAGTTATTTATTATTTGAAAAATGAAAAAGTTTCCTCAAATATTGACTGCAATATAATTTCGAACTTCTAATGATTTATGTAACTTCACAAGAAATATTATTTATCCAATAATATTAGTATTTGATAACTATTCCTTACAGTGGAAGGTGATAAAAATGGGAAGCAATGCCCCATCCAATAATGAGCATCCAGGAACCGATTGGACTCCTGCCATGGACCCAATAGTTTCATTGGATTGCATGCCCCATTAAAAGCATCTATAACATGGTCATACCTTAATATTTGCCCCTTTCTAAGGGAAGAGTCCTCAGTTGCAGAAGTTACTTTCTTCAAGGCAATTTTGAACAACAACTTATGTATACTCATTTTATCAAGTATTTTTTTCGGCATGTTCCTACGGCTAGTCACCGTAGTCTTGTCCCGTAAGATACATGATAGAGGTATAGCAGCAGGCCAACTCAGTCTAACTACTTTATTAAGTTACAGAGCTATAGACTGCGGTTGGAGCCTCGGTATAGGGTAATAACTAGTAGTAAGGGGATATGCAGAACGCACTGCACGTATAAGACGGAAGCAGCGCCATAAGGCGGAGCTAGCATCCTTATGAACCTTATTTACTCTAAAAGCATGTAAGGAACTCCATGCCTAGGAGTCCCAGTCGATTCGGAGTGGACATGAGATTACAGTGGAACACTATAAAAAGCTGAAAGCGCCTCTTCCTATACTGCTTTTGATAAAAGGCATACCTCGCCTTAAAGGAAAGCAGTACGTTAGTTAGGATAGATAAGACAGTTGCGCTTCAATTGCGACTGGGAGGCTTTCAGATAGACATTGGCGACAAGAAGGCGGGTATTTATCTAGTAAAACGACTGACAGTTCGTTACTACTAGGTAGCCGCGGGAGTGCCACCGGTCACTCCCCCTAGCCAGGTGCTGAGCCTGTCTATGAGCTTAAACTGCTTTAGGGATTCTTTTTAACCTGAAAGCGTTTCTGAGCGGCACGCCAGGCGACGATGGTGGCTCCAAACGGCTAGAAAATAAAAGCAAAGGCGGGGAAATGTATTCTTTGTTGGCCTTTGCTTCTAGCCGGTGGTGGACCGAGGCAGAGCTCGGCCCTCGCCCCAGAGGGGGGGCTTATTAGATTATGCTTCTGCTTTAAAGGTAATTCCCCCTTAAAAGGGCATGTTACACCAGGAAAAAAGAACCAAGTATCGTGCATTCAAGAAACTACTGCTACTTAAATTAGATGAATTCCCTACGCTTGTGCCTCATACCCATGAGACACTTCACTAGAGGTTCTTCCCTCCGGGAGTTAAGTTACACCCTTACCACCCCCATCAAGCGGACAAGGCCTTACTCTATTCCTGCCTAAAGGCAAGAATAGCGGCCTTGGGGCTAGTTACAGCCAACTCAAGGAACTCACTTCTTCCTTTTAGAATCCCTTTTCCTTTCTTTCAAGTCCGATAAAGGAAGGCTAAATCATTTAAGTGATGCTCGAGATCACCGATGCTGCTGGTCTCCCAAAAAAAACAAAAAGAAAAAAAGAAAACAGAGGAACAAAAGACTTAAGAGTATACTTATTTTAGCTAATCTTTTTGCTCTCTTCTTTTTCATAAATTTTATAAACTGGATTTGTAGCATAAAGTCTAAGCTCTCTTTCCTTATATTATGCCTTAATAAAAATTAATGGTGATAAATGTAATAAGGTGGAATTTTAAAAAGAAAAAAAATTTATATACAATTTTTTGTATCTTCATTATCAGGTTATCTAGTTAAAATATGATAAATATATAATTTTTGTAAATAATTATATAATTTATCAATTATATAATATTATTGTCATGATATTATTGAAAAATTATACATTTCTCATATTTTAGTTGAAAAAATTTATAGCAAAAATATAACAAACTATATCTATGTCTAATCTTTTTTAAAAATGATCTGCCATGTGGAAATTGGAGTGGAAGGAAGATAATTTTTTTAGACAAAAAATTCTGTATAATTAACGAACTACGTGGAAGAGATGTAGGCCATAAGATTTCTCATTAGAAACAAATTAATCAAAAAGTTATCTTTTGTTGAACTTATTTTTCATTTTGGTTGTCTTGAATCAATTAATTGTATTGAAATTAATAATCATGTTTTTGCTGAAACTTTTAATTTTGAAAGTGAAAAGTTTTATCCATTTGTATTCTTATATTTTCTCATTAAATATTTTTTAAAATAATTTTAAAATTAGACTTAGAGGATCCCTAATATGATTTAACGCACAATACCTGAAAAAGAGATCTTTCATAATTTGCTAATTAAATATTGTGTAAATATAATTTAATTCAATCTTAAAGTTAAAAACATTAAGTACTAATCAGGTTTCAAAAGGGATTCTTCATAATATGCTAATTAACTTAGAGTCTTGACATTTATTTATTTATCTAATATGTTAAGCAACACAAAACAAGAGATAAGCAATAAAATTTCCTATCGGGTTTAGTTAATGGAATATAGGGATAAAAAAAAAATTTACGGCAAAATTAAAATGGGGATATGAAAATCCGCCCTATTGGTAATCCAAACGTATTGGAGATTGATGTGTAAATTATCAATTAGTTTGATAAGTAAGGATTGAAATATTAAATTATATATTTTTCATACAAGATACAGCAAACACTGTTGTAACAATCGTTGAAAGCACATAACTGTTTCTTTTTGGTTGGATAACTTTCATGATTTAAATTACTATTTAAAAATGAGCCATACTTATATTAAATTAAATAAAGTAATGAATAAGTAAATAACCATGCATTGCACATGTAAATGCCTAAATTTAAAATTTGTGCCTTTTATATCCTAAATTTTTATCTAATTAAGTTGACAGTTTATTAAATATTAGTAAACATTTTGATGTCATTTCACGTAATCTTATTTGAGATAGTATATGTAATCGTAAATACTTTATCGTAACTATTATATATAATATAGTTGCATTACACGAGTGAATTCCATGTTTAATTGATTAGTAATACTTATTAAAGGTGTTATCGGTCAAGTTCAAATTGATTTAAATAATTTAAAATTAGTATTTGCTATAATGTATTGTTTACTACTACTATTAAGATAATCATGTATAATTTACAAAAACTCTGAATTCGTCAGGTTGACTGACAGAAAAAAAAAATCTTCGAATGAGGAAAAGATATATAATCATATATAATTATTTTAATAATTAATCTTCACAGTGTAAGTAAAACAATTTATACTGAATTTAAAAAACTTGAACGGGAAACAAGACAGGGAGAGGATATCCTATTTCGTTGCTAATTTTGTTGGAGACTAATGATGGATGAATCCAATGAATAAAAACTAAACCATAAAATATATATGTTCTCGTGAAAGATGCAACAAATCCCGTCATATAATTAAGTATACCAACGTGGTGCATTATGACGTGGGGCACGTAACTCGTATATGGGTTATCAGAAGCTGAAGCAAAAGATTAAAAAATAAAAACCTTACGAGTATGTTGAATTTTGATTTAAATATAATTTTAATAATTTATTTAGTTTAATAATATTTTTATAGTTTTCTTATCATTACTGTTTTGGTTTAATTAGGAAACTCTAGTTATTTAATTAAAAGATTTATTTTATTTTATTAGAAGTCCTATTTTTGGTTTAATTAAGAGGCATATTAGGATTAAGTTTCTCAGTTGACCAAGTTATAACAAGAAAAGGAAAAAGAAATTAGTTCACCATGAACAATCAAGACTCCCAAAACCAATAAAATTCCATGCATATGATATACACCACATCCAATTCAAATGTATTGAAAAGCAAGATTCTTGAGACTCGATTTTTGGATACACATACGCTATATAACCGGTACTTATTTAAATTTTTTAAATAAATATAAACTAAATTAATTTCAATTACTCACATATCCTAACAATTTATTTATCTATTTTAATACTTATAAAAAGTAGTTAAATAACTACTCATGTTAATCACAATTTATTTTCATTTGTTTTAAAAATATTATTTTATTTTCTATGTTAGGGATAATCCAAGTTATCTTTAAAAACTCACCAAAAAAAAATTAATATAGAAGATAAATCACATTCAATAGAACAGAAATAACCTCCCAGTAATGACCGATTATCAACTTTCTTGTCTCCGAGGATTATGAAAACTTGATATGTTTATCTTTTATATATATATATATATATATATATATATATGTGTGTGTGTGTGTGTGTGTGTGTGTGTGTGTGTGTGTGTATGTGTGTGTGTATAAAAGAAGTCATACCGAGTCTTCAGTATATATAGGGCTTTTCAACCTTGTTCTTGGAAATAATCTCTTCTGTTCCCGTTTCGCCTTGTATCTATCTCCATCATCACTTTCTTCTTCTTATGGTGCAGAAGACAGAGTAATTTCTCTCTAGAAAGTTCCTTAGCTTATATGGCTTCCCCTCTGAAGGGAAAACACAAGGTTCTGATAGTCACAGTGAAATCGGCAGATCTGAAGGCAAAGCCGAAGCAAGCTAATAATGCCCAAACCTACGCTTGTGTCTACATGAACCCAGAAGCAAGAATCTGTACCAAGAAGATAATCAATACCAATTCTAACCCGACTTGGAATCAAAGGTTCGTTTTCTCCATCTCAGATTACTCTTTAAGCCAAGGCAACTCTTCTGTTTGCTTCCACATTCACCGAGCACGAAAAGGCTTTTTTGGAATTAGAGATTCATTGATAGGGATTGCCAAGGGTGATGTGAAGTCCATTATGTCAAATAATGGCTTTGATGATGATGAAGATGATGCTCCTCTGTACGATTCGGATTTCATGAAGTTTGAAGACCCCAGATACCCTAACATGTTTGCTCCTTGGGATGATGATGAAGAGAAGAAGGAACCATATTACACAGATATTTATTGTTATAATGAGAAAGCGAAAAAAAGAAGAGTTACAAAGGCATCGGCTTGTCTTGAGATAGTGAAGGGCTTGGAGAAGAAGGGAGAGCTCAAGGTCGAAATGGAGGTGGGAGAGACTATTTCTTGCCTTGCCAATGATTTTCAATGGAAGAATTTGGCTATGCCTTATGAAGAATTTATTATGGCTGAATTACCCAGCAAGAATAAGAACAAGGTTTGTTCTTGGATGTGCTTTGTCTCCCAAAGCACGCAGCAGAATTCGAGTTTGAGCTGACTAGGTTTACAAAATTTTTTGAATTTTAAAATGAGAATGATTTTTGACACGTTAATATTTTTCTATAATCAGATGGAATGTTTACTTATTTTCTACGGAGTAGTTTTACCACTATTTATTGGTTTTTTTGTATGCAATATTTCAAAATTAATTTCTGTGTGACTCTTTTTTCAAAGATTTGTGAGCATTACTTTGATACTAACATATTTTTATGGCCCAAAAAAAAAAACATATAAGGTGTTGTTAATCTGTTTGGCTTTGTCTTTGCACATCAAAGAATTAGATTATCTCATCTATCTTTTTATTCGTACGACCATAACTTCTTTTTTAATGCCTATTCTTTACTCGACGGTCTAGATTTGAAAAAAATTATATTTCAAATTTTTTTTTAAATATAGAATAAAAATAATCTTCTAATTAACAATTTCAAAAAAATGATGATTAAAATTTTTTAAAAAAATAAATATAAAGTACTTTTACCATATTTTTCTTTCAATTTTTCAAAGAAAAATGTCAACTTTTTTATTCTATTACAATAGTTGAAACTATAATTTTGTCCCATGCACAACTGCTAATTTTTATTCTCGAAATACATTATGAAATTTCTTTTTTTAATGTTTTAGCAACTATGACCCACAAAAAAAAAAAAAACAAAAGAGTCACAGAGCAACTACAACTGTTAAACAACTATGACCTTTTGTGTCATGTGTCAAGGTCAAATCCTAATATAAAGATAAAAAGTTATCCACATTGCCCCATATAATTGGGCCATCACATTACACTGCCACATGGATAAATATCATTGGTTGAAGGAAAAAATTATTTAAATAATTTCTTTTTTTACCATTGTTTGCCTCCCCTCTTTTAAACCACCATCTCACGTCTTCATTCATCTTTCTTCCTTCAATTTTTTTTCCCACTAACAGCTCCTTTCTTCCTTCATTTTTTTCATCTTTCCATTTTCTTCATCCTTCCTTCATATTCACCATTGGCAAGTTTTCACCAGAGTGAAATACTTCTTTTCTCTAGCCATTGTTTGCAATTATTACATAAAAGCAACTTTTTACCGTATAAAAGGAAGAAAGGATAATTCAAAATATTGCAAAAGAAGAAGTGAGTCTAAGTATCTACTGATACCTAGTAAGTAAATACTAATAAAACTAAATGTTTATTTTGCTAAAAATGTGATTATGTTGTAGTTAAACTTTAAATTTATATAATATATATTTTCACTTGTTTGATCTAGATATGGGATGAATGATTGTTTATTTTTACATGTGAAACACTTATTTATGGCTAAATAAAAATAATAACTATAAAATTATTAGAAAAAATAAGGTTAAAAAAATAGGTTAATGATATTATAATTTATAGTTATGTTGTTAATAATGTGAAAGAAATTAAAAATCATATAATATTAGTTAACATAGAAAGAGGTTGCAAAAAATAATATGTTTAAGGCAAAAAAATTTAATATAGAAAAAATATAAAAATATGATATGATAAAGTTACAATAATGAAAGGATTTTTTTTATTGTTGTATACTATTATAATGGAAAAAATGATAAAAAAATCATGAAAATATAATAAGAAAAAATTTAAAAATATTATAAATAATAGATATATGAAAAAGTATTGTAAAAAAAATATTATAAAAATATAAAAAGTATTGAAAAAATACTGTAAAAATATAATATGGGGAAAATATGAAAATATAATTATATAAAAGTGCAATTATGAAAAAAAATTTAAATAATGTATAATATAACAACAAATATTATAATATTGAAAAAAATTATAAAAATAGTATGAGAATATAATATGAAAAAATAAAAAATGTTGTATAAAATATAATATGAAAAATATTGTAAAGAGATAAAAGTATTGTAAAAACCCATAGTTAATGAATATAATATGGGAAAAAATAATAATATCAAAAAATACAATTATGAAAGAATTTTTTAATATTGGATAATATCATAATAAAATATTATAATGTTGAAAAAAATATTATAAGAAATATAATAGGAAGAAATATTGTAAAAAAATAAAATATGGTAAAAAATATTGTAAAACAATATAATATGGGAAAAAATATAAAAATATATTGTGGATGAAATAAAATATTAACATTTATAATTATGTATAATATAATGTAATATAGAAAAATAATAGTATAATATTATTTATATATTTAAGTAAATGAAAAATGTCAAAAAACTTAGGAAAAATATTGAGAAAATGAGTATAATATATAAAAATAATGAAATAATAATTTATTTATTTATTTATTTATTTGTCTCCATTTTTTCTTATTTATTTGTGCATAATTATCACTTAGATTGTGCATAACAATAATTTGTTGTATAATTTATTTTTACATAAAGACTAATTAATTGAATATAACACATACTGCATATAAAGAGAAAGTATTATATATTGAAAAAACTATTATGATTTTTGTAAAGGTTAGCCTAATGGGAAAGGAAAAAAATGTATCAGTTGAATAAAAGTTTTAGTAATTTATAAACTTTGTATGCTATTTTTTATATTAGTGGTAGTGTTGATCAAATTGGCAAAATGAATAATAGGAAAAAGGTTATATGCATATATTTAAATAGACAAATTTAGGAAATCAATGAGGGTACAATATTTATCTCAAATGCAATTAATGTAATGACTGTTGATTCTGATATTTTGTTAGAAAGGTTAAAATAGGAGGTTATGGAACAACTACATTTAGGCTCAAATCAATATGTCCAATTGATGTGTAGACATCCAATGTCACTAAGGCTTACAAAGTATCGAGTATGTAAGTTGAAAAAGGATACCAACATCCAAGTGATGTGGGTAGAAAATGTAGAGTTTTCATCATATCTTGGTTCAATAGAGTTTTATACAGAAATCTCGTCAGAGAAAATGAAATTAAATGTGGCAACACAAGTAACAATTGACTATGTGCCAAATCCACTCCCATCTTTCAACCATGTTAACGTTATAAGCGATCAATTTGCCTTATTTATGACATACTTTTTGATTGATATATGCAAAAAAAAACAAAACAAAAGAAATATATGTATAACCCTAAAAATTAATTCCGGACATATATAAATGATTTATTTTAAAAAATACATTTTTTATTTATAAAAAAATTTGGAAGGCAGAATTAGTGATTCCGCGTTCCAAATTTTTAAAAGTTTTTTTTAAATTATCTGACCCTCAAAGGGTCAGAAAAGCTGACCCTACGTGGGTCAGCACTGACCCACGTAGGGTCAATGAATCTGACCCTCGACGGGTCAAAAAATTTTGACCCCCATTTTGGGGGTCAGAAAAAAAAAAATTTCTTTTTATATAGCTTCCTCCATTTCTTCTGCGTTCCTTTTGTTTACGTTCTTCTTTCCCACCTCTTCGTAGCTCATTCCTTTTCTTTTTCAGATTTCTTGAATGTTTTTGTCTTTTCAGTAAATTTGCTCCTCTTCTTCATCTACATTTTAAGGTTTGTATTTTATTTTCAAAAAAATTTTATTTTTTCTGTACTTAACAAATATTCATATTTTTTCTCCTAAAAAATTTAATTATTTTTTTTTTTGAAATTTTTAATAGGTTTTCAAGCGGTGCCCTCTTTTTTAATTTGAGGTTATTTTATATTATCTATTGGTCCAGTTGTGTAAAAGATTTAAACTTTTTTATCAACCTTCGAATCCTTATTGAGGTTTGTAAATTATTTTAAAATATATTTTATGTCTTATTTTGTATTTATTTTTATTTTTTTGTAGAAAATACTGATAAGTTTTTTTTTCCTATTTGTACAGATTCTCAGGTGCTTCTATTTTACATGAAAAATTTTGTTTGTTTGAAATATCTTCGGTATCTTTTCTCCTTGATCATTTTAATATATTGTATTTAATTATTATTTACACAAAGGCACCGAGTAAAGATTGACAATGAGTAAAAGGAAGGAAATTATATACATTCATGCAAATGGAAGGATTTTTGACACCAACGAAGGAACAACATTTGTTTGTGATAAGCCGAAATTATTAAGAGTTGACCCTAACATTAATCTTGAGCAGTTGAAGGCTGTGGTTGGAGAAAAATTACGATTTCAGTCAAAACAGTATGTATCTGAGTTGGTGTACCAATACCCGCGATCACTTAATCCAACTTGGTACTTGCCGTGCACATTAGAGGATAATTCAGATATCCAAACCATGTGGAAAGCGAACCGACACTTTCCATCTCAACTGGGGGTACCTGAATTATATGCACACATCTCAACTAATGATGTGGGCCAAAGCGTTGAAGAGACTGATATGATTGAACAGTTGACAAATCCAAGTACAAGTGAGCTTAATAGACTGGATGAATCGATTTTCTTATTTAACTTTTATCTCAAAAATGTTCATCCATTTGAGACCCAACTTTTTAATACTCAACCAATACCATTCATAAATGATATATCTCAACCAAGTTCATCAATGGGTGAGATATGTCATAACAATCCTTCCAGTCCTCCAGATGCAACCGAAAATATAATAGATGAATTTGAGGCGGAGGATGAATATGATGCTCCGCCAGATGCCAATGAATATGGAGAAGATGAAATTGTTGCGACTGATACTGAAGGGAATCCTATAACTCCATTAAATCTGCATTCTGAGCAAGCATTTGCTTTTTTGTCTCACATCAGCAATGACAATGTGAGTAAATTTGAGATACCTGACATGGAGGGGGTCATCGATCTAAATGATGACAAAAAAATATATGTTAGCATGTGATTTTCTGATAAGTAGTCACTGAGTCGTGCTGCAAAGCTTTATTCAGTCCGCAAACACTACACATTCAAGGTGCATCAATCATCAATGAAGTACGTGGAGTATCATTGTCCAAAGTATGGTGTTAGATGTAATTGGTGGATAAGGGCATGTCAATTTGAGGGAGAAAATGATTGGCGGATAACAAAATATGCGGGCCTACACACTTGTGTCTCTTCCATGCTATCATAAGATCATCCGAAATTAGACTCTGATATAATAGCATCAAATATTGTATCGATGGTCACAGAAAATCCTTTTGTTTCGGTCTGTGATGTCATTGAGCAGATTCATAGCACCTTTAGATATACGGTGTCTTACAAAAATGCATGGTGGGATAAGCAACGAGCTATTGCAATCGCTTTTGAGAATTGAGAGCGATCGTATGCAGCTCTCCTGAGATGGTTATCTGTTGTCCAACACTTGAATCCAGGCTCATACTTTGAATTTGTGACTAAGGAATGCTCGCAGACAGTATCAAATACAGAGACAACAATTATGTTTCATAGGGTATTTTGGACATTTAAACCTTGCATTGATGCCTTTGATCACTTGAAACCGATTATCCAAATAGATGGCACATTTCTGTATGGGAAATATAAGGGGACGTTACTAATTTCCAACTCACAAGATGGTGCTAGAAAAGTTGTCCCCCTTGCATTTGCCATTGTTGAAGGTGAAACGTTTGAGGCATAGGGGTGGTTTCTTAGTAACCTTAGGCGACGAGTGGTACCGAACAAGATAGGACTGTGTTTGATATCTGATCGTCATCTTGGAATATTAGCAGCAATCACAAACCTAGAAAATAGGTGGCAACCACCCCATACACATCACATGTTTTGTTTGCGTCATATTGCAAGTAATTTGAATACGACTTTCAGGATTAAATGGTTGAAGAAAAAGTTTGTGAACATTGGCTATCTGAATGAGCGTCATTTGGTTGATGAACAATTGGCTCAGATTCGACAGTTACATTTAAAAGCGGCGAATTGGATAGAGGATATACCGAAAAGTATATAGTCATGTGCATATGATGTAGATGGGCGTCGTTGGGGGCAAATAACAACAAATTTAGCCGAGTGTATCAATAGTTTCTTCAAATGTGTTAGATTCCTGCCCATTATTGGCTTGTCAAGGCAACAATGTATCGATTAAATAAATATTGGGTTGAGCGGGCGCAAACCACATTTGCTCAAATGCAAGCAGGCAGCTTATTCTCTAAGGATATCCACAAGAAGATTTCAGTCAGACTTGTAAGAGCATCTGCTTTATCGGTCCGTGCGTTTGATAGAAGGGCTTCAGAATTCGAGATCGAAGAACCCTACGATCCCTCCAATAAACAATATGGGCGAACTTGTAAGGTTAGCCTGACAAATAGAATATGTGACTGTGGCGAGTTTCAACTCTAAAAATATCCCTGTCAACATGTATTTGCTGCATGTGCCAAGGTTTGTCTTGATTCTCTACAATTTGTGCACGCTATTTTTCGGCTAGAGACAATTCTAAATACTTACAAGACAGAATTTCGTCCAATAGGAGGAGACGTTTATTGGCCTTACACAAGTGGGTCTCGATTGGTCCCTGATCCTTCTATGATTCGAGATAAAGGTCGGCCGAAATCCTCGCAAATACGTAATGAGATGGATTGGCAAGAAAACTCCAGGAACAATCAAAGATGTGATTTATGTAGACAGGTCGGACACAATCGTGCCACGTGCCCGTCTCGTCAACCACGAGGATAGTTATAGTTATTAAAGCGAATTAAATATTCATTGTCAATGATCATTTGTAGATGAATTGTATATGAATTATTAATGATTAGTTTGGAAGTGCCTATTTCATTATATTTTTCTTACATATGAATTGTTGTTCATTATTTTGACGTACTAAAGTTATATTATTGGTTTATAATTTGTTATTCACCAATTTGACATATTACTATTAACAGATATTTGAGTTCTTAGTTTCTCTTATGGACCCTCACCAGAGTGTTGTTCATCTTGGACCAGAGGATGAGACTTTACTATATTTACAGTCTCGCTACATGTCCTAAACTGTGTGGTAAGGACGAGTGAGTAACAAATTTACTTTATTATTCATTGTTGAGTTAACTAAATTTATAATAGTTTCTCTAATATAATTACGTAAGATGATAGAATTCTACGCATAAGACGAATAGCGCAACAAGATAATATATTCGATCCCCCTCCGGCCATTGTCCCATATCTCGTACAGGCTGGTTTTTACAGTCTTTTACGACTCAGTCATTTTGACTTCAATGCCGCCCTTGTGTCAGCCTTGATTGAGCGGTGGCACCCAGAGACGCATACATTTTACCTCACCAGAGGCGAGTGCACAATCACACTACAAGACGTCGCTATTCAACTGGGTTTACCTTGCACGGAAAATGCAGTATGTGGTTGGATAGACTTTAATTGGTCAATTGTTTGTAATAGGTTGCTTGGTGTGGGTTCGCCTCCTGAGACTTTGGATGGACAGAGGTTGAGTGTTCCTTGGTTGACTCAGACATTCAACCACTTGTCGGATAACGCAGATGATGATACTATTCGCCAGTTTGGACGAGCATATATCCTGCGTTTGATTGGGGGTACTTAATGCCAGATAAGACTGGACATAAAGTTATATTAATGTATCTTCTGCTACTTGCTGATTTTGTAGAAGCTGGTGAGTACAGTTGTGGATCAGCAGTGTTGGCCCATCTATATAGAGAAATGTGTAATGCCACCCACTATGACGAGGTTAACATAGATGGTTGTCTGACTCTACTTTATTTATGAGCATGGGATTGATTTCCTCGTCTTACTCCACGAAGACCCCCACAACTCGATCCTTGGATGGTTATTTATCCTACTCGACCCCCACTGGGTTTCAGGTATAGGCAAAATTACTATTAACAAATGTGCTGTTATTCAATGATTGATAAGCTAATGTGCGTTCTCCCTTTCCTCACAGGTGGCAGGATGTTCCACAATATCCTCGGTCGACAGCAGATGCCGTGCGGCAGTGTAGAATATTGTTAAATCAAATGAAGGATAATGAGGTTTGTATTAAGGTACTTACTTATTTTTCGTTTTACAATTATATCACAGAGTAACTATCTTCTGTTGTGTAGGTCATTTGGCTTCCATATGAATTACCTGAGGTTATCTAATTGATTCCGGAGTATTGCTTAGCGATGTCCAATGTATGGTGTGCATCTGTGCCCATACTTTGCTTTTAGATAGTTGAGTGGCATCACGCTGATCGCGTTCTCTGTCAATTCGGTAGGGTGCAACATATTCCAAAAAAATCATTTCATATAAGATCACTACATACTCTCCAATTGAAAGGAAAGATTCATAAAGATTAGCGCGAAGAGCATGTAGTTTTCATTATAGCATGGAATTCGTGGCCCTTAGTAGTGGCACAAAATGACTTTACTGATACACCACTAGATCGTGCATCAAACTATATGCGTTGGTATTGGCGACATACATGAAGATGGATCCATCCTGCTAGTGGTTCTTAAGGTTTTGTGGTATGACTTTTACGTAATTCTTATCTTTATAATACATATCCTTAAATAAATATATATATGTATAATTTTTAATAATTGATTTTCTCTTTAACAGACTGATGTGTTGAAGGACTTATACAGACTTACTATCACTGACCCCCCGACGCTTAGTTATGGGGATTTTAGGCAAAAAGCAAGCAGTGATATTCGAGACATGTTGCATGTTTTAGGAGAACATCGAGATATGTTTGTTTCTCAACCAGCTCCGCCAGCACCTGATCTATCCAGACCTCCAGAGCTAGAGGCAAGACCAGGAAAAAGAGGTCATGGGTTTCTCTTATCTAGGGAACCAATGTCTGGTGGAGACTTTAGGGGATTGCACACGAACATGTCATCATCATCTTACATGAAAGTCCTTGTCTCTGGTGGGGACGTTGGTCCTTTTTCTGTTTTACCACAAACTGTCGATGGAGATGTTGGTTCTTCTTCCTTTCCACCATTTGTAAACGTTGACATTCCAGGCCCATCTTCCTGTGCACTTTACTATACCCCTTCATTGCCTGCCTCCACTTATATTGAGTCATCTTTCTCCACACTGCTACCGCAGTCAATGCAATCTGCTGGCGTTCCATTTACATCATTATTTATGGATCCAGCTGCATTTAGTGCAGAATATTGCAATACTTCGTTCTCACAGTAGGCATCCTACCAACCTCAACAAGGCTTTCTCACTCCAAATCAACCAATTCTGCCTATTCAATCTCCTCAATAGAATTTTAGTTCCCAACAAATTCGCCATCAAGTGGAGAATGAATTGTCTAAAGAAGAAAATGAAGAAGGACTTGTTAATGACACCGAGGAGGACAAAGAGGAAGAAGAGGAAGAACAGCCACAACAACGCCACCCACAAGGAATGAGGAGAAGGCCTCGGTGTGGGACAGGCAGTCATTACGGCTGATAACTATTATGTTGTTTTTCAAATTTAATGTTCATTTGTATTATTTAATGATAGATTTAAATATATTTTAAGAAAACTTTATTCTCTTCTTCAAATAGATTTAAATATATTTGATTAATATTTCTCAAAACATAAATATTTTAAAAATACAATTTCAAAATTTAAACAAAATTAATTCCTATTCTTCAAAGTATAAATGTCTTATATTTATCAAATTAAAGAAATTATATATACAAATTAGGTCATTATATTTCTCAATATATAAATTAATATTTTTTCCAATTAAAAAAAATCCCTTCAAATAAAGTTTTAGAAATACTTTTACTAATTTACTTAAATTCTTGTTTACTTTTTTTAACAATTATTTAAATTTCACCTTTTACAAATTTCAATGAAATTAATTAAATTTTTTAAAAATATAATCTGAATTTTTTTAAACTTATTATTAATATTTTAATTTCTCAAGTTTTAAACAAAATTAATTCCTATTCTTCAAAACATAAATTTCTTATACTTATAAAATTAAACAAATTATATATATATATATTAGGTAATTATATTTTTCAATACATAAATTAATATTTTTCCTAATTAAAAAAAAAATCCATCCAAATGTAATTTTAGAAATACTTTTACTAACTTGTTTATTAATTTTTTTCCTTACAACTTAAACAAAATTAATTAATATTTCTCAAAATAATATACACAAATTAAGATGTTATGTTTTTCAAATTATAGATAAGAGAATTTTTTTTGTAAGCAAAAAAATTTTATGAACATTTCAACTGTAAATGAATTGTATTATGATTTTTCAAATACTTTTCCTTTACTATATGTTTAAGAATTCTTATTTGAATTGTTAAAAAATTATTATTTATATTTTACTTGTTCAAAATCTAAATAAAATTAATTACTATTCTTCAACACATAAACTTCTTATAATTATAAAATTAAACAAATTATATATACAAATTAAGTCATTGTATTTTTCAATATATAGATTAATATTTTTTCTCCAATTAAAAAAATCCCATACAAATGTAATTTTAGAAATACTTTTCCTAATTTATTTAAATTTTTGTTTACTTTTTTTATTATTTAAATTTCACCTTTTACAAATTTCAATAAAATTAATTAAATTTTCTCAAAATATAAGTTTTCATCACTTATACAATTAATAAAATTATAAAGAGATTTAAAGATATTACATTTTTTAATATAAAAAAATTAATATAAATTTAAATAATACATAAATTAAAAATATTTATTATAATAAATTTATATATTTTAAACTTTTCATTTTTCATTATTTTTATAAATTTTAAGTAAATTAATTAAAATATTAATTTTTAAAATATATTTTTTTAAAAAAAATTGACCCACAGGTCAAATCGACCCCTGGGTCAGTCAAACTGACCTGTTGGGTCAGTAGACCCCTAATTAAAAAAAAAATTAATTTTTTAGGGACGCGGAGCGCGTCCCTCTAAAATTAAAAAAAAAAATTAAATTTTTGGAACACAGAATCAGCGATTCTGCATTCCAATTTTTTTAAAAAAAAAATTAATTTTTAAAAATAAATCGGTTATATATATTCGGAAATAATTTTTAGGGTTATACATATAGGTCTTTTGTTTTTTTATATATATATATATATCAGTCAAAATGCCTGCCAAATCCACTTCCATCCTTCAACCATGTTAACGTTATAAATGATCAATTTGCCTTATTTAGGACATACTTTAAAGGTACTATCAATTCCACACCCAACATACAACAATCTAACAATATCTAACTATTGGTTTTGTTAACTATATCTCCCATCCAAGTTTATCTCATCCACTAATTGATCATATTTTCCAACCAAATTCGTTACATGAACCAATTGTTAATCCCCTTCTCCTTTAAAAGAGACAGAGGATATAATTGATGAATTTGAAAAAGAAAACGAATATGATGCTACTTCATATGATTACAATGGTGGTAGTAATACAGATGATGATGAATACACCAATTGCGTTGATACTACCGTGAATATAGTAATCCTTATAAATATTTATGATGACTCAACAGTTGCGTTCCTTGAATATGTAGATGTAGATAGTGGGAGAGTTCCTGACTACGCCGAAATGGAAAAGGCAGCGATAAACATAAATGATGGTCAAGAGTTACATGTAGACATGTTGTATAATGATCACTAATCTTTTTATCAAACAATGAAGATATACTTAGTGCATGCATATCACACTTTTAAAGTGTTCCATTCCTTAAGAAAGTACGAAGAATATTGGTGCCTTCAATATGGATAGGGGTCATGCAAGTAGAGGGTAAAGACATGTTATCGAAAGAAACAAAACAATTAGGAGATAACAAAATATAATGTTCCTCAGATATGTGTTTTAATATCTTTGTCACAAGATTACCTAAAACTAAACTCTGATATTATCTCAGTGTACATTGTATCAATGGTGACTGAGAATCTTGGGGTGTCAATTTGAGAAGTCATTGAGTGGATGCATTTTATATCTGGATATAATGAAAAAGGCTTGAAAGGAAAAACACCAAGTCATCTTACATGCATTTTGGGAATTGGGAGAAGTACTATATTTTGTTACCCAAGTGGTTAGTTGTCATTCAAGATTTCATGTCTGAATTATATTATAACTTTGAGTATAAAGAATGTGTACCGACTAGCATATCTAATAGTGAGTCAGTCATATTTCACTGAATATTTTGAATATTTAGGCCATGCATTGATGCGTTCAACAATTTTGGACTTTTAAGTCTTAACATTGATGCGTTCAACAACTTAAGGTCGATATTCCAAATACATGAGACATTCTTTTATGGAAAATACAAGAAGATCATACTAATCGCAAGCACACAAGATGATGAGAGAAATATTATCTTACTTGCTTTTGTCATAATAGAGGGAAAAACATATGAGGCATAAGTATGATTCTTGTTCAACTCCGAGCACACGTGATGAAGGATAAAGATAGGATGTGCTTAATTTCTGATAGGCGTACTAGTATTCTTACCATCATGGCCAATCAATGCACAAGGTGGCAGCCACTATATGTTTATTTTATATTTTGCCTTTAACATTTGGCTAGCAATATTAATAAGAAATTTAAAATGTCATAGCTGAAGAAGTTGTTCATCAAATTAGTACATCTCATTATCACTTAACCTCATCAATATTTTTTCAATATATTGGTCTACCTTTGCATTAGTTATTAATTAATAATTATCTTATACTTCCATGTACAAGTTACCTATATAAGCAACACAAAGTGGATGAAAAATTAATCCACATACATTGACTGGACTCTCACGTTGCTAATTGGATTGGTGAGATACCCAAAGGTTAATAGTGTCAAGCATATAATATTGACGATAAACAGTGGAGCCATATGACAATAAACTTAGTGGTGAATATAAATGTGACTTTTAAAAGAGTCAGGTTCTGACCCGTATTAGGATTGGTTTAGGCAACATTCTACAGGTTAACCTAGTATTGGGTCCCGCAAGCAAAAAAAAAGCAAATGGACACTTGCAAGTAAAAGAAGTCATATCTGAGAATATTATATTAAAACTAGTAGTTTGAACTTAAAGAGTATCAATATGCATAATCCATGGATTTGATAGAAGAAAGTCAACATTTGAAGTGGAGGAGCGATATGATCTAACTAACTAATAATTTGGATGATCTTATAAAATCAACCTAAGAGATTATATATATATGATTGTGATGAATTTCAACCTTTGAAATATTCTTACCAACGTGTATTATTAGCATGTGCCCACATCCAAGTGGACTACATATAATATGTCGACTGAGCTTTTCAATTAGAGACCATCTTGAAGGCCTATAAGAATGAATTTTGCCCCATTGTTGATCAAGTGTACTAGCCCCACATTTTAGGCCTAACGTTCATCCTTGATCCTTTAACGAAATACAGTAAAGGTCACCCCAAGTCAAGCTAATTAAGAAGTAAAATGGACTAGCGAAAAGGTCCCAAGAATTTACCAAGATTTGTATCATGTAGATAGACAGGCTAAAATCACGCGACTTGTCCATCACATGGACAACAAGACTAATAGTTGCCTTTTTTTTTTTTCCTTTTCTATATGAGTATCAATTTTGTTCTATATGAAGAATGACATGATGACAAGTATTTTGCTATGTATTTTGATATGTATTAATCAAATATCTTATTATGTACTACTCAGATATATTTCAACTTTTTTTTCTTTTTTATATGAGTTTGAATTTTGGTTGTCTAAATGTTGGTTATATATTTTAACATGTACTGATCGAATTATGTTGTTTGGTTTTTGCAAGATAATACTATGTATGACCCAAGACATGTTATCCATCCAGGTCTAGAAAACAAGTTATTATTGTATCTCCAAACTAGACATGTCTCTCAGGCTATGTGGCTCAACAAAGTACGTTATCGATATATTATGGATATCATATCTTTGACATGTGATTATTACATCATTTATAGAGTTTCATGCTTTTTTTTCCTTTAATAGCTAGATCACATTTTTCAACTACACCAAGTTACCCATGGTTCACGATTAAAGTCTCCCCACTAATTATAGTGTCACATCTTAGAAACGTTAGCTTCTATGGGATATCCCAACTCGCAGCACTTGACTTTGATACTTTGCTTGTTTCAACACTTGTCAAGTAGTGATAGCCAAAAACATATACTTTTCATACCACTTAAGATGAGTGTACCATTACACTATAAGATGTGGCAGTGCAGTTAAATCTTTTAGTAGCAGACCTCCCTATCACTAGTTTATTAAACTTCTACTGGTGAAACATTTGTGACATTCTTCTTAGAATTGAGCCACTGGAGGAAGAATTTAATGGCCAAAGATTAAGTATTACTTCGCTTATCAACCACTTTGATAAATAGGGTCCTTATACCAGATAGGTCTGGATATAGAGTTTTTCTTATGTACCTAACTTTCTTTTAGAACTTTCACATATTAGGCTAGTTCAGGTGGAGCTCCACAA
This sequence comes from Erythrophleum fordii, assembly GCA_032878935.1. NCBI lineage: Eukaryota > Viridiplantae > Streptophyta > Magnoliopsida > Fabales > Fabaceae > Erythrophleum > Erythrophleum fordii. The sequence goes on along the minus strand of JAVQMF010000047.1, from coordinate 12,189,274 downwards.
TACTAGCATATCTCTATAGAGAGTTATGTAATTCTATCGATTACAAAAAGGTTAACATCAATGGCTACTTCGCTTATGGACTTGGGATTGGTTCCTTAGGTTAGTACTTGAGAGGCCCCTACCCTCAGACCTTTATTTTGATGTATTTGATACGCTCCCTCTACTTGCTTACAAGTATGAAAACTATTCCAAGTTTGAATGCTTACTATATGGCTCACGTTGCTGATATAAATCATAATTAACCATCATTTCTCCATACATCTTATAGGTGGAGACGCGTGGGTTAGCATCTTCATCTGAGAAAATTAGTAATACAACACTACAAAGTATTATTAAATCAGATAAGTGCCGATGAGGTTTAAGACACTCCAAATATTATTGCATAGTTACTTATGTATACTATATCCTTACATGTTCTAATTCGTTATTCGTAGATTATATGACATCCATATGATTTAGATGATAAACGCCAATTGATACCTAATTATTACCTGACCTCTTTAGACATATGACTAGCATCTGTATTCACATTATGGAGTGGTATCATGCTTATCGCATGCTCTAATAATTTGGTAGGATGCAGTCCATACCCCAAGCTCCCTATGATTTAGAAGAGGTCTATACATTCACGCTCAAAGGCAAGACCCATTTAGACTGATAAAAAGAGCATGAGAACTTCATACTTGTATAATGGAGCTAGTGAGATACTTTGTTACTTACACTAGTGTCATTAAAGTCCCTAGATCACTACTCAGAGTACATGAGATAGTATTAAAGGGTTACCTGCCAGTGGATTCGGCCTATTAATGATGCTCAAGGTTTTATGGTAATTGTTAAAGATCTGTCACATTTCCCCATATACATTACATAAATGATTTTATTTTTATAGGCCGATGTGGCTAATCGCTTATAACTACTTGGTATGGATGACCTTTCACTGCTTGGTTTCACTATGATCAATGATTGTACTAGCATTTTCAATGCACTTAGTGAACAATGAGATATGACAATTTTCCAATCTACTATTCTTACATCTTAGTTGCTTAGGCCCCAACTTCCTCCAAGTCACACAGCAAAGAGAGCTCATAGATTTATATTTATTAGAGTACCCATAATGGATGATTGGACTTATCGTGATTTTGCCCCTAGTGTTGGCACTGCATCTGTGATAGCTGGTCCATCTTCTCATACATTGACACAAAACATAGGCCTACAATAATGTCACTTGTCCATTTTCTTTCCCAACAATATAGACACAAGCTCACCATAATACTGTAGGTTCATCTTCTATGCCACCCATGCATTTTGATAATTTTAAGGGTACTAACTCTTCATTTTATATGCTATTTGGCTTTGTCCCATTCACACCTCTCTTTTTAGGCTAGATAATATCTGCTTTTAGGTTTGCTTCTAAGTCTTTTGCATACGTTTGATCACAACAAGCATCAGCCAATTCTTCCAATTTAATCCCCCCAATGGAATATGAATCTCATGGCATACCAACATATAAAAGATGAAGAAAACATGATAATGAAGAAGATGAAGACAAAGCCAAAGATGAAGAAGAAGACCAAAAAGAGAAGGAGGATGAGAACAAGGAAGAGGAGAAAGAAGAAGAACACTATTGTGTCCAACAACAAAGCAAATAATTAAAAAAAAAACTCAATATGACATAAGAAGTTATTTTTTTGAACGATATGTATCACTTTTTTATACTTATATGTTTATATTTTAGTTCGTTGTTCTTTAAATTAATATTACAAAATTGCTTATTAAACTTTTAAACACTCTTACCAATTTATCAAGTTTTAAAAAAATTTGAATTAAGATTTAATTTTTTATTTTAAATAATTAACATTTATTTTCCTAAATTAATTTTATGAGTTTCATTTTAAATACTTTTTTACATATTATAATTAATATTTTGTATTATGTAAATCATTACAAATAAAAATTTTTAACAAAAATTAACTTCACGATAAGACAACAAAAATAATTTAGCCAACCATGACCCCTTTATATATTAAAAAAAAATTAGACCATGACCCCACTTTCCAAAATAAAAAGAATTAAATTCAGGGGTCATGGTTGGCAGCAATAAAAAAAATGTTCATATTGTATTCATGAAAAAAAAAATTACAATAGTGCATGGGGCGATATAACAATTTTAGCTATTGTAATACGATTAACAATTAAGAATAATAATTCGATATAGTACAAAAGGTCTTTTCATTTTTAGGGTATGTATAACTTTTTTGTAGCTATGTGTTTATATTTTAATTCATTATTTTACATTATAACTTTTCTTTTCAACAATTATAAAATTTTATTACTTTAATATTAAGTTCAACAATACTTAATAAGTGTAGTTAATTGTTCATCAAATTTTTTAAAACTCTTACTAATTATCAAGTTTAAAACAAATTAACCTTTATTTTTCTTAAACAATTTTATTAAGTTTAAAGGAATTAACATTTAATTTTTTTTAGAATATTTAACCTTTATTTCTATAAAATAATTTTATTTTTCTTAAATAATTTTATCAAGTTTAAATGATTTAACATTTAATTTTTTTAAATTACTTAACCTTTATTTTTAAAAAATACTTTTTGCAGTTTCATTTTCTATAATTTTATAAACCTTATAATTGATATTTAGATTAATTTTTTTAATGTCTTAATTTATAAAATTATTAATTTAATAAAAATAATAACTTTTAAATATATAAACAAAAAAAACATTACATATAAAAAACAAAATTTAGCAACCTCTCCAAATTAAATAAAAATAAAAATGGGTTTCAATTGCTTAGTAATTATGACCTTTCAAAATTAAATAAAGAATAAAAATTAGGTGACCCTCAAGATATTAAAAAAAAATTCATGTTGTATCTAAGGAATAAAAATTGGCGACTGTGCATATGGCAAAATTATAATTTCAGTTATTGTAATGCAGCCAAAAAGCCAAATAATGTCTATCTATTATTTATATATAAAAGTAGTTTTATCTCTTTCCAATGCTTATAATTGGTGTTTTGAGTAATTCACAAGTAATATTTTAAGAATGTTTCACCTATTTTATCATAAAAATATAATTTGATTTTATTTCATTTAATCTATTGTTACATCTCTTTCAAATACTAACAAGTGATCCAAGAATTTTTCATCTATTTTTACCATTACATTATAATCTTATTTAATTTAATTGAATTTGATATGATTTAGGTATATTTATGTTGATTGATTGATTGATTTATAATAATTGACCCTTTTGTTTGAAAATTTTTTATTACAATTATATTTGATTGAAAATTTTTAATTACAAATTAAATGCTTTACATTATTAAGATAATATTATTTCTAATGAATTTAGATTGATCCCACTTAAATCATAATATGTAAAGGTGTTCATGATCTAGTCTAGTTCAATCATATGGGCTAGGTCAACACACAAATCAGTGTAAAAATTGGGCATAGCCATAAAGACTTGATCTCAAGCCAATTAAGTCCTAAGTCAAGATAGATGCCCAACCTATCCTTATTTATTTAATTATTAATATCCATTATTAATATCCATCTTTTTTATTTATTTGAATATGGGTCATTCTTGCTGTATTGAAAATTAGACTTTTTTTCTTGATAAACTTGAAACTATATTAAATAATTTACATTACTTGTCTCAGAACAAACTTTGAATTATAATGCCCACTTCTTTTGACATACAAAAACAATGAATCAAAAGGAAATATGAAAATAAAGACCAAATAATTTCTAAAATTAGCATTTACTAAAAAGCAAAAGATGCAATAGATATATGTGAGGATTGACAATGATTTCCTAAAAATCTATAAAATGTACTGCATGATGAATTGCTTCAAAAAAGGACATAAGTCTCATTTGACTTGTTGATAACACACACATCTATTTGCAAAAAATAGTATGTCTAAACCAAGCTATTGTAAAAACTTGCTTTTGCAATTATCGCTCCTTCCTTTTATCCATCCAACACATCAACTGCCAATGATCTAGATAAAATTTACCTAACTGGGGTTCAGTGATTATAGACAAATTCTTCCTCAATTGGCCTATTGTTTGTAAAGGTTGTATTTGATATCAACAACTAAGCTTTTTAATCATCTGTATCACATCTTGAGGCATAATGGCTTTATTGTTAAACAACCAACAAATACAATAATACCAAATCACATGTAACATAATTATGCAAATTGTTGCCTTTGCTTCCTTCGTGGCATTGCATGACGAACTTTGTTCTTTCCATTATTGAATCCAAAATGATATATCTAAAGGTCACAATTGATCATTTCACTATCCAAGAGGAGAGTCAAACCAAATAGCATTAGCAAAGTGACATGATAGAAAAAGGGAAGTATTGGATTCCTCTATTTGATGACAAAGTCAAGGTTGGTAAGGTAGACTTTAATAATTTCCATAAGAAGACCACAACTTACAACAGAAGACGTAGTTTCCACAACTTATCCCATGCTACACTACTCTATTAAGTAGTCGATTGCAAATTATGCATTATGATTATATCCATCCGCAATCTTATATTGCCCTTTCATGTTACCTTTACAGACCAAAGAGTCATCTTTTCACATAATTGAAAATAAGGTCCTAACTATTTGATGAACATGCTCCGACAAGTATAATTGATTTAAAAGTTACATGTTCCAACATCCTCTATTGTGTAGGATAAGATTACTCATAGTTTTAACCAACACTAGAGTGTCTAATTGCATGAACCTCCATTGCTGGTTGATTAAAGAAATTTTAGTACCATCTCCTACCTACCATTAGAGATGATCACAAATAGTTGGACATGTTTTCTTTATTACTCTTTATGTCCACATCATTGCTAAGTGATTATTAAGTTTATCGCTCAAATTATCATTGTAATATTTAAGCTTTAATACCCTAGCAAACAATGACCCAGTGTCTGCAATAATTAACCTCCAAACATGCATAGCTAGAACGCTTGATTAAATTTGTGTGTTATCTTAAAGCCAAAACCACCTTTCGAAGGGGAACAACAATGGTTAAACCATTGCAACCAATGAGCTTTAGGCCTCATGCTCAAATAACCTTAAAAGAAGTTAGTTATTTTTATATATATCTTAGGACAATATTTTTCGAAGAGTTCAAAATTGGAATATTAATGGCATGTCATGATGGCTTTTCAAACAATGCCATTATTTGTAAAGAAAAGAAAAAGAGCATATTTTTTAGATAGATATCATTCTATCTCATCTTATCTATTTTATTGACTAACATTTGATAATTTATAAAACTAATTTCAAGTAAAAAAAATCAATAAAATATATTAGGAATTTGAAAATAATAATAATAAAGTATGATACTATATCAAATTTATATGTGAGGATAGACTAAAGAGTTCTAAAGATAGGAAAAATACAAAGGACAATTTAAAAAATATTAAACAACAAAAGAGGCATAAAAAATACTTTGATAATTTAAAATTAAAAAGTGTCACATATCAAACAAATGGAAGAATGAAAAGAAGGAAAAAAAAAGAGATTGAAATAGTGGCTAACTTGGTAATCTCACTCTCTCATTTTAATCTACAAATATGAAGGTGAAAATAGAAACTTTTTTACTTTTCAATTTTTTAAATTTATCTATACTAATTAGCTAGTATAGATTCTCTTAAAAAGTTTTTATCATTTCTAATTTTATTATTCTTGAAGGTTTATAATGACTAAAGTAATTTATTGTTCATAAAGTTTAAGTAACACATTAATATTTTTTCATTTAACATAATTTAATGTAAAGATCATGTGAAAATTTTATTTTTTTTAAAAGGAGACATATTTAAATAATACCTTTTAAAGGGGTCAAACAAATATTTTAAGATATAAAAATCCTAATTTAAAAAATCAGACCCAATCAACTAATCATACTAGTGAATCGGCCTTGGTTTTAGTATAGTTGATCTTGAGAAATGGTTGGAAAAAAAAACTAGTTGAAGTGGCAAAAAATAAGTCCATTTGACATTGAAGCAATCAAAAATAAGTTTTTAGCTTTTTTGGGTCTAAATAAGGGTTTTAACATTCTGCAATAAAAATATATGATATTTATTGGATGCTACCCAACCCATTTCATATAAAATTGTTGTCATATATAAAATATTTTAACTAATTTTTATATTTTTAATTGTTTATATTTATTTTAATTATTATTTTAATCTATGTATTAATTTAATTGTAATATATATGTATTTTAAAAAAAGATCAACTATAATCAAATTATTAAATTATAAACTATTTTTTATCCTAATTCAATAATTAGTCTAATTTTTAAAATACTAATAAAAAATAAATATTTTCAAAAATTGAGGCCTAAGGCTCTCTATGGTCTTTTGAATATGTTACACTTGCCATAAAAAATAAGTTATAATTACATTTATTTTGATCAAAATATATTTGTACTATTATTTATAAGTATAACAAGTATTAAATATATATTTGGCTAATATAAAAGTCATTTTTTAAAATTTAATAAATTATAAAATTACTTGATAACAAAATGACTATTAGAGACAAAAAAACATATTTACAATTTTTTTTTTTTTAAAAATAACCAATTTAAATATAATATTTGATTTTAAATTTTTAATAATACATTTGTATTAAATACGTGGGAAAAATTGCACTTTTAGTTCCTTGATTTTAATTGAAGCTTCATTTTTGGCATTAAATAACTGAAAATCCATCTCTTAACTTGTGTTTAGATTAGAGAAAAAAAAATTACCATGCTAAATATTTGAGAGGCTAAGTTCTAGAAGAATAAAGGGATAATATTAAAACAAAAAAAAAGGAAAAAGATAAAAGCCTTATTATATCGAGGATAGAAAAAATATACTAGACCTAGGTTAATGTTTACCTATTTTTCACATAATGAAAAAATGGACCAAATTGGTTGGTTAAATTATAAAACTGACCATTCGACTATTTCCATTGATAAATATACAAGATTTTTTTTAAAGGTTTTTTCATCATCAAAAAGCCAAAGAAAATAAAGATAAAAAAAATAAAACATCACTAAAGAACCATTAAAACCTATATCCATTAATCATAGTTATATATAATTTTAATCTATAAGATTAAAAAAATATATTTAATTATTTCTCATTTTATTATGATTAAATTAATAAATTAAAAAACTAATATTTTCATCAATTTAGTAACTGACTCAATTTTTAAATATTGATATTTTCTTAAAATTTTAGATACTTTAAATAAACTAAATAAAATAATTTAATTTATTTTTATTTTATAAGTAATTTGAGTTTGTCCACTTTACCCTTAAAGCTATGGAGGGTAAGTACATAGCTAAATTAACCACAACAGAAAGTTAGGGCTAGTACTGCTCTCACTGGGCCCGGCCCAAAAAGCCTAATACAGGTTGGCCTCACTCTTTTCCCTCCTCACAAAATTCCGTTACATTCAACCTCTTTGGCCTTTCGGTCTCTCTCTAGACCGTTCTTTCTTCCCTCCTCTCTCTCTTTCTCTCATAAGAATCCATTACTGTTAATTCTTCCTACTTCCGCTTCTTTGACTTATCTCAGCCATTGATTTCGCCGGCGACCTGAGAAATATGGGAGGAGTAGTGTTGCAGTAAGAGAGAGAGAGAGAGAAAGAAAGAGCGCGCAATGCCGGAGCCGCCGTCTTCGACAACGACGAAGATGCATCAAGTCTTGGAGATCAACTTGATCTCCGCGCAAGGTCTAAAACCGCCTTCGTCTCCCCGGCGAAGGCTGCAAACCTACGCCGTCACCTGGGTCGACCCTTTCACCAAGCTCCGAACCCGAGTCGACCAAATCGGCGGCGAGAACCCTACCTGGAACGACAAGTTCCTCTTCCGCGTCACGCCGGAGTTCCTCGCCAGCGAGACCTCCGCGGTCTCCGTCGCCATCTACTCCGTCGGTCTTCTCCGCGACAATCTAATCGGCACTGTGCGGTTTCTCATCAGCAACATTCTCCGCTCCGGCAGCGATAGCGACGGCGACTCCATCAGGACCCCGTCCTTTTGCGCAGTCCAGATACGCCGTCCCTCGGGGAGTTTCCATGGCGTCATGAACATCGGTGCGATGGTGTTAGAGGGCTCGGATTTCCCGGCACTGGATGGGACTTCGGCGATAGGGTACAGGGACCTCATGGGAGAGAAAGCACACCACCGTGGGAAACGCCACGATGATCGGAAAAATTCGAAATCGAAGAAGGGAGATGAGGTTTCCAGCGAATCTTGTGAAAATTCTTGCGCTGATTCTGTGGATTTGTCGGACGGCGCGGAATCATCGACTTCGTCTTCGTCTTCCGCCTCGACAGCGCTGAAAGATTGGAATGGAGTGAGAGAATTGGCGGGAAGCAAGGTTGTGAAAGCACCGGGATTCTTGTGTTGCTTGTTGACACAGAGAAGGATCCATCTGAGTCCGACGAGCCCGGATACGAGCTCTGGGACGGGAGACGTGGAAATGTGAAGCAACGGTCGAGACCGTACGACCCCATAGGAAATTTTGACCGATAAGGATCGAAAGTACAAGCCGATGGACGGTAGAGATTATCGTATGGACTTGGAAAGTCAAGCCGGTGAACGGTAGAGATGATAGTTGGTGAAGCCTTCTCTTTTTCTGTCCTTCCTTCCCATTTTTGTGCACTGTTGTCTGGGCTTGAGCTACTTACAGTCGTTGTGTAGTGTCGTAGACTATGTTGTGAAGTTCTTGGTCGCTGGCTTTTCATTCAAAAATTCCAAATTTTAGAGTTTGAAAAAATAATAATAAAATAGTAAAAATCATATTTTTTAATAAAAATATAATATGGCAAGAAATTTTTAAAAAAATAAGTATATAATGTTAATTTATAAAAAAATAAAAACTTTGCATTATGTTTTTATTGAAAAATTTTATAACCAAAAAATTAAATATTACAATTACATTTTGACGTTTGATAAGTTTTTTTTTAAAAAACAGGGGTGATAAGGAATTTTAAAACTGTGGACTGGCCTTTTTGTAGATTGTTTATAGGCAAAAATGGTGGGTTCTGCTTACTTGGTAATTTCAGGCTCGTATTGGCTATTAGTGTGTTTTGGCCCATGCCATGAACCACCCCAACTTGTGCAATTTTCTTTTAGGCTAAGTTAATAACAATGTAATGCATATAATGCTTGGCCACTCTGTCTCTTCAACACAATTCATTTTCAAGCAACATCACATCAAAATTTTAGAATTAGGAGTGAATAGCTGTTAATTACACTTTTTCTTTTATCCATGCTTCCTTCGTAAAATTTTGGAGAAATTGCATTTTACATCTCTAAATTAAAGTTTAATTACAAAATCTATATATGAACTTTAAAAACATAGAACACTCTCTCCAAACTTTAAAATGCAACGAAACATTTTCTTAAAGCAATGTTTAGTGTTTAAGGAGTGTTTTGTGATATTTTGAAGTTCAAAAATTATTTTGCTTAAATGCTGTAATAAGTTGATGTATCTAAGCATCTCTATCCTGCCCTTTTTTCTTTTTCCAAAATTTAAGGCCTTATACCTCCTCAAGAGGTGTGTTGCATTACGTTTTAAAAGTTCATAAGTCTGGAATTAAATCTTAGTTTAAGGTAAAATGTATTTTCCTTTAAAATTTAACCCACTTACAATCAAATTTGAACCAAAAAAACTCCAAGTTCTTAGCCACTTGGTTTCAAGAGTCTCATTTCGGCTTATTTGGGTAAATGAGTTGTCTTCTTAAACTGAAATTAGGGAACTGGGGTTGGGCCTCCAGTTTGTGGCCTGGTCATTTTGCGAAACAAATTTGTTATTAAATTTTGGTAAATTTTTTTAAGTTTGTGATTATTTTTTTAATTAATATATAATTTATAAAAGTTTTTGTTTTCAAAATTCCAATGACGTAATGGTGTCGAAGTGTAAAATAACAAATACAAAGGCGTCGGTTGATTTACTGGAACATAATCTCTTTATAAAACTTGTGTAATATTTATTATGTTTTTATATTTATTATATTATTTATTAAATTATATTTTTTTAAAAAAAATAATTATTTTTTATCTCATCTATTTTTATTTATTTATATTTTATATTTTCTCTGTTATTATATCATCCAATTAAACAAAGTGAATTGAAAAAGTTTATATATAAGTGCTGTCCTTGGCAAGATTGCATGCATACTCCTTTGAAGGGCATGATGGAAAAAAGTAATAACAGGCAATTGGGTTTAGAATTGGAATGGAAAGAGCAAAAGGTGTCGGCAAAAGGGAATGTGTGAGATTTATGGGGATGAGTAATTGCTGTTAAGCCCCATGGCACTGCTCACGACGAAGCAGAAATGGGAAAGATTAGAGGAAGAAGAAGACGAAGCAACCTCACTGCTCGCAGAACACGACGTGATTGATTGATTGATTGAAATCAATAAGCAGAGTAATAGTCTCCGAATTCGGCGCCTCACATTTTCAAATAACCCTTTCCTCCGCCGTACGTTTTATTATACCCTCTTTCCCTCTCTCCTCTCTCGTTCCTGAAAACTCATTTTTGACTCCTAACCGCACGTTTGTATCACTGTGAAAAATGAAAGAAAGTTAAAAAATTTTAGAAAATATTTATTATAGTTTTATGATTATTATTTAATAATTTTATTTTTATTATATTTTTAAAATAAAAATAAAATTTATTTTTGTTCATAAAAAATAATTTTTTCTTTTTATTCTTAATTTTATATGTAGCAAATGTCATTAATAATATTATGGGTAGTTGATCTTTTGAAATATATCATTTTTTAATTTTGTCTTTTAAATTTTTATTTTGTTTAATTATTGTGATTTTTGTTTCAGATACTATTTGGATAACAAAATCACAAATTTATGTTTGGTTAAATTTTTTTAATCATAGTTCTTATGAAATTTTTTTTAAATCATAGTTGTGCACCCTAGGGAATTTTTTTTTAATAAAAAACCATGGCTATTTATTTATTTAAATTAAATTCTACATATATTTTTATTGTAAATCGATTTAGGTATATATATATATATATATATATATTCTCTTATGTTTCCATAGTTTGTTATCAAACTCAGATATCTTTTTATAAATACTAAATACATAAATTTCATATAGCTCTTTGATTCTTATCTTGTACTTTTTATTCTTATAGCTATTTGACGACATTTTTAACTTTATATTATTTTCTTTAGTTTAACCTTAAATTAATTTATATTGTTTTAATAATTTGTTCTAAAGTTCTTTCACATTTTAGTATTGCAAAAAAAAAATTTAACATATATCCATTATTGTTTGTCTATTACATACACAATAATTTTTTAAAATTAATACCAAACAAGGATGATATAAGGTAAGATATGAGGATAGTACTATAATCTCCATTCCTAAGTTATATTTCGTGGGTAAAAAATTTCTTGTTCACATTAAATCTTTAAATCCTCGTGCCCATATTTATTTATCTGAAAAATTTTAAAATGAATAAATTATTCTCAAAGTAAAATTTATTCATGTAAAATCACAAAAACAATAAAATATCTTTAACAAACTATTAATATAATTAAAAAGCTGACTTCATGCAAACTCAAGTACACGAATATTAAAGCAAATTACATGTAAAATAAGTTTGAGATGCTTAATTAATTAAGTTTTTGCTAGTGGATGTGCTTTGTACTTTGCAATCTATAGCTATAAGTTGTCATTCTCATTCATTGGGAAAACCAGTAGGCTAGCTTCCATTTTGTTTACAATAATACTCCATTTGCATTACACTGTTTTTTTTCTAATAATAATTTTTGAGTGAAAGATTTTTAGCTAATAATTTAAGTTTTTGCGCCCACGGAGCCTCCTCCCCCTTCTTCCAAATAAATAAACAAAAAAAATAAATTAAGGATAACACTTCCAGCCTCCTAGGGATCATCAATCATATATGTGGTCCTTTTCATGTCCAAATGAAGCAACAAAATTATTCAAAAGAAAGGACAAAATAACATTAAAGATCAATGAAATGATTGGTGTCATGCATTATAATTCGTAACCCCCACGATACCTTTTCCATCATGTGCTAATATTGAACTCCAACTAGAAACGACATGGGCATACATTCATTTTCCAATCAGAAGGGCATAAGGTATTGTTATATACACATATGTCATTTGATTGCATTTTCCATGTTAGCTTAAATTTTTCCTTTCTCTATAATTTGGTTCTTTTCTCTCTCTTTTTTTTCATTTGAGTAATTTATTTATTTATATTTCATTCATTTAATTCTTATAATAATTCAAATCTATTATACTCCTGACAAAACCTGAATTAGTTAAATTATTAATATAAATGAATAGGATATACATGTTTCGAGTAATGTAAATAATTTGATTAGAAAGGCTTGGATTAAATTGACAATATATATTATGGAAATCTTATAAGTTTAATATTCTTATAAATTTAAAAAGATTTAGTCTAAATTATTAAATTCCATATAATCAGAGAAATGTCACATAATTTTAGTGAGCTAGACAACAATTAATACAAATGCCAAATGATAAAAGGACAAGTCATAAGTTACAGGGACCGACTCATCTCTCATTTTTAGAAAACAGTCACCTTTCTCAAAATTTGTAGAGGAAAACTTTTATAGTAACAACTGGCATGAATATAACCAAAAAGCATTACCATACAATGATGATTACAAATAATCTCCTATTTTTCTCTCCAACGTTGTAGAGGAAAACTCTTACATTTCACTTCTGTTAAATTATATAATAATTTTAGACGGACTAAATTTTCTTATTGACCCCAGCATATATATATATATATATATATAACTTAATAAATAATGAAAATCAAATATTAAATTGAGAAATTTTGTATATTTTGAATATTAAAATATTAATCTAATAAAAAATAATTTTTTATAAATTTACAAAACATCAAATTGAGAACCTATATATTCTAAAACAAAAACCCATATCTTTGTTATCCTCACTCAAAAAGTAGAAAATTCATTTGTCATAGAGTGAGGAGAAATACAAATATTTTCTCTTCTATATGTACCTAGTAAATGGCTCTTGTACTATGCAACAAAATTATAAAAAAAAAAAAAAATTATGACCCCTTTGTATTGAGGGTCACAATCTTCATAGTACATTAAGCATAGCATGCTGCATAGTAAAAAATTTGAACACACATTTTTTAATAAGAAAAAAGAAAGGAAAAAAATCATTTTCCATAACTATTTCTAAGTTATCATACAACTAATTAAAATTCCACATTTAATTAAACTTTCAACCAGCTATAACTCAAAAGTTTGCCAAATCTATCTATATAATATATAAAAAAAGAAGAACATATATAGAGTGCCACTATGATTTTCCTCCATTTGTCATCATTTGTAAATCCTATATGAAAAAGTGTCTATTCGTTAGAAGTATCATAAAATTTAATTATAATTTTAAATATAGAAATTATGAATTTTTAATTTTAAATATTCAAATATACTTCTGCCTTTTCTCTCATTATAATTCAAATTTAAATTCCTCCAACCATGTATTCTTGTTACACCATGTTTCTCTCAAAATTCCTTTACAGTCTCTTAGACTGTTGTTGCTTGAAGATTAGCCTTTCATCATATGGATGTCAAAGTTACCTTTCTCAATAGTGATTTAGAAAAAGAGGTTTATATATGTCCTCTTGGATATGCTTATCCAGCTAACAAAGTATGCAAACTTTGTTGGCCTAGTTTATTAAATTCAGCTCCACTATTAATTAGCTTTGCTTCTTTTTAAGTCCTCATGATTTTGCACTTTTCCTTTACAAGAATAATCATAGAACTATCTAATTATAGTGAATAGAATCATTTTAAACCAAAACTTAATTAATTATTCCTTTTAAGAAAATTGAGACTATTCTTTATCATAAAATTTTGAAATCTTAAGTTTTTTTTAAAGAACTTTTTTTGATACAAAGTTTCAGAGACCTTAGAGTGTTATAATCTTATAACATTATATCAAATACAATTTTTTTGAGTATACATTTGTGTATCTATATATAAAGTGTATGTGTGTATATGTGTACATGTACATATTTGTTTACCAATACCCAAACATGTCTAATAAACATTTGTAACGTGTGCACTCATATATGTCCGTGCGTATGTAGTTATGTACATATTTATTTGTGCGTATATATTTGTGGGGGAATGTGAGCATTTTTCTTATCAAAGACTTACAGAGACGGATCTTTGTTGTAGAAATTAGGGGTAATTGCCCTCCTTAAAAATTGAATCTTGTCTGATGAAGTTATCTTTTTATAATTTAATAAGAATTAGCACATTTTTTATTATTATATACAAGATTAAATTTTTCTGCTTCCTAAAAAATAGTGCATCACATTTTGACCCCTCTTATTATTTTTTCTGGTTTAGAAACCCTAGATATTTTGCAAAGGGGAATCGTTGCACTAATGACTAAACGTTATGTATTATATTGTGGAAGAATAAAATTACACTTTTTTGTTTTGCTTATATATATCGATCTTTCTATGAATCACACATTTACCAATTCCACCATTGCCAAGGCCAAGTTGAAACATTTTTTATTGGACCAAGCAATATTGAAAATGTAATATATAGATATTAGACAAATAGATTTGATAATTTTAAGCTATAAACATTTATTATGTCGGAGCATGTGTGTGTGTGTGTCAAAAGAGCAGAGAAAATAAATGATAAAGTCCCACATTGCTCAAATAGGAGAGGAAAATAAATGATGAAGTTCCACATTGCTCAAATAGAAGAGGACTTTGGTAACTCATGCTATAAACAGAGGAGTCGAGCTCAATCTTCAGTGCACCACAGCTTTGAAATCCTAGTTGTTTCCTCTCTTCCTTCTCCTAAGATTTTCTTATTCTGAGTTTTATATTTTCACAATTCTGTTCCCTGCGAATTAAGCAGAAGGGTCTATTTAATCTTGGGAAGTGTCGTTCAGTGACGAAATAACTCTTAAAGACAGTGTCCCTGAAACGACTTAAATCTTTTACTTCTAATTTTTTCTACTTGTGTAGATAACAATCTTAAGAGCTATGGAGTCACAAAAGAGCAATGCTAGTGTTTCCGATGGTCCTGCAAGTGTTATCGTGAATGCTAGTCACTTTGCTCCATTGCCATTGTCACTTTCTAAACCACCGCCAAACATCTCAAAAATTAAGCTCTTTGATGGGAATAATTTTAGAAGGTGGCAACAACGTGTTTATTCTATCTTTGACTTACATAGAGTTGCTGCTGTACTCACACAATCCGAGCCTCCATCAGATGCTGATCAAACTCAAAGGAATGTTTAGGATTATGCCAACAAGGTATGTAGGAATACCAATATTAACACCCTATCTAATAATCTCTTCAACGTGTACTATATGTACAAGGAAGCTAGCAAGATTTGGGAATCACTAAATGCCAAGTACACTGTTGAAAATGTTAGGAAGCAAAAGTTCGTTGTTGGAAATTACTATAGATGGGAGATAACTGAGGACAGAGATATCAAACTCCAAATTAATGAATATCATAAATTGCTAAAGGAGTTGCATGCTGAAAAAATCAACCTCCCTGATGAGTTTGTTGCTGGAATACTGATCGAGAAGCTACCAGAATCCTAGAAGGACTACAAGCAACAGCTAAAATACAAACAAAAACAATTGTCGCTGTCAGACCTGATTACTCACATCATTGTTGAGGATACTAATCGAAAAAAGATGCAAGCTACAAAAGGCAAGGAAATGAATTCAAGAGCAAATCTGGTCGAGGCAAAGC
The DNA here is from genome assembly GCA_032878935.1 of Erythrophleum fordii. Taxonomy (NCBI): domain Eukaryota; kingdom Viridiplantae; phylum Streptophyta; class Magnoliopsida; order Fabales; family Fabaceae; genus Erythrophleum; species Erythrophleum fordii. The sequence goes on along the minus strand of JAVQMF010000047.1, from coordinate 12,173,433 downwards.
TGCACAGCAAGAGGTACGATTCTAAAACAAAACCTGAGTATAAACCCAAAAATACTAACCCTAAGTTAAAAAAGAAAGGTAGTTACTATGTTTGTGGAAAACCAAGCCACCATGCTGCTCAATGCAAGAAGAGAGTTAGAAATGACAATCCTCCTAAAGCCAACCTGGTTTAAGGAGATGAAGATATCATAGCTGCGGTCATTTCTCAAGCTCTACTTGTGTCCCATATGAAGAAATGGGTGGTAGACTCTGGGGTTACCAGGCACATATGTGCTAACCATGAGATGTTTTCCTCCTAGAATCCGATTAAGGACGGAGAAAACAAGATCTACCTTGTTGATTCCCAAACTACAAAAGCTCTAGGAAAAGGAAAGGTTGAACTGAAACTCACATCTGGAAAGACTCTATTCCTTAATGAAATCCTTTATGTGCCTGATGTTAGAGCTAATATGATTTTTGTAGTTCTATTGAACAAAGCTGAGGTTAAAGTGTCATTTGAATCTAATAAGATAGTGATGACAAAAAATAATATATTCATGGGAAAGGATTACTATACTCAAGAGCTATTTGTTCTTAATGTTACTGATATGAATGAAAATGCATCATCTTCTACTTACTTACCTATTTTTATGATTGATTCTTTTGATATTTGGCATGCTCAATTAGGATACATTAGTAAATCTTATTGAAAGAAAATGTAAACACTTGATTTAATTTTGAAAATTAAAAAAAATAATTTTTTAAATAAATGTGAAATTTGTGGAGAAACTAAGTTAACTAAAAAATCTCATTTTTCTATACCAAGAGAAACTGAGTTACTTAGTTTAATACATACAGATTTAGATGATTTAAAGCAAACTATGATAAAAGGTGGCAAAAGATATTTAATAACCTTTATTGATGATTCTTCAAGATATAAAAAAAGTATATTTATTGAGAAATAAAGATAAAATTTTCGATAAATTTCTTCTATACAAAGCTAAAGTAAAAAATCAACTAAATAAAAAGATTAAAAGAGTTAGGTAAGATAAAGGAGGAGAATTTATTTTATTTAATGACTTTTGTGAAAAGGAAAGAATAATTCATGAAGTAACCCCTCCATATTCACCTGAGTCAAATGGAGTTACAGAAAGAAAAAATAAAACCTTAAAAAAAATGATGAATGCTATGCTTGTAAGCTCTTCTTCATCTGATAATTTATGGGGTAAAGCCTTGTTATTTGCATGTTTCTTACAAAATAGAATACCTTAATAAGACAAATAAAACACCTTATGAATTATGGAAAGGATATACACCTAATTTAAAGTATTTGAAACTGTGAGAGAGTCTTGCAAAAGTTTTATTACCTGATCCTAAAAAAAAAATTAGTTCTAAAACATCTGACTACATGTTTATTGGATATACTGAACATAATGCATCTTATAGATTTTTAGTTTTGAAAAGTGATGTTCTTGATCATAATACTATTATTGAAACTAAAGATACATAATGTAACATCCAGTCCCTTCGTAAACGTGAGAAACGCAATGTTCGGTTTCTCCGTAAATGGCAGAAATAGGCCAGATACAAAAGGAAGTCCTTGAAATAGAGGGAATTGGGGCCAACTAAAGGGAATTGCATGAATTGAGTCCTAGAAGTATGGTGTTACACATAACTTTTTTAACATATTTTTTCGTTAAAAATTCAGCATATGTCTCAAATAGCTGAAAATTTTTCTTCTTCTAAACAAAATGAAAGTGAAAATTTGGTTAAAAATCTTAGGAGAAATAAAAGACAAAGAAAAGAAATTTCTTTTGGAAATGATTTTTATACCTATTTGATACAAAATAAGCCATCAAATTTTTCTGAAACTATTTCATCTTCTGATGCCTATCTCTGGAAAGAAGCAGTTAATGCTAAAATTGATTCTCTTAATCAAAATAAGACTTGAATTTTGGTAGATTTGCCTCTAGGCGCAAAACCTATTAGTTGTAAATGGGTTTTTTAGAAAGAAAAATAATCCTGATAGATTTATTGATAAATATAAAGCAAGGCTAGTAGCTAAAAGATTTATTCAAAAACAAAATGTTGATTATTTTGATACATTTTCTTCGGTGACAAGAATTTCTTTTATTAGAGTCTTGATTGCTTTAGCCTTGGTTTATAATTTGTTTATTCATCAAATGCATGTTAAAATAGTTTTCTTAAATGGTGATTTAGAAGAAGAAATCTATATGGTACAACTTGAAGGTTGTATTGTTCTTGGACAAGAAAACAAAGTCTGTAAACTTATAAATCTTTGTATGGATTGAAACAGGCGCCTAAACAATTGCATGAGAAACTTGATCCAGTTTTAACAAGTGATAGTTTTTCTAATGTTAAAGTAGAAATGTGTACTCATACAAAAATTGTAAATGATAATTGTGTAATTATTTGTCTATATGTTGATGATATGCTTATTTTTGGTACTAGCATGAATGTTGTGATTGAAACTAAAAAGTTTCTATTTTCAAAGTTTGATATGAAAGATATGGGGGAAGCAAAGGTGATTTTGGGTGTTAAAATCATAAGGAGTGAGAATGGCATTTTGCTATCTCAAGAGCATTATGTTGAAAAAATTCTTAAAAAAATTTAATTATTTTAAAAGTATACTTGTGAACACTCCTTATAATGTTAGCACCAAATTGGTCAAAAACAAATATGATTCCGTGGCTCAATCTACATATGCATAAATTATTGGGAGTCTGTTGCATTTAATAAATTACACCCAACCTGATATAGCATATGCTGTGTGTAAATTGAGTAGATATACTCGCTGTCCAAGTTCTAAACATTGGTTAGTTTTGGATAGATTAATGAGTTATTTGAGAGGTACCATGCATTATGGTATATTCTATAGTGGATTTCCCGTTGTGTTAGAAGGATACAGTAATACAAATTGGATCTCAGATTCAAAAGAAACCAAATCCACTAGTAGTTATGTATTTACTCTTAATGGAGGCACAGTAGCCTGGAAGTCAGCTCAACAAAATATTATAGCAAGATCCACTATGGATTCAAAGTTTATTATTTTGGAGTTGGCCAGTAATGAGATTGAGTGGTTGAAAAACTTCTTGGCAAATATTCCATTAGGTGAAAAGCCAACACCGTCAATGACATTATGATAGTCAATCGACAATAGCCGTTGCTAAAAATAAAACCTACAATAGCAAAAGTAGGCATATTCGTTTGAAACACAATATTATGAAACAGCTGTTGAAAAATGGAGTTATATCGATCGATTTCATAAGGTCAAAATTAAACCTGGCAGATCCCTTAACCAAGCCTTTAGGGAAGAAACAAATTTTAGAAGTATCGAAGGGAATGGGACTTAAACAAATTTGAAATTAATAATGATAGTAGCCCAACCTTTATGATTGGTGATCCTATGAAAAATGTTCATATGGGTAAAAATAAGTCATTTGTTAATTCTGCTAGTACTTAATTAAATTTCAGTCCCTTCCTATGATGTGAGGAAAGTGCTAGAATGCATTTGTAGATAAAGCTGAGTAAAAACTCTTAATGATTTCATATTCCTTATAGATGGTGTATTTATTGCAGATATACTTGATGAAATCACCTATATGAATGTGGAGTGGGGCCACTCCTATGAGATTGTAGCTAAATCTTTAGAGCATTCATTAAAACCAGGCACGCACACGGTCGTTTAAAGCATAAAACTGCGATAACAGTGAAAATTGTAGGGGTATAAACTGACTCTTAAGACCTCTAGTACACAACAAAGAATTGTTAGTTCATAAAAGTTATAAGTTTCACTGACAACTTTGTGTACTAAGTTTTATTGGTTTAGGTTTAATTCATAGTCCGAAAGACACCAAATTCAAAATGTTTATACTCTTAACTCAGATGGTCTTTTGACACACATGTGGGGGATTGTTGGAGCATGTGTGTGTGTGTGTGTGTGTGTGTCAAAAGAGAAAAGAAAATAAATGATGAAGTCCCACATTGCTCAAATAGGAGAGGACTTTGGTAACTCATGCTATAAATAGAGGGGTCGAGCTCAGTCTTCAGTGCACCACAAATTTGACATCTTAGCTGTTTCCTCTCTTCCTTATCCTAAGATTTTCTTATTCTGAGTTTTATATTTCTGCAGTTCTGTTCCTTGCAAATTACGTAGAAGGGTCTATTTAATCTTGAGAAGTATTGTTCAGTGACGGAATAACTCTTAAAGACAGTGTCCCTAACACGACTCAGATCTTTTGCTTCTAATTTTTTCTACTTGTGTAGACAACATATTATTGGGTTGGCCTAACCTTAAATTAACAAATTAAAGAATGATTAAACTTTGAGAAACTTTCATATAAATATTCTTAGGTAACTATATATATATATATATATATATATATATATATATATATATATATATATATATATCTTCATGTTCATTTTATTCTTGAGTATAATTATCTTGATTATTCTTTTTCACCTTAAAAGATTATGGGTGCTAACTTATGCATTGAACCCGTGATGGAGCCTTTGGCTTCCTAATCATAATATTAACTCTTTTTTATTTTGAAGTATTATGAAAAATTTCACGCTACCAAAATATCAATTGACAAATTATTGTTCAATAATTGACACGCTATGTATACATACAATATTGCCACCTTTTCTGCCTTTCGGTTTGTTATAAATTAACCTAGTGCACCATGATACTACGGCCATGTGCTTTTGTATATATCTCAGTTTATTATTAATCAGTGAATGCGTCACTTTCATGCTCTTCTTTCCAACCAAAACCCATTTGCTTATATGCTCTCACGCATCCATAATCTTTTTGTTTTTAACATTTTTAATTTTCCAATATAATAAAATGAAACTCATGCCTATTCCATAAAGAGAGATCTTGTCCCAACAAATGGAGAATTTAATATTCCTTCTAAATTAAAAAAAAATTCACTTATTTCATGATATGAACTCTCTCTCTCTCTCTCTCTCTCTCTCTCTCTCTCTCTATATATATCCCTTAATTAAATACATGATCCCTAAAAATCTTTCCAACTATTGCGTCTAGGAGTTCAAGATTAATATGAATTATGAACCATACTTTTGTTGTTGTTGTTGTGCAATCACATCTGCTTCCACCATTTGGAATTTGCAATATATATGCAAATGCAACTCTTGAAAACAGGCGGCCCTTCTTGTTTTCTTTTAGCACATGGGATGTATAAATGGTACTGATCCGCACGACTATAACTAATTATAAAGATTCCAAGAAATAAGCTAATTGCGATGTAAATTTCAATCTTTAAGGTTAAGGTAAATTTCATATATATTCAATATATTTCTTTCTTCTTATATATATTTTGTTTTCAACTGACAACTAGTAAAACTTAAGATAGTATTTGAGTTTTGAAGTCTTTTCAACTGAATATGCTAGTTTTCTCAGATGAACTATCGAGTAATGATCCACAGTATCAATCATGTTCAAGACAAACACACACACGTACACATATATATATATTAGCTAGCTTTGATGAATTCACTAGCTGGCACAGTATTTTAAGGGTATTTTTTTTGGGGTCCAATTTACCATAATGTGATTAGGCTAAATAAATCGGGATTTTATATTGTCTATTTCTTTACGAAAATTTCACTTCATCTTGTAATACAACAAGGAATAGGTTATCACTCTCTCCTCGTAAATTTTACACCCATTTCTGGATAACAGAATTTGAACATAAAACCACTAAATTGAAATGCTATTAATTGCAAAACAAAAAAGTCTAAAATACTCAATCTATTTAACCATTTGGGTCATTGAGATGTATGCCTGAGGAGACTAAAATAGAAAATTTTGACTTGGAGTATACATATATATATATATATATAGAGAGAGAGAGAGAGAGAGAGAGAGAGAGAGAGAGAGAGAGACCCCCCCAACTAAAGTCTAGCTACTTATCAGTACGGAAACGTGGTTTAATATTTGATCAATGGTTGGATGATGAACTTCAAGTTTTATTTTATATTAAAAAAAACTTATGAAATTTTAGGTTTAACAATTGACATAAATCATTGGCAACTTGGCTTGTGATCAAGTTAACAAATGTCATTATTGGTAATGGTATAACTAATTACAATGTTGCATGTGATACTTTACGTAATAAATCTGCATCCTTAGAGGAGAAAAGAAAAGTGAATTTGCTCATATTAAAACTTAATTTGGAGGTGCATTATGACAAAAAGTTTTGACTTGCTCTTGCAAAAATAAAACGTAAGGTATAAAGTAGCACAAATAATTATGACAATTAATGATGGGAGGAGTGGTACAACACAAGTTCTGAACTAATCTCACGTAGCTAGGGTTTTTTAATACACATTTAAAGATTTTTAATGAAACATTAATCGTAACGACTCTTTAAAAATATAGTTGTACAGGTATAGAGCATAATTAATTAGAGCATTAATAAAACAATTAACTCGTTGTGTCACCATCCAAAACCTACCTAACCAATGCCAACTTCAATTGAATTGCACTTTTTTTGCCCGCTTTTATTTGCAACCTCATTACTAGCCCCAAAGTCCAAGGAGCTGACTCAAAGAAGTAACAATGACACATCCCTAGTTCCATTTCCTAAAAACAATATGCCTTCCATTGTCATTATTAGGTGAAGATGTTTGGTATGAGACTTGAGAATTTGGTTCCTCAAAAAAACAAAAACAAAGAAGGCTTAAGAAATTGGTGGGATTTTTTTTATTTTAAAAAATTCAAGTACAATTTTTATCTCCCTTATCAAGTTTTTCAATAAAAATATGGTAAATAAATGTTTTATAATTCAACATTACATAATTTAGTTTTTTTTTAATTTATATATATATATATATTATGTTTTTACTAAAGAACTTAATAGTTAATGCTCAAAGAAAAAAAAAATTTCTCAAATATTTTCTTCCTATAGGATCGTGAACGTAAGTATGCACTTCTTCATGTATATCTAATAATATTTTTTCCGTGTCAATTGCTGCGACGATTTGGGCGAAGAGAACTCACTGGAAATGACAAGTCATTTAGGTCAGAAGTCTTAAGATTTTTGTATTATCTTGACTCTTGATGAATGAGTAGAATGCATAATAATCGTTTTATTGCAATGTTATTTAATGTTTTTATGTCACTAGGTAAAAAGTCATTTGGAATTATGATCTCTGTTATTGGTAAATTTCGATGGCAAAAGTCATAAATGTACATTTATTTAAATTTTTTAATGATGTGTTTTTATGGTAAAGCAATTTTTGAAAATTATTTTAGAAAATGTTCTTGAAATTAATTGTATCTGTTGTAAATTTAATATGTCTAAAAAAAATTTATTTTCTAAATTTTTTTTATTGTAACTAAATTTTAAATATATTCTTATTATAAACCTATTACTATTTGGCTTGTTTATACTTACATACATACATCCATATATATATATATATATATATATATTCTTATGATTTCATTATTTTTTTTTTTACCAAAATATAAATTGCTACTATTTCTTCATAAATACTACCCGATACACAAATCTCATATATCTATTTGATTATGATAATAAACTATATTCTTCGAATCTATTTTTTTAATAATTCTATCACTGTTTGATGAGTCCTTAATTTTCATCCCCATACATTATTTATTTAAATTTATCATTCAATTATTATGTTATTATAACAGCTTTATTCTTTGAACTTTAGTATTACATAAAAAAAATTATAGCATATATTCATTATTATCATTTTATACCTTCATAGCAACTTGTGAAAATTTGAACTATACATTCTACCAATCAATTAGGATTTAAAAATTAAGCATCTTTGATAAGAATTTTATTAAACAGTTTTTTATCTTATATAAATGGCAACTTTTTCTCAACAAAATAATTTTTTAGAAGCTACGGCCCAAACGAACTCTTGATTCATGTAAAAATATTTCCTCCAAATTACAAATAACGTGACTAATTAAAAATGTACTGAAACGTTAAAATAAATTAAAGAATGAAACTAAGTAAAATAAAAATAATAATTAAATGATCGTTAAATTCATTTTGAAACAAAATGTTGAATATGTTTTTTTTGGCCCAATTAATAAATAACTCATCTCATCTTAAATGCAACAAATTTGTAAAGATGAAAAATACAATCACTTCAAATCATGCAAATTAAGAAAAAAAAATATTTACTTAATTTGATCTTTCATGATACCACAACTTTAAAAAAATACATGTTAAAAATTCTCACAAAAATTGACCTCTTCATATACATTGAAGATGGGTTAATTTGCTAACAATTAAAAAATATTTCTCCATGCATGCATGATCTAAACCGACCCCGATCAAATTTTCATCACAAAACTTTGCGTCTCTTTGAGGAACTTTTACATAATATTGGGTGTTGTTGGAAGAAGCTGGAAACTTTAGGAAATTAATAGCAGGCAGCCCCACATGCTGCTGCTTTAGAATCCACTTTTGCATATGATGGCTGTGAAAGAGGGCCAAAGTGTCTCAAATGAATAAATAAATAAATAGTTAATTATGTGCTCAAGAATTTTGTGGCTTGTGATGTACAGGGCATCTGAGTCCCCCAAACTTTTACAAAAAATAATAAAATAAAAAGACTTTCAATTGCCATTTGTAATTGAACTTCTGGTCTTAGTAAACTAAAGTTGATTATACTAAGTTGGATCATGTAGCACAGTTTCTCAATCTCCATGGTGGAACGTAGGAATGTAGATCCTGCACAAGGCATGGAGGAGTGGAGTTCTGGTATGTTGTTTGATAAGCACAGATCCCCTATTGCGGCGGATTCGGAGAGTAATGTCTTGTAATATAATTTTTCTAAGGTTAAAAACAAATATAGAAGGTGAAAATTGTAATTTAAGAAAATTAACTATAAAAAATTATATTTAAAAAATTTTAACTATATTATACATTTAAAATTTTAAAAATATTTGTTTTTTCTTACAATTAACAATTTTTTTTTAAACTTATAATTTTTACCTTTCATATCCATTCCTAAACCCAAAAAAAAAAAGGCCGGGGGGGGGGGTGGGAGGCAACTTGTTATTACACGGATCCCCTGCTGCTTATTGTTTGATGATCAAATCAGTAATAAGATCACATAATATTAGATTTATCTATTCATAAACGGAATAAATCTAAATATGTTAAAATATTTTATTTAAGATATTGGATGATTAATAAAATAATTAGTCATTATCTCAAAAAAAAAAAAAAGAGCTGAGATAATTATCTAAGTATTATTTGAATATGTATGCTATCAATCCTTAGGGGGAGTATCCTACTATAACTCGTTTTAAGAGATCTATAAATAAGAGATTAGAGTAATGTCATAAAACCTAGTTTTAATGAAATTAGACTCACACAAGGAGAAAAGTGAGTAAGGGTTTAAAATGACAAGCTAGAATAATTAGAGTGACTTGCGGTAATTATTCTTTTAATTAGAGATTTTTTTTTATTCATTTAACACACAATAATATACGAAGGCCGAGAAAAAGCAAGATAGATCCCCTGCGGACAATTGTAGAGAGTACATTCAACGTTTTTTTTTTTTTCCTTTTAAAGGACTAAAAAAAGTAATTATAAAGATAAAAATTAAAATTATTAAATTAAAAATTGTAACTATGAAAAAAATTATATTTTAAAAATAATACAGTCAAAATTATTGACCTCATATTTATAATTTTTATCTTTTTGATTAATTTTTTTAATCTCTTAAAAGAATATATATACATATATATTAAAAATAAGACAGTAAAAGATATTAGGGTAGGTTTGATTCATAGTAAAGATCAAAAAGGGAATAAAAAGTTTTTAAATAAAAATTATATGATATCTATTATACTCTTATAATTATTATTTAATGCTTTTTATTTATTATTTTTTTAAAAAATAAAGACACAATTAAAAGTTTGTTAAGTTTATTATAACTCTAATTATGATCAAACAATGGTGCTTAGCGCTTACTTTATGATGTGTTAGAAGAAATAAAATTACACCCTGTCCAATAACAATAAACGTAGAAGTAAATTCTTTTATCCAACAATTAGTATTAAAAATCAAGTCACAGATCCAAATTGTTGACAAATAAAAAATTGGTTCGCCAATAGCAACAGATATTGGTGAATTTGTTTGTTTCATTAAAAAAAAAAAAAGAAATCTACCCTAATCTAATTTGATCTCTAATGGGACTTGTTTTTCATAGTTAATTACCCTACCTGCTTGACCCTTGAAACTGTAAAGGGGGTGTTTGTGTCTATAGAATTGAAATTTAAAATTTGAGTAATATTTACGCAGTAGGATGCACCTAGTGCAGTATGCCAAAAATAACGTTTTTTTTTTAATTTTTTTACCTTTTAAGGTGTAAAGGTTAATATAAAAGATAAAAATAACAATTACGAGGATAAAAAATTTACATATAAAAAAATTATATTTTAAAAATTTTAATTGTGCTACACAGTTAAAAATTTAAAAATATAAATTTGTCTCATAAGCAAATTTTTTATCTTCACAGTTGCTATTTTTATTTTTTATATTAAGCTTTAAATTTTAAAAAAACAAAAAAAATTTAAAAAACTTTCATTTTGAACTACGGTATCCCTTGTTACAAGAGATTCAAATTTCATATTTATTAGATTTTTATAATTATTACTTGACCATGAATACAAACATTTTTTTTCATTATTAAAGTTATTTTTCCTTTATTTTTATTTTGTTAATAATTTTACATACTAAAGGGGACATAATAATTATCCCTTTAAGCTATTGAACAGTAGTGAACTGTCTCTTTTATGTTTTCTGTGACTTTCTCCTTCCACTACCTCCCTATGCTAGTATAGTACCATTTCCTGCCATAAATGCATTAGGTGCTGAAATTAAAGGGCAGCCTCAACTGAAAAAGATTAGATAAAGTCAACTCAGTGGATGAAGTACTCAAAATAAAAAGCTCAAATTGACAGTTGAACAGAGATAGGGGTTATGCAGGTGCCAATTCAAATTATACCATTATTGCTTTTATGGGTTAAGCCAAAACTTCCCAAGTGTCATTAAATTGAATTGAAAGAGATGGAATACATGGTTATTTTGGATCATAATGGCTAGGTTGAAATCTCATTCAGCAAAATGATGAAGTTTATGAATATATAAAGATATTCTTGGTTTCCCAGTTACAACACCTAAGCAAAACATCATTTTCAATATGTTCGGCCACAAACTCTCTGAAACTGCAAGCCAAGCTTTTTTTCCATATGTGTATTTGGTGGGTTTTCCTTGACAAATGCTACACAAAACAGGACAAGTAGTGATGATGGCGAGTAGGAGAGTAAATGCATTGTCACTTCCAACTTTATCATTGTCAATTGCTCTGAGTTTGGATGTGCACATATTTTTAATGGATCTCTAAATTCTAGATCTGGGGTTGGGTTTTTCTTTTTCTTTTTTTTAATAAATTTTAATTACTGTTCGAGTTAACATTTAATTATAATTTGAGCACATTACACTCTTTTCTCCTGCCTATCTAAATTCTATAATTTTTTGTTTTAAAAATCTATATTTTTCTTATCTTGAGATTAAAGGATATACCACGTCAATTTTCTTTATAATAAAAGATGAGCTATAATTACACTTTATTTTAACCAAAATATCTTTATATATAAATTGTACAATATAAAAAATATTAAATATATATTTAACTAATATAAAAATATTTAATTTTTTATTTTAAAATAAATTAAATTTATAGTTTTCAATCCAAAATAAATAATATTAAAATAAAACTTTTAAAAATCTAAATAATTCATATTTTTATAAAAAAATTAATATTATTTTTAAAGATATTTTGGTTATATTTTAGTTTCAAGAGAATTTGTATATATTTCCATAATCTAAAGGAGGTTATATAATTGAAACATCTCTCAAAGGAAGGAAGAATAATTTACTCTTATAATTGTAGTACATCAAATTTAAAATATAATAAACATCCCTTATTTTCTGACAAAAATGCAAAACACCCCCTTTTAGTCTCATTTAACATGCAGTGTTTCATGGTTTTTTCTTTTAAAAAAAATGGTTATGTTTTAAAGTTGATATAATAAAGTTACAATTAAATATTAATTCATAAGAAATTAAAAATATACATTTTTTTTTTTTTGAATAAAGTAATAGAAGTGAGGCCTGACTTGTGTACATGGTGCACAAGGCGGCCTTGGCTGGAAAGAGCCTTTGTTCTGCTATGGTGGTGCTCCCACTATCTCTGCTTCCTTTTCAGCTTTTCTTTTGGTACATTTGTATACAACAGAGACACCCTTAAAGGTCACAGTACTCTACACACAAGGGGGTGTGTGTGTTTTGTGAGTCTATGCTTAATTTGACTCAAAAGTCTGCACCTTCTTGCTTTTCTTCTTAAATTAACACTAATTTTGGCCAATTCTATCATTGATTAATTAACTATGGGTTTAGCAGTTTTCTGATAAGGCTCCACGCATTAATCAGAGTGTCTTTTCTTTTCTTTTCGTTGACCCAATATTATTATGTGTGGAAGTCCTTAATTAGGGTTAAAAAGAAATATTTGCCTTCCGTTATGTACCACCTTTGCTCTGTACTGTAGAGTGCGCATATTCCACAGTATTGATCTGTTCCTTTTCTTGTTATCTTCAAGAAGCCCCTTTTTCAATTCTCAAGAGAGAGAGTGTCTATATATGTATTAGTTAATTATACAATAAATTAAGAAAAATTTATTAACATAAGTAATTTAAATAACAAAAATTATTTTATTTTTATTATTTTTTGTATATATATTAATTTTTGTATATTTTAAAAGGATTTCTCTTTCACTAAGTAAAAGAATAGAATAAAAAGAAAATAAATTATAAAAAAGACAAACAAAGAGAGAGAGAGAAGATGCAATAAGTCTCTCTCACCATGTTGATTTTACAACTAAGATGTGATTAACTGTATTAGTTAAACATATAATGCATCTGATTCTTAGTTTTACTTTTTCCAAATTGGTACCACTAGTTCCAAAAAAACAGCTCCTTTATAATCAAATATTTGTACAATTGAAGATGGAGTGGCATAAAATAATAAGAATATATATATATATATAATTTATATTGTTTGGCATTTATTCCCTTTTTTATTTCTCTCTAACTATATATTATATAATCAATTGTTAACTGCAGAGAATCCAAATTGTTATTACGATATTAATTGGAGAACATTGACATATTGTTTGTAATTATTTTTCGATATATATACATTTATATATAGTAAATATTTTTTTAACTTGACCAAATTATTCATAATATTTTTTTAGTTGATATATAATACAAAATATTTTTAGTTTATTTTCAATCAAATAAATTATTTTTTTACAACATAAGATTGTAATTATATTACTAATAAAAATAGTTAAGCAATTTCATTTGAAAAAACACATATAATGGAGAAAGTTAACCCATTAATTAAAAAAATTAAAGAAGAGTTGAGTTTAAATTTTAAAATAAAAAATATCAAGTATAATTTAATTAAATTAAAAAAAATGCTTGTGTGTGTGTGTGTATATATATATATATATATATATATATATATATATATACATTTTTAGCAAAAGAAGTCGCAAGATCTCAGTGCGAAATAGACAAGGAAGCAGAGTAAGAATCCCACTCATTGTCATTAAACCGACCATCTCAAATGGTTGATAAGTTACTTCGCATTCTCAGATTTCCTTTTCTTTTTTTTTTTTAATATCTTGAATTTCATAGACCCAGACCATTATATATATATATATATATATATATATATATATATATATATATATATATATATATATATATATATATATATATATATATATATATATAGCTTTTATTAGACTCAAATTTGTTGTGTAAGTTGTGGTATCTGACTTTTCAAAGTAGGTATGATATCATATTTGATTACACATACCGGTGAATGTTTTTAACTTTCTGAATTATCAAATATTTAGACAAGAACAACATTACTTTTCCATGAAAAAGGTATGCTATTTGTCTTGAGATATGAAATACTAAAAGATTTAAAATGTCATCACATACTAATTTTCTATATAATGTAATATAGAGGTAATACATAAGATGGAGTAAATCAATAATTTAATATTTTAAAACATTATTCTCCTCTCAATTTCATTATTTAAAAATAAAAATTTTTAATTTAATCCAAAATATATTTTTTCCCAATTAAAATAGTTTTTAGATGAATTTCTCCAAATCACATGTAACCGTTAACTCATTTGTGACAACCCAAGTGACAAGTTCTAAGGCAAACTTCATAAAGTTAAGAGTTTATTTGGTAGATAGAAAGTTAGGATAAAAATAGAAATAAAAAATAAACATGTGATTTTATAAATAGAAAATATCTATAATACTTTTACTTTGAATGATTAAATAATTACTATTAGAGAATATTAAATAATGATTGAATAATTATTATAAGGATAAATTTGTAATTTTTTCCACCTTTCCTTCATATTTTCCTTTTCCTTCCTTTTTTTCATGTAAACCGAACTGGTGAGTGATTGTTAAAATGATGCCATTTTAGAGGGAAATTTTTTGCTTAAACAATATTATTTTGGAGGAAAATGCTACTTAAGCAAGTTTAGGTCAAGAGTTAACTCCTACCTTAGCTCTCATTTATTAATTGGAAAAAATTTGTCTGATGTGGGACTGTTTCAATTAATTTTTTTTTGGAAGGAGTAAATAAATTGAGAGAAAAATACAAGACGTCATGTTTTCACTTTACTAGACGTAAAATAAAGTTCGAATATATAAAATATAATCATATATGTCACGCCCCACTCCCCCTGAGAAGGGGTGACCAACTTAGAGAACCTATGCGGAATTCTTAGCTATAGATCAATCTACTTCCCTATACAAACAAATAATCTTTGGGTGGCCCTACACCCTATATAAATACATTAGATGTAACCCAACCTTGTTGGATATAAAATGGACTTCCTTTTAGACACTAGCTTTTTATAGAAATTTCGGCAGAATATCCCCTGTAAATAGGATATCCCAAATTTCTACAAACAGCCAGAATTCAGCAAAACAATCAACAGAGAGCTCCGCTCTCTCTAACCAGTCAACAAAACATCAATGAACCAAAAAAAATAGGGAAGGGGAAAACAAAGTCCATGACCACTAGTCCTACCCTCAAAATACTTTACAATACAAATCTCAATTCATTACAACCAATAATAAAACTACAAGAAAAGATATTCGAGCCCCTATTTCCAAAAAGAGGGCTCACCGCCACACGCCTTAGCACCTAGGATGAGGGAGGCGGTTCAGGTCCAGAGGCGCTATCTGAAAAATTTAAAATTTGAAAGGGTGAGGCAACTCAGTGAGCAGATAATAGATCTCAAAAATTATAACAAGAATCACCACAGTGAATTAAAGGAGTATAAATTAACCATCACACATTACACCTTGGCAAGTCCCTACCTATTGTACACACGAATACCCATTTAGACTTAGCCCTTTTCATGTGGTTACTTAATGGGAATTTATCACTAAATTTGATAGGGTAGCGGCTACGCCTCGTTGGCAGCTCCTTACCCTAATCACTTGGGTGGCTGCGCCTAACGGGCAGCTCCTTCTCTACCCATTTTACTTACACGTCCTAATTCACACTTTCCGGGGGCGGCTACATCTCGTTGGCAGCTCCTTACCCGTTTCACTCGGGTGGCTACGTCTAACGGATAGCTCTTTCTCCACCCAAATCCTTTTACCACACTTGACCTGGTCTTATGGTAGTTAATACACACACACCAACCCATAATTCTTAAATTCATGTATAACTATATATACACCCTTAGCCAATCTTTATTGTTACTATTCTTTATTTGTGAATACATATATATATTGTTTTGTACAAAAAGTTTGGAATTTACAGAAAATGAGAATTAACCCAGCATTTAGTAATTAAATCAATCAATATAAATGCATGACCTTAGAAACGTATATATATATATATATAAGCAATAAATTAGGACTAGAAAATAAATAAATACAAAAATTTAAAATGACTACAGTTACTTTTCTAACTAGCTCCTCTCTCGGGTGCAATTCACTTCCACAGGGCAGGTATACATATATATATTTATATATTTATATATATACTTATGCCAATTCGTCTCCCTGCAATGACTTAATCCAGAAACTAACAAATTCAAGATTAATGAAATGGAAACTATTTCGAAATCCATTATTTACTCACAGAAGGTGCCCTAGAACCCGGTCCTTGTTTCTCCTTGAAAGGCCAGGTTCCCTTTTCTATTAAAACTCCGAGAATTCCCTGATAACACCCAACTTACCAAATCATTATATAAACCCAACAATAATTCTTAAATAGGTACCGCATTTAATCATAATCATCTAAATAACTTCGCTGATCATTCATACAAATGCCCCTTATCTTAATCATTTTCTTTGAATCCTAACTCATCATTTGGGTTTTTCAGATCATTTTAATAAAGTAAAAATTGAAAGTTACGCAAGATTTACATAACTAGGAAGCCTAATCGAAGATTCCCCCTTCCTATTCCTTCATTTCGACCAAGCAACTAATCTGGGCATATCAACCCTATTAGCAACCCATTGAACTGGGATAGACCGAGAAATGGAAGGAGAAGGAGAGGAATTTTATGGGTTCAGCTTCAGAGATAAATGGAAGCATGAATGACCCAGAACGAATGCTCACCGGAACCTCGAAGTGCTACTGGTTCGTTCACAAATCAGCAAGCTCGAGTCAGCAATGGAAGACGGTCGAAGAAGTCTGCACCACGCTGGAGGAAGCTTCCTGGAGGAATTGAAGGAGGCAGCAGCTCCAACGAAGAGAAACCAGCCAGCTCGACGGGAAATGAAAACCGGCAAAGTGGAGGGAAGAACCAGGCAGTACCAGCGACGGAACAACAGGGGAAATTACCGAAGAGCTTCCATCGACGCCAGGGAGGTGAGGAATTAATGGAGAAAAAGGAGCTGGAGGAGGCAACTTGCGAGCTGAACGAGGGAGAAGGAGGCCGGGATCAGCGAAGAGAAAGAGAAACAGAGTGACCCAAGGAGAGCGTCTGAAGGAAGAAAACGAAAATGAGAAGAAAGAAAATATATATAGAAATAATACAATAAAATAAAACAATTCAATTTACTTTATTATTTATTTTTTTTCCTTCTTATTTCCGATTCTTACAATATGTAACATAATAAATATCATTTGTTAAAAAAAACTAAAATATTAAGATACAAATGCTTCCTTAGTTTCTGGCCAACAAAAAAAAGGCCAAAAAATACGTTTCCTTATATTAGTACAATATAACTTATTAATTCATAAACTCTCTTATTTTCAACTTTAACCACAACTAGTTAACGATTAAATTCAAATTTTTGTAGCATAATTTGTGGCTTCATATTTTTAGTCAAAATATGAAAAATAAAAAGATAAAAGGTTTTTTTTTGATAAAAAATATTTTTTTAAAAATGTTAAAGCATGAAACTTTTTTCAACTTATTTTTTATTGATGATTTAAAAATATCGGAGATAGGGAAATATAGATGAGTCAAGTAAGAGATGAAATGTCATTAGGTGAAGAAAAGCCCAAAAGGATCATAATGATGTCTCTTGCAGCTACAAGAGAGATAATCCAAGCCCATAGCTTTATTTTAAGGTTTAAAAATGGAAAAGAAAAAAAAAGAGAAAAGAAAAGAAGAAAAGAGAAGTTGACCAAAAAATAAAACAAAAGTGAGTGAAAACAAATGAATGAGAGAATATGGATGCGGAATAATGAAGAAAAGGATGGAATAAAGCAGAGAGCAAATGGGAGAAGAATAAGGAGAATACTCTCTTTGTACGACTGGGTTTTAGCTATTCTTGTGGAGTTTGGCAAAGTATATTCCCAAAATTGAGAGTAAAAGGAAAACAGAGTAATATAGGGGTAGAAATAGAATTGTAGAAATTACAAAGAGAAGTGGAAAATAGCAAGAGTCCAAATGGAGGGATGAGTATATCACTCTATTAATAAATATAAAACATAATAATCAAATGTTACCTGTTTTAAGTTTTAAATCTTCCATTTATATATATATATATATATATATATATATATATATTTTTTTTTTTCTTTTTTAAAAAATAGATTATGGGTTTGTCATCTTGTTGATTTTATTTATATTTCAAAACAAAAGAGAAGACAAAATTGCTTCCTACTTTAATTATCATTAATAGAGGCTAAGAAATATACATTAATTTTTTTAAAATTGTTTCATTTGTATAAGACTAATATTTTTTAATTAATTTGACTATTGCTAATAAATAGATGCAAATAGATGAGATTAGGAATGGTCACAAGACAAGCCAAAGCAAGATAGGGGAAGGAATGCCTTTCCTCCATTCTTGTCTTTGCCATTTATTTTGCTTCTTCATCTTTATCTTCATTCTTTGTTGTAGAAGACAAATTTCTAAATGTAAAATATTATTTAAATTAACCATAATTTTAAATATTTAAGATAATATAATTATATTAGTATTTTAGATACATCTTTAAAAAGAAGGGAATTCCCCATATATTTAAGTATATATTAAAAATTTAAATATATTAAGATTCTTGAGAAATGGGAAGTATAGTTTTTATCCTTATCTCTATATTATTGGTGAAGAAAAATTTATTCCCATCTCCATCCTTATTCTAGGGGGGTAAACAAGTTGAGATAAAGACTATAAAGGATCCAGTGCAGTGCCTCTGCAGTAATATATGTGAAGAAGGGGGTAAAATTTATTGAAAAAAAAAATATGTTTCAAAAAATAATATATACAAAATGCAGAAAAATTCATTTTATAGGATCCAATTGGTGAGTCAAGCCTCAATGTTTTTAAGCTTGGCTTATTTAATAAATGAGTCATAATATTAAACAAGCTAAAATATGTGATCAAGCTTGACCCGTTTTGTTAATTGAGAGCTTGAGCTCAACTCTTATAAACTCGCTTAAGATTATACATAAATAATCTATATGAGCTCAACAACTAAAATGAGTTTTCATGATATTTCAAAAATATTTATAATTCATGATGTGTATAATACATATAATTGTAAATAACATTTGTATATTTATATTATTTTGTTTTTAAACTAGTAATTCATGAACTAAAAGGGGTCAAGTATAAAAAATTTTAAACTTGGTTTGTTTTATTAAACACGCTTAATGTTGTACTTAAACTCATTTATTTATCAAATGAGTTAAGCTGGAATGAGCTCTTCTATAAATTGAACTCAAACCATTGATGAATAACTTAGTCCCAACCTTCTTTAGTACAATTCTTGCAAAGATTTCCACGAGCCAAGAAAGTTTTTTGGATAAGATGTAATTAAAAAAAAATGTTAGAAAGTATAAAGAAATATTAAAAAAACGATTAGCACATTATTATAATTTTTTTGACAAATTATTTTCTCCTCATTTGAGAGATGCTTAATTTGTATTTTCCTCTTTTCCATTACAATAATATACACAAATTTCCTTCAAAGTCAAAACATGACTAAAATAAGTTAATATTAACTTTTTTTATTAAAAAACATAACTTATTATAAAATGTATTTCTTAAATTTTTATTCTAATGTTATTTATTTTATATTAAAAATCATGATACTCATTTTAAATTTAAAAAGAGATTATTTTATTGTAACCAAATATATACTTAATATTTGTTACATTGTAAAAGGAATAAGGTTTAATTTCTCTTACAATATGCTTAATTTACACAATCCTCTGTTTTGTTTTAAAAACTTATACTATCCTTCTTGGAAATTAAACAATGTGCTACGCTAACCTCCATTGCAACCCAAAAAAAAGAAGCTATAATTACACTTATTTTAATTAAAGTATATTTATTGTTATTATTTATATAATATACCACATATTAGTTATATATTTATTTAATATATAACAGTGGCTTTTTATTTTAGAATAAATTTAATTTATAATTTTTACCACAAAATAAATGATACTAAAATATAATTTTAAGAAATATTTTTTTAATAAGTTATATTTTTAATAAAAGAAATAAATATTATATTTGAGGGTATGTGGTCATCTTTTAATTTCAAAGAACATTTATGTATATTTTTCATAATAGAAAAAATTATGTGATTTGATTATCTTAAAAAAAAAAAAGAGAGTAATTTATTCAAATAATAAATATTATAATATTTTAGTAAAAATAAATATAATAATAAATTATATAAACATCTAATGAATTTTTTTAAAATTAGACAGAGCTTTTATTTACTTTTAAAAAAATACATAGATTTTTTTTTTGAAATAACAAGTTATTTTACACTTTAATTTAATTTTAAAATTTTTTTTATTAAAATATCTTTTATTTAAAATTTTTTTAGTTAAAAGAAATAAGTATTTACATTAATGGAGAGTATTTTAGTTAAAAATTTTAAAATTAAATTAAAGTAAAATAAATTTTTATTTTAAAAAAATTATATAATCTAAACAAAACTTATAAAAGTTATGCGTAATTTATTTATTTTAATTGTAAGAGAGTTTAATGTAACCTATGATGTATTGTGATTCTTGGTATTAATATATTATAAATTTAGAAGAAAGATTGGTATAAAAGAGTATATATATATATATATAATTAATTAATTTTTTATTATCTTTTTAATTTTAAAAGAAAAAAGTATAATTTTTTAAAATAAGAAAAAAAACCTATATAATTTACCTAACTTTTTTCTTTTATTGTTGCCAAAACCTAAATATATTATTGTCGTTTTTCGTTCACATTGAATGACATCTCAACCCTTTGCTCGCCATCAAACGAAGAACTAAAAGCACGTGCCTGCACGCGCTCCTCTCTCCCCCACGCCACAAAAAGCACCGTACCTATAGAAAAACCGCCTCGCACCTTCATACCCTTGATGTCGTTTTTGCTGTGTCAAAAAAGAAACGAAAGGAAAAGAAACAAAAACTCCTCTCTCTCTCTCTCTCTCTCTCTGAGTGTGTTGCTTGGCTGTGTTTATCTACCAAATCAAGAGTTACCCATTTAGCTGTTCTTCCATTTGAAGGAAAAATATACGCAGTCCCATTCCATTTTCTCCTTTCAGTTCAATGCTTCTGAGGCAGGTCTTAATTGCTATGCAATTATAAATTTAATTGCGGCAGCTTCTCCCATCCCCATTTGTTCTTATCTTTTGCTATATGACCCCGGAGGCTCACTGAATTTGTTCAGACCCATTTTCGCAGTGACGGTGAGGAGGTTTTGAACAAGGTATGTGTGTGTGATGATGGGTTTCAACTTTCAATTCTTGAAATGTTTTCTTTTCCCCTTCTTTTTTTATGAGAGATAATTGATTGCTGTTATTTTTGTTGGTGCTCTTCTGTCTTCATTGATCTGTATGTACTTTTGGGGCATGATTTTCGGTTAGGGATTGCTGCTACTGATTAGTTCTGAAAATCGTGGAGGGTAGGGTGTTTGCTTGATGGGTATTCACCATTTGATTTCCCTCCCCCTCATCTTTGCTTTTTAGTTTGAATCACACCAACCCTCTTAGGGTTTGATGCTGAAGTTATGCGAGGCTGCTTTGTACCAAATGTTTTCTTTTTCTTGTGCAGAAAAGACGAGCTATTTTGGGATTTACTGGCTTTCTGGCAAAGTTGGGTTATAAATTGCTGGTTTTAACATAATCTTTTCTTTCTGATTAAATGCTTGTAAGGAATTAGTAAGTTGATTCTTGCAATGCTTGTTTTTGTTTGTAAAGTATTTAAAGGTTTTCTACTATACTTAAAATTTTGCTACTTTGCTCTGTTAGATGATTTATGACGTGTTAGTTGGTTTACTTTGACGAATTCCTGAGCTAATATGGAAGCATGTTGATTTTAAGCGTGCTTGCTGTGTAGTCTATTGGACGGCAGAAGACAATGTTATCTATAACATCAGAATATGAGAAAGTTTTCTTCTGTTTGATGAATTTTTTCATATCAATAATATGAGATATAGGGTTTTGTTTTTCCATTTGATACCATGTTTTGCTTTACCTGGCAATCTGCAACAAGCATGAGTGCTGTGGCTATCTATTTGTAATTGTTATAAGATGCCGATTTATATTTTGAATCTTTACTTCTGTGGGGTGTGGTTATGATGTTATGCAACGAATTAGCATTTTTTATTATAAATTGCTAAATCATTGTTAGGATCTTCCCTGCTAGAGTGGCGGAAATTTCAGATTTTGTCCTTTAATATGGTGCTTTAATCGTGCACATTTTCCTTTCTATTCTTTAGGTAACCTCATGCTATGGACTTCTATAATACATAAAAGTTGGATAACTTATAGCTGTGTTTAAGATTCAGACATAATATTGTTGTTTACTTTTTGAAAGGGTAAGAATTCTCCTGTATGTCTTCTTCATCTCCTCCTTTCAGTAGATCTGAAGTTTGTCTCCTTGTTGTATTCTATTCCATTCATCCTTTGGTTAATTGCTGTATAGTATAATTTTTTGTATGTTTTTATATTTTGGTTCTTCGTTTGGTATTATTAGTTGCATTTTGAATGCCTTTCATTTCCTCATTAAATGCTGCATCTTATAGTGATTTAAACGTATGATATTATTTCTCCATGATATTGTATATTCTCAGGTGATAGAATCCCTGACTGTCTTTTCTATTTGGCATTAGGATATTCTAATTACCAGTTTGAGCTTTGCTTTTTTGTTTTTTTTTAATACTCATTAGGTCCTCCCTTTCAACTCTATGGCGGGGGAAACATCATGGATCTGTCACTGCCTTGATAACACACCAAGGGAGACTAGGGAGTTTAATTCATTTTTAGAACTTGGTGATGAAAGTGATAAAGAAGTCACTGCTGTTTCTGTGGATATTATTTTGCCTGATGACTTGTTGGAACGTATCCTAGCCTATCTTCCCATTGCAAGCATCTTCAGAGCAGGTTGTGTCTGTAAAAGATGGCATGAAATTATTACTTCAAAGAGGTTTCTATGGAACCTTTCACATGTGCTGCCGCAGAAACCTTGGTACTTTATGTTTACAAACCCTGATGAACCAATTGGTTATGCTTATGACCCCATCCTTCGGAAATGGTATGGCATTGAACTTCCCTGCATTGACACTTCTAATTGGTTCATTGCATCATCATGCGGCTTAGTTTGCTTCATGGACAATGACAATAGAAGTGAATTATTCGTGTGCAACCCTATTACTAAAATCTGCAGGAAGCTTGAGGAGCCCCCTGGTTCTAAATTTTCTGAGTACAGTGCATTGGCAATTTCGGTGAACAGAATATCACACAGTTATACTGTGGCAATTGTAAAATCAAAGCAAGTCCCTGAGAACTTTATCCAGGGGGATATTTCAATTCATATATACAATTCAGAAGAAAAGACCTGGGTGACCAGTTTAACAGAGGTTTTGATGGGGTGGAGAGGTGGTGATGAGAGTGTGATATGTAATGGGGTGCTGTACTTTTTAGTTTATTCAACTGGGGGTGGTCAACCAGAAAATCGTCATGCCCTCATTGCATATAATATCGCCAACCATTCATCTCAGTGTTCCTTGACAAGGAGCTTTATTCCAATACCTTGTCCTCTAACATGTGGTCGTCTGATGAATTTGAAGGAGAAGCTTGTAATGGTGGGAGGACTTGGTAAACTTGATCGGCCTGACATCATAAAAGGGATTGGCATCTGGGTTCTAAACGATAGGAAGTGGGATGAGATTGCTCGAATGCCTCACAAATTCTTTCAAGGCTTTGGAGAGTTTGATGATGTCTTTGCAAGCAGTGGAACAGATGATCTAATATATATTCAAAGCTATGGAGCCTCAGCGCTTCTCATATATGACATGAACCATAAACAATGGAAATGGTCACAGAAGTGCCCAGTGACAAAAAGGTTTCCAATGCATATTTTCACTGGATTTTGCTTTGAACCCAGGCTTGAAATTGCTCCATAGTTTGTTCATACACTATAAAATGCTGCTATTGACTGTGTCTAAAGTCTCTGCCCCTTATCCTTTTTGTTCTTTTAAATTTAATATGATTTCTGTCTACCAACTTCCAACAGTTTATACAGAATGCACTTGCTGATAAAGTTGTTTAATCAGGGGTACTGGAATTTCTTTTATAGCATTTGAAAATACACAGAACTATATAGATAAACTATATATATATATATATATATATATAATGTTTCTTATTCTCTATATTTGTGCACTTGTCCTGACCAGAAGCACCATTTTCTCCACTTACTGCGTGTGTTACCATGAAATGTGTAATCTATCTAGATGTCTGCTCTACGAATTACTGGAAGGTGCTTTTTGCTTCCCATAGCAGAAAAGTTTCACAGATCTGGATATTTATTCGCTTTCCCGGAAATATCTAGATGATGATGCATCTTCTCCATATTGTTCTTTCTCAGTTTGTTAGCATTTGGCCCATGATTGCAGAGGCAAGATTGGCTCTGTCCAAATCTATTTCAAGGTTGCGAAACTTTTTCTGCCTCGCCTTCCAATGTCTTGCACTTAGCTAGAATATTATAACTATACGCTATTGTCTTTTTGCTGGGGATATGTTAAATAGTTTGTTAAAGCTGTATAGTGTTCAATCGTCTTTTTCAGGTTCCATAACACGTTTAATCTTAGCTAGATGAAACTTAAAAGGGAAAAGGAACTATGATCTTATATCTTTGTTAACTGTACGGCCTGTCAATGATGTTGAAAGGACTTTATGTAACCTTTTTTGAGTTTTTCATTATCCATAAGATACCTAAGCTTTTTGATCTATTGATGAGCCAATAAGCATATGCTATGCTAAGAATTGAAATCACAATTCACTCATTCTCTATTGCTGCATGTGTATGTGCGGTGGATGTGTGTCGACCGTACATCACAATATTTTATATATTTAGGCAATTTAAAAAGGTGTAGGCTGCTGTGAAAGTTGAGGGTTGGTGGAGAAGTGAGGTCCACGAGTGCTTTAGTGGGAAAGGTGGGTATTCTTTGGTGGAGATGTGACAACTAAGGTTCGCCAAATCTTTCTTTTCAAAATAGCCATATCACTTCGCTGCACAACAGAGGTAGAATATTCAAAGGTTTTCTCACTGATATGGGATTGGAAAACTTGAATTGGTCTTTCAACCAGTTTTATTCACTCTCTAAAATGGGTAAATTGATCTGAAGTCTAACTTGGATCTCCTGCTAAACCCATAGGGGATATTATGCCAGGGGAAAGTGAAAAAAAGAAAAATTTAATTTTGTTATCATTTTTAAGTTTAACATTTCAGATTTTCTGCACAGCATAATTACTGTATAGTAGAGGATTTAAAGTGATCAAAATCGGTGGACACCACTAGTTTAAATGGATTGCTTTTTTTTTTTTTTTTGGGTTTGGCCATAATTAATCTTGTTATTGAAAAGAAGTTGTTTTGAACTTGTTCTTAGTTAAAATAATGTCATTTTGTCATTTTTTAATATCAATCAATATATAACTATATATATGTTTTTCTTTTGTGATTGAAAATGTTATTATTATAATAATTATTAGTGATCATTAAATATTATATGATGTCAATAATAGTATGAACTTATATATAATAGAGTTATTAATATTTTAAATATATTAGTATACACTATCTGATTATTTTTCTTAAATTACTTATATTTTTAATATATTATCATGTTATATGATATATATATATATCATTAAAGTATATATAAATAATTTTACTGTTACTTATATGTTATAGAATATAACAGTAACAATAGTTTTATATAGCAGGCTTTACCTTTTAATTTTAATAGACATTTATAATTTGTAAAATTGTAAAAATTTGTAAAATTATGCCAATAAATCCATCAAATCAACCCGTAATAAAACAGTACATATATAATGTAAAATTGTGAATACTTCCTAAGTTCTATATTTAATTTATTTTTGTTTTAAGTTATAATGTTTTTTCGCTTGGTAAAAAAATTATAATTTATTCTTAAGCATGCCATTTAAATCTACTGTAATTTAATGGCAAAAATAAAATCCCATTGTAATTAATTCTACTAGTACTTCACTGATTTATGATACTTTTATTCAAATTTAAACAAAAATAATGGTTTAAAGTATTAAAATAATAAATAATTTTATTTTCAAAAGCATGATATCTTAAACGATTCTATAGTATTTTGAGACTATTTTGAAATAAAGCTAAAAGCTTTATTTTTGAATGTTTTTATAATTTTAACAATTAAATATACTTTTAGCCCCTTTAATTTCATAAAGGTTTTAAGAAATAAAATAATTGTATTTCTTTGCCTTAATCTTTTATGTCCGATTACAATCTTTCCCATAATATATTAAAAGTTGCAATTATTCCTCTAACGTATTAGTCTTACTTTAATAATCCCCAATCTTGAAAATCAACCCATATCTTTAATAGTAGGAAGCAAATGAGCACTGCACATGAGAGCTTTTTATTGAATAATTTTTGTTCTTTATTTTTTGATTTGGGTTGCAACTGAGATGGAATTCATGTTGGTCTTAATTGAATAATTTAGTGTGAGGTATGCATGAACTAGAAGTATTCAGGAACTGCTATCTCTAGCCTCATGCAATTTTGTAATCAATTTGGAGAAGAAAGGAGGTGGGGGATAGAGGAGTTTCAAAAGGGAAGAAATATTGGGGTAAATTTGACTTTTAGCATGATTTGAAAAATGAGAAGGCATGTTGCGTGCATCGAGTGTATATACATCTAAGAATCACGATTTAATTTATTTGGTGAGCCACAAATGTGTAAATAAAATCTTGATTTTAAGGTGCATGTTTAGTGCACGTAAGAATTTTTTGAGATAATGGTTGATTCTAATAATGGAGATTATTGTAATATGAATAATAAGTTAAAAGTCAATTGTAATTTTTAAATTAATAAAGCCAAAATTGTAAATAGATATACAGATGAGGGTGAATAACTAGTAGGAGTGCATATGGGCCAGTTGAAATTCCTAACCTAATTTTAAATGGGCTTTAAAATTGAAGCTTGTGGGCCTTGGATTAGGCTTTACCCGATTTAAATACTACACGGCTTAATTAGATAAATTGGGACACTTGATTTTGTTTAATTTTTTGATATTTATTGTAAAAATTATAAAATAACTATAAAAAAGAAGACGTTTATAAAAATCTTTATAAAATTATATTTTGCATTTAAAAGAATCAAAATTTTCATATAAACTTTTATTAAAAAATTTTATTTTATTTTTAAAAATTTAAACTTTAAGTCAAGCTAAGTCAATGTAGTCCGTAGGACTCAAGTGAGAGTTTGATTCCCGTCCTGACCCAATTTTTTTTTTTACCCTACCTAACCTAACTAGATATGATTGAGCAGTATTGGACACACTGGGCTTGTGAACTCCATGTGCACCTCTAATAACTACAATTTCTCTAGAGTTTTGAATTGGTTCTAATTAAAAAAAGACAATGTTATTATTATTTTTTAAAATCCAATTTCAAATTTGATGTCTAATTTGTGTGAAGTACGGGTAGATAAATAAATATAAGTAAACAAATTACTAAGTTTGGTGTTAATTTTTTATAAATTATGTAGCATAGGGTTCTTTTGAATAAAAATATGTAAAATAAAAAATTCTGTCATTAATTGCTGCAAAAATAGAAAACTTACTTGAATGTCATCTTAATTTTTTTGGGCGAGTCTAATGTTTTCAAAACTTTTTAAGGTTCATCCCAACCTTTTATTTATATAACTTTTAAGTAAAGTTTTAATAGAATATAACTATTATGATAAAATATATCCAATTAATATGATATAATCTCTCATTTCAAAAATTTAAATATTAATTATTAGATAATTAATTATCTCAACTTCATATGAGATAATAACCAATCATGTTAATAACTAATTATTTAATACCTTAACTTAAATATTAAGAGATTAAGTTGGATTATGATTTATCTTATCATGAGCAAATAAATTTGACATGATTAAATTGATTTTTTTTAAAAAAATAATATTATCTATTTTTAAATTAAGACAATCAGATTAAAATTTATATAAAAATATAAATACGGACTTATTTAAGCCTTTTAACAACAATCTCAAGAAATTATAAAATGCTTTAAAATAAAATTCATCCTTTTTTAACATTCATGTATTATTTCAAAATTATGAAGGAATATAAGAGAATGATTAAAATACAAAGATAAATCACGAGGATAAATTATATAATAAATTATACTAGTTTTTTTAAAGTTTAACTAATTATATTTAATACTATTCTTGACAAAAATATTATTCAGCTATATGCATTCCTTCTAATTATATATTAATAATATATGAAGATAGTAAATATGATAATATTTTTAAATAAGAGATATATTAGAGCGTTATTTACTCAAAGACGGTTGAGATCGGTGCTTTCAAGTACCAAAAATAGCAGTTTTTGGTTACGAATACGAGAAGAGCCTATCAAGAACTGACGAATTTTGGCGCCAAAAATGCACGCAGTCGCTGTCGAGTCTCGAGCCTCAACGGCCAAATCTCTGCGTCAAAATTGATAAATCTCTGACAACTGCAAAAATGTGAAAGGTAAATTGAATTGATACGCATCATTCATTGAGTTTGGTTCTTATTAGGGTTCTGCCTGGCGAGTTCTTGCAAGTTCAAGCAGCTCCTGACAAGGTTTCTCTATCTGCACATTAATTCTTGTCTGGGGTTTACTGCTGCATTAAAGTTTGATCACCCTTTTCGGAAACCTAATGCTGAGTTTTGATTTCTAGCAATTAGCAGTAAAGGCATGTATTTAATGTCTTAATTGGTTAATATCTAATTGGATTTCATTCATAATTGCAGGATTCGATTTGCAGCATTTCTGCTTTCCCCACGATCCTTTTCTTCTCAACTGGGTGTGTCGCATTGGTAAAATTCATTTATGATGGAATCTTTGAATGTCAGTACCGATAAACTCTCATTGTTAAAACGAGGTTTCTGATCTGGGTTTTCCTGTACTTGACAATCAGCGTTTAGATTTTCTTTCCAATGGAAGAAAGGTTTACTTTTAGCTCTCCTTTTGAGGATGTATGCGTATAATGAAAACAGTAGAAATCGCCCTTGTGGCCTGTTGGTCATTTATGACACCCTAAGGATTGGGAGTCCCCACCATATGGGTAGCCGAGTGGGGGAAATCCCCTCCCCATAAAGGCATTAACAGAGAAATATATATATATATATATATATATCTATAAATCTGACAGGAAGATGGCAGCTTCAAAACAAGTTTCAGAACAGTGCTGGCTTCCTATGACTTGGGTTATGTAACATTTTTTATTTGACTCAATTTTTTTTTTATACCTTCTAATTCATTTTTTTAAATTAAAATGTTTTGGCCCCACCTAGTTGGATTTACATGCTTGCAAGTTTTCTCTTAATGATTTATCTCTTTATTTAGGGGTCCCGGGAAATGGGGACGCAGTTAATATTAAAATTCAGTTATCAGAGGGATTTATTAATGAAATATGGTTACGTTGTGTTTTCTAATGCCTAGTATAAGGGACAATTTGAAAGTTTCTTGTTCAAATTATTAATAAACAGAAATGCTTACTACCAAGCTCTTAACCTTACGATTTCCAGATGGTCATGTATTTTTATGTAATTTGGTAATTTTGTCAACAACTGAGAGGAGTATTTGCTTGCTTTCGTGTTTACAAAAGATGCATGATTGATTCTCATAGTAGTTGACACTCCGATTTACTTATTACATGGGACCTAGGCTCATTTGGAATTTGTACGTTTTTGGTATCTTATTAATAATGTGAAGACTTGAGGAGAATAAAGGATGACTATTACAGAGACCAAATGTAAATAGTGACTAGCCCCAACTATAACTTTCTGGGGACCCCAACTTGTGAGAAGTTGAGAATGCAAAATGCAGCCTAAACACTGCACAATTTTATGTAAGAGATAGGCACATGTGAATATTTGTTATGTAATTACACCTTGTCATTCTTGCTATTCAAAATCCAAATCCTGATGGTATGTTTTCTCTTTTTGAGCCTTGGAAAAATGTTGACTAATGGTCTGAACTAGTTTAGAAAACAGTGTGCATATTTTCTAGCTTTGACTCATTGAGCAAAATAAAGATTGTAAGAGTTTTTTATAATGTCTAAAGTGGAAAAAAAAGAACAAAATCCTTGTTTATTGAATCCTGTTTTCTCAATTTCTTTCTTTCTTTTTTATCTTCTCTTTCCCCGGTTAATTGTTCAGTTAACTTACATGCTATCAATCATACACTTGAAAAAAGAAGAAAAAAAAAAAATCCTCATTCCTTCAAGGGATTGTGCAGGAAGCAGATGACGGTGCTTCCTTGTAAGCTTTCTTAATATTCTTTTAGAGAGACCAAAAGTGAGAGGATGCATTCTTTCAAGGGAAGTTATTCTGATTTGGAGTTGAAACACGATTGTCCTGCAGTCTTCAGGTGATTTTATATTTTAATTTTATACGTTTCTGTTTGTTTGTCCTATTTTTTTTAATTTTATTTCATACTGTTTAATTTTGCTCCAGGCATTTTAAAAATTTAGATGCAAGAGCAAGCTCAAAGTTTATGACGCAACATGAAACATTATTGTAAGGTGTGGAAAACTACGATTGATTTCGTTGCACAATGAACTAATTTGAACGTAGGCACATCATCAAGATTTAAGTTTGATGAGAAATAGCTAAAGTTGACTCTTCATGTCTAGTATATTCTGTTAGTATATTTTTAATTTAATTAATATTGGAATATTCTAAATAAAAATAAATTCGGATATTCCATATTTTGTTTTTTTTTGAATATTCTGATTTAGTAGTCGGAAAATTTTGGTTTTAGTTTTACTGAATAAGGTAGTTTAAGAGTTTGTAGGTTAGTGATTGGTTGTTTTTTAAACGATTAAGTACATCATTATTTTTTATGCAAAGACTACGATGTTATTTTGACAGACCATATAAAATTGAAAGTGTTCCCAATAGGAGTGATTTTCTCTAAAAGATCATCATTGAAATCACCCACTTACAAGAAAATTGCATTTGAATACATCACTCTATCATTTCTTTCCTTCAGTGACCATGATTAGAGGTGCAGAAATTTCTAGTTGATAATTAAGGACTTGAAAAATTTGTATTGAACTATATGGTTGAAGGTATGGGATCTTTCTACTTCCACTTAAATTCTCTCTTATGATTGTATTGGAGACATTACTATATGCATATTGTTGTGAGTAATTTTTAATATATACCAATCTAGACTTACATGTGGTAAGCTTCACTTTAATTACCTTTGCTTATTGTTCTTTGCTTAATCTGGCAATCCCATAAAATTAGGATATATGCGGATCATCTAGAATATAATTTTAAAATTCAAGGAAATAAAATATTATTAAATATTCAAATTAATAAAATTCAAAATATTCTTTTTTTCCCATTATAATTTTAAAATATATTCCAATATTTTCCCAAAATAGTGCATTGTTCACTATTTTCTGGCTATTCTAGGTTAGGTTTTGGGTGATTGAAACAATATATGAGAATTTTAAAATATTTCAATATTCATTAAATTAAAAATGTTATAACATCATGTAAGTCTAGATTGGCATATATTAGTAAATTCTCAAAACAATATGCACAAAGTAATCTCTCCAATACAA
This sequence comes from Erythrophleum fordii, assembly GCA_032878935.1. Taxonomy (NCBI): domain Eukaryota; kingdom Viridiplantae; phylum Streptophyta; class Magnoliopsida; order Fabales; family Fabaceae; genus Erythrophleum; species Erythrophleum fordii. The sequence continues at coordinate 12,141,667 of JAVQMF010000047.1, read as the reverse complement.
TCACATGTTTATCATTAAGAGAGAATATAAGTTGAAGCAAAAAGATCACATATTATTAGCCATGTTGTTCAATGCAAATTTTGAAAGCCTTTAATTATCAACTAGAAATTTTAGCAGTGGTAATCACAATCGCTAAAAGAAGGAAACAATACAATGATGTATTAAGATTCAGTTTTCTTATAGATGGGTGATTTCAATGATGGTTTCTCAAAAAAAGTCCCTCCTATTGGGAACCCTCTCAACTCTATATGGCCAATTAAAATAACATCGTAGTAGTCTTTCCATCAAAGATTATAATGTATTTGGTCATTCAAAAAATAGTCAACTACTAACCCACTAATTCCTATATTATCTAATCTAGTAAAGCTAAAACCAAGATCTTTAAACTACTAAATCAAAATCTTTAAAATTTAAAAATTCAAAAAACAAAATATGGTATATCCTAACTTATCTTTATTTAAAATATTCCAATATTATTAATTAAATTAAAAATATTTTAACATTCTCTTACTAGGTCCAAATATGATTTGCCACATAGCATTCTCATGATTACATACCACAAGAATCATAGCAATATTTTCTAATTCTTATTTTTTTCTTCTTATAGATTAAGTCATAACTCCTAAAAAAAAGTGATGAAAGTTATATTTTGGGATCATTGCAAGTCTCTTGAGACTTAAGAGACTTGGTTACATGTTAAATTTAACTATTGTCCCAAAACTTTGTGGGGAGAAGCATTTAGGGTGAAACATCATTTAGTTGGACCACACAAAAAAGTTGCACCTTATGAACAAGTGTTGAAAGAGATAAAAAATTTATTTAAAAAAATCTTAGATGATATGAACAAGGATAATGAATTTGTTGATTGTTTTGATGACAAAAAAACTCAAAAACATGAGTCACAAAGAAAAAAAGTTTGTAAAAGCTTTTGTAATAAAAGGAAAAGGGGAAAGTAGTTCTTCTAGCTCCTCTGAGAATATGAAGCAATCAACTGTGAATGCTATAGTGAAATATAGAGATTAAGTGGTTAAGGATATTTGTAGATATATATATATATATATATATATATATATATATATATATATATATATATATATATATATATATATATATATATATATATATATATATATATGATAATGCATTGCCATTTAATTTAGTAAAGAGTTTTTATTTTATTGATATGGTGAAATGTATTGGTGAATATGGTAGGGGTTTGAAACCACCTATTTTTTAGAAGGTGAGAGTCTCACTTTTGAAAAAAGAAATTAATCTTATCCATGATATTTTGAAGAAATATAAACTTGAATGGAAGAAAACTAGTTGTATATTGATATTAGATGGATGAACTGATGGAAAAGGTAAGTTCCTTACTAACTTTTTTATTAATAGTCCTAAAGGGATTGTTCTTATAAAATCTGTTGACCCAAGTAGTTTCATCAAAGATGTTAAAAAAATGTTTGAATTATTGGATAACATGATGATAGAAATTAGGGAAGAAAATGTGGTTCAAGTAGTGATAAATAGTGCTTTAGCACTTGCATCTATTGGAGACAAATTGATGGACAAAAGAAAACAACTATTTTGGTCACCTTATGCAACCCATTGTCTTGATTTGATTCTAGAAGACATTAGTGGCTTAACGGTAATCCATAATACCATTGGAAAATCAAAAAGAATTACAACGTTCATTTATAGGCATAGCTAGGTGCTTAATTTGTATAGAAGCTATTCCAAAGATAAAAAATTAGCAAGCTAGTGATAATGAGATTTGCCACATTGTATTTAACAATAAAGTTTATTTTGGATAAAAAAATTATGCTACAATCTATGTTTGTAATAAAAAAAATGGGCTAAAAGTGACTATGCCTCTAGAAATAAAGCTAAAATTGTAGGAGGCATTGTCTTAGCTGATTCAAGGTTTTTGAAGTCTATAAAGTATTGCTTGAATTACGTGTCTTTTCTAGTTAAAGTTCTTAGATTTGTGGATGGCGATTCAAAGCCGACAATAGGATACATTTATGAAACTATGGATATAGCAAAAAACTTTAATAATGTGAAAAGTATATAGATAAAAGCAAGTTTGGAAAATCATAGACAGTGTTGGAATTATCAACTCTATCAACCTCTTCATATAATGACATTTTTTTAATCCTAAGTAAGAATTTTTTTAGAAACAATTTATATTTTTATATAATATAATTCCTTTATATCTAATTTGTTATTATATCTTACATTATCATATTATTATTAAATATTAACTTTATATTTATAATGTTTCAAACTTTAACCCAGATATTGAGGTGAAAGTTGGATTATGTTAAACATTAGAGAAAATGTGTCCTAATATTAAAACTAAAGTCCAAATTGATTTTCAAATTAAGAAATTTAACAAGGCAAAGGGACTCTTTGAATATAACTTAGCAATTGCAACAAGAGATAAAAAACAACTTGGTAATTATTTATCTAATAACATAATTTATTATTTATTTTAAAAATTATATATAAATTGATTAATTAATTAATAAAGTCTTTATTTATAATTTTTTTTGTCAGTTTTATGGTGGAATAGCTTTAGAGAAGAGTGCAAAGAGTTACAATTTGTTGCCATTTACGTTCTAAACCTCACTTGTAGTGTTACAGGATGGGAGAGGAATTGGAGTGTATTTGATCATGTACACTTTAAGAGAAGAAATTGCTTAGAACAACAAAGGTTGAATGCTCTTGTATTTGTTAAATATAATCTTCAACTTGAGATTAGACAAAAGTAAAAAGAGGTAAAAGTATATATGTATGATCCTATTTGCTTATCTGATCTTGAATCAGATAATGAATGGATTATTGAACAAGATGAGCCTTGCCTAATGGAGGGGAACTTTTGGATGGATGTCCAAGAATGCTTCAAGATTGATGAAGGAGATCTAAGTAAAAAGAGAAAGAAAGTTATATTAATTGCATTTGCAACCTTAAATCTCTTTTTGTAGTTGTTAAACTATTTTTTTTTCTCATTAAGCCATTTACATATGTCTATTTTTAGGTCTATGAAATCTTAATGCCAACAAGAATGATAAAGTAAAAGGTATTCAAATACAAAATAATGTTAAAAAAGATATTGAAGATGATGGTGATACAAAAGAAGAAGATGAAAAAGAAATAGTCATGTTGGATGATGATAAAGATAATCATAATAGTGATAATGATGATATTAGTCCTGATGAATAAAAGGATTATTAGTTTTGAAGTTGGTTATTTATAAGTTTTTTTTAAGTTTATGAACTTATATATGAGTTATAAGTAAGACAATTGTTAGGCTATAACTTATAATTTTGTTTTATAAGGCTTGTGGTTAAATTTTTGTTAATTTCTAGTTTAAAATTATTTTTTAACCAAATTTTAGTAATCAAATTATGATTTAAATAATGAATCAAAAGGATAATTTTTGAATCGTGAATTATAAAGCATATCAAATTGTAAGATTTAGAAATATAGTTAAAAATATATTATATGAAATATATATACCATTGAAATTTGTTTAAATAATAATTTTAAACTAAAAATTGATAAAAATTTAATCATAAGTCTCATAAAACAAAATAGAAGTTATAGCCTAATAACTGTCTTACTGATAACTTAGATACAAGTTCATAAACTAAAAAAAAAAAAAACTTACAAATAACCAACTTCAAAACTAATAATCCTTTCATTCATCAAGACTAATATCATCACTATCACTATTATGATTATCTTTATCATCATCCAACATGATTATCTTTATCATCATCCAACATGACTATTCCTTCTTCATCTTCTTCCTCTGTATCACCATCATCTCCAATGTCTTTTTTAATATTATCTTGTATTTGAATGCCTTTTCCTTTATCATTCTTGTTGGCATTAAGATTTTATGGACCTAAAAATAGACATATGTAAGTGACTTAATAAGGAAAAAAATAGTTTAAGAACTACAAAAAGAGGTTTAAGGTTGTAAGTGCAATTAATATACCTCTCTTTTTCTTTTTACTTGGATCTCCTTCATCAATCTTGAAGCACTCTTGGACATTCATACAAGTGTTCCCTTCCATTAGGCAAGGCTCCTCTTGTTCAATAATCCATTCATCATATGATTCAAGATCAGATAAGCAAATAAGATCATACGTTTCTCCTTTTACCTCCTTTTGCTTTGGTCTAATCTCAAGTTAAAGATTGTATTTAACAAATACAAGAGCATTCAACCTTTGTTACTTTAATTGATTTTTTCTTAGAGCGTGTATGATTAAACATACTCCAATTCTTTTCACATCTTGTAACACTACAAGTAAGGCTTAGAATGCAAATGGCAATAGATTGTGACTTTTTACACTCTTCTCCAAACTATTCCACCATAAAACTAGTAAAAAGGGAAAAAAAAAAGTTATAAATAAGGACTTTATTAATTACTTAATCAACTTATATATAATTTTTAAAATAAATAATAAATTGTATTATTAGATGAAGAATTACCAAGTTATTTTTTTATCTCTCGTTGCATTTGCTAAATTATATTCAAAAAGTCCCTCTATCTTGTCAAATTTTTCAATTTGGGAATCAATTTTGACTCTAATTTCAATATTAGGACACATTTTCTCTAATATTTGGTATAATCCAACTTTCACCTCAATATCTGGGTTAAAGTTTAGAATATAATAGAACCTATAAAATATAAAGTTAATATTTGATAATATGATAATGTAAGATATAATAACAAATTAAATATAAAGGAATTATATTATATAAAAATATAAATTGCTTCTAAACAAATTTTTACTTAGGATTAAGAAAATATGTTGCTACATGAAGAGGTTAATAGAATTGATAATCTTAATGCTTGTCTATGATTTCCCAAACTTGCTTATATCTACTTTTCACATTATTAAAGTTCTTTGCTATTTGTTCCTTTGCTCTATCCATAGCTTCATAAATGTATCACCATCTACAAGTCTAAAAATGTTAATTAGAGGAGACACACAATTCAAGCAATTCTTTATACATTTCCAAAATCTTAAATTGGCTAAAATAATGTCTTCTACAATTTTAGTTTCATTCTTAGAGGTATAGGCACTTTTAGCCCATTTTTTTCAATGCAAACATTGATTGTTGCATAATTTTTTTATCCAAAATAGACTTTATTGTTAAATACGATATGGCAAATCTTGTTATCGCTGGCCTAGCTAACTTTTTACCTTTGGAATAGCTTCTATACAAATTAAGCATCCAAGTGTACCTATAAATGAACATTGTAATTCTTTTTGCTTTTCCATTAGTATTATGGAATATCATTGAGCCACCAATATCTTCTAGAATTAAATCAAGATAATGGGCTACATAAGGTGACCAAAACAGTTGTTTTCTTTTTTCCATCAATTTGTTTCCAATAGACACAAGGGCTGAAGCAATGTTTGTTATAACTTATATCACATTTTCTTCCCCAATTTCCATCACCATGTTATCTAATAATTCAAAAAAATTTTTAGCATTTTTTATGAAACTACTAGTGTAAACAGATTTTATAAAAATAATCCCTTTAAGATTATTAACAAGAAAGTTAATAAGGTACTTACCTTTTCTATTAGTCTATCCATCTGAAATCAATGTACAACTAGTTTTCTTCCATTCAAGTTTATATTTCTCTAAATTATCATGTACAAGATTAATCTCGTTTTTCAAAAATGAAACTCTCACCTCATGATAAGTAAGTAGTTTTAAACCCCTATCGTATTCACTAATACATTTCACCATATCAATAAATAAGGACTCTTTACCAAATTAAATGATAATGCATTATCATATATACATATAAAGTATCCCTAACAACTTGATCTCTATATTTCACTATAGCATTCATAGTTGGTTGCTTCATATTCTTAGAGGGGCTAGAAGAATTAGTTTCCCCTTTTCCTTTTATTACAAAAGCTTCCATATATCATTTTTTTTTTTTGTGACTTATGTTCTTGAATTTCTTTATCATCAAAACAATCAACAACATCATTATTCTTATTCATATCATTTAAGATTTTTTTAAAATAAGTTTTTTACCTTTTCTGACACTTGTTCACAGGGTGCAACTTCTTTGTGTATTCTAACTAAATGATGTTTCACCCTAATGTTCTTCCTCATATAGTTTTGGGACAATAGTTACATTTAACTTGTAATCGAGTCTCAAGATACTTTTAATGATCCCAAGCTATTTCTTTCATCACCTTTTTTAACGGCCATAACATAATACATAATAAAAAAAATAAGAATTAAAAAAACAATTGAAAATAAAACTAAAAATTTTAATAATATTATTTTTCTCACCTAGCACTAGCCTACAGAGAATGTTGCTTGAAGCCAAAGAATGTTGCTTAATACAGGAGAATAGTCTCTTATAGCCAACTTTATGATTGAGGGTAAAAAAATTTTTTTGTCTATTATATATATGTGTGTGTGTGTGTGTGTGTGTGTGTGTGTGTGTGATGGTTTTAGCTTCATGTAGTAGCAAAATTCTAATTAAAAGAGGATAAGGGATTAATTAGTTTTTAACTCAGTAAATTTAAACTTCTAACTTAAAATGGATAAAAGATATCAAATTTTAACTTATTATTTTATTATGTTTAAAGTTGTAGCTTCTAATTAAGATAAGATAAGAGATATGAGTTTTTAATTTTTTATTCAATTAAGTTGAAATTAAAGTATAATTTTGAATGTTTTTTATTTTAAAAAATTGAAAATCTTTAATTACATGTAGCAATAAAATTTTAATTATAAAAGGATAAGGCACATCATTTTTTATTTAATTAAATTTAAAGTTGAAAACTTTTAATTAAAAGTGAATTAGGGATATTACTTTTTAATTTGATAAATTTAAAACTTTTATCTAAAAAAGATAAAGGATATTAATTTTTAACTTATTATTTTGTTAAATTTAGAATTGTAACTTCCTAGTTGAAAGAAGATAAAAGATGAGTTTTTAATTTTTTATTCAATTAAATTAAAATATAATAAAACATTTTTTATTTTGAAATAATTGCAAATATCAAATGATGTTTCATTTCATTTGTCAAATCCTTTCATCTCCATTCAGCTGATCCAGTCACATAATGCTAAATGAATCACTTTCTCACCATGTGCACGTGATATAGTTAGGCCACAACAACCATTCAGTGAAGGGCAACGTAATAGTGGCATCTTCCTCCTCCTCAGGATTGCGTCGAGTCATGAAGAACCCAACTTTGTGACCTAAAGCAGGATAGGTCTCTAAATCGCTAAATATCTCTAAATTGCGGTTTCCAATTCAATCCATGCAATTCAAGCAATTCAAATGCACGATTTAGGCCAAAAACCGATTCAAATGGCAATTTGTATTGTTGGCTATCTAAACCATAAATCATGAATTGAACGATTTCAATAACTGTGGGACTAATAATTTGGAGATTATTGGTTGTTCATACTCAGATTTAGCAAAATGTGTTAAGATAAAGAATTTAACATCTGGATATATTTTTTTGCTACCTGAATGGGTTATTTCATGGAGAAGTGTCCAATAATCCTTGATAGCTACTTTCATCATGGAAGCTAAGTTTTTCTCCTAGTTTGAGGCAAATTCATAAGATATATGGTTAAGAAATTTTATTATCACACTTAAGATTGTAGACTTAGTCTTTAAGAAATTTCATTATCAGACTTAAGATTGTAGACTTAGTCTTTAAGTTTATTAGAGTGCACTACAACAATATAGTTGCAATTTTCCTAGTTAAGCATAACAAAAATAGAAGTTAAAGTAAATATATCGATGTGAAGTACTTAATCTTAAGATAACAGCTTAAAGCTGATCAAATGATCGTAGAGCACATTTGGATGAAAAAAATATTATTTGATCATTTAACTAAAAAGATGCATTGGAAAGAGTTCAAGGAATTCAAGGATCATGTGCCTAGAATGGGTCTTATACCATACTTGGTCTAGTTATGGTATATAAAGTAGTGAACTTTTAAATTATGACTTGTTTTCTCTATATATTTATATATATCTTTGTGAAATTGATAGATCATATGAGATATAACCCAAATAAACATTAAGATTTATATATGAAAGTTTAATACTCTATAAAATTAAAGACATATTACAAGTAATATATAGAAGGTAATACTTGTTTATTTAAGAGATTTACCATTATATTTTTTGTAATATGTATTTAATTTATTCATGAATATGTTATTTAAAAAATTATATTCGAATTAAGTGAGGGAATGTTAGAATATTTATACTTTAATTAATATTGGAATATTTTGAATTAAGATAATTAGGATATTATATAATTTTTAAATTTAAAAATTTTTAGTTTAGTAGTATGAAAATCTTGGTTTTAGTTTTGCTAAATAACTCAATTTTGGACTTAGAATAATATTGGTCTATTATTTTTTGAATGACTAAATACATCAAAATCTTAGATGGAAAGATTATGGTGTTATTTATGGTGTTATTTTGACTAATCATATAGAGTTGAGAGTGTTCCCACTTCCCAAGACAAGTGATTTTCCCTGAGAGATCATCACTGAAATTATCCAACTAACTGCATTATTTGAACACATTACTCTATCGTTTCCTTCCCTCAGTGCTCGCGATTACAGGTGCTGAAATTTCTGGTTGATAATTAAGTTCTTGAAAAACTTGCTTTGTACAATATGGCTAAAGGTATGTTATCTTTTCGCTTCCGCATAAATTTTCTCTTATTGATAAACATGTGATCGTATTGCAGAGATTACTGGGTGCATATTATTGTGAGTAATTTTTTATATATGCCAACCTTGACTTACATCTTCATTATTTGATCTTATGACTTGATTTTCTGGAATCTGTTTTGTTCATCTAAATATTTAGTCAAGTCAGACAATGTCATTTGTAGTGAAAAATGTTATAACAAAGTTTCATAGAATAGTTCGAGTTGATTGCTCCATTTGCATATGGAATTTGTTTAAAATATAATTCAGCATAATAGGGTATCTTATTAGTTAATTATGGATAAAAGAATAGGTATAAATATTTTTTTCTAATTAGCCAAGAAGTAAGGACCATCCTGCGTTAATGTTATAAGATATAAGCCTGAGTTCATGTCAACAATTCAAAGGACCACCAAAACTGAAAGTGTTTTTGTTCATTTTTTCTCTTTCTGTATATCGCTTTTGATCGTGCCATTAAAAAGCATTTTCCACCTTCTCTGATGCAAATTATGAAGATGGTAGTCATGCTGGAGTACTCTCTCCAGAAACATATTAGAGCTCCAAAACATTGAGTACACTGACTACATGCAGTCAATCTGTGGGAATGAACACCTCTTGCATTTTATTGCATCTGGAAAATTTCGCAACGCTCTTGTTTCATCTGTGGATGAAAAATTTGTGATAAAAATCTTGTGGAAATCCAATCTGAAGGTAATGACATTTTTTTGAGAAGCAGTTTTTGGATTAATCATCAAAAGACATACCAAAAAAGAATCCCTGGTAGGTCATGGCAACACTCAGTTTTGAAATTACTTATTGTCGAGAAAATCCTTCATTTTTCTGCGTAATCTATTTCTCCATGTGTTCCCCCTTTTTATTCTGTTGTCAGTTTTAATAGCTTATTTTTATTATTGTTATTCTTATTATCATTCTTTTATGTAGTTAGCCCTTGTTAATCTTTTTTCAGTACTTCGAAAGGTTTCTTGATGCATTTTGAAGTTAAGAAATGAAACTCAATGCAATTGAAATAATGTTTAGGTTTTTGATCTTCCACAGTTTAACTGATTTCATTTGCCGTGCAGGTAATGCTAGAAATGCTCTCAAACTATTATCACCATCTCGAAACATACAGGGGTTCATTATTATCAAAGTTGTATGGACTTCATGCTGTTAGGCTGTTTGGAGGTGCGAAGGTACCTGCATTCCCTAACTTGAAATCCTCTAAAATGCAAAAAGCAGTTTAGGTTGATTTTCCTTTGTATCAAAGAAATGATGTCCTGGGCATCATAAAATTATAATTCTTCAGTAATTAGGAGAAGAAGTGGAAAGCGTAAACAAATTTACCTAGTTAGGTTATTGTTTAAAACTCTTATAGCTAAAGTGGAAGAGACAAAATTTTACCTCTTGGTAGAGAACATCAAACGATTGTTGCCTCCATTAGTATACAATCTTAGAGCTGAGAAGGAATCTCTTTTTGTACAGACGAGTTTATCAGATGACATTCCGTGAAATGCACAAATAAAAGATTCGGAAATAGTAAGGATACTGAGATTCAATAAGCTGTCTTAGCTGTGAAATTGGTGAAGTTACAGCTGAGTTAAATGATGGAGGAAAACTTGAAACAATGCGACATTGATATTATGAGGAAGCCATTTGTTGTGGCTATATTATTAGATACCACACAGTTGTTTCCTTGCAAGAGCCCACTTGATCTTTTGAAATATCTCTATAATAGGAATCTGCTTGTGCTTGTGTTTCTAGCCCAAGGTATAGAAATTCTCGTATGCTGCTCGTAAATGGATAATCTAATGTGCCACCCTGATCCGGTCTCTCATGAGCTATTGTTGCACTAAGATACTTGTATTAGAAATCTTCAGCAAGAAGTCGACATATATATATATATATATATATACATATATTTCTTTTTTCCTTTTTTCTTACAATGATTCCCTTACTTTATTTGCATGTCAAACAGCTATTTCCATTTTTGGTCATTTCTTGCCTCGTTGATGTCACTTGATTTGTTCGAACAGGCTGTTAAATTATCGTGAGATAAATATGCAAGTTTCCCAAGGGATATACCGGACGCATGATATCCAAATGTAAAGAAAAGTGGAAGACACTGACCTCTAGCCATTGCTCACGAAACCAACTTTTTTGCCAATTGGATGCTTCCAAGCTGAGTTTCTCACTTTGATGGTGTATACAACGTTTTGGGCGGGTGTGGTGGACCCCGTGTATATAGCAAAAGTTCTGAGGCTCCTTCTCATCAAAAGTGCCTACAGAAATGGTATATGGGAGGGAATATTCCATCTGCATGATTTCCAAAGCCCCTTCAATCTTGGACCGTATCCTGTTGCCGTTAGTAGCACTGGTGAACGTTGGTTTGTTACCAATGTTCACAAAAGTGGCTACAAAATCTGATTGAAAAAGAAGGTGGTTCCATTTTGGACTGAGTAATGCTCCTGAGTTCTGATATCAATCTGGTCAAGATCAACAGTTTTAGCCTCGGAACTTTGAAGGAACAACCAAAAGCATCAGAAAAAAAGTAGTTCTCGTAGAACTGGATTATGTGGCTTAAGAATTGGCCTTTGTATTTTCTTGTGAAGGCAAGTTTAAAGTTTTTCTATTCTCTGGATACCATTGTTTTATTATCTTGTTCATATAATATATTGGATTGCAAGATCTACCCCATGCAAATCTCACACGTCAAAGTTTAGAAACTTGTTTTAGAGGGGTCTTTTTGAGTGCAATCTATAGTCACTGGATTATTGCTTGGCTTGAACTTGCTTGCTACAAAATTTGTGTGCAATAGTCCAGTGGAAGAGCCAACTGATTGAATCAAGTGGGAAGGAAAATTCTGTTTATGGTGTAGTAGGACTTCTAATCGGCAGAGGTTCTTTGTAGTGAAGTAAATGAAGCACCAAAGCACAATCAACAAATAGTATCTGGATTCTTTAATGATGTGTCTCGAGGGATAATGGTTAATAGATTTACATCAAAATTATCAGTAGAAAATAGAGCAAAACCTTAAAGACAATATTATATGGCAGATTATAGCTTAGTAACAGATCCTTCTTACTTGTATGTGTGAATAGTGACTTTAATATACGGGCTCACATTGCTGTCATGTCCAATGAACTCAAATAAAGTGTCCAATTTTATAGGTGCTATGATCTCAAATGCACCAGTATGGTAGCTGAGAATTGTCCTGTGTTTAAGGATGTAGATTTTAATTTCTTCTTCTACCTGCATCCAATTGTCCATCTTCGTCTTTTAAAGTAAGTTTCTTATCAGAAATCACATTCAGAGCAAGGGGGAGAATGTACAGAGTTTGAAATTTTAGTATTCTGGCTGAAGCTATTTTCTCATTCGTACTCTTTTCTGATTGAATAGCAGTTTCTGCTTTTTTCCCATTTTTATTAAAGTGGAGGAATTCACTTCGATATATATGGGCAGAGTTAGCAATAAGCTCATATTCCATACTCATTGCATCGTAGAACAGGAAGTCCCTAACCAAATGTCAGATGTCGATAAATTATATGAAATAAGAATCTTTTCTTTCTCCACTCGTGCAATAGAGAAGTTTTATGAACATATGGTATCTGTTAGTGATTTCTGTTAAATATTGGAAAGGAAGCCGTCATATCGTCTTTTTCTTAGACAATTCAATGCTTGCCCATAATAAATTTTCACGATCTATGGGAAAGGGGTGGGAATCGATAAAAATTGCATCGACAACATTTTCTTTTTGACTGCCTGGTACTATACCTGAGAGGAAGTGAGATCAAGATCTGCCAGAGTAAACTGGTGGCGCTATTATCTCCTGGAAATGCTTTCCAAATCAATCTTTAGTTGCCCGGTAAGCTAAAATGAAATTTGGACTTTTATCAAAGGTATCAGCATGAGAGACCCTGTTGGCTTAGGGCTTGAATGGAAGTCCACCTTGATTTTATGTTATGCAGCTGTCAGCTATAGAGTATGAAAGATCATACAGGATGTTTTCCTCAGCGGTGTTTTTCCTTCTAGATGATAGAGCTAATTACTTGAATTTTATCTGATTTCAAGATATGCTTGAAACTTGCACATGGAGATGGCTTGGCTTTTCAAACTCTTATAACACAGTAGCCCGTCTGCGCTTGTTGCCAAACTTACTTGGTGAAGGAAATAAACTACATAAGTTTCAAAGGGGAGTTTAAATCTGAAGATAGTATCTTACTGGAAATTTAAGCAAACACTAAAGAAAAACTGGAGGAAGCAGATTGAGAAGAACTTGTATAATTGCAATTGTAGGCAAATCAAATATGACTGTGTGTTCTTGGAGGTTGCAGGCATCATGGTTTACAGTTTGTTGCTTGGTATACATATTGAGGGACACCATGAAGGTTATTTATACCATCACAATCCTCCTTGCTTTCTTCAGTGACATTTCTCTATTATTTTGAATTTCCGGTCTAGTTCGTCTCTAACAGGATTCAAAAACATCTAACTCAAAATAATATATAAAAATAAAAATATGTTTGTATGATGCAAAGAAATTTTTAATTAGTGAAACTCTTAGATAATGACTAGAGTACTAAATTAGCTACTAAAGAAATGAAGTTCATTGCCTTCAATCTCATTTTTTGAATCCCATGTTGGTGATCATGTGCTCCTTTAGTGATCACGTGACATCTTGGAGCTTCTTGGACCCATGCCTTTGCCCCTTTTTTTCCTTATTTGTTTGTCTTTACCATTATCATTTTGTTTTATTTTGATTTAGTGTGATTGCCCAAAATCTTGGGATTGAGGGCTGATCTGTTTAGGTCTTTTTCTCCCTCTTCTTTTGTACTCTGTTTTTACGTTGATAAAATTCAGAGATCGGAGGACACAGTTCTCTGATTACTCCTCCCTAATTTTACATGCCATTATGAATTTTACTTTGCTTTATATGTGTATGCTTGTCTCTTTATGCAAAGAGCATTTGATTGATCATTTTTCAGGTATATAAGTAAAGTTCATTTTGAAACTAGACATGAACAATTTCTCTACCTTTGTGATTTAAGGCCCATCCACGTATATCAGTGAGCTGCAAACAATTTCCTTTAATCTTAGAAGGGTTCCTAATCCTCATGCTCTCTATTCCCTTCTCAATATATTGTTTCTAATCTTTGAAGAAAAAATGTTGACTTTTTTACATCATTATCACTATAAATTGTTCACTTGTTGGATATCACAAGATTTGACTCTGTTATGCTGCCAGTTGACTTGAGTCTGTCACACTACAATTTGATAATATATCATGCACCTGTGAATGGTTTTATTGTAATCTTTTAGGGAAGCAGCTATTTCCAACCCAGCTATTTTCATGCCGAAGTAGAGGTGTCCCAATTTTCAATTCCAGTTGCTAGTTCTCTTTTGTCTTGTAGCGCATACATCATTTTGATAATCTGACATCAATAGTTAGTCCATATAATGGCCAAAGGCAATACAATCCTTTATCTCTTTTCTTTGAGCTGGATACCTAAGAGTTACGAGCCATTCTTGTAAACCACATTTTTGTTGGGTGATCTTTTTGCGAGGTAGTTGTTTAGTACTGTACTGTCCAAGCAGTCTTATGACTCAGTACCTCTGAATTGTCATAGAATGAAATTTTAACTGCAGGTTTGTTTAATAGAGAAAGCCCTATTAGTTGTAGAAGCTCCACCAATGGAAGGAGTTCCAGTAGTAGAAGCAGTTCCCGTAGCAAAATGGGCAAGCTTCTTGCTTTTTGAGAAGGAAGTTATGGGAAAAACAGATATCTCTTGCTTATCTTTTCTCAACATCAGAAAGGTAACTACTGCATTTCTACTAACAAGCTGGATTGCACCTTTGCATCTCAAAGATCGCATGATGACATGCAGGGGCAGAGCTTCCACCCATCGCTTGGTCTGGCAAACTTGATCCATGAGCCACTTAACCAACCAACCCAACTTTAATTATGACCCTCTTGAACCCACCTATTTTGACCCATGTGTTATACAGCTTGAGTCATTTATAGACCTTTTGAATGACCAACCCAACCCACAGTTAATCCCTTGACCTAATCTAGCTTTTCTTGTCTTATCATATTATGCTGCATTTGTTTGCTTTTGATGTTTTTATTTTATTCTTTATTTATAATATATACACGCGCACATGCATTCGCTGCATAATTATAGACACATGTGCGTTCATAGATAGATGTGTACGTGTGCGTGTGCGTGATAGAGATGAAATTAGTGGTTGCACTTATGTGGAATAGGTCTTATCGATGCAAGTGAATTTTGAATTATTTGTGATGTTTATGTCAATAAGTTAGAGAGATATCGAACCAAAAAAACATAGAAATAAAATATATGAGTATTTTTGTGATTTTGATATTCCATCTCCAACTAACACCTTGTTCCTTATATTTGTATTAATATATACTAATCATTTTTTATTAAATATAATTAAAAAGAATCATGTAAAACAATAGTAAAAAAAATTAAATAGGTTAATGGCTGGGTTGTGCTTGACCCTTAATCAATGGGTCATGGATCACATGATAAAAATTAAGAATGGGTCGTAAGCAGGAAATTGGATCATAGCCCAACTACTTTTGACTCAACCCAAACCCACCCTTTTCCTAGGTCTACCCATCCCTACAACCCCCTTACCCCCGGGCCCAAAAAAAAAATTCTTATAATTTTTTTAGTTGTCTTGGCAAGATTTTTATAATTGACCAAACCAAGTTTCCTCTTTTATTTCATCAAAAACTCGAAAATAATTGTAACATGGTCCTTCCTATATAAGTATTGATACTTCATTCAAAACAAGAGTAGCATCTATGTTTGACATATATTGAATTCCAATGTCAAATACGAAGTGTGATGGAGGAGAAAAAGAGATTAGAAAAAATCAATGATTTAAAAATTGGACTAGACCGGCTGGTTCGATCGGTTCGACCGTGAATCAGTCCCTGGTCCGATCCAGTTGGCTCAAAAAAATCAACCGGCTAAAAAATCGATCAAGAACCGGCCAAAATCGGTTTGAACCAGTTCGTACATATTTTTTTTTTCTTATATAATAAAATAATTTGTCCCAAATAATTTTAACAAATTAAAAATAAAAGGTAATAAAAAAAGAGGAGAGAGTTGAAATATATATATATATATATATTTAAAAAATAAAGAATATAAAAGAAGTAAAATATAAATACTTTAATATTTTTTATACTTCGTCTCTATTATGTTTATATTCAATTTTCTAATAATATTTTTTTAAAAATGTATTTAGCCAAAATTGCTATTTAGTTTTTGTTTTTTAATTTTTTAATAATAAGTAGAATTTTAATATAATTTAAAAATTCTAAATAATTTTTGTAATATCTTAAGAAATATTAAATTAATAATCAAATATTTAAAATTTATTTTTTATATTAAAATTTTAATATATAAAATTTTTAAAAAAATATAATTAATTATTATCAGTTCGACCACGATTCGATCAATGAATCGTGAACCAGTATTTTCACCGGTTCAATGACCGGTCCGATTTTTAAAATATTGAAAAAAATATTATTAGTTATTTGTAAATTAGAGATTAAAAATAAATATAAGAGATAGTATTTTAATTAAGATTAGAAGTAGTTTAATTAAGATTAGAATTAGACATTAATATTTAAAACTACATTCGTTTTATTTAAATTATATTTTACATCTATAATTATTAGGGCCTATGTAAGGCCCTCACCTATTGTAATAGGCAGACCAGACCGTTTTGAATTTTCAGAGTTATTGTTCAGTTTATTTCCCTCCCAAGTTCTCTGTTCTCTCCCAACTTCCTTCCCTTTGTCTCTCTATTTCTCCCCCTTTCCCCTTCCCCTTCCCCCTTTGCATTATTGTTCTGCATCAATGTGGCGCTTCAAATGGCAGCTGGACTTAGATTTTATCATGTAGCAGTGTTTGTGTCCATGTTTGTGTTAGTATCCAGGCTTCTTAGATTTTAATTCTCATTCAACCCTGATGATGACATATCTAGAAAACCCATAAAATATCTATTTCTCATGTCTGATTCATAGTATGCTGCATAACATCTGGGGCTTAAACATGATGCTATAAGACAATTGAATGGGTGTAGAGTTAAAATTTACATACTTCTTAGATATAGTAAATTAGGAAGTTAAGAAGGATTCTAGCAGCTCAGAAAAGGTAGAAAAAGGTTTTGAAATTGCTGAAAATCCACCTAGTGAATGGTATCCCCTTATATGAGCTATTCATGGGTTCCATTACTCTGCATGTAACTTGTTTTTTATTGGCTAATCTGATTTTTTGGTGGCTTTCTGTATAAAGTTCAGTGTGCCTATCATTACTTAAATGGTTTTACTTGCTTTGTTGACATTCTGTCACCTTGAACTTCATGAGTTTTCCGTATTTAGGTCTTCAAAGTGTGTATATATATATATATATTTTATTCCTGATATTACTGTTGTTATTTATGCTGACTTACACGAGTAGAGATATATGTTCAAAGGAATCATGGCCTACTCCCATATGATTGAACAGCTGTAGGTTTTCCTGAATCTTAATTCAATTACTTGATGAAATATCTCAAACACTTCTGTTCAGTATACAAATTCAGGTCCAAATTAAATTTTTAAGTTCAAGGCTTAAGAAGCTACATAAAAAACTAATTTTAAGGGATGATTTGATGCATCTTATTTTATCAGTTGATACCTGCAATGCAAATTTTTTAGGGTACAGAAAAATAATCTTACACTTCAGAACTACCAACTAAAGTGTTGCATATAAGTTAAGAACAATGCCTTGTGAATTTGTCTAGAGCTTCACACAGTTTTTTGTGCAGCAATTTTGACAAGTTTGGAACAGAAATGCCTGGGCGTGCAATGCAGACTCAGAAGAATGAGGATGAGAGCATCATATCTCAGAATACAATCAGGGCAGAGGAATATTTGGATGCAGTTCCAAACTTTGGAATAGTAGACATTTTTCAGAGCTACGACATGTCGAAGCGCATTGAGCATCTGCACAAGTCATTTCAGTATGATCCGCATTCAATCACAGCTCCAAAGAATATTGTGGTCTCAGGATTTCCTAGGCACGGTATTCCAGCAGAAAACTCCGTAATTCGCACCCAGTGAGTTCTTTGTCTACCCTGTTATTACATGAATGTAAGTTCAGAGACTGTTGCATTTTGGGAGTCCACATATAAAAGTTTAGTTCTTGGTCCCTATTTTTATAGTATCTAAAGTTGGTTCACAATATGGACCAATCTAATGTTTAATCCAAGATGAGTTTTTTTTTTTTTTTTTTAAATTTTACACCACATCAACAGAATTAAGAATTAAATTTAGGTATAATTTTTTATATTTTTATCATCAAGTTTTTTAATAAAATTATAAAATATATAAATTTTTTTTCAAGAATCTAACCATGTGATGCTGAATTGTAAAAATTATATACTTGTTATATTTTAATTAAAAAACTTAATAACACAGATGTAAAGAATTGCATAAGTTTTTTTCTCCTTTTTTCAAAAAGATTAAACTTAAATGCAAGTTTTTATATTTTTACTATTAGATTCTTTACTAAAATTATAATATTGCAAAAAAAATTTTAAAAAATCTAATTATGTAATACTATGTTATAAAAACTATACACTTATTTGTAAAAATCATATGTTCATTATGTTATTATTGAAAAGTTATATATTATTATTGAAATGTTATACACTTGTTTTATTTAATTAAAAATTTAATAACAAAAATATAAATAGTGCACAGAGGTTTTTTCATTCTGAAAAACCAGTTGCAAGACCTGTGCCCCGGAGCGTGAACCAATGCACAAGTTACAAATATGTTTGCGATTGTGAGCATAATTGTGAAATGTTCGAGCGTGGAGCAATTATTGATATACTATTCAACCTTGCATGTGCCTTTGAAGAATAGCGAACAATTGAAATGAATTTCTGCGCTTGCAGGGATGCGAATCCTGAATCCATATCAAGCGATGCTTAGGCAAGACAAAGTGTAAAAGCTTCTGGTCTGTGGGTATTCATGGCTGGAGTTTTGCTTTATGTGAACGGCTGTTACAACACATATGAAGAGATGATTTGCTACATATAGACCTTCCCACCTTATATCACTGTCACGGTTAGGAATATCTTTGGGCTTTGGCCAATCATCACCATAATTAAGACCAAGCTTTTTATTATGATGTTTTTGCAACTTTGCATGCTATGATTTTATATGCTTCTGCAGGATTTATGTTTGACATGTTTTTAAGCAAGTGTAAACTGTAATGCTGGGGAAAATAATTAGTTTCTGACTTTCCGTTCACTGTAGAGACTAATAGTGAGCCTCCATATTTTCTAACAAATTGCTTTTGCATGGACAAAGGTAGAGAAGTCTTGGGGCCAAATTGAGATAAATAAGAGCTTCTTTAACAAAGAT
Organism: Erythrophleum fordii; assembly: GCA_032878935.1. Lineage (NCBI taxonomy): Eukaryota > Viridiplantae > Streptophyta > Magnoliopsida > Fabales > Fabaceae > Erythrophleum > Erythrophleum fordii. Next base: position 12,122,476 of record JAVQMF010000047.1, on the reverse strand, counting down.
TAAAAAGCTATAAAATCCACGAGGATTCTTTCAACTTCAACAATCTCATCCTCTGTGATTCAATAGTTTTGTGCCCCTCTAATTTTTTCTTCAAATTGACTCAAATAATAATTGAATTCAACCTCACTCCAACTTTACGCCGATGTTGATAAAATAAGAGTTTCTGGCTCCTAGTTTTTTTAAAATACAACTATTTTAATATTTTATTCATAGTTTTGCAAAATTATGGAGTAGATTATGTTCAAGAACTCCTTTCACAATCTTTTTCAATGATAAAATTAATTTATTGTAAGAGGTAAAAGGATTCACTAACTATTTAAAATTTATGATTAAATTTAAAACCCCTTGTTAATATGATAAAAGGTGAATTCTACAACGCACATAATACCAATCTATTTGGTTTTGGTCTTGTCTCTGCAATGTAATGGTAACGTTTTAATAATGCATAGATAACCAATATTTAATGGGTCTTCAGTGTTATTACTCTTCCATCTCGTTACAGTTACAAGCACTTGAAGAATAAGCGACCCCTTTTCAATGTATGTTAACTATTTAGTTATCAACACATTGAGCAAAAATTACTAGCACGGAGAAAATACTATTTGCAATTGCTCTCATTACATTAGTGTATAATGGGCATCGTAAAATACACCATAATAAAAAATATATGATAATCACTTATAAATATGCAAAAAGTACCTAATTTTCACAAGGAATAGTTTTAACTTAATTGTTAACGTTGATTTTAATCTGAGGATAATTATTACTCCTCTAACCTTTCACAAATCACTACCTATATCAGTGTGATGCTATTTGGTTCCTTGACAGTTAAATCTACCTCCATTTCACAGCGATGTAGTCCAATTAGTGATAAAAATCTAAATCTTAACAGACTGGGAACAAATGAAAAAGGAGAAATTCAATCAAAGTACCAATACAGCATATAAAACCAAGCCTATTTTTCTTCAAACCAGCCATTTCAGAAGTACATGTTGCAAATCCAGTGTCCCCATTCTCTAAATGCCTACCGACTTCAGGAATAATCATACAACGATATGCTCTTGTCATCTGATACGCTAGCAAGCCGACCACCTCGTACATTGCTCCCTCCAGGTGGCCTAAATGCTACTCCCCACACTTGATCTGTATGGTTGCTCATTGTTTGCACGGCGGCCCTCATGCTAAGATCCCAAAGCCTCACGGTTTTATCACTTGAACCTGTGGCAATGGCTGAACCATCTGGGCTGACATCCACACATAGTACCCAGCTAGCATGACCTGACATGGATCCAACTAGGCCTCTCCCATCGGCATCATACATGTGGACATGAGCATCATCCGAAGCTGAAAACAACAGCCTTGGATCATAGGGCGAATAAGCAAGAGACCGCACCGGCATGTGGTGGCCTTCAAGGTGGTGTATAAATTTGGCACGAGCTACATCAAAAACAGAAAGGGTGCCATCCATTGAGCCACAAGCAAGTCGTTTTCCATCAGGGCTCCATGCAACTGATAGGACAAACTTTTTACTGCTACTTCTGTCGGTTGGTTTGGGTCCTTCTGGGCGAGGAATTGATAGAGTGGCAACAAGCTCCCATGTGGTAGTGTCCCAAAGCTTGATTGAAGCACTACTTCCACCAGCAACTGCCAGAAGGGAACCCTGACAATGGAGCTGTACTTAGAATTGTCGAATAACCAAATTAGGAATTCAAGACAATTTTTCTACTTTTGCTGGGATCACAGGGAATCATCATGGCTAGCATGGACTAAGACATCAGAGAACTCCTCCATATATAATGATAGGCTACATAAGCGAAATAAATTGTTTAGCAAAGCGTGAAGGAAGAAGGAATAACGTAGTTTAATTTTCTAAAGCTTCAAATATTTGTGTGTCATTACCAATGAAAGAATGTAGAAGAAGAGAGATGAAACTATCAGTATCAGGAAATGTAGATTATCTCCCACATTTGGTATGTGACGTGGAGGGCAGGTGGTAATTAATTAGTATTTCACATTCACAATAGCTAAATGGTTATATACCAATTAGATAAATACAAGATCCTCAATGTATTAAAAAGAGTTGGAAAAGATTAATGTGACATGACCTGAGAATTAGCCATTCCTAAACTCCAAGTCAAGCTTAGATTGATTATATGACACATAATTGACTAAGAAAAAGGTTGAAAACAGGAGATGTAACCAAATAGGTGCAGGGAAAAAAAAAAAAAACACTGTTCAAGCTTATAGGCACTTACTGTAATCACAATGTAAGACAAATAAGTAAACCTCAGAGTAACCAATCAAGTTTGTGTGATGAAAATTTTGATCATGCAAATAGACAGTCCACATATTGAGCAAAATAGAAGTGAAAGGTCAATCTATATAAGCTACGATTATGAAGCCATGACCTTTAATGCACAAGAGAAATCATGGAGAGGGTGAGGCTACATCATATTCCTAACACTGAAGAATACAGGAAAACCTATTGTTACATCAGTAGGAAGGAGAAGTAATGAGTTTTCACATTAGGGCTCCTGACAAAAATTATAATTTTTACATGTTTTGGTCAAGTTAAAGCCAACTACTGCAAAAGATACTTAAAAAGAAATGTCAAATGGGAAAATAAATCCTTTCTTCGCCAAGACATACTTTTATTGAAATGAAATATTACCTGTTGACAGTCACAAGATATTGGTTTATTGGGTAACTACTTCCAATAACACATTCCATATCACTACAACAAGCATTTGGATTGCAAATAGATTTTAGTCCTTATCTTGAGGATGGGCCATAACTCTGCCCATACTATGCCTTGATGTACATAATTTCATAGCCAGTCCCACACCTCGGAAAAGAAAAAAAAAGAGTTGTGCTAAGTAGTTTACAATCAACGTAAAACTTTGTCGAATCTTTATGTTATGGATCATCAATGTGTTAGAATCAATGCTATATCGTTATCTGAAAACAATGTATTATATAGTTCAAATATAATGTCAAAAGAGCAAGAGTCATTGCATCGACGCTTAGATGTAGTGAAAAATAAACAAAGATTCTTACATTTTCATGAACGAATATAAGTAAAAAAACTAGTTCGCTAAAGTAAAATTTATTTTGCAACTTAGAATATAAGTATACTTATAGATAAATCAATAGAAATAATAAATACCATAATTAGGAAGAAAATTAATTTTATGTGTTTACAAAAAACTAAATGGGTAAAAAAAAAAAAGAAAAGAATCAGACACTTCAAGTTTTAAGCTCTGGTACACTGACAAGATTAAATGTAGAAATGGATAAGTATAATTATAAAAAAGTATTGAAAAAATAGTGTAGTGAATGTAAAATAGTTAAGAGATAGAATCATAGCATTAAAATTCATATAAGAAAGGAATACCTTTAATATTATTAATATTTATGCACTACAAGTAAGGTTAGAAAGACATCACATGGTAAAATTTTAAGAGGAGGACTTACAAGGTTTAATCTAGGGAATACCATTAAGAGAAATATTTTTCTAAGAAGAGATCTTAATAGTTATGTGAAGAGTGTATCTAGAGGTATCGAGGGTACGCATGAGAAATATGATTTAAGAGAAGTAAATGCAGAAAATAAAATTATTCTATACTTTTCATTAATGTTTAACTTTACAATATCTAATACTTGTTTTAGGAAATGCAAGGAGTATCTTATCATGTATGAAGTGGAGAGGCATACTCTTAAATTAATTTTTTTTTTTTCTAATAAAGAAAGTAGACAGAAAACTTTACATGAATTGTAAAGTTATATCTAAAGAGAGTTTAACTACCAGTATAGGGTTTTAATTATAAATGTTTGAGTTGAGAACAGAGTGAGTCAAGACCCAAATAGGGTGTCAAGGATCAAGTGGTAATAATTAAAGGAGGATAAATAAAAGAGCTTACAAAGAAAGATTTTGGAAGAAAGGTCCTAAGAGGCACAAGAAAGGAACTTACAGAGAAAGATTTTGGAAGAAGGGTCTTAGGAGGCACAAAAAAGTACTAATGATATGTGAGACGAGATGGATAAAGAAATTAGGAAAGTAGCAAAAAGAATACTTGGTGAATCAAGAAGCTTTACACCTAAAAATAAAAAATTTTGGTAGTAGGATGTAAGCATGCAAGATAAAATTAAAGTTAAAAAGAAATATTATAAAACATAATTTTTATATAAAAGTGATGAAAATTAGAAAAAATATTAAACATTAATAAGGCGATGAGCGAAACAAGAGTTAGAGTACTTGATGGGTTATACCAATTCTTAAGTATTAAAGTTGAGAAAGAAGTATTTATAAGTTAGTTAAAAATAAGGAAAGAAAGACAAAAGAAGTGAACCAAGTAAAATGCAATAATAATAAAGAAGTGGAAATCTTAATCACGGAACAAGACATCAAGGAAAGATTTAATGGTTATTTTCATAAGTTATTTAATGAAGGACATGAGATTTTATTGCACTTGGATAAACTAAACACTAAAAAAAAAACCAAAATTATACTTTTTATCATAGAATTCGAAAAATAAAAGTAAAATTATAACAGAACAATTGGATCAAATAATATAACTATTGAGATATGAAAGAGTTTAAAAGTAAATGATATAAGTTAGTTCACAAATTTATTTAATGAGATTATAAAGTCTAAAAAATATTGTACAAGTGAATGAAAAGTATTAATTATAAGAAAATTAAATTCATGAATCACGTTATGAAATTATGAAAGAAGGTAATTGAAAAGAGATTAAAGCAAGAAACTCACGTTACAGAGAATCAATTTAATTTTATACTAGGAAGGTTGACCATGGAAATAATATACTTGTTACAGATTTTAATAGAGAAATATTGCAAGAATAAAAAAAGTTTGCACATGGTGTTTATCGATTTAAAAAAGACATAGGATAAAATATTAAAAGAGGTTTTGTGAAAGGTTTTGAAAAAGAAAAGAATTCATATTGCTTATATTCGAACAATTCAAAATATGTTTGATGAGGTTACAACTAGCATGAGAATAAAATGTAGACCTACATAAGGTTTTTCAATAATTATTGACTTGCATCAGGGGATCAACCTTGAACTCCTATTTTTTTCCTTTAATCTTGGATGTACTCATTAAACATATCTAATAGTCAATGCCATAATATATATTTTTTGCAGATAATATAGTACTAGTTGGAGAGTCAATAAAATAAATAAATGAGAGTTAGAGATATAGAGACTAGCTTTGCAAACATATGGTTTCCATTTAAGTATAAGGAAAACAAAATATATAAAATATAAATTTAGTAAGAAGTGCATTAATTCTAATATAAAAGTGAAAATTAAGGAACATATCATACTACAAGTCACATGGTTTAAATAGTTTGAGTCCATCATATAACATAAAGAGAAAATAAAAAAAGACGTAAACCATAAGATTCAAGTAAGGTGGATAAAATATAAGAGTGCTTCAAGTGTTATTTGTAATAGAAGAGTACTCACTCAAATTTAAAAGTAAATTTTACTATACAACTATAAAACTTGTAATATTATATAAGACTAAGTATTGAGCAATAAAATACTAACAAGAGAATAATCTCAATGTTACAAAGATAAAAATATTGTATTAGATGAGTGAACATACTACATAAGAATAAATTAGAAACAAATGCATTATAAAGATCTTTAAGGTAGCACCAATTGTGAAAAAGAGTATAAAATCACGCCTTAAATGGTTTTGACATATGTAGAGAAGATTTATAGAAACCCAAATAAATAGAATAGATCAAATAGAGAGAAGTTTAATAATTAAAGGTTGAGGGAAGCCAAGAAAAATTATAAGGAAAATTATTAAGATAGATTTAGATTTAAATAAACTCTGCCTATGACGAGTTTTGATGCAAATTATTTTTCACAACCGATCTCAAGTCCGGAAAAAAGATGAGGGTTGTGTTAGGCAATCAACAATCAACGTAAAACTTTGCCAAATCTTTATGACATGGACAATCGATATATTAAACGTAATGCTAGGTCGTTGCCCGGAAATAACGTGCTGTATAGCTCGAGTACAATGACAAATAAGCAAAAGCCACTGCATCGTCGCCTGAGTGTAGTGAAAAATAAACAAGGGCTTCCACATTTTCGTGAACGAATGTGGGTAAAGAAATTAGTTCATGAGAGTAGAATTCGTTTTGAGACTTGGAATATAAGTACACTTACAGATAAGTCAATGAAAATAGTAGATATTATAATTAGGAGGAAGATTAATTTTATATGTTTACAAGAAACTAAATGAGTAGGAGAAAAAACAAAAGAATTAGACACTTCAGATTTTAAACTTTGGTACATTAGTAAGGCTAAATCTAGAAATGGGGTAAGTATAATTGTAGATAAGTTTTGAAAAAATATTATAGTGGATGTAAAAAAGTTAGGAGATAGAATCATTGCATTAAAGTTAGTAGTGAAAAAGAAAATTTTTAATGTTATTAATGTTTATGCACCACAAGTAGAATTAGAAAAATTTCACAAAGTAAAGTTCTAGGAGGATTTAGAATATTTAGTTCAGGAAATACCATTAGAAGAAAAGATTCTTCTAGGAAGGAATTTAAATGGTCATATGGAAAGTGTATCTTCAGGTTACGAGGGTGTTCATGGAGGACATGACATAAGGGAAACAAATGCAGAGGGTAAAACTATTCTAGACTTTTTATTGACGTTCGATATTATATTAGCTAATACTTATTTTAGAAAGCGTAAAGAACATCTTATCACGTACAAAGTGGAAGGGTATGTTCTCAAATTGATTTCTTTCTTATAAGGAAATCGGATAGAAAACTTTACATGGATTGCAAAGTTATATCTGAAGAGAATTTAACTACTCAGCATAGAATTTTGGTTATGGATGTACAAGTTAGGAAGAGAATAAAAAGCAAAGGGAAAGATAGGATGTTAAGGACTAAATAGTGGCAACTAAAAGGGAATAAAGAAAAGAACTTACAGACACAGATTGTGGAGGAAGAACTTTGAGAAATACAAGGAAGTGTTAACGATATGTGGAATAGAATGGCTAAAGAGATTAGAAAGGTGGCAAAATAAATATTAGGTGAATCAAAAGGTTTTGGACCTAGAGATAAAAAATTTTGGTGGTTGGAGGCAAGCGTGCAAGATATGATTAAAATTAAGGAGTGTTATAAAGTATAGTTGTTATGTAAAAGTAATAAAAATTGAGAGAAATATAAAGTAGTTAAGAAAGACACTAAGAAGGCAGTGAGCAAAGCGAGAGTGAGAGCATTCGATGCGTTATACCAATTTTTAGGTACTAAAGTTTGAGAAAGAAATATTTACAAGTTAGCTAAAAGTAGAGAAAGAAAGACAAGAGACGTGGACCAAGTGAAATACATTAAGGATGAAGAAAGAAAAGTCTTGGTCACGGAACAAGATATCAGAGAACAGAGGAATGGTTACTTTCATAAGCTTTTTAATGAAGGCCACGAGATTTCATTGCATTTGGATAGATTAGACACTAGAAAAGAGGATCAAAATTATACTTTTTATCGTAGGATTTGTGAGTTAGAGGTAAAAGAAACATTAAGGCGAATGGAGAATGGTAGAGCAGTTGGACCGGATAATATACTTATTGAAGTATGGAAGGGTTTAGGAGTGAAAAATATAAGTTAGCTCACAAAGTTATTTAATGAAATTATGAGATCTAAGAGAATGCCAAACGAGTAGAGGAGGAGTTCTTTAATTCCTATTTATAAGAGTAAGGGGGACATTCAAAATTGTGCAAATTATAAAGGAATTAAGCTCATGAGCCACACTATGAAATTATGGAAAAGAGTAATTGAACGAAGATTAAGGAAAAAGACCCAAATTACGGAGAATCAATTTGGTTTTATGCCAACAAAGTCAACTATAGAAGTAATATATTTGTTGCGAAAATTAATGGAATGATATCGAGAGAATCAAAGAGATTTACATATGGTGTTTATCGATTTGAAAAAAGCATATGATAGAGTACCAAGAGAGTATCTATAGAAGGTTTTAGAGAAAAAAGGAATTCATATAACTTATATTCGAGCAATCCAAGATATGCATGATGAGGCTACAACTAGTGTAGTAACAAAAGGTAGACCTACAAAAAATTTTTCGATAATTATTGATCTACATCAAGGGTTAACTCTGAGCCCTTATCTTTTTACTTTAGTATTGGATGTGCTTACTAAACATATTCAAGAACCAGTGCCACGATATATGCTTTTTGCAGACAATTTTGTCTTAGTTGAAAAATCGAGAGTGGAAATGATTGAGAAGTTGGAGAGGTGGAGATTAGTTTTGAAAACTCATAAATTTTGTTTAAGTAGAAGTAAAATAGAGTATATGGAGTGTAAGTTTAGTAAAAGACACACCATTTTAGGGCAGAAGTCAAAATTGGAAAACATATTATACCACAAGTCACACAATTTAAATATCTTAGATTCGTTATACAACATCATAGGGAAATAAAAGAATATGTAAAACATAGGATTCAAGTGGGATGGATGAAGTGGAGAAGTGCTTCAAGTGTTATTTGTGATAGAAGAGTACCACTTAAACTTAATGATAAATTCTACCGCACAGTTATAAGACCTGCAATGTTATATGAAATTGAGTGTTGGGCAATAAAAAGTCAACAAGAGAATAAGTGCAATGTTAAAGATATGAGAATATTACGTTGGATGAGTGGACACACTACACGAGATCGAATTAGAAATAAATGTATTAGAGAGAAGGTGGAAGTCGCACCTATTGTAGAAAAGATTGTAGAATCAAGACTTAGATGGTTTGGTCATGTTGGGAGGAAACCTATAGAAGCCCTAGTTAGGAAAGTAGATGAGATGGAAAATAATCCAATAATTAGAAGTAGAAGAAGACCAAGAAAAATTATAGAAAAAATTATTAAGAGAGATTTAGATTTAAATGGTTTGTCTAAAAATATGATTTACGATAGATGTTTATGGCGTCGATTGATCCATGTAGCTGACCCTACTTAGTGGAAAGAGGCTTTATTATTGTTGTAGATTTAGATTTAAATAGTTTGTTTAAAAATATAATTTACGATAGAATTTTATGACATTATTTGATCTATGTAACCGATCTCATATAGTGGAAAAAAAATTGTTTGTTGTTGTTGTTGTTGTTGTTATCGTATCTTAAGGATGGGCCATGCTCCGAAAATTTAAGCTTCACTAAATGAGATCATAGATTTGTAATTTTATAAACATACACATAAAAAAAAAATGTAAGATATCTTTGGGGCTATTTATAATTAATCTAAAAAATTGAAGGGTCACAATATATTCAACTTCTAAGCCCGCAACGATATCAATGGACAATTTGACCAACTCAATGACAATTTCATGCATGAAGCATGCGCTGAATTTTATAAGTTAAAGAGAAATGGAGTTATATGCACAAAAAGTGACTGATACCAGGTGTTCCCAGATCAACTACAAATGAAGGTTTTCCCCCAGAAAGATACTCAAAAAAACAGATTTTAAGTGAAGTATAAAAGATTTTGAAATTTCAGCCCAAAACTATACCACCCGAGTCAAATAGCCTAGGCCACATACCATTTCAGTATGACTACCCACGGCTCAAGCTAAATGCACAAGTTTCTCCATTTCTAAAACCATTCTAGGTATTTCTGGATCTTTAGCCCAGATGCATTTTCACATCGACAAAACAAACACAGTCATCAAGGTGTTATTTAGACATGAAACATAGAAAAAAAATCAATTTCCCTATATTATTTAGGACATATATATAAATGTTAGAATGTTCATATTTGCAAGCTCAAACATCTTGTAAATAGGTTTGGAAATACTTGAAAATTAAAATTTACATACACCAAACCACAGCTAAAGTAATGTAAGTATACAATAGGGTCCAATGGTATCGGAGAGAGTCACTAATTCTGTGTAAAGAAATATTCAAGGAGTACATCCTTCAGAGACCAAATTATGTATCTACTCTATAATAAATCCAAATGCTTGAAAAATTAAAATTTTCATGTAACAGTGGAAGTTCAATTACCTTAGGATCGAATTTCAATTGCCAGACTTCAGACGGAGGGGCTTCCAGAGTGGCGATGGTGGCGTTAGAATCGACATCGAAGACCCTCACGAAGCTATCGAGGGAAGAGGAAGCGGCGATGGAGCCGAGTGGGTGAGCAGCCACAGAAGCAACTCCGAGGCAGTGGCCGGTGTTGGTGCGGTCAAGGACGAGCTCATCGGACCTCCATAGCCTCACAGTCTCGTCCAGTGAGCCTGTCAGAAGGAGGGGAGGTCGAGTACTTGTGGCGGGTACCCAAGCGACCGCCCACACTGACTCGTCGTGCGCATTATCCACAGATTTCAGACCTGCCAGTTTCATTGCTATTGCTGGGTAGGTGTTCACAGTTCAAACTACTCCTGGAAGAACCCTAATGACAAATATCGCCTCTCGTGGGAGAAAATTTTCACAGTGACGCATCGATCGAGGAATTAGAGATTATACATGAACAACTAATTATTATAAACCTTAACGAGAATTTAACACAAGAAAAGCAACGGATAGAAAATCTGCTCACGAGTTCTGATTTTTTGCAGATTCTTTTGGACATTTTTGGGGGAGAATATTTTAGTTATATCATGGTGATCAAAATATTTAATTAAAATATAGTAAATTATAACTTTTGTAGTAAGAATATAATAAGTATAAATCTTTTGTAGTTTTCATATAATAAAATTTTTTAAAACATTTTTATATATATTATAATTTTAGTAAAAAGGTTGATATCAAAAGATATATTCAAAAATACCTAAGTTATGCGGATCCTTTGTTAGTGTGCTGTTTAAGGGTAGTAGTTGATCTAAATTGTTTATACAAATTTGAATAGTTTAAAGTTTAATTTTTTATGTTTTTTTATTTTAATCATTTTATTTTTTTATTTTAATCTATTTTTTATTTGAAAAGATAAAAATAATTTTTTAACTCTCATTAAATAAAATAAAAAAATGTAAATAGTTAACAATTGAAAAGAAAAGATTAAAAAAATAAAAAATTAGATCATTTAAATTTTTATTTTGAAAAATTAATATTAAAAATTGAGATTAAAACAAATAAATTTAAATTTAAACAATCCAAATTTATATACTGCATTGCTCAACCTTTGTTTTTAATCTGTAATTTGCAGAAATTAAAATAATAAAGATGGCCCAAAAACACAGAACTTTCTTTTGGGCTTTTCTTGTCCTCATTGGGCTTTTGGTGACCAAGTTTCATTGATCAAGATTACAACTGTGTTGTTGGGCTGGTAGTTTAGGACCCAATCCCTGGGTTTGCTTGAGCTTGATCATGTTTAATTAGGGCATAGACTTTAAAGCTCACGTATTGGGTTTGGACAAAAATCTTAGCCCAAAACTGGGGCAGCTCAATTAACTAATTATATAAAAAATATATTATTTAATTTTAACTTTTAGCTTTTTTTATTAAAAATTTAAACCAACCCTATTTTTTATTATTTTTGGCAAAAGTTTCTTTTCACCCCAAAAATTTCGGGTGGCTATCAATTTTATTTGAAATGTTTATTTTGTGTCAATTTTATTATCTTAAATACTAATTCAAGATATCTCTATTTAGAACCAATAGGTAGATCTCTTCAAACAAAATCCACCCCCGCCCAAAAAAAAAAACACGAGATTTTCTTGACGTTGAAAATTAAGATCCCAGGTCGATGAGACCTACCCAATAACCTAAAATGCATTCTATCTATTTGTAAGAAAAATGCTTTGAGAATTAGGAGAAACAGTGGAGATCTCTTCAAGCCAAGTCTAAAAAGATCAAAATTGTCTTCATCTTCCAACTCATGAAAACCCATAGCTTGTGCAACCTAATCATTGTCTTGCACATCCAAAGGTATTCATGAACTAGCAGATGCTGCAATCATTAGTGTTTGGCTTGAAGAGATCCCCATCTATCCCTAACCCAAACCAACAAAACATATTCATTACATATTGGTTTGCAAGACGACAATATATATGACGATACGTTTCTTCAATGTTACAGGCCTGGATACGTAGGATTCCCTTTTATCCCACCTTCCATCAATTCAATCTACGACACTTTCTAATGCTTTGATATAAGAATCAACATAAAGGTAAGGTACAATGAGGGATGAGCACAAACCCACTTTTTGAAGATTGGCATTAGGAGATCTCTTTGAAAAGGAGTGGTCACCAACACATGCTCCTGACATTAGAGATTACAATTTGACAGGGAGAATAAAGGAGATCTCTTCAAGCCAAAACCAAAAAGATCAAGATTGTCTCATCTCCCAACTGATGAAAACCTCTAGCATGTGCAAATTGATCATTGTCTGGCACACCTAAGGGTATTCATGAATTAGCAGATGTGGCAATCGTCACATCTTTTCAATGCTTGACTTGAAGTGATCTCCATATATATAAATGAGCCCCAACTCACTGATAAAAAAAAAACAAGCTTTGAGAATTATTTGGAGATTTAAAGAACAAATCCTCTTCACGCAAAAACTCAACCTTAGATTAAACTTGTAACTTTATTTGTAAGAAGAATGTATGGAGAGGAAGGAGAAAGAGGGTCTACTTAAATATACTTATTAATCTGATCGCAACCTTTTGATTTAAAGATTTAGCAATTAAATCAAATCCAAAAGACAGATTTCACTATCCAAAAAGGTTTACAAAACGTTGCATAGATCAGTCACATTGGTCATACTGAATAAATGTGTCTTTAGCTCCTTTCCTTTTCATGTATCTTTGGTTTAAAGATTTAGCATTTAAGAGAAAAAAAAATCAGATTTGATTGTTCAGAATAGTTGGTGACCGAAACGTTACATATACCAGTCAAATTGGTAATGAAAATTAGTTGTGCCTTCGATTCTTCCTTTCCTTTCTATGTATTTTTCATAATTTGAATCTTGTGAGAAGGTGACAAAAAAAGTAAGAGTATGTATGGTATCTACTTTTTTTTTTTTTTAATCTCTCTTCAACATGATAACTTTCTATTTGCACCAACAGGAGAGGATTTGGATTGTACTTTTCATTCAAAAAAGGGAAAATTATTCTTTAAGACATCAAATTAAAGATAAATATGTTGAAGAACTTTAAATTTTAAAATTATTATAAAGGACCTTAGGATCAAATATTTGATATGTATAGAAAAATTATAGCTTATGACCCAAAGTTAAAATTTTTAGTCTCATGATCTTTCATAATAATTTTAAAATTTAAAATATTTTAATATAAATATCTTTGACTCAAAGCATTAAACTTTAATTTTCCCTTCAAAGAATTGGCATTTAAAAGAAAATCCTAAAAATGGATTTCATTATTAAAAAAAGATTATATAAATCATTATTAATTATATGATTTAAAATAAGTTTACTTTATATGATTTAAAGCGTCTCATTTATATTAGCGTGATTTATTTCCTTATCACTTAATCATCTTTACATTGAAATTTTATTAAGAAAATCATATAAATATTAAAATAATAAATAATTCTATTTTTAATAATCGTTTTATTTATAATTTAAATATTTTTACAATATTCCAAGGCTGTATTTGATATTAAATACATAGTTTGATTTTTGAAACGTCTCAACTTAATTTTAGTAATAACATTAAAAGACTGTAAAATTATTTGAGATATAACTAAAACATATTTTCAATAGTAAATTTATTTATTATTTTATTGCTTACGTGATTATGCATGTTGAAATTAAACAAAAAGCCCATAGAATAGTTAAGTAATATTGAGACAAACTACAAATAAATTAAATGTGACACTCAGACAATCGAAGGTGAACTGATTCAAGGAACAAAATGATAAGTTCAATTTAACCACAAAATAATGAAACGTTGCATAGCCTGACCAAATATATTGATAATTGAATAAACATGCCTTCAATTTTTCTTCCCTCATGTTCTAATTATAAGTATAATTCTTTTTGTTAAAACGTTCCAGCATGCAGTCTTTTATTTTTCATGACATATTATTTTTAAAATTTTTAGTTTTGTATTTTTTTTGGACAGATGGACAAATATTTTTTCACAAATAAATTGAGTAACATTGCAGCCTTTCCTTTTCATAATATATATATATATATATATATATATATATATATATATATATATATTCTAATTTTAGTCTTTTATCTATACAATTTTTTAAAATTTTCGTTTTTAATATTTAAATTTTTTTATATGAGATTTTTAGTTGTCCTTTTTTTTCAAAGACAAAATTCTAAATAAAATTTATTTATACAATTTTTTAGTTTTGGTTTTTAATTTTAATTTTAGTTTTATTTTTTCAAAATAATAATAATAATAAATGTTGTGGCACGTGACCATTATTTTTTAGTTTTCTTACTTTCAATTTTGGTTTTGGAAAATATCAAAATTGAAAAAAAATTATTGGTGGACTACATTTTTTATTTTTTTGAATTTTTTTTCAAAAAAATTCAAAAAAAATAAAACAAAATGTTGCCCCATTTGCATACTTCTTTTTGAATCTTTTAAAAAATCAAAAATTAAGAAAAAAATTAAAGATAGAAATGTAAAAATAAAAAATGTTGTCCACATTTTTTTTTAATTTTTTGAATTTTCAAAATAGATGTTTTTTAAATGCTGTCCATCTACCAGGCATATGAATAATTTTATTTTATTTTAATTATTTTTTAATTTGGTTTTTTAAAAATAAAAATTAAACAAAATTTAAAAAAAGGTTGTCTGGAAGCTTGACAGATGGACAATTTGGTATATTTGTTTTATGTAATTTTCTTTATAAGATCTTGGTTAAATATTAGTTGTTAACTTGTGTAATAATATTTGTTATATTTGAGGGAATGAATTGGAATTCTATTTCAATGGTACATGGGAATGTGAGTCTTTGGTAGAAAATGTAGGAGGTTTGCCTAAGTTTTATATTTTTTGTTATTTAGATGTCTATTCAGGAGAAATAGAGACAGGGAACTTCATTTAGTGGAGGCCGACCAAGGAAGCAAGATCAGCCTTCCAATACAGAAGCTAGCTTCCACACAGACACACAACCTTCACTGCCTGGACAATGGGATAAATTGCTTCTACACAGACACACAACCTTCACTGCTTGGACAATGGGATGAATTTATTGCTCCTCATAATTATCCCTTCCACATTTTTTCTATCATAATCCACCACCAACCTCTTCTTTGTCAACCCTGACCCACATCTCAATCCCTAACCCTAATTAATTATACGCCCAGTCGCGCCCATGAAAAATAGCTTCACAATCAATCTACAAAGGATCAGAGGCCCAAGGAATGATCAACAAGCAGTGATCATTCCGCATGGCAAAGTAGGGTAACTATTAATTTTAATTGTGTCATTTAATATTTTATACACAAAGTTTATTATTTGTAAAATTAATTAATATATATTTAATTTATCTATGAATCAGGTTTTTATCAAACCATAGTGCTATTGTTGGTTATGTTTTATATAAAGAGTAAATTGTTTGAAAATTAATTAATTTATAGATTAATATTAATTAATCATTAGATTAATTGATAAATTCTATTTTAATAATATTAAATAATATATTTAATAATTAATCACTGTACAAATTGATGAGATTTTATATCTTATGAATAATCTATAATAAATAGATTGTTCATGAATCTATTCAAGAAAAAAAAGTTCATCCACAATCTACCTAGAGCTAATAACTCTATTTAACATTTACTAATAAATTGGATTGTGACTTACACTATGTACTCTTTTGAGTGCTATATAACGATTCATTTGGTATGCAAAAAAAAAATAATTTTAAAAATAAAAAATAATTTTAATATCTTTATTTTTAATAATTAAATAATAATTAATAAATAATATTAAATAATAATTAAAAAATAAAATTATAATTCTCCCCAACTTTCACTTTATCTCTCATATTTTAGAGGGGATACCAAATGGGCCGTACGTTATACCATACACCTCATCTTCATTTGTTGCAGTCTGCTTTATCGATATCTGGTCCCATCATAGATTCAAGCGCTTTATCCAGTATGATCTAACCTAATCTCGCATTGTTTTTATTGCATAAAAATGATAGCCCATATGGGTGTTGGATGGACTTTCCTACCGCAGAGCAAGAATTATGGTGGAAAGAATCTTCAGGTAAATTTTCATTATCCTTGGCGTTCTAATTTATTAATAATCAGCGAACACCACTTTTGTAAAAACATTACTGTTGGTTTTGAAAGTACACCCCTTTCAATTTTCAAATTCACCATAACTTCATAGATGGTGTCATTCATCATTTGAATGACATGGTCAGCGTGCGAACAAAGAAAAAATCGAGCTGGATAAGAGAATCAATTTAGAATGAATTGTGCGCCAAATGGATACTGAAGAGTTTAAAATTAAAAGTGAAGACAAGAAAAATAATGGAGCCTGATTTGGCTTATCCCTTAATATTAACAGTGTGTTTAGATGAGATGAAAAGTAAGAGGGAAAGAAAAGATTAGAAAAAAATAGGGGAGAAAAGTGATTTTGCATTGTTTGGATGGGAGAGAAAAATTGGGAGGAGAGAAAAGTACATGGAAAATCGACGTGGATCTCACAAAAAATTTTTTTTCTCAAAAATAGAAAGATTTTGAAAAAAAAATAGGATGCAACGTGCATAGTCTGACTATATTATAATAAAAAAAATGTATTCAAGCATAAATAAAAAAATTAATTTAAACAAATATTTTTTGAATTTTAATTAATTAATATTATAATTATTTATTTCATATTTTATTATAAATTATTTAATAATAAATATACTTTATAAAATAATAATATATAATTTTAAATTAAAATTAATAGAATATATTTTTATTAAAAAAAACCAACCAACTGTAATGCAGTCAATTGGTTATGTCCAAACTGCAATGTAGTTATAAATAAAATAATAATAATTTAAAATTTTTGTTTTGAATTTTGATTAAATAATTAATTAATATTATAATTATTTATTTAAAATTTTGTCATAAAATTAATTAATAATAAATATATTTTATGAAATATATATATTTGAAGTAAAATTAATAAATTATATTTCTATTAAAAAAAATTGATTATAATACAGTCAATTTTATTGCAATCAAAAAGTAGTCAGATATTACATCCGACTGCCTTTCCGTCAATGGGATGATACTCATCCCATCATGGCAATGTATATATATATATTATTTTGATATAATATATATATATATATATATATATTATAATATATAATAATATATTATATATAATGTATATTTTAGATTAAAAATATTTATTATATTTATATATATTATTTTTAAATTAATTAATATATATTAAAATAATATTTATATAAATTATAATTTAATTAATTTCACAAATATATTTTTTAAAATATTTTTTAATTTAAAATGTGTGCTTTTCAATAAATTTTTTTTTTATTTTATTCAAAAATAATTTTTTCTTATTATTTAAATTAGTTTTTATTTTTTATTATTTTTATATTTTTAAAAATATATATATATATAAAAATTAAAATAATAACAATATTATTGTTATATTTAAAATAACACATTTTCTTTCTTCCTTCGTTCTCTTTTCTTTCATCCAAACATACTTGAAAATAATATTTTTTCCTTTCTTTTCTCTTCTCTTCTTTTTTTTTCTCACTTTTCTCTCCCTCCACTTTTTCCCTTTCTTATCCAAACACAGCCTAAAGGCTATATTTTAGCATTAATTAGAGCATTCCAAAAAAATTGATAAAATTTAATCTTTTTAAAGTATTGATCATTTATTGTTTAAAAGGTATATATCTAACTACTTATATTTTATTTTATATGTAAAAAGCTAAATAGTTGGGCATAGAGCCAAAAAAAAGTGTTCCTTAACTCCATCAAAAGAAGTCAATATTAGTTGGGTAAATAGAAAACCAGAAGCTACATAAGTATTATTTTGTGTCTAATTTATATCTCTCATTGTAACTTCACATATATTTTGGTTGTTTGTTTTAGAGAATGAATATAAGAGGCTTCAAGGTGGAGTAGGAAGTTCTATTGATGCTTCACAAGAACCATTATGGATGAAGGTGGCGGGAGGCAAAGAGAAAAGATTAGTATATGGTTTAGTGGTACAACGTGGATAGCAGGTCATCCTACGCTCCATTTCTAGAAGTACGGGAAGCTGTTAAAAAAAAAAATGAAGTTCTTAAGGCTATGAAATTGGCTTATGAGCAGCATATTGAGCTGCAGAATGCTAAGATGGAAACCATGCAATATCAATTGGCCAATTTCCTCAAGACAATGTTGGCCCATGTCATTGAGAAGATCTAGAACCATATAGGCCAGACATGTCTAATTTCAATCAAGGAGATCAACAAGATAATGATGAGGATGATAACTAGGAGAATGAGTGATTTCTAACTTATGGTTTTATTATTTGTAATAGATAATATGAACATAATAACTTTTAAATTATGATTATTTTGTTGAAGTTCATGATATAGATATTGTAATCTAATGCTTTTGTATTAGAAGTATCTTAATTTAGTAGAAAGTGTGTGTATAAGTATTAACCATGCATATTGAGTAAATAATTTAATAGTAAGCATGATAATTAATTAAATTTAGCATATTAATTTTATGTGAATTTAATGGCTTATGTCACATTCTCCTAATATTTTTACTTGGTTAAAAAAAAGAGACGGATATTTTACTAATTTAAAAACATTTTAATCATGAATCTCATATTTTTGTTTTTATTTAAAAATATTTATAAAAAATTGAATTTATTTCCCCAATATCAATTTATTGCAATTTGGATATCTGTCTTTATTGTGAGGGTCTCCATTTTTATTATTAATAATAAAATTTTGTATTTCGCTCATAAAGGAAAGATAGAGCAATGTAAATAATTTTCTTTATTTTTTTTGGTCCGTTGACAACGTAGAATGACGAAGAAAAATACTTTTTTTTTTTCTTTATTTTTCATTTGACAAAAATTTTTATTTGTCTTCTATATATCTGCTTTGCATAGGGACAAAAGAAAAGTAGCTAAAAAATATTTTTTTACGCAATACAGAAATTTTTTATTGTAAATTAATTTTATGAAATAATTATTTTCTATATTAACAATTTATTTTTATAGTAATTTTAAAATTTTTTTATTAACTTCAAAGGTTGTTGTGGAGGTTTTTATTTTATTTGAAAATTCAGCTTTTTAATTAATTTAATTTATTTTATTTAAATGTAAGTTTTCTCTTTTATTTAAAAGGCAGAGGAACATGCATATGCAAACTGCGCTGCAACTTTCTAAATTATGGTTTAATTTGTATTTTTTATGCTTTATCTGAAAGACAGTCGCTTATATTTTAGCAATAAAAATAAGAACTATATTTAAATATAATTTTTTTATATCTTTGTCACTAAGTTTTTTAATTAAAATATAATAAATATATAATTTCTTAATAATAATATGATAAGTATATAATTTAACTAAAAAATTATATAATTATCTATAAAAATTATACATTTTCCATATTATTATTAGAGATTTATACATTTATCATAAGAAATCTAATAATAAAGATATAAATAACTATATATACATTTTCTTTCTAAAAAAATAAAATCAATAAATTATACAGTAGCTAACGATATCTTTACTGATTTGAATATTTATCAGAAAGTCAAATAATAATAATAATAATAATAATAATTCCGACTCTCTCTCCTTATTACTAACTAAAAAGTCTAATATTATAAACATTTGATACCAAACTTTGCGAAATCAACAAGCTAAGTGCCTTGCTACGTTTTAGTATCTGAAAAGAGGTCACATATTAATTAATAGTTTAGGGACCTTCTAGATAATTTTTTTTAAGATACAAATCTTAATTTCTAGGTAAAATCTTGTGTATATTAAAAGTCGTGACTTTTTTACTGTTTTATCTTGCATTGTTTATAATAATGTTTACAGTGTCTCATTATCATATTGTTTACTTATACTATTTGTTGTGACTTGTAAGTAGACCTGAGTATGAGTATGGGCCAGACTTATTCAAAAATAAGTCGGGCTTATAAAAAAATTTGCAAAATTTTTTAAGCTTGGGCTCGGGCCCGGCCTAGCACTATTTGAACAATACCAGTTGGCTCAAGCTCGGTTAAACCTGAGTCGGGTCCGGACCAATCCGTTTTGCGCAACTTTTATTATTATTATATATTTTTATTTTTATTTTTTTTAATTTTAAATATTATATATATATATATCATTACTTGTTAAGCATATTTTTATTCTTATTTTAAATTCTAAATAATTTATTAAAAAATTACAAAAAGTTTAAATAACTTATATATATATATATATTTATATTTATATAAGATAGTAAAACTTCTCAAAATAATAATTTTTCTAATAATATTATTAATAATAATTTATTTTATTTGAATTATAATTTATTTTTAATAATATATTATACAATAAGTAAAAGTAAAAAAAAAATAATCATATATGTTATATAATTCTTTTTTACTTATATCTATATTTATAAATAAATATTCTTATAATATTATTTATTAATAATATATAAAAAATAATTGTAATACAGCCGGGCTCGAGCCAGGCTTTAGAAAAAGTTCAAGTCCCACCTTTTTTATATTTGGACTTTTTAAAAACGGACTTATTTTTTGTCGGACTTTTTTTTTCAGGTTCATATTCATATTTTTTAGGCCGGGTCTATCGGGCCGGGCTTTAAAAAAAGTTCAAGTCCCACCTTTTTTATATTTGGGCTTTTTAAAAACGGGCTCATTTTTTGTCGGACTTTTTTTTTCAGGTTCATATTCATATTTTTCAGGCCGGGCCTATCGGGTCAGGTTGGCTTCTCGACCCATGATCTGGTCTACTTGTGAGGCCTGTTAACCCTTTTTTCCTTTTTGTGGGGCCCACAAAAAAATTTGATCTAATGCATTATTCATTTTTACTATTTATACGTTATTTATAATATATCATTAATTTAGGGTTGAGGATGTATATACACTTTTTTCTACTATATATTGTGGGGCCCCTTGTTTTTTTTTTTAACGCCTTTCTGTTTGGCTTGCAACAAAAATTTAGAACTCTTAGATTTGCAGGGGTACATGCTAATTAACAGTTAATGACAATTTATAATTTTTGTGATTTAATCTTTCTAAAGTTATAATTAAATCTTTTTAAAATAATAATTAGATCCTTCTAATAATAATTTGTTTTTAAACTTAAGGTCCCTAATTATTGTTATTATTATTATTATTATTATTATTATTATTATTATTATTATTATGCATTCTCTGCTCTCTTGTTCCCCCAGTCCCCTTATATACTTACCTATAAACATCAAAACCAACGCCACTACTCCCCATGTCAAGTTATCAACTATCATTTGTCTTACGATTTTTTGTAATTCTGCACAGAGTATAACTGACGAGAAAAAGAATAAAAAAATAGACTTCACCTGTTTTGGATCTTCGCCCCTTATTTCTTTCTTTCTCTAACTTTACTATGCGTGTAACTACTGCAAAAAATTGAAATTGCTACCATTTCTGTGTGTCATGCTTCATAGTAGACTACTTCGAATAGCTCAAACTTGTTTCAGACAATCATATGCCACGGTGCGTACTAATTATCGTACAATCATATTCATTTTTAGACATATAACCATAAGCTATATAGTTATTCACTAATATTAATGATAAATTAGGACTCATTTTCTATCAATATAATAATTATAATATAATATATTCATGCATGGTACACTTATGTTTAGTATACTCCAAGTGACAAAATTAATATATCCTTTCCTTTTTCATGCATTTCATGCCTCCCCAAAATATATAAGAAATTTACATAATTGTTATTTTAATTTTTAATTTTCTTATCAAACATTAATACCTATTAATGTCTAAGATATTTCAAAATGTAAAAGATCAATATACTAAACGCGTCTTTAGCAACGGATTGGACATGATATCTCCTCTTATGGACATCCTGGGTATATTTCTAAGGCGGGTAAATTTGGTGGACACAAACAAAAAAAAAAAAAGAAGAGAAAAACACATTTTGTTAGAAGTGTAAGGGGCCTTAGGGACTGAATGGATCCCAATTCCAATATTTTTCTCTACAAAATGTTATTTTGTTAGAGAGAGAAAGATATAGAATATGGAATATAATATTAGAAGAGAGAGAGAGTGTGTGTATAAGATTTATATCCCTTAATCTATCTCTCTCTAACACATGACATGTTATTCACAGCCTAACAAGAAAAGTTTCAGATTGGAGTGGATCCACTCTACATCTTCTTTTCCCTATCTCTCATTAAATTTTTTTTATGCATTTGTGTCTCATTTGGCATACATAATTGTTAGATATACAAATATAAAGGGAATAATCATGCAAATGAAATGGAATAATTATATTTAATATAATATAAAAAAGAATAAGAATGCCATTTTATATGTTTAGTTAGATAAAAATAATATAAAAATAGGATAAAAATGATGAAAAAAATGACCATCATATCTCTATTTAAAAATAATATTGGAATACAAAAATGTAATAATAATATAAATATAATAGACATTATATAAATTAAGTATACTAATTATACTTAATTATATGTTTATAGAATGAGAATAAATTCCTTCCCTAATTGTATAAAATGAAATCAAATATGATTATTTAATAAATTTCTTTTCTCTTATCAAGCGAGATAATAGGAAAGTAGGGAATCCAGTTCCAATATCTTCTCCTTCCCTAACATATGGTGACAGATTTTTTTTTTTTTTTTCTCAGGGTACTTGTCCCTGACTTAGTTTGTACTTTAGCCACAACAACTCGGCACTAAATTTAATGAATTTTGCATTTTAAATTTGGACATAATAACAAGGGAAAATTATTTTGAGATCAAGAAATGACAAAATTTATTTTTAAGAATTATTATTATTAGATTCAATTGATTATTATTAAATTCAATAATAATTATCTTAAAATAAATAATAAAATTTTTAAGAATAATTTTTTTTATTTTTTTATTATAATTCTCTCTAATAACAAATATTTCGCTGCTAAAAATTACTTATCAATGAATTTTTCACTTTAGTCGCGCACTTATCCATCACTAGTTATCTTTTTTTTTTTATCTTTTGGGGTGGTTTCTAGTTTTGATTTTTTTAATAGCGAAGTCCCTTAAATTTCTCAACTATTATAGAATTTTTATTACTGTCAACTATTATTATTATTATTATTATTATTATTATTGTTATTATTATTTCTTTGTTTTAATGATGGGAACATTTTGTTATGAAGTATGAAACTTGTTATCATCATAATTATGAATAAGACTCGTTATAGAATCTTTTTATATTTATTTATTTATTATTAAAAACTAATTTCGAAGGCCACACTAAACCTAATTAAATTATATTCTTCTTTTTTCTTGATATGCCTCAATATTATATCTACGATATTAATCCACAGAAACTGCAAGAAGCAGGAATATATTCTTCAATTATAAAATTGTTTCAAGCTAAAATCCAGTCCCCATATATTAATTCTTTAGTCTATGCAAGTCTTTTATGATTACTCCACAGCCAACCTTTATTCTAAATCTAAAATTGATGAAAAAAATGTTATAAAGTGAGATCCTTGAAAGTTGAAGTCGTAAGAGGAGGGTTAGTTTTGCATTATACGCTAATATCAATTAATTAAATTTTGCCAGATATGCCAATATTATTCAATTAGATTGAAAATATTATAATTTTAATTTTCCTAAAATATCTATATTAATATTTTAGAAATTATTTACGCCCTATTATAAACAATGAAACCGAAAATCTCTCTACATCTTAGTCATTCCACTTATAGTAGTTAATTATTCTGTGTTGGACCCATATTTTATACTTCAATAAAACTTGATTTGATTTTTTCCCCATTTTGTCATAAAATTTACATATATAATGGGATAAATTAATATCTAGATCTCTATTTTTGCAACATCAGTGGGATTCTAGCACTATAAATACCTATTTATTAGAATATTCTTATTCTGGTTTACTAAGATTTTCGATGAAATTTTTTTTACCAAAAAAATTAAGATAAACAAATGTCTTTTCCCAGAGGAAGAAATCAAATGGATAAATTTTTACGTCCTTCCCATAGTGGTTTTCTGTGTGTGTATATATACTAGTTTGGGACTGATTCGTATGATTTTTCGTGTTGGTTAGCAAACCTAAATTCTATGACATATTCTCTAAAAAAAAAAAAGAATAAATTCTATGACCTACTTGTCATTCAAAGAAATATAATAATTCTTAATTATCAGGGTGATCGGAACAATTCTAAGAAAAAAAATTCTTTTTTTCTTTTTAAAGGTTCCTTAGTTTGTTTGACCATGCTTTTCAGAGAGACATATTATATAGTTAATTAATAAAGCAGCCCCAGAAACCACTGTTATATTCTTCAATATTGCAGAACAACTCTAGCGTACGAAGTAAGTCACTGAGCTCATCACATGATGTGAAATCTTTAAAATTGAAGTAAATTTCACATCCTTGCATCACTGCGATATTCTTCTTATCTCTTTTCTCACTTTTAATCCGATCTGGAATTCCCTGTGCAAAATAAATAAATGAATAAATAACGACAAGAATTTCCAGCAGATAGTGTGCAATTCAGACTGCAGTCAAGGAAACTTGGAAGAAAAACAAACCTGTGATATTTTCTAATCATTGCAGAAAATGGCATCAGAATCCGAGGACCTGGGGTATATATTATAAAATAAGTGGCACACTCAAACATCATCGTCAGGAAATATTTATAATAATATTTAGGATAAATTACTCTCCCTTTTAGTAATTAGCACTTAATACATATTTTTTTTACTATAAAAATAAGCACAAGCCTCCTCTTCTAACACTTCTGTGCATATCGATCAGGAGAAGCCACTTGAGCCAACAGAAGAAAGTGCAACATTTTGGGGTCAGGACTAAGTAAGAATGAAGAAGGCCCAATTAGGAGCTCCCTTCACTCCAATACCAAAAAGATGACGGTAAACCCGTCTCCTAGTTCATGCAAACCCTTGACCTATGCACGCGTTATTGTTGCGAAAGCCAGAGGTATCCATGAACTAGCAGCTGTGTAATACCATCACTTTCTTTCAGATTTGGAGTAAAGAGAGCTTCAAATATGATGATCAAAACCCTAATTTAACTAAGGATGAGGATGAGGATGAGGAAGAGGACAGAAGGGGATGGGATGCTATGGACTGAAATCTGATATGAGTTTTATAGGCTAGGAAAAGGGTTTCATTATAGTGAAAATTATATTTAACGCCCAAATTTTATAAAATTTATAATAAAGCATCTTAAAAATCATAATTATTCTTAAGGATCATAATTATTACTATATTTTAAGAAATTTATTATTAGATTTAACAAAATTACTACTTGGTTTAGAAAAGTAAAAAAACTTTCTGACCAATAAATCCTTTAAAATTTAGTAGTAATTATAATTTTAAAATATTTTATTATAAATTTTATAACATTGGATTATTAGATGTAATTTTTTCTTTATTATAATTTGATGCAATCCCTGCCATTAATATTGAATTTAAAGCATCAAATCAAATATTTTAATTAGCAAATCTCTAAACTGGATCTTGAGATGCCCAAGGATTGCCCTTGCATTGCGTTAATTGCACCATATAGTTATTGCTTCTGAAGGATCTTTTATTTTCTAACATTTTTCTTGGGCTAAATTACACTTTCCTTTTTTGAAAAACTACACTTTCCATTTTTTGAAAGGTTTTTAAATTATTCAATTTTTTCTCGGTATTTAAAAAATTATATTCACTCTCCTAAAACTAAAAGATGCATACGTTACATTTGTTTTTCTTGCAATAAAAAATAAGATATAATTACACTTATTTTAACTAAAATATCAATATAATATTAATTGTATCATATAACATATATTAAATATATATTTAAATGTTAAACTTGGGCATGGCAGAAACTTAACTTAATTTAAGCTAATTATTAAAGATTGGATATATTTAATGACCCAAGCTGTTCAACTTAGCTTTAAAATTGTATAAGTTCAATACTTATAATTAAAATTGGATATCAACATAGGTTTGATAATTTTGAGGATTAGAGGACTTTGAAAATAAATTTTTTTAAATTGATGTGAATAAATATGTTCTCATAATTATTTGACGAAAATGTTTAATAGGGACAAGAACTGAAATTAAATACTTCTACGTGTGTATATACTCTGGTCAAGACGCATTAAAGTCATTTGGTTAATAACTCAGTACACACACACACACGTTTGGTTCATATTTTGGATATACTTCTTATTACGACTAATTTTTCCAGCGTCCCTTTTTTGAGATTATAAAATAAAAGGCCCATGTCATTTCGATCCAGACCACGTTCTTAAAAGATTCTTTAATAAAGCACAGCCATTTTTCAAAAAAGAAAAGTAAACTTTTAAAACAATTTATTAAATATTAAATTGTTAGTGCCTTAAATTTAATACTCACAAATATATAAAACTTCAAACTGACCTTAGATATACAACAAATAAATAAGCTCAAAATATAATAAACTATACGACTATATTTTTGTTTGTACAATTTTATGTGAGAGCCCTTTTCTAAAACATTGAATTCAAATTAGTAAAAATATGGCATCTCTTCCTATTAATTAAACTTTATTAACTTAATTTTTTTAGTTACAAATGAAACCTGAGAAAAAAAAAAGTAAAAAAGTAAGCTAAGAAGGAATTGACACATACATTAAATATTTCTGACACTTTATCCAAAAATAATTATTTGAATTAAAACTCATCAACAATTTTAACCGCTTTAAACAAAAGCAAACGACATCTTTATTCAAATTGTATTTACAGATACCAAAATCTATTTGCGTGGGGGTACCTTTTCCCTACTTTAATGCTTCTCTAGTAGTGGGAGGGGGAACAATTGTGTGTCTTTGAGGTGAAGATCTTTTCTAAACTCGTGTACTTTATTAAGCACCAATTAACAATTTAAAATTCATCTCTACTTTAAGCTTGAAGCAAACAAAAACTATTTCTGGTTTAGAATTATGAGGAAATAAAATAATTTTTTATTTTATTTTGCAAGTTGGAGAATATTAGCTCGCATATATATATATATATATATATATATATAATCTCCAATTATTAGCTAGCTTTTCTTTGGTATTTTCGTTGAGTTGGCAAGTTTATGGCTTTTTAGGGGATAGTTTGGGTGGATAGTTCATATACTAAATTTAGATGTTGCTAATGACATTTAAAATCTTTGATTTTTCTCTTATCCTTGTCATCCTTATTTATGTTTATCAAAATTTTTTTAAGTGTACCTAAAAAAATCAATGGTTAGAATTGAATTTGTATAGATGAGATTCATGTGCAATATAAGTAAGGTCTACGTATAAAATAAATCTTAATCATTGAATGTATAAATTATGTTATACATCAAATGTATATAAAAATTGCTTATGTTCATCTGTGAGGCAAACGTCTAATCATTGACATTACTTATGTGTCAGACGTAGATTTTTTTTTTTTACCACTCAACATATATTTAAATTTTTAAAAAATTATTTTACGTGCATATTTTTTATTAATAAATTTTTAGTCCTTTAAAGAACTTACCAATGTTAGAATCTATTTGGCATCCATTTTCCTATCTAGCCTTTATCATTTTAATGGAAAGTAATGAGGCTAGAAATACATTCCACACAAAAATAATGCTTAACAGCTCTTACAGCCATTATAGAGTTTTCAAATCTAATAATAGAAAATTTATATAAGCTTTTTTTTTTAAACAAATTACATTTTACGTTTTGGTCTAAAATTTAATTATAAAATTAATACATAAATTTTAAAATATAATATAACCCCTTTCTATGGGAGAGAGTTAGAAAGTTAATTTCTTTATGTAATGCGGGCCACAAATTTGGATTTATTAGGCTAAAGTAGAGGATCCAGGGTATGTAATGTGGGCCATTAAATTTGAATTAGGAAATCTAAGAATAGAATCTTCATGCCTAATGGTTCGTTTGAATGGGGAAAAAATTAGAAAGAAGAGAAAATTAGAGGAGAAAACAGAAAAAAAAATAAAGTTTAATCGAAGACAAAATCAAAAAGAAGAGAAAAGTTGAGAAAATAATGGTAGGTTTCACCGAAAAATTTTCTCTCCAAATATAGAGAGATTTTAGAAAGAAAACTCTGCCACTTTTTTATTTTTTGACTGACTACATATATATTTTAAAAAAGAAATAAGAATAATGAATTTTGAAAAAAAATAAATTTATAAAAAACCACATTTCAAATATTTAAAAAAATAGCCAAAATATAAAAAAAAGGAAACCAATTTTAAAAAATAGTCAAATAATAGAAAAACATTATTGTTGAATAATTTTTTTAAAAACTTATTAAAATACACACTTAAAATTAAACAAAATAATTTAAATAATATTAAGAAATATAATGCTGTTGAAAACATGTTCCAACTGCAGTTGGTTAAAAATTTTTGACTGTATTATAGTAAAAAATTTGAAGACAGTTTTAAAATTTTTTAAATTATTAATTTCACCTTATTTTTTAATATTTTAATTAATTAATATTATAATTATTCATTTAAAATTTTATTATAAAATTATTTAATAATAAATATATTTTACAAAATAATAATATATTTTTTAATTAAAATTAATAATATATATATATATATATTAAAAAAAACTACTGACTATATAGTCGGTGGCTTCCAACCAAATGGATGCATTACCTGACAATGCATCATTATATATATATATATATATATATATATATATATATATATATATATATATATATATATATATATTATTTTTAATATATAATATTTATATATTAATATATATAATAATATATTATATATAAGAGATAAATATAATTAAAAAATATTTTTTATATTTATATATTATAGCTAAATCAATTAATATATATTAAAATTATATTTACAAAATTTTAAAATAAATAATTATATTTATTGTATTAAAATAATAATTTATAAGTAATTTTTAAATTGATTTTTATTTTTTTATTTAACTAATTTTTTTAAATTGAATTGTGATTTCTATAAATTTAATTTTTTAAAATTCATTATTCTTATTTTTTAAAAAATATATATGTGTGTATAAATTCAAAATAATTCATTTATATTTAAAATATAACTTTTTCTTTAAATATCCCATTTAATAAAAAAATATTAATATTGTATAATAAGAAAATTATTATCTTTATAAATTAATGAGTTTTCTTTCTATTTTTTCTCCATCCATCCAAACATGTAAAGAGAAAATATTTTCTCTTCATTTTTCTCTTCTCTCCCTTTTCTCTCCCTTCACTTTTCTCTTCCCTTATCCAAACATAGGATAAGGTTTGATTGAATTAAAACTTTTATCATGATTACTGAATATTAAGCGTCTTTTTTTGTCCATACATTTTTCATTATATTTATATATGTATGTATAATTTAATGGGTTTAAATCTTCATGATCAAAGGCTGATCACTAATGTCAGTGTTATGTATTTAGTAGAATTGGGGTCAAACTTTACAAATCTAATTATAATTGCTTATTTTTCAAGCATTCAATCTTTTGTGGCTGCTTCCATAAATCCGTGTTCCCATATATATAAGGCATTTTTAACAAAAATATTTAATAGAAAAGTCATGTATGACTCTTTGATAACTTAACTCTAATGACTTTTTGTTAACTTAGATTTACTTATTATGATATCTTCACTTATCACCACCCATTTTGTTCGGTAAGTTTGAGATTAAATGTGGGTATATTATTTACAAACATGGTTGATGACTTTGATTTCTCAAATGACAATACCTACATATAAAAGAAAATAAGAACATTAGTTAGACTAGAGCAATAACATAACAAGATGCAAGAAAAGAGGAAAGCCTACATAAGTTACAAAATGTGATGTTTAAGTGGTGATAAATAGTGAAAATGCCTATAAAAAAATTAGTTTGTCCTAATTCACTATTCTCAAGTATTTAACTCTTTCATGACTGATGAAGATGGGGAGAATAGTGATTGACAAAGACAGGGAGAATGGTGGGTTAGATCTTCATGTTGATGAGGAGGACCAGACTCCCACAAAACACAAAGAAGGCGAAGGCATTTAAAGATACTAAAGTATGCATGGTTGATGCCCCAAAGGATGGCTAATACTAGTACGAACTTAAAATGCCTCTATCATCCTTTGGGATGACTAGCTCTCTAATAGGTACTCAGGCTTACTCAATATCATATGAAGATGTGCTAATAGTTTTCAATGAACATGGAGAAAATGATGGGAGTGAGGATGAATTTGAATGGGAGGATAATGAATTTTTAGAGGATGAGAAACTCTTAGAGGTAGCTATAGAACATGACATTTGCTGTCCATATGTACCAATATCAAACGAAGAAAAAATCAATCTATGTCAATATTGGAAAAAGGCCTTACTAGTTAAAGTCCTTAGGAAAAACATGGGATATAGGGTTCTTCTCAACCATTTGCAGAAGCTTTGGAACCTGTCAGGAGTCTTCAAGTAGATTGACCTCCACAGTGACTACTTTCTCGTTTGCTTTTCTTGCTTTTGAGATTACTTTTTTGCCCTATACCAGTGACCTTGGATAGTAGTAGGGCATTATCTTCTTGTACAATGATGGAATTAGGAATTCCACCTATCTGAAGACCTGTTTTGCTAGCAAGCGATGTGGATCTAAACTCTTAAACTCCTATAGAGTATTATGATAGACACCTTTTATGAAGCATAAGAAATGCCATTGGGAAGACCTTGAAAGTTGATATCCACGCACTCAGAGAAGATCAAGATAATGAAGGTGAGATGGGAGGTACAGATAGAGGTGAGTACATGTGTATTTACATACAGATAGATCTGTGGAAGACATTGATTTTGATGGTCAAGGTATGAAAGAGAATTTATAAGGTGGAGTATGAAGGGTTGTACTTAATCTGCTTTAGGTGTGGAAGGTATGGCCATAATAAGGATCAGTGCCTAACAACCAGTGTTATGAACTATCACGTTATAATTTATAGCTCTTGAACTGGTGTTCTTTTGGCATAGCGTAATAACAAGAATAGGGTGAAATGAATGTGGTAGACATGCTTGAGAATTATGGACCTTGGATGATTGCACAATGACATCATAGGAGGTACATTGGTTCTAAATAGGGAAATTTAATGGAGGATAAGGGAAGTTGTGAATTGTAGACATCATGAATGGATCCTAACCCCCCCAAGAAGGGCAAGCAAGTAATAGGCTTGCAATTCTTGGTTATAATAGTGATGGAGGATAACAGTCTCAATGAAGATAATGTTTAAAACACAAGTGTTGACCATACATATTAGCCTGTGATTCTAAGAACTATATCTAAGTGCATGGTGAATTCTACTTTAGATCCTATTGGTAATGAATCATTAAAGGACAAGAATAAGAGCTAACTTATGGAACTTAGGCCTCTGGTGGGCTAAACCTCTCCTTTGCAAACAAGGGATGATTGTAGGTGCGAAAGAATAGTGTTCAGGAGATTAAAGGACCTAAGTTGTCCAAGTACTTTGTGTAGAATAGAGCCATGGCCAAATTTGCAAAAACTAAGGGAATAAAGGTCAAAGTGGACCATTGAAACCAATCACCAACCTCTATCACAAAAAGAGAACTAACCATGCTAGCAACTTGCAAGTACTTTTAAAGGAAATTAACTCGTCTAACTTTTTCATGCACCAAACGAGTAGGGGTTTAGGAAGAAAACACTAGACCTAGATTTTTCATCTTAGATAAATGAGAATATTGGAAGGCAAATTGTTGGCTATTGGTGGTGATCTCCTTGAAAGTCTAAGTGCAACTAAGGTATATTATGGCCTTTGTTGAATTGTTTTTCTTCTCTTTGCTTCCTTGTTTAGTATCTCATGAATATTATCACTTGGAACACTAGGAGGCAAATATTAAATCCTTCCCACTCTTATTGAAGGACATTATCATTCAACATGAGGTAGGTCTCCTTATTCTTATAGAGCCTTACATTAGTAAGAGAAAAGCAGAACATGTTATTATTAAATTAGGCTTGATGGGTGTCATTGAGTAAAGGTGGCATTTTTCTCTAGTGGCATCTAAGTACTTTGGGATATAGTTTTTTTGGCACATTGATGTCTACATGTCAACTAATTCACAAATGGTGCACATAAGGGTCATAATGAAGAATGGTTATAGCTTTTTCTTTTAGCTATATATAGGAACTCGAATTTTTAAACAAGAAAAGATCTTTGGTATCAACTTTCAAAATTTTCTATTATGACAAACAATTCTCCTTGGATTTGCATTGGTGATTTTAAGGCAATGATATCTATTAAAGATAAAATTGGGGTGTCACACCCTTATTCTATAGCAGGGAAGATTTCAGATAGTGTATCCAATCTTATGACTTCCTTAACATGGGTTTCTGTGGCTTAAAGTTTATGTGAGACACTAAAAGAGTACAAGAGAGACTAGATCATTACTTTGGGAACCTAGCGTGGCTTGAAGATAATTTTGAAGCTTCAATTGTCCATATAAGTTTTTCCAAATATGATCAAATTGCTTAGTTAAGGTGCATATGTGTAAACCTCAAGACCCTTTTTGTAGATGGGATAGATAATTTAAATTTATTGCTACATGGCTAATGCATAATGGCTTTGCTAATGTGGTTAAAGAGGTTTAGGCTAACAAAGTGGATTGGGTACATGCTAGGAAAAAATTTATTATTAATGTTATGGAGTGGAACCAAAAGGTTTTTGGTAATATTCTTAAAAAAAAAAAAAATTTTGTTGAACCATATGGAAGGGATTGATGGAAAGCTTGCATAAAGAGACAATGGATATCCACATAATCTTTAAAAAAATATTTAAATAGAATATGAAGATGTTATCCTCCCAGAGGAGATTACATAATACAAAAAATTACGATGCTATTGGCTTCATTTTAGGGATCATGACACTAGGTTTTTTCATGGTTCAACTATGGTGTGAAGAAGAAATTGTATAAATGTTATAAAAGATGATGAAGGTAATTATGTCACAAATGAAGCGATCATGAAAAATAGGCAATTAATTTCTTTAAAAGTCTATACAATCTTAAAAAGAAGTTTAGTTATTTTGAGTTTCCCTTGAAAGGGTTTTTCCCTAAACTTAGAGGTAATGCTCTCTAAAATTGAAGCTAGCTTTATTAATGATGAGATTAAATAAGCCATCTTTAGCATATGGACATATAAATCATCAGGCCCTAGATGGCCTTTATGCAATTTTCTTTCAAAACCAATGGAGTATTGTTGGCAATTTTATTTTTGATTTTGTTAGGCAATGCTATCATAATCCTAAGAAGATCAAACAAGTGAATAAAACACTATTAGTCTACACATCTAAAGTCTTACATGGATTAACTCATTGTTCCTAACTAATGCAGCTTTGTACTAGGGCATCACGGTTCTGATATTGTCATTATCGCTCAAGAGGTCATACATTCCATGCAAAAGAAAAAAAGGAAAAAAAAGGAGTGATGGTTGTCAAAGTTGACCTTGAAAAGGTCTATAACAGAATTGACTCATAATTTTCTTAAAGATATTTTCAATAATTTTAAGCTTTTTAATTCCTTTATAAATCTCATAATGTCTTATGTTTCTACTTGCACTATGAAAGTCATTTGGAATATGAATGTGACAAAAGGTTTTTAGATGGCTATAGGGATTTGCAATGAGATCCCTTTTCACCCTATTTGTTTATTCTTTGCATTGAGAGACTGGGACACTTGATTGAAAAGGCAGTTAAATAGAAAGCTTGAAAGTTTGGCTCTCTAACTCAGGGTGGGCTTCTTATATCCCATCTTTTTTTCACTAATGACTTGATATTGTTATAGCCTTGAAATTTTCACTGTAAGCTTAAAAGAGCGAGTGGCAAGGAAAAAACCTGCCTTTTGTTTGAAAAATATGAATCACAATGTGGCTTCATAACTAAGTGAAATCTCTAGTTTTTCTTTGAGCCATAACTTAGGTAAGTACCTAAAAGTTCTTTTACACCAAAAGTGAGTCTCTAGGCATACTTACAAGTTTTTAGTAGATAAAATGCACTTAAAGCTAAGCTTTTAGAAAGGTAAGAGGCTCTCTTTTGCTAGTCGTATACTAAGTAGTGTTAAACTCCATCCTGCTTTGCTATAGGCATACTACTTTTCTCTCTTTTTAAATATTTGTAATGAGATGGAAAAAGTAAGTTATAACTTTCTTTAAGGAATGACTAATGACCATAAGCATGCTTACTTGATTGCATAAGACTAAACTTGCACACCTAAAGCCTTTGGGGTCTCAAACTTAATAGTTTAGCACCATGAACACTATGGTGATCATGAAGGTTGGTTGGAGTTTAATAGAGAGAAAAGAAAAGCTATAGGCTAAGATTCTATAGTCTAAATACAAGTGTAGGGATGATCTTATTCTTAAGGTGATGAGGCATCAGCCAACGTCTAACATTTGGTGTAGCATCTATAAAAGTTGAAATCATCTTCAAAAGGGCTTAGGTTGAAGTGTTGGCTAGATGGCTCTACCATGTTTTAGAAAGATAAATAGGTCCCAGGAGAACATGCATTAATAGATATTGTTGTTCATCCCCTTCCTAAAGATTACTCTTAGCTACTTATAAGGGATTTTCCATACAATGATAAAAGGAATTAGAGTTGCCTCAAGAACTTTTTGTGTGATAAAAATAGCTATTATATCGATACCTTCAAGCCATAACGATGTGTTGAGTTGGCTCCCCTCTAATGACAAGGTTTTTACTATCAACTCTGTCCATGAACTCATCCTTCCTTCCTCAATTATTTGTCCAAGGGTTGTTTGGAAACAAATCTAGAAATTCTTCATGTAAGATTCTTTGATCCACCTATGTGTGAAATTGTTTGCTTCCTTTTACTTTTCTTTTTTCTTGGCATTCTCCTAACCATTGACAAAAACATGAATATTTATAAGACTAACTAAGAAAATGATAAAAACATAAAAAGTTGTTATCACCTTAGTCCTTGGGTCATTGTGATAGTCAACAAATGCTGTCCATTGGTCTCTAGAAATGCCTTCTAGGACCTTGACAATTAGTTGTTCTCTAGTATAGATACCATCATCTCAAACAAACCATAGAAAAAGTTTAAGTGTAACAAGTCGTATATTACTTGTATAGTGTCCTTATGCACACTCACTTTGTAATCTTTAGGAATCCACCTTTATTCTTTATAACTTAGGGGAAACAATTTGAAGTCTCTCCCAATAGTCTTTAAGAATGTAGCAGCAATCTAGCACCATCTTTGATTTGCTATAGGCCATTGTTGTTCCACTCAAGTGCAACTCTTTTACCACGGGAAAGCGTTCAAGCATTGTTCACTATTAGGTGCCTTGACTTTACCATGCTGTGCTCACATGTGAAACCAAAGTTTGTGCATGAATTTAAGGGTACTAAATACAAAGCATTGAAATTCCTTAAAATACTTACCAATAATGTCAATAAACCAAGCTCTTTTACCTATAAGTGGCTATCTAGGTTGCATGGACACTTCATTTCCTTCATCACCAACATTAATAGCCACTTTAAGTGGAAATTGAGGTTACAGTTACACGACTTACTTGAGTGGAAGGCGACCCTTGGAATTTAATGGTGAAATGGAAGTAGTATTCATGAACCGACCACTGATATTGGCTATATGTGTCAATGGTCAGGTGTCATTATTAGAGGGCCTAATCTAACCTTCATATTGAAGAACCACTTCATCTTTAAGATTCCTAATAAAAGTTAAAATTAGCATGAGTTAGATGAACCAAAACACATATAACATAAAATATTTAAATAGATTCATGGTGAATAAGAACTACCTCAAGTGCCAAAACCTACTCTAAAACACTATAACAACAACTTCCATTTCTCCACGAGTTCAAACTAACCCTACCATAACTACTGGGATATTAACCCTCCAAATTGTAAGGAAAAAAGTTGTAGAAGATAAATAAACAAATATTTTTTCAACAAAATTAAGTAAACAAAGAAGGAAAAGGATTAAATGTCATAGTGCAATAAACAAAAGTTAAGACTCATTAGGCAGAGAGGTCGAATCAATAAATGTAAGGAATAATGCTTATTGTATTCAAATTGTTGCATGTTACTCAATTTTTCTTAGAAAGAAAAGGGAAAGAAAGGATTCATCTCACTTAACAAGATTCCAAAATGGATTTCTGACAAAGAAAGAAAAGGATAAAGGCTTGTGTTAGATCTCTGGCACATGGTTCTTTTGTATAAGCTATATTGACTTATCTCTTGTGGTCACTACTAGGCTTTGGATTATATTCTTATTGATGCATTTTAATATTCTAGGGTCTACTAATAAATAAGAACATGATCAGACATAAAAATAATGAATAATTTGTCTTTGCATAAAGACCAATAATTATGTTTTTAAATGAAAAAAGTTAGAACTCATATGTTTATTATGTCCTGTATATAGTTACATACCATAGTATGATGTCAATAACTCGTGTTTTATCTTTTCATTAACCTTAAGAAAAAAATTGTCAAGTAGTTGCCATGAAATAATGAATCATGTTTAAAGGTCTTGGAAAGCCAAAGAACTGATCCCATATAAGTGATTTAAAAGCATTACATGTGAGCCATTTCCCAATTCATTTAACATAGGATTGTTTAGAATTATAAGCATTAGCTTTGGATATGAATATTGTAGTAGTATAAGCTGTTCATGGTTTATTGCAACTAACCATGCATTTCTTGTTTATTGACTTTTTCATTTTATTAATGCAAGATAGCTAGCAATTAGATTAATAGAACAACTGAACCTGCATTTCACCAGTGACAATTCTGCTTTCAAGATAGTAAGCAAAAACAATATGGGAGAGGAAGAATAGATAAAAACAACAAAGATCAAAGGAATATAAAAATAAAATACATATCACATTCTCATTCATTACAACGATAGCTTTATTTATTTAGACTTGTAAGTTTTACAAATAAGAAATGTAATGAAAATGTGATGACAGTACGTATCATAAAATTCCACTTCATAAATTCTTCTTTCCATTTCTTAGTTTTGTTAGACTTAAAAATTTTATTGATTGTATTAGGCTAATGGTGTTTAAGATCAGGCCTAGCAAATGAGGAACAAAATAAGTTTCATTGAGTATTAATAGAATTTCACATCATCACCAGCTGTGTTAGGCTTACAATTTTGAAACAAATCAAACCTTTCGTGGGCTTCAAACGACAGAAATGTGACTCCCTTTCCAATGGCTATCAATAGGCATGCTCGTTTTTACCGACCACAAGTGCTTAACTGTGGGTCTATCATGGTGAGGGCAATAGAAGGCACGATTGGCTCCTATCGGATCCTCAAGTGCTAGGGATGGCTATGTGTTCTCAAAAGGAGAAGGTTTTGTTGGTAGAGGGGGACAGGGGGCTTAGTAAAAGGACATAACGTCAATTTATCCTTAAACTGTCATTATGCCAAGATACATTAATGCGTGGCTTTAGACGATGTTTTCATAACTGTTGCTAAGGCCCACCATTTTTTAGGGGGCAGTAATGTTTACGTGAGGAAAAAAACACCTATAACAATTATATTTATATTGAAAAATTTTAGAACAAACTATTTAAAAACTCCACATAAATCATCTCTAAAAGGTCAATTAAGGTAGCAATAATATGTATGTTTTTATTTTATAAATGATAGTACAAAGAGTTCAATTTTTTTTTCTTTGGGATACAAAACAAAGAAAGAACATTAAGGTAAGATATTAGCATTATAAATGGGAATGTAGGGGGCGGCCCTCTTGAAGTTCTTTCTTCAGTTTTTAGCCTTTTAATAAACAACTATTCCAATCTTGTGAGATCAAATTCTTGAAAGAATCCTATGAAGGTCTACTCCAATAACCTGAAAGTTAAAGTTTTTACCTACATGCTGGAAGATGACATCAAGGTTTTAAATTGTGGACATTTTGCAATCTAGGTTATAATTTGAAACTCTGATATCTACAATGCCCGCAACCATAATAACTATAACGTAGCCATAATCACAACTATAACTGCAATTTAAAACCTTATGTAAAAGTGCTTCTCCTATAGAAGAATGAGATGATTATTATATGATTTAAAGGTTGCAAAACTATCTGGTAATTTTGGATCTAAACTGAAATTTTCCTTGCACCATGAATTATATAAGATCACATTCCTTTAAAAACCTTTACTAAGCAAGTCTTTGAACCCTTAGATGTAAAAGAAATTTTGCAATATGTTTTTTATTCAACTAGGAAAGTACATGATGCATGAAAGTACATGATGCACATAACTTCCTCCATTTTTTTTTTGCAGGATTCGAACCTGAATTCTGCCTTCTAACTTTGCTTTAAGGAGTTTTGCATATTCTTTTTTTCACTCCCTTTTGAGAAAGGATTAACCATCCTCACTAATTTAAACCTAAATTTTCTATGATCAACATTATTATTTAAATATATTGTTTACATATATAATCAAAACAATATAAACAATGAAAGAACTCTTTTTTTTATATACATAAATATATCAAGAACAAAATATTTACAAAACATTAAGACATATAATATACATGTGGATAATGTTATCAATACTGAATCGGATCGGCCAATTCAATTGAAAAACTAATGAACTAGCACTCTATCTATTCTGGAAGCCCCTTAGAACTAGCATGTCTCAAAATTGGTTAAAGTTGGTCAAAAATTGGGTTGAACTAAATAATTTTGGGTGAAAACTGACTCAAAATTTGTGGCTGAACTGATTTATAGCATCTTGATATATGACCTTGTAAAATTGTTACCTTCACATCTCGAACACCCTCTTTTTGGTTTATCAGTGTTGCTCCTTACCGTTGAGAGCAACAAATGCCTTCAAGTAATAGGTGTAATATTTAATATAAAGCCTTTTTGTATTTTCATTTCAGCAAAACAACAAAATTGTCTTCGGTGTTTCAAACCCCTTTCACTCTAGGTTGATGGTGCCACATTTTCACCATTGAACCAAGATGGAGTTTTGGTTATTAGATGCAATATTTAATATAAAAACTTATTATATTTTTATTTTAGTAAATCAAAATAATCACCTTATGATTGGAACCCCTAACCTCTAATCTGATAAACTACATCTTTACTATTGAATCACTATTATTGTTTTTTTATAATTGTGAAGTTTTAATATAATAGATTAAAAATAAAAATAAAATTTATATAATTTTTATTAAAATTATATAAATACATTTTAATATATAAAAATTAAAAATTGTATTATGTTTGATTTTTTTTATATATAATTAGTCATAATATGTTTTAAAATTTATTAATATTTGTTTATTATTATTTTATATTAAAGTTAATATATAAAATTAAAAAATATATAAATTTAATTATTACCAGTTCAATCATAATTTAATTACAGTCAAACTAATAAACCGTGAACCAATACTTTCACTAATTCAATTTTAAAAACATTATATATGAATGATTTTAATATAATATATAAATTAGCACTTTGGTAATAAGCATAGACAAAAATATATACTTACTATATATACTTATTTGGGTTAGACAATGATCCAACTTTTAACCCTACTTAGTAGTAGAGACTAGAGACTTGAATACTAATTCAATGAAAAAATTTTGCTTTTTGCATTAGAATGATCATTAATGAACGAAATTAACCGCTAAACAAAGAAAAAAAAAGTGTGTAGAGCATTATTATGAAAAGTTAAGGCAAAGTTTTTTTTTTAAAAAAAAAAACTTATTTAGAGCTCCCTTCACTCCAATACTAGAAAGATGAAGGTAACCCTATCTCCCAATTCATGCAAACCCATGAACTATGCACTTCCCAGTTATATAATTAAGTAGCAAAGCCAAAGGTATCCATGAACTAGCAATTAAGGTCTTACCATCACCTCCTTCTAGACTTAGGAGTGCAAGAAGCTCCAACATGGAAATTTATCTTTTTAATAAAAAAAATTGAAAAACCTAATACGAATGACTAAAAGGCTAAAACTAATAAACTACTGAAATTGTGATGCTTTATTTGGCTATGCCTTGTCAAATTTTGAAACTTGAGTTCATATAGGCTAAGGCATAGTACCTTGATAAAATCTGGACCATTGAATTTGGAGCTTTAATAACTATACATATTAAGAAATCTCGGATGAAGATCTTGATGGCCAAGGAATATTGGTGATGCATTCATTATAATTAATTCCAATATTATTGGTAATTGGAAATCGGAATCGTTTC
The DNA here is from genome assembly GCA_032878935.1 of Erythrophleum fordii. NCBI lineage: Eukaryota > Viridiplantae > Streptophyta > Magnoliopsida > Fabales > Fabaceae > Erythrophleum > Erythrophleum fordii. Next base: position 12,081,984 of record JAVQMF010000047.1, on the reverse strand, counting down.
CTTTCAATTTTTTTAATTATAAGTTGATGTTGTAGTGCATAAAATCATTAATTAATAGCTTTGTGATCAAAGCCATACTAACCTAGGGTCCCTCTCAAACAAGAAATGGATTTGCTCATGTTATAAATGGTCATGTTTGCTCATGTTCTTCTAATAGAAGAAGTTATTCTCTCTCCAAAAAAAAAAATTAAGAAAAAATGAAGCTTGTAAGGGACATGAGAGAAAATGAAAGAGAACAACATGAGGGGATCCAAGTCTCTCTCAGATAATGCTAAGGTTCTGGTGCTTTTAAGGACTTTTTGCTATTTCACCCCCTCCCCTCCTTTTTTCTCTTCACTTTGTTTTTTTTTTTTTGGATGAACACTTTTCACTTTGTTTATTGTAGCATTTGCATTAAGGCTTCCAAAGTCAAACTAACCATCACTCAATTATAGGCGCGTCTTTTTAACGAATTTGGATTCTCTCCACTAAATTCTTCCTCCACTGTCTCTCCACCAAAATCTGAGCCATTAGATTTGCCAACAATTAACAATTGGTGATGAAGCCTTACATATAATTTTGAAACACACAATCTTGACCATTGATTATTGGTGGAGAGGCAGTGGAGAGGGAATTTGGTGGAGAGAATCCAAATCCCTTTTTAACACCATAAACACATATGGCAACGCTAAGCAATAAGATCTCAATATTTATTAAAAAAAAGTTAAAATATATTTTTTATCTTTTAATTTCATTTTAAATTTTACTTTTATTTCTTACTTTTATTTTATTTCAATTTTTTCTCTCAATTTTATTTTAAGTTTCACTTGTATTCATTGATTTTATTTTGTTGTAATATAATCCTTAAACTTTATATAATATTTTACTATTATCTTTTAATTTAATTTAATTTAATTTAATTTTAATTTTAATTTTTTGAATTTGAAAAAAAAATCCCTTTTCTCTAAAGCGACCAAGTTCTTTAATAGAAATGTTATTAAACCAGAAGCCACACATGATTTTTTATTAAACAATTTAATGTGATGGTGTTTGACAAAGGAAATTATTTGATTAGTTTTTTGAAGTTAAGGGAGTAAATTAGAACAAAATAAAATTAAAGAATAAAAGTAAAACTTAAAGTAAAATTTAAAAATTAAATTAAAAATAAATGAAGATAAAAAGATAAAAATAAAAATTAAGGTAAAGATAATAACCAAATTAAAACTATAAAAAAATTAAGGGATGATGTGAAATCTTAGATAAAATTAAAGGATTAAACAATTATTTTTGCCTACAAAAAAACAAAGTGTCTGAATATCAGTTATACAAATAAGTAAATTGAATCTCAAGTAAAAAGGAAATAAAAAAGGAAATAAACGATAATTTACCATGTACATATGTAGCTTGTTCTTTTGCTGCTTGAGTGTATTCTGTGATATAATACATATAAATTTTAATGGAAATAATTACATTAACATTATAGTAATGAATATGTTTATTTTTTATTGTTAGAAGTCTTTCGTTTATTTCTTCAACTATTTTATTGTACTTGGAGTAGTTGTTGGGATTAATTAAAATAATAAATTCAATTAACAACTCTTGGCTTAGCCCTAGTAATAAAATAACCTTAGAAGATTGAAACTCTTTAAAAGTTCAACTTACAAGGTACCAGGAAAACAAATACTTCCAACAACGTCATTATTATTACTTTTATCATTCATCTATTTTTATTGAAAATACAAGAAGAAATATCATGTGAAACATCTAAGTATAATAATAAAAAAGATCACAAGAGAGTTTAATAACACATTTTAATTATATGAGGAGAGCAAACATACTTTAAATCAAAGAGTGGATAATTAATAAACTATGATTTACCTTGAAAGAAAACTAGTTAATCACTAAAAGCAAAAGAAATCAATTTCATTTTGAAAAAATAAAGTTCTTCACCTTAGCTCTCTAGAATATGAACAACTGTGAGGGCGCCTTTCCTTAGTGGTCCACTACATTCGAATATCTCATTAGTCTACTTGAATCTGAGCATCATCTTCTTATTTTATTACTAATTATTGAACTTAATCTACAAATTTTTTTTCATTCGACATATAAGAAAAAAATTTGTCAATTGCTACAATGTAAAAAAATTTGCCCCTAGATAAAAAATTTTAAAAATAACAATAAAGGAGAACAAGCCCTTGTTTAGGGGACATGCCGATGTTTAGGGCAAATGTTCCCTCATGACAATCATTAAAAAAAAAATCTATCCAAAAACTCTAACCTTATAAAAATGATACTAAATGACTTTAAAAATTAAAATTTCTTTAAACAAATAAAAAAGTTATACAAAAAAAATAAGTTTTTAGTGGCGATAATAAAAAAGCTACCACTAAAAATATATTTTTAAAGGTGACTTTATTAAGTTATTATTAAAAGCTATCACTAAAATATTATTCATAATTATGATAGAATTTTTAATAACAACAAAAAAAGTTGCTATTAAAAATGTTTCGTGACGACAAAGAAGTCGTCGCTAAATAGTTTTAGTGGTAATTGCAACATTATCGCCGCCAAAAAGTTATACTTAGCGACAACATACCAGTCTCAACTAAAAGCTTCTGCAAAAAAATTTTGGATTAAAAAAAAATTATTCAAAACCTCTGGTGATAACCAGAAGTTGGCATTAAAAATATCTTTTAGTGGCAATAAGATATAGTCACCACTAAGGCTTACTTTTAGTGGCAACTCCTATCACCACTAAAAGTTTTTTATAATTTTTTAAAATTCTAAAAAATCTTTTACAAAAGTTTTAGTAATTACAAGGGTTGTCGTCGTTAGAAGAAACTTTAAGTGGCAACCATTTTAGTTATCACTAAAAATTTTAGCAAAATTTTTATTAGCAATATAGAGTTGCCACTAAAATATATTTTTAGTGATAACTATTTATATTGCTACTAAAAATTTTTGTACAAAATTTTTTTTAATTAAAAATTTTAGTGGTAAATAGATGTTACCATTATAAGTATATTTTAATGGTGACATTATTAAGTTGTTGTTTAAAATTGTTACTAAAATATTATTTATAATTTTGATAGAATTTTTAGTGGCAACCAAAAAAGTTGCCATTAAAAATTTTAGTGGCAACAAAGATGTCATTGTTAAATACTTTTAGTGGTGACTGTAACATTATCGCCACCAAAAAGTCATGTTTAATGGCAACATGCTAGTTACAACTAAAAGCTTTTGCAAAAAAAATTTTGATTAAAGAAAAATTACTCAAAGCTTTTAGTGATGACAAGATATTGTAGCCATTGAGTGTTACTTTTAGTAGTGATTATTGTCATCACTAAAAGTTTTGCAAAATTTTTTGAAAAATCTAAAATTTTTTTTGCTAAACTTTTAGTGACTATAAGGGTTGTTGTCGTTAGAAAATATATTTCAGTAGTGATTACTTTAGCTGCCACTAAAAATTTTCCTGCAAAATATTTTTACAAATTAAAATCTTTTGGAATAAAATTTTTAGTAACAACATATAGTTGCTACTAAAATATACTTTTAGTAGCAACTATTTATGACTCTATTAAAAGTTTTGGCGTAAAAATTTTTTTATTTAAAAACTAAAATATACTTTTAGTAACAACTATTATGTCATCACTTAGTGACAACTATTTATGTTGTCACTAAAAGTCTAAGCACAAAATTTTTAATCAATTACAATTTTTTTGATTAATCTTCTATCTTATCTAGTAGTCTCATCTATAGTGAAAAGCAAGTTATTAACACTTTATTTCATTGTGCTATAAGTTAGTTGTAATTATATTATGTATTGTTTAATATATATATACTCGTAAAGAAAATAATATAACAAAAAATTATATATGGCATATATATAATATAAGAAACAACAAAACTAATATATATTATTTATAACTATAAATATATTTTTAATTTGGTTAAATTTGTTTCATTTCGATCTTAATTTTTTCTAATTTATTATCTTTAAGCCCTTTGCTTTTTTTTTTTTAATTAATGATAGTGGAATCTTAATATAATTTAAGAATACTAGAAGTTGAATATTAAAAGTTCTTAAATTCTAATCATAGGTAATTTTCATTTGTTAATTAAAAATGACTTCTTATAAATTTTTTAAAACATGTAATTAGTAATTAAATATTTAAAATTTATTAAAATTTATTTGTTATATTAGATTTTTAATTTATAAAATTTTTAAAAATATATTTAATTATTATCAATTCAAATATGATAAGACTAATGAATCGTGAATTAATGCCTCGACTAATTCAATAACCAATTTGGTTAGAAAAATATTGCATATTTAAAATTTAGCTCTTCTTTCTTTGTTTAGCTATTCTTCTTCTTCTTCTTCTTCAAATTTGTATGTGTAATTTTTGCTCTTTTTGTTCAATAAATGAAGTGTGCGGCAAGAACAAGGAAAGGATAGCAAGAAATAGTGTTGGTTGTGAAGAGTTTTAGCATTGGTTGGCATTAGTGTTTAGGAGTTTTTTTTTAATTATTCTTTATCTAGTTTTAGGCATTATCTCATCATCAATAAAAAAATAAATCAAATAGATAATTTTATTATAATTATTTATTAAAATTTGAATAATTATCTTGCAAAAATAATATTAGTGTAATTTAAATAATTTCAAAGAATATAGTTATCACTTAAGTTATTTATTTATTTATATATCAATTATCAATTGTGGATCTATTTATTTATTTAAAATATTATATATAATTTCTTTTATTTTATTTTTTTCACTCCACAAACTAAAACACTAATCCCTTTCCTTACTAAAACACTCTCCCTAAAGTAAAAGACTCTCCCTTCCAAAAAACACTCAACAACAATGCTCTTTCCAAAAACTTAAAACAAGATTGAAGCACAGGTTTAATAACGGGAGAATTATAGTTGAGAATTCAAACTTAAAAAAAATTATTCTGAATGGCTTATTATCACTAGGTTTAAGATAGATTATCATTGATTTTAAGTAAAACTCCTTAAACTTAGTAGTAATAGATTTTTTAGAATTTTTTTTTTAAAATTTTAGATCCTTAACTATAATTCTTCCTTTAATAAAGATAATAACTCTTAAGATAAGAAGATAAAAACAAAGTATAAAATTGATTAAATTAAATAAATAAGACATATGAAAAAGATATACTATATATAAGTAAGATATATAATTGAGACCTAAATCAATCTTTCCCTTGTCTTAATTAATTTAGATAACATAAGCCAAGTTTTTCTGATCATTTCAGCCACAAATCAGATTTAGGTGCTCTTCTCTAGTTTACCTATATATTATTTGAAGTTAACATCAAAGCTTTGTGAACCTATCTGCTTATTCTCTCAAATTCATATTTGTATTATATCTATTAAATTTGAATAATTATCTCATAAAAAATTAAAATTAATTTAATTTAACCATTAGAGTCATTAGAATCTTAGTTTGAATAATAATTTTTAACCTTAAATAAAAAAAAGGTTTTAAAAATGCAAACAAAATAATAAAGAAAAAGAAAAGATTACAAGAAAGACACAAAGATTTGAAATAAAAATAATAGTAAAAATACTATAAAAAAAATAAAATAAAATAAAAAAGGAAAAAAATTTAGAAAAAATAGATCTTTAAAAAAATAAAAAATACTTATTCTTTCCATCCAAGTAATTGAGGGCCCAAAAAAACCCAAACTTTGATAATGAATTAAAAAAGCCCAAATGACCCAATAGAACCAAAAAAAAAATGAAAGAAAATAAGTTAATAAAAATTGTGATATTCTATTGTACAACATTTATTAAAATTTTGGTAACTATCCCATAAAAATTAATATTAATTTAATTTAAATAATCTCAAGGAATATATTTATCATACAAACTATTTTTTATTTATTTTAATAATTGTTGGTACTTTCTTTTTAATTATTCTTGGTCTAGTTTTGTGAGTTATCTATTTATTGATAGGAAAATAAAAATAATAAACTAAACAAATAATTCTATTATAATTATTTAATTATTAGTTAAAAAGATAATTATAAAATAAATTTATACTTTATTTATTAATATTTTAATAATTATCTCATAAAAAATTAAAATTAATATTAATTTAAATAGTTTCATAGAATAAATTAATCATTGAAACTTTTTTTTATTTATATGTAAATTATTGATAGTTTCAATTTATTTATTTTTATCTAATTTTATGAATTATCTCGTCATTAATAAAAAAATAAAAAATAAACTAAATAAATAATTTTATTTTGATGACCTAAACTTTTAAAGGGACTCAAAGTCTAAATATAATGTTAAAACCTATTTTATTCGCCCAAAAACACTTAAACCTAATTACCCATGATTCAAACCCATTTACCCATGACCTATTTATCGCTTAAGTGTGTAACCTATCTCCTCTACTCACATGGATGCTCAACACATAGGAAGGGAGAAACAACATTATGAGAGAATGAAGGCGTCCATTAATGGTTTTCTAAGCATGCTTGTGAGGGATGGAGTAAACAATCGGCAAAGGTGAGTTTTATGAAATTTAATCTTATAATAAGATTCCTAATATTAATATTTTAGGTTAAATAAATTTTAGAAGAATTAATCTATCAATTAATAATAATATTTTAGAAAATACTGGTGTAACACCTTGAAAATTTAACTTATAATAAGATTTCTAATAATAAAAAAAGAAGTGGGGATTTAAAAAAATATTGCCTATCAATATAAGATAAATTAATTAAGGTAGAAAATAATGAATAGTTAATTTTAGAGAAATTTTAAAGGTTAAAATTTTTTCCAAATATCATGTTTTTTTTAAATTTTAGAATTTGAAAATATCCCATCCTCCAACAAGATGTACCTTCTGATCTTTCTAATTCCCCACTTAAATTTTTATCCAAGATGTACCTCCTGTAAGATGTATCTTATCTAAGAAAAAGGATGGGTGCTCTGTTGAAGAAGATTAAAGGTGAATTTCGAATGGTATTTTATTTCTTTTTTTTAAAATAAATTGTCCAAATACGCCATGTGATGTGTCACGTGGTAAATGAACTTCTTTCACGTGAAACTCTAGAGTAGAGAAAAGGCTTTCGCTCTAGACATGTGATGGTACTACAAAGTGTTTTTTTTTTTACCCTATTTTTATAATTAAAGAGAGTAGATTGTACATGAGTAGGGTTGAGTCGAATATTTAGTAGACTCGATGCCCTATCAGATTAAAATATCGAGCTTGTTTTTATATCCGTAATCCGTCCCAACCCGAACAAGCTCGATTTTATATTAGGTTAGAGCGAGTTAAGGTTGTCTGGATTTTTTTTTAATAAATTGTTACTTATAATATAAAAATATCTTTTTACAGACTCATAAATATATATTTTAAAATAATAGACCTTTAAAATTCTTATATTTTTATTAGTAATAAAAAAATAGTCTAGTATTATCAAATAAAATATAAATTATACTAGCATAATTAGCCTTAAGTAAATATATATATTTTCGTTATTCAATAAAAGAAATGTCAGAAAGTATACACATCAATAATAAAAACAATTAAGAAGTAAAGAAAATTTGTGTAAGTAACAAAAACTATAATATATAGAGAAAATAAAATGAAATAAGAATTTTATATATATATATATATATATATATATATATATATATATATATATATATATATATATATATAAGATGGCAAGATGTTAATAATTACAAAAAAAGTAACTATTAATCTATTATGGCAGATTAGGTAAAACATACATTCTCTAATGGCCCGACTTGACTTGATATAGTTTTATTTAAAATTCTGTCTATTTATATTTTTGGCCCCGTCTGACCCAATCCAATTAAATCGGGTTAGAGTGAGTCCCTAAAGTGTATCGGGCCAATGAATACCCCTAAAAGAGAGTAGTTATGAATCATTCAGAATTGAAGGAAAGTGTTTATATTTTTCCTTAAAATACAGTGTTAATATGGTTTTAACTATATATGAGTGATGATTTCATGAATTTGAGTCCACCGTGAATTTTAATATTGACAGAATAATTACTAAATATAAAATAATATAATTTTTTGTTTCATTACTTAAAATATTAAGATATTTGATATTTAATAACTCTTAATAAAATTGATTTAATTTTTACGTGATTAAAAAATATACTTTTATATCAATAATTTTTAATAAGATTATTTTGACTTCAGTATGGTTAATAAATATAATTATTATAATAAATTTAATAAAATAGACAAAATATTGTTTATATTTAGTAATTATTCTATTATTATTAAAGTTTAGACTCAACTCTATAAAATCATCAATCTTTTAAGCAAGAGTGCAAATAAAAATAATCACGTTGAATTGGCAATCTTCAAATAGAAAGAGGCTGGCAAGCCCAGTTGACCCAATAAAACCAAAAACAAAAGGCAAAAATTAGGTGAAAGAAAAAAAATTGCAACAAAACAAATAACACGAAAATTCTTAAATAATATTATCTCTTAATGAAATTTAGTAATTATTTTTTATCAAATATATTATATTATTTTAATAATAATAAATTTTATATTATTTTAATAAATAATTAAAAATAATACTGTTTAATAAAATTAGAGAAACCTAAATTTTTTAATATTAAATAAATTAGAATAAAATAACTATTAGTGTGGATCGATACTTCCTCCAACAATAGTGTCACAACTTGAGCGGCAAGCCTATATGGCTAGATGTTGATTCTTCATTACTTTTGGTCTCTCCTGGTTAGATCTCTCTATATTCTCCCTCTTTGCATTGCTGATTGCATTTTTTGGTGACCTCGTCGGTGCTCTAGCGGTGGATTTTTACTAATTACCAAGAAGTTTGAAATGGAAAAGCCCTAGACTCTCCCCTTTTGTCACACCTTCCAACAGTACGATAGTTTCTGAAATCGAAGGAGAAGAGATACTGAAATTATCGACACGCTGCAGAAAAATTTTGGGATTTCAGGCTTCTTATTGACACACATTGAAGTTGGTCACAAATTAAGATAGCTCTTCGACCTTTTCTGTTGCCTTTCTAATTTTTTATGCGCATGGCGTTCGATATTAGCATCTTTTTGCCAAGGATAATCTGGATGTAAGATTCATATTAAAGCTTGATGTTGTGAAAGTTAAGTAACTTCTGTTGTTGACATGCCTCTAAATGAAATTGTAAGGAATTTTGCTCAGAGCTTGTAGACATACCTCTGAATCTGGATGTAAGATTTTTATCAGAGCTTTTTTTTTTTTTTCCAGTTTATTAGAAATCTTACTCTCATACCATAATATCATTCTTGACTGCATCTTATCCACTTGCTATGGTTTTGTATATTACTTGTAAGAGTAGATTCATTAGAAACACGATTCACTTTGAAAGGAAATTGTAGTTTGTACCTATTTTCCTTTTCTTGAGCATCTCATCATGCTTCTTTGCTTTTTGTTTTGAACGGAAATGAGCTTGGCAATATTAAGTAGAAAAATTTTCACTTGACAAATGGTGAAATATTTGGGCTCACATTGGAAAATGGCAAAGAAAAAAAATTGTTACTGTTTTAATCATGGTATCTAACTCTTGAATGAAAGTGGATCCGATCTTGTTTTAATCATGGTATCTCTCATAATTTCCCCCGAAAACAATTAAGATATAATGCTAACAAATTTTCTAACAGCATGACATTTACAAAATAAGATAAGAATTTAAACAAGTGACAAATATTTAATTATACATCACATAGTAATATTCAGTATTCACCGCTACTTCAATCCTCTAGTGTCAGAAGCATGTGATGCTAGTACTAACAACTAGTAAGAAAATTTAATTAATACATAGAAAAATTGTTTTTTTAATTAATTTAAGACACACTTGGTTAAAAAAACGAATATAGAATTTCTATTATTTCTACCTCAGAGGTTGAAAGCTTTTCTGCAGGCTGTGTTTGAGGGAGTCGGAGTTGTTAAACCACCATTTATGGTTTTCTATGATATATGCCCTTTTTATTACTCTTTAATTATTCAACCATAAGACATTATGCTTTCACTTTATCTTTTGACTCTCCCTCATCTAATATGGATGCCTTTATTGTTTAATCATATGTGTCATATTAATCACATGTAAATTATCCAAGGCAAATGAGAAAGTGTATTGTAATTACCCATTAAATGCTACATACGTAAGGAACCATGAAAGTGTGTTTGTCTTCATAAAAAAAGATATTGTTACATTCTCAGATTTTGTTCCTTGATTACTTTGTAGGAAGGAAATAGTTACATTACTGAACCACATAGACATATTTTAGAACCATGATACTTGCTAAAGCTGTGCTTTTTATGTTTGGTTAGCAATTGTTATAGGTTTAGATCCAAGTTGTTGGAATATAAGTGTATGGCTTGTGTGTGTGTGTGTTAAAAAAAGTCCCACATTGCTCAAATTAAAGAGAGCCTTAGTGTATAAATACTAAAATGAGAAATTGAGTAAGTAAATGGATTAAGAGAAGAAGTGGGTTTATGTGCACAATGACGGCCCAATGTAATTGTAATCCATCGATTCCCCTTCGTGCCTGAGAATTAAACACAATGTTGGACATTTTTTCTAAAATTTTCTTTTTAACATAAAAATTAATTTAATTTAAAATAGCCTTCTAGAAAGCTCTCCTTTTTTTAAAGGTCTTAGTTTTAAAGCTTTATGTTTCTATTTTTTAAGGTTGGCCTTGGTTAATTTTTGGTTTATGATTGTAGTCAACTGTTTATGGTTTTAATTACCGATTTTAATCTCCTCTAATGTCTAAAACAAATGCTGTTAATGTCTTTAAATTTGTCTAATGTGTGCCTGTGATCTTTAGCCTATAAAAGGCAATGTATGGTGCCTGTACAAATTGCACCAAGCTGTCAAACATCTTTGGAACTTTCTCCTCTCTTCCTCCTTTGTCCTTCTGAGTTCTTCAGGTTTCTACTATTTTGTTTCCCTGTTACAAGAAGGGTTCATTTAATTTTATGGAGTTGCCAACTTGTGGCAGACTAAATCTTAAGGATAGTGTCCTTAGACACTACTCGGATTAATTTATATTGATAATTTTGTTTATTGCAACCAACAATTTTAGGAGTTATTATGGAGTCACACCGAGTTGGTCCTGATCCTAGTTCTATTGGTACTTACCTTGCTAATCATGTTAACATTGCCGTTGCAAGTTCTGGTGGTTCTGGAGGGAGTGGTACTACTGCTTCAGCCTTCATTCCAACTGCAATACTTGCTATGCCATTGCCCAAGCCATTCCTGAATCTATTTAAGATTGAGGTATTTGATGGGAAGAACTTTAGGAGCTGGCAAGAGCATATCTTTACTATCTTGGACATGTACGGAGTTGCAATGGCGCTAACCCAATCCAAACCTATTCTCGATGTTGACCAAAATTAGTGAATTGCTTGGGAATATGCCAATAAGGTCTGTAAACGCACAATTATTAGTACTTTATTTAACGATCTATTCAATGTGTATAGTGTCTACAAGAAGGCAAGCATAATTTGGGACTTACTAATAGCTAAGTGCACTGTTGAGGATGCTAGCAAACAAAAGTTCATCATCGGAAATTTCTACAAATGGGAGATGATGGAGGACAAAGATATCAAGATGTAAATCAATGAGTACCATAAGCTACTAAAAGAGCTGCACGTTGAAAAAATCGACCTTCTTGATGAGTTCATAGCTGGGATACTGATAGAGAAGCTGCCAGAATCGTGGAAGGACTATAAACAACAATTGAATTACAAACAAAAGCAACTGTCTTTGTCAGACTTCATTACTCACATAATTATTGAGGATACTAACCAGAGGGAAAGTTGAGCTACAAAAAGAAAGGAGTTGGCTTCTAAAGCAAACCTAATGGAGACAAAGTTTGGCAACAAGAGGTATAATTCTAAATCAAAGAATGGTTCTAATAAAAAGCCTAATTACAAACCCAAAGATTTTAACCCCAAGTTCAAAAAGAAAGGCAACTGTTTTATTTGTGGAAAACCAGACCATCATGCTGCACAGTGCAGGAAGAGGGGCAAGAAATTATAACTCTCCTAAGCCAAAGGAAAATTTGGTTAAAGGATATGACAAAGATGAGATCAATTGCTGCAGTCATTTCACAAGCTTTACTTGTTTTTAATGTGGGGAAATCGGTGGTAGACTCTAGGGCTACCAGGCACATCTGTACTAACAAAGAGATGTTCACCTCCTATAATCCTGCTAAGAAAGGAGAAGATTATGTTTACCTTGCTGACTCTCGAATTGCCAAAGTTTTTGGGAAGGGAAAGGTTGAACTCAAGCTCACATTCGGAAAAGCCTTGTCCCTTAATGATGTTTTTCATATGTCTAATGTCTGAGCAAACTTGGTCTTTGTAGCTCTATTAAGAAAAGCTAGGATTAAAGTGTCATTTGAATCTGACAAGATTGTGATGACAAAGAAAATGTATTTGTTGGGAAGGGTTATTGTAACCAAGGACTATTTGTTCTTAATGTTACTGAAATGAATGAGAATGCATCGTTTTCTGTTTATTCGCATGTGTTTATGATCGATTCTTTTGATTTATGGCATGCATGATTAGAACATGTTAGTAAACAGTATTTAAAGAAAATGCACAAACTTGATTTAATCACTATGACCAAAAATAATTTTTTAAATAAGTGTGAAATTTGTGCTGAGGCTAAATTAACCAAAAAGCCTCATTTTTCTACCCTACGAGAAACTGAATTACTTTTTTCAATACACACTGATTTGAAACAAACTATAACAAGAGGTGGAAATTTTTTTTTTGTAACATTTATTGGTGCTTTTTCAAGATATACTAAAGTATATTTATTGAGAAATAAAGATGAAGCTTTTAATAAATTTCTTTTATACAAGGCAGAGGTTGAAAATCAATTAAATAAGAAAATTAAAAGGGTCAGGTTGGATAGAGGAGTAGAATTTGTTTTATTTAATAACTTTTGTGAAAAAGAAGAAATTATTCATGAAGTAACTCTTCCATATTTACTTGAATCTAATGGTGTTGCTGAAAGAAAAAATAGAACCTTGAAAGAGATGATGAATGCTTTACTTGTGAGTTCATCTGCACCAGATAACTTGTGGGGTAAAGGTTTATTATTTACTTGTTTTTTACAAAATGGAATTCCTTATAAAAAGTTAAACAAGACACCGTATGGCATGAGAAACTTGATCAAATGTTGATAAGTAATGACTTTTCTACTGTTAAAGTGGAAATATGTGTCTACATAAAAATAATGAATAGTGATTGTGTAATTATCTATTTATATGTGAATGACATGCTTGTCTTTGGTATTAGCCTGGATGTAGTGGAAGAAACTAAAAGTTTTTTAGCTTCAAATTTTGATATGAAAAATATGGGTAAAGCAAAAGTGATTTTAGGTGTTAAAATTATAAGGAGTGAAAATGACATTTTATTATTGTAACACCCCGAAATTAATTAAGGTGTTAATTATGGATTAAGATTAATTAAGGATAATTAATAGAGCATAATTGGGCAAGTTAGTGTATAGGTATTCTAGAGAGATAAATTGTTAATATGGGTTGAGAATTTATTTAGGATGGAGATTTACATCTAGGCCCAAATTAATTAAATCATGATGAGAGGCTAATGGAGGCCCAATGAATTGGAGGTAAACCCAAACTAATTTAATGAGATAGAGGCCCAAGATTTATCTTGTATAGGCTCAATTAAGTGGCCCAATTACCCTTGTGCAGACCCAAGCCCTTGAGCCCTTCAAATTAGGCCCAAAACCTATTAAACTTCAGCAACCCAATAAGTGAAAACTGGCCCAACAGAATCATGCAGCCTAACACTTAAAAAAACTGGCCCAATAAGCAAAATCTGAAACCCAATTGGGTTTGAACTTGGAGCAACCCATAACCCAGCCTTTTGACCCAACTTAAACCCATCTAAACCCTAATTGCTTCAGCCACACTTTCATTTTTCTGAAACTCAAGAGGCAAATTCGGAGGTTGAGAAGGAGGGTAGGGTTTGGGGCAAAGATTCTGCATTTCCACACACTTAGAGCAAGATTTGGCCAAGGTAATAGTTATAGAACTTAACCCCCTCATCTTTCTCTTTAATTTGGTCTGATTAGTTTTTCATTTGGAGAGATTTCATTATACCCAAAATTTGAAAAGTGAGTGTTTGGAGGTTTTCTTGGTGAAATTCGTAGGTTGAGGTTGGGGTTAGTATTAGGAGACTTTAAACCCCCCATTTTGATGCTTTCTTTTATGGTTTGAGACCCCCATAGCTTATTTGTATTATGGGCATTAATTTTGTACGAATTTGCTTAGGATTTTGGGTGACACATTGAAAATTCTGGTGGGAGATACTTGAATCCGAATTTGGGATTTGTGGTGGCTGTTGCAATTGTCTGCAAGTGAGGTAACCGGGGTTTACATTAATTCCATGCATGTATCTGCTTTAATTTCATATTTGCTATATATGAATGATTTGAAATGTTGAATGAATTGGTTGGCTATCTGTTGTATCATGATTGGACCTTGTGAGTCCATGGTGGAGCTGTGGTGCGGCTGCCACCCATGCATGTGCTACGATCGAGCACCGGGTATGATCAACCCCAGATGCACTGAGCCCTGGTTGTGCTCAATGGGGAGTAGGTGCCGTGGACGGGCCTCTCCCAGTGTTAATGGCCTTTAACATGTTAAATATATGATTGCTAGTATGGGATAGTAATCATGATAGCCTAATTGTTTCATTTGCTGAAAGGACTGATATGATTCTGATATGGATTTTGATTCATGCATATATGTTGATTAAACTGGATTATATGATGGAATTGTTTTGGTTACTGAGATTTATATCTCACCCCGTGTTATGGGATCAATATTTCAGGTGAAAGTTCCTCGGGTAAGGATAAGGGTAAGCAAGTGGATGAAAATCCATAAGCTTCAACCTATGGGGAGATGGCTACACTTGGGCTGACTTAGCTAGTATAGATGCTAATTTTGTATTCCTTAATGTATAGCATCATCATGTATCTGCATTGCCAAGTGTAGGCTTGAACATTTGATTTATTGAGGATGTATGAACTGAGGGGCTAGACCTCATCTTAATTTGGTAGTTGTTGTATGGACTCATGATTTCTATTGTAATTGGTGCTGACATGTAATATTGCTTATCAATGGAAATGTAACCCTTGAGACATTGATATGAGCCCCTAATATATGGAACCCCTATTTATTTTGTATTAAAGGATAGCTGCTGGTAGTTCATGTATATTTTATTGTTGATACTTTATGAACTTGCTGATGGAAGGTAATTAGAGGAAAGAAACGGGCATATAGGTTTTGAGTTGGTAATGGAAGTATAACTAAGTAAATAAGGTAGATAAATGCCATTAGAGCCATATAAAATGAGGGGAAGTGACCTTAGAGTGTCCCTAAGAAGAGGAATGGAGTGTAGGGGGCGAAATAGAGGGAAAATAACTACAGGAGGGAGTCACGCCGCGGCCAAGAAGGCTTCGCCGCGGCCTAGGGAGTGACAGTGGCGAGGGACGCCGCGACTTGAGAAATCTCGCCGCGGCGCGGAGTGAAAATAATCGCCCAGGAGGTGACAGAACGTAACCTCGCCGCGGCGCAAGAAGTCTCGCCGCGGCGCGAGTCGAGAAAATTAATTAGGGAGGTTACAGTAGCAAAACTCACCGCGGCGCCACATAGGTTGGCCGCGGCGCAGGTCCAACTCGCGGCGCAGGAAAATTCCAGAGAGTTACTGGGCCGCGGCGCAAGAGTTCCAGGCCGCGGCGCAAGTTTAAAAAGGTGGTTTTTGAGCTCCAGAACCTAACTTAACCGAGGCGGGAAAGTTCCAAGTCGCGGCGCAAGTCCCCAAACTCCTATATTTGACCTAGAAACCCTAATTTCAGTAAGGCTAATGTTAGGGAATGGTATGAGTACATTGGTGAGATGTTTTTGTGGGTTGCAATTGATCAATGGATGAATCATAAACCTTTAATGATGGTATAAACCCTTCTTATGCGTGATTCCGTTATAGTTGTTAGTTGATGATCCTAGTAGTATCAAGGTTTAAATTTTCCTTATATTTCTGCAAAGTAATTGATTGTAGCAACCCCAAACCTTGATCATTAATTATTAATAGCATGTTTAACCTTAATTATTGAGATTAGAAACTAGGGTCGTCACAATTATCTCAAGAACTTCATGTTGAAAAAATTCTTAAAAAGTTTAGATATTTTGACAATACTCCTTCAGTACTTCTTATGATTCTAGTATAAAATTAACAAAACATAAAAGTGATTCGGTGGCTCAGTTTGAGTGTGCATAGATTATTGGGAGTCTATTACATTTGATGAATTTTACTAAACCTAATTTAGCATATGCTATTTATAGATTGAGTAGATATACCCATTGTTTAGGTGATGACCATTGGTTAACTTTTGTCAGAGTTATGAGATATTTGAGAGATATCATGAATTATGATATATTTCATAATAAATTTCCTGTTGTATTAGAATGATATAGTGATGTTAATTGGATCTTCGATTCAGACGAGACCAAATCTACTAGTGGTTACATACTCACCCTTAGTAGTGGTGTAGTAACTTGGAGATCAACCAAGCAAAATATCTTAATAAAATCCTTAAAGGATTCTAAGTTTATTGTAATGGAGTTGGTTGGTACTAAGGTAGAGTGGTAGAAAAACTTCTTAGCAAATATTTCTTTAAGTGAAAAACTAACACCTTTGGTGTCTTTACATTGTGACAACCAATTGGCTATAGCTACAGTTAAAAATAAAGTCTTTAATGGTAAGAGTAAACATATTTGATTGAGACATAATATTATAAGGTAGTTGCTGAAAAATGGTGTAATCTCAATTGATTATGTGAAATTAGAAGTGAATTTGGCGAATCCATTAACAAAACCCCTGAGGAAGAAACACATTATTGAAACATCAAAGGGAGTGGGACTTAAGCTAACTTGAAATTAATAATGATGATAACCCAACTTCTATAATTGGAGATCCCATGAAGGAAGTTTATATGGGTAAGAACAAGTCATGTGTTAATTTTGCTAGTACTAAAATTGTTGTCCCTTTTTATGGTTTGAGAAAGTGCTAGAATGTATTATTAGAGAAGTTGAGCAAAGCTCTTAATGATTTCATATTCCTTATGGATGGTGTATTCATTACAGATGCATTTGATGAAATCATCTAGATGGATGTGAAGTGGGGCCACTTTTATGAGACCGTGGCAAAATCTTTAGAGCATTTGTTGAACACTAGGCATGTGTATGGCCATTTAAAGCATAAAATCACCATTAACAGTAGAAACTGTAAGGGTATACTCTGACTAATAAGGCCTTTAGTACACAACAAAAATTTGTTAGTTCATAAAAATATACGTTTCACTAACATTTCTATGTACTAAGAATTACTGTTCTAGGTTTGGCTCATAGTCGAAAAACACCAAGTTTAAAATGTTTACACTCATGTCAAAGCTTAGATGATAGTGATATTTTTAACACACATATGGGGGATTGTTAGAATATAAGCATATGGCTTGTATGTGTGTGTGTATTAAAAGAAGTCTCACATTACTTAAACTAAAGAAAGCCTTAGTGTATAAATACTAAGATGAGAAATTGGGCAAGTAAATGGGCTAAAAGGAGAAGGGCTCACGCGCATAATGACAGCCCAATACAGTTGTAATCTGTCGATTTCCCCCCTATGCTTGAGAATTAGACATGATGTTGGATATTTTTTCTGGAATTTTCTTTTTAACATAAAAATTAATTTAATTTAAAGTAGCTTTCCAGAAAGTTCTCCTTTTTTAAAGGTTTAAGTTTTGAGGTTTTATGTTTCTATTTTTTAACATTGGCCTTGGCTAATTTTCAGTTTATGATTGTAATCAATCGCTTATGGTTTTAATTGCCTATTTTATTTGATTTAATCGCCTCCAACATTCAAAACGAATGCTGTTAATGCCCTTAAATTTGTCCAACGTGTGCCTGTGATCTTCAGCCTATAAAAGGCAATACATGGTGCCTATACAAATTGCACCAAGCTCTTGGACATCTTTAGAGCTTTCTCCTTTCTTCTTCCTCGGTTCGGGTTTCTATTATTCTGTTTTCCTATTACCAGAAGGGTCCGTTTATTCCAAGGGAGTTGCCGACTTGTGGTAGAATAACTCTCAAAGACAATGTCCTCGGGTATGACTCTGATTGATTTATACTGATGATTTTGTTTATTGCAGCCAACACAAGTAACTTGAGAAAAAAATATGATCTATCTACAACTATATCTACTATATATATGTACTCTGACATCATGAATTATCAACTAGCTATCTTAGTTTTTATCACAATGGGAATCTTTCCATAATATACTATGCTCTGTAGTTTTTGGAATTAAATGATTTTGAGATGAAACCTATACTCAGATATTTTCAAACCTATACTCACATGATAGTTCAACCATTAGAGTCTACAACTTTTCCCACATCTTTTCAAACATGTACTCACATGATAGATAGATGTAAATATGAGCAATTGTACTAATGTTCATGGAAAAATAAGAGACTAAACCCACAAGACAATATGATAATTGTGTAAAACTTAATTAACCAACTTCTCTTTGATTTATTTTTTATTTGTGAAGTCAACTTTTAACACAATATGTACTTTTTAAAAAAAATAAAATTATCAATTGTCTTTTCTATTATATTTAAAATAAAATCACAAGATGATGTTGAAGCTTAATATCAATTTAACTACCTATGGTATCATAATTAAGAGTGAAATATAGTTTTATATTATGCAAAAAAATCAACTTTGATTAAAGAAGTAAAGATGAGACTTTGCAATATATATCAAAAATTAAAAGGAGTCATTTATAATTTTTGGGGCAAAAAGACTATGTAGTGTAATCAAATTTTAAGAGAGATTAAACACACATACACACACACATGCACATAAACACACACACACACACACACACACACACACACACACACACTCTCTCTCTCTCTCTCTCTCTCTCTCTCTCTCTCTCTCTCTCTCTCTCTCTCTCTCTCTCTCTCTCTCTCTCTCTCTCTCTCTCTCTCTCTCTCTCTCTCTCTCTCTCGTACTTTATTAATTAAATCAAACCAACCTTTCTTTAGATTTAGTTATTTTTACTATTATATTAACAATAAAATTATAATTTTATGTTATAAAAAAATTAATTTTTTTTGACAAAAAATAAATTGAACAGAAGGTTTTTACAATATATATCTAATTGTGAAAAGAGTTAAGTGTAATTTTTAAAACAAGAAACACATTAAGTGTAATTTAGTCAAATGTTAGGAAATGTTAGTGTGATGTAATCTACTTTATTTGTTTTGTTTTTCTTTTCAATTATTTTGAGTATATTACATTAACATACCTTAAGATTTGGCTAACTTATATTTGATACCCTTTTAAAAAAAAAAATTGCTACCTCATTCCCTTAGCATTTCATATATACAACAAAAAACATCTCCAACTATTTAATTTTCGTTAGAGAAGTTAATTTTTTGCACAATATGTGTTTTTTTAAAAAATAAAATCACTTAGCTATTTTTATTGACATATCATAAAATAAAATCTCAATCTCATAGATTTTGCAATATATATGCTCTCATGACAATTGAAATATATATATATATATATATATATATTTCAAATGTCATGAGAATCAAGTAATATTTTGTAAATAAGAGATATATGAAGGATAATTAAGCTAAATTTGAAGGGAGAGCTAGTTAATTTACTCTAATCTTTTTTAGGCTTAGCCTATCATATATATATATATATATATATATATATATATATATATATAATCTACTAATTAGAAACAGTAAGAGTTAACAATAAAATATTAATATTCTAATGCAGTGAAACTCATGTATGAAAAACACTAATTAGTGATTATATATGAGTTCTACCTACGCAGTAATACCTTTCTTTGGCATCTTAATTAGCATTGATAAAGCTTTAACTCATTGTTTTTGCATCAATTAATTCACTTATTGCTCAAGTTATTGTTTTCTTTTTTTAATTTTAATTTTGATTGGAATTTAAACTCAAATCTTCCAATTGAGAAAATGATTACATATACCAATGAGCCAAATTAAAGTTCATTGGTCTTTTCTTTTTTAAGCAGTCTCTAACATTATGTTTTTACTAGCATTTCGGATTATACAAAGAAAAAAAATGATGAATAACTATATTTTATATTGTACATTAAAAGACTATAAGTATTACTTCAACTGATTAGTTATTTACCATTGAAAATTGCAATACCCCAGGTTCTGTTGGCTATATTTTTGCTTATAAATTTATTATGATTTTATAGAATATATAACATAAATCTATTATTGAAATCATTATATACATAATTTAATAATGTTTTCTTTTGAATCACTAGGTTTATTTAAAAGGTTTAATTAGAAAAGAAAGCTTTAGCCCTCTTTTACTTTAAGAGTTAAATAAGAAAAGATGAATACAATATACAATAATAGATATATAAAACATAAAATATATTTAAATATTAAATTTTAGATACATTATATCTTTTAAATATTTTTTTTATTATTTATACATCAACGGTTTGTTTAATATATAGAAAGTTAGATATGGAAATAAAAAAAATAATTTTATAAATAAAACATATTTATAATATTTTTATTTTTAATAATTAAATAATAATTATAAAATTAAAATTAAAATTTTACTAAATTATCACTTTCCTTTTTACTTTGCCTCACGTTACCAAACATGCGCTAGGGTCTTGTCATTGCTTTGAATCAAAAGCGAACAATTTCTTTTCATTAACAGTGACAAATACCAAATTCTATATACAGTAGGAGGTGGCATCATTGTATATTTTTAGCGACCACCAACTTTGATTAATGTCTAATTTATACTTTTTATTAATTGTGTCACTAAAGAACTTACATTTGATGAATAAAATTACAATATTATTTTGTATTACGTATTTTAATTAGATTTTGTAATTAATCGCTTTGGACTTGAATTTTTGAGAAGGGTTGAATGAATAAAAAAACGGAAATAAGTTTATCACAGACCTAGATAAAAACTAAATAAAAATGAAAACATGTATTAGTAATTATATTTCTTAACATATTATCTCAGTCAAAGTTTTATCAAGAATTCATAGTTTTACTATATTTCTATCAGATCTTTAGAATGTGACTGTGACCAACTATATATTTATAATAAATATTAATTAAGGCATGCATCTTCACATTTTATCAGCCATCTTATCCCCTTAATTGTAATATGTCAATGATATTTTTATCTGAGAGCAAGTTACAATGAATTTGATATTCTCTCACCTTTTTTTAAAAAAATTAAGAGTGTTATTTTTTAAAAAAATAGATATAAAATATATATAATTTAAGTAAATAATTAGTCTCATTTAAATATATGAAACTCAATTAAGTAACAGATCTCACATATTTATATTAAAAAATTTATAATATAAATTTTAAAAGAAAATTCATTTTCTACATCAACAAGCAGAGATTGTGTGTAGGAGACACGCAGAAAATCACTAGGCCCCGCTAAACAGATTGTGATCATTAAATAATTAATTCTTTTATGAAAAATCTAAAATAGGAGTGGAAGTGAAGTATCGTAAATAAAATAGACAAAAAGGTAGAATTATACCTCGGAACATTATTCAATTCTAAATCACACATTCCAATAATATTCTCCATCTAGAAACTGGTAAGTGGATCCAAACATCTCATCAAGTATATATTATTTTTTTAATAACAAAATTTCTGTTGCCTTGTTTTAATGATGCAATTTTTTTTTTACATTTTCTTTTAAAATCATAAGGCTTTTGTCGGGATTGGTATAATTCCTTTTTAATATTATAATTATCAAACATTACAGGGAAAATGCAAATATTTTGTTTTTTATTTTAAGTCATTTTCAAACACCTCTTTTCATTTTGAAAATCGTAAAATAACCTTCAATTATTGTCCTTCAAAATTTAGATCTTTCTATTTATTTTTTTATAATTCTGTTAATGGAGATGACATTTCAGACTTTATCATTTATCATGTTACACATGTTAAAAAAGCAACCAAATCCCAACACTCAAAAGAGATCGGGGGTGAATTGAGTGTTGTAAAAAACTTATGTTATTAATTAAACTCTTTTTCTAAACATTAATAATTGGTACTAATTTTAAAGAGAAATAAAGTAATACATGCAACACAATACACAAATCATTCAATAATTTAACTCGATCTAGTCTGATTTTAAAAGGCTCAAGTCATTTAACAACTATGAGTTTCATTTAAAGAATTGACATAACAAATTATTCAAATTATTTTGAATAGAATGGTTTTAGCATGGCATACTACCTAATTAGAGAAATTTTACAATTTTACTAGACAACTTATGTCACGACCCACAGATTTAGTATGTTGGAACAAAAGATAACAAATCCCCTTACCATTACCAAGAGTATTATCTCTGACTTGTGTAGAAATTTCGGCAGAGTCCCCTCTATAATTTGGACCTCCCGATATTTCTACAACCAGTCAATTCAACAATACATCCAAAATATATCAAAACATAGACATCTAGGGAGTGGGGATATCCTAACTATGATTCAGTGGAGCCACATTTACATTGTTCAAAACAAACAAATTCATAACACAAAATACACCCACATGAACAATTGTGGGTTTGCCAAAAGAATTTGCAGGAGATCTACAGCTAGTCGGCCACTCAGGGTAGGCTAGGGTCTTCAACGCTCTCTGAAAAATAATTTAAGAAAGAGTGAGTTTGAAAACTCAGTGAATAAGTAACGCCGACCCTTAAAAATCTTAAGGACAAGGCCCGTAAAAATATTTGTATAGATAAATATTCATCATGCACAATAACAAGCCTCATGCAGATCGTTTCTTAAAATGCATCAGAAGTATCTAAGCAGAATCAAATTGAAACAGACGCAGAGCACACAGCTCGCGGGGAGAATAACCACAGACGCAAAACACTTGGCTTGCGAAATAAATAACTCCACATGTGGTAGCTACCCACACGGGGCTAGCAAAACCCCTGCTAGCTGAGGTTCAGATCATGGTGCACCAAGGCTAACAACTACTGCTGTTAGCTACAGAGTTCTGAGTAGATAACCTCTTGCATTTAATACAAATTCTCAAATCACATTTCAGATTTAATACGTTTCTCAAATCACGTTTCAGACAGAGTACCTTCCATATCAGTTTAATATCAAAGTTGCCAAATTACTCCACAGACATCCATTTGCAAAATCTCATGTTTAAATCAGTTTTCAGTAATATGCATATAACAAAACATTTATCCGAACGTTAGAACACTGCAAGAAAACTTAGTAAATAAATGAGAAATAGGGTTTACTCACAATCCGCATTACTTACTCACCTCCTAGGATAATATCAATATTCCCTGCCCAGTCCTCAGCTCTAACTCAATCTCCCGAGTACCCTACAATACCCATCACCAGATTTTTGAGTGTGAATAACTAGCAAAATTGTCTCATTAACTTAGCCTATCTAACATTAATGTCTATTCTTCATTATATGTAACAATCGGGAAAAAGGGAAAAGGAAAAGAAAGTGAAAGCTGGAAATTTCGAAGTCCAGAAATTTTGCCAAGTCCTCTCGCAACAGCGAGAAACGGTCTCCCTACTGCGAGAGAGCTAGTTCGCAACAGCGAAGGCGATTCTCGCTATAGCGAGTGCTGGCAGCAGCCTATACAAAAACTAGGGAGTTGCTCGCCGTAGCGTGCGCCATAGCGAAAACGAAGTCTGGAACTAACGCGATCTCGCCATAGCGAGTGGTAATTCTCGCCATAGCGAAGGGAACTGACGCGATCTCGCCATAGCGAAGGCTGCACCTCGCCATAGCGAAGCATGAGAGAGGGATGAGAGAGAGATGAGAGAGAGAGCATAATCTGAAAGAAGGAAGGTGGTAACACTTTGAAGCTTAAGGGGAATCCATTTGCTCTAACCCACTCATCTCCTTGCACCATTCTCTTTTCTTTCTACTCACCCTTTTCCATCAGATAGTCATACACGCAGAAATACCTTACAGAGTAAGCAAAACAGAGGAGGGGAAACTCTGTGATAATGGACCAGAACATAATACTTACAGCAACAAACTCTAGACCTGGAACAAGACTTGGTTCTGGCGTTACTTTTCCCCAACCCACAGTAGCAAAATTCGAACCAGAAAATAGCAGAACAAACGAACCCAGCAACAGCAGAAATGGCGAGAACAGAGGAGAGAAGATGAAGCTTTGTTTCCAGTGCAACTCTGCTCCTTTTTCTGACCGAAAAGATGGGTATGGGCATGGGTTTCGTGCTGCAGAGATTGGAGAAGCAAATTACTTAAAAGACCAGCAAAATTAATGAAAGAAGGGGCATTTCGGAAATTTGCAGAAGGAAAAGAAATCCTCTACGTGGCTGCATCAGTTTCTCCCTTTGAAAAGTCTTCCTTTCCACATAGATATCAAACTCATGCATGTTGGTTCATGCACGTCGGGTTTCACAATCTCTCCCCCTAAAAGAAATTCGGTCCCTGAATTTATTTAGATAAATATTGATACTAACCTTAGTTCTCAAATAGATAAGGGTACTTTGCACGCATTTCAGTCTCTACCTCCCACGTAGCCTCCTCTGGTGTGTGGTGACACCATAGAACTTTCACTGATGAAATCTCTTTAGAACGTAATTTCTTTGTTTGTCTATCCAAGATTGCCACAAGAGTTTCTTCATAAGTCAAACCTTCACCCAAAGAAACATCTTGATGCTGTAACACATGAGAAGGATCATGTAGATACTTTCTTAACATGGAAACGTGAAATATTGGGTGAATATTAGATAACTCAGGCGGCAACGCCAGCCTATAGGCCACAGTCCCAACTCGCTCTAGGATCTCATATGGCCCTATATATCTCGGGGTCAACTTCCCTTTCTTTCCGAATCTCATCACACCTTTCATGGGGGACACTCTGAGAAACACATAATCTCCAATCATGAATTCCAAATCACGGCGTCGGTGATCCACATATGCTTTCTGCCTGCTCTGAGCTGCTATCAACCTCTCCTTGATTACTTTCACCTTTTCTACGGCATCTTGTACTAACTCAGGCCCTAATGCTTTAACTTCTCCAGTTTCAAACCATCCAATGGGAGATCTACACCGTCTCCCATATAATGCCTCGAAAGGTGCCATCTGTATGCTCGCTTGATAACTATTATTATAAGCAAATTCCACCAATGATAAGTAGTTATCCCAGCTACCACCAAAATCTATAACACACAACCTTAACATATCCTCTAGTGTTTGTATAGTCATCTCAGATTGCCCATCAGTTTGAGGATGAAAGGCAGTGCTAAGATCCAATCGGGTACCCATAGCTTCTTGAAAGGCTCTCCAAAACTTAGAAGTAAATTGGGGTCCTCGATCAGAAATTATAGACATCGGTATACCGTGAAGTTTCACTATTTCATTTATGTAGAGCTGTGCATACTTCGCAACATTATACGTCGTCTTTACCGAGAGAAAATGAGCTGTTTTAGTGAATCTGTCCACAATCACCCAGATAGAATCATAACCCTTTACTGTTCGAGGTAGTCCCGTCACAAAGTCCATAGTGATCCTTTCCCACTTCCACTCAGGTATCTCCAGCCGTTGATGTAATCCTGCAAGTTTCTGGTGTTCTGCTTTAACCTGCTGACATGCCAAACAATGCAAAGTAAAATTCGCTATATCTCTTTTCATGCCCTCCCACCAGTATACTTGCTTTAAGTCTTGATACATCTTTGTAGAACCGGGATGGATTGTATACCGAGAACAATGAGCTTCTTCCAAAAGTTCTCTCCTCAACTCTTCCACATTTGGCATACACAATCGAGTACCGAACCATAGAATGGCATTTGAATCTACAATAAATTCATTTTTCTTTCCACTCTTAACGTCATCCACCACTTTACATATCTGCACATCCTTGGCTTGGGCAATTTTCAACCGTTCAAATAAAGATGAATGAAGCTGTACATGAGCCAAAAACATTCCTGGCTCTTTAATCTCAAATTGGATTCTTGAACGCTCAACCTTATGAAGTTCTGAAATTAGCGGTCTCCTCACTTCCGTAATGTGGCTCAAGCTTCCCATGGATTTCCTGCTCAGGGCATCAGCTACTATATTAGCCTTACCCGGATGATATAAAATAGTACAATCATAATCTTTGAGCAATTCCATCCACCTCCTTTGCCTTAGATTCAGATCCCGCTGTTGGAAAATATATTTAAGGCTTTTATGGTCTGTGTAGATCTCACATGTCTCACCATATAAATAATGTCTCCAAATTTTTAGAGCAAAGACCACTGCTGCCATTTCTAAGTCATGCGTTGGGTAATTTTGCTCATGCTTCTTAAGTTGCCTGGAGGCATAAGCAATCACGTGACCATGCTGCATCAATACACATCCCAAGCCAATCCCAGAAGCGTCGCAGTACACAACATAACCTCCAGACCCCGAAGGTAATGTCAAAATTGGCGCAGAAGTCAGACAATCTTTCAATTTCTGAAAACTCTCTTCACACATATCAGACCACTGAAATTTCACATTTTTCTGAGTTAATTTCGTTAACGGCGCCGCTATTTTGGAAAAGTCTTTAACAAACCACCGATAATAGCCCGCCAAACCCAAGAAACTACGAATCTCTGTAACTGTAGTGGGTCTTGTCCATTTTTGAACCGCTTCTACTTTACTTGGATCTACCTGCACCTCATCTTTGGAAATTACATGGCCTAAAAAGGCAATTCTTTCTAGGCAAAACTGGCATTTAGAAAATTTAGCATATAATTGGTGTTCCCTTAACACCTGTAGTGCTATTCTCAGGTGCTGTTCATGCTCTCCATGACTCTTGGAATAAATCAAAATATTATCGATGAATACGATAATAAATCGATCTAGAAATGGTTTGAACACTCGATTCATCAAGTCCATAAATGCAGCTGGGGCATTGGTTAACCCAAATGGCATTACTAAAAATTCATAATGACCATATCGGGTTCTGAAAGCAGTTTTAGGGATGTCTTCCCTTCTTATTCGCAGCTGATGATAACCCGATCTTAAGTCAATTTTTGAGAAATATTGAGCTCCCTGCAACTGGTCAAATAGGTCATCTATACGAGGCAAGGGATACCTATTCTTCACAGTCACTTTATTCAGCTGTCTGTAATCTACACATAAGCGGAGAGAACCATCCTTCTTCTTAACAAAAAGTACAAGTGCGCCCCAAGGGGATGTACTAGGGCGTATAAAACCCTTGTCCAACAAATCTTGCAATTGATTCTTTAACTCATTAAGCTCTAAAGGTGCCATTTGATAAGGAGGAATAGAGATCGGTTGAGTACCTGATAATACATCAATACAAAATTCAATTTCCCTTTCAGGAGGTAACCCTGGTAATTCTTCAGGGAAAATATCAGGGAATTCTTTTGCTATTGGAACCTGTTCCAATACTGGGACTTGTAGTTCCGTATCTCGAACCATAGCTAAATATCCTTGACACCCCTTTTTCAAGAGTCTCTGAGCTTCTATCATTGATATTAAATTGTTTGGTGTTTCACTTCGATCACCTTGAATAACAAGGGGGGATTTACCAGGAAAGTTACATCTCACTAACTTAAGATGACAATCCACCACTGCATAACAGGACGCTAACCAATCCATTCCGAGTATTACATCAAACTCAGCTATCACAAGCACTATCAAGTCAACTAACGTCTCACAGTTGGCCAGAGTAATCACACATGTCCTATACACCCTTTCCACTATCACAGATTCCCCCACTGGGGTTGCAACAAGTAACGGGCACTCTAATTTTTCAGAGTCCTTACCAATCTTCTTTGCAAAAGAAGGAGATATATAGGAATGTGTGGAGCCAGGATCAAATAATGCATAAGCAGAATATGAACAAACTGTAAGTGTACCTGTTACCACAGCATTGGATGCTTGGGCATCCTGCCTATTGAGTGCAAAAACCCGAGCCTGACCCCGTCCTGCAGTCGCCTGGCCTCTGCCTACTACTGTCCCACTGTTGCTACCTCGACCGCTCTGACCCGTAACTGTACCAGTAGATGGAGCCCCTGCTGAGAATTGCCTCATGGGTCGAACTGATCCCTGACTAGAATCAGGGTAACGCTGCGGACAGTCTCTCACCAAATGTCCAACTTGCCCACAACGAAAACATGCTCCCGTCTCTCTATGGCAAGTGCCTGAATGTACATTCCCACAAAGGAAACAGGGACCTCTAGATGGACGAGATGGGGTAGAAACTGGGGTGGACACCGTACTAACCCCTCGAAATGATCCTCTGTGCCTGTCAGTACCACCAGAAAATGAAGTCTGAGGTCCCGTGAAAGAGTGAGTAAATCTCTGATAACTCTGAGGTCTAAGACCATAGGAAGGTCCAGCCACAAAAGAACTACCTCCCTGTCTCCCATCACTGTCACGCTTCCTCTTTCTCTGGAAAGTGTCCTCCTCCTTATCTCTCATTTCTATCATGCGCACACAATCCACTGCAGCTGAATATGAGGGAAAAAGGTTCATCTGTGGGGCGATCACCCTATACAACATACGGGGTAGCCCATTCACAAATCGCTTGATTTTGTCTCTCTCGGTAGGAACTAAGTGTGGGGCATAGCGAGACAACTATGTGAACCGAATATCGTAATCAGAAACACTCATGCCGGGAACCAATTTCAGACCTTCAAATTCTCTGGCCCTAGCATCCCGAACACTCTGTGGTAAAAAGCGATCCATAAAGAGCCCCTTAAATTCTTCCCATATCATTGGAGGAGATCCGATTGGCCTCTCCCCCAGTAAAGTCTGATGCCATATGTAAGTTGCGTCTTGTAACTGAAACCCAACAAACTCAGATGATTTTGCACTTGGACAACTCAGAGCTCTGCATATCTTCTCAATACCATCAATAAATTGCTGGGGATCCTCCTGGCTTTCCGTTCCGGAATAAGTGGGAGGCCTCAATTTTAAGAACTGGGAAAGGGTTACTGGAACCTCCCTCTCCTCTCTCATCGCTTGAGGCCCTACCGGTCTTGGCTGTACTGGTGGTGTTACTTCCTCCACGAAGTGTGGAGGCTCTACCCTATCTGCAGGTGAGGCCTGCCTAGGGGGTCGATTAGTTCCTCGACCCCTACCCCGACCTCGACCACGGCCTCTGATAGGTGGGATAGTTTGTTGGGCTGATGCACTCGCAGAAGCCTCATCTACAGCAGCTAGTCTATTAACTGAACGAATTCTGGGAGGCATATCTACACTACAACAAAAGAACAAATATTTAAATCAATTTCCAGATTGGAAGTAAGATATGATCATATTCAATAAGACAACACACTTGAAGGAATAACTCAGGGCACCCTATAAGGTTTTCAGTGGCACCTCAAGTATAGTTACGCCCGGGTTCATAACCATAATTGAGATCCCACCGAAAAACTCTTGCTCCACAGGACCACAGAAAGAACCAGGCTCTGATACCAACTGTCACGACCCACAGATTTAGTATGTTGGAACAAAAGATAACAAATCCCCTTACCATTACTAAGAGTATTATCTCTGACTTGTGTAGAAATTTCGGCAGAGTCCCCTCTATAATTTGGATCTCCCGATATTTCTACAACCAGTCAATTCAACAATACATCCAAAATATATCAAAACATAGACATCTAGGGAGTGGGGATATCCTAACTATGATTCAGTGGAGCCACATTTACATTGTTCAAAACAAACAAATTCATAACACAAAATACACCCACATGAACAATTGTGGGTTTGCCAAAAGAATTTGCAGGAGATCTACAGCTAGTCGGCCACTCAGGGTAGGCTAAGGTCTTCAACGCTCTCTGAAAAATAATTTAAGAAAGAGTGAGTTTGAAAACTCAGTGAATAAATAACGCCGACCCTTAAAAATCTTAAGGACAAGGCCCGTAAAAATATTTGTATAGATAAATATTCATCATGCACAATAACAAGCCTCATGCAGATCGTTTCTTAAAATGCATCAGAAGTATCTAAGTAGAATCAAATTGAAACAGACGCAGAGCACACAGCTCTCGGGGAAAATAACCACAGACGCAAAGCACTTGGCTTGCGAAATAAATAACTCCACATGTGGTAGCTATCCACACGGGGCTAGCAAAACCCCTGCTAGCTGAGGTTCAGATCATGGTGCACTAAGGCTAACAACTACTGCTGTTAGCTACAGAATTCTGAGTAGATAACCTCTTGCATTTAATACAAATTCTAAAATCACATTTCAGATTTAATACGTTTCTCAAATCACGTTTCAGACAGAGTACCTTCCATATCAGTTTAATATCAAAGTTGCCAAATTACTCCACAGACATCCATTTGCAAAATCTCATGTTTAAATCAGTTTTCAGTAATATGCATATAACAAAACATTTATCCGAACGTTAGAACACTGCAAGAAAACTTAGTAAATAAATGAGAAATAGGGTTTACTCACAATCCGCATTACTTACTCACCTCCTAGGATAATATCAATATTCCCTGCCCAGTCCTCAACTCTAACTCAATCTCCCGAGTACCCTACAATACCCATCACCAGATTTTTGAGTGTGAATAACTAGCAAAATTGTCTCATTAACTTAGCCTATCTAACATTAATGTCTATTCTTCATTATATGTAACAATCGGGAAAAAGGGAAAAGGAAAAGAAAGTGAAAGCTGGAAATTTCGAAGTCCAGAAATTTTGCCAAGTCCTCTCACAACAGCGAGAAACGGTCTCGCTACTGCGAGAGAGCTAGTTCGCAACAGCGAAGGCGATTCTCGCTATAGCGAGTGTTGGCAGCAGCCCATACAAAAACTAGGGAGTTGCTCGCCGTAGCGTGCGCCATAGCGAAAACGAAGTCTGGAACTAACGCGATCTCGCCATAGCGAGTGGTAATTCTCGCCATAGCGAAGGGAACTGACGCGATCTCGCCGTAGCGAAGGCTGCACCTCGCCATAGCGAAGCATGAGAGAGGGATGAGAGAGAGATGAGAGAGAGAGCATAATCTGAAAGAAGGAAGGTGGTAACACTTTGAAGCTTAAGGGGAATCCATTTGCTCTAACCCACTCATCTCCTTGCACCCTTCTCTTTTCTTTCTGCTCACCCTTTTCCATCAGATAGTCATACACGCAGAAATACCTTACAGAGTAAGCAAAACAGGGGAGGGGAAACTCTGTGATAATGGACCAGAACATAATACTTACAGCAACAAACTCTAGACCTGGAACAAGACTTGGTTCTGGCGTTACTTTTCCCCAACCCACAGCAGCAAAATTCGAACCAGAAAACAGCAGAACAAATGAACCCAGCAACAGCAGAAATGGCGAGAACAGAGGAGAGAAGATGAAGCTTTGTTTCCAGTGCAACTCTGCTCCTTTTTCTGACCGAAAAGATGGGTATGGGCATGGGTTTCGTGCTGCAGAGATTGGAGAAGCAAATTACTTAAAAGACCAGCAAAATTAATGAAAGAAGGGGCATTTCGGAAATTTGCAGAAGGAAAAGAAATCCTCTACGTGGCTGCATCAGTTTCTCCCTTTGAAAAGTCTTCCTTTCCACATAGATATCAAACTCATGCATGTTGGTTCATGCACGTCGGGTTTCACAACTTAGCTATCAATATTAGTTTAAAGCTTAAAAATAGAGACCTTTAAAACCTTACTAAGAAAGAGGATAAAAGGCATATCAAATACACACCAGGCAAAAGGAGTTATGGTCTTTAATTTGTGTAGTCATTTTATCTTTTATCTCTTTAAATTCTTTAATATAAGTTATCATCTCTTTATCATCTTTCTCTTATTCCCCCTTTTATTATCATTCCTTATCCATTACCCCAATCCTTCCATAAGAAACATTCGCCACACTAAATAAGGATTTTACCTTTCTTTCATCATCTTGTTTTGGAAGATCATGATGAGCAAACAAGATAATTCCCTTTAAGTCAACCATACTAGAAAATCCAAGTAAGCTATAGATTCTTAACTCTAATATAGTAATTTAATTATTTTTGGTCATGAAGCTAGCTTATATTATTTTTAGTTAGAAGTTCTGATAGACGCTTGTGTTGCTTTTAGTTTGTGTTATTAGTAGTTTATTACATGCCATGATAAATTGTCATAAATCATATTATTGCATAAAGAATTATAATTATAATACCATTGGTAAGATGGATAACACCCTCCATTTTAAGTAGTCATAATTATACTACAAGCAAGAAGGATAACCCCACTTGTCATAAGAAGAGTTATATTATTCCTTAGTTATAAATTTATTAAAGGCAAGATAGATAACCTTGCCCTTTATAGAAAGGTTATATTTATAATATCTTGAGCTTAATGGATAACCTTGCCTATTACTTTCATTTACACAAGTATCATGGGTGAGATGAATAACTTTGCCTGAAAAATCTAGTTAAAGGAGAACAAGATGGATAACTTTGCTTTTCACTTGGAAAATCTTGTTTAGGGTGACCAAAAAGGATAATCTTACCCTTCATAAAGGAAACCTTACTCAAAGGGAATAAGAAGAATAACCTCATTCAGAGTAGGAAAAACATAACCATAAGCAAGAAGGATAACATTACTACAATCTCTATTGCTTACAGTCTTAACAATTCTTCATTAAAAAAAATGTGTTTTTTTTAAACTATGTTTTACTCAATTTTCAGAACACTTTTCAAAGCTTTGGCTTCAAAACAACTATTTTTTCACTTTTCTTTGTGGAAAAACTTTTTTTAACCAAATCTCATATAAGTCATATTTCAAAATAATTGTAAAAATATTTTCCAACTATGGTCATATTGATGAATTTTGAAAATGATATTTTTTAATAAGGAAAAATGAATTTTAACCAATATGATTTTTAAACTCTACTACATGATTTTTACATTACTTATAAGAAAAATTCCTACATTAAGGAGCTAAGAATCCACATACTAAATCCATAATTCATTCTTAAAACATCATCAAATTAATAACAATTCATCTAGGAATATCCACATACAACTACAAGCTATAATTCCATTATAACTATGTCTAGAATTGAGAGATAAGTAAGATCACATTGCCAAAAGTAGCTTTATATTCCATTTCACATATGAGCTATATTTATACAAAAGAATCCATATACAATAGACTCAAAAGAGCATTTAAGCTAAACATTAAGTCTACTTGTGCAAAACATAAGAAATCCTACACTTAGCAAGGCAGGATGCACCATGGAATACTATTCAAAAGTAGATATATACATAAGATCCAGCATTCACAACTGTATATATCCAAAGGATAAAATGCCAAAATCTATGCAAATAGCTAAAACATTACATTCAGTTTTTTGATAACTTGTCATTGCCATTACTAGATCTTTTGCTTGAAAAGTGTAGTCTACAAATGGGGTGAGGTGTAAAATCTTAATAATCAGTTTAAAATTTCATTTACATTTAAAGAGAGTAACCAATCTTGATACTTTACGTATGAAAATCATAGAATAAATAAAGACATGCATAAGTCAAATAAGCACGTTTGAGTACAACTCAATTATTATCTTATATTAGTAAACTAGTATTAACTTAGCCATTGGCTAATAACTCAGGAGGGGCATGTTCATGGCAACCACTTTATTACTAATATAGGATAGTAATTAAACCCTAATTTAAATTATTTTCTTTATAATTTCATAGAAACCCCTAATTCCTTTATAATCTCAATTAAATAATTACTGGATATTACAGTAACAACTTACCAAACTTTTGAAAAAGATTTCAAAATAAAAGAGAGTTTGTCTCTATATAAGAACTGATTAAAAGATCAAAGGTACTTCTTATTTACATCTTTCCAAAAGGCATGACTTGTTTACAAAACAAATATTTCGAATTTGTGAAATGTATCTTTTCAAAGGTATGATCTAGTACAACTTATTTGCCAAATGCATTTTTTTAGGGAAAAAAAAAATCATCTTTTACTTGCTTTGCAAAAATGCATCTTTCACATATGCATCTTATTACAAATATTGACAAACAATGTTTTGTATTATTTACATCCTTGGCTAACGAAATTACAAAGGCTTAAATTTTCAACATACAATTTGCAAATACATCTTTTACAAACTCACAAAGATTTATACAAGATTAATAGCATAAAAGCTACTAATTAGAAAAAGCTAACAATAATCAATCCAAAAGAACTTGAATATCTTGAACCTATAAGCTCAAGTTGATGAATTGCTCAATAGTTTTTGCTCGACCAAAACTTCCTCCTTAAGGTTGGATATGCCAACTCGTGCTGTAACACCTTAATCTACTACCGCTATCTAGCCTCCCACTGGGCTCGGTTCCATATGATTTCTAAAGAACCAATACCAATCCGTGGCATGTTCATGCTATGAAACAGGATTTCATACACTCATTTATCTGCCCCGTGAGTCCTGTGAACCCATCATTTATATTCTCAACTCAAACTCCACTTTCTCAACTCATACATAGCATAAAACAAGCCATAAGCCACGGGTATGGAGCTAAAAACCAAAAAAATACATTTTCTCACTTGTGCCCAAAAGTCATATTTTGGCTCTAACTTTGGAAAATCATAACTAATTATAAAAAAATAGAAATCTAGCAAACTCTAGCTTTCTGGAAATCTCTAAGTGTTAAATTTACACTAAAAATAATTCCCAATCATAATCACAGCGTTTGGACCATGTTTGACATCGAAAATGGGAAGGATGTCCGGCTGTCACTGTTTCTGGTGCAGCTTACTGTCATGACTTTCGAAAATTCATAACTAAATCCACACAAATTCAATCTGGGCACAATATACCAATTTGGAAAGCTACATATGTCTACTAAAGGAAAAAAATAAGTCCAGATCAGTTTTGTAGCCCCTAGACCCCAAAAACTGATGGAACAGTAACGGAGGTCAGGTGGGCTCCCTGATGCTGATACAGAACTTCAGAAGGTTTGTTCTCTCTCTACAGACCTCCGATTTAGGTGCTTCTAGTTGGTATAGGTCACTGTAGTTTTCTAATTTATGTGTATAAAATTTCATGACATTTGGCCACCGTTTGGTCTATGTATGACATGGATTTCATTTCTGACCTATAGGAACAGTACATGACCAAACTACCAAATTTTTCTAATTTCAACAATTCATTAAATATTCTCTAGACCTCCAAAAATTACCCACTTTAGCTTCTCAAGAATCTTTCTACAAACTCTAGATGCATGCCAAATTTCATGGCAAGAGGAGCTTATCCGGTCATACTTTGACGGAGCTCTCAAAAATGCCGGTTTTGGCACCCAAAATGTCCAAAATGGGTCCAAATGGCCTCTCACACATTCTCACTCCACATGGACAAGTTTAAAAACATAACAATA
Organism: Erythrophleum fordii; assembly: GCA_032878935.1. NCBI lineage: Eukaryota > Viridiplantae > Streptophyta > Magnoliopsida > Fabales > Fabaceae > Erythrophleum > Erythrophleum fordii. The sequence goes on along the minus strand of JAVQMF010000047.1, from coordinate 12,046,457 downwards.
ATCTAAATAACATGTCTAAGTGGTCCAAATCAACATACATTCCAAATTCACTATGCTACGGCCAAAAATACACTATTACATTCATTTAACAAAATGGGCAAAATCCACATTTCTATTGATTTGGCTCTTTACATAGTTTGTACATTATATATTCATGCATTTACACTTGCTACAACATTTACATCTCAAAAATAGTGGGTGCATCTGCATTTGGCACCACTTTACAACAAAATGACCAAAATAAAGCTAAAGTCTAGCTATACATGTTCCTAGGCTCCCTGGTGTGCACTTGCTCCTCCTTGAGATTCACCTAGCATGATAATATGGGAGGGGAAGGGGTGAGATTCAGGGAATCTCAGTAGTTCATGCACTCATTCAAGTAAACAATCAAGGCATATAACAAGTCAAAGCATGTAAATAAGCATTTAGCCATTCTCAAACATCCAACACACGTTGTACATGCTATGCAAATCACAACAATGCCAAAAATGGGCTCCAGGGACTTTTGGTCTAGCCTCACCCGAGTTTAGGGACTTTTGGATGGCCTCACCCGAGTTTAGGAACTTTTGACTTGGCCTCACTCAGTTATGAGACTTTTGGCCTTTTCTCACCCATCTCAAAGGACTTTCGGCTTCACCTCACCCATCTCAAGGGACTTTCGGCACTACCTCACCTGAGCAAATCTCACAATTCATCACACAGGCATATTGGCATCAATGCATCAAAGCAATAGCATAAGGCATGTTTTCACACAACAAGCATATACATAAACATACAATGACTATTACATCCAAGAATGCAATAAGAAAGAGTGGAAAGAGAGCTACCTTATCAGCCAACACAAGCCTTCCCTTTCAATTTCTCTTCTCCCTTCTTAGGTTCACACTCACACCTTGATGGAGGTGCTTCACTTGAGCCTAGACACACAAAAGCATGCAATTACTCTCTTAGAATGTAATCTTTAGAGCAATTCTCTTAACATACCAAAACCTAGAGGTTCTCTCTCTCTCTCTAGAATGCCATCAACTATTCCTCTCTCAAGCTCCCATGGTAGTGGAAACAACATTTTCAAAGAAAACATAGAGATTCAAGGGTGTTTTCCACTTTCCCTCTTCTGACCCATGCCCAAAATCTAACCATTTTCACAAACAAAACCATAGGAAGAGAGGGCAAAGAGAGGAGATCCAGATTCTAAGGAGAAATGGGAGAAACTTGCTTACCTTTCTCTTGCTCTTCCTCCTTCTCTTGGTCTCTCTCACTCTCCACGCCTCTTTTCTCTCCTTGGGTCGAAATCTAGGGCAAATATGAGAGAAGCAATGAGTTTGAGCGTTTAATGAAGTCAAATTCTCGCCTTTTACTCTCTTCCGGATTGACCCTCGCTACGGCGAAAATTAACCTTTGCTATAGCGAGCTCGTGTTATCTGGCTTCGTTATGGCGAGGTGTAACCTTCGCTACGGCGAACTCGTATCAGTTCCCTTCACTATGACGAGATTTGCCTTTCGCTATGGCGAACTCGCGTTAGTTCCAAACCCCACTTTCACTATAGCGTACGCTACAGCAAGCTGCCCCCTGGTTTCTGTATGGACTGCTGTCTGCACTCGCTATAGCTAGAATCACCTTCGATATTGCGAACAAGCACTCTCGCTGTAGCGAGACCATTTCTCGCTATTGCGAGAAGACTTAGCAAGAATTCTAGATTTCGAAAATTTTCAGCTTTCTACTTTCTTTTTCTCTCTTTTCTTTTTCTCGGTTGTTACACGTGCTGTAACAAACAAGATATCTAAATATAAGGGAAAACACCATCTTTCAAGTTTTACCCCCCGGAATGTATTCAGTGAATTTCATAAGACCAATGGATTCAAAATTTCAAGCGATCAATGTGGAGGTATAATATAAAAATTTAATACTATATACATAACATAACATAACTTCACCACTTATCATGAGTATGAAAGCCCAAATAAAAAATTAAAGCCTAATTAAAAAAGGACCCATTTAAAAAAGCCCATTTTGTAAAATAGGCCAAGCTCAGACTTTTTCTTAAACTTAACCTGGCTCAAACTAATTTTTTAACATATTAATTATAATATTAAAAAAATTCAATCCAAAACATTTCATATATTTATATTTCATATCATAATTTTTATTTATTTACATCAAAGTGTTTTTATTTTTAACTTAAGGAAGAATTATCTACTTTCATTTTTTAACTCAGTATAAGTTTTCAAAAGATATATCTATATGAAGTTCACAAATTTCTTATTTGATTTTTAATTTGTAGTTTTTATATCCTAAATTATATATCTTAACTTAATTTTCAATCTCTTCATTTTTAAAAAATTTAAATTCTGAGAGTGCATCATTCCAAGAATGAGACAAGTAAAATACTTTTGTATCTAAATAGAGTATTATAGACTCTTAGCAAATCCAATAGAGAAGATAAATATAGAAATTTGAAAATAAACAATATTATCTAAATTCAAAAATTCTTTTGTGCAAAAAAAAAAAAACATTGGCTGATTGGCCGAGCCGGGCTTTTTCCCCTATTTTCCAGGCTACGCCCGGCATAAAGGAAGGAATTCGGGGCTAGGCAGGGCCATTTCTCCAACCAAATGTTTTCTTTAAAAGCCTATCCCTTCTTATTTTTTAAAATAAGTTCGACTCGTAATTAAATTTATTTTCAACACAGAGCTCTTATCAAAATGACAACAATTATTCATACCACTTCATCCTAGGATCAAAATCCCATTTCTTAACTTGACCAACCAACCCAGAGTTAGAGGCAAATCCTGAAAATGACAGTAACAGTGACATAACCAAATAATTCCCTCTCCCGAACCCAACCTGAAATTATCCATGAACCATCAAGAGAATATAATAACCAAAGAGAATTGAATCGAAATTAAAGAGTAGAAGAATTCGAGTTCCCAAAACGAAAGTAGTACCTGGTAATCGAACAGTTGGCAACTTGGAGGGAATTCAAAACTCTCCTTTCCTTTCACATCGCAAGCTACTGCTAGGCCGAGATTAAAGATTGGGGAAGTTCCCTACACACGAAATTTGTTGTTGCTAATTTACAGTCTTCTTGTTGGGTTATGGCCGAACAAAATGGAAGGGGGAGTTGAGAAGAAGAGGCATTCAGGAAGGAGAGTTGCAGACGAGAAAAAGAAGATACGACAAGAGAAGTCTCTGGACAAGGAGAAGGAGGAAACTTCGAATAAATTATCTGACACTACTAAGGGCCTTTCGGGTATCGCACGGGAAAAAAAATGGAGGAAGAGATTTGCTTAGGTTCAAATACGAATTTCTGATGATGCTAATAAAAATTTAAACTTTTAAGTTTCAGATTTAATTAATTTCGAATCAAAACTAATTCTCCTCTTAACTCCAATTTTTCTAATTTTCTTGAGTTATTATACAAGGGCAACGACGTGTGGTTGACGGCGCAGCTTCGTGATAGCAAGGACAGCATTGTGATGAAGAGGGACCACTTTTGCGAGAAAGAAAGAGAATTCATAGATGGAGTGTCCTAACGAGAGATCAATCCCTCACTATAAATGCTTTTTAATTAGTGAGAAATTACTCTCTCGCTAGTAATATATTTTTTAACTAACAAGGGATCAAAAAAGAAATAATTCGTTGCTAATTTTTTTGCCAAAAGGTTTAGTGGCAAGGTGAGGGAAATTTCTCACGTCAAGGTATTAGCGAGAGATTTTTGACCTAGCAAGAGAAATTTCCGTCAGATATGGCCTTAGCATTTATGCATTTCTTTTTTTTTTTTTTTTCCTTAAACTCGAGGGATCCAAAGAGGGATTATTGTATAGTGTCTTTTGCTAAAATCCTTTGCTAAATTTCCCCTATTTTTTTGTTGTACATATTATATCTTGAAGAAACTAATGTATTTTTTATCGTTGAACAATATATGCCTTAACTATTTGGTCTTCAAATCTTATTTTTATAAGATTCAACCCCTACAAATTTTTGACACATGAAAAGTTTTTTTTTTTTTCCTGAAACAATCAATAATATGATGTTAGTAAAAGAATATCCACACGTTTTGGTTTTTATTAGATGTTAATTTCAAAGCAGACAGCTAGAAAGCCTCACATAAGTCTTCTCCAAAGGCAAATCTAAGTTACAACAAGGTTGTGTTTATTTCTCACATGAGGTGCAAAGAATTGAACCGTAAAAAGACTTCACAAACTATCCAAATCAAAGTTTAAAGTGAACTTACATATGAATGATTTAAGATCACATTTTTGGAGAAACTTCTCTAGGTAGGTATCCAAACCCTTTGAATTGAATCAACTTCTGCAACATTTCTGTTTAGCTAAGTAGTTTAACTTCCTCTAATTCATTTGCAGGATTTTGACCTGAATTCTGCCTGCTAGCTTTGCTTCAAGTAGTTTTGCACGCTTTTTGGTTCGCTTCCTTACGTGAAAAGGATTAACAGTCCTCAGTGATTCGAACCTGAGTTTCCTGTGATCAGAAATATTATTTAACACACACACACACACACGTCTCATGAACAATGAAAAATTTTAATTTTAATCCAACAAAAGATAATTTACTTAATATAAAAAAATTACATGTTCATGTAAAACATGTAAATAACTACTTCGATACAAAAACTTGACATGCGAAGTCCTTTGAATGATTTTTATTAATATATCTAATATGTTCTCTTAGGCGAATTTCTTTGATCTTAACGCATACACAACGAACATGCACACCATTAAGGACGTTAAGGAATAATAATAACAATAATAATAATACTAACAACAACAACTACGACTACGTACTGCTACCATTACTTTGTTATTATGTTAAAAATCGGTTCATATAACTCAAAAAAACTTACACTTTCGAATTGAAATGCTCGTGAAAAGTTAGGGTCAGGGTTTAAATAAAAATACCTATTCGGAGCTCCCTTCACTCCAATACTAGAAAGATCAAGGTAACCCCATCTCCCAATTCATGCAAACCCATGAACTACGCATGCTTCGCAATTATATAGATAATCAAGCAGCGAAGCCAGAGATATCCATGAACTAGCAGCTAAGGTCTACCCATCACCTCCTTCCAGACATGGAGTGAAAGAGAGCTCCAATGAAATGAAACCCTAATTAATACGAATGCCTAAAAGGCTAAAACTAATCAATTACTGAAATTATGTGACGCCTTGGCCATGGCTTGTCAAATCTGAAACTTGAGTTTATATAGCCCAAGGTATAGGGCCTAGATGAAATCTGGGCCATTGAATTTGGAGGTTCAATTGTATATATTAATGAAAACTTAAATGGAGATCTTGATGCTCAAGATTGGTGAAGCTTTCAATTTATTTCAATATTATTGTATTGGGACTTTCCTTTTAATTTTCTGATTAGACGCTGATGTAACGAATCATCAAAAGTTTTATGATCAAAGTTATATTATAATCAACTTTAAGGGATTCGCTTAGTAGTTAAAGAAATGTGTTTTGTACTTTGAATGCTTGAATTTATATTTTGAGACTAACAAAAATTTATTTTCTTAAATCGAAGTAGTCAGCTCTCAATTTTAGGAGTATCTTTTTCAAGATAACACGTAGGAAGAAAAATGGCAACTACCCTAAGCAACTAAGTCGCTTGATATATATATTTAACCAAAAATAAATAAATAAATAAAGTACCTGAATATTTAGTTATACAAAAATGTATATCGAATCTCAAAGATAAATTACTGTTTACACTTGTTTGTTCCAAAACCATGTTGCCCTCGTGTTTGAAATTGTGCTATAAGTCTCGTTTGTTCTCTTAACTTAAACATTCTATGATATGTTATATATAAATTCTTTCATTTATATTTTGAATAATTTTTTTATACTTAAAAATTATTATTGAAATTAAGTTGATAATTTTGCTCATGGAACATATATTGGCTTAATCCCAATAGTATAACTTATAAAAACTATTAAACTCTTCAAGGTATAAGTAAAATATATATTTTTAACAATGTTTGTTATTTTATTATTTACATGATTATTTTTGTTAAAATTATAATAAAAATATTATAAACTATGTTTAAATTATAATAGAACAAATCATACGAGATCTTGTAGAATAAAAAATTTTGAATCTCAGGAAAGAACCAACCGAATTCCCATCGAAGGGGGATTAATAAACTGTAATTTGATTAAGAAACTAGTTAATGACTAAAAGCAAAATAAAGTAATTTCAATTCTAAAAGAAAGTGTTCGTCATCTCAGTTCTAGAATGCGAACAACTATGAGTGCCTTTCCTTAGTGGTCCACTACGTACATTCGAAGATTTCATTAGTATGCTTCAGTGTGAGCATCATCTCCTTTTTTTATTATTACTAACTGGACCTAATCAACATATCAACCATTCAATTTAAAATTTATGTAAAGTATTATTCTATTCTTGATGTATATAAAATGAAATCATTGTTTTCCAGATTGAACCCACATGAGATCATCATAAAGTATCAAAATATTGCCATTTTAAATATGATTTTGTTCATATAAATATTCTCTCTCAAATCATACAAGCACACGTCAAATTTGTGTTCTTTGACCACTTTCTGATCTTTTCATCTCTCTCTCCCCCCTCTAGATTATACATGGTTCTTACTTTTCCACCTTGCTTGCTTTATTCATTTAATTATTTCTTTTTCTTCTTTGGCATACTCTCATAAGATCTTATCATATGATCAAGCTTTATTACATCGTGGTAATTGATTCACTAATCCTTCAGATTTTAAGTTAATTTGGTTTCGACTGAAATTTAAAGTTAAAATTAATTTTCAGTTTTAGAGAGGATTCTTATACCATTAAATTAAAACTCATTGGTATATCTTTCATAACAATGTCTAGAAAATTTCTTCTCTTTCTTTTTGAGTGTTGAAATCTAGCGATATTAGTCATTTAACTTGATAAATGAAGAATGCGGTGGTAGTATTAGTTAATAAACGTATTTGATAATCTATTTAATTTGACACTATCTGTAACCTTTTTTCGGTACTTCATATTAACTATAATAAGTAAAAGACCACAGGTATATATGTTTGAAACCGACCACAATTAGTTCAATTGATTATCCGCTTACAAGTACAAAATTATTATACCCCAATGCACTACAAAAAAACATATTTTTAGTGATGGCTTTTAGCGGCAACTATAAAAAGTTGTCACAGAAAAATATTTTTAGTGGCGATTTTATTAAGTTGTCGCTAAAAGTTGTCATTAAAATACTACTTTTAATTTCGATAAAAATTTTAGTGACGACAAAAAAAATTGCCACTAAAATTATTTAGTGACAACAAAAAATCGTCGCTAAATATTTTTAGTGTCACATTTAGTGACGATTTTTAGTTATAACTGCAAGCTCGCCACTAAAAGTAACTTTTAGTGGCGACAAATTGATTTTGTCACTAAAAAGTAACTTTTAGTGGCGACACTTGTCGCCACTAAAAAGTTTTGCATCATTTGTGAAAATTTTAAAATTTTTTTGTCAAAAGTAACTTTTAGTGATGACTATTTTAGTCGCCACTAAAAGTTGTAGTACAAAATTTTTGTTAACATAGACAAATACATTAAAAAAAATAAATTATATTTATCAATATAACTTTATTAAAAAAAATAAAATGTTTAATGTTTACTAATATTAATTAAATTTTATATACAAATAACTTGAAGTAATCTTTCTATAAATTTTTGAATAAAAATAAAAAAATATTTTTACATATAAATAAGTTAAAAAAATATTTTTATATGTAGGTGCAATAACACTTCATTACATTAAGACAAATGAACCTTAAACTTTTGTTTTCACTAATTCAATGATTAGTTTGGTTTTAAAAATATTATACATTTGAAAGTTAATTATTTATAATTTAATAATGTATGATAAAGTCTCTTCGGAATTATATATATATGTATATCATATATATCATATATCATTTTTTGAAAAAGAGTGTTATAAAAATAATACATAATTAATTATTTTCCTCACCTTTCTAATTTTTATTCTACTGTGTAATAAAGAAGATCTTTCCCATGTAATAGGATAGGATGAATGAAATAGATAATTATTAAAATATTATTTAAATATATGAAAAATATCCTTCCCATGTTTCTAAATCTCACATCAAGAGAGAAAATTAGTCCATTTCCAATTGCATTTAGTTATTTTAACTCTAGATTTAGCGACAAGCGTTGGTGTCAAATTTGTGAGAATCTTTAAGGCAATTAGAGACTTGAGTAAGTTTATGGATGCAGGTTGTCCCTATTCAAACCTTCAAATTCACCTACATTAGAGACCATCGATGAAGATGTTGCTGAGGATTATGATGATGATCAACTATAGCCTATTTAGTAACGTATGATACTAATATTTTTGAAATAGGTTTTTTTTTAGTGTTTTATTTTAAAAATACACATTAATGTTTTATTTTAGAAATACACATTAATGATCAACTATAGCCTATTTAGTAACGTATGATACTAATATTTTTGAAATAGATTTTTTTTAGTGTTTTATTTTTAAAATACACATTAATGTTTTATTTTAGAAATACACATTAATGATCAACTATAGCCTATTTAGTGTTTTATTTTAAAAATACACATTAATGTAATTTGTAGTCCAATTAGTACTCGTAATATAGTTGAGTTTATAATAATCACCTTGTGTTGTGAACTTTAGAGCTCGATAACAGATGTGATAACACTAATGTTGAGATTCATAATGAGTGACCTTAATTATGCATATTTATCTTGTTTAATTAAAAATATAATTAATTTGACAAAATATGTTTTATCTTTATCTTTATCTTTATCTTTTCTTCATAACTTAGGAAAATAAAGGCAAAACAAATGAGGAGGGAGGAGTAAAATGAAAAGATATTGTCAAATGAGAAAGATATTTTTTCATTCATTTGAAATTGTTAATTAAAATACATAACCCACCCACAAAGTAAGAGAGGTAGTTGTCATTTATTTGAGTAATATATTATTAAACCACAATTTAAACTCCATATGGAATGCATTTTTTTAAAATTATAAAGGTAAAATAAAATTATTCTTGTAATCTTTATACTTTTGTAAGATTCTTGAGTTTAGTATTTATTTTTTGCAAATCATACATATTCAAGAAAGAAAAAATTAAAAGCATACATATTAAATTTAAATTTTAATAAAATTTTAAAGAAACTAATTTATCCTAAAAAAGAAAATGAAAATGAAGACGGAAGCAATTGAATGAATGGCAAAATTTTAGTATCCTGAATGGAATTGGTTGAAAAAACAATGAAATACAAAAAGAAATGAAAAAGAAGTGAAAAAGCAAATATATTCAAAATTTCATTACTCGTTTGCTCATTATGTGTCAATTGAAACAACACTAAAATTGTATCTACTTATGTAAATCCAAAATGTCATCTCTATTTTACTTCCTTCTTTTTCGAAATCCAGATTTTAACATTGTATAATCATTAATCAAATATATAAAATAAATGAAATAGATAATGTCAAATAATGTAGTTGTTATATAACATTTATTGAAAGTTTCTTTTTAATTATTTTTCATCTAATTTTTAATCATTAATCAAATGTAATAGCACTATACAAGGATTTGGTTTATCCCTTAAAATATTTATAATAACACTTGTAGCACTTGATTGTGAAATAAAAAATGTTTATTCATTAAAAATTATATAGAGTTTTAATAAATTTTGAAGATTAAACATTAAATTTAAAAATCAAAGGAAAAAAAAAATTTAATCTTCAAATTTAGATTCTCTTATCCAGGTTATCTTCGGTCAGATTATATAGTTATGTGTTTCTTCTATTAGATTCAAAACTTTATTATTTAATTATTTAATTATTCATTTATTCATTAATTCATTTATTCATTTATTTACACCGAAACCCCCTTCCTCTCTTTTTATTTAATCTTTAAATTTAGATTCTCTTATTTAGGTTATCTATATATCTACTTATATGCTTCTTGTCTCAAATTCAAAATCTAGATTTTAACATTATATAAAAATTAATCAAACATACAAAATAAATCATTAATTAAAAATATAAATATAAATATAAATAATTCTTAGATAAATAATTCTTACGTAAATAATTATAGTCTATTTGCTTTTTAAAAATTTAAAAATTTTAATTTTCTTATTTAATTTTATGAATTATTAAATCATTTATTAAAAAAATAAAACTATAAATAAAACCATCACAAAATATCAAATACTAAAGTTTTTATTATTTATAATTGTTTAGTAATAAATTAAAATTAGAGTTCATTAAATTAATATATCAAAATTAATATAATTGCAGCAACAAAGACTCAGTTTTGATTCATTTTTTTCAATTCCCTCCATATTGCAGCAACAGGGACTTAGTTTTTATTAAAATTTTTCAATTCCCTCCACAAACAAACACCAATGTGCAACAGCTCCAGCCCTAAAAGTCCCAACTTCTGAAGCAGCTCCAGCAGCTCCAGTAGCTCCAGTTCCCAACTTCTGAAGCAACTTCAGCAGAGCAAACAAAAGAGACTGAGCAAATGAGGGAGAAGGAGAACGAAAGTTGAGCAAATGAGGGAGAAGAAGAACAAGAACGAAGGCTGAGCAAAGATTGAATCTGTAAGCTTAATTTTAGTTGGGTAAGCCTCTAAAATGCTTCTTTATCCATAAATGCCCCAGGTTTTGATTTATGGAGGAAGTATAAACTCTAGGTTTTGTAAATTGGGATTTCTGATTTAATATTCCAGTTCCATACCTTGTAATGGTTCATTTTGATTTGGGTAAGCCTTAATTAATAATTTTTAGTGAGAATGAACAAAAATATGATGATTTTTATGGTTTTCTTAGTGAGGGCAGCCATGGATGCGAATTTGGAACCTCAAATTTCAATCTTGATATTTTAATGGTTACATAATTCTTCTTTAACCTTGGGCTTGGGTAGACCTTAAATGATGATTTTTAATAAAGATGAGCCCTAATGTGGCAATTTAGCATGAGTTTACTATTAAGACAAACACATATGCGAATTCTATGGAGGATAGAGAATGGAAGATGTTAAGGATTAGGAGCTTTAAATGGGTTAGTTGGGATGAAAATATAGTTGGGTAGTTTATACGAAAATAATTTTAAAGAATGAAACTAATTATGATGTTAAATTTTCTCTTGTTCAATAGGTTAAGTTTTCTTGGACTGATTATTGGACACCTTGTTGGAGTTGTAGAGGTAACCTAAAGTTATTTCCTCTTATATACATTATGTGCTATGCCATGCTGTGTATTGCATATGAAATGACTCAAGTGATTGTAATATGAAATGACTCTCTATATTGCCTTATATTATATCAGACATTGCCTTATATATTGTATGGTTATGTTATTATATTATATCAGACACTGCATATCTCATCCCCTCTTCTATCTTAGCTCCTCCAATAAGGAGAAGACCATGAAAGCTAGTAGCAAGTAAAGCTAGGTGTTATAGTGATATATGTAGTTTTTTTTTATTCTTTTGTAAAATGCATATATGACATGTAACTTCCTAGCTAATTTGAAATATATACCTATGGTAATGAAGGAATGAAGGAAGATTTGAGGAAAAATTTAATACTTTGATGTATTTGGTATGATATGAATGCAATTATTTTGATTAGTGTTTTGTGGTTCTTGTGATATTATTGTGGACTCTTAAGCTTTAGGTTGTGGGCTCTCTAAAGCTCTAGATATGAATGTATGATGGTTGGTTATGGGCTCTCTAAAGCTCTAAGTAGCATGGTGACTTGTATGTAGTATAAGGAACTTAGTTAGTCATATTTTGATCTAGAGATTTTTTGGGAGTTTGGGAAGTTCAAGTAGTCTTGAAATATAAGTTGAAACTTGTTAGAAGTGTTGGGTTGGTTAATGGAATGATGTAAGGCCATTATTTGCACATATATACTCTTTAGTGTGAAATTCAAAACCTAAATAGGTAGGTTTGGAAAGAGATGCATTTGCAGGATCAAATGGTTGAGTCTAGGTCTAACACTTGGCAAATAAGAAGAGGATATTTAGAGGTTTAATTCAACCTTAAGATGATAATTTTTGGATTTATATAGAATATTTTCTAAATTTTCAAAACTCATGACAGCAAAAGATAAATCAGGTGAATCTGCAGAATTTATGACCCTGACCAATTCTATTGTCATGCAATTTTTTAGGAACAAAAGATATAGGATTAGGCTGAAATCTTTACAACATAGAGTAGACATATAAAGCTTTAATTAAAGCCAAAGTTAACAAAATTTAGAGATCCATTGCTCAAGTTATAAACATGTACATTTTTTAATCAGAATATGCTCTTTTAAGAAGAAATTAAAACAAGAATCTCAAAATTGAAAGCCAAAACATGCTTTTTTGAGAAAAATAAATGACCGAACTGCCTTCGGTCGTTCGTCATTGCATAGATCTCGAAAAAATACCCAAATTCAAAAAAAAATCACCTTAAACAAACTACCATGCTCAAAGTTATGACTTTTAGAAGTTTGAAAATTAAATTACAAATTTAGAATTTAGGCCGCGGCTTGGTAAACCTCCGTCGCGGCTCAAGTAATTACTGAAACTTTTTAAATATATTCAAATGTAATTACGCCGCGGCTCAAATGCTCCTCTCCGCGACGTAGTTCGATTCTGTAACCTCGAGAAAAAAATATTAAACTTGCGCCGCGGCTCAAATGCTCCTCGCCGCGACGTAGTTAGATTCTGTAACCCCGAGAAAAAATATTAAACTTGCGCCGCGGCTCAAATTCTCCTCGCCGCGACGTAGTTAGATTTTATAACTCTGAGAAAAGAATATTAAACTTGCGCCGCGGCTTAAACTATCCACGCCGCGGCGCAACTTCATTCTGTGAGCAATGTGCCGCGGCGCAATATTCCTAGCCGTAGCGCGACTTCATTCTGTAAGCAATATGCCGCGGCGCAATTTCGTTTTGTTTGAACTCTGGCCCTGACTTAAGTAATTTTGGTCGAGACTTCAATTATTTTTGATCCTAAGCTCTTTAATGGCTGGATTACTTGGTTTTATTGATATTTGATCTCCTATCTACCTCTATAAACTAGTACTTATCATTTAAGGACTTATGGATTACTTGAATTAATTGAACTTTATTTTCTACCAAAACTTCAACCATTGTATCAACAAAGGTATACATTTCCTTACTGTAATACCTTTATTATCTAGCTTATCTTACTCATTCATAACCATTTGACATAGTTCAAAGTAAGAATACATGGTCTTACTATTAAAATTTGCTTGATTTCAAAATGTGTGTGCAACGAGAAAATTTCGCGTTTCTAGACCATCTAATTGCATCCATGACCACATGAGTATGTAGGAATGCAATAAAATGGTCTACTAAACATGTCTCTCAAAGGAGCATAAACTCGAAAATCAAAATCTCCCACTCCCATAAGAATACATACACCATATATGGCCATCAAATGTTCAAAGTCTACACTTCCATTCATTTGGCATCAAGTTTCATACATCCATCAAATATTTGGATATTTACACATGTTCAACTGATTACAAAACATTCCCCACATAATATTTTGTAGCTATATGCCACCCATATATTGTTGTCAAACTTTCATCTTCCTATTTGTTGGCTTCCATTTCCTTGCTCATTAGCTCCTATTTGTTGGCTTCCATTAAAAATGCATGCATGCATGAGTACAATGGGTGACATGACATGAACATTCTCAGCTTGTTCGTTGGTTGGATAATATGGTACTCATGATAATGGATAGTTGAGTTTTGATTGTTATTTCAAATTTTTAGGTGTGGAAAATAAAACTTGGTTCTAATTGAATTATAATTTCTTATTCATAATGTGGTTTATTGCTTGCAACTATAAGAGAAACTGAAGGTGTGGCTTGATTACGACATGGTTCTTATCGCTGAAATTTTATTGCCTATGTTACCTAATGTAGGAAATATAGATAGAGAAAGAGAATAGGGATGGATAAAAGTTGGATAATGATCAAGAACAGAGCCGATCCAAGATATATACGAAGAGTGGATAGTTTTCTCCAATGGGCATTTAATCAATCAGCGGTTAGTGATATGATTCGTTGTCCATGCAAAGCGTGCCGGAACACAGAGTTCAAGCTAAGACATAGAGTAAAGGAGGATTTATTCAAAAAGGGTTTTTGTGAGAGTTACCAAGTATGGGATTCACATGGAGAACTTCGTCATCATGCCCAAAGTTGCTCACAGGAGGTTGATCAAGGTGTGCAAGAAGAAGATAATGATGACATTATTGAGATGATAAATGATGCATATGGGCATACAGAAAGAGAGGCGGGGACATATGGCTCTGAATATAATGACCCACCAAATATGCAAGCCAGGCATTTCTTCGAGCTATTGGAGGATGCTAAAACTGATCTGTATCCAAGTTGTAAGAAAGCTTCCAAGTTGTCTTTCATTGTAAGACTACTTCACTTGAAATGTCTCAACCATTGGAGTAACAAGTCTATGGATGCCCTGCTTAACTTATTTAGGGATGTGCTTCCAGAAGGAGCACTAATACCAAACTCTTATTATAAAGCGAAGAAGGTTATTCGAGAGCTTGGATTGGACTACACCAAGATTGATGCATGTGAAAATGATTGCATTTTGTATTGGAAGGAACATGTTAATACCCAAAGATGTCCTAGATGCAACCTATCCAGATGGAAGTCAGATGGCCATAGAGGCAAGAAAGTCCCACACAAAGTGTTACGCCATTTTCCCATAACGCCTAGGCTACAAAGGCTATATATGGCTCGTAACACAGCTAAAGAGATGAGGTGGCATAAGGATGCACGAAAGGATGATGGTGTGTTAAGACATCCATCTGATTCCATTGCATGGAAGACCTTTGATGAGGAACATCCCGACTTCTCTAAGGACCTTTGAAATATTCGCTTTGGCTTAGCAAGTGATAGATTCCAACCCTATGGCAATATGAGTGCTGCACATAGTATATGGCCAGTGGTGTTGGCTCCTTGTAATTTACCACCTTGGCATTGCATGAAACAACCATACTTTATGATGACACTCTTAATTCCAAGCCCTAGATGTCCAGGTGATGAAATAGATGTATATTTACAACCAATGATTGACAATATTTATGGGAGGAAGGGGTTGAGACATATGATGCCCACTCACAATCTAATTTTAGGATGCGAGCAGCTGTATTATGGACAATAAATGACTTTTCGGCATATGGAAACCTTTTAGGGTGGTCAACTAAAGGAAAGTTAGCATGCCCTTGTTGTCATAAGGACACACATTCAGTTTCTTTACGTAGCAAGGTATGTTTTATGGGCCATCAATGCTTCTTACCTATTACTCATCCTTGGCGGCGAAATAGAAAGGCATTTGATGGGAAGGTTCAAACTGCAAGAGCACCTACACCTTTATCCGGAATTGAAGCAGTAAGGCAATTACAAGCATTATGTAATGTAACTTTTGGGAAAGGACAAAAAAAAAAGCGTGATCGCCCAACCAATGCTTATAATTGGAGGAAGAAAAGTATTTTTTTCCAATTACCATACTGGAAAACCCTCTTACTTTGACATAACCTAGATATCATGCATATAGAATGAAATGTGTCTGAAAACCTTATTTCAACAGTGATGGGGGTTGCGGGGAAAACCAAGGACACATTAAAGAATCGGTATGACTTGGTGGATTTAGGAATTAGACAATAGTTGCATCCAATCGAGGATGGGAATAGAGTATTAATGCCTGCAGCTTGCTATGCCTTGTCTCCACATGAGAAATTAACAGTGTGCAACTTTTTGGCTAATTTAAAGGTTCCAGATGCCTTCTCATCAAATATTTTAAGGTGTGTACATACCCGTGATCGAAAATTATTTGAATTGAAATGCCATGACCACCACGTATTATTACAAGACATATTTCCAATTGCAATACGCGGTTTGTTACCTAAGGAAGTGTCAGAGCCGATAATAGAGTTAGGTAAATTTTTCAAAAATCTATGTTCTAAATGCCTAAAAATTGAGGATCTAGAACAACTTGAGACCCAAATTGCACTCATATTATACAAATTAGAAATGGTATTTCCACCGGCTTTCTTTGATGTTATGGTTCACTTGCCCATTCACTTGCCAAGAGAGGCAATGCTTGGTAGACCTGTGCAATACCGATGGATGTACCCTATTGAGAGGTATTACGTTTTAATATATATTTTATTCTATCTCTAAAATTTTGTAACTTATTTCTCTTTTCCACTGCCTGCCTTTTACGTAGGTATTTGTGCACACTTAAATCTTATGTTCGTAATAAATCTCGTCTAGAAGCTTCAATTGCAGAAGGTTCTTTAGCCGACGAATGCCTTACCTTTTGTTCTCATTATTTAAAAAATATGCCAACCAAATTTAATCAGCCTCCTAGAAATGATGACGGACCCATGGATAATGGTGACAAGTCCATCTTCAATCAAATTGGGAGGGCAAGAGGGCGTTATGAGTCTATTATTTTGCCTGAGATAGAGTTCTATCAAGCTTGTATGTATGTATTACAAAATTGTGCAAATGTTTTTCCATTCATGGAGTAAGTTATCACTTCTTTGCCAGTCTTTATGACAACAATTAATTAGCAAATATTTTCTAACTATCATTACTACAATGTAGGGAGTACCAATTGGAGATTGAAACTCAAACTTCAACTTCAACTATTAAGGACTTTTCTAAATGGTTTTGTGCACGAGTAGGTTCCTTTGTTAATATAGTTTACTTTGTTAAGTAGTCTATTTTGAGTTATGAACTTTTATCCAAATAAACTGTAATAGAGTATAGTTAATCTATGTAGGTTTTACAATTACATACACAAGGCCAAGCTAATGACGACCTCATCAGTCTAGCACTTGGCCCAGCCAAAATAGTGCACCGTTTTTCTACTTATTTGGTTAATGGTTTTAGATTTCACACAAGAGATCGTTCCTTAGGGAGGAAAACTGATAACACTGGAGTTCTAGTGAAAAGGGATGACTCAGACGAAAGGAAAGAGTATTACGGCATCCTAGAGGACATATATGAGCTTTCATATATTGGGAATAAGAAAGTATATCTCTTCAAGTATTATTGGTGGGATGTGGGTCATTTAGGAAGAGGATACAAGGTTGACAAGTTTGGCATTACAAGTGTCAATGTTCGGCTTTCGTTGGCTATAAATGAGCCATTTGTCTTGGCTAGCCAAGCAGAACAAGTGTTCTATCTGAAAGATATCATTGATACGGAGTGGCTAATTGTTGTGAAGACAAATCCTCGTGACCTCTTTAACCTTTCAGAGGTGGAAGAATGTGAAGAAAGTAGTGAGAATGATGGTCTCCTTCTTGATGAGGCATATCAACAAGATGTAGTCCAATTAAATCCAATTTGGAATGATGACATCGGCATTGACCTTGTAGTCCTCTTGCATCGAGATGATGTTGAACCAGAAATACTAAGCCATACAAGTATACATACTCAAACAAGTGGGCATAATGCAAGGGGTGTGGTTGATGATTTCATTGATGACAATGATGAGATTGGGTCCACCGACGAAGAAGAAGTGGAAGATTTACTTGATGATGATGATGCGAATGACACTGTGGACACTGAGTGTGATCAAGATTAGTATCAATCTTGCTGATCATTTGAAAAATTTATAATTATTGTACAACCAATCCCCATTATATGACCAAATGGTTGAAGTGTTTGAAATTTAGTATATTCTTATATCATATATGTTTTATGTTGTTTACTTTTATATTATTTTACTTCTTTTTTCTTTTTTGTGCTTGTTATGCATGTGTTTTATCGTCTACTTTTATTTGTTATTAATGTTTACTTCATCACATTTTGTTACTTATACTATATTTGGACAAAAGGTAGCAAATGTCAGGTTCTGCACAAGGTAGGTCAGGAGGTCGAGGAGGACGAGGCATTGGGCGGGGTAATGGCCGAGGTCGACATAACCCCACTGGAGAGGTGACATCACCTAATCGTACACAGAGATTTGGTGCTAAGAGGTGCACTCTTACCTGAGCATGCACAGAGGGATTTGGAGTCAGGAGATGCACTTTCACTACTCCCACCACAGAGAGATAGACAAATTATTTATAATGATTCACCTCCAACACAACGATCACAGGTGCCGAGTAGTTCAGGTATCACTTTATGCAAATAATGTTTTCTAAATTATGTTTTTACCATATATATACATCAATGACTAATTTGTTTGCCTTTTTCTTTTTTCATATGCAGCAGCTTCTTGCAGCACAGTTAAGAATGGTAGGGGAAAATATAAGAGTATATCAGTAGACATGAAGACAAAATATGATTCAAAAATTAAAGTTTACATCCCTGAGAACTCAGATAGACCTGTTGGAGATGGGGCCTGTGACTTTGCCAACTATTGTGGACATGTGGTGTGAACCACAGTCTCTCTTAGGGATGGTGATTGGGCCAAAGTTTATGCCAAATATGGGGAAACTTTGTTATTGAAAGTAAAGGTATAACATTATATTTGTGGGTCATTTTTCTTTATATAACATTCATAGTGTTCCTCCATCAGTTAATAAGTTTGGTTTCTTATGTTTTATGTAGGATAAATTTGATGTTCGTGATGGGTGCCCTGAAGAAAGATTAAATAGAACTTGTGTTGAGACAATGCAATGACTATACCGATCTTGGAAAGCTGACTTACATGCAGATTATGCTAAGTGTAACACAAATGAAGAGAAGGAGGCTGCTCGACCAAGTAATATCAGCCGTGATGATTGGGAGTGGCTGATGCATTACTGGGAAAGTCCATATTTCAAGGTAATATGTTTCTAACATGAATTTAAAGGATTGTTTGCTTTGTTTGTGTTCACATGATTTTAAGGTTTCATGATTATAATACCATCCAATTATAGGCTGCGAGTAGCAGGAACAAGGCAAATAGGGCAAGGCAAGTGACAAAGCATACATACGGTACCCGTTCATTTGCTGAGGTTGAGGAGTCTACGGTCAGTATTTGTGTTGTACTTGAGT
Source organism: Erythrophleum fordii (assembly GCA_032878935.1). Classification (NCBI taxonomy): domain Eukaryota; kingdom Viridiplantae; phylum Streptophyta; class Magnoliopsida; order Fabales; family Fabaceae; genus Erythrophleum; species Erythrophleum fordii. The sequence goes on along the minus strand of JAVQMF010000047.1, from coordinate 12,027,365 downwards.
TTATAAACATTTCTCTTTATGTCATTCCCTTCCTCTATGGTAGCATAGATTATCATCTAATGAATATTGTAGAGAGATCCCATCACTAGAAAAGTGGCACCCCCTGACCGAGTTTGGGAACTCCAACACACACATAAGAATAAAGACGGATAGGTGGAGTGGGTAGATCCCAAATCGCAAGAAATCCATGTAAGTTGCTATAAATCATTAAGCTTTAATTATTTATACCATTTCCTCATTGTTTATGGTGTTTATCTGTTGTTACGCCTTTAGGGGCGCATTCAAGAACTAGTTCATGAGCAAGAAGTAGAGCATAATAAGAATCCATTAACGGGAGATCAAATTTTGGCCACTGTACTGGAGGAGAGGTCAGGGTATGTTAGGGGGAAAGGATATGGAAAGAAATCGACAAAAAGGAGAATTATGGATTCAGTTAAAGTGGATTCAAGGGTTTCAACAAGGATGGAACAAATGCAAGCTGAAATGGAGAGAAAATTACAAGAAGAGCGAGAAAAGTTGCGAGAGGAAATGCAAGTTGAGATGGAAAAGAAGCTTAATGAAGAGCGGGCTACAATGCAACAACGGGTTCAGTTAGAGATTCAAGCTCAATTGGCTAGCCTTATGGCTACCATGCAACAGGTACTTGTAAATAATCTTTTACCTTAATGTTATGTTAAACAATAATAGTATATGATTAGTTTTATTTTTTATTAACAGGGACAGAATGCTCCAACCAATGACTCTTCTTGTGGACAAGCTAGGTGAAGAGAAGATGGACTTAGGTTTTTTTGTTGATGGTCATTTTGATGTATTAATTTATGCCATCACTTCATGTTCGGTTCTGACATGTAGGACACTATGAGAGTACTTATAGTTATAATACTAATTATGATATACAATATTACAAAATTAATGTCTCTTGTGCATGTCAATTAGCGTATATATATATAATCAGTCTCCTTACCTTTAGTGGCAACAAATTTTGCCATTAAAGCTTATTTTTAATATCAACAACAAAATGACCGCCACTAAAGCTTTATTGTAACACCAAAAGTTGTTGCTAAAGCTTAATTGCCACAAAAATGCCATCACTTTTACTTTTTTTGTAACCATAATTTCTTGTTACTAAATGTCTTTAGTGACAAATATAAGGTCATCCTTAAATGAATTTAGTGGCAACAATATGTTGTCACTAAAACTCTTTAGTGGCGACCACATGTTGCCACTAAAAGTCTTTAATGGTGACTAAGATTATGTTGCTAATCTATTTCTATGTAGTGACAAATGATATTAACTTTTTCCCACAGCAATAAGTCGTTGCTAAATATATATAGTAACGATTTTAGTAATGTCACTATTTGTTGTCACTAAAAGTGAACTTATAGTGGTAACTTATGTCGCCACTAAAACTCTAGATTTAGCAGCGACATACAATTAGTGGCGACTACATATATGGATTTAGTGGCGATTGTTGCCACTAATACTCTTTTATTTAGTGGCGACATTTGTTAGATATAAATTATAATAAGTTTTAATGGCTATTATATTTGTGGCTATATATTTGTAGCATCGACTTTTAGTGGCGACACTTTGTCGTGGCTAAAAAGTATTAGCATTACTAGAGTAGAGTGGCGAAAAAGATGTCGCCACTAAAACTTATTAGTGATGACATTTTGGCTTTTAGCGGCGACAAAAGTCGCCACTAAAAGTTATTTTTTTTGTAGTGATGTATGTTGGTTATACATTCTTATTTATTGAATTTGAATATTTTAACTCTTTTATAATAATTAGTTATGACTTTATAATATATAATATATAGTTGAAAGAATTTTACAAAAAATTTACTAATGAATGGTTTTAAATTACAAGGATTGTGTGTGTGTGTGTGTGTGTGTGTGTGTGTGTGTGAGTGAGAGAGTGTGTGTGTTTTGAAAACTTAAAATGACCAAAAGCATTTGTTATATTATTTATATAATAAAATTTAGATTTGTATTTTCTACTCTTTTTTTTCAGTCCAACTAAACATCACTTTATAGGCTACATCATTAGTCATGTCATTGCTTAAAACCGAAGGCAAACGTTTTCTTTTTAGTATTAGTCACAAATACCATATTATGGAGTATATATGCACGGAAAAATACGAATCAAGTGTTTTTTTGGTAGTGGAAGGTGGGACAACGTTGCCTTTTTGGTATCCAAACAGAATGGAAAATGAGAAAAAAAAAATGATGAAATGTTTATTTTATATTATTACAATTATTTAAGAGTATTTGTCCTTTTTCATGTAAGTAGACGCATGATAATTATTTTTCATCCATTCCTTTTACATTTTTCTTTCTTATTTCATTTCCATATATAATATTTTGTATACCAAATGATCATAGGATTTAAAATTAGATCAAATTGACTGATTCGGTTAGTTGGATTGAGAATTAACTTCCTGTTCAGTTTGAAATTAGTCCAAAATTAGTGGGTTATTAAACCAATCAAACTCCGAAGGTTCTTTGTTGAAATCAAATTAGAAACAGATGGTTGAACCAATTATTTTTCCTTTTTCATATACGAAGGAGCAAAAGTGGCATATCCTTACATCTCGAACCCGCCTAAAAGGAAGATTTCATCATGCTTTTCACCCTTTCCAACTGGTTTCCTTATCATTATAATACAAACATATATATATATATATATATATATATATATATATATATATATATAAACATATAAGTAAGATAATATAATAATATATATTTAATTTGATTAAATTTTTTATTTGATAGATAACTTTTTCAAATTTATTATTTATAAACTCTTTGCTTTGTATTTTTTAATGACAAATATAACCTTTATCATTGTATTTCTATGATTGCTTTATTTATACTTATAAAGTTTTAATATAATAGATTGAAAATATAAATAAAATTCATATAATTTTATTAAAATTATATAAATACATTTTAATATATAAACAAATTAAAATTTAAATGTTATATCATATTTGATTTATTGTTATGTATAATTAGTCATAATATATTTTAAATTTTTTATGTATAAAATAAAAAATATATACTTAATTATTATCAATTCAATCACAGTAAAAGTACTGGTTCAATAGCTAGTTCAATTTTAAAACATTGTAAATGATTTTGAAGATTTAAATGCATGTCCTCCAATGGTAATGGAAGGAATCATTGTATATTTTTAACAACCACCAACTTAGATTAATATTGTTTACTTCAAAGTTTTGAATTATGTGACTGGCAGCTTACTGTTTGATGCATTTAATTATAAATATCATATAGGATAACATATTTTTAGTGAATTTTTTTATCTACTTTATTGCCTGTGTCTTGAATTATTTAGAGAGGGTTGAATGACTAGAGTGGAAATTAGTGCATCACAAGCTTAGATAGAAAGTGAATAAGAATCGAAACGTATATTTGTAATTATACTTCTGAAAACATTATCTCACTGTGAGTTTTATGAGGACTTTATAGCTTCACTAATTTTCTTTATTTCATTACTCTCATTTCCAGAAATGATTTTAATTTTTTTTCTCCTTCTAATGTAATGGAAGAACCTTGAGAAAATTTCATGAAGGAATTATTCTCTTTACTCTCGCTAATTAAAGAAATTCCCCATAATTGCTAGGCTGTAGAGTGAAACTAAATCTTGTACAGATAATTAACACGGCTCTACTTGGTCTTCATCCATCTAGCCAGGATTACCTCTAGATATTGGGTCATATGTACTAACTTATGACTTCTTGATGAAGGATCCCAATGTGATAATTGCGACATAAAAGCATGGACATGAGACAATACAGGATATAGACACTGATATAACAGATGGATCTAGGTGTAATTAGAAGTGCTAAGTCATATCTAATACAACGTCAAACATGTAAACAACATAATACACCTCCATTATCAAAATATTTGTGCTTCTTAGATTGCAACTATTCACATTCCAATTTTCTCATCTGAAACTTCTCTGGTTGATCTAAAAGAGCTTTTGCTAACTCTGGAGCGAGATTTCTGTCCCTCTAACCTTGCTTCAAGAAGTTTAGCCATCAATGTGTTCTCCTTCACTCCCCTAGGCAATTTGGAAAAAGATTCAGACTTGGACAAATTTGGGACAGTCAATTTTGATTTCCACTGTTCTACAGGGCTGCCATTGCCTGTAACTACAGATTGCACACAAGAATCTTCCCTGCAAATACTCTCAGGATGAATTTGATCGCCTTCTGATGACATAGAACTGTTCCCAACTAGGTTATCGAGCCGGTGACCTGAGTTCATTCTCCCTGTCAGTGGTCTATCGCTTTCTTGTGGACCTTCTGTTGCTTCACAGACAGTTGATACCTCAGGGTCATTTAATAAAGCCGTGTTGTTGTCTCCTCTCATTTCACTTAGCTTTCTTTCGACAAACCAATTCTCATTGTCATCATGTGACATGTTCCTCTGGGCCGTGTTTTCTTGGAACTGACTGGACTCGGTCAATTCCTCAACCTGAACTTGTTTCCTTGTTGAATTTCGGATTCCTCTCTCTTCTTGATGGACCTCTGCAATGTTACTTCTTTGCAGTCTGGAGCTGACTTTACCATCAGCAGCCATTTTTTTATCATAAAAATTGGTACCAATAGAATCTTCATCAGCCATATTTCGAGGTGCACTTGTGGCCTCCTTCAGTGGAAAGGAATCCAATGAATGCCGACATGGGTAAATTTCCTTGAGCTCCTTTTGAGAGGAGTTACCATGTTTTTTGGAATCAATAGACCGTTTTGCATGAAGAAATGTCTCGATATCAAAACCTAGCTTGTCAACAATAGAATTTCTCTCTTCGAGATCATCCCCAACTTTGGCTAGCTTCATCTGTGTGCGCTCATCAAGCCAAGCTTCTGAAATATGAAGTATTAGCCTATCAAGGTTATGTTCTCCACCAACCTGACCCTTCTCAGATTTCAACCTCCTGAAAGAACGTACCTCTTGTTCATAAGCTCTAATTCCTTTAGCAAACTCATCACACAAATTCTCCAGCAGGATCCGAGCTTTTCTCTCCCTTTCAAGCTCTCTCAAAGAACCAGAGAAAGAAGACTTTATTTCAGAAAGCTCCCTAGCCAATTTCCGGTGCAGGCTTTCTGAATGCTTTCTTAACCTCCTCTCATCTTCTAGCTCTTCTTTGACTGATTGAAATGCAGCTTTAATTCCATCATATTCTTTGCTGTTCTTCCTAACAAGCTTGTCCTCTGTCATTTTCTTCATCAAGTCATCCATTTGCCGCCTATCCATTTGCTTCTCTTGTAGTAACTCCTTAACCCGTGCACGTGAAAGGTCCAGTTCCATTTTCAGGGCTTTCACTACTGATATACTCGATGCATGATGTTCTTCAAGACTCCAGATTTGGTTGAGTACCTTAAGTAACTCTCTCGATGTTTTAAGGTTGTAACTTGATTCTCCCATTCTCCTCGCTTTGAAGTCCAAGGAACTTGTAGGAGTCACTGCCTGATTATATGGCGCCACCTGTTTTAAGCGAATATCACGTTGATCTTTTTATACAAGCTAGAAAGGGTGAAATAACCTTTAGAATTCTCTGATCTACAGACTATTTACAGAAGGATCATTAATGAAAATAAATAGATTGTGACTTCTAAATTTGGGGATGAAGTTCCTCTAATAAACTTCAAATTTTCAATCAAAATTGGCAAGCCATCAATGAATTGATTTTTCAGTTCTTGTGAACCAGAGATATTGTTGGAAGTGACCTTGGGTAGAAGAACATCAAGTAAACCATAATATTTTCAGTTGTAAAAAGTAAATAAATACTGAAAGAATGCCCACAAATTATGGTTGTGAAATTGAAGAATACGCATTCAATGGCAGAACAATCTGAACAGCTACAATAAATAACACACAAGATTTTTGAAATGACCATTCTAGTTCTTCATCTTTTCCCAGAAGGGTCTGGTCAAAAAAGCATTCTAATCATACAGAATTTCCCTCAAATAAACTTCAATATACTAGTGTTTGTATAACTGCAACAAGGTCAAGAATGTATTTCCAGTTATATGATGTATCAATTTTCTGTTTCCTGATATGATACTACTAGATTTTACAACTCATATTCTAAGGCAAAATTATAAGAAATAACGTTTCCTTCAATTGTAGCAATCAACCAATCAGTAAACCGAAAAAAAGAAAAAAAAAGCTTACTTCCATGGAGCCACTGTAACTTGCAGGGGATAGAGGCTGCAAAGCACAGCCATTTCTTTCAACTGATCTATGGTGCTGAACCGGTGAAGTTGCAACATGTCTAATCAAGCTACTCGGAGATGCTGGCTGCAATGAGGCACAGGGTAAGGCCATAAGGGTCACCATTTCCATAGAAAACTTTAAAAATAAGAGAGGGGATGCAATCATATGAACAATAAATCACCTCTTCAAAATAAAATGATCCTACTTAATTGTCAAGAGATTGCACATTCCAGACTATGTTAGATAATATTGTCATGGAGAAAGGCTCGAGAAATATAAAGTTTATAGAAAAAATAATGCTTTGATACCCCTTATAAGAAGCAAGCTTTAAAAGCACATGGAAGAATATAAAGAAGGAAAGAACTTAGCTGCAATTTCTTGAGTGTTTGCTATCATGTTCTTCAATAGAATTACGACGTATGGAGGAACCTTTCTTAAAAAGTCAATAATGTAGTACAGAGTAGTAAAAAAATATATCAGAGTATTATATTTTTATGGAAGAACTTTGTATCAAACACATAAACTAATTTACCTAAGTCTTGTCTTATAAAGAATGGATCATATATCAAATAACTGCTATAAATTCATACATCTAAGAATCAATCTGCTTGCAAGATTTTCGCATAACAAGCTGTAAACTGAAGGAAATAATTAGAAAACAAACAACACTGGAGAAAAACAGGTAAGTGGATGATAATGCATGTTAAGGCAACTTCCAAACCCTCTTATCAAAAATACTAAGAGAAAGACCAGGTCAACTTCATAAGGCCAAGCTGAGATGAATTTATAATTTCTACAAAACTAAATCATTCACTTAACATATCGAAACTGAAGTCAATTCACCAACTTTTCAACTTAGAAAAATTTCCAGCATAGGCATAAGAAATTAATATAACAAAAAGATGAGGAAAAAATTAGCAAATGGAAATTGCATCAAACAGTTCTAGGCCGTGTGTATATATGTATGTGATGGAACCAAGTGAAACAGATGGGACACCCCACCCACCAAACGAGATCCCATTAGATCAAAATTTAGCACATGAGAAAAAGAAAATCTGGCTAAACACGCCAATGAAAGCCCCAATAGATATGAAAAACCCACAAACAAGCAGAAGAGTTCCACAAATTTGAACTAACAGAGAAGTTAATTTGAATCAATACGGTAAAACTAGAAAAGGGGATACCAAAAACAGGCCATTAGTACTCAATGAAGCAAAACATATATGAAGGAAATGGCAATATAGAAAATAAAAAGTAAATAAGTAAGGGCATAGAACAGGTCAGAAGTTGAGATGAAACCTGATCGGAGGGGCTGTGCGGAGGCTCGTCCTTACGACGGCGGCGGCGGCGGCGGATTCTGGTGGCGGGTTTGGTCATTTCAGGAAGTGGGGTCTGAATCTGTTGGTGGTGGGGTTGAAATTCCCAGAGGTTCGCACAGAGCTTTCTCGCAGAGATCGTCGAGGTCGGAAAGTCGATGAATTCTCGAACGTTGTCGTTTTTGCAGTTACTGCTATTATTGTGAAGGTGAGACGAAGAAGGAAGCTCGAGCCTCCATGTGGGTGGAGGAGTAGAAGGGCCTGCTCTTAACCCCACCAAAACGCCTCGTTTCAACTTTTCCGCCATGAACCATTCTTCTCCCCTTTTTTTACCCTCCTTTTCTGTTCTTTCCATCTTTCTCTCAATATTCAAATTTCAAACTCTAAGTTTCGTTTTTTCCTTTTCCCCTTTTAAAGCAATTGATTGAAAAGCTTACTGCTTGCCTCCTCTCTTTCTGCTTCATACTTGACAATGCCCAGTGTCCACCATGTCCATGAGCAAGTTACCTCCCTGGAGTTAACAGCAAGTCGTCTTCCTGTCCCCAAAATTTTGGCCACCTCAGCACTCGCTTCAGAGTAGGGTCCCACAGGAATTGGGTCCTTATTCTAACATCTTAATATTGTCGACCTTTGTCCCCTCCCAATACAATTGTTTGTTTGTTTTCTTAAACAAGATACTTTCCGTTCGAGGTTTTCTTGTTTTGGCTTATAATTGGCCATTTTTAATTTATCTCTATCATTTTCAAGTTAACTAATTAATTTCATCAAATATTAAATAAATTAATGATTTGATCATTTGAAGATTAATTTTTTAATTTAGTCTTTCATTTTTTTTAAAAACATAAAATAGTCTTCTATTAAGCAAATATTCACATAATCATTAATTTATGACATGAGCTTATCCAAATGATATTTCACTTATAAACTAGTATTGTGTAAGCAAATTTTACTAACTTGAATTAGTCCAAATCATGAATGAACACTAAGTGGCCTCCCATTTATATAAGGTAGGGTTGGGGGGAGAACTTACCCAATGAAGAATTATTTTGATTGTGAAAAAATTTTTGAAAGATTTTATTATTGAAAAATTAAATTGAGAAAATATTAGTTTTTAAAGATTAAATTATTAATTACTTATAAATATTTTAAAAAAGAATAATTTACATTTTTTCCTTAATTTATAATTATGATGAACTTTTTTTACCACATATATATATAACTCATTTTTTCATTCAATTTCAATATTTTCTATTAACTTCTTTTACTGGGGTCTTTCAAGTTCTTCTTCCAACAATTGGGAGACAAACCAAAAAAAGAGAGAAAAGAAAGGAAGATGGCAGAAGATAAAATTGCAAATTTAAATTTATCATTTTGCCCAGGTTCATGAGAGGCTAGCTAAACCTATGGATCCTATGACTTACGAGGTATTGAATTTGTGTGAAAGAGCGAGAAAATAGTAAGTAAGCATGTAATAATAATGATTAAAAATGTGAATTAGCCCTTTAAGCATGTGGCTTATGGGATGGTGTAAATTGCAGTCACACACGCAATCCCACCGACCTTTGGATTGCAGGCATCTTCATGTTGTCTTCTTCCTTCGCTGTAGGATTCACAAACAACCTTGGGGAAAATAAATTTTAAACTAAATTACACACACACACACAAGTGTTGTTGAATTTATATAGATTTTTTATTTTTAAAAAATATATAATTTTTTAAAAAATAAAAGTTACTTTATATTTTAAAACTTAACTAAAGTATAAATTAACTTTTATTTTAAAAAAGTTTGTGTATATTTTGAAATTAAAAAAATATTTGTATAATTTAGTCTTGATTTTATAGGAATTCAAAAGTAAGTAAATTAAATTAATTATAAAGAAAAATATAAGTGTCTCAAAATAATAATTTTATTTTTTTTGGGGTAGAAAACAAATTTGTTTGGTTTAATTAAGATAGTTTAAAGATGGAGGATGGAATACTATATTATAAAAATTTCAAATCCAAATCTCATTAAAAAAGGATGATGTAATTCATTAAAAAAATAATTATTTTATTACTTTTTATAGTTTTACATAATTTTTATTTGTTTTTATATTTTTTAAATTTGTAATTTATTATAATTTTAAAAATTTTCAATTTAGTCTTTGTTACTATCAAATTTTGTTTATATAACTATTAATGTATTATTTTAGCATTCTAAATATATATAATTTATGTTAAAAAATAGATAATAAAGTTCAATTAACTCACAAGAATGATATATGATGCAACTTATATGTTAAGTAATTTAAGTGAGTTTATTTAAATCTTACATATTTAAAGTGGTAAGATGTCATATAATTAATAATATTAACAAAATTTAACAACACACCAATGAAGTTTAACAACAGAAATTAAATTTAAAATTAAGTGAATACATAAGAACTAAGAGAATAAATAAATTACTCATTTTAGGTTGTCCTAAATCTTTTCAACAATAAATTGCATATGTATGACTTAAAGTCTCTTGCAATTGGTGCATATATTTCTACAGGTTTAACATTCCGAGACCCTATAGTTTTGTTGAAAACCCTTGTTCAAAGACTTAATTTTCAAATTCTATTATATTTATAACTAAATTTATATTGTTAATTAGATTATATTAGCCTTTAAAATTAAAATGAATTTAATGTCAAAAGGTTAATCCTTACCTGTATATTTTTCTTATTTTCTATGTCTTCTCCTTTAAGGCTAAAATTGGCAATCAATTATATTTTAAAAGATAATAGAAAAACAAACATGATAAAGCATCTGGATCTTTTACTTTGCAAAACAGTCCAAATTTTATTTTAGTCAAATCATCTTTTCTTTTTTTTTAAAAAGTAAAACATAAATAAAAATAATCTTTCAACTATAATTATAATTGAAAAAATAAACAAATAAAATTAAAATTTATGTACGTTTGAATACTATTTTTATCTTTTATTTTATTTTTCAAAAAAATAATAATAATTAAAAAATAAAAATTGAATCATCTAAATCCATAAAATCAATCAAGATTTATTACTCCTCTAAAGCAAACGAGAATCTATATGCCATGTTAAACATAGTTGAATAATTTAAGGGAAAATGGAACATAGATAGACTTCATGTCCTAAATCTTAGCATTTGGGGGTCCTTGATTTTAGCCCCACATCATTAGAGAGGCATGACATGTTGTCAACATTCTTAAAAGCCCAGAAGGACAAGAGTCCTATTCCCAGAGAAAGTTTGCGCCTTTGGGGCAAGACCTTGCACAACCTTCATCTTTTGTGTCTTCCAGTCAATTCCAATCTTCCCAAGCATCCAATGAATCCTTTGTCTCTGATATCTAATTGCATTTAGTACAAGCTTCTTACAACCTATGGACTTCTAGGCAATTCTCATGAAGTAGGACCACAATTGGACCACCTTTGTGGTCCAAACACATTGTTGCTTTTAACTGACATTAGCACCATGCCTATATTTGTATCCAACATTGGTAATAATTATGTAATGTTGTGCCTATATTTAACCTTTAATAATGTTTATTATATTCCCACCTCCCAACTTCCCTCAAACTGTCAAAATTTAAAAGCAACTCAGTGCATGTAAATATTAGAGTAAATTATACAGGTATTTTTAGAATTTTATTAAAATTGTATAAATGTCTTTTATTTTTAAAAATATATATAAATATTTTTTGAAATAAAAAAAATTATCTTACACATTAGTTCAATTTAATTTTTTTACTAAAATATCTTGTATTAGCCTAAATATATTTTTTTAACCTAAAAAAATTAAAATAAAAGATATTTTGATCCAAAAATTTAAAATTAAACATTAGACTAAAATATAAGATAATTTTTTATTTTAAGAAAAACTTGTGTATATTTTTTTAAAAAAAATTATATAATTTTAACAAAACTTAAATAGATCTATATAATTTACTCTAAATAGAATTTATTTACAGTCTTTATGTTTCCAAAGATAGATGATTCATTACTGTTGAATGAAAGTAGAAGAGACATATCACATATATTTGAATTTATCTTTGTTATATCTCTTTGGGTTGAGCGACAAGAATTTTTTTTTTTTTAATGTTTCCTTTAGTTTAGTGATATGTCATTGATCAGATTAAAAAAATCAATTAAAGTGAAATTAAATGTTAATTCCAACACCACCTAAATATGATTGAATACCACTTAGCTTTTCTCTAATGTCTTTTTCTACAAAAGGGGGTGGATATCTTCAAAGTCCAACTAGGCCTAACCCTATTAATAATAATTACTATTAAAGTCTAACTTTGACCCTGCTTTATTTATTTATTTATTTATATTAAGGGACAAAACAAACTTACAAGGCAATAGTATATGCACCTATAGTAAATAAATTAATTTTCTTTTTTGCGCTAATGTTAAAGAGAATTATTCAAATCTTTTTGAAACCATCAGAACTAGGAGAAAAGCAAATCGCGCTTTAAAATTCAAAGTGTGAGCCCATATTTGGCTCTATTTTTTATTTTAAAGTCGTGGGCAGCTTGTCTTGATGCTATTTATACAATATAATGATAATTTTTAGTAAAATTCAAATAATTAATATTAAAATTACTAAACCAAAGGCAACAACTCAAAAGAAGGTAAAAGTTCTTTTTTTTTTTTTTATTTCCCAAAGTTTATAATCATGATCAATTTTGTCTCCAAATATTTATTTTATATTAATTTCACTTATATGTTTGCTAAAATTTTCACTATCATTTAATGTTAGTTTCGTCAATTAAAATAATAAAAATTGATGAGATATCATTACAAGTGGACAAATAGTCATTTCAGCATTCTAAGGTAAATTGACACTACCTGAATAAATATTACACTGCCTAATTCGTTTCTACTTTTCTTTCTCTAATCCTTTATTATCATGTACGTACTCCTCCTTTAAATTGAAAGCCAGAGCTAATACAGCCTCTAATTAACAATTTATGTTTTAAGTTCTGTATACATAACAACGCTTTATGAATTTTTTTCATGGTGGATGAAATAACCCCAGAATTTGTATTTTTCAACGAAACAAAGTCTAAAGGAAAAAAAATCAGAAGGGAATCCTTGCCATACGGCTACAAAAAGTTGAAGTGCAATTATATGAAACAATTTTATGTTTTTTGTTACTATTATATAGGATCACTTCAATTTTTTTTTTTTAGGTTGGTAATTAAAATCATAGTAGAGATATGTTATTCCACCGCTACTAATCAGGGTATCAGTGATATTTGGGATCTCTTTCATCCCTATATTTACCCCTATCAATCTTATAATACCTATGTTTAGCACTCTTGACGTAAGGATTAACGTAAAACCAAAATCTATCAAGAGCCGAATAAAGGTCCATCTACATACTTAGCACTAGAAAATCTCCCTGAGGAACGATCATCCACCAATATAAGCTCTTGACATCAGGAAAGATTCAAACCTACGCAGCATAGCTGCATAGATGATTGCAAAGTTCAATTAGTTCCCTTTCACCATTTGAATCAACTTGTATCCTGATACTTCAATTTTATATTTTGTTCCTACTAATTAGCCTCTACAGTATCAGTTTAGTAGTGGTCACGAAACAGAGACAGAATTAAAATTTTTGGCAAGGCCAACTAAAACAGACGTGATTAAAATTTCTCTGTAAACTAATATTTGAAGCACACTTGCTTAAGCAACGAAAATAGAAGACTGAACATGATACTATAAATCAAATGATATATCCACTTAAACAGATATCTCCAATGTCTATCAAGAAAGATGCCTCAGAATTTGGCAATTATTTTTCCTAAAAGCAATAAATTTTTATCTAAGAATCTGCATTGTGTAACTTCCAATAACAAGTTCTTTAAAATGGGCCATCTTGATGAACTTTACCACATATGACAGATTTCAATTTCAACCAGTCCCCTCCCTTCATCATTGCATATTTTGCATCACAAGGATAGAATAATTCTCTTAATTGTTTTTAAAGAGAGCATATATATATATATGACAAATAACAAGTACAGCTAAAAATTCTAAATCTACGATAACTTCAACGAGGAAAGACATGTCCTACAAGTAAAACTCTAGAGAGATCATCAAAATCTAGATTAATATTTTCATCTAATTCTATATCAATCTGTTTGCCTGCTGGTAAAATGTAAGTAACATCACAGAGATTCTGAATTACAGACGTACGCTTCTTATATTCTAATCCTCATCAGGAATATGTTTTATTCCATTTTGTACAAATTGATTAGCTGAAATAGCTAGATTTATTTTTCCATAAACTGGTAAGTATCAAGATACTTCCTATGTAAAAGGTAAGTATGATATGGAACATCTGGATAAAGTATAAATTAAACATAATGTCAAATCTGAAAATGCTTTCATTATGGCTGCTAAAGAAAAGGATCCTGATGCCCAGAAACCATTTTATCAGCGGAGAACTTAAGAAGTGCGTACATTGACATAAATACGAGACACAATAAAATATTAATAATATTTATGTATAATTTGAAATGTCTTACGTATACAAGTATTGGAGACTTTCAATAAATATATGGTTTTGTTTTCTAAATATCAATGCTTTACTGCTCGCCACTAAAACAAAATCATATATATCTCAAAAATTATTGAAGGGTTAAATTGAAAGGGTATACACTTTGAAGAACCGAGTCAAGTATCCTAATTCTGATATGTGAAACCCTAACATAGAGTCAAGCAGCAGAATTAACAAAGGATTAATGCATAGCTATATAGCCACCTAAGTAGAAGTGGAAGCAAGAAGATGATGATCCAAACTCCATATACAACTTGAAGAACGAATTCCATAATCAAAAGCGATTTTTTCACCGATTAGACAATGAACAGAAAAACAGGGAATGATATGCCTTCAGTTAGGAATCCTCTGAATCAAGATGCCAGTATCTAAAATTTGTCTATTACACCATCAGTGAATAATCAGACCTTTGTGAAAACAAAAATTGGCTAAGTAACTACACTCTTGCTATCAAAAAAATGTCAATGATAAAACTGCGAATAAGTGAATAAATGAGAATCATTTTTATTTTTGAATTTAAAACAATCCAACACAGGATCAATCTAACACAGGAAGGACACACATTAAAGTTTGAATAGCATAAACATAGCAAAACAAAATGAAAACCACACAATTCACTATAACAAACTATGAAGAGACTCACCCTGTACCCGTGCTTTATTTTTTTTTTATTTGTTTCATTAAATATTTTTATAACCAAAAAAAAATTATTTTGTGTTTGTTTTGTTCTTAAAAAAAATCTAAATTTTACTTCAATTTTTTATAATTTTTTAAAAATTAAAGAAATCATTTCTATTTTTATTTTTTGGAATAAATTTATATTTTTTAATATAATATTTTAAGCTTATTATTGCTAGTCTTATCTATTATAGGTCACTATTATTATCGAAGCCCACCACAACTTATAACTGGGTCTAAATTAAAGTTTTTCATTAACATTGACTATAACTAGAGTAAGTGGGCTTTTGCAAAATTTGCATGGAACCTGTGTGCATTTAAAAAATATATATATATAATCTCATGTAGAACTATATTGTTAATGACTTATTTGTACTATGTTGCTATGATCGGTTATTTGGACGTAGTTCTATTGGGTGAACAGTCCGGTCTGGCGATTCTGAGTTTAATTCAATAATTCAAGGAAATGATTAATACATTATCATTTTAATTTGTAATTTAATGTTTTAAATGCACAAATATTTAAAGATATTTTTAAATGACATAGTTAAATATCTTTTTGAATATCCAAAATATATAGTTTTTATGTCTTTCTCTACTAGGTAGTGAATGCATTTAATATATTACTAACACCTTTCCTGCATGATATAGGGTCTGTGAACCGTATAAGGAAAAAAAAAAAAATCGCGAGTTCAACAACAAAAGAAAAAAAATATTACAGATACATAATATATAAACAACATGAGTAGTGCACATAATACGAATATTACACTAATATAAATAATGCAAATAAACAGTGTGAAGCCACGGTTTTTTATATATATAAGATGGTAAGATAATTCTTCTCTCTCTCTCTCTCTCTCTTGTCCTTTTACTATAATATTCTTTGTTAGTATATTTAGTTAATTTTTTTAATATTAGTTATCATGCTTTCTAATTTCTATATGATTTCTATAAGAAAAAATAGAGTAATAATTAAAATTCATATTAAGCACCGTAAAAAAGACCGATGCGTTGATTTTTCATCGTTGTAAAAAAAATATTATTAATCAATACAATCAATAAATTATTTAGTTAATAATTAACTGTGTTTTTAAAAAATATAACTTCTCCTTGCTCATTTATCCTTGTAAAAAATATTTAAAAAATTAAAAAAAAAAATTGGCATGCACCAAAGAGCATACCAAGCCACTATAGTGGGTATGCGATGCAAAAATATATAGATATATAGACGCAGTCAAAGTGAATTTGGATCACCTGTATGATATAATAATATGATTTTGGTATTTTTTTATTTTCGTTTGGGTTTAAAATTTAATATAAAAGATAAAAATTATAATTGTAAAGAAAAAAAATTTAATTAAAAAATTACATTTTAAAAATTTTAATTATACCATACAATTAAATTTGTTAAAATATAATTTTTTTATAATTAAAATTTTTATTCTCACAATTATAATTTTTATCTTTTTTATTAAATCTTAAACTCAAATCCAAAAAACAAAAAATACCAAAATGGTGTTACTGCACAACGTGCAATAAATTCTCTTAGTGCAAAAGATCTCATTGCTAATCAAGTGTAGATTTTTTTTTATTTGGATTTTGAAATATGATTTTGGAAAAACAATTATAATAACAATTGGTTATATAAAATGACAGTTACAAATATGATTAGAGCTACGGAAAGTCTCATGGCAGGGTCACATAGCATATGACAAAAGAAGACAATATAATACTATTGAGGATGACTCAGGTTGAATATTAATTTCTTTTTGGTAAACAAACATGATAATTAAAAAAATAATAATTCAATATCATGGGTTTAAGGTTACATTTTCTAAATTTATAGAATTTATATTGACATTTCAACATAAAAATTAATACAAAAGTGAAAATAAATGCAAATTACTATAAAACTCTGCTGAAATTCCCTTTATTACATCTATTTGTTGAATATTTTTAATGGTTCATTTCTTTTGCCACCCCATGTTTTTTGTTCTTTAAAACCACACATTTTTGAGTTTGCACAAGAAAAATTCATTTATAATATATTTAGATTTGCGTTCATCATACTATATTATGATTTTGGAATGCCTGAAAATCACATTGGGTTAAAAGAACTCACACTTGCTTCTTGCAAACGTAGACCTAATTGTATTGAAGTTGTATTAACCAAATTATTTTTTAACTAAAATTTTTAAATATAAATCACGTTCAAATAAACTTACTTTTACACAAAATCAATTCTGTAAAATCAAATTTACCAAAATTAATTTTACTCATCATCAATCGAAACACATACTTAGCCCTGGTTGGATGAGAGATGAGAATGAAAAAGAAAGGAAAGGAAAAGAAAAGAAAATTATTTTATTTTTTGTTTGATAAGGGAGAGAGAAAAAAGGATTAAACACCATGTACGGTATACAAAAGACAAAAAAATATAGAGAGAAAAAAAAATTATTAATAAAAATAATGTTTATATCTTTATTTTTGAAAAAAATAAAAATAATAATAATTATTATTATTATTAAATAACAATTACAACTTAAAAAAAAAAAAACACTCTCCCATAATCCCAACTAAAAGAGGAGCGGAGAAACGAGACGTAAAACCCACCAAATTGTTTCTTTCCATAAAGCGATGGATTGGGACATAAAGGGGAAGAGAATTGCCTCTCTATTTTAACGCGTTTTAGAGCAGTGGATTTATTTAGATTTGATTTGAATACTTTTATGTATGTGTGTGTATATATATATATATATTTTTTTTTTTAATTTTAAATGTTTTTGTTTTAAATAGATATAGAATGTATAATGAAGATAGTGTTATAATTGTTAATTAAAAAAATAATGTTTCTCATTAAAAAAATTTATAACATTTAAATCATTCAGATTTAATTTAGACAGAATATATACAATCTACGTTGAAATCACCTTAGATTCACGGAAAATTTGAATTCTTTAAGAACATCTTATTTTGAGACTCATGAAAGAATTTGAATTTTCTATCCAATGATTTTTTTTTATTCAACTATGTCTATCTTATTTAAACTATTTAAATTTAAAAATAATTTTTAATTATTAACTTTAAAAATGATAATTAATATTAAAAATAAAAAAAATAAATTTAATTCATGTAGATCAAATTTAAATGACCCACAGGAGATAAGTATAGCTGGGCAGAGAATCCAAACATCTCATGAATTCTTACATGCCTTTTTTATTTTTATTTTTTTGTGTATTTAATGTCTTACTTTATTTTTATTTTTGCATTTTTTTTTACTTCATTAGACATTCAAATAAAAAAAATATTTTCATTTATTTCTATAACACAACAAATATGATTTAATATTACAAAATTTCATTCTATTCTCATTTCTATTCTGCCTTTTATTTCCTTAAAAATATTTTTATTCTATTAATCATAACATAATTTTATCTCCTACTCCTAGCAAGCCATGGCAATATGTGGCATGCGACTCAACTGTTTGACTTCTTTAAAATCATTACTTTGACATGTTCCTAGTTGTATATGTCAAACTTCATAAATTTAATTCACCGCGTAAAATAATTATTTTCAAGTTGTATATATAAATGGTCAAACATCTGATTCTATTATGTATTTGTACCAAAGATCAATCTGAATTAGAATTTTCTCTCCCAAACCTAGTAATCTACAACATGGATTTATATAGATTCTATATCATGTTCGATTTTGAAAAAAAAAAAAAAGTATATGGGGATTGTATTATTTATTTATTTATGATTGATAACAACAAGAGCTATAGAGTAAAAATGTATCGTCCAGGAGTATTAAAAGCAAAAGGAGAAATGAAAGATCTAGTAATGTTATTATACAATATTAATTAATAAATTAAACTGATTAGTGAGATATGTCATTCAACGCTGATTATTGCCCAAAAGATGTTGGATGTTTTAGTAATCTACAACATGAATTTAAATAGATTCTACCACTATGTGTTTGTTGTCTTTTATATATATATATATATATAATTAACATTGATATTGTAAATTTTTAATGGGTAAAATTGTATTTTTTGATCTATTAAATGTTACAATTGCTTTTATTTTTGTCTCTTGTTTTTCTTTTTTTTTTTTTCTTTCGTTTGTGTTTCTTAATTTAGTAACTAAACATTATCAACTTAATCCTTAACCCTAACTTTGTTAGGATGCCTAGCAAAATCTATAAGGCAAAGATTCCATAACTAAATTCTCCCTATACAGAATAATAATTCTAATTTATGATTTTACTGATTATATAATTCACTACATATATTTCACATATTATTATAATCTCAGAAAAACCTAAATCTTAAAGTTTAATAGAGATTTGAATCTTCTATATTTAATAAGTAAATACACAATGTGCATTTAATAAAAAATAAAGAAAAAATAAGAAAGGAGTGAAAAAAAATGAATTTTATACACACTTCTACTCTTTTATATTACTTTTCCTCTTAAATACATAATGCATTAATGTAAATGATTACAATCCATTTAACAGGGAAAGACATAAGATTAATAACATACCTCAAGCTATAGTCATTAAAGAAGTGAAATATTGAATTTTGGTAATCTAACAACCAAATGGACGGAGTAGGAAGGAATTTTCTAACCAATTTGATAGACACCAAACAAGGAAAGCTTAGTCAAGAAATCTCTCAGTATATTGTTAGATAGAGAAAGCTTTCATCAATTAGTTGAATTGAGTCTCTATAAATAACGTTAAAACTGACAAAGAAAATTACCCAAATCACTGCTAATAACAAACATGTAATTAGATGGGGAAATGAACATTACTTTTATTTCATATTAAAAAAAGTATAAATAATCCAACAAAATCTATATATGTATATAAGCCTAAAAAGTTGCTTGACACTCAAATTTTAAAATTTTGATGTTTGATAACCGTATGATTCATCCTTTGTTATCCCATAATTGTTATCATGCTTTCGTTTTCCTTTTTTATAGATATACAAGATAAGAACCTATATAATATGAGATAACATAACTATAAAATTAAAAAAAATAAGGAAATTTTTGTCTTTGTTTAACATTTTCCTAATTGAAATTTTAAATATCGTCCATCGACTGATATATTTTTCAAATTTTTAGCAAGTTTATATTTGTTTTCATCATTTTTTCAAGGTAGTACATTAATTGAGGCATTAATAATGGGGATGGGAACGTGGAATAATTCATCATCCCGAAAAATGGTTTGTATATTTCATTTGGTCGTCGTTTAACGGCTATGACAAAATCTGAGCAGAGGAGGACAAAACGACACCGTCACAATCCTGTTGTTTATAATTGACCGAAGAAAGCTTCAGACACGAGGAACTCCTGACCATGTCTCTTTTTTCTAAAAAAGAAAAACTAGCTCTGGCACGTTTGGTCGATGCAACGGAAAGAAAAAGAGAAAAGAAAATTTTGTAAAATATCTATTATATTTATATAATTATTATTTAACAATATTTATTTTAATAAATATCTATTTCAAAATAAAGGTTAAAAAATTATTTTTTACTTTTAGAATTATTTTTTTATTTTTTATTTTTATTTTTATTTCTATTTTAATTTTTAATTTTTTACGTATCAAACAAATTAGTGAGAGAGAAAAAAATAAAAATGAAAACATAAATTCATGTCTTAACTGTTAAGATTTAGTCCTGAATTTTTTGTTTTTTAGCTATTTATTAGCCTGTGAAGCATACATGTTTGCCCTGTTTTTGAGTCACGAACTCTTAATTAACAAGTAGTGGATAAAATTCTAGACACACAAGTTTGATACATGAAAATGCGCCTTTAAAATTAAAATTGTAACATTTATTTAAGGGTTGTGAGATTTATTTTAAAAAAGTATGGGAAAAATGAAAAAACACACTCAATTTAATAAAAAAAATTTATATGGAATTACTTATACATTTATTTTTAAACTTCTCAATTAAAATAAGAGAAGTATATAGTTTTTTAATAAAATCATGATAAATGTATGGTTTTTACATATAGTTGTATAGTTTTTGAATTAAACTATATGCTTGACATATTATTATTAAAAAATTATACATTTATTATATTTTAATTAAAAAATTTGATAATGAAAATATTAAAAAAATGCATTTAGGTCTAATCTAATTTGGAATGATATTACTAATAATTAAATCCTTGATCATTTTCTTAATCTGTATTGTGAATTGAATATCATTAGGTTGTGTTATGCAATTTATCTGTAATTACAATGAAAAATATTTTTAAATACCATATATTTAAATTAAAAATATCTATATTACTTACCATAGAAGTTTTTCTGTGGTAGAGAAAAAAAAATTAATTTCCACATGCTCTGCATATTTTTCAACTTTGAGAGTTTGAAACACAGCCTTGTGTTGATTGGAATTGTGTTGGCAAAGAAATAACCACACACCAAAAAAAAAAAAAAAAACTTCTCAATTTTGCTTAGGTGGATAAGAATGAGGAAAAAGTTAAGTAGTGAACTTGCGTTCTATTTGCGACCACAACTCCCTTGTATACTAAAGAAAGAATAAACAGAATCTAATATCAATGCACGTCTACGAATTCCCTTGTCACCTCTATATAAAAATTAGAGAAAAAATTAAAAAATATCGTTGAAATTTAACTCATTTGTAAATAGTTTTTATAACCTTTCAAAACTAAAAAAAAAAAAAAAAATCTCTTAACTTTTGCAATTATAAAAATGAGTCATTTTCTCCTTTTTTTTAAAATAATGTTAAGTAATGTTGTATCAACTTTTTCTATAGTTGATGTAACAAGTTCTTACTCATCTTCAATTTTAGTACGTTTATCAAAACTTTATAAAAAGTAGAAATCAATCATGTCTGATATCAAATATGTACAATAAGATATATGGTAGACAAATCTAATTCTCTTTGGTGAATAAAAAGGGAGCAAAAGCCCAGAAACAAGCAACTAAATACAAATGAGGCATGGGAATAGAATAGAATACAATTCCCTTCGCATCAGCATCGAGACGACTAAAACAGCCAGCTGGAGGATCTAATAGCTAAGAGGATGGCGTTAAGCATAGTTAGCGAGCCAATTTGCACTGTCATTAGTCTCTGTATGTATATATATATATATATATATTTGAAAATTTATGAACTTATTTTTTAATAAAAATATTCTTATTTTTATTTTAAAAAAATTGACTCAAATTTTTCATCTTTCTTTCAATATTCTAAAAAACGTGCATGGTCTCCACTGTTGAATTCTCCCCCATTTTTCAATTAGTACCAAATCTCACGCTTCTCTCCAACACATCATGGTTAGTTAAGTAAATAAATAAAAATATTAATTATATTTTTTATTATTATTATTATTTAGGGTTTGGTTGGCATGAACTAACAGAAATGGTAACAAACAAAACAAGGAAACCAAATCAAGACGCGCAAAACCAAAAGGTGTAATGGCTTTCATCCTTCGTATTTATTGCTTGTCAAACGCTCTTGCGTCCACCATCATCTCTTCCTTCTCTCTTCTGCAATCGGAGAGAACCGTTTTCTCCTTCCTCCTTCATCCTCTGCCTCTGGGCCCAGCTGTGGGGCTCGCCTAGCATTTTCTCACTTTTGTTCTTCATTACCTTTGCGGTTTTACTTTTCTGGGCGAGGCTTGATTTGAATTTACTTGGAGGATGAGGGATTTCAATAGGGATCTGTTTGACCCGGGAACGCTTATGGACTCCGATTACTCTAGCGGTACTTCGGCTTCCGATGCCGATTTTGGGTTCGCTTTCAACGACAGTAATTTCTCCGATAGGATTCTCCGGATCGAGATCATGGGTGATTCGGTTGAGGCTCGGCCCGATTCCGATGGGTGCGCCAGCATCGCCGACTGGGCTCGCCATCGAAAGAGAAGGCGGGAGGATATCAAGAAGGACAGCGGTATTCCTCCCTATCTCTATCTCTCTCGCTGTCTGTGTCCTTTCCTGTAAAATTTTAGATGATCAAAACCCAGAAGGAGGTGATTTTTGTGCTTTTGTTGATGGAGAGAGAGAGTGGGGGAGGGGGAGACCGATATGTTGCCGGACATAAGAGATAAGGAGTGTTGGTTTGGTTTTATTTTTAGTCTAAAGATTAGTTGGTTTGTGTTGGCCTCTCTTCGTAAGATTGTAACCTAGGAGGGTAAGGAATTAAATTATGGGGTTTTGTTGGTGAGTCCTTGTTTATTGTTTTACAGCCAAGAGCTCATTTCTGCTAGGGTTTCGGCTTCTTTTTTGTAAAATTAGGAGATGCTCTAGAGCAGAAATGGTAATGGTATTCGAAAGGTGCATGCTATGTTTATTGGAAAGTTAAAGAGAAAAAAAGTGAGTTGAAATGGAGAAAATCAGGTCAATTTCCCATTTCATTCTTCCCGGAAACCGTAAGAATTCAATATCTTTTTTTTTTTCCCTCTATAATGCAACCAAATATGAGACTGATTGAGATGATTCTGTTGGGGGCGCTAGCTATAATTTATCTTTGGTATTTTCTTACTTTGTTCGGTTCCTGTGAAACCTGATACCTGAAGTTCTTGGCAGTTAAACTGCAATCTGATATAGGTTATTATTTGGTGTAGTTGTGAGATTCGAGAAATATTCCACTTAAGTAGAAAGCAATAGAAGGTACCTGGATTTGGCTAGTTTGACTTGGAGAATTTATCTCACAGTTAGACTGATACAATCAGGCGTAAGGATTATAAAGCTAAGCACATAAGCCACATAATCTCAGTTAGATTTAATTGATTATGCATGTTTATAATAGGAGCCAACACAACACCAAAGATTGGATCTATTTATGAATATTTGCCTTAAAAGTGCTTCCTTGTGCATGTTGAATAATATTGAAATATTTTCGCTTCTTTTCTCGCGCAATACCTAATGTTTTCCCTCTTGCTTGTAGTTCTAGATCTTACGGTATTGCCTGATGAGCAAATTTTGAATGGGAACCAACCTGATATTGAAGATTGTGTTGCCTGTGAAAATCAAGATGAAGAGGCTGTTGCTATGGTTGAAGAATCCCATTCAGGTATTTGAATTAATTAAAATTTTAAACTTAGTATCTTAGTCATAGTGCTTTCGATTAAGATGCTGTGCTTTTTTATCATTTTCCCCTTTTGTATCTATCCTTCGTGTTTATAACAAGTTCCTGTCATGGTGAGGGTTTAAAAACTTTCTACATTTTTTAAAGCTAGGGTATAATAGGGAAGATAAAGTACTGACATGTAAAAATTCAATTAACAATAGAATTATTTATTTGATAATGAAAGACAGAAACAATACAACTAGAACATTATCCTTATGCTTACAACAAGAAAGGATATCTTTTTCCAAATCTGAAGTTACTGTTTGTTCTGTTCCAATTCATGGTTAAAACGGAGATGTGGTGAACAAAAAGGCCTGTACGTCGAAGGAAGCCACCTACATTCTATTTATACTGTTCCTAAATATGCTTATAGAAATATAAAATCAGATGATAAACTAAAAGACTTTTAGCAGTGTCTTTTATCCAATAAATATCTATATAAAACTTACCTTATAGGTTTTCTAGTACGTTCCATAACTCAGACTTCCAGTTTGGCTATTATTCTCATAGGTGATGAAGCTGCAAATAGCAATGATTCAAGCTGGAGCATGGATTGCTCAACGGTTGTGAGAGTTAAAACACTACATATCAGTTCTCCTATTTTGGCTGCTAAAAGTCCTTTCTTCTATAAGGTAGATATACCTTTTCTTTGTGGGTTAGATCTGAATTCTTCTGCTACAAGTATGTTTGCTAAGTTTGTGTTTAATACTTTCTTTGTAGCTTTTCTCAAACGGGATGAGGGAGTCTGAACAGAGACATGTCACACTGAGAATTAACGCCTCTGGTATAAACATGAACTAAAAGCCTTTTTTTTTTGACAACTTGAATATGCAGTTCTTTCTCAAATAGTTGCCTAAAAAAATGTCATGCTTCTTTTGCATGCAACAGAGGAGGCTGCTCTCATGGAGCTTCTGAACTTTATGTACAGTAATACCTTGAGCACTACTACACCACCTGCTTTGCTGGATGTGTTGATGGCTGCTGACAAGTTTGAGGTTGCTTCATGCATGAGATACTGCAGCCGATTATTGCGGAATATGCCCATGACACCTGATTCTGCATTGCTTTACCTGGAGCTTCCTTCCAGCGTCTTGATGGCTGAGGCAGTCCAACCATTGACTGATGCAGCAAAGCAGTATCTTGCTACTCGATACAAGGATATAACCAAGTAATTTTCTCATATAACTTCAATTACCCAGTCTAAATTACAAGGATTTGCAATATTTTGTTAGATGTTTCACTTCTATTAACTAGGGCATATAATTCCTCCTCCTTCATCTTCCTTCCTTGGGGTCTGGTGATATTCAGATTTGAACTAAACCATATCTACTCTCTTTTCTTTTCCCCTTTTTTTTTTGGGGGGGGGGGGGGGGGGACTATGTTCTTTCTTTTGCTCATAGTTGAAGAGAAACTGCGGTAAGGTGTATTGGAAGAAGTGACTCTTACATTTATTTCTCCAGTTACTTATTTTTGGTGGTAGGCTGCTATCATTGATTGATAAAGTTCATATGTCATAAACCTCTTAAATAGGATTTTATTTTATGACATCCGACAAGGAAAAGATTGTTGTTGTCCATTGGGTTGAAAAGTCTACAATATTCCTCTGTTAAATTGTGCTTGCATGATTTTGTAACCAACGAAGAAAGGTTAGAACTCGGTGTATATAATGTTATATTCATATTGTATGAAGCGATGGGCATTAAAGAATGGGACATTAAATGGTGTATTGTAGAAAGTTGATGTTATAAGTATGTTAGTTACGTCCTTGCTTAAAAGGGATCATTGATCAATAAGGTTTGGTTTTTGTGGTTTATTGATGTGGGACCTGCAAATAGTAAAGAGAGGGATTTGAGGGAGAGAGAAAAAATGGAGGGAGGATTTAGAGAGAGACATGGGGAGAACAGAACTCATTAATAATCTTCATTCTAAATTTGAGTCTGATTTATGAAAGTACAATGCAATCCTTAAATAGGCAAACCCAACTTGATGATTATAATTTTAATAAATGTCCAGCTTATAATACATTCCCAATCCATACAAAGGGAATGTATTTTGACCATTTTAATAAATGTCCAGCTTATAATACATTCCCAATCCATACAAAGGGAATGTATTATGGTCAAAATACATTCCCAATATTAAGAGTATAGTTCTCTATGCTGTTAATATTCTCCTTGCTTTTCCATATTTTACTACCCCTACCCCATTCTCCATTACTCTCTCGTAGTTGGAAAAACTCACCTAGGTGTAGGATCAGCAGAACCACAAAGGGAAAAGGAGGGGTTTGTGGTATAGAGTATAACTCAATAGTAATCTGATTAATCATAGTGCAAAGCAATTTCAAGAGGCAAATCCAACTAATGCATTACCATAAATTACTGACAATCACCAATTTACTAATTAATACCCACATCTAATAATCCGCGTAAATATATTACTCCACACATCTAATACTTCTAATTTTCCTTTCCCTTACCTCACTATTCCTATTCTATTCCCCATCATCAATTTTTTTTGGAGAACATCTGCTTCATCTCTGCATTCATCATACTTTTCATTTTCATGTAGTTTTGCCTTTGGAATGCTAACTACTTCTGCATATGACCAGGTTCCAGGAAGAGGTTATGGCCTTGCCCCTGGCTGGAGTGGAGGCAATAATGTCTAGTGATGATCTCCAGGTTGCATCAGAAGATGCTGTGTATGACTTTGTGTTGAAGTGGGCTAGAGTGCAGTACCCCAAACTGGAGGAGAGGCAAGAAGTCCTGGGTGCACGCCTTGCACGTTTAATTCGCTTCCCTTACATGACCTGTCGAAAGCTTAAGAAGGTCTTAACCTGTAGTGACTTTGACCATGAAGTTGCGTCCAAGCTTGTACTTGAGGCCCTCTTTTTCAAGGCCGAGGCTCCACACCGCCAGCGCTCACTGGCTGCAGAGGACTCTGCTTCCTTGAATCGTCGTTTTGCAGAGCGGGCATATAAGTATCGCCCTGTTAAGGTGGTGGAATTTGAACTACCACGGCAGCAGTGTGTGGTTTACCTGGATCTGAAGCGGGAGGAATGTGCCAATTTGTTCCCTTCTGGCCGGGTTTATTCTCAGGCATTCCATTTAGGTGGACAAGGGTTTTTCCTCTCATCACATTGCAACATGGACCAACAGAGTTCTTTTCATTGTTTTGGACTTTTTCTGGGAATGCAGGAAAAGGGTTCAGTTAGCTTTACCGTTGACTATGAATTCGCTGCAAGGTCAAGGCCAACCGAGGAGTTTGTTAGCAAGTACAAAGGCAATTACACATTCACTGGGGGAAAGGCTGTCGGCTATAGAAATTTGTTTGCAATTCCATGGACTTCGTTCATGGCCGAGGACAGTCTCTACTTCATCAACGGTGTCCTCCATCTTAGAGCTGAGCTCACCATCAGACACTGACCCCTATTAATTATCTTGAGAACCCTTTCATTCTAGTTGGTAACTGACCTTGTTTAGGCTATCTATTCCTCATTTTATGTTAACCTGATGGAGTCATAAAATGTAAAATATCCAGGCAATGTGCATTTTGGTGGCTAGTGAGGCTTGAGATCAAAGGATAATAGGGCTTCTGGTTTTTGGATCTTCTTGTGCTCAGCCACACAATGAAACATGTAAATGGGTTTGAGTAGGTGCAGGAAGGGACGGGTCTTGTTTCGAACTGGTTTACTTTTACCTACTTTAATTTTTGCCATTTCGTTTCTTTTGATTTTAGGGAATCAAGTACAAATTAGTAATCTGTTATTATTCTTCACTGCAAACATACAGGATTATAGCAAGGAGAAAACTAACCTATATACAGATTTTAAGGTATATGGTATGAGATCTATTTAATAAATAATTATGGGGATGATTTTTTAAATTAAACTTTAGAAAAAAAATTCATGCGGTAGATTTAAAAGAAAAAAAAATTGGGAGAAAGTACAATTTACCTTTTTGAACTAAGCCCGATTATAAAGTTAGTATATCAACATTAAAGTATAATAAAATACCATTATGAACTTTGGGCAAACATAAAAATATTGAATCTCAATGAAAATTAATTACAAAAGATCAAGGACTACTTTAAACTATTTATTCCTATTGGATTAGGATGAAAATAGATCAATAAAGTTTCAAGCTTTTTTGTAGAATTAGAACTTAACATTAATTTTAATTAGAATTTAATGTATTTATTTTAATTAAAAATTTTAAAAAGTATTTATTTATTTTTACTTAAAGTTAAGTCTTATTTTACAATAATAAAGTACAATTTACCCTATAATTTAATAATAAACCCTTGAAAATTTGCATGTTATCACTAATTAATAAACAACTAGCTAACTTATCAAAATAAATAAACAACTAGCTAATTTAATCAATCAGAATCCCGTTCACCAATATCAGTCAAAGTGAAGCAGACTCTGTAGACTAATCTTGTTTAACATGCAATTTGTTGTATTAAATTTTTGCATATGTTTGATTTGAAAAAATAAAGAAGTTTTAGATCTGTGTTCCTCTTTCAAACAAAAACTTTACAAAATCTCATCCGTGACCATACAAAATCAAAGTACGAAATAACTAGCATTTTGTGGTCCCATTTTCTTCCTATGGGTGGACAGGAATCCTATTCTGACTATATCAAAGAGAAAAAAGATTGAAAATGTGGAATTTTCTTGCCAGAATGTGGAATCAAGAGAAATTTAGAAAGTTCAAGAAATCATCACATTTTCTTTTACCGATGAATAAAACGAAAAGCTTATTAAATTAATATTGCTCTACGAAGTCGCTTTTTATGAATTATTTTATAAAAATTATATATCCAACATTATAACAGTTTGCAAATATCAAAGCTTTTTTTACCAAGAAGATATACGTTTGAACCAAACTTTATATAAGTTAAATCTCTTTTACATAAGGCCTATCTGAGAAAGTTATTCCTAGAGAGTGTGTGTGTGTGTGTGTATATATATATATATCTCAATATTGTTAATCAATAGAAAAAGGTGAATTAACTAATAGTCTGACTTCAGTATATAGACTACAAAATTTTAGCACGAATAAAATTAGAACTAAAATTCTCAATAAAAATATAGATACCTGAATATAGATAACTATTATTTAAAAAATCAAATAAATTTCTGAATAAGTAAAATTTAGCTTTTGCATCAACTTGGAAGAGAAATCTAGCCCAATTTAATAAAGTAAGATAGCCAAGAAGATATTTTATATCAATATATCCCAACTAGCATTAGGAAATTTTCAATTTTACAGTGACTCAAATGTTTCGTTTAATTAATAAAATAAGATTATATATATATATATATATATATATATACATACATACGTACAACAAGGATTCAAGTTCACAGCCTTTTTGTTTTTGGGGTCCGGATAAA
Source organism: Erythrophleum fordii (assembly GCA_032878935.1). Lineage (NCBI taxonomy): Eukaryota > Viridiplantae > Streptophyta > Magnoliopsida > Fabales > Fabaceae > Erythrophleum > Erythrophleum fordii. Next base: position 11,998,031 of record JAVQMF010000047.1, on the reverse strand, counting down.
GTTATTAATTTATGGATAACTTATTTTGTTTTCCTTCTGAAAGAAGTTTAAATTACATAGCCTTTTTTTTAATTTTTTAAATATATATTTACTCCCTTGAAACTAAAATATGACCAGAATATCTTTAGGAGTAATATTTTCCTATTAAAAATATAACTTAATAAAAATTTATAAATTTAATTTATACTAAACTTTAATATATCAATTTTAACTCTTATGTTCATTATAATGTATTTAATAAAAATTTTATTATTTAAATTAAATTATTATATATATTATTTAAAATTTAAAATTAATTAGTGAATATTCTTTATTTTTAATAATTTTTTATCAAATAATTCTACAGTTTGCTAAATTTAAAATGTCAACTATTTTATATTAGTTATACATATTTAATAATTATTATATTTTATAAATAATAAATATATAAATATTTCAATCAAAATAAATATACATATTATTTTTTTATTACCAATGTAGTGTATTTTTATTTTAAAGAATATATATTTTTAAAATAGAATTATATATTTAGTTTGCGAAAGGCCCATTTTGGACGGAAAACGGATTGGGCCATGATTCCATGATGTTTCTTCCACGGGATAATGCCGACATTCTGCAATTCCTTAAGGATAAAATCGTCCATTAAGAGGCTACTACATTCCAATTCCACGAATTCCACCCTAATTCGGAAGAAGATAGACCCAGCTTCGGCCACGAGAAAGGCATCGAGCTAGCAAAAAAATCTAGGGTTTCACTTTCGCAGAGAGAGAGAGAGAGAGAATTTTGAAAGAGAAAGGGCTCTCTTCAGGAATTGAAATCTAGGGTTTTTCTGCAGAGGAAGCTATGCCGAAGAATAAGGGAAAGGGAGGGAAGAACAGAAAGAGAGGAAAGAACGAAGCTGACGATGAGAAGCGAGAGCTTGTCTTCAAAGAAGACGGTCAAGAGTACGCTCAGGTGCTCCGTATGCTTGGTAACGGGCGATGCGAGGCTATGTGCATCGACGGCACCAAGCGGCTCTGCCATATCCGTGGCAAGATGCACAAGAAGGTGTGGATCGCCGCCGGCGATATCATCCTCGTTGGCCTCCGGGACTACCAGGACGACAAGGCTGATGTGATCCTCAAGTACATGCCCGATGAGGCTAGGCTGTTGAAAGCTTATGGGGAGTTGCCGGAGAGCACCAGGCTCAACGAGGGTATTGGTGGTGGATTGGATGAGGAGGATGATGGCACTGGGAACGATTATATCGAGTTTGAGGATGAGGATATTGATAAAATTTAAGGGCGTGGGTTGGATTGGATTGGGTTTTCGATTTCGGCGATCTCGGTCTTCAAGTCCTTGGCTATTAGCCCTTCTGAATCCCCTCCCCCCTTTTTTTAAATATTTTTAATTACTTCATGATGCTAAATGATATGTAATATTTGAAGCTCTCAGATGTCTGGGTTTTATATATTATGACCTGTGGATGGTGAATTCGAATGCAATAATAGCGTGTTATCTCTTAGTTTGACTATTCTCTTCACAGGTTGGAACTGGAAGAAGTTCTAGGTATTCGTTGTTGAATGATTTACCTCATTTTGCTTACTAACTTCGCTGTCCGTTGCTGTGTTTCTCTTTGGCTGTTTGATAAACATCCTTCTTCACAGAGGTGTTTTGCCCTTTGTTGGTTCTTGATTATACTTGTATTTGTCCTGTATTAACTGATGAGTAGGAAAATATTTTATTCTGATTTTGGTTTTACTGAGGACAGGAAGGGTTATAGTTGATGACATTTTGCTTCGGATGTTGGATGGATCTAGAATATCTTATTTGAGTTGTTGGGTTTCCTGAATTGGAGAAAAGTGCCTTACTGTTCATAAGGAGTATATGAACTCATGAGGAAGTTTGGCTGATGTTGGTTTTATTACAGTATTATGTCGAACTTGATGGAAATTACTAGCTAATACGTTCAAGTTTCAGATTCTTTAAATGTCATGACGCATCGCCATGTATTATGCTGATGAATCATTTAGGAGAGTCTAGCAGTTTTTCAGAGTTGCTAATATATGATACACTCTAGAACAAGATGTTAAAATGCTAATAAATCATTGGATCAACAATATAATTGCAAAGGATTAGTTTTTCTATCGCAATTGTAATTAATTTTGTTTCTGATTAATGGTAGCTATAATTTTGGCTTGATAAGGTGGGAAATGTTCATCATGGTTTCAGTCTTTTAAGACTTTAAACTTTGGAATTAGGATGTTGGTTTAGGTATAGCTTAAATAGAATTTGATTGTTATTCTTCATTTGGGCAATCTAGCCTCTTAGATTAGAGAGGGTTGCTTGCAATTGTTAAAAGCCTTTTTTTTGTAAATCCTTCATCTCTTATGGCTGGCTTATTTAAGCGAATGTTATATAATATGAGCATGACTCCATGGTGCGTTTCTTATGTTGTTCAGTATCATTAGAATATAACATAACATGGTCTTATGACTTGTGTGAACACACTGATAGTACTTTGTGATTCTATCTATATGGCTATCGAGTATTGCTTGAGTGGTTGATCATTGCATTGGTCTGGATTGTTTGTCAGTGTCATCATTTTTTGCTGTGTTTAATAGAGGTACAAAGCATAAATGTGGGTGAGTAAAATGTAGAATATACTAATTAATGATGGTGATACTATCTGGTCAGAAATATGTCTTGAAAAATTATCTCATCTCTAATTGTTTGAGTTGATTGTTGCTTACACCTTAGCATTCTCTCCTCAATTGGATTTATGGAGGATGAATCGTAAATGTGAGTGGTGAAATATACGGATGATATTTTAGCTTCAAGGCGTTTTTGTTCACTCCATATATCACCATCATTCATATGAGCCTTGATTTTCCCACAGTTTGTTTCACATTGTGTGATATGCCTGCCTGCAAATCTTTTAGCGAGTCTGTATTATAGTTTTATCAGTTCCTTTTGTGTTGTTTGAATAACATTTCATTTTGCTACACCAATTTGGTTTGAGACATTGAAACTGTAAATATTTGGAATTATAGTCAAAGTCTCAATTTCTTTCCAGATCTAGGTCTGACTGATATTTGGGAGACAGAATTTGATGAATATGGATGCATCAGGGGAGTAGGAGCAGATTTGGGCCATTTATACAAATTTAAATGGTTTACCTTGGATTACCTTTTCCTACATACTCTTTTCCAGAATTACCTTGGATTACTACCTCTCTGTTCAAACTTCAAACATGATGACCCAAAAAAACAAGAAAAAAAGAGAATTGGCCAAAAAAAATGGTGAGCAAAAATGTGATGCTTTTGCATAAAAAATGTGGTTACAGAAGTTGGTAATATATAGCATCTTTTACGATTTACATATATATATATATATATATTTGATTGCTGGAAGCAGTACAACCTATGGGGCATTAATCAATCAAAGAATCATGTTCATCATTTAAAGCGGGATTTTGGTTTGTCCAAAAGATTTCATTCAAGTGGCATTTTAAAGTGGAGTTTTTTTCTGAACGTCATGAGGACCTAATTAATCTAAATTGGATATTTATTTATTTATAGCATTCTTAATTTTCAAGACCCTATGCTTCTTTTGTAATTAAAAAAAAACTAAGATATTGGATGTAAATAGATATGAATTAAACAATTTAAAAGGATTATATTTGAGGGGGTTAACAAGTATTAATTAGTTTATAGTTGAAATTACGTTGCAATTTTAATAAATTTATTGTTATTTGATAAATACTTAAGACATTATTCTTATGCTGAAAAACCTGGAGTGCTATGTGGATTTTCAGGATAGGGAATCAGCCAATTAGAAACCAGGATTTGTCCACGTGTCGAGAACTGAAACAAGTGTCCCAAATTATATTATAGTAGATAACAATCCCATCAATAACTTAAAAAATAACAAATATCTCCACAAGCAACCAAAGGGAGGAAGACCGCAGGCACCCCCATCAAAGTCAGAACAACCATTCGAAGTCTACCAAATTTTTGGCGACAATGGCAGCAGCGGCAGCGGCGGCCACCGTCTTGATCGCTCGGCTTCCGACCACCACCACCAGCACCACCGTTACTCGCTGCTCTGCTTTGCCTTATCTTCCTCCTCGCCTCTCCTCCACTCCTTCTTTCTCTACTTCCCTCAAACAATTTCCAGGTATTGTTTCGGGTTACCCATTATTCACGTTTTACTTCATTTCATCTAAAATTTGATTAAATGCTTATATACTTGCCAAAAAATCAATGGGGAAGGAATATTCAAACAGCTTTGGAGTGAATCATTAAATGTGTGATTAATTCTTTTCGCATATATATTAAGAATTTAATCAACAATGTTCGAAGAAAGTAATATACCTGGTTCTTCAACATGTACCTTCTTTGCATTCACATGTACCGTATGTTTTGGATGGGATTTGAAGTCTCGTATGTGACGTGATGGTCAGATAAGAAAAGAGATGAACACAAGTCAATTAATTACAAAAGTAAAGAAACAAAATTGATGTGTCTATCACTCTCCTCGCATGACCATCATCATGTCATATGAGAGGATTCAAATCCATTTCAATCACCTTTGCTGATTATGCACAGGAGATGCCCATGCCCATTGTCATAAGGCTTTAGAGGTTGAAATTGATTATTATAGGGATGAACTGCTATGCTTGGCAGCACATATGAAGGCTAATCCGGGGGATTATGAAGTGTCTGTGGTGTGAATTGGGTAGGGGAATATTGAGCCCACTACCACAATCATCTAATTGTGGAAGTGTTATATACACTTGGTTGGCAACAAGTAAAACCAATGAAGGTTATATGTGGTACCAGCATAAGTCCTCGCCCTTAAGAATAATAGTTCTATTGTTTGTTCTGTTTCTCCAATGTCCACAAGTTATTGAGCTCAATCCCATTTTATGCGTTTTCTTCTTTCAGGTCACATTTGGTATCCTAATTTTTGAAGTATTGGAAGCCTATTTATAAAATATTTGAGCATGAGAAATATGAAAACATCAAGAACTCTCGAATCCCAATGTTCTATTAATAGGTTTCTGATGAAACCCTAACAAACACTATAGAATATATGAGAAATAAAGATTTATGGTATTAAAATAGCAAAACAGAGAGAAACCACCAAAATGGCAGAATTGCCTTTAAACCGAAACAGACATAAAATGCTCAAAACCATTAACAATGCTAGGCCTTCGAGATGTTAACTATCTTCCAGAAAACCACTCTATAACTCTTCCATGACCGTTCATGCTGATTCCTCCCTCTTTTTAAACCTCTCTGTGACTAAATTGCCAAAATCCAACCATCAGAAGAGTAACACATGTCCGCTGCCCTACTGTGCCCAAAGCCCCAAAATCATTACACAATAACCTACCCACAGCCTTCCTATCCTCTCTCTAGAATAAGCCTTGGATATTTGGGCCCATCAATTTCCCAAGTAGTTGGAAAATTATAATGTCCACTTGTCAAACATCTCAATATTTTAACATTATTTTCTTGTTTCCTGTCTTCTAGAGTCCCGGAAATCTTTGCTTCAGACCAGAGCTTCTTCTTCAGAGGAAACATCTACTTCTGCAGATCCGAGTGAGTTGTTCACAGATTTGAAGCAGAAGGCAAGAAGTTTATGATTTGGCTAATTTCTACAATCTTGTTTTGTCCTGAACTTTCTCTTGGCAAATCCATATCCTCTCTTAGGCAACCTGTTTATTTTAACCAAGTGGGAATAATATCCTCTGTTTATCATTATCAGTGGGATGCTCTCGAAAATAAGTCCACAGTACTTCTTTATGGAGGTGGGGCTATAGTTGCTGTTTGGCTATCTTCAATTTTTGTGGGTGCCATCAACTCAGTCCCCTTGGTAAGTCATCATTCTTATTGAATGCAATTTAATTTAATTAGGAGAGATTCTTGGGTAGATTTGGTCCACAAAAAAATTAGTACACCCAGCCAATCACAAATGGACATATAGGTATGTTACAAATGCGCCTCACTAAAAAATATATACTAATATGCTTTCATGCTTATTAACAACTGATTTGGCCTGTTCATTTTGTATAGATCGGGCCTACCTATGAATTTCTCTTTAGCCGGTTGCTTTTTGCCATCCCCTCTGGGTTTGGAGGGGATCTATAGTCAAGCAACTGACATGTTTCTGTATTTCCTACTCTAGAAGGTTTTGTGAACTCATCTGAAATATTTCATTTACGTTTCAGCTTCCAAAGATTATGGAGTTGGTAGGGCTAGGGTACACTGGATGGTTTGTCTACCGTTATCTTCTGTTTAAGGTAGGTAAGGCACACCATGAACGTGTTACTGCTTTGAATCATACACATTTTTTTTCTGCAAAATATATGGGCGTCATGTATATCAATTGTTCATGAACTCGCATTGATCTGAACATTGCTTCTTTGTTTTTTGGTAAATGACCAATTGAAGAAATTTTAAAGTGATAAAATTATCAAGGACAAAACTTAGGCGAAGGTTTTTAGGAATTTTGCTATCACCTATCAGGTTCTTTAATAATAACATAGCGCATGGATATTTTTTATACCTCAATATTACATGATTGAGTTTTTTTAAAAAATTCTTTCGCATATTATGTTTTTATTGAAAACCTAATAATAAACATTTATGAAACTTTACCTAAGTTTTGTCCAATTATCAATGAGCTCTGTGTCAGTCAAAATGATGAAGAATTTACTCTTCACGCTCAGGCCACATGGAGAAGTTTTTGTGACCTTTTTTCTCTGCATTGGATCTTGCTATTATATTCTATTTTTGCAATCAGAATTCCAATCTTTTGGGCTAGTCATGTGAACCTTTAGACAATATATATCTTACAAATAATATAATTTTATTTCTCCACACAGTCTAGCAGAAAGGAACTAGCTACCGATATTGAGGCAATCAAGAAGAAAATTGCAGGAACTGAATAGAAGTGTTATGGCGAGTGGCAAGTAAAGTTGATCTTTTTTCATCATCATTTTTTGTTTCCCTCTGTCTGCTTTAAGAGGCATTTGTATCCTTTGATGTTAGAATAGAATTCCTCTCAACCTCTATCACTCTTGTATCACCCCAGCTTATTCTTGGAATGTGTAGCAACTTTTAAAAGTTTGGGTGTGAATGTAAACCATCGATTGCTTGTTCAATAGTAACCGAGGAGTTAACTCTGCTCATAAGAGGACTAGATATGCTGTTTTTCTGTTTTGTCAGCAATATATGCATATCATTAGATTAAAAGGTCCACCAAGACCTGGAGATGCACAAAGCCTGTACTTCTGAGGAACAGAACATTACACAGGACAACACACCTTGTAAGCACAATCTCTAAACGAACCTTAGAAGAGAATTAACTACAACTTTATAAAACACACAAGTAAGACACTAGAAAGACTTTCATGGAAAGACAACGCACATCCTAATGACTGTCTTTTAAACCTTGCATATGAAGAATATTGTTATTCGGTGGAGGAAGTAGTATGTTCAAAACCATAAATCATAAACAAGGTTTTTACTAAGAAGACTGTAAGTCTTCCTAAGAGGAAGAAAATGGCTTTCACACCTTGAGGGATGAGGAAAAAGGAAAAGAGGGATGCAGCACTAGGGCTACCGGGGAAGAAGACGCTTGAACTCTCAATGCTTGGTTATTATCTAATGTTTACATGTTTATTAATTATTGATTTGGTCTCCTAAAAAATATTTCTATCTATGCTAAAAAATATGAATGTTTCACCATCAAGAAATGCCAGGCATAAAAATGCCACATTACGCCAAATTGATTGATGTGAATGATGCTAGGTCATTGTTAACAGAGAAGATACAAATAGAGTTAGCGTTTCCTATAATTTAAAAGTTAAAAGATTTAAATGAAAAAAATATTTAGGAGATCAAAACAAAACTTTAAATAAATTTAAAGGATCAAAAGAGTAATTTGATATCTTTTCCTATGTTCATGTATTTTTTTTATTTTGTATAAGTATTATTGTGTTTTTACTATCAAATTTAGATTCTCTGAAATAAATAAATTATTGCATACAGTATAATTTAAAAAAAAAAAAAAGACAAAGAAAAGAGGGAATGTGTGTAGAGAAAAGAAATAGATTTTATACATATTTTCATATTTTGTATCACTATTTTTTTTACTGCATAATTACATTATTACATAAGATCCAAAATGATTTAGTATCAAGGAGGTTTTATATATATTGCAATGAGGATGTCAGTTATATAAAACCATACAGAACAGCAACAGGTTGCCGCGCAACCAAACCTTTTGCCTAAAATAAGCATTCGTTTGCCTTTTCCTTTGTCTTTGTCCCTTATCTGACCAAATCAAAGTAAGAGAGGAGAGAAGGGGGGAAAAAAATAGAAAAGAAAAGAAAGGGGGGAGGCGTATAAACAAAAGACACTCTTAGCCTCTGTTTGGATGGGGGAGGAGAAAAGTGGAAGGGGGAGAAAAGTGGGGCGAAAACGGTGGAGGAGAAAAATGAGAAGAAAATTTCTCTCCCTCCCTCGTTTGGATGCGACGACAGAAAATGTACGGGAAAGAAAAATAGTTGGTTTTCTTTTTACAATTTTATCCTTCCTGCGCCGCAAGATACAAGATACATGTCACGTTATAATTTGCGGGGATTATTTATATTACATATAAAATACATATAATACACATATAAATTAGAGAATGATTATAATTATATTTGTATAAATTTAAATTAACACAAAAAATGTAAAATTAATTAGTTAAAGAAATATATTTCTTAGTTTCATATTAATTGACATAGATTATTAATTTTATATTAGTTGAAATAATTTTATAATTAATTAGTTAAAGAAATATATTTCTTAGTTTCATATTAATTAACATAGATTATTAATTTTATATTAGTCGAAATAATTTTATATTAAGTGAACCATAATACAAATTAAATTAATATGTATTCTTAATTTTAATAATTAGTTGTAAATGAACATCTCAGGCAAGGAAACATGGACTACGTAAATAATTTTTATGTAAAGCACCGTACCATGCCAAGACAAGGAAAAGTAATGACAAGGTGACATGCCAAAAGACAAAGGATACACCTTCACGTGAAAGCTTCATCCATTTGCCAAGAAAAGACGAAAGGGGCCAAGAAAAGACGAGAGAGGTTGAATGGCTGGGAATAAAGCAAGGCATGTGAAGATAAGGGCACTTTAACTTGTGTCATGCGAAGACAAAGATAAAGTTCACGTAAAAGTTTCAACCTATGCCAAGACAAGGAGGAAAAGTGGTAACTGGCTCGGGATAAGCTAACATAAAAATATAAGAAACAAAATTACACGTGAACTTTATCTTCATCTCACTGCAATATAAAATATTTTAATATGTTTATCAGAAGGTCTATGGATGCAAGAGAGGAGTGTCTACGCATGCAGCAATTTGCAGAAAAAATATCGTGCAGTGACAGGATTGTAAAGAGATTGAAGCCTAATTCACGTGGTGTTGAAGACAAAATTATATAATACATGCAAATTTATTTCTTTTTAGATTTTGTTATTATCGCAGAATAGAAGGTAAGATATTTGTATCAGCCTTGATTGCGAAAGTTGTATGCTCGCCTAATTCTGTTATGTGTATATATTATTATTCGTCATATTCATGGTGTTAATAATTAATAATCACATGTTGTCAGAAAGACAAATAAACTACGAACAACTCTGAAATGGTTCGTGCCCCTTTATAATGGCTGTTCTTACTTATTAATATCATCTTATGATCTGTGTCAACAAAATACAGCAATTTTACTCATTTTTCCATTGTCTTATCTCCCCCACAGCAACATTCTCCCACAAAAACCCAGTTCCCTTTTATTTCTATGTAAGAAGTTCCAATAGCAACTTGATAAACATATAATAAAGTGTAAAGAATTAAGGAAAAAAAATATATCAAAAGGGATTAGCTCAATTAGTTAGAAGATGTAATAATTTTTTGGTAACTTGTGTTCAATATTTTTGAAAAGCACTTTGAAAATAAAATTTTGAATGTAATAAAAACAATACAAGAGAATGTACACTTAAGTTCATTTAAAAAAGAGATTAAATTCAAATAAAATTTAAGAGTACCTTAAATGTAACAATAATTGGAAAAAACTAGATAATTAGACCAAATCAGTCATAAAAATACATATAAAATTATATGCATATATGAGTTATATTAACCTAAAATATTTACATATCCACTAATTAGTTTTATCAACTTATATGGAACTGACACCCTTTTTTTTTGAAACCCAATCATTTATTTGAGGCGATTCAGGTTTAACTGCTGAATTAAAGCCCCTCATATAGGTTTTGTGCCTGCATTACATCATCTTTCTGCAACTACTTCCTTTATGTATTAAGAATCAAGAAAACTCACAAGAGGAAGAGAAGGGCAAGTGTTTAAGAAGACTCTAGTTTTTACATTCTCAGCCAAAGGAAAGTGTTTTTCTCTTATATCAGAAAAAACCAGAAGCGAAGGAGAATGCTAAGAAATATTGCACAATAAAAGCCTTAAATGGTTTTTTTTTTTTTTGGGAATATTTCTACATTAGAGACAGCAGAAAGCTTCTGGGTTACGTGCAATGACATCCGTGGATCTCCACAAATGTTGGAAAATCAGATGGGCCATTGTCTCTTTCATTATCTTCCTAAATTTCCTTGAAGGGTCTAAAACCTATGACCATGAATCTCTAGAAGCCTTTGTTCTTGACAAAGCAAGCCAACAAATAGCAAAACCTCGTACAGGTACCTTATACAACATCCCCCTTCCTTCTAACTTCTCAGCCATGAAATTCTCAGTTCTTAGATTTCGAAGTGGTTCTTTAAGGCTAAGAGGAGCGAACTATAGCTACTTCAATCTTCCACCATGGATCAAACCAGAGCCCAACGTGAAGAGAATGGCCATAGTATATGAAAACTTAGGAAATTGGTCATCTCGTTACTACAATGTTCCCAATTACACCATTATAGCTCCAGTTCTAGGTTTGATGGCTTATAATTCTTCAGAGACAGCATTAATACTAAGTCAAAGGTTAAATTTGAGCATCCCAGAAGAAAATCCCATTGAAGTTCGATTTTTTCGAGGTTGGGTTCACGGGAGAAAGGAAGAAGAACCAATTTGTGCAAAGTTGGTTGATGATGGTAGGTTGGTTGAATTCAAGAACATGAGTAAACCATTTGTGTGTGAGACACACAGTCAAGGACACTATACTCTCGTGGTTCCATTGTTGGAAGAGGCTAAAAAGAAGGTTGAGAGGCAGAGGTATTATAATAGTACATTATGGGTGTTAGTATTAGGAATTGGAAGTGGTTTGATTGGGTTGGCGTTTGTGGGTTTGGTTTTGGTGGGTGTTGTTAAGGCAGTGAAGAGGAGGAGGATGAGGAGAATGGAGGAAAAAGTAGATGAGACTTTTGGTTGTGTTCTGGGTTGGAGACAGCAAAATGCCTTCTGCTTCTATGGTTAGAACCCAGCCAGCACTTGAGAACCGAACAATTAATTTACTTCTTCCCTCCCTCTTGTACTCTCTGTAAAATGAATTGTTGGGTCCTTTTCTTTTTTCAAGTCAATATATAATTTTCTCTTAAAATATACTTTTTTACTCTTTGGTCCTGCAATTTATTCTTCTATATAAATTAGTTAGTCAAGATATATTTGAGAGTTGGGAGGGGAAGGGAAAGACCACCCCCCCCCCCCCTTCCCAAAAAATAAAAAAAAATAAAAAAAAAAAGAGAAGAGAAGGGAGGGGAATGCATGGTTAAATAGTAAATTCCCTTTCTTTCATTTGGAAAAACTTTCTTCTCCAAATTGAAGAAACTTAAAATTATAAAGGAGGGAAGTCTTTGGAGAATTTTAGAGAGTTAATTAAAAATTTCTTACTCTATTCCACTCCTTATAACAAACTTCTAAACAAGGGAGAAGTTTCAATGAAACCTTTTCTTTCCCTCTCTTTCCTTCCATTATCCCTCATCTAAACATATCTCAAAGTTTATAACTTGTTACATGCGTACCTTGAATTAGTTCCTTAACGTAGAGTAATTATACAATTTGATCCAATGAAGAAACTAACTTGTAGCAAGTTACAAACCTGAGGGACTAACTCACAGAAAAAAATAAATCTAAAGAATAAAATATTAGAATGTATATTTTTTAGAAATCAAATCAAATCGCGTATTTAATTTCTTTTATAATATTAAGGTTATAAAAATCATCGAACTTTGTCCAGAATTAAATTTCTTTCTAAACGATTTTAAAGGTTTGCTCCCCATGTCCTATCATAATTTGTTTTGATTGTGAATCCTGATCATAAGAAACAAGTTGAAAGGGTAAGGGAACTTTGACGTAAGATAGCTATGTTGTTAATTATCTTATTTTAAATTGAAGTGGGGCTATATATGTGCTTAGTATTCAGGCTGATTAAGCCTTTAGGCTCAACTTGTTCAATCTTATTATAAAAATAGAACGAGGTTATCAAATGGGAGTTCATTTAATAACAAGGCTTACGCTTCTCGGACAACAAAATATAACAAATTGAGGCAATACGCATCAAGAAAACTGTAACCTAAAATTACACAACTAGATATCTAGAAGATGCAATAATAGAGGCAACACACCCTGCTTCCTCTCTTCAATGGATGATCTTTTCTTCAAAGCATGTCCTCTTCTCCACAATTTGAACTTCAAGAGGCAGTTGGCTAAAATTAACACCCTTCCTCTACGAAGGAGACATCTATAAAAGAAGGGGAAAACTTCCACAGGAAGGAAAGACATCTTCTATGGAGGAAGAAGAAAACTCCCCACAAAAAGAAAGGAGAGTGCTTAGCTACTAAAATGCATCGAAAGAAAGAAGAAAGATAGTGGCAGCTCCAAGTCAATGTGCTTTCAGCAAGACAGACAACGGCGTTAAGTGTTTGCGAGGAATTAGTACTGCGTCCTAACTCAATGAATGCTCACATGGGTCAATAATTGTCAAAGTTAACTCTTAAAAGCAACTTTTAAGACGGTTTAAGTTAACATTTTGATGGCCCATTTATAAAAAGGACTTAGTCCAATCTCAAAGCCTTAGACCAATAAGAACTAAGTCAAGTTTGCCCAAATTAACAACATTAATGGTGATGCTAAAATATTAAGCTTTAGAGTAGTTCTTAGACAGTCTAATATCTTATTCTCATGTAGTAAGTGCTCAATTCTTAAACCTTTTACCATTGGATATGAATTACACTAAAGAATTCAGATGGTAGGTCTCTCTCTTGTGTTAACTATCTTTTCCTCAGTGAAGGCAGAATTTGATTTTAAATTTCTATATTCGCAGCCGCAGCCACATTCCTCTGCTGATAAAATTGCATTAGACGAGACATGACCGGTTGGATTATCACTATATATTGCAAAAGTTTATAATGCTCATGAAATTAGTAATTTTAAGTGTTTACTACCAAATTCTTTAATAAAAGCATAATACGTGAACTATTTCCTAAGAATTGCATGTAAGCATTTTCTAAACAAAAATTATGTGTACTAGGAATTTCTGATTTTCCTAATTGATAGAAATTATTTCTGTAACATCCTGAACAGGTTGACCATTTTCACTTGTTAAAACAAGGAACAAACCTGAAGGAATGTAATCTTTAACCTATAGGTTGAAGATCACAGAGTTCATGAAGAGGGAAAGGGGGATCAAAGTAGGAGCCATTAAGAATAGCCAAAGTAACAAGCTTGTTTGCAGCTTCAGTGGCATGGATGCCATCCCAGCTTACATAGTTGCAGGGGTCATCACAGGCTGATGCTGTCACAGTGCTTCCATTTATCTCTTTGGAATTGCCACAGTAAAGTTTGGGGTCATAGTTGTACTCACCTCCACCATGTCCACAACATGCTTTGGTACCATATTGCAGCCCTGTTCCAACAGAACAAATTGAATTCAGAAGCACTTAAAAAGGACACTATGGTTATGAGTAATTTATAAAAAACCTAAAGTTTATAAATTTGATGATAATCCAATTATTTAGATATGTAAATTAAATTTTCCATACCTACATTCTTATAACTTTTTTTTAATAAAACGAGAATCGAACTTGTAACCCTTTACTTAAATTCTCAGCTCTACTCACTCAACCACCTGAACTAGCTCATGGAATCTATATTCGTATAAATTATATTAAAATTTTGACTTATAAATAATATTAAATGCTTTCTTGGAGTGCGGGGTACATACGATTCTCATGGACATACACTTGCAACTTTTCAAGTTAGTAGACCTATAAAAATACCCCATAAGTTTTAAAATAGAACATTAGTCTCCCTTACTTTACATTTTCATAAGCAATAAATTAACCTTTTGGTGATTTGTGATGCATTCAGGTAGGCCACTGGAAGTTTCGAGGAGGAAAAGTGCATAGCGTCAGGAGGATATAAGGTCTTGTAGGCTTTTGAAATATTAGGGGAGGCAAATGTGATTTTCTCAAAATAAAAACTAAGATTGTCTTTTCACCTAATATCCAAGCTTTTAGGTTGAGAAATTCTGTAACACCTAAATCATATGCAATGAGAAGAAATAACAGAAACTTTTGTCTGGCATTTTTTTACTAGTTGATTCAGAAATTTTTTTTTTTTTTTGGGTGAACCAAATATTACATTTTCTTTTAGTTTTAGAAAAGCGGTTTGTAGATTACTAAACAATGCAGGGAATAGGTATTTGTACCATGAGATTTGGGATGGTGAAAGAGGTCTAGCAGAACAGAGTGGGTATCCACATAAATGATGGAAGCATCTGAAAGACTTGCTCTGGTTTCGTTCAATGCCTCCTTCAACATGTTGTTATAGTCCACTACTGCATTGTTGTAAGAAACCATGCATCCAAACTCATCAATGTCTGAGCTTTCATGAGGAAGCTCCACCAAAAATGCAGGGTAACATCCCACTGGTGCAAGATTCAGCACCAGAAATGTACGCCCTCCAAGTTCATATAGCTCCTAGAATCCAGCAAAAAAATACAAGTAATTTTGGATCGTGTGTCAGCGTCGTGTCTGATACTAATATTCATGTCATGATCCTCACATGACATGAAAGGTACTTTCATCTTAAAAGTGGCACCAATTTGTAAAACAACATTGCTCCATTTAAGTAATTTCAATATTCTTAACATTGAATCTATACATGTTCATGGGCCAACTTAGGTTTATGTCAAGGTCCAATAGACTTTTATGTTAAACATAAGCCCATCAAACATGAAAAATAAGACATAAGAAGAAAAAATATAAAAACTAAGACTAAATAATGCGTATGATATAAAATTTAAAGAATAAAAAAAAAAAGATAAATTATTTGATGCATCCTCAAAAGTAGTTGCATCAATGCAATCACTACATAACATATTAAAAAGAAAATATGTACGGATGATATGTCAAAATAATTTTTTATATTTATATTTCAACCTAGTTAGCATATTTTCACATATCAATTGTTATGCATTTTTCTCTTATTGTGCCACATAATGATTGCAACAGTATACCCACTTTTAAAGACGTACCAAGGAATTCATTTACAAGAAATTAGTAGATTATATTATTAGGTTGACTCAGACCAAATTAACTAAGTTTTAAAATTATATAGATCTAATACATGAGTTTAATTTCAAGCTCATTTGGACTAAACATTAAATTATGGCTTATGCCCACTAAAAATTGGACCAAGTATGATCATTGCTTGACATGTAAGGTACTCACCTTAACAGTTGCAGCAATTTGCGAAACAACTAGAGGGAGGTATTCCTTCACCCCATCAATACCAATGGCAGCTAAGTTGGAGGTAAAGTCATTTTGGCCAATGTAGAATGTATAGAGAGATTTTCCGAAGATATCAGGTGAAGGAAGTATCGGTTCTAAGAAACAATCGCAATAAAAAATCTTGTAAGCTAGTATATAAAGACGAGATCTGTTAAAAAAAAAAAAAACTAAATTAAACTAATCGTAAAGATATATGTAAACATGTCAGATATGGATTCCGCTAAAAGGTTGTTTGTTATGTATACATGTGTATAGATAATTAATTTATTGTACCTATGAGCTTTTTCTACTTTTTGTACCTTGCTGACCAACTTCATCAACTCTGGCTTTGAACTGCTTCATTTGGTTGAGCTGAATGGCAAGGGAAAAAGGGCTGATTCCAGTGACAAACAAAGAAGTATTAGGAAGAAGAACTGTAGATGCCAATGTTGCATAGTTGGCTCCATGTCTATAATCAGATCCTATTGATTGCAGATAAGGACTCAAAAATGGAAATCCCAGAGCTTGAGCTGAAAAAATGATACGGATTCAAGTTTGTCTGATATTAGTACTACTTCTAGAATGAGAAAACAGAGTTCTTCATTGTTACATCTTAGCCTCTGTACCGTAAATGTGTCAGATTGTTAGATTAAAAAACATCCATCATAAGCATTCACTTAATAACTACATTCTTAGGCTTTATAACATAATACTTATCATAGAGTCTCATAGGCTCAAGCAAGTTTGATCCCAACTACTCTCATTTTCACAGTTATGTATTTAGTACCCAAAACCAACCCAAAAAAAGAAAAAAAGACTAGTAGCTTGATACATTATGTGCTCGTCTTGAATGGGAAAAATGCACTTTCACTTTCATTCTATGTTTGGCCAATAGAAAAATCACTTTTTAATGGAAAAAAAAGCTGTTTATTTTACAATGAAACAAAAGCAAAAAAATAAAAATAAAAATAAACTTCTCTTGTAAAGCAGAATCAAAATCAAAGATTAATATCTTTTTAGATAAATACACCCTTACTCAAATAAAAGATTACAGATGTTATCTCAAACATTAAGAAAGCTACTGAAAACGGTTGATGAAATATTTGGCCACACACAAAATTACATATTTGTTATAAAGCTTTTTAAAAAGTAAATAAATAAATAACAGAAATTTTACAGATACATGGTCATTTAAGTTCATGAAAGGAGGGTTTTTTTTTTTCCTTTTCCTAGACAAAAATAATTATAGATATAGGAGGGAAGAAAGTAATTCAGGCACGGACAAATATCAGAGTTCAGAAATTGCCATAGGAGGCAAAGAAACAAAACATGATAGGTCATACATATTCACTATTTTGTAGAAGAAATTGATTTCTTTTTTTAAAAAAAAAATTTGACTATCCAACTAGTTCCAGCTAGGTATCTTGTCTTGTACAGAAATAAGCCTAAAGAAGGAGAAAGGGATATAATAAAGGCAGTGTTTCTATTTCACTATTATATAGCAAGTGTTACTAATCACAGCCAGTAATTTGGTCAATTTTATACACAACCACGTTAATTCCAAACATAATTAATGTTGCAGATCGAGGAAAGCAAATATAAGCATATTAGCATTTATAACTTGGTTTTTCATGGTCAAGCAAAGAGTAAATTATACTAATTTTTTTGCCTGAAAATTGGTTAAATCACAGATAATATTTTTCCAGTTTCAAAAATAATGGCTTTGCCATTTCATATATATTGAAAAAAAAATTCTCTAATTTACTTTCTGATAAAATTAAGATGACATGAGATTGAAATTTTATTTTTAATATAATAATAAAGACAACTAAATTAATGTTAAGTTCTATTATAAAATTGAGATTTATTTTTAATATACTAATAAAAATAACTAAATAATTTTAATAAAACACATATTATGTAAAAAGAATTAATTTTTTTATAAAAAAAATAAATAAGAAGAAATGTATTTACAATATATGTCAAATATTAAGAGAATCAAATGTAATTTTTTTAAAAAATATTAATTATAATTTATCAAACTTATTAAAAAAATTAGTATAATAATGATTTGTCCGGCCAGGCCCATTTATTGCTGGGCCTATGATGGGCCAGATGGATTTATTTTCACAATACTAATCATGAGTCATGCCAATGAAAGACTAAATGCGATTTATTTCTTTTCTTCTTCATCTTCTTCTTTTTTCTTCAGCTTCACTTAGCAACCCAGAAGCACAAAAAGCTGGTACAAATTTTGTCTTCTCAAATTGAAACTTAAAAGTAATTGTTCAAATCATGTCTTCAAACCAACTGAATTTTAACAATTAAGAAATACTTATGGCTGTATGGCGAAGCAGAAAAAGAGAAGAAGCAAAAACGTTCATTCAATTCCTCTCTCTTCATCCTCCCACAATCACAGAGAAAGAAACATGACATGACACACCAAAGAATCCAAGAGAGAAAACCAAGATTACCTAGAAAATCGATAATGAGCCTGCCATCTGAAGCTCTTCCTGATGGTTTGTTGAAGAAAGTGATTCCAAAGGGACCAGACTCTGCAGGAAAAGCTGCATAAAAGCCACCAGTGTCTGAATTTGAATCTCCAAAGTTGAAGATTGCCTTCAATTCACATTCTGATTGAGTCCAACCCACCAACAATGGCACTACCACCATCAAAATGATGCTTGACACCCTTTCACTCATCTTTCTGAGCTTCATAAGGATAATGGCTACTACTGTATCAAACAGAGGGTGGGCCTTTTTCAATATATTTCCAAGTGCAACCCACTCAATCATGTATCCCGACACACTATATATGCATAGCGTGACACAATAAATTGGACATATGTTATATTTAAATGTAATTTGAAATATTATGTGATATTTAATAGAATATATATTAAATATAATATTATTTTATTTTGTAAAATATTAATGCTTTATAAATGTATATATAGTGTATAGATGTGTGCGAATTTTGGCTTAGCATCAGACACATGTCTAATGGGTTGCATGGATGTATCGATGACGTGAATCATTTGTATTTAACAAATAAATATATAGTAGGTATTTGGAGAGGCAGAGGAAAAATAAGAAATAGATAAAATAGAAAAAATAAGTTTCGTATACACTTTTTCTCTTTTGTATCATTTTCTTTTCAAAATATATGAGACATTACAACAAAGAATCACAATAAGTGCCGTGGTTGCATATTATTAACATTTTACGCATGTAATTTTTTTTTTTAAAATTTAAAAATAGGAGGCAAATTGATTCTCTTAGTTTCAAATTGTGGATGCATCAAACTTAATTAGGACAGTTAATTATAGTGTTCATCGTGTCATGAATTTAATTTTTATCAGTTTTATTGTGAAGAAAAACTTCAGTCAAATTTATTACTAATAGATACCTTAGTACATTAAAATAATTTAGATTTCTTTCCCAATAGCATGTATGAAAAGTAGCTAGAACAATAATGGTGCGAATGAAAATTGGAAGGGACTTGGAAATAATAATATTTTGTCAAAAAAAATTAAAATTAGTATTTTGTAACTACTATATTATTCCTTATAAATTTAAAAATCCATTCATTTTTTATGATTTTAATGTAAAATAATATTTTAATAAATAATTAATTAAAAGTCTAACTTATTTTGTAATTAATAGGTCTTCAAAGAATTTTGATTTCTGTGTAAGTAATAAGTGTAATCACAATATAAATTTATTAAAATAGCAAAAGATGGTTCTATATTCAATAATATTTAGTAATTATTGTGTTATATCTAAGGAACATGATATTCTCAAAAACAAAGTATCATCACTCTTATTATTAACTTATATCATGACACCTTAGAATAATTTAAATTTTTTTATAATAATAGATCTAAAGAGTAGCAAAATTAAAAACAGTGAGAATGAAGATTGGAATTAGATGGATGTAATTTTATTTTGCTTACAAAATTCATTAATTAATTAAATTTTATATTTTGCCCTGTTGTTTCATATAACTAAATATAGGGAAAATAAAATTAGTATGTTTATAATTACTAAATTATCTCCATGTAAACAATATTTGTTCGTATAAGAATGAATTAGTACACACGTGTATTTATTTTAATCGGACTATTAACTATTAATTTTCAGTTCATTTTTTTCCTAAATTTTGGATGAAAAATTTATAAATTGTCAGTAGCAAATAGCAATCACTCCATTTTCCTTTCTTTCATTTTGATTTTACCAAACAAGTATATCATATTAATTAAATAATATACTCTTTGATTTTTAAGTTTTCCTATAATTTTGGCTTCCCTAATGGACTATAATATGATGGCAATGATTTCATCTGTCCAAGGCCATTGACCTTTGTAATTTTCTTCTTCTTGGCTTGTATGAAAAATCTTAAAAAAAAAAAAAAAAAGCTAAATTTGGTAGTTTTTTAAAAGGAAAAATTACAATTAATTGACTCTAAATTAAAGATATTTATATTAAAGGATCTTAAATTTTAAAATTATTTTAAAAGATTTAAAAATAAAAAATTTCAATTTAAAATTTAAATTCTTAAGCTTTTCAAAATAATTTTAAAAATTAAATTTTTTTAATATAAAAATATTTTTAATCTAAGATTTTAAACTGTAATTTTTTTTTCTTTTTTAAAGTCCCTATTGGATGCATTGAAAGGAAAGGGATTTGTTTATTTTGGTTAAAGCATTGGAAGGAAATGAAATGGGTTTCAGAAAATCGGTGGAGCTGGGTCGGGCCTACGTATTAGAGAACCCAAAAATGTTCAATAACATTGGACCACATCACTAATTGTGTTAATTTATTTTATTTTCTCTTTTTTAATAAAAAGGATAAAACTTAAATATCATTTTTTAAGTATTTATTAACAATTTTTTAAAATAAATATCAAGTCATTTTTCCCCACTTCATCACTATATGATTAGATATTTCCAAAAAAAAATTACTCCATATGTTATACTTTTATTATAAAAACTTGATAAAAAATTACTTAAAAATTTGTTACTTAATTAAATTCTATCCTTCTACCTTTACTAACCAAACCTAACCATGTTTAAGACCAAGAGGGCTGTTATTTGAGATTAACAAGTATGATGATTAAGCTTAAAGAAATTATGAAAAAACCATCAATTTTTTTTCTAACATTAGAATAAAAGAAACTTTCTTCCTTTATTTTAATAAAAAATTTCTCTATTATATATGAACTTATGAAAAATATTTCCTATCTCATTTGATTCCTCCTCTTCACCAAAAATATCAATGATAATCTAAGTTCACCTAACCCCAATTATACCTCTTTAATTTCGGATAAAATCAAACCTGAATTCAATTACAATATCATAGTGTTTAATACAAATGATAAATATATATTAAATAAATTTTTGAAGTATTAATATGTTATAAATCAATAAATAAATATAATATTAGTATAGATATGTACAAATATTGGCTAAGTCGTAAACACATGGCAGATGAGCTAGATGCATGTATGGATGGTGTCATGGGTGTAGATTATTAACTTTTGGACATGTAACTGCCTTTTTTTAAAATATAAAAAATTGAGGAGACAAATTTATTATTTTAATTTTAAGAGAGGACACACCGCAAATAATAAACGCATTAAACTTAACATATTTTGGTCGATACAATTTGATGTTATCAGTTGAATTAATCCTAACTATTAGTGTTTGTAAATTGCAATGGCTCGTAGTGTTCATTATCATGAATTTAATTTTGATCAATTTTGTTGTAAAATAAAACTTCAATCAAATTTATTATCAACTTATACCTTAATGCATTAAAATAATTTAGATTTTTTCCCTAATAGCATTTATGAAAAGTAAAATGGTGATAATGAAAATGGAAAGAAATTAACAAATAATCTAATTAAAAACAAAATTTTCAAAAGAAATATAACTGATACTATAGCTTTTTTAAAAGAATCAATAATGTTGTATTTAAGTTGTCAGTATTGTCTGCATATTATGCTGTCATTAAGAAATCTATAAATACTTATTCTTCTTTTATAGTTACACATCTCTTCATGGTAAACTTAATCAATATATATATATATATTAAGTCAAGTACTAAAATCTATAAAATATAAAATGCATGATATAAGAAAGCATGCCTTAAAATTATCAAAAGAGAATATGATTGCTATATTTGTTACTATAGCTATCTATCTTAAGTGTGCAAGAAAACAATTAGATTGATATAGCAACAACTTCATATGAATTTGGACGAAATACATTGGCATGCTACCTTGTCATTGTCCTGATCAATGTACAAGAGTGTATTCATTAAAATAATAATAATAATAATTGTGACAATGATGATAAATTGAAGTTTTTTCTTTTTATTATAAATCATTTAAAACTTTTATTAGTAAGCCATATCTAGTAAATTAGGTTTAATTTTTTAAAATTCCTTTCAATTACTTATCATCATATATTTTTATTATTGTGTGGGTATAATGGTGTTATTACATCATGAATTGGATCAAATATAGTCTCAAAGGTTTCAAATTTTATATATGTACAGAAAAAATTGTGAAAATTTAACTGAAAGTCCTTTAAACATTATGAGGGAACTTTTGGCTTTAGCTTCAACGAGAACAAGACTCTTGAAGCTTTCACCATCGTTGATTATTTTTGAAAAATTCATTTTATTGATAAATATAATAATAAATGTTTAAAAATGACGTAATGGCAATCCATGAGATGAGACTCCAGCAAGTATAAGATAGAAAAAGGAAACGATCATGTGCTTTTTAATTTAGAAAAAAACTTAAGTATAATTTTTTATTTAATTAATTTGGTTTTAATCAAGATTTGAACTTAAATTCTTCAATTTTAAAGATAGTTTTAATATTATTGAACCAAAATTTATTATTAAATTTTTAATAAATTTTAATAATTATTTATTTTTACAATTTAATATCTCGTAATTAAATGTTTATCAAAAGATATGATAATAAAATGAAAAAAAAAATCTCAATCTTTACACTTAAACCCTCCTAAAAATAAATTTTTCACAGTATTGTAGAGATGCAACTGAAAAAAGAAAAAAAGAAAAAATTTCAATGTTAAGGTAGTTGAAAATTTCAATGTTAAAAGATTGATCCAACTCTCTAATCTCTTCCTCTCTTTCTTACTCGAATTGATCCCTTGATCCAATTTACATTCTTTACATTATGTAAGTAAATATATGAAATACAATTAAAAGAAAGATAAATTAAAAATGTGAAATTAAATAGTTTTTAATATAAAAAAGTTGAAGAGATAAACTTATAACATAAAAAATTTTTATTTATTTATTTTTCTTTCTAATTATACTCTTATAATATTATACAAAATCCATTTTAGTTGAAAATTGCTTCCAATACCAAAATTTACTCACTTTTTGAGTCTCTTTCGTAACACTACGTACCATAATACCGTTAAATAGGGAAGAATCAGAAGATCCGGACATAACTCTACGCCCTCCTCTACTCTAGCATGAACATGGATAATAATATGATTCAAAGAAAACGGCAGGTAGGGGCATGTTCGTAAATTCAACTTCCTAATCCTGGATATTCCGGGAATAACAATTTGAAAATATAAAAAATGAGAAAAAGAGAGAGAAGAAAGAAAAAAGGGCATGAGATCGGATCTGAAATTTGCTTAAAGTCCACGTCAATTGGGCCCCACAATGAGGTTGCGTAGTAAGCGATATGACTGCGGGACACGTCATCCTGTCGGTCACGAAGCGTCGTCGCCTTTGGCATTGGTCACCACGTGAGACCGATAAAGGCGCACCGCCGTTGATGCACTCAGGCAAATCAACGGCCCCTGTTGCTCTCTGACGTGGCCCTTCTGAAGCTGGCGTCACGCTCCACTAGGCCCACTCACATGCCTAGGCCTGCCTTTCATGTTCAAGCACTCTCCTCCTCAACCTCGTCCCCAGCTTTTTCCACAAATTTCCAAATCTGGCTCATAAATTTATTTTAAAAACTTTTAACTTTTCTAAAGTTGAATTTGTTTATTATTTAAATTAAATATTATTTAAAATATAAATTAATGATAATAATATTTTTGACTAAAACTAGACTCATAATCCAACTTAAATATTTTTTTAGTTTTTTATAAAAAACTATAAATATTTAGTGATATAAAAATATTTAAGGGTTTATTTAATATACCATATAAGATTTGGTAAGATAAATTAATATGATATATGATGAATTTATTATTTGTTTAGTGTAAGTAATATATTATATAAATTTATATGTCAAATATTTGTTAAGACATGTTTGGAATGGAAATAAAAATAAAAATAGAAAGTAAAAAAATGATTTTGAAAAGTAAAAAATGACTTTTTTGTCTTTATTTTAAAATAGGTATTTATTGAGATAAATATTGTTAAAAAATAATTATATAGGTATAATAGGTATTTTATAAATTTTTTTTTCTTCCATTCTAGCTACCAAACAAGATATATCAAAATGATATATAATCTAATTATGCATTAAAAAGTAAGATTAAGTTTGATTTAATTTTAATTTATAAAATTTTTGGAGCTCGTTTGGTAGATAAAAAAAATGATAAGAGTAAAAAAAAAAATAATAATAATTTTTATAGATAAAAAGTATTTATAATACATTTATTTTTAATAATAAAATAATTAATATTAAAAAATATTAAATAATAATTATAAGAGTAAAATTAATATTTTCTCTAATTTTCTCATTTCCTCCACTTTTTTCTTTCTCAATTCTCCGCAATCTTGCCTATGTTAATTATATAATTTAAATTTAATAAAAAAAATTTCTAATAAAATATTGATATATCTTTGTGGAGAAACGTGGACGCAGGAAATTCAATAATGTTGGGCCACGTGGTTATCCTCCCTCGTGGATGTGGAATCTGACACGTGTGCCACTTTATGATATCTGGAAAGTCTCGAGGATGTGATAGACAGGTGA
Organism: Erythrophleum fordii; assembly: GCA_032878935.1. Lineage (NCBI taxonomy): Eukaryota > Viridiplantae > Streptophyta > Magnoliopsida > Fabales > Fabaceae > Erythrophleum > Erythrophleum fordii. The sequence goes on along the minus strand of JAVQMF010000047.1, from coordinate 11,973,263 downwards.
ATGAGTTAGCCGACTACGCAACCAGTGTGCGCGTCGCCACGTGGGTCCTACACTCGTGCAGAGTCCACTGCGTGGGACACGTCATCAGTGACCGGACCACATCCACCGACATCAGCGAAAGTTGGTGGGGACCACTCCCTTAAGTACGTGTGATTTTTTATGCTCGCGGTCGCTCCCCTCTTTGCGCCGAGACAGGCCTCGTTGGCACAGATACGGTCTCATCACATGTGGCGTGGACAATTATTTTAATTTGGGAAAGAAAAATAAATTATTTTAAGTAAATTTTAAATGTTTAAATTATTTTATTTTTTAAATATAATTTATTTATTTCTCAAATAATTCAGATGGTTCAAATTTATTTAAAATAATTTATTTTTTTCATAAGTTAAAATAATTCAGATTCGGCGTGACCACATATAGACCGTCAGATTGGATCAACGGAGGCCGTAGGATGGTGTATTTGTCAGAGGTGGGTCCCAGGTTTCGTTTTCGAATGGGATTTGGTTATATTAGAAAATCAAATATTGGGTGTTTTGGGGATAGTTGGGGGACACGTGGAGGGTGAGATGGGGAATGGAGGGTGAAGATGGGAGATGATAATTGATGGTCAGAGTCAAAGCAAAGATGCGTCAGACATGGAGTGCTCTCCGCGTGGGAAAGCGAGATGCCACCGCAGCCGAAATACCAAAATTGCCCCTTGAGTTGGTCCAACATCCCCCCAAGGTACTAAAGAAAAATACCATGAAATTAAATTATAAAAAAATTATATATAATGATTTATATTTTTATTATTAAATTTTTAATTAAAATATAATAAAAATATAATTTTTTTATAATATTATGATAAGTGTATATTTTTTTCTTTTAGAAATAATTGTATAAAAATTACTTAAAGATTATATATATATATATATATTAGATATATTTGGTATAATGTTGTAAATAAAAAAAAGGTAAAAAATGGATAAGTAAAAGTAAATAAAATAAAATAAAATAAAATTTTTATTTTTATTTTTATTTTTATTTTTATTTTTATTTTTATTTTTTTAAAAATAATTTAATAATTAATATGATGATTTAATAATAAAACAATAACTATAATGTTATAATAAATATTACATAACTACATAAAAAGAATATGTCCGCATCCACATCATACCAAATAGAGTAATCATATTTTAATTGAAAAGCCTGATAGTAGAGATATAGGTAATTACATCTAAATCTAATATTTTTTTATATCTTTATTATAAAATTTTTTAAATAAAATATGATAAATGTATAATTTTTACAGATAATTATATAACTATCTAATTAAATTATACAATTCTTATATTATTATTAGAACATCATACACATGCAATGTTTTCCTTAAAGAATTTAATCACAACACATATAAAAAATTACACCTAAATTTGGCCTTTAAATTATTTATTATAAAATATCTTATGTTTTATAAATATTTTAGAGATTCAAAAGATTTAACATTTTAAGTTTTAAGATACATTTTAAAAAACTAATAAAATTACTGTTAATACCTAATATTTTGTACAATTCTTACTAATTAGAATTGTTACTAGTTATAATATATAATGGTTACCATCAAAACTTTCAAAAGCTACTAGTTATTATCATAATATTTAAAATATAAGACTCTATGATCTCTAAAATGATTTTAAAATATATATATATATATACATACTTTTTAAAAATAAGTATTTTAGTTTCATTATGCTAAACTATAATCTTTTAAATAACTAATTAGGTTTACCAAGGAGTATACGTTAGAACTGGAGCTGCATCTCAACACCTAGCGTACTAGGTACACGAAAAATCTCTAACAATTTTAATGGATAATTGAAAATGTTATTATAATTATATAAATATATATATATAACGAAATATTTATCCGAAAATATATTTTCTTAAACATATTTTCATATAAAAAAAATGTTAAAATAGATATTTGCATGCAAACAGTGCCAGGCATTTTCGAAAAACTTGGGATAGGACTTCATCCTACTAAAATGAAGCTTAATTTCCCTAAATTAAACAAGGTCAAGTTTGAATGGTTCAATAGATCATACTCTAGATGTCCACTGCTAATGCATATCGAGTCTACGACTCAAACTCAAACTAAATCTTATGAAGTCCACTTCAAATAAAGTAAAGAAAGAGAAAGAAAAGGAGAAGTGAGTTTCACCTCTAACATATGAGTCTCACACAAAATGGGCTTATGTCTCCCTTTCTTTTTTTTCTATTCACTTCATGTAAAGTAGATTTTAAAAAATACTCTTTATTAAAACTATATTTCATTTAAAACTAAAAGTAAAACCTTTTTAATTGAAACTCAACTTTTTAATAGTGGTTGATCATGAAAAAATATTATGAAAAAAAAAGGAAATGTAATTTCTTATAATGATTAATTATTCAAATAAAAAAAATTATAAATGGCAAAAGATCAGTTGTGTGTGCTTAATATATTATCAAAATTTTCCATCAAAATAAAACTTTATTGCTATTTGAAATTATATTTTCTAACAAAATATGACATGTGATGATTTTTTTTTAAACAGCCTATTGTTAACTCTTTAAAGCAAAAGGACACTATATTTTATTTCATGGACTAATATCTAATTGTAAAATTAATACATGAACTTTAAATGTAATCAGCAACTTATTGAAATTTAAAATATAACAAAATACCTCTTGAAAACTAAATTTCAAACACTACTTTAACGGATGTTTTGTTACATATTAATATTTAGGGAGTGTTTTGTTATGTTTTATAATTCATATATTAAATTTGTAACTAGATTTGAGGTAAAACATAGTTTTCTTAAAAAATAATTCTTTCACATATCATAATTGTCACACCCGAAAATGCGACCGCGTAGCACTTTTAAAAGAGATTTTCTGAAAAAAAGAAATTTCGACTCAATTTTCAAAGAAAATGAAAACTGAAATCGAAATTAAGACAAATAGTAGAGTCGCCACCAAAATTTTAATTTTTAAAAAGGCAAAACTTTGAAAAAGCCTTTTATTTGGAAAATAAGAAAAATGGTCTACGAATCAAAAAAATAGATTCGGGAGTCAGTTGTGAGTAGGGAAGGTGTTAGGCACCCCACTACACTCGTTACTAAGAACGGTTATCCTAAGTCAGTTGTGCAAAATCAATATGATCTTTAATATATTTTAATTCTCCTAACAAATCATACGCAATATAAGAAACAGAAATGATAGAAATAAAATTAAAAGAAAAAGGAAGAAGGAAATTAAACAAACAAAATTAAAAAAAAAAAAAAAGCAAAATAAGAGAAATTAAGAAAGTAAAAATTGAAAAGAAAATTTATTTATAAGGGCGGACTTGACCTAGGATGAAAGTCTAGAGTCTACGTACCCTCTGAGAGGAATCAAAGTTCACGTAATTCGATGGGTTGAAAATTATGATTTGCTTGGATTTTGTTTTTGTTTTTTTTTGTTTTTATTTGTTCTGTTGTTTTTTTTTTATTTGGATTTTGTTTGATTTTTTTTTAATTGTCATTATTTTTTTTAGAGAGGAAAGGAGTAAGAATTATTTAGACTTTTACAGACAAAATGAATTTGAAGTAGTTGAGGTATTTTTATTTGCAAAAGGCAAAACCAATTTTACTTCTTTCCTTTTCTTTTTTTTTTTTGCCTTTGTTTTTTTGGTTTCCTTTTTTTGTTTTGTGTGTCTTTTTTTATTATGTTTTGGTTGAAAGGAAAAGGAACATAAAAATAATTTAGACTCTTGCGATTGAAACAATTTTGGAATTAGTTTGTGCGTTTCTATTTGCAAAACCTAGATTACTCCTATTTCTTAATTTTTCCTTTCATTTTGATTTTTTTTTATTTTTTTGATTTCTCGATTTTTCCATTTTGATTTTTTTATTTGTTGTTTTTTTTGTTTTTTTTTGTTTTAATCAATTTTTTGTTTTAGCAAACTTTTCAAGAAAAGAAAATTTCTATTTTTAATTTTGAAAACTTTTATTATTTATAAAGAAAACTCCTATCTTTTTGGTTTTTAATTGGTTTACTTATCTTCCTTTTATTTTTACTTTGATTTTTGTATTTTTGATTTTTTCTCTCTTGATACTTGTTTTTTCATTTTTCCTTTCTTTTTAATTTATTGTTTCTTCATTTTTATTTTAATGCATTTTTTGTGATTTTTATTTTATCATTCTTGTGATTTTTTTGTTTTGATCGATTACTTTTGATTTTAGCAAGGAACCTTCAGAGGATAAAAACTTTAAAATTCAAATTGATTTTTTGATAAGCCTTTCTTTTAAAAGAAGGAGTTTTTAAACCAGTTTCTCTTTTTCTTGTTCTTTTCGTTAACTTTTAAAAGTTACTTTCTTTTTGTTCTATTTTTTTCTTTTCCTTTTTTTGATTTGATTTGTAAAAATTATTTGATTTTTCAAAGATTATATATTTTTACTAATTCGTAAACTCTCTTTTTTAAAAACAATTCATCTTATTTTGTTTCAAAATTCCCTTTTTTTTAATTATTAAAACTCAAAACTAATATAAAAACACTCGACGACACGACCAAGTAAATGAGAGGACTTATTGTCACACACAGCACTTGATCACTCTTAAATGCTTGAGGAGATACAAAACCTCACATGGCAATTCTACAGATAAAAGAAATAAAAATTACAAAAAATGTTACAAGCATGCCTTGTTTGTAATTGTGTGTGCTTCGTATCGTATCCCAAATGCATGTTACATCTTATTCAAAAGGCACAAATTAAAATAAAAGTAAAAGAAAAAGAACCCGCAAGGTGTATGATCTATCCACCATCTAATCTCTGCATGCTTCCCATTCTCTTCACTTCACCAATTCACAGGCCTCGTACACAGTAGAAACAAACCAGCATATTAGTGTCTATGGGGATTAATTACATTTCACATGGGAGTAAACAACAAATGCCTTCATACCTGTCAAACCAACGGGTTGGAGAAGTCCTAACAGATACTGGGCACACAATGAAATCTACACAATCCAAATGAATGTAGTAACATACTCCCACAACATCACACATCATCGAATGTGAAAACACCAGTGACTTCAGAACCAATTTTAAGCTAAAAATCATGCTAAAACCATGTTCAGATATCATTTGGACCACCAAGAATACTTGACAGAATTCAATCCTAGATTACAAGCTAAGAATCGAGCTGAAGCCACACTAAAATCACCACGGGAACAGGCATACTCTAAGCAGGTTTGCCTCCAAGATTTAGACGTAAACATAGACTAAAGCATGCTAATATCAACAGGGGTAGCGAACCTATTCTGAACAAGATCTCATTCCAAACTTTAGATTTTAACAACCTGAGTTAAATCATGCTAATAAAATCAGCAGGGGCCATAACAGCTCGACTAAAATCAAACGTTCAAACCAAGATGGAGCCAAGATCTGTACAGAGCTACCCCGATAGCAACCAGCATAGACAAAATCAACTACTTAGCAAGTGAATCAGAAACCATAGCACCCAAGAATGGATCCTCTGCTATTTACCCTCTCTGCTGTTGTTCTGTTAGCACCAAGACAGGGTGTGTTTTAATTTTTTTCTTTTTTTATTTCATAATAAGTTCATTCACATGTCTATCTCTCCACAAACAGCACAACAGCAGGACAAATATGACTACAGAGGATCCATCCTCATAGCAACCTCAGCTGGGGCCTAGAATCAATGAAATCTGGAATGGAATCTTTTCAGTGACAGGATTCACTCTCATTCAACATTCAACGCAATGGGAGATTGAAAACAAGATAAAACTATGAAATGAACCACCCAATCATACATGTAGTGCATCGAAACAGTGGCACATTATATATCTCGGCTTCAAAATTTTCTGGCAACAGAAGTTCCAGATATAGCTAACTCACTAATCAGAAAATGAGTGGGTTACAGGCTTAAGGTAGCATACTCGCATACTCACATAGAAATGAAAGAGTAAATAAACCCAATGGACCAAACGATTTCGAGACACAGCCTCCCCAACAGCCAGCACACGAAATTATTGTCAGAAATTAACAAAATACCTTTGTGAGCTTTCGAATTCTGGACCCGTTTCCTCTTGTCCCAATCCTCCAATTCCTCTGCCTTGGTTCGTCTTGCTTCCACTCCAATCAGAAAAAGAATCTCACCTCACCTTCGCTTTTTTTTCATTCGAATCTCCGTTCTCTCTCGCGTTCTCTGATCTGCACTTCCCGAACCTGAAAACCCCTCTATTTTTTCTCTAATCTCAAATCCTCTTCTCCCTTTTTCGCCCTTCGTTTCTGTTTCTCTCCCGATTCCCTCTCCGTGTCTCTTCCTTCTTCTCACTCTCTCTGGGTCTCATCCTTGATCTCTGTTTGCCCGAATTTTCGAATCCCCTTTTCTCTCGATTTTTTTTTCGGACCCTCCTCTGCTCCTCGATTTTTTTCTCTGGTCTCTCTTGCTCTCTCTGGTCTCTTCCTTGGTTTCTCAGTTTATTCCCTCTGATCCCGAAAGCTCCCCCTGCTTCCTTCTCCTTCGGTGATCCTCTCTTGGCCACCTCCTTCGATTCCTCTAATCTGAAATCTTCTTCCTCCTCTCTAGTTCTGTTCTTCGCACCCTTCCCCCTTTTTTTTCGAATCCCTTCTTCACTCTCCTTTTTTCGGTCTCCCGCCCTCTCGTTCGCCCCTTTCCTCTCCCTCCTAGTTGTTTTTTCGATCTCTCCTCAATCCCCCCGATACTCTTCCTCTGGGTTCCTCCTTTCTGCCTCCTCTCTCCCCTTTTCCTTCTGCTCTCTCCTTCTCGAGTCTCGCTCCCTCGATCCCTGAACCATCACCCTCAGAACCCCAGAGAGGCGTCCCTTTCCCTTGCAGAGCTGTTCCTGCTGCTGCCCTTTTTTGTGTTTCTCTGCCTCTCTCTGCCTCTCTGCTTCCCCCTCCCGTCTGCTCCTTTTCATGTTTTTTTTTTCGCTGGTGGCAGAAGATGCCGTATACTGAAGGAAGGTTCTGCGTTTTGACCTTTTTCGGGTTAATGGGCCGAGTGTGGGTTTCAAACTTGAAGCAAGTTGTTGGGTTGAAGAAATGGGCTTTGCCTTTTTTATTCTTCAGTCCATTTTCCTTTTAAACGCTTGGGCTTAACAAATTGGGCTTTCGTTAAAGGCTAAGGATTTAGCAGGACGAGGCTTGTCGGAAAAAAAAGGGTTGGGCTTCTTAGATTGATTTTTTTTTTATCCTATTGTACTCATTTGATTTCTCTTCTTTTTTTTCATTTTTTGATTTTTAATCTCTTTTTTATTTTTATTTTTTTGGGCTGAAGGGTTACTGCCGAAGAACAAGGGATTGGGCCTTAGATTGGGCCATTTTTAGTCCCTTATAATTTCATCGATTGGGCTTTAAATTGGGTTACTTTTTCTTTTTAGTCCCTTACAAAAATCTTGGGGTTTTTTTTTCTCTTTTTTTTTTGTTCTTTTGATTTGATTTGATTTTTTTAATTTTGATAAATTTTTCATTTTCTAAATCTTTTTACATTTTTTTTTAAGGCTTTAGGCCTTTTTCTTTTCTTTTTCTTTTGATTGATTTTTTTTATTGTTTCCTTAAGCTTCCCCTTTTTTTAATTTAATTTTTTTAATTAATTTTTTTTTTATTTTTCATTTGTTTTTATTTTTATTTTCTCTTATTCTTTTGATTTTTTTTTAAGATCCCTTTTTTTAATTTCATTTTTTTTAATTTTTCCATTTGTTTGTTCTTTCATTTGTTTTTTTTTCATTTTCTCTTATTCTTTTGATTTTTATTATTATTATTTTTAATTAAATATCCGGACAAAATACGGTGTTCATAATAATTATATTAAATAAAATTATAACAAATACTTAAAAATTATACTTGAATTTTTTGGTACGAACTTGCATAAACTTGAAACTAACACATATCAATTCAAATTAGATTTGATCATGGGCTAGGTAGCTTGATCTAGAAAAATAAATTTGGGCCTTAAATTTAATATTGAAATTAAAAAAATAGACTTTTTAACTTGAACTTTCTTTTCAAAATTAAACTTAAGCCTAACCTAATATAGCTTAAAAAAGAAATAATATATATCAATTTCATTTATTTCTTTTATGTAAAATATTTAGCCTAATATTGGTTTGATTATTAAACATGTGCTTTCCTTATTACATCAAAACATTTTTGTTTGAAAAAATCTCAATTTATCTCTTTATTTTAAAATTTTTAAAATTAATGTAATTAAAATTTTATTGTACTAGACTACAATTTTTATTATAAAAATAAAAATTTTCATTAATCAAGAGGTGAAAAAGAAGAATAAAATTTGTGAGACAATATAAGGAGGAGGTTTTGTTTAATCCAAACTACATTATTGCTAACTAATAGATAAACCAAGGCATATGAGTCAAGTCAAGTCGGGTTAGGTTTCATCTAATCTCAAAACTAGCTTAATTGAAGTTGAGAGAAAACAATTTTTTTGGCTTGTGGCCTAGTTTGGCTTAGTACAACTAAGTCAACCAAGCCGGTTAAAATTTGTTTGTTGAGAAAATTTTTAAAATTTTATAGACTTATATATTAATATTCATTCAATTATTTAGATATATGACTATTTGTTTTGATATATATTTTTTTATATTTACACAATGAAAATGAAAGAACATGGGTTTCAAGAAAAAAAAATGAAATAAATAAATAAATATATATATATATAGAGAGAGAGAGAGAGAGAGAGAGAGAGAGAGAGAGAGAGAGAGAGAGAGAGAAGCTAAAACTTTAAAATGCAATAACTTGAAGTCACTGGTTTGATTGAGATTTTTTAATTTTGGATACTTTTCAAGATGAACCCAACCTAAATGCCAAAGCCAAAGGCAGTTCTTCTTGGTAATTCTTCTAATAGAGGTCATTTACTTTGTTAACTTAATATTTTGTTAATTCAAGAAATATATATATTTTTATTGTGTTTTATCTTATCTAAATATAATAATTATACTCAAGAAGGTATAACTAGAATGTTTACCTCTCCAGTTATTTATAATTTATGTTTAAAAAATATTTTGCTAAAATTATAAAATAACCTTTAAAATTAAATTTTTTCAGTTTAGTCCTTATATATATATATATATTTTATTATTTATATGCCATCAGATCAAGTTGAGCTTGATTGGTTGGGATGGCCTACCTAGCTTGATCACCCAATCCATTTTAGTTTTTGTTTTTATTTTTTATTTTTTTGGATGGGATTGGCTCATCCTAATTTAACCCAATTCAATATGGGTAGGCAACACTGAACCAATTAGGTTGAATGAGCACCAATACTAGCAAAGGATAAGGAGAAAGTACAAGATATAAATGACTATTTAAAAAGAGGAAAAAAACTAAGACAATAAAGATAAAGGTAATCTACTTAACTTAAAAAAAAAAAACTAATAACAAAGGGAAATTAGGCAAGCCTATTTTAGAGGTAAAGCTTTTTCTTTTCTCAATCAATTATTTGGAGCTAGTAGTCATTTTTTGTTATTTTTCAAGGATGAGATTTGGTATCAATATATTATTAACCTACTCTATAGTTATAAAAGGATTCATTTTTGTAAGTTTTTATAAGTTAATCTTTTAAAATTATCTTAAATTTTCTTTTTTGAGTAGATAATTGGAAGATTCAATCGTAAATAATCTACTCAATGAATCTTAAACTCTTTAGGTCTTTTTTTTTTTAAAAGGAAATAGCTTTTTTCAATCTAAGTCTCAAAGCCAGAAGAAACTACAGATAATTCGCCTCATTTTTCAAAGTATTCTAGAATAATCGTCGCATGAAAAGGAGTTAGACTTTTTCTTTTGATTAGACACATATGGTTTTCTAAGTTCATTCATCTCTAGATCTAAATATGGAATATATTTTGGGATCTCAATTGGTTATTGGTGATGGTTAGGCTTCTTAAGGTTGCTTAGCTAACTTAGGATTTGATTATCTTGAATGGTTAAAGAATGTAATATACTAAGATTGTTGTTAGATTATATTTTATTTCTCCATTTCCCTTCTCTATTATTCATGTCTTTCTTTATTAAGTTTAGGTCTTTGTTTTCCTTTTTTTTTTTTTAAATATTTGCTCTAATTGACCAACACAAAGCTAAGGGTCATATGTCTTCTCTTTCACATTATTTCTTATCTGGTTTCTAACTAGCTTTAAGTAATTTTTATCAAATGAACAAATTTTAAATCAATCCAATATTCCTCTAATGTTCTATTGGCAATATGGACTTCTCTTTTAAAAGCTTTTCTAATGTTTTCAACCAACATTTTTACCATTAACCTTGTTAGTTCTAGACAAAGAAAATGCCTTAAGTCAGGCATCTTTCCAATTTCATTACCAATTTTCTCTCCTTTAATAGTAGTTATATAGAAACTAGAGAGACCCCAAGCTTGATTCCAAAAATTGTATAAGGTTGAGGTTGACATTGGAGCCATCTTGGTTTGAATCCAATTCTTTGAGGATACAAAATTGGCTCTTACAATTCCATAGGCTATTCTTCAAGGTTCTATGACATTCCAGATTATTGTTAAAGAAGAAGAGTTGAAAAAGGTTACACTCCACCTCAACCTTTTAAGTTTACCCCAAATTACATTTATGGCATGTAATATGGTTGATGGTTAAATAGATTTATCAGTAAAAAATTTTTTTAAAAGACTTCTTTTAGTAAGAATGACACATTTTTTACTTTTTGAGTATTCTAAGACAATAGTGTTATCTTTTTCTTCTTTTTCCACTAGATTATGTTCGGAATCAACACTATAGCCATGGATAAAGAGATTAGAGACTTACCTCAAATTGAGTCCAAAAGTGTAAAGGGATTATTTCCTTAAATTGAAACAATAAAGAATTATACTTTAGGGACAAAGGCTTTAATTCTTAACATCAACAATCATTATGCAACTTTAAAGTACTTGTGGATTTCTAGCTTGTGATTTATATGCTATAAGATCAATGTTTGAACGCTTCATTCTGGAAAGAGAGACCAACAACTTTAGGCATGTTGACACCATATCCTTGTTAGGTAAGAAAAAGCAATCACTTCCTTCAGGAGAAAGTTGAGTTACATCATATGATTTGATGAATGAAGGACTACTTTCTACATGGCCAAAAAAATCGTAAGGCATTGGGACAAAGAAAACTCTAGATGTTGTATAGTGGAGTTCAAACTTGAATATGTCTATTTTGAGCCCATAAATATAAAAAAGAAACAATAATTTTGCTAATTTTTTTTAAAAGAAGTCAAATCTAATCTAAACTTGATAGTAACTCAATTTTAAAATCAAATAATGAGTTTAAACCTCATCCTATATAAGAATGAAAAGTTCAAAGTTAATTAGTTCTTATTTTAAGATAACTTTAAAAAACAAAGAACTACTAACACAAGTTGGCTGAACTAGCAAAAGGAAATTGATAGGGTCTTTATAGTCACCTATGTTGCATTGGTTCAAATTTTTGGCACCAAGAGTTTGTGTTGGTGGTTATCTTTTCCCAAAGAGATCTTCTTGCATCTAGTATTTGGATAAGCCTTTATTTGTTTCTCAATTGACCCAATCTTTATGTTGATTGTTGAGGTTTTGAAATAAATGTCTTGGGATTGATGCATGTAAGTGCAAGGATGAAAAGGGATATTGAACATGCCAGTGATGTCTTAAGTGATAATATTGGAAAACCCTATCTATGCTATTAATTTTCTCAAAAATATAAAAAAAAAAACATAATGAGATTCAAATGATTCAACATGCATATTGCAAATTCAAGCTTCCTCAAAACATCTAATATTTCAATCCAACTATATATCAAATTAAAGCAAATGGGATTGGAGTTACAAGCTAGAAAAAAGATTAGGTTTTGATCAAATAAAATTTGTGTTTATAACACTTGCTTGACCTTTCTTTTCTAAGAAAAGTTAAGTGCATTTCTTTCTATACTCCATTCATGGCCTCTGAAATCAAGTTTATATCTTAATTTTTGCATAATGAAACTTATATTTGTAGTTTAATAATAAATTCATGCCTATTATCTACTATTTATTATAAAAATGATAATTTCGTAAGCACTGAAGGGGAGTTCCCTCCATGCTATTTGCAATGGGAGAAATTTTTTTCCTAATCCCCATTTTTCAAATCCTTGCAAATCACCCTGAAGATCCTCACTGTGAAAAAGTAGTGAGGGACTAAATATAGTTCATATCTTAATTTTTGCAAAATAAAACCTATATTTTTAGTTTAATTATAAATTCAGGCCTATTATCTACTATTCATTATAAGGATGACAATCTCGAGAGCATGGGAGGGGGAGTGTCCCCTCCTTCTTTGCCACGGGTGAAAACTTTTTTAATCTCATCCCCATTCCTCAATTTCCTGCAAATTGTCATGGGAATCTTTGCTATGGAAAAGGACTAAGAGATTGAATGTTTGGTTTTAGGTTAAAATGGTTTTTTAAATTAATATAAATATAAAAAAGAGTGAAATGATTAAAATAGACAAAAAGTTAACAATCCATATAAATAAAAATGTTGAAAATATTAATATGAAATTAATTGGGATAGAAGACCCGCAGGGCAGGGAAAAGTTTCGCAAATGTAAGTTCCTGAACGCAATCCCTCTAGAAATTTATAAGTTTGAGAAATTTTTGCTGTTCCTAATCTATTATCAACTATTGATATGCATAGTAAGAAAAAAGAGATAAATTATGTAACATCTACTCAGACATGTTGTTACAATTTTGAACCATTACGTTGTTTTTTAAGAACATAATCCCAAAAACTCCAAAACAGGAAAAAAAGAAAAAAGAAAATGAGAAGAATAGCTTCTTAATATTTGAATCAGAAAAAGAAAACGAATGGAGCATTTACTTTTAGCCAATGGTTTTTCGCTTTTATTTTTATCAGTCGTAATTGAAAAACAATTTCATAAAAATTGGAGAATGTTAGAACTTATATAGTGAACAACATAAATTTAGTTACTGCAAAGCACGAATTACGAAATGACCAGTTGAAGATACAAGTCAAAATTTCACAATAATAATAATAATAATAATAATAATAATAATAATTTCAGCTAAAATATTTTTAAAACAATGAAGTTAAACACTGGTCACGTGTACAGAGATGATTGAGTATTAAAATGCTTTACTATTGAATTTGCTAATTATCACTACAATAGAAATTAAATAAAAGGCCATCTGTTTGAAATGTTTACTGGAAAAAAAACTTCGAAACTTTTTTTAACAAAATAATTTTAACAATTTTCCTTTTTTTTCTCAGAGAAATTTATTCATATTGGATAGCATATGACAAAAGTCCCAAAAAAGTCTTGAGACTCCATTATTACATTATAAATTTCATGACAGCATTAATTAAGGGACTTTAATTATCTAGCCAACAGCATTAATTAAGTGACTGAGTAATTATTTATAAAGTAAATGGCATAAACTTTTCTTTAATATTGTTAAAATTATATTGGTGTCTTTTTTATTTTCAAAATATATACAAACATTTTTAAAAAATAGAAGGATACATTATATTTTAGTTAAATTTTAAATTTTTTATCAAAATATTTTTTATTTACCTAAAAATATATATTTTTACTCAAATTTAATAAAAAACAAGATTGCTATTTTTATTTTTATTTATGTATATTTAGACATAACATATATTTGTATATTTAAATTAACCAGAGATATTTTTTTATTCCTGAAAAGAAAAGGCCAAACAGAAAATGACTTAATTGTTTAACCGAGTAAGTAGAAAGATTAAAAGTTGAATTAATATATTGAAACTACAATGGCTATTAAGTCCAATCTATCGACATTTCATAATAAAGTCGCAAGATACCTCAATAACAAAATCCAAATCCATTAAAAAGAGGTGAAAATAAATTAATTAGATTACATTTTCTTACTTTAGCCATATTGGTGCTTCACTAGTCAGCATTTCACTATATTAAATGTTTTGTGATTGGCAATCTTTGGACTAACAAGGAATGAAATCTTTTTTTTTTTAATAGAGTAAATTCTATAAATTTCTTCTAAATTTCACTAAAATTATACAGAATTATTTTTATTTTTAAAATATATAGAAACTTCTTTTAAAACATTAGTATATATTTTAATTCAACTTTTAATTTTTGACCAAAATATTTTTTATTTAAAATTTTTTAGTTAAAAAAGGTATTTAGACTTATAAAAGGCCTTTAAAAAAAATTTAAAATTAAACTAAAGTATATGATAATATTTTTATTTTAAAAAATATCAAAGTATAATTTTAAAAAGAATAAAGATTTATAAAATTTTCATAAAATTAAAAAAATATAATTTATTATTATATTTTAACTATTGCCCGTTGTTGACCATTAACGATACGTCACTTTCTCAGTCATCAACATTTTTTCACATCTTCATCTTGAAAAATTTTATTTTAAAAAGGTTTGGCATGTCATAGGCTCGAGGGATTTGGATCCTCTCCCATGTTCTCTCCCTTGCTCTCTCCAGTCTAAACGGTCCAGATCTAATTATTATTTTTTATATTTTTAAAATAATAATTATTTTAAAAAAAATAAAATATAAAATAAAATTATTTTTTTAACTGTAAACTTTTAAAAAAATGTTGGGAGAGGATTTTTTTCCTAGACTTGAGCTGATGAACAAAGCCCAAAAGAAAAAGTATAAAGACAAGAGGAAGGAAGAACTTATGCACATAATAATAATAAAAAAATAAGCATCAAAAAGTCAAAAGATCCAAAATATCTATGTGAACAGGCATAGACCTTTACAATTAATTTTTTTTAAGAAACAATTGTAGAATCTCAGTCCTCCGTGTTGAATAATAAAACAAATGTATACGTATTACTTTTTACCTAATAAATTATCCTTTTCTATATTATACATTTGTGTATCATTTATAATTAACTTATAAAAAATTATATTATATTTTAAAATTAATATTTAATTACAAATTAATACATAAACTTTAACATATAATAAAACTTTTAATTTGGGCTTTGATTGAAACTAAAAATAAAAATATTAAAATGTAGGTAATTTTTGAAATTAGAATGAAAAATTTTCAAACCATAAAGAAATTGTTTGTAACTTTGATATTACTATTAACATTCAAAATGATATGACTTCTGCCTAATAATTTTAGCTTAAGTAATGCCTTTATTAAATATAAGTGTAAGATGCATAAAATTTTGATTTCTCACTTACCGATCCTTGAATGAAAAAAAAAAAAAGAAAAAATACTTTACCTCTTATCATTAATTTTAATAAGAGCTAATATTTTTATATTATTTAAAAATTTAATAAAATATTTAGTTACATTTTAAAATTAATCTACCTAATTACAAAGAGTAAAATATATTTTCCCATCATTTAAACTACTTATCTTTTAATTTTTAAAATTATCTATTCTTGAGTGGTCAAATACTAAGTAAAATGGCCATTCGTGGATTCCAAACGACGCATTCAATCTAATTTAATTTAATTTTTCTTTTTCTTAAATTTCTGTTATTTTATTTCCGTTGATTTTATTATTATTATTTTTAAAATCCACACGCCACGTAAGCCACATGACGGGTGGGCTAGGGTGGACCCCCCAACCCGAGACGCGTAGATCGATTATTCTGTCACCACGTGTACGGCCACGATGACGTTAGAATAAATAAATGGCCAGCGCGATTACCGATGGGCCAGCTCAACAACCACCACACCCATGCGTATATACGGTGTACGTGTACGCCACCTTCCATATACGACACGTGTACGGTGACGTGGACATCGCCTTGGCACACTCTCTCTTTTCCCCTCTCCTTCTTCTTCACCACCACCCAACCTTCTGTTCCTCTTCTTTCTGTCAAAGCAAAGCTTCTTTCCCTCGGATTTTGAGAGAGAGAAAGTAGAGAGAGAGCATGAATGCAGAGAGGTTGAGTGGCTAGCGTTAATTGCCTTTTCTAGAACATTGTTATTATTATTTTTCTTTGGGGTTCGGAGCTCGAGCTTACTGTTGAAGCTACGAGGATTAATTTCTTTGTTTCCACGAATAAAGTTTGGGGATTTTTTTTTTTGGGGTTTCGTGGCGTGGAGAGTTGAGTACCCGTCAGGTATGTGGAATTTGATGCTCTATTTGTTGAAATTTAGAGTTCGGCTCGGAAGATTTGGTTTTGAATGTTTCTAGATTTGGGCTTTGTTTGGAGTCTGAGAAATTTCGTGAGGGTGAGGGTAAGAGATTAGTTTGGTTACATGTCTTTGTATGTGAAAGGATGCTCAAGAATGTGCGAATTGGATCGTATGGAAATTTTAAGTGACTCTGAGAACCGTGGGAGACATCTCCACGTGCAAGATGCGAAAATTATCTGGTTCATTTCGATTTATTGTACTATGGAAACACAAAAAGCCGAGGAATACAGTCACTTTTCTGTTTCATTTCATTTTCTTTTTAGTCCTATCTATCTAACGAACCAAACGGAGGATTAGAGTTGAAAGTCCCCTGGATCTCCTTTTGTACCTGGTATAAACATTGAATATCTGTAATTTCTGTCTGTTGATTTGTTTGGGTAATTGTAATCATTTCATTTTGGATGTATATTTGCCCCCTCATGCCAATTTATGTAACTGTAGTTTCCAATAGTAAGTAAATGAAGGATAATAGGAGAAGATGCGGGTGTGGAAATGGATCAGAAGGATTAAAACTTGTAAATCCTAATCCTTGGAGGTTCTGATAGCAAATTCAGGAATTTTAATAGTCTTCTTACCATTCCCTGACCCATCGGAAAGTTAAGAAGTTTTGTTTGAAGGGTATTGTTGTCATTTAGCTACGAATTGCCCTGTTGTGTTAGATTAGGTTATTCTCTGTTAGTTGGGTCCTTCACGTTCTCATCGACTTGTGGGGTAGTAGAAAGACATAATTGACCCTCTACTGTTCTGTTTTTGACTATATATTTTTCTTGATTTATGGTCCTTTGGAAAATCTATAACTTTGAACCAATACTGTGGTGGTTTAATATATGCAGAAAGTAATTTGAGAAATCTTCCTCTCCCTTCCTCTTAGAAAAATGGTACCAGGAAAGGTAACTTGGTGTTGTCTCTCACCCTGATGGACCACTGTCTTTGTCCCAGTTTAGTCTTGATTCCGTTGAAGTACTTTATCAAATTATGAAATTAAAATTTTCCCTTATTCTTGTCTGGTTAGTCATGTTGCCTGATGACATCAGCTCTTCAGCATCAAAAACCAAAGAATACCTTTTTTCCATTCGATGTTTGGTTGTTAACGGCAAACTCATCATCTTCTGGATCATTCAATCATTCTCATACTTTATCTGAAGCTTGATTCGCTTTGTCAACTTCATTTTGATGGTTTTGATATTACTTGACTATCTTGATATCTTGATTGCTGCTTCTTGTTTGGAGTACTGAGCTATATCAAGATTGTCTACTTTAGGGGTGTTATGTTAAAGATGGGAAAGTGACTTTGTGAACTGTCTTATCTTCAAAATTGCAGAATTTTGATGATCCCATCTCTGTAGTAGCTTGGAAGGTCAAACAGCAGAAGTTATTTTATGATATATGTTATTGTCTGCTGCTAAGTAATTTATAGCAGATAGCGGGGAGTGGTTTTTAGCTCTTCTAGTTTGCTGCTCAATTAACCTGTACTCTTCCAAGAGAATTTTTTGTTGTTGGATAGCAAATTCTGATTTATGAATTTTTGCCTTGTCTGTCTTGCAACACTTATTTGTTGATAACGTCTGACATGGATCCTATTAATGCAGCTTTTCTATTAATCAGGGAGTGGTGAGGGTCCTGCTAAAATATTGATTCTGTCTTCTATTTGGTGCTTGCCATGGGAAACAGTGAGGAAGGGAAGTCTATGAAAGTGGAAAAACCCTCTTCACCTGTGAAAACGGTAAGCTGAGAAGTGAGGACAGTGTGTCTGTGCATAAATGCATTTGTCATTAATTTGTGCCTAAATAGCTATTGTAATTGTACTTACCTTATGGGCAGGATCAGGCCAACCAGATCAACCCAAACAATATTCATCTCTATCCTGATTGGGCTGCTATGCAGGTTACTTATCTTTTCCCTTGTTTCCAAAATTCCTTTGTCTATGAACGATTGAGGTGCTTATTTTAGTTCTTCATAAGCTGAATTATCTTCCAAGAAAATAATTGCTTCAAATTCTTATAGTTTAACCTGTTGTAGAGTCCTACTCTCACATAGTCAATCAACTCCACTGTGTAAGCTTAGTTTATTTGTTAGTTAAGGAAAGAATTGCCAATTTTTTTTTTTTTTTTTGGGGGAGGGGGGCACAAGGATTGCCAGGTTTATTGATTAATAAAACTGCCGGTTTATTCTCTTTTGAAAATTTCATTCACCATCTTTGCATTTACAAATCATCAATGTCCTCATCATCTTCTTTACTTCCATGCTACAATTTTCTCATCCGGAGTCGGTGCCTTACTTCTGCAGACTCCCAACAAGACATTGGCTACGTTTCATTTCAAAATGGATTCTCTGTGTATATCATGTTTAATTCTTTCTTCTACTCATAAATTGACGAAAGTTCTTACTTTGGTATAAATTTTTCCAGCTGATGAACAGTCAACCGTTTTCTCTGTTTGGAAGTATTGGAGGGAATATGGTTCCTGTGGTGCAGTGTCTTAAATTATTTGTATTTTGTGAATCACTTTTACCCCTAATTAATGTCACACTGAAATTTTGCATCGCTTTGTTACTGATTTTGGTTATTACTTGGAGTATGAAATTATAAACATCTAAGGTGTGAAATGACTTGCCCTGGTCCTGGATTGGTTTCTGTTGAAATTTGTTTAGATGGTGGTAGTAATATAGTTTTTTATTCAATTGGAAGAGAATATGGTATAATGGTGATTAAAAGTGTCAGTAATATCTTCAGGCATATTATGGGCCAAGAGTCCCCATGCCACCATACTACAACTCAGCTGTGGCTCCTGGTCACGCCCCTCACCCTTACATGTGGCCACCACAGGTAGGGCCATAAAGCATTTTCACTTTGTCACCACTTTTTTTTTTTGGGGGGGGGGGGGGGGGTGTTGTGGTTTGTCCTTGGACTATATCTTGGATAATTTGTTGACTTGTTATTTCTTTCAGCCTATGATGCCACCTTATGGGGCACCTTATGCAGCGATATATTCACATGGAGGTGTTTATCCTCATCCTGCAGTTCCTATTGTAAGTTTACATTCTAGCACTTGAGTTTCCCCCCACCCCCCTCCTTTGCAACTGGAATCTTTTATTATGCTTTAACAATGGGTTTGTCAATTCAAGCATTCTTTAATTTATCAACATTGGCTGGAGAAGGTTAAGAATGTCATGAGGATTAAGATTTGATCAATATTCTGTTTCTGTAGGCCCTTGGTTATGCATACCTGAGTGCATTGCAAATGTTACTAATTTTTCCATGCTTTGATATTTTGCATGTAGCCGGATGAAGGACTTGTAAATTCATAACTTAAACATTGGTTAATTATAAAAGCCCCTCGTTCTTTTTTTAATGCTTCACTGGTTGGAAATTTGTTTTATACCATCCACTTATGACCTTTTTTGGTAAATATAGGGGCCACAATCACATGGTCAAGGATTTCCGTCTTCCCCTGCTGTAAGTTTTGATTCTCTTAGATCTTCCCCCACTCTTAAGTCTCTGAATGCCATTAATTCATGATGGTTTGAGTTGGTGTAACATTGCAGGCTGGAACTCCCTTAAGCATGGAGACACCAACCAAATCGTCTGGAAATACTGATCAGGGTTTAATGAAGAAATTGAAAGGGTTTGATGGACTTGCAATGTCAATTGGCAATGGCAATGCTGAGAGTGCTGAGCGTGGAGTTGAAAATAGGCTGTCACAGAGGTTTGTTGATTCCTACTTTCATTCTATATGTATCTATGTCTACTTGAATGAATGCAATGTTCTTCCTCCCTCAATTTTTTTGGGGTTGGGTGGGTGGAGGAAGTGGAGGGGAAAATCTGATGTGTTCTTCAAAGGAACTGAAATTTACTTCCTTTCCCTTCATCTAGATGTCTTCTAGTAGATTCTTGTTTCCAACTGAATAATTTTGTGATGATTTGATCAGTGAGGATACTGAGGGTTCCAGTGATGGAAGTGATGGCAACACTGCAGGGGTAAGAACTTTCTTGCTATAAGCACTTGTTTTCTTGCATTTTGCTGACCATGTGCAGTATTAGTCCATTTTCTTTAAAATGGTTTGACAAAATTGAAACATTAAATTATGATATTTGCCCATCTTATGCTCAGGCTAATCAAACAAGAAGGAAAAGAAGCCGAAAGGGAACACCAACCACTGGTATGACTCTGTTCTTCACCAAGTGTCACATCTTGATGAACAATGGAGTTGTCCTGGGAACACTATACTTCTGTTTTCATTATGATACATATAAATTGAACCTGGTTATTAAGTAGGGCCTCCTTAAGTTGTTGTGGTTCTATCATTTATGCTTAGTAAATTTAAAATTGCCAAGTTTGAACTTTTAGTGATGAGATTGACTTAGAAGTGTACTTTTACCACGCCCTTTCTGACTTGATACAATCAAGTCATTGGTGTCCTATATAAGCAATTAATGACAAAAGGTTATACTTGCATCCTATATGTGATGTATAAAGGCTTTATCTAAAAGCATTTGAAGCTGTTGAACTTTGGGACTTAGTTTATCAACATAATTCAAGTGCTGATTATTATGCTTTTCCTGCTGTACAAGCAGATGGAGATGGGAAAACTCAGATACAAGCCACTCCAGTTCCCCTAGAGACTGCAGCTTCCAATAAGATGATGCCAGTTGCCTCTGCCAGTGTTGCAGCAAAAATAGCTGGACCTGTAGTTTCTTCAAGTATGACTACTGCGCTGGCGCTAAGGAATCCTCAGACTGTTCATTCTAAAGCAAATCTCACAAATGTTGCTCAACCTGGTGCAGTGATGCCTCCTGAAGCTTGGTTACAGGTATTCTCCAGAATTTATTCATCCTAGTGTTCAGGTCATGTCTAGATTCTTGCATGTTAAGGATGTTTGTGCAATGCATTAGAATAATAATGCAGTGTCTTCAGCACTTGCTTACTTTAAAGTAATTCCTATGGGTATGCTTGGATTGTGTAGAATGATCGTGAGCTCAAACGAGAGAGGAGGAAACAGTCAAATCGAGAATCTGCTAGAAGATCCAGGCTAAGAAAGCAGGTATAATTCTGCAGTTCTCTGAGAGATTTGGAAATGTTCCATCGCTTAGTCTGTGAAAAAGCATAAACTGACCAAGCTTCATCAGTGCCATGTGCACACGATTTGCTGGTGACTAATGTATATGCTCATATTCCCTATGTGCAGGCAGAGACTGAAGAGCTTGCACGAAAAGTTGAATCCTTGAATGCTGAGAATCTGACTCTAAAATCAGAAATTAACCGATTGACTGAAAACTCTGAGAAACTGAGGGCCGAAAATGCTACATTAATGGTACTGTGTTCAAAGTGTTTCTTTATCTCTCTACATTATATATAGGTAGTCTGTGACTCTGAGAACTCCATTGCTTTTGACTTCCAGGAAAAACTGAAAAATGTGCAACAGGGACAGACAGAAGATATAGTTTTGAACAGCATTGACAGCAAGAGGGCTACACCGATAAGCACAGAAAACTTACTCTCTAGAGTTAATAATTCCAGTTCTAATGATATAACTAGGGAGGATGACAATGATTTTTGTGACAACAAACCAAACTCTGGTGCAAAGCTGCATCAACTACTCGATACGAGTCCTAGAGCTGATGCTGTGGCAGCTGGCTAATACAGGAAACCAGCAACTATACTGGCTGATTGTGTAGGTTTTGGCATATTACAAGCCCAAAATTACTACTGCTAACAGTATTCAGAGGGATGGAACAGCTAAATTTTAGATCTAAGTCCATCAATCAAGATTAGAACTAATTCGTTTGCGTATCAGTTCCTTAGGAAGGAAAAACTGTTGTTTTATTAGATTTCACAGCATTGGATGACATCCTTAAGAAGTTTGTAAATTGTGGAGAATTAGAGATTTTAGTTTAGAGGGTTGTTGAATTGAACCATGATATAGTTGGTTGTGTATTAGTGACTGGTGTGAACCTTCTAACGGTATTTGAAGAAAGTTGATCTTTGTTAATCTGGCTTATGTTCTTCGCCGGTACATGCATGTGTACGTCTTAAGATGTGTGTATACGTTTTGATGATGGTTCATGCTAAACTTTATGGCTATTTCTTTCATTTGGAAGAGCGGGAAAGGCCTTGGTGGAACTTTTAGTGTGTTTAGTATTTGCTGGTTTGATGGTTTTATCCCTACTCGACTTGGCTATGGATTGTGACATGCCAAAAAAATTTAAAAACGTCTCGCAGGATTCAGAACTGACCTTCCATTGTAACTGAACAGGTAGACTTTGCAATTTGCTGTTTGGTCCTAGAAAATTATCATAAATTTTTCCCCCTTACTGAAGCTATGTTTCCATCTTAGCTTTTCCGATTGATATTTCGATTATACTCAGAAAAGGTGACAAGCGAAGTACGGAGTTCAAACGAGATGATCTTCATGGAAAGCATATGTATGCCGGGATGTGTTATTCCCCTCCCCTCCACGTGTGTGTTTTAAAAGCATAACGGCATAGAAATTTTCTTTTGTTTGAAGGTGTTACGGCATTCTCGGATTTTATGCTCTCTCTCAGCAATCTAAAGGGGCTTTTTTATTTTTCTTCGTTTGCTATATTTGAAAATTTAATTTTAAAGGGTTCTTTAGAGAAATCAAATTTGAGTTGTTAAAGAGCTGTTTTAATGATGTTTTTCAAAATAATCAAAACACGAACTGTTAAAAAAATTTATCTTTTCTTATTGATTCAATTAAATTTTGTGGACAGCATAGAAGTTTGAGCTTAAAACTTCTAATGAATTCACAATTTGCCAGAAGATCACATCTAATGGCTTTTTCCCTTCATGTTACATGAGAGGGTGTTCCTTTAAGAATGGCATGAGAGGAGATTAGGATTGGGGATGGCAATGGGGCAGGTTTTTAGAGAGAGAGAGAGAGAGAGACACACACACACACACACACACACACACACACTTTGGTGTAGGTTTGGGATGGGAATAGAGCAAAGCAGGGCATGTGTGCTTCGACTAGTCCCTGAGAATATTGATATTTGGGTTTTATCTAAATTTGTCCTAATACTAAATTAACGGTTGACTTATCTATTCTGAACAAATGAGATGAAATAAGACAGGCCTAAATTGCCATCTTTAATTAAGGTTTGCATGGAATTAGTGAATTTTTTTGGTACAGTGCTTCTTTTGAGAAGCATTTTAGGATATGCTTTTAAAAGTAACTATAGCTTATATAAATTTAAAATATCTAAAAGAATTCTTTTACTATAACTAAATTTTAAATTTATCATTTTTATAAATATAATGCTAAATTTTTCCAAATTTGTAATGCAAGCTATATGGTGCTAAAATTTGATTTTAAATACAAAAAGTAAATAGGATGGGAGATTTTTGCAATATACGTTAATTGTGAAAGGAGTATAATGATGTTTTTTAAAAAAATAGAAGTATCAATTGTAAGTTAATCAAAATTCAAGGGACATTGTAATAAATTTCTGGAAAAATAGAAAAGGTGGGCATGATTAATTTGGCTTGGCTGTAGATTTTGTAGTGATTGTTTGGAGAACACCTTAGACGTCAGAGATCGTGCGAAGGCCAAAGAAATTTGGGATCCTGGGATGTTTTATTGTTATCGCAAGCTAGTCTAACACCATTTTAACGCAAGCAATAACCTTCACTGGTTATTGAAAAATGCGTGGATCTCTCAAGTTATAGATTTAGATTTTCTACATTTAATAAACAAATGTATGGTGTATATAAAGAGAAAAATAGTATGAAAGAAAAAAAAAGTAGAATCCATATATATTTTTACTCTTTTATATCATTTTCTTTTTCAAATGTATGGTACATTATTATAAACGATTATTGCTGCGTTTAGGAGTTTGGAGGAGATGGAATGAAATAAATCATAAAGGAAAGGGAAGGAAAGGAAAGAGAAAGGGGAAAATAGAAGAGAAATTATCTTTTCCTTCTTTCAATGTTTAAGTGAAAAAAAAGAAGGAAATTTACCTTTCTATGGTTTCAGAGTTAAGTGAAAGTAAATATGATGAAATAACTTTAAAAATAAATTTTTAATATTATTCTCATATTTAAAAACTTACTTCCAGAAAATTTTATGTTTGATTTTAGGGTGAACTTTAATCCACCAAATTGATTCATTTGTTCTTACCTAATAACTAATAATCTCCATCTCAAAAAATCACAAAAAGCAAGCATTTGCTCTGCAATAGGGGAAAGCAACATCAAATAAAATAAAAATTACCTCTCACAATCCCTATAATAAGAAGCAAAGCAACAATAATGTTTTATATCAAAAAAAGAATACAACATAATCTTTTATACCAAAAATAACAAATAGATAATTAGAAAAACATTAATGCTTTATACCAACAAAGAGAAAAATTTTTTGAGGAGCAATTTAATCACTAATGAAAAAATAAAGAACAAATAGAGAATTAAAGAGTAGATTGTAGAGAGCAAAAGTATTTGGATGAGGTCTTTATTAGCCAAGAAGATGATGAGAGAGCAAATTATAAAGAAGACAAAAAAGTAAAGTATAAAAGAAAAAAGAGAGTAGATGAAAAGAAGAAATTTGCCAAAATAAAATCTCTTAATATACGTAAGACTTTAAAAGTGTTAAATAACAATTTTATAATATTTTAATTAAAAAGAACGCTCTATTCCATTAGCTCCATTCTAATTTAGGAGAAAAAGAATTTTGCAATTTTGGGGGCAAAAGAATGAAATGATTCCCTTTTCATTCCATTAATTCTCTTTGCTTACAAATCTTTTAAACAATAGAACATTATTTTTTCTCCTTTTCATTCTATTCCTTATTCCATTCATCCAAACATAACATACAATTCCTCAAGTTATATTCCCTCTACCAGCAACCTTATGCACCTCACTGGCTCACTTTTCATTTTTAAGTGCAGAGAGGGAAAAAAAGTGAAGAATCTATCTGTTATTTTTTGCTTGGATAGACTAAGTCAAAAAAAGAAAAAAGGAGAAAAAAGAAAAAGGACTGCAGTGGGATGATGCTATCACATGGTTAGTGTATGTAAGCTACAACAAACAAAACTTTTAGTGTAAACCGATCCGAGTCATGTCTAAGGACACTATCCTTAAAAGTTATTCTGCCACAAGTTGGCAACTCCCCAGGATTAACACACTCTTCTTATTATAGAGAAATAGAAAAGCAAGAACTGAAGAACTCAAAAGAACGAAGGGGGAAGAGAAGAGAGAGCTCCGAAGATGTCTGAGAACTCTGTGTGTCTTGAACTGCACAATACACTGCCTTTTATAGGCTGAAGATGCGAACAAAAAAGTTGGGCAATTAAAAAATAATTAATGACTATTTAATTACGGTTTAATGAAAATTCATTTTGAACGTTGGGATTAAAGTCGGTTAATGAAAAATTAAAGCGATAAATTTAAAGCCTTATCACGTCTAATTCGTGCACTGAGGGGGGGGGGGGGGGAGGAGGAATCAGAGATTTTCAACTGCATTACCCTTTTGTTGCCTTGTTGTTATATGTGCGAATCCACTCCTCTTGTTGGCCCATTTACTTGCCTAATATCACATCGTAGTACATATATACTAAAATTCTTTTTATTCTAGACAATGTGAAATTTAAGCTTTTAACACACTTACTCCAACAATGTATACATAGTTACAAAAGATAACAGGTTGTTAAATCTTTCATTAGAAACATTAGTCATCCCAATCTAAACACAACTTGACATCTCTCCTATCACAGAAGGGGATCATCTTTTTTGTTTTCACTTCTTATTTTTTATTTTTTTAAAAGACAAAATTATGCGTTTATAATTATAAAGGAGAAAGAGAAATATTATTGCATAAGCCGTGTCTGTTTAAATAAGCAAGCTAACCTACATGCACATGTTAAAGGTAGATTTTATTAAAACGTTATTTAACGTGTCTAGGTGGTAACTTTTCATTTAGTCTACCTACTTATATAGGCCCAATAAATTAAAAAAAATTGTAAAAAATATTCTTATTTCAGTTACATAGAAAGTTTATTACCTGGAAAGTTTATTCATTGAGTAGCAAGTCCTTCAAGGATTTCAAAACTACCTCAAAATTATAAGATGATGCCCAATTATTACATCTAATCCAAGGCTATTTCTAAAAACATTCACTGTCCTGAGATCTCTTAGTCCACATATGGTCATTTTACTATTACCCTTTGCTCATTGACCTTTCCTCAATGTGATGTAACAAAAAAGTGTGAGCTGAAAATGAAAATTGCTTGTACGAAGTTCAACAACTAACATCCTGTATACAAAGAATTTCATTCCATATAACTTCCTCGTAAAACATCAAGCGTGTCGTACATTCTCTGGCCATCCATTGAATCAACCTTGCACACATACAATACAGTAAGTTCACAATCAAATAATGAAGAGTGCATCATCACCCCAAAAGAAGAGAGGGGAAAAAAAGAAAGAAAGAAGCTAAAATGCATATAATGCCCCTGAATGATGTGTGAATAATTCTTGACCTTCAAAACTTAATAATAAATCTAGGTGGTAACTTTTCATGTTAAAGGTAGATTTTATTAAAATGTTATTTAACGTGTCTAGGTGGTAACTTTTCATTTAATCTACCTACTTATATAGGCCCAATAAATTAAAAAAAATTGTAAAAAATATTCTTATTTCAGTTACATAGAAAGTTTATTACCTGGAAAGTTTATTCATTGAGTAGCAAGTCCTTCAAGGATTTCAAAACTACCTCAACATTATAAGATGATGCCCAATTATTACATCTAATCCAAGGCTATTTCTAAAAACATTCACTGTCCTGAGATCTCTTAGTCCACATATGTTCATTTTACTATTACCCTTTGCTCATTGACCTTTCCTCAATGTGATGTAACAAAAAAGTGCGAGCTGAAAATGAAAACTGCTTGTACGAAGTTCAACAACTAACATCCTGTATACAAAGAATTTCATTCCATATAACTTCCTCGTAAAACATCAAGCATGTCGTACATTCTCTGGCCATCCATTGAATCAACCTTGCACACATACAATACAATAAGTTCACAATCAAATAATGAAGAGTGCATCATCACCCCAAAAGAAGAGGGGGGAAAAAAAGAAAGATAGAAGAAGCTAAAATGCATATAATGTCCCTGAATGATGTGTGAATAATTCTTGACCTTCAAAACTTAATAATAAATCTCCTAAACTTTTAAATTTGTGTAGATAATCTCTACTATTAGTAAATCCGTTAATTTACTAATGGAAGGGTAACATATCACACTAAATAAACCCTTTAAACTTCATTTTTTATACAAATTACTCCTTTAAACTTTGAGTTATCTGCAGATAACCTCTTAAATTTTGGATAACTTCCCTAATGTGTTGCGCTTCTACTAGTGAAATAATGAACTGATTAACGGCTACATAATCTCAAATTTGGGGAGATCAACTGTCAAGTTTTAAAGGTTAAAGAGATTATTTTTACATGACCTAAAATTTAAAAGGATTCTATGTATTTTAGCTATTAACAAAAAAGTGTCATTTGGATCTTTTGGACATATGCAAGTTCTATCAATTTAATTTTTAAAACTTCATCAATATGACCTTACTGTGATTTCTGTAACCTATCAACTTAGTCCAGGTAGGAACATGTTGATGGTTTTTAAAAAAATTTTGGAGCCAAATGATGGTAATTATCTTCTTCTAAAAACTAAATTGATTTAGCATGCATCTTTCAAGATCCAGATAATAATGTACTCAAAAAAAAAAAAATATTGGAGAGCGCACGATAAATATGTGATAATAACAAAAAAATTGGTTAACAATTGGTAGAATGCCGACTGTTGAAATAATATTAACAGAAACTATAAACCTTTCCTACCAAAGCAATGCATCTATTTACCCATATTGTTAAGAGTTGTGGTGATGCATCCCTTTTTGAAACTAATTCAACACTAACATTGACCAAATGGGCCATCCAGCTTAGGGTGATGAACACTAGCAGTTATAATTATCAGCAAGATGGAAAAGCAAGCAATGCGTGAAATCCTAATTACTAGCAAGAGGAGAAAGAAAGAGATAGCACCTTCCTGGCAAGAAAATTTACTGCCTCAAGAGCACCCTCTACATATATTGATCTACCACCAATGCTAAGTTGAAACTCGAATTGAGCTCTAATAAATTTTATAAGAAAAACAACAAAGATATATAGTTAGTAACGAGAAAAATATCATAAGCCAATAAAAATTGAGAATGAGATGAGAATGCTCATTTGTTTACGTTTTATCTGGTGATGTCAAATTATACATGTGAAATTCATGACAACACAAGTGCTCCTCATCAATTCCCACCATTTCTAGCTGTAGTTTGGGATCCCTGATCGATTCAATCTAGTAAATTTCATCGGGGAAAAAGAAAAGAAAAAAAAATCGGTAAGAACCCATTGTTCTCCTTTAAAAAACTAATACAAAGATCAAAATAATGCTTTTGTACCGAAAAAATCATTTAATTTATATTAGACTCAAATATTTCAAGATTAATGACTGTTAAATTTTATTTCCAGAAGCAGGTGCTGACCACGATGTAAGCAACACCACTGCCCTATTTTTCAACTTAAATTTATGCAGGATCAAGGTTGGATCCAAGGTGGGCCAGGGGGAGAAGAAAACAAGGGGAGGGGATTAAATTTTTCCATATCAGAGATTCAAAGTTAAGCTGCTGCCATAACAAATATTTACACCAGTAACCACCGTTGTTTTATTGCAACTTGCTTTCAGGAAATCTAGAAAGAAGCAGGATCCAGATCAGTATTTTTATTTCAATGAGGAATGTGAGCCTACATGGCAATATGCAGGAGTATGAAGTTATATATTATCCTACTTAAAACATCCATATCAGGAACAATTTGAGAACCAATAGATGATCTTAACAAGATTAAGTAACAGATAACCAGGAGAGAATTTACTTATATGAAGCTACTGATAAAATGCATGTGATTACACACAACAAAATCCTCAACATAAACTGTTACTCCAACTACAACAAAGATATCGAAAGTAGATAGAACATGAGCTATGCAAGGAACAAATAGTGTGTGCTTGAAATCAAGACGCTCTAAACAATGATAGGTTCTTTCTTAAATCTACAAAATTATACTAGAATAAATTTTGAGCTTAATTTGAACCATACCATAAAAACAGGAGGTTCAACAAGGAAGGAACGATGACCATAAAGGTTCAGTGATATTCAAGAGGATCTCATGTTACAATGAACCATATAATGTGACCTAACACACCTGATCTATATTAAAAGGCACCCCCAGTCTATTGAAGCAAGAAATTGCAGCCTTTGCAGTTGCAGTTGTACCAACTCTGCTTTCATCTAGAGACTCCATAACCTATGATCTTGGAAGAATGCAGCAGACATTATTGCATCAAACTGAAGCTCAGATGAAAAAGACAAGCGCCACTAAAAGAAGAATTTATATGAGGCCTAACATTTTCATTAAGCAGTTATATATCCAGCTATCTATTATCTATATTTATTGAAGTAAGACTTGCTATTCAAAGCAGCATCTATTAACAATATCCCATTCACGAGCTATTAATTACACAGGGTATGTTGACAGCTAAATCTTTTGCTCGAGTAATATGTTATGTTTTATGCCAAGTTTGTTGTAATTTCTTGCATTATTGCAACTTCTCCTCTTTCCACTTGGAATCCGAAGGACAGAACAAAATCATGTTGACCAGAATTGGCATTGCCAATACAGTTAAATTAAAAAGTAGTTTTAGCAGTTGAACTAAGTGCAGTATGACCTGTTCAAATTTCAACCAGTTGCTAAATATTGCTTCCAAGTTTGAATGCAAAGTTCGAATCTCCAGTTATTTCATTATCAAATTACGTGATCTGATCAAAATCTTGATTGTTTCTGAACTGTATACCCTTGTTTTCATAATCACACAAGAAAACATTAAAAACTAATTTAACGGCCAATCAAGTAGTGAGATAAAGACAATATTGATGATGTATAGTTTGACGAAAAAGTGGAGAAGTATAGCATAAAAATGTACGTTAAGCATATGTAAGCATATAGGGAAACTCAATCCACAGATGTTTTAAAGCTAACACATAGACATGAAGCATACTAAATAACAATACAAATTAAGCAAAGACAAAAGCTCAAGAGGTGATGACCGAAATTACTTAATTCCTTAAAAACCCTCCATAGCCCAAAATTCAAAGGGGACGAATAATTACCTGTAAGGAATACCCAGAGAAGAGCCCAGGAAATAGGTCTGCCATAATTTCTAAAATTCCAATAAATGCAACAGCCTAACGGGATAATATAGAGCAGCATAAGGATGACAAAATGCTTGGGGTTAAGGGCATAAAATATATATTGGCTCAAGGTTTTTAATTCTGAAATACCTGTTTTCCCATTTGCAGGGATAAAAGTGCATAAACCCGAGAGTCTCGAATGGTGTTAAACAACAGATTCCTGTCTCCACCAGTAGTCCCCATCACAAAGGGCACCCCAACCGTACAGTATAACTCTACATTAGCTGAGAATGACAAGAGAAGAGAAAAAATGTATGTTAAATTATCAATACATGAATTCATAAACAGCACGAACACCATCAGTTTTTGCATAAAATGTATCAAATCCGACAAAATAAAACTAGGATTCTGATAATGTTCCTGTCATAAAAGTCAGAACTCATGCATGGGAATTGCAGAGTCACACTACCCCAAATTTCCTATTTCTTAATACCTACATTCAAAATTTGAAGAGCTTCGTAGTTAGATAAATTTAGACTAGTGCATGAAAGATATATGACTGTGACTGGGCACGTTTTATGGAAACAAATTGTTGCCTTTCTTTGTAGTCCATGATGAACGTTTAAACACACGAGGAAGTAAATACATACCATTGACTGCAGTAGACACTGTAAAATCCACAACAATCAAATCCGGATATATATCAAGTAGATATTCAAGCACGCTTTTCCTGTTAGAAGGACCTTGCACAAAAAATTTCTTTCCACAGACCTCAAAAGTCTGCCCAGACTTCTCTTCACTGCCAAATGATACAGGAACAACAAACAGTCCCTCCAACGGTCCATCAGTTTCTGCTTTTTCAATGATAGCCATCCCCATTTTTCCAGTACAAGCATTAACCTGAATTGGAACAAAGCAAATTGCACTTCAGACAGTTTATGTACATCATACATCTGCCTTTTCAGAGTCCCTTTGAGTATAATAAGCAATCCAATAAATTTAAAAGGCTTGTTAGAACTGTTTACATGTAAATATAATACACAGAAGTCTACTTCCACCATTAATGAACAGGAACAGAATGCATACAAAGGACTTCGCTGCTCATTTACCAATTACCACAAAATAGTCTTTCTGATGAATAAAAATTTATAGGCATGGTTCATGTAGCAAATCAAACCGTTAAACAGTTTTATTAGTTGGAAATCCAGAAAAACATAGCAACAACCAAAGAAGAACCCAAAATCTACGAAAATTGGAAACCAATTACACTATAGCAAGCATGGTCACTCGCCATTATTGGGAGACAAACCCCCGCCGAAGGCAACGGAGAGTTCACAAGAAAAGCTTGAAATGCTGCCATTGATTCATCCGACGAAGGCAACGGAGAATTCTGGAGAGAAGTTTGAGATGGTGCGCCTGGCATTGATTCCTCCGGCGAAGCTATTGATGAAGTTCAGCTTTAACCCCAAGATGCGTCAAGAAGGAAGAAGTAAATGAAAAGAAAGAAGAAACAGAGAGTGTGAAAATTGAAAACTGAAAGTATGTATGACGTGTGGCAATGACTCTTATACAAGAAACAGACGAATCAACTTGGCGCCTAAACTCCATTGTTCTGTTATTAACAACCAAATTAACAGCTTAATCGGTAATCAAAACCTGCACGTGAGCCACGTGTGGTCTTTCCAACAACCGTCATAACGGCCATTGACATGGCAGCGTGCGTGATCTCGCCTCCTGGGGAAGAACACAAGGAGGGTCGGTCGTTCAGAGACGCTGCCATTAGCGATCGATGCAATAGTGTGTTTCGTCTTCTCTGCAATCGCGATCCAACTTCCAATAGGTTTCCTTATTTATCAATGCCATCCAGCAGAGTAAATTTTATATTCAGCAAGCCGCAGGGGTTTATTTTTTATTTTAAAAGAAGCAAAATGTAAAATAAAAATAATTTTTAAAATTTTATCTAATACATAGTTTATCTGGTGTTTCATTCAAAATTAAAAAAAATATATATTAAAATAAAAAAATTAATGGTTAAGACTAAAAGAAAAAGAAGATAAAGGGCCCAGATTTAATGTTTAAGGGAGCAGCGAAGGATCCTTTGCTAAAAGCTTTGATTAGGCTGCAAATATGCCCATGGAGCCGGGTGGCTTCCCCTAGCTTGTTGAGCTCATAAGATTTTAGGCTTGACGGAGAAAATCCTAATCAAAGATGAGTTAAAATATTTCAATCCAACTTGGCTTTATTAGGGCTTAGAACACCTGACTAGGACATTCAAATAGTACACATAGTTTATAAAATTGGATTGGATCAATTGGTTTAATTGAAAAAGTAGCAAATTGGTTTTTGGTTTAGTTGGGTTAAAAAATCCATAAGTTAAAGAGTCAAACAAAATTAGATTGATAAAAAATTGATCAAGTTGATGATTGAATTTTTTTTTAAGATTCTTTCTTATAAAACAATATAATTCATCTTAAATAAATTTAAAAAATTAAAAATAAAAAGCATTAAAAAAATAAAAGAGATGAAACAGAGAAAAATAAAAAAATAGCTATTTTCACTGCTTGCCATCTATCACGCTTTACCTTTTTGCAATATTTCTTTTGATATCAAAGTGTTTGATCAAAATTAATTTTTTTTCTTTTATTTATTTTTTTATTTTTTATTTTTAATTTGAGAACCCAACAAATTTAATATTAAATACTCTTAAATTATAATTACGGGTAGTATATATTTTTTTAATTAAAAATTGGCTTCTCAAATATGAATAAAATTTAAAATTTAATAGTATTTATTTGTTATATAAAAATTTTAATATATAAAATCTTAAAAATATATATTTAATTATCATCAATTCAACCATAATTAAAGTATTGAATTATAAATAATTGTCTCTATCAATTCAAACTAGTTTAATTTTAAAATTATTGCAGTAGACTTTAATAGGTAATTTTATGAATAACCTTAATAATTAGACCAGTCAATTAAGGCTAATTGGTTCTAATTTTTTTTAAGAGTTAGTCCTAGTAAACTTTAGATTCTTTTTTTTTTTGTTGATATAATAATATGATAAATTTTGATGCTTATATATATATATATATATATGGTTATTTATTATACAAAATGAGAGAAGTTAACAACCTAATATTTGATATCGGCCAAAGAAAAAAATTACTATTTAATACAAATTTTATATATCGATTTTTTAATTAACAAAGTTAATAAATCTACTAATTTTTTTACAATAAAATTGTTTTTTCTTTGTTCAAAATTTTTCCCTCATCTCTAATAAAATTAATTTTTGCAAAAAAAAAAAAATGAGGTTCAGCCCAACCCTATTAAGCCTTAGGGTCAAATAAGGTTGGGCCAAGAAAACCTATTTAAAATAGGATGTCATTTTATTTGCTCAGCCCTATTTATGTTAAAAAAAAAGATTATTTAACTTTTCAATAATAACGCATTAAGTGTATAATTTTTTTAGACATGTATTATTATCTAATTAAAATATATACTTATTATGTCATTATTAAAAAAATTATATATTTGCCATATTTTAATTGAAGAATTTGACAATAAAAGTATAACAAATTGTATTTAAATCTAATTCTTTAATTTTTGCTGTTGGATAAACCAGGTTTAAGGGCTACCCAATTTTCACAGCTCTACATATATAATATTTAATTATTAAAAATTTTTATTCAAATATTATAATTAGTTTAATTAATAGTATAATTAATTATGTTACTATTAAAAAATTATATTTCTTCAGCAACTCGTTGTCCTTGTTTGAAAACAAAGGAAATGATACCAAGTTCAGAGAAGCGAGTTTTCTCCCTATCACTGACAGTTGAGTGAATCTTGCCATATATCGTGAGGAATCAGTTCGAGTCATTCTCAGGAAATCAATACAAACATTGGCATTCAAGGCTTTCGCTACCCTTTTTTTCTTAATTAAATTCAGAATATGTTTTTCAAATCAAACTCATTCACATGAATCTAATGCATTTAAAAAGTCTTCTCCCATTTCAGAAAAATATGCAATTTTGGGTACATTGGAAAGTAGGAATTGCACTGGCAAATCCATTTTCTTTCAACAGCTCATTGCTTGCTTGTTTATTTGTTTTTCTCCCATATCAAGTCGTGATTGGTAAAAGCATCTTGCATAATTATTCAGTAAATGGGAGAAAGAAAAAAAGTTCTTGAATAGCTCGTGTCTACTTAGGTTAGTAGATTAACTAGGAATAACATGCACTTATTAGAGATGAAGCCTTTCTCAGGTGCGCAATTACCTTAGAAATATTATTATTATAAATTATAGAAGAGATTTATCATTTATGGCATAAAGAAGTAAAAAAAAAAAAAGACACGTATTAGTAGGCATATATATATATAACTTATAGAGAATTGGTATTGTTTTGAAGTTATGAACAATATCAGTGTGTCTTGAATTTTATACCATTTGTTTCCCCCATTTTTATATTTTTTTTTAAATTTTTTGAGAGATTCATTAGGTTTCAAAAAATTGCCCATGCATCTAGTTTAATTAGAAGTTATAAGTCTTGTGAACTTCCAAGAAAAGGTATTACTTATTTTAATTTTAAAAAACAATTTTGGGTATAAATTTTGCACGGTTATGGATAAAAGATCTTGAGACTTTCTACAATTAAACTCAAGCTTATTGCGGTATGCCTATCGCAAACAAAATTGTTAAATTGATTTTTATAAGTCAAAAACATATTTTTTTACCAATATACAAGTTTAAGTTGCTGCAAGTTCTTAGAACATTCAATGGTCCTGTGCTTGCAAATTTCTTGGTCCATATATGGCCAGTTTACTATACTACGCTCCCTAAGCTTTCCAGTTACTTCAGTGTGACAAGAAAGTGTAAGCTGAAGAAGAACATTGCTTGTTGAAAGTTCAACAACTAACCTCCTGCATCCAAAGAAAATTTCATCGCATCCTACGCTCTAGCATGACATCCAAAAAGGTGTATACTTGCTTGTCATCCTGGGTTCGAATCTGCACACGTGCAATAAGTTCACATTCAAATATTGAAGAATATCTAACTCAAGTCATCAAAGTTGAATCAATTTTAAGAAGGTAGGTGTTGGGATCAAAGTATAAATGGAAGTGAAAAAAACTCAATATTAGATAAAATTAGACTACAAAAAATATATATATATATATATATATAGAAATGATCTATAGACCTAATATTACATAAATCAGGAAATGTGTATATATATATATATATATATATGTAGAAATGATCTATAGACATAATACTATATAATTTTGAATTAAGAAATGATATCAAATTTATTTATATAATTCTCCTCAAAGTCCAACGGAAAAAGTCAATAAATCTTTTTGATATTTAAAACTCTCCCAAATCCTAACAATGTTACAGTTTATTTGACAAATGCCATAGATTGAAATAATATTATTATAAAAAAGAACTATATACGTTTCTTGGCAAACCAATAACATACGGTGTTGTATTTATATACTTGTATTGCTAAGACTAATGGTAATGCAATACTTGTCAAAACTAATTCAACTAACATTGAGCAATGAGAATACTTGTATTGCCAAGACCAGTGGTAATGCAATACTCGTCAAAACTAATTCAACTGACATTGAACAATGAGACATCCAGATCAGGGTGATAAGCACTAAGAAAGTACTGCGTGAAATCCTAATTATCAGTAAGAGGTAAATGAAAGAGTCAGCACCTTCTTGAAAAGAAAACGTACGGCAGCAACAGCACCCTCTGCATACATCGATCTACCAAAAATGGCATGTTGAAACTGAAATTCAGCTCTACATTTATGTTATAAATGAACACATCGAAGAGAAGAGATACAGTTAGTGACAATAAAAACATTATAAACAGATAAAAACTGGGATTGAGATGAGAATGCTCATTTATTACGTTTCATCTGGCGATAACCAATCAAACAAGTGACA
Source organism: Erythrophleum fordii (assembly GCA_032878935.1). Classification (NCBI taxonomy): domain Eukaryota; kingdom Viridiplantae; phylum Streptophyta; class Magnoliopsida; order Fabales; family Fabaceae; genus Erythrophleum; species Erythrophleum fordii. The sequence continues at coordinate 11,936,813 of JAVQMF010000047.1, read as the reverse complement.
TGCATGACCAGACAAGTGCTCCTCTGGGATTCCCACAATTTCACGTTGTACCTGGGAATCCCTCACCGATTCGATCTAACAAATTTCAATGGGAAAAAGAAAAGAGAAGAATTCCAGTAAGAACCCATTGTTCTCCTAATAAAAAGAATACAAACATCAAACTAGTGCTTTTGTACATCAAGAATCTCTAAATTTAGATTTACACGTAACACTCTAAGATGAGTGACTGAAGAATTATATTTCCAGAACCAAGTGCCTACCATAGATGTAACTGATACCATTCCACTGCCCTATTTTTCATCTTAAAATTTATGCAAAATCAAGAACAGAGCAGCAGTAACAAATATTTACACTAGGAACAATTATTGTTTGAATCTAACTTGCTTTTGAGAAATCTAGAAAAATAAGAAGCCGGATCCAGATCAGTAATTTTTCTCTAAATGAGGAATACGAGCCAACATGCAGGAGTCCGAAGGAATGTATTATTATACTACTTCAACCTTAATATCATAAACAATTGAGAATCAATATATTACCTTAGCAAAATGAAGTGATAGCTAACCGAAAAGAGAATTTATTATTGTGAAATTACTGATCAAAGGTACGTGACTGGATACCAGAAAAACCTCAATATAAACTGTACTCCAACTACAACAAGGAAATAAAAGAAGAAAAACACAGGCTATGCAAGGAACAAATATTGTGTATTTGAAAACATATGCCCTAAACTATGACAGATTTTTTTTTTTTTCTTAAACTACAAGCCATACTGGGATAAAATTTGAGCAAAATTTGAACTATAAAAACAGGATGTTCAACAAGCAAAGAACAAGGAGCATAAAAGTTCAGTGATGTTCAAGATGATGTGCTGCAATGAACCATGCAATGTGATCTAACACACCTGATCCTCATCAAAATACACCCCCATTCTATCAAAGCAAGGAATTATAGCCTTCACAGTTTCAGATGCGCCAACTTCGCTTTCTTGTTGGGATTCCACAACCTAAGATTTTGGAAAAATGTATCAGATTCGAATATTACATATTACATCAAACTGAAGCTTAGTTTTTTTTTTTTTAAAAAGAACCACTAAGAAGAGTTTATGAGACACAACATTTTCACGGCAAAAGCAAGGCTGACTCTTCAAAGCACCATACCTTAAGAACATAATAATCACAAGCTAGTAACTACACAGGATATGATATATCATCTCAAGTTGACAGCTAAATATCTTGCCATATTTTTGCCTGAGTGATAGATATATTTTGTGTTTTACACCAAGTTGACTGTAATTACTTGCACTATTGCAACTCTTTCTCTTTCCCCTTAGCAATCAGCAGGATCATATTGCCCAGAATTGGCATTGCCAATTCTGTTATATTAACCAGTAGTTTAAGCTACTGAACTAATTGCACTATGATCCATTTTCAAACAACGGCCAAATATTGCTTCACTTAGGCCAAGTTTTAACGTAAAGTTCCAATGATTTCTCCAGTTATTTCATTGTCATATTACACTAATCAGATCAGTTTTTCGATTGTTTTTGAATTATATAAACTTCTCTGCAGAATAACACCAGGCAGATTAAAAATTTATTAAACAGCCGGTCGAGGAATAAGATAAAGACTGATATTGGTGATAAAAAGTTTGACTGAAAAGTGGACAGGTATAGCATAAAGATGCACATTAAACATACGGGGAAACTCAAACCACAGACAGACATGAAGATTTCTAAATAATAATAGAAATTAAATTTAACAAAGACAAAAACTCAAGAGGTGATGAACTAAATTACTTGCTTCCCCAAAAACCCTCCCGAAGCCCAAAAATTAAAAGGGGGGGAAGAATTACATATAAAGAATACCCCACGAAGGCTCTAGGAAAAATATCTGCTAATATTTCCATAGCTCCATGAAACGCAGCAACCTTTTATAGCAGCGTAAGAATGACAAAATACAAGGGGTTATGAAAGTATTTTTTAAGAAAATATAACTGAATCAAGGTTTCTAATTATGAAACACCTGTTTTCCCATTTGCGGGGCTATTAATGCATAGACACTTGAGTCGTAAGCAGTCCTAAATAACAGGTCCCTGTTTCCACCATTTGTCCCCATCACGAAGGGTACCCCAACCTTACAGTATAATTCTGCATTAGCTGCATTTGAAAAGAAAAATGAAAAGAAGTATCAATATGTGAATTTGAAAATAGCAAAGACACCATTAGGTTTTTCATAAAATATATAAAATCCGACATCATTATGCCATTAGTCTGATTACGGTTGTCTCATGAAAGTCAGAACTCGTGTAGAATTGCAGAGTCATATTGCACCACATATCCTATCACTTGATTCCTATGTTAAAAATGTGAAGAGTTTCAGTTAGATAAATTAAGACTAATGCATGAAAGATATATGACTTTGCCCTTTTATGGAAACAAATTATAGCCTTTCTTTGTCATAGGTAAGAATCTATAACGTAAGTCAAAAGCCAGTAAAATGTGAGGATGAAGTTTTGGGCTATCCCTGCACTTAGCAGCTAATATTATTCAACATACATACCATTGACTGCAGAAGGCACCGTAAAATCCACGACAATCAAATCCGGATATTTATCAAGGATGGTTTCAAGAATGTTTTCCCTGTTAGAAGAAGGACCTTGCACAAGAAACTTCTTTCCACAGACCTGATAAATCTTCCCAGACTTCTCTTCACCGCCAAATGATGTAGGAACAACATACAGTCCAGCAGTTTCTGCTTTTTCAATGAAAGCCGTCCCCATTTTTCCAGTACATGCATTAACCTGAATTGGAATCACGGTACAATTTTGAACTTAGTGATTTGACAAGTAATATTTCTATATACAGACAAGTGAACTTGTACGATATTAGTCTTCTAGAAGAGTGTATATATGTAAGAATATTGACATTTTTTCAAAGAGAAAGAAGTCTCCACTTAACGTGAAAAGTCCAAACCAACACAACAAGAAACCATGTAATATAGATGTTTAAAATAGATATAGTGCATCATGTAGCTAAAAATAGAAGTGAATGGACTAAGAAAAATGATATGGTGTACCTAATTAGTACCAAAGAAGATTAAAACAACAACTCCAAAATTTTGGGGTTAAGGTTCTTCGGACTTATTATTTTGGACAAACTACTAAATCATGAGTTACAAGGCTGGTCCCTGACCAGAAGTTGAGTTAACATTATCGGCAAAGGCTAATGAAATTCAACCAAATAAACTAAGTCGTATCATTCCCCTAGTGGCCGACTTCCATTGATAATAATAGAAATGATATGAGAGCAGTAACCTGAGAAATTAGTGTACATCCTAGCATCAAGTGCGTTATAAGTCAAAGTTCAGATGATATTGAAATTAAAATCATTCGATTCAAGTGCATTTGCAAATAACAAGTAAAACAATATACTCTTTCAAGGTCGATTCAGACAGTATATGTAAGTAATCCATATGCCTTTGCAGAGTCCCTTTGAGTCTAATGAGCACTCCAAAAAATTCAGAAGGAATAAAATCGAGATAATTCTACCTCTCCAACGTTATAGGCAATGTTCAAAAAGCAGATAAAAAACCCCTAAAGTTTCATTAGTCGGAATACCAGAAAAATTAAACAAAGCGACAATCAAAGATAACCATAAAATGTATGAAAATGAAAACTCATTATATACTTTAGCATGCGTGGTTACTCACCATTATTGGGATGCTATTCGCGGCCCATGAAGGCGACGGAGAATTCTCGAGAAAAGTCAGAACAGTCTGAACTGTTGTGTCTGCCATTGACGACCTTCAGCTTACACCAAGATGCATCAAGAAAGAACGGATAGAAAAGAAGAAGAGAAGTTACACAAAGCAAAGAGAAAATATGTATATATTTCATTGGCAATGCCACTTTCATGCTCTTATATATAAAACTAACAAGCGAATGGAATGAAACTGCACGTGACCCACGTGTGGTCTTACCGATAACTGTCATAACGGCCATCGACACCAATGGAAGCATACGTACGTCATCTCTTCTTCCGGGGAAGCAGAACACAAGTTGGACCCGTTGTTCAGAGAAACACTTGTCTGTTGAGAGGCTTAACGTTTTCGTTTTTTATTTTTTGGGCCAAATTAACGTTTGGATCACAGGCTTAAACCATTAGATCTCTTCAATTTTTTGAGGTTAAGTTCAATTTGGTCTGAGCAAGCCCAATGAGATATATAATTAAATTTTGAATAAATTACACATATGTTTATTAGATTTAGTTAAAATTATATTAACTTCTTTTTTTCATGCATAGAACTTTTTTGAAACCAAAAGCTATTATATATCTTAATTTAATTTAAATTTTTTTGACTAAAATACTTTTCATTAACTTAAATACATATTATTTATCTAAAAAATTTTAAATAAAAGATATTTTAGTCATAAAATTTAAAATTAGACTAAAAAGAGTATTTTTTATGTTAAAATTTTTTTTGTATATTTTTAAAATAAAATAGATATTTGCATAATTTTAACAAAATTCATTTACTATTTGTTTTATTTTATTTAGAAATAAATAAAACAAAAATAAATTACCTTTTATTATAATGAATCAACAGATTTTGGGTCTCTGACCCCTTTAAACTAAGAGGCTCATTTTCAATATTAATTCAATGATTTGCCTTTTTGAAAAAAATTCTATTTTGATTTCTGATGCATACATGAATTTTTTATTATTTAATTCTTCAATCATAAAATACTTACAATAATACCATTACATCTTATGTCCGTCCAAATTTTAAATCAATACTCAAATCTTTGAAATTATCTATTTGCAAAGTTTAATTTATATTTAACTTTTAAATTAGCGAACTCTTAGATTTAGCATTAAAATTTGAAAAAAAAATGAAAAGGTCATTATAAATATTTTAATAATTAAAAAAATTAAATTAAAAGAACTGATTTGTGGAGAATCAAAATTAAAATATATTTATTGTCAACGACTAAAGAAAGATTTTTCTTGTTCTTTAATTAATATGGCTAAAGAATAAGCTAAATATCAATAAAAAAAAGTAATAAATTTCACGCGTCTCAAGTTATTATCAGTTGCTCATATTTTATATAAATCTTAATAATTAATTCTCCACTTCTCCATGCTCTTTACCTCTTAAAATGTTCTAAAATTGCAAATCACCATCAAATCACAATTCTTACATAAAAGGTCATAGATATATTCTTAGTAACAATGAAATAAATTCGTGATGTAATGTTATTCCTATAATTGCAGATCACCATTAAAGGGCAATCTCAAAGAGAAAATCATTATCATAATATATATATATATATATATGACTTAAATACAATTTTTTTAATCTTTATAATCAGATTAAAAGCAAGTTTTTTCCCGTTTTAAGCAAAATATGCAAATTTGGGTAACTTGGAGATTTGAAATTGCACCGGCAAATCCACTTTCTTTGAACTACGCATTGATTGAAAAAAAAAAAAAAACTACCTTACGTTCTTCTGTGTGCTCGAAAAATGGCTTTTCTGTTGAAAAGTTAGCTTTGTCCCAGTGGACTTATTTTCTACTCTTACTTCATCTCTGAACTGTTGGCTGTTGATTTTTCTCTCCTCAGTTCACCGAAAGGTAGCTTTCATCACTTTCTATCGAGACGGTGTATTAAAGTATTTTCAATTATTTTCTAAGTATTTTTTTCAATTAAAGGCATAAAAAATTCTTCAAAATTTAGACGGTTTGTACAAGTGTGTTCATAATACTTCTCGTATCTCCACGTCCCTGGATCTCTGCAGCATCCAGTATACTATACACGCAATTTACAGAACTTTTGGCTTCCTCTATTTTAAACCCATATTCCCAAATTCTCGCCACCTACCGATTGCTGTAAGTGTTTTTGCTTTTAAAATTGCATTTCAAATCTCGGGGTGGTTTAAGGTTCATCTTTTTACATTCTATTTCAAGCTTCATGTTGAATGAGTGCTTCTAAGAAAAGGGGTTTCTTTCGACATTGCAGTTCTTGGTCAATGGTCACGCATCTCTGCATTTTTTTCCCGGTTTCTTACAGTTATTAAACAAGCATTGCTTCATGTCGCTGGATGTGTGAATTTCTGGAACCTATTGGCAAGGTCCTGCGCTACTCTGCCCAGTCTTGCTTCTGAAGATAGTTAGAGTAAGTATGCATACAACACTAGTGATTTATGAATGTGAGTTGCTTCTGTACCGTCTCTCTTTTTTTTTTCTTTCTTAAGTTTTGGTAATTGAGCTTGATTTCCCTTAGTTGCATTTTCTTGAAGAAAATTGTATACAAAGTTGCTGTATCTCTCGGTTTTAAGTTTTGACGTCTCACTCTCTCTCTCTGTTTTTGGAATCATTCTGAGTTTATCATATTTGTCTTCTTCCTATTTAAACCTGACAAGTTTCAATAGACATCTTTTATGTAGGTGCCAGGTAGTTTGATATGTAGTTGCCAAATGTTCAAAATGCAATTTTTCCTCTAAGGCTTTCAGGGCTTCAATGGAATTTCGTGAACATTCCTAATTATTGATTTTTTTTTTAATCTGGTAATAAGATTAGGGTTCTTTAGATCTGAATTATACCAGTGAAGAGAGATTAGAAAAGTTAAATTGAAAGCTAGGTTTTTTTCTTTAAACTAATGAGGTAGATTCACTTGTTTGTCAAATCGTAGGTGTCAACTTGTTTTCCCGTCAATCCTTGGCCACCGGCGATTGGGGCATGTTTTGAATTTGAGAAGTTCATTAGGGCCTCCTCAGGCAGTCCAGTGAGTAGAAAACCTAAGTCTTTTTTTTAGATGCGGCATTCTGCAGTTGTATGGGACTATAGAACAGCGGCTGAGATTACTAAGGACTCAAATGGAATTGATCAAATTCTGCTTCGAAACCCACAAGGTGCTACAGCACGGGTGAGAACCCTTTGGTTATGTGATTTGATTTAATTATTTATTATTTAAATGTCAATTTATGATAGATAAATTTGGTTCATAATGATTAGAGTATGTAATTTAGGTGAGCTTGCACGGAGGACAGGTCACTTCATGGATGAATGAGCAGGGGGAAGAACTCCTATTCACCAGCAGCAAGGTTTTTTTTTTTTTTTTATAAAAAAAATTATTTGTATATTATATGAGTTTGTGAGCTGTCACTGACGAGGATAATCCATGTCAACCTTCTATAATTTAATAACTGACAGGAATGAGTTTATTTTTAGCTAAATTCTTTGTATTGCATGTAGTAGAGGATATAGCATTGACTCAATCATAAGTCAAGCAATTCCCCTGAAAATGAGGTGAATTTGGAGGTTGATGAATAACAGCCTTCTTTTGATGTTTGTTAGCCATATTAATTGCAAAAGGAAATAGCAAGAAAAAAAGAAAGAAGCTTTCTTGATTAAAGTTGAGCTTCTTTCTCTCATAGCTGCCAGACATAGTACATTTTGCTCATATCACATTGCCTAATATATGCAATAGCCCTACCATCTATAGACATATGGTAGCAACATGGCAATGAACCATCATATGTGAAAATGCTGTGATGTTATGTGATAACCAACCTGCTAACTGATGATGTTGATATGCAGCGATAAGAGTGGCTGCCTTATTGGAGCCTTGGTTGACAGATGATAATATTAATAATTATATGAAATTTTAACCAAATTTACTATATATAGAGGCAAGCTTAGTCAGTTATTAATTTTTCTTATTTTTAATGATTGTAGGCAAGTTGTAAGGCTCCAAAAGCAATGCGAGGAGGAATCCCTATTTGTTTCCCACAGGTATATTTAATTACTGTTTTCTATGTTCATTCTCCCTAAACTTGAACAGATATGATTGATGCATCTTAATCTTATTTTGCTTTTAAGTTTGGAAACTGTGGATCACTGGAGCTGCATGGATTTGCAAGAAATAAAATATGGACATTTGATGATAATCCTCCTCCTCTGCCCACAAATGATTCCAATGGGAAATCCTTTGTTGACCTGCTACTCAAATCATCTGAAGAAGATATTAAGTGTTGGTCACATGGGTATGATCCTGGATGCCTCAAATTGAAAGATTATTATACAATCAATCTTGTAGCTCAGAATCAAATTTCAAGCATTAGCAAGCTAACAAATGCCTAATTGTGTCAGTTTTGAGTTTCGTCTTCGGGTGACTCTTATGATGAATGGAGATCTGATGTTGATATCACGAGTCAGGAATGTCAATGGCAGGCCATTTAGTTTCTCATTCGCATATCATACATACTTATTGGTTTCTGACATTAGGTATGGATAGTTCTTATACCTAATCCCCTTCTCTTACACACTGCATTTGGGTACTGGATCACTTAAAAAAGTAGTATGGTTATAATTCTACTTAGTGTGGACTATGTCTCCTCTTCAGGGACCTACTAAGGACTAATATATGCTCTGTTCATTTGAAACCAGCATTTTCTGTGTATATGCATTAGATGGATTGTTCTGTGAAGGTTGTATATTGTGGAATTGTAACATCCAATAGGTCAGAGAGGATTTTGTTTCCTCTTTAAGGCCTTCTAAAGACTAATACATGACCTATAACCATTTTATTTGAAACTAGCATTTTCTGGATATTTATGCATTTAATGATGGTTCACTGAAGACTTTAAGTACTGGAATTGTAACATCTTGTTGGGTCAGGATTATAGTGAAAAATAAATTCAATGGTCTGTCGTAATAAAATACAAAGTTTTGAAGGACCCTTCAAAATTAGCAAGCATTGCACATTATAAAGACAATATCTGTTTGCAATACTTATTACCTTTTAGGATAGGCTGATTTAGATAATTTAAGTAATGGTTTTAACATAACAAGTATATTATATGTAAGCCCTTTAATTTCCTCCCTCTTTGGGGATGCTTAGATTAAAAATTCTCTTTTCTTTAAGACTGGAATTAGAGCTTACAAGTATTACTGTGCTGTGTATGTAGTGAGGTAAGGATAGAAGGTCTTGAGACACTCGACTACCTGGACAACCTTTCCCAAAAGGAACGCTTTACAGAACAAGGAGATGCAATAACATTTGAGTCTGAGGTGAGTCTTGTGCATTAAAAAAGCTTGTAAATATGTCAGAAGTCATGTTTGGTAGATTAGAAATTAGATATGTTTAATTTGCTAAGCTAGATTACATTTCTAATTGGGGATAGGAGAATAAGTTTAAACCTTTTACATGGTAAATTCTTGTTGTTGTTATTATTATTTATTTAATGTTATTTTTATTTTTTGATTTGATTGGTTTTAGAGGAACCGTAATTCGATGGACTTGATTTGCCACTCTCTTGACATTTCACTGTCAAATGATTGAAATCTGAAAATGGAAAAGTGGTTAGCATCTCATTTCTTGGACAATTTTGTATAATTAATGAGACGAGTATAATAGCCATTCTCTCTTATTTACAGCAGATGTAAATTTTAGTGTTTTCATGATGCAATTGAATTTTTCACAGGGCTGAGGTAACTACAATTCTGCATTGCTAGTCTATGCAGTTTTGTCCATGAAATGCTTAGCTCCCTTCACTCTACTCTCAGGTTCTGGATAAAGAGGTTTTCAAATTGCATTCTTCTTTCGTGGCAGGTGGATCGAGTTTATCTTAGTTCTCCCAATGTAATTGCAGTTTTAGATCATGAGAGGAAGCGGACATTTGTAATAAGAAAGGAAGGTCTCCCCGATGTTGGTAAGCGATGTAGCTAGTAAAATTCGTTTGTTCATGCTTACATCACAAAAGAGTAAGACACTTGCGCTATTGTGTTTGTCTAATCTGAACTTCCATCATGTCTTATATTGAGCTAGTTCTAGTTCCTGCAATTGGTTACCAAAAACGTTATTTTTAAATTGGTACAGAGAAGATAAGGTATTTTCTATCCTTTTCAGTATGCTTTTTTTCCCCTTTATCTGCAGCTGTGTGGAATCCATGGGAGAAGAAATCAAAATCAATGGTGGACTTCGGTGATGAGGAGTATAAACAGATGCTGTGTGTTGATGGGGCACTGATAGAGAGACCTGTCAATCTGAAGCCAGGTGAGGAATGGACTGGGCAGTTGCAGCTCTCAGTTGTGCCATCGAGTTTTTGTAGCGAGCGCCTGGGTCTTGACAGAAGTGGTCTTTGAGAACTTGTACAAAACCTTGCCATGAAGTTGTCTCAGTTTTATGTTAAATTAGCATCAAGTTGTACAAATAGTGCTTTTAGGAGTGTATCAGGTTGTCTTTTGTAATATCTTTAGGCTTAGAATCATAATCCCTCCGTCAACCAAAAAAGCCTACGCCTTTTTTCTTCCTCAGAATGGCTATCAATTTTCTTTCCATTTGTATGTTTTGTGGAATTTTGAAGGTCTACCTATGGTGGCATCCATATATATGTATAAATATAAAGCCTCTACATATTGGAATTAATCAATGCTACCTATATTTTATGGATCGTTGGATTTTGTGCCATTTTTCTTCTTGGTATTATTATAGTCTGGAGTGTTTTTGGTTTGAGTTTATGCATAACTTTATGTTGGTTTGATACATTAAGAATTCTACTCTCTTTTTTGAGGAATTGAATCCAGATTAGTTAATTCCCTTCGATAGTGGATTTTGCTTTTTCTTTAAGTGTTAGGCTTACAAGTCCTGTAGTTAAGGAGGCTTTTTCTGTGCAAGCAGTTGATAGTTACAAGTTTGACCACAATCAAAATCTTAAATCTTAATTAACAGGTTATTGTTGCTAGGTAGGTGAAGTAGCATGCGAATTGTTATGGAAACATGATGAACATTATGACCAACCTTCCATGTGAGAGAGATTAGAAGGGAAAATAAAAAGGGATAATCTAAGCTATTCACATATTATTTTACCGCTAATTGAGTTAGTGGTTGGTATTCGGTTTGGCTAACCCTTTTGTTAGCTTTAAGATTTTAAAAGGTTAAATTATTCCCTTAGTCCTTATAATTTATTTAATTTTTAATTTAGCTTTTATAATTTAAAAATTTGTAATTAAGTCTTTGCTGTGAATCTTTTGATAATGTTTGATTAAATTTTAATGACACAATCATTATATGTTATGTTAACATTCTAAATATACATGATTCAAACTAAAAAAAATGAATAAAGATAAATAATAAAGTGAAATTAATTCACATGTGATACGATATATATTTGAGTTATTTGAATGAACTAGTTTAAATCATGTATATTCCAAGTGTCAAGATAATAAATGATTGGCCAAGTTAACAAAATTTAATCTAACACTTGTGAAATTTAACAATAGGGACTAAATAAAAAAATTTTAAATTATAAGGATTTAGTTGTAAATGTTTATATAATAGATAATAAAATGAAATTAATTAAATCACATATATTTCAAGTGCCATGATAATACATGGTTGATCATGTTAACAAAATTTAACAGAATATTAATGGAAGTTTAACGGTGGAGACCAAATTAAAAATTCTTAGATTATAAGGATTCAATTACAAATTTTTAAATAATAGGGACCAAATTCAAATTTGAGTAAAAGTATAAGGCCCAAAAAGGTAATTTTTTATTTTTAAAAATATAGCCAATCTAAATTTAAGCAGAGGATAATAAAAATAGTAAATTATATAAATATTTCTTAAATGTTACTAAAATAACACAAACTTTCTTTTTCCTTTCAAAATATACAAATATCTCTTAAAACAAAAAGTTATCATACTCTTTAATCAAATTTTAATTTTTTTTCTAAATACTTGCTATTAGTTTAAATACATATTTTTCTAACTACAGAAAATTTAAATGTATAAAAATTTAAAATTAAACTAAAGTATAAGATAACTTTTTATTTTATAAAATTTTTTATATATTTTAAAAATAACATACTAAATAATATTTTGGTAAAAAATTTAAAATTGAATTAAACTGTAAAGTAACTTTTTGTTTTATAGAAATGATATATATATATATATATTTTAAAAAAAAAATTGAAAGAAAGTTCTTATAATTTTAATAAAATTTAAGGAAAATTTATATAATAAAAACTTGCAAAATGTGGGAGGGAAGCATCTCTTATATCAGAGCCTGGTTTCGATCCAGGGACCTGTGGGTTATGGGCCCACCACGCTTCCGCTGCGCCACTCTGATAGCTGCTGACGTTCCTTACTTGCAATTTATATTTGTAAACATTCCTCATACTACTGTACGTACAGCCCATCTAGTCTAACTCCTTATTTTTATTGTGTTAAAAAAACACTTTTATAAATTGGGTATATTCTAATAAAAAAAATTAAGTATAATTTTTATAATTTTATTATCATTTTTAATAAAAATATGATAAATTATTTTTTATGATAAAAATATGATAACACACGTACAAAAAATTTTATTTAAGTTTAGTCTTATTATAATTTGGTCTGAATGGTTTTTTTTTTAATTTTTATTTCAAATAATCAAATTATAATACAATAATTGTATTAAAAATGATTTTTTTATTTGAGTAAACAAAGTGTTTAATAAAAATGTATCAATGTTATTTTATTCTAATATTGGGTCACTTAAAAGGTAATAATTAGAAAAGAAAAGGCAATCCATTAAGCACTTGAATGGAATAGATGCTTGATAAAGCATCAAATAATTTACATGGAAAAAACTAAAAAGTCATTATTACTTTAATGACAAGACCAAACTCAAGATATTAAGCTCAATCTCAACTTAAATAAATATTGAAGTTAATGACATGAATGTACTGATATAACCAAAAACAATTCAGATAGTCAAGGGCGACAACTTTATTTGAATTACAAGCCAATTCTATTTCCTTACCTTGCGAATTTCTTGTGTTGCACTTAAAATCCCACTTAACTTTCGATAGATTTAATGGGGTTTTCGTTTCCTTCTGTTGCACTTAACACGTGAAACGAGTAGGTAGAAAGGAGTAAAAATCAAATTCAATTACATTAATTATTCTTTAAAAATTGGCAGCAGTGTGTCCTTGACATTAGCAGCACTCAACAGGTGATTTTACTTCGAAAAAATTTAGTAAATTTAATGCATAAAAAATAAATTAATTAAGTCAATTATGACTCGTAAATAATTTACATTTGATATACTTACATAACATATATATATATATATATATATATATATATATATATATTCAGTTTACTTTTAGTGACAACGTAAGAACATGCCGTAATTACTCGGTCATACAATCATGGGATTAAATCTAACATGGGCCAACATTTGTGGGTTGAGAAGTAGGTCTCCCACACAAGATGGAGTTTGACAAAAGAAAATCAAACGTAGTCATCTAGAATTCAAACAGAACCACGTTGGTTGTTCGTAGTTGTGAACAAAATGGTGAAAAAACAAATTTAAACTGACACTGGGAAATGCATGATGAAAAAAATCACCGTTATAAATTAGTTTGGACAAAGGACAAAATGGAAGGCTTTGGATTAAAATCTTGATACTACATTCAAGTCCCAAGACTAGTCACCAACAAGAAGTAGAAAGAGTCTAGGCCAGTCATATAGTTGTAAGGGTCAAATGTAACAAGCTTGGCAAAACTAAAACTACGCTAAAATGGCGTAAACACATTGCATTCACTATACATTTCCTGCTTCACAGTCAGTTCTGTATACAAAAATGTTTACAGGTAATAAAGTTAGGGTCTAATAAAAATCGAAGAATGCGAGCAACCCCCTTTGAAAAAAAAATGGTACCTGCAATCTTTGAAATATAGGACCTTAAGATATAAGAAGGATAGCAGTATCTGGTTATATCAGCGAAAAGGGAAAGAGTTTCTTACTTTCAGTAGAAAGCTATACACCCCGCCGATACTCTAACTGCTTAGTGTTCTCTAGTAAAATCTGCCAACCAATGAAGAAATCAGATTAGCTACGCTAAGAAAACAATACATGCTATGTTTCGATCCGTCTCTTGGATTAATTGCAGAAATGAGCAAAGGTTCTTTACTTCTCTGATATAGTTTGCAACTGCTTTGCAGCCTTCAATTGCCAATTGCATAACATTTTCCAATATGTCAATTGGTAATTTAGAATCCATCTATAGCACAGAAACCAAAATAAAATGAGTATTGTATATGAAAATGTGTCTTATAGTCCAAAGATAAAGGGGGAATAGAAAAAGTTGTATGACCCCTTGAATCCAATGCCATCAATGTAAACTAAGAAGCTTCAATGCTGAATTATTGGACAGAACAGCTAGAAAATGCAGGATAAAGTTGTAATAAGAAGAAATGGAGTAAAAAAGAAAAGCATTGCACTTCTAAGAATAATGTTAAGAGTGATCTGTTTCTTATTAGATGGTTCAAGGTTCTTAATCTCAAATCTGCCTTTATAATCAGTTAATCACCCATGTACTAGGATAACCAAGCTTTAAAATATCACCCTAATTTAGAGAACTAAGAAAAGATACAAATAAGCAAATGACAGAAGATGCTAATCTGGCATCACCAAAGATAAATGGTTAAGTAGTATGAACTATCACTCACAGAGTTGAAATATGATAGGAACCCCTTGCTAAATAATACACTAACAGCACAAAGAGCACAGAAAGGTTCTGTAATGGCAGCGGGCAAGTGACTTCATTAAACAAGGAAATATGTGCTATAATTCATGCAACACAACCCACAAACTGATACGCACAAAAAACAGCACCACAATTGATAGGATTCCTCCACTAAAATACATTAAAAACACAGATGGTACAAAAAACACTGATATTGGAGAAGATGTAGGACTACGGTGTCAGACAAGGGGTACACCACCTCAACTCACATGCTACAGACAACCTCACCACCAATAAGCTCCTTACGGATCACAGGAGCACAACAAAGCAGAGCAACACCGAATCAAATCGCAAACAAGAGTAACAGACAAGTATTGGCTTTCGAGAGGCCAACTATCTCTGAAGACTTCCTTTCCAAAAGTTTTTCTCTCCTCCTCTAAGGCTTGTCTTCACTCAAATACTTTTCCCTCAACCACTTCCAACCACTCCCTCCTACTCTTTCAGCATGAAATCCTCCTTCTTTCTTCCTTTTCTACTGACCCTTCTAGCATAAACCTTGGTACATTGAGTTGGTCCACTGGTCACAGCCTTATACACAGCCCATCAGTCATGTTTCTACATTTTGGTTGCATACTATAGGCTTCTATAGTAGGAGTGGTCTGATTAGGTTGAGTAATCCCATCAAAATATAAAGCTACACTCAACCAAGCTTTACAAATTACAACTGATACTAATCCTAAGGATTGGTCCAACGTGAACCAAAGAACATTCATGGGAGGAAAAGGCCATACCAAGAAGACAAGAATGTTGGTCAAATGCAGTGTGGCAACTTGGTAGGAAAGAAAGTAAAAAAGAAAATCTTTAAATAAAGCCATTTTTGTTTGGGGGGGGTTAAAGATGAAGAAAAAGAGGAGGAGGAGGAAATCTTCCAAAATGAAGAGAATAGCCCAGATGTTAAGTTTTGTTAGCTTTGAGGATGATCTTACATAAGATTTAACAAAGAAAAAAAAAGATTCTTCAACCCAATAGAATTCATGCAGCCTCCATCACCAACTTATACTAACACCTTCTAGCTTCTCTCTTTTCTTGTCAAAGGAAACGTGATTACATTCTTCTCTCTTAATTTCTTTCACTAGTAACTATGTGTGGGATACTAGCTTGTCTTTGGAGCTCTGATGACTCTGCCGCCAAAAGGGCATATAATCCACCTTCCAGACCTTAGTCAAAGGCAATAATTAACCCCCGTTTCTTTTCTTCCATTCCATAATCATTACCAACATTGTGCTTCCAAACCCATTTTCCAGTTAATTTAGAATATGAAGGAGGATGAATTGCCGTAGTTTCAAAAACAATGCATTGTGGGTTTCTTTTCCAGTTACAGTGAAATGGCTCCATGAGCACAACCACATAAAGGAAAAGTTTTATATTATGGTTCCATTTAATTAAGAATATTATTGACCTTTGAATAAATTTTAATAATAATTTTAATAATCAATAATTTAGATTAAAATAATAAAAAAGCAAAAAAGTTTTTCTTTTAAATAAAGAAGGTGGCCTGTGGACTAACATGAGTGGGTATGAACTTGTATATACTGGACCATTTACTAATGGCCCAGCCTGGAGTGGCCCATTATCAGTGGCCAGGCTAGCCTGTTTGACAGTGCTAGTCTTGAGGCCTCCACTGTTCATAAGAGGCAAATATACATGCTACAAACTTTAGTAACTATCACTATTATACAACACTCCAGAGGTGAAAAATAATTACTTTGTATGCTACAAAAGAAACTAGAGAAGATAAAATGTATAGAACCTGAAAAAGTGTCACTTTATCCAATTTGGGGAGAATTCCCACTGTTACATCAGGACCTCCAGCACTGTCTTCTACATAGTTCAAATCTGTCCATATTACATAGCAACTTTCAACAATTGCATAGACTCATGCATGGCTAAATTAAAATTCAATTGAAACAAAGAAGACATACAACCCCAATATTGTCCTTGCCCAGTTAAAATTTTATGTAAAACAACGGACATTTACCAAGCAGAGGAGTGCTGTTAAGGTATCCAGCACTACAAGAAGTAACAAGATCACGCATAGGGATCCCAGCATCTGCAAGGGCCAATGTTGCAGCATTTATACAAGCAGATCTAGTTCCTGCACAAGTAATGTCAAAACCAAAATCTACTGAATCCTCAACTATGAACAACTAAAATGAAAGCATAGAGACCTGTTCCAATATTGCCCACACAAGTTACAGGAGACAACTTTTTGAAAGAGCACCAGAGAGAATGAGAAAAATATGAGAAGGAGATCATGATTCCCATTTTGGGATTTTATATTACCTCCATCTGCTTGGAGAACTTGGACATATATATCTATCTGCAGCATGAATAACCATGTAATTAAAAATATATATATATAAACCAGATTGATGCACCGAAAGTTACAAACACATTATCTGATAAAACCTGGGAACGAGGCATCAAATGTGTCAATATGCATGCTTCCATAGTTTGTCGGATAACTAGAGAAATTTCAGTGGATCTCCTGTAGCATGAGAAAATTTCCAAACAAATTAAGGACCATGGATCTAGATTCTTGAGAAAGGAGGCAAAAGGTCATCAATCTAGAGTTAGAGAACTTTGCACTCAGAGCAAACTTAATACAAAATGTAAGACAAATGAAATGAGAAAGTAATTATATGTATAGTTATAAACGGCTGAACAATTGGAAATTAAAATGCTAAGATATTTGGTCAAAGGAAATTGTAAATGGTGAAAGCATAAAAAAATAAAACATAGTTGAGGACAGCAATATCCAAAAGCATGAATCAGTGACAGCTCATAATATGACAATAACAATATTCACTTTTCAATATCAGGACATATAGCTGATTGGTGTGAGTGGTGTAGAGTTGTAGACATACATGATAAATTTTTTGCCACAATAAGAGTTTCTTCTGAATCAATATGCAGATACTACAGTCACTTAGCCTCTCAATTAAAACAATCTATTTTTTTTTTCCATGATATTATGAACAAACATCCAGGGGGGGGGGGGGGGGGGAAGCCACTGTGGTACCATTCCTGACTTCCATGTCTCTTATGGGCACCTCTGACATTTAAGCCCTACTTCTTCATCAAGATGATAAAATATTGCTCAATGTAACAACTTCTTCAGATGAGTTTCTGTCCAATGCCGCATTCACTTCCCATCAATGTCAGTCCATCACTATTATTTCAAGACATGTGCATTTACAAAATATATGCATGAATAATACTTAAAAATGTTTCACAACCAAAAAAAAAAAAA
Source organism: Erythrophleum fordii (assembly GCA_032878935.1). Classification (NCBI taxonomy): domain Eukaryota; kingdom Viridiplantae; phylum Streptophyta; class Magnoliopsida; order Fabales; family Fabaceae; genus Erythrophleum; species Erythrophleum fordii. Next base: position 11,918,979 of record JAVQMF010000047.1, on the reverse strand, counting down.
ATTGCAAATAAGTTATCCAGTTCAGACTTGACAAGGTTCCTTTCCCTTGTATCAAAATCATGCAAAAAGTCTCCAAAGCTAAAGTAAATCAGGAAAACCTGTCGCCCTTGGGTTTCCTTCTGCTATCTCCGGTGCTAAAAGTAGCCATGCTGTATTCGCACCGAACCTACAGACATTCAAAGAACATACACAGTCATAGAATATTCAATGCAATGCTCATTAACATGCCAAACAATGAAACAAACATGCAAAGCATTATAACTAATTAATAATGAGAAGAATTACCAAAGCTTGGTCACCGATTTGTTGGCTCTTATTCTGGACCTGGAGTGCAAAAAGATACTTTAAATAAACAATAGCAACAACACCTCAATCTAAAATGCGCTAATAGATCAGGTACAAAACTTCAGCTGTTTTTCTCTTTTCTAAATTCATCCTCAAACTAGATGGGAACTATGCATGAATGAGATAATAATTAAAGGGTACCTCCCTAGGGCCAAAAACGGCAGCAACCACTTTGGTATTGCCCATCTCGAAAATAGCAGAACTGAAAATCAAAACAGAACAGAAGCCCATCGTCAAATACTCTGAAAGATATCAAAAATTACAAATATGAAAAAGCAGGAAACTTGAATGTTAAACAGTTCAAAACGAATTGAGAAAATTTTTTAATAAAACCCAAGAAGCAAACACGTCGTACCCATCAGCTTTGGCTACAGCACCAATTTCTGCTCGAATTTGTCGCATCTGAGATTGCCAAGAGAGAAGGAAATTATAAAAGTATACTTAGAAGAGAAAGAAACCGAAAAGATAAGCTATTTATTCAGTAAATTCATAAACGAACAGACTGAATATGCTCTAAGAAAGAAAAAAAAGGAATTGAAAGAGAATCAGAGATAACGAGAACCTCCATGGGTCGTCGACCGTCTAAGCGAAGACCTTCGGGGCTGACGTATTCCATCTCCGGCGGCAACTCTGGCAGTGAAAGCTTGGGGGGATCGTAGGGCAGAGAACACTGTACGAAGAGAAGGTTACCTCGGAGCAAGCGACGTCGTTTGTACCGCCTTGTCCTTGGCGGGGAAATTTGCATGCGTAAAATCTTGGCAATAAAATATAACAAAAAAAAGGGACAACCTTTCATAAAAAATATTTAAATTAAATTAATTTTGAAAGTATTTTAAATTGATTAGAGCAAATATTAAACTTGATGTTATTATTTTTTAAAAAATTACATTTAATTTTAGACTTGATTGTGGTTCAAAAATCTTACCTAACCCCAAAAAATAAATATAAACTTAAAAAAGAAACATAATAAAAAGCAGGTTTTTTTAAAAAAAATATAGAATATAAAACAGATTAAGTTGAGATTTTTTTTTTAAGTTTGAGTTGGAGCCCAACCTGTATTAAATCAAATGTTTTATATTATTAATTAATAACTTTTTTTATATTATATTTTCATGTGCATAAGTAATTCAAGTTTCTATTTTGTTCGGAAGCAAAAGCAATCACAATGGGAAGAAAGGAAAAAGAAATTTGGCAAGCAAAACCAAACAACAAACTTAGAAAGACCCAAAAAAAAAAAAAAAAACAGCCAAGCTACTGATTCCTTCCTAATTGGGAATCGAAAGCTCAAACACTCAAGATGGATAATCATGTGCTGGGGTTGCCTAAAATAGGTTGACCCTTCTTCTCTTGTGCTTAAATGATGTGATGTTGCTATAGTGGTGAAAGAAAGCTTTTTTTTCTTCTTCTTTTTTTAATTTAATCTATGAAACCTCCTTTTAGCAGCATATTGTGTTAAGCAGCAACTTGCATTATAGCCTTTTGTTTTATGGAATTGGGTATTGTTAGAATTCTTTTTGTCTTAATCAATAGGAGACTATTATTTTGCACAAATTTCAAAATGCTTCCATTACGTAGTGTTTTTTTTTTTTTTCACTTCTTTAAAAAGTAGATAAATAAAGTGTTAAACTTAGGGTATGTTAGGTTTAATATAATATTAAATATTTGTAGGGGAAAGGAAAAAAAAGTAAATAAAATAGATTGAAAATGATTATTGTGTTTTTATTTTAATAAAGTTATAATATATATATATATATATTATTAAATAATAATTACAAAAATATTATAATACATTTTACTTTGATTAACAACCAAACATAGCCTTAAAGTAAGCTACATGCCTATTTTGGTTTTCCAAAGTCTTCTTAGCATCCTTGTAATTATATGTTGTAAGAGGTCTTGCAATAATTTGACTAATTTGTTATGTGTAACGTCTTTTTTGTTACTTCATGTTTAAAAAAAAACACCATTCTGCTGCCAACGTTACTAAAATTGGATTTGAGCTTTTATTTTGATGTTCACTTCAAAGATATGCAAATAATAGGTGCCTCTGCTTTCACTTGCGTTGAGGAAAGTTTCATAGATTAAATATTTACTTAAGAATATACGTAAACAATAATGACTATTCGAGATTTTGATTCTTAATCATATGGAATATTAGAATGTATTCATATAATATTTTGTTGAATTGGCTGCAAGCGCAAGACTTTCACCACTCATGCCCTCACCGACCATTTTTTCTTCTTTCAAGTGTTATTTTTTTGTGACTTTTCTCTCCTGCAACCTTTAATCTTCTTAGGAGATATTAAGTGTAGGAGACGATAGAAGAATTTACAGAGTGATGATGAGCACTTCTGCATAAATGTTTGTCATTGTTTATGAGATTTTAATAACAGAAGTAAATTGTACCAATTGTACATGTGTTCTTTCAATTGGACTATATAAGGTGCGGCCACTTCTACGTAATTATACCATCTAAAATGATCTAGTGAGAACTTTTGGGAAAGTAGTGTGTACATAAATATATTAATTAGTTTTTTTTACAAGATTTAAAAATGCTTATCATATTAAAATTATATATTTTATTATTTATTATGATTGTGCTCTACAATGGAGTATAGAATAATTTTTACATGCACTAAGATGTGCCAGTCTAAACTTTGAAACTACAAACGGGGTTTTTCTTTCGGGATAAATTCTATCTAATATCGTTTGATTCTGATAGATAACTTTACAGTAATAAGAAAAAGAAGAAAGAAAATAGGAAATGTAAATACCTCTTTTCTTTGAAACATTTTTTAAATATTTTCTCAATTTTAAAATATATATTTTTTAATTATCACTATTTAGGACTTAAAAACTCGTTCAACTCTTGTTAACATGGTTAATTGATATGTCATTTTAAATTTTTACATTTGTCACGTAGAACATTTCCACTAATTTGTAACAAAATTCTATCAATTCTTGCATCTAAAATCATTCTAACTGTACGCGTAAATTCTACTAGTTATGGAATACGTTTTAGTAGCCATAACATTTGCTACTAAATAATTGCCACTAAAACTCTTTTATTTTTAGTGGCAATTGAATGGATTTTTACCGGCCGTTGCTACAATTACCAGCTTTTACCAACCTTAGATACACCGGCAAATGATTAATTGACGATAAAAATGTTGGTGGCAATTATTATTGCTGCTAATGTGCAATATAATGGCAATTAAAAGTCTATTTTGTTGTAGTGACGTTACAGAAAAAAAGAAAAATTCAATCCACCATTGTTTAGTGATCTGAAAGGCAAAAAAGAAAAAAAACTTTGGAGACATGAAATTCAAATTACATACAAGTGAGAATATGTGACATAACAATTGAAAGAGGTTTTCTTTTTTTTCTTTTATCATGAATGATAATTTCATTTCATACCCACAAGGGGAAATGCACAAAGACCATCCAATGTAGGAGTCTCAGTGAACTTACAAATCAATAATCTTGCTCTCTTGAGAAAGACACAACAGGGAACTAAAACACAAGACCAAGAAGCTACACAACTCTTCACAAACTCAACAATATTACAAGAAGATAAACAACACACTTTTACTAGTATTCTAACTAAACAAAATTTACAAAATGAAGACTTCAGAAATTTTAAAGGAGAGGCAACACCCCGCCCAACCCCCAAAAATATCCTCTGTGAGAGTTAAAGTCCTCTAAAGAGTTTTCTTCTATCTAGACAGTCTATCATAATTGTAGACTTGCTTGTCATTTTTTAAAACCATTAAATGCATGCTTGGTTTAGTTTTTATTTTTTTTAAACGTGGTTTGGCCAGAAGCAACAAAGAGTTGCTTTTGTATAAAAGCGGTTGCTAAATGTGATTTTCCCTATATCCAACGCGAAGCCAAACACATACTAACTAAAACTAAAGAAGACTTTTCCTTGGACGAAGAAGAACCTCATAAAGGATGAAAATGGCTTCCCCACAAATGAAGGAAAAATGCTTCTATGAAATAATAATAATAATAATAATAATAATAATAATAATAAGAGTTACCAAGGAAAAAGAGAAGAGACTGACTGAAGAAAGAACCAAGGAGAACGACAAAAAATGCAAGAGAGTAACAAGGGACGACAGTGACTAATTAATGCTAAAAAAAACCTAGGACACAGTTTGGTTACTTGCAAGAATGAGAAAGTTTTTTTTTTTTTAATTATGTACAATATTTATTATCTCTTTAAAAATATTATTTACTTTTTATTTTATAATTAAAGTAGTAATATGAAAGTTATTTTTAATTTATAAAATTAGTTTTTATTTTTCTATTTTGCACGTCAAACGAAGTGTTAGTAGACTAAGAAAAGACTTATTATAGTTGAAAGAGTTTAAAGTGGCCTTGCAGATCGAAAAAAAAAAGGAGTTTAAAGTGGCCTTTTAATCAAAGCTAAAGGAAATTGAACAAAAGGATTTACATCCGGTGATAATTTTGTGAAGTATTCTTTGGCTTTGAAAGTTGAAAGACATGTTTGCAAGTGCGTAAAACAAAATTGAAAGGGTGCTTGCAATTTTTCTCAAAGAAAAATATAATTATAACTAAAAGAAGTGATAATCCATTAACTAGTAGCTGATATGGCATGAGTTAGATTGACATATGTGTCATATTAAACTCTCCTTTTTATCTCAGAATTTTTCTTTCAGAAATTCCAAAAGAATCTTGCAAAAATAATTTTTGGAAAAAAGAGAAATATCTCTCTCTCTCTCTCTCTCTCTCTCTCTCTGTGGCACACACAGCATTTGGCATCTCTAACTGTCTTGTCCTCTTTCTTCTCTCTTGACCAGACTCTGCACAATTCTCGTTACGTTTTCCTCCCTCATGCATCGAGCTATGTCCCACTCTCAGATTTAATCCCTTTTTTCTCTGATCCCATTTTATCTCCCAATTACCAAATGTGATGAACTAGCTTCCACTCTCTTCTGCATCTGTATTCCCCAGCTTTCTTAATACACTTTCTTCCTCCATCATACTCTCAATTCTCTATTTCTAGAAAACAACAATACCTATAGAAACTTGAATCTTTTTTGCTTCATATCATCCGTTTTTGTAGCCAGCATTCAGATTCTGAAACATTCATTCTCGCTAAATCCACATGATTGAATTCCCCTGCATTTTTCGTACACTTGCTTCCTGGATCATATCACTGAATTCTCAGATTTCTTCTCGATCCAAAATCAATTTCAGTCTGATGAATTCAGCCGATTGAATGCGTTCCTCGATTATCCAAATCTGTTCCAACTCAGAATCCAAGTTGGGGGCTTGATTTCGTTTCACTATCTATATAGGGTCCTTAAGAACTAGCTGAATCCAGAAACAAAAATGGCGGAACCACCATTAAAACCAGCGATTCAGAAATCGCAGGGCTACATATACCCGGCCAACCCCGGCCACCCGGTGGCGATACCAATACAACAGCCGCCACGGAAGCAGGTTTATCCGCCGCCGTTTCACCCGAAAACGGAACGCCACCGTGGACGAGGATGTTGTTGCTACTGCTGCTGCATTTTCTGGATCCTCATCTTCGTCGTCATCTTCGCCGTCGTCATCGCCACCGCGCTCATCTACTTCATCTACGAACCGAAACCGCCGGTCTTCCGCCTGCAATCCTTCCGGGTCTCCAAACTCAACATTACGGAGAAACCCGAACGCGTGTACCTCGACGCCGACACGGCGGTGCTCGTGGAGGTCAAGAATCCGAACCGCAAGATGCGTTTCAACTTCGGGGAAACGAGCGTGGACGTTTCAGTAGACGAGGGCGAAGTGGGGTTGGGCTCTACGAGGGTGGCGGCGTTCACGGTGAAGGAGAAGGAGGAGACGAGGTTGAAGGCGGAGACGAGGGTGAGGGGGGAGGTTGTGGATGATGGGCAGGGAAAGAATGTGAAAGGAAGGTTTGAGAGGAAAGAGGTGGTGCCTCGTGTGGATGTTCGAACGAGAATAGGGGTGAATCTGCAGGGATGGAAGATGGCAAACATGGAGATCAATGTGGTTTGTGGGGGTGTCTCTTGGCAGAACATTGAAGGTGGATTGGAGCCTAAATGCACTTTCACTTTCCTCAAATGGTAAGCTTACTGTTCTTTCTCTCTTTCGCGCTCAAATGCTTCCATGCAAAATTTAAAGCAACTGCAGTTTTAGCCAATCTCAATTTTCGGTTTGTTTGGATTGGATTGGCCTTGTGTCACAAAAATGGTCCCTTGACATTTTTTTAGTGTTTTGGTGTGATTTCTCAAATTTTTTTTAGAGTTTCAAAATATCATTGAAAAAGAAAAAAATGAATATGGTTAAAATGAAAACTAAAAGATTAAATTAAAATAAATAAATTAATCAAGAAACCAAAATAATAATTAAATTTTATTTTCACAAAATAATTTTCTTCTCGTTGTTGGATTTATTTGGTTTTAGTTTCTAAAAAATTAATAAATACACTACTTCCTAAAAATAATAAATTTGTTACGCTCTAGGCTTTTGTCAACTCTAGACCACTTAACAAAATAACTAAGTTGAAAAAATTTATTTTTTAAAAATATTATTACGTGCACTTATTAATTATAAAGTGAAATACAATTTGGTACTTTGTGACTTAACTTATTTTTTTTAGTATTTTGTGGTTTAAAAATTCGCAATCAAGTGGTTATAGGTTTGAATCATTAGTATATTAGTACTTTGCGATATCATTTTGCTAAATCTTTGACAAAAAATAACAAATGCTTGGTACAAGACCTTGAAATTTCCTTAACATACCCAAATTTCATCCCCACTTCCCAAACTCCTTGAACTAAAATAAAGATTTTATAGGGAAATAAAGGCATTTAGATAAAATTTGGGGCAAACTGTAAAGAAGATATTGTGTGGCTTATATTGAATTTGAGATTTTGATTGGCCAAGGGAGGAATTTCAGGTTTCACTACATAGGAAATTAAGGACTTCATAAGAAAATTAGAAATTTAAAAGAAAAGTTTAGATATAATAAGAGATTTCATTTTAAGGAAACAATTTAAAGGATATTGTGTTTTATGTGTCAAATTTGGAATTCTAATTAGTTTAGAAAGAAATTTTGGCCTTCAATGCATAAGGAAATTAGAAATTTTATAAGAAAATTAGAAATTTGAAACAAAATTAAGAACATAATTGGGGATTTCAAAGGTAAAATTTAAGGGGTATTATGTTATGTATATCAAATTTGGAACTGTAATTGAGTATTAAACTATATTTTTCCCTTAATTATACAAGCCTAACAATTTAGCATCCTTCTTCGTTTAAAAAAATACCATTAAACGTTCATAGTTTTGTTATAGGAGTTTAAACTTGAAGGAATAAATATTCCAATGGTTATAGCATTAGCGTAATAGATATGTGGATACAATTTAATTAGGGAAGTTATATTGGGAGTTTTACTGTGGACAAAAGTTAGGAATAAATTTTAAATTGTTAATTATTAGATTCTTTATATATATATATATATATATATAATATGTATATGTATGTATGGCAATTTAATATCATATGACTGTCTCTCTTAAATTATTTATCCTACGTATTATATTTTTAATGAATAACATGGGAAACTAAAAAGCCTTAAGTATTTTCTTTAATTTTTGGAGAATTTTATGAGAGCTATATACTTTTCCACAAAAAAAAGATAAAACTTTGTCACCAATAAATTTATTTTGAAAAATTTTTCACTTGAAATTTGTAATTAGTAAAGTGAGAACTCTATTATGAATGTATATGTGAGAAAACTCAATTTCTTGATATATATATATATATATATATATATATTACCTTTTACCTTTTAAGATGTTGAGTTTTTCTTAACATTAAATATATTTTGAGAGTCTTACTTTAATTATTACAAAAATTATAATAAGAATCTTAAAAAACAATTAATGATAGGAAAACTCAATTTAAGAGATAGATATGACAGTATTTAAAATTTTAATTTTCTTTTGTGCGTAGATAGTTGGTGTACCCTGATACAAGGTGTTTTGGTGTGAAATAGATAACTTATGATGTTTCTAGGTTCACTTTAATCTTAATTTTAGGTGACCTCTTGTTTATTTCTATTTCTTGTAGAGAAAGATGAACATAATAGCCACCCATTATTCCCGATTGACTAAAAATGTTGCTTTTCATTGACTGCAGGATCAAAATACATAGTTGATGTCTCCTATATATATATATACAGAAACACTCAGTTAGAGGCCAATTTCTTTTATTTAAATTGTAGTTAGGATTGAATTGATTTGTGCTTATGTTCATCAATTTAATTCTTAGTCTAAATTTTTGGTCAAATGTATAGTAAAATGCAGATACATGAGTTTGCTTGGATTATCCACGGAACTGAAAAGATCGCCTCTTTCTTTTTCTTTTTCTTTTTCTTTTTTTCAATTAAATACAAATGATAATCGAAGTGAGAATTTAATAAATCTATCTAAAATTACTACCCAAAAAAAAAAAAAACTATTCAAATAAGACGGGGTAGCTTTAAGAATTAAGGCATAACATGAGCAATGTCTTTGGTCACTTTAAGGAAGAAACTGAAATACAACTGAAAGGGCCAAAGCAGCCTTTATATGAAAGTAAGAAGGTTAGCTATAGTCAAACAGTATGAATTTTTTTAGGGCATATTCAATTTAATAAAAATAAATAAATTAATATAATCATATATATATATATATATATATATATATATAAGTATGTTGGATATATTAAACAAGAGTATGAGAGAAATTTCCTAAGCTCTACGTAGGTTTTACTTTTTGATCATTTTGTTCTTAATGTTGAGAGACCAAGTAATTTTGATCTCTCATTTGTTAACTTAAACATATTTAGTCCCTTATAGGATTCATGTCAACAACAACACATTAAAAAATTACATATTCATGCTAAAATTATATTATATTATTTAATTTTAAAATTTAATGAAACTAAATAAATAAAAAAAATGAATGATGCATTGCAAAAATAAACTACACAATCATTTCTAAAAAATGAATGAATGATGCATTGCAAAAAACCTTTTTAAATGTCTTAAATTAAATGTCTTAAAGAATTTATGATATTCAAGTTTACATTCATGGAACTCTTTATGTTCAAATTTAACTCTCACCAAATTGTGTGCTTCACATGTTAAAGATTTAAGTTTTTATCATGTAACAAGTTATCCATTTTTCTTTTATACTATAAATTTATTTTAGCCATTTATTATCATGAATATCATAGTTTGATAATTAACAACCTACTCCGTTCTGTCTTAAACTTTATTTCTTTATCAACAAAATAAAAAAATACTTTAAATGCATGATCTAAAATAACAAAAAAAATCTTATCTAAATTACCGCCATCTAAAAAGAAATTCTTCTCAACTAGTGTTATTGAAGAAAAAAATGAAATCATTTCATATATAGACTCATTTTTATTTTTAAATATTTTTAAATTAAAAAAATTCAAATAAATATTTTCTTTTAAAAAATAAAGAGTTTCAAAATTTTTACACAAAAATAAATTAAAAAAAAAGATTGGCATGCCTAACAAATCTAAATCAAGCCACTAATGTTAAATTTGTTAAAATCCTAATTTGCTCAAATTGTCAACGCAAGTAAAGAGGGTGGGAAATTATGAGAATGACAACTGTTCAATAGGAGCTGCTAATCAATCCTTGTTAAACAGTTAGCAATCCCTGTTAAATAATAGAGGTTGCAAAAATCCCTCATTATTGCAATTGCCATGCAATCCTTGTTAAATTCTTCGTTTTTGATAGTGAATCTAAGACCGTAGGAAAAAAATCTATGCCCATAGATGATAAATCAAATCTCAGTCATGGCTGGATATTTTTAGACTTTAATCTAAAAATATATAAAGGATGAAAGAGGTTACCGTAAGATTGTACGTAAAACTTGTAAAATTACAAGAAAATTTTGAAGAGAAATGCTTACCTTTCGGTAACCGTAGAAACACTCAATGAGAGAAAGATGGAATGCTCGAATGGGATCCTGCGTGCGGGTTCTGTGTGTTTATGGTGTTCTAGGAAAAATGTTGACTCAAATTACATTTGTCCTGTATTTTTTTCATAATAGCACTTTCACATACATCCTCTTTTATTTTCTTGCCATTACTCCCTGAACACCTTTTAGAAAAGTCCTTTTTCTTAGTGTGTGTTTGATTGCACTATGTAAGAGAAGAAACGCGATTTGTTGAGAAGTGACAAATTATTACTTCTTTATAAAAGAGGTTTGCAAACGTAATTTTAATTCTCTATAATGCTCTGCCAAATACACTATTATAATCTCATATTTGTTTTCTCCAATAAATCTGAACCAAAATTTTTGTCACATTTCATGGTTTTAAGATAATAATAAAAATATTTATTTTAACTCAAGATACTTATTCTTCTAATTTTTTAAATTAAGGAAGAAAATTATTCTCCAACAACTGCTTTATAACTTCCATTGGATGATTGAGTTCAAATCAGTCTATCATTAATTCCACATCCGGAAACTGGGGTTAAAGAAATCTGCTTAATTATGTCACACGAGTCCAATCGCATGCTTGGGTACCAGTCTGGACTTCCCTACCATTGTCGCAAAAAAGAATTCGTCGAGGCAATATGGCAGTATCTACTCATGGAAAGTTGGATTTCATATCTTCAAACATCACCCAGGATGCAAATAATAGCATATCAAGCGGAAACCAGCTTTGAGTAATCGCCACAAAAACAACTATATATATGGCAAGGATGATAATAGAATTTATCCAGGTCGCCTCCCTTTTCCAAAGGAATCAGTACCATTTGTCTTAAATTGCGTGCCATCTATTATCGCTCACATGAATTCGTCGAGAAAATTTGGCAATAGCTACTCATGGAATTTGGATTTCATATCTATGAAGATCATCCGGTATGCAAATAGTAGCACATCAAGCTTAAACCGGTTTTGAGTAATTGCCAGAAAGGCAACTACATATATGGCAATGACAATTACATCCAGGACGCCTCCCTTCTCCATAGAAACCCACTCCCCTCTCCCAAACCCTAATCACTCCCGATCTTGCTATGGCTTTCGATATCCGAAACCCCCATCTCAACACCCCACAATAACTTCCTCAATCCCACGTCCTTCAATTCCTCTGCCCTCTGCTGGGAATCCTACTCACCCTAACTCTATGGACTTTGCTGGTTCCTCTGGATTGGGTTCTGGTACCGGAGGTGAGGAACCAGCTCACATCCTAAAGCGGCCCCGCCTCTTCTGGACTCCGCAACTTCACAAGAGCTTTTTGGATGCTGTGGCACATTTGACGATGAAGAATGTCGTACCCAAGACTATGATGCAGCTGATGAGGGTGGATGGGTTGACCAGGGAAAACGTGGCCAGCCATTTTCAGAAGCACCGGCTTTATCTGAAGCGCATGCAAGGGCTATCATGCGGCGGTAGTGGCGTTGGATTGGCTGCTTCCGCCGATCCTGTCATTGATTATTTGTCTGCTAGTTCGCCCGTCCCACCCCATTTCTTGACGGTTCTTCGGCAGCTACGGCGACTTCCGACTCTGCGGCACCACCATCAGCAGCAGGAGCAGCGCATCCACAATTGCAGCTTGTCTTGAATTTTAGCTTTCACATTGTCAATGGCGTCTGAACTCTCAACTTCCAGTGTGATTGTTTTTCCGAGGGTCTTCACTTCACAAAGATTTGTATTCCACCACGGAGACGCAACACAAGGTGAAGAGTAGACTCCTGAATATTGTAATCCGCCAAAGTCCTTCCATCCTAAAACTGTTTTCCAGCAAATATCACCCTTGGATGGGCAGGTGGAATTCCGTTTTCGTCTTGAATCTTCGCCTTCACATTGTCTGTAGTGTCGGAACTTTCAACTTCCAAGGTGATATTTTTACCAGTGAGGGTCTTTACAAAGATTTGCATTCCACCGCGGAGTCGCAACACAAGGCGGAGTGTAGACTGAACGTTATAGTCAGGAAGGGTTCGGCCATCCTCAAGCTGCTTGCCGGCAAAAATGAGCCTTTGATGGTCGGGAGGAATGCGCGCTCCTTGTCCTGAATCTTGACCTTGACATTGTCAATGGGAACTCTCAACCTTTAAGGTGATGGTCTTTCCTCTGAGGGTTTTGACAAAATTTGCATACCCCAGCGAAGCCGAAGAACAAGGTGGAGGGTAGACTCCTTTTGGATATTTTAGTCGGCTCCTCAAGCTGCTTCCCAGCAAATATACACGAGACGCTGCTGATCCGGTTGGATGCCTTCTTCGTCCTGGATCTTTGCCGTCACATTGTCGATGGTATCGACAATAATGGAATAATCTTGAACTTTACGCACCCGTTATCTCTTACGTGTCTTCGTACGAGGGTTCTCCGATGTTGGGGCTAGGTATCAATCATATCTGCATGCCCTTGCAAATATCATCGTTCACGTGTCCCCAACAACTTGTCATCCATTAAATGATTGTACGGTTAACATAAGCCACGTTTCTTGAGCAGCCCAACATTTGTGTTTTACGGAAAAATATTATTAATGTGTCACGCCTCTTTTGTGCTTCAATGTGAGTAATATCCGGCGGGATGCGCAGTGCCTTTTCCTCTGAGCCAATCGCCATCTTCATCTACCTATACGCAACGTTTAATATGTATTGAAGTCAATGACAGGAAGAAGCCAATTCAAATGCTGAAGTTTGCAGTGCCATTTTTTGATAATTTCAAATCCCAAAATTTTCTCTGATAGTCGTTTTCTCGGCCAAAATCGTCCAAGTTTGATTTCTTATAAATTCTATTTAAGGCAAGGAATAAGCTACAAGGAAGAATTCAATAGTGATAAGATAAAACAATGCCTCAGTAAAATTCAAGGTTTCGTACAGAACAGAAAAGAGAGTCAGGGTAGGATATACCTTGAGAGAATATCAACGGACCTGCCGGTAGCTTATTCCTTGACGGGTGTGTAAAGTTCAAGGTTATTCCATTATTGTCAATAGCATCGACAATGTGAAAGCAAAGATCCAGAACGAAGAAGGCATCCAACCAGATCAGCAGCGTCTCGTATATATTTGCTGGGAAGCAGCTTGAGGAGCCGACTACAATATCCAGAAGGGGTCTACCCTCCACCTTGTTCTTCGGCTTCGCTGGGGTATGCAAATTTTTGTCAAAACCCTCAGAGGAAAGACCATCACCCTAGAGTTTGAGAGTTTCCATTGATATTGTCAAGGCCAAGATTCAGGACAAGGAGCGCGCATTCCTCCCGACCATCAAAGGCTCATTTTTGCAGGCAAGCAGCTTGAGGATGGCCGAACCCTTCCTGACTATAACGTTCAGTCTACACTCCGCCTTGTGTTGCGACTCCGCGGTGGAATGCAAACTTTGTAAAGACCCTCACTGGTAAAACTATCGCCTTGGAAGTGGAAAGTTCAGACACTACTGACAATGTGAAGGCGAAGATTCAAGGCGAAAACGGAATTCCACCTGCCCATCCAAGATTGATATTTGCTCGAAAACAGTTTTAGAATGGAAGGGCTTTGGCGGATTACAATATTCAGGAGTCTACTCTTCACCTTGTGTTGCGTCTCCGTGGTGGAATGCAAATCTTTGTGAAGACCCTCACTGGGAAAACAATCACACTGGAAGTTGAGAGTTCAGACACCATTGACAATGTGAAAACTAAAATTCAAGACAAGCTGCAATTGTGGATGCGCTGCTCCTGCTGCTGATGGTGGTGCCGCAGAGTCAGAAGTCGCCGTAGCTGCCGAAGAACCGGCAAGAAATGGAGTGGGACAGGCGAACTAGCAAACAAATAATCAATGGCAGGATCGGCGGAAGCAGCCAATCCACCACCACTACCGCCGCAGGATAGCCCTTGCATGCGCTGGAGATAAAGCTGGTATTTCTGCAAATGGCTAGCCACGTTTTCCCTGGTCAACCCATCCACACTCGTCAGCTGCATCATAGTCTTGGGCACGACATTCTTTATCCCCAAGTGTGCTACAGCATCCATAAAGCTCTTGTGAAGTTGCGGAGTCCAAAAGAGGCGAGGCCGCTTCAGGGTGTGAGCCGGTTCCTCACCTCCGGTACCAGAACCCAATCCAGCGGAATCAGCAAAGTCCATAGAGTCAGGGTGAGTAGGATTTCCAGCAGAGGGCAAAGGATTTGAAGGACGTGGGGGTTGAGGGAGTTGTTGTGGGATGTTGAGATGGGGGTTTCGGATATCGAAAGCCATAGCAAGATCGGGAGTGAATAGGGTTTGGGAGAGGGGCATGGGTTCCTCTGGAGGAAGGAGGCGACCGGGAGGAATTTTATTATCATCCTTGCCCTACAAATTGTTGCCATTGTGGTAATTACTGAAAGCTGGTTGCTTTACTCTGCCGTTGTGGTGGGGTGCCGACGTGGCGCAGTCGAACCATTTGGAGATTTTTATATTCTTTTAGTTAAATTTTTTTTTTTAAAAGAAGGTTGAAAATGACAAATTGAGCTGGCTGGCTGTTACGTTGGCGCCGCCGAATTGGAGAAGCTGCATTCATGGAATCCAACTTTCCATGAGTAGCTATTGTCATATTGCCTCAACGAATTCATTTTTGCGACGCTATGGAGATCCAGGCAAATGGTGCAGAAGCATGCGATGAAATATGATAAATTTTGGCTCATGCTTAATGGAAAAAACAAACCTAAGATTATTATTTTTTTAAAAAAATTGAGTTTCTCTTGAAAGAACAATATCAATATTGTCAAGCTTAATTTTCTTAAGAAAATACAAAAATCTCTTTTAAATTTTCAATTACTTATAAATATATTTTCTTATTTTTAAAAATATATCTGTTTATCTATTTCATTTTTAATGTTATTATTTTAGACATCACTTTTGATTTTTTTTTTTTTTTGGCATATTAACGTTGCAAGCTCTGACCTCAAATCACATGATCCAGAGGCAAAAGTAGCCAAATGATGGTGCTGTTTCATTTACGTAACGTCCAGTCAGGTTCATTTTGTCATTTTAAACCTTCTGTTTTCTTTTTTTGATTTTTTAACTGAAAAAATATAAAAATCTCCAAATGCTTGGCTGCACCTCGACTGCACCCGCCACAATTGGAGAGAAGCCTTTCTTTTCATAAATGGGTACTCCTTCGTCCGGCGGCACTCGAATACGATCCGTGCAGATGGCGTACTGTTACCGTTTATTTAAAGGTTAAATATGAAAAAATAAAAATTATAATTTTAAAAGCAAAAATTATATTTATAAAAAAATTGTATTTTAAAAATTTTAAAATATAATTTTTCTTTTCATTTATAACTTTTGTACTCAAGTTATAATTTTTATCTTATATATTTATATTTAAACTTAAAAAGTAAAAAAAAAAAATTGTACCCTTATTACACAGATTCTGACTGCACAGGATCCTACGATCCGTGCGCCATGTCCGGTACACAACACAAAATGATCCTACGTTAATGCTACATTTTGTGCGCATCAACCACTAATGCTGTATCTGGTTGCCGTCAACCAGCATGACAAA
The DNA here is from genome assembly GCA_032878935.1 of Erythrophleum fordii. Lineage (NCBI taxonomy): Eukaryota > Viridiplantae > Streptophyta > Magnoliopsida > Fabales > Fabaceae > Erythrophleum > Erythrophleum fordii. Next base: position 11,903,096 of record JAVQMF010000047.1, on the reverse strand, counting down.
ATGGGAAATTTTTTTTAAATATTTCAAAAAGTATTTATTATATTTTTAGAATTATCATTTGACAGTATCATTTTTTTTTTATTTTTTAAAAATAATACAATTATTATTTTTCATCTTATATACTTTTTTTTCCCTTTTTATTCTATCAATTTCTTTTACTACGCATCAAACATGACTCTTCCATAAAATATTTAAGGTGAATTATTAATAAAAATATAATAAATAAATTTTACAATTTAATATATACTACATTATTAGCGCCTTCCTTCAAATATCATGAATTTATCAAATAATTTGATGACAAACATTCGAATTATATCTATTTTTTCCTTACACAAAATATGCAGTTATGCATTCTTAGTTTCAACTGAGTTTGTACTTTCGGTGTTGATACTTTGGAAAGGAAAAAAAAAAAAAGATTCCATTGCATTAAAAATAAATAGTACTTTAAACTTGATTTTTTTTTCCTAATGTTAAGTTTTTTTAGTACACTGTAATTTTTTTTGAAAAAAATTGAATGATCTACAAATGATCCTGTAATTAGGTTTTATACAGTTGAATATTAATGAGATTTTAGATTACTATAATTATAAGTATATGAAAACATATAAAACTTAAAGTCGTTTGATAAAATTTTTAAAAAACTTTACTTCAAATATTTAAAGTGGTTGTTTGGTAAGTATGTTATTATTAGGAAATGCTTTGAAATTTACTTGTGTCCATCAAAACTTAAATATAGCTTTTCTATATTTAGTATTACATTCCTCAATAAAAATATAAAAATTGAATATATATATATATATATATATTTTACATTTTAACATAACATGATTAAATCCTTGAAAAAATTCTTTAAATATTATATTTTATTAAAAAAATTAATTTAAAAAAAACCTCATAAACTTTATTTAAATTAAATCCTTTCGCATACCACAATACATAATATTTTTACAATATTATAATAACATAATTTTTTATGTGTACAATATAATGGAATACCACGTGGCATGCAATGGCCCAAGTATCAACACGATCTTTTAGGTCACGTTTTCCATAACGGCGGTTCAAACACGTAACTGGGACTTGCCCAGAGTTCTAAGAAAAAGTTAGTGGATAGTACATGATTCAAACCACGAATCATATATAGTAAGTTTGGCTACGCGTTTGAAAAAAATAAAATTACGTTTGTAATCTCATTTATTCAAAAGTTATAATTTTTTATTTTTAATAAAATTACGTTTTGTCCTTCTCGACACAGAGCCAAACATAGGTATAGTGTGTGTTTGGCACCGCATTATAAAAAAAAAAAACGTGATTTTGTTTAAAGCAAGAAATTATAACTTTTAAATAAACATAATTATAAATGTGATTTTCTTCCCTCAAACACGTAGCTAAACACATTTATAGAAATTTCTCTACTATAAAAAATATGATTAGATTGGGACTGAGAGTAACCCTTGAAAAGTTTATAAATACATGTTTAAAAAATTTTTTTCATCTCTCAAACCATATTTTGTATAAAATTATGATGTTATGATTTTAGCTTCCCCAAACATATATTCAAACGCACTATAAATAGTACTCATTTATCAATTTAAAGGACCTGATCGAGGTCTCCACGCGACGAGAACAATATGGGCCACAATCTGGGGAAAAGATAGCTCGAGAATTTCCATGCTTTTTCCATGTCATCAAATTATTTGATAAATTCATGATATTTGAAGGAAGGAGCTATTAATGTAATATATATTAAATTGTAAAATATATTCATTTATTATGATTTTATTAGTAATTCACTTTAAATATTTTATACAAGAGCATTAAATTACGTTTGATACATGATAAAGAAAATTGATAAAATAAAAAAGAAAGAAAAAACTAAGTAAATGGAATAAAAATTAACAATTATATCTTTATTTTAAAAAATATAAAAAAATATTATTAAATAATAATTATAAAAATATAATAAATATTATTTTTAAAAATTAAAAATAAAATTCCCATTTTATCCTATTGTGCGCCAAACCTGCAGATGTACCTATTTATGAAAGATGTAAGTGAGACTGTACCATCATTCTTTGACAGCTCAACCTGGCTTGCCCCAAACCAACAATTATTTCTTGGAAAAAAAAAAGTGCTATGAGCCGATGACACGTTCAGATCCTCCATGATTTACGCGCCGACATCATGCGTTGCGGTTGAAGGAATCCTCATTGTTCGATGGATCGGACGCACAACAAAGCGACACGTGTTCAAATGACCACAATGTAGCGTTTCATGTTAATGAAACATTGCGTTATGGGGTGTTAAAAAGCCGTAGAATCTATCTATCAATCCTGGCCGTCCATCCCGTGTAGTATCTGTGATCTCGACATGTGTCCCCCTCCCCTCCATCTAGCCATGCGTTTTGAAGACGCTTCCATACACATGTTTTGATTAGGAATTTTCAAAACCGAGTCCAACTAATTGAATTTAACCAAATTGAAATAAATTGATGAAAAAAAATAAAATTAATTTTAGACATTATAAAATTGATTGGTTTGGTTTGATTTAATTTTTTATTTTATCAAATTTGATTTGATTAAAGCTGAATTAATAATTTTTTTTACTTCTATTAACTAAGTCTAAATTATATATAAGTATTTTTATCAATAAAAAATAATGATATTTCTTTTTTTACTTTACTTACATTTAAAAATATTCTTTCTTTGTTGCTCTATATTATCTTCTTTAACTTGAGAATTCAAAGCTCTTCTAGTTACAAGAGTTTTTCCCTTCACTGCATGCCCACTCCCATCATCACTAGCATCTTTAAGTGAAGGCATGGAATTATCACTTTCACTTTCAATCACCACATCCCTATTATCTTTCATAATTATGACTTGCTTGTTAGGCATTGCTAAGATATATGACTTAGTTTTAAATATTCGAAATATTTAATATCTCTATTTCTAGAGGGTTGAAAATCAAATTTACCTTTGTCCTTTGTTGAAGCATGATCCCTACTTTTGAAGTTCTCCTTAGATATAGCTTTTTTATCCTTTTTTTTAGTTCAATTTCAATGGAAACCTTGAGCCCCAAATGTATTTTGTTGCTCCTTTACACTTGAGTTGCCTTTCAATCTTCATTGCCATATGCACCATGTGTTCTAACTCCACATAATACTACAACTCCATTATGTTGGCTATATCTTTATTCAACCAACTTGGGAATTGAACCATTGTGGTTTTATTATCTTCCTTCACATTAGCTCTTATTATAGTCACTTCCATCTCCTTTTAATATTCCTCCACACTCTTAGAACTTTGTACAGGGGTGTGCAACTTTTGATAGAGATCTTTATAGTAATGGTTAGAAATAAATCTCTTTCTCATAAGAGCTTTTATTTCACTCTATTTTTCTACAAGTCTTTTACCATTTCTCTTCCTATTTAGAACCAATTATCTTGTCAAATGATTGCATAATTAGTAAATTCAATCATAACCAACTTTACTTTTTTTTTTTCAGAATAATTATGATACTTAAAAATCATTTCTACTATGGAAAGAAGGTATTTGCATTTCAACATTCTGAAGATTCCCATCTACTATATTTCTATTTCTTAGAGCATTTTGGCCATGTCTCTTTTCATACCTAACTTTTTTAGGCCTATTTCCACCCGATCTTAACTACATAATCAAAATCTTTTTCATTACTATCTCTTACTTCATTTTCATATTTAAACTTATCCATAGACATATCCTTACATCTATTATGTCTTCTAAGATTAGGACTTATAGTATGTTACCTTCTTTGCAAGTCTGCAGTCATTATATCTTGCCTATCCATTCAATTCCTTATTCCTCCAAGAACCATATTGAGGTGTTCAAACTACTATTACATAGATTTTACAACAAAGTCTATATTTTGCCAACCTCTACTAAATGTTTCTTCCCTGTTAAACATTTTAAAAAGTTACAAGAAATTTTGTTAAAAAAATAAAGTTCCTTACAATTTTTCTCATATGTTTATAGGCTTTTCTCAATGTTGGTCTTACACTCTCTTGCCTTTTTCCACTCTTAAATTCCTCTTTTGGCTCTTTAAAGTAACCGATCAACTCGATCGCTTATCACAGTACCTGTAGAACCAACTGAACACTAAGAGATTTTAAGATAGCAAAAGGTGAGTATTAAGAATTAAGGAATCAAGAATTCAAATGACAAAAATTTTCGTAAAAGTTTAGTCCAAGTCAAGCAATATTTCCAGAATAGCACAATTTTTTTCTCTTTTTCATTTTTTTTATGAAAGCACAAAATTCTCTTTTTTGTTGTTGTTGTTCTTCTTCTTTTTTTCTCTTTTTTAGGACTGAAATATAAAGAAACTATGAAAATCACATAAATAGGACATAAACAACCAAATCAATTTATAAAGGATGCAAGTCATTTTTCTCACGTACTCTCTATCTTACATTTCCTTTTCTTAGAAGATTTTTTGACTCGCTTCTCTTTTTTTACACATATCCCTCTCTCTCTCTCTCTCTCTCTTAAATGGCCCTTTTTAACAAACATTTCTCTTGATCTATTTTTGATAAAGCAATTTGTCTATTCAAAAGAGGCTTACTCCCTTTTTTATTATTAAGTTAGTTATAAACCACTTCTTTAGATTCTTCGAAGATTTTATCCTCAACTAATTAGGAAAAATCACACTGCTCTCTTTCTCATGAATCTTCTATGTAAGATATCAAGGATATTTTTAAAGGTAGAGGAGTTTAAGGTTGACTCACTTGGACTCACCATATCTTTTTCTAGCTTTTAATTTGAGGAACAAGGTCCAATTAAAAAAGTTGTACTAATTGTCATCACGGTCATCATTTTTATTTCTAGGAAAATCTTAACTTCATCATTTTTATTTCTAGGAAAATCTTATTTTGACACCAAAGAATATTGTAATTTGGTCCTCATAAAATTACAATTTGAACCCTAAACCTTTCACAATTGCATTTTAACTCCTAAATTTTACCTAAATTTTTTATTTCTTAAATAATTTTATTATATTTTTAGGGCCTTAATGATCTAAGAAATTATCAAAATTCATTTCCTAATTATTTATTATTTAATTTTTTTATTATTTATTAAATTATGATAAATTTCTAAAAATTCCCAATAATTCTAATTAAATTCCTAATTAGTCTTATAAATTTCCATTATATTCCATTTCCTTGATTTTTCCTTGTGTCTAAGACTTAAGAAAATTCCACAATTTCTCATATAGTTATTTTTTTATATTATTATTATCATTATTATTATTATTATTATTATTATTATTATTATTATTATTATTATTATTATTATTTAATTTGCCTAATATAAAGTTTATTGAAAGTCTAATTCTGGGGATGTTACATGAACTTATTTTGAAAGAAATGCATACATGTTTCTTATACTTGTATGGCTTTTGACGTGGACTATGCTAATGAATCTGTATAATCTTTTGTTCATATTTGCATATTGTGATATTTCTGCTATTCTTGTATGTCATAGATAAAAGGATATTAAAAAAAAAGGCACACGTGATGACTAGACCATTACTAGTTTTTAAAATTTATGTGTGTTCTTAAAATGTAAATTTTCACTACACTTGGTGATGTGTTCTAGATTTACTAATTTAAAGCTGTTAATAGACTAAGATGCTTGGAGTATACCAGAGTATCAAAGGCTAGAAGATAGGATGATGAAGACACATGAACGCTACTAATTAGATGTCTATAGTAACAATATTCAGTTTAGTTTAGACAAGAGTTATATACCATTATTAAGATGTTATCCACATCTCTTGTAATTCTATATGATGGGATATACAAATTTAGCTATATAATATCCATACTTATAGGTAGCCTTAATATTTGAATAGAAAGTAAGAAGAGAAATCAAATTAGTAAAAGTTTTAATGCTTAAATTTTCATTAGAATTGCACAACTCTAATAAGGAAATACTAGCACCTTGGAAGTCAGAGGGTTACAAGAAACACAACCTTGAATTAGTGTGGATTTCATGAAAAGTCAGAAAATGATCAAGCTCCTTCCTATGTCATCATTGTGGCCGTGTATACCAAAATTCATCTCAACCAATCAACTTGGATTTTGAAAAGAACTTGCAACGAAGGTAGGCATGAGGGATGGGAAAGAAACAATTAAGCAACATAACAATAGTAGGGTAAGGATGAAGAAAATAAAAGGAATAAAGAAGAAAAAAATAGGAATAATAGAGGATTCAAGTCAAATAGAAGCAATCAATTTTCACTAAGGCTCAATGTTTAGACAAGGATGATGGAAGCCATTTAGATCCAAAAGGAGATTGTAGTGAGAAAGAGTAGATTGCAAATAACAACGAGAAAGAGTATAAACAAAAGAAGTAAATGTCAAAGGACTAATGAAAAATGAAATAATTATTGATATTTTGATAATTTACTCTCTCAAATTAATATATGGAGCCAAGCAATAGTAGCATATTAGTTAAGCTAAGTAATGGCCTAAGAATATTAGCCAAGGTAAAGAATGACTTAGGAACAACGAGTGTGAACAGTAATGAATAGGACTTCAATATTTTACTTATATATATTGATTATTATAGCTTTAAAGTGTCTTAGAGTAGACGAGTAATTCAGCTTATAGACACGGCTCACCTCGAGGATTGCTCTCTTGGTTTGCTTCATAGTTTTAGATTTCTTTACTTTTGTGTAATCATTAGAGCAATGATGATATTAATTAGGCATTTCATTATAGGCATGGCTAAAGAAAGTGAGATTTTTCCTTTATTTATGATTTTCCAATCTTTGCTTACAGAGGAACTATATAACTTCTTCTATTAGATATTATTGATCTCTTTTTCTTGCATTATTTATGTTGGCAACCTGCCTTCATATATAAGAGAACTAGAAATTGAAGATCCATTCCATAAGGTTTTGTGGATTTTTCTTGTGTATTATTTAGGAGGGCATTCATTATATTTTGTGTTGCACAATGACATAAAGAAGACTACTTGAAAATTACATGAAGAAGATGTACTTTAACGCACATGCAATGTAGCATATTTTAATAGAAGCTTATTAGTATTTAGTAGCTTTTTAATATTAGTTTTTATTTATTCTAAAAGACATTATCTTGTTAGTTTTTTATTTCTTATTTTTAGGATAATTATATTTTAAAATTTAATCTATATTGATTAAGATAATATTATTTTAAATATTTTGTTTAAGATAGGAGTCCTAGATAATTAGAATTTTCAAATAAAATATTTTATCATTAGTTTTAGTTTAAACCTTATCATTAGCTATTAGGGGGATTTGAGCGGCAAAGTTTGTTGCCTCCATTTCTATATATGTTCAACTATTTTCATTCAATAAAACAAGTTCGGAGACAAATTAAACTCTGAACTTCTATATTTTGTGTATCTCCCCTTTACTTATTACTTTATCACTACTTGGAATCTATCTTAGAATGTTATTATAAATTGTGGTTTACAGATTTCTTTAGTAATACCATGTAATTTTTCTATCTTGCTTAGCATTGATTTTATTGAATAGGGTGGGGATTCATTTGCTATGCTTAAATTGAGAATAAGTCTTGTTCCCATTAATGTATTACAACGAGCTATGTTAATATCTTGATGTATAAATGTTTGAATGATAGTTGTGCTAATATTGTTCTATCAAAATTGTATTCCTTCTATAGTATGGCGATATATTGGATATTGAGTTAAAGATTCCACCTTGCCCTTCATGTTAATTGTTTTGTTGAGGTAGTTGTCTTCTTGTTGCTCTTGTATTTAATTACAAGGAATATATATATATATATATACATATATATATATATATATATATATATATCTTTATTTTTTTTATTGTCTTGTTTGTTAGACTACTAGTTTGACAATATTATGTTTGTTTTTAACTCTTGTTATTTTTTTAATTGTCTTCTCATAAGTTTTGAAAGTTCTAATTCCATTTGTCTAATTTTTTTCAACTAGTTAATCATGACAAATATGCCCAAAATGGAATGGCAAATGAAGTAATCATGCTATTTCATGGCATGAGAATGAACATGTTGAATTTATGTCTTATCATATTGTGAATTTGTCAATACATTAGGTCGTGCTTCTTTTAGGTGAATCTTCTATTCATATAAAAAATAAGGGAGACCTGTACCAAGCAAAATACTTACATCTAAATCCTATACTTTTTATGGAAATTAAATCCCATGGCACTGATTTCCATCTTGTTTATTTTTTTTTTATATTTTCTATGTAATTTGCTTCTTTTCATTTTTTTTTTAAATTTAGACATATATTATGCAAGCAAATGCAAAGGGCAATCATCAAGTCATAAATATTAGTAAGAGTTAGTTATTTATTAGTTTGTTAGATATAACAAATGTTAGTTAGGTAATAAATAATAATAATAATAATAATTAATAATCTAGCATAATTGAAGCTATCATTGATGTATTAAATTAATGAAGAAAATAAAGAAAATTGTAAATAGATATAGTTTAAAAAAATTTATGAAAAATTAAAAATAATTTAATGCTCTTTTACAATTCAGTGATATAATACTATAGTTGTGATAAACTAAATTAATATCATTGAGTTTATTTTTTTATAATATATAAAAATTAATTTATCTAATTATATATATTAAAAACAGTGTCTTCTAATGTTACAACGTGCCCTTTACTTTTTAAATTGTGGTCACCTTTGGCTTATAGGTTTTTCATGTTCTAGATTTGGTGGGTTGTTAACAGGATTAGTCAATAGAGAATTTAACTTAAATATAGGGGAATGCACTAAAAGAATCAATTGTTGTGAGGTCATAAAGCTCTACTGCGACAATCCCCTCGTTGCAAAAAAATCGAACAATGTACTTAACATTAAAGATTGTTGAATCATCAAAAAGCATATGCTATGATCATTTATAAAATTATGTATCTATCTACAGTACGATAAATAATTTTTATAATATATTAAATTAAGGTACAATTAGTATAATAATTGGTTCTTATACATTCAAATAAGATAAAATCAACATAGGTCTTTGCCCATATACAATCAAAATAGGTTTTTATACATATACAAGTATTAGTGACAATGTAGATAAGTGAAACAATTATGACCAACTTGCTTATATAACCCATTCTTATTAGGTTGTCTTAGTTGTGTCCAATTCATCTTATTACATATGTGAGTCGAGTGGAGGCACCATTTGCTTAAATCATTGATGGATTAGGAGTCAACTTCAGAGAATCTATTTATGGCCAATAAATCTCACCTCTAATAATATACGTGAAATGTGTGGTGTATGTAAATAGAGTACAATTTAACTCCATGGGGTAATGCCTTTATATCTTTATACTACATGCTAACGTTCAACTCTTGGTTGTCACTCAAATTCATAGTATTGCCTCTTCTAGGGAACTCAAGACCACTTGCTACCACTGTATTAACCTATGAGAAAAAGTAATGGCCAGCTCATCATATTCGCTTGTAGTTTCATGCAAATTGGGATTTGTCGAACCATCTCCACCATCATTGCTCTTCTCATTAGACTTATTATCAACATCATTATTATTGTCATAATCGACATTCATAGTAGAATCATATTTATCCTTTTCCTTAAATTTAACCATTGAGTCTTCTATCGTAGCAAGAGGAGATTAAGGTAGAGTATTGTTAACCGCTTGATGGAATAAATTTAACTAAGACATATGGTTGATGGGAAGGATGTTATAATGTTAAGCATAACTTGGTTGTGGATTAAATGGATGAATATATCCAAGATATGAATTGAATAAGGGTGCTTTTTCAATTGGCATGGATATTGTTAGTAGATGGAAATGTATATGCAATATATTCCTCCAATGGTTGTGGTTCGAGGTATCCATTTAATTGGTTAAGGCACATGTGTACAACTTTGTGCTAATCAATTAGAATGAGAATTGTAAGTTCACTTACCACATCTCCTGGATATCTGAATCGTCCTTTAGGTTACACGCCTAGTACATTATTAGATTTAAAGATATTACGTACCTATATACTATATTAACATAGACTAATTTGAGGAAAGTCATAGCTTTTGCCTAACCACTTACTTCAACCTCTTTAAAATGATATCTAAATGAACTCTCATTATTTTTACTTTGGCATACTCAAATGTCATGCTGTTTGACATAGGCCATTAATCCAAGTCTGTCACCATGACAGGTAGAGTTTGACTTTCATTGAAGTTAGTACTATAGAGCCTGACTTCAATGTCACTTATCACAATGACAAGCCATCTTGTGATAATGATAGGCCTAAAGTCGAATTCATAAAGTTTGACTTCAATGTAAACTTATTTTTAAAAAAAATTAAACTAAGGAAATTGGTGTTATAAGGTCCAATTTCCATTAAATGTATATGATATGGTTGAAATACTTTGTATGGGTATGAATTTGAAGAATTTTTTGAATGAGTAGTAGGATATGGCTAAAAAAAACCTTAGGTCTTGGGTGGTCAATTTTTTAGATGCCATTAACTCAGTGATATTGTCTATATGCAATCATTTTGGTTAATTGCCATGTTAAGTCCTATATAATTGAATGAACCACATTTGATTAGTGTGTGAAACTCCATAAGAAAGGTTTGCATCTACAAGAGATGTTATGAAAGCACATGATTTAGAACACATAGCATGGGTAGAAAAATATGTCAGAATGGTATGTGTATATGTGTAGTAGCAATTAAAACTGCCATTTTAAATCAATAAATTTTTAACCATGATTTCAAACAATTCTAATAAACTATGGTTGGATTGTTTTACCAATGGTTAGTTAAAATGATGGTTAAAACTTTCATGATGAACAATTCAACTAGGGGTTTTGTAATGTCGCTAAACCACTTAGCAACAATTAAAGTTGTCACTAAAGCTATTAAAAAATAGCTAATAAAATTGCAAGTTTTTTGTAGTGTATATTCACGTAAAACAATACAAACATTTTGCATAAACATTTAGTATCTCTTTAATACACAAGTAACAAGCAAATGAAGTCTAAATGAGCTAGCAAGATTTACATGGAAGCTAATGGTCAGTTCATTGACATTCCTAAAGCAATGAGAAGGGAAAAAATAGCCATCATAGGAACATCTATGCTTAACCTAATTCTTCCTAAATTTTAAAATCTCCATAATATGGTAGGGAATCTAGGTTTAGATTGGTTTCTAACTTGTTATATTTAAAAATTAAAAGGTTCTATAATAACTTTTAGGCTACCATTTTAGCATTAAAACATCATATGTCATAAGATCAATTTATATCCTAAAGTTAGAAATTAGAAACAATGAAATCAAATTATGATTTTACAATCTAAGACCATAGGAATAAAATCTATACCTATGGATGATAAATCAAACCTTAATCATGGTTGGACATTTTAATCTAAAAGTGAAGAGGTGATGATTTACAGGTAAATATTTGGGAAAATTAGTACGGAGGACCAAGACCACCTAATATTTATTGGAAATGACCTTAAAAATCAAAATTACTTTGCAGGACCAAGTAAAAATTGATGGACGAAAATGCCCTTCTCTGTTAAACAAGCCATTTGAATCCAAAAGTGTTATTTGCTCTTCAAACACTATTCTCTTCATCCTTAACCCTTTATTACCTATCATTTGATGATTTCTTTTATAATCGATAACTGAAAATCCTTGGATGGTTTTTCCCGCAATTGGTCATTAAAAATCCTTGGACAATTTCTCATTGCATGGGCATCCTTCAACAGTTTAAACGATGCGTGCCAGAGCTAATCTTCAACAGGTTCTTCCTTGCTCGTAAATTTGTGAGAAGCAACGATAAGCAACACCTTAAAATTGAAATATATCTAGGTATTGTTAGCAAAAAAAATTTAGGTAGTGAATGACAATACTCCAGAATTGCAACTGCAATGGCGATAAGTGCCATGGTGATATAATGGCAGTTGTAATGACAACAACTGAAAGGAAGCAAATCAGAAAGATGTGATGCATTGATTATTTCTTCCCCTAGATTTTGTACAACATCCTGTGTGAGGATTGTAAAAGAATGTTTGTAAATATTTGATTGTTATGATTATAATAAGATTATAAAATTCTTTGAAGTTTTTTTGTTGTTGCCATAATCGTCTATTTTCTGAAGGTCCAATAAGTCATATCACTAAATTTGGCATTAACGATTCTAAACTCAGATAATCTGAACACGTTAGTAAATTTTCTAAAGTCAACTAGTAATATCTTTAAAATTTGTAGTAATGGACTTAAACTATGTTAATAACTATATTCTGAAAGTTCTTTAAAAGTAGGTGTAAATTTCCTTAAATCTAATAGTAATATCTCTAAATTTCATAGTAATAGTTCTAAAACTATATATTATTAGATTATGAATTTGAAATAGGAAGAAGGATTTACAAAAATGAAAATTACAGGAGAGGAGTTCCCACCCAATGATTTCCTTTAAATTTGAAATGAGAACATCCCTCATCATGCAATTAAGAGGTGCAGTAATTATAAGAGCAGACTCATACTCTTTCACTCACAAACCCTAAAAGTATATCATTGGAGCCATGAGTCTTATCCATGCACAGAAAGAAGATGCTATAACTAATGACTCATCCAAATATGCCCTTCACTTTGAACAGTTGAAGAAATCCATTTTTCTTTTGTTTTTGAAATTTTCTAAGTTCTTCTTCTTGATTAGCATATGGTTAAAATATTTATTTATATAAAAGTTTTCTGTATCAAAAAATGATAAGTACAATAAGTGTAAGAGATAAATCTCCTTTCACAATAATTCAATGACAAGAATTTGAACAACAAGCTCTTATCTTTAAACACTTGGTCTTAGAGACTTCATTCCACTTAATCTCATTTACTTTCTCCAAAGAAGCCAAGACTCTTCAATGTCTTCTTCTTTAAGACTCTTCCCCCTCCATCAAAGTAAGAATGAAGCATATTATTTTTAGTTGATTTAAGTTTATAATTTAATTTTTCTTTTTTTAATTTTTAATTTTATATAGCTGTAGTTGGATTGGGATGCCTTTAAATGAGATATGGTAGAAAAATAAACTTAGAGCCAAGAAGGTGCAAAAGAACAGATGGCAATAAATGGAGATGTTCAAAGGAAGTATATCCAGGTTCAAAGCACTGTGAAAGATACATACACAGAGGGAGAACTTGTTCAAGAAAGCCTGTGAAAGTTTCTTCGACAACAACAATAACAACAAGTATTTCAACAAATACATCACCACCAACGTCGTCATCATATAGTAACAGAAGCCTTACCATGTGTAAAACAAAGGGATAACTTCTTGCTCTGTTCTTTTTTCTATTAGTTACTTAATGAGTTGAGTTTATTATTTTTAGCAAGCATATTTATGGAATGAAGGGAGGTGTGGAAGCATAACAGCTGCAGTATTCTTTTTTTTTTTTTCTTTAATCCCTGTATAACAGCTATGATAGCTTCTCTTTGTATTCAAGTGAAGAGAGTCATTCTTATCATACATGATAGGAAATTTGTTTTGGATCTTCTTTAGTCCATTTAAGAATACTTGCAAGTGGTCAAAGGCCAACTTTGTATCAATAATATCCCATTTTTCAATGTTATTTCTTTCATTCCTTATACTTATGTAATGATTGGTTCTTGGAAATGATATTAATCATCTTTATTATTTGAATTTGTTAATTTTATCTTTAATAATAATAATAAATTGCTTGGTTTTCTGGGTTTCTAGAATGCAATGTTTGTATCAACTAAAATTTTCAGTCAAGTGTAGAGAATAAGTATCTTTATTAGTTTTTCATTTTTCATCTATCCCCTTTCTAATTAGACTGTAATCTTGTAATCTTGGGATAAAGTCAAATTTAACATAAAAAACTTAATTGATAGTTAAAAATCTAAGATTGTAAATAAAGTGATAAAAGAAGAGAAATGGTAGATATATAATATAACATGATTTGATCAATCTGACCTTTATTTATGGACAAAGGTGAGGGAAAAAAATCCATTAATGAAAATGAAAACAACTGGAGATGTACAAATTGGATTTATAAAATCACGCTTTGTAGTAACTTTTTTCAACTCACATAGTAACAACCTTAAACTTTATAGTAATGGTCTTAAACCATCAAGTAATTATAATATAACAGGTCCCTAAAAGAAGTGATAAATTTTATTAAATCCATTAGTAACACGCATAAACAAAGTAGTAAATTTTTTAAACTCCTGTAATAATATCCCTAAACTTTGTAATAACAAGTAATCGACCTGAGTCTCATCAATGCTTTGCTAATACCATTCATTCATCCTTAATGTCATATTTTAACCTAAGTGTTGGTTTTGACTTCAAATCTCTATACCCATATAAGGTAAGAGAAAGTGAAAATAATTAACTTATGATGTAGATCTAGGTCCTTGTAACTCCAGTCCAAATACTGTATATAATACAGACTATAAGAAGAAGAAGACTTTGCCATTAACCATAAGGATTTGAGAGACATAGCATATCATAGATTGTTACTTGTTGAATCCTATAAAAAAAGCCTTCAATATTAGTAGATTAATAAATTTATTTAACCTATTCTGTTTTGCTCACGTTATGACTGTGTGTAGCTGCAAAACTCATGGGTTGATGAAAGGACCAAATGAAGAGTGGAAGAAATAGAGAGAGGAAGGATGAAGAAATGAAAGGAAGAAGGATGACGAATTGAAGGGAAGAAAGCTGAAGAACTAAAAGGAGGAAGATCATGGAGGAAGCCAGAACTGGTGAGGAACAAAAATGGCAAAAGAAGAAGAACCAAAAACGCGAGTAAATTGCAGGATTCATAAGGCTTGTTAATAGAGTAAGGGCATTTTTATTCATCAACTTTCATTTGGTATTGCAAAGTGATATTGATTTTTAAGGTCCTTTAGAGTAATATTTGGCTGGTTTGGGTCCTCCATTCTAATTTTCCCTAAATATTTCATATCCTAAAACCTATAAAGGATGGAAGAGGTTATCATAAGAAAACAAGCTTGTAAAACTTATAAAATTACATGAAAATTTTAAAAAGAAATGCTTACCTTTTGGTAACCATAGAAACATATAATCAGAGAAAGATGGAATGCTCAAATGGGATCTTACGTGTGGGTTCAATGTGCTTATGGTGTTCAAGGAAAAATGTTAGCTCAAGTTACATTCTCATCAATTTTTTCATAATTTCACTTTCACCCGTAGCCTTTTTTATTTTCTTGCCATTAGTCCTTAAAACCCTTTTAGAAAAGTCCTTCTTCTTATAATCTTAAAAAAGTCCCTAACAATTAATCATTTTTCCATAAAATAATTTTCTCTTTGTTGTTAGATTTATTTAGTTTTAGTTTATGAAAAATTAGTAAATGCATTGTAAGTCTACTTACTCAGGCATAATAATAATATTACAACATCAAGCAAATTACGTAGAAGTAATAATATAATATCTCTAGCCATGCTTGTTTAATTTTGTGGAGTAGCTCTTTCAATTGATTGGGCTTTAAGGTCTACAAATTGAAAAACATAAAAAAAATAAAAAGGAAAAAGGTTTGTCAGTCAAAAGCAATTTTTTTTACATATATAGTGTTTTAGAGTGATGGTCTTTCAATAAGGTAGAAACACTCTCTACTAGGAATCCTCTCAAAATTCCATTGGCTAAAGTTACCTCCCTTTCATTAAGAGAGGTCTATTTATATAACAACTGCATATCTCTAATTAACCAGATAAGCTTATTTGGCAAACAACCTTTTAAAATAAAGGCCATTAATCCAAATATATTTTAAATTTTAAACTACAATAAGATATGGAATATCTTAATTAGACTTTATTTAAAATATCCAATATCAACAAGATATGGAATATCTTAATTTAGGATATTCCAATTAATTAGTTTATTAAATTTAAAATAATATCCTAACATTCTCCTACTTGGCCCAAATATGATTTGGCAGATAATACATTTATTAGTAAATTAAATTCATACTATAAGAATCATAACAATAAATTATTTTAAATAAGTATTACTTTTCATGCATTACTTGCTATATGCCTTTAGCTCTATAAGATATTAAATTTTTATGAATAAACCTTAAATGTTTATTCAGGTTCTAACTCGTATATTTGTCAATCTCACGACAAAATTGCATACAAAATTATATAAAGAGACAATAAACCTTAAGTTGAAATTTCATTTCATTATGTACCTTAATTAAACCAAATATGATCTAAGACTCATCCAAGGCACATGATCCTTAAACTCTTTCAAATGCTTCCCTTTAATTAAAGGAATAGATAACATTTTCTTTGCTCGAAAGTGCTTTATAATTACTTGATTATCCTTAACCTATTCTTTCAAGGCTAAGTACTTGATATCGATGTGTTTACTTTAACTCTCACTTTTGATATTCTTAGCCAAGAAAATTACAACTATATTATCACAGTGAACTCTGATAGTCTTGTAAACTAAATCTATAATCTTAAACCTAGCAAAAAAATTTCTTAAACATATACCTTGTGAACTTGTCTCAAAACACAAAATAAACTCAACCTCCATGGTGAAGGTAGCTACCAAGGACTATTTTGCACTTTTCCAAGAGATAACTCCCTTAATTAGTAGGAAAATGTATCTAAATGTTAACTTCTTTAGGTCAATATATTTTATCAAATCTAAGTCTGAATAATCAATCACTTCCAAATTATCGGTCCTCTTATAAGTAAGGATATACCTTTTAGTACCCTAAAGGTACATCATGACCTTTAAACCCTTCCAATGGTCAAACCCTAGATTACTTTGATATCTTTCTAATATGTTAATAGTAAAAGTTATATCAAGTCTTGTATAGACCTGAGCATACAAAAGGCTTCCAACTTCTGAATCATAGGAAATATCTTCCATCTCTTTTCTTTTCAATTCATTATTAGGACATTGAAACAAACTAAGTTTGTCCCCTTTCACAATGGGTGCCACACTAGTGAATGGTATTTCATCATAAATCATTTAAGAATTTTATTTATATAGGTCTTTAGTGATAATCCTAAGATACCTTAAGACTTGTTTCTATAGATCTTTTTGCTAATGGTATAGGATGTCTCATCCATATTTTTCATTTTTAAGTTCTCAAACAAGAACTATTTTACCTTATGTAGCAACCCTAAGTTACTTGAAACAAACAATATGTCATCCATATATAAGACCAAGAATAAAATCTTACTCCTACGGACCTTATAATAAATACATTGATCTATGCTATTTTCAACAAACCCAAAAGATATGATTACATTATGAAATTTTAAGTACTATTGTGGTGAGGCTTACTTGAGTCCATAAATTTACTTCTTCAATTTGCACACTAAATTCTCATTAGTATCTTAGGTAAACCTCTTAGGCTATTTCATATGTACCTCTTCCTCAAGATCATTATTGAGAAAGGTGATCTTAACATTCATCTAGTGTAATTTTGAGTTAAAATGATCTACTAAAGCCATGATTATATGAAAGGAGTCCTCGTTTGATATAGGAGAAAAACTCTCTCTGTAATCAATTCCATCCTTCTGGTACCTTAGTAACTAACCCTACCTTGTAACACTTAATGTTACCTAGTAAATCTCTTCTAGTCATAAAGGCCTATTTATAGCCAATTACTTTGGTTGTACTAGGTAACTCTCACAAAGTTTCAAACATTGTTATTTGCTATAGATTCCATTTTATCAATCATGACATCATGCCACAATTTAGAATTCTCACTATTTATTACTTAAAGAAACATTATTGGGTCATCCTAAACACTTATATCATAGTTAGATTCAATAAGATACACCATGTAATCACTTGCCGATCTCCTAGTCTTAGTTGATCTCTTTGATTCAAGTTATTGTAAATTTTAAGGTTGCCCAATAGGAATATCCTTAACCACTAGCTGAGGTGTTTCTTTTTTAGTGGTAGGACATTCAAAATGAAGATATTTCTAATTTTTAGCATGATCAACTAGAATTATAAAAATTTCATTATGTTCTACATTCACCCCAATAGGATGAATGTCTTATAAAACTAATATTCCATTATAACTAATAGAGATAATTTATTATATGTGATTATCCTTAATGACTATATTATGTGGTTGATCACTTCTATTAATTATATTATTTTCAAGGAATTTTTCATTCCTATATTCAACAAATTTCATTGAATATGAAGGATAGTAAAACTTATATTCCTTAAACCTTTCTACATAACTACCCAAATATTTAGTAATAGTCCTTAAGTCTTATTTTTTTTCCATATGGGTTATATACTCTTACTCCTACAAGATAGCCTTATACATGTGTATCATTCAAACTACATTTTTAACCTTTTCAAATTTCAAAAAGTGTCTTAGACATAGCCTTGGTTAATACCCCATTTAAAATATACACTGCTATCTTGAGTACATCTTTCCACGGAGAAATAAGAAGTTTGGAGTTGCTTAGCATGCTTCTCACCATGTCCAATAACACCCTATTCCTTCTTTCAGCCACACCATTTATATATAGTAAGTTTGACATGGTCTATTGTGCAACTATACCATGCTCCTGAAGAAAGTCAACAAATAGACCTAATGTTTATTCATCATTAATGTACCTGCTATAGTACTCACTTCCTTTATGAAATCTTACAATCTTAATTTGTTTTCTAATTTATTTTTCTACCTCTGTTTTATATTCTTTAAAGGCAT
This sequence comes from Erythrophleum fordii, assembly GCA_032878935.1. NCBI lineage: Eukaryota > Viridiplantae > Streptophyta > Magnoliopsida > Fabales > Fabaceae > Erythrophleum > Erythrophleum fordii. The sequence goes on along the minus strand of JAVQMF010000047.1, from coordinate 11,884,337 downwards.
GTAGTGCTTTTATTGGCAAGTATATATATATATATATATATAATGTGAGAAATCATCAATAAATTAGATGAAATACTTTTAACCATTAGAACACATATCAGGACAACATATATTAGTATATATAATCTTTAACAACTTAAAACTTCTTTTGGCCCCTTTCTATGACTTGTTGGTTTGCTTACCTTTATTGCAGTCTACATATGGATCAAAATCTACAAGTTCTATAGATTGAAGTACCTCATCCTTCATTAACCTTTTGATTCTTTTTATGGAGATATATCTTAATATCTTATGCCACAAGCTAGGAGAGTTTTCATTCATAACACATCTTTTAATTTCATAATTGCCATGCATAGTAATATAAGAACTAAAGATAACATTAATTGTATGAAGCTTAAATAGACCATTAGACAAAGAAAATTTTCCAATAGGAATGGAATCTTTAAATAAATTAAAAACTATTCTAGAAATATTCAAAGAAAATCCCAACAAAATTAATTTCAAAATAGAAACTAAATTCTTGGAAAAACTATGAATAAAAAAAGTTTGTTCAAGATCTAATACATATCTAACATATAAAAAAATCCTATAAGTTCCTATAGTTTCCACTTTTGAGCCAATCTCATTTTTTAGAAAAACTTTATACTCACTAGGATGTGGATTTCTCATGCTAAGAAAACCCTAAATAGTATTCAAAAGTGTGAATTGTTAATCTAATGTCAATCCATCATGTGTCATAACAAGTATTAACTAAATAAGACTCAAAACACACAAAGGATATAAGTTTGCCTTTGTTAACTAGCCATGCCTTCAGCTTAATGCAATCTTTCCTTATTTGCCATTTCTTTTTATAGAAGAAGTACTAAGTTGTATCCTTGTTTATTTCATGAACAGGAGCAATGCTTTTCTTTTTACCCTTTTAACCTTTCTTTTTGAAGCTACCCACTAGATAATGTAACAACCAAGATTTCTAAAATTTTTCTAAGTCTGCTGGCTATAGCCAGGACCCCTATTGGCTATAGCGATAGTCCAGTTCCTTACAGCGGGATATAGCAAATGTACCAATTCGCTATAACGAGAATGTAAATAGCTATAGCAAGTTCAAACATCCTATACAAAAATTAGGGAGTTTCTTGTAATAACGGGTCATAGTAAGAATAGGGGCCTAGAACTTATATGTGCTCATCATAGTAAGGGTTATTTTTCGCTATAGCAAGGTTTAATCTGAAAGAAGCGTGCAAAAATTGGATTTTTGTTTTTTAAAGACCCTAAAAGCCTTCTTTTCTTCTAACTGACATTTCCTTTATTTATGACCAAGGGAGAGCTCATTTAAGAAGGGCACAAAGTAGGAGGAAGGGAGAAGAAAGGAAATCAAGGGAAAAGTGAGCAAAACTTGAGATTTCTATAGCTTTCCTCCTTAGAATTATGTTCTTCTCTCCTTACCCTCTCTTTCTATGGTTTTGGTTATTCAATTGGCTTTGTTTTGGGCTTAATTCAGAAGGGGAAGTGTAAGGATTTAAGGAGAAGATTTAAGTAAAGAAAAAACCTCTTGGAAAGAACTTGAATTAAGATAACTTTTTTCCATTTTATTGTATCTTATTTCCTTACTTCTTCTTGAGTGTTTTGGCCAAGCACAAAACCATTTAGGGAAGGAAAGTTTTGACCTAAAACAAATATGAAACCCTTGAATTAGAGTGTGGGAAGCTAGAAAGTGCAAAAGAAGTGGAAGAAGAGCTAGTAAAATTCAAGAGGAAGAAACTAGAGATTCTTAAACACTTTGTAAAATTTATTTTGATGTAAGAATCCCCTAGCCTTTGTGAGTGTTTAGTTGAGTTCCAAGAGAGTAATTGCCTGTTATTTGTTGTGTTTAGGCCCAAGAGAATCAACTCCATCTAATTGCGATTGTGAGACCAAGAAGGGAAAAGAGAAGTTGAAAAGGAAGGATTATGTTTAACTGTCAAGGTAGGTCTCCACTCTTTCTTGATACATTATTGGATGTGTGATAGTCATTGTATGCTTGTGTGTACATATGTATTATGAGACATGTTATTTAATATTGTCTTGATGTATTGGTACTAATATGCTTATATTTTGAATTGTAAAAATTGCTCTTAAAGGGTGAGGTAGTGCCAAAAGTCCCTTGTGATAGGTGAGGTGGAGCCAAAAGTCCCTAAGAATGGATGAAATAAAGCCAAAAGTCTTATTGATGAGTAAGGCTAAGTCAAAAGTTCCTAAACTAAAGATGAGGCCAATCCAAAAGCCCCTAAAATAGGGTTAGGCTATACCAAAAGTACTTAAAACTTATTCTTGGCATTGATATAGTATGTAAATCATGTGTTGTATGATTTTAATGGTTAGCTGCTTACTTGCATGTTTTGACATATTTATATGCCTTGATTGTTTCTTTGAATAAGTGTATAAGCTATTAAGATTCTATAAATCTCACCCCCTTTTCTCTCCCATCTCATATGGTCCAGGTGGAGCTAAAGAGCTAAAGATTAAAGGCCATAAAGCATAAATGGCCATCTCTTGATACTTTGTATAGTTTTGTATGGCCTTTGATGTAAGGAGATGTCAATATTCATATATATATGTTATTTTTGAGATGTAAATATTTGAGCAAGTGTGGACATATATATAAATGATGTGTAAACTATGTATAGAGCCAAAGCAATGGAAATATGAGATTTGGTCACTTGGTGGCTTGTAGGTGGCAGTGCATTCTTGTCTGTAGCATGATGAGTTTGAGATTCATGATAGTTTGAACCACTTGGGCCATTCATATGTGATGTATTAGTACTTTTAAACTTGCTCAAGAGGTGCCAAATACAAAAAAGGGCTATTTGGACCAAAGAGTTGCATTATGAGAAGCAAAAGTAACCATATTGGTGGGTTGTATCACTTTTTGTCCAAATCAGCTCTCCGTGATCTGAAATTTGGCATACATCTAGAGCTTATTAAGAGATTTGTGAAAAGCTAAAGTGCATAATATTTGAAGGTCTATGGAATATTTGATGAATTTTTGAAGTTAAAGAATTTTTTGGTTTTGGTTAGTGTACTGTATAATTAGTCCAAAAATGAATCTATGTCATTCATAGGGCAAAGAATGTTCAATTGCCATAAAATTTTATAGGAAAAAACTAGATTCTCCTAGTGACTTGTGCCAATTAGAATCATCCCATTTGGATGTCTAGAGAGAGATATATGAATTTTTCAAGTTGTTATCTAGTATCAGGCGTCTAGTCAGACTTATATCACTGTTTAATTAGTTTTTATGGTCTAAACGAACCTGGAATGGTCTAGAATGATTTTTTCCCTCTAGCTAATATCCATAGCTTTCCAGATTGGTATCATTTGCATTGATTAGATTTTTGTAGAATTAATTGAATATTTTTAAAATTCATATTAGAAACCTAGATTAGTACCAATAGCCAATCGGACCTTTATACATTTTTTGATATCAAACATGGTCCAAATGCTATGTTCATAACTTGAAATTATTTTTAGTGACATCTAGAGTTTTTTAAAAAGCTATGGTTTTCTTGATTCCCATTTTTTTAGAATTAGTTATGATTTTTCAAAATTAGAGCAAAAAATTTGACTTTTGGACCCATGAGAGAAATTGAATTTTTTTGGTTTTTGGCTCCATATCCATGGTTTATGAATTTTTTTATGCCATGTATGACTTGTATAAATAAATGAAATTTGAGTAGAGAATATGATTAATGGATTCACGGGACCCACGAGATAAAGTATGACCGTTTAAACCTTGACATAATACATTAAAATGCCACGGTTTCACTCTTTTTCTTTAGAATTTCATGGAATCAATTCTAAGTGGAGACCAGTTGAGGTTAACACATTATGGTGTTACAGATAAGCCTAATATGCTTCACCACCTTTTTCAATGGCTAGCTTGTATTCCTCTTACATTTACATTGATAATAATTCATCCACTATCTACTTCTCCTTACGCAAGTTATAGGTTGCATAATGAGAAGGTAGTGAGTTAAGGATCAGTTGGACCAAAAGAGCTCATTTGCCTATATCTTAAGGGATTTTAGTTGTGACACTACATCCCTCATCTACATTATATGTTGACCAACCCCTCTAATACCAATTAGTTTCATGATGCATAGTTGAGGCATCAACATACCTTTTAGTGACTTATCTGAAGGAGCATATTGTGCATCAATGGCCTTTAGATAGCCCTTGACTATGAACATTTAGGAATGGACCTATGGATACTACTCTTAATATGTTGCTTTGCTTAAACGATAGAAACGGACATGTTTTCAAAGCAAGTCCCTCTAAATGAAGTAGTTAAGGTCCCAAAAAATTTGAGTAACATTTTAGACTCCTAAAAATGAGAATCCTAGCCTCAGATGGGAGGAAAAACGAAGCTAGAATGAAGAAACAAAATTTGACGAAAAATCTACGAAACGTAATGGCATTTTCGTAATTTTGAGTAATTTTTAGAATTCACACAGAAAAGCTTTTTAAATCAACATTTTTAGTTTTTCAGGGTTCTCAAAGGCTCGGAAAACCATGGGAAGCCCCAATACAGTTAAATCTCCTTCGATGGACGTTTTTCAATATCAGTGTGCCCGAACTTTGGCGGATCCGTTCAAGAAGGTTTTAGCTTCGATTTGAGCGATTCCAAAAGCATTTTTCTTAATTAGGAACCTAAATTTTATAATAAAGAAGACGGTTCTAAAAAAAGAGCTAAAACGAAGGAGAAACAAAAATGCAAAGTACGAAAGGTAAAATTAAAATTTTTAAAAAAGTTATTTTTTTCCTACCTATATATAGGTGGCGCCTCACACTCTCCCTCATTTAGTATCAGATTTTTCAGCCCCAAATCAGAAGCAAAACCCTAGGAGAGTGGCACACCAAGGGAAGAGAAGAAGGAGGAGAAATTTAAACTTTTAGGTATGAAAATTTGCTTGTTTTTCATGCTTTTTCTTAGCCAATCTCTTTTTTTCTTTTTCTCTCCTCTTTTCCATGATTTTTTTGAAGTTTTGAGGGTTTTTTTGAAGAAAAAATAGAGGAAAAATTTCGGATTTGAAGAGAGGAACTTGAAAAAAGCAAGATTCAAGCCAAACTAATCAAGGAAATAAGGTAAAATTGCATCCTATGGTAGCTATATTGATTTTTCTTTCTTTTCCATTTTGACACACACTAAGAACCCTAAGAGGATCTAATTTTCAAGCCCAACCAAGCATGAATCTTAGGTATTTGATGGAGAAGAACAAGAATATGCAAAGAAAACAACAAACTAGCCATTAGAAATCAAGATGCAAAACTTAGGGTTTTATGTACACCTTCCAAATTTTGAAATTGTTGATAATTGTTAATTAAGAGTTTAAATGAGTTATTGAGACCCCTAAGATGCTCCCCACAAGCTTCCTCCTTTAAGAAAACAAAGAAATCTCTATGTAGCCCAAATGATGCCTATGTCTCAGCCAAAGAGGGTTCTTGTAGTGGGATAGAGTTTTAATTTTTTCTAAAATCATTTTTAGTTATATTTGATGAATGAAAATGAGGGGAGGCCTTGGAAAAAATTTAGCACTCATAGAAATTGATTTAGTGCCTTAGATTTCATATTATGACCTAAAAAAGCAACATAATGTTAGGCCCTTTATTTTAATAGTGTGATGACTCTAAGAGGCTTAAAAGGAGTCACGAATTATATTTGAAAGGAAGGAATGGGGCCTAGAAATGATTTAAGGGGTGTTACTTCATTAGGTGTATTTATGGACCATAATGGAAGTTATAGAGCAATTTAGGGTTCAACCAAGTTGTATGGCCTTAAAATATGTTTCATGAACCTAGTTGGCTCCCATAAATTGTATCTAAGCCAAGAGAAACCATCTCCACCAATTTGTGGGTATGTGGCCGAAAGAGGAGGCTTGAATCCAAAGGAAAAAGTGTGTGATTGCATACAAGGTAACTTTCTCCACCTTCTCTCATGCATGGATATATGTTTAGCTTGTCTTAAAATGTATGTATGTGTATTTTCAAGTCATGAAAAGTATGCTAGCATGATTTTTTATGCCATGATTTCATGATATCATATTATGTTTTTAAATCGATGCATGATATTTATTTGAGTTTACTTGAGTGTGGAGAGGTCAAAAACTCTTCACCATGGTGAGGATGAGCCAAGAACCCTTAAATTTGGTTGAGATAAAGTAAAAAGCCTCCTAAAGGCAAAGTGGACTCCCACGAGTATGGTTGAGTCCAAAGCTCTTAAAGAATGGGTGAGGTAAGTCCAAAATCTATGAGGAGAAGTGTGAAGCCAATCTAAACACTTGGTGAGCTCTTGAATGTCTTGTATGATGCGTTCATATGCTAAACTTGCTCCTTGAATGTTCATGATTTGTATTATGTCCATACATGCACTTTTAAGGCTTGCTTTACATATATTATGTATGATTGAAAGAGAGATGGGCTATTGAGATTCTTTGAATCTCATTCCCTCCTCTCTAATGATCTAATATGCTAGGTGGACCAAGTTACTATAGAAATGGGAGCCAGCAATCTTGAAGGAAGGAGATTGACATTATTATGCTTAGCTTTTATTTTTTTGGAACCATAATGATACTTCATGATGTATATGATGTTGTAAATGGTCTATAACCCTTGAGACATGTGTAAATATGATATTATGTGATGTATAAATATATGGATATGATGTATGAACTCTGGAATAGAATTTGAGTGCCAAAGTATGCAATTTAGAAGTTTAATGTAAATGTGCATAAGTGTGGGTTAAATGGCCAAAATGAGATGCATGAGGTTTGGGACCATTTGGCAGCTCACACAAGTCTTAAATGTGCTTTTGGACTTGCCTAAAAGGTGCCACAACCAAGAGAAAACTATTTGGCAAATTTGGTACCCCTATATAGAGTTAAAATTGACCATAATAGAACTCTATGCCACTTTTTAGCCAAATGAGTTAGTCTTGATTTGAGATTTAGCATGCAATTAGGTCTTATTAAGAGCTTTTTTGGAAGCTAAAGATCATAATTTTTGGAGATTTACAGAATATTTAAGAATTTTTTAAATTTGGCAATTTTTATGATTTTAGTATGCTACACTATTCATTTGGTCTGAAATTGAATTCTACCACACGGGGCTTAAATGATATCCAATTGTCACAAAATTTTATACAAAGAAACTAGACATTCACAGTGACTTGTGCCAACTAGAAACACCTCAATTTGAGGTCTAGATAGGGAAATATGAATTTTTGAACGTTTTGTCCAGTATTAAGAATTTTGCCCAACCTGAGTTATGTTTCCATTAAATTCTGAGGTCTGGGCTTGATGAACTAGTCTGAAGATATTTTTTCCCTCTAGCTAACATCCATAGCTTTCTAGATTGGCATCATTTGCATGATTTGGATTTTTGTAAAATTAATTGGACATTTGCAAAATTTTTTACAAAATTTTGTGATAGTTCTAGGATACAGTCTGACCTCTTGACCATTTTAGATGTCAAACGTTCAAGTGTATTTTTAGTGTGAAGTAAACATTTATAACTTTCTAGAATGACTAAGATTTTATGGTTTCAATTTTTCTAGAATTAGTTATGATTTTTCAAAGTTTAGCCAAAGAAGAGGCCAAATATGGCCGAAAATAATCCTCTATATTTTATATTCCATTTTGGCTTCCATGAGTTGTGGGCATGATTTTATGATGCAAATGAGTTGTATTGATATAATTAAATATGAGAATGTATATTATGAGGTCACACGGTCCACATGACACAGAATGAAATATTTAAGTACGACGCAACACAAAGAAATTTATTATTTTTCCCTTTTCGTTATATCTTTATGTACATAATGATGTGAGACATGTATATATATGATAAGATGAGTTAGAAGTTATAATGTTACAATAATCATGCTAAGGCAATTAGATTGCTCCTAGCTTGCATACAACGCTTTAGCATCTGCATCACTATTATCGGTGAGTATTGATATCTCATCCAAACAGAGAGTAAAGTTATAGTCAAAGCACCCTAATTGAAAAAGGACATCTTCCTTCAAAACCTTATAATTACTTCCATCTAAAATAATTTTGTTGTTGTTATTTGCTAATAAAAGAGATGTTAAAAAAGCTACAAGGTAATTTTAAATATTAATTATACTTACTTGAATATTATAAGACAATTAATCATCACATTTTTCATAATGCATTCTTACCAATGCAAGTCATACCAAGTAAAAATTAATATTTCACTAAAATCCCTTTGTAGACAAAGAAATTAGCATAGCATATATTTATTTGTCATTTATGATAAAACTAGAATGTATTTATGTTCTTTAATATCTATGAGCTACTTAAGAAACAAAAAATAATTTCTATTCTATCTTAATTAGATATGTAGTTATAATTATCTACATTTGGGCTAAGATATATTATAACTTCATACTTAATTAGAATTTACATTTTAAATCCATATGTGATCTCTAAAATTAAACCAACAATGTATGTATACAATTATAAAGGATGCTGTAATTACTCCTTAATTTACATATGCTAATCATAGAATATCTACATTTAATATGTGCATTTACATATCCTTATGTATGCACTAATTAATTAATTAATTAATTAATCAATTAAACTACATGTGAGTAACTAATTAAAATTCTCCCTTTATAATTATTCTATAAATGTGCCAAAAATTTATGCAAAAATAATTTCATATAATTTAGACAAAAATTAAATAACTCCAAACAAAAAAAAATCTTACAAGGTCCAAAATATGCCATAATTGCCTAAAATAAATTTTATATAATTTAGACAAATTAAATAGCACTAATAATAACTTTGCAAAATTCCAAAATTGCTTAGATAATTTCCTTATAATTTAAACAAATTAATTAGCAATTAATAATAATTCTTCATAATTTATTTTGATCCAAAAACAATAATGGGTCAAAATAGAGGTTAAATGAACTTATAAACTATAAAAAATATATTCAAAACAAAACAAAATAGGCCTAAATATTTTTTTTATTCTAAAAATTGGTTAATAACGTAAAGAAAAAAGGGCCTAAATGGCCCTAAAAAACTTTTTTGCCAAAAAAAGTTTATAGCCCAAAACTTGGTCAGTGTCTCTTTAATGATTTGTTCTTCCTTTTTATGTTAGAAATAAAATAAACAAAGACCAAAGAAAACATAGCCTAACCTAATTTCTTTAAAAATGCCCAAATGATGCATTGTTTCAAGACAATTAAAGGTGTGCTTCGATGTATGTCTAAACAACATGTCATCTTGAAAAAGTCCAAAATGACCTACCATTCATGTCACTCTTATCCTTCAGTTGGGTCACGTGACTTAAACTGACCTGTTGTTGCACCTGCTACGAAACTCAACTATTTTTGGTGATTTTGGGGCTCCTTTTTCTTGTGATTCTAATGGTGATCTTTATCATATTCTCATAGGCAATTGATTTAAAACACTGAAACTCAAAAAATGAACAAGAAATTTCAAATAAAATTTTCAAAACAATGATAATATTTCATGCAAGAATAGTAATGAAAAACTTGCTTTTCAATAAGAAGAAATTCACAAAATGTAACCTCATGCATTCAAAATACTCTGTATGCACTAAAAAATCATTCAAACATATTGAAATAAATTAATTGATTAGTTTCACAAAAATTTCAAAATAAAGAAATTCCAAATTCTAAATTCTCTTCTTTTAATTGATCCTAGATGATTTGCCAAGCATTTAATTGAATAAATCATCTTCAACCATCCAAAACATGATTTTGACCAATTAATTATCATGAATTAAGATCTAGATGAGAAACCCCTAAATTTCTCTAACAAACAAAAAATTAGGTTTAATTAAAGTTCTCATTATGTAGGCAAAGGTAATTAGAGTAGAGCCTTGATACCACATGTAATTATGCTTAACCAAGCATACTAACAACATTGAAATATCAAAAAATTTATGCAGAAGCAATAATACAATACCTCTAGCCTTCTTGTTTGATTTTGTGGAAAAGCTCTTTTAGTAGAATGGGCTTTGGAATTTGCAAATTGAAAAACACCAATAAAAAAAATAAGAAAAAGGTTGTCAATGAAGAGTGGTTTTCCAACATATATAGTGTTTTAGAGTAATAGTCTCTCAATAAGGTAGAAATACTCTTTACTAAAAACTTTTTTTAAAATCAGTTGGCTTAAATTATGTCTCTCCTATTAAGAGAGATTTATTTATAGAAAACTAAGTATCCCTAATTAGCCAATTAAACTTATCTGGCAAACTAACTTTTAAAATAAGAATTACTAATATAGATATATCTTAAATTTTAAATTTAAACAAGATAATGGATATCCTATTTAGATTTCATTTAAAATATCCAATATCTACAAGATATGGATTTCTAATTTATTTATTTATTAAATTTAAACTAATATCCCAACATGCATTACTTCCTTAAAATATTAAACTTGTTACATTCTAGGCTTTGTGTCAACTCTAGACCACTTAACAAAAATAATTAAGTTGCAAAAAAGTTATTATTTTCAAATATTATTATATGCATTTATTAATTATAGAGTGAAATATAGTGTGGTACTTTGTGATTTAGCTTGATCCTACATTGGTATTCTATGGTTTAAAAGTTTGCAATCAAGTGGTCTAAGGTTTAAACTACTAGTGAATTGGTGCCTCATGATATCATTTTGTCAACCCTTTAACAAAAAGTAGAACGTGCATGATACATGACCTAGAACTTCCCTTAATGCGCCTAAATTTCATCTGCAAAATGCCCTAATTTGGCTGAATTTGATTATGAGACAACTACCTCCTAAGCTCTTTGAACTAAAATAGAGATTTCATAGGGAAATCAAGTATTTAAACAAAATTTGGGGCAAAATAAAGGGAAAGTATGGTGTTTCATATATTAAATTTAGAATTTTGATCGGCCAAGGGTGGAATTTCAATTTCCATTGCATAGAAAATTAAAATTTTCATAAAAAAATTTGAAATTTAAGGCAAATTTTAGATATAATTAGAGATTTCATTTTAAGGAAAAAAATTTATAAGATATTGTATTTTAGTGTCAAATTTGTGATTCTAATTAGCTAGGGAGAAATTTTGATCTTCATTGCATAAAAAATTATATATTTCATAAGCAAATAAAAAATATAAGGCGAAATTGGGGACATAATTATGGATTCCATTTAAGGAAGAAATTTAAGAGACATTGCGTTGTATGTGTCCAATTTAAAATTCCAATTGGCTAAGGGAGAAATTTCAATCTTAATAGATAGAAAATTATAGATTTCATTAAAATAATAAAAATTTATAACAACTATCAACGGATTCTGTCAAAAGTTAATGAAATAATACTATAAAGTACCAATGTGGTAACGTTTAAATCTCAAACTATTCTTAAACCATAAGATATCACAATGAAATTGGACCAAATCGCAAAGTGTTGAACTATATTTTACCCTTAATTATATAAGCCTAACAACTGAGCATCCTTCTTGGTTTAAAAAATACCATTTAATTTTAATCAGCATTCATAGTTCACTTACAAGAGTTTAAACTTCAAGAAATAACTATTCCAATGGTTATAGCATTAGTGTAATAGATATGTGGATAAAATTTAATAATTTAGTGTAGTTATATTCGGAGTTTTACTCTTGAACAGTAGTTAGGAATAATTTTTTAATTGCTAATTATTTAATTCTTTTATATATATGTGTTGTGTATCAACATTTAACATCGTATGATTTTTTATCTTAAAATATTTATTCTACATAGACTTACCTTTTAACATGTTGAGGTTTTCTTAACATTAAATATAATTTGAGATTCTTACTTAAATTATTAAAAAATTATAATAAGAATCTTAAAATACAATTAACGATAGGAAAACTCAATTTAGGAGATAGATATGACATTATTCAAAATTTTGATTTTGTTTTGTGCATAGATAGTTTGTGTACTATGATATATGTTGAATCTACAGAAGTTTCAAAGTGTTTTGGTGTGAAATGGATATTTATGATGTTTTTAGATTACTTTAATCTTAGTTTTCAGTGACCTCTTGTTTATTTATGTTTCTTGTAGAGAAACATGAGCATAATAGCCACTAATTATTCACAATTGACTAAAACAGTTGCTTTCCATTGACTGCAGGATCGAAATACAAAGTCGATGTCTCCTATATACAGAGACACTCAGTTTGAGGCCAAATTTTTTTTAATTGTAGTTAGGATTGAATTAATTTGTACTTATGTTCATCAATTTAATTCTTAAATCTTAATTTTTTGTCAAATGTATAGTAAAATGCAGATACATCGGTTTTCAATGTTGACTACTCGTTTTATATAATTGTTATTTGGATTCGTTAGTCAATTACGCCGGGTAGATTTTCTCGTCAATGTGATGGGTTTGCTTGGATTGTCCATGGAACTGAAAGTTCGCCTCTTTCTTTTTTGTTTTTTAAATTAAAAACATTATTATAATAATCGAAATGAGAATTAATAAATCTATCTAAAATTACTACAAAAAAATAAATTATTCAAATAAGATGGGGTAGCTTTAAGAATTAAGGTATAACGTCAGCAATATGGTCACTTAAGGAAGAAACTGAAAATACAACTGAAAGGGCTAAAACTGCCTTTATGAAAGTAAAAATGATAGCATCTAGTAAAAGAGTATGAATGTTTTTTAAGGTATATTCAATTTAATAAAAATTAATAAATTAAAATAATCATAAAAAGATATATATATATATATATATAATAATTAACAATTAAACAATTAAAAGTACGAGAGAACTTCCTACTTCCGTCCTCTCAAGGCTTGAGGGAGGTCTTACTTAATTTTTTATAATTTATTTCTTAATGTTGATTTTGATCTCTCATTTATTAACTTAAACATATTTAGTCCCTTATAGTATTAATTTCAACAACAATACATTAAAAATAACATATTCATACTAAAATTATACTATTTAAATTATGAATTGGCATGTTAAATTAGTAAACATGATTTTCACTATGTTATGTTATTTAATTTTAAACTTTTATGAAACTAAATTTATAAAAAGAAGTGTATGATGCGTTGCAAAAATAAAATATATAATCATTTCTGAAATAATTTAAAATTGCAATTAAAATTATTTTTTTCTATAAATTATATATAAATTTGAGTAATGCAGAAAATAAGCTTCATGATTTCTAAATCAGTTATTATTTTTAATTATTTAATAATCACACAAAAAGTGCTTTAATTAAAATAAAAATAGAAGTATTTTATTAATTTCAGTTTAAATGGGCTAGCAGGCTTTACATCATTAATTTTTCCAAAATAGAATTATTTGCCTTCTTATATCGTTGGACATGATGTAATGATACTATACTCACAAGATGAAATACACAAAGGCCATACCGATAAGGAATTTGGATCTCCTAAAGCTTTTTCTCTGAATTTTCTCTGAAGTGTCTCTTATCTTCTCCCCCCCCCCCCCAAAAAAAAAAAATATTCCTTTTTTTAAAATGAAACCTGCCCCCTCCTCCTCACACTTCAGAGAAACTGCCATGATCCTCAGTTTAGAGAATCTCAGTCCCACTGATTAGGAGCCTTAGCAAGGCTCACAAATCAATCAAAGAAATAAAGAAGCCTCTGGGGATGAACAAAAAGAACCAGAAAACAAGAGGCAAAATACAATTTTAACAAATCCTAAGAAAATAAACAACACATTTTATCAGTTTACAACTAAACAAATATCACAAAAGGAAACCCTAAACATCTTTAAGTAGAGGCAACATACCTCCCAACTCTATCTAATGATATATTTGGGAGTTAGGAGGGAAAGAGAAAGGAAAGGAAGGGAATCAAAGAAAATGAAATGAAAGAGATAGGAAGGGACAATTAAATGGCAATTTATCTTTCCCTTCTTTTGAATTTTTTTTTTTTTCACAAAATCTCTCAAATTAGGAGAAGTTAAGAGTTTGTTTGGGAGAGGAAAACTAGAAGAGAAGGGAAGAAATGAAAAGGTTTCAATGAATCATTTCCCCTGGTTGGTAGTTCATTATAAGGATGGAAGGAGAATTGAGGATTTTCAACTAACCCTCCACAATCCTTTTCTTTATTAAGTTCCTTCAATTTAAAAGATTTTAAAAGAAAAAGTTTTCTCAAACGAAGGAAAAAATGGTTATTTAACCATTTCTTTCCCTTCCAACTCTCAAACATATTCTAAAATTATTGAGGGAGACCTTGGAAGGTTAAAAATGGTAAATTACATTCCCTTCCCTTAAGAGATAGTTTAATTGAGTTTGAATTTCTTACCATCATAAATTAATTACATATAATATAGTCAAAGAAAAATAGAAAGACAAGAAGGAATAAGTGTAAAGAGAAGAGGTCAGCCCCATATACACACTCCCACCCCTTTGTGTTACTCTTTCCAAATACATGATTAAATGGCTATAAAAAATCCAATTTCTACTTTAATTATATGGTCTTCCCCTTTGTTTTGAAAAACTACAAAATCCTCTCTTGAAATCAAAAGAAAACCAACAACTAAACCTATTTTGACTAAAATGCCCTTAAATGATAAAAAAAAGTCACATTTCTAATTTTATAAATATTAAAATCATTTAACAAAAAAAAGTATTTAAAATAATTTCTAAAATAAATTTTCTTTAAAAAATAATCATTTAAAATAAAATAATTAATAATATTTAATTTTAATAATAGCACATTATTAGATATATATTAAATCAACATAAACACTATTATAATGGAAAAAATTAAATTAAAGTCACTACTTTAAACACAAAATAAAAATAACATTGAAATAAAAGTTCTGAGCAATATTTTTTTTAATAAGCTACATTTTTAATTAAAAAAATTGTTATTGAGGGTATTTTGGTTAAATAAGTATTATAGTAGGTTTTCTTTCTATTTCAGGGGCCATGTAATTTTTAAAACAGATGGGAGGATTGCATATTTTTACCATTTGTCTAGTGAGGGTAGAGCAACTTTTATAGTTAGAAAATCCTCAATTTTTCTTTCCTCCTTGTAATAAACAATCAAACAAAGAAAATATTTCAATAAAGCCTTCCATTCCCTTCTCTTTTTTTCGATTTTCCCTTTCTCAAGCAAACCTTAAGGGAGTGTTTGGTATTGAGACTTTTAATTTGCCACATAGAATTAAATATTTAAACAATTGAAATCCATATATTAATTAACCAAACAATTAGTGAAAAAGATATTTGGCATGGAGAGGAAAATGTAATTAACAAATATGTTTATCATCTAAAACATCCTTATCTTCTTCATTTTAGATGGCTACAACTTTTGGCCTTTGATTCTATAGGTAATTTGATAAACCCATCTCACACATGCATGATGTTGCAATTTGTATATTCATGAGCATATTCATGATGTGGTGTGGTGTGGTGTCATCTTATGTACCGCACATGTGCATTCACATATGTTTGATATGGTGTCAAGTTTGTGATGTAATATTATATTTGTTGTAATAATCCAAGTTTTAGAAATGAGAAATAATAGGAACGTGATAACAAATTTAAATTGAAAGAGTAAGTTTAGATTTAAAGGAAAAATTTTAACTTAGAAAATAAAATATTTAAAAGAATTAAATTACACCATGGGGTATATTTGTATTAAAGAAATTTACACAAGATAAGGTGAAGAAAAACAAAAAAAGAAATTCTTAGAGAGTACTTGAAAATCAATTATTTTTTGTACTAATATTTATCTTATAGTTTTATCTTTTAAATTAAACTTTTCTCTTTTTTTATTTTGCATTTTCATACTTCCAATTATAGTCTTTTTTTCTTTTTTTAATCTTCATTTTCTCTATTTTCCTTCATTTTAGATTAGAGCTAATCAAGGGCCAAGCCCCTGTAAACAAATTTATAAAAAATGTGGGCTTAAGCTTAGACTTGGCTCAATATTCTTCACATAGAAGTGGGCTCAAACTTGGGCTCAGTTTGGATAAAAATGGGTCAAGCCTAGTGCGATCCTTTTTTTTTTTGAAAGATTATCAATACCATGAATCTATCAATTCAGTATGCTTTATAAATGTGAGGGAAGCTTTTGAAAATGTCATTTGGGTATCAATGCACCAACACACCTTTGCATCCCAAGAAAAATAGTTATATATCACCTTAAGGACATTTCCTTCAAGGGATGTGAATCATGTGATAACTTCTAAAAATATGTAATTAATATTATTAATTTAGCAATCAATTTAGCATTGCACAATAAATATAGCCTTATGTCATATTTTAAAGTGAAATATTTAAATTAATCAAATCCTATTTAAATTAAATTTTCTTTTTCTAATGATGGGTAATTCCCATATATTGCAATCGGTCAAAAGTATTTATACCACTAGATGTATTAAAAAAATAGTATTTAAGGATTTTATATTTGACTAATATAGCAAGTGAGATCTTCAATTGTAACTAAATATCAATTAATTGATGTCTCTAACTCTTTATGGAATTCAAATTTCATCACCTTAAAAAGTGAAATTTACTCACATTAAATCAAGAAAATAAAAAGATGAAAGTTCAAGTAGTATATTGATTAATATATTTGTTATTGATTAATAATATAAAAAATATATATTATAATACAAGCCTAGTTTGGGATTGAGCCAAGCTTTAAAAAAACTCTTAGCTCAACCTATTTTTTATTTGGACTTTTTAAAAATGGATTTTTTTTTTAATTGTTTTTTGAGCTTATATATATTTTTTTAGGCTAAACTTATCAAGTTATGCAAGCTTTTCAACCCATGATTAGATTTACTCCATATACTCAAGTCCCTCTATGCCACTATAAACTTTAGCAATTCCGTGTGCCCTTCAAATTTTCTAGCCGATTGTGCTTTCTTTGAAATTCATTGAAGGTCATTAAAAAATATATATTATCCAATTGCTATTCATAAAATCTAACCAAAAGTTGCTTTCGGATTTCTATCTTGCCTTTCCATTCTTCTTTAATTCCCAAATTGCTTTTTTTCTTTAAAATAATTATATTTAAAGACTTAAGTTTCACAAAATTTATAATAAAAAATTTTTAAAATTAAAATTATTCTCAAAAAATTAAAATTACTATTAAACTTTAAAAGATTTATTATTTAATTTTATAAAAATTATTACTAAATTTTAAGAAAGTTACAATTTAAATAACTATAGTAATAATTTTTTAAAATCTAGTAATAACTTTTTAAACCAAATAATAAGTAGCAATAATTTTGATCCTAAAAAATAATTTTAATTTGTTAATTTTTTATTATAAATTTTACAAAATTTGAGTTCATATATATATTATGCATTATACTTAAAAGAACCGAGGAGCTTCCTTGGCTTGTCTCGCTTCTTGGTTCGAGGGTGCGCCATCTCCTTCGTGAAGTTTCTTGCTGCCATAGTTGTTGTCCTATTCTGTCTCCGGCTGCTGCCTTGCTCAAGCCCATCCTTCGTCCCAGCTCAGTTCACTTTTTCTTGGCCACGGCTCTATCATTCTCTTAGTTGCTGATACGTTGTCTTGGTAAGGCAGTTCTTCACTTGAAATTTCAGCAGCCATTCTCTTCGTTTAGCTTCCTGCTCTTGGTCTCAACTAGTTTAGCAACACTATTCTTCCATTTTCGCATCTCATCCTTCCCTCACAGCTGGTCCCTTCCTCCAAAACAGCCCCAAATCGTGTTATATGTCCTGCTGCGGCGTGATTTTTGAGTGTGGGTGTTCAGCAGCTTAACAGCCCGAAATCCATGGTCTTGGGGCTCCATTTCTCTTGGTAAAATAAATTCCTTTTCTTCTTTAACCCTTCCATATGTGGCTTGAAGGAAATTTCAATTTTTCCTCTTCTTTGTTAATCTTGGGTATGAGCTTAAGTTGAAAGATTTTCTTTCTAATTGTAGTTAAGTGTGCAACATGATGTTTTGGAAGCTACCTACAAGCTTAGTTTTCCAAATTTAATGTTCTAAGATAAATTTTAAACTATTAATGCAACAATAAATTAATTGAAATTGTGATAATGTCTTCAAATCTCAAAACTCAAGTCCCATATCGGATAGAATTCAGATAAGAAGAGAATTTCTCACATATAAAAGAGGGGACAAGTCCCACATTGAGTAGAATTGGATTGGGAATAAGATTTTTTTTATATATAAAGAGGGTTTCTACAGTTATACATAGTACCTTGTATCATTTAGTTTCAGTAGTGTAAAGTTTTTCTCCCTGCCCGTAGACGTAGGTCACATTGACCAAACTACGTTAATTTTTTGTGTTATTCTTTTTTTTCTCTATACTTTCCTAATACCGCCAATTCACAACAGAAATTATTTAGGTTAAAGTTAGCATTGGAAGTAAATTAACCAATTGAATAAATTCCTTGACTAGTGAAAAGTTGGTTTTTATAGTTAGTTAACCTTCTTGATAGTGGGTGGAATTAGTAAATGAATATAGTAAGACTTGATTTGGCAATGTAAATTAGTTTTTGCTAAAGGGTTGATTGGTTTTGTAGGAAATTGTTTAAATGGATGCTTGAAGGCTACTCATAAGCTAATCTCTTCAAGTTTAATTCTCTAGGGTAATGTTGAACAAACTTTATGCTTAAGGAATTAAATTGGAATGGATTAAACAAAGAATAGTTTAAAAATAAGAGTAATGCTTATGTTGAATAATTTAGCATGCTTGAGTCATTACAATTAGATTTGGAAATTATAAGAGTTGAAACTAGGGTGGAAATAGGACTTACAATACCTGAGGTGTTGGTGAATGGGATTAAACTAGTGGTGATAGCAAGTGGATTGTTTATCTTACTATCATCACCTATCTAAATTCTTAATTTAAGCCAAGTTGGAGATTTGGGTATTGTAAATTAAATGCTAAGTTTAACATGGGTGAAGCTAGAGATAATGGTGGGGTGCTTAGTGTAAATTACAAGGTTTGTTCTGTTAAGTGAATTAGGTTAACATGATCCCAATTGAATTATTGAGAAAGTGAATAAGAGTAATTTCATTTTAAATGCTTAGGAAGCTCCAAGTTAATCCCACATTCGACATTACTGAAGAAGACA
Source organism: Erythrophleum fordii (assembly GCA_032878935.1). NCBI lineage: Eukaryota > Viridiplantae > Streptophyta > Magnoliopsida > Fabales > Fabaceae > Erythrophleum > Erythrophleum fordii. Next base: position 11,865,233 of record JAVQMF010000047.1, on the reverse strand, counting down.
GTAGAAAGAATTGTATCGTCATTAATATACTAAGTTGATAACATCCCACTACATGCTTTCTTATTTTAAGTTTTCCTATCTTGCATTTTATATTTTGTGAAACATCATAATTTCTTCAGTCTTATTTCTAGTTGCGTCAATGCTTTACCAAAAGATATTTCTAATTAATGTGAAATACCTAGTTTTGCAAATGGTGGATATATGTATGGAATCAATGGGAAAATTTCCAAGAATTTTAATTACAAGTTTCTATGTTGGTTATTTGCGAGAATTGTTTATGTATGAAATAAGTAGTATGATTTTATACACGATGAAAATATTCTTATGAAAGGACCGAAAGCAAAACACTAGTTGCTCACAATACTTTTATTAGCCCTTGGCTCATCTTGACTAATACCTATTTAGCAGGGGATATAGGAGGTGCTGGTCCTATATGACGATCGTCACAAGTGAAATGGAGGGATGTTATTTTACGTGGACTGAGGACTCATAACAAACAATTATTACCTACATTGGTTGAGTGCTCATGATGAATGGTTATTTCCCTACGTGGGTTGTGTGCCTATGACAATTATCTCATTTTAATAAAGTCCTTCTAATGGAACTATTTTTAGAGAATAAATTTTCAAAGATCATCAATATAATTTTTTATTTTTTGAAATTTGCATGCTTATCTTATTATTAATATCATTTCACACTAATTCATGATTGTCATATGTATAAATATTTATTAAAATGCTTTTGTGTTTGGGCACTTACAAATTGTTCATTTTATGGAAAGATATGAATTTCTGACCTTAAGATAGTTTAATATACTTCTTACACAATTTTAACCAATAATTAAATTATTTACTTATTCTCTCATTTAATTAATTATTAATTATATTGTGGGATGTTATTTACTTATTAAGTATTTAGGATTTTAGATAGTATAGTTGATCATAAGCCTGTCTCGACACTTTAGCATGGACCATCCCTCAATTTGGTGAGTCTCACATCAATTGCATAGGCAAAGGCTATGTTGTGTTTTTTGTGTTATTGCTTCATTGTATCATAGATGTAGCTTCACATAACTCGTAGGCTAGATCTTGCACCTTGGTAATTGTAGTTTAATGGATAGGAATGAGAGTGAAGCTCTCTTTGTTGTTAACTATTGTGACTGTCTGATTGTAGAAATTTTGAGAAATTCAAATTTTTAAAGGAAATTTTGCCAAAATTTCTACTAATTGAAGTTGAAACTTGCATTAATGGTTTTGGAAATGAAGTATGTAATTCATCACATGATTTAGTCCTTTTTTCTTGATAGTATATAACTATATCTTATTGGTAGGATTGGGTATTTTTTGATAGATTAGACTATCAGGCAAGATTAACCTCATGATTCATGCCAATCATACTCCTATTGTTGAGGAGTGACATTTGTGGGTGTGTAAGCACATATACTCAATACTATATAGTGTGGTATGTATGTGTTCACATACACATCTACAACTATCAAGTGATGTCATGTGTATGTGTGCCCATTTTGTGTTTGTATTTGTGCACATGCAAATGTTTTGTTGTGTGCGCGTGCACACGCGAGTGCATGCTTTTGTGTGTGCAGATGCGTGGATATGTAATGTTATGTCTCATATGTTTGTATGTGTGTACAATGTCATGTCATGTGATTTTATATGTGCCTATGCTCATTATCATATTTTGTGTTTGTGTGTTTGTATGTTATATTTTAAAAAGTGTGACTAAAAGTTGAAATAAGTTAAAAGTGATAAAAGTATTCTAGTCCATGAAAACAAGTAAATATCATAAAAGTAGGAAGGGAAATAAAATACTATGCAATATTTGGAAATAAGGTTATCTAAGTTTTGTAAATAGTTAATTTATTAAAAAAACTAAGATTCCCAAAAAAATTAATTAAAAAAACTTATATTGAACATAATAATTTTATTCTTGTAAACTAAAATTTTTAAAGAAACCTAGAGGAATTCCCTTATCAAATATACCCTAAGAGTATAGTCTTCTAAAAAACTTTATTTTGCCTAAATAGTCGACCATGGTTGTAGATTTGAAAAGTGAGTTGTCAATCTTTAATAACATCGACTGAAAACCAAGATTCTCACATGAAACAGAAAGAACAATGGCGAGAGAGATTATGCTTCGCTCACAAAATTGGTTCAGCCCAACTCTGTTTGTTCCATCTCTTTAATGGGCTTGCCTCTCATAAAGAGGGCTGGAGCCCAAGCTTTCATGTTTTTTTCGTGATTTTGGGATGTTTTGATTTGGTATTAATAATTAGCTAAAAGAAATTCTTAAGCCTTTATTATAAGATTCTCTAATAGAAGTAGAATAATATAATAATTGGTATGTATTATATTTTTATTAAATACTTTCATAGCAAAAACTTAACCTGCGGTTAATGAGTTAATATAGCTCGTTTGATGTAAATTAAAAATTGTTGTGACTTTTGGAATGCATAAGCATTTGGGTCCTTCTCTTTTTGTTTTATGGGTGTATCAATATCAGAAATTTGTTAGATGCGTTGCTTGTGTTCTACTGTGTATTTTTGTTAGTATAACAAATTTACATTTTTTTTTTTTTTGGATAAGTTTGATGAGATATTGGCTCTAGTCATGAAGTATAGAAGATCTCTGTCAAAATGAGATTTTACGAGACATTTGGTATGGTCGCATAATAATATTCTTCTATTTCATTTTATTTCTCATTGTTTTTATTAATTATTACATTTCTGAGTTGCATTAGTGAGTTTATCAAAACCTAAAAACCATAGACACTAAAACAAACACGAGATCATGTGTCTCATACAAATATTCTATGCATGTCAAACATGAACTCTTCTTTTATAGTACCCTACTTCATATACCAGTTGAGAGATTACATTGTGGTGACGAATACTAGATCAAGATTATATTGGCTTAATCTCTTTGAAGATCTATGAGTACTTACCAGTGGAAATACCATGATTTGGATATTTAATCCAGTACTCTAGTTTTTCTACAGTTATATAGTATGCAACTTTGCTTGGAAGTTTACACTCTTGCTTGTGATTTTAAGGGAAATTCTGCCTGTTAGTAACTTTGATGCTGAATAAATTGTGTTCGAGTTATACAAGAATTATGCATGCAATATTCTTAATAAATAACAAATTTACTAAATTTTAGAAGATGGTTGCATCAAAGATAGATAAATAACAAATTTAACAATGATAAAGAATTTTTTACTTGCTAAATATAAGTGAAAGGATGAAAATTATAGTACTTAGTAATGTTTTTAAAACTCAACCGATAATCAAATTGAAAAAGTATTAGTTTATTATTTATTGATTTAACTGTGATTAAATTATTATCGAATTAGTAATACTAAAATATATATTTTTTAAATTTTATATAGTATTACATTGAATCATAGAACTTAGTAATATTTTTAAAACTAAATTAGTCATTAAATTGGTAAAAGTTTTGATTCATAATTTATTGGTTTAATTGTGATTAAATTAAAGTTAAATTAGTGATAATTAAATATACATTTCTTAAATTATATATAGTACCGTGATTAAATTGTAGTATTTAGTAATATTTTTAAAACTGAACTGGTTATTAAATTAATAAAAGTATTAGTTCACAGTTTATTGGTCTAATTATAGTTAAATTATAGTTGAATTGATTATAATTAAATATATTTTTTTATTTTATATATCAAAATTTTAATATAAAAAATAAAAATTAATGAATTTTAAATATTACTAATTATTAATTTTAAATATTAATGAATAGGAAAGAACAATTTTAGCTAAACATCTTGATATCTAAAAAAGATATACTAAAAGATAGAACATGATGGAAAACAAATACTGAAAAATCTTTTCTAATTTCAACCTATTATTTTTTGTACGATTTTCTATTTTCAGTTTTTAGATTTTTTCAATATGAAATTAGAAAAAATTAAAACTAATTAAACCTTAAATCAATGTAATTTTTACCAGTTCGGTTGGCTCTTAACTAATTTTTTAACAAGTCAATTTTATAAGTCAATCAAACTAATTCAGGTATTGATTCATTGGTTTAGCCAATTTTGATGTAGTTTTCTTATCACTACTTACTTATAATCACTCTTAAATTTGAACACCAATTAGCAACAATTAATTACTCTCGCTTAAATAAGGCTCTTGACCAAATATTCATTAAACTAAACATGGTTTCTTATCTCAAGCATGTCAAACTTGTATACTTTATTTCACTAGGTCAAATCAATTATAAAAGACAAATAAATTTATTAGACACATTTCTTTAAATAAAACTCACTTTATATATATATATATATATATCAGACTTATTATTTATGTTTACTGATAGAGTATATTTAAAATTTCTTTTGAGTATGATTCAAATGTTTTTTTTTTTCATTTTTGCTGTCTGAATTAGGATCTTCCCAAGCAAGGATTCTAAGTACTTTGAAGTATGAAGAGAAGAGATAGAGTTTTATAAATATATATTAAAAAATAGAATATGTTGGGAAAAAAAAAAAGATATGCAAGACACTTAAAAAGAAAATTCAAAGAAGGCAACTTGAAAGGATCCATTTTCTTGCTATCCCCAACATTTTTTTAGCTTTGTCTCCTACGATGCATATTCCCTATTTCCATTGTACCATCTGCAACTCATCATTTCAACAATATATATATAGACATATTAAATAAACTTTTCTTTATATATATATTTAACGAATTCATTGTTACTTCAAATCTCACACAATATTACAAACTATATCACAATTAACCCTTTAAAAAGTTATCGTCAGGATTAAGAAGTCAAGTTACTACCACTAATTTAGAAGTTACCACTATAGAATAACAAATGCTACCAGCAAGTATAAGCTAAAAGATTTGAGAAACACTAGCACAAAAATCCTTTTTATGTACAGGAACTGAAGTCCACAACTTGATCATAAAGATTAATATGGCATAATACCACTTTAAGTGAAAATTTTAATCTATTAAATAAAAATTTATAAATAATTTTATGTACAAATTCCTTTTTGTAGGCTAATAAATCTGCTGTAGGGCATAATGCTGAGATTCTGGGTTTTGCTGGAAACCCAGCAAACTTAGCTTCAATTATTGTATCCTTGCCTCCTGATATTTATTTGTATTAAGCATTGTGGAAAATTTTTTTCAAGCAGCAAATATACACTAATGATTAGAATTTATTCCATACATATATACACTTATTATTTTATACATGTATAAAACAAATCTTAACTATTAAGTATACATGCACTTAATGTACCTCAAAATTTGTTCGCATTATATGCCCAAAAAAAAAAAAAACTCCCTAAAGTTTGTGGTACAATAGTTTCGTATTCTTACCCTTCTCGTGGATCCTTTCCCTTCCATCCGTTCGTACTTTTATTATTTTAGGTCGAAAGATCGTTTTAATACATTAACTTATTTATTTGTTTTAATGTAATTTTTAATTTTGTATCAATTGATTCCCTTAATTAATAATTTATATTATATTTATCTCTTAACTTTATTTAATGTTTCAAAATAATGTTTTAATAAACATAACAAAAAAGTCGGATATAACATAAATTGAAAGTAAAATATAATTTTCATGTTTTTCATTATTAAACTGTTTAATAAAAATATAATAAATAAAAATCTTTTACAGCTCAGCATTTACTGTACCTAAGTTTGACCTTTGACAAAATGCCTTAGTGGCTCCGACCCCAACTCTATTGGAGAGGAATGTGTTGTTTAGCCGCTAGGCTGAGCAAATTTTTTAGGTTTTCTTTGTATTTTAGTGTTTATTATAGATTCACTATTTATATTTCAATTTCATATATTTTACTTCTTTAACTAATTAAAATATTTTATTTAAAAGATAATGAGTAAATAAATTATTATTTGTGTATTATATTTTTAAATATATTATATTTATAATACATAAAATTAAAATATAATTTTTTTATTATAGTGCAACCATAATTTTTAATATAGTATATTTGATAACAATATAAAATAAATACAACATTAAAAAAATTGTTGCAAAGAGCCTGATATCTTAAGAAGTCAAAATCTTTATGATTAAATCACTTTGAGATTTGAATATATAACAGTTAAAAAATTATTTTACACAGTTTTCTTAAAAGATTTATAATAAAACAACATAACCTTCTACACAAAAGTCGAATTCTCTGTAGTCCATGAAAGCAAAGAACTAAAAAGGAGTAATAGTTTGATTTGAATCTTAGGTGCAGCCAAGAAAACGGTAGTTATTCCCTTTCAGAGTTCAGTGAAGCGACTTTATTTGGTACCATATTCACTCTGTCTCGACCATCATGATTGATTCTTTTTTGCCATTCTTTTCCGTTTGACTTTTGATATTTTTATCATCATTTTACATATTTATTTATTGAGTAAATTATACAAGTTGTTTATATATTTAACTAAACATATTTTTATTTTTAAAATGTACACAAACATTCTATAAAATAAAAATTTTTATATACTTTAATCTAATTTTTATTTTTTTAATCAAAATCTCTCCATTTAATTATTTTAGTTTTAAAAAATATGTATTTAAATTAATAAATGACATTTTAGCTAAAATTTAAAAATTCGATAAAAATATAAGATATTTTTATTTTAAATAAGGTATGTATATATTTTATAAATACAACAAATGTCTACATAAATTTAGTAAAACTCAAAAGAGGTATACATAATTTACTCTTATTTATTTTTTATCAACCCATGTCCCAGCCAATTAAATTATATAAATCTCTGATGTTATGGATAATATTCTTTTTTTTTTTTCTCAAAACACTTTGATGCTTTATTTTAGGTCAAGTCTCCATCCATATCTCTCTAGCTCTTTAATTTATGTTTCTTAAAAAAGGGGTTAAAGAAACCCAATATTGATTTGTTACACGTGAAATATTTTTAAATTTAGTTTCTTATGAAATTACCTTCTCAATTTGATCCTTTAAAGATAATGTAATTCTCAATTTAATCTTTTAAAAATTATCTTTTTAATTTAATCCCTTACATATAGGTAATTTTTAATTTAATTTTTTACAAATAAAACTATTATTAATAATAATTTTTCATCAATATACTGTAAATAAACTTAAAAATATATTGATAGAAGGACATTATTTATAATCTATTAAAAAATATGTTACATGTCATTAGATTTATTAATTTCATTTACAATAAATTGATAGAAAAAATTATTGATATCAATTTCTTTTATGATGGTCCAAACAAGAAATATCCATATTTAAGGGATTAAATTGAAAAGGTAATTTTTTATGGGTTCAATTGAGAAATACTTTATGTAAATAAATAAATTGAAAATACAATGTTATGAGGGACTAAATTAAAAACTATCTTATCTGCATGGGATGAAAAAGTGAGATTTTACCTTTTGAAAAAAATATTGAAAGAAAACAAAAAGGAAAATGGTAAAATTTAAAGGTCACGTGAAAATTGAAGAGGAGACAAAGACAAACCATTTTTTTATTATGTATTATTTAGACACCGCTTTAGGAAACAAATTCTTTGATTTTTTTTTTTTTGTGAAAGGGGAAATGTGAAAACCAAAAATAAAATAAAATAACAACAGAAAAAGAATGTCTTTGTTTTTTGGCTTGATCACCAAGTTACAGAGCAGCGCTATTCAGTATTCACATGGAATTTTTGTGGTCCATAGCTTCATGTTGGCCTGTAAAAGTGATAAGAACTTCTCCCTCCGCTTTTCAATTAGATTTTATCATCAAGTTGACCAAAATAATACTAAAATTTTTAATTTTTTAATTAATATTCTCTAATTAATTTTTTTATAGACAATGGATATTAATATATTATTAAATAATATATTAAAAATTTTAAGAGAATTTAGTGCATTTTTTAATTTAAAAAAATTATCCAATTTTTTTAAAAAAATTTGCTTGGTTGCCAACCGTGTTGCTTTGGGAATGAGTATAATGAAGATCATAAAAAAAAAAAATTGCAGTAGTAATTGATAATTATGGAAGAACATATTATAATCCCAAAAAATAGCAGCAAATATTATAATTAATAATTGCCATTATTACTTCGTTAATTTTCTGCCCAGTCAAACTTTTCTGCCCGACATGACTGTGACTGTATGATATCACAAACGAATGAAACGTGTGGTCCCCTGGTCACGTGACCCATTTCGCTGTGGTGAAGTACTAATCTTACCTACGGTTTCCGACATTTCGTCACTTCAACCAACTCCTGCTAGACACGTCATCTATCCGTTTTCGAGCGTGTGGCCCAAGGATGAAAGAGGCCCGTAGTATCAGATATTTATTAGGTATTACTGACTTGGACGGCAAGGCAGATTAAAAAAATATTTTTACCAGAAATTACGAATAGAAATGGTTATTTTCTCTCTGATATTTTATATTACAACAGTCGCTTTCATTGTTTCTTTTTTTTGATAAAATCGCTTTCATTGTTTCTAGCATTATAAATTTATTAAATTATTAAATGTTGTTGACTTTATTATAAAATAATTACATTACCTTTTTAAATTCACGGGAGATCATCTCAAAACGAATTTAGACGCTCCTCTTCATAAGGAATATTCAGGTCTTTTTTTGGAACAGTTTAGATTTATTATTAATATTTTTTGTATTTTAACTTTTTTTATTTTAAAAGATGCAATTTCAATTACTAATTTAAAAAATATAATGATTAAGATTGAAAAAAATTTAAATCATTCAAATTTGACTTAGACTATTGGAGGAACAGAAAATCTAAGTCCCTCTTAAAACATATACTATTTTTATCTTTTAATTAAAATTAAAGGATATCAATCTTTTTTTGTCAAATACATATTATTGATATGTTATTAGATGTAATGTTATAAGTCAAATTTTTAATCAAATAAATTTTTTATTTGCTATTGTGAATCCCTTAGTTTTAGTGATTGAACTTGAAAAAGGAATTAGTTGAGAAATCCATCACTTAACTTAGACACCGAGTATTGCAATATTTTTGAAACATTAAACATAATTTAAGGTAAAACTAGCTATATTCAGATAAATGACTTAAATGGTTAAAAAAATGAATGAATTATAATTACTTATATTCATTTGAATCTAAGTATTATTTTTTTAAAACAAGTTAAACCTGCATAAATGTTTTATGAGGAACATTATTAAAATTGTTTGAAATAAAGAATCGTTTAATATACAAAATTATTAAGAATAGAAATAAAAATTAAAAAATATGATTTTGTGAATAAAAAATAATTCTCATATTTCTGTTTTAAAATTAATAAAAATAAATAAATATTATTAAATAACAATTATAAAAATATAATAAATTTTATACATGAAAATAAAAACCAAATAGGAGTTAAAAAGGGCTTTAATGGTTAGAAAAATGTGAACAGCACCGACAAAGTTTAACTGAGGTTGATGTAATTTTTTTTATCAAATATATTTTCTAATTTTCAAAAGAATAGAAAATCTGAATAAGAAGACAGAACTTTTACCGGGCCAGCCGGTCCACATGTCGTATAACGGAACGGTTTTATTCGTAAATGCGGCGAGTCGCATGCTTCGAATTCACCGGAATCTGCGCATTGGTCCCCCGTTAAGATTCTTATTTTGATTTTTTGAAAATTCAATACCAACACAAACTTTAAATTAGTTAGTTTCTTTAATAAATATTCCTAAAAATTTTATTATCTCACAAATTAAAAGATCCTCACAGCATATATAACAGTGATTCTCGCGTTTTGACTCTGCTACTTCTCATAAGACTTCCCATTTCTCCTCTTCTTTAGAGCAGAGCCTCTTTGCTTCTGCCATTGATATGCAGATTTTGCTGGTTTTTCTTCTCGTTTTAAGATGAAGGAAACTAGGGTAGTCACAAATAAGTATGTGAAATCTCAGTTTCTGATTGGAGCTCCAAAGGTTATTCGGATCAGTGTTACCGATCCCTACGCCACTGACACCTCAAGCGGTGAAGATGAACACTGCCAGCCCAGAAGAATGAGGAAGCTCGTGAATGAAATCAGAATCGAGAAATGTTCGAATTTTTTGGCAAACAGAGAGGCTCATGGAGGAAGTACAAACACCTCTTCTTCGAAGCAGAGGTCCAGAAACAACTCCGGTAAGGTGCGACCCGGAAAATCCGACCAGGTCGACTTGAACGGAAAGAAGTACCGCGGGGTTCGACGGCGGGAGTGGGGGCGGTGGGCGGCGGAGATCAGAGATCCGGTAAGACGGGAGAGGGTGTGGCTCGGCACCTTCGACACGGCGGAAGAAGCCGCTCTGGAGTACGACAGAGCGGCGATTCGTCTCCGAGGTTCTGATGCTATGACAAACATCCTCAAACCACCACCTAAAATTCCTCTTCCTATTGACGAATCCGAAGTAACCTCAATGAACAATATTGGGTTTTCGGAAAATGACTTGATTAAGGAGTCTCTTATGTCTTCTCCAACCTCTGTTCTGAGATTTCAGTCTCTAGAAGAACCCAAAACAGAGTCTAGAGAAGTAGAGTCATATTTCCAAGATAGTAATTCATTTTTCTTAGATTCTCCATTTGTTACTCGCTATTCAGATTCCGAAATTCCTCTCCCAATGTTCTTCGACGAGTTCACTTCAAACGATAATTTCAATTTCAGAGACATTCCATTTCATCTCGATCAAGATTTCGAGTCCTGTAAATGGGATGTAGACAGCTACTTTCAAGAACAAGACAGCATTGAAAACTGGGCTTGAGACAGACAGCTATTGTATCTGGGGTGGCCATTCGTGTAGGAGAGAATTCGAGCTCTGATTCTGGTCCAAGGTTGAAGGTGGAAGCAGTGGGAGCCCAATTAATTCGGTATGGGTGATTGGTGATGAATGAGAGTGAAGATGAATTTTGTTTAAAGTGTGTAAAGAGGAAGACAATGTGAACTGATTAGTTTAGTTTCTTACTTTCTTTTAAATATTTATTTTGTAATGGAGTTTTGTTGTTGTTAATGAATTTTGAATGTATGATTTGCAGTTTTGTCCTAAATGAAAGTAATTGTTTGGCGAAATCAGTTACTTATGCAAATTGGGTATGGTTGATTGGTGATGAATGAGAGTGAAGATGAATGTTGTTTTAGGTGTGTAAAGAGAGACAGTGTGAACTGATTAGTTTAGTTTCTTACTTTCTTTTAAATTTTTGTTTTGTAATGGAGTTTTGTTGTTATTAATGAATTTTGAATGTATGATTTGCAGTTTTGTCCCAAACGAAAGTAATTATTTGGCGAAATCAGTAACTTCTGCAAATTGGGTACGGTTGATTGGCGATGAACGAGAGTGAAGATTAATGTTTTTTTAAGTGTGTAGAGAGGAAGACAATGTGAACTGATTAGTTTAGTTTTACTTTCTTTTAAATATTTGTTCTGTAATGGAGTTTTGTTGTTGTTAATGAATTTTGAATGTATGATTTGCAGTTTTGTCGTAAATGAAAGTAATTATTTGGCCAAATTAGTAACTTCTGCAAAATGTTATCATTAACTTTTGCAAGTTGTGTGTGTTGTGGTTGTTGTGTAACGAAATTTTCATGGGTTTAGTGGGATGTTTTAGTGAGGGGATTGACATGTGCTAAAAGGCTGAGTCCACAAGGCAAAAGGTAGTAAAAGTAATATTTCCCATTTCACGTTCTATGGATTGCCACCTTAGGCACTTCATAGCCACACATGCTGCATCTTGGCTTAGCCATTCTTTTGGAGGTCAAACCACCATTTTTGTTCTTTTCTGTGTTTGATAACGTGAACGTGTGTCATAGGTGCACAAACATTAGGTCGGAAGTGGTATGGTTCTAGCTCGATGTCCAACATGATATTCTTCAATGGCAATTTCAAGATATTGCTATTGTTTCTTTCATTGGATATGTGTAGATTTTCACGAGTTGGGTTTTAGATTTTATTTTATATAAAAATTTTACATTTTAAATTTGATTATTTTAGAAATTAACAAAATTTGGACTCACGATTCAGCTCTTGATGTCTAATCATGAACATGATTGGCTTCAGTCACTCTCTTGAAGATACTAATCTTAGATATTGGCGTTAATTAGCCAACGTTTTGGAGCTAAGATCTATTTTTAAGTACAACATATGTTTTTGGATTTACAACGGCAAGGCGAATCCGTCACCTTCGGTTCTATATAAGAATTTGTCGAGTTTCTAATTTAAACATTTTTAGAAGTTATATTTTTGGTGTAGGTCTAGTTTATGTTGATTCATTAACATATTTCACATGTGATTTACGTATTATTATATAAACATAGTAATTATTATTATTTTTGGCCCATCGTAATAATTATTATTAATTTATAATAATTTATTACTGGAGTCTAACAATATTATAATAGGCTAAGCTTATCAAACAGAATTACCCCAAAAAAAAAAAATGCAAAACTTATATGAAACTTTTTATATTTTTAACATCAAAATTTTCAATTAAAATATGATAAGTATATGATTTTTTTAATAATAACATAAAAAAGTATACAATTTATATATATAAGTATATGAGTTTTAAAACTTAATATTACATAATTAGTTTTTTTTAAAGAATTATTTACACATGTTATAATTTTATTAAAAAACAAAATAATAAGGATATAAAAAATTAAATCTAAATTTAATCCAATTACAAAAAAATTAAATCATTATATTAAATCTAAATTTAATATAATGATTAAGGAAGTGTACTCTTTAACTTGACTACTCATGTTCAATTCTTCAAGCCAATTTCTACCAAATTTCATTTTCTTAAATGCATTAGGTTGGTATAAGAGATATTTTCCTAAGATTGTTCAAATCTAACCTCAATTGATATGCAAGTTGACTAAAAAAATACATTTACGATATAAAAAATTAGCAAAATTACAAAAAAAAATCTCATGATTAGCTCAAAGTATGAAGATGCAATGGATTGACAATGATAAAGTCACTCTCTCTAAGATACTAGTCCTTGATATTAGTGGTGGTTGGAGCTAGGCTTTTGTTTGAACTTGGGGTGTTTTGTAGTGGGGAATTAAAAAGGCAAGAGAGGAGGGAAGAGGAATGAGGTTTGGGTCTAAGGTCACCTTTTTTACTCAAAGGTACTGTTGGTAGAGATTTGTCCTTGTTTGAGTACACGGATGCTTGAGGCTATTACAAAAATTATATATGTCGGCATGAGGCATGAGCCTTCACCCTTTAAACCATTCCATGAGTGTGATCTTTTAAAAAGACAATTTATGCCCGGTGGTTGGGAGCCACCACCATAGTACTAAATGACATAAGAGAATGTCATAATACAATTTTTTTATAAATAAATATTTAAGTATATTAAGATGAGTTTTATAAGGAGAAAAAATCAAATAAAGTATAAACATAGCTAAAAGTATGTTCAATTTCTCATTAAATTTTGCTAAATATTATATGTGTTTAGATCCTCTCTAATCATGCCATAACAGTAAGGGATTATACCATTCGAGAAGATTCAATTAGGCTAAATTTTGGCTCTTTTTATATTTTTATTAAAAAAAAAAAAAGCTAAAATCGCTTGACTGCAGCTCATATTTGCGCCAAAGATAGGAAGGAGCTAGACTCAAATTTGTATACTAATATATCTTTTTAAAATTTATTGAAGGAAAAATTACAATTTAGTACCATAAAACTAAAATTATTTATTACAAGAAACCTTAGATTTCAAAAGATCCAAAGATCTAAAATTTTAAGTGTAATGATATAAATGCCCTTCTTATATATTCTTATTCATGAGATGACATGTGATGACATAATTTTAAGTAAGTGTACAAGATAGCATGTTATAAGATCTTTTTACAAAAATTGAGACACCTTGTTGAGATTGAGAATTTTGAATCTTTTTAAAAGAAGATCTTATGGGAGAGAGAATAATTGAATCAGTGGGCCCCACTCTCATTCAATCTCTCTCTCTCTCTCTCTCTCTATTGAGCTCTCTCCTCTATAAAAGAAAAAAAAAAAAGATGATCTAAACTAAATTAAAAATTTTGAAGTGGATGGGATGTCTTTTGCCTTGGCCACTAATATCATTAAAAGTATTTGTATCCTAATACTTCAAATATTAAGTTCTTAGATCACTTAAAATAGGATCTTTTCAAATAAACAACGTTGTTTCAGGAACCAAAAGGAAGGTCTTGAAAGAGGCATTGAAGGAGGGTGTAGATTAAATGGAAAAGGACAGAGTGGGTTGGCCCTTGAGGGGGGAGGTGCAGCTGCAACCTTTGTCCCTGGCTCTACAAACCATCAGAAATTTTCTTCATTTGTTCCCTCAAAAGGGCACATCTTGGGATGTGATCAAGAGAGGGAGGGTCATACACTCCTTAACAATTCTACAACTCCAAATATTAGCCTTTCTTTCTTTTGAATCTCCCATATATTGCCACACACACAGACTGGGTTCTTTTTAATTGAAGCAAATGGAGTTGCAGAGAGAGCAGACTTTTGTGTTTCTCCTTTGTCTGATGCATCTGTATCTGTGAAACAATGGGAGTCAAAACACACCAACTTGCACTGCATGCCTCTCTTTTTCTCCCAACTAGATAGATTCGCATGCCTTTGCAAGTTGCAAGCGCTTTTACTGACCAAATCCTTTTTAGCATCCACAACTTTAAGCTTCTTAAGAAACAGTTAGCAACATTTTTAAAAAAGAATTATTTTCTTTCCTCCATTTGTTTGCTACTGTTATCTTTCAATTAGTCATCCATACGCATATTTCATTTTATAAATTTTACTTTACAGTAATAAATAAATAAATTTACCATAGTAAGAGTATAAAATAATGATGATTCTGCATGGATCATAATACTAGTAAAAAGTATATATATATATATATATATATATATATATATATATATATGTTTTTATCTATCTTTGGCATTTAATGGATCAAAGATGAGTTTTTTTTATTTAAATCCAAAAATAGATGATGAGGACTACTTCTAAGTTTAGCATTAGAAAAAATGACATATAAATATTATAAGTTGAAGATATTTTATATTGAAAGAGTTTAAAATTTGAAATTATTTTAAAAAATTCAAGAATTAAAAATTTATATTGCGAGAGAAAGTTTCAATTTAAAGCCTTGAGTTAAACTTTCTTATCATTAAATTTTTTAAAATAATTACAAAATTTAAGGCCTTTTAATATAAATATCTTTAACTTAAAATCTTTAATTATAAGTTTATCTGCTCTGCAAAATAATCTGCCTAATGGTTAAAAATAAAAGTTGCAATGATAAATTTTTTGTAATAGTATTCCATAATTATACACATTAAAAAATTAAAATTAGATCCCATTCTAATTTTATAGAAATATCAAGTATTGTTGTATGTGAAAATATTTAATTTAGATAAAGCTGATGAGGGTTTTTTAATTATTTTGTAATAAAAATATGATATTTAAAGATATTTTTCTAAAGATATATATTCATATTCTTATAATTATAATAATATAAAATTAAACGAATATTCAACTGTAAAAAAACTTAATTATAGGATCATTTGTTAGATCATTCAAAATAATTAAAAAAACTTTATAGTGTACCAAAAAAAAAAAAACTCTACAAAATATAAAAATAATAAAGTTTAAAGTATTACTTATTTTTAATGTAACGGAATCAATTTTTTTCCCCTCCAAAGTAACGACACCGAAAGTACAAACTCAATTGATTAAAACTAAGAATGCATCATTGCATATTTGTTTTAAGAGAAAAAATAGATATAATTTGAATGTTATCAAATTATTTGATAAACTCATGGTATATGAAGGAAGGAGCTAATAATGTAGTGTATATTAAATTGTAAAATATATTCATTTATTACATTTTCATTAATAATTCACCTTAAATGTTTTATAAGGACCTGCACATGTACCCATTTATGAATGATATTTTTGAAGCTTCTTCAAGAAATTTAGCATGTACGTGAGTCTGTATCATCATCATTCATGACAGCTTAAAAATGGCCGCCTTCTGCACCTTTTGTCTCTGCCATTGTTATGACTGAGTCATATATAGGCATGTGTGGCATACAGAATAAAAAAGTATAAAATAAAAAATATTTTTGAAAATAAAAAATAATTCTTATATTATTATTTTAAAAATGAATAAAAATAGATAAAAAAATGTTAAATAATAATTCAAAAAGCATAATAAAGAAAACGTCTTCTCCACACCAAACCGGCTATATTCATAAGCCTACAGAAAATACATTAGACATGTTGGCATTTGAAAGTAAACAAAGATTTATAACGTTAATTATAAAAAGAATTTATAGTTATGTATAAAATATTAGAGTTAAAAATGAAATAGATATATTTTTAGAATGAAAATCAATTTACAAGTACTTCAAAATTCAAAAGACATTTTTTTTGTTTTTTTTTTAAGAAAATTATATTACTGAAAAGATCTGGCATGGAGTAGAAGTTAAAACTTACAATATATTTGAGAATTTAAATATTACTTTTTTGTCAATAAAAGAGAGACTCAAGTCAATAAGTAGGGTACAAATGGTGGATCTCTGTAGGAAGCAGCAATGCCCAAAACGAACCCAAGTGGGTCTGACACGGTTTCCTTTTTCTGTCACGCACATGCAAATACAAACCAAATAATATAAGAAAAGGCCGAACGTTGAAAACGAGCCCTCATTTCAGCGTAAACGACAATAACAGATTAGCGAACTTCATCCTCTGACCCTTGGACAGCTCAGATGCAGTTTACACATGTACGACGATAAATTGTATGGTGTCTGTCTTGTCTTCCTCGCCGCATCATCTTCTACGTCCCCCACGGATCCAGCTTGGCATCCCTCCTACGAAATCTCTTTCTCAGACGCATACGACAACATTTATTTTCGTTTCACCCGAATCAACCAACAAACGAGCAGCATAGGACGGTGTTGCTCTTATCTTAGATCGATTAGATTATGTGATTGGTTTAAATTTTCATATTTTTTATTTCTTGCAAGATATTGCCTCTTGTGCCAATATGGAAGGGTTTCACTGGTGCAAATATGGAGAAACCGATTGAAATGAACATGAAATGCATACGTTATCAAACAGTGTTAGGGACAAAAGTCCCACATCGAGTAGTATGGGCTGCTTGGTGGGGTATTTAAGTGGGGCGGTTCTCCCACTCCAACAGCTAGCTTTTGGGGTGTGGTTCCCCATCCCGCTTGATGCCTAACATTGGTATCAGAGCCCCTTCTTCCCTCTCCCTACTTGGGGGGTTCGCAACGTCTTTGTGAAAGGGCTACCTGTGGAGGGGCTGACCGTAAGAAGGCGAGTGAAGCGCCACAGAGTGCGAGCCGCCGGGACGTCGGCTTTCCAAGGAGGGACCTGTTAGGGACAAAAGTCCCACATCGAGTAGTATGGGCTGCTTAGTGGGGTATTTAAGTGGGGCGGTTCTCCCACTCCAACAGCTAGCTTTTGGGGTGTGGTTCCCCGTCCCACTTGATGCCTAACATTGGTATCAGAGCCCCTTCTTCCCTCTCCCTACTTGGGGGGTTCGCGACGTCTTTGTGAAAGGGCTACCTGTGGAAGGGCTGACCGTAAGAAGGCGAGTGAAGCGCCACAGAGTGCGAGCCGCCGGGACGTCGGTTTTCTAAGGAAGGACCTCTGTTAGGGACAAAAATCCCACATCGAGTAGTATGGGCTGCTTGGTGGGGTATTTAAGTGGGGCGGTTCTCCCATTCCAACAGCTAGCTTTTGGGGTGTGGTTCCCCGTCCCGCTTGATGCCTAACAAAAACAGAATGAGCACAGAAGGAAAAGGTTGAAAATAACATTACCCCAATGAAAGTCCTAAATAGCATTCAACTGAAAAGAGAAAATCAAGATATTTTATTCTCATTCTCTTTGATTTTTTATTTCAACTCTTCGGCCCTATGGGTTTGAGCCCATCCAACATTCTCTGGGCCCAAGTGGGCCAGCAAAATCTTGCAGAGATATGATGGAGATAGTAACCTAAGAAAATACCATCATTTTGAATAGAGCAATGTCGTCTACCAGTGAGAAGCGATCATGGTGACCTAGACATGTGGGGCCCATAAGGCCCAGTTCACCTACCATGAGAATTCAGTAGAAAGCTCTAACAATAAATAATTCAATATCCTTCCATAATTGATGGAGCTGCTTAGAAGGGGTTTAGGAAATACTCATCTCCTTGGAGGATGAGGAACCATCAACTTGATATTAGCATTTTGAATGTTAATTAACATCTTAAATGTTTTTATTTTAAGTGATTGTTATATTGATTTTTAAGGTGATGGGTGGATGTCGTTCAGAATATTAGGATATCGCAGTTATGATAACACCATTTCAAATGATGTTTTATATTATCTAAAATTTAAAAACTATCAGTATTTCAAGTTACATATCTGATTGCTCTGTGAAGTTGTTTGTATGAAGTACAATTTGGGTCAAACGTCATTTCAAACAAGAACATTTTATATATTATAATAAACTAGGATATACTCTTACATTCAGTAAGAAATTCAAAAAATGGCCCCCTGAATTGCACAAGAATTTAAAAAAAAAAAATTGTACATAGATAATATATATACGTACATAAACAATACATCAGTATGCAATCCAACAAAAATCGTATAGTAAACAACTTGTTAACAATACGACTTCCATGAGTTTTATATAGATATATAGGTTATTCTATTTTTTATAAGAGATATTTAAATTGTATAACCTTCATTCTTATTTTAAAAAATTACACTTTTTATTCTTTAAATTAAAAGATATGTTACATTAATTTTTTGTATACATCTATTTTAATCAAAATATTCTTATATTTTTTATATATATAATATAACTAATTAAGAGACTCATGCATCACATGAAATATTTAAAAATTCTTTGTTAAGTTGAAATATATATATATATGTCAACTATTCATGGGTGAAATTTGGAATAAAGATTGTAGTGTTTAAATATTTAAAATAAGTTGTTTGATCAAAGATAATGGGCAAAAAAAAGTTATTTAAATTATATACATTTAAATCAAAACGTTCGTGTATTAATCGATTTAATAATACTCTTCTAACTCTTCAACAATGTGTCACTAGGAAAAGGGGACATGCAGTATTGTGAGTGTCAATAGTAATAAAATTAGAAATAAAAGTTATCAAATGACTATAATGAGTGGGTGCAGCTTCTCTTCGGTTCACGTAAAAATTGGATGATCTAGTTGTGAGATGGTATCGTGACTTTAAAAATTAAGAAAATATATTAAAATAAAATAACTTTTCTTCCATAATAAGTTGATACACCACTTCTAGTCAATCAAACACATATGATCGTTATGGATATAGTCGATAGTTTTTTTTTTTTTTTAAGTTTTGAATCCGGAGGAATAATAGACAAAACGCTCTAAAAATTCACACAAAAGTAAACAAATATTTTGGAACATTAGGTTGACATGATAAAGGATGTTGTAGATTGAGACTAGTAGAATTCATACAATATGTATTTGATTAATATAAAAATAGTCATTATTTTTTTAAGTTTAAAATAAATAAAATTTATGATTTTTAACATAAAATAAATAAAAATTGAAATAAATTTTTTTAGTAAGTTATATTATTAATGAAAAAGAATCAATATATATTTTGGTTTTGGAAAGGTTTATGCATATTTTTGTAATAGAGGAAAAAATTCTGTATTTTAGGCATATTTCATATGAAAGAGTTTGTAATCTATCTTAAATATTATAAGAGATAACATTATATCAAAAAACCTTCTTGTCCTATTACATTACATGAGGATAGAAATATTTGTCATATGTTTAAATGCAGGGATAACTAGACAAAACTTCAATTCTTTAGATGTTTGTTAATATATTTTATAATAAAATAACAATATGTGAAAATTTTTTAAAAGAGTAAAGAAAATAATAATGAGCTAAAAATAATTTCATATGTCATATATTTATTAAAAAAATTTGATAACAAATAATTAAAAACTTATAGTTTTAATTAATATTACACCACTTAATTAATAAGTATAATCATTGACACAAACAACATTTAGAATAAGATTATAATATGTGAAACCCTTTAAAAAGCGTGAAGAATGCGGTATAGAGTTGAAAAAAATTCACGTTATTTTTCCTATTAAAAAAATATAGTAAATGATTAAAAAATTGTATTTAGCTTTTATTTGATATTTTAAGAGCAATACGTGACTGTCAACCCACTTAATGTACAAGAATAATTGATTGTCTTAAGTTGAACTTGAGAATATTACAGGGCCTAATGAAGCAGACAAATAATTGTATTTACAAGTTATTTGCAAACCTTTAATGTTTCGTTACACTTAAGGAAAAATAATTCTTTTTCATTAATTATGTATAATGTTTATTATATTTTTATAATTATTATTTAATAATTTATATTTCTTATTGATTTTTTAAAATATGAGGATAAAAGATATTTATCATCTTTAAAATTATTTTTTTCAATTTATTTTTTTATTTTATTTTGTAAACCAAATGGGCCTGTGTCATTGACCCATTCATTTCAGGAGTGAGCTTCTCTCGGGGCATACCATAGGTTCTAAATCTGCCCATTTTCGTATGGCTTGGAATACAATGTCTAGATTGGGCCGGCTTAATTCTCTCAATACTGTACTGACTTGTCCTCTTACGATTTTTTTTAATTGCATCTTCATATCACAACAGAGCTTTAATTCCACCTTTTTTTTTTTTTCTCTTCTTTCATAAAAGTAGTTTTTTTTCTCAACAGAAGCCAACTTCTTCCATCAAGAGCTTTTTTTTTTTCTTTCAATGAAAGATTTTTCTTATCAATTGTAAATGTTAAATACTCACAACACACTCTTTAGATCTTTGTTAATGGTTTTGACTATTTAGATGAAATAAGCCAATTGGGAGATAACACCTTTACAGACAATTAGTATTACGGGTTTCACGTTGGAGCCTTATTTAAGGGAGAAGACTTACAAGTTTAAGAGTTATTTCACTTAACAAAATAGTCTTTCGAAATAACCTTTCTTTAGAATTATAATAGTTATGAAATATGCTGTCTTTTTTAAAAAATCGTTTAAGTTTTTATTTTGGGGTGAATTTCTTAATAGTATTTGAAAATATGATATTATGATTTATTTTTTTTCCTGTAATGTTATGGGATGTAGCCTTTCTAAAAGGTATGTTGTCATGGTGAGCGTAGATAGGATTTGGATATGCTTCCTTTTGTTCTCTGCTTAGGGAGATTATGCTAATTAAGTAGGATGAATCCTCTCTAGTTGTCAGTCAAGCCAAAAATATAACTTTTCTTTTTTAGTTTTAGATATCAAATTATAAGTTTAATGATAAAAATTGAAATAAAAAAGTCAAAAATTATAATTATGAAAACAAATTACATTTTAAAAATTTTAATTGTAAGTTTAACTGTATACATAGTTAAAATTTTTAAAATATAATTTTTTTATAGTTATAAATTTTGATTTTTCAATTTCAATTTTTATGACTAAACTTATCATTTAAGACCTAAAACAAAAAAAAAATGTACTTTTTGACTTGATTAGATCCTTTCTAATCATCCATACCATTGGAGAGAATTAATTTTGGCTAATTAAGTTTTGAGTGTTAATGTGTTTTATTTTCAAATGGGTTCCATCCAAGGAAAAAAAAATGTTTTTATTGAATCTGATCCCAAAAAGGAAAAAAAAATAAAGAAAAAGAATAATGTGAGTCACGTGTCTCTTTATCATGGACACCTCACGGACAATAAAAATAAGAGAAGGAAAAAGAAGGTTAATAAAGAGGAAATGAATGGGGTGAAGCACATGGGAAGAAACAAGATCCAAAAGCAGAGGTGAATGACTCAAAAAAAAAAAAAAAGTAATTTGCAGATTTATGAAAGCACCATATATTGTGTATGATAATGTGAGACTACATGCATCCACATATGACTACACCTCATACACATCATACACATCTTACGCTCACATCAACGTCCATTACAATGACATGTTGGCAACTTGGCATCAATACATGAAGCTCAGGTGTGGGTTCACAACAGCTAAGCACCATTAAAGGAAACAGACACCAACATTTGTACAATTTTATAGATGTTAGATTTCAATAAAATATATGACAGATAAATAAATTTTTTTAGAAACAACCAATTAAGTTATAAGAAACACTTATTTATCATTTTTTTCCTTGAAAAATATGATATAGACACTTAAAAATTGTGTTTAAGTTTTGTCCATTTAGTTTATAAAATTAATTGTAGACTAAACTAATCATTAAAAAATAATATATCTGATATACTTATATATCTTTTTACAATTAAATTGATCTATTTATTTCTGTAAATTCAAAAAGAATTTTTAAATAGAGCAGGACGACAAAAAATAGGTAGAGTAATTCAACTGTGAATAAAAAGTAAGCAGGCAAATCAAAAGTAAATCTTAAATCTTAGTATACTTACTTGTCTCCTCATAATTTCATTCACTTTTCTAAAGTGTCCATCTTAAACACAGGGTAGACAAAAGCAAGTCCTACAAGATCTAAGCAGAAGAAGAAAAGTGAAAGCTGGCAAGACCAAACTTTAAAGGTACATATGGGGTGGTTTGATTTGATCGGTGGGGTTAATATGGAGTCGAATGAAGACTTGCAGAGTCTGATTGAGAGGGCATGCAATTTGCAAGAAAGAGTGAATGAAGAAATCAACAACAGCGTCAGCTTCTGCAACTACTGTTCAGAACATGGATGGTTCTGTAAAATTGCAGAGACCCCATTTGAGGAGAGGGAGAGATTGATTGCCTTTAGAGATTCTTTGAAGGAAGTTGAAGACATGCTCATACATATCCAGGTAACACAATGTCCCTCTCCATTATTGTCTTCTGCTTTTCCTCCATTTTCATGAATCCATTACAAGTTTCTGTTTTTGCCAGTTCCTGCATTATAACATTGCTTTATGGCAAAAATGCAAACGTAACACAACTTTTGCAACCTCTATTTGATACATGCCTTGCCTGTGTTTTCTCCCGTTATTCTCTCTGCATTAAAAGACTAAGTATATTTGGATGATCAACTTTAAAATGCACAAAAGTTATATTGCTACAGTTCAATTTTTTTTTGGTTTGATTGATTTATCATTATAAAGAAATTTGTATTTTTTTTTTATATTTTTTATAGCCATTTAGTGTTGGGGTTTAGATCAGGGTCAAGGTCAAATCGATGAGCATTCAAGTCTAGTCTAAGAACAAGGGTTTGGATCTAGTGATGTGTTAGGGTAGAAAATGCAATCTAGAGTTAGAGGTTGAATTTAATATGATCTATTTCAAGTGAAAATTAGGAGAGAAGAAAATGAAATTCCAAGTATTTAAAATTTTTTATCATAACTAGATGTAGATTATGTACAGTTTATGGAAACCCATGTCAACCAATTCAATTTTAAAAAGGGAAACTAAAAGAAAAAGAAAAAAAACTTATTTTATACGTAACTAAAGAACTAAGTTACATTATTTATAGTTTTAAAACAGTACCACTTCTTCTAATTTTATTAAATATATAGATTCAGTTACTTAGAATATTTAAAACTCATTGATTAGTTATCCAAAAAAGCTATTTTGAATTAAAATATTTCAAATATTCTCTATTTTTCTTCTCCATTAAATTTCTTCATCCCAACACACTAAATCTTTCTGTGAAGCACAGAAAATGATGGCTTGGCAACTGATAAGCAGGCAGGCTGCACTGAACCAGGTAGAGCAAAGCAGAATAATGCTGATGGAGAAAGTGTCAAAGTATGAAGGACAGCCACTTAGTGTGATAAAAGAATTGAATGCAAGCTTTGGCAATGGAAAAAGTGCTTTTGATTGGAATTATGAGAAGAGGAAAACCAATAGTTCTTTACTTTGTTGCATCAAATTTCTATGCAACCCAGACAGATGGCAGAGAGCAATAGGAGCAGCTGCTAAACTCATAGCAATTTCCATTAGTGTTTCCTCCACGGTATATTTCTGCAGAACAAGGCAACAACATTGCAGCTTAAGTGAAAGTATGAGAACTATACCAAATAGCCACATAGATGTTTTCAAGGGAAGAGGGTGATTTCCATTAATCTAAGTTTCATTACATCTTATTGTTTACTTCAGAAAGGTTTGATATATTGTATTACAGTTTTTCTTTTTTTTTCATTAATCATAAATCACTGGCTGTCAAACATAGATTTCTCACTATGTTTATGAAGGAAATGGGTTGTATTTTTTTTTTAATTTTTTCTTCTGAATATAGACTTCTTGTTTTGATTATAAATTTTTATAAATATTCAGGTTATAAATAAGCCTTTTTTAAAATAAAAAATTATTTTGGCTTCAATGGAGAACTATACCTAAAGTTGACATTTGCATCACATTTATGTACATAGTGCAAGTAAGTGGATGCATTGAACATTTTGTACAATTGTTTTGCCATATTTTTCAAGAGATCAAGGGGCTTTAATTACCATTGAATAGATAGGTTGGATTGAAAATTAAATCTTTTGTAGTCATACTCATACAACTGAAGAGATAATAACACAAAAGGACAAGAGTATATGAGTTTATAGGTTTACTTCTTTTCTTTATACTCATTTTCTCTTTTCTTTTTATTTCCCTCTAATTATATTATATGCAATCAATTTGTAATTATAGAGGATCCAAACTTGTTCTATTCTTTCACTTCCATCTATTCTTAAGAAGTTTAAGTGGAACAATTTTATATTTTGATTCTAATTATACTATCCAAATAGATAACCTTTAGTCAAAAAATCATTTCTATTTTAAATAATTCTTAGATTAAGTCCGTTTATATATAGTTATCAAGACTGGTGATACAAGTTAACAAAATAAATGATATGACGGTTAAATATGTAAGTGGCTATCACCACAGAAAAAAAAAAAAAAAAAAAAACCTAAAGAAGCCACTATGCAGTGGTGAGGTGTATTGGTAGTTTACAAATGGTCATAAATTCAGACTTTTATTCTGTTATGTATCCCAAGAGAAAAAAAATTAAAGAGCAGAAACTTGGACACTGCATACATTTACATCATCAAGGAAAGTAAAGAAGCTCATGTTACTGTGAAAGTTGCGTGCAGGGAAAAGCATCGCGTAAGAATGCAGTGAGGAAGCTATGTTGTGTAGCATCTGGTCTTCTGTGAAATTTTCCAGGAGAAATCTGAAAGGCCATTAAAGATGACAACAAAAAAAATTGCTTCAGATATGGAAGTATGAGCTTCCTTCTAAGTCGACCATCACTGATCAGTGTTCACTACATTTTGTTTTCTGCTTAGTAGACTATGTTAATTTCTCAGAGTAAATAAGAGGGATTGTTCAGGATCAGATTTTTTTTAATTCAATTCCATTTGCTCCTAAAGCTTAACCAGTTGGGACGTGCCAAGTTTGGAGATTCTAACAAATTATTTTTTTCCAAAATTAATTTTAAAATGTTAAACTCATATTATTTAGATTAGTCTATAGTTCAAATTGAATTGGGTTAAACTAATTACTTGACTTGACTCTAAACAGATTTAAAAATTCTCGAGGGTTGAAGTTGAACTGACCCGAAATAATTGTTCTAATTAATTGTTAAAAATGGCTTTACATTGTAAACATATCAGTTCATCATAAAAGATACTTGCACTGATCATGATTATCCAGTACTCATAGTTCCATTTGTCAAGTTAGCTTAGTCATGGATTGCATCATAAACCAATATTAATACGAGGGGAAGCCTATTAATAATTATAATGGAGAATCATAGTTCCATTTGTTTGTTTGTTTGTTTCTTTTTTCTTTCTTCTTTTTGGGGAAACAGTACATTTTAATTTTTATGTGTTTGTCCAAAATATAAAACAGTTATTAAATTATAATAAACTCGATTTTGTTCACCATAGAAAGAAAGAAATTATAGCTTATTTTAAAGGCAGAAATTAATTTTATTCTCAAACAATAAAACTCCCACTCAAAATGAAAATATTACAAATATCTAACCTCATCCTATTTCTAAGTAAGTCTTTTTATTAATTTGATTGTAAAAAAGTACATTTTTGAAAGATTGATAAAATGTTAATGATATTAATAAAAAACCATTTGTAAAATAGTTCGGCCAGATATTAATGGTTTATTTGTTAATAAGATCAATCAGAGATTTAGTATATGTAATCTACTAAATTAATAGAATAAAAGTTAACACGTGGAAACGCAAATGCGTATGATTAGCCAAAAAAAATTAAAAAGAACAATAAATTAATAACCAGAAGAAGATATTACTACCATTAATTCAGATAAAAAAAAGAAGTCAAACAGAACACACAACCATCCCCACCAACATATTATCATACAAATAATGATAAAAAAGAATACAAAATAATATGAAAATTAAAAACCACCCAATCTAACTTCCTAGTCCATAAAGCAAATTCTAAATAAGTTAAAATTATGAAAGTCAGAGATACAAATAAGTTAGAAGAGGTAGGAAGAGGCATCAAGTAGGTGGATGAGGTAAGTGAGCACCAGAGCCACAAGCATCAGCAAGTATGCAATCCCTTGGTCTATGGATGTTCCTGAATTCCCAAAAATATAAATAGAATGAAATAAATTTCAATAGATTTGGTTTTTAATAAATAAATAAATTATATAAGAATTTTAGGAGCACATTGTACTCAAAAAGTGCATTTTCTTTAAGTGTATATTGATGTAGTTATATTTTGTCAGTCTGAGTTTATCTAAAATGAATTCTACTATGAAAGCTTTTAATGCACGTTATTTGATTATCTTGAATTTTGGGCCACATTTCAAGTGAAAAAAAAAAAAAAATTACATAATTTTGACACTTTGTTGATAATTAAGGATGCATACCAAACTCAGCCACCGGGCGAGCCCAATTCAACATGCTCATATTGAGTCAAGACGGGTCAAACAAAAAAAGAAATTGCCCAAATTAGGTTGGGTTGGACATCAAATTAGTTACATTAAATAGTATGACTTAGGCCAATAATGTATATTTTTATTTTGAAAAAAAATTATTTTATAGAAATTTCTATAAAAATTTTATTTTTCTAAAGACAAATATAATTTTATAAAAATTTTATTTTATAATTTTTATTAATCTTTTTATAAAAAAAAACCCAATCAACTTGGGCCAAAAAATTACTATTCAATTAAAATTAAGCCAAACAACAAATTAGCCAAAACTCCAAAGTGACCCAATATTTGTGTAGCTCTCTTGGATCAAACTCTCAAATCAATGAAGTCCAACATCTACCACTTCTCAGAAAGAAATGGGAAATCCGCACTAAAATTTGCCAGCTGGTTTGGCCAAGGTATTAACAAGTTGTTTTTTTTCTTCCCAGCTTTTGAAAAAAATTATTTTTAGTTGATAAGAGAAGTAATTTTTTGGCCAAAAAGCCAAAAAAAATTAGATATTTTGAAATAAAAAAACATTTTTTTTTAAAGACAATCACACCTTCATTCAAAATTATTATTCTGAAAATAAGTAATTTTGTAAAAAATAGAAAGTAATTTTTCTCCCAAGTAACACAACTAAACATGTTTATATAGAAAGAGAGAGAGAGAGAGAGAGACACAGGCACATATAGATCGGTAAGTGTACTTGTCAATTAATTTTGTTTGACACTACTTTTTATAAAATTTTATTTTAAAAATATTTAAAATAAACCATAATTCACAAGGATCCCAACAAAGATCAATAAATAAGTCAAAATCCAAAACTGAATGCAGCATCGAAATCTTTGGAAGATGTTCAACGGAAAATAAAAGCGAAATATTAAACTTTTTTCATACCACAAAATACAAATTTGATTTGCATCCCAAATGAGCGAATTTGGTTGGAGATAATAATATTTCTACTTTTTAAGGGCTTGATATGAGAGAGTAAGAGAGTGTGTCTTAAGATCATTTAAGAAGCCTCGACAAAATTAAAAAATACTCTCCCTTGAAATTTGAAAAAGGAATCAATAGACAATTGGTGATAAAAAATGATTTTGTATACTTCAGTCTTTGAATATATGTCTTTATACAAATTATTAGTTTCTCAAAGTTTGTAATTAATGAGAATAAAGTTGGTGGTCTAACAAGAAGACTAATGCATAACAAATTACAAAGTGACTAACTTAACGTAGAGAAATAAATAAATCTAACAATTAAGGCATTAAAAAGTATACGTTTTATGAATCAAATTGTAGAATGCTTTGAAAGAGAGATGAACAGAAAAGAGAATTACCATCACTGGAAGGGCCAGGAGCTGCAGCAGCAGGAGAGAGGGCTTGACCCTCAACAACGGCAGGCGAAAAAATGGCAAACACAAGAGCGTACATCGCCAAAACCCAAACAGATGCTCTCAAAAATGCCATTGCAGACTGTAAAGAATTCCCAGAACACAAGGCTACTTTTTCTGAGACTACTCCGATCATGAAAATGATGATGAAGAAGAAGAACCCTTATATATATATAAGTAAAAATGGCGGCCCAGAGAAGAGAAGAGAAGAGAATGGTGTGGGAGCCGTTAGGTAAATTTCAAGGTGTGTGCACTGTGTCTATGGTTTATCTCTGGCTGTAATGGGACCACTTTGGCACATCTTTTTTTGAATTGGAGCTTACCAGGCCATGTGGTAGTTCGTCCCTTTTTTCTTCTCTTTTCAAATTTTTTATTCTTTTGATTGCCTATCAATTATCTTTTCTCTTTCATCAATAGCATTTTTTTCAAAAGACAATTAACTGAATTATATTTAGATACAATTATTTATATTTTTATTTAGGTTAATTTTTTAAAAAAATTATTTTAATTAATTTTTAAATTTTAAAAACATTTTACATTAATTTTGGTAGATGGTGCCATTACTCTCCAGTCCGTTATGTATGTTTGTTACGTTCAACGTATCATATTGACTGATCAATTCTTACATTACCTGGCATCCAGGTTGCCTCTCAGAGAAATTGCAAACCCAAAATCGAAGAAAATTTTGAACTCTGAAATCTGAGTCGCGAACAAAATCTAAAATTTGAAAACAAAAAATCTGTGTTGGATTCTTCAAATATTTGCTTGAACATTACAGATTCTTCAGAATGAATATCTGAAATCTGGATTGCAAACAGAATGAACATTGAAATCTCACATTTTGGTTCCCTCTTCTTTCTTCTTTACCTCTTTCTCTCTCCTTGTTGCTGTTAGCTTCACTAGGTGCGTCCGGATTCTCAGCCCTATTAAATTTCTTTTTGGCTTTTTAAAATATGAATTACATATTTTTTTTTAATAAAAATTAACATTTAAAAGGTGGTTATTATTTTGTGGTTTATAATTTTTAAAATAAAATACAATCTAAACTGTTTAAATTACATTTTCACAATTCAGATGTACTAGACATTCATTGCCGAGATTACACTTTTTGTCCATTTTACATTTTAGATTACAGGACAAAATGTGGAAAAGAAGATACAATATTACATGACAAACCAATCACACTCGATCAGTTTGGGAGAATTTTTGCTGATAAATCTTGAGATCTTTCTTATTGGCAGTATCTTCAGAGCTGTGTGTGCAAAGTTTACATGTTGAAATTGATTAAATTTAAATGTTATTTTCTTTTTGTATATTCTTATTATTGAATTTTTTAATTAAAATATAATAATACATAATTTTTTCAATAATAACATAACAAATGTATGAATTAATTAAAAAATTATATAATCATTTATAAAAAATATATATTTGTCGTGATATTATTAGATAATTATACATTTATCATATTTTAATTAAAAAAATTAGATAACAAAAATATAAGCGTTTTGAAATTTATAAATTTATTTAAGATTAGAAATATTTTTAAAACAAATATCAAATATTCAATATATTTGTAAGACTACAGTAAATTTTTGACAAAAAGTTGCCTAATTTTTATGAACATTTGGAAATAATGTTCTGAAAAATTTGGATAACAGCCGTTGTAGGATTTTAACTGCACCTAGTTTGGCAGTTTTGAATTTGAATTTTATCAAACGTTAGGATTCTATGAAGGGTGCATTGAAATTTATTTATGGTTAGCTCTGCAACAATGTTGATATTTAACAAGAATTTTTTTTTTTTGGGTTAATGGACTCAATTGATAAAATCAAATGCGTGTAATTTTTTTATAGCATCCTTTGTTAATGAATATCTACTGAACTTTGGATTGATGCTAATAGAATTGATTCTAAGAGCTAAAGGATTCAAATTTAAAAATTAAAATTTCAATTAAAGTCAAAATCTAACCCAAAAAAAAGAAAAAAAATGAAATCCGACTACAAATAATGTGCCTTGTCTTTTATAGTTGAAGAAAAATAACATAGACAAAGAGGCTTTCGACTTATTGTCTAACTATGCTCCAATAATTCTATCACTGTCAAAAAATTAAGAACTTATCTATTAAAAATTAAATGAATTAGCTTATTTCTTTTGCTTTATTGTGTCTAGTGATTAATTGTGGTCAACATTGAAAGAAAAAAAGTGTTTTTATTTTCTTTTCCCAATAAGAGGGACCACTATTGAATAGGAAGTTTCATCATCTTCCTCTCAAGTGTCAACCACAATTTCATGTGGTAAGTCCAGATTGTCTGTTCCTTGCGCGCTCTGGAGGAGCATGGAACCGAATCATAGGTATTGGATTCACCGATTTGGTTGGTTGAACATGCTTAAACAGTAGTTTGGATCTCATAAAAATATTGCAGGATGACTTAGGAGAGAAAGAGATTGACAGATAATGAAGCCCACACGGCTTATTGCAAGGGTGCAATAAGAGCCTACTTGATTGACGGAAAATTTTTCAGCAGAATAAGAATGAGAAAAGGTATAAAAATAAATTTTGATGAAATAAAACTCAGTGACCCATAAGTTATGTTTGGTATAATTTAGAAAGGTATGAGAATATCTTTCTGTTCTTATATTTAATTGAATGAAAACAATATTGAAATAGAAAAGAAATTATCATTATATTGTTAAGGTCAAAAAGTAAAAAAGTAATAGAAAAATTATACTTTTAATTCTCATAATTTCATTCAATTTTTAATTTAATCTCTATGATTTAAAAATGTGTAATTAGATTTTTATGGTTTATAAGTTTTTTAATTTAATCTTTACTATTAAAATTTTATTAGTATCCTGTTAAATTTTATACATGTAATTAATTATGTATTATCTTGATACTTTAAATATGTATAATTTATTCTAATAGAAGAGGTAAAAATATATATAATAAAGTCAGATTAACTCACATATGTGACAAAATATTAACAAAAATATAATGATAGAAACTAAATTAAAAATTATTTAAAATATACAGATTTAATTATAAATTTTTAATTTATAAGAACCAAATGAAAAATTGAGTGAAATTATAATAACCAAAAGTATAATATTTCCTAAAATACTTGTATTTTTTTTTTGTAATTTGTAGAAAATACTTTTAATTACTCTTAATAAAAAGATATTAAAATATTCATTTGTAATTCAAAAAATAGTTTTTTTAGTTACTAATAATAGAAAAAAAATTATTCAAATTTTGTATAGAAACTGATTCATCCATTTTGAGAGGATGGGATTGATTAGAGAATAGAAATGAAAAAAGATTCTACCAACAAAAAATGGTCTAAATAGGAATCTCATTTGTATTCCTTTGCTACAGTAGAAGATTGCCACATATCAAACAGAGTGTAAGAGAGACCAACAATGAGTAAAACCCAGAGAATCTCATTTTATTGCTCTCCTTAGGGCACAACAAAAGATCCAAACTTCTTTAAACAAGAATTGAAAAGACAGTCGGCTTGTTTGATATTCAAAAAGATAGAAATAAAAATAGAAATAGAGAGTAAAAATCTAATTTTAGAAGTAAAAAATAATTTTTTATCTTTATTTTAAAATATTTATAAAATAAGATAGATATTATTAAATAATAATTACATAATCATAATAGACAATTATGTAAAAAAATTTCTTCCCTTCTCCTTTTCTTTCCTTCTACCAAAAGTGCCATGTGATTAATTTGATTTCACATGAATGAATGACGAATCAAATCACCATGCGATGCATTTCATAGTTGAGTGGATTAATAAATCAGCACTGAAAGTGAAAATGGCGACGTTTAACTACAAGTTTAGGACTAAAAACGTGATTAAAATTATTAAATTCTCTCCATTTTATCTTAATTCCCTGATGTAAACCCAATAAAATTGAGACTCTTCCCAATGTGAATGGAGGAGAATAGAACAATTAACATGCCACCTTGAACAACTTGGGACATTGGCAACTGGCAAGATCAAATTCAAACCCCTATCGAACAACCGTATATTCACATAACAATAACTTCTGAGGAATACATTTGAAACCAGCTGAAATTTAAGAATTCCAATGTACACATATGGAGACAAATTTTATGATATCCACATATGCTCCATTGCTTTGCAGTACTATTCATCATAAAATAACGACCCGTTTGGTATAAGGAGAGAAACGGTACCTTGTGAAAAACCATTTGGTAGCCAGAACGTAATGGAGATTGGAAATGATGGACAAGTGTATAGTGTACTCCACAATAGCATGCCAAAGGAAGCAATTTATGGAGCCAAAATGTTGCAAAGTCTCTTACTCCTTTCTAGGTGGTCATTGCTGAATGATATTTGCCAGTCTCATCCTTTGCCATTGAAGCTTGATGGCAACCGGCTTCATAATCGTCTGGAGTGAATTCAATTTGGGAATCGGCAATGAAGATTTGGCAGGAAGGTCTGGGCACTCACCTAAGTGTTCATGGGCATTGTCTAGACAGTTTAAAACCCCCCCACGTGACACTATCGTTCTCCAACGAGGAAAAATTGATGTTTGGAAAAATGAAAGAAGCGATTTTCTCAAAAGATTATCATGACTGGAAGCGGAGGAGGAGGAAAAAGAGCTTTGCTTTTTTGGGTTTGTCTCATTACAAAGCCAGAAATATTAAAAATTATTATTATTATTTTTTTAATGTATGAATATTTTTGTCATTTTCTCAATATTTTTTTATTTCTACACTATTTTTATTCATCCAAACATACAAATAGAATAACATTTTTATCTCTTTTTATATCATTTCAAACATAATAAATTTTATTTTATTCACTTCCTCATTCCTATTCTAATTCCATTAACAAACCATTAGGTATATAAAAGGAAGCATGAAAACATTTAAACTTATTAAACTATTGATACTAGTGTTAATTAAAAATAGTATGGGTACATTTTGGTAATACATATATATATATATATATATATAAACAGCACCAATCACGGCGGACTCGAAATGCTAATTTAGGGGGACCATATAACAATGAAAACAATGCCAACACATGCTATGTTAGATTTGCCACATGATAACAATCGCGTTCCTTTTAATTTAAATATTGTAAGATTCATCATAGAGCAACAACAGGATCCCCTATCAAACACCCCCAGATCCAGATAATAAAACTGAATACCAACCAACCATTTACATTCCCTAGAAAAAGAATACAGTGAGATTCTGTACTACTCAGTCATGCATGCGTGGATGTCCAAATGGTTGACAATACAAACCATCTGATACCTCAGTTGAAAAAGCTCATTACAAACCTTGAAATTTTTTTACAGAAATTCCTTTCCTGGTTCCCCTGTACCTGCAATGATTGGTTTCAAACCTGTCACCTCACTAACAAGTAATTAAGGAGTTTAGACATTGAAGCTTCATTTTGATCAGGAATAAGGTGAAAATAAGAAAACTAAAAAAATGGCTGGAGTAATATATTACGAAAGACCATTATCCAAACAAATGGTTACTAACCAAAGGAGGGAACAGAAGTGTCATTAAAGCAGTGGAGCATACTAGTTTCCAATAAAAATCACAGTTTAATTCTTTTTCTCTTCCGCAAGCTACTTCCTTGTATGGAAGCCAACTAGAAGTTAGCAAGTGGTTGGAGCTAAAGGAGTAGCATGTAAGTTACTCAATCTTTCACATGAAAGAAAGTAAAAGAAGACCAGAAAAATTCAAGAAAACCTGAAGTATTTTCACACTACTGAATTTGGGTCCACTGTTCCCGTAGCACTGCCTTCTCCTGTTAGCATGTTGTTTGGATCCTACAATAAAAAGAAAGGAAAAAATGAGCAACATGCAAGATTACCTTAAAATGAGAAGTTAAGATTAACTTAAAGTAAGGTAATTAAAAAATCTACCTCCATTCCCCATTTGATATAATCTGGGGACTCACAGGCCTTATATTCATCAACCAAACTCTCAATTATGTCCCTTGATTCATCAAATTCTGAGAGATCATTATCCTGTCCATTTTTTATTGTTAACTTCAGATGATATGCCAAGTATTCATGTACCATATGAAGCTAGTACAGGCCAAAGAAGTAACTAACAATGCTTATAAAGTGATATCAGACTACGGTCATAAAATTGGCTTACTTACAGCAAACATTGGAAACTTCCGGTAGTTGTCAAGAAAGGCTTGTTTCTTTCTCAGCTTCTCATACTGGCTTAAACACTTGCTGAAAAGGTGCCGAATGCTAGTATGGCTTGCTAGCATAAGACCACTAACCTACCATATGTAACACTCACAGGTTATCTCTTTTCTCAAATCCTTGATTATTCCTAAAAGGATAGTCAATATTGAGATTCTATATCCACTTCTGAGATAACATTAAAGCTGAAAATCATAAAAAGGATAAAAAGAAAAAACAAAGACAAGGATGAGAGTCCTACCCTGTGTGCAGTTTGAACATATGGTGACTTTCTAGACAGGGCAACCTACCAAACATACACGAGAAACAAAAGAAGAAGAAGATTAGAGCATGCCATATAATCCCAAATAAAGGAGAACAAATAATGCAGATGCTACAAGCCTACAACACTTAGTTGCTTTGCCACAGAAGAGATACCTGAATACTTGCAGGACCCCACTCAATGAAGTTAACCAGCTTTCTCTCACGTATCCTTTGCAAACTTTCATGAACCTGAATACGAAGGCAAAAATGCACCATGATAGATTAAAGTATTCACTTATTACAAACATGGTACTGAACAATCATAAAAAAGTTGAAAGCTGCAACATGATAAAGCTTTTTTTTCCTTTTTCTTTTTGTTTTTTGTTTTTTGAGGAACAATCAGAAAAGGCAGGAAGGTTTTGATCTTATCAAAGAAACCAGAATTGAACAGGAATAGACTATTTCTTATACTTGCTCATTTTTAAGTGAAGTTGTTAATTTGTGGAAAAAGTTGCTAGGCTTCCTTCACCCAATTCAACCCCCCCTTTTTTCATTGGGTGTTACATGCTGCACTAAATTAATCCACCGAATATATGAAGCCAAAGAGATTAAATCTACACAACATAAAAATAAATAAACAAATACATAAATAAAAATTAAAGGAAAATAAAACTCATTTCGAATATCTTCTTACGGTCAAAGTCGAGTAGTGTGAAGTTTACCATTTTGACTTAAGTGGCAGGAGGTGAACTGATTTATTGCAGCTTTCAGGACATAGGTTCCAAACAAACAGGAGGAATAAAAAAATCCGAAATGCCATATATAATACCTGAGTTGGATCAACCTCTCCTTGAATGATATTCAAAATTGATATATATTTTGCTTGGCTTGCATCTTTTGTTCGAGCATATGAAGAGACCATAATATTCTTTGCCTGCCAGGAATATTTACGTCAGCCGAGTGCAAGCCATTAGATATGAAGTTTAGCTGTTTTAAGTCTATACCTGAAGAAGCCTTCTCATAACATCAAGTACTGTGGTCTTTCGAATTACATTAGCCTGCCAGAAGATGTCACAAAATTTTTAAATTATTACCCTGGTTGTGTAACATGAAAAATCACTATTATGCAGCAAGAAGCAACATGTGTATATCCCCAGAAAATTACAGACTGCAGTTATGAAAGAAGGAGAAGAGAGAGATTAATTATTGAAGAATCAAACAGAGAAAGAGAGAGATGAAAGGGAAATAATCACTGCATTATTGTTTTAGCTTGTGACAAGCACAGTACACATATATATAGAGTAAATAACAATGTCATAGTTCTCATGGGACAGAGACTAGAAAACATAAAACAACTAAATAAAACATAAAAAACTGATCCTAATAGGACATCAGGTGCCAACAAGATAAACCCAAAAATAAGAGATAAAAAAACATGTGATAATTGAAGCTTCTAAGGCAACTAACACTGCTTCCTGTGCAACGTCAACTTTCAGCCCTATAGCTCGTGTATCACCAACAATTTTTATTTTCTCTTCAGCTCAATGTTTTAACAATAATGCAACAGAAAACTTCACAGGCTACAACTTTGACCAAATTTTAATGCTCCATAAATTATTTTATATAAAAGATTATGTGAACTATAAACATAACACATCAATCTCACCTGACGTTCCACTGTCAAAGGTGTATATCCTGTCATTAGAAAATGGCATCTTGGTGTCGGAATTAAAGAAGCCAGAAGACCAACCAAGTCATTATTCATGTATCCTGGATACCTAAGGGTAGTTGTGCTTGCAGACATTACAGTAGATACTAAGGAATTTGTTTGAGCAAAGGTAGGATTACTTAAATGAAGGCGCTCCACAGCAATTCTATTTAGTGCAGTGTTATCAAGAACAACAACACAATCTGCATTGAGTGTTAGTCGCTTAAGCGTCAAAAGTGAATTGTAAGGTTGGACCACCACATCGCTTGTCTCCATTTGGTTAGGAAACACACTGTATGTCTGAACCAGTTTTTTGCTGTAGCGATCATTTAGAGTCTCCAATAAATATGATCCCATGCCTGCATTAGAATTTATTAAAGCACTTAATACAAAAAATTATTTTGCTTTAATAAAATGTACACAAGAAAGGTATACAATATACTTGAGCACTTCACAAGTTTTAATCTCGTTACATGCCAAGTACAAAGCAAAAATTTATCTATTAAGAGCACTTTTAGTTGAAGCAAGTTAACAGGTGCAAGTTCAGTAAAATTTCCTTGCTGAAGAGTTGGACTAATTTAATTTTTTATTAATATGAATACTATGCACCAGGTGCTAAATAAAGTCAATCTTTTAAGCAATATTGCTCTTCTGTTGATGCAATCAATACAGAAATCCTCAATAATAAAAAGGAAAAATGAAGAAACATGATGGGAAGTAAAACAAGGATTTGAGAGAAAAAAATAAACCTGAGCCTGTTCCTCCTGCAATTGAATGACAGAGAACAAAACCCTCAAGACTGTCACTGCCATCTGCTTCTCTGTCAATCATGTCCATTATGTCTTCTTCAACATTTTTTCCCTGACCAGACATTAACAACCTCATCAAGTGCACAAATTACTTCACATTCCTAAAATGATAAAATATAAGTGGAATCTCAAAAGGACAGGGACAAAATAGGGCAATCTCCATCAGTCTCTTCCCTTAATCTTTAAGTTAATGATAATACGGCAAGGAGTGAGTTATCAGAATTGTTGTTATTATTTTGTTTTCTAAAAGTGTTATTAGGATTATCATTGGTTAACTGTTTGCAAATGTGTAAAACACACCAGTACAAAACTGCTTAAGTATAAGAAGGTCATCAGTATCCGGTTTTAGGCATCTCTGGTTCTAGAAAAATAAGAACTATGCATGTAAATGTCATTGCCTCACAACACTAAGGTAACAATTGGATCTCATGTGGAGGACATCATTATGCCAAGATAAATTTTAATTTGAGTAAAAACAATGAAAGTCTTGTTTTCAGAACATAAAAAATGTA
The DNA here is from genome assembly GCA_032878935.1 of Erythrophleum fordii. NCBI lineage: Eukaryota > Viridiplantae > Streptophyta > Magnoliopsida > Fabales > Fabaceae > Erythrophleum > Erythrophleum fordii. The sequence goes on along the minus strand of JAVQMF010000047.1, from coordinate 11,827,351 downwards.
TATTCAGTTCAGTTATTCACCAAGCAAAACTGCATTTCTAGTATAAGAATTATTAGGTAACAAAATGCATTATAGAAGTTTTATGCACACTGCTGAGCCTTCCAGATGAAATTTTTGAAAGGTCCAAATATTATGGTAGGAATCTATTTTTCAATTCCAAAACTTAGAGACCATTTTCCATGAAAAATTCAATCAACCTTTGTTAGGTTCCAACTTCCAACAACCTTCTAGTACCAGCTAGTCCCCATGTAGTTAAAGGCACTTAGGTGCTGAGGCAAGGCGCTGAAGAAGCACAGTGTCTCTCACACCATAAGTGGTGCTGGCTTCAGCAAGGCACTCGTCTGGCAGTGCCTTTGGTGCTTTTAGCTTCAGTTACGGCTAGCGTCTTAGGTGCCTGAGAGGTTTAGGGTGGTGGAAAGGGAAGAAACAGCTTAGAACTCCAGCCCCAAAATTTTAAAATAGTAATAGGGCAAAATAGGAAAACTATAAGAGCCAGCCTTAGAAGCCCAGCTCAGCCCTAGAGGTTTAAGGATAGGAAAACTATAAAACCAGCCCAATCACTAATAAGTAATAGGGTAAAATAGTCATTTTCACTTTAAAATATTATTTATGCTATTAGTTTTTTAGACTTCTGTAAACAAATATGATTTATGACTAGATGATTATTATATTTGAATAGTAAATTTATATGTCAAATATTGTTACAAATTTACATTTATTTATTATTGTTTATATAGCATATTTTTAGTATTTTTCCTATTTTAGCTACTCGCTTCATTCACGTGTGTGTTTTCTTAGCACTTCTTGCCTATAGCGTTTTAGAGGTCTAGTGCCTTAAAGACACCTTTCGCCTTTAACTACTTTAGTTAGTCCTCCAATACATATCAAAATCTATTGACTGACATCCGTTACAAGTGGAGGCGACCTAGCACTGCTAGGACTCCATCACTAGTCATCCAAAAAACCCATTACCAAAGTTAAGACTGTAAGTTTCCAACCACTGACTACTGCATCAACTCACAACCAACATTTTTGTTATACTTTTTACACTTTTACTTTATGGACAGTACCAAACAACACGCAAACGGAGCCTCACTGCACATAAGTATTAAAGCATCTATATATGGGGCCATGGCATCACTAAAATGACTATGTCACAAGTTCACAATAAAGCATTTGCATTTGTACTTATTGGGAAGGAAGTACAAATTCTTGGAAGCAATAGAACTTTGTAGAAGCCTTGAAGTACAAAACAAATCTTAATTACAGGATGATATAGTAACAAACCTGATGATAGCCACTGGCCCAATTGTTTCCTGCACCTCCACCATGATCCGAGACAAAGATGTTCTCATGATTGTATAGATTTCGATAGTCACCATTTTGAATGCCATTGATTACTCTTGGCTCCAAGTCAATCAATAAAGCTCGTGGTATATAATGCTGATCATCAGCTTGATAGAAAAACACATCTTTCCTATCACCTCCCTGCAGCGTTTTGACAAAAATAAGTAAATAAATACTGAGTTAATCTTCACTGGTAGGATAATGTTGCACATCGTCGCTAGAAATTCATTCACCAATCTCATCATCTCATCACTTCCCACCACAAATTAGAATGACAACAACTATTACAACAGAAACTAAAAAGTCCTTAATTAGGTACCACAATATTAAAAGTAGCAAAAGAAAAGACATTAGTTAACATCTTCCTCAAGAGTATAACAATACAACACATTCAGTGACGCGGTCTAGCCAAAGATGTTGTTCGTAGTTCAAGTTCAAAGTTTGCAATCCGTTAAAAACAATAAAAAATAACAAAAACTAGGACTCAAGGAGCTCTAAGACAGGTATGCATCTTCGCCTGGGCCAGTCTAAAATTCACTTCCTCTTCTTTAGCCAAGTCTGCGTCAGCAATTAGAAAAGATTCACCTAATCAAACTAAAATAATCTAAGAAATCGATAAGTCTCCTTAAATTCCCGAGTGACTAAGACTGTTACAGACAACTGAATTCCGTTTCTTCTTCTCCTTCTCTTTCTCTTAGGGAAACACTATCATCTACGCATCTGTAACCAGTAAAAAAGGACAATCGAAAAGGCACAAACATGCAAATGCAAAAAAGAGCACGTAAGTGAGAGAGAAGAAAAAACCTGAGTGGCGAAGTCTTCGAGGATGCCTTCTTTGCTGATACCATGCTCGAGGCAGAGCTGTTTCCAGAATTCCATGCCGATCTGGTTCCCACATTGTCCAACCTGAAGCGTGATGATTTCTCTCGGCATTTTCTGTTTGTTTCTCGGGAAAGTAGTAGGGTTTGGATGGGATCGGAAAATTGAGGGAAAACTCTACAAAATGAGTGTTGGTGGTGGCGGGGACTACCTTTTTTGAATAAAGAAAGAGGGGTCCGATAGAGAAACGAAGACAGCGAATGTGAGAATCTGAATCCCCGAAACGATGCTAGCATTAGTGGGAGAGTGACTTTGCGTCTGCTCGTCAACAGAGTCGAGTTTTGAAACCAAATACAAAAAAAAAGGGCAACAAAGCCTAGAGTTTTTTTTGCACTTTTTTTGGATTCTGTGAAATGTGAAGCCCAAAGGCGTATGGGCATTAATTTGGGCCTTGGACAGGTCATAAGCATCCTGAAGGCCCAATGAAGGTGTTGGGCATTAGTATTATCACCCAAAAATAAAACTATTTCACCGTAGGGGGAAAAATGCATGAGGCCTATCCAAGTGTATTTGATTTAAAGATAAACTTCTCACTACTGGGAATTACAATTTTAGGAGTCACTGAGATCCATTGGAATGTAAAATTTATTAAAATTGCTTGGTTTGTTCAAAATATTTTTAAAAATAGTTTTTGACAATATTAAGATTATTAGTTTAAATATTTATTTTGGTTACAATATTTTTATAATTGTAGATAAATTTTTAAGAATTATCTTTAATATTTTTATTAAAAAATTAATAATTAATAATTACTCAAAGATAAGTAATGGTAGTGATGGCATGAGAGAAAGAAGGGGTAGGGTGATAGATAAATTGATACTGGGACCTCTAAAGTGAAAAAGGACAGATAATTTGTAGGCCAATTGGTATATAAAATATTAGGTATAAAAATAGAAATAAAAAATATAAATGAAATAAATAGAAAATGATAATCATGTTCTTATTTTTAAAAAATAATAAAAATAAAAAAATATAGTTAAATAATTATAACAAAAGTTTAATAGATATTACATAAAATATTTTAATTCTTTTCTATTTTCATTTGGCCACCCGTTAGTCTTTTCATATAGACACAAATATTCTCACATTATAGGAATATAATATTGCCACTTCCAGGTGAAAATGTTGCATTTTTGAAAATATATTTTATCCACATATTAAACATGAAAATTTAACATTTTAAACCTTATATTCGCGAAAATATAAAATCTGTTCACATATCAAACGCTCCTCTAGTAATACCATATTTCAACCCTAGTATCAAAACAAGGTCCTTGTGGTTTGGTTAATTAACCGTTCTTGTTCCTTGTTCTTTTGGCTGTTTATTAAAAATAAAATAATAATTTCTTTTTACCAAAAAAGGTCCTGGGTTCAAATCTAATTGATGTAGCTGATTTTTTTTGGGGGGAGGAGAGGGATGGAGATTTTTTAGCAAATGAAACAATTATGGCATTTATATAAACTAATGTTGTGTTAACTCTAGTCTAATCTAATTTACTGACAATAATCAATATCAATATCAATATCAATTAAATATAAATACATAAAGTTTTTAAATATTGTTTCTAAACTATAATTAACGTAATAGTTATTTGTTTTCCTTTTTTTTTTTATGAGTAGTGGGATCCATCAAATTATGATAGGGCCCACCAAAAGGTACATGATCAAGCCTTTTGTGATTGAATCAGCAGGAGTGATTCTCTAGATTGATTTGTATGACTCGCTAATTATGTCTTTGTCTTTCAGCCAAAGCATGCTTTATCGCACTTTATTACTTTGATTTGATGTTAGCATATCTGATCCGACTATTGTTGGGGGAGAGTAATCAAAGAAGCAATGGACAAGGAAACTTTGGCCTTTTGGGGTTAACAAGTAGCCGAGTGTCATTGTGTTAGGCAGAGCGTAACTATCTAAGATCACATGCAGAGATATCGGTCATAACACAACACTCAATAAAAAACAAAGGAATGCTTACAACAAGTAATAAATAATCAAAGCCAGGCAAAATATGGATTTTCATATGTGACAAAAGTGAGTAATGACATGATACTAACTTTAATAATTTATTGTATAATGTATTTTTGATCTTTTACCTTTATCTTAAGTTTTACTTCAATTACTTAATTTTAATGCATTTTAATTTAATTATTTAATTGTGTTTCAAATTTCACTTTGTTAAGGATGGTGAAATGGTAATAATAAAGAATAAGTGGCCTAAAAAAGAAAGGGAGAGTGAAATTACTCAAAGAAATAAGTATTATAGTAAAAGCACTAAAATCAAAGTGTTAAGTAATACAAATGAAATATTAATCACGAAAGACTATATTGTGAAGAACGATGAGGCTCTATTTAAAATAATAAAAAAAATATGAGCTAATTATAATTTTAATTGAGTTGGCATTTCTCCTTTTAGTTAAGTTATGCGATTTAGAACAATTTCTTATTTCAATTCATTGTATACGGCTTGATACAATTCATATCTTTTGAGATTGTATGATCTTTTTGCCTTAGTAATGTGGATTGCACTATCTTGAGCCTATGAGGATTTAAAACCTATAAGGTACCCCTAATTTTCATCCTCTAATTTAATTTTTTGATTTATCTCAAATTTTATTTTTATTTTTTAATTTTATTTTATTCTAATTCGATCCTTAACTTACAAAACCCACTCAAGTTTTTCTTTCTTTCCAACACCATTAATATGCTCAACAAAAAAATCTTACCTAACTCTTTGATGACTTAACACTAATCAATAACTTTTGGTCAATTTGGATCTTACTTGTCATGATACCCTTCCCTATGTTATTGTTATTGCTTTAGTTTGACTAATGCTCTAATTTCTTTCCAAGTATTATTACTAGGGCGACTAGGGTCACCGCCTATGTCTGTAAATAATATGCTCATATAATCTTGGATTTGCAAAACACAATACTTGTATGGTTATAATGAGGAAAATATTATAACAAGTAGATTTAAGTTGACAAGAGGTCATTGAAACTTAGCCATGTAGGGCTTTTTATTTAATATCTTAATAATGTTAAAAGGAAGAAAATATTTAAGTAGGTTTGAGAAGGATTATATTAGAATAAAACAAAAGACAAAAATGAAACTTAAAGTGACGATAATAAATCAAATTAGAACAAGATGAAATTAAGTCATGAAAGTAAAATATGAGATAAAGTTAAAAGATTAAATTAGAATAATATGAAGCTAAGGAATACAATTGAAACCTTAAATAAAATTAAGGACCAAAAATACATTTTTGTCTTCTTCAAGTGTTGGCACTGTGTTATTATAAACATTCTTTTAGCGTTTGTGACACATGAAAAAAATATTGTTGAAAAAGTTAAGGATATACTGTTTATCGTTGAAAACTTTGTTGATATAATATATTTTATTATGAAATCTGATAACAAATATCTAAAAAATCATATTGAGTTTTTATACAAAATTACAAATTCATACCCTCTCAAGAATTAAAATAGTATGAAGCTCATTTTGAATTTTGATGAAGAGAGGACAATGCCAAAAACATATTCTTTTGCATCTTTTCCAACCAAAAAAATAAAAATAAAAGAAGGTTTTGCATTTCAGTGTATTCACAAGTTAGTAATAGTTTTTCATATTCTTCTTATGCCAAAGACAAAAACAAGGTTTGGAAGGCAAATTGCGTAAGTTGTAATTCTATGTCTGCATCTGTTAGTTATAGACAAATAGCAAAATATCCTTAAATTTGAAATCCACAACAAACTCAACATAGGTTAGCTTACTTGAGACAAGGATTTTCGATGAGAGTTTTGTAGTCATTTAATCATGTAGGTTTGAATCCTAATAACTCTCGCTTTGGTTATTTATTTTTTATAACATTTACTATGGGGATCAAGTATCCTCTCACATTGCTTCTTTCCCATGTTATCCCTCTCATGTCTATTCAAAAGTCAGGCTTTTGGTGGCGACTTTCATACTTATCACCAAAACTCATCACTAAATTGTATAATTTTTTTTTTTGGTAGTATAACAACTGTAATATGATCTAAAAATCACTCACATATTTGCGCACTCTTTTATTCGAGAAGAGAGAAAACTCCAAAACCCAAGAGTGTGTAGTTCATTCACAATGACTAACATTATTCTCGTTACAACTTCGCTTTCCTTAATGATACACTATTACAGCAAAAAGGATTTGTTACAAGCTCCTAAGAAGCTTATCGGTTATTAGCTCAGTAACATTATTCGTACCCACTTCAGTAAAAAGCTTTGAAAAGCTTAACACTAGAGCTGTTTCTTTGCCTCATGCCAATCCCAAGTGACTATAAGGCCAAAGGAAGGCTCCAATGGCAAAGTTTCTCTTATGTTGAAGATCCCCAGAGAGTGGAAGGCCATACTGTTGAAGCAAGCAGTCAAGCCTCCATTCTGGCATTGTCTCATAATCAGCTTTGGTGTACCTTGGATAGTGCAGTGGCATATGAAACTGCCCTCCATCACCAACATCACATCCCTCTCTTCTTCTCTGCTGGGAGTTTTGTGAAGGCTTACTCACTGACTCCAGGCCACCTCCTCCTTCTCCTCCACTCATCTTTCTGAATATGGTGACCTCTATTATTCAGACTGGTTATGTATGCACCATGTGTTGCTAAAGAGATTTCTTGCCTCACTGTGATCTCTTATTCCGCAATTCTTGGTTGGTTTTGGCAAATGGGTCCCTTATTTATAGAAGAATTGAAGAATTAAGAGAGAAAGAAATTCCTTTCAATATTTTAAGAAGTTGTCGGTGTCAACCTTTTTTTTTTTCAGATATACACAATATATGTAGAATTTACTTGAAAGATAGATTTCATAATTTGTGCCAGTCGCAATTTTATTTGTCCTTTTCTTTTTAAAATTAATAGTGTCAATTTTTTAAAAAAAATTGAAAGGATGTAAATTGAAGAAAAGGATATGGATGTATGGAAAGAGTGATAGCGAGAGGAAAAGGACAACTACTTGTGGTGGGTATTGTCTGTGTGCAGGATTGATATATTTTTCGGTAGAAAGGCGAAACCTACAAATGCATAATGTCATCTTTTAAATTAAAAGAAAAAAAAAGGAAGAGGGAAAAAACATGCCTTTATTTATTCATTGTAAATGGACGATGTAATCTCTAAAACATTAATTATTTTTTAATTTAATTTTCCAAAAATAAAAATTTTTACTTTAATTTTTTAAAAATTACTTTCTTATCAATTTGTTTTCTATGCATTTTTTTCAATTAAAATAATCCCTTTATTAAAAAAAAACGAAATTCCAAATGGCTATTAACTGAATTTTCAATTCGCAAAACAAGTTTTTTTTTATTTTTTTGAATTTGAGCTAGATTTCATGCATAAGAGGATTACAAATGCTTCTCAAGAGAAAATTTTAATGGAAAAAATGTTTAGGAAATTAAATTAAGATTCTTTATTTTAATATGACCAAATTGAGAAAAAATAATTTTTTAAAAAATAAATTAAAAAACTTTATTTTTAAAGAAATAAATTTAAAAAAATTTCAATAACTAAATCATTAATTTTCTCTTTATTCAATTAATTTGATCTAGTTTGACGTGTGTTGCTGAAAAGAATAAATAAATAAGTGCTTCTGAAAAAATTAATCAAGCTGAATATATATATCATAACCAATCCAAACTTCCTGCAACGGACGCATTCCATCGAAACACTTTTGGTGGTTGTGTGGCATCAATTCGTACTGGTTATAATCTCAGCAGTTATAACTTGTAAGAACTGTCAAAACTGTCATGAGCGTCATAAATACTATAAGTTCTAATGGCAGGAAGACTATATAATGAGGAATTGATAATACCATTTTTTTTTCCTAGTGAATACTAACCATTAAATGGGCTGTACAAGTTTGCAATTGTTTCATAAACCTGTCGTTAATATCCCAATTTGAATCATTTACAGTTGTCTGGAAGATACACAAAAAATTGAAAGCAATAAAATACATTTAATGCAGTATTATCTTTATCTTAACATCCTAAATTATAATTGGTATGCTAATATTTAGAATAATACCATTTTAAGTGATATTTTATACTACTGAAAAAATCATAAAATCTCAAATCTCTGAAGTTAAAGCTTCGTTACGTTTTATAAAAATACTAACGGTATCTTTTTTGTAAAGTTTCAATCATCAAACCAAAAATAAAATTCTTAAATACCATAATCTCATAAGTTCAAAAATTTGTGTCTTTTTCTCTGACTTTGATAGTTAATTTAGAGATATGCAGAAAATCCCAATTATTGGCTCATGCAGCATTTAGTTTATGGTAACTACCTCACCTGATACAACCATAACCGCACGAATTAATTAATGCAGCATAATAACTTTAACTGCCATCAACAAACTTTCCATGCTGAGCTCACCTAACCGCAAGTGCTCTCACAACCCATGAATTTGTTCTCTCCAAATAGCAAAGGCTCTTCAATCTTGTTCCTAAACCTTCGTTACCCAAACAAAAAGACAAGGTAATTCACTACATTAAATTGGGAAGTAACGAATTCCTAACCTTCCCTCGACTGATTCAAACATATGAGCTGATGATTAAAATTCAGCCCCACTAGCTTCTGTCTATTTCATGTAACCACAAAGATGGCTTCGCAGACGAAGTTAACTTCATGACCACAAAATCACTCCTTTGAGTGAGACATGGCCTGCAATTTCTCCCTTAATCAGAAAGCATTTCAATATGTGCATCAAACTGTACAAAATGGTTCTTATCCCACTGTGAATAACTCCTCCAATAAAATTAATTAGTGATGAAGAATTATGCAGTGTGTACAACAACCAGCCACAAAGAAATACAGACCACATATGGTGGCATGACTTTCATGTGCCATAGGGTCAATGGGGTGGTGGTATCCATATCAGCAAGAGACGTTAAAGACTCGCAAAATCCAATGGCAAGATTCTATTTCCATCAAAACCACATTCTATGCACTTTTGTTAAATCCAACTTTTTCTTCATTATCTCCCTTCAGTTTTAAACATAGGCAATACAGCGGGAGTTCAAATAAGCTCTATAGGGATGAAGACGCCCAAGCACTTGGAAATAGGTAAGGAATGTAGACTGGGAAAGAAAATTTTGCTATAGAACAGTTGACTTTGTATAGGCCTTGCAGGACAAGCCTGGGGTTTAAAAATTCCTGCAGAGCCAAGGAGAAATATTGAAGACCATAATTCCCAATTGTGAACCAATATATATATATATATATATATATATATATAAGGATGTAGAAATAGAAACAATTCATAGGTGATACTACCATAAAGTAGAGGGCACATATACTTAACAATGTACAAATGACTTTTCAAGACGTATTTCTTTTTCTTAAATTATGGAATGCATAGAATTTAAAACCATCTTTTCCTTTTCTTTAAATTGTTTGAGTACATGCCTATTACTTTCTGTAAAACCTACTATCAAGATCAAGGCCTCAGACATTAGAAAAAGAAGCAAACTTTATAAGGTGCGGCTTTGAGGTATAATTTACAAACACTAGTGACCAACATATATTTCTCAAATCACTTCAAAGTGTACAAGGACTTGACAGCAGAATTAGCACGACAACATGGTATGTGATTGTCTTTTGAAACTAGTCAAAGCTTCAAAGCCAGTATATTGTACCCAAAGATAGCCAGCCAAAAGTGCCACATCTTGTGAAAGTTGAAATGACCATTAACACTAAATTAAATCAAAAACTGCACGCAACCCATCTCTTTACTGTCCCTTCCTCAACATCAAAAATTGGCCACACTGGGTTAGGCTAGATATGTGACATGTAAAAATTCTCATACAGGCCTGCACATATATAATTAACAATTTATAAGCAAATCCAATTAGTGTTTACAAGGTGATGTTCATGCAGTTACCTATGAATATGACTACTAATTTATTCAAAACTTCAAATAAACACTTGCTTGGTTCTACGCAGATAGTGTAGCTAGCAATGTCACACACCATCTGGTAATATCCTGTTTTGATGTATTGAGAAGAAAAGAAAAAAAAATTGAAATTAATTATATAAATGTTGGCTTACCAAAGCATTGCATTCTGATAGTGATATAACATCATGGACGTGCTCTACGATCAACAGATACTTCTATGAGCTTCTCTTCATCTGATTTTACTGTTAATGGCATATCTACAAGCATATTTGGTGGGGCAAAATACATGTGTAGAGACATCATACAAATAATAATGCCCAAGAAAAGCTGAAAGGGAAAGAAACAGGAAATCAGTATCCAGTGATAGCCTGACAACAAGGGCATGAAAGCTCTTAAGGAATCATATCGATATTCAATTTAAACTAGAGTCTATGGCCCAAAAAAAAAAAACAAGGGTATTTATCTACACCAAATGGCCAACAATCATGAACACCCTCCCCCCCCCCCTCAAAAAAAAAAAAATCTTATACAATATATACAGTTCCAAAAAATTTGCACAACAGTTAAAAGAAGAATTTAAAATAATAATGAAAATAATTGAACCAAGCATTTTACAACATGTAAGGCCATCAAACCCAAAACCAGAGGAACATTAAAAAAAGCTTTTCTTATTCTATAAAACAACATAATATGATTTTGTCTCCATGAGATGTCCAAAGGTCAAAATGATCCACAAGACAATAAGGGGAGAGCATGGAAGAGTTAACTACACAAAGAAGAATTACTGAGGCTGGAAATTTACCTGCAACGTGGGTTTGAAGTTGAAGAGATATATTGATACAATCATTGTCAGTAGCATTGCCATGGATGTGGAATAAACCTAAACAAAGTAGACATAACTACCAGTTAGGGAAAAAAAGACACCACACACAGTAAACTTATGCTCAATTCGGTGTCACATTACATTTACTTATTTCACTCACAGGGAAAACATTATTTTTGGAAGAAAAAATCCACATCAGGATATACATTGAGTACATGAATTATGCACAAAGATGTAAGAGAAAAAGAGACTCATAAGAGAGTCAAAGGAGATACCTTTACAATATTATCGGCATATTTCATTAACCATGAAACCAAAAGACCAGTAGACCCAAGATTTAATACTACCATCCAGGTAGTGATAGTGTATCCATTGAAAATACGTTGCCACCAGGGCCCCTTTTCAAATCCACTTCTGAAATCATCTAGAAGAAGTCTTGCCATATTGAAAATTGCACCAAACCTGGAGAAAGAAACTCAATTTAGTATCTATTCCCCTACAGGTACTGATAACTAAATTATTTGGTTATAGTAATCATATTCATTTTCTTGAGTGCCATAACAACACTACTCAAGCTTTTACTTGTCACATTTTCAAATTTTACATATATAATCATTTAGTTTACTAAGAAAACACACTCAGTAACAACTTTCTAAGAAAATATAGCGCAGACATCAATTCCTCTTAATTTCAAGAAAGGAACTATGAAACTCTTGTGTTAGCAGATATTCAAACAAACGGAACTCTTTGGCTGGGACTTACTAATACCCTCTAGTCTCTCCATACATTCCAAGCCACAAACAGCAACAACCCGATGCTTCACTTAGAGGTAAGACTCTCACAAGAGTAAAATAAGAGTAATAGGTAAAGGTAAAGGTAAACAGAAACAACTTTATTAATTGTTGCCATTTTAAGTGGAAGCTTTGAAAACAATATCTAACAACATTGAAGTAGTGGGTAAAGGTAAAGATAATAGAGAAGAAATAGACTCTGAAATCAACAGTTTGAAAGATTAGCAAACTGACAACATGTGCATGCATGTGTTATATATGTACACACACACACACACACACACACACACACATTTGACATGATATGTGCAAGAAAGAATACCCACGTGTACAACTGTATATTCTGCCAGTATAAGCTGTCATTATTTTTCTTCATCAAATACTCGGTATAAATACCAGCTAACGCTGAAAGACATGCAGATAGAACTCCTAACATGTATCCCTGAATTGGTGCTGATAAAAGGGAGTCGCATGAAGCCTCTCCACATCCCTTAACCTAAATCAACAGAGAATGGTAGAGATTCCATATCAATAAAGTTTATAGAGCCACATTTCCTGATATACTTTTCTTTTTTCCCTTTTTTTTTTCTCTCTTCTAAAGAAATTGGTATGTAATGCAAGTAAGGCAAGAGTTTGGAGCTAATTAAGAAATAGCAAACAACTAAATTGAGTTGGCTAACATATGTTAGCCAAAAAAGTATTATTTGAAATTATATCTCATAAATCATACTTATTTTTCACCTTGTAAACCATTAGGGACTTTTTTTTTTGGGGGTTAATTTTGTATAATGAAACCAAACAGATAATCCCAGGTTCGTTTGTGCTTCAATCTCATGCAATTTGATATGCAAGCTACATACTTGGCTTCTTTAAATTCTTAAAATATTCCTCCTGTTTATTGTCCAAACCCTGGCTCAGTTTGTATCTTCTTTCTTAATCTATGCAGGTTCCATCTATTTATCAATATCACTAAATCTATGAAGTACTAATACTTCAAAATAGAGTTGTATTGTGTCCAATTCAGGTTTGACATTAGTATGAGACATGACATGACACTTAAAAATTACACTAAACCAATAGCCACTGCCTATTTTGTTATGTCACGGTGTCTGTATCATATCAGGTCCCATAGGATGGCAATGGGTTTGGGTATTTTAGGAATTTGATGGCATCCATCTGAAAGAATTATCCAATATCCATCAAATATGGTATAAGGTACAAATAGTAAAAAGTGATATCCGATCAATTAATGGGTAGAGTTCGATTTAGCCTTCGGATACCCATTATCTGTCCAATATCAATGGGTGGATAGGTATCCAATACCTAATATTCGATATCCATATATTATATGTAATAATTAGACTAATTATATATAGTTATACATAGGAAAATTATAACATATACTATGATCTTTATTTACTACCAACTTATTTGTTAGATTAATGCCCTTTTATACATTGTTTAAAGTAATTAATAATCACAAAAGTTCAAAACTTTTAAAATATATTTCAAATTATATTTTGAAAGATAAAATATAAGTATTGGATATTTCAAATATCCTTTATCCGATAATAAATATCCTAATCTTTGCAAGATTTTTAGGGTATTTCAGGTACCTGATAAATTTTGGATACTGGACATACATTTTGGATTTGGATTTGGATATCTAAAATTAGACCCAGTACCCCCACATTGCCATCTCTACCATATCCATGTCAGCATTCAAGCTCAGTGTTGTCAACAGCAGCCGCCATGGCAGAATGGCAGTCATTTTGGGGGCTTCCTGCTATAAAACCCCCCAAGGCATGGCAGCTACTATGACTTTGGGAGCCATCATCTATGGTATTTTTGGGGCTTGCTGCTTTAAACCATTGACAACATTGCTCGTGCTTCTTAGATTTGAATATATTTTCTCACTGCTTACATGAGCAAGTAAAGTTTTAAAACTAGATGTTCATCTAAATTCTAGTCACTAGTCACTACTCATTAATGAAGAAATTTCAGTTTACAGAATCATCTTATGGCAAATTCTGAAGAAACTCCAGATATCAGCTTATATAACAAATCGAAACCTAGACAATTGGAATTGTAAGTCCATATCATTTTGCACCTGGCTTGTGGTTGTCCCAACAGCCAATAGCACAATTGCCATCCACTGCAGGTTGGAAAGCTTCCTCCCTAAGAACAGCCTAGAGATAGTTGTTTGATATTAGCTTTATTTGTGAATTAAACTATAAACATCAACAGATAAAGAATGACCTCAAAATTGATCTGAACTCTAAAAGAGAAGCACCTGAATAGTATTCCAGTCGTAACAATCTTCAGATTTCCCATTATCTGATATGTTGATGTGTCAACATAGGTGAGGGTAGCAAATTGAACGTTATTGTGAATTAGATATATAATGGAAGGAATGGGGTACAGAGCCACAGCCTTCCACCCTGTAGTCATCTTTGGCAGAGATGACTTTTGAAATTCCTTCCATAGTAAGACACTGGATACTGCAAGCTGCATATGGGCAGACAAAGATGTCCAGGCTAAAATCATAAATCAATTTCATTGGAATTTCTTATATATATATATATATATATATATATATATGTATATAATATTATACCTTAGAAACAGAGTTGATAATTTTGTCACTCTAGTTTCTAGTTTACCTTAAAAACCTCAGCAAGAAATGGGACAGTTGCGTAATCGTACTCATATCGTCCATTACTTTGTGAGAGTGTTGTTAATATTCCCTGCCACCAGAAACTATCAAAATCAAATAACCTCTTGGCGAATTCTTAACATTTATCAGGTATCAACGACACATAGATAGAACTTCAGTTTTTCCCATCAATTACTCCTCAGCTGATAGATATCTCTATTGGAGTCATTTTAGAGCCAATGCAATTCAAGAAATGATATTATACACAGGAAAAATCCACTATATAAATGAGAAATTCAAAATAAAAATTAGCGAATAAAAGGAATTTAAACATGCAATGGAAAAACTTAGGGTTTAAGAGCAAATTTGAGGAAAATTGCAAACATGGACTTCATAAAAGAAAATCGAATAGATTTTTCGTTGAGGTTAGAGTGAATGACCTGAGAACTGGTGAGAATGGTAAGAAGCGTAGCGACCAAGTACCCCTGCATCGTCTTCCACTTCTGCAGATCTACACATAGATAACTCGCCGACGAGTTGAGGGTGAGTCAAGTAGAGCCTAGAAAACGCATCGTTTACTCGTCATTGAGCATTGTGACGTGTATAAAATAAATCATAAAAAACGTAGGCATAATTTTATACTTCTGCTATCAAATTTCGTAAGGATATTATAAATATATAACTTTTACATATAAATGTAAATTTTGTTATAATTTATTATTGTATGATTAAATTATATATATATATATATATGATATTTCTATTGAAGAATCTAATAATAAAAATATAAAAAAATATAATTAAGTCTTAGTTGATAAAATTATTGCATTTATACCTCACTCCTGAAATAACTCAGAGAATAAATATAGTGCAAATAGTAAAGTTTTGTTCTATAAGTCGAATAGGATCATCATGGTAGAATATGAATAAAGTATTATAGTTCTCATTTTTTAATTTATAATTAGTGAGTAAAAATTTTTTAATTGGTATAAAATCTTTAAATGATGGAAGTTGAACCCTTTTACTTAATAAAATTTTAAAATGAAAAATTTTTTTAAGTTAAAACTCATTTATTTTAAATTTGTTTATGTGATATCACTATAAATAATAAAATATTTCAAATAAATATTAATATAATTCAAAATTTATAAACTATTATTTAGATTTTTTTTACTTTTTTTAAATAAATTTTAAAGTACCTATACAATTTGAGTATTTTTTGTCAATTCCTATATTTGATTGATAAATACTTTTAAATTTTGTCTATTCATAATATTATGAAAACCTTTAATTCTTCCATTGTTTTTTTAGTTTTGTTTTATTTTAAATTAGTTTTGTGATCTTATAAAAATATATTTTTTAATGAATTAGATACTCATAATTTTCAAATTTTATACTTGAGTTCCTTGACTTTTTAAGGTTAATATAAAAAAAAAACTTATAACTCAAATCCACAATGGTTAAAACTATTTCTTCAAATACTTTTTTTTTATTTTTTAAGGATCACAACATCTATTAAATTTTTTTAATTTTAATTTTATTAAAAAGTGTTAACAAATACAAAAAAATTTAAAATGCATTTGAATTTTAAGGTTAATATATATAAAAAAAACTTATAACTCAAGTCCATAATGGTTAAAACTATTTCTTCAAATACTTTTTTTTGTTTTTTAAGGGTCACAACATCTATTAAATTTTTTTAATTTTAATTTTATTAAAAAGTGTTAAAAAATACAAAAAAATTAAAAATACATTTGAATTTTATTTATTTATTTATTTCTTTGACAAAATAACTTTTTGTTTATAGCAAGCGAGAAGATATGAAATTTTTTTTTGTTGGTGGGATCAAAAAAGATACAAATTAACTATGGCTTTTTAACCGGTCTATATAAATGAAAAGAATTATTGACTTAAAATCTCAGTCACCAAAATGTTTTCCTAAAATATTTAATATATTTTTATTTTTTTTAAGGGATCGCAGCATTGTGCGGTGACCCATTTGTTTATTTTAAATTTTAATTTTTTTAGAAAGATATTTAATTTGAAAATTTAATTTTTGTAAAAAATATATTCTTTTCTTTTTAATATATTTTTAGGTTTTAATAAATTTATGTGTAATATAAATTTTAAAAAAGGCATAACTTTTTTTTGGTAATGTTTATATTTTTATTAAAGTATAAAATATAAAATATATATATAAAGATTGAAAATGAAATAAAATTTACAAGTATACAAAAATAAAGTATAAATATCAAAATGGAAAATAAGTATATCATTTTAATCAATATGCCCTCTAGTCCCCTATTAGGGCCTTCTTCTCAGCCGTTGTGGACGGCACTGCAGTGGCTTTTCTTCTTTTTTATCAGATTTAGCTGAGAGGATTGAATAAGTGGAATTGATTGATTAGAGATGAAAAACTTTTGTTGGAAAGAAGATCCCCACTATTTTAGAAAATGTACTAGCATATTCTATACTGAATACAAATGGATCGAAGAATAAAGTAGCGAAGGGCATACCACTAGCTTGCATGGTTTGGGGTGACGGGATGGAAAAGTACAACTAAGAAGTTAATGGTGTGAATGAAAATGAACTAGTACTAACAAAATCTCTTAATGATGTACCAGAAACAAAAAAAGAAAAACCAGCACCCCCCAAAATTTAGAAAAAATTCATTTGGTGCAAAAGAAAAAGGACTAATACTAACATAATTAGTGAACAATGCAAAAGAAAAAAGACCTGGACCCTCAGTGTTTTCATGGATTGGTGCTAGCATGTAATATGATGATGGGACATCTATCTGATATCCACTACTATACATAATATTTACTAATAACTCTCTAGTAGATATAAAATTATATCCTTGCTTACCCAGGCGAGCCTATGGCTTTGGTGGCCTCTGTGTAGATGAGAAGTTGGTTGAAAGATCATCATCTCCCGATATTTACTTAAGGCTTGCAATATTGTCTTAATATCTCTACTTGCCCTTTCCCTAAATCTCACATAATTAAGCGTCGTAGGGTCGATAATGGTAAGTCTATATAAGTTGTCCAATATATCGATCTGTGATTAAAAAAAAAGATAAGCAATTAAGTGATTTGATGAAGTGCATAAGTATACAAAATAAAATTAAATGCAAGCATAAAAAATTTTACCACAAAACCTTGAGAGTCACTCTATGGATGGATCCATCGTTGTGTATGTCGTCAATACCGACGCATGTAATTAGAGGAGCAATCTAAAGGGGATATCTTCATATCCACTTGGGCAACAACCTGCTGCTATGCATTCCATGTAGTAATAAATATAATGTGCTCATGATGCCAATCTTTATATGTTTTTTCTTTCAACTGAAGAGTATGGAAAGACCTCACATTGAATGGCATTTAGAGGTTATGCTACTATCGATCGAACTAGCAGAGGATACGAGTTGCATGGTGAAACCCAATAATCCAGAAGCAAATAATAGGAACAGATGTGTATCATATATATAGAAAGGTGAAACAATAATCAGGAATTAACTATCAAATACTTAGAGGGTCGTATGATTGCCAAATAAACTCATCATCCTTCATCTGATTCAACAATATCCTATAAATCCACAAGGCTTCTATAGTTGGACGAATATGTTGGGGGACATACCTCCATCTGAAACCTAGCAACGGAGTTAATGGGTATATTTCTATCTGAAGGTCTAGTTGAAGGGGTGGTGATGGAGCCAGTCGCGGGAAACAATCCCATACCCATAAGTGTAATAATGTCAGATAATCATCAATATTCACCTTATCATAATTTATTGCACTATATATTTTTTTGCATAAGTGTGTCAAAACCATTGATCCCCAACTATAATGACTAGCCTCATCGAAATCGAAAAATAATGACAAATACATCAATATGACCCTGTACCTAATCCAATCTAGCATTAAGTATCCTCCAATCAATCTCATAATATATACCCAAGTAACTTGTTATATAGTCACATCATCAACATCATCCAGAAAAAAGGCCACAAATGTCTGGATAAAATCATAGGACACTGAGCCACTGTCCATCCATTATCTTTAGAGGTGGAGCTATGCCAAATAACCACTGGCACATAGTCGTCCAATTATAATTTGTCTAAACTAAAACGACTTGTCCCGTGTAGGGTAGCTTAAGCTAGATAACAACATCTTGTAAGGTGATTGTTATCTCTCTCCTAATCAAGTGGAAAGCATGTGTTTCTAACTATCGTCTCTCCACAATAGCTAAAACTAATGCTACATCAAAATCGAAGTGGCCAAATTAGGACACGCTATAAAAACTAGCCCTAATCAAGTAGGGAACAATGGCAAGCAAAGGGTCAAAGATGTGATCCTCTCGTGCTACTTGTCGTATATGTAGAATGCGATTTAACTTGCAATATACCTTTATATTATTAACATATAATAGTTTATAATCAGTCAAATAAAATAACTTTAATTGTGTTATCTTACTCATCCCTGCCACACGGCCTATGACATATGATGAGTCTACAAGTATAGAAGTGAGTCATCTTCAAGCCCCAAATCCATAACATTAGGATGACTAGCCATTATAGTATTACAATATTAGAGTTAGAGTTAAAAAAAATTACTTTCAAATTTATATAGTTATAAAGTAACTTTTTTATAAGGGAGCTATATATTCAGTCTGAAAGAAATGGTAACTTTTACACACAAATTAAGGGAACTACCAATTCAATCTAAAAAAAATGGAATCATGTTATAGAAAAAGTTCATTGATAGAAACAATTATAAAGTTACAGTGAAGTTATATTAATCAAGTAAAATATACGATAAAATGAACTATATCAATATCCATTTAGTTGATGAGATGGGCGGGTTGCTCGGTTGTGGCTAATTTGTTTGCACAAATTACATCATTGTTGTTCTCTTAGTCTCTCATGCCAATCCATCTTATTCTAAATTTTGAAGGACTTTAATCTTACTCTTTAGTAAATCAAAATAGGATCAGGCACTAATCATGGATATACAATTTGTGGCCAATATAGTTCCCCCTCCTATTAGTTAAAACTCCGTTTTAGATGTATTGATAATGGTATCTAACTAAAAAAGTCGGTCTATGTATTAGAACGAATCAATGGAGTTTATGGCACATGTAACAAATACATGTTGGCATGGATACTTTTGAATTTGAAACTCATTATAGTCATAGGTATGACAAGACAAGCTCATTTTATAGCACTGACCATATTGCTGTGTGACCCTGCTAAAAGTAAAAAAAAAAATATATATATCTCTCTAAAGGGTTGCAACACATGAGATGATACAACCTTTATTTAAAAAAAAAAAATATTAAGGGTCACAGTAGCCTCTTAATAATAAAAAAAAATTCTTAAAGGTCATAACAAAAGAGATGTCAGGACCTTTTTAAGCATCTTGGACAATACTTTTGGCAATTGAGCTTTTTCTGTCAATGCTTTATTTTTTGTGTGTATTGATGTCAAAAAGCTTGAGTTCCTCTATCATAATTTACCCTAAATCTATTAATATATTAATGCCTAGGCATGTTTAATTCTATGTTGATAATTAATATAATGTTTGGCCTAAGAAAAAGAGAAATCATTAATATGATATCTATAAGTCCCAATTCAAAATTCTTAGGATTTACTATCATTTTTGTTGTTATAAGGAACCAAAAAAAAAAGCAATAGAGACAAACAGCACAAACATAAAACTATATATAGAGAGAGAGACACACACACATACACACACACATACCTAGAAAGTAGTCCAAATTTGAAAACTATAAAATCTCTACAAAGTCTTAATAATAAATTGTTAAATTATAGAATGGCAAAAAATAAAAATGTTAAATTATTGGAACTAATTATTATTATTTGGATTCATTTTATAAAAACTAATTTAAAATTGAAGTTACATAAACTACTAGGAAGTTAAATCTAAATTTAATTATATAAATAAAATCGATAAAATTAGAAAGTATTATATACATTTTAAGCTGTGAATATTATCAATGTTTAGAAGCCAAAGTAGAAAAAGTTGATGATAATTTTATGTTTCTTATTAATTATTTTGTACCCAAATGCAGTTAATCCTTCCACCAAAAACCATGAAGATAATCAGGCCTAAATTTTCTTGTCAAATGAGTTTTGAACTTTTATGTTAAAGAAATAAATTTATTAAATTTTAAATTTAAACACTTAAGAACTTAACAGAAGTTAAGCTTGTTCTCATAAGCTATTAGTTACAAACTTGGATAAATTAAACTTTTATCTTTGGACAAATGTTTAAATTATGTATAAATTTTTTATTTTAAAAGTCTACACTTTTTTATTATAAAATCAAAAAATACGCTATACTAACCTATTTTGTAACAAAAAGGAACAAATATTTGTTAATTATATTTGTTTTGATTAAAATACTCTTATATTTATTATTTAAAATAAATTACGCAAATTTCTCTTGAATTTTGTTAAAACTATATAAACTTTTTATCTATTTTCAAAACCAACACAAATTTTATTGAATTTTGCTGAAATTATATAAATTTTCCCTTTATTTTCAAAATTAACACAACCCTATTATCAGTATTGTTGAAATTAAATATACATCCCTAAATTTTGCTAAAATTACACAAACCTCTCATCTATACACAATTTTTTTCTAAAAATATAAGGAAAACATGTGTAATTTCAACAAAATTCAAGATAAAATTATGTAATTTATTTTTTGTTTTGGAGAAGGTTTTGAAGATAAAAAGAAGTCTATATAATTTGGACAAAACTCAAGAGAAGTTTGTGTTGGTTTTGGGAATAAAGAAATTTATTTTGGTTTTGAAAATAAAATTTTGCTAAAATTATAAAGACCTCTCATGTATACACAAATTTTCCCCAAAAATACATGAGAAACATGTGTAATTTCAACAAGACTCAAGAGAAACTTATGTGATTTGCTTTTTGTTGTAGAGAAGGCTTTGAAAATAGAGACAAACTCTACATTGACAAAGCTCAAAAGAAGTTTGCGCTGGTTTTGAAAATAAAAAGGATATCTATGTAATTTTGATAAAATTCAAAAGATGTCTGTGTAACTTATTTTATTATTTATATAATGTAACAAGTATTAAGTATGTGTATGAATAATATTAAAATAGTCCATTTTCTAAATTTAAAATAAATTATAATTATATTTTCAACCCAAAATAAATACTATTAAACTAAAAGTATAATAAATATATTTTTTAATAAGTTATATTTTTATCCAAAAAAAATTAAGATGATTCAAAGGTATTTTGGTTATATTTTAATATAAAAAAATTTAATATATTTTCATAATTAAAAATTAATTGTATAAGTTATGCATATTTTTTTAAAATATTACTCAAAACTTAAAATCAGGGCGCATTTACTATTTAATCTATTTTCAAAAGTGTTTTGTTAAAAAGAGTTCAAGTTTTCACTCATAATTTATCTTAAAATTAATGTAAAAGAATATTTTATTATCTTATACAAATTTCAAATCCAAGACGTGAGATGTGAGAGGTTCGAACTCACTTTACTTTTTCGGTCCTCTAATTGGCGAAGAGTAAATTCAAATCACACCATCGAAACTCGCGGCATAGGTCGCAGCGACGAGTCGTCCATCGCCAGCCACCACCAGCTTCTTTCCAATTGTCTGGGCGCCAACATTCCAAAAACTCTCTATTCTTGAACGAAAATTAGCGAAAATTCCAGGAAAATTTGTTCTGCACGCTGTCTTGTAGTATTCATTCGTCCAGTTCAACATTACCAAAGACCCTTTTCATTTTCTTTTCCCTTTACTTTTCTTGGTCCTCGTACAGGAGGGTTTGCTTTCTCTCTCAGCAAGTTGGAGGAATCTATCTAGCATCAGTGATCCAAAATTCATTTTTCCTATTCATCGGTCGTTCTTCTCTGGTCAGGTTCTACAATCATTGGCATAGATTGTTTTTGTAAATTATCATCTATGAAGCATGGATACTATTAAAAATACAGAATGTGAAGTGATACAAATGCAGTGACAAAACTGAATATGTAATATCTAAAGACCAATTTGAAATGTTGTCATGTCAGATATTAGACACAACCTCGTCTTTGAATTATCATTTTCTTCGTATATTATCATGTCCTGGCACAACAAAATATGTAATATTCAACTATAATTAAAGATCTTGCGTTGCCTCTGATACAATACTGGACACTATTCCATTTCGACAGCTTGGAGAGGCACTAAAGGAATTCAAAGACAATATCCAAATCAACCAGAGACAGCGTTGTTGGATGTCTTCACCTTTACGTACGATTCAATTGCGGAGGAGATCAGACAGGATCTTAAATTCGAAGAGAAACACGGCAAGTGGAAGTTCCTTCAACAGCCATTGAAGGAGATCCATAGGATATTCAAAGGAGGAGAAGCTTACGTCGAGCAGTGTTTGGAAATAAAAAATTGGTGGGCTAAAGCCGTTACCTTGTGCCAGAACAAAAGATTGTGTTGAGTTTTACATTCACAATTTGCTCTCCTGTATTGCCATTGTTGTTGAAGCGATTGAATCTGCAGCAGAAACATCAGGATAGGATCAGGATGAATTGCAGAGGAGAAAAATCATCAATTCAAACAAGTACAGGAAAGAATACAGAGACGTGAATCTTTTCCAATGGAAATTTGGGAAGCAGTACCTTATTATTTAGGATTTCTGCAACCAGTACCACACAGTTTGGAAGGAAAACGAGTGGTTTATCATCAACAAAATCCACAGGAAGAGGATGTCGGGTTTGACAAAGCAAGGGAAGACATTAACAGACCTCCTCTTGAATTTAGAAGGGTCAGAATCATTGGAGGGAAGCTGATGCCGAGTTCAATCTTGCTGGGGTCAAAAGACTTCCAGGTAAGGTGAAGACTTGGGAATAGCGGTCAGTACAAGGAGATTATATGGTTAGGTGAAAGCTTTGTTACAAGGCATTTTTCTGGGGATGTTCAAGCTTTAGAGCCAGAGATCACATCACTCTTATCACTTTCCCGCACAAGTATAATGGAATTTCTTTGCGGGCTTGTTAAAGGTGGGAAGAAGGAGTGCTTCTTGGTAATGGAACTGATGAGCAGAAACCTCTGCACCCACACCAAAGAGGTTTATGGCCCAAGGAAACGGATACCATTTACACTTTAGTGGCAGTTGATCTTATGCTTCAAATTGCCAGAGGAATGGAACATCTGCATTCGAAGAAAATATGTCACAAGGAGCCAAATCCTTTGAGAATTCTTGTCAAACCAAGAGGTTAATCCTCAGAAGATTACATGCATGCCAAAATCTCAGAATCGCGCTATCTTCAGTTAAGAATTTGAACCACAAAGCAGTTTCAAATCAGAATGGGACCCTCCCGCTTATCTGGCATGCTCCAGCAATTCTTGAAGAGCAAGAACAAACTGAGAGTACTAAGAACTCCAAGTACACTGAGATCAGATGTGTATAGTTTCAGAATGGTTTGCTTTGAGCTTCTAACTGGTAAAGTTCCTTTTGATGATAATCACCTTCAAGGAGACAAAAGGAGCAGAAACATAAGAGCAGGAGAAAGACCACTATTTCCGTTCAATGCACCAAAATATGTCACTACCCTGACTAAGAAAAGTTGGCATACTGACCCAAATCAACAGCCAAGCTTCTCTTCCATCTGCACAATTCTCTGTTACCTAAAACGGTTTCATGCAATGAATCCTGATTACAGTAAGAGCTAGATCCACCAGTGCCACCAGTAGATTATTGTGATGTCGAGTCAGCATTTTTGAGAAAGTTCCCTTCTTGGGGGAGTTCTGATCCATCATCAGTATTGCAAATTCCATTTCAGATGTTTGCCTACAAAGTTATAGAGAAAGAAAAGATAAGTTTAAGCTCTACGGAGAGCTCTGATATTGGAAGTGATGCTTCAGCCTGTGCTGATGAGCAATTTGCCTCTGGGGACGAACTGTTTCCATCAACAACAGAAAGGAAATCTTTTGTTGGATCTGATGGTCAGAACAGGAAGCTTTCACAAACCAAGAAAATGGATGTAAGGGACATCAAACAACCAGGTTGTCTATGGACTCACCCATTTATTCAATAAGATATCCATGAAGTTATTAGATACTTCCGTAAATTATATTTAAGAGGCTAATGTTCAAATTAAATGAAACCAATAAACTACCTCATGGTATTCTATCACTGAAATTACAAAACCTATCATTTACTAGGGATGCAAACCTCACCAACTAGTTTGAACCTGATTAAGTTAGAAAAGTAAGAGATAAAGATTCTTGCATTGCATGCCAACATGCTTGATATATGGAAAAAGCAAATGATTATGATGTCAATTAAAAACTCACCTCAACATGTATCTGATTAGTTAGTAGGAGATTATGCAGTTTAGCAAGGCCGAATAAAGCACTTTCAACAATCTATCATTACTTGACTATATAATATGACCTCATTTTACAGAATATTTTGACAACAGGACTATTGAACAAAGTAATACATTGAAAACACGCAAGAAATAATTGATATATACAGTATCTACAATTCTGTGCACTGAAATTTGGATATCATCATTGAACAGAACATTTTGAGTGTATATTCATGCTTGAGAAAGCAATCTAGATGCATCTGCGATGTAGACACTTAGTGTTAACAGGCATTAGTTTATAAGTAACCTTGATTTGCCTTTTCTTATTTGACTTTAAATGGCAAAGGTTATCAAAGGCCTAACATCTATATTAACATTTGAATAAAGGATAATTGCTTTCTGACATCTTCAATTATTTTTCAATGGAGTTACAACAAATAGAGGATTGGATAGGCCTCCACAGATGTCTCTTTGTTCCCGAAGTCTGAAGTTGAGTTCAGGGAGCCACCTGATGACAATGTGTTCAAGAATTAGAAGAGCATCTCCCTGGCATGTCTCAGATTCCCAGCTTTCTTAGATATCGGCATACCACCATGAGATCTTCAAACACCATGCAAATAGCTTGACCAATATAAACTCAACATTCTATTCATTTACAGTCACATAGTTAAACTTACGTTAGTTCAAAGACATTACACAATTTTCCATTTCCCTTTCACTTTCCCTCACACTACCAGACGGGGCCTAAGGGGCGTGAGCAGCTTATGAATAAGGATAGTTAACTGTATAGCTTTCTGCAACTGCTTTCTTGTAATCCCACCAACAGAGAGTTGAAGAGCCAGATTCTTCCATGCATGATGGAATTCCCTAATCCTTACTGACTGGTCCAACCAAAGAGATGAAATTCAGGGAAAGATGATAAGATATAATTTAGATTATGATAAAGTGACTATGTTTCTTTCTGTTTATTTTACTCAGTTGTCATTGATTTAAAGAATGTGATATTTTATAATTTTTTTAACTCCAGCTGGAATTTTCTGGTATAACTCTTTTTCTTGCAAAATAAAAGCAGCCTAGACTCTTATTGGACATATAGGAGAGGGGACTAAGGGTTGAAAGAGAGAAATGGAACAACTGTTTAGAAGTGGGATTGCCAACACATAATGGGCAAAAATGGAACCTTAAGAATTCAATATAATGGTACAAAAGTGTAGGAGAACTAATATGAAAAAGAGAAAACGTTTCAAGACAACAGCATGGGATCTTATTCCTGATCAATCTTAAGGAAGATATTCTTTTCAGGTGAAAGATGAGGAATGGGAACTAGAATTTTTATAGTGCAACTGGGAAAGAGTCACAACCAATGAGAGTAAAAGTGCAATGTTGCATAATTTCAAATGATAGTAAACAAGTAAAAATTTAACCATTCTGTTCACTACAATTAGCTTTTCATGTAAACACAAGATACAAATGATATGCACTTGCACTACTTTGATAAATTACCTTAAAAATAATCAGAATATCTGCTTTAGCAACATTTCTCACTTTCTAAACAGAATGCAGTATCAGGGTGTTGAGCTATGCTGTGAAGCAACAAACATTACTTACAATTTCAAGTAAGCATTTAAGGTCAGTCTGGTATCCCAGCTTGTTGATGGGTGATATACCCCCAATATGAGAATTTGTTGAATGAAAAGCTTCTGTATTTTGCTTTGGCCAGTGTGCTGTACTGATCAAATAGGTAGATACAGCAGTGGTAGTGTATTAGAGGACTCATTCAGTCAAAATGTTTGCAAAAGGACTTGCAGGCTTCAGTTTCAGCAGCAGCACAGTTCAAGCCTGTTATGCATATATTTTGTATATTTCTTGATCAGCTTATTTGGTTCAAATGAGTAAATTTGCCTCAAGGCATATTGTAAAACGAGCACCAGACCACATTATCTATCTATTGAAACTAAATCCACATGCATGCTTCTGTGAACCAATGTCAATTGACCCTGTGTCAGTCTTTTCCCAGTCAGCTGATAAGCATACTAGAATATGAAGAAACCTAACTGTTTTCCTGGTTTAGTGATAATTTCATATTTCCTGTCAGACCATCTTCAATAGTTTTACAACTCCAATTGAGTTAGCAGCAACAAGCATATTAGACTTCTTTCTCCAGCAGACACTAGAAACAAACTGGCCATTACCAGCATCATTATTTTCTTGTCCAGAAATGGTATCAATGGATCCAAATTTGTGAGAAGTGATAGGCACTGGCAGAGATCTGTGATAACAATATACCTGAAAGGTAGAAAGTAAAAAATTAGAATTAGAATATATTTTTCCCACATTTGAGTATCAATGCAATTAAAAAGGGAGGGAGCTTCCAATATATTATCAGAAGGATTTGAATAAGGGAACCTTTATACAAGTCTTAATTTGTGAGAATAGATGACATCTATCTACACCTTAATTTAGGTGCATGACCTATGAACTCCAATGATCTTCTATATATTATTAACAGTCAACCATTCACGAATAAATATAATTATGGATCTACATGCATTATGCATATTCTTGGCTTGATGTCTTGATTAAACCTATCAAATAATTACTGCACATAAAAACTTAAGCTATATTGTTGAAGAATTTGCCTTTCGTATGAGATAAGAAGGCTTGGTAATGTTAGAATAGATATCTAGCATAGAAAGTGATAATGAAAGGCCATTTTCCATCACTGTGAAATTAGTGTATGTATAACTTCATCTTAAGATAGGGAATTTTTGTACATTTTTGAGCCACAATAATAGTGGGATAAGAAATATTATCCTGGCCGCATGACAGTAATCAACATTCTAGGGCTTAGACTAACTACAAGATAACAAAGTGAAGGTCATGCCAAGATTCAAAATTGTACCTCATTAGTTTCTGAACCACATGCAATGTATCCATCCAAGACAGACAAGCCCACGAAATTCTACACATGGAGAAGACGAGCAATTAGGACAAACAAAGTAAAAGGAAAAAAATAAATAGATGAAAACAATGTTGAGTAACCAACCTTTTCATTAGTATGGCCTTTAAAGGTTAAGCCACAAGCACTGGATGATAAACCAAAAGAACTGGTTTTCTTCAGGTCCCAGAGCTTCAAAGAGTTGTCTGTCGAAGCTGAGGCAAGTGTTTCAGAGTCTAGAAATTTTACATAGCTAACAGCTTTCCCATGGCCAGATAATGTGCACCAAGGGATTCTAGTGTGCCGAAGATCATAACCATAGATTTTATAATCAGCTGATCCAAAAACTAAAAGATTTGTTGAGTAAGCAGAGAACTGAACACAGCATACATTGGCAGGGTTCCATATGGTGCCAATGGAGTTTCTCTGCAAAAACAATTACATTTTAGAGATTTCTTGTATGCTGTGAAGTGAAAAATGTTTAACTTCATGTCTATCCTGTGAAAGAGATATCATGTTTACATTTTCTTTCTTTCTTATTTGCCTTTTGCAGGGATATCTAGTTTTAACATGATAGACATGAAGTTGAACATCTTTGCAGGTATAATGTATAAAAGAAAGCATGCCTCGCTGATGTTCCACAGTTTCACAGAGCAGTCATCACTTCCACTAGCAAACATTTTAGGGTCGGACTGAGAGAAGTGAATGGACCATGCTCTCTTTTGGTGTTCCATGTATTGAGAAAATGGCTGACCAGTGTCCGCATCCCACATCTGGATTCATCCTTGTATGTCATATTATTAGTGATGATAAATTTGAAGAAATAGTCAACAACAAAAAGGAATTACAGTTTTGTTTGTACATGACAAATGATAGGGTGCAGAAAGAAGTAATTTTGGTAAAGATTTCACCATAATTAAACTAGTGAATGGTGTAAGGTGCACCAATGAAATAGGAAAAGTAGGCGAAAGAGAGAAAGGAATATGTAGGATTGTTTATTCTTCAAAATCAGACTTAGCTACAACTAAGTAACCCTAGTTGTGGAAGACTGATTCCACTAACTGTCTAACTAGTCTTTTGCTTACTAACAACTTACAAACTTAGCTTAGTAACTCAACTATGGTTACTTAACACCACGTAACAGTGAGGATGATATATTGGCAAGAGTAATATTGAAGGAAAAATAAAAAGAAGAGGGAAAAAAAAAGGAAATTCACTGAGCTTTGAGAATAAGTTTCAGGTAGACACCATCAAAATATGGCAAAATGCATCACTTGGTTGAACTAAACTTATCATTGATATACTAAGTAACCTCCAAGAAATTATCACTATATATGGGAAATCAAGAACTCGGTAGTATTAATTTAATGTGACTCTCTATTAATATTTTTCAGAAGTAGAACCATCATAGCTTACTCAGAAATTGCTTCTTTTCTCTCCTTTTTTTGTTAAGAAATTCTTACGGAGTGGCTTCCACAATATTGAAAGGTATATTGGCCATTGAAGATTGAATCAACATACTAATTTGTCAATTTGTGTCAGTATTATTGAGAACTACTCCCTAAATTGCTTGGCATAAGAAGAGTCTCTGTTGGCCATAGGGTTATGAATCAGATTTGTTCATTGAGGGATCCATAAACATTCCCCATAGTGGTGCACCAGCGCAGATCTCTGTAGTTTAAAAAAAAAAAGCCTTAATTGCACGCAGCTTTATGATGAGGCTAAGAAGAAGAGTTGTGCTCAAGTTCTTAAATGCGGCACTTATTTCCCTCCTTTCTGTGCTAAGATGTATGCACGTGTAATTTCCCAAGACCCAATAATTAAAATCTATATGACCTCAAGTTTATAGAAGTTCTGTAAAATAACTGCTCAACCCATGAAGCTTGTGCAATTTGATGTAAAACAAAGCACTATCATTGCTCTCCATTTTTCTTATTCCATTTTGAATAGCAGACAAAAGCAGCTAGTAAAGGGATGTGGGCCACTAGAGATGTTGGTTAGTTAGTACCCAATCTCGTAAAACTAGGAACCAAATCAGATTGAAATAAACTTCCAAATACAGAATGAACAAAATAGCATAAGTGCGATAAAAGTGCAATAATGACAGAAAAACAAGAGAAAGTGATAAGGAAAAAAATATAACAAAATAAATAAACTTAAAGGGAATCACATGACTAGTAGCATGTGATTATCAACAGTCTCCCTCAAGTTGGGGAGTAGATGTTGATCATTCCCAATTTGGTGCTCAATTCCTCAACTTCGAATCTTGACAATCCTTTGGTCAACACATCTGTTACTTGAGAACTTGAGGAAACATAACTCAAGTTAATCATCCTTGACTTAATGAAGTGCCTATCAACTTTGACATGTTTCATCCTATTACGATGAATAGGATTCTTGGCTATCCTGATAGCTGCCATATTATCATAAAACACTTTTAATGGTTTGTCACATTTGAGACTTAGTTCCTTTAAGAGTCTTACTATCTACATTCCTTCACATATGCCAAAAGCTAATGCACGTAATTCTGCCTTTGCACTACTTCTAGCAGCTGCTTCTTGCTTATCCAAGTTACCAAGTTCCTCTAGACAAACATGCAGTATCCAGTACTAGACCCCCTATCAATCATAGATATAGCCTAATTAGCATCAAAATAAACTTCTACACTTCTAATATTTCCCTTCTTGAAGAACAGGCCTTTATCGGGAGTCATCTTGAAATACCTTAAAATTTTGTAAATTGCCTCTAAGTGTTCCTCATTTGGTATGTTCATAAATTGACTAACGACAATAACTGAAATGCTAATGTTTGGCCGAGTATGAGTTAAGTAAATTAACTTCTCCACAAGTTTCTGGTACCTCCCTATTTCAATGGGTGTACTTTCTTGTTTGAGACCCAATTTGTAATTAGTTTCCATAGGGATTTTTGTAGAATTACAACCCAACATCCCTGTCTCTTTTAGCGAATCTAAATTGTACTTGCATTAAGAGATGAATATACCTTCCTTGGTTCTTGCTACCTCCATACCAATAAATTATTTAGGATTACCTAGATTTTTAACTTTAAACTCATGAGCCAAGAACTCGTTCAATTTCTCTATCTTTTATGATTTTTAGTAATCATAATGTCATCCGTATAAACTATCAGAATGGCTAATTTCCCTATGGGATGTGTTTTAACAAGGTATGGTCAGTTTAACACTAATTGTACCCTTGAGTTTTGATAACTATAATGAATCTTTCAAATCAGGCCCTTGGTGATTGCTTGAACTGATATACAGATTTACAGAGCCTACAAATCCCTTTTGAATTGTCTTTAAGTGATAGCTTCAGAGCGATTTCCATGTAGAGTTCCTCCTCTAGATCTCCATTCAAAAAGGCATTTTTTTACATCTAATTCATGAAGAGGCCAGACTAAATTAGCTGCAAAGGATATTTGATAGTGTTGAATTTGGCTACTAGGACGAACATTTCTTAGTAATCAATCCTATAGGTTTGAGTAAATCCCTTTGACTACAAGTCTAGTCTTGTGGTGGTTAATACTCCTATCTGTATTGTATTTTACTGTAAAAATCCACTTGCATTCCAATACAATCTTCCCAGGAGGTAAATTAACAATTTCCTATGTCTAGTTCTTCTTAAAGGCATCTAACTCCTCTTGAATGGTCACTGTCCACTTCTTTTTTGTTGTCTCATAGACATTGTTGGGAAGTTTTTCAAGAGAAATATTCTGTACAAAAGTCTACAACTTATGTGACAAATTGTTATAGGCAATAAAATTATTAATTGCATGCCTTCTACTACTTCTTACCCTACAACTTCATACTACTTTTCTCAAGGCAATAGGCATCTCCAAATCCTCTTGTGATTCAGAGCTTGAAGTAAAGGAAGTGGTTTTACTTTGTTGAGGACATGTGCTATTATCAACTTGTTGAACCTCTTTTAGTGTGTGTCATTTAGTCAACTGAGGTTTCACCTTCCTAGTATAAGTCATTACTTCTTTCTACTGTGTGGCATTGAGATTAGCCTCAGGCATAGGTTTAAGTAAAGTTTGAGCAATGTTGAAGTCAAGTAGTCGAGAGATAAAGGTGGACTGTTGATGGTATAGTTCTAGTGCAGGTGGATTAATAGCTATAGGCTGCAAATGGTATGGTTTTGGTTTGATGAGTCAACATCTATATGGTCTTTGTTTTTCGGTTCTTTTGGTTCAGCTAAAGGGTGGTCTTGGGTAAGAGGGAAGTGAGGGTTGCCAAATAACTGTTCTTTGTCATCTTTGAGAGTGTCATAAGGAATCTCCCCCTAAAGGGTTGTTTGGGTGTAAAAGAGCTGTGTGTCATGGATAGTAAGGTTCACAGTGATGTACACACGTCTAGTATTTGGATAGTAACACTAATATCTCTCTTGGGTTGATGAGTATCTAATAAAATGCACTTCAGTGCACTCCCCTAATCGTTTTAAACAAATGTGATACAACCAAATATTTTGAGAGGAAGGATAGACATGGTTTGACTGTTGGGTAAGTTTTAAGAACTTGATAAGATGATTTAAATTAGGGACTCTAGAAGGCATCCTATTAATGAGATAGGTTGCTGTGAAGACAGCTTCACTCCAATAATATCTAGGAACATTTGAGGCAAGAAGAAGGGACCTAACCATCCCTAGTAAGTATCTATTTTCCCATTTAGCAACCCTATTTTGTTGAGAAATATTTACGCAAGAGCTTTGGTGTATAAGTCAATATGGTTTAAGTAAGAACTAAGGTTAGAGTTGAAATAATCCATTGCATTATCAGTTCTCGGAAGTTGAATTTATGATTGGAATTGATTTTGAATGAGTTTATGAAATATTTTGAATACACCAATGACTTCAGATTTTTCTTTTAAGAAATACAACCAAGTTAATCTTGTATGATTATCTATAAAGGTGATAAACCATTTTGCCTCGTTTACATTTTTCACATTTGTGGGTCCCCAAACATCACAATGTTTAAGTGAAAAATGTTTTGACGGTTTATAAGTATAGAAGTTTTTGATATGCTTAGAAAATTGCAAGTTTTACAAAAAGGTAAAGAGGATGTGTTATTGATCAAGTTGAGGTACACATGTTTTATATAAGAAAAATTGGGGTGACCTAATCTATAATGCCACAAAAATACATCATTATTTTTATTGGAGTACACATAATGAGTCATGGCACCATTATTCATTCTTTCAAATCTTTATTAGTAGTAAAGCAAAGCACACAACCTAACATTACCAATACTTTTCTTCAACTCCAAATCCTGAAATTAGCAATCATCAATATTAAAGTGTGTTGCACAATTGGAATCCTTGGCATGTTTGCTAATGGAAAATAAATTGCAAGTAAATTGTGTAATAAATAATACAGCTTTTAATATTAACTCCTCTGACAACTTAACAAATCTAGTCCCTTTGACTTCAGAAAGAGAACCGTTAGTTATTTTTACCATTGGGACATTAGAGTTTGGGAAAAAATCAA
This sequence comes from Erythrophleum fordii, assembly GCA_032878935.1. Classification (NCBI taxonomy): domain Eukaryota; kingdom Viridiplantae; phylum Streptophyta; class Magnoliopsida; order Fabales; family Fabaceae; genus Erythrophleum; species Erythrophleum fordii. The sequence goes on along the minus strand of JAVQMF010000047.1, from coordinate 11,794,106 downwards.
GAAGTAAGGATGCATTACCAGTCATGTGGTTAGTAGCTCTAGAATCTATAATCTAAGAGTTGGATTTCTAATCTTGTGAAGTTGTCAACTTATTACTTGCGTGTGCCATAACTGCAGTACCTATAACCTTCTCTAGTCCATGTAAGTTGATCAATTTTTGGAGAACATCAAGTTGCTCCTTGTTGAACATGGCTAGTTCAAGTGAACCTAATAGTTTCTCCTCTCTAGTTACTATGAGGCCACACTTTTCCCTTTGCTACCATGGCCTCCAATTCAAAGGCTTCTCATGCAATTTCCAACAAGTGTCCTTGGTGTGACCAATTTTGTTACGATGGTCGCACCATGATTTGCCATTCCTCCTATGTTTACCATCAATCATTGTAGTATTTTTGGCTACTAAGGCTAGGGATTTAGATAAGGATAAAGAGTTGTGCATCCCAAGAGTAAGTTGTTTCCGACTTTCCTCACACCTTACCTTAGCAAAGACTGCTCCAAGTGAAGGAAGTGGCCATGTAGCCATAATCCTCTCTCTAACTTCATCATACATAACATTAAGGCCCAAGAGAAGCTGTAGGTTTTCCCTTTCTCCACAATCTTCTTATAGGTTGCTGCATTTGTACTGGTAGTCCAATCATACATTTCATAATTTCAAGTTGTTGTTAGTACTTGACTGAAGTGTTGTAATACTGGCTCACGATAGCATCTCCCTATCTCAGGTCCTTTAAGACTCCTTTGATGTGAAACAGAGCTATAGAGTTCTCCACTTTGGAGTATAACTTCCATATTGCATCTCAGATTTCTTTGGCAATCTTGGTCATAACAAAGTTCCCTCCAATATCAGTTAGTCATGGAATTTATTATCCATGACATAGGTCAAATTCTTTTTTGCTACCCAAGATTTAAACTTTGGGTCTAATGCATCTCGTTTGATGGCTTCTCCAGTGAGGTAATCCTCTTTCCCATGGCCATGGATGAACATTAGCACATTTTGGGACCACACAAGATAGTTCTTCCCATTGAATCGATGCTCAGTGATCAACGTGAGAGATTGATTGTCAGCAGCCATGGTGGGAGATGAAGGAGGCAGAGAGGACAATTGAGACAAGGAGGACCCTTCATTAGAAGAGGTCACATTATACGTTCTCATGGATCCCAAAGTAATCATGGGCTGTGTTCAGAATTGTTCAAGTTCTGATACCATGATGTGAAACAAAACACTATCATTGCTTTCTGTTTTTCTAATTCCATTGTGAATAGCAGACAAAAGCCGCTAATAGAGGGACGCTAGCCACAAGAGATGTCGACTAGTCAATACCCAATCCCGTAAAACTAGGAACCAAATCAAATTGAAATAAACTTCCTAAAATTGAATGAATAGAATTGCATAAGTGCAATAACAAAAGAAAAACAAGAGAAAGTGATGAGGAAAAAAATATAAAAAATAAAAATAAACTTAAAAGGGAATCATGTGACTAGTAGCATGTGATTATCAAGATAATTAAACAAGGCCCAAAAAGTGGTTTTTTATCAATTAGTGTTAATATGCAAAGAATACAAACCTGAACCACACCGTCATAATCAGTAGATGCCAAATGGTTTTTGATATAGCTATTCCAGCATACACAGCTAAGCTTGGATTTATTAGGCATCTCAACTATAGGGTACTGGATGTCAATAGAATTGCCCAGAATTGCACTGACATCAAAAATCTTGATTTTCTTTGAAACTCCAGCTGCTGCAATGTAGTCCTCATCACAGTTAAAACTTAATGCGCATATTACGTTGGCAGAATTAAGCAGATCTTGATTTCTTAATATACCACACTCTTCAAACTTGCTATAACAAGCAAACTTGCATAAACCTTCAAAGAAAGATCCAAGACTATCAACAGATCTTTGTATTGTTCTTTGATCATCATTGTCATTCTGTACTTGAGACAATCTCCATCTACTTTTTAGCACATCTTTGTCATAGGGTGCAACAGTTGCATCTTCTGTAAGTGGGATCTGGGATCTCATGGAGAAGTACGCAGTCTCTAGCTGATTGATATTTCTCATAAGTCTGGCTTCATTAACACATGACGCTGGAATTGATCTGTTAATATCTAAACTCAAAGGATCTTGAAGATAAAAACTATTTCTACTGAAATCAGGAACATTGTTTTTTGCCAAAGGAAATAATGAAGCTGTTTCATATGAATATCTTCTTTCAACCTCTTTAATATCTTCATCTAAGCAACTTAGCTCTTCAGCTAATTTGGCAACCTGTTTTTTCTTTTCTTCTCTAAATGAAATTAAAAAACATAGTAGTTGCTCTGTTTCAGCTTCATCATCATCATCAGATACTAGGATATCATCTTCAGAATTCCATTCCACTAAATCACGGAATATTTCAGACTCTAAAATCATCCTGGATTACACCAAAAAAAGGAAAACAATAAAAATTTGATTACTTAAAAGAAATAGGATGCACCTTCAACATCAACATCAAAATTCTTTCCAGCATATATTTAGAACACATATTGGTGCAAGAGCACCAATTAGAACGGAGAGGAGAGAGAATTCAAGGAAATTTTATTCAAAAAACATCATAATACACACACCAATTCTGACTAGCCTTATTGATTGAATATACCCAACCATATGGAGCCCACCCATGCCAGCACTTCATAGCAGACTACCATTACTAACTAACTCTTTTATTTATTATCTATATTTATTTACTATTTATGTAAATGCCACATAACATACATGCTCCCCCAAAAAAGATTCACAAAATCCTTGACCTCAAGGGTTGGGATGTGCAGTTGCAATGGAGAAATGAGGAAATTGCTGTTGAATGGGAGACAAATCTTTCCAAGTAGCATCCTCCGTGTTGCTATTCTTCCAATGTATTAGGACTCGAGTAACTAGTAAATCACCACAGTTACCACTTTTCTAGCAAGGGTTTCCTTTGGTTCCAAGAAAAATTGACCCTCATGGTGTATGTGAGGCAAGCTCATGGTGAGGGGAGTGCTGGCACCTACATACTTTAATAAAGAAACATGGAGAGCAGGACGAACTTGTGTATTGTCAGGTAGCTGCAACTTACAAGCTACTTTGCCAATTCTGTCCAAGACCTTGTAGGGCCCAAAGTATCGAGCTGCCAGCTTGGGAAGGGTAGATTTGTATAGTAAATTCAATCAAGAAGGATATAGCTTAATATAGACCAAATCACCAATGGAAAATTCATGGTCAGAGTAGTGCCTATTAGCCTATTGCACCATCCTATTATGAGCCTTACTCAACTATTGTTTCAAGAATTGTATAGTAGCTTCCTTTTCCTGGCAACTTCTATCAACCACATCGTTAGTAGAGTCACCAGCTAAATATGGGATGGGCATTAGAGGAGGGATACCATAAATGGCCTAGAAGGGGGACATACCTATGGTACAATGAAGAGAGGTGTTCTACCATAATTCAGGTAACCATCTTAACCATTGCTTGGGTCTCTCACAATCGTACAACAAAGATAGTATTCTAAACACCTATTCAAAACCTCTATCTAGGCGACTGTCTGAGGGTTATAGGTAGAAGAATACAAGAGTTTAACTTTATTGAGGCAAAAGAGCTCCTTCCAAAACTTCCCACAAAAGATAGGTTCTCAATTTGTCGTTATAGTTCTTGGAAAGCCATGAAGCTTTACCATATTATCAAGGAATATTTGAGCTACATCAATAGCAAAGAAAGGACGTTGGAGGGCCATAAAGTGATTTGCCTCAGATAACCTTTCTACAATGATGAAAATAACATATTTGTTGTAGGATTTTGGAAGACCACCAATAAAATTCATGGACAAATTAGTCCAAATGATGTCTAGTGTGGATACTGGCTATAAGAGGCCTAGACTGGAAATATTTTCTCTGGTTTATACCATTGGCACACCTCACACTCCTGGTCTATCCCCACAAGAAGTAACCTTTCCTTTTGAGTAAACCCTTAGCCCAAAAGTATTTAGGATGGAAAGTAGGGTTCTTGGTAATGTCTTCAATGACATTAGCTAGCAACCCATCATGAAGCCATGAATTTTTAACTCTAAAGGTCAGCGTGGAAGCTATGGAACAAATGGCCAAACAAGAACCAGAATTCACATGTTCCATGCCTTTGTGATAGAGAATTTCTTAGCTCAATCCCTACAATTTGTGGGTCCATTTACACTGACTAGAGGAAAGAGCTTTTTGCTCCAAGAGGCATTTCAAGGCTAAGTGATCAATTTTGAAGATGAGGTGATGGCCCTCAAGATATTGCCTCCAGTGCTTCACCGCAAAAACAATAACCATTAATTCCTTTTCCTATGCTAAGAGACCCATTTTTGAAGGACATAAAGCCTTACTAGCAAAGGCTATTGGATGGCCTAGTTGGGTAAGGATAGCCCTTATACCCACATTTGAAGCATCGGTCTTTAACACAAAAGGTTGGAAGAAATTTGATAGTGCTAAGCTAATGGGGTTGTCATGACAATTTTGAGCTGTTGAAAAGCTTGATCAACATCATCTATCCACTTGAAGGTTTCATTCTTTTTCAATAGGTCTGTTAATGGCTTACATAATGAGCTTGTTAGGCCAAGGAAAGCTCTTAAAGCTTCAATAGTTATAGGCGTGGGCCAAGAGATGATGGCTTCAATCTTCTTCGAATCTGCTTGGACTCTTACTTTAGTAACCACATGGCCCAAATAATCAAGTTGTGTTGCAGCAAAAGTACACTTACTCTTCTTAGCAAACTAAGTGTTATCCCTAAAAAGCTAAAGCGTGATTTGAAGCTGGTGTTAATGCGACTCCCAATTTTTACTATAAACTAAAATATCATTAAAGAATACTAAAACAAACTTTCAAAGATAAGCCTTAAAAATAGAATTCATCAACCCTTGGAATGTCACTGGTCCATTAGTGAGCTCGAAAGGCATCACAAGGAACTCAGAAAGACTCTTATGTGTTCAAAAAGTGGTCTTGTGGATATCTTGAAGGTTCATCCATATTTGATGATACCTTGCATGCAAGTCCAACTTAGAGAAAAATCAAGCACCACATAACTCATTAAGTAGTTCCTCTGTTATTGGAACAAGGAATTTGTTTGAGTGTTTGCTCATTTAGCCTCTGGTAATCCGCGCAAAACCTCAAGGAGCCATCTTTTTTCTTGGCCAACACTATTGTCACCACAAAAGAGCTATTGCTAGGCCTAATCAACTCATTGTCTAACATCTCTTGCACTAACTTTTCCACTGTAGTTTTTTGAATTGGCTCACAATGGTAAGATCTACTACTAATGGGTTGATCTGATTTCAATGGAGTAAAGTGATTAAAGAGCCTAGAAGGAGGAAGGGACTTTGGCTCTTAGAAGACATCACCAAACTCCTCCAATAATTCAACCAATGTAGGTAACTTAGAATGGCGAAGTTTAATCCCCTCTTGTTTCAAGTTGAGACCAGATTCAATTTGATTATTACAAGCTTGGATTAGCTAAGTTTGTTGGGCTCCACAAATTCGCTTATCTACTATTGGAGGCTTCTCCAACATCATACCCTACTATGCACACCTTGAATGTCATATGATTTACAATATATAGTAAAATACATAATCTTTTGTCTCAAATCCAATTTAAATCAACCCCTCATGTACAACCACTTCACTCCAAGAACCACATCATAGCCCCCAAGCTCCATGACTAAAAAATAGCAATGAATAAATGCCCCTGCATCCTTCACTAAAGTTGAGCACACTTTGTATTGATTGTCACATTTGCACGATTAGCTATAGTCATCTTAATGCCTTTAGAAAATTGAAATTTTAGTCTAAGCTGCTTTGCTAAGGCAGTACTCAAAAAATTATAAGTACTCCCAATATCCATCAATATCAAGAATTTAAGTTTGTTAATTGACCTCAAAACTTTTAGTATAGAATGGCCTTCTGTTCCCTCCACAGCATGGAGAGAGATGACGAGGCTTACTTGCTTTGTATTAGTGGGATTCTCTTAAGTATCATGGAACACTTCATCCTTCCCTTCCTAAACCATCATCATATAGACTTGAAAATTTTTCCAGCAATGATCTGCAATGTATTTCTCTAGACACCAATAACACAATCCCTTCTTACTTAGTTGCTTTATTGGTTTGTCAATAAAAGTGCTCGGCTTAGAGGTAGCAATATGAATTATTGGCTTGTCAAGTGGACCACTATTTTTTTATGTTGGATCTATATTGAATGGCTTAGAATTAGAGGAGCTAGAAGGGGTGGTATTTCGTTGGCTTGTATAATTGGAAAAAGAGTTGGTCTTCTTAAAGAGTGAGAGAGCATGGCTATGAGTGGCCTGAATGGAAGTCTCTTAGAGAGGTGCCAAATACATGGTGCTATAAAAAGTAGCAAGCTTAGACAACCTCACTAAAGCCTTAATATCAGCCCATAAGCCACCAAAGAAGCAGTTAATTGTGAGTACTTTAGGTAATTCAATCTCGAACAAAAGCTCTTCAAACTTATTTTGGTATTCAATAATTGTTCATCCTTTGTTCCTTCTTACTTTAAATTCTAGAGCTCAAACATGGCGTCCACTCGAAGCACATCACTAAACTGTGCACTCATATGGGTCAAACAATCATCTTAACTCACCTCTAAAAGCTTCTATTTCTTCAAGAAGTTTTGGTGCCAATTCAGTGCACTTCATCCAAGATGGATGCTCATGAGACATACATGCTGGTCTAGGGGTGTCTCATCCACATTGAAAAATTGTTTGCACCTTTGAGACTAAACACGGAAGGCAATTCCATCAAACTTTAGAAATTCGATGTGAGAAAGCTTCGTCAAAAAACATTAGCTACGATAGTTGCCGCTAGTGTAAGAGCCTAACTGCAAACAAACAGTTGGTCATCCTCTATTCGTGCTCAAAGTTCCACTATTATGGTGGACATGTCCAATCAGAGCTAAGAAAACTAGTTTCGAATTTATCTTTACTAACAAAGCTTCCATGCATGACATGAATTGCTTAAGGTCATGCATCTCCCTTTGGTTTTACTCAAGACCGATTTCGAGATTTCACAATTAAGCTTGAGAATGTGCCTCCTTAGTCACTGGTGAAGGGAAGTTTCTGTGTCAGGAAGGAGGCTCTAATACCAAAGATGGTGCAAGAGCTCCAATTGGAATAGAGAGGACAAAGAATTCGAGGAAATTCTATTTAGAAAACATCAAAATACACACACCAAATCTGACGGGCCCTATTGATCTAGTATACCCAACCATAAGGGGCCCACCCATGCCAACACTCCATGATAAACTACCAATACTACTAAATAATTCTTTTATTTATCATCTATATTTACCATTTATGTAAATGACACGTAAAAGAGTATTAAGAAAAGCACATACATGATATTCATTGCTTTTAAGGACAATTGATTAGCACAAGATTCCATAAAGTATAGAAAATGCATAAATACCCAACCATTAATGAAGCACTTAAAAGAATCATAAGACAGCACCAATGCTAGTTTAATCTTTATTTTTATACTTTTTAATATAATGCCCAATAAAAAGAATGGCAAATAGTTTTATTGTATCACTTTGTATTTTAAGTTTTCACCAATATCATTGCTATAATCTTTTATCATCTAGCCATAAAAGGATGATAGCATTGTGTGGATTTTTAAAATAAGAATGCTGAAAATAGATTGCTTTATTTGAATGAAATGAAATGACACTTATAGGGACCAAGGCAACATGTTTGCCACTAGAATTTCATAAAATCAACAAGAAAATAAACTACATTAAAATAGGTGTTGAAATTTAAAATAATTTTATTACTAGATTGTAATAATGCCAGCGATTGAAACTCAAACGCTAGATGATTCCGTAGGATTTCCTAGCCTTATCTTCAGTTTGTTCTGTTAGTCACACATCTTTGTATCTCTTTGTTACTTCTATGATCTTCATCCAGATGAGGATAGGTTACTCCTCCATTGTGGCTATTTATATTTCTGAGGAGAATGAATGAAAAATGAAAAAACAAAATGATACTTTCACAATTTTATACATCTCTCTCTCTCTCTCTCTTTGATTTTTTCATGGTATTGAGCTGCCTAAAATTCACAAAACACAATAATGCAGTTCAAAAATTTTAGAGGCATGAGTACAGAGAGAGTCGACTCCCCCTCCTCTGTATCCATGACTCCAAATACTTTATTCGCTGCGACCCAACACAGCACATCTAGAGGGGTTGAATCTCAGCTCTATCCATTACAACCCACAAATTAAGCAGCCTGAATTACTTCCATTAGAGCCACTCCATAATGATGTTCCTATGCGAAAGGGGCAAGAAGGACTATGTCAACGGCAACATAGAGGCATCTCCCATCACAAATCCAAAATACAGAACGTGGAAAGCCAAAAATAACCAGGTGATGTCCTGGCTTATAAATTCAATGAACATAGACATTGGGAAAAATTTTGTGCTACTCACTACAGTCCACCCTTGAGAATACAATAGAGCTCTTCGAAATAGAAAGCATCCTCCATGACCTCAGACAAGGAGATATGTCCATCATTCACTACTCATCCCTTCTTATGAGGTATTGGCAACAACTAGATAGTTTTGAAACCTACAACTAGAGTTGTGCAGGTGATGTGGCTGTTAACAACAAGATTGTTGAAAGAAAAAGAATATATAAGTTCTTGCTAGGACTCAACCAGAATTTTGAAGAATTAAGGAGTAGAATCATGAGCTCAAAACCACTTCCCAACCTATAAGAAACAATTTCAGAGCCCAAAAAAGAAGAAACTAGGAAAAGATTATCTTTGGGTTCCCAACATATCCAAAATAATCATGAAACATTAGCAACGGCTGCCAAAGGACTAAACAACCACGGGCAAAGAGGGCAAAACAAACCTTGGTGTGACCACTGCAATAAGCCTGGCTATACCAAAGAGGCTTGCTAGAAGATTTATGATAAGCCCTCAAACTAGAAGCCAAAACCAAAAAGGGAACAAAAGGGGTACATGGCTCATATGGAAAATAAACAATCTCTGGAAATCAGCCCATTCAACAAAGAGTAAATGGAATGGTTGCAAAAACAATTTGGCATTAAAAAATCCAAAGACATGGTAAGTACTGGTGCAATGGCTCAAGCAAGTAACTTACCTTCTGCATTGAACTCTTAAATTCCAAAAAAACAATAGCTGGATAGTTGATTCTGGTACAATAGACCATATTATGGGTAACTCCTCTTCATTCACTGATTTCACGCCTAGCACAGCAAGATTATTGGTAAAAATTGCTGATGGTATTGTAACAAAGGTGGCTAGTATTGGATTTGTGTATTTGTTAGATAAATTGATGCTAAAAAATGTACTATATGTGCCTACATTAACCTACAACTTGTTATTCAGGAGTTGGATTTCAAAAGGATGATTGGAGGTGCTAAGGAGTATGTAGGCTTGTTTCTGATCAAAGGACACGAGAAGAGAATAACGAAATGCTTCACTATAGAATCTGAAATAATGAAGTGGCATTTGCAATTTCGACATCCCAACTTTCAATATATGAAAAGGATGTATGCTCAATTTTTCAATAATAAAACTAACACTTTACCTCAATGTGTAGCTCTCTAAACATGTACGCTCACATTATCCTTCTCATGTTTATAATCCCTTTCAACCTTTTATAATCATACATGGTGATATATAGGGTCCTTCAAAATTAAAAAATGTGAATGGACAAGGTGGTTTATAACCTCTGTAGATGACCATACTTGTATAACTTGGGTCTACCTATCTAATGAATACCAAGTTTGAAGCTTTACCTATTTTTCAAAATTTCCATACACTAGTACAAAATTAGTTTCACACAAAAATAAAAGTCCTATGCTTTGACAATGCCAAGGATTATTTTAACACACCATTTAATGTACCTCAGTAGCCAAGGTATTATCCATCAAAGCTCATGTGCAGACATGCCACAACAAAATGGTATAGTCGAATGCAAAATAGACATCTCCTTGAAGTTACTAAAGCCCTAATGATAACCACAAATGTACCAAAATTCTTTTAGGGAGAAGCGATACTTTCTGCCACCTACCTCATTAACTGCATGCTTTTCAAAGTCTTTAAATTTAAAACTCACGGTAAAGCACTTGTCTAAGCCATTCCCTTTATCCAACTTGTGTCCACAATAACTCCCAAAATTTTTGGCTGCATAACCTTTGTTTACATCTACCATATTAATAAACTTGATCCTAGATCCATTAAATATATTTTTCTAGGATATTCTTCTACAAAGAAAGGCTACAAATGTTATTCTCCAAATCTAAAAAAAAAATTTATTTCAAAGGGAGAGTCATGATCATGTGCAAGAATGGGATTCGTTATAGTACACCAATTTAGAAACAAGCCCGAACAACCCAGAAAGCAACCCAGACAGCCTAGATACAGACCCTAAACAACCTAGAAAATAGCCCAAAAAAAGCTTTCAAAAACAAGATCAGCCACATCAAAAAATCTTGGAACTCGAGCCCAATACAAAACCCAAAATCTACAGATGTTGGAAATGAAGACACCAAGTTTATGGCGTATTCTAGGAGGAAGAAGGACCAAGCCTGTACTTTTCTTGAACAAAGCCATCCTCTTGAACCAAGTTTAAGTTATGATCTTGAGATCCCCATTGCTCTTAGAAAAGGTACTAGAGAATGCACAAAGGATCCCATCTCAAATTTCATCTCTTATGAGCATTTATCTCCTAGATATAAGATTTTTGTGGCAAATGTCACTAATGAGAAAATTCTCAAAATTGTTAAAGAAGCTTTAAAATGTTTTGAATGAAGACTAGCCATTCAAGAAGAGGTGAATGCCCAAGAAAAGAATGGCACCTGGACTTTATTGAATTACCTGAAGGAAAAAAGGTTGTTGGTAGCAAATGGGTGTTCACAATTAAATACAACCCTAATAGAAGCATCCATTGCCACAAGGCAAAAATAGTAGCAAAGGGATTCATTAGACATATGGAATTAACCATTAAGAGACATTTACTCCAATAGCCAAACTTAATACTATCAAGGTACTTCTCTCTTTAGCCGATAATTTGGATTGGCCACTTCATCAACTAAGAATGCCCTCTTAAATGAAGATCTTGAAGATGAGGTCTATATGGAACTACCTCCAAGTTTTGACTCAACTAGAGGGGCAAGACCAGTGTGTAAACTCCAAAAGTCGCTATATAGGTTGAGATAATCACCTAGAGCATGGTTCGATAAATTTACTAAGATAATAAAAAACAATAAAAGGCTATGACTATTCTCAATGCCAAACTACTCATACACTATTTGTTAAATTCTCATCTGAAGGAAAAATTATCATTTTGATAGTGTATGTAGATTATATTATCATGACAGGTGATTTTGCGAAAGAAATTAAAAGGTTGAAACAAGCATTAGCAAAGAAATTCATGATTAAACAACTTAGCAATCTTGAGTATTTTTTGGGAATGGAGGTCGCACGATCTAAAAATGGTATTATAGTTTCTCAAAGAAAATATACATTAGATCTATTAAAAGAAATCGGGATGTTTGGCTGTAAACCTTTTAAGACACCTATCAAAGCTAATTCAAAAATAGGGCTTTAAAAAGATAAACCCCCAGTTGATATAGGTAAGTACCAAAAATTAGTAGAAAAATTGATATATCTAACTCACACTAGGTTAGATATAAGTTTTCCTGTTAATGTTATTAGTCAACACATGAACGAGCCAACAAAAGAACACCTTGATGTTGTGCATCGAATACTCAAGCATTTGAAAATGACTCCAAGAAATAGAATTTTCCTCAAGAAGGGATCTACCTGAAAGGTTGAAATTTATTCTGATGCTGATTTGGTAGGCTCAATTATTGATTGAAGATCAACATCTAGTTACTGTTCTTATGTTTGGGGCAACCTAGTAACTTAGAAAAGTAAAAAACAAGCAGTGATAATAAGGAGTAGTGCACAAGCAAAATATAGATCATTGTTACAAGGTATTTGTGAAAGAATTTGGTTACAATGGTTACTTAGCAAATTGAGGATCACTATGGAGGAACATATGAGGACGGTGTGTGATAACTTGGCTGCTTTAAGCATTGCCAAGAACCCTATTCATCATAATAGGACAAAACTTGTGGAGTTGGATTGTCACCTCATTAAAGAGAAGGTTGATTCTAGTGTAATTGAACTCATTCATGTTTCAACAAAATTTCAAGTTGTTGACATCTTGACCAAGGTATTACCTAAAGCTCAGTTTGAGGAGTTAGAGTCCAAGCTGGGTATGATCAACATATATAACCCAGTTTGAGGGGGAGTGTTGAAATTTAAAATAATTTTATTATTAGATTGTAATAATGTCAATGTTTGAAACTCAAATGTTAGGTGATTCCTAAGATTTCCTAGCCTTATCTTCAATTTGTTCTATTAGTCACATATCTTTGTGTATCTTTCTATTACTTCCATGATCTTTGGCCAGATGAGGACAGGTTACTCCTCCATTATGGCTATTTATGTATTCTGAGGAGAATGAATGACAAATGAAAAAACAAAATGATACTTCCACAATTTTATATGTCTATCTCTCTCTCTCTGATTTTTTCAATAGGTAATAACAAGAAAATCAAAGAACAAAAAATCAGGAGGCTTAGAATCAAGGACTTAAACAAATAGGATAATAGTAACAATAGTAAATATCATTATAACCAACACTCCCCCTCAGCTTAGGAAGTAGATGTGAGTATCCCTAACATAGATTGAAGTTCCTCAAACATAACTCTTCACAAGGCCTATTTTAGAATATCTACAACTTAAGGCTTAGTAGAAGTGTATGTGAGCTCCAAAACACCTGAATCCACTTTTTCTTTGATGAAATGGCGATTTATTTCAACGTGCTTAGTTCGATCATGTTGAATAGATTTTTGGCAATGCTAATGGCTATCATGTTATCAATCAAAGCTTTTATGGGTTGATCAAAGATTAATTATTAATTCACCAAGTAACCTATTCAACCACAACCCTTCGCATATACCTTGAGCTAGAGCCTCATATTTAGCTTTTGCATTACTCCTAGCCACCACCAATTGTTTCTTACTCCTCCAGGTCACCAAATTTCCCTTAATATAAATGCAGTAACATAAGATGGATCTCCTATTAATGATAGATCCAGCCCAATTAACATTAGAATAGAAATCAACGCCAGGGGCTGATCCTTTTTGGAAGAAGATTCCCTTTCCAGGGATCACCTTGAGATATCTCATAATTCTATAAGCAGTCTCAAGGTGCACTACATTTGGTTTACTCATAAATTTACTAATGACATTCACAAGAAAGCTAATATCAAGCCTAATGTGAGATAGATAAATCAATTTACCTATTAGCCTTTGAAGTTTCTCAGTATCAACGAAAGAGCTTTCTTAAGTAAATTTTATAGTCAACTTCCATATGAGTATTTGCATGTGTAAATCCTATCATGCTTGCTTCCTTAAGCAAATCCAAGGTATATTTTCTTCGCGAAATGGAAATACCTTTTTTTGATCTACCAACTTCCATCCCCAAGAAATGCCTCAGTGGTCTAAGGTTCTTAACTTCAAATTTCTCAACCAAGACCCTTTTAAGAAACTCAATTTCTTCTAAGTTGCCTCCTATAACAATTATGTCATCAATGTAAATAATTAAAATTGCAATTGTTCTTTTAGGAGAAAATTTAGTGAACATAACGTGGTCAACTTGCCCTTGGAAGTATCCTTGACCCTTAACAACTTGAGTAAACTTCTCAAAACATGCTCCTAGGGATTGCTTAAGTCTATCTAAAGATTTACAAAGTTTACAAACCTTGCCCTTACTATTTTCACCCTCAAGCTTAGGAGGAACTAACATATAGACATTTTTATCAAAATTTCATTAAAAAATGCATTTTTAGCATTTAACTGGTGGAGAGGAAAGTTTAGATTAGCTACCAAAGATAAAAGTACCATAATGGAATTAAATTTCGCCACTGAGCAAATGTTTCTTGGCAATCTAAGCCCCATGTTTAAGTAAATCCTTTTGCCATAAGTCAAACTTTGTATTTACTAATGCTACTATCAAAGTAATACTTTATATTGAACATCTACGTGCAACCAATCAATCTATTTCCTTCAGGTCACTCAATCAATTCCCATGTCTCATTTTTTTTTTGTGCATTTATCTCCTCTTGCACAACTTTCTCCATTTAGCTTGCTTAAGAGCCTTATAAACATTTTAAGGAATCCTTTCATTAGAAATGTCAACCACAAAAGTTTATAAGTAGGAGACAATCTATCATATGACACAAAATTTTCAATGGAGTGTTGAGTATGCGTTCTCATACCCTTCCTCCAAGCAATAAAAATATCCAAACCCAAACTTTCAATTTCATTTGGAAGAAGCCTACCTGATGTTGGATTGAAGGCATGCTTTGCTTGGGAGAACAACCAGCCTCTACCTCCTAAACTCTGATCTCATATACAAGTTCAAGATCTAAAGTGGGACAAGGCTTGGGCTCCATAGGAGTAGGTATAGTAGGAGTAGTAATAGGGTCATTAGAGGGAATTATATGAATAATGGGAGAGCTAGAGGTGGTCTCAAGTTTATTATAAATTTTCCCAGGACAAAAACTCTGTTCCTTTTCTTGATAGTTAAGATTCACCCTTCAAATGGATGTTTTTAAGTAGTATAGCTAATCTTCAAAGAAAAAAACACCCACAACAAAAAAATTTCTTTAAGATGAGAAAGTAGCACTCACAGCCCTTTTTAGTAGCAGAATAACTCGGGAAAATACATTGGCAGCCTTAGGATTGAGTTTATTGTTGTGGGGAAGATGGACAAAGGCTATACAACCAAAAGCCTTAATAGGTATAGTGGAGACAACTCAAGTGGCAGGGAAAAATTTAAAAAGAGTGCTCCAAGGAGTTTGAAATTTTAGCAATTTAGATGGCATTCTATTGATAAGTTATGTTGAGTAAAGATGGCTTCCCCCCAATAATATTCAGGAACATTGACCATGAGTCAAAAAAAAAAAAACCTAACTACTTCAAGAATATGTCTATTCTTTTGTTTAGTTACCCTTTTTGTTGGGGTGTATGGGAGCAAAGAGCTTTGGTAGTAAATCCCCTATTTAGTAAGATAGGTTCTAAGAGAGCTATTAAAATATTCACAGCTATTATTAGACCTTTATTTGGGTGTTAAATTGAGTATGAAGGAGGTGATTGAAGTTTTTGTAAATAGTAGAAAATTCAGACTTATTTTTTATCAAGGACACCCATATAATTCTCGTGTAATCATCAACAAGAGTAACAAATTACCTTGAATCCAAGACACTACTAACTTTTGAAGGACTCCAAACATCACTATGGATTAAAGAGAAGGGTGAAGAAGGTGTGCAGGCTTGTGAGGGGTAAGTTGCTTTCGTGTGCTTGGCAAGTTGACAAAATTCATGATGAGGAAAAGTTGAAATTTTAGCGAATAGGTTGGGAACTACTTTCCTCATAAAATGAAAATTTGGATGGTCTAGTCTATAATGCCACTATATTAGCTCTGAATTTGTCATTGCAAAAAATACACATTTGTCTTTCTTATTGGAGTTCATAAGGTGGAGAGCAACTTCCTCTTTAGCTTAGCCAATAGTCCTCCTAAATGCTAAGTCCTAAAATTCACAACCTATATCAACAAATTGAGCCACACGTCCATTATCTTTAATTAGCTTGCTGATAGACAGAAGTTTACATGCTAGTTTAGGTACCAAAAGAACATTTTTAAGAACTAAATGATCAAAGAGTGTAACAAGCCCAATACTAGTCACATTTGTCAAAGTACCATCAACTATTTTAACTGCAATAAGGTCTGTACAAGGAGTGAATTCATCAAATGATAATAAATTCCCAGTCATGTGATTAATTGCACCATAGTCCACAATCCAAATTTTATTCCCCATTGTACAGGAGTTCAAAGCAACTGAAAATTTACCTAATTGATCTATAAATCCAAAAGGATGGGGATGTAACCTATTTTTGTTCTTCATGTTGCTCTTTTTCTCTAATCCTGCTGTAGAACACTCAATTTAAGCAGGAACTTCCAGCAGCCTTACCAACAGCTCATCAAAAGAGGTCAAGTTGAGTGACTCTGGGCAGACAATGGTGAGTTGCGGTACATGACGCACTCTCACACGCTGACACGTGTGACTAAACACCTAAACACCACTATGTGTGGTAGTGCATGGATGACTGTATGGCTGCTGGACTCTAGATTCTGGCAAATTAGAGCCTTCTAAGTACAGTTAGCTGGCGCTTATCCTTTTAGGCCATGGCAACAAGAGAGCAATAACAGTGCCTAAACCTAAACCTTCATATAGTAACGTTCATGGCAAAATTAATAATCTAATGTCCTATGGGTGAGAAATACGCTAGTGTAGGCTCCAATACCATGTGGAATTTTAAAATAAAAATGCTCAAAATAGCTTGCTTTATTTGAATGAAATGAAATGATACTTATCGGGACCATGGCAACAAGTTTGCCACTAATATCCCATAAAATCAGCAAGAAAATAAACTACATTAAAATAGGTGATAACAAGAAAATCAAAGTACAAAAAATCAAGAGGCTACGAATCAAAGATTTAAACAGAAAGGACAACAGTAACAACAGTAAATATCATAATAACCAACATATTGAAATTGGCACCAAATATAAGATCCATAGTGAATTACATTACCTAGTATTGGGACGAGACGAAGGTTCAGGATGCAAAAGCCAAAGACAAAATCCAGCATCCTTTGGATTTTCTGACAGAAATTTTGGTGGTAAGATTCGATAACACAAATCCAACATCGTCACTGAATGCACCTCCCATGACTCAATATGGCACAGCAACTGAGAGGAACATCCACTTAAGTTTAAATGTTAAGGAAAAGATCATGAAGAGCTTCTTGGGTGAAGATCTTAACAGTTGAAAAAGATGACAAAAATGGCTAACAATATTCAATGATTGAGAGGCAAGTAAATTAAAACACTTTAAAAATTAGCATATTTGACTACTGTTAAGCAGAATATTTTGAAATGATCAAGAAGCAAGTGAAGTGGAGTTTGTTTTCCAGCTTTGGAGGTATATATTATCAGATACTATGATTTGCATTCAAACCGAAACAAGGCAATAGAATTAGGGGTACGAGCCTCCATTTAAGAGTAAAAGTTGTTACGTTTTAAATCACCAAGATAACTCGTCTACTAACTAAGTAGAGCTTTGCACTGCAGAAAGTGTTAATCTGCAAATAATCTAATTGATGACCTTTCACTCTGAGGTGTTTCTTTCCATGAAAGTTCTAAATCTAGAACTTTTTGAGTGAAATTGCAAGACATTGGCCTTTGATAATTCAGTACCCCCATTCTCATTCCTTTTTATGTTAAGTGACTTGTTAGAATAGTATTACTTTATCTTTCTTTTTTTCTGTTTAGTTATACTATATAAGTCTCACATTGGTTGAATCTCAAGCCATACAGCCTTTTCCCTACTATAAATATGGGTAATGCAAGCCTCCCTATATCAAGGCTTTCCAAAGCATTCTCTCTCTTTCTTTTATTCTTTATAAGAGTTGTTTAATCATCACCACATGAAGAGAAGAAAACTATTACCTTTTAAAGTTTCCATTTTATATTCACTTAATCCAAACAATTTTCTTCTTTCTTTTATTCTTTTCAAGATTGTTGCATAATCATCACCACAAGAAGAGAAGAAACCCATTATATTTTAAAGTTTTCATTTTATATTCACTTAATCCAAACAATTTTCTCACTTGATCAGTTGATCTTACGTATCACAAAACAACTTAGATAAGGTTTCAGATTGTATGTGGCTTTAAAACTATGCTAATTCAATAGCACAAAAGAATCATTTCTCTATTCCAGAACAGTTCAAATTAAGCTCCATAACTGGAAGTACATGTTTCTCTGCATTATATGCAAAAAGCTTAGGGATATAATGGTATATTAAATAGACATGTCATGTTTGGAAGCACTCTCTTGCTAGGTTATGACAACCAAAATCTAATATAATACCACCTAACATACTGGGTACTGGGGAAGTAAATGATCTAAACAAAAGCTATACATAAAGCTATTATATTAAATCAAATTCAAGAAAATAATTTGCTTCCAAGAAGCTGTACCACAAGATAAAGTTTTATGATAGGAGACTAGGGGTTACCAAAAAATAATATATATATATATATATATATATATTTCGATACCTCAAAGAGCAGCACTCCGAGGCTATAAATATTGGATGAAAATGTGCAACCTCCATCATTAAGCTCTTCCGGACTAGAATACCACTTCTCTTCCAACTGGACAGTTACAGCCATTATTTGCCTTTCATCAGTTGAACGTTGGTACCCAAAACTGTTTTGGTGCACACTTTCTATAATCCTTGCATCCATTGATTCAATTATGTAGGAATCAATTCGATTCACTGATTTAGTCCTGCAGCCACAAATACAACTGAAGCGATGCTGCTGTCCAAGAGATCTTTTCTCCTTGTGGAGCTTTTGCTGCTTTGCACTTGAACTAAGGCATGAACAGAAATCCTCTTCCAAAGGCCTTTTCCTAGTCACATTGCACGCCATGACATTACATAACTCTCCTTGGCCTAATGAACCAGTGTATTTAACTTCACTTGAAGGCAATAAAGTGAAACAAGAGGGCCGTAAGTCTAGCAAGACAACTCCCTGGGAGTGTGCAAAATCGGCAAATTCCAGGATTTGCTTAAAAACATGTAGTCTTCCATGTTTACTAATTCTATGACCTGAAGAAATCAGCCACTGTCTTAAGTTGATCCCATCATGAGAGGATTCTGCACTGGACATGACAAATTTTTGCAAAGAAGGCTTATCGTCATCATCAGCATTAGATCTCAGCAGCGTATCAGAACAAAATTTAGTCATAAAGGCAGATGCTTTATCCTCCCAACCAATAAGCGCTCCACAGGGCTCAATACTGTTGTCTGCTGCATCTTTGCAGATAACTCCCTTTCCCTTCAGTTTTTGTTTCAATATCAATGGAGAAAAATTATATGTAGATGAAGTGTTCTGCATTGTAGTGCCAATAGGAAGGGCATTGCTTAAGGTGATTGTCTTGTCCCCACTGCCTATATTTTCAGAAATTTTCTCTGGGTCATTGCTCATTTTCTTACTGGACAAAAACTTCAGGCTCCAAAAATCAGAAGCATTTCCCTTATCTTCCTTGCTTAACCTGTTGGGTATATTTTCTTCATCCTGTGATATAATTTCTCTATTCGAGTTCATATATCCAGATTCTTTACCTAATTGGTTTCTCTGAGGTTGTCTGGAACTAAGTCGGTGGCTAACTAAAGCTAAATTTGGGTTCTTACAATCTCTAACAGTTAACTCCTCAACAATGTGTTCATTGCCTGTTGTGGAGCAAAAACTAGTTCTAAGAGGTCCAGATCCAGCCAAGGATGCAAGGCACCCAGCCAAATGCTTATCCTCATTACGAATATCATTGTCATTTGAAAAGCTCTCCGGCCAATCCCTCCTCATAGATGTGCACATTCTAAGTGAACTTGACCTGTTTCAGTACCGAAAACAATCACTAGCTTTCCTCTTCTGTTCTTCACTCATTCTCCCACCATTTGTAGCCACGTCCCACAGTAATCATTGGTCCATGCAATCCAAATGGTTCCTTCAAACGATTTGGAAGATTTGCAGCATGAACGGCCAAAGAAACTAAACCTACAAGAAAATGTAGATTAATAAGTTTGTGATAGCTATGAAGATTAGTAGGCTTTCATTAGGGAAAAAGTTCAACATAAAATGATTTACAATAAATATATTTGAAAATTCCTGCCCTGCAGTTTGAGAATGATAAATATTTCAACGATTCTGTAGTTAGTATGTTTGAATTGAGGAGAATTAAGGAGAACAAAAAGCTTAATTTAGATCTTTCCCTCGATATAAATCCAAATCAAACACTTCCTTCTCCTCCATTCTTCCTATCCAAGCATATTCCTTCTAACTAATGTAATCCAATCAGGAAACCAGATTGGATCAATGAACTCCAAAAAACTCAAATAATAGTTAAATTACCGATACCAGACCCATGAATGGAATCTATAATTTCAGGTCCAAAATTTCCATATTTCTGTGACAGTTTCAAAAGGTTGAAAAACAAAAACAAAAACCTGTAAATGCATAAAATCTAATATTTTAATAATAAGAAACAAATTGGCCATGATACATGTTAAAAAATGAACTCAACCACTTCGCCCACATCAGAAGGAAATCATGCACATGGAACAACAGTTTATGCAAACGTAATTTTTCTAACAATCTAAACCCAGTAACTACCAAAAACAAAAACCAAAAATTTCTTTTGGGCAATAAAATCAGAAAGAAACTGCCATTAAAGTATCAAAAAGATGCATTAAGAGACTAAGAAATGCATTGGATAGAAAGTGTTACCAATGGATAAAGCCCTAGAGAGAGAGACTAACAATGACAGTTCAGTTCATAAACCAGAGAACAGAAGAAGACAAAGAAGAGGATCACCAGCTAACCAGAGTTGCAAGGGAAAATATCTTCTTCCACGACCCTAGTAAGAAGCAATAATATGAAACCAAGTAGAAACATGAATTCAGAGTAACTTGAAAAGCAAAGCTTGGACTGTCAGACACGGATATTTATGGACAAAGTTTATAAAGCCTTGATTTTTTTAATATAAAAATAAAATTAGTAGTTGCTTTTAAGGCCTGAGCCTTGTTCATGTCTGAGGCGAAAAGTGCAGCCACGATATTTTCTTCTTTCGTGGCCGCCAGCCAGCAGGACGCTCATGGTTTTGAATTTTTTGGGAATAAAAGTTCTTCAGTTTACTTTACGTAAAGGGCGGGGATTTCTCTTCATTCACTGGTCAAGCCATTTTCCTTACTTTATGTAACATCGGTAATAACTAGGTGTGGGTGCAGGATATCTATATCAATTAGTATATAGTTTAGTTTAAATTTAAAGAAAAAAAAATGAAAAAAGTAGGACTTATGAATATTCTAAAAATAGTATTCTATAATACAATCAACTCTATTTATATATATCTATATATATATATATGATTTATTCTTGCTTTATTATTATCAGTTTATATAATTTTTTTAGATTTAACTTATATCTTCATAGATTATATAAAATTATTTATAATCTTTTTTAGATTAATATTTTTATTTCTAATATTCTAACATTCATTTAAACATAGGATTAAACCTAGAAATAATTCATTATATACTTATTATCAAAATTTTCAATTAAAAATGATAAATGTATAATTTTATAATTTAATTGAAAAATCATGCCATTATTTGCAAAAACTATACACTTATCATGTTTTAATTGAAAAATTATACAATTATTATATTTTGATTGAGAAATTTAATAATAAGATCATAAGAAATTTTATATAAGTTTTTTCATTAAATATATTACTTTACATGAATTTTTTATGCACAGAAAATTTTAAATTTAAAATCTCTTACTCTACATGAATTCATTTGAATAATTCATCAAAGTTTAATTTTTATTTAAAATTTATCAAAAAATTTTAATTTTCATATTTTAATAACTCCATTGCTAAATTTTTTGAGCCATCCAAGATTTAGAGTCAAAATGTACCCAAAAAATTCAGAAATATATATATATTAATCTAAATGTTGTAGTATTTTTTTATATATAAAATTAAGATAACATTGGGCTAATAGGATAATATTTTAACGATATTAGAAATGTTTTTTCATAAATTGAAAAACTAAGGTAAAGAATTACAAGAATAAGTGATATTTTTATAAGTAAAGTTTTTATTGCAACTATTTCAAATTTAAAGTAGACATACTACAAATAACTTCAAATTTAATAAAGTTTAAAAATTTGAATAGTTGCGATTAATGTTAACATCATGGCACTTTAACGATCCATTTAGTGTATAGAATAAAATATATATATATATATATATATATATAAAGATAAAAAAGACCCTTATATTCATATTTTTAAGATATAATAAAATTATTAAATAATAATTATAAAAATATAATAAATATTAAAAAAAGAATGAAATTTTATTCTTTTTTCTCCCTACCAAACGGACATAAGGATGCGTAAAGATTTAAGGATAAGATTGTAATTTGGTACGGTTGGTGGGTCCTACATGGGGAGTCGTCAGGTGCAAGAGTCCCATTAAAAGAAGCTATATGGCGTGGCCCGTCTCGTGGCCACACTCACGTTCACGTGACTTGAGTATCCGGCACGCGAGATTAGGCGAAGCTAACCGTTATTTCGGTTTGAAATTACTTTCCGATCCTTTAGATCACGTCAATTTTTTTAATGAAATTTATTAATATTTTTATTAAGTTATATTCATGTTAATCTTTCTCTTAAATTATGTGTAAGAAAGTTGCAATTTTCTTTTAAAGAGAGAGAAAGAAATTTTACCGAATTAATTCTATAAGAACATAGTTAACCATAATATTTTAGGAAATTTTAAGTTTAATTTTTAAGGCCCTTGTAACATTATCCTCTAATTATATATATGAATTATTATTATTATATGTGATAATGATTAATTAAAATTTTAACAAATATATATTTATTATATTTTATGATATTTTAGTGTTTTATATAATTATTATTATACTTAGTTTAAATTTAAGTAAATATATTTATTAAAAGGAATGTACTAAATAAAGATATAATCAAACATTAATTATTTAGTACAATTAGAGTTAATTTAATATTTTGCGAGCAATAAATAAACTTAAGTGAAATGTTACATAAAAAATATTTTATTTAAAATTTAAAAAATATATTATATAAGTTAAATTTATTAATAGAAAATTTTATATAATAATTTATTTATAAAATTAATTTAGCCTAACTAAAATGGGACGGAATTAGAATTTAATTATAAGTGGGTTCACCAAAAATTTAGTTACAATGCATTCATATAATTAGAATTTGATTAAAATAATTAAATTAAGGGGATTAGAATAAGAAATCAAATGTCATAAATCACTAGCTCCTATGGACATGAGAAAGAGAGATTTTCGTGGAAAAGAGGGAAAAAATATGCATATATTCATACACCTCTCATTACCCGTTGCTAGGTCCATTAATGCGAGGGAAATTATGGCTTACGCCATTTCATCTCCAAAACGCCACGTGTTACCTCTCCAGTGCATTGAATTATGACTGGTGATGCATCCCACGTGGATTAAGCCTTGAATGGATGATAACAAGGAAGGATATGCCCATGGCGTCATTTTCAAAGCTCAATTCTCACTGTATATATAGCAAATCCGCCCCTTCAATTTCTGCACGAGAGAAATCCGAACAAAGTGAAAAACTAGAAGAAATGACAGCAGAAACAAAGAGCGCAGGAAAAAAGTCAGAAAGAAGATGTTATTTTTAAGAAAAATTTTAAATTGAGGTAGAAATATATTTTTTTCTTTTTTTCAGCATTTTGCTGCTAAAATATTTTTTTAGTATTTTAATTTATAGTTATAGTGCAACTATAGTAATTTATGATCACACAAAAAAATTTAATTTAAAACTTTGACTGTATAAATTAAAATAATCGTATTGGATAAATTATGCGCTTTAAGTCAATGTTAGAATATTTTAAATTTGTCATGTTAAAATTACACCATGATAGTCCTTATTGAGGTAATGAAAATAGGGTCCATTTTGACTAAGTATATAACTATCTATGATAAAGATTAAAATAGTTAAGAAAAAGTGCCCAACAAGAAAGAATTCTCAAAGAAAAAGGTGATAATAGGAAGTTGTAATGAAAAATCTTTAAAAAAAGAAGTGACTTTTGATTGCTTGATTATCTAATTATGACCCCATTTCAAGGGATACCTTAGTTTGGAAAAAGTTTTTTGCAATTTGATTACAAATTAAAAAGTTTGCCTAACCCAAAAGAAATGGATGAACCAAAAAAGTTCAATTAAAAATAAATTTATTTTTAAAAAACCCGAATATATTATAAATTACGTTTAAGGTTTAAAAGTATAAGTCTAACCTCTATTATAATTAATCTTTTTTTTAACCTATAGAAATAGTTTGCATATATATATATATATATATATAGAGAGAGAGAGAGAGAGAGAGAGAGATGATTATTTAACTTCAAACTTTGATATTATACAAAATTATAATAACTTAATTAGTTAACATGCATATTTATAATATTTGAGTTCATTTACATCTATTTAAGTATTTTAAATAAATTTAATTGAATTCAAATGTAATTAATTAATTAATTATATTTTTTTTCAAAGGTTGCTTGAAAAAAAGTTTGCAAAATAACTATTTATTCATTAAAAAAATAAAAAGAAGAAAGTTGAAAGAGAAAAAAAAAAAATTTGTTGCTCAAGACCTTGCAAACATAGCAAGAAAAGAAATAAGGATGATGACAAGGTTAATCCTTCTAAACTAACATGAGTAGGAGTTAAAAATCTTCCACCAAAGCCAACCTCATTGAAGATATGCTAAGAGAGTTTGATCATTATGATCTCCTTTAGTCACTTGCAAAGAAGGAAAAAATTGTTGAACTATCAAAGCCAAAACTAATAGTTGTTCTTAAACCAATAATATTGAAGCCAATAATTAATATACAAGAGCAGCCTAAGCCAATCTCGCGCATTATGTTATCATTAGCATCACAAACTTATGATTTTAGCTTTCCACCACTAGAAAGGTATATAGATATGAATACAAAGATTTCCTTTGAACTTTTTGTAATTCTCACGAAAGTCTCTCTTAATAAATTAAGAGCTCCAATTATTCAAGTAAAGTAAGTACTCAATTGGTATAGACACAATGCTACAACCCAAAATAAAGTACTTTAAAAAATGAATTATATGCTAGAAAATCCAATTAGACAAACTTTACAAGTTAATTTTTGAATTGATGGTCTTTCCACTAAAATCCAATAACTACATCAAAGTTATTTTCATAAAATAAATCAACTAGATGCAAAATTAAGAAAGTTTATTATAAAAGGATATGTAAGCCTTATATTTACTCAAAAAGAGCAAGAGATCAAAGAATAAAAAAAAGGAAATAAGTAGAATAAAGGAAAATATATCAAGAAGTTACATTACAAGCATCTGTGAACCTTATCCACCACTTTATACCTCATCTCATACACCATTTATCACATTGACATAATCACCATACCTTTTAAAAGATGACTACAAAAAATACTTTAAGATGACCTATGAAATTCTTAAAAGAGCAATACCACAGCCATAACCAAAGATATAACCCAGGCTTCTTAAAAGATCATCTTTCATGCCAAAAACATTTACAGCTTCACCTTTTTAGACCAAGCTAATTGAACCTCCTAGATTTGCAATATTAAAAATACATGACCCCTTATTATCATCACCACCAAAGGCAACTCCTCTTTCATCTAAAAGAGGAAAAGAAGTTCATATCCTTAAAGATCAAGAAAAGCAACATAAGCCTGTTACTCTTGCTAAAAGAATTTCTTAAGAGGCGTCATCTAGTGTTTTTGAAAAATTTGAAGATATTGGATTTGATCTAAGTTCTGAAAACTTAGATAATATTGTTAATATCTTTTCTCTCTACATGGCCAATACTCATGAATCAAAATCATCAAAAATCGAAGACCTTGATGATAATTAGGAATTTGATAAAGAATTTCATATTAGAAATCATGCTAATAACTAGCAAGCTGATACTTAGCCTAGGCCAACATCTGGACTATAGTTTAACTTTGATAATACACTTCCAAATAAATGGAGAGACAAATTGCATAAATTCAAAGCATGGATAGATTTATAGGTGACAAAACTAAGAATAACTATTAATATAGTCCTCACAAAGAATAACTATTAATGTAATCCTCACAAAATTTGTCTATATATTCACAAACACCCCTCAAGAATAATTTTAAAACCTAAGAGAGTATTGATAGCTTCAAGCAACCTTAAAACCAGACGTATTCTTTATTATTGGATTGATTCACAAAGAGTTCATTAGAGATTTTCAACTGGTTAATAAGCAAAAGTGACAAAAATACATTGAGATGAAATGATCCTATAAAGATAGAAAATTTTGACCTCCAATACAAAAAATTGGCAAAAGGGTATTGTATGCTCAATAATTTCAATAATGTTAGCTTTTGCCCTAGTTTCATAGCTTTTCTTCTCGAAAAGCTTATACCATAGCTCTAGAGAAATATTCATACCCTCTAAAGAGACGTGGCAGAAATTTCTTTAAAAGAAATTTATCAATTGGCTAAAGTTTCTTTAATAAAGTTATGTGAGACTTATAGATATTTTGATGAAATGATGAAAGATAAACTAACCATCCAAAAAGCTTGCAACAAGCCTTACCTTTGGATTAAATGCAAAGACAAGGAAAAGTGCTTATGTTCTACAAAGAAGAAGTCTCATTCTTACAAAGCCTTCTATAAAACCAACAAAAACAAGAAGAAACCTATAAGGTTTTTAAAAAGAAGAACATATAAATCCAAGAAAAAAGATAGATATTACATTTGTGGAAAAAAAAAAAAGCACTTTACAAAAAGATGTCCTAATAAATCAAAAAAGGTAGTCAAGCTTATGAAACATATTCAGGCTATTACACCCTTTTCAATAAAAATAAAGATCTCTTCTTAGAGCAAAAATGTGCTGATCAAGAAATGGTGTTTACCTTATAAGATAGTTCAAATACCAACTTACAGACTTACATAGTTTTGAGGAATCCTACCATCAACCTAGCTACTTAATTCATCCATGCTTTCAAAGTTGTAAGGCATAAGCTCTTCTTCCTTATATTAGGATGCACGTGTTACAAGGAAAGTATCACAAGCCCGTTCATGTAATCAACTATATGGATATAGAAGCATCTAAGATGAAAATGAATCTCACAATCCTGCCATAGAAGATATGGAAGCCATATACTAAATATTTTAGTATTGTTGATGGAAAAATTTTCAAAGTTAATATAATTACCAAGAAAAGGATAAGAACAAAATTTTTCTCTAATTATATTATTTGGTTAAAAGTTTTGAGAAGTAACCTTCTAGATAAAGACATTCTCATTGGCATGGATATTTACCAAAGGCAAAGAAATTACAAAACCATATGAAATGAATCATATTCAAGCAATATTTTACACCTTATACAAACATTCCAAAGCTATTCGAGCTACAACAAGTTCTTTAAAGTTATGAAAATATAAAGGACCAACTTACAAAATTCTATCTAAAGGACCATGATCTATTCTTGCACTTATCTTTGCTCTGAAAAAACAAAAGAATTTTATATTTAGTTTCCATTTAAGTAGAATAGAGATATCAACCTTACCAAAGCTTCTTATCCTAGAATGAATCCTCAAGATTTGGCTTTAGCTAGGGAAGAATGTGCTTTTCTAATTAAACAAGGTTTGATTGAGCCTATAAAATTTAAGTGGGCTTAATAGGTGTTTTATGTCAAAAGAAAGTCAGAGCTTAAAAAGAAAAAAAAAAAGAGTTAATCATTGAATATAAGTATATTAATACATTTTTATAATATGACAAATCCCCTCTTTTAAAGATAAGCTCTCAAATCACTCTTCTTAAAGATATAGTAATATTTTTCAAATTTAATCTTGAAGTTGAATTTTGGCAATTACAAATAGATCTAGGATAGAGGTATAATTTTGTATTTTGAATGCTCAGTATTAATAAACCATCATGCCATTTAGACGTAAAGTCACTCCATCATTATGTTAAAAGCCAATGACAAAAATCTATAAGCCTATCTTGCATAGTACTCTTCTTTATATAGATGATATCCTTCTTTTTTCTAAAAATGAAGATGAATGCAAAAGGCTCTTACAATAGTTTGTGGACATAACAAAGAAATATGGGATCGTGTTATTAACCTATAAAAGTCAAGTGAGCCAAGCCTATATTAAGTTCTTTGGCATGCAAATAGCTAATAGTCAGTACTAACATGGTCCACACATTGCCTAATAGTTGCAAAAATTTATTGGTAAAAATTTAACAACCAAACAATTATAGCAATTTCTTCAAATTATAAATTACATCTAAAAATTTATATCTTAAATCACACCAACTAGTTGTTCAAACTTTTTAAAAAGAAGGAACTCCCACCTTGGAAAAAGGACTTGAAAGCTACAATGTAATATTTCAAAAGGATAACCTAAAATCCTTTGTCTTTCAAGATTTTAAATAAAGGGATAAGAATATTATAGACTAATGCTAGCAATGACTATTGAGAAGTGGTTCTCATAAAAGAAATAGAAGGGAAACACTATTATTGTAGACATGTTAGTGGACAATTTAAAGGGTCAAAAAAATAATATCATGTAATCTATAAGGAGATCCTTTCTGTGAAAAGAAGAACTGAGAAATTTGACTTTCATCTTAGTCCTTATTACTTTGTACTATAAATGAATAACTCCTCATTTCTCAAGGTGTTAGACTCCAAGAAAAAAGTTTTTTCAAATAAGTAGTTGTATAGATGGAAAGATTGGTTCTCCCATTGTAAATTCTTAATGCACCATATCACAGTATCCAACAACATCTTAGTAGACTTAGACTTCCTTTTGAGAGCTAAAGTCATCAATCTCATTACCTCATAAAATTCAATCCTACTAATTCTCATGGCCAACTGAATTCTAGGTTGCATCATTCTTTCTCCTTCCATCCTAGCAACTAGCTAAAAAAAAAAAAAAATTCTCATTGTCCAAGGACTCCTACCATTCTTACAAAGATTAAATTTTTAGCAGAAAAATCCTTTTTCTATTATCTCCATCTCTATCTCAAGAACTTTAACATTCTTGAATACCCATCCTATTTTAGTAAGAAATTCATGTATCTCAACCTCTTTGAAACCCATTCCTTTCTTTTAGATGAAGCCGTCTAGTATCTCTAGTCTTTGACAACTTTTTATCTAGGAACCATAAAAGTTCATCCCTTAGTAGTCTATAATTTCTTTTGTTAACCCAATAACCAAGACTCTAATCCTTGGACTCTTCTTAACTGGTTTTCACCACTCTCCTGGTGGTGTGAAGAATTTCACAAAGTCATCACAAACTATCACTTATAGGAAAAGCCTCTCAATGAACAAAAGTTTATTTTTGTTTTTATCCTACATAGGCCATACTGCATTAGGAATGATAAGCTTCTTTGGACCTAGAATCAAGCATAACTATAGAATACTTTCATAGATTGACCAACACAGCTAGTTGAAAGCCCTTAAAAATTTGAAAATGTTCCTGTGTGAAATAAACAATTATCTTAGGCCGATAAATTATATTTTTTGTTCTTCTTTAGGACTATTTCCAAGAGAGTTTACCCTAGAAGAACCAAGGATGCTAGATTTTAATATTCCAAAAATAGAAATTCAAGTCCAAGACCTAAACCAAGCCTAAAGCTCTCACCAGACCTAATGGTATGATGAAGGTCTAGCCCTAACTCAAGATGCTCCTATGCAAGATTCTCAAAACCCATATGCTAATCATGATGTTGAAGACCGGGTAAAAAAGAATCTTAAAAAGAGAAAAGCATATTAGGACATCTTAAATGATAAGGATAGTAACCTCTTTCCTTTCCTTGAACTTATCCTCAACCATAACAAAAAATAATAGTAGACTCTAGTATTCTTCCATTATTGTACTATGTGCATTTGCATTAATTTAATTTATTAAAGTTGTGAGTAGTGTGCAACTTTGTAAAAGCTACTTTTAAAAGTAATTTGTTTAAGTGTGGTTAGTATGTTAAAGTTGTTTTTCATTTTGCTCTTGCCTTTGTTATATAACCAAAGCTTATTTTAGTTTGTAAATAAGAATGAACTTGATTAATAATACCAATGAGTTTTCAAATGAGTTCTACCTGAAAGCTTTTTTCTTCTTTTGAAATATTTTTTTCATAGTGTTTTTATGTTTATCTTATTCATACAAATATACTTTACAATTGTCCTTAGATAAGGATCTTGTGTAATAGAAAGCATTGATAATAAAGTATACTACTTATCAGAAAAACTTATCCTGTCCATGAGTTTTTATCTCAAAAATATTTCTAAAAAGATTAGAAGAATCTTTAGTCTTAAAAGGCTAGAAGACTTAAATGGCCTAGAGGAAGAAAAGCTAATTGTTTTGGTATATTAAGAAATTTTTTTTTCTAATTGTAATTGGAATACATGAGTAGTATTTGTAGAGAAGGTGTGGATCCCAACCCTTAGCAATTGTCTTTCGCTTGTAAGAGACATAGTCTTGGAAGCAAATTTCTTTGTGAATATTGTGGTCCATTATCAAAAAAGAACAAACTGAGTTAAATAGGAATTCAAAGCCTTTTGCCTTCTAAGGTTGCTAATACAAAGTATTGCTTCCCAAACAAACACAATTTTAAAAAAAAAGAAAGAAACAGAAAAAAAAAATAAAAAAGCCATAAACATTTTCTAAATATCTTTGCTTTTAGGCATTTTGTGTTTCATGTAGAAGCGTAACATTTAAAGTGATGATTATACATAGAAAGAACATATTGTCGGAAAACAAGCCATCGAAGGGTAATGAGAATGTAAAGCTTTTTTGGTGAATTTTTTTAACCAACTGGGTTAGACCTGGTCCATTTTTATCAGATAAACTTAGGTCTTTTTTTTTTTAACACATTATTGAGTTTAGGCTAAATTTTTTATGATTTTTTTTTTACAGGCTCAACTTATTTTTAAACAAGTTTGGTTTATGATCAAATTTAAAATAAATTTGACAGATATGTTCAAAAGATACGATAAATATGAGGATATTTTATTAGTATTATTATTAGATTTTCTTTTATTGTTTATGTATTTTATTACTATAGATGCAGCATAATCATAAGGACAAATTCTGCGACTTTATCTTGTTAGTACCATCATGAGTTCTCTTTTATTATTGTTATTATTTATTGAAAAATAAAAATTCTCACTATTTTCCATAAATATGTCTAGTTTGTCATGATCACCAGGAGACTAGCGTTTGAAATTGTTGCAGAGTGGGTGGATATGCATCACACCTATTATTTCGAGCCTGGGAGATGGTGGATTCGGATCTACCCATCCACCAATGTAGCAATAAATAATTGATTAACGGGAGTTTTCTGTTTGTGTAAAACTATATTCCCGCATCTTTTTTATGTATAAAATTGTGGGAGTTGTATTACAAAAACCTTACAACTAATAAATATGTAATCAATCGAAGTATAATAAGATAACACCCTTGGACTTATTCTATATGTTATTTGTTTGTTGAAATTTTTATTTCTCTTAAGAACAGTTTCTTACTAAAAGTCAAGTGATTATTTTTAACCTCACTCAAATTTCCAACTTTCTTATTAAAATAAACAGCATAAAAAAATTCTTATAATATTTTTTAAACACTTTAATTCAAGAAATCATGTAATTAGCTTAAGAACTTAATCAGAAAATAAAACAAGGGATGTCACAATCGTGAGAAAGAAAAACTATAAAAAGTTTCTTAAAAAAGACAATGGTGTATATTGTCAAAGAAGATATATCAAAACATAATAATGTACTATTAATTTGAATATTCTCTCGTATTGCACACTGTGTATACAATTACAAAAGAAAAATTAGTGTACTTTCAGGTCCAATTTTTTATCAACCATTTTTTTCATTTCTGATTTTTTTAAATTGAAAGAATCAAAGATTACAAGAGAAGGAGAAACCTACAATGAGTTACATATACAGAGGAAGGCACTAACCACTCTACATCCCTATGAAGACTAGACAAACCAACATCTAATATTCAATTCACATTTCCCATTTCTATGAAGATTCCAAAAGAAGTAAAATGTGTTGGACTGAGCGCTTAGTGCTAAGCCAAAAGCTAACTCTTTCGAACCTGGCTCTAATACTAATTATTATATTGATCACTTACCAAAAACTATAGTATTTATTGAAAGTACAATTCTTTCTAATTAATTGCATAGTCTAAAAATTATGTTTTAATTTGACTCTAATCCCTTAACAGGCCTGGCCAAGACATAATGTTGACTCTAACAAAATGTCATGAACCAGAACCTACAACTCAGACTTGACTGAACGCTCTCTATGAATCAACTTTCCGTCGCTTGCTTTTGGAACCGCTACGTTTAGGGACATGCAATCCTTCAAAGGACTTTTGAGAAGTAAACTTCTGGCCCAATCAAGATATCAGAACCAAATTATTGTGTTGCGGCAAAATCACAAAGGAAAAACAAGTGGTCCAGAGACTCTTCATGATTATGATAGAACACACATTTCAATATGTCTGCATTTAAATGATGTTTTGGTAGTATGTCTACCGTTGGCAATGCAAGGTTAAAGTTTCCAGACGGGTAATAATAGTGTGTATATATATATATAGAGCTTTATATTTCAGAAATCATTCTAAGAAAAGTTTAGAGAGTTGGAAATACATAACCCCACCTTAAATTGAAGTTTTCTATATATAATCTTCAGCCACTGAATGTGAATACTCTCCATTATCGAGTCCAAATCGATTTGTCACCGCCATTGCATTGTGAGAAACAAGGGTCTGAGAAATTTGGTAAGTTGATATTTTTGTGTACTGAGATTATTCAGTTTTCTTACCAATTAATTTTTTTCTTTAACTTTTTCTTTTGCTACATCACATGGGGATGGAGCTTTTTTTTTTTTTTTGAATGGAGGGAAATGAAGAGGAAGTAAAAGTTTTAATTTAAATATTTTTAATTCATATTTCAATTAAAAAATTTTCAGTTCTTATCCATTCTTTTCAATCTAAATATATTTTGAAAAATTCAGCCAAAAAAATATTTTTTGAAAAAAAAATGTTAAATTTAATTCTAAATCAAAGGAAATATCACACCAAAAAATTTATTTTCCTTTTTCTCCCGTTGATTCTCCTCAATTAAAACATAAAATATTCTTAGATACATTTTAATAAATTTCTATTGGTTTATGTGATTGTTCAATGAACCAATGAAAATTTATTAAAATGAATGAGTCAGTGAGCTCATCACCTATAAATTTTTATTGCCTTATAATATAAATGCATCATACAAATAATATACCTAAGAGTTTCTCACCAAACTTATATCCCTGGTTTCATTTGTATTATGATATTTCAAATTAATAAGATATTAGTACTTGTAAAACTCTCTCTCTCTCTCTCTCTATAGATATATATATTTGTTTTTTATGTGTACACTTGTGTATATATGCATGTGTATATATATATATATATATATATGTAGTGTATGTATCTATATCGTGGTGCACATGTGCGTGTACATATTTACCTGTGTGGTGTATGTGTATTTATATGAGTCGGAGCATTTCTGGATAGGTACGTGCGTGTGTATACGCACTAGTGCACATATGTATGTGTGTGAGAATGAGTGTGGCCGGTCGGTCTACTTATTAGTTTTATTTGTTTATGCATATGCAGAGGGAATATATATGCATGTGTGCAAGTATTTATGCACATACACATGTGCCTGCGTGCATGTGTTGTGCATGTACGCTTTATTTGTGCTATATGCGTGTTTCTTTGTTTGCGTGTCTTTTTATTTGTGTATTAAAAAAGTATAACAAATTAATCATTTGAAAATAAGAGAGATTAAAAAATTTCACTTATTTAAGTGAAATTTCAAATTCTTTTAAGTTTGCTTGATTAATTTATTTCGGAAATTTAAAAACCCAATCCCTTGCAATCCAAAAAATTGTGATTACGCTTTGGGAAGTAAAATGTATTTTTCCCTTGTTTTTAATTAAAACATTTTGACCAAAAAAGAAAGGGTTCTGCCTCTCGATCTTACCTGTCCAACAAGATCATAACTAGACACGATTAATATCCGAGAAAAAGTTGCCATAACACTTCACTGTATTTGGAAGACAAGGAATCGTTCCATTCATTATGTGAGTCAAACCTGACCCCATTGCCATTATTCACAAGGCAAAGTCGCGACTGCATTTTACGAGCCCGGCTTGGGCCCTTGAAGATCCACAATCTACGCCTTCCGAAATCCAAATACCAAGGCATCAATCGACGGAATCGTGGAAGCCTAACAATGAACAGCTCGGATCTTCTCCGGCCTCAGCGATCCAAGGGGGTGCAATCAGATGTTTAGAGTTTTTTTTTTTTTTAATTTCAAATTATAAGTTTGAAGATAAAAAATATAACTGTAAAAGAAAATTATACTTTTAAAATATATTTTTTACAGTTATAATTGTTGACATTAAAGTTATGATTTTTATATTCAAACTTATAATTTAAAATCTTAAAAAAATTAGTCTCGATTGAGACCACGAAAGAGGATCCGTTTTGAACAGTGAAGGGTGGGTGCTCATCATTCATTTTAGCAAGAAGAAGCGATAGGGCCCGAACAGAATTACCACTCAGACGATTGTGCTTCACAACTGTGTTACGGTTAGATGCATTACAAAAACTGTGGACACATCATCCTCTAACAGACTTGGTCCCATCCTGCATACCAGAGACATGATACAACGAGAGATTAATGATGGGTTAGAAGACTATTTGCTGGCCTACTCCAAGGGACGACATTAGTCCACTGAGCTATTTGTTTGCCTCCTTCAGCCACGGACTCTTGCAGGAAAATCTTCGACAAGGATAGCTACAACAAATGTTGACACATTGGACCTTCCCTCCCTCTTTTTTTTTTTTTTTCTCTCTTTTATTAACAAATAAAAGAAAAAGTTAGCAGCAGAATTGGCATTTTAGCATTGTTCTTAAGTTCTGTGCAGGCATGGTGGAAACATGGCAAGAATCTTACGCTTCGTTTGGATGGAAAGAAAATTAGAGGAGAAAATAAGAAAAAAAATAAAATTTTCCCTATTTGGAATAGAGAGAAAAATTAGAAAAAAAATAACCATAGAATTTTACTGAAAAATTTTCTCTCCAAATATAAAGAAATTTTGAAAAGAAAACTCTGCCTAACATGATGCAAATTTTATCTTCTCAAATTAACCCCTCTCATCTCTCCATTTTTACTTTCCCCCCAATAAACGGATATTAGTTTCTATTAACTTAATTTTTACTATTTTATTTTTTGACTACATATATATTTTAGGAAAAAAAAAAGAACAATAAATTTTCACCAAAAAAAATAAATTTACAAAAATCACATTTCAATCTTTTTAAAAAAATCCAGCCAAGTAATGAAAAAATATGGAAACCAATTTAAAAAAATGGTCAAATAACAAAAAAAATTGTTTCCAACTGCAATTTGGTTAAAAAAATTTTAACTACATTGTAGTTGGAAAAATGTTTTTTGATTGAATTTTAGTTAAAAATTTTTTCTTGAAATTTAATAAGAAATTAGTGTTTTCCAATTAAATTTTAGTTTAAAATTTAAAATTTTAATTAAGTCAAATTTTTTTAATATTTTAATTAATTAATATTGTAATTATTCATTTAAAATCTTATTATAAAATTAATTAATAATAAATATATTTTATGAATAATAATATTTTTTTAATATTAAAATTAATAAATTATATATATTAAAAAAAATCATCGATTAAACGAACAAATAACAATAAAAAAAATCTTCGACTACTATTTAGTTGGATAATGTATTGCCACAACTAATGTGACACTGCATCATCATCATATATATATATATATATTAATATATAATATTATAATATATAATTTTAAAAATATTTATTATATTTAAATCAATTAATATATATTAAAATAAGTTTGTAAAATTTTAAAATAAATAATTATATTTATTGTTTTTAAATTATTTTTTATTTTATTATTTAGCAAATTTTTTTAAAAAAATTAAAATTTAATTTTCTTAAAATTCACTTCAACTACTATTTAATTGGATGATTCATTGCCACAACTAACGTGGTAATGCATCATCACATATATATATATATATATATATATTTTAATATATAATATTATAATATATAATTTTAAAAATATTTATTATATTTAAATTAATTAATATTTATTAAAATAATTTTGTAAAATTTTAAAATAAAATAATTATATTTATTGTATTAAAATAATGATTTATAAATAATTTTTAAATTATTATTATTTTATTATTTTATTATTTGGCTAATTTTTTTAAAAAAATTAAATTTAGTTTTCTTAAAATTCATTATTCTTATTTCTGTTTTAAAAAAATATATATGTATAAATTTAAAATAATTAATTTATGTTTAAAATATAAATTTTTTTAAATATTTCATTTATTGATAAAAGTTATTAATATTATATAATAAAAGCATTATTGTCCTTATAAATTTTATAAATTAATGAGTTTTCTTTTTATTCATTCAAATATATAAAAAAAAAATATTTTTTTCTCACTTTTTTATCTTTTTCCCTTTCTTTCCATTTTTTTCTCTTTACACTTTTCTCCAACCCATCCAAACACAGGATTACTGCCAATCATTAAATTCAGTAGGATGCAAGCGTGTCAACTTGATGAAGAATTCTTACTCCTTGTAATTAAAATTAGATCTAAATAACCAATAAATTTTTCATAAAAGATGAGAATGATAGTGAGCTTCTATTTATTTCTTATATCTTTCTAGAAGTGTAACCAAAATTTCTCTCCGCCCAGTTACTCTACTCTTGTAGCCAGAGTCATGTTTTCTATATCAGTTGCCATTTATTAACGAAATAGAGCAGAAGAGGAAAACAAGTTTTGCTAGTCGAAGCTTGAACGTTAGAAAACTTGGCTCCGTGCCGATTTTAGAATTTGAGAGTACCTGTATCTTCAACCTATGTACTCAATAAGCGATACTGTGAAACAACCTATGTAACTTCAGACCA
Organism: Erythrophleum fordii; assembly: GCA_032878935.1. Taxonomy (NCBI): domain Eukaryota; kingdom Viridiplantae; phylum Streptophyta; class Magnoliopsida; order Fabales; family Fabaceae; genus Erythrophleum; species Erythrophleum fordii. Next base: position 11,757,188 of record JAVQMF010000047.1, on the reverse strand, counting down.
TGTCCTTGCATGCTGCAGATAATGCGACAAACCAGAAAAAGTAATGACAGGTATTTCTTAGAACGGAAATTTTCTTTTTCGGTGTTTTCTTTTTATTTTTTTTGGTCTGGATTTTTTTTTGGAAAAATTATAATAAAGGACTCAAAGATAAAAAAAATTATTTTTAAAAACCTATTACTACTTATTTTAAAATAATTACTACTGAATTTAACAACAAATCGTTGAACCTTAAAAACCAGTTATTACTTGTTTTAAGATAATTATTACTGAATTTAATAACAAATCATTGAATCTAGTGATAAAGGTCTTTAAAAATAATTTTCTTCATCTTTGGTCCTTAAATATAATTTTCCTTTTTTTGTTTGTGGGGGGGATTAAGATCAATCGATGTGCTTTCCCTTTGTTTTTGTTAAGGGATCCTATAGCACTTTTTCTTTTCTGGTCTGCAATTAGCTGAAGAGGCAGAATTATATCACCAAAATGACTCAACACAAAGTTAACAAAAATGGCTGTGGGGATAAGGTTTAGCACCTTAGCATTAAAAGAAGGAAAAAAGTTTTGAAAGAGTCAATATTGCACTACTGAGTTTATGAAAAAACAGGTTCACGCTAAGAAGATTTATTAAAAAAAAAAAACCCTTCCGACAAACATTTATAAGTTCACCGAAATATGGTTCTTTGGAGAATCGAAATTTTTCATTTTTTGTTGTTTTTTGGCTTTTGTTTTGTTTTGTTGGGGGGGGGGGGGGGGGGGGGGGGGGGGGGGAGAGGGGGAATTTGAATACGTGCCCACAAAAACCAAAAATAGGCAGCCCAACAGATGTCTAGCCTTGTTACTTTCACTCCTCCCAGAGAGGATTTCATGCAAATTCACTCATCATGAGAATTGAAACAAAATCTCACCAACTACATCGCAGCAAAAATTCAACCATAAATACTACTAAGTAATATGTTCAGTTCTCTTATGGCAAAACTCTAAACACCCCATGTTCAATGGTTATAAAATATAAAGATGATATTATTATTCATCGGGTTAAACTTGGCAACCTAGAACAAGCAAACACCTTTTTTTTTTGTGGGGTGAGGGAGAGGAACTAGGTAATCAGTCACTGCAAATTCCAACAAGAAAAATGCTTTCTTGATTCCTGTAGAAAGCCATGAAGATATGTCCTTGCATTGAACCTCCACAACACTTATTGACATAGAAGATGAATGAGATGCTAAGAGCTACAGCATGTTCACAAGGAAATACAAATAGGAAACAAGGGAATAAATTTATGAACATTAGTTCGAGCTTCTCCAAACTCATCCTTCGAGAGATGAAAACCAAGAAGAAAATACCCCTAATTTACGATCTCTGCATCCCCTTGCCTACAAAAGTACCACACGAGGAAAACTGATATCATGTGGTAACAAACCTTCAGTCTGATATTCTGATCTCAACTCCTAAAATGTCCTTCACCACCTCATATGTAACAAACGCAATTGCTATGGATGGGACCACCTGAAAGACATCAAGTGAGTCAAAAATAATGTTCTAATTGAAGGAAGACTAAGGCCATGAAACAATAATTTCAGGTGAATATGAATTCATTGACAAAATCATATTTATGATATTACAATGACTTCTGTAAATGGGAATTGAGATTAGAAAAAGGGAGTAGTATGCAATATGCAGGGTCTAGAATGGTTTTGGACCACAACTAATGAAAGTCTAATAGCAGCCAATCATAAGTCTTGTCACCAATACAGGAAAGCAGAGATTTGAAAACAATCCTATGATCTAATTTGAGACAGCACCCGATAAGTACATAAATAAGCGGAAGCCTAGAACAGGTGTGCATAGTTGATCTTAGCATTTTATCTATATGATCTGGAATCGAGCATGAGTAATATATGGTTCAAGACATACCAATATTTGACTCAAAACATCGGATATTATAATAACTACTGAACAAGTTGATTTGGGCTAATCAGGTAGGCTTGTTACATTTACAGTTCTAGCCAGGGATAACACTGGGCAGATAATAGATCCTTGGTGGGAATCCCACACAAATAATCCACGTGACATGAAAGTATCCCACAAATTTTTTCAGTGACCCATTGAAATAGTAGTATCTTTCTAGAACACCTGTCTTACTCTGATAAACACCGTCTATGGAATGTATAATCATGCAGACAATGAGACATAAGGCTTGCCCCACACTTTTTCAGAATAGATTATGAGAATTAGATGCAGACTGACCTTTACAGAATTGGGCACCAAACCCTTGTATAATGCTCCAAATCCCTCATGACGAACAGTTTTCCTAAAGGCATCAATCATTCCATTGTATTCAAGAGGGGCTTTTCCTCTTCCATCACCAGCCACAACAGAAGCAGCATGGTTCCAACCCACCATCTGCATTCTTCGACGAATGACATCAAGAGGATAAGCAACAGTTTGTCCAACAGTTCCAGCTGCAGCACCGCATGCCAGCCGTGTTATCACACTCAATTCAGAATCTTGTCTTGTACCAAATGGTTTGGATTTGATTAACCAGTCTTTCAAAGACTCATACACAGAAAAGTTGAGACCCACATAAGGAATCTGCAAAAGAAAATAGTATGAAAATAAGTTCCATCTACAGCACCCAAAAGAGAGATTCTATGCATAGTTACAAAAGAACTTCAATGTGTCAATAACAATTATGAATCATGTAGACAACATTTTATTGTAAGCCTCTACATTTAAATACAATTGATCCCACCAACATTTGGTGCCGCAGCTGCCTACTTGCCTTTCTAGATCATACTAGGTAGGTTACTTGCATATTCTAGAAGGTTTTGACAACTTTTCAGAATAGTAGGCATCTATTACATCAATAAATTGATTCCACCAACATTAAGCACAGTCTTTCCAATTGAGTAGTCATAGAGCAATAATCAGAATACATTGCCGGAAGGTTAGTGTCTATATCTCATTAACAATAATCCTTTCGACATTAGGTATGGCCTTTCTTGTAAATCCCAGCCCCTATTGCTCCTAACTATCTTCTCTCTAATAATAAATTCACCAATCGATCATAGATAGATAGATGGATATTCACTAATAAATCCTACCATAAGCAGGTATAATCTTCTCAATAAGACCCCAGAAGCACAAACTTAGTCTGAAGATCCCGTCTAGAAGCAATGGAAGAAATGATTTGGCACTAGATATTGGAGTAAAAAGCCAAAAAATTTCAGAGGTCTGACAGCAAGTCAAAATTATACAAGGAATATTTATACATAAATCCAACCCACTAAGATGTAAAGAGCCTACCCATTTGCACCTCAGTGAGGTGTAATCTACATGACTATAATGTGATCCCTTATTACAGTTGGACCCATTAGGATCTTCAAGAATAATATAAATTAAAAAATAAAGAAAGTGTGTAACCACTATCAATCCACTTATCCCTCTTTTCAGGGCTTTATAGCAGACATTCCCTATGAAGCTGGTGGTGAAAAAAGCATAAAATGATGTGGAACTTCCTATGAAGCCGATGTTTTAAAAGAAAAGAAAAAGCATAATAATTGGATTTGTTATGAATGTCGGATTTGTTATGAATGTCTTTAGGAACACGACCATGAATATTCAACTCCAGGTAGAACAGAGAGATAATGGAAATATTACTCACAACTCCAATGACTGAAGGAAGCCAACCCTTGTATAAAGCACGTGGGCCTTCTTCCCTGAGCACAGTTGACAGAGCGTGGAACATTCCCCTGTACTGGTAGGGGGACTTCTCTGTCTGCAAATTCAAGAAAAAGCAAACTTACTGATAAACAATAAGAACTAGAGGAAGATGGAGACATTTTATCTAGATTTCTTATTCAATTCAATTTGCAGCAATTGGAGAAAATATTATCTTTATGCATTTGAACCCACAGATTCTGAAAAAGCAAAGCAAGAATTTTGTATAATGAACAGTTAAAAAATAAAATGAAATAATAAGCACCTGTACAGTAATCCTTCCTCGAACCATATCCATTGGATAAGTTGCAGACATGGCTATTATTCCAGCACAAGCTCCGGCTCCAAGACGTAAAATTGGGGTCAGTTGAGCATCCTCTACAGGAAACACAATAAAAATAGTTAGACCATACTACCAGATATTGTCAATGGTCAAAGACTAAAAAGTTCATTTCAGCTGATGCGTTTATGCCATTCTAGGATTCTACTGATAAAGCTGCCAATGTAACCCAAGAAACATAAGGACTCATAATATTACAAAGAGGCAGGGCTGCTGAATTGCTTTTCGTGAGACAAATGTTAGAATTCACATAATTGACCAGTCAACATGTGGCATGAGATTAAAACTTAGAATATCTAGATTCCTAGATGGGATTCACAGATCCGCATCACAAACTGCCTAACCATCTAAACATTAGTGATCAGGCTTGCATGATTAGATGGAAAGAAACAAAGAAGTGACGGGTCAATATCAAACTGGAGTAATCTTAAAATACATGGCTAGAAATACTAATAAGAACTCTGAAAAGAAAAAGAAATTTCCATCAGTCAGGACTGACTAGCTCAATTGAAAACCTGTCAACCTAAACCAGTACCAACAACAGAGAGAAGCCAGTTAGGAGAGGCTTACATGGCTTAACCCTCTTCTTGCGGTAGATGACATAATTTATTCTTGGATAGTTGGGGAACAAAATGGACATGCAACTTAACATACAGATATTATAGTAATTATACCAAATAAACAGATCAACGTAGAAATGGCACAAAGATCATGACATGGGTTCTTAAGGTAGACAACATTGTCTTCCTAATACACAAGTCAAAACAAACTATCAATGAGAAAAGATGACAAACATGGACATACCATTTCCAGTTTGCTGCTTATACAAATACAGTATTCCTCTGTCAAAATAACAAGGAACAGTTAGAAAAAGTAGAGTGAGTTGGAAATATGAGTTGGGGTGCATGAAGATAAAATATGAGATATCCTTGCAGCTGGAAACTGAGATAGAGCAAAATCGTTAAAAGAGGATTGCGGAAGCCAATCTTCCATCATTATGATATTAATTCATAATTGAGTATAACATAGCAAGTTGCACAAGTACAACTACAGAGATGGGGTATGACCATTTTAAAAAAATGTAGGGTACAAGTATGGCAAATATATTAATATATAATATTTTTACCATAAATAAAAATAAATAATAAATATTTTATAATGGATAATTAACTAAGAATAACTAAAATAAATTTAATGTTCACCATTCCACAAAAAATAAAGAGCCACATTTTCCACTTTTGCATAATAAAGACCATAATAATTTTGGAAGACATTTGTGGCTGCCTGCAAAAAGAGCCCCGTTTCCTCCTTTTGCCTTGAAGACCCACCACTACACCAAAAGTTATCTTCCCCAAATTAAATTAAGGCCATCATCCCATCCCATTAGAGCCACCATTCCCAAAGTCCCAAATGCAAGTTGCTGAGATTAGCAGATATCTCACACACACACACGTGCAGAGAGAGAGAGAGAGAGGGGTAAGTTACACTTTTCGGCTGAAGTAGAAAGCTTGCTTCTTGAAGGGGATGAGAATATAGAGTGTAAGAGTTGTCGTCCATTCAGGTTTTTATTTTATTAAAATATATATATATCCCACACATATTTAGGCATACCCAAGACATACCGTACCAGGTACATACCTGATACAGGTACATCTAACTTGTAGTTGTACCAGTGCTTCAGTGAACATAGCACACAGATGAATATCAGTAAGCAATCAATGCATCACTGTATTTCTTAAAGAAAACTTACTTGGAAGCTTGCTCATAGCTAAAGAACTTCACTGCAGAATTAGGGACAATTCGAGCACAATTAGTACCATTCCCCTTGAACAGTCCACGAAAACCTTCCGTTCTCCATATATATTTTAGTCCTTGAATTGTTCCATTGTATTTTATATTGTGGGGATTCTGGACCTGTAATGGCAAGGCCCAGAGACATATCAGATGTATGAACACGCACACGCACACACAACAGTTGCTTGCAGGATGAACTTGTGTGCCTGCATACGCAGTTAAGAAGAAATGATATATTTACCCAATCAGATGTAAACAACTAAATAAACTGACCTGTAGCAAAATTTTCAACCGTTCCAGTGGTGCAACTGCCGTTCTCGACCTGCATAGATACAAAAAAGTTTTAGGTGAATAGTAAATAGTAATTTTTGCGGAAATTAAATTAGTTTGTTGTAACCGTTTCTCAACTTATTGAAATAAAAAAGTCAACTTCAATGCAAGTAAATTCTTTGTGGGGCAGATGGAAATTCACTTTCAAGATTTAAGGGAATGAAAATTTTCTAGTGCATTTCATGACCAAATGACCTATTGATATTTGATAAAGAGGTAACATTATATACAGCCGTCCTAAAGCACTTGGGATTCAGAATATATAACAATACATAGTAAAAGCAAAAGAAGCATAAAGTTTATTAAAATGATTTATAATATGAAGTCTAACGTTTAGCAAATGTAGGCATGTAGATTCATATCCAACTAAATGCTAAAAAATTCTCATAAATATTTATGCAGTCAACCTAAAATTTTAGAAATCAGACATCCTTTTTGGGAGACCGGGTTGAAACTGAAATTTCATGAACTGGCGAACTTTGAAAGCTGAATCAAAGCAACTTACACAATAAAACCAGATAGGTAAAATTAGGCCCTACCATAGAACCATGTTTTGTACTAATAGTTGACTACTATATAAAAAAAAAAATCAGAGAAACATTAAAATCATCATGTCAAGAAGCGAATATTTGTAGTTTGAGAAGCCAAATAAAACTGAATCCATCAAAATGGCAAGCCGATGAAGATTTATAAATCTATAGAACAAATCATGAAACTTTCAACAGCCTAAAGGAACTTAATCCCATGAAACCACCTTCCCATCTCTAGAAATGGAGATTTCAATTCGATAGAGTGTTACAATGAATTCTAATAATAATAATTTAATTCATAAGACAAAACTATATAAGCACACGAAAATTGAGCCCTCAGAAGTCAGAAGCTAAGTCCAGTAGAAGCTTCTTTTCCTAAGCCTCAAAATGGGAGTGGTTCTTCACAAGTGATCGAAGGAAGGGGGACGAACGCACATCTTTGGCAATTTCCCGATTGAATCATACAATTATGCTATTCATCAAACAGAAAGGCCACATGAAATAATCTTCATCATACTCTGTCTATGTGATTAAATTACTCGTATTCTTTCAGGAAGTAATGCGCCTTTGTTCCTAGAAAATGAAACATTAAACTTGAACTGTTCCGAAAAAATTTTGGTCTATAACGGGGGCATGAAAATTAAAGCAATGATATTTCTGACAACATTTCCAATGGAAAAAAAAAAAAAAAGCTTCGAAAATAAAACATAAAACACAACACAGATACGCTTCCCTATAGAATCATTCTTTATTCCTCAAAATAACAAAAAAATTGAATTGAAGAAAATAGAACTCACACTCCTCCCGCAACTCCACCGGCAATAAGGGACTTGCAGATACTCATAAGAGCATAGCTGGGAGCCTTCACGCCTTCTCTAGCGAGCTTCGCCTCCTCGGCCAGATTGACGATCTTGGTGACAGCAGAATCGCCAGTCTTGACATCCTCGGAAGCCATGGAAACCCTAACCTCAAGAACACAAAGAGATCTCTCGCCTAGACCCTAGTTCGTTGGAGACCGAGATCTCGGCCTTCCAGCACAGAGAAACGGTGTGATTCTTGATCGGCGATCACCACAGCGAAGCGAACATTTCTCACTATATCAGTCACTCTCTCTCTCTGTCTCGCTAGTGGCAGAGTAGCTGAGACGGCTCAGAGAAGCTCCGAGAGTGAGGGCTCAACAACGACCTCAGAGTAACGGCGTTTGGTCACGGCTTACAGGTACTTGGTACAAATATATATAGTGCATGTTTGATTCAATCTTTGTTTTTTTCAAATTGGATTGCAAATCGTGGTTTGAGTAATAGTCATGTCCCGCTGAGTTGCTTTTAGTTACTCGCTGGGGGAATGGGTAAGCGAAAACTCGGTCATGTTAGGTGGACACGTGGTGTCATGGACAGTTTCTCATGGTGCAGGATGTACGGATTGTCACTGTAACATATCGTATATTTAAAAAAATTACATTAAAAAATAAAAATATATATATAATTTATTTTTTCTTCATCCATCAACTTTAAATGTTTTATGAGAATGTAATTATACAATAATTAAAAAAATAAAAAGATAGAAGAAGATAAAAATATGTATAAAATTTATTTTTAATATTTATTCTTTTCTCTTTCTCTCTTTTATTGCATTATATGTAATAAATTTATTTATTGTAAAAATCTAAATTCTTATCCATTTCTTATTCTTATCTTTCTTTCCTGAAGTGTATACTTTGCATTTACTCATTAGATATAAAGAATCTAAATTCCAACACATAATTAGAAAGATGATGATCAATCAAATGTTCTTTTTTTCTTTAAAGGTAAAGGATCAATAAAATGTTTTGTGTGGGTTTTCTCTTCGATTAACCAAATTTCCTTTCAAAATATTTATGTTATGAAATTCAGATTTGGAAATAGCCAAAAAAACAAAGAAAGACAAATAGACAATCGATACACTTGTTGTGTAATTTATAAACACTACGTTATTTGTCCCCTTTTTTTAATGATTTTTGAATTTCTTTTAACAAATAATTAAGGTTAATTTTGCCAATCCCGTAAAAGAGAAATTAAATTGCTTCTTTTCTATAAGAATATTAAATTCAAATTTCGTTTAGCTCTAAAATAATTGTATAATGTAATGAAATCTTAAATCCAACATAATAAATGTAAGAAAATCTATCTGGATCGTTTGAAACAAAATCTAAAATACCCTTAACCATAATTAAAAAAAAAAAAGCACACATGTTATATTGCTCAAAAGGGCGATGTGCCTTAAAAATCAAATATTTGCATATTTGAAAAGGTAATATAGTTAAAAAAAATTGTAAACTTTACAATAAATAAAAAATTTTAAAAATTAAAATTATTTCTAAGAATTATAATTAATATTAAATTTTAAGAGATTTAATATTAAATTTAGGAGATCTATCATTAGGTGTAAAAAAATTTAATATTTTTATATATTTAATAAAAAAAATTTTAAATTCAATAATTAAATTTTTTAAAACTTAATAGTAATAATAATTTTTAAAGATAATTTTAATTTTTAAGTTTTTTATTATAAATTTTATGGGATATAAATCTTTAAATGTAATTTTGTCTAATTATTACAAAATCATGAATCAATGAAGACTTTTAGAGGTGAATGATTACCAAAATGTCCAAAATGGCAAGGTGTGAGAGGATGATAGTGTTGTGTAGGCAGGGATTTACACCGCGAAGTAGGGAACAAACAGAAAGAGCAGGGCCCGCGATGGCAAAGCACGGTACGGTTCATAGTGATTGTTGCGGAAGCCCTTCCCCCATAACGGAAACCTAATCCATCTTGACGGCGTCATTTCTTGCTGTCTTCTGTCTGTTGGCCCACTTTGAGAGAAAACTGACCCATTCATACTCCTACTTATTTCGATCGCATAATTATATAATTTCTGAAAATCTAACTTCTATTTAAATTACGTCACAAAATATTCAAAGACTATTCCAACCATTTGGGCATAATAAAAAATAAAATAAAATATATAAATTTTCTAACAAAAATGAAATAAAACACTGTCTGCCTATTAATATGCAATTTTTTTAAATATTAGACTTAAATTTAATTTTGAATTTTTATTATTAAAGTTTTAATAAAATTATAACATGTATAAATTTTTTTTAAAAAAAATTAATTATATAATATTAAATTATAAAAATTATATACTTATTATATTATTATTAAAAATTATATCTTAATTAAAGGATCTGATAATAAAAACATTAAAAAAAACATATTTTTTCCTTTTTTAATATGAAGTATTATATTTGTGCCACAAAAATATGGGGTATTACATTATTTCACTGTAAGACCAGAAAAGAAATAAAAATTGTACAAGCTGAACGGTACATAATTATACCCAAATATGTTGCCTCCAGTACTTAGAGGGAAAAAAAACGGGTACTTCTTATATTCGATTCTCATAACATTTAAAATTTTTATATTTGTTAAAATAATTATATAATTGACATTTTATAAAGAAACAAAATTAAAATTTCAAGATATGTTATTCTTATAAATTATGGGCGACATAGATATTTTATAAAATAATGTTGTTTTATACTTCTTAAATATGTTTGATGATACATAATAGCTTGAATATCGCAATAATAATAATAATAATAATAATAATAACAACAATTGTGAAACATGTATAGTATATAAGTAAAATACTAAAATTGCAAAGTTAAATTTGTGTATAGCAAAAACTCCTTCCAATGTCCCAAAAAAAAATTGTAACCTTGGTGATTGTTTTTTAGTCACTTTAGCAATAATTCTAACCATTGTTAAGGATTTTAGGGACAATTTTTAGATAAGTAGGTAAATTGCTCATTGCAAAATGTTTAGCCACAATTTGTTTTAATCATTAATACAGTTATGATTAGACCTAATGATAGTTTATTTAGTCTGTTAGACTAAGGTCTAACTACAATTTTTGTTACCCATGGTTAGACTTAACAATACATTTTGGTCAAAAAATAAAAAACTTAGTAATGCATTAATCATGCTTTTTTTTCAAAGATAATAATTAATCTTGATTAAATTTTAGCTATAGTGATGCCTTATTTTTAAAAGAAGACTTAAAAAAAATATGTTGAATATAGTGATTAAGAGGAGGAAATTGATATGGATGCACCTTATATAAGACGAATTTGACTTGACATTGGTATTACCCTCCACCACATGCTTGAAGATGAATAGCAACCACATTATTTTATTTATTTTGTAATTGTTTGGCTTTGAAGAGGTTAGCAATAGGCATCGAATTCCACTGCTGCCGATTGCGGAAAACGACTTTCAACTATATATATATATATATATATATACATGTATATAAAACCAGCACTTATTAAATAGATTCCAATATGCAAAAAAAATGGATGTCATTTTCATAGATGGAATACCAATTGAAGAACCTGAATATGGAGCAGCACATTCTTTTAGTAATTTATATGCTTTTATGTTTTGTGTACTGTTTTGTTGAAGAACAATAAAAAGAGAATAATATAAAAGAATGATAATGCGTGTAAAGATTATTTTTCCCTTTCTCACTTTCTCTTTTTTTTTTTTAAATCTCTCTCTAATAATCCTCATGTTCTCTTTGTACAGAACAGAACGAAATCCAGACTTCTCTTTTTGGTGATTCGAAAGATACAGGCAAGGTAGTTATTTGGGCCCAAGAAAGCCCAATACCTTTGCTATTTTCTCGCCACATTGAGGTGGGCTCATAAAGAAGACTCATTGGACCAGGCCTAAAAATATACAATTGAATTAGCATCGAAAACCAAACCATTGTGGCTCATGGGTTCTAAAATTAATCTGTAAGCTGTAATGGGCCTCTAATTTGGTTTTCCTTTTTGAAACAAAAGCAAATGGACTAAATTAAGACATAGGAGGAGAATGGTTATGTGAACTATCTAATATTCCTTTTATGCAATACACAGATTACCCCTCCGGGCTTCAAGTGACTTGCAACAAGTGATGCCGTTCACATACAAGAAAAAGCATAATTTTCCAACGTTTAATTTTAAAAAATAAATCAGTCGATATACATACAAGTTAATATAGATTTTTTCAATTATAAACATAAAAAAATGGGAAAAATTACCCCAAAAAAAGTTGGGTATGGAGAATGGATTCATTTGAATTTTTTTTAACTGTCATAAATATTTATGATCTTAAATGCGCACTCTTTTATATTAATTTAGATGAATTTCATAAAAGAAATAAAATAATGGAGATTGGTTAGAGAAACATATGATCTTGACAAATTACAAGTCGTTGAAGCAGTTGATTGAAAAACACAATGAGCCAATTAGTAGATTCAAAGTACTAATTGATTAGACATGGCTTTGGCTTCAACGATAGCTTTTTGCATAAAGTAATTTTAAGGTGTTTTGGTAGTAATGAATTGACACAAATAAGCTCAAGCTCTTGGACCAAAGGGGTCAAGGGTTCTTTAAGGCTTTGCCGACCGTTTCCTCAATTATTTTCTCTCTTCGTCAAACACACGTCTTGATGGAAATCTCCGGTTTGGTTCCTTCCCTTTTTCATAAAGTTTTTCCTATGTGACTGCTATTTTAAATCACCAATTTCCATACAAAAATATTTCAATTATTTATATCAAAAGAAAATATTCAATTTTAGTATGGGCTCATTTGGCATACTCACTGTTAAAAAAAATGTGATTACGAAGAAAATTAAAAAATGATTTTGATAATAGAAATAACCTTTGTATTTTTATTTTAAAAAAAGTAGTGAGATATTATTGAATAATGATTATAAAAATATAATAAATATTATATAAGAATTATATAACAGAATTGCCTTTATAAAGGAGTTACCAAATAGGCTTTAAAAAATTATATGCAAGGGTTATAAAATAAAAATATTTATTGTAAAAAACATTAAATTTTAAAATTATTTTAAAAAATCAAATGATAAAAAAAATTTTTAAGTTTGACAATTTATTTCTTGAACAGTGATAAAATTCAGTAAATAGTAAACGGGTTAAAGTTTTATAATATGAAATATAACTTTTTTTACATTTAAAATTTTTCTTTAAAATAATTTCAAATTTTAAAAATTTTTGTAATAAATATTTTTAATTTATAATCTTAAATATAATTTTTCTTTAAATATAATCTATCCAATTGATTTATTAAATATGTAAAAAGATTAATATATTATTATTAGTTATGAACTTATGATATATTAAATAGGAAAATATTTATTTTTACAAATTTATTTTTTTTGAAAAAAAAAAAAACCTTATACTAAAAGGTGAAACTATTATTTAATGGCTTTTGTAGTGGATCTACCCTACAATTGAATGCTTTTGCCATGGACCTAATTTTTATCCTCTGGGCATGAGAATATTACATAAATCTCTCTCTCTCTCTCTCTCTCTGCCGACACGTCAACATTTATTTTAAATCCTTCCTTCCATCAAGGCATTAACACATGAGGAATTTCTTATATTATTAACTGAAATCCAAGTTAAATTTTAATTTATCATACACCTGAATAATTATCAATTCAATTATTAAATTTTTTATATTTATGCCATAGAAACCAAGTTGGATCACAAGATTGAGAATGAACAATAATTTGTATGGGTGCTTTCAGATATTTGCATATTATTTTTTATCTGCAACTCTTTTAATTTTGAGTCAGTGTTTGTTTCCCACCACCAAAACTACATCATATTTTTAAAATTAAAATTAACTTAAATTATATCTAACATGCGCCCTTAAGTAAAGGTTTTTCTAGTTAAAGCATGAGCACAAAACAAGTTTATTTTTATATAACAATACTTGAATATAAACTAAAATAAGATGAGTAATGTCGTTTTTTTTTTCTTTCATAGCTTTTTATGCTATAAAAAATAAAATATATATCTAGTACAAAAGGTTTGTGGTGCTTCTGATATTTTTTCAAGTCACTTGTATTTTTTCAAGAAGCTATAGGAGATTTTTCTGAAAATAATATGAAAATAACACAACATGCTAAACGTGTGTATTATATTAATAGTTCGATCCTTACTTTTATCTCTTAAAGAAAATTTAAAATATAACATTATTTTTTGTAATGTAAATATCAAAGTAATTTTACATTACTTTCTATCAAACACTTTATTAATAAGTATATAATTAAGACCAGTTTTTTAAATATTTTTATTAGAAAGACTTTAAACGTCCTCTCACAACAATTTTTTCACACAATGCCTGTGCTATAAGTTTTTTAAAGTTACAATATTTTTAAACAGGATCTCAGGTTAAAAGAAAAATGCTTAAGTATAATACAAGTTATCAAAAAAATTAGCTCAGTTGATAAGCAAATATTACAGTTATCACTTAAGGAGAAAATTTAACCCATAACTGTGATACCAATATATATATATATATATATATATATATATATATATATATATATATATATATATATAACACTAGCTACCATATTACCATATGCAAACATTTAAATTATTGTGTTAAAGTTCAAATATAATTTTTTTCCAAGAAGTATACTCGGAGATAAAAAGTTTTAAATACTAATGTGGAGAAATATATTCTTAAAATTGTTCGTAAATGGAGTAGTTCAAACAAAATTTGAAGGAATTTCGACTGTAATAATAAAAAATTTCAAATAGAAATAGTAAAAAAAGTACTTTTTGTTGAACGTGTATTTAAAACAAACTATTTTTTTCATTGTATAATAATATTAATAATAAGTAAATGAAGAACAAGGATCAAATGCGTGGGTGCGTGCTCCAATTGAGTCTCTCTGAAGTAGTACCCCTTGTCAACCGATAGGCCATAGGGATCTTTCTGTACGGTATTGGTGCAGAAATTTTGACAAATACATTGATTTGATTAGACAGTTTAATTACAAAATCACATTGTAAAACTTTTTTCAAGTTTTAAATTATATTCTCTTCAATCCAGTATATAAAATACTTTTTAAAAAATTTATTTAATTTAAAATATAAAGTATCATGTAATCTTTTGTATTGATTTTTTTAAAATGTTCCTCTTTTTTTTTTTTAAAAAAGAAATGTTAGTTTAATTTTTTTTTTCTCTCTCTTCCATAAATAAGGACAAAAATTAAAAAAATGATAAATTTAAAAAATTTGAAATAGTTAAGTAATTTTATTAAACTGTATGAAATAGTTGAATGTACCTTATAATATAAATATGAAGAAGTACTTGCTATTCAGTGTCACATGCACATAAGTTAAAAGATGAAATCCATGAATCTCTATAATTTTACTTTGACACATTTTCGCTGATCATCCGAGACCATGTGAACTAACATATCTCAGAAGTTCCAAATTCTAGTTCTGCTTGATTATTGACGACAACGATGACGACGATGATGATAATAATAATAATAATAAATATATAAATAGTTTCCATATTTTGATTCATTTACAAACAATTACTATATATTTTGTAAGGGTGTTTATGGGTCGAGCAGGGCTTTGATTGTATCTAATATTTGTTTCGATTTTAAATAGGTTTCAATTTTAAAACCTGTTATTCGATTTTTTTATTTATTATAAGAATTATAAAGAATTTTTTATATAAATCTTTATAAAATTATATTTTATCTTTCAAAAATTAAAATTTTGATATAAATATTTATTAAAAAATATTTTTTTTTATTTTTTTAAACTTATCTAGACTAATATATCATTTAGGACTAACATTAATTTATTGTTAAAATTATAAAATAATATTTAAAAAAATTTATATAAAATTATATGTTATCTTTAAAAAATAAATATTTTAAAATAAATATTTTTTAAAAAATAAATTTATTTTTCTTGCCGAATCAGGCCAACATAGCCCTAAGAGCTAGCACAATGCCTAACCCTGCCTAGTTTTATGACTCGCCCTGGTCTTAAATTTTTTGTGCTCGACCCAATTCGTCCTGATTTGATCGAGCAAGACCGGGCCTGATATACACCCCTAATATTTTGAAGTCTAGATATAGACATTTGGGCGTAGACCTTTCTTTTCACTTTTTATTAATCACTCTTTTAGTTTATTACAATGTGAATATATATTTATATATTATAGTTTGTGCAACATTTATTATATTATTATAATTGTTGCTTCATTTATTAAAATATTATTTTAATAATTAAATTACCTTTTTAAAAATTAAAATGCAAAGATTACTTCTTATTATTTCTACTTTTTTTTTTCTTTACATCATTTAACCAATCATACAATAGTTGAAACTATGCCTCTCTAACTTTAAAATCATTAATGAAATTTTGGAGAAGAGTGTCTAGGTTTGCAATGGCAAATAAAATAGTTAAAGTTCAAAAACTAAATTGAATCATAATTATCTGAATTGAAATCATGGGTCTAGATTTGAAGATTCATGAACAAAATTTTGTGAAAAAAGGGGGGGAAGAATCTGCTCCCAAGTTTACTATAGGAGAGGGGTTTATTATTTGAACTTCAAGGTACATGATGACTATTTGCAAAAGGATTAATATACTAAAAGTGTTTATGCATATTTTTTTAATAAAAATCATAATCTATATGTATAAATTTCTGTGAAACCGCATTGTAGCTAAACAATTTATTGTGCTGCTCTCATGAGGCTGCATGTTGAGTATTGTTATATACTATTTATGCTCATACATATACTGTTTATATATTTTTTTATTAATTTTTTTTTGTGGGGCCTGAAAATATTTTTTGAATCCCCCTGCATCTTTTAGGGGGAAAGCTCCTAGTTTTATGAAGACCTCCTCCAATTTTTGAGATGTTGAATGCATTTTGATAATTTTAATTAATAAAATGAAAAAAAAAATAGTTGGGGATGCATCTAACCGTAAAAAATATTCAACTTTTCTCATACTTAAATAAAAATTAATTATTCATGACCAAATGCACAGAGCAATTGTGATAAACGATTAAAAATTCAAATCTCTACATTATTAAAATTTTTACACAAACATGCATGATAGATTTATAATTTATTCATTTGTAAAATTAAAATATATATATATATCTATAAAGAGTAGTTTAAGTAGTAAGCTAGTTCGAATTCAGTATTTGAGGAGCTTCCATGATATTAGAGGTTTGAACTTGCAAAAAAACAGCAGTGGGGAGAAGCTTATTGAGTATTTTGAATAAGATTAATTTCGTATTCAAATAGTATGAAAATACTCGTGTCAAAAATAAAAAATAATAATAATAAGAGAAAATATAATTCCAATAATAATGAATATTAATAGGTACATACATCTGGTTGGGTTGACTAATAAAGTAGGAAAAGAGAATGGTCGTTGTTAGATTAGAAAAGAAAGAACTTTTGGGAGATGCATGGATGGGAAAAGTCAATAGTAATAAATGCAAAATAACAGGGTAAAGTTGAAAATTGATATAATAATGAGATTGGAAGGACGATTTGCAAATTGAAAGCGATGCTTTTGACAGAAGTTCGTTCGCTAAAAGCGATGCATGCATCGAAATTTTGGATTTAGGCACAAAGGGCCCTTTCGCCAGCTCACAATTGCATCTTCTTTCATTGTATGTTTGACAATTTTGGAAGCTTCTCATTTTCACCTACCTACCTTTTTTGTTGGTCAGTTGGGCTGATTTTTAACACTAAATTTAAAATTTTGCATGGATAATTTCTAACTGTTAATTAATTTATTATTTTAATAATAAAATATGATATAATAAAGAGGTTATTTATGCATGACTTAAGTTTAAAAAAATTATTTATATATAACTTAAAATAAAAAAATATTTACACAAAAAAATTATAAATATTTATTGTCACTGACATGTTACGTTGTATTAGTAGAATAACAGATTAATTAATAATAAATGAATTATTTATACAAATTTAAAGGTTTAGAAAAATTTGTTACTAAATTTTAATAGTCAAAAAAATTATTTATATATGGGTCAAAATTTGAAAAAATTTTGTACAATTTAGTCTATATTTGATATATCTAATCTTTATTTTTGTTAAGTTGAAAGTTTTGTCAAAGGAAGAAGAAGAAGAAAAAGGGAAAAAAGGAATTTAAACACTTTTTACATTTAAGTATAATTAATTACACTCTAATTTCTATTTTACCAATAAAATTATTTATTGGCATATTACAAATTAGTCGTGTCTCAAAATTTATTGGATTTTAATAATGAGGCTTCATATTTATTCTATGATAAATTAAGAAAATAATATAATTGCACTGGAACTAATAATTATAATTTTAGTCCAACAGTAAATACTTGCTTTTTTGTCGTTATTATTAGAGGGAGATCAGAAATCTTTTTCAATTAATTGACTCTAAGTAAGAATTAACTTAAAATCATTCAATTCTAAGCACATTTGAGTCAAAACTCCCTAGTAAATCACGAGTTTGAATCACAAAAATATAGGTCAAGAGAAATTATGATAAACTACCGAAAATTACCCTATTGTTAAAGTGAACTCTCGTTGAAAAGAAAAAAAAAAAGAGGGAACTAGTTAAAAATTAATGGCCGGCACAATGGGAAAAAAAAAAAGGAAAAGTATTTCTATTAGAATATTTATTATATTATTGTTATTATTACTTAATATTATTTACCTATTTTTATTATTTTTTAAGTAAGAATATAATAATTATTTTTTAATTCATTTTATCCATATTCTTATTATGTTTTTATTTTCACATCAAATAATTCTATATGCCAATCAACCCAGTTCCTTAGTTTGAATGCCTTGTGTGTTTGGAGCAAATTGAAAAGATGGTGACTTATTTCAAGATGCATACAATGTATGGAAATTAGTAGTGAAATAATTAGTAAAAAAGAGGAAAAAGAAAAAAATCATGGGAGTGGGATTTAAACTAAAAAACTTGTGTAGTGACAGATGCTAGAACTATAAAGTGGTTCTGAAGAGGAAATGCAAACGTTCTTCATATGAGGCAAAATGAGTGCTTTTACTTCTCCGTCTTTTTCAAAATAGAAATTAGAAACGAAAAAGAAAAATAAAAAGTTTTTATGAATAAAATATATTATTGGACCATATGGCTTTTTGTTTTCCCTTTGAGCACGTGGGGTGGGAGTGACACAAACACTGAGCTTCACTCTTTTGTGCTTCCGACCACTTGCGGCTCGTGCTTAATGGTTTCTGTTCACATGGATCAACAGGGGCCCCTTCTGCATTATCTTTCTTTTTCATTTTTGAACACTCATACTCGCCTACTATTTCTCTCTCTCTTTTGAAATTATAATATGGAAGGGAAGTTGTGGAAAGATATATTCAGCAACCTCATGATTGGAGATTTCTTCGGAAGTTCCTAAACCAAAAAAAAAGAAGAAGAAGAAGAAGAAGAAAAGTGGTTTGATTCATGAATTTCCCTCTTTTCTAAGGAGATAATGTTTCTGTTGAGGAAACCTTCATTAATTTTTTTAACGAGGTTCAGCTTGGATCATCGCTAGAACATTAACAACCCCTTCAAGCAACGCTCAAATTTGAACGGTGTCTGAAATAAATTAGAAAGAATATATAGAAGTGAGAAGCATTCTTCAGATTTATGTTTCGTTTGCTAGAAGGAGATTAAAAAATATATATTGAATAATCCTATTTAGTGTGTACACATTTTGTAATATTAGAAAAGAAATTCATTTTTATTCCATAAGCACACAAATAAAAAATAATTATTATACTTAATTTATAAAAAGTTTATTATGTCATTGTTGTTATTATTATTTTTGTTTTAATATGCTATTTTTAAATAGAGATATGAGAGTTATTTTCTACTTTTGTGCTATTTTTATCCAACTAAATAAATAAATAGAATGATACTTTTATTTTTATTTTATATTTTACCAAGTGTAATTATTCCATTTCATTCATATTTTATTTTTTTTTTCTATTTTCTTACTTAACAATTCTATGTATTAAACAGGATATTGGAGTGAATCCCTTAATTATATAAATAAAGATTCTCTATTGCTCTACTTGAACAGCACAACTGAGCGATAATTTCGATTATCTAGATTTGAACCCTGCATTTATTATTAATTATTAATTCTAACCATTTATTTTTTAAAATTTAAAAATATATATATAAAATAAATATAATTTTTCAACTTCTATCAAAAAATTAGTATCGGATAAAAATTGTAAGGCTATTTTTATTATACATTTTGTTTCTTTTAAAATTAAAAAAAAAAAAAAACATATGGGTGGGATTAAAAAAAAAAAACAGTCCTTACTGCACAAGTACTTGAATCGTATGAACAATTCAAAATACATCATTATAAATGTCCAATTTCCTTTTTTTTTTTAACGAATTATGATATTAACGAATCATTTTGATATCATTTTCAATTTAATTTGCAAATATATTACGGTTTGGCACACTGATATTTAGATTAATATAACACGATTAACTCTTCAACTTGCTAAATGGGAAATCTATGTAGATTTGACAGCTAATGTTTAAAGAATCTTTAGCCTTTTAATTGCTTTCAACCAGTGCCATGGAATAGATTAATTGTTCTTGAAAAAACTGCACTTCAAAATCATAACTTAGAGATATTTATCATAAAATATTTTAAAATTTAAAATTATTTTAAAAGACCAAAAAATCTATCAATCATAGTGGAATATTCTCGTATGCATTTAAAATATACACTATATATCACTAGTGAATATTCAGAGTAATCATAAGGCAAATTGAATTAATTAATTGAGAATATTATTACTTCACTAAGCAGGATTTGACTTTTTACTAGTCACATTATTTGACATAAACACTTTTTCGGTTTTGCCTTTTGCCTTTGTCAGTGTCTTCCTAACTGGAATTGATCATTGATGATAATTACTTTGGAAAAAAACTGATTGAGACAGGTTAATTAAGGATTTGGTATAGCATGAAGAAAATAACAAATGAGTTTATAGGACCAATTTTAATAATTTGTCATTATTTTCATAAACAATTAGGTGTTTGATCATTGATTGTTTATATAGTCATTTTTCTTTTGTAAGAATAAAAATTTAAGGGGCAAATAAATTTGAGACAGTTTGATCCTGTTAATTAAGTCCACGTTAGTGATGGTAAACACTTTTTTCTTTGGGTATACCAATAAAAAAAAGAATATTAGAAGCGGTGTTTATTCAAAATAGAATATGATTATTCTTCTTGATTTTGCTATTGTTCAATTGAAGACCGACGTTTTATATCAATCAACGTAGTAAAAAAACATTGCACTTTCTCAAAGTTTTCAACTATCTGCTGCTGCAATTTAATTGGCCAATTTGGTGATCAATGTGACATTTAATTGCTCTACGCCTCCAACCCCACTTATTTCTCATCCTTTTTTTTTTTGGTGGAGATTTGACATCTTGATTTTTGAAGAATCTTTTTTCCTTATCAATTTAGTCCTCCTAATTTAAATCCTCTCATTTCAAACCTTCAAAATAATTTTTCGCTCAAATAAAATCCTTTCTTAATTTAATTAACATGAAATTAATGAATGATATGTATTAAATTACTATTTCACCATTAAATAAAAAAATATCACTGAGAGGAGACACAGTTGAGTGAGTGGGAGTTTAAGCAAAAAATCCTTTTATATTAAAACACACACACACACACACACACATCACTCACATAGATATTTTTATATTACACTAACTTTTTAAAGATATATCTTTATTGTTTTAAAAATTATACCAGACTCTCTTTTATCTTATTTTTGGTTAATGAAGTTAATTAACTTTTTACGAATGTATTTTTTAAAATAAAATTATTTAATTATTTTTATTATTATATTAAGAATAAAATCATAATCATATATTTGTTTGATATCAAATTAGCTATTTTTATTGTTTATTAAGAATAAAATCATACCCTAATTAACTTCTTTAATAAAAAATAAATTAATTTTTTTTTGCAATATATATCAAAATATTAAACAGGTTGAGTGTATATTTCTTAAATATTAAGTATAATTTAATGAAATCTAACGTAATTTATTCAAATTTTAACGTAAATATAATACCGCGGGTGACATAGCATGAATGATTTATAATAATCTTTTAACTTGTTAAGACATGTCATTATTGTGGTCAACTTGGTGTTAGTCAACTCACTGAAAGAGTTTATTGGAGATGAGCAAAGTATTTCGGGAAACTAAAATGAGGGATGTGAGATAATTAAATTAAAAGAGAAAATATATTTGTAAAATAATAAAATATCAATTCACCCTCTTTCTCTTCAACATTTTTTCATCCTCATCTTCTTTTCGAAGTCTTAATACTGCCATTCCGCCAACCCTACTCTTATTTAACACATGCATGAGATGCCACTGTTAACTGAATGGATGATCTTTCCATTCTCAGTGTGACTTCGCTAAAATAATTTGCAGTCGTAAAAATGAACAAACATCTAATAAGTAATTAATTAATTAATGATAAATTCTACAAAATGTAAAACTAAAGTTCCTCATTCATGGATAAATTTGAACCCCAGCTCTATATAGTTAAGAGGCATATATTTGTATCTGTTAATTACAAATGCATGAATTAATTATGAACATTTTATATTTAAACATAGGAATTAGTATTTTTCTTTTACAGGAGGGTGTGAATGATGATTGACTTCTCTCTTATTGTCCAAAAATATGGTATAATGCCATAATTTAAACAAGATAATAAAATTTGGTGAATAAATTTAAGGACATCCAATTAATTGAGCATAAATTCTTAAACAAAAATTAATTAGATCATAAAATGTATTATTTTAAGCAAAGTAATATAAATAGAAAACAGATTCAGAGATATAATAAGCTATATTTTCCCAAATCCCGAAATTGGAGGAATGTAAATTAATATGTAATACAAATTACTAGCCTTGGATCATCATTTAATTTCTTTTTTTTTTTTTTCTTTTCTTCTCTTAAAATGGGAAGTTCATAAATTTTTTTAAGAAAGAATAAAATCCCATTTTGATCTCTTACAATGGAGTATTGCTCAATTTATAATCATTAATAAAATTTTTTTATTAATTTAATTCCTATTGATAAAGTGCTTATCAATTTGGTTCGCTATGAAAAATGCTTTTTCAATTTGGTTCTTCCACATATGGTTATTTTTTAATTTGGTCTATCATAGATAAAATCATTAGTAATGATCTTTTATCAATCTATTATAAATAAAATTAATAGATGTAATGATATATAATATATTTTTAATAAATTATTTATGATATCCTTCTATCAATCTATTGTTAATTTCAATTTAAGATAAAATCGAAGAAGAATATTATTAATAATGACTTTATTTGTTAGGAATTAAATTGAAAAACGTCTTATTTGTGAAGCATCGAATTAAGAAAGTAATTTTATAAAGAATTAAATTGAAAAATACCCTATTTACGAAGGATCAAAATAAAGTTTTACTCAAAAAAATTAAGCATAAAGAATTCTAAATAATAATGAACATGCTAATTTCAAAGATATTTTACCTTTCCCAATACCATTTTTATTCATTTTCTTAAGTAGGGGCAAATCTAAGTTTAAAATATTGGAATACAATGAAGCTCGTTGTCAAATTAAAAAGAGAAAGTTATATTTAAAGACTTAAATTATATAAAATTTACAACAAATGATCTTTAAAATTATAAATATCTTTAAAGATTATAATTATTATTAGATTTTAGAAGATTTATTATTAAATTTAAAAAAATTACTACTAAATTTTAAAAAAATTAATCTAATAATATTTTTTTAAATTTAATAATAAATCCTTTTAACACTTAATAATAATTGTAATCTTTGAAAATAACTTTAATTTTTTAAATTTTTTATTATAAATTTTATAAGAATGGCTTAAATGTAATTTTTTCAATTAAGAAAGTAGCAAAGAGGTAGTCTTGTTAGATCTAAATATTGAGCATTTTTTTAATACCTTAACTCATTTTGAAATCTGTGAAGAACTTCTCATAGAAATAAATGAACATTAATTACCCACGCACACGCGCGTTAATTATATGTTTCCATCCACACGAGAAAACTTTCTACCACCTAACTCAGTAGCTGTTCACATGGCACCAAGGATGGTGGTCAAGCACTAGTAACTACCCATTATTTTGAGGAACAATATAAATTAAATCAATCATAGTAAATAAATAAACATGTTAGCAACGATATATATATATATATATAATCATAAATTTATTTATTATTGAATTAAGTCAATTAATAATCATGAGTTATGCATGTCAATCAAATTAGGATCTCAATTCAATGTTTTAGGGAGTACCGTGTCCTGAAACTGAAAGTGGATTGTCTGGTTGGCCCCAGGAACCTTGCAGGTAACCATATTTTAATTTCTTTTGTCAGAGACCCTTGCTTGACATTTTCAACGCTTTCTGTTCTACAACGTTTAATAAAAAAATCAAGCTGTGAGAGGATTCCGTTTTCTCAGTTATAATAGTTAGTTTAATAATAATCAACAATGCCCAATGATGGAATCTCTCGAGTCACAACAAGCGCGTCAGGCTTAGATTTTTATCATATATTTTGTACAATCACACAGAAGCGGAAAAAATAAAAAATAAAAAATTTAATTAACTTCTAACAGTTTTGAGTCATCCGCTTCATCCCTGACTAACTAATGTGAAAAGGAACAAAAATTAAACAAATTAACTCACACGTTTTGAATTATTAATTATCAGGCATATGTGCTCCTTGTCTTTTTAATTTCTTTAACTTTTTTTTTTCAAACAATGTTTATTTTTTACTCTCTTTTTCTCTCTCCCTCTCAATCTAATTTTTAGATCACAAATCAATTATCAAGATCAATATGTACAAATCAGAGAAAATATTTATTACATATTTATGATAGTTTTTACATCAATCTCAATTACTGATTTATGATATTATAATTAAAGATACTTATTTCCTTTTTCTTCTTTCTCATGATATCCTCCTATATACATATATATGGAAAAAATTACAATTAAGAACTCAATTTTTATAAAATTTATAATAAAATTTTAAAATTAAAATTATCTTTAAGGATTATAATTATTATCAAATTTTAAAAAAATTACTACTAATTTTAAAAAATTTATTATTTGATACAGAAAAGTTTACCATATTTCTGTATTTAGTAATAAATTTCTTTAAATTAGTGATAAATTTTTTAAAATTTAAGAGTAATTATAATTCTTAAAAATAATTTTAATTTTAAAAAATTTTTATTATAAATTTTATAAGATTTAGATTTTTAATTATAATTTTTTCATATATCATAAAAGCGCCGTACTCGAATGAAATGGTAAGAGTGACCACATGCTTTTCAGCTACCTGCCGCCTACATGTCATCTAGTATCTTTAGATGCAAGCCCTTATCCTACGAAACTACAAAGACTTAAATAATATTTAAATAGTTTGTTTTCAGTGCAGGCTCTTGGCAACCACTTGCAGACATTAATTATATTTTTTTATTAGGAAAACGGTCATGTTCGAAGCAGAATGGATAATTTGTTTTAACTTTGACAGAGCGGTGTTTTACGTAAGCCAATTTGCTTTGTTTGAACTACCTAATTTTAATTAAAAATATTTATTATTATAATTAGAAAACAAAAATGTTTCAAGAATTGACATATTCGTGGAGATGAAAATGTAATATATGGGTCAGGTGATTATCGTAGGTTGAAATCCTATCTATGTTTCATATGTTTGAGGCTAATGAATTTCTAATCTTGGTGTAAATAGCCTCTTTTTAAATGGATGAGAGAGATAAATTAGTTAAGATGATAAAATTATAATATAAGAAAAAA
This sequence comes from Erythrophleum fordii, assembly GCA_032878935.1. Taxonomy (NCBI): domain Eukaryota; kingdom Viridiplantae; phylum Streptophyta; class Magnoliopsida; order Fabales; family Fabaceae; genus Erythrophleum; species Erythrophleum fordii. The sequence continues at coordinate 11,731,642 of JAVQMF010000047.1, read as the reverse complement.
GAATTACTTGTACTACGAAATAAAACAACTAGAGTGTGTTTATAAAGATTAAAAAAATCCAATAATACACCAATAATATATTATTTGGAATTGTATCAAGAGGAGTAGTGTTATATTTAATTATATACATATAGTGATAACTTGTTCTCACGGCATTTCCAATGAATCTCATGACATGCATGCATCCGCAATTTCTGCGTTTGTTTTGTTCTTATTTCTTATATTGTTGGTTAATTTATTGTATCACATTGTTGGGTGTTCATTTGATCTTTACTAGGCTAACTAGAACTACGCTTATACGTATAATATAATAATTAATTCACATCTCATCATTTTCAATCCAAATTAAATTATTGTATTATTGGTTTTCAAGAAAAGGTGTATTATATAGAACTTTGAGCTGTTTGTTTCATTGTATCTAGCAGTGGTTCATGACGTACAAACAAATCTTAATTAAGAGCAAGACAAAAGTAAATCTTGATTATGGTGTTTTTGGTATGCTATTATCTTTTTATTCGAATATTTAAAATATTTACGTCGCTTAAATGTCTGATTTAAATGTCTATGTTAATTTGATACAGATGTATAACATTATAACGCTGCCATTTAATTCTATTTTATAGATTTAATTAATAGTGACATTTTTAATTTATTTATAATATTAATTATACTAAACACAGAAATCAAATATATCTCAACCAAGAAATTAAAATAAAAAGATATGGGACGGCTTCTAATTAACTATGGGCACATCTAGATTATATTTTTCTAATTGATATTTGGCATTATATTGGTTTATGCACTCATAGACTAGTCAGAATTAAGACTTTTTCAGGATTTAAAACTCATATCATATATGTGCTTGTTACGAGTCATAATACTATCGTGTGTTTCCTATTATTATAATAATCTTGTTCGTATATCTTTGCTCTTCTCTATCCTTTACTAGTTTTGTTTATTTGGTTTTCTTCTACGGCAGAAAGTGATGTGAAGCCACGTACTTCCATTTTCTTCTGCTATATCATTTCTAAAATAAGGTATTCTCCATTCATGAATATCCATGTAAATTTCTCAACCATTATTTTTTCCCCTAGAAATTTAAATAGGTGGGTAACTAGCTGACTAGCTAAAAGTTGGAATGAAGATAGAAATATAAAAGGAAAAAAAAATTGTATACAATTAATTATATTTTCTATTTTCATGTTTAATTTTTTACTTGAAACATGATAAGTATGATTTTTTTGATAATAATATATTAAGTATATAATTTTTGCAAATAAGTATATGATTTTTATAACTCAATATGATATGATTAATTTTTTTTTTACACATGTTATGATTTTATTAAAGAATCAAATAATAAAAATATAAAGAACTATACATATGTTTAATTCATATAAAAATAAAAATCACTAATAAAGTGGCAAAAAATGAGAATAATGTTAAAGGAACACAACTAGGGGATGGATGAGTTTGCATAAGGCACTTACATTTCGTTCTTGTATTCCTATCAAACTCCACTTTGTTTTTGACTTTCTTATGGTTACATTTAATTTCACTTAAAACTAGTTTGATCATCTCTGTATGGGTTACTTTTATATATACTCTAAACAGTCCACTTGTTTTTGACATCCTATTATTCAATGATTCTAATAAGATCAAATTGTTGATATATTAATTCAATTGGTCTTTATTCATAATCAGGTACTGGTAATTCGGGGTTCTGCGTCACGATTGTTCTGTTTGATTTCATTTTCTCATTCTGAACGCTTACTTTTATATAAGTTTATTACTTATCAATTGTCAGATTATTATAATTTTTAAAGTTTAAGATTAATTAATTACTCGTCCCTTCATCCTTTTATAAGTTTATTACTTATGAATTGTTAAATTATTATAATTTTTAAATTTTAAGATAAATTACTCATCCATAGAGGATATGATTCTACATGATAATCTTTTTTATTATAAAAATTACATGATACTCCATTAAAATGATATAACTAAATCCATTTTAACCTAAATATTCTCAATTTTATTTAGTAAGAAAATAATTTTAAAAATAAAAAATATTTTTAAAATCTAAATAATTAAAAGACAACAATTAAAAATATTTAACTTTAACAAAAGTATGTTATTAATATATTTAATCAATATAAGCACTATTATAAATGTAATAAAAATTTACTAATTAATTAAGTTATAATTTCTAACGTTTTTGGGTAGCTCACTTGATTAGGGGAAAATTTAATTATTTTTACTAACTTGGATTCCGTCTCTTTAAAAGTATTACAAAAATAATATTTTAATGGAAAGTATATTCTTAAAATCAATTGGTGAAAAAAAATTAATGATTGACAATAATGACAAAAATAACATTTTAATGGCAGCTCCTGGCGTAAAAGGACTATTCTCATGGTATTTTATATTGTTAAAAAAATTATGTGAATCTCACTTAAATCTTTTAATCTTATTTATATTTAAAGCCAGAATGTAAAAAACCTCATTAATGCAAGAAGTAGTGGGATTTGCCTCTCTCAGCCTTAAATACAGATTATAAACTTAGATTGTCAATCTTGTACAATATAACCTATACTTTAACTTTTTAACCTAAAATTTTAATACTATTAATGATAAATAAAAGCTTTTCTGCAGAAAAAAAATATAGAAAAAAATAACAAAAAAAGATTTTTTTGCCACTTAAGATGATAGGTTAGGTTTATTTATTTATTTATTGTTGGTTGCTCCCTTTCAACCTATATGGACATGTGTTTATTATAAGTGGTGTGTATTAGGATTTTGGATAGAAATGCTAATGAAATGAATTATGTTACAAAAATATGAAATTTTAAAGAGTTTATAACCAATTTTTAAAGTTGCATGAAGTAAATTACACTACTCTTTTAAGTAGAACAAAATTCTTTGTATTTTTGCTTTATATTTACAAAATGGTTATTGTATTTTCAAACAAGAAAAAACTACTTGTATAGATTTTGTAAGATATCATACTAATATATTATATATAATGCTTAAAATGTGACTTAAAATATTTTTGAAAATATAAAATGACAACTATAATTTATAAAACGATCATTATTAGAAAAGCAATTTGGTCCGTTTAATATATTTTTGGTCTATTTCCCAGCCTTGAAATGTGCTAGCTGGTCGGTTATATATATATATATATAAACGAAGAATTAGTCTTAGTTTCTGATAAATGTAAACCACATATCTTCGTGAACAGACGCAAATTACTGAGAGCGACCCACAGATCAAGACAAATGGCGCTTTTTTTTTTTTTGTGTGTGTGGCTTGATTGTTTTATTTTTATTTGTTCCTAGGCGTTATATATTCTTTTCCTTACTTACCATTTTAAGAAATCTTTTTAAAGTAATTTATTTACACCAAATTATTGTTGGTTCTGTAGTTTCTCCATTACCATTTTTGGTTCAACTAGCATGCAGACCCGTTCATCGCATATGATATTGTAGCAAGATAACAATTAACACACATTTTATGTGTTAATTTTAGATTAGCATTTAATTAATTATTAAATTAATTTAAAAACTTATTCTTAATAATATTAAATAATTTTAAGATGGACATTATACACAGATTAAGGGTTAATAAATCTATTAAAACAATAATATACATAATTTGATAACCCTTTTGACTAAAAAAATTGGAGAAAGTAGATGTAATATTTAATAATTAACATTTTCTTTCTTTGTCATAAGAAAGGAGATTTTTTTTCGTAACTAAGAAAGGAGATACCGGAGCAAGAGAGATTCTACTCAGATTAAGCTCAAATAAGAATAACAAATCATGAGTTTTTGGTAGAGATTAGATTGAATACGTTTATAAACCAAACAAGAAAACTCATCAAATAAAAACAAAAGTGGGTTTGAATTGAGGAGAATAAAAAAGAAAGAAAGAAAGAAATAAATAAAATTTAGTTTTGACATTTTTTTATCAAAATTAAAATTAAAAATTTATTTTTATTCAATCCAAACATATCCTAAATATAACTTTTAAAGAAAAGGATGAAGCAAAATTAGCTACTAATTAATTATAGTAATTGATTAAAAACAAAGTGTCTTTCTAATTTTGTGGGAGAAAATATACTCATCTTAATTAAGAACATCCTTATACTACTAATTTCGTAAGAGATGAAATTTGTACCAATTATTACACCGAAATTTAGATAATTGAAAAAACGTTTGAAGGTCAAAGATGAAAATAGTGAAAAGTAAACAAAAGACCAAGGTTTACAAGATTAACAAAAATTTATTAAATAAATGTGCCAATCTCTCTTAAATACACTTATTATAATAAAAATTTGAAAAAAATACAATGAATTTCCACTAAAATTATATAAATTTTTTCTCTATTTTTAAAATATATACTTTTGTCCAGTTTTAAATTTTGTTGATTAAAATATCCTCTATAAAATAAATTTAAGAGTGGTTAATAAAGGATATTTTATTTAAAAAATTTAAAAATAAACTAAAATAGGGTATAAATTTGTATTTTAAAAGACATTTATGTATATTTTCAAAATAAAAGAGAGATACATATAATTTTAGTCATTGTGTGTAATTTATTCTAAAAATTTTCTAATTGTTTACACTTATCTTAGATATAAGATGTTTACTTAAAAAATGTCTTGGAGAATGAGAACTACACACGTAAGAATTAGAATACAAACATGGAGCTAGCAGGGAAGCAAATTTTTTTAAATAATTTGACATTTCATTTATCCTCTTCATTTTTCAAAAAAAGTTATTTATATTTTACGCATATAACATCTTAGAATTAAAAAAATTTCTTTAAGATGTAAACTAGATAATTATTAGGTAAAAAATGTAAAATAGAATAATATATGTCTTTTTTTGGCCCACGAATAATATAACGTGAAAATGTTTAATTAGTGATAATGATATTTGCTTTGCGAAACGAAGCCATAAAGGGCTACCAAAACCTTCACATCATCTCACATTCAGCAGATCCTAACGTTTTCTTTTGGCGGGTCCCACATGTGGGCCCTGACGCAGACCTTTTTTTTATTTTTTTTCTTAACTTCCTTCTTTGTACGCCGACGATAACTGCCGGATACGGCCGAAACAAAGTCTTTCCTCGTAAATCTGACCAACCATTAGGGCTAAAATTGTCATTCTAAACTCGCTAATATTTTTCCAAAAAATTTATATTTTACTCCAATAAAATTACAGTTAAAAATTTTAAATTTTAAAATTATTTTAAAAGTTCAAAAATAAAAAATGTTAATTTAGATTTTTAAACTATAATTTTTTTATTTAGTTTAAATTTTGATTTTTAAGTCTTTTAAAATAATTTAAAATTTAAAATTTGTTAAAATAAATATTTTTAATTTAAAATTCTCAATTATAATTTTCTTTGATTATAACTATAACAACTCAGAATTTTTTTTTGAATTTTAGACTAAAATAAAAATTTTATTTTTAATTAAAATTAATTCGAAAATGTTACTTTTTTAATTCAATAATTTTCATGGACTGATATTAAATTGAGATAAAGACACATATGTAACAAATTATACAAGTATTATACTAATACGTGGTTTTTGCAATTAATTTTAGCTGAAAATTTGATATTTCTATTTTTGTTCAAAGTTTTGGAAGGATAATTCTCATGGAATGGGATCGGATTAAAATAAAAATACAAGTGTAAGAGGCTATTTGATTCTCAAGTGTCTTTTTACAGTTAATTTTAACTAAAATTTAATGTTTTAATTTTAGTTGAAAGATCAATGAAATGTTTTATTATAATTTAAAATTTGCATATTAATTTTATAATTATAATCTTAGTTTATTAGATGAATATAGTTTAAACAAAATTTAAGTATAACTTTTTTTATTCTTATTATTAAAATTTTTGATATATTATAATAAATAAATATATTTCTAATTTACTATTTTACAATTACATTTTTATAATTGCCTAGAATTCATCCAAATAGTTTGAAAAAATTACAGTATAAGATAAGAAATTAAAAATATTTATATTAAAATATTTTAAATTTTAAAATTATTTTAATAGACTTTAGGACAAAAATTCTAACTTATAATTTTGGATTACAATTTGAATTTTTAAACTTAAAATTTTTTAAAATAATTTTAAAATTTAAAATGTCTTAATGTAAATATTTTTAATTTAAAAGTCTGTCGTATATAATTTTTTCAAATAGTTGCGGCTAATTTCCAAACTACACCTCCTCCCGGTAATTTCAACCCAAACTCAAGGGCAAGCTCGTCAATCCGGAGTTAGGAAATTGGACGGCGTTACCAAACGCCTATAAAATCCGATGCATCCCCGAGTAGAATCTTAAGCCTCATCTTCCCCTTCTTCCTCAGTCCTCGCGCACACCAGTGAGAAGTCAGAGATAGACCGTTTTATTTTACCATAACTTTCTCTCTCTAAAACCCAAAGAGGGGGGGAAAAATTAAAAAAAAAGAAAGAAAGGTTGTTGTCTCTTTGAGCTGAGAAGGTCGTGTTGGAGTGGGTGAAGCTTCGTCTCGCATGCCCCTTTTCTTCTCGCTCTCTCACTGTGCCTTATTGAGATCGAGAAACGCTTCTCTCTGTTTTTCCTTTTCCTTCATTCGTTCTGTTCATTGGCTCCTTAAAAGTTTCCTGCTTTTTCTGTGTTTTCTGTCTCTGACTGAGAAAGATTTCTTTTGACGCTGATACCTGAAACACACAAGGATATCATTGTCCCAGGTATTGTATTTGCAACTCTTAAAAAAGTTTCTAACATTTGATTTTTTTTTTTTTTTCGTTTGCTTCAATTTGCTTTTAGGAGGGTTTTTACAGACACACTCGTGATTGTTGTTGTTGTTGAAGTTGAAGCAAACCTAGATGAATTCTGGTGCTTTTTCTTCTCTTTTTTATTGATACTTTACTGGGAACCAAACAGAGCATGATTCTGTTCACTTCTTTTTCTTGTTTTTTTCCTTAAATGGATTTTTTTCAAGGAATTGGTGTGTAAGTTATCCCGTGGGAGAGGTTCTTGTTCTTCTATACCGAGTTCTCTGTTTTCTCTCTCTAAACTAATACTGCTGATTATCTCTATATAGGCCTTGATTTGCTATATCAAAATCTCCTCTTTATGACTACTTTCTGCTGTCTTTTTTTCTTTTTCCGGATGGACTACTTTTTTTGTTTCCTTTTTAACCTTTTGCTTTTTGTGTTTTTACAGTTTCGATAGGCATTCTATTTGATCCTTGTACTCTATTTCCCGTCAATTTTTACTTTTATTGTCGAAATTTCTTTGTTTGATGCCAGTTCCTTTTCACATGAATTAGATATAATTTTAAAGAATACTCCCCTCTCTCTCTGTAAAGGTTGAGTTGACTTAGTTGACTTTCGTCAAAGTGAGGAAAAATGAAATTATCAAAGCTGCGAAATTTTATTGTAATTTTTTGAACATCTTCCTCTGGGTTTCTGTAAATTCTGACTTCATCACCTGCTAGGCTTCTAATTTGGGTTCTTTTTCCTTCACTTTCTCTTTCATTTTCCACTGGGGCTTCAATTTTTTTTTTCCTCTCATCTTTCTTTTAGAGGTTCAAAGTACATGTAGAATGTTCATTTGTCTTCTTTCTTGCAAAGACGAAAATGAAACTCTGAGTTTTCTGAATTATTATTCATCTGGGTCCATTAGCAAAGAAAAGAAAGATAAAGAAAGAGTGGGAAGAGAGAAAAAGAAAACAAATTTCCACAAATGAAACATGCTGTTTGGTTTTATCCTGCCTTTTTCTTTTCTGATGCAATGTATGTTTCATATGTCTGGCTTTTTCTGCACACACTCTATGTAATTTGACTATTTCCCCATCTCACTTTTACAATTTAGACTAGCATTTAATGAGTCTTTACAAAATATGAACACCAATTGTTTGGTTTATTGTCTGTATAACTCAGAGTGCTTCCTTTTCTATCTGAATAGCTGCACTTGGAGGTGTGTGAATGAAAATGTTGGAGAAGGTGGAAGAATTTAACATGGACAAAGTGATTGATGAGTTTGAGGCACTGACAAAGGATGCTGAAAGGGTTCAGAGGGAGACACTTAGGAAGATCTTGGAAGACAATGCTTCAGCAGAGTACTTGCAGAATTTGGGTCTAAATGGAAGAACTGATCCTGAGAGTTTCAAGGCCTGTGTCCCACTGGTTACCCACAAGGAATTGGAGCCTTATATCCTGAGAATCATTGATGGCGATGCCTCCTCGATTCTCACAGGAAAGCCAATTACAACAATGTCTCTAAGGTCTGACTTCTTTTCTTTTTTGGGTACTTGTTTCATTTTGGTCATTTTTAACATTTCAGCAGCTACTAGTTGAGTTGAATCTCATAGAGATGTTCTTGCAGTTCTGGAACTACTCAGGGGAGGCCGAAATATGTACCTTGGAACGATGAATTATTTGAAACCACAATGCAGATATATCAGACCTCTTTTGCCTTTAGGAACAGGTATATTTTTCCTTTTAGGCTTCATTTGTTCAGTGGGAAAATAAAAAATTCTTTGGAAAATTTTTCTTCGAACAAATTTTCCATAGAAAAAATTCCCACTCGAAGTTAGCCTTGGTAAATGACATTTTTCTTCTGTGACTTGCTTCTTCACAAAGCTTTTTCTGGAAGTTGCAACTAACACAATCCCATTATGCAGAGAGTTTCCTATAAAAAATGGTAAAGCCTTGAGCTTTATATATAGCAGTAAGCAGTTCAAAACAAAAGGGGGTCTGGCAGCTGGAACTGCTACAACCAATGTGTTCCGAAATGCACAGTACAAACACACAATGAAGGCACTTCAGTCCCAATGTTGCAGCCCGGATGAAGTAATATTTGGTCCTGATTTTCATCAATCATTGTACTGCCATCTATTGTGTGGATTAATTTTCCACAAGGAAGTTCAGCTGGTGTCTTCTACGTTTGCGCATAGCATTGTCCATGCATTTAGAATCTTTGAACAAGTGTGGGAAGAACTCTGCACTGATATCCGAGAAGGGGTCCTCACGAGCAGAGTCACCGTTCCATCCATTCGAATGGCCATGTCTAAACTTCTCAAACCAAACCCAGAGTTAGCTAACCTGATTCACAAGAAATGCATGGGATTGAGCAACTGGTATGGGTTAATACCGGAGCTTTTTCCCAATACTAAGTACATTTATGGGATCATGACCGGGTCAATGGAGCCTTATTTGAAAAAGTTGAGGCACTATGCTGGGGAGCTGCCTTTGTTGACTGCTGACTATGGGTCTTCTGAAGGATGGATCGCTGCAAATGTGAACCCAACACTACCCCCTGAATTGGCCACTTATGCTGTGCTTCCTCATATCGGTTACTTTGAATTCATCCCTCTCACTGAGCTGGAGAAAACCAAGGGAGGGCCTACTTTCCTCTGCATGGATCCTCAGCTGGTGGGCCTGACTGAAGTGAAGGTTGGTGAAGAGTATGAGATTGTTATCACCAATCCAGCAGGTACCAAATTCTTTTCTAGCTATTTATTTCTTTTAAGTATTCAATAAAGATTAAGCACCGCTTCATGCTTTGTTCATCTTGTAATGCATTAATTATTTGACAATTAACCTGGAAAATAGAACTCGTTCTTAAATGCTTATAGAAAATGACCTGCTGGGATTTTTTCTTATTTTCTTTCTTCCGTTTTCTTTTTCCCTTATTGGTCCAAAGAAGTGGGTGACGCTTATTATTGATTATATGACCTACATGGGACCCACTAGACTCGTTTTTTCTTACTGATTTGTAAAGTTGTTTACCTAATCAGATTAATATGACATGTAGCATAGTCTTGCAAGGTAGGTGCTTGTTAGTTATTGGCTACTAATGTTGGATTTGCATATGCCGTGTCTCTTGTAATTACATTTTGGACCTTGATCTTATCTTATTGTTTGTTTTTGCTTTTCACTGTCAGCATGGTTCAAGACATTTTTTTAACTCATCCTTTAACTGCAGAAAAACCATGCTTACAGAATCCTCACATATTCATGCTTGTTGATATATTTTTTGTGCTTACTTATGTTGTACTTTCTGGAAGTATAATCTGAGTTGAATGTACAAAACATGGCAGAGCAGGATTATATAGAGTACTTGTATTATCCATTTTTGGGATGTATTTCTAATCAGTACTGATCATTGTTCTTACAACTTCTGAGACAATTTATAGGTCTGTATCGGTATAGGCTCGGGGATGTGGTCAAGGTCATGGGGCTCCATAACTCAACCCCAGAACTCAAGTTTGTTCGTCGGAGCAGCCTGCTGCTTACCATTAACATTGACAAGAACACCGAGAAAGATCTCCAGTTAGCTGTAGAGGCAGCAGCCAAACTATTAGCAGAAGACAAATTGGAAGTTGTTGACTACACAAGCCATGTTGATTTATCCACTAACCCAGGGCACTATGTGATCTTCTGGGAAATCAGTGGGGAAGCAAGTGAAGAACTTCTTAGTGAATGCTGCAACTGTTTGGACAAGTCTTTTGTCGATGCAGGCTACACTAGCTCTCGCAAGGTCAACTGCATCGGGGCCCTTGAACTCCGAGTTGTCAGGAGGGGAACATTCCAGAAGATTCTTGACCACTTCCTAGGATTAGGAGCTGCTGTTAGTCAGTACAAGACACCAAGGTGTGTAGGTCCTACACACAATACAGTGTTGCAAATCTTGAGTGAGAATGTTGTGAAGAGCTATCTCAGTACTGCTTTCAATTGAAGTCAATGTGGGAAATATAGCAATTTGAAAAGTTACCATAGCTTATTTATTAAATTGTGCCACTTTCTAGAATCTCGTCTTGGGAAAAAGTTTAGATACAGTTTTGAAGTATTTGCTATCAGTTCTTCAGTAAAGATATGATTTCGGGTATTTTTTATGGCTTAACAATACATAGATACCCTTTTCTAGAAAGTTTCTATGATATGCTATGTGTTATTAAAAAACCTGATAGCAAATGTCAAAAGAACTTTATATTAAGTTTTGTACTTAAACTTTTCTGCCATATCCATTTCTTTTTGCACGGCGTCAAGTCTCTGTCCTTGTATCTATGGCTTGGCATGGTGCAATTATCCGACAGGAGATTCCTCCCTGCCACGCTTATCAGCTCTGTTTCTATCTCTGCAAATATTATAAGTAATGGTTGACCATTATGGATAGAAATCCACATGTAATGTTTCTGTCAGAAACTAACGAATGTTGGAGCTATCCACAAGTGTCCAACATGGGGTGAAAGATCATATGAATATGGATCCAGTTGTCTTTGAACATACGGAAAAAATAAAAATGATTTAACAAGTCGGATAGAATAATTTTAGGTAGATTCGAGTAGATTTAGTCACAAATAGACATACGGGTATATCAATATATTTCTGTATACTTTTCAGTAAAACTATGAATCATAACTAACTTATTATCTTTTATAAACTAAGTCACCCTTTTAGTTAAAAATGTCACTTGTTAAATTCACACCTCGAAGAATGGTTTAAAATTTACCACTTAAAACTCCTCAAAAGCAAGAGGAAGTAAATAGTGTTGGAACAGAAGGCCATATGCGTGACATAAGGTGAAAGGTCCAATGTTGAGGACATACACAATAATATACAATAAAAGAAAGTGCCTGACGAGAGATTCTTATAGATTCTTCTTGTACAATCAATCGGTGTGTGATGATTCAATAAAGATTTATTTTAAGAAGTGTGTCAATAAATTTTCGTTAATTATTTTAGACAATCAACTGCTAATAAGTTGAATATAGTATTAATTAATTCACACCTCATGGGTACTATAGCCTTGAAGAACTTGCTGATAATAAGTTGAATAAACAAATGAGTGCTGGGTTTTCCAACTTGTTGCAGAGAGTGGAAGACAAAAAGTAGGGGACAGAACTAACTTGGGCAAAGTATTAATATCCTGTTGCGCGTGCTTGTGCTTTAACTGTGGCCTAACACTCATTGGACTATAGAGGAACCAATCAAATGCTCCCATAGTAATAACACATGGCAAATAATTAAAACAAAAGACAAAGAAGCCTTCACCATCATTATGTATGTGTAGCTTTCACGTGAGGGAGACTTGTTTACTTGATTAGAAGGCAAAAGCTTTAAGAATCTGGTGCTATAAAAGAATTTAAATGGATGTTACAATGAAATTAGATAGTGGTGGAGTAGTAGTGGTTGTTCTAGCAGCCTCTAAAATGGGAAAGTCCTTATCAACAAAAGTGATGGCTTCATAATTTCTAAGCTGAAAGATTAAGGAGTGGCCGTTATTGGGTTTAGAAGTTTGAAGTCATCTTTTAACCTGTGTCATATGGATAAACATTGTGAAAGATCTTGATACTGTTCACTAGATCTCCCACGCACTTTCAAGACAACCTTCTCTTCTTTTTGTTCGGAGATAGGAATGCAGGAAGATAGAAAACTACTCTTTGATAAGACTTTTCTATTGCATCAATTTGAAAGGATGGGAAAGAGTAACAAAGGGAAAAAGGAATTACAGGAAAACATTGCATATACAATAATAAAAAAAAAAAAGAGTTTTTGTTGAAGAAAAAAAATTATAAGTACTCACATTTAATTTTTGGATTATTTATAAACATTCCCTTCAAATTTTGAAACTGACAAATACTTTCTTAAACTATTCACTTTTAAAATCTAACTTATTTTATTTAGTTTCCTTTCAATATTATTGATGTGGATAATATTTCAGATTATTTCAATTATCACATTCTAAGTGACTTATAGCTCAAATTCCACACCTCAGAATTTTTTTTTCTTTTTATGCTTCTGAAGTGCTAGAGAATGTTGGATTGAAGGATTTTTCATCATAGTTAGAATAATTTAGGTTGCAAAATTTGGTGGCATTTTTGTTGTAGATTTATGGAGATGTGTCACCTGATAAATGAAAGAGTCTGAAATAATATCTTAGTTTAAGGTATTGGATAGAAAGATTTAAATTTTAAAGGGTGATAGTTTAAATAGATATTCTCTAATTTTAAAAGTTATGAGTGTTTATAAATGACTTAAAATTGAAGAAAGGTATTTATGTTTTTTTATAAAATTTTTTACTTATAATAAGTAAATAATAAATGAATAAGCAAGTATATCATAAATGAATATCACTAAATGGATTAATAATTGATTGAATTTTAGAAACATTATTTAGTATTATTTAAATCAACTTTACTTAAAAATCTCTGTTAATTTCGAATCATATCATCATGCGTTGCATATTATTCATTGCATTAATTATTTGTCTTTTTTTCATCATTTACTTAAAAACATTTATAAATGATCATCTCAATCTAATACTACAATGATTATTTGCTTATTGTGAATTGCGATCTTAACCTATTGTTTAAATCAATTGATCTGTCACATTCTACGGCAAACCCAAGCCAATTATTCGTATAGACTAGCCCTTTCAGATTCTGATAATTATCCTACACATGTTAACTTTGGAATCTCAGAAATTTTTAATTCCCCAAACAAGCAGAGTACCTAATTGTTACCGACATCTGCTTTGTCCCATTCCATGGCCAATCTAAATTTAAAAGCTGAAGACTTGAAAAACTCTTGGCACTTACAGAGAGACCAAGAAAATGACGACAACTTGCGAGGAAAAAGAAGATGAGAAAGAAGGAGCAGTTTTTCCCATATGGGATTGTGGGAGCCCATTATATGACTCATATGAACTGGTCTCTCTCACTCATATGATAGAAAGGCGCATGATGGCTTTACCATCTCTTGGTGGGTCAGAGCAGATCAACGCACAGTTTTATGATCTAGAGGATGTGAGTTCTTTAGGAAGTGCTAAAAGTTCTTCCGTGGTTAAGAGCTTTAGTGAGTTTTTGGTGAATGGGGTGTGGAAGAGGAAGAGGAAGAGGAAGAGGAAGAAGGAAAAGCCCAGAAAAATGAAAACTGGGTTTTCTGACTTTTGTGATAGAATTGGTCGGTGGAAGAAATAGAAAGGAATATTTGTAATTTTTCACATTTTCATTGTAGTGATTATAATATTGTGCTCTATTTGTTCTGTTCTTTATGATTCTTCTGTATTTATTCAAGCTCAATAACGATGTGGGGCAATCAAACTTCTATGTAAGCCCCAAATGGGATGCTTATGAAATGTATTAAGGTTCCATTACTCTGTAATTCTAAACATCATATAGGGGACTCTCTCCATCTTCTCTTTCTAAGATTTGATTCTTTTTTATATTTTTTTTCCTAAATTACAGTAAAATTATCCATGGACCCTCACTTATATAAGCTTAAATATTTGCGTCAAATAATTTTTGATATAATAACAGAGTTTCTATGATTAAGTGGTCAAGTCTAAAGTATCAGACTTTGTCAATATTTTAAATCTAAAGCAAGAAGCGTATTAGAGTTTATAGTAAATCTGTTTTAGATGTAGCAGACTGTCTCTTTCATGCAATTTTGTGAGATTTAAATAGGTTCACTCTGATTACCAAGGGTCACTCTTTAACTGAATAAGATATGTATGAGAAGTCAATGAAAATATAAATCAACTACCATATTTTTGTTTTGGTATGAATTTGGGATTGCTCAAGTGATTGCGTCTCTAAAATGAGTTTCCCATGTGGAAATCACTATCACAGTTGTGGGTGGCTGTCTCCATTGTGCTAGACCCAGTCCTTTTGTGTGGATCATGTTAGGAAAACATGGCATACGCATGGACTAAAGTGGGCCGTTGAAAACCCAAGGCACTCTTACAAATGTCGAAGTGTAATTGACTAGGTTAGATCTTGGACCCTCAGTGACAAGCCCAATTCAGTCCAGTGCTATTGGCAGAGTTAACTAGATTTGCATTTATCTTTGAACTAGGAACGTGAAAAAAGAAATTAAAAAAATAAAAAAGTATATAGATGAAATGAAAAATGATACTGTTATCTCTATTTAGAAAAAAAAATAAAAAATACATATATAGTTGAATAATAATAATAAGAACATAATAAATATTTTTTCTTAGTAAAAATGTTCATTTTCTCAATTTTGTGGTTCCAAGCGTAGCATGGAGCATCAACCCGTCAGGGCAAAGCAGGCCAATTTACTCTTTAATAGTCTAACAACAATGAAGGCCCTTGTAACTTCAACAAAATGAGTGGAGAAAAGATGGAATATTGCAACGGAAGAAAATAAGATTGCAATGGGAGGGTGCTAATGGAAGATTGAACTCGTTTACTTTTATCTTTGTTTTTAATTATAATGTTTTTCTTAATTTATAAGAAGTTGAAATTGAATGCCAATTCTAATTTCAACTCTGAAATTATTAAAATATCTTTTTCACTGTTTAATACTCATTTTGCCCTTTTCTTTTCTTCTTTTTCAACTCTCTTTTGTCTGTGAATTCTCCTTCACATATATGGCAACCGTGATCGAGAATGGCGAAAAGATGATCCTTTGGCCATGAAAATACGTAAACTTTCTTAAGCATCAGATCCCATATTTATATCTTTCACAATATATACTATCAATTACTAACCAAGCGCAGGACCCCCATTCGGAAATCTACACGCTCAAAACTACAACCTCGACTCAATTTTGAAGCCACAAGATTGAAGAACACTTAATCTCTCTATATACAGTTATCACAATATCATTGAACTAACCGTTTTTTTTTTGTTTTTTAAATCTTCGACAACCTCTCTAATTACTAACATACGCAAAATATCCTGATGCGTCTACATGGTATGTAATATTTGTAATTCGATGAGTTTTGATAATTGAGATTTATATAATAATTTATTTAAGAAATTTATTATTATTATTATTAAATAAATTTTAATTTAAAGGAATTGATTGAACTCAAATAAAATATCTAGATTAATTAGATGATTATTTGAATTAAGAAACCATTTAAAATTTGGTTTGGCTAATCGACAAAATTTGAGTAAGATTTATTTTATTAAAATTCAAACAATTTTTTAAGTTCTTTGAATCCTCAACGAATAGAGGCTTTCAAGAATCATTACTCATTTTGATCCCATTTTTAGAGATATCAAGTTCATGTGTTAAGTAGAAATTCTTCCTTAAATATTAGTCTTTCCCTATCCCTTAAGTTGTCTCTCTTTGATAGTTCTCCTGAGGTGCCATCATTAATTATGTCTCAGAGATTCATGATGTGTATATATAGAAGAGGACTTTGGTAGCCACTTTACAATTACAGGAAATGCGTTATCAATCAATTCATGAATAAGATTTGTGAATGGCACATGGGGCACGTCTAGTTTCATAAAGCAAGCACTTTTCCTGGGACCATGAGCATAGCGTGAGGTATATTTAAATTTCCTATAATGGTATTAGATGTGCCCCAAGAATATTCCTTTTCTCGCATGCTTTAAAATGCCCTTGAATGACATATTTCAAAATATGACATTTTAGCTCATGAAAATTATATCAATATCATGCCCACACTTGGATATACATTTTGGTTAGAAATTGATGCATGCAGTGTGGGATATGACAATTTTTTTTTTCATAAATTGGAGCATGATAAAATGTTACTCTTGAGCTTGATTTTAAATGCCAAAATTTATTTTTAAATAAAAAAAACTTGTTGGGATTTGTTCCTTGCTGTATAAGCTTTAAACTGAGTTGTTATTTTCATGAATCAGAGCTAAAACGAGTGATAACTACGCTCAGAAAGTCGGGATGATAGCTGTAAGAAACCCGACGTGCATGCAATGAGATATATATATATATATATGGGAGGTTGACTTTTCAAAGGGATATTTGCTGCAGCCACATAGAAAGTTTTTCCTTCTTTCTGCAAATTTCTGAAATGCCCCTTCTCTCATTCATTTTTTGCTTGGGTTTTAGGTAATTTGCTTCCCCAATCTCTGCAGCTCTAAACCCATACCCATGCCCATCCCTTCGGTCAAAAAAAGGAGCAAAACTCTGCTGGAACAAAGCTTCATCTTCTCTCCTCTGTTCCTTGCCATTTTTCGCTGCTCCTGGACTCAATTTTCTGCTGTTTGCTATTTCAAATTCTGCTGCTGTGGGTTGGGGAAGTTAACGCCAGAAACCAGTCTCCTCCAAGTCTAGAGTTGCTGCTGTAAGTGTGTAAATCTCTGGTTCTAGTTGCACTGCGTTTCTTCCCCCTGTTTTGCTTGTTCTGTATGTATTTCTATGTGTGTGGCCAGCTGATGGAAGGGGGTGTGTAGAAAAAAGAGAATGCAAGGGGATATATATATATATATATATACCTATAACTATGTATATGTGTGTTGTATGGATATAGAAGGCATGAATGAAGGAGAAAATGATGAATTTAACCATGCCACGGCGGAAGTTGAGAGGTCAGCTGGGAGTTATCTAGAGAGTATTTCACCGCGGCGAATTAAGGAATTGGCCGTGGCTAACTCTTCCAGAGGGGAATTGGCCGCGGCGGAAGGAGGGATTGGCCGTGGCCAATATCGAGAGCATGAGCGAGGAAGCTCCAGGAGGCTTCTTCGCCGCGGCGCCATGTATGTTGGCCGCGGCGAATGTCCAACCGTGGCGAAATTAGTGATGTAGAAGGGGGTTAAACAGAGAAGAATTGGCCGTGGCTAAGAGGTATTTGGCTGCGGCTAACATGCTGAAAACACCTATAACATCTAAGAAACCTTAGTTTTTCATATATTATTCTGAGGGAATGAAGAATAGACATTAATGTTAGGTAGGCTACGTTAATGAGACAATTCTGCTGGTTATTCACACTCTAAAATCTGGTGAACGGGTATTGTAGGATACTCAGGAGATTGAGTTGGAACTGAGGACTGGGCAGGGAATGTTGATATCATCCTAGGAGGTGAGTAAGTAATGCGGACTGTGAGTAACTCCTATTTCTTATTTTATTACTAAGTTTTCTTGCAATGTTTTAACGTTGGGATAAATGTTTTGTTATATGTATGTTACTGAAAATTGATTTAAACATAAAATTTTGCAAATTAATGCCTGTTGAGTTATTTGGAAACTTTGATATCGAACTGATATGGAAGGTACTCTGTCTGAAATATGATTTGAGAAACGTATTAAATTTAAGAGGTTATCTATTCAGAACTCTGTAGCTAACAGCAGTAGTTGTTAGCCTTGGTGCACCATGATCTGAACCTCAGCTAGCAGGGGTTTTGCTAGCCCCGTGTGGGTAGCTACCACATGTGGAGTCATTTTATTTCGCAAGCCAAGTGCTTTGCGTCTGTGGTTATTCTCCCCGCGAGCCGTGTGCTCTGCGTCTGTTTCAATTTGGTTCTGCTTAGATACTTCTGATGCATTTTGAGAAACGATTTGCATGAGGCTTATTTATGCATGATGAATATATATATATATATATATATATATTTTACGAGCCTTGTCCCTAAGATTTTTAAGGGTCGGCATTATTTATTCACTGAGTTTCAAACTCACTCTTTCTTAAATTTATTTTTCAGAGAGCGTTGAAGACCCTAGCCTACCCTGAGCTGCCGACTAGCTGTAGATCTCCTGCTTTATTTTTTGGCAAACCCACAATTGTTCATGTGGGTGTATTTTGTGTTATGAATTTGTTTGTTCTGAACAATGTAAATGTGGCTCCACTGAATCATAGTTAGGATATTCCCAATCCCTAGAAGTTTCTGTTTTGATATATTTTGGATGTATTGTTGAATTGACTGATTGTAGATATATCGGGAGATCCAAATTATAGAGGGGACTCTGTCGAAATTTCTACAAAAATAAAAAATAATACTCTTAGTTATGGTGGGGAATTTGCTATCTATTGTGCCAACATACTAAATTTGTGGGTTGTGACAATAGCCATGTATATGTTGGTTTTTATGCCGGCAAGAAGATGACCTCGGTTGCCACTTCTTCATGGAAAGTGTAATCCACCCCAATACAAGAGTTTATTTTTGAACATTGGAATAATATCAGGATGAAATTTGGAACTAGAAAACATGTAAATTGCGACTACACATGGCCCAGAAGGCAACCCCTGTGAGTGGGCATAGCTGTTGGCTGCAACTTGGCCAAGCCCGCATGCGCCTAGTGGTTGGAGTGGGCATGTGAAAGGCATTCGAAAGGCTCAAATTTTGAGTTTGGCCTTTCTTTTTTTTTTTTTTTGATGTTTTCATCTATGCAGTTGAAATCTCCAAAATATCCCTTTGTGAGTTGCTATATATTTTTTTTTGGAAAATTAAACTAATTTGTCTTTTTAATTTGAAAAACAATTTTTCAGGAATTTTTTTTTTTAAAATTTGGATTAACATTTTAATTAACATGATAACATTAAAAAAAAACTCATTTTAGTTATGAACAAAACTCCTTTTATTTATTTGTTGAATAAAGGAATTTTTTATTCAATAATTGACTGTAAATGAACGGACCTAAATATCCCCTAAGGTTATGGCTTCTTCCTTAGGTGATAAGATTGGCCCGCCCCTCTTCGTTATAAAACTTTTATCACTATATTTTAATAGAATGCATTGATATTTTGATTAAGTATCCATATTGTATGATGTATGGATTTTCAAAACAATTAATTGTATATCCAAATGGTGCGACATCCCTATTTTTTTTCACAGTAGATTGATTTAGTATAACTTAATTGTTGTAATCATCATGGGGATGTATCAAATTAATTGAGGCATTGTAAAGAGATGTGACCTAACGACGGTTTGACAAGAACAATGGTTAAGCTTGACTACGTTAATGATAATTTCTCCAAATCATTGTTATTATGCCTTACAAGACAACGGTAGTTCTCATAAATCTCGTTATGTCAACAAGTCATAACGACGGTTATGGAAAACTTTTGTTAAGTTAGTTGATTTAACAACAATTAATTTAACCATCATTAAATCCTGACATTGCAACGGTTGTTTTGACTGCTGTAGAATCATCATTGCAATGTCACTTGTTTTTTTGTAGTGGTTATTCTCTTGCTAAATGATCACAAATTTATCACAAGGATTTGTATGTTTTTATTTTCTAAATCTCAGAAATTAGCAAGGGGATTATTTGTCTTCACTAATTATTTCGCTCTTTTTTTGTTTTTCTTCTTGTGTTTGGCATGCATTCTGGGGCCTTTAATTTGATGATTTGTTGATAAATAGTGACCAAGTGTTAGATCATCCAATAAAATGGTGGATTTTTCAATAACAGCTTCAACAACTTTTTGGATAGAACCGTTCATGTTGGTTGAATATCCAATACAATGATGGAGTGCTTACAAGATAATAGGGTGTCAGAGCATGAGAGAAGCTAAGGGCTCCGACTCCGAGGTTCAAATCAAAATTTAAAAAAAAAAAGTAGTAATGTGAAAAGGATGGAGACCAAAAAATAGTTGTTATTCTTAGTGTAATATGGGTGCCAATGTAGTTGGGCCGACTTTTAGGCATAGCCCCAAATAGGGTAAGGATGTAGTCATGCACGATATGCATGGTTGCTGGGCTGCATTACGATGATCTGTACATGTACTGAATTAAAAAAAAAAATGTGTTGGGATTAAATTATTATCCCTTTTATATAACAGCGTATGTTTCTAGGGTCATGCAGAGAAGAATCTGCAGAATATTGTGTTAAAATAGGATAGCTATATTCATTTATTTTATAATTTTTTACTTGTAAATTCAATTCACTAATTTGCAAATCGAACTCATAACCATGGTTTAAAAAATCAAGCCAAACAAGTTAGTTAAATAAAAAAAAAATCGATGAATCAATTAATTATAGCTTTATCAAAAATTAATAAAAATTTGACTAAACAGATGAAAAACTATAAAATTGAATAGTCTTCTACTAAACTAATTCAAATATTAGTCTTTGATTTCTTTTTTGTTTAAATAAAAAAATTGATATTCTGCAATAGAAATTTATTATTAGACTTAACCTAATTCATTCGATCATATAAATTTATTATTATTATATAAAATATTTTATTAATTTTTTTAATATTTATATTTATTTTAAATATTATTTTACAATATTAGTATTAATTTAATTATAAAATATTCTATGTGTTTTTATATATTTTTTATATATTTTTTAAAATACAATTCAACCTCAATTTAATTATGATTAAATTATTAAATTATAAATAACTTTTTATCTCAAGTTAATGACTAATTTCAGTTTTAAAACATTACTCCTCACTCAAAGCGACTGCGTTACCGGCAACCCGCCAAAAAGAAGAGAATTAAAAAGCATTGTGTGAATCATTTAGCTAATTAAGGCGATGAGTAGATTAGATAGTAGTCATCAGCATACCGGTGTAAGATAAGAGATAAATGAAAAGACACAAGATTTTCTGTTTTCAACGAGTAAACTACCTAATAATATAACACACACCTCAAACAAACCTTTTTCTTTTCATATGCAACTACCCTTATAATAGTATACAAATATGGAGAGTTCCTTTCATTGTTTTGAATTCTCTTCCGACGTCGACCAGATCCGGGATTCCCAGACTCATACGTTTCTAAGTTTTAGTCTATATATCCAATTGTGGAAGAAAAATCACACAAGGTGGGGCTTAATTCAACATCCTCGATGTGAGTTTACACATGCATTCAAGGTTATTGAGTTCTAAAATTTTACTTTCTGAGGTAGTTTTTATGGGATTTTGCAGATATTTAGGTTTTCTAGTCAAGGCATGGCATTTGTGGAGCTGGTCAATTTCTGACTGCAGTTTTGAAAGTGAAGGACAATACTATGCAGTTCAAACCCAAAATGATGGAACTGGAAGAAACACTTGTTAGCTCCTGTGATCTATAACATTGAAGAATTAAACAAATGACTGAATGGACCGGATTATCAGAAAGAAACTAAAATCTTAATAATGAGATTGATGTAAGATGGTAAGAAGCTTGCTTCCAAGTGCTCTGAAATAGGTTATTGAACTTTCTCAAAATGTCACATTACCAGAAGAAGCTGGTGGAGCTGGATAACAAACTCTTGAGGTTCCATAGCCTTCACATGCAAGCTCACAAGGCAAGGGATTAGAAGCAGACCTTGCTGGCTGTGAACAAGATCGTTATGTCACTCAACATGACTTACTGTGGGGCTCACTGGTTCTGCCGGTCCCTCCAATCAGGTAATTCTAATTAATGTTACTTTCACGAGATAGAAACTAACCCACACTCGAGCTTTGGTTTCGCCACAAGGTGCTTTCAGTGAGAATCGAACCCCTGCATTATAAATAATGTAAGCCCACATACACTTTTGTTTTGCTCAAACTGAATACTTTTGAAGGAATAGATTAGGACGAGTTAAAATGGGTTAGTCTCGCCTAATTTGACTTAATCTGATTTGCTTTTTTGGTTGAGATGGGAACTAATTCTTCAATTAAGATACAAAAACATTTTGTTTGAAAGAGTCAATTATGTACAGTGGTGATTAATAATTTAATAATAAATATTTAAAAATTA
The DNA here is from genome assembly GCA_032878935.1 of Erythrophleum fordii. Taxonomy (NCBI): domain Eukaryota; kingdom Viridiplantae; phylum Streptophyta; class Magnoliopsida; order Fabales; family Fabaceae; genus Erythrophleum; species Erythrophleum fordii. Next base: position 11,709,209 of record JAVQMF010000047.1, on the reverse strand, counting down.
TAAACAAATACTTTATTCAAATTATTAAGCATAACTTTAAAAATATTTTGTGCATCCACGCATCGTAACACTAATAAATTCAAAATATTTAAACCTAACATGTGTTTTTTATAATTAAGGTACATGAATTTGGTACACAATAAGACTGATGAACATGGCATGCTTATTCCTTTTAGATCGTCTAGATTTGAACTCAATGAATTTCTTAGCACATGTAATGTTAAATTTCCAAATCCAATATCTATAATTCCAAAATCAGATAAAGATTTATTAAAATTATTACAACCAATAACGCCCCTGGGGGGGGGGGGGGGGAAGATGGAGATACTCGAAAGAAAACATGTAATGCATATCCAAACGTGATAATCGCTTGAACCTCACCATTAAATTAGACTAAGATCACATAAAGACATAGGGAGGATTAAATTGGAAGCCATTATATATCAGCCCAGCTGAAAGGGGTAAAGGGGAAAGAATGGGCCCAGGAAGACTGAGAAGAATAAGTTCTCCTGGTGCCAGCTGTTAAGTTGGCCCTGCTTAACGAGGAAGTAGACGAAGAGAATGACGCTGACGAAGAGGCAGAGTAAGAAGCCAAAGACCAAAAAGCCTAATATAGCCGTCAAAATTTTAGCGTTCCAAGCTTGGGTTGCCATTTGCCATAATGGCCATGCATGGAGAATTTGCGAGTAAGAGGGTTGGGGAAGTGACGGAGAATACCAAGAGAAGGGCAAAATTGATAAGTGAGAAGGGTATTCTAATAATTTGGCGTAGGTGAAGATTTAATGGTTAAATTAGATGGTATGAGGCTAATAATTCGGGAGTTAATCGAAACATTTTATAAATTAGGGGGATATTGCAATTAGAGATAAAGATTATGTTAAATAAATATAATTTTTTTAAAAAAAATGAAGAATAAGAGATTCATTATGATAATAATAATTATTATATAAAAATAAGCAAATTACACAATTTTACTTAAGTTTTGTTGAAATTATACAAACCTTTCTTCTATGTTTGAAATATATACAAATCTCTCTAAAATAAAAAATTACCCTATACTTTAGTCTAATTAATTTTTTTTTTTGATCAAAATACCATCTATTAAATACAATAGAAGTTATTTTCATCCAAAATTTTAAAATTGAACTAAAGTATAGCATGATTTTATATTTTAAGAGATGTATGTATAATTTATTTTATAAAAATTTATGTAAAATTTCTGAATTGTTTATATCGGATTTTAAATAAAATTATTATATTTAGAATTTTTAATATATATATATATATATATATTATATGCATGCTTGGGTTGCATGGAGAATTTGCTGGTGAGAGAGTTAGCGGAATAACGGAGAATACTAAGAGAAGGGCAAAATGGATATTAAGAAATGAGAAGGATATTTTAGTAATTTCGCATAAGTGAAGATTTAATGTTTAATTTAGATGGTATGAGGCTGATAATTTGAGAGTCAACTAGTATATGACCGATGCATGGTGTGCGACTAATATATTGATATTTATATTTGTAATATTTATCTGCTTTACTTGAAGACAATATTAACATAATTGTTTAAATTACAAACAACATTCTGGATTTCGTAATTGTTTTAATCTATGCTATTGTACACCACCGCTGTTAAAATCAATGTTTCTAATGTACATTTTTTTTTGGGTGTTTCATATATCATTAATGCCTTTTATTACACTCTTTAATTAAGCATAACATGTGCCAATGTGAAACTATAAGTTAATAAACATTCATGTCATAACAATAATTTTACACATGCAGTTTGATGTGGAGGCTTGAATAGACGACACATCAACATTATTTAATGCCTATTATAAGTGGAATTACTTTAATCTATTGCATAGATTGCAACTTTTTATAAATTAAGGGTAAATTGCACTTTGAGACAAAGATTAAGATAAATAAATATAATTTTTAAATAAAGAACAGCAAATTTATTTTGATAATAATAATAATTATTATATAAAAATTTTTGTAAAGTTTCTAACTTCTTTATATCAATTTTTCAAATAAAATTACAACATTTAGAATTTGTAATATATATATATAATATGTTGAAATTTGAGTTAAAAAAAATATTAAAGAAATTATACTTTTGGTTCTTATAGTTTCATTTAATATTTAATTTGTTCTTATAGTGTAAAAATTTATAATTGGGTTCTTATAGTTTAAACAATTTTTAATTTAATCTCTTTTATTATACTTTTGCAATATTTTATAAAATTTTATCCATGCAACTAGTTATATATTATTTTTGTGGCTTTAAATAATCATGATTCAAATAAATTTTTTTGAGTGATTTAATATAAGTTATATCACATATACTGTATATGTCTCTCTGTGTAACATCCAGTTATCTAAAAACAAAAAAAAAATTTGAAAAACGTAACGTATAGTTTCTCTATAAATGAACGAAATTTACCGGATACAAAAGGAAGTCCCTCAACATGATGTAGTTAAGGTCTTGAAAAATTTAAGTAACATTCTAGTCTCTTAAAAATAAGAATTCTAGCTTTAGACAGATGGAAAAATAGAGTTAAAATGAAGAAACAATTTCTTACAAAAAACCTTACGAAATGTAATGATATTTTTGTAATTTAGGGCAATTTTTAGAATTCACACAGGAGGACTTTTTAAATCAAAATTTTGAATTCTCTGGGGTTATTAGAGGCTCTAAAAATCATGGGAGGCCTCGGGATAGTTAAATTTCTCCCGGTAGATGTTTTCCAATGTCAGTGTGCCCAAACTTTAAAAGATTCTTTCGGAAAAGTTTTAACTTCGATTTAAGTGATTTCAAAGCCATTTTTCTTAATTGGGAACCTAAATTTTATAATGGAAAAGACAGTTCTAAAAAAGAAACTAAAACGAAGAAGAAACGAAAATACAAAATATGAAAGGCAAATTGAAAATTTTTGAAAAAATCACTTTGCCTTAGCTATATATAGGTGGTGCCTCACACTCTCCCTCATTTCACTTTAGAATTTCTAGCCCCAAATTAGACGCAAAACCCTTGGAGAGTGGTGCACAAAGAGAAGGGAAGAAGGAGGAAAAATGTAAGACTTTAAGTATGGAATTTTGTTTGTTTTTCATGCTTTCTCTCCACCAATCTCTTCTCCTCTTTTTCCCTCTTCTTCTCCATGAATTTTCTGAAGTTTTAAGGGCTGTTTTGAAGGAAGAACAGAAAGGAATTTTTGGATTTGAAGAGAAGAGTTTGGAGAAAGCAAGATTCAAGTCAAACTAACTAAGGAAATAAGGTAAAAATGCATTCTATGGTAGCTATGTTGATGTCTCCTTCTTCTCCATTTCGACCTAGCCTAAGAACCATCGGAAGATCTGATTTTCAAGCCCAACCAAAGATGATTCTTAGGTATTTGATGGGGAGGAATAAAAATATGCAAAGAAAATCATGAAATAGGCATTAGGATTGAAGATGTAAAACCTAGGGTTTCTAGTATACCTTTCAAATTTTGAATTTATAGGATTCTTCTTAGGTCTAATTTAGAGTATGAATGAGTTTTTGAGACACCAAAAATGCTCCTTACAAGCTTCTCCTTTCAAGAAAACAAAGAAAACTCCATGAAGCCCAAAACCTAGGCATGTCTCGGCCAAGAGGAGATCTTGTAGGTAGGGGGAGTTTTAAATTTTTCTAAGGCCATTCTTGAGTCATATTTGATTAATGAAAATGAAGGGAGGCCTTGGAAAAAATTTAGAACTCATGGAAAGTGATTTGGTGTCTTAGGTTCCATATTATAACCTAAAGAAGCAACATGGTGTTAGGCCATTTGTTTTAATGATGTGATAACTCCAAGAGGCTTAAAAGGAGTTAAGAATCATATTTGAAAGGAAAGAATGAGGCCTAGAAATCATTTGAGGGGTGTTGCTTCATTAGGTGCCAATATGGACCATAATAGGGCTTATAAAGCTATCTAGTATTTAAGCAAGTTGCATGGCCCTAGAAACTATTTCATGAACCTAATTGGCTCCCATATATTGTATTTAGGCCAAGAGAAACCATCTCCACCAATTTGTGGGTGTGTGGCTGAAAGAGGAGAATTGAATTCAAAAGAAAAAGTATGTGTTTATGTGCAAGGTAGCTCTTTCCACTTTTTCTCATGCATGTATGTGTGTTTAGCTTGTTTTAGAATGTATGTATGTGTATTTTCAAATTATGAAAAGTATGCTAACATGCCTTTATTTGCCATGATGCTTGATGCCATGTTATGTTTTCTAATGATTACATGATATTTGTATAAGTTTGCTTGAGTGTGGAGAGGCCAAGAACTCTTCCCTTGGGTGAGGATGAGCTAAGAACCCTTGTACTTGGTTAAGACAAAGTAAAGAGTCTCCCAAAAACAAAGTGGGCTCCCAAGAGTATGGTTGAATCCAAAGCTCTTAAAGAATGGGTGAGGCAAGTCCAAAATTCATGAGAAGAAGTGTGAGGCCAATCTAAGCACTTGGTGAGCTCTTAAATGTCTTGTATGATTGATTTACATGCCAAGTTTGATCTCAAAATGTCCATGACTTTTATTTTCTCCATGTATACATTTATAAAGCTTGCTTTGCACATATTATGTATGATTGAATGAGAGATGAGCTATTGGGATTCTTTAAATCTTATCCCTTCCTCTCCAATAATTTAACATGCTAGGTGAACTAAGTAGATATGTTAATTGGAGCCAACAACACTAAAGAAAGGAGATTGACAAACTTATGCCTTGGTTTTAGCCATTTTGGAACTATACTTATAGATCTTAATGTCTATGATGTTGTAAATATATTATGGACCTTGAGACATGTATAAATATATTATTATGTAATGTTTATCACTATGAATATGATGTATGAGCTTTAAAATACAATTTGAGTATGAAATGCCAAAGTGTGCAATGTGGAAATTTGATAGAAATATGTATAAGTGTGGGTTGAATGGCCAAAATGAAACGCATAAGGTTTGGAACCATTTAGATAGCTCATACAAGTCTCAAATAAGCTTTTAAACTTGCCCAAAAGGTGCCAAGACCATGGGAAATTCATTTGGCAATTTTGGTACCCAATATGGAGTCAAAATTGACCATAATGGAATCCTATGTCACTTTTTGGCAAAATGAATTAGTCTTGCTTTGAAATTTGGCATGTAATTAGGTCTCATGAGAGATTTTTGAAAAGCTAAAGAATATAATTTTCGAAGGTTTAGAGAATATTTGATGAATTTTCAAAGTTCGGATTTTTTATGAATTTTGGTATGTGCATTGTTCATACTGACAGTTTTGTGTTTTGTGTTCCTAATGGCCAAATGGTGTCCAATGCTTGTGAAATTTATATATATAAACTAGAGATCATAATATTTTTGTGGCCACTGAGATCACCTCATTTGGAGGTATGAGCAAAGAGTTATGCATTTTTGAAGTTGGTTGTCAGTAGCAGTGGCGCCATAGGAGTTCAGTTACTATTTCATAAGATTCCAATAGTTAATTGTATCTGTTTCATTCTAGAATTATTTTTAGCATCAATTTAAAATTTTTTGCTTTCCAGAATGACTGAACGTGTATGATTTTAATTTTTATAGAATTAGTTATGAATTTTAAAAATTTGTATCAGTAATCTAAACAGTAGCCTAGGTAGCCAGCGACCTCAGTAGTTTTTCAAATGTCAAACATCTTCCATGATGAATGTTATGGTTTGGTCATATTTTTAGTGTGAAGTCAATATCCTAAGCTTTCTAAAATAATTAAGAATATATATTTTCAATTTTTCTAGATTTAGTTATAAATTTTCAAAGTTTGCCTAGGGAAGAGGCCAATTCTGGCTGAAAATAAACTCTCATTTTTCATGCTCCATTTCGATTTTCAGGAGTTGTAAGCATGTTTTTGGGATGTAAATGAGTTGTAATGATGTAATTAAATATAAAGATACATAGTATGAACTCACACGGTCTACATGACACTAAAATGAATTTTTAGATACGATGCAATACGAAAATAATCATTATTTCTTTGACTTTTCCAAGAAAAATCAATATGATTCATGATATTATGCCACTTAAAAGTATGAGATGAGCTAAAATTTATGGTGTTACACTTTGTGTGTGTCAATTTTATTTTATTATTTATTATTTATTTTTTTGGCATAAATAATATATATTCAAAATATTAAAATAACATATAATTGGTTACATTGACAAAATTTAATATAATACTAACAAAAATTTAATAGTAAGAATAAATTAAAAAGCAAATTAAATTATAAGAACCCAATTACTAATTTTTAAATTAAATAAACTAAACTAAAAATTGAGTAAAATTATAAGGATTAAAATATTATTTTAACAAAAAAATTTATGTATTATATTTTAATAATAAATACCTATAAAATTGTGTATATGTATGTATGCGCAATTTGAGAAATGAAGTTGATTTAATGATTGCGTAATTTTATCCATAAGAGTGGATGTGATTTTTTGTAATGTAAAACAAGGGCTTTTGACTATTGTTGGCCCAATAGTCTTTTAATTCTTTTTTTGTTTGATGATTTCAAATGCGCAAGTTTAAATAAAAGCCAAAAATTTAATCATCCTTAATTACCTTCTGCTTAGCCATTTTTATAATGTACAAAAAAGACAAGAGCTTATATGTCTAATAATTTCCTCTTTCTAAATCTTTGTCCTATTGCTAAAAACAAAAAGCTGTATTTTGTTATGATTATTTTTCATCTTTGCTAATTGAATTTTCTTAAAGCAAAAATCAATCTTGCTCCATTTTATTTCTTAAGCTTTCTAAATGCATTAATGAACATGAATGAGGAGAAGACAATTTGAGAAGCTATTGCATGGCACATCTTTGCTGGACATGCTCATTTTGTATAGAGCCATGAAAGAAAATGGAGATGGTGGTCTACTAGTTTGAAAATCTTCTAAAACCAACTAAAATAGAATAGCTACCTTACTTTTCTATGGCTACTTAAGCATCCTAATCACCTAGCTGCTCAATAGGCAAATCTAGAACTGTTTCACAATAGCTAGAAAATTTGAAGGTCTATTATATAAGGAGAAGAAATGCAAAACAGAGAGGCAACCAAGAAATAAAAAAGCTATTTCATTCTAGAATCTGTTGTAGTCCTTCTTGTTCTTTTTATTTTAAGCTTTATTCTTGCCAAATATTTGATTTATTTGACTATTTGAGAGTCAACCTGAAAGCATACTTGTAACCCCTTGATTGATAAAGGTATTTAAAACCTCATATCGCTTTTGTGTAGATCTTTCCTTAGAGAAGAAAGTCAGTTTATGTGTAAGTTGTAAAAGTTCTAGTTGAGTTTGGAAACCTAGCTACTTGTTGCTTGCACTTTGATTAAATAGTAAAAATCCCTTGGTATATTTCTACTATCTTTAAACTTTTGCTTATTGTTATTGCATTTTGTTTAATAAAAAAAAAAACTTTGTCAACAAGATCTTATTTTGTCTCCTTGATCTTTAATTACTCTATTATATTTTATAACATCCTATCAACAATATATTCATTTGTCTACGAGGTCTTTGATTTTGCATATTAAAGTAACAATTCAACAATTTGTTTTAATCCCTACAAAAACACCTATTCAATCCTCATTTAAGTGCATCCTTCAATTATGGCAAGCAAGGATGGCTTGTTTAATGTTGTGCAATTAATCCACAAGTTGTGTAGATATTTGTATATAGAAATCATATCAATTCAAATAGACCATCACTTCAAGGGAAGTACATAAAACATAAACAAATCTAAGTTATTATAAAAAGAAAAAACATTAATACATACCTCTTTTAATTGTAAGTTATTCGTAAATATTCTTCTCATTGACTAAAAACATAAATAAATGCTTTTCTTAACTTTTAAAACATGTCTAAAGTATTCTGACCATCAACTTTCAGAATTTGAATCCTTTTGCTTATTTTTTTTAGAACTTTTGACAAAAATGTTGCTTTAGATTTTTTATTATGTAGTAAGTGTAATGTTTGGTTTTCGTTAAACGACGAAAAAGATGTGTTTTCAAAGCAAGTCTCTTGAGATGAGTTATTTAAGACTAAAAAAATTAGAATAAAATTTTAAATAATAGAAAATGAAGATTTGAACCCTGAGTTGCCTAAAAATTGGGGCCATAATAATTTAAAAAAATCTACCAAAAGGCTAATGATATTTTCGTAAATAAGTGTAATTTTGAAAAAACACATAGGGGGTTTTTCAAATGAAAGTTTTGAATTCTCTAAGGTTCTCAGAAGTCCTGAAAACTATGGGAAGTTCTAGGACAATTAAAACTCCTCCGGTATATGTTTTCCAATGTTGGTTAACCTGAATTTTGACCTATTTGTTTGAAAAAGTTTTAGCTCCGATTCGAGTGATTCCAAAGGCATTTTACTGAATTGGAAATCTAAGTTTTATAATGAAAAAGACAGTTCTAAAAAAAGAGCTAAAACAAAGCTAAAATGAAAATGCCACAATAAAAGGGACAAAATGGAAATTTTTGTAATTGTTAGCTCTAAAAACTTCTTTAAGAAGCACGTTCTACTTTTCTTCTCTCTTAGATCGACTTGTTCTATCTAAAAACTAGAGGAAACTCAAGAGGCTTAGGCGCACAAGATAAAGGAGGAAGAAGGAGAAAATCAAGGCAAGAAAGGTAAGATTTCTTAAGAATTTCCATGTTCCTCTTTCTTGAAACTTATTCCTCTCTCTCAAGCTTCCTTTCTATGGTTTTAATGGGAAATTTGGTGCCATTTTGAGGGCAAAATAGAGAGGGGAATTTCAAAATTTGAGAGAGCAAGCCAAACAAAGGAAGAACCTTCTTGAAAGAACTTGATTCAAGGTAATTTTCTTGCAAGATGTTGCTTCTTTTTCCTTAGCTTCTTTTCCCATATTTCGCCTTATACAGAACCAAGAGAGGAGGGAGGTTTTTGACTTAGAGCAAGTATGAAACATATAAATTAGACCATGGGAAAGTAGAATATTCATAGTAATTAGAAGGGAAATCAATGAAATGCAAGAATGGAAAGTTTGAAGCTCTTGAATGGAAGGAAAAAAATGATTTAATATATAAACTTCCTTGCATATGTGAGTGTTTATTTGAGCTTCTAAAACCTCTAAGAAGACTCCCAAGTGTGTCCCCATCAAGGAAAAATCAAGAAATCTATGAACCCTTCCTCCCTCTTATGTTTCAGCCTAGGCTAGTTAAATAGGTTAGAAAGTGTTTTAATTTATTCTAATCTAGGTTTGGGACTTTATATGATGGTAGAAGGTTGGAGGAATCCTTGAAAAAATTTTAGAAACTATAAAAGTGAGTTGGCTATATATGTTCCATAAAATGACCTAAAGAAGCAATATGTAGTTAGTCTATTTATTTTAATTGCATGATAACTCTAAGAGGCTTAAAAGACGTCAAGAATCATATATGAAAGGAAAGAATGAAGCCTAGAGTTTATTTGATGAGTGTTATTTCATTAGGTGTATTCTTGGAAACACAAAGAGGTTATTAGACAAAGTTAGTGTTCAAGAAAGATGTGTGGCCTTAGAATTAATTTCATGAACCTAATTGGGTTCCATAAATTATGTTTAAGCCAAGACATACCTTTGTGTGTGTGAGGCCAAGGAAGGGAGAGCAAATTCAAAGAGAAAAGTGTGTGATTGCATCCAAAGTAGCTCACTTCTCCTTTTCTCATACATGGATGTATACTTGACTTATCTTTGAATGTGTGTGTGTGTGTGTGTTTTAAGCCATGAAAAGTATTCTAACATGCTTTCATATCCTATGGTACCATAATGATACATTATGTTTCTAAATGATATTTGTTGTGCTTTCTTGGGTTAGCTTGAGTGTGGAGAGGCCAAGAACTCTTAACCATGGTGAGGATGAGCCAAGAACCCTTAAAATTGATTAAGACAAAGTGAAGGGTCTCCCAAGAGTGAGGTTAACTCCTAAAAACAAGGTTACGTCAAAAGCCTCTTAAAGAAATAGGAGAAGTAAGTCTAATATCCATAAGTGAAAGAGTGAGGCTAATTCATTCACTTGGCAAGCCTATGAATGCCTTGTATGATTCACTCATATGCCAAGATTGCTTTTTGAATGTTCATATCATCCATTATGTTCATGCATGCATTTTCAAGACTTATTTTGCATATATTATGTGTGATTGAAAGGGAGTTGAGTTATTAGAATTCTTTGAATCTTATTCCTTTCTCTTCAATGATCTAACATATTAGGTGGACCAAGTGGATAAGGTAATGGAATCCAACCACCTTGAAGATGAGAATATGACATCCAAATGCATGATTTTTGCTTCTTTAAGGCCACACAAGTGGCAAATGTTATAATCTAATGTTGTATATAACCTATGACTTTATAAACATATGCAATTATGCTAATGTATCATGAATAAATGAGAGCTAAGGTTATATGTATAGAAATACACATTTGGTTATGTAATGTTCATGTATGCAATGATCTAACATGTTAGGTGGACTATGGATAAGTTAATGAAAGCCAATCACCTTGAAGATAAGAATATGACATCTAAGTGCATGGTTTTTACTTCTTTAAGGCCACATAAGTGGCAAATGTTGTAATCTAATGTTGTATATGACCTATGACTCATAAACATATGCAATTATGCTAATGTATTATAAATAAATGAGAGCTAAGATTGTATGTATGGAAATACGCATTTTGGTTATGTAATGGCAATTTTGCATTATGGAAGTATATATATAAATGCAAGTGGGATGACCAAATTAAAATACATGAGGTTTGGGACCACTTGGGCAATTCATATAAGTCATAATCATGCTTTTAGACTTACCCAAGACCTGTCAAACAACAAGGAAAATCATTTTGCCACTTTAATATCTTATATGGAGGAAAAATTGACTATATTGGAAACCTATACCACTTTTTGTCCAAATGAATTCTTTTTAATCTAAGATTTGGCATATAAATAGAGCATATTGAGTACTTTTTAGGAAGATAAAGTGCCGAATTTTTAAAAGTCTAGGGAATATTTGATGAATTTTCAAAGTTGAAAAAAATTCTAATTTTGGCCATGTTACTGTTCATATTGGTTCGAAAATGATTTCTATCACTTAGGGCCCAAATTACGTCCAATTACCATGAAAGTTTATATTAAGAGACTAGACATTCCCAGTGACTTGTGCCGACTAGAAGCACCTTATTTAGATATCTAGAGAAGGAGATATGAATTTTTAAAGATTCTATCCAGTATCAGGCACTCAAACTGATCTCAGGTACTGTTTGATTAGATTTCGAGATCTGGCATGCCTAAACTAGTCTGGAGTTATTTTTTCCCTCTATCTAATATCTATAAATTTCTAGATTGATATTATTTGCATGGATTGGATTTTTGAAATTTGTAGCAGAAAGTTATGATAGTACCAATGACCTACCAGACCTATGTATTTTTTTGAATGTGAAATATCTTTTGTGTTATGTTTCATGGCTTAGAAATATTTTTAGCATAAAGTAGATATGTGTGATTTCCGAGAATGGCAAAGAATGCATAATTTTGATTTTTCTAGAATTAGTTATGATTTTTTAAAGTTTGTGACAGAAAAGGGGAATTTCTGGCTGAAAATATAATTATGTATTTTATGCTTCCATTTGCTTTCCATGAGTTATAGGATACTTTTGATAATGGAAATGAGTTGTATCTATGTAAATAAATATGAGAATATGATACATGAGCTCACATGGTTCACAGGACATCAAATAAAACAATGTAAACGTGACGCAACGCTAAAATATTCATTATTTTAGTCACTTTTTCTTGCTCCCACATTGAAATGCATGATATGAAGCATGATAATAGCTGAGGAATATATGGTGTTACAGTAAGCTTTTATTATATTTAACTTGAGTTTCATAATAGGAATTTTTTTTTTTCACTTTTAAATCACTAGAGAATGTTGGATTTAAGGTGGTGACTCTACTTCTTCATTGATTTTGATTTTTGCTTTAACAAAAGTCAAATCAATTTTTTTTTTGAAAATTTCTCTTTTTTGGCACCATGTGGTCACAACTTTGGGTGTGATAGTATGGCCACTCCACTTGGGACTAAGTTTAAGAGTCACCAACAAATTTTTAAATTTTAAAAAGTAAAACTTTAGAAAAACCTTTTTATAAGAAAAACAAAAACTGTCTGTAACCAGGTATGGATTGGGGAGTCGATTGTAAGTGAGGAAGGTATTAGGCACCATATAACACCCATTATTAAGAACAATTACCCTAAATCAATTGCATAAAATTAATATGGCCTCTATTTTATTTTAATTCTTCCTAACAATTCATGTGCAAAAAAAGAAGGAAAGAATTTAAGGAAATAAAATTTAAAATAAACTAAAAAGGAAACAAATTAAGAAAATAAAATTAAAAGAAAATATTTATTTATAAGGACGAATTTGAGATAGGATGGGAGCCTTGGGCCTACGACCCTTCAAGGTGATCAAAGTTCACGTAGTTCGAACCAAAATCTATGATCGTTAGTTGGTGTTTTTGTTTTTAATGAAAAGAAAAAGATAGTAAAAATAACTTTAACTTTCACAAATAAAATAGTTTTGAAATTGGTTGATAAGTTTTGATTTGCAAAAACTAAGTTAATTTCACCTTTTTACTCTTTTCTTTTTTCTTTTTATTTTTGCCTTTTTTTTCGTTTTGTTTTATTTTTTTATGACTTTTATGATTTTTAATTTGATTTTACTATTACTTTTAGAATGTGTCTGGACGAAATATGATGTTCTCAGTTGCCCCTCTTTGCTTGTCTCCTAGGCAAAGAAATTGAAAATGTAATTTTTAATATTTTGTGTAAGAAATAAGTAAATATAAGAATACATATTTTGTCTAGGATGATTTGATTGTCTTTTGATACAACTAGACAATTAATAAAAAGAAAAAGTGACCCAAACAAAATATAATATTTTCAATTAGTGAATCATTAAATACATCTATTTCCTAGGTCACACATTGTTAATTTGAAGCACTATAAATACCCTTACTTTCAAAAGGAAGAAATAGAAAGGATGGCCAAGGAAATGGTAGACCATGGCATCATCAAAAGAAGCCATAGTGCCTTCTCCTTTCTAATGTCATTAGTTGAAAATAAGAATGGATCTTAGCATTTTTATGTAGACTATAAGGCCTTTAATGCTATATCACCATCAAAGATCACTTCCCTATTCTTATTTCAAATAAAATTTTAGATGAATTACATGGAGCCACTATCTTTTTCAAGCGAGATTTGAGATCTTGTACCATCAAATCAAAATGGCCATTCATGATATCCACAAAACAACATTTAAAACACCTCTAGGCCACTATGAATTTTTAGTCATGTCTTTTTGGCTTGACAAATCTCCCTTCAACATTTCAAAAAACTATGAATAAGGTATTTAGTCAATTCTTAAAAAAATTTGTGGCTATTTCTTTTATGACATATTGGTCTATATTACTTACATGGAGGCCCATAAGATACATTTAGAACTAGTATTGAAATGTTTATCTCAAATTACCTTATTTGCAAACTCTCCAAGTGTTGTTTCTATAAAAAAAAAATCTATAAAGTACTTAGGCCGCATTGTAGCCATAGGAAAAGTTAAGGTATACCCTAGAAAAGATGCCAGCAATGCTCTAATGGCAATAGCCAAACAACCTTAAGCAACTTAGAGGTTTCTTGAGACTTACAGGATACTATTTCATTCCCTATTATGCAAAGATTGTAACCTCTTTAGCCAATTTGTTCAAGAAGAATGCATTTTAATGGACTAAGGAAATAAATTAAGCTTTTAATTCCTTGAAGAAGGCCATGACACAAGTACCTGTGCTTTAATTACCTAACTTTACAAAAATTTCCTATAAAGAAATAAATGCTTTTAGGTCTAGCGTAGGTGTAGTTTTGCTATAGGTCCACCATCCTATTGCTTGCTTCAATAAGAAATTTAATTAGTGACAAACTAGCCAATTCTTCTACATATATATGTTAGAGAACAATATATGTGATACAAGCTATAGCTAAATGAAGGCACTACCTTTTAGGTAGAAGTTTTTTCATCTTCACAGATCATAAGAGCATAAAGGATCTCATGAGTTAACCTACACAAACACTTGAACAACACTATTACTTATCTAAGTTGTTAGGATTTCCAATACAAGATAGTTTAAAAGCTTAAAAAATAAAATTTGAAAGCAAATACTCTCTCTAGGAAATTTGAAAAAGACTATATGCAACTTGCCCTTAGCGAATTTTTATTTTCTTTATAATGTCAATTATTTGAAGTGCTGAAACTTGACCATATCATAAACCAAGAATTACTTGACATTCCACAAAAGTTGTAGCAAGGAAAAGCACTTTCAAAATTTCCCAAAAATGGAGACTACATCAATTATAATAGCAAGCTCTACATTGTAACCAGTTCTCCATTAAAAAATATGCTCTTGGTAGGGTTTCATTCAACTCTATTAGGAGTACATGTAGGTATGACTAAAACCTATAAAAGGCTTGCTAAGAATTTCTACAGGCTAAACATGAGAAAGGGAGTCAATACTTTTGTAGCCAATTGCTCTATCTACTAACGAACCAAATATGTTGTAGCAAACTTGTTGGTTTAGTCCAACCTTTGCCTCGTCCAACATTCATATAAGTGGATATTACCATGGATTTCATTACTCACTTGCTTATTTCTAAGGGAAAACTAGTATCCTAGTGGTTGATGATATAATGACCAAATATGGCCATTTTGGGGCCTTACCATCATACTTCATTACTGTGAAATAGTGGTTAAGCATAATGGGTTTCCAGCCACCATCATTTCAGATAAAAACCCTTTCTTCTTAAGCAATTTTTGGTAAAACTCTTGAAGAGTAGTGGTACCATATTTAAGTATAATATGGCACATCACCTATAAACTGATGGTGAGTTTAAAGCTTTGAATAAGTGTTTATAGTAGTATCTCATATCATTCACTATTAAATCACCTTAAAATTGGACTAGCTACCTTTTAGGGGTAAAATTATGTTATAATAGTTCATAACACACTTTAATTTAAATGTCTCCATATCAAGCATTATATGGTCACCTACCGCCTACACTTCCAATCCTTAATCCCTTCTCAATTATAGTTACTACAATGGAAGGCCAATTCAAGCATATAGAACAACTCTTACAATCCTTGAAATATAAGTTGGAATAAGCGAGGAGCAGAATGGCTAAATATGCTAATGCTTACCAATAAGACAAGTAATTTCAATGAGGAGATTAGGTATTGTTTAAATTATTTTCACACTAGCAAACTTTTGTGGCTCAGAAACCAAACTAAACCAAAAATTAGCAAAGAGATATTTTGGTCCATTCCAAAGTAAGGACAAGATTGGTGCAGTCACTTATAAATTGAAGTTCCTAGAGAAAAGTAAAATCCACCATGTATTCTATGTATCATTCCTAAAAAAATTGCAAGGTGAGCTTACAAAATCTCTAAACTTCATCCCATTTAATTCCTTTGCGAAAGAGCAAGCTTTTAGATTGCTCAACACTTTTTTGACAATGGCACACCATAAGTTTTAGTTGAATGGATAGAAGAACAAAGGGATCAAACAACTTAAGAACCACTAGACCAACTCATATACCAATTTGCTAATATTAACCTTGTTGTTTTCGAAGTAGTGAGAAATGTTATAGCAACTGGATTGGACTAACAAAGAGATATGAGCCCAATAACAAATAATGGTAGTGGACATCAAGAAGCAAAAGGCCTATTGACAAGGATTAAAAGAAAGCCTCAATGGATGATAGATTATATTGTCTAGAATGAGTTGTTGGAGGATTAGATCAGGGATCACAATAAATGATGGCTAATGGTCTACACAATCTACTAGTTGATGATTGAAGATATTTTGAATATTCAGATATATTATTTTGTCTTCTTTAAGTTTATGACATGTTTTCTAAAAGATAGGATATCTCTTGCTTTTGCTTGAATTGCAGCTTTAAGGCCTTTGAAAAGGAGCTATAAGGTATTCATGTATGAATGGTGTAGTGAGTAATTTGCACATTTATTGTTATTAATTTTTTATTTTTGGGTTCATAAATGAATATGGAAGATGAAAATTGTAACTTTAATGACAAAAATAATTATGAAAAGAAATTACATTTTAAAAATTTTAACAATCACCATTACCACATGGATCCCTTACAGGTGATTTGTGCTCTTTGAAAAGATTGATGAAGGCTAAGAAATGAATGTGTCTTTTGGGGTGAGCTCCCCACTCAAAAGAGGGTTTTCATGCTTTTCTTATTAGTTGCTTAATCAATACCCAATACTAACAAATGAACATGCCACATTTTAAATAGAAGAGTTTGAAATGGCATATCAATTAACCACAAAATGAAAACTTTTTAAGTGAGAAAAATATTTTGATTTTAAAAGTTGAAGAGGGTTTTTTCAAATGACTAAAAAGAGCATTTTCATTTTTTTTCCTTTTTTTTAATAAGAAAATCTAACCTATTTATAGCATTTAAACATATAAATTTACTTTACATGCTTCATTTTTCAAACTTCTTGAGATGACGAAGATCATCTTCATTTTTACTACAGTATTTTTTCTTAATGTTCTTTGAAAAGCGAGGGAGTTCGTAAGTGTAACTATACCAACTGAACATGAAGTGCATTTTAGAAATATATTCATATTTTGGATAGAAATGAAGTGCATTTTTTTGGTGTACTTTCCTTGCGAAGAATCAATATTACATTTTTTTAATATTACATTTATTTCCCTTGAAAATTTTCAAATGACTTTCTCTTTTGTCGTTTGTGTTACTAAACTAGGTCTACATGAAATGCATTTTATTGGTGTACTTTCCATATGATGAGTTAATATTTAAAATTTTTTACTAAAAAATATTACATTTATTTTTCTTTAAAAATTTCAAATTTCATTATCTTCAATTGCCAAAAGGATTAAATTCTTTTCAAAAGTTTCAAAAATATTGTATCACTTTGTTTGACTAATTAATTTAGTCAATGACATATAACTATTCTACAAAATATATCTATATGTCTCATTTAGATCATTAAAACTTTCTTTTCTAAATCACAATTACTCGTGTCATTTATGTTATTATATCGGAAATGTCCTTACCTTTACTACAAATATAATTGTCATTAATATTGCATTAATTTGTCCCTATCACCTAAAATGTAATTAGCAATAGAGATTTGATGAGAATAAAGATAACTGTCAAATATGAGTATAAAATTTTATTATGTGGATTCACATTAGTTGTATTAATTTTGTTTTTTAAAATACGAGTTGACTTATGGTCCATTGAGATATTATAGGCCCTGTAACATTCAGTTTGTCGTAAAAACATCGAAATGAGTCAATTTGAAAAAAAAGTCCCTTGAAATAAATGAGTTGAGGCTAACTAAAATTTGAAAAAATGAAAAATGACAATTTGAGGCTTGAGATATCCGAAAACTCGAGCCAGATGAGTTAAAAAAATTTGTGAAAGAAAGTGGGGCATTTTCATAATTTTTGAAAAATTTGGAAAACTCACAGGAGGATTTTTCAAATGAGAAATTTGGGTTTTCTAGGATTCTCAGAGGCCTTGAAAATCATGGAAACTCCAGAATAGTTAAAACTCCTCAGATGAGCGATTTTGACTGTCAATTGACTCAAACTTTGACTAAATGCTTTTAAAACCAAATTGAATGATTTCAAAACCAATTTATAAGATTGAGAGCTTAAATATTATAATGGAAAAGATGAATTTTGAAAAAGAGATGAAATGAGTCTAAAATGAAAAAAACCAAGAAAAGGGACTAAAATATAAAAGTAAAAAGTTGTTAAAGTGACTCCTCCCTTTCCATATAGCATATGGCTCTCCCCTAATTTGATTAACCAGGCATTTTTCTACCTAAAGTAGAGGAAGATACCAAGGAGAGAGGCACACCTAGAGAGGAGAAGAAGAGAAAAACTCAAGGAAAAAGGTAAGGAAAAACTTAGAATTTCAAACTTCTTCCTTCCTTAATATTGTTCTCCTCCTTACCACCTTTCTTTTCATAGTTTTGGTTGTTCATATAGGGCTATTTTGGTTCTGGTACAAAGGGAGAAGATTAAAGTCTCAAGGAGAAGGATAAAGTAGAGGAGGAAACTTTTGGTGAAGGCTTGGAATCAAGGTAGTTTCATTTCTTTTCTTGCTTTCTTCTTGTTCCTCTCCTTGTATGTAGGTTCAGTCAAGTAGAGAACATATAGGAAGGGACTTATTCTGACCAAAAGCAAGCAAGAAACCTAGGATTTAGACTATGGAAAACTAAGAAATGCAAAGATACCTAAAGGAAAACTATTAAAAATCCAAGATAGCAAAGTTAAGGATTCAAAGACATATGCCAAAATCTAATTTGGTCCAAGGATGGTTAAGTTTATGTGGGAGTTTAATTGAGTTCCTAAGACCCCTAGGAAGCCTCCCAAGTGCCTCTTCCTTCAGGAAAACAAAAGAAAGTCCATGGGTCCAAAATGAAGCACATGTCTCGGCCAAGCATAGATGAAGGACCTAGAGAATGTTTTAAATTTTTCTAAGCTTAAATTTAGACTAAATATGATGGAAAACATGAAAGGAGGCCTTGAAAAAAATTTAGGAAGCCTAGAAGGTGAGATGAAGGTGTAGGTTCCATAATATAACATCATGAAGTAATATATAGTTAGGCTCCTCAAATGATTGTGTAATGGCTCTAAGGAGTCTAAATAGAGTCAAGAATCATAGATTGAATGAAAGAATGGAGCCAAGATGTAACACTATAACTTTTTAGCCTTTCTTATGCAAATTCTATGTCTCATGCCATGCACTTCTCAAGAATCATAAGAAAATGGCATATAAAATAATGAGTTTTCTTGGGTTGTGTTATGCATAAAATTTTCTTTTAGAGTCTCGTAGGCCATATGGACTCATGTATCACATTATAATATTTAATTATATAGATATAACTCATTTTTATCACCAAAATTGGCCAAGAGCTTGTGCATGGTAAGGGGATACATAAAATTCATATATGTAAATTCAGGAAAATTTTCTCACTTTTGTCACAAATTTTAGAAAATCATAACTAATTTTAGAAAAATTGAAATTATGCACTCTTTGCCATTTTGGGAAGCTACATATATCTAATTTATGCTAAAAATATGTCCAAACCATGGAACATAGCATAAAAGACGCTTGACATTCGAAACAGTGTAGAGGTCTAGCTGGCTACTGGTACTATCATAGGTTTCTGCTACAAATTTTCAAAAACATCCAATTAATTCCAAAAAAATTTAATCTATACAAATGATACCAATATAGAAAGCTATAGATGTTAGTTAGAGGAAAAAAATAACTTTAAACCAGTTTAGGTATGTCCAAACCTTGAAAATTAATCAAATAGTACCTGAAGTCCATCTGAACTCTTGATACTGGGTAGAAATTTTAGAAATTTATATTTTCTTCTCTAGATATCCAAATAGGGTGCTTCTAGTTGGTACAAATCACTGGGAATATGTAATTTATTTTTATAAAATTTCTTGGTAATTGGATATCATTTATCCCCTAAATGATAGATTTTATTTTTGAACTAGTGTGAACAGTACCATCAACCAAAATCAAGATTTTTCCCAATTTTGAAAATTCATCAAATATGCCATAGACCTCTGAAAATTATATACCTTAACTTCTCAAAAATTTCTCAATAAGCTCTAATTTCATACCAAATCTCAGATTAAGAAGAGTTCATTTGGACAAAAAGTGGTATAGGTTTCCAATATGGTTAATTTTACTCCATATTAGATACCAAGTGTGCCTAAATGGTTTTTCTTAGTGTTTGACACCTCTTGTGTAAATTTAAAAGCATGAATATGACTTTTATGAACCACTCAAGTGGTCCCAAACCTTATGCATCTCATTTTGGTCATTCCAACTTCCATATATACAATAATACATCAAACTATTCAAGAGCAAAACTTGCCATTACATGACCAAAATGCATATTTCTATACATATAACCTTAAATCTCGTTTATATATAATACATTAGCATAATTATATATGCTCATAAGGTTATGATCATATACAACCATAGATTACAACATTTGCCATCTTGATGGCCTTAAACAAGCAAATTTCATGTATTTCAATGTCACGCTCTCATCTCTCAAGTGGTTGGCTTCCATTTCCTTGCTCTTTTGGTCTACCTAGCATATTAGAATATTAGAGAGGAGGGAATGAGATTCAAAGAATCCCAATAGCTCATCTCCTTATCAATCATACATAAAGTATACAATACAAGCCTTGAAAGTGCATACATAGACATATTAACATGTGTGAGTATTCAAGGAACATTCTTGGCATTTGAATAAGTCACACATAGCATACATAGGCTTGCCAAGTAAGTACATTAACCTTACCCATTCACTTATAGATTTTGGATTTACCTCACCCATTCTTTCAAGAGGTTCTTGGACTCAACCTTACTCTTGGGAGTCAACCTCATTTTTGGAAGACTTTTTATTTTGTTTTAACTAATCTTAAGGGTTCTTGGCTCATCCTCACTATGACTAAGGGTTCTTGGCTTCGCTATACTCAAGCAAACCCAAGCAAGCATCATAAACATAATTTGAAAATATAATGCATTATCATAGTACTATGGCATATGAAATCATGTTAGAATACTCTTCATGGCTTAAAACACACATACACACATTCAAAGACAAGCCAAGCATACATTCATGCATGAGAGAAGGAGGAGTGAGCTACCTTGGATGCTACCACACGCTTTTCTCCTTGAAATAATGCTCCCTTCCTCAGCCTCATACACACAAAGATGTGGGAATAATTTCTCTTAGCCTAAACACAATTTATGGAAGCCAATTAGGTTCATGAAACTAATTCTAAGGCCACATAATCACTAGAAAAACTATGTGACTCACAAAGCTCTTTTATAATTTCATAATGCACTTAATGAAGCAACCTTTAGAAAACATCATCTTAGCTCCATTCTCTTAATCTATTTATGATTCTTAACTCTATTTAAATTTCTTAGAGTTATCACACAATCAATTCTAGAAGCTTAGCTAGGCGTTACTTCTTTAAACCATATTATGGAACATATAAGGCCATCTCCCTATCTATGGTTTCTAAAATTTTTCCAAAGATTCCTCTCATATTCTCCCATCTTACATAATGCAAAACTAAGCTTGGAAGAAATTAAAACACTCCTTGGTGCATTAACTCTCCTTGGTCGAAGCTATACTTTCATAAAGCACTAATGGAGTTTCCTTACTTCCTTTGATGGGACAAACATATAGGAAGATCTTTTGATGTCTTAGGAACTCATATGAACACTTAAACATCATAAAATATAGCTAGGGTTCATGATAAAGTTCAAGGTACAATTAAAACCCTAACTTTTCTATATTGTAAATTTATGGTTTTTACTTAAATTTCTTTGCATATTCTTACTCTCCTTTCTTAAATCCATGGAATTCACCCTTGGTTCTCCTTAAAATTCTAGCCCTCTTGCATCAACATACATAGGGCAAAATAGGGAGAAGAAGGGGGGAGGAGTAGCTACCATGGGATGGAAGATTTACCTTATTTTTCCTTGATTTCTCACTTGAATCTTGTCTTCTTTAGCCTCCTATCTTCTGGTCTAAGGCAGAAATAAGTGTGGCTAAATGAAGGAGAAGATGGGGCACCTCATATATATAGAGGGAGGAAGAAAGACTTTTCAAAAATTATCATTTTGCCCTTTGTTCTTGGCATTTTCATTTCTAATTTGTTTTATCTCCTTTTTGAGAACTATTTTTTTTATTATGAAATTTAGGTTTCTAATTTAGTAAAATACCTTTGGAATTAGTCAAATTAGAGCTAAAATAGATTTATAAACTTCATTATAATCATAGGAAGGAAAGGAGAATGGAGGAGAAAAGGTTTGGAAGAGAAAGAGCATGAAAAACTATTAATTTTTATACCTTAAGCCTTTGATTTCTTCCCCTTTTCTTCCCCTTCTTGTGAGCCTCATCCCCTAGGGTTTTCTTCTGGTTTTAGGCAGAATTTGGTCGTGCATAATGAGAGAAGAAGAAGGATGCATCATATATATAGGTGGGAGTAAGTTACACTTTTCAAAAATTTTTATTTTGCCCTTCATTTTTGGCATTTTTGTTTCTCCTTCGTTTTAGCTCCTTTTTGAGAACTGTCTTTTTTATGATAAAATTTAGGTTCCAAATTTAGTAAAATACCTTTGAAATCACTTAAATTGAAGCAAAAACCTTTCCGAACAAATCTGTTAAAGTTCGAGCACACTGATATTGGAAAACGTCCACCAGAGGGGTTTTAGTTGTCCCGGGAGTTTCCATAGTTTTCAGAACCTCTAAGAACTATGGAGTACTCAAAACTTTGGTTTAAAAAGCCCTTTTGTATGAATTCTAAAAATTTCTCAAAATTATGAAAATGTCATTACGTTTCGTAGGTTTTCTGTCAAAATTTGTTTCTTTATTCTAGCTCTATTTTTCCTTCCGTCTGAGGCTAAAATTCTCATTTTTAGGAGTCTAGAATGCTTCCTAAATTTTTTAGAACCTTAACTACATCATCTTGGAGGACTTCTTTTTGTATCCGGTGAATTTCGTTCATTTACAGAGAAACCGTACGTTATGTTTCTCATGTTTTCTTTTGTTTTCAGAGAACCGGATGTTACAATGCATGCATGCCATAAAAAACTTCTCATGAATATACATAGATCAATTTCTTTATCATATGAACTCATATATATCAAACATAGACTTTAGAAGATATTGGTTTAGCCTTACCTAATGTCCTTAGGACTTTTGGACTTGCCTCACCCATTTTAAGAGACTTTTGACTTAGCCTCACTCCTTCTTGAGACTTTTGGCTTTGTCTTACCTATTCTTAGGGACTTTTGGCATAACTACATCCATTCAAGCCGCTTTGCATTCATAATTACATTTTAAGCAATATAATGGTACTATACATGTAATCAAAGTTATAAATATATCTTATGGTTCAAACATACACACAAGCATCCAATGACAAGCACACATCTAATAAATACATGTAAGAAAGGTTAGAGAGCTACCTTGAAGACTAGAGGACCATACTTTTCGCCTTGAAAATTCTCTCATATTCTTGGCCTTACACACCCAATGATAGAAAGTTTGATTTGCTTGGCCTAGATACATCTAACAAGACACAAAAATGTCATTGGAGCCAATCCTAACATCTCATAAGCTCTACACACTCACATGCTAGCTTATGGTTCAATTATGGCTCTATATAAGGCATAATGAAGCAACTCTCATAATCTTTGTTCTTGGCTCCAATTTCTTATTTATTTTAAGTCATATGACTTTATTTAAACTCATTGGAGTCATCATAAGTTCAATTCAAGAAGCCAAATACTAGGTTGTTACTTTATGTCCGTAAAGGGATCCTAACTTTCATCTTATAAATCATGGCTTCTAAATTTAAATCAATAGTTCTTTTAGTGTTTATTATTTATAATTAGGCCATTTCTATCCTTGAAATTAAGAAAAACTCTCCCTAGGTACTCACTCTTTTTTTAGCTAAGACATACCTACACACTTGGAACCATGGAGTTGTCTTGGCTTTTCTTAGGGAATTGGCACTTATGAAGCTTTCTAGATATCTTGGGACCGCATTCATACTCTTACATAAACTATAAGACCCTTAGGAAGTTTCAAATTTAGCTAGGTGCATCCAAATCCCTAAATCAGATATCTTCAATTTTAATGGTTTTTTTTTTGTTCCAATTTGGTTGTCCTATCCCTCATGCTCTAAAACCCTTGTCTCTACCTTGCTATGATCAGAATTCACCCTCTCTTTCATGGGCTCAAATCTGGCTAAATAGCATAAGGGAAGAGCAAGCAAGAGGAAGCAACAAAAAGCCATGGTTCTTACTTTATTTCAAAGCTTTTTTAAGGAGCTTTCTAAAGCTTTTAATTCCTCCTTCAAAATCTCCTTTCCTCTTGCTATATTAGCCACAAAACATCCCTAAATCAATCATTAAAACTATAGGAAAAGAGAGAAGAAAGAGAAGAAGGAGTTTGCTAAGGCAAGAAGCATGGAAAAAGCCTTGAATTCTCACCTTTCTACTTGGTTTTCTCCCTTATTTTTCCTTCCTTTTTGTGCATCGCTTGGGACCTACTTGGTTTCTATTTTAGTCCAGAAAAGTTGATCATAAGGAGTGGGCAAAAAAAGGGGACGTGCTTAAGAAGCTCAAGAGTCTATTTATATAACTTTTTAAAATTACAATTTAGTTCCTCATCTTGGTTCTTCCTAGTTGGGCTCATTTTAACTCTTTTTTTAGAACTATCTTTTCTATCATAAAATTTAGATCCTTTAATTTATAACATACCTTTGGTTTTACCCAAATTAGATTTTAAATCATTTTAAACTATTCAGTCAAAGTTTCGGTCAACTGACAGCCCAAATCATTCACTGGAGGGGTTTTAATTGTTTTAGGGATTCCTATAATTTTTAGGGCCTCTGAGAACTTCAAAAAACTCAAATTTCCATTTAAAGATCCCTACTTTGAGTTTTCTAAAAAGTGCTTGAAATTACAAAAATGCCACTACTTTTTTTCTTAATTTTTCTTAACTATTCTAGCTCGGGTTTTTAGGCATCTTAAGCTTCATATTCTCATTTATTGAGGTCTATTTTTGTTTTTCCTCAATTCTTTCCATTTAGGGGACTTCCTTTTATAACTGATTAGTTTCAGGCATTTTTAGAATTGCCGGGTATTACAAAATAAGCATGGCTACTAACAAGGATAAGAAAAGAAAAAATTGTAAAGGGGCAAGAATTTATACTTAATATAAGTACTAATAATTATTAAAAATGAAACTTTAAGTATCTATTAAATTAATAAAATAATAAAACTTACTAAATTAAAAAATAGAGACATATAATAATAAAAAATCAAAGAAATATAATAACATTAAAATAAATATAATTTCCTTGATACAAAGATAATATATGTTAGAAGTGATACGATATATATATTAGTCATTAAGACAATACTTTTTTATTTTTAATTGAATAGAATTCATCTATAATCTCCTTTATAATAATATTATTTACAATTGTCTTTTTAATATAAACAAATAAAAGAAAGTCATCTTCCATTTTCTAACAAAGCACCATTTTTATAATGGCTAGAAAGTATTGCTAAAGCAACCAAAAAAAAAAAAAGAAACTTTATGGAAGTGTGAAAATGAGATAGTGGAGAATATATTATTAATATTATTAGTAATTTTTGGAGAATGAAGATAAGAAGTTTCTTAGATAAGTTTTAATATATTTTATTTATTTTATAAAATTTGCTTTTATGATTAACATAAGAAGCATTTATGTCTTTAAAAGCATGCATTTAAAATTTTAAAATATTAAAAGGAATAGACAAAAATTTTTAAGATGGCAAATTTAAAAATTTTAAAGAAAAATAATATTATATACATAATACATATAAAGTTTTTTTTTTAAAGGCTAGCTGCCTTTAAATTGCAAAACATAGGTCCATCCCTAGTTGTTGAGCTAGACTATGATCTTTACATTTACTTAGCTATACAATAGGAATTTGTTATGATTAAGTTATTTCCTTTTCATATAGCAGTGTGTGTGCCTAAGATTATATAAAGAAGAATTTGGAGAGTTTAATATTGAAAAGGGAATATCTATATTAATTTCTTTTATAAGCTTTTAATTATAAATTTAATATGCTAATACGTAACACTATCAAACTCATAACACAAAGAAATTGCATTATTGATGACTTGCCAATATATGGAGTAAGAAAGAGATAATTGGAAGGCATGTATGAATCAATTAGGCAATGAGTAGATAAGATAGTAGTTAGTAGCATTATTGATATAAGAGATAAAAGAAAACACAAAGGTATTGCATACCTAATGAAAATATGAGAAATAGAGCAAAATAGATTGAAAGAAGAAATATGGAAATACTTCTCTCATTCATTTAAGGTACATCATGTTTTATACATAGCTTCTATTTATAAGCCTTCAACAATAAGGATTAATCTAAAAGTTACAATAACGTAAAAAGGAAAATTAATCTACAAAGTTATGCAAGATAAATCTTTTAAGGGTTACATGATATATGTAATAAAATAAAAAAAATCCTAGAAAGTCACTCTTTAAGGTTATAGACATATATATTTACAATACTTTCCTTTGGATGTCAATTAATAAACAATATACCTTATTAAAACCTTACTAGAAAAAACTTAATGAGATAAACATCTAGTAAAGAAAAAAAGTATACAATATTTAAATACTCATTATAAATGGTCTCATTAAAAACTTTATTAGAAAAACCAAGTAGGATAAAACCTTAATAAAGAAAAAAGAGTATAAGACGTCATTTACTCCCTCTAATGACAGCGTCACTTTATATCTTTGAATCAACATATCCTAATACTATATCTTAACTTCTTGAATATCATAGATGGTAATGCCTTAATAAATAAAATATGTCAGATTATCATATGAACAAATTTGTTAAACATTTATATCCATTCTTTCATTGATCATGAGTGAAAAAAGATTTTAGTAAAATATATTTCGTTCTATCTCTTTTAATATACTCTCTTTTTATTTGAGTTATGCATGCTGCTTTATCTTTGTACAATATTTTTGTAATATTTTTTTTCTAAAGGTAAATCACATATCTATAGGATATGTTGGGTTATTAATCCTAGACAAATATATCCTTAGCATACCTTATGCATTATAATTATTTCTACACATTTTGATAAGGTAGTAGCTAAAAATCATTTTGTGGAAGGCTATGATATAGCTATATCCCCACGTGGGAATAAATAAGTAGTTTAAGATTGAGTTTTATATAGGTTGGATAAATATCCTACATCTATATAGCCAAGTAATTATGATATAAAGCTAATTGAATGAAATAATCCCATATCAATAGTCCCTCAAATATATCACAATATATTAAATCTGTTCTACTATCTTCTTGTTAGGGAAAAGCTAAATCTTGCTAAAAAGATTACAACAAATGCAATATCCAGTTGTGTTAAATTAGCAATATATATTAATACTCCTATAACACTAAGATATGATACTTCAAAATCAATAAGTCTTTCATTGTTCTCTTGAGGATGAAAAGGGTTTTTATTCACATTTAACGATATTATAGCCATTGGAGTACTTAGTAGATGTGCTTTATTTATATAGAATTGTTAAAAATCTTTTTAGTATAAGTTGATTAATGAAAAAGAATTTCACTTGTTAAGTATTCGATTTGCAAGATGAGACATGTAATGTCTAATTTTTGTTAAAATGATGAAAATAGATACATTTTCAAAGTAGGTCCTCTGGAATGAATTAGTTAAGTTTTAGAAAATTTAGAATAATAATATAGACATTAAATAACGAATTTAAAAGGCTAGAAGTACCCTGAAACAGAGGCTAAAATGGTTAAACAAAAATTAACAAAATAGTTACAAAACTTAATGGCATTTTCATAATTTTGGGTGAATTTTAGAATTATTATAGGAGGGCTTTCTAAATGGAAAATTTAAGTTCTTCAGGATTGTCAGAGGCCTTGAAAACCATGGGAAGTTTCAGAATAGTTAAAATCCCTCTGGTGTACGTTTTCTAACCTTAGTTGACCCAAACTTTTTGTTCGAGAAATTTTAGTTCTAATTTGAGTGATTTCAAAGGCATTTTAAAGATTAAAGGCTTAAATTTTATGATAGAAAAGACAGCTTTTAAAAAAGAGCTAAAATGAACTAAAAACAAAAGTGTTAAGATTAAAGGACATAAATGGAATTTTTTTAAAGCAAATTGTCTCTTGAAGCTTCTATAAGTTTCATGCCACATCTTCTTCTTTCCCCACTTACTTTTTTCTACCCAAAAATAGAGAGAGAGACTAGAATTTGGGCATAAGAGAGGAGAGAAAGGGAGGAGAAAAACCCAAGATAAAGGTATAAAATCAATGGAATTTCTTAGTCTTTCCTTTAGCAAAGTTGTTCTTCTCCTTCTTTTTTTTTTTGTCTTTATATAGTTTTGTTGAAGTTTTTAGGTTTATTTTGAGGGCATAACAGAGGGGATATTTTTTTAAATTCAAAGGAAGAATCCAAGCAAGGGAAGAAGCATCGAAGAAAGGTAATTTGCTACTTTTTAAGCTTGAATCTCCTTATTTTTCTTTCCTTTCATTTCACCTCATGTATGGACAGCCAAGGAGGAATGAAATTTGAACCAAACCAAGGATGAATCTTAGTAAAATGAGGGAGCAGAATAAGAATATGCAAAGGAAACAACAAAATAACCATTAGATTTCATGATAGAAGAGTTAGGATTTCAAGAGTTCCTTTAAAATTCTGTTTTGATACAAGAATTCTTAGACCAAGATGAGTGTTTGAATGAGCTCTAGAGATCCCTAAGAAGCTTTCCACATACATCTTCTATTAAGAAAAAAAACCAAACTTACTTGTGCTCATACAGGGTATAGTTTTAGCCTAGGTTAGAAAGAGTACCAAGGGATAGTTTTAATTTGTTCCAAACTTGATTTTGAGTCATATATGATGGAAGAGGATGAAAGGAAGCCTTGAGAAAATTTTAAAAGCCATGGATAGTGAGATAACATAATAGGTTCCATATTATGGCTTAAAGAAGCAACACCAAGTTAGGCTCCTTGAATTAATTGTGTGATGGCTCCAAGAGGCTTAAAAAGGAGACAAGAATCATAAATGGATGGAAAGAATGGAGCCAAGATGATGCTTTCCTAAGGTTGCTTCGTTAAGTACATTATGAAACCATAAATGAGACATAAGCACAACCTAGCTCTTAAAATGTATATGTAGCCTTAGAATTTGTTCCAAGAGTGTAATTGGCTTTCATATGATATGTCTAGGCCAAAGGAAACAAGTTCCACCTTCTTGTAAGTGTGTGGCCGTGGGAGAAGAACTAAATTCAAGGAAGAAAGTGTGCAATTGTGACAAAGGTAGCTCTCTCTTCTTTCTCATATGCATAAGTGGATGTTTATCTTGTCTTTGAATGTGTGTATATATGTTTTAGGCTATGAAAAATGTTTTAACATATATCTATATACCATGGTATCATGATGTTGCATTATATCTTTAAATGATGCTTTGTGTATTTGCTTTAGTTTACTTGAGTGTGGCAAAGTCAAGAACCTACTAGCCATGGTAAGGATGAGCCAAGAACTCTAAAAAATGGTTAAGACAAAGCCAAGAGTCTCCTAAGAATAAGGTTTAGTTCAAAGCCTTTATGAAAAAGGCTGAGGCAAGTCCAAAATCCTTGAAGAGGATGGGTGAGGCTAAACCACTTACTTAGCAAGCCTACATATGTTTTGTATGACTTCTTGAATACTAAAAATATTTCATGAATAATTACATGCTCCATGATATTCATGCATGTATTTTTAGACTTGGATTTGTATTTTTTATGTGTGATTGAAAGGGAGAAGAGCTATTAGGATTTTTAGAATCTCATTCTTTCCTCCCCACATGTCTAACATGTCTAGGTGGACCAAGTAAACTAAGGAATGGAAACCACCAAGCTTGAAGGAAGAAGATTGACAACAAAGTGTGAAAATTTATCATTTTGTAGCTGTATGAGTGGCATATGATGTAATCCCTTATTGTATATATTGTATGACTTCATGAACACATGCAAATATGTAAATATATTACGTATGTATGAGATTTGATGCCATATGCATGTCATAGCATAAATTAAAAATTGAATGGCAAAGACTAGCTTGTGTAGTTTTGTGTATAACTTGGGATGAGAGTATGAGTTTATGAAATCTAGGTTTTGTTTGAGACATATTTAGTAGATCATTTTGGTGTTTTCCTACGTACTCAAGTGGCCATGGTTGTCTTAAAAGCAATTTTGGCCATTTGAGACTCTTAAAAGACACCAAAATGGCACATTTGCAACCTAATGTCAACATTTGACCAAATGAATGAATTTGTTAATAAAATTTGGCATGCATATAGATCTCATCCAAATTTTTTTGAGAATATAAAGAGTAGATTATATAGAGCTCTATGGAATTAATTATGATTTTTCAAAGTTGCTATTTTTTAGCTATTCTGGTATAAACATTGTTCATATGGTTAGTTTCTTGTGTTGTGTCATTCGAAAGTCAAATAGTGTCTAATGCTCATAAAATTTTACAAGAATAAACTAGACATGATAAGCTTTCTATAGTTGAGATCACCCTAATTGAATCTAAGCAGGGAAATATGAATTTTTGAATTTCAGGGACAGTACTAGTAATGGCAGGTGACCTTGGTCGTTACTATTCCATTGATTTCCAGTGGCTAGACGTCCTTGTTGTGGTTTAAAATTATTTTTATCATAGACATCTGTATCTTTCCAAAATGGTATAGTGTACTTCATTTTAATTTTTCTAGAATTAGTTATGATTTTTCAAAGTTCATGATAGAAAACTAAAATACCAATCTGAGACTGCACACATTATTTTCATGTATATACTCCATTGGCTTGAGTTCTTGGCCACTTCTTGAGATGATTTTGAGTTGTATTTGTGTATTTAAATATAAAAATAAGATAAATGACTTCATATGGTCCTTGGGACAAAACAAAAAATTTATTTACGACGTAATGCAAAATAATCTATTATTTTTATTACTTTTCTTAAGTAAGTGTGTGAAATCAAGGAAATGCAAGTTAAATTGGCATGAGATGAGTTCTATAATTATGATGTTACAAGACAAAACTTTACTTTTCCAAGATCTTTCACTTTAAAATCTTTCTTTAAATAATCAATTGCTTTTTATAGTTATTTAGGAATTACAATAATATTTAAATAAGGTTGATCTAGATCTTTTTACAAAAACACATGGACAACAAATTAGTTCATTTTTATTACTTTCCTTGAAGAAATATTCGTGAGATGATTATACCACATATGCCTATATTATTTTAATTAATATAAGGATTTATGTAAATATATTGAATAATTTTCCTAGGAACCTTTACATGCTTCTAACATTTTAAATTCTTTAAGGATTTACATATCAATTTCATTATCTAATAAACCATATAAATAAGCTATAACAACATTCATTCGACATATATCAAGCTTTTCATATACTATAAAACTAATAAGATGTCTCAAAGTAATTGCATGCACCACTAAAAAATATCTTTTTATAATCAATGTCAAGCCTTTGCAAAAATTTTTGTGCTACAAGTCGTGCTTTATATTTGACAACTTTATTTTTTTAATTTTATTTTCACAAAAAACCTAGTTGTACCCTATTGGCTTTACACATTTACCTATTTAAACTATTGGTCCATAAACTTCATGTTATGGACAATTTAAGTCTGCTTGAATTGTATTTTTCTATTCTAGCCTACCATTTCTATATCTATATTCTTCAATAGATTTAGGTTCAAGATCCTTATTTTGTTTTATTATTTCAACAAAGATATTGTATAAAAAATGTTATCGACAACTATATCTTTTTCATTTGATCTTTTTCCTATAATGGCATAACTTACCGTGATCTCTTTATTATTTTAAGCACTTAAACCTTTTTTGGTGTTTTATAATTAATTATGTCTTGGGTCTCTTCTTGAGTATTGGCCTTCTCAATATGACAATATTAGTTATTTACTTCTTTCTTTTTCTAGGATTCTAATATTTGGAATCGATTGATTTATTGTGCTTTAGGCATGGCTTAATTTCGTTTGTAATAACTGATTGTCTTACTAGGACATCAATTCTAATTGGAGCATTTAAGCTAGTATATGAGATTTAGTAATTCTCTTTAGGTTAGTAAATGCATTTGGTTGTTAATTTGCAATGTTTTATAGAAGAATTAGTTTTTGAACTTTTAGTTCACATTAATTTATATGAGGATCTAAATGAGATAATAATAATAATGCATTCCATGTAATTTCTCTTTCCAATTACTTATTATCTTCCCTTAATGTTTGGAAAACTATTTTGTCAACGTGATAATAAGGAATCTATGCCATAAATAAATCCTTAGTTAATAATTTAAGATATTAATTATAGAAGGAGATTAATAACCAACATATGTTCTCAACCTTCTTTGGAGACCTATCTTTATACATTGTTGTGGAGCAATTGGGACATATATTGCACATCTAAAAAATTTAAAATGAAAAATATTTGGTTTTTAACCAAAAGCTAGTTGTACTGAACAAAATTTATAATATCTTGTTGACCTAATATGTATAAATGTTATTGCATATAAAATTGCATATTCCTATTTTGAAATAGGAAGTTTCATTTTCATAAGCATTGATCTAACTATTAATTGAAAGTGTTTAATGAATGATTTTGCTAAATCATTTTGTATGTGAACATGAAAAATACAGTCTACTATAAAAATATTCCCACTTGACATGATAAAAATTTGAAGGAGGAAGTTTATACATAAGAATTGTAGGAAACTTTCTCTTTTGGTGCTAATTTTTGTATAAAATTTCTCTTGGTTCAAGGTAGTCACACAAGTAAGCTAACAAATAATTTTTCTTTCTTTAGCTTGAACCTAGGTAGCTTTTGAGGTAGTTGCATAATGTTTAACAGTTGTTATGCATTATAATTCAATTATATGGTGCTTGTCAATGAATTAATAAGTGGAGAAGGTAGTTTTTTGATAACCTAGGTTTAAGGTGAAGCTAATCATGTCAAAAGTCAAAAGGAAATCTTAAGCAGGAGTATCCATTGAATCTTAAGGAAGTTAGAGGCATAATACATGATGATGGAGAAGGTATCCATTGAATCCTCTATAACTTATTTGCCCTATAACCAATCATATGGGACATGTTCTACCATTCATTGCATTTGGCCTTGATGGTTACTATATTTATGCAAAAAATTTAGTCTATCTTCCTCTTAAAAAGAAGCAAGTCTCTCTTTCCTTTTATTTTCTCATTTATTTAGATCTAGCTACCCCAAAATCATAGATGGTTTTCTTTAATATATTTTATTCTTTGTTATTTAAATATGTTCATGCTTGGTTTCTTTTAGAAATTTTTTGGTCTACCGGAAGCCTGTAACACCATCACTAGATATTATCAAAATATATCAGAAGCGGCATTAAAGTGTCATTTTAACCAATTTACCACTTTTAATTGCGAAAATAACTGACATATAATGTTAAAATAATTCATTAATGGCCAAATAAATCATATGAGCTTGCCAAATGTAATAACCATCCTTAACACATTTTTTCAACTATAAATGACATAACTGGAAGCTCAAAAATTTGCTACAAGCCATATTCCACAAAATCACATCATAACACATATCAAACCATAGGTTTGCATATTTTCTCCTAAGCCAAGTGAGCCCAAACTTGGTCAAATGTGCTATATGAGTTTACCAACCCTTTCTTCTATTCATAATATACTTAATCACATCAAGAACACCACAATTCATCATGGAAATCTTGGGTTTAAAGCCATTTTCCTTAAAATAGATTTGCTTGCCTTGGGCTTCAGGGACAGGTTACTAACATAAATTTTGAAAAATGATAATTAATTTTAAAAAACTTAAAATCAGGCAAACGAAAGCTTCTTGGAAAGCCTTGGATGTCAAACATAGGTTAAAAATCATTCTAGACCATAAAAACATTAACTAAACCATACATGACAATAGAATAACACCAAGATCCAGTCACCCATGTTTGTTATCACAAGTTTATAATATAAATTTCAAAAATTCATAATGAATTCTAGAAAAATTAAAATCTAGCAAAGCATACCATTTTTGAAATTTATGGATATCTACTTTTGACTAAAAATAGTTCTAGATCAAGAAAATGGTAGCTAATGCATGAAAATTGATAGAATAGTATTGTAGGTCTATTTGTGTTACTAGTACTAACTACTAATTTCAAAAATTCATATCTCCCTCAATATAAATCCAAATGAGGTGCTCTTAAGTATTACAAAAAAGATTATCATTCCTAGTTTATGCCTGTAAAATTTCATAAGTATTGGATGTCATTTGTCCCTTGATGACATAGGAGAAGAAACTGACTATATAAATAGTGTACATACTAAATCTGAAAATTTTTTCAACTTTGAAAATTCATAATTTATTCTTTAGAACTTCAAATAATGTAGTTTTTAGCTCAACAAAAAGCTCTAGTTGGGACTTATATTCATGTTAAATTTCATGGAAAAATTCGTTCCTTTGGTTAGTTTTGGGTATAAGGTGCAAAAGTGACATTTTTAGATGTCATAAATGGTCAAAATAATGCCATATGCTCTCCTACTCCAACCACAACCAATTAGGCATGTGTGAATGGTTAAAATTAGCATATAAAGGCTGCCCAAGTGGTCTAAATCTTTATGCACCTCAAAACCACTTCCTAACTTAATCTTACACGCAAGTATCCTACGGCATTTAGATGTCAAACCTTTTCGTACATGCACATATGGTTCCAAAACCTATTTATTCATCATAAATACATAAATTTACATATGTTCAATCAATTACATCATTCATATATCACGTGATTACAACTCTTAATATCAAAATGCTTATTTTCTTTCTCCTTTGTCAAAGTGTCATACTTCAAGGTCTTTGGCTTCTACTCTTTGATCCACTTACCTCATCTAGACATAATTAGACATGTAGAAGGGAGGACTGAGATTCAAAGAATCTCAATAGCTCCTTATCCTTTCAAACATACATAATGGATGCAATCCAAGTCAAAGAATGCATGCACGTCTCTTAGGCTAGTCATGAACATACTTAAATCATTTTCCTTGTTCAAGAAATTCATATATATATATATATATCATACATAAGTTGTCAAGGGTCTTGGTTTAGCCTCACCTATTTTCTATGGGACTTTTAGATTTGTCTTATCCATTTTCAAGGGACTTTTAATTAAGCCTCACTCTTCTTAAGACTTTTGGCTTTATCTTATCCAATCCTAAGGATTTTTGGCATCACCATACCTATTCAAGTTAAAACACATTCATAAAACACATTTTAAAAATATCATAGTACCATGGCATGTAGGAAATAACTAGAAACATTTCTCATGACATAAATATACATACACACATCCAAGGACCAAAAAACACCCAAGAATGCATGAGAGAAAGATTAAAGAGTGCTTTGAAGCAAATGCACACATTTTTCTCTTATGATTCTTCTCCTTTTTCTCAGCCAAGCCTTATAACTAGGTGGCCCTTAGTTCTCTTAGCCTAGACAAGTCAAATGAAACATAAATTACCCATAGGAGTAAGCTTAAGTTTCTCACAAACTCTGTGGAGGCTTGCTTGTTTCTAAGACACACTTATGGTTCCATAAATGACTAAATGAAGCAACTATAGAAATTCATGATCTTAGCTTCATTTTCTCCCTCAATCTATAACTTTTGACTCCATTTGAACTCCTTGGGATCGTCACACATTCATTCTAAGGAGCCTAGTTATAAGTTGCTTCTTTATATTCTATTATAGAGCCTATACCTCTATCTCACATTCCATGGCTTCTAAAATTTTTCCAATGCTTCCTTTGACATTCTTCCATCATATCTAGTCCCATTCTAATTTTGGAACAAATTAAAACACTTCCTAGGTGCTTGGTATAACTAAGGCCGAGACATGCTCCTTATTTAGAGCTTATGGAGTTTGCTTTACTTTTATGAAAGGGATGGCACTTATGAAACTTCCTATAAGGGACTCATGCCAAGTCTTACATAAGCTAGAATATCTCTAGGAAAAATCAAACTTAAGCATTTGTCTTAAAATCCCAAGATTCCTAATCTTAAATTTCATTGCTTCCCATTTGATTCTAATAGACTATTCTTAATTCCCACACTCCTAAACACTTATTTCTTGCTAAGGTCAGAATTCATCTCCTTCTAGATGGGCTAGGTCTAGCCAAAAATCACCCAAAAGAGAATAACAAAGAGGAAGCAAGATAAGCTATAATTCTTACCTTACTTGCTAGCTTTCTCAAGGTGCTTTACTATGCTTTTAAGAGCCCTTGAAGTTTCTATCCTCTCCTTGCTAAATGAGCCACCAACCATGACCAATTAAGGTGTTAAAACCATAGATTAAGAGAAGAGAAGGAGTGGAAGAAGTTCAGAGAAGGAAAGGGAGTGAAAAAGTGTGTATTTTTTTACCATTTCAAGACTTCTTCTTCCTCCCTTAGCTTTCCTTCTTGTGCACCACTCTTAGCCCTCCTTAGTTCTATTTCATTGTGTGAAAAATTTGGTTGGGATATTAGACTAGATTGTGATGTTTTTATAAGGTCAAGTGTCCATTTTTATAAGTTTTCAACTTTGTAATTTAATCCCTTGTCTTAGTTTTTATCGCTTAGATTCATTTCAACTCCTTTTTGAAATCTATCTTATCCATCATAAAATTTGGGTCCTTTAATTCATAAAATGGCTTTGGCTATTTGAAACTATTTCGAACCATTCAGTTAAAGTTTCAATTAATTGACGGCTGAAATCGCTCATTGGATGGGTTTTAACTATTCCTAGATTTTTCATGATTTTCAGGACTTCTAAGAACCCTAAAAAACTCAAATTTTTTATTTAAAAAGTCTTCCTATGAGTTTTCCAATTTTTTCAGAAATTACAAAATTGCCTTAACTTATTTTGGCAAATTTTCTTAGCTCTTCTGTTTGGTTTTTGAGCATCTTAAGCCTCAAATCCTTATTTTTTATTATTTAAGATTTTATCCTAATTTCACCTGGCCTTAAATTATTCATTTTAGGGGACTTACTTTTATATTTGGTGAGTTTCATGCCTTTACGGAGAAACCAGATATTACAAAGCTTTACAACTATTTTATAAATTGGCAACTCTTTTGGCTATAGGCTTGTATAATTGAGGATAATGGTCTAGGAATCTTGCTTATGTGTGTAGTATTTGAAAGTTAAAATTGGAAATTTAGAAATAAGGAGTATTGTTATTTTGGCTATTTATATTTTCATTTTATACTTGTGTTTTTAAATTTAACTTGATTGATGTTAAGGAAAACATTAATGTAGTATTTGGTCATGATGAAGTAAGAACGTCACCTAAGCTCGCAGTGCTCCTTTCTTGTCCTGTGTTAAACTCAAACTTTTTTTTTTTGATATCTAGGTTGGATTTTTTTTTTCCTTTAAATTTTGACTAAAAGTTTTTATTTTTTATGACATTTATTCTACAAATAATATTTTCTAATAAAACTTATTTGTTTCCATGACCTTTTTCTCTTTTTGCTCTTTTTAACTAGTAAAAAGTTTTGGACAAACATTTTGGCACACATATATATATATATATTTCATCTTGTATCTATCATATATTTGGTAATGAAGGCACCTGTTTATAGCAATGATTCCAAACTGTGTTACTAAGGTTGAATTTGCAACCTAATTCTATCACACATTATTATATCCCATCCAAGTATCTAGCTTATGCCTTGGGCAAACATCTTGACACTAGTCATGTTAACCTTTATTCAAATTGATAGGAAAGCCAAATCTAATATCTTGGATGGAAGTTTACAAAATTTAAGGCATGTGGTTAATTGTTAATTAACCTATCTGGTGCATAATGAATGTATGCTGAAGTCTGATAATACATCCTTTATTTATGTTTTGAGGCATTTGTCCTTACACAGCTTTTGTTTAGATTTTGGATTGTTAGTGATTTCATGCTTAACTTATCTTTTTTTAGCAAATCATCTATCCTAATTGATTTAATTTTTCATTTATTTGATTCTCGAGCTATTTTTCTAAATCTAGGATTGGTTGGACATTGATTTTTGTATTGTTAAGGGTGTTGATTTCATTGCTATATTATTTGTTAGCTTAAGCTAAAGTTATTAATTGTCTTAAAAACTATATTGCTGCACAATCTTGTGACAAATATGTTCTATGAAAAGTTTATATTATCATAGATTTTTAGTTGTATTATCAATTCATTATTGATAACTGGCACTCTTTAATTTTTATTTACCCCATTTGTTATGGGTTTCATAATTGGCTTACATTTTTTCATATATTTGGATGACAACATTGAAAGGTGACCAATTAATCTTGTTTTATTTTTCAAAATATTGTCCCTAAGGACTATAACCTATACTAGATAGACTTAAAGAATTTGAAGGAAAAGAAACTTGCTTATGAATATTCCCTGATATTATGCTAAGTAAATGCTATTAAAACAAAACATGATCAAAGAAATAATGAGTGAGAAGCAAAAATTCCCTAAAAATACTTGCCAAATGCTATGTCTCACTCATTCCGGAGCAATTTGAACCAATTGCATGTCAACTTTAGCTATGTCTCATCCATTCCAGAATCTTCCTTCTTCTTAAAAATTATTAGGTGGTCTTGCCTTTCTTAAGCTTGACTAATATATAACTACCATTGATTGTTGAGTTCATTTTGTTGAAGAAATTAACATTTGAGTTGTGCTAAAGATTTGAATAGTTATGTTTTTAAGTTTAATTTACCTTAGTTCATGTAGCAAACATGTAATGTTAGCAATTATAAGCTGAAAAGCTCTTATGCTGAACAAGTGGCTCATTCCTTTAGCACTAGACTATGAGCTTTATTACCTATCATGTCTTCCATGATAGTTAACTATTGGATGCTTTTAGAAGTTAAAATTATAGGAGAGATTGCTCTATTTGCATTTTGCCTTTGATTCATAATCTGGCCTACTTCATATGGATGGAAAGAAGAAAAGGAATCTTGACAAGGAGCTTTCTTATGCATTGCAACCATTCAATATATATGCAAATCATTCATCAATTGTGAATATACTTTTTGTACATCTTTGCATCATGTATTAATTGCATTTGTGTATAGGCTTTTTTTTGTGGTTCTTGTGTTTGAAATGTAGTAACTTCTTGCTTCTCTTGAAATTTTCAACTTGGACAACTAGACCGTTATCTCAGTGGCACATTTGCTGAATCAATTATAAAGGAAAGATGAAATCATGCAAAGAAAGAATCATAAGAATTACTATGAAAATATGTAGAATTATAAGACAAAACTTCAATATTTTTAATCCTGGAAAGTTAATTAATGATTAAGTAAAATTATATCTACTAAATTTTTAGAAAGTGGCTTATGAACATGGCATATGCAAATTTTAGGATGTGAAAAGTTAAGTAGGATATATGAACTCTGTCATACCATCATAAGCTATACATATATTTTGTTTCACATTCTATTAACAACAATAATTTCTCATATTACCACCTTTGGCAGTGGATTTTGCCATTATTAAAACATCAACTCATCAAATTGGTCATAATTAATTATTCCTAACATAGAAATTTCCAAATGCATACTGTACAGGTTTGCTAAACTCAGAATATCATGAAAAAAGAGCTAGAAATTTGGATTTCATTCTATAACTCAAATTTTCAGCTTTGTACCCTAATTTGCCTTAACTTTGAAAAAATCATAACTTGAGCTACAAAGCTCTGATTTGTGCAAATTAGATGTCTATAGAAAGCTCAGGATATGAACTACATATTATAAACACTTTAGGAGAAAAAAGTTCATTTGGGCCACAAAAAACTAATGTAACAATAACTACTATAGTATTCAGATATAAACCAGAACTAAAACTTTAGACATGTATATCTTTGGTTACATAGTTCTAATTTATACAAACTTGGAGGCTATGGAAAACTTATAATGTCAATTATATACTTATAAAATTTCATAAGTATTGGAGTTCATTTAACCCCTCAAATATATGAAAACATAAATCTAACCATATAAATAGTGCCTAGTAATTTCTATAATTTTTTGCCAACTTTGAAAAATTATAATAAATTCTACATAGTTCCAAAAATTATGTTCTTTACTGTATGAAAAGCTTTAAATAAGCATTAAATACTTGACAAATTTCATTGCAAAATCCATCCATGTAGTTTAGTTTTGATTTAGGTGCAAAAGATGGCTCACAATAGTGCAAATTTGGACGTAAATGGTTCAAAATGGCCCCTTCAACATATGACCACTTAAGCACGTCTCAGATATAAAATATAGCATATATTACTAATTTATCATGTCCTAAACCTCATGCAACTCAATTTCACTCATTCACTTACCATTACACATACACATTTCATGGTTCACATATGGTCAAATTGCATAATCTTACACATTTACATTCAAAAATAACATTTACATCATAATCCCATACTTCTACATTTGTGGGAATGGTTACATTACAAAATAATCATATACATCCTCTCATGCAACAAAATACACAAAATTCTAAACTATTGTCAAAGTAAGACCACTTATATTCTTTGGTCTCCATCTTTGCTTCCTTGTGAGTTCTCTAGACATGGTTAGAAATAATATGGAGGAGAGTGAGATTCTATGAATTGCCATAGCTCATTCACCTTTCAAGCACATTTATAAGGCATATTTTCATCTCAAAGAGAGCAAGTATACATAATAGACATCCAAATATCAAATATAATCATATACGTGAAATCATATGGATCCATTAAGGTAAAAATAAGGTGCAGGGACTTTTGGTCTAGTCTCATCCAATTATTTGGGGCTTTTGGTTTGGCTTCACATATTTTTAGAGATTTTTTACTTAGTCTCACTCATATTTGATACTTTTGGCCTTGTCTTACCTATGTTTAGAAACTTTTAGTTTCACCTTACCCAAATTAAGAAACTTTTGGCACAATCTCACTTATTACTAGCCATTCCAAATTTCAAAGGCATTCAAAATGTTACATAATTACATAAAATCATCAACAAATAGCAACAAGCATAATTCATAATCCATACACACATAAGCAATCAATGACACTCAAACAACCATATAAGCATATAAGAATAGATGAAGAGCTATCTTTACTCAAAGAAGCACAAAATTCTCCTTGGATTCTTAGTTCCTCCTCTCGGCCTCACATCCACATTTGGGAAAGACTTCACTTGCTTAGCTTAGACACATCAAACAAAGACTAATATATCAATACAACCATATTTGAATTCAAATAAGCTTTTACATAAGCTAACTTTAGCTTTAGGTTTCTATATGGCTCCATTTAGTGGTATAATGAAGCAACCCATATAATGCAATATCTTGGTTCCAATTTCTCACCTAATATAAGTCATATGACTATATTCAAATTCATTGGAGTCATCACAAATTCAATTCAAGGAGTCTAGAACCAAACTATTTTTTTTATGCATAATGGAATTTTAAACTTTCACGTTTCAAAACAAAACTTCTAAATTTAAACCAATAATTTCTTTGGTATTTATAATTTATATCTAGACCATTTTTAATGTTAAAATCAAAGAAAACTTTCCCTACATACCTCAAACCATGCTTGGTCGAGATATACTCTAAGTTTGCATTCCATAGAGCTTTTGTTTTATCTCTTAGGAAATTGGCACCTAGGTTAAGTCTTTAGCCTTTTCTTAGCTTAATTATACTCTTACATAGATTACAATATCAATTTAAGGCCTTATACTCCTTACGGTGCAATTAAAACTTTAGATGTGGAATCTTGCAATCTATGGCCTTTTAATGGTTTTAATTGGTTCCACATTAATATCTACACTCCAAAACCCTTGTTCCCATTATGATTTCATCAAAAACCAATTCCCTTCATATTCCTCCTAGGCTGGCCAAACTCATGAGGTCAAGGAGAAACAAGGAAAAGCTCATTTCATACCATGTGTCATATACCAAATGAAAAGACTTTCAATGGTGGTTAACATGGTATGTTTGTTTTCCATGAAAGAGCCCTTTCCTCCCAAATTTTAGCCAAGAAGCCTTCCTTTTTGGAAGCCAAAACTATGGAGAAAAAGAGGAGAAAGAGTGGAAAGTAGGCTATAAAGACATTATAGGCAAATTCCTTGAATTTTCTTACCTTAGGTGGCTTCAATCTCCCTTGGTTTTTGGTGCTTCTTGGGATGTCCTTAGGTTTGGTTTGGAGCTAGAAATTTTCTACCAAAAGTGAGGGAGAAGAAGTGGGGTGTGATTTATATAAGGAAGGGCAAAGTTTTATGATTTTTCAATATTCCCATTTTGCCTTTACACATCCCTTTCTCTGTTTTGAACTCATTTCAACTTATTTTTTAGAACTATCTTTTCCATTATGAAACTTAAATCTTTTGGTTTATTAAAAACATTTGGTTTCAAATTTATGAGATTTAAAACAACCTCGAATGATCCAATCAAAGTTTCAATAAATTACGACTTAAATGGCATATTAAAAGGATTTTAACCATTTTGATGGTTCTCATGGTTCT
This sequence comes from Erythrophleum fordii, assembly GCA_032878935.1. Lineage (NCBI taxonomy): Eukaryota > Viridiplantae > Streptophyta > Magnoliopsida > Fabales > Fabaceae > Erythrophleum > Erythrophleum fordii. Next base: position 11,666,815 of record JAVQMF010000047.1, on the reverse strand, counting down.
TTAGACCTATGGAAATCCTAATGAGCTCAATTTTATCATTTAAAATTCTCTCTTTTGAGTTTTTCAAAAGTTACCCGAAATTACAGTTTTGTCACTAGGCTTTAATTCACTCTATTTAGGCATTTTGGCTATGATTTTAGGCTATCCTTAATTTCTTAATCACTTTTTTAGATATCTAATTAACATCTTGTTTTTAATTATCCTCAATTTGCTTTGCTTTAGGGTCCTCTTATATCATTGTATTGATTTTGGTTTAGTTTCAAAAAAGAAACCGGTTACTATAAACTCAAATAGAGTGTAAACATAAATCACATTGTGCCTTATGAACATGGCCTATTATCATAGCACGTGTAGATATACCTTTCTTTTATTTAGTTTCTATTATTGATTTATACCATTCATCTTGCTATTTGACATAAGAGTAAGGCTGACCTATAAGACAGAACAACAACTCCAAGAAAACCTGCATCAATTTTTTTTTTTTAATTTTATATTTTTGATAGCTTCTCTTACGCTATTCTATTTATTGAGCAACATATTTTAAATTACCTTGCCCAAATAAGCTTTTATCTCCAGGACTACTTACACTTGGTAACACCTGCTTTTATATATGTTTTTATATTTATTTTTATATATGCCTTTTATTTTCCATCATCATTACTACTCCTCATGATATCCTTAATTGTGTTACTTTCAGATGTCAAACCATTATTTAAAACAAATTATGTATTTCTAAAAAATATCTTTCTATGCCTCATAACAACTTTTTGGATATAACAAGATATTAGAAACATTCCATTCTAAATAATTCATCTCTCTATCACTCACTCTCTCTCTCTCACACACACACACATTATTGAATTTGACTTTACAAAAATATTTCAATTTCCATGCTATTCATAATTTTTATAATGTTAGTATTCTATAATCAATGCGAGAAAAAAACACTCTTCTCATTGTATATAAAAATATGTCCTATGCATGGGATTCTTAACTTGTTTCTAGTTAAAAGTGTCTATAGATAATCCAATCAAATACCAATTTACTTTTATGGGACACTTTCAAAAGGGAATTATTTTTTCTTTTTTAAAAATCATAGCAATAGAGTGTAGAGATTTTCAAGATTTTTTACAATAACTACACTAAGATAAAGAAATAGGATTATGGGCCCTATATAAGTGAGGCCTTTGTTTCTTTCTCTCACTAATTGTATAATATATGATATTGTAGAGGATCTTCGGATAACAATTTTAGTGAGAATGAGAATATCTATAATTTCATGAGAGCCATTCTATTGATTGGGTGTTCAACAATTTTGATTGATAATTTTACAGTTTATGTTAGGCTGAAAAATCTTTTTATAAATCGTATGGGTCAAGTTATTGAATGAAGATTTCCAAGTGGTATTTAATCTAATCCAATTTGTTTAATTATTTTTTAATTTTAATTTTTTTATTTTCCAGCATAACATTATATAATTTATAAGAGACGTTGTAGACTTAGCACAATTCCATGTCATGTTTTAACCTGGTCTCACAACATGCCAAGTCCAATGACATGTACATAGTGGCAGAGATAGGGCCTTAAGTTGGGAAGGCAAATATGCTTTTCAATTTTACTTTGTTCATTAGAATGATAGGTTAAAATTTTAATTTGTTTTCTTGTGTTTGTTGACAAATTTTTTAAATTAATATTAGTTTTGTAGTTGTTTAATTTGAAAATTGTTACTCTGAAGTTAATTTTCTCTTCAAAATTGTTTTCATATCCTATTTAAAAAATTTATATTTTTATATAGTATATTTTTTAATTAAAATATTATAAATTGAAATTACAAATTTACTTCTTTATTTTTATATCTATGGTAGATGATAAAATTGTTGACAATAATTTAGAAAATGATTAGTTAGTAATTTAACATTCAAGATTAAAGTAATTCAATTGAGCTTTCAATTTTTTTTTTTTAAAAAAGGCACCAAATATTTTTTCAGAAAATTAAAAATTTTAATATTAACAATATTACAATAAGTGATTGTTGAAAATTTTAGCTAAATAACTAATGAGGTTTGATTTGATCGTATTGAATTGTATGTAGGGTACTAAATTCAAACTCTACTTAGAAGTAAAATTAAACCCCCCTAAAAAAAAGAAGAAGAAGCATTTAGATAAATAATAAAATAGTCTTGCAATTATGATGCTTTTTATAAGCTAACCAATGGTTTCTTCATGAATTTTATAAAAATGAAAGAAATATTCCATGACCATCTTAAAATAAGTAATTAAAAACATTAGTACTTTTGTATTCTTTTAGGTTGAATATGATAAGGCAATGGTAATTATCTTTTCTTTTTGTAAATAAACACCAATGTTCTTGCCCAAAGGAAAAAAAAATACGCTGATGTTCTACAGTGATACTCTGAGTCCATCGCTATAAATAACAATGGATAAGTGTACTGACTCTGTGTAAAACAAGGCTTAAGAGTAATTTGGAAAAAAAGAAAGAAAACTGAGGGGAAAAAATATGTAGAGAAAATGGAAAAATGAAAAAAGAAAGAAAAGAAATGGAAGAAAATATGAAAAGAGAATATATATGTGAATTTATTAAAAAATCAAATAATAATAAAAAAATTATGTGCAAGACTTTAATGGATTTAATATGCTTAGTGAATTCAAAATTTTAGAATTCAAAATTTTAATGAATGTTAGGGAAAACAACATTAAAATTTTATACTCTATATATCAAAATTTTAAAAAGTTGAGGGGAGCATTTGCCTCACTCAACGTAGCACCGTCCTTACATGTACATATAGCAGTGGGAGGACAATTTCATTGGATCGACCCTCGCCTATTTACTCCTCCAACAAGCCATTATCCCACTAAATTCTAGTTAACCTTATTGCTCACCTACTGTCGCAAAGCTTGAACCTAGTTAAAGCTTCACACATAAGTGCATAATCATAACTAACCAATTTGAGAAAAGTTCACAACACTCTCCACTAATCCCCTATAAATAGCCTTGAATTAAGGCCTCCAGGTACATTGGACACTCGTACCCCATTATACTCCATGCGCAGTTACTAAATATCTGAGTCTTGATAAGAGCTTTGCTTCCTTTGCTAGATTGGTGCAAAAATTCATACCAAGAAACTGCACTAGAATCTCTTTCTAGGTATTATTCATTAATACTTAAACATTTTAATACTTAATTTTGTTTACAAAAGGATAAGTTTAACTTAAAATGATATATTTTTATTATTTCAATAAAAATTATACTTTTATTTTATTTTATTTTATTTTGAAAAAGATTATAATAGGTGAATTTAATCCAACTCAATTTGTATATGAGTAACTAAGTCGGGTTGACCATTTCCTTCTTTTTCAACCTACACAACAATATGCAAGTTGAATTGGGAAATCCTCTTAATCCAATGCAAACCGACTTATGTACATTCTTAACAAATAACAAATAAGCAACTAACTAGCAGAGCTAATATGGAGTGGGCCACCATTTCACAGTGCCATATATTATAAAGTAACTTTTTAATCAATTGAGCTTATGCATTTGCAATACAAATAATATCAGTAATAGGCAATTAAATGACAATACTCAAATTAAATAGAGCACCGCATTCAAATATTTTAAATTTATAAGTAGGCCTTGCCACTGCCACAGCACAACATAGTATTTATAAAATGGCAACCTTATTACAGGATAATATATATATATATATATATATATGTAATTACTAGAAGTAAAGATAAGATAGAAGTCTAGGCTCAATCAGAACTTCAAGTGGTTCTTTATATATATATATATATGTAATTACTAGAAGTAAAGATAAGATAGAAGTCTAGGCTCAATCAGAACTTCAAGTGGTTCTTTTTTAGAGGTAGTAAGCCTCCAAGCTTCCTCCATGTTCAAGTCCACCTCCTTCATATTATTTGGCAATCTCCATGAAAACCCATGCACCAAATTTGCCAAATTTGACTGAACCACCTCAAGTGCAAGAGTATAACCAGGGCATACCCTTCTTCCACCCCCAAATGGCAATAACTCAAAGTTATGGCCTTTCACATCAATATCCTTACTCATGAATCTCTCAGGGTAAAAATTACGAGGGCTGTCCCAAATTGCAGGGTCTCTGCCAATAGCCCACACATTGATGAGCACTTGGGTCCCTTTTGGAATGTCATATCCTACAACATTAGAGTCATCTTGGGCTAACCTTGGCGGCAACAGTGGTGCCACAGGGTGTAACCTCATTGTTTCTTTGACAATTGCTTCAATGTAAGGCAAGTTAACCATGTCCTTCTCTTCTACCCATCTTTCTTTTCCAATTACTCTATCTAGCTCTTCTGTAGCCTTCTTTAAGGTTTTTGGATTTTTCAAGAGCTCAGAGATTGCCCATTCTATAGTTGTAGCAGTGCTTTCTATTCCACCTGTTAGAAGGTCCTGGGGAATAGGTTTAAAAGAAATAAAACCAAATCATAGTTCAGACATGTTATTAACATATTGTACATATATTTGTTTTCCACAATGAATTCACCCCCATATTGCACAATAATTGTTTTGTGCATACGTCAAATATGCATGTCTTTTTTTTTTTTTTGGTTTTTATTGGATATCATACTTGAAGTGGCTCTCTTATATTTTTAAAATATGCTACAATTTTTTAAATTCAAGAATGGTACCATATGAATTCAAGTTTTCCATTAAATTTAACTATGACGTAACAAATTATTAAATATAAAATAATATTTTATTAATTTTATTAAATTTATTCACTATAATCATACTTATCAGTTATATTTATAGAATTAATTTTACTGTGTAATTCATTAATAAACATGTTTATGGTAAAAAAAATCTAATAATTAAATTGATATAATAGTTATTACCCTAGGGAAGCCTAGCTAGCTAGTGATATTTTTAAAATAAAAAAATATCATATCCATTTAGCCAAACCTCAAGAAAAATAAATATAATTTACTCTATTTAAAACATAAAATATGTCTGTATATATTTTTAAGTTGAGAAGTTTATAAATTTAACTGATAGGCAAAACATTTCTCTTATTGTTTTAGTCTTCAGCACAAATTCTAGAGTGTAACTAGCAACCAAATAAAAACATCCTTTTGGTCATCAATTACAAACCAAACGTTGATTGGGAGGAATATCTTTCATGGTACCATTTAAGCCCAAAATTTTTTTTTTTTTGATAAATAAACAGAAAATTAGTTTTAGAAAAAAGCATAACTACACATGCCTGAGTAATTGCTTTGACCCTGTGTCTTTCAAGCTTCACCTCAAGAGTCGGATCTTCTGCTAGCTGCAAAAGCACATCCATCATGTCTTTGGCAACATAATCCTCGACCTCTTTTCTTCTCTCATCGTGTTCATCCACCACATGCTCCAGAAACCTATCAAACTTCTCACTGAAATCCTTCATTCTCTTTATGTAACCCTGTAAGTCCAAGGAATTAATCCAAGGTATGAAATCCCCAATATTCAAAAGCCCATTATTCAGAAAGAAAAACTCATCCAACATTTTCCTGAACTCTTCCGAGCTAACAAAGGCAGTTTGAGTCTTCTCTACGTACTTCTTTCCTAACACCATGCGACTTATAATATTTATGGTCAAACTGTAAAGGTAGTTTTTCAGTAATATGGTTGTGTTAGAAGAACTGAATAGTTCATTGAGCAAACTTTTCATCTCTTCCTTCCTGATGTACTCATAGGATTCCATGCTTTTGTGAGAGAAAAGTTCTGTGAAGCATATCCTGCGGGCTTGACGCCAGTGTGGACCGTAGGGGGCCCAAAGAATATTGGAGTAATTGTACGTTGTGTACTTTCCGGCCACGGTTTTGGGCCTCGAGACAAAGGTAAGCCCGTGGGTTTTCAGGAAGGCCTTAGCCACATCAGCGGAGGAGCCCACGACGACGTCTTTGGAGCCCAGCTTGATATGCATGATGGGTCCATATTTTTGGGAGAGCACTCGGAGGGAGTGACGAGGAAGCTGGCCTATGAGGTTGAGGTTTCCGATGATAGGCCATGGTTTTGGTCCCGGCGGTAGGTTATATGGGCGGTGGCGAAAACGGCGGAAGAAGAGGAAGAGGAAGAGGAAGAGGAAGAAGAGAAGGACAAAGGTTGGCAGCCCTGGTGCCAATTTCGTTGCCATCTTTTGGTTGGATTCTTAATGGGAAGTTTGCAGAGTTGAGTAGGGCATTATATAGTCAGCAAAGTGGGTTCAGTCTAAACTATACATTCTATAACTTTCTAAATTTCATATCTTTAAAATCACATTTACATGTCTACAATATCTAAAAAAAAAAATTATAATCACTTTTTAAATCTTAGGTACCTTTCGGTTGAAGTCTTTTTCTGTCAATAACCGATAGCAATAGGTTTTGGTGACAGTCAATTTTAATGTTGTATAATTGTTTTCTTTAATATTTTTTAAACCTATAATGTAAACTTACAATGTATAAAGTTATGCAACGTGGGGCAGAAACATCTCACAAGATAATTTACATGGTCGAGTAGGGCATTTTATAGAAGACAGAGCAGGCTTCGTTAAGCACTTAAACTGTTCACCTTTAAAATTTTTATATTACAAATCAGGCCAAAAACAAAGGCTGAATCGGACTTTTTAAAATCACTTAATTTTTCAAATAATGATTCTTGATTTATGCCCATGGATGATGCAGTGGAAATTGGGCATTAAAATACTGAAATTTCCCTCCTTCCAGAAGCATTTCCCATGTACGCATTAACATTTAAGGTATATTAGGGAAATATTTTATTTGATAATCAACCTTGGATGGCAGTTTTTTATTTATTTCTTCTTCTAATTTCCGTATATACCATACTGTCAGAAAAATATACCTTTCTAGAATAAAATAAAATAAAAGTCCACTTGGTGATGTGATTAGGCCGATGGGATTCAAAATATAATCTATCAACAATGAAGGAATTGAAAAGGATGCAGGATAGGCATTTTTCTTTTTTGGAAAATTTTCAAATGACATTCGCTTCTATTATTTGTGTAACTATATCAAGTGAACATGAAGTGCATATTATTTATATATTTATTTTTTGGATGGAAATGAATTGCATTTTATTGGTGTAATTTCCATGTGAAGATCAATATCTATATATTTTTAAAAGTTACATTTATTTTTCTTGAAAAGATTCAATTGACATTCTGTGTCATTACCAATGGAAATCAAATTCTATTTTAAAGTTTCTGAAGCATTACATTGCTTTATTTGACTAATTAATTTAGTTAATAATATATAAGTATTGCACAAAGTATATATTGTTATGAGTGAACAGTTGTCACATTTGAATCCACAAATGTGTCTCATGCACTATTTAGATCTTTAGAACTTTCTTTTCTAATTAAATCACAATCACTCGGGTCATTCTTGTTACTAAATGGAACTCTCGCTGCGTTTAATTCTGTTGTTACGATTTAACAGGTTTCACATTATTGAATCTCTCTTGATTTCATTTAATTGTTGTTTTTGTGGTTTGAGCACGCATAATTTCTATTTGACAAAATGATCAACTGTGTTCTTCAGTCTAGTGTTTTTTATTCAAGGTCTACAATAATGCCCTCTTCCAGGAAAGGTGAGAATATCTTAAGTCATTCTGGTTGAATCATCAATCCTGCACTGCATTCGAGGATTTCAGAATGGGATGATGAGATGAAGAAGGACGGTTTATGTGAGGGAGGTAATTACACGCACATTGAAGAGTTGGCTCCTCCTCCTCCTCCTCCTCCTCCTCTTCCTGCGGATACAACAAGTGCTGAACATGAGGAAGAATCAGAAAAGATGATACCACAAAGCGAGCCTCTATTAAAACAGCGTCTTCATATACTTGAAGCCATTATTGGTATAAACTCAAGCTTCTTACTCCTGCAATTGTGCTAATATCTTGTTTTCAACGCTGTCATGTCTTTTCTCCTATTCATGTAGTTGTATGAATGAGGAGGAGGAACATTTTGTGTGAACTTTATTAATCCCATTGAATGTCGACATCAAATGGACTGTCCTTGGCACTGCGATATATGCTCGCATGCATGGACTGAAATTTGTGACTACTCTGCAGGATCTATGGTCTCTCTTATAATTTGCTTATTGTGCTATCCCATTATTTCTACACAGGAATTAACACTGGTGCTAGCATTCGGTTGAGACGATGGTGAAATCTTTTTTTTTTGTTTTTTGCTGGGCTATGAGCTACTCTTGCTGGAGAAGTGTTTGAACTGTACGATTTCTATTATAATTGGGACAGGTAGTTGTCTTAGTCTGGCTTCCTTTTGAAAAGTTATAATTTTTAAGATTGTATTTCCCTTAATTGGTCAAGTTAATAATTACGTGATTAACCATTTCCCATTTCGTGAAAACATTACATAATCATTAATTTGGTCACTAATAAACTGCAAATTAAAAATTGAATATGGGTCCCTCCGCTCTTAGAATCCAATAATTGAACTGAAGATTGATGGGCCAGGGCTTGTTTGGGAAAGCAGCTGCAGATCTTATCAAAGGATCATAGAAATATTTATCATTGCAATGCAAGATCTACTGTGTCTTAAAACATATAATCTTCTATTTGTTATGATTGACACTTTAATGCTTTTTTAATTTGAATTATTGCAATGGGACGATTATTCTATATAGATATATACAGAATACGAACATATATATGAAGACTGATGCAATAGTACAGAATAGTTTTCTGTGAATTTATTAATAAGGTGCATGCGAGCATATAAGGGTTGGTGGACAGTATTTTTTATACATTTATTGATGCACCCTATGAAAAATTGAAAACAATCATACCATATGGAATATGTGATGAATATACTATTCTGTTTAGTCACTATCAAAGTAAGCGAGCACAAAATTCGAAGAGTATAAATTTGAAATTCATTAAATGATTATAATTGCAATATATATATATAATAGAATTTATATACTACTATATCAGCTATTACTTACAATTTTAACTTTGTTTTTACAAAAATTACCGAAAATTAAATATCAATTTAAAAATCAAATTAAAATAAAAAGGGAAAATTATGTAAAATCATTTTGAACTACAATTTAATTACAATTTAGATACATAAATATTAAAGCTAACATTTTATTCTCCTAAACTATTACAAAAAAATAATAATAATAAACGTTACATATTGATTAAAACCAACTTCTGAAAAATTATGTGATTGTCATGTACAATACTTTCAGCAAAGGAAAGAATTTGAAAAGATAATAAAAACGTATAGTATCATAATTATGTAATTTTTAGACATTAACTTTAATTTATATGTGACATTGTCATGTTTTATAATAATTTATGGAAATTAAATGTTACATTTTAAAATTGCTCCACCTTGTGATTGAATAATTTAAGGGAATTATATATATGTAATTTTTAAAATAAAAAAATTGTTTCTTTTTGCATACAACGTGAAGAGAACATTAATTAACATGAAATTGTAAGATCCTCGTGTGCAAATAGAGTTAATGATGTTATGGTAATAAAAAATTCTAAGAGGTGATAATAAATAATCAAAATAAAAAATAAAATTTAATAATTTTATCATGTTATTGAGAGCAATTATTGCTTTGAAACTAGATGCATGTTTCGCTAGTTTATGCTTGTTTTCCGCAGTATAATAAAATAATGAGGTGTAACTTTCTGCTGAATTACTTTACTTGAATTCTATTGTAAATTAACAACTAATTGCTTTGATTATTTTTATCCCAGCACATAAGATAACCATCAACATCTAAGGCCAATAAATCGCGCCGTACATACAGCGCCACATGAAAAGCATGGATCACTAATCTTTTTTGATATTATATTAGAGAGATTGAACTCTTAATACTACCCATACTCTCATCTTTATCCGTACCACTTGAGCTAGTCCCAAACGGCATACATGGATCACTAATCTAATCTGTCTTCTCATTTTATGCGTGGATGCTAAAATAGCTGCCACTTGTGGCAATGTAGTGTATTTATATTTTTATAGTGGAAAAATTAAAGTTGAGATTCTAATTTAAATATATTTATATTAAAAGATTATAATTTTAAAATTATTTTAAAAGAAGATAATATAAAAAATTTAATATACACAAAAAAAATTATGATTCAAAATCTCAAGCTAAAATTTTTAATCTTAAAATCCTTTAAAATAATTTTAAAATTTAAAATCTTTTAATATAAATATTTTTAACTTAATACAAATTTTTTTAGAACCAAAATATAGTTAACTAGATATCTTAGGCTAAATTCTTGCTTTATCTTACACACACATATATCATGTCTTTTCTCATATTCATGTATTTGTACGAGTGAGGAGGAGGGCCATTTTGTATGAACCTTGTTAATCCCATTAAATGTCGATGTCAAATGGACTGTATATTTGGCCATGCGATATGCTCACATGCATGGACTGAAATTTGTGACTATCTGTCTGTCTTATGATTTGCTTATTGTGTTATCCCATTATTTCTACACAAAAACTCTCAGTAATACAGGGAATTAACATTGTTGCTAGCATTCGGTTGAGATGATGGTGAAATCTCTTTTTTCTTGGCTATGAAATACTCTTGCAGAAGTGTTTGAATCTGAAAATTTTCTATTATAATTGGGAAAGGTTGGTGTCTTAGTCTGGCTTCCTTTGGAAAAGTTATAATTTGCGGAATTAAATTTCCAGTTATGCGTAAAATATATATTTTTTAAGATTGTATTTCCCTTAATTGGTCAAGTTAATAATTACGTGACTAACCATTTCCCATGGCGTGAAAACATATATAATCATTAAATTGGTCACTAATAAATTGTAAATTAAAAATTGAATACGGATCCCTCCCCTCATAGAATCCAATAATTGAGCTCAATATTGATGAGGCAGGGCTTGTCTGCTTCTTTTAAGGAATTTATTGGTGAAGTCACTAACTTGCCACAGCTAAATAAATTTTTCTTTTGGAAGTCTTAAATTCCTTTCTGTTAGCTAAAGAAAATTACACTCTAATGATGACCCACTCAACTCACATTTTATCTAACAAGCCGCATATCGAAGGTTGATGAAATTACATTTAAGTAGTTACTATCAAAGTTTTATTTGATCTTCCAAAACCAGAAACATTTATTTCAACAATTTGTCAATTTACGTCTTTTATTATATTTTTTATAAAATATACATATATGTTGTTATGAACCCTTCTTTATAATACTTTTCCCCTCACTGCTTAACAAACATACCTAACTAACATTTTTCAGGATTATAACAGTTGCAGTATTACTTTCAAAAAATAAATATGAGCACCTAAACGAAGACTCACATTGGGCTAATTTGAGCATGTATGTTTGTCCACAGCGATGACACACCCGTTTTTAAAAGAAGAAAAGAACTTTTTTTTTTTTTTGCTTGTGTTGTTGAAGGAACACACATGAGCATGGAAGAAAATTTCGTGTGATGATCCTCATCGATACACACAATGAAAAATAAAAGGGAAAAATATATATGAATCGACAAAATTAGTACTTGCATCATAAAGTAGGACTATAGTTGGAAATAGACATAACTGATAACATATTACATATAATTTCCACGCCATACATTGATACCTGATTAATGTCATTAATTTAATTTGTTGGTATTATGATCATTGATGGGTTTAATTACAAATAATTGTGATAAAAATTACTTTGATCATGTCATACTCGAAATGTAATCATAACATGCCAAAAAAGAAAATTTTCAATTTTTGAAAAAGACAACTAAGTGAAATCAAGTTGCCATTAAAATTTTAATTACAAAAAATAAAACTTTAAAAAAATCTTTTTGAAGGAAAATGGGAAAAATTGTCCATGGATTAGAGATAGGTTTGGGGGTCAATTGTGCAGGGAAAATGTGTTAAATAGCCTGCAACGCCAATTTTTAAAAATAGTTATTCTACGTTAATTGTATAGAAATAATATAATTTTAATCTTATTTTAAGTACTTTTATCATTCACATATAAATAAAATAATTAAAAAAATTAGGAAAAAAAAATAAAAGAAAGAAAGATTTATTTACAAGAACAATTTAACATAGAATAAGAGTTTAAAGTATATATATTCTATGAAAAATATTAAAATTCACATACCACAAGGGATAGAAAATCAATGCCAATTAGTTAGTGGTTTTTATTTTTATTTTTATTTTTGTGAAGAGAATAAGAAAATAAAATTAATTTAATTTCATAAACAAAACAAATTTGATAACTAGTATGTGTGTTTTAATTAGAAAAAACCAAGTTAACCTTAATTTTTTACTTTTTTTCATTTTCTCTCTTTTATTTTTGTTTTGGAATTATGAAAGTTATATTTTTTGTATTTTTTTAAAGATCTTAACTAATTTCCTAAAAATTAAAAAAAATAAAAGGAATAAAATCAAACAAATTATTTATTTGTACATGTGTGAATATGTGCATAGCATGATATAATGCTGAACATAAAACCAATACCATCCCACATACACAAAACATGAACAGCCTATTTGGTTGGATGATTTAAAGGGAAACAGAATGTAAAATGTAAATAAATAGAATAAAAAAAAATTGTTATACCTTACTTTTGAAAAAGTAACAAAGAGAGATATGTATTGTTGAATAATAATTATAAAAGTATAATAAATATTGTACACAATTTAGAAATAGATTCTCTTGCCATTACAACAAACCAAACAAGCTTTAAAAAAAAGCAAATGAAAAGTTAGAACTTCGGCACTTACCTCCTCCCGAGCTAAAGTGTGGCTTCTTGGAATCATAAAAGGGACAAGCAGCATTTTTCCAATTTTTATCATGAGCACTAAAACTATAATATAGTGAGCCAAGGCAAATTCAATAGCAAATGCAAATTCACACACAACATCCACCTAACATAAAGCATGGTGTATACTATGTGCATATTTATCTACCCAAAGCATAATGTTTCCAATATGATTCACATTCCCTAACACTTCATGACGTACACCCATGATATGAATTAACCTTAAATGGCATCACTATCTAACAATCAAAAATAGACATGCCACATGACTTCTTTAATCCAGTCATAACAAATCACTCAACAAATACATTAAGAATTCATTCAACTTTTAGGTATGAGCACAAGTGGCTAGAATCTTACCCAAATCAATTGGAGTGCATTGATAAAGGGCCTTGGGATTAAGATTCTACCCTTATAAACCATGCTTCTAAACGAAATAGGACAAAGTTAACATGACATCTAACTTGATAACCATTTCAACTATCATAGTTTCAAACCAAATGAAAGGAAGAAACTCAATTAATTACTCACTCAACATTATCTTAACTAGGGCAAAAATAATAACAACCCCTCAACTGTGACTTAACGTATGAAGATGATGACAAGGAAATTTTCAAATTAGAGAATGACACTTATAGATGCAAAAGAATGATAGAGTAGATTAAATTAAATTGGTTTGGAAATTTGACTTATTGTCCATAGTTCGCTTTTTGTTTTTTTCTCTCAATCTCTGCCACTCTCTTTCTCCCAAATTCTTTCTTAGTTCCCTTCTCTATTTATATATATCTTATCTCTTTTTATCCCCCAAAAAGCTATAAGCCATAGTGATAAAAGGTGGATATTGTGGGATTTGGCAGTGAGAGATCAAAGTAAATCATTCCTTTTTTGTCACATCCTAAAATCCATAAGACTCATTTTCTTTCATTCAACCCTTCCTAATTCCTAAATACATTTATACATATATGAAACAATTGGGAACTAATGCACATGAATACTTCCATACTAAATATTAAAATCCTCAAGCAATTTTGAATTCACTTATTTGTAGAAATTTCAGCAAAATTTTCCCAAAAGTTGGACTTTCTTAAATCTCTATAGATAGATAGCATCTCGATAAAATAATTACAGATGCTCTGCTCCCATTCCTATGTTAGGGTGAGAGGTCCTAGTTATGAGTTATGTGGGTTTACAACTATGATAGAAGAAGATAGCGATGCAAAATACTCAAAATAGACTTCGTTTATGTAGTCAATGTGGGGCTTCATCAGAACAAAAAAGCCATCATGGATACATAGACCACATGGATAAATAGCTATTTGTCATGGCCACACAACCCACATGGATAAATAACCAATCAATTGTGAGTTCTCAATTTGCATAAATAACATCCCTTCATTCTATGTGTGATGGTTGTCACACAAAGCTAGCACATCCCATATTAACCGTAATGCATAGGGCTAATATAACTACTATGAGCAATTAGCATTCTGTATCCAATTCTTCCATAAAAATATTTTTGTCATGTATGGAATCGTACTACTCAATTCATACATAAGCAATTCTTAGAAGTAACCAAGGTGAAAATTCATGAAAAAAATTCATGATATTTTTTTCATTGATTCTATACATATACCAATCATTTAGAAAATTAGAAATCTCAAACTTATTAGAATATAATTTGGAAAAACCTTGAAAAATTCAAATTTTAATACTTGAGAAATCATGTTGTTTCATAAAATATAAAATGGTAGGAGACTTGTAGTGGGACATCATTTACTTACCATATAAGGTAGACATTGTAAAATTCTCTACTGTTCCTTCCAACAATGCGCTTTATAAGGGAACGTCTCTATGACTTCTAAAAATACAATTTAACACAACTTTTACTATCTTAGTAATTTCTAATTGTCACAAAAATCAAACTATTCACTTAACCAAATATTTGAGTTTCATTGGACACTTGGTTTTCCAATCATTTCACCCTTGCAACTTACCCATCAATATTTACACTATTAAGCAACACTATCCTTGGTCATTATTTTCCTTTACCACCCAAAAGAGTCATTTAACTATAAGGCTCAACTTTATTGCTTACTAAGAGACTTATTTAATTGCATCATCCACTTGCAACAGAGACCCTAATCTAATAAACATGTATATATATATATATATATATATGCTAAATTGAATTAATGACATAAATAGCTAGAAATTACCTTAAAGAACCCAAGTTGAGAATTTAACAAGAAATGCCTTACTTAAGCATCTAGAAACACTAGACAAGGGCTACCATGGTTCATTTTTCCTTTTATGAGCTCTCAAGAACGAGAGAAGATAAATAAAATTTATCTCTTCAATGGTATTAATGTCACACCCCAAGTCCCCTACGTTGTCTGGCTTGTTTTAATTACAATCACCACACTTAGTCTAGTCTTTTTACTCTCTAGTTGATTTCTAATCTTAGTGGCCTTAGTTTAATATTTAATTTACTTTGTTAATCTTTTAGTTTAATGGTGTGTTTCAATTCCATGTTTAATCCGCTTTAATTATCCCCTTTTTTTCCCTTTTTTATAAATTTATTGTTGTTGTTATTATTATTATTATTGTTATTATTAATTTACAATAGAATCTTACCTCAGTATTCTAGTTGAAGTTTGTGTGAGTAAGCACCACTCCTATGTGCCCAATTAGAGGCTTTCCTACACCTATAGAGTTTCCATCTTTTAAGTTAACAGAAATCAAAATTCCAAGAATTCTAAGTTTAGGATTTACAAAAGTTGGGAGAAGAAAAGTTTACCACCTAATGCTGATTTTTCATTTTTCCAGTGCTTCTCCAACTACTTAATACAAAGCCTAAATCAATAATAAGGTCAGTGGAACCACAATCCAAATCTTTGGTCAACGCAGAAATGTTGGGAGAAATAGGCGTCAGGTGTAGACTAAAGATGGATTTGCAAGAGTTTGCATGGCTGCTTAAGAGGATGCTTCAACTGAACGGGGGAGGTGCTGGAAAACGAAAAAGAACCCACTAATTTGAGAGTTGAAAATGCTGAAGTTGCATATAGGAAACAGAAACGATTGCAGGGAAAGAGAAAATAAAAGTTGAAGTTAAGCAAGAGGTTATGCTTATGAGAGGGAGACTTGAAACCCCAAAACAAGGACGATGTTGCACAAGCTCGATTTTTTTCCCCCTTGACTAAAACAGAAACAGGAACAACACGTAATCACTGCAAAGAGAAGGGTCAAGGATCAAAACAACGGAGGACAGAGGAGGTTGGAAAGTGACGAAAGTGAGGAGGCAAAACAAACCAGAAACGGTGCAAGGACGAAGCAATCATGGAGCGTTGTTATAGCTGTGATCGAGAAGTACACACTGCCACAAAACGGACAGGGTGCAGCATTTCAAATGGTTCCTATCTTAGCCAAAAGTTGAAGAAGAATAAGGATGCAAGGAGAAAAGCTTTAGCTAGATACCCAAAAAAGGAGCGTACAAGAAAAGTGGGTTCTGGATCTTTCATGAGAAGAAGAAAAAAAAATCCTAGTAGGATCTATAGGCAATTATCAACAATGTAGGTGTTGTAAGAGAAATTTTAAAATTTTCGGTTCGGTCCACAGTCCACCCATTGTAGGCACAACTAAGAAAGGAGGAGGAAAAAAGAGACAACCAAGAAGAAATAAGATGACAAAAGTGGCCTCACTAGGATTTAAACACGGGTTCATTTGTTTGCTATTTTATTGTTTCAACCACTTCAACTATGGAAGTTTTGAATTTTATACTTTCTCAATTAAATTTTTTTCCTAGACTTCACTTAATTTACTTGAATTAGTTCATTGTTAGCATTATTATTATTATTGTGTCAATTATTTAAATTCTCAAGTATCATGGAACTTACATCTTAATTTAAGGATTTTAATTAATTTTTTTATTACTTCAAATAATCAATTTTTTGGCTTATCACATTTTTCTTGCTGCAAATCATTGACTCCATCTCTGGGCTCCTTGGCTTATTCCCATTTTTTGGTTTCTGCACCTGTGCTCATCTCTCTTTGCATCTCTGCTTTGTGCTTCTGGGTCTCGTTTTGTGCTCAACGATAGAAGAAAGGGACCTAATGAAGGGTTGGTCGTAGCTCCTGTGTTTTGCTCCTCTCTCTGCTCTCTGATGCAGATGCTCTCTCTTTGTGCTTTGCGATGGAAGAAAGGGACTTGAAGGAGGTTTGGTCAAAACACAGTAAACCTTGCGTCCCTTTTTCCCCCCTCTTTTTTTTTTGGTTAAAAAAAAAACTTTCAAATGAGCCCGAGAGAGCTCGTGCCTTTAACGAATTATCTAAGAGTCAGACCCTAAGCCCAAAAGATCTCTTGAATGGGCTAGCCCCTAAAAATAAATCCGGTAAAATTTTTGTATTCATTACCATTTCTTCTTCTTCTTCTTCTTCGTCTCCTTTTATTTTTTATTTTCCAAATTAATTTGAAAATTAGACTTGACACAGGTAATTAAAATAAATTAGAATCAAATTAAAAGTGAATAGGAATCAATATTAACTAAATTAACTAAGACTTGACTTTGAAAACAACATTAAATAAAAATCTGAAAAGAAAAGTTTTTAATTAAATATATACTATTTATTTATTTCTTGTAATTTTTTAGAAATATTCGGACAAAATGTAGTATTTATAATTGTTCTTCTTGTTTTATAAGAAGAGTGAAAATGTATTTTTTAGAGTTCTTGTCCCAAAAACAAGTAAAAATAAAAACACATATTTTGTCTTGCAAAGGGTACATGACATGCAATGCAATAAAATGACTTCATTACCCTTAACATAACTTAGACCACCTTGGATTTAAAGACTTCATGATCGGATTACAAATGGATTGAACTAGACTCAATATAAAATTGAAAAGAGAAAATGATCTAAACAAAATACAATGTTGATAGATCTCATATTATTATAATTGATGGACTAGATTGTTTTGGGATATTTCAAGGTTGAAATAGCAAAATTTTGTGTGCAATAAGGTTTAAACCATGTACAATTTTTTGAAATATATGTGGAGTAAGTGAGAGATTGTTAGTAATTTTTTATTAGATGGTCTCACATATTAATATAATTGTACATGAGTCAGTTATCTTATTAAAGGAGTCCAGTTGTTTTAATAAGGTGTTTAATTGAATGAGCTTATAGAAATATCATTGTTCAAGGTATGGGCCTTTCATGTGTAGAAATCTAATAACACCTTGATTATGATTAATTGGCCTAGAATTAAAAGTGTTTAACTTAATGATATATTTAGGTTATGGTACCTAAGTCAAATACAACAATTATCATAATTTTTCTACCCCATCTTAGAGGAATTCTAAAACAAAATATCCAAGCTTAGAAGTTCCTAACCTTAAGTTTTGTTTTTACTATGAATGAAGGTAAGTGTTCTTCATTATATTCCTTTTGGTATTACCATCCAATGTACGCATTTACATGAGATCCTATATTATCTGACTATGGAAATCATAAATTAGAGTTTCTTGATTATAAGGTTTTTTTTTTTTAATGGATCAAGAGAACCTTTTCCCTTTTCAAGTTTTTCCTTTCAAGTGGTTTCATGATTTATACAGAATTAGGGTTTAATTTGTATAATTGAAAATTATTAAATTAAATTTTGACTTCCATAATCAAAGGCCTACTTTTCTATTAGATAATTATCAAATACATGAGATTGTTTCATGCTACACATAGATGGCATTTTTTTATCCCTCATGATTTCATTTAATTGCTATATTTGTGGTTTAGTAGGTATCACTTCCATTTGACAAAATGATCAAGTGAGTGATTTTCTACTTGGTGTTTTTATATTCAAGGTCTCTACAATAATGCCCTTTTCCAGTATGAGTGAGAATGACAATAGTGATGTGAGAAAGAATCTAAATGATGAAGACATAGTGTGTGCTTCTATTAAAGCAACATCTTCATAGACTTGAGGCTACTATATGTAGGCTGCAACAAACAAAACTATCAGTATAAACCGATTCGAGTCGTGCCCAAGGACACTGTCCTTAAGAGTTATTCCGCCACAAGTCGGCAATTCCCCAGGATTAAACGAACCCTTCTTATAGGAGGGAAACAGAACAACAAGAACTGAAGAACTCAGAAGAATGAAGGAGGAAGAAAGGAGAGAGCTCTGAAGATGTCGGAGAGCTTGGTGTGTCTTGAACCACACAATACACTGCCTTTTATAGGCCAAAGATGCGAACAAGAAACATTGGGCAATTAAAAATAATTAATGGAGGCTTAATCATAGTTTAATGAAAATCTATTTTGAACGTTCAGATTAATAGCAAAGGCCATTTCTGCACGTTGGGATTAAAGCTAGTTAATAAAAAATTAAAGTAGTAAATTTAAGGCTTCAACATTCAAAAAATTAATAAATTCATGGTCACAATTTCAAAACTGCTGAAAACAAGGTTTTCCCTGTAAGTTTATTTATACAAAATATTTTTTGTAAAATGGAAAAATAGATGCAGTAAAAAAATACCCAGTATCGCATCTAATTCGTGCGCAAAGAGGGAAATTGGAGATTTTTAACTGTGTTACCCCTACGTTGGCCTGTTGTTGTGCGCGAGAGTCCACTCCTCTTTTTGGTCCATTTACTTGCTCAATATCACATCTTAGTATATATACACTAAGATTCTCTTTATTTTAGGTAATGTGGGACTTAGGCTTTTGACACACCTACTCTAACAATCCCCTACATGTATCAAAAGAACATTATCTTCTGAGTTATATGCATGAGTATAACCATTTTGAATCTGGTGTCTTTTGAACTATGAACTAAACCGAGACCAATAACACTTAGTACACAGAAATGACAGTGAAACATACATTTCTATGAACCAACAAATCTTTGTTGTGTACTAGAAGCTTTATTAGTCAAAGTATACCTCCATAGTTTTTGCTGTTAATAACGGTTTTGCACTTTAAACAGCTGTGCATGTGCCTAGTGTTCAATGAATACTCTAGAGACTTTGCCATGGTCTCATAGAAGTGGCCCTACTTCACATTCATCTAGATGATTTCATCAAGTGTATCTACAATAAATACACCATCCATAAGGAATGTGGAATCATTAAGAGTTTTGCTCAACCTCTCCAACAATACATTCTAGCACTTTCTCAAACCATAGGAAGGGACAACAATTTTAGTGCTAGTAGAATTAAGATATGACTTGTTCTTATCCATATAAATCTCTTTCATGGGATCTCCAATCATAGAGGTTGGGTTACCGTTGTTATTAATTTCAAATTGGCTTAGGTCCCATTCCCCTCGATGTGTTATCAATTTGTTTCTTCCCCAGGGGTTTAGTCAATGGATTTGTCAAATTTACTTCTGACCTTACAAATTAGATTGAGATCACTCCATCTTTTAGCAGCTGCCTTATAATATTATGTCTCAACCAAATGTGTTTGCTTTCACCATTAAAGGTCTTATTTTTAGCCGTAGCTATCACCGATTGGCTATCACAATGTAAAGACACTGATGGTGTTAGTTTTTCTCCTAATGGAATATTTGCTAAGAAGTTTTTCAATCATTCATCTTCAATACCAGCCAGTTCCATAGCAATAAACTCTTAATCCCTTGAGGATTTTGTAATAATACTTTGTTTCGTTGATCTCCAGGATATTGCACTACCATCAAGAATGAATACATAGCCACTAGTGGATTTAATCTCATCTAAATCTGAGATCTAGTTAGCATCATTATATCCTTCTAATACAACGAAAATCCACTATAAAATATACCATAGTTCATGGTACCTCTCAAATATCTCATCAATCTAACCAGAGTCATCCAATGCTCACTACCTGGACAATGGGTATATCTGCTTAATCTACATATAGCATATGCTATATCAGGCTTGGTAAAATTCATCAGACACAATAAACTTCTAATAATCTGTGCATATTTAGATTGAGCTACTGAATCACCTTCATGTTTTGATAATTGCATGCTAGAGTCATAAGGAATGCTTAAACGAGAATCATCAAAATGTCCAATCTTTTTAAGAATTTTCTCCACATAATGTTCTTGAGAGAGTAAGATACCATTTTCACTCTTTATGATTTTAACACCTAAAATCACTCTTGTTTCACTCATATCTTTCATATTAAATTTAGATGCAAGAAAGCTCTTAGTTTCAATTACAACATTCATGCTAGTACCAAAAATAAGCATGTCATCACATATAAGCAAATAATTACACAATCATTATTTACAAGTTTTGTGTGAACACATCTTTCTACTTCAACATTAGTAAAGCCATCACTTGTCAAAACTTGATCTAATTTTTTATACCATTGTTTAGGTGCTTGTTTTAATCCATATAAAGATTTAACTAGTTTACACACTTTATTTTCTTATCAAGGAGTGACACATTCTCCAGGTTGTACCATATAAATTTCTTCTTCTAAAACTCCATTTAAAAAAGCAGTTTTAACATCCATTTGATGAATATAAAACTTATGTATCGAAGCTAAAGTAATTAGAATTCTTATAGAAGAAATTCTTTTAACTGGAGAAAACGTATCAAAATAATCAATATTTTACTCTTTAGCTACTAATCTAACTTTATATTTATCAATGGACCCATTAAGATTGAGTTTCTTCCTAAAAACCCATTTATAACCAATGGGTTTAGCTCCTGGAGGCAAGTATACTAAAACCCAAGTTTTATTTTGACTAAGAGAATCAATTTTAGCCTTAATGGCTTCTTTCCAAAGATGAGTATCCAAAAAAGAAATAGTTTCATAAAAATTTAAAAGATCATCTTGTACTATATAAGTATAAAAATCATCTCCAAAAGAAGATTCTTTCCTTTGCCTCTTACTCCTTCTTAAATTTTCAACCAAATCTTCATTTGTATTTTGTTGAAGAGAATTACTAGACATTTCCAAATTCCTAGGATTATATTCAATTTTTAAAGGAAAGATATGTTTAAAAAATTCTACATCTTTAGTTTCTATAATAGTATTGTAACAACATAAATTCTAACTCATTTCATGATACTCATGTGCTTTACATCATTAAATTCCATGAGGGAAGTAGAAAAGTCTGTTAAATAATGCATTTAATTACGCTGCGTCGTGTATAAAAAATTCAAATTCTAAGGTCACACAACTTACTTAGACACTAGATTGCTCTATAAATCCTATTATGGTCCATAAATGTACCTAATGAAGCAACACCCCTTAAATAAATTTTAGGCTCCATTCTTTCCATTCAAATATGATTATTGACTCCTTTTAAGCCT
Organism: Erythrophleum fordii; assembly: GCA_032878935.1. Lineage (NCBI taxonomy): Eukaryota > Viridiplantae > Streptophyta > Magnoliopsida > Fabales > Fabaceae > Erythrophleum > Erythrophleum fordii. The sequence continues at coordinate 11,644,680 of JAVQMF010000047.1, read as the reverse complement.
TTTGGAGTCATCACATAATTACAACAAAGAGCCTAACATCATATTGCTTCTTTAGGTCATAATGTAGAACTTAGGGCACTAAATAACTTTCTATGAGTTCTAAATTTTTTCTAAGGCCTCTTCTCATTTTCATTCATCAAATATGACTCAAGAATGGCCTTAGAAAAATTTAAAACTTTCACTAGCTATAAGAACTTGGTTAAGCCGAGACATAAGGGGTTTTTGGTCTCCTTGGAGATTTCTTTGTTTTCTTAAAGGATGAAGCATGTAGGGAGTATCTTAAGGGTCTCAAGAACTCATTTAAACTCTTAATTAGACTTAGGAATCATCACACAAAATCAGAATTTGGAAGGAACACTTGAAACCTTAGAATTTGCATATTAAAATCTATTGGTTATTTTGTTGTTTTCTTTGCATATTCTTGTTCTTCTCCCTCAAATACCTAAGATTCATGCTTGGTTGGGCTTAAAGATCAAATCCTCCGAGGGTTCTTTATGTGTGTCGAGTTGGAGAAGAAGGGGAATTAAGAATAGCAATCATAAGATGAAATCTTACCTGGTTTTCTTGCTTATATTGGCTTGAATCTTGTTTTTTCTAAGCTCCTCTCTTCAAATTCGAAATTTTCCTTAAATTTCTTCCTTGAATCAGATTTATAAACTTCATTTTAATCAAAGGAAACCAAGGAAAAGGGAGGAGAGGAGGTGTAGATGAAGAAAAACATGAAAAATCACCATAGAAACATACCTTAAAGCTTGATTTCTTCATCCTTCTTCTCCCTCTCTTGTGCGCCTCTCTCCTAGGGTTTTGCTTCTTGTATGGGGCTAAATAATATGAAGTTAAATGAGGGAGAGTGTGAGGTGCCACCTATATATAGGTGTAGGAAAGTGACTTTTTCAAAAATTTCAATTTTGCCCTTCGTCCTTTATATTTTCTTTCTCCTTTGTTTTACCTTCTTTTTGAGAACCGTCTTTTCCATTATAAAATTTAGGTTCCCAATTAAATAAAATATCTTTAGAATCACTCAAATTAGAGCTAAAACCTTCTCGAACGAATCCATCAAAATTCAGGCACATTGACATTGGAAAACATCCACCGGAGGGAATTTAACTGTCCTGAGGTTTCTCATGATTTTCAGGGCCTCTGAGAACCCTAGAGAACTCAAAATTTTCATTTAAAAAGCCCTCCTATGTGAATTCCAAAAATTACTCAACATTACAAAAATGTCATTATGTTTCATAGGTTTTCCATCAAAATTTGTTTCTTCATTCTAGCTCTATTTTTCCTTCTGCTTGAGGCTAGGATTCTCATTTTTAGGAGTCTAAAATGTTGCTCAAATTTTTGGGACCTTAACTAATTCATTTCAGGGGACTTGTTTTGAAAACACGTCTGTTTTCGTCGTTTAACGAAAATCGAACGTTATAAGTCTTATGATCCAAAACAACACTTTTTTAAACCAGAAATCTATAAGCTACACTATGTTCAGTATATCCAATAAATATGTAATCAAAACTTTTAGACCCAATTTTTCTTTACCTAGGATCAGGCAACAATACTTTAGCAAGACACCTTCACACTTTTAAATATTTAGGTTACGTACATAACCTTTCCATAGTTCATAAGGAGTCTTATTTGTTTTCTTATAAGGTATTCTATTTTGCAAAAAACAAGCAAACAACAAAGTTTCACCCCATAAATTATTTGATGCAGAAAAACTTACAAGCATAGCATTTATCATTTCTTTTAAAATTCTATTTTTCCTTTCTGTAACACCATTAGACTCAGGTGAATATGGAGGAGTTACTTCATGGATAATTCCTTCTTTTTCACAAAAATCATTTAACAAAATATATTCTCCTCCTCTATCTGACCTAACTCTTTTAATCTTTTTATTTAGTTGATTTTCTACTTCTACCTTATATAAAAAAAAATTTTCAAATGCTTCATCTTTATTTCTTAATAAATATACTTTAGTATAACTTGAAAAATCATCAATAAAAGTAATATAATATTTTTTACCACCTCTAGTTATTGTTTGTTTTAAATCACCCAAATCAGTGTGTAGTAAAGAAATCAATTCAGTTTCTCTTTGTGTAGAAAAGTGTGATTTTTTAGTTATTTTGGCTTTGGCACATACTTTACATTTGTTTAAACAATCATTTTTAATTCCAGAAATCAGACAAAGTTGTTGCATTTTCTTAATATAAGACTTACTAACATGTCTTAATCTAACATGCCACATATCAAACGAATCAACCATATAAACAAGCAAGAAAGCAGAAGAGAATACATTTTTATTCATTTCAGCAACATTCAGTACAAATACTCCTTGGTTATAATATCCCTTTCCCACAAAAACATTATTTTTTGTCATCACAATCTTGTCAGATTCGAATGATACTTTAACCTAAGCCTTTCATAATAGAGCTATAGAAATTAAGTTTGCTCTAACATTAGGCACATGCAGAACATCATTAAGAGCCAAGGTCTTTCCAGATGTGAGTTTAAGAACCACTTTTCCTTTCCTAAGAACTTTTGCAGTTCGGTAATCAATAAGATAAATATGGTCTTCTCCTTCCTTGATAGGATTATAAGAGGTACACATTTCTTTATTTGCACAGATGTGCTTAGTAGCCCCAAAGTCTATCACCCATTTCCTCACATCAGAAACAACAAGAGCTTGAGAAATAACTACCACAATGACATCATCATTGTTCTCATCTTCTTTAACCAAATTTACATTTGGCTTGGGAAGATTATTATTTCTAACTCTCTTTCTACATTGAGCAGCATGGGGCCCTAACTTGCCATAAACAAAGCAATTGCCCTTTTTTTTGAATTTAGGGTTAGAATTCTTAGGATTGTAGCTAGGTTTTTTATGAGAATCATACCTCTTGTTGTGCGGCTTTGTCTCTACCAAATTTGCCTTTGAGGCTATTTTCCTGCCTTTTGCAGCTCAAATCTCCTTCCGATAGTTGCTTCTGCTTGTGTTTGAGTTATTGTTTATAGTATTTCCATGAATCCATCAGTTTCTCAGTTAGGATCCCAGCTAAAAACTCATATGGAAGGTTGAAGCTCGAAGTTCTTCTAGCAACTTGTGGTATTCGTTAATTTGCAGCTTGATGTCTTTGTCTTTGGACATCTTCCATCGGTAGTAATTTCCAATCATGTATTTCTATTTTACAGCATCCTCAGCAGTGTAATTCGTGATTAGTGACTCCTAGATTTTGTTGGCTTCCTTGTAGACACAGTATACATCAAATAGATCGTTAGATAAAGTATTAATAATTGTGTGTCTACAGACCTTATTGGCATATTCCCAAGCAGTTCTTTGGTTTTAGTCAGCATTAGGAACATGTTTAGACTGGGTTACTGCCATTACAACTCCATGCATGTTTAGGATAGAGAAGATTTGCTCTTGCCACCTTCTAAAGTTCTCCCCATCAAATACCTCAATCTTAAATATATGTGGGAATGGCTTGGGTAATGTCATAGTAGGTACTGTAGTCGAAATGAAGGCTGAAGCAATAGCACCACTCCCTCCATTGGAACTTGTAGCAGCAACATTAACATGATCGTTAAAACCAACTCAGTGTGACTTCATAATAACTCTTAAGATTGTAAGTTGTAACAAACAAAACTGTCAGTATAAATTGATCCGAGTCGTACCCGAGGACACTGTCCTTGAGAGTTATTCTGCCACAAGTTGGCAAGTCCCCAGGATTAAACAAACCCTTCCTATAGTAGGGAAACAAAACAGCAAGAACTGAAGAACTCAGAAGAACGAAAAGGGAAGAGAAGAGAGAGCTTTGAAGATGTCCAAGAGCTTGGTGTGTCTTAAACCGCACAATGCACTGCCTTTTATAGGCCGAAGATGCAAACAAGAAACATTGGGCAATTAAAAATAATTAATGGAGGCTTAATCACAGTTTAATGAAAATCTGTTTTGAACGTTGGGATTAATAGCAAAGACCATTTTTGAACGTTGGGATTAAAGTCAGTTAATAAAAAATTAAAGCGATAAATTTAAGGCCTTAACGTTCAGAAAATTAATAAATTCATGTTCTCAATTTCAAAACTATTGAAAATAAGGTTTTTCCTATAAGCCTATTTATACAAAATATTTTTTGTAAAATACAAAAAATAGTTGTAGTAAAAAATACCCAATACTGCGTCTAATTCATGCGCAGGGGGAAAAATCGAAGATTTTCAACTGCGTTACCCTTGTATTGCCGAATTGTTGTACGCGTGAGCCCACTCCTCTTCTTAGCTCATTTACTTGCCCAATATTACATCTTAGTGTATATACATTAAGATTCTATTTATTCTAGGTAACGTGTGACTTAGACTTTTAACACACCTACTCCAACACTATATTGGTAAACTAGAACCTTTTACTCTTGCAATTATGCTATGGCCATTATCGTGTTTCAAAATTATCCTGTCTTTTCTCATATTCATGTATTTGTATCAGTGAGGAGGAGGAGCATTTTGTATGAACCTTGTTAATCCCATTAAATTTTGACATCAAATGGACTATATTTGGCATTGCAATTGTATGTAGGTTCACATGTAATGAAACTTGGGATTGATCTGCACGTTCTCTATATGCTCTCTCTTAATTTGCTTGTTATGCCAACGGCATTTTTCTCCTAAAGTCTTGATCGACGACGAAGGCCTCTTAGATTCTTGGAGAAAATCGAAGACAAGATATTTAACCCAACACTCCAAAAGAAGTACGAAATCAATGGGCAAGAGAAGTGGCCATGACCTGTCATTCCCCGCTGACAGGGGGAAGAGATCTACCACACTAAATATCGATTGGATTTGCTTCCTTTTCATCAAAATCAAAAGGAAATTGGTCTAAAGATATTAGATTTCTTTTATTTTTTATTGACTAAAACTCTATTTTTAATTCTTCATTGATGAGATATTTTTAATTTTATCCTTTATGGAATTACCTTTTTAATTTAGTTTCTTACATATAAATATTTTTTTAAATTGATCTCCTACAAATAAAATTATTATTAATAATGTCATCTATTATTAACAAAACTAATAATTAATATACATATTACATAATGGTAACTAAGTAGTCAGATAAATTATAAAAAAATATTTTATATATCATTACGTTATTTAATTTTATATATAATAGATTGACATAAGGACATTATTGATGTTTGTGAAAATAAAACTAAAAAATATCTATATGCCAAGATCAAATTGAGAAGATAATTTTATAAAAAAATTAAATTAAAGAATACTTTATTTATGAGGAAAAAATTGAAAAAACAATTTTATAGAGGACAAAATTAAAAAAAAAAAAACTATCCACAAGGAACTAAAATGATGTTTTAGTCAATAATTTTTTATTCTTAAAAAATTTCACATGCTTTTCCCTCTTCTTTGTTCTAATTAAATTGTTGAATATTGAAGCATTCTAATTCGGTTCTTCCATGGCCAATTTTGATTTCCCAAATTTGATGAAATGTTCTAGTTCTTTTGAATGAATTTGTGGGAGTAGATAAATTTCTTGGATGCCAATTTCGGTCATGGTTTTGTTCGAAAATCAGAATTCCCAAAGTAGAGAAGTTAAGATTTTTCTACATCCATGCATAGCCAGATCTTCGGCTCTCAGAATATTTAGTTTTGAGCAATTCTTATATGCATATGGTGTGCCATGTCATTTATACATTCAACGATTAAAATTTACTCTACATATAGACCACACCTATACTACATATGGACCCCACATGTACAAATTAAATTTTAGTCATTAGTTTTTCTTGATGCATCATACTCTAGGTGTAACTAAGAAAATTCTTTTAGTTTTAGGTTAAATTTAATTTGATTTTTGGGGCTTTGGATAGAAGGTCTTTCGCGGTGGTTGAATGTCCAATAGATTGGAGTACCTAATATTAGAGTGTCAGAGCCATGAGAAAAAAATTAGAGGCTCTGGACTCTAACGTTTAAGTCAATTATCAAGGGAAGAGAATATAATATATCACTACCCAAAAATAAATCAAAAACAGATATTGCGATAGTGGTTAACCATGATTTATTTGAATTGTGGTAAAAAAAATTTTAAATTTAACTACAATTATTTAAAATAATGGTTAAAACACAATTGAACTGAGATTAAATAAATCATGATTATGTTGTGATATTCCTGTAAATAAATACTACAAAACGGCTGAATAATATAGTGGAGGTCTTATTATTTAAATAAAAATCTGATACATTCAGGAAAGAAGAGCACGATTCAGAGGAAGAAATACAAGAATACTCAAGGAGAGAATAATGCAAAAAGAGAAACCACGTAACACTCGTCATAACCACACTCTCTTTTTGTGTAATACTATACTTATTAGTTTATTACTCTCGTAACTTCCATGACAACTTCCTCCTTCAGTTGCTCTTTCGGAATCCACCTCTCATAACCTCGTCTTCCTTAAGATCCTTAACGTTGGGAGCATCTAACATTCTAACATGTCATTGCATGGAGGTTGACTGCCCACGTGTCTTAGCATAACAGATTAAATTTCAAAATATATTAACCACAATTTTTTAAGAAATTGTGATTAAAATGTGGCTTGACCGTTCTGCTGTCAATTACAGTAGTGGAATGCTGTTGCAACCGTGCAAGGTAAGCCCCCTGTTCAATAATGGCATCAGTTAGTGCAAATATCAGATCTGAAGTCCATGCGTCTTTTTATTTTTTTTGTTGCGATTGTTTATGTAAATAAGATATTTGTTGGGATTAAGGGTGCTGCAATAGCTTTGATTTCCCCAATTTTCTCGTCCAAACCCATGAGAGTAGAGAGGCTTGTATATCTGTTTGTTGGAAATTTGTTGTTTTCCTGTTCCCATTGAATCAGTAGCGGAGATTAGAACTTTGAGGTGACACCAAGGGCATCAAAACGATGTGGTTCACTCAAAAAATTTTGAAGGTTATTATGTAACACAACATGAATTTGGACCTTGCATTTAAATTTATGTTTGTTGAAAAATTAACATTCATCTTCCGTTTTCAGACTTAATATCCTGTTGATAACTGAACTGTTGTTTTTCTGCAAAAAAGTTGAAGAAATTTTCGTTTTTAATGCTATAAATGGGAGAAATTTGAATGTAAGTTTTTTCATTAGACATCATCAATATATTTAAGGGAAAGAAAAATGTCCAGGAGATGCCATGTGGTTAATTCATGGTCACATAGATGTGTATTTTTCTTTTCTTTTCTTTTTTTTTTAAGATAAAAACATAAGATGTGTATTTTTTTACTACTGAAAAGCAAAACTGGAATTGTTTGCATCAAATAGCCTAGCATTTAAGGACTAATGTGAAGGTATAAGTAAATTTGTATGAAAATAAAGAAAGTGATTCTTGGCTCACTCTAATATGGGGCTTTCTCTATTTTTCAATTTTTAAACTCCTCATAAACTATTTAGGGTAGAATTGAATGACAATCTTTAAAATAAAAAAAATAAAAAAAAAAGACTCTTCATATCAATAGTTGTGCCTCTGGTTATTGTGTTAAGTTTATTTGGTATAAGGTCATAATGCTCCCTTTAAGATTTGCTTGCATTTCCCTATTGTGAAGATCCTAAAAAGTTTGGTTGTGTTAGACTATTAGTCATATTTTGCTGTAAAGATCCTAAGAATTTGACAAATTGACGCAAATTTTTTCTTTCTTATTCCTGATTTGTGGCACATCTTGACTTTTTCGTAAAATTTCGGATTCATATGCATCCGTAAAACATTGTGGTAATGGTATGATCTCCTTAGAAAGCTTAGAATCTTGAGTCGTGATTCCATAATGTAGTAGCATTATATTATTTCCTCTAGGCTTTCATGAGTGAGCATAGTGGGACATTATATTGGATGAAAAGCTTATCTCCACTATACATTTCAAGGCATGAAAAGTTTGTGCAGTGTTTCTCAATTATGGATTTCATTTTCTTATTGTCCATGAATAGGCTCTTGATGATACAAGCAGTGTTAGTGCCTACCTAAGGAAAAGGTTGACCAATGATGATCCTAATCTCACAAAGGATGAATGACTGAGAATAAGACGATTCCTTTGGGCTAGTCCTGATGAAAAGCAATAAACCATGACCTCACTTGGCTTGTTGATATGTGAAGTCTATTAGATGTACATGGGTAAATTACCCCATGGGATGAATTTGAACTTGCTTTTATTTATTTATTTGTCGTCAGGTCATGAATTCGAACGAGACAAAAGCTTCAATTACATGTTATTGTTTTGCTGCAACTGTTCAATCTTAACCATATCCAATGAAAGGTCCAAAATATGTAGAGTAGCACTCATACAATGGTTCTAGCTATATTGGAAATTTTAAAATATATATATATACCAGCAGTTAAAACCGCCACCTTAAAAAACATAGGTATAACCCTAATTATAAAACCGTGGCTAGACTATAAAACCATCACAACTACATTTACAAAATCGCAGCTAGACGACAGTATAATCACAATATTGCTAATGACTAGTTCAAATCACGGTTAAAGCTATTCCAACGGATGTTTTATGGATAAAATTTGTAACTTTGGTTAAACCAACCATGGCTAAAACCACTAAAACTCCATAACTAAATCCATTTTGTAGTGTAAAGAAAACGGAGAGATTCAAAAAACGTTATTTACCTTAGTTTCATAAATGGGTACCTAGGTGGTGTTGCTGGGTCGATCGGTTAAATATGATCCAAAATATAATTGCCAATGAAAGAAAAGGATGCCAGATAGGCATGGTTGTTGAGCTGGAATTATGATCTCTATGTTTACTTAGCTAAACAATAGGAATTTGTTATGATTGAGCTATTTCCCTTTTATATAGCACCATATGTGCATAGGGTCATATAGAGAAGAATTTGGAGAGTTTAATATTGAAAAGGGGATATCTATATTAATTTTTTTATAAGTTTGCTGATAAATTCAATAGGATAATACGTAACACCATCAAACTCATAACACAAAGAAGCTGCATTGCTGGTAACCTGCGAATATATGGAGTAAGAAAGAGAAAATTGAAAGGCTTATATGAATCAGTTACGCAATGAGTAGATTAGATAGTAGTTAGTAGCATTACTGATATAAGAGTTTACTTTTTTTAAAGCAATAAAGGTGATGAAAATTCCATGCACTTTCTAGGATTGCCAGCCCTTTCGCGATATAATCAATGGGCGTATGTCTTAGTTTATATCCTATTGAGAAAAAAATTCGGATGAGGTGAGGCATAATTCAGCGTCCTGGATATATATATATATATATGAGTTTTAGACAAGGTGGGGCATAATTCAAGCTTCTTAAGTTCTAAATTTTTACTTTTGCAGGTAGTTTTTGTGGGATTTTACAGATCTTTAGGTTAATTAGTTAAGGCATGGAATTGGTGGGGCTTGGTGGGGGAGTTGCTTTAGGACTTGCATTTGAACAACTTCGAAGCGAAGTATGGAGAGTGAAGGACAACATTATGATGTTCAAACCCAAATTGGAAGAACTGGAAGAAACACTTGATCTTGATGTATTAGCTCTTGAAATCCAAGAGATTGAAGAATTAAATAGATGACTGAATAGACTAGATTATCAAAGAGAAACTAATATCTTCATTAGATTGATGGAAGATAGTAAGAAGCTTGTTTCCAAGTGCTCCAACATAGGACGGTGGAACTTTCTCAAACAGTCACATTACCAGCAGAAGCTAGTGGAGTTGGACAACAAAATCTTGAGGTTCCATAACCTTTACATGCAAGCTCACATGGCAAGGGATCAAAAGCAGACCTTGTTGGCCTTGAAAGATATGCTTATGTCACTCAACCTGTCCCCTGATCATCGTGGATATTCAAATCTCACTATGTGGCTCACTGCCTCCACCATCGGTCCCAATCAGGTGATTCTAATGAATGTTTTTACTAGTTTCTACTCAAGCTTGCTGCTTGGCTCTTGCCACAAGAAGGTGCTTCTTGTGAGATTTGAACCCTTACATTGCAGATAAAATCCACCCATATAGAGCTTTGTTTGCCTACTCAGATTAAACCCTTTTGTTTTGCTCAAATTGAATGCTTTTAACACTCAGATTGATTCCAGTTAAATGTGTTAGTTTCGCCTAATTTGACCTAATCTGACTTGATCTCTGGGTTGAGCCGGGTACTAGTTCTTCAGTTAAAGATATGAATTTTTTTTAAAGATTCCATTATCTGGTGGTGAGTGATAGACAAATTTATCTCATGATTTATTTGAATAATTAGATGATAAGTACATAAAATGTAAGTAAGCGTTATTCTAATAACTGAACATAGCTTTAAAATAATTCCTGTGTTCCACGCGTCACAACACTAGTACATTTAATATGTTAGAAACTAACATGAATTTTCTATAACACAGATGAACCATGATAGAGTCACCCTCGAAGTCGAAATTGGTGATGCAACAGTTGCATTAAAATTGGAAGGTAAGCAATACATTCCTTTTTTTTTTTCTTTTTCACGCGCGTAGTCTTTTAATTAATCAAAATTTTCATATCTATATATTGGTTAAACTTCCAACACAGTTCCCTCGAATAAATCAATTTTATTCTTCATAGTTCTAATTTATGAATAATTGTGAGTCCTTTAGTTTTAGAGTGTTTGTATTATATAATAAGATTTCAAAGCTTTCTTCTAAATAAAAGAAAAAAGAAAAGATTTACATAGCTATGTAAATTAATATTTTCAGTTCGACTAATTAATTTGAGAATTTTGCCTAACTGGTAGCTTTCACCGAATTAAAATGTCTCTCTCTCTCTCTCTCTCTCTCTCTCTCTCTCTCTATATATATATCAAAAGTGTGTAATTGATTAATAAAATACGGATAAGTTTCCCTGGATATAGTTGACTATAATTTGAAGTAGAATTTCAGACTTCCCCCTCCGTTTAGTTTGGGTGATTGGCTCCTTTCAACTTTCCAAACTCCTTTGAAATCACTGAATTTCTTAGGAAACACTGATGTAGGCACACAAAATGTTGAATTTCCAAATCCAATAACTATAATTCCAAATCAGATAAAGATTTATTAAAATTATTACAACTAATAACAACCAGGTGTTAGATATTCTAATATTATTATATTATATTATTTTTGAATTCTGAATTTTAAATTCAAATTGTAACAAATTATCTTATCTAGATATTCAGTTACCTAATTTTTTTTATTTAAAATAAAATATCTTCTAAGTGTGGCCTGCTAGTCAGTTATTGCTTGAGTCAGGTTTAGGGTTTACTTAACTATTAATTATTTAGTAAATTGAGGAATATTCTAATGGTGGAATTTTTAATAAATAGTTATAGACTGAATGGAGTACAACACGTTCTAAAAATGAATTTTACAGTTACTCTTTGAGGTTTCCCTAACTAGTGACGGATACTCTCCAATTCCCATAATTGTGCCAATATACTAGTTAGAAAATTCCCTGACATTTTTTCTTCTAACAGTGTTCTTTGATTTCAATACTACTATCTAGATCGTGTGAATTGTAGATATTTGCTATAAATTTTCAAGCATGGCGAGAGGTATTTATATAGTCTTCCATTGCGATTCTTATTTGTAGGATTTTATTTATTTGGGATTTGTCCTATATGTGGTATCAGAGCCTTAAGTTTTTATTTCTCTGCCTGTTTATCTTTTATAATGAGTTTTGTATAGAGTTAATTTTTCCTATGTTTGGAAAATATTTAATTTGAGCATCATAATTTTTGATCTGTACATCTATGACTTTCTGATATGAGTTTCTAAAATCATTTTGGTTTCCTGAACGAGAGGACAATGATTCTCCAATGACCACCATCAATTTCAATGTCTAAAAATGGATCTCAAAGTTATTAGTTCTTTTTTGGATTTCAAATCATAAATTTTCGATTTGATTTTGGCTTGATTTTGTGAAATAATTGTGTAAATATGCTTTGTGTTATTCCATTAACCATTTTGCCATTGAAAATGTAATATCCAGTTCTCTAAAAATGAGAGAAAACGTGAAAAATGTAACGTACGGTTTCTTCATTAACATACGAAATTCACCGGATATAAAAGCAAGTCTCCCGAAATAACTTAGTTAAGGTCCCAAAAAATTTGGGAAGCATTCTAAACTCCTAAAAATGAGAATCCTAGGCTCAGATGGAAAGAAAAATGGAACTAGAATAAAGAAACAAAATGTAACAAAAAAGTGACAAAATATAAGGGCATTTTTATCATTTTGAGCAAATTTTGGAATTCTCATAGGAGGGCTTTTTAAATGAAAGTTTTAAGTTCTATGAGGTTCTCAGAGGCCTTAAAAATTATAGGAAGCCCCAGCATAGTTAAAACCTCTTCGGTAGACGTTTTCCAATGTCGGTTGACCCGAACTTTGACTAATTCGTTTAGGAAGATTTTAGCTCCGATTTGAGTGATTCCAAAGGCATTTTATTTAATTGGAACCTAAATATTATTATGGAAGAGATAATTCTAAAAAAAGAGTTAAAATGAGTATAAACGGAGCAAACAGGTGCATATGGGCAAAATAGTCATTTCAAAAAATTATAAAAAAGGCTTCTTAAGTAGGATTACACCTCATCACCTTCTCCAAACTTCCATTTGTAGAAAAATGGGCAGCAATAGTGTGACATTAAGAGGGGAGAGAGAGAAGAAGTTTAAACTTCCGTCTAGGCAAGTAAACAGACCCATTTCATCCTGCGCCAATTAGGAAAGTTGTTTCTCTTTCTAAGAGTTTTCTAATGGTGGTTTTCTTTTCTTGAAAACTTGAAGATTCAGGTTTAACCCAGGCTGAAAAGGAACTCTTTTCAAGAAATCAATCGGTGCAAAATAATCTACGCGAAGAAAGCTTTGTTTTAAGGTAAGACTTCACTTGAAACACTTGCAAAATCTTAAGGAGGAGAGTTTTTCTTTATGTATTCTTGATAGAACCGAAAGTTATGGAGTATGAGGAGTAAGAACATACAACTAGAATTGAAAAGGGAGCTTTAGAATGCAAGTTATGGAATTTAGAGATTTGGTTGCACCTAGGCTAAGATGAAGCTTCCTAGTAATAATTTAAGTTGCGTAAGAGTATATATGAGTTCCTAAGATACCAAGAGAGCCTTCCACATGCTTCTCCCATCAAAGAAATTAAAGAAACTCCATTGGTGCCATATGGAAGCATAGCTTCGACCAAGGAGAGTTTATGCACTTAGGGAGTGTTTTAATTCCTTCCAAGCTTAATTTTGCATCATGTATGATGGGAGAATATGAGAGGAAGCCTTGAAAAAATTTTAGAAATTATAGATATGAGATGGCCTTATATGTTCTATAATATGGCTTAAAGAAGCAACACCTAGCTAGGCTCCTAGAATTGATTGTATGATGACTCTAAAAGGTTTAAATAGAGTCAAGAATCATAAATAGATGGAGAGAATGAAGCCAAGATGATGTTTTCTAAAAGTTACTTCATTAAGTGCATTATAGAACCATAAAAGAGCCTTATGAGTCACCTAACTTTTCTAGTGATTGTGTGGCCTTTGAATTTAATTCAAGAGTATAATTAGCTTCCATATAATGATTCTATACTAAAAGAAATTATCTCCTCCTCCTTAGGCATGTGAGATCAAAGGAGAGGGTTCAAGACTCAAGAAGAAAGCGTGTAAATACAAGTAAGGTAGCTCTCTCCATCTTCTCTCATGTATTGAGGTGTGCTTACATTGTCTTTAAATATGTGTATATATATTTTGAGCTATGAAAAGTATTTTAGCATAAGCTTTTATTCTATAGTACCATGATAATGTTTTATGCATTCAAATGATGTTTTATGTGCTTGCCTTGGTTTACTTGAGTATGGAGAAGCCAAAAACCCTCTAGCCATAGTAAGGATGAGCCAAGAATCCTTAAAATTGGTTGAGACAAAGTAAAGAGTCTCCTAAAAGTGAGATTGACTCCCAAGAGTAAGGTTTAGTTAAAAACCTCTTAAAGAAATAGGTAAGACAAGTCTAAAATCCACAAGTGAATGGGTGAGGCTAATCCACTTACTTGGCAAGTCTATGTATGCTATGTATGACTTGTTCAAATGTCAAGAATGTTTCTTAAATGCTCACATATGTTAATATCTCCATGCATGTATTTTCAAGACTTGTATTGCATACTTTATATGTGATTGAATGGAAGATAAGCTATTGGGATTCTTTGAATCCCATCCCCTCCTCTTCAATATCTTAACATATTTAGTGGACCAAGAGAACAAGGAAATGGGAGCCAACCACTTGAGAGATGAAAGTTTGACATTAAAGTGCATGGATTTAGTTACTTTAAGGCCATATGAGTGGCAAATATTGTAATCTATTATTGTATATGTCCTATGATGTTATAAACATATATAATTATATTAATGTATCATGTATAAGTGAGAACTATGTATGGGAATATGCATTTTGGACATGTGATGGCAAACTTATATTATGGAAATGTATATATAAATGGAAGTGAAATGGCCAAATTGAGATCCATAAGGTTTGGGACCACTTGGACAATCCATACAAGTCATATTTATACTTTTAAACTTGCCCAAGAGGTGTCAAACATCAAAGGAGACCATTTGGACACACTTGGTATCTAATATGGAGCAAAATTGACCATATAAGAAACCTATACCACTTTTTGTCCAAACGAGCTCTTCTTGATCTGAGATTTGGCATGCATTTAAAGCTTGTTGAGAGCTTTTTTAAAAGCTAAAGTGTAGAATTTTTAGAGGTCTATGAAATATTTGATGAATTTTTAAAGTTGGAAAAAAAATTTAGAAATTGGTTCAGAGTACTGTTCACTCAAGTCTGAAAATGAATTCTATCACTCAGGGAAAAAATGATGTCTAATTGCCACAAAATTTTATAGAAAAAAACTTTAAATTTCTAGTGACTTATGCCAACTAGAAGCACCTCAATTGGATGTCTAGAGAGGAAGATATAAATTTTTAAAATTTCTGTCCAATATTAGATGTCCAGATTGACCTAAGTTACTGGTTCATTAGTTTTTGATACTTGTACGTGCCTAAATTAGTCCAAAGTTATTTTTTCCCTCTAGTTAACATTGTGGCTTTTCAGATTGGTATCATTTGTATGGATTGAATTTTTGTAGAATTAATTAGACATTTTTGAAGTTTGTAACAGAAACTTGTATCAGTACCAGTAGCCAGTCAGACCTCTGCACATTTTCAAATGTCAAACGTCTTATGTGTTATGTTTCATGGCCTAGACATATTTTTAGAATAAATTAGACATGTGTAACTTTATAGAATGGCAAAGAATGTATGATTTTGATTTGTCTAGAATTATTTATGATATCCCAAAGTTCGTGACAGAAGAGGGAAAATTCTTGCCAAAATAGCTGCCATGGATTTTATGTATTCCCTGGCCATACACGAGCTCTAGATCTGTTTTGGTGATGGAAATGAGTTTTATTTATATAATTAAATATGAGAATGTGATACATGACCTCACATGGTCCATGTGTCCTAAATGAAAATTTTATATGCGACACAATGCTAAAAAATTCATTATTTTAATGTCATTTTTTTTCTCTTTCATGAAATGCATGATGTATGAGAATAGCATGAGATAAGCTACAAAATTATAGTGTTATAGAAAACACCAGAAACCAAGGTCTAAATCACTAGAAAACAACCTCAAATGTTAGGCTAACATCAAGTTCGTATTCGAGTTGTGATTCTGGTAGGTCAGGTGAAGGAGTCCAGTAGGTAGAGAAGACAAGTGGAATGACACGTCATTTTAGACCTTATTCAAAACGACATGTCATTGTACCTTTAGATGGAGTCTTTGTCTACTGGCCAAAATGACATTGTCCTAGCTTAAATGAAATAGTGCGTTTCACGTATGTGGATTGGGCCTAGGTTTTGTGGTTTAGGCCTGGTGCTTTTGGGCTTGCAAATTTTCTTTTATTCTATTTAGTTTTCCAAATTTGGGCCACTATTTGGGATTTATTTATTTATTTATTTTTTCAGAATTAGGCCATTTAGTTGTTGGCCTCATTATAAAAAATATATATATTGTGGACAGTGGCGATTTTGGGCTTAGATTTTTATTTTGACTTATTTTAAGTTGTGGAGATATTATTTTGGCTTTATTTTAGATTTGCATTTTGTGAGGCAAATAGTTAATTCCAAAAAATTAATTTTGGGCTAAATAAAATGTATTTTTGATTTTGTTTCTCAAATATATATTTATTTAGCATTATGTTTCTATGAAATTCTATTTTATGTGCCAATTTTAATTGTTTAAAATTTTGGAAATTTTGTTTTATGTGTTGTTCAATTGTCTAAAAATTTGGAAAAATTTGTTTTAGGCAATTAAATGAATTTTTGAATTTTTGAAAATTGTTAAATTATTATTTGCTGAAAATTAATTTTAAAACAATTATTTGGTGCATAAAATAGTGTGAGAATTTATTTAATTATCTAGTCACCTATAGTTTAACTGATTAATTAATTAATCAAATTCTCATTAAAGTTTTTATGTGTATATATGGAATTTAAATGCTCATGCTTAATATTTGTGATTACCATGAATTTTCATTAAGGAGTAGTCACAGTATCCTTGTATTTGTTACATGCACAATTAATCATATATGGATTTTTTTAAAATATCAATTGTAGTTAAATATGTAATTGTAATCAATCTTTACCCACAGGTAGATAATTATAATTATATATTTTTAACTAGGATGGAATAGAATTGGCTTTGTATTTTCTAAGCAACCTATAGGTATTAGGGAATATAAAAGCATTCTAGTTTCGTCAATTAATAGATAGATACATGCAATGCTAATGTCTTTGCCCACAGATAGATATTAGTGATACATATTTATAATTGTATGCTTTACGGTATTGATCATGCACGCAAGGCACAGTAATTGTGATTGCCTCAAAACTAATATGTGAGTGTGTTTAAATTTATTATCTTGCAGTTCCAAGAACTACTCCTAGAATTGTTACTGATGTTGGCAACAAAATAATTTTGGACGGTACTAATTACCTGGATTGGAAACATGATATTCTTTTGTAGCTTGGTTGTATGGATATGGACTTTGCTTTAAGGGTTAACAAACCCCCAAAGCCTACAGATGACTTTGATGACCAAGATGCCAAAAACTATTATGATCACTGGAAAGGCTCCAATCGTTTATGTCTTATGCTCACTCAAACATGGATTGCAAGGAGCATTCGGGGTGCCATCCCTAAATGCCATACTACCAAAGAATACTTGCAGGTCTTAGACAAGCAATTTAAGCTATCTGATAAATATTTAGATGGGACCATTATGTCTGAGCTATGCAACATGAGGCTTGCAGGTGTTGGCAGAATAAGACAGCATAATATGAAAATGAAGGACCTTTCCTCATAGCTAAAACCTTTTGAAATGGAACCAACTGAGCAGTTCTTAGTGTAGCTCATACTGAACTCTCTCCCAACTCAATATGATGCTTTTAAGGTTTCCTATAACACACATAAGGAAAATTGGACGGTGGATGAACTACTCGCGATGTGTGTTCCTACTGATGAATGGGAGAGCTGCACCTAAGGAAGCTCATCTTGCTGAGAATTGCAAGGCTGCTGCTAACAAGGGGAAAGAGGAAAAGAAAAGGAAGAATAAAATTCCTCCCACTTCAGCCAACAACAAAAGGGAAGCCAAGTGTTTCTTTTGCAAGAAGAAAGGGCATAAGAAGAATAAGTGCCTCAAGAGGAAAGCTTGGCTGAAGAAGAAAGGTATATTTATTTGTTGTGTTACTTATGAATCTCATTTAATTAGCATAAACAATAATACTTAGTGGATTGATACTGGTACTATGATCCATATTTTGAATACCATACAGGACTTTCTAACCAGTAGCTAGGCATCCACATCCCAATAAGAAAAGAGTCTATTCGGGTAATGGTATTTGGGACCATATGAAAGCAGTTGGAACTTTTCGCATCATTTTGCCAAATAATGTTGTCTTAGATCTTTTCCAAACCTTTTAAATTCCTACTTACAGGAGAAATTTGATTTCTATGTCCAAGTTAATTCCTTATGGTTATGGTTTGAATCTTGCAAAGGATTTTATGAGTTTTAATAAAGATTCCATTCCAATTGGAAATTTTGTTTTAATGAACGGTTTATTTAAAATTATTTGTGATTCACCTCAATCTTATGTTGTTACATGTGGTATTAAACGAAGTGTCATTGAAGAGAATTCTCTTAGCTTATGGCATAGGAGATTGGGACATATCTCCGTTGATAGAATCAATAGGTTAACTAAGGATGGAATTCTTCCTTCCTTAGATCATTTGGAACTTGATTCTTGTATGGACTGCATTAGAGGAAAGCAGACTAGCAAGTCACATAAAAGAGCTAGGAGAAGTTCTGAGTTACTTGAAACTATACACATAAATATTTGTTGCCCTAATTTAACTACACATGGTTAAAAGTATTTCATTACCTTTATTGATGATTACTCGCAATACATGTATGTCGATTTGCTTTATAGGAATATAAAGTAGAAGTAAAACAAATTAGGAAACCAATTAAGATTGTGAGGCCAGATAGAGATGGTGAATATTATGGTAGATACATCAGTGAAAGACAAGCACCAGGTCTATTTATGGAATTTTGTCGAGAGCATGGTATAGTTGCTCAATACACTATGCTTGGGTCACTTGATATGAATGATGTAGCTGAAAAAAGAAATAGGACTTTACTGGATATGGTTAAAAGCCTGTTGAGTAGCTCCAAACTACCAATTTTCTTATATAAGGAAGCACTCAAGACAGCTACATACATATTAAACAGGGTTCCAACAAAGGCAGTGTCAAAAACACCCTTTGAAATCTGGAAGGGTTGGAAACCTAGTTTAAATCACTTTAAGGTACGGGGCTGTCCTGCAGAAGTGAGAGTGTAAAACCCATAAGAAAGGAAATCGGGTCCTAAAACCATTAGAGCATATTTTGTTGGTTATGCTGAAAGATCTAAAGGTTATAAGTTTTATTGTCCTCCATCTTCAACAAGGTTTATGGAATCTAGGAATGCTAAATTTCTTAAGAATGATGTGATTAGTAGGAGTGATCATTCATATGATGATCAAATTGAGCAAACCACTACCACTCATAATGAAGGAATGTCAATGATTAATGACTTTTCTCTAATTAAAGTTGTCATAAATCACAATATGGTTCTAATAACTCAAATTGACAATGCTGGACATTGAGAACATATGCAAGCTAATGAACCTATCACACATGCGAATCAATCGCAAGAGGTGATAGAAAATGTTCTTAATAAGCAACTTGAACTAACTTAAGAGGTTGGATAAAGAAGAGTAGCATTACCTAGTGACTACGTGGTGTATTTTACAAAGTTTGACTATGATGTAAGTGTTGAAGATGATCCATTAATGTTTGCTCAGGCTATGAAAAGTGCAAACTCTAAATCATGGTATGATGCTATGACTGATAAGATGGAATCTATGGCAAACAATTTTGTTTGGGAACTTGTAGAGTTACCTAATAGGGCTAAAGCCATTGGCTATAAATGGGTTTTCAAAACCAAAAGAGACTCACAAGGTAACATTGATCGCTACAAGGCTAGATTGGTTGCCAAAGGTTTCATACAAGTGGAAGGAATTGATTATAGAGAAACTTTTTCTCCTACGTCCAAGAAAGATTCATTTCATATTATCATGGCATTGGTTGCACACTTTAATCTAGAGTTACACCAAATGGATGTAAAGACTGCATTCCTTAATGGTGAACTTGAGGAAGAAGTCTACATGAAACAGCCTTAAGGAAAGGTTGCAAAAGGAAAAAAAACATATGGTTTGCAAGTTAAAGAAGTCAATTTATGGTCTCAAGCAAGCTTCACGACAGTGGTACTAAAGTTCCATGAAGTAATCACATCCTTTCGATTTGTTAAGAATAGTATAAATGAATATATATATATATATATATCACAAGGTTAGTGGGAGCAAAATCATATTCTTGATTTTATATATGGATGACATATTACTTGCAACTAATGATTTGGGACCATTGCTTGAAGTGAAACAATTTTTGTTTAGGAGTTTTAAAATGAAGGATATGGGTGAGGCTTCTTATATCATTGGCATAAGGATCTATAGAGACAAAGCTCAAGGAGTTTTGGGTTTATCTCAAGAAACCTACATCAATAAGATTCTTAAATGATTCAAAATGAAAAACTATTCATCCAATGTGACTCCTATTGAGAAAGGAGACAAATTAAGTTTGGACCCAAAGATAAGCTTAAGAGAAAGAAGATGGAGAAAGTCCCATATGCCTCAGTAGTAGGGAGCTTGATGTATGCACAGGTTTGCACAAGACCTGATATAGCTTTTGCTGTGGATATATTAGGAAGGCACTAGAGTAATCTAGGAGGAGCACATTGGATAGCTGCAAAGAAGGTCATGAGGTACCTACAAGGTACTAAACACTATATGCTCACATATAGAAAAACAGACAGTCTTCAAGTGGTTGGATACTCAAGTTTTGATCTAGGAGGATGTGTAGACACAAATAAATCTACATCTGGTTATATATTCCTATTAGCAGAAAGAGCTATATCATAGAGAAGTGTGAATCAAACACTTATAACTACTTCTACTTATGAAGCTAAGTATGTTTCATGTTTTGAGGCAAGCACACAAGTAATCTGAATAAAGAATTTTATTGCTGGGCTTAAGGTCATGGATTTAATCTCTAGGCCGATTAGAATATACTATGATAACACAGCTGCAGTGGCCATAGCTAAGAATAGAAGGAGTGGAAGTAAAAGCAAACACATTGAATTAAAATTCCTATCCTTGAAAGAAAGAGTTAAGGATGGCCAAGTCTCGATTGAATACATCAATACAAAGGATATGCTAGCTAATCATTTAACTAAAGGAATGCAACTAAAGAATTTTGTTTTACACATGCCTCAAATAGGGATCAGACCTTCATTCGTCTAGTTGAGGTATGTGAAGCAATGAAATAACAATTTATGGTTTATTATCTCTATTTGTAGTTCGTATACATTTATGATGAAGAGATTAATAAACAACGAGATAGGAACTGAATAAATATTTTAATTTATTCATAAAGGTATACCCATTAAGTAAGGGTGCTACTTGTAATATATGGAAGGTAATACTCGATCAAAGGGACTTATCGCCATGATTCAAGTAGTATGGCTTTCAATAAACCTTGACATGCCAACTAACATAGAGTGTACAAGCCAAATGGGAGAATGTTAGATATTTTATTATTATTATATTATATTAATTTTGAATTCTGAATTTTAAATTCAAATTGTAATAGAGTATCTTATCTAGATACTCAATTACCTAATTATCTTATTTAAAATAAAATATCTTCTAAGTGTGGCTCGTTAGTCAGTTATTGACTGAGTCAGGTTTAGGGTTTACTCAGCTATTAATTATTTATTAAATTGAGGAATATTCTGATGGTGGAATTTAATAAATTGTTATAGACTGAGTGGAGTACAGCACGTTCTAAAAAAGAAATTTACAATTACTCTTTGAGGGTTCCCTAACTAGTGACGAATACTTTCTAGTTCCCATCACTGTGCTAATATACTAGTTAGAAGATTCCCTGATATTTTGTTTTCTAACAGTATTCTCTTATTTTAGTATTACTATCTAGATCGTGTGAATTATAGATATCTACTACAGATCTTCAAGCACGGCGAGAGGTATTTATATAGTCTTCTGCTGTGATTCTTATTTGTAGGATTTTTATTTATTTGAGATTTATCCTACACCAGGAAGATAGAGATACATGGAAGAAAGCATGCGGGGCAAATCCAAACTTGACATTCACCTGAATCTAACCACTAATCTATTAAAATAAGATTACATATAAATATAGGTAAGATTAAAATGAAAAGATTGCATTAAAAGCAGCACAATTACCATTATATTGGCCTAAAATGAGTAAAAGGGAAAGAATGGGTCCAGAAAGAGTGAAAAGAATAAGTAGTTCTCTTGGTGCCAGCTATTACTTTAGCCCTACTTAATGAGGAAGGAGAGAAAGAGAATGACGCTAATGAAGAGGCAAAGTAAGAAACCATAAATGAAAAACCTTATAGCCATCAAAATTTTAGCGTTTTAATCTTGGGTTGCTAGCTATCGCCAAGGCCATGCATGGAGAATTTATAGGTGAGAGATGTTGTTTTAGGGGGAGGAAACAAAAAAAGTTTCTAGAAAGGGGTTGAACTTTGTTTGCTTCATACCTACATACCAAAAAACCTCTTCATATTCTCATTCTATCACTTACATTCAGTGCTTACTAAGGCTTCCTTTAGAAGCTTTTACTAAATACCTAAATAATCTTAGCCATTGAGATATCATTAATTTTTCAAAACACATGGCAAAGGCTTGCTTACAAAATATTTAAAGATAATTACCAAAATATCGATCTTTAACAACACATTAATTTTAACTCTCCCCCTTCAGGTGTTGTTCTTGAACTCCCTATAACTCGAAATCCCTAAAATTTCTCTTTAGGCAGTGGCTCAATGACTTATAGTACTTAAGTTTGATCTCTTCAATTTTCTCTTGAATGAAATGATGCTTTAGTGCAACGTGTCTGGTCTGACTATTGTATACTAGATTCTTTACTATAACAATTGCTCTTTTATTGTCACAAAATATCATTGTTGTATTTGAAGGAAAAAAACTTAATATGAAGAATACCATATGATAAGATTCATTATCAAACAAAAGCACCATGTTAAACTATTAAAAAGTTAGAATTAGTGGAAGCATACTTGGAGCCATGAGTGAGATCAATAAGTTTTCTCTGACTTGGGGTTTTGGATTTTCTAAGTTAATACACTAGTTACTCTATACATGTTCTCTAATGATGGAATCTTAGAGTATTTTGGTTATTATTATGTATATGACTTGGGGACCTCAACCCTTTTATATTTAATATTGCTAATTAAACCCATCATATAATTAGAAGTAGGCCTCTTAGGGTTTTTACACATTAAACCTATACTTAAGAGATGTTTGATAAGCCCAATAATTTAAGTTAAATTAGATCACTTAAATGGATTAACCTTTAAGATAACATATAACACATAATTTTAATTATATACATAGGCCAATTAATTAGATAATTATCTAACAATCTCCAACTTTGGCCTCATATGTCATTACATCATGCATTATAACATAATTTTATGAGCTCAAGATCACTATTTATACTAGAATTTCATCTCTCACAATCTATTACATTAATTATATTAACATAGGATTAAAGCGATCTTTGTTACATTTATCATAACTAGACTCATCAATGGTCACATATATTAATATAGCCAATGACTTGGGTCAAGTATGAATGTGTAATGTCATATCATCAAAGAATATGCACACATTTTATATTATATTCTTCTAATAGCATCAATTTCTCATTTTGAAGACTTTTAGTAATCAATATTACTGTTATTAAAGGCCTAAAATCCCTAAATTTCCATAATTATATAACTTCATCATAAAAATCCTCAAATTCATGCCAATCAAGTTGGTTAAGCTTGGAATATGACATAAAGAATAGCAGATTTTGCACATTTGCACATATTAAATGTCAACTTTTAAAATTCTTATCTTTGGCTAGAAAATTCTGATTTATGCAAATTAGGTATCTATGGAAAGTTTAGGATGTTAACTACATACTATAAAAATTTCAAGTAAAAATAAGTTCATTTGAGTCATGAAATTATAATGGAATAGTAATTGATATAGTAACCTAGCATAAATCATAGTTAAAGCTTCAGAAATACATATTGTTGGCTACGCAACTCTAATTTATGTAAACTCAGTGGCTATGAAAAGTTTATAATAACAACTATATGTCTATAAAATTTCATGAGTATTAGAGTTCATTTGGCCTCTCAAATATATGAAAACAGCAACTTGAGCCATATGAATAGTTTGTAGGATTTTTTTACAATTTTTAGCCAAATGTGAAAATTCATAATAAATTATATAGAGCTCCAAAAATTTAGTGTAGCTACATGATGTTTAACAATTGTCATACATTATAACTCAATTATGTGGTGCATATCAATGAATTGATAAGTGGAGAGTTTGAGGCAATATAGGTTTAAGATGAAGCTAATCAACACAAAGGTCAAAAGGAAATATTAAGTAGGAGTATTCATTAAATCTTAACAAGTTTAAGGTGCAATACATGATGATAGAGAAGGTATCCACTAAATCTTTTATAAATTATTTACCATGTAACAAATCACAAGGGACATGTTTTGCCATTCATTTTATTTGGTTTTAATGGTCACTATATGTATCCAAAAATTTTGGTCTAGCTTCCTCTTAAAAAGAAACAAATTTCTCTTTCCTTTTATTTCCTCATTTATTTAGATCTAGCTTCCTTAAAAACATAGATGATATTCTTTAATATATTTTATTCTTTGTTATTTAAATATGTTTATGTTTGGTTTCTTTCAAAAATTTGTTGTTCTACAAACTTCTTTATGAATTAGCAACTATTTTGGCTATAGGCTGGTACAACTAAGGACAATGGTTTAGAAATCTTGCTTGTATATGTAGTATTTGAAACTTAAAAGTTAAATTTGGAAACTTATAAATGGTGAGTATTGTTTTTTTGGCTATCTATATTTTAGTTTTATATTTGTATTTTTAAATTTAAGCTTGACTAATATTAAGGCATACATAAATGTAATATTAGGTCAAGATGAAGAAAGAATGTTACTTGAGCTCATGGTGCTCCTTTCCTATTCTTGTGTCAAATTCAAACTTTTTTTTAATATCTAAGATGGATTTTTTTCTTTAAATTTTTACTAAAAGTTTTTATTTTTGATGACATTTATTCTACAAATAATATCTTCTAATAAAACTTATTTGTTTGCATTACCTTTTTCCCCTTTTTCTCTTTTTACCTATAAAAAGTTTTGAACAAACATTCTAATATATATATATATATATATATGTATATGTATATATATCATGCTGTACCCATCATATATTTGACAATGAAGGCACTTATTTGTAGCAATGATTCCAAACTGTTACTAAGGTTGAATCTGCAACCTAATTCTATCATACATTACTATTTCCATCGAAGTACCTAACCTATGCCTTAGGCAAACATTTTGACACTAGTCATACTAACCTTTATTCAAATTGATAAGAAAGCCAAAGCCAATATCTTGGATGGAAGTTTACAAAATTTAAGGCATGTGGTTAATCATTAATCAATCAATCTAATGCCTAATGAATATATAATGAAGTTTGATAATACATCTTCTATACATCTCTTGAGGCATTTATTCTTACACAACTTTTGTTTGGATTTTAGATTATTGGCGATTTCGAGTTCAACTTATCTTTTTTTTTTCCAACAAATTATCTCTTCCTAATTGATTTAATATTTCATTTATCTGATTCTCAAGCTATTTTTCTATATCCAAGATTGGTTGGATGTTGATTTTGGTATTGTTGAGGGTGTTGATTTCATTGTTATATCATTTGTCAAGTCAAGTTGAAGTATTAATCATCTTAAAAATTGTTACACAATCTCGTGACATGTATGTTCTATGAAAATTTTATATTATTATACATTTTTAGTAGTATTATCAATTCATTATTGATAATTGGCACTCTTTAATTTTTATTTACCCCATTTGGTATGGGTATCATGACTAGCTGACATTTTCATATATTTGGATGACAGCACTAAAAGGTGACTAATTAATCTTATTTTATTTTTCAAAGTATGTTCGCTAAGGACTATAACCTAAACTAGATAGACTTAAAGAATCTGAAGCAAAAGAAACATGCTTCTAAATATTCTCTGATATTGTGCTAATCAAGTGCTATTAAAAAAGAACTTGATTGAAGAAATAATGAGTGAGAAGTAGAAATTCCCTTGAAAATACTTGCCAAATGCCATGTCTCACTCATTCTAGAGTAGTTTGAACCAATTGCATGTCAGCTTTAGCTGTGTCTCATCCATTCCAAAATCTTCCTTCTTCTTAAAAATTATTAGGTGGTTTTGCCTTTCTCAAACTCAACTAATATATGACTACTATTAATTGTTGAGTTCATTTTATTGGACATATTAACATTTAAGTCACACTAAAGATTTGAATGGTTGTTTTTAAGCTTAATTTACCTCAATTGATACAATAAACATGTAATGTCAACAATTATAAGCTGAAAAGTTCTTGTGCTAAGCAAGTGGCTCATTCCTTTATCACTAAATTATGAGCTATATTGCCTATCATGTCTCCCATGATAATTAACTATTGGATGCTTTTAGAACTTAAACTTATAAGAGAAATTGTTCTATTTTATATTTTGCCTTTGATTTATAATCTAGCTTACTTGATATGGATGGAAAGAAGAAAGGGAATCTTGACAAGTACCTTTCTTATGCATCACAACCATTCAATATATATACAAATCATTCATCAATTGTGAATATATTAATTGTACATCTTTGCATCATGTATTAAATGCATTTGTGGGTGTAGTTTTTCTCTAGCGGTTCTTGTGTTTGAAATGTAATAACTTCTTGCTTCTCTTGAAATTCTCAACTTGGATAGTTAGACTGTTATCTCATTGGTACATTTGTTGAATCAATTTTGAAGGAAAGAGAAAATCATGCAAAGAAAGCATCATAAGAATTGTGAACTATAAGAACTACTCTAAAATATGTAGAACTATAGGACAAAACTTCGATATTTTTAATCTAAGAAAGTTAATTAGTGATTAAGTAAATATCTACTAAATTTTTAGAAAGTGGCTTTTGAACATGGCATATTATCTTGGCATATGCAAATTTTAGGATGTCAAAAGTTAAATAAGATATATGAACTCAAATGGAGTGTAAACATAAACCACATTGTGCCCTATGAACATGGCCTATTATCATGGCACATGTAGTATAACTTTCTTTTATTTAGTTTCTATCAATGTTTTATACCATTTATCTTACTATCTGATGTAAGAGTAAGGCTAACCCACATGATAGAACAAAAACTCTAAGAAAACCTGCGTCAGGTATTTTTCCGACAACTTCTTCTATCCTATTCTATTTATTAAGCAACATATTTTAAATCACCTTCCCCAAATAAGCTTTTATCTCTAGGACTACGTACACCTTTAACACCTACTTCTATATATGCTTTTATGTTCACTTTTATGTATGCTTTTTATTTTCCATCATCATTATTGCTCCTCATGATATCCTCAATTGTGTTACTTTCAAATGTCAAACCAATTTAAAATAAATTGTGTATTTCTGAAAAATATCTTTCTGTGTATCATAACAACTTTCTAGATAACAACATATTAGAAACATTCCATTCTAAATAATGCATTTCCCTAACACACACACACACACACACACACACACACATTATTGAATTTGACTTTAATTTCCTTACTATTCATAATTTTTATACCACTATCCACTATTTTCTAAATTCCCATATCTATTATTTATGTTATAATGTTGAAATTTAACTATTTAGTATTTTGTAATCAATGCCCAAAAAACGAACTCTTCTCATTATATATAAAAATATATTCCATGTAATGCATGGGATTTTTAACCAGTTTTTAGTTAAAAGTATTTATAGATGATCCAATCAAATACCAATTTACTTTTATGTGACACTTTCAAAAAGAAATTATTTTTCCTTTTTCAAAAATCATAGCAATAGATTGCAGAGATTTTCAAGATTTTTTTACAATAACTACACTGAGAGAAAGTGTAATATCTAATTTTTCATAAAACCACCAAAATGAGTCAATTTGAAAAGTAAGTCGCTTGAAATGAAAAATTTAAGGCCAAATAAAATTACAATAAAATTTTAAATAATAAAAAATGAAGATCTAAAGTCTAAGATGTCTAAAAACCCAAGCCAAAGTAGTTCAAATAAATTGTCGAAGGTACAATGGCATTTTCGTAAATATGGAAAACTTTTGAAAAACTCACAAGAGGGCTTTTTAAAAGAAAACTTTAAGCTCTCCAAGGTTCTCAGAGGCCCTAAAAATCATAGAAGCCTTGAGATAATTAAAACCCATCTGGTGTACATTTTTAAACGATGATTGACCTAAACTTTGACATCTTTATTCGGGAAGGTTTTAGCTTCAAATTTAGTAATTCTAAAGGCATTTTATAAGTTAGAGAACCCAAATTTTATGATGAAAAATACAGTTCTAAAAAAGGAACTAAAATGTACCTAAAACAAAAATGTCAAGTTTAAAGGATATAAATGCAAATTCCTTAAAATAAATTCTTATTTCCTTGGCTTATATTCGTGCGTCCCACTCTTCTCCCCACTTAGCTTACTTTATTCTACCTAAACCCAAGGGAGAGACCAGCAAGGAAGGACATCCAAGAGAAAGGAAGAAGAAGAAGAAAACTAAGGCAAGAAAGGTAAGTATTTCATGAAATTTCCTAGTCTTCTCTTTAGCAAACTTCCTCTTCTCTTTCTCCTCTTCCTTTCCATGGATTCATTAAGGTGTTTGGTTCTATTTTAAGCACAGAATAGAGGGGGAGAGTTTGAAATTTAAGAGAAGAGCAAAGGCAAAAGGAAAAGCTCTTGAGAAAGGCTTGGATCCAAGGTAAAATCCTTAGTTTCCATACTTCTCTTCCTTTGTTCTTATTTATATGAGTTTTGCCCCATATATGGACAGCTAAAAGGGAGTGGATTTTAGGCAAAACCAAGGATGAATTATATGAATTAAGGTGTGGGAAGTAAGAATGTACAAAGGAAACAAAAAAAGAACCATGAAATTGCAAGATAGGAAAAGCTAGGGATTGTGAACATAACTAAAATTTTGATTTTATCCAAGAGTCCCTAGGCTATTATAAATGTTTATATGAGCTCCTAAGACCCCTAGAGACCTTCCCACATGCACCTCCCATCAAAGGAAGCAAAACAAATCCATTAGTAGACAAGGAGACATATGCCTCGGCCTAGAGCAGTCCTTCCACTTAGGGAGTGTTTTAATTTCTTCCAAGTTTGGTTTTGCATCATATATGATGGGAGAGCATGAGAGGAAGCTTTGGAAAAAAATTAGGAAGCCTAGGAAGTGAAATGGTAACATAGGTTCTATCTTGTGATTTAAAGAAGTAACATGTAGTTTGGCTCCTTAAATTAATTGTATGATGACTCCAAGAGACTTAAATGGAGTCATGGACCATAGATGGAAGAAAAGAATGGAGCCAACATCATTAATTATTAGTGTTGCTTTATTAGGTGCCTTATGGAACCATAATTGAACTTTAGAAGCAATTTAGCTTTCTAAATGCATGTATAGCTTTAAGAATTGTTCTAAGAGTATAATTGACTTCTATATGATGTGTTTAGGCTAAAGGAATCTAGCTCCTCCTTCTTATGAGCATTTGGCCGAGGGAGAGGAAGGATTTTCAAGAGTTAAAGTTTGTTGTTGCAAGCAAGGTAGCCCCATTTCCTTTCTTTCATACATGCTTAGGTATTTTCTTGTTTTTGAATGTGTGTGTGCATGTTTAAGCTATGAAATATGTTTATAGTATGGTACCATGTTGCTATGTTTATATACTTGAAAGATGTTTTTATGAATGTGTTTGGCTTGCTTGAGCTTAGTGAAGCCAAAAGCCCCTTAGCTAATATGAGGATTAGTCAAAAGCCTCCAAAAATAGGTGAGACAAAGCCAAAAGTCTCTAAATAGTGAGGCTTAATCAAAAGTCCCTTAAAAAAATAAGTGAGGCAAATCCAAAAATCCCAAGGAGAATGGGTGAGGCTAAACCATTACCTTAGCAAGCTTATGTATGTTATATGTGACTTCTTAAATGAAGAAAATAATCCATGTATGTTTAAAAATTTCATGAATGCCATATATGCATTTTTAGACTTGAAATTGCACCATTTATGTGTGGTTGAAAGAGGAAAGGGCTATTGGGATTCCTAGAATCTCACTTTTCCCTCTCCATTGCCCTAACATGTCTAAGTGGACCAAGTGAGCAAAGGAATGAAAACTATCAAGCATAACAGAAGAAGATTGACATAGAAATGTATAATTTGTTCACTTTGTAACCATTTGAATGGTATAAGATGTAATCCAATAATATACATGATGTATGAGCTCACGAATACTTGTAAATGTATGGATATATTGTGTATGTATGAGAACTAGAACCATATGAATGATATTATATGATTTTGGCAATGAATGACAATAGTTGTCTGTGTATGTGCTTATGTATAACTTAGTGTGGGAGAGTGAGTTTTTCAAGATCTGGGTTATTGGACCTTTGGAATATGTTTGGTAGCCTATTTTTATGCTTTCCCACGTGCTCAAGTGGTCTTGGACATAATAGAATCAAAATTGAACTATGATTGACCCCTTAGATGACCTAAAAAAGACCAAAATGCAACCCTATATCACAAACTAGCCAAATGGATGAATTTCCTTATGAAACTTGGCATGAATGTAGAGCTCATCTAGAGCTTTTTGGAAAGCTAAAAATCAGATTATTTGGAGCTCCATGGAATTAATTATGGATTTCCAAAATTGCCAATTTTTTGTTGTTTTGATATAATTACTGTTCATATAGTCAGTTTAGGTTTCTGGGTCATCAATGAGTCAAATGTGGTCCAATGCACATGAAATATTATAGACATAAACTAGACATCACCAGTGACTTGTAATAACTAGAAACACCTCATTTAGAAGTCTGAGCAGAGAGTTATAAATTTTTGAAGTTCTGTATTAGTACTAGTAGTGCCAGTTGAGTTTATGTGCATTTCCATCACTTTTCAATAGCTAAACATATTTGTCTTTGTCTAGACATATTTTTATCTTAAATTTAACATCTGTAGCTTTGCAAATTGGTATATTTTTCTTGAATTGGATTTTTTTGGAATTAGTTATGTATTTTTTAAATTTATATTATAAAACTACATCAGAAAAGCTAGGCAGTCTGACCTATGTCACTTCTCTATTGTCAAATGTGGTCCAAATAATATTTTTATGGCTTGAAATTATTTTGAGTATAAAGTTAACATCTAGAGCTTTCTAGAATACTATGATTTGCTAGATTTTGATTTTTTTATATTTAGTTATAATTTTCTGAAATTGACACTCAGAATTTGACAACAGGATCTGTGACAAAACTTCTTTGTTTTGTGTATGTATGCTATGAGCTCAAGTTTTTGGCATCATTCTGAGATGGTTTTGAGTTGTATGTGTGTAATTAAATTAGAGAATAAGATGAATGAGTTCAAATGCTCCATGGGATGCAAAATGAAACTTTTATGCTCTATGCAACGCTAAATAATAGAATATTTTAATTGAATTCTTTCTTGAAAGTTGCTTGGCCAAGGACAATGTCTTCTTGAATTTAGCAACGATTTTAATTGCTTCCAAAAAAAAAATCCCTGGCAACATTTTTAACATTCACTAATGCAATTGCAAGCTTTTTTTTATAGAAAATTTTGGTTTTTTATTTTTTTAAAATATTTGAACAATATTTTGAATAGTTAAAAATAACTAATGCACAATAATAATGAAAATTATAAATTATAATTAGATATAATTTTGAAAATTATGTCTAATACATATGTAATAAGTCATACAAATATAAGTAAGTAAATAAGTCATATAAATACAATATCTCTTTGCAAGCAATTCTACAAGTGAAAAATCTATCGAATATCATCTTATTGATTGGAACATTCTCCTATACTTGCTTAATGTCCACTCCCTTGATTAGGGACCTAAATTAAAAATATAAGATATCATTAGAAATATTTAAAAATTAAATTACAAAAAATAAATATTATCCTATGAATTCATTATAAATATTATTGTTAGAGCTTGGTAGGAAGCTAACTCAAGAAAGAGATGACTCCAATAATTATGGAGAATGAAAGCCATTGTTGCATCAAGTTTTTTTACTTGTTCAGCAACCAATGTTTGCAATCGAGAAATTTGACTTTCTAACTCTATAGTTGAACAAGTAGTACAACTAATTCTATTACAAGAACGGCTGGAATGTCCAAATACTTGAGATGAGGAGGGTCCCAATTCCAAGCCTCAAACATGACCCTAATGCTCTTAACTTCTTAGAGTATGAGCTAATAAATCTTCTGATGATATTTCTTGGGATTGAGACGTTAAACTAGATTTATGTTCAGAAATTTTTTTCTTGCATTAACACAATATTATCAAATATTACCAATTTTGCAATTACCAAAATTGCCAAATGCAACTAATTCCACATCTTGTAATGAAGATATTACTAATTTCACAATCAATTTTCAAGTGAACAAACCTATAAAAAAACATATTACCAAGTTCACAACCTATAATCAATATAATACTAAACCAGGCAATTTAACAATCCACAATCACATTATTTCCTAATATGAATCTATTACCAAACCATAATCACAACACTACCAAAGAAACACCACAATAAACAAAATTTCCAAATACAACCAATTCTACAAAATTGCCAAAAATAATCAAATAACATACGTATGATTTAAGAAAAATTGAGATTAAATAATAAATGTAATACACTAAGATAAAAAAATAAAATAAAATGAAAAAAAAAAGAAAGGGAATTGAGAGATAAACTCCAAATGCAAAACATGATTAACAAAAAACATCTTTGACATAATTATCTAAATGAGTTTTGCAATTTTTTCTCTATTAGTTGTTGTGACTTATATTATATCAAAGATAACAACATTTAATTATATTCAATTAGTTTAAGATCAGAGCTCCATTAACATATTCTTCTATTTACAATTTTGATTCATATTACAAATGATTTTAATGGCTATTATGCATAATAAATCAAAATTATCAACAAATATTTTAAACTAAAATGGACTTCTAAGATTTCAAATATAAATCAAAATTATCAAAAATATTTTATATTATGTATAATAACAAAAAAATAAAACAAAAATTCTCACAAAGCAACACATACATTCAAATAATCTGAAGTTTTAGCACAAATCAACCATTTTCATTCACTAAGAAGCTAATATATAGGGGGGGAAAAAGGCAAAAATCTTCAAAAATATACCAAAAATGCTTTGAAAATGGGGAAAAAAAAAGATTGAAAACTTGCTACAAAATTGCTGACAGACTCCACAAAGGCGAAAAGGACTGTGACGGCACCATGGTAGTGGATCTGGACTCCAACGGTGATGGAATGGTGATTTGGGACAGTGGCAGCATGGTGTAGTTGTGTTTAGGGTTGAGATCTGCAGATTTCGTTTCTTATATCTAGGGGGTTAAGGGTCTTTAAATGGATTTAGCGATAGTTGCGACCGCTGCAACAAATGAGTCATTTAAAAAAGTTTTTTTTTTTAGTTATTTGTGAAATACCTCTATAATTTTGTAGTGACTTTCAAACAACCGCTGCACTTTGCAGCAGTTTTAATTGCAACGGTTGTCTAAAAACTGTTGCAATTTTGGAGCAGGTGTGTAAAACGTCATTCAATACTTTTTTTGCAACGCAAAATACCAATTTTGTAGGTAGTGTCAACAATTTGGATTGATAATTTTATAGTTTATGTTAGGTTGAAATTTTTTTTTTTTATATAAATCTTATGGGTCAAGTTATTGATTGAAGATTACCAAGTGGCATTTAATCTAATCCATTTTGTTTAATTATTTTTTAATTTTAATTTTTTATATAATTTATAAGAGATATTTTGGACTTAGCACAATTCCATTTTGGCAGTGTCAACAATTTGGATTGATAATTTTATAGTTTATGTTAGGTTGAAAAACCATTTTATAAATCGTATGGGTCAAGTTATTGATTGAAGATTTTCAAGTAGCATTTAATCTAATCCAATTTGTTTAATTATTTTTTATTTTTAATTTCTTATATAATTTATAAGAGACATTTTGGACTTAGCACATTTCCATTTTTGTAGCGTCAACAATTGGATTGATAATTTTATAGTTTATGTCAGGTTGAAAAATCTCTTTATAAACCGTATGGGTCAAGTTATTGATTGAAGATTTCCAAGTGGCATTTAATCTAATCCAATTTGTTTAACCATTTTTTTATTTTTAATTTCTTATATAATTTATAAGAGACATTTTGGACTTAGCACAATTCCATGTCATGGTTTAACCTAGCCTCACAACATGCCAAGTTCAATGACATGTACATAGTGGTAGAGATAGAACCTTAAGTTAGGAAGGCAAATATGCTTTTCAATTTTACTTTGGTTATTAGAATGGTAGGTTGAGATTTTAATTTGTTTTTTGGTGTTTGATGACAAATTTTTTAAATTAATATTAGTTTTGTAGTTGTTTAATTTGAAGATTTTTATTCTGATGCTAATTTTCTTTTCAAAATCTTTTTCATATGTTGTTCAAAAAGTTTATATTTTTTATAGTCTATTGTTTAATTAAAATGCTAGCAATTGAAATTACAAACTCACTTCTTTATTTCTATATTTATGGTAGATAATAAAACTGTTGACTATAATTTAGAAAATTAGTTAACAATTTAACATTTAAGATTAAAGTAATCCAATGGTGCTCACAATATTAAAATTTTATACTGTATAGATCAAAATTTTAAAAAGTTGAAGGGGGCAACTGCCTCGCTCAACGCACCCCTACATGCACATATAGCATTGGGAGGACAATTTCATAGGATTGACCCTCGCCTATTTACTAATCAAACAAGCCATTACCCTACTAAATTCCAATTAACCTAATTGCTCGTTTACCATTGCAAAGCTTGAACCTAGTTAAAGCTTCACATGTAAGTGCCTAAGTATAACTAACCAATTTGAGAAAAGTTCATAGCACTCTCCACTAATCCCCTATAAATAGCCTTGAATTAAGGCATCCAAGGACATTGGGCACTCATACCCTATTACACTCCATGTGCAATTACTAAATATCTGAGTCTTAATAAGAGCTTTGCTTTCTTTGTTAGATTGCTGCAAAAATTCACACCAAGCAACTACAGTAGAATCTCTTTCTAGGTATTGTTCATTAATATTTAAACATTTTAATACTTATAAAAGGATAAGTTTAACTTAAAATGATATATTTTTATTATTTCAATAAAATTATAATTTTATTTTTTTGGAAAAAAATCATAATATGTCGACTTAATCCAATTCAATTTGTATATAAGTAACTAAGTTAGGCTGAGTATTTCCTTCTTTTTTGACCTCCACAACAATATGCAAGTTGAACCGGGAAATTCTCTTAATCCAATCCAAACTAACTTATGTACATTCTTATCAAAGAACAAATAAGAAGCTAACTATCAGAGCTAATATGGAGTGGATCACCATTTCATAGTGCAATATATTAACTTTAATCAATTGAGCTTATGCATTTACAATACAAATAATATTAATAATAGGCAACTAAATGACAATACTGATCAAATTAAATAGAGCACCGCATTCAAATATTCTAAATTTACAAGTGGGTCTTGCCACTGCCATAGCACAACATAGTGTTTATAAAATGGCAACCTTATTACAAAATAATATATATATATATATATATATATAATTCCTAGAAGTAAAGATGAGATGGAAGTCTAGGCTTAATTAAAACTTCAAGTGGTTCTTTTTTAGAGGTAGTAAGCCTACAAGCATCCTCAATGTTCAAGTCCACCTCTTTCATATTATTTGGCAATTTCCATGAAAACCCATGCACCAAATTTGCCAAATTTGATTGAACCACCTCAAGTGCAAGAGTATAACCAGGGCATACCCTTCTTCCACCCCCAAATGGCAATAACTCAAAGTTATGGCCTTTCACATCAATATTCTTACCTATGAATCTCAAGGGGTAAAAATTATAAGGGCTATCCCAAATTGCAAGATCTTTGCCAATAGCCCACACATTGATAAGTAGTTGGGTCCCTTTTGGAATGTCATATTCTACAACATTAAAGTCAAGTTGGGCTAACTTTGGTGGCAATAGTGGTGCCACAGGGTGTAACCCCATTGTTTCTTTGACAATTGCTTCAATGTAAGGCAAGTTAACTATGTCCTTCTCTTCCACCCATCTTTCTCTTCCAATTGCTCTATCTAGCTCTTCTGTAGCCTTCTTTAAGGTTTTTGGATTTTTCAAGAGCTCAGAGATTGCCCATTCTATAGTTATAGTAGAGGTTTTTGTTCCACCTGTTGGAAGATCCTGGGGAATAGGTTTAAAAAGAATAAAACCAAATCATTGTCTAGACAACGTGTTATTAAGCTCTTGTTGTACATATATTTTCCACAATAAATGCTCCGTATATTGCATGATTGTTTTGTGCATATCTCTTTGTTGAGTTTAGCATCAAATATGAATATCTCTTCTTTTCTTTTAGTAATTATTATTATTATTATTATTATT
Organism: Erythrophleum fordii; assembly: GCA_032878935.1. Classification (NCBI taxonomy): domain Eukaryota; kingdom Viridiplantae; phylum Streptophyta; class Magnoliopsida; order Fabales; family Fabaceae; genus Erythrophleum; species Erythrophleum fordii. Next base: position 11,608,218 of record JAVQMF010000047.1, on the reverse strand, counting down.
ATTATTATTATTATTATTATTATTATTATTATTATTATTATTATATTAGGGACGCCTAGTTAGCCAGTGATATTTTTAAAATAAAAAGAATATCGTATCCATTTTGAAAAACTTTAAGAAAAGCAAATATAATTTACTCTATTTAAAATATAAAATATGTCTGTATATATTTTTAAATTGAGAAAGTTTATAAATTTAACTTGTAGGTAAAACATTTTACTCTTAGGCCCAAAAAAAAAAGTTTTGATGAATAAACTAAAAATTAGTTTTAAAAAAAGCATAAGTGCACATACCTGAGTAATTGCTTTGACACTCTGCCTTTTTCAAGCTTGACCTCAAGAGCAGGATCTTCTGCTAGCTACAAAAGCACATCCACCATGTCTCAGGCAACATAATCCTCAACCTTTTTTCTTCTCTCATTGTGTTCATCTAACACATGCTCTAGAAACCTATCAAACTTCTCACTAAAATCCTTCATTCTCTTTATGTAACCCTGTAAGTCCAAGAAATTAATCCAAGGTATCAAATCCCTAATATTCAACAACGTATTATTCAAAAAGATAAACTCATCCAACATTTTCCTGAACTCTTCTGAGCTAACAAAGGCACTTTGAGTCTTCTTTACGTACTTCTTCCCCAACACCATGCGACTTATAACAGTTGTGATCAAACTGTAAAGGTAGTCTTTGAGCAATATGGTTGTGTTAAAAGAATTGAATAGTTCATTAAGCAAATATTTCATCTCTTCCTTCCTGATATACTCATAGGATTCCATGCTTTTATGAGAGAATAGTTCTGTGAAGCATATCCTATGGGCTTGGCACCAGTGTGGGCCGTAAGGGGCCCAAAGAATCATGGTTCTAAATTGCAGTCCGCATCATATGATGCGGCCGCAATATTGCTGTTGCGGTCTAAGCCGCATTCGCATCAATCGATCGCAATGCCTGCAATCCTTCTTACACTATCTGCAATGCCTACAATCCTTCTTATACTATCTACAATGCCCGTAACTGCAATCACAATGTAATCGCAATCGCAATTTAAAACCATGCAAAGAATATTGGAGTAATTGTACGTTGTGTACTTTCTGACCATGGTTTTGGGGCACGAGGCAAAGGTGAGCCCGTGGGTTTTCAGGAAGGCCTTAGCCACATCAGTGGAAGAGCCCACGATGACATCATTGGAGCCCAACTTGAGATGCCTGATGGGTCCATATTTTTGGGAGAGAGCATGGAGGGAGTGATGAGGAAGCTGGCCCATGAGATTGAGGTTTCCGATGATAGGCCATGGTTTTGGTCTCGGCGATAGGTTAAATCGACGATGGTGAAAATGGCAGAAGAAGAGAAATAGGAAAAGGAAGCAGAGGAGACAAAGGTTGGCAGCCCTGTTGTCAATTTCATTGCGATCTATTGGTTGGATTTGTAATGGTAAGTCTACATAGTTGAGCTGGGCATTATAGAGTCAGCTAAAAGGGTTCGGTCTACACTATATATTTGTAACTTTCTAAATTTTCATATCTTAAAATCACATGTACACGTCTACAATACCTCAAATAAAATAAAATAAAATAATAAAAAAAATAGAATCACATGTTTTAAATAATAGGTGCCTTTCTGTTGAAGTCTTTTTCTGTCAATCACCAATAGCGATAGGTTTTGGTGACACTCAATTTTAATATTCTATTTTTTTTTTAAAACTTGTAATGTATAAAGTAATACAAATTGGGCCAAAACACCTCAGAAGATAATTTGCATGACTAAGTAAGGCATTTTTTAGAGGACAAAGTAGGTTTCGTTAAGCACTTAAACTATGCACTTCTAAAATTTTCAAATTAAAAATCAAGCAAAAAACAAAGGTTGAATAGGACTTTTTAAAATCACTTATTTTTTCAAATAGTGATACTTGATTTAAAATATTGAAATTTCCCTCCTTCTTGAATTAATTGAAAAGGATGCAAGATAGGCATTTATTTCTTTTGAAAATTTTCAAATGACATTCTCTTCTATTATTTATGTAACTATATCAATTGAACATGAAGTGTATCTTATTTATATATTTATTTTTTGGATTGAAAATAATTTTGTTTTATTGGTGTAATTTCTATGTGAAGACCGATATTTAATTTTTTTTAAAGTTACATTTATTTTTCTTGAAAATTTTCAATTTACATTCTTTGTTATAAGCTAAGGAAATCAAATTCTATTTTAAAGTATCTAAAGCATTGCATCATTTTATTTGACTAATTAGTTTAGTTAATAACATATAAGTATTCTACAAAATATATATTGTTATGATTGAATTGTCCCACTTAAATCCACAAATGTGTCTCATGCATTATTTAGATCATTAGAACTTTCTTTTCTAATTAAATCACAATCACTCATATCACTCATGTTACTAAATGGAATTTTTGCTGCCTTTAGTTTTGTTGTTACAATTTAACAGTTTTCACCTTATTGAATCTCTCTTGATTTCATTTACTTGTTGTTTTCATGGTTTGAGCACGCATAACTTCTATTTGACAAAAGTACCAGGTGAGTGATTTTTAGTTTAGTATTTTTTATTCAAGGTCTACAGTAATGCCCTCTTCCAGTATAAGTGACAATGAAAATATAGAGTGTGATGATGCCTTCAAATCTCAAAACCTAAGTCCCACATCGGATAAAACTCAGATGGGAAGGGAATTCCTCATATATAAAAGAGAGGATAAGTCCCACATCGAATAGAATTGAGTTGGGAGTGGAATTGTTTATGTATATAAAGAGGGCTTCTACATTTATACCTTGTACCTTGTATCATTCAGTCTCAATAGTATAAAATTTTTTCTTCCTGCCTATAGACGTAGGTAACATTGGCCAAACCATGTTAATTTTCTGTGTCATTCTTTCTTTTCTCTTTACTTTCTTAATACCAACAATTCACAACAATTGGTATCAGAGCCTGGTTTTTGGCTAGGCATTTAGCTTTAGTTTTTTTTTTTGCTAAAAGAAGATGACGTCTCACAAATTCGATATTAAGAAATTCAATGGGTTGAATGATTTCACATTGTGGAAGGTGAAGATGTGGGCAATTCTGGTTCAGTAAAGGCGCGCGGCAGTGATAGATGGAGAAGGAAGGTTGCTCGAGAGTTTGAAGGTGGAGGAAAGGGTGGAGATTTTGGCGAAAGCTCATAGCACCATTCTATTGAGTTTGACGGATGAGGTTTTGAAGGAGGTTGTAGATGAGACTTCTGCAGCTTTGTTATAGAAGACATTAGAAAGCAAGTACCAGAAGAAATCCCTAACTAATCGGTTATATCAGAAGCAGCGGTTATATACCCTTAGAATGTCAGAAAGTACACCAATAAAAGATCATATTAACAATTTTAACTAAATTATTTTAGATCTTCAAGGGGTCAGGGTTAAAATTGAGGAAGAGGATAAGACAATAATTCTTTTATGCTCATTGCCTAATTCATATGAAAACTTTGTTGACACAATGCTTTATAGGAGAGACACTATCTCGGTTGGTGATATAAAAGATGCTTTACAATCAAAGGAGCTGAAGAAGAGGGTGTCTGGGTCCAGTGAGGAAGCATCAGATATGGGTTTGGTAGTGAATAGAGGCAGAAGCAAAGAAAAGGATGAAGGCAATCGAAGTAAGTCCTATTCAAAGTCAAGTCCAGGGGGCAACAACAATGCTTTAAGTGTAAGGAAAAAGGACATTTCAAGAAGGATTGTCCACAGTAGAAAAAGGTAAACAATTAGAAGGAATCAAATGGTAAGGCAAGTGCCTCAGTGATTCAGGACAGTTCAGATGAGGATGATAGTGGAGATGTTCTAACGGTTAGTACCTCAAATTCTACAAATACCTGGGTCATAAATACTAGAGCTTCTTATCACATGACTTTCACAAAGGAGCTGTTTACTTCTTTTAAAAAGTGGAAAGGCAGTGTGAAGTTGGGAGATGATCAGGAGCTTAGTGTTGAAGGCAGTGGGTCAGTACAGGTAAAAATGTTTAATGGTATGGTTAGAACATTTAATGCATGGTATGTTCCTGGGCTACGAAAAAATTTGATTTCTCTGGGTGCCTTGGACAAGTAAAGATACAGTTTTTCTTGTGAGGGTGGACAGGTAAAGGTTTCTAGAGGTGCTCTAGTAGTAATAAAGGGTAGACTTCAGTATGGGGTCTATATACTCATTGAAAACTCGGTAATGGGCATTGTGCTTCTAATTTTTTAGAGAAGAACAATGATCAAACAGAGTTATGGCATTGACGACTAGGGCACATGAGTAAGAAAAGACTAGCAGTATTATGAAAGCAGGGGTTATTAGAGTGCGTGAAAATTGAAAAATTGAAGTTCTGTGAAACTTGTGTCAAGGGCAAGCAACGTAGAGTCAAGTTCAGTTCGAAAAAGCATACCTTCACTAATATCCTTGAATATATACATTCAGACTTGTGGGATCCTTCTCCAGTTGAGTCTTATGGAGGGTACAGATACTTTGTGAAAACTCATTGAAAACTCGGTAATGGGCATTGTGCTTCTAATTTTTTAGAGAAGAACAATGATCAAACAGAGTTATGGCATCGACGACTAGGGCACATGAGTAAGAAAAGACTAGCAGTATTACGAAAGCAGGGGTTATTAGAGTGCGTGAAAATTGAAAAATTGAAGTTCTGTGAAACTTGTGTCAAGGGCAAGCAACGTAGAGTCAAGTTCAGTTCAAAAAAGCATACCTTCACTAATATCCTTGAATATATACATTCAGACTTGTGGGATCCTTCTCCAGTTGAGTCTTATGGAGGGTACAGATACTTTGTGACATTCATTGATGATTACTCCAAGAAAGTATGGGTGTATTTTTTGAAAAAGAAGGATGAAGTGTTTGGGAAGTTCAAGAAGTGGAAGACTATGATTGAGAAGCATACTGAGAAACAAGTCAAGACATTCAGAACTGATAATGGGTTGGAGTTCTACAATACACCATTTGATGAGTTCTGTAAGAAAGAAGGTATAGTGAGATACGATACTGTATGGCACACACCACAACAAAATGGTGTAGCAAAGCGGATGAACCAAACACTTCTACAGTGCACAAGATATATGTGGCTGAGTGCTAATCTTCCTAAGTAATTTTAGGTTGAAGCAATTAACATTGCAACTTATCTAATGAATAGATCTCCATCAACTGCAATTGATCTAAAGATTTCACAAGAGGTGTGGTACGGTACACCTTCGAACTATTCTAGTTTAAAGATATTTGGGTGCCTAGCATATGCTCATGTAAATGATAGTCAACTGGAGGCGAGAACAATGAAGTGCATATTTCTAGGGCATACAACTAGTGTGAAGGGGTATATGCTGTGGTGTACAGAATAGGACAGGACCCCGAGATTCATTATTAGTAGAGATATGACGTTTGATGAATCTGCTATGTTTAACCAGAAGAAGGAACTTGATGATCTTGCAGGAAAAGATCTGGGTGTTAATCAAAAGGTGGAGTTTGAGGTGGAGACCTTAAGGATAAACAAAAGCTCTGTAGACTAACTTAGAGATTTGCAGGAAGAGCAGCAGAGTATAGCAACAAGGAGAGGAAGAAGAGAAAATAGAAGACCTATCAGGTATGCAGATTGTGTGAATTTTATTGATACTAACCTTGTTGCATATACACTAGCAATGGTAGAAAGCATTGATACTGAGGAGCCACAGTCCTACAAGGAGGCGGTCCAAAGTAAGGAGGCAACTGACTAGTTACTAGCTATGAATGAGGAAATGCAGTCCCTATCAAAGAATGGAACTTGGGAGCTAGTACCTCTACCAAAGGGTCTAAAGCCTGTAAGATGCAAGTAGGTGTATAAGAAGAAGGAAGAGATTCCTGAAGTTGAACCAGTAAGGTTTAAGGCGAGACTTGTAGCGAAGGGGTTCTCATAAAAGGAGGGTATAGACTACCATGAAGTATTCTCTCCGGATGTAAAACATAAGACTATTCAAATTCTTCTAGCCATAGTAAGTGCGCTTTATTTAGAGTTAGAGTAACTTGATGTGAAGACGGCGTTCTTACATGAGAATCTTGAAGAGGACATCTACATGATTCAACTTAAGAGGTTTTAAGATCCTAAAAAAAAGGAGTATGTTTGCCTACTAAAGAAGTCCATGTATGGCTTAAAGCAGTTACCCAGGTAGTGGTACAAGAGGTTCGATACTTTCATGGTTTCTAAAGAATTTACTTGTAACCTGTTCGATAGCTGTGTGTATTTTAGGAATTTGTCAGATGATTCTTGGATCTATTTGTTACTGGACATGGATGATATATTGATAGCAGCAAAGAACAAGGCTGAAATCAACAAGTTAAAAAGGTTACTGAGCAGTGAGTTTGAGATGAAAGATCTAGGTGCAGTCAAAAAAGTCTTAGACATGGAAATCTGGAGGGATCGAATGTATGTGTCATAACAGAAGTACATTGAGAAGGTATTGCAATCTTTTTAGATAGATCAAGACAAGCCTATAAGTACCCCATTAGCAAAACATTTCAGATTGGATGCTAGTACACTACCGAGCACAGATGAAGAGAAAGACTACATGAGTGGGGTCCCTTATGCTAGTACAGTTAGGAGTCTGATGTATGCGATAGTATGCATAAGACTAGACTTAGTCCATGCAGTTAGTGTTGTGAGTAGGTTCATGGGAAATCTAGGGAAGACTCCCTGAGAAGTAATAAAGTGGATCATGCGATACTTGAGAGATACAATTGATGTTTGTCTAGTTTATGGTATTGATGGATTTGCTAGTGGATTGGTAGATTATATAGATTCAGATTATGGTGGAGACCTTATGAGGTGGAGATCGTTGACATGTTATATCTTCACCCTATATGGATGTGCTGTTAGCTAGAAAGTAACTTTACAGTTTACAGTTGCTTTGTTGACCATTGAGGCAGAGTACATGTTCTTGACTGAGGGAGTGAAGGAAGCAATGTGGTTACATGGCTTGATTGGAAACTTGGGATTGAAGGTTCAGATGTCTAAGGTATATTGTGACAGTCAAAATACATTGAGTCTGACAAAGAACCTAGTCTACCATAAAAGGTCCAAGTATATAGATGTTAGATTGAATTTCATCAGGGATGCCTTAAAAAATAAGGTGGTGACTATAGAGAAGATACCAACAGCAAAAAATCCAGCAGATATGTTGACAAAGCCATTACCTATAACAAGTTCAAGCATAGTTGGACCTAGTGCGAGTACGAACATCATAAAGCCGTACAAGGCATAATGGCAAGGAGATGATCGAATCAGCCACCTAGAGATTTTAAATCAAGATGGAGAATTATGATGATGCCTTCAAATCTCAAAACTCAAGTCCCACATCGGATATAACTCAAATAGAAAGAAAATTCCTCATATATAAAAGAAGGGACAAATCCCACATAGAGTAGAATTGAGTTGGGAGTAGTATTGTTTATATATATATAAAGAGGACTTCTACATTTATACCTTGGGACGATAATTCTATTATAGATATATATATATATATATATAAACAATCCTACTCCCAACTCAATTCTATATATTGGGAATACAAAGATATGTATGAAGACTAATGCAATAGTGCAAAATAATTTTCTGTGAATTTATTAATATGATGCACGCGAGCATGTGAGGGTTGGTGGACAGCATTTTTTATTCATTTATTGACGTACCCCTATGAGAAATTAGAAACAATCATACCATATGGAGTATGTGATGAATATACAATTCTATTTAGTCACTATCAGACTAAGCAAGCACAAAATCCGAAAAGTATACATTTGAAATTCATTAAATGATTATAATTATAATTAATATATATATATATATATATATATATATATATAGAATTTACACACCACTATATCAGCTATTTTTTGCAATTTTGACTTTGTTTTTGCAGAAATTAGAAAACCGAAAATTAAATATCAATTTAAAAATCAAATACAAATAAAAAGGGAAAATTATGTAAAATCATTTTGAATTACAATTTAATCACAATTTAGATACATAAATATTAAAATAACATTTTATTCTCCTAAACTGTTAGAAAATAAAAATAAAAACGTTACATATTAATTAAAAACTAACTTCTGAAAAATTATGTGGTTGTCATGTATAATACTTTTAGCAAAGGAAAGAATTTGAAAAGATAATAAAAACATAAGGAATCATAATTATGTGCTGTTTGGATATTAAATTTAATTTATATGTGACATTTTCATGTTTTATGATAATTTGTGGAAATTAAATGTTACATTTTAAAATCTCTCTACCTAAATTGTGATTAAATAATTTAAGGGAATTATATATGTAATTTTTACAAGAAAAAAAAAAGTGTTTCTTTTTTGCATATAATGTGAAGAGAACATTAATTAACATGAAATTGTAAGATTAGTGAACATATAAAGTTGATGATTTGATGTTAATAGAAAATTCTAAAAGGTGATAATAAATAATCAAAATAAAATTTAATAATTTTATCATGTCACTGAGAGCAATTATTGCCTTGAAACTAGACGCATGTTTCGCTTGTTTATTCGCGTCTTTCGTAGTATAATAAAATAATAAGGTGCAGCTTCCTGCTGTATCACTTTACTTGAATTCTATTCTAAATTAACAACTAATTGCTTTGATTATTTTTGTCTCAGCACATAAGACAATTAGACAACCATCACCACCTAAGGCCAATAAATAGCACCGTACGTGCAGCGCCACATGAAAAGCATGGTTCACGGATCTAATCGGTCTTCTCATTTTATGAATGGACACTAAAGTAGCTGCCCCTTGCGGCAATATAACTGAATTATATTTTTATGGCGGAAAAATTAAAGTATAGATTCTAATTTAAATATATTTATATTGAAATATTATTATTTTAAAAGAAGATAAGAGAAAAAAAAAAGGTTAAATTACATCAAAAAAATTATAGTTCAAAATCTCAGATTAAAATTTTCAGTCTTAAAATTTTTTAAAATAATTTTAAAATTTAGAATCTTTTCATATAAATATTTTCAACTTAATACAAATTTTTCAGAACCAAAATATAGTTAACTAAAGGTCTTACTCTAAATTCTTGCTTTATCATACACACACATATCGTGTCTTTTCTCATATTCATGTACTTGTATGAGTGGGGAGGAGGAGCATTTTGTATGAACCTAGTTAATCCCATTAAATGCCGACGTCAAATGGATTGTATTTGGCCCTTGGATATGCTCACATGCATGGACTGAAATTTGTGACTACTCTGCACGTTCTATTGTCTCTCTTCTCAGTAATACATGGAATTAATACTGGTGCAAGCATTCGGTTGAGATGATAGTGAAATCCTTTTTTTCTTAGCTATGAAATACTCTTGCAGGACAAGTGTTTGAATCTGAAAATTTTCTATTATAATTGGGAAAGGTAGGTGTCTTAGTCTCGCTTCCTTTTGAAAAGTTATAATTTGCGGAGTTAAATTTCCTGTTGTGAGTAAAATATATATTTTTAAGATTGTATTTCCCTTAATTGGTCAAGTTAATAATTGCGTGACTAACCATTTCCCATTGCGTGAAAACGTATATAATCATTAAATTGGTCACTATGAATTGTAAATTAAAAATTGAATATGTATCCCTCCCCTCTTAGAATCCAATAATTGAACTGAATATCGATGAGGCAGGGCTTGTCTCCTTCTTTTAAGGAATTTATTGGTGAAGTCACCAACATGCCACAAATAAATTATTTTTTTTAAAGTCTTAAATTCCTTTCTGTTGGCTAAAGAAAATTACACTCTGAATAATGACCCGCTAAACTTGCATTTTAGCTAACAAACTGCATATCGAAGGTTGACGAAATTACATTTAAGTTGTTACTATCAAAGTTCTATTTAATCTTTCGAAATCAGAAGCATTTATTTCAACAATTTGTCAATTTACGTCCTTTATTATATTTTTATAAAATATACATAGATATTGTTATGAACCCTCTTTATAATACTTTTTCCGTCACTGTTTAACTAACATACCTAACTAAATTTTTTCAGGATTATAAAAATTGCAGTATTACTTTCAAAAAATAAATATGAGCGCCAAAACGAAGACTGGCATTGGGCTAATTTGAGGATGTTTGGTTGTCCACATCGATGACACACAGCTGTGTCTAAAAGAAGAAAATAATTGTTTTTTTTTTGGCTTGTGTTGTTGAAGGAACACACATGAGCAGGAAAGAGAATTTCGTGTGATGATCCTCATCGATACACACAATGAAAAACAAAAGGAAAAAAAAATATATGAACCGACAAAATTAATACTTGCATCATAAAGGAGGACTATATTTGGAAATAGACATAACTGACAAAACACATTACATATAATTTTCATACCACACGTCTATACTTGATTGATATCATTAATTTTGTTGGTATTGTGATCATTGATGGGTTTAATTATGAATGTTTGTGATAAAAGTTGCTTTGATCTTGTCGTACTCGAAATCTTTGATAGTAAGGGTTAGAAAAGAAAATTTTCAATTTTCAAAAAAGAAAACCAAATAAAATGAAATCACAACTAAAATTTTAATTATAAAAAGCAGAACTTAAAAAAAAAAATCTTTTTCAAGGAAAATGGGAAAAGATTGTCTACAAATTAGAGATAGGTTTGAGGATCACTTATGTATAAAAAAAGTGTTAAACACTCCAAAATACCAATTCCTAAAAATGATTATTCTAAGTTAATTGTGTAAAAATAATATGACATTAATCTTATTTTAATTACTTTTATCAATCACTTGTAAATAAAAAATAAAAAATAATTAGGAAAAAGAAGAAAAGAGAAAGAAAGTTTTATTTACAAGAGGAGACTTAACTTAATATAAGAGTTTAAAGTCTATATACCTTATAAAAAAGATCAAAATTCACGTAATTCGACAATGGTAGAAAACTGGCATTAATTGGTTAGTCATTTTATTTTTATTTTATTTTTATTTTTTTGTGAAGAGAGTAAGAAAATAAAATTAATTTGATTTCATAAACAAAACAAATTTGATAATTGGTAGGTGTGTTTTAATTAAAAAAATAAGTTAATTTACTTTTTAACTCTTCTCATTTTCTTTCTTTTATTATTTTTTGGAATTATAAAAGTTTTTTTTTTTGCATTTTTTTAAAAAGCCTAACTAATTTCCTACAAATGAAAAAATAAAAGGGAAAAAATCAAACAAATTATTTATTATGTACATGTGTGAATGTATGCATAGCAAGATATAAAGCTGAACATAAAACCAATTCTATCCCACATGCACAAAACATGAACAATATATTTGGTTAGATGATATAAAGAAAAAGAGAATATAAAAAGTAAATAAATGAAATAAAAAATAATTTCTATACCCTTACGTTTGAAAAAGTAATAAAGAAAGACATGTACTACTGAATAATAATTATACAAGTATAATAAATATTATACACAATTTAAAAAAGGAATCTCTTACCCTTACAATAGACCAAACTAGCTAGAAATAAAAAATAAAAATAAAAATTAGAACTTAGGCACTTATCCCACCCTCCCCCCAAGCTAACCTTCCAAGCCAAAGTGTAGCCTCTTGGAATCACAAAAAGGACAAACAACATTTTTTCATTTTTTTCATGAACACTAAAACTATAATATAGTAAGCCAAGGCAACTTGAATATCAAATGCAAATTCAAATACAACATCCACCTAACATGAAGCACGGTGTATACAATGTGCATATTTAGCTACCCAATGCATAATGTTTCCAATATGATTCACATTACCTAACACTTCATGATGCACACCCATGATATGAATTAACCTCAAATGGAATCATGATTTAACAATCTAAAATAGACATGCCACATGACTTCTCTAACCAGTCATAACAAATCACTCAACAAATACATTAGGAATTCATTCAACTTTCAAGTATGAGCACAAGTGACTAGAATCTTACCTAAATCAATTGGAGTGCATTAATAAAGTGCCTTGGGATTAAAATTCAACCCTTGTAAACCACACTTCTGACCAAAATAGGGACAAAGTGAACATGATAGCTAACTTCATAACAATTTCACTATCATAGTTTCAAACCAAATGAATGGAAGAAACTTAATTAATTACTCACTCAACATTATATTAACTAGGGCAAAAATAATAACAGCCCCCAAAGTCTGACTCAATGTATGAAGATAACGACAAGGAAATTTTCAAATTAGAGAACAACATTTACAAGTACAAAAGAATGTAGAGTAGATTAACTTCAATTGGAATGGAACTTTGCACTATTGTCCATGGTTCCCTCTTTGTTTTTTTCTCTCAATCTCCACCATTCTCTTTCTCCCAAATTCTTTCTTAGTTCCCTTCTCTATTTCAATCTTATCTCTTTTTATCCCCCAAAAAGCTATGAGTCATAGTGATAAAAGGTAGATATTGTTGGATTTGATTATGAGAGATCTAAGTAAATCATTCCTTTTTCTCACACCCCAAAACTTGGATTGTGATCGACACAAAGTACAAGGTAAATCTCACATCTATAAGCCTCATTTTCTTTCATTTCAACCTTTCCTAATTCTTAATTCCTAAATACATTTATATGTATATGAAACATTTAGGAACTAATTCACATGAATACTTCCATACTACATATTAAAATCCTTAAGCAATTATGAATTCCACCTATTGTAGAGATTTTAGCAAAATTTCCTTAAAAGTTGGACTTCCCCAAATCTCTACAAATAAATAACATTTCAATACTACAAATAAAGGAGTTCTACTCCCATTCCTATCTACCAAAACACATGTTAGGATGGGAGATCCTACTTATGAGTTATGTGAAGTTACATCTATGATACAACAAGACAATGCAAAATATTCAAAATAGACTTTGCCCATGTAGTCAATATGGGGCATCATCAAAATGAAATAACCATTTGGAAACATAGCCCATGTGGATAAATAATTGTTTGTCGCTAGCACATAGTCCACATAAATAAATAACCAATTAGTTGTAAGTTCTTAGCTCATGTATTCTATATGTGATGGTCATCATATAAAGCTAGCACCTCCCATATCCCTTGTTAGCTGCGTATTACCCATGGTGCATTAGTCTAATGGAACTACTATGAGCAACTAGTGTTTTGTATCTAATTTTTCCATAAAAACATTTCTGTAATGTATGGAATCATACTACTCAATTCATACATAAGCAATTCTCAAAAGTAACTAAGGTGGAAATTCATGAATAAAATTCTTGAGATTTTTTTCATTGATTCCATACATGTACCAATCATTTAGAAAATCAGGGGTCTCAAAATTATTAAAATATAATTTGACAAAACCTTGAAGAGTTTAAAATTTAATACTTAAGAAATCATGTTGTCTTGTAAAATATAAAAATGGTATGAGACTTGAAGTGGGACGTTATTTACTTATCATATAAGGTAGACATTGTAAAATTCTCTACCATTCCTTGCAACAATACACTTTATAAGGGAACATCCTTGCGGCTTATAAAAATACAATTTAACACAACTTTTACTATTTTGGTAATTTCTAATTGTCACAAAAATTAAACTATTCACTTAACCCAATATTTGAGTTTTATTAGACACGTGGTTTTCCAATCATTTCACCCTTGCAACTTAGCCATCAATATTTACACTATTAGGCAATACTATCTCTTTAGTCATTATTTTCCTTTACCACCCAAAAGAGTCATTTAATTATAAGACTTAACTTTATTGCTTACTAGACTTATTCAATTGCATCATCCACTTGCAATAGAGACCCTAATCTAATAAACATATATATATATATATATGCTAAATTGAATTAATATGACATAAATGGCTAGAAATTATCTTAGGGAACCCAAATTGAGAATTTAATAAGAAATTCCCCGCTCAAACACCCCAAAAGCACTAGACAAGGGCTACTGTGGTTCATTTTTCCTTTTGTGAGCTCTTTACAACAAGAGAAGATAAATAAAATTTATATATTTTACCATGGTTCTTTTTTCCCTTTGTGAGCTCTTTACAACAAGAGAAAATAAATAAAATTTATCTATTCAATGGTATTAAGGTCAACTACAAGTCCTCTACACTGTCTAGCTTGTTTTAATTACAACCACCCTACTTAGTCTAGTCTTTTAACCCTCTTGTTAATTTCTAATCCTAGTGTTAGCCCTAGTTTAATATTTAATTTACTTTGTTAATCTTTTAGTTTAATGGTTTGTTTTAATTACATGTTTAACCCGCTTTAAATATCCCTTTTTTCCCTTTTTTTTAATTTATTGTTATTATTATTATTATTATTATTATTATTATTTTACAATAATATAAAGAGAAGAATCTTACCTTAGTGTCCAAGTTGAAGGTTGTGGTAAGTAAGCACCACACCTATATGCCCAATTAGAGGCTTTCCTACACCTATAGAGTTTCCATCTTTAAATTAATAGAAAATATATTCAAGAATCTAAGATATTAAAAAATAAAATAAATTATAAATAAGCTACCATAGCATAAATAATATTACAAATTACAAACATAAATAAGATGTTCATAACAAGTTACATCCCATACAAGCATTAACATTAAAATTTCTAATCTGAGTTAATCTTTATCTTCATCTACAGCCACATTAGAAACATTTCTTATAAGCTCTTATTCTAAATCTAGTTCATCTGAAGATAAATTTGTAACCTCAAGACCTCCTGCCCCATCAAATAGCTCCCAATGATCTCCATTAACATCCCACATCTTAGTCACTCCAGTAGAATACTTTTCACTCTTTCTTGATAAAAGACGAAAATTGGTATGAACATAAACCAAGTCTTCAGCCCTTTTTGGATTCAATTTGTTCCTTTTCAGTGAATGAATGAAAGAGTGGGTGCTCCAATTTTGTTCACAATAAGATGATGAACATGGTTGACGAAGAAGCTTTAATGCAAGCCATTGGAGCATTGGGGTTGAAGAACCATAATTTAATGACCAATCTTTAGGCTCTAAATTCCACCTATCTTATAACGAATCAAATAATGAATATGTATCTGAAACTCCACAAAACATTAAAAACTCTTGAAGGACCAATTTTCTCTCCCTAAGATCCTTAAAATACATATTAAAGTACTTGGTCCTCTCGGTTGAAATTTCAGCATCTAAATGTGGAGAAACTCTATTTGGTGACACATCAAGCCATTGAGGAGTGTAATACCTATATAGTATGCAATAAAAATAATGAGAATTAGACTTGTTTAGTATAAAATTAAATGGGAAAAGAATATCAATAATATAAGTATGGAATATTAGTAGAACTTACCTAGGATTCAATGAATGAGCAAGGCAATGAAGTGGTGTACAACTTTTTGTCTAACGATTAATTATAATTCCATACACAACTTCATAAAATCTTGAATGCTTAGAAAGTTTCTTTTTCTCATACTTGTATATTGATATTTTCACTTGTTCTATCATTAAATCCCACATATCATAAATCAAGTGAAGTGAAGGCTTATTTGTATCACAAAATCTAAGTATTTCATAAATAGGCTTTGTAAAAGAGAGGATGTAATTAATCTTATCCCACCAAAAGTCATCAAAAATTAACTCTTTAATAATAGTAGCCTTTCCAACATCATCCTCTTTATATGTATTCCATTCTTCACTAATTACCATTGTGCAAAGACACATTTTAATGAGTCTGAGCCTCTTTAGCATCACAATGGTTGAAGCAAACCTAGTATCAGCAATAGCAAGCAATTTCAAGGGCACAAATTCATTGAAAATGGCCAACCTCATGGAATGATTCATGATAAAAGTTCTAATAAAAATTATATCATCCCTGATCATCCCTGATTTGAGTGATCCAATGACATTCTTCATATACTAATTCATTTACTTCAGTGTTTTCAGCTTCACATATATTTTTCAATGCGAGATTGAGCGTGTGGACAACATATGGTGTCTAAAAAATGTGAGGATACTCATTTTCAATAATCTTGCCAGCAGCAGGGGCATTGTCAGTAATAATTTAAACCATATTTTGAAGTTTTACCTCTTCAAATCAACTCAGCTATGTAGAATTTGTCCTTGTATTCTTTAGTCCCATCAATTGCCTTAAAAAAAATAGGACTCCTATCAGATACAGCCATAAAATTAATTAATGGCCTTCATTGTACATCGGTCCACCTATCCGTTACAATACTCACTCCCTTCTCACTTTAAGTCCCTTTTATTGGCTCCAGCAACCTTTCAACATTTGCCCTTTTCTTTTTGCAATAAAGGACCTCTTAATGCATTATAACCAGGAGGTTTAAAACCAAAAATTATATTGTTTGCAGCATATTGATAAGAGCTAATGTAATATGGATTGCGTGCCAAATTAAAAGATAAGCCACCTAAATAGAACATTCTAGCAATTTCTACACACAAATTTTCCCTAACTATTTGGTTGAAGGCTTTTTCCAAAGCACCAACTACTCTCTTTTTCCTTTGATTGTACTCACTTTGAACACCTAAAGGAGATAAACCTCTAGCTGGTGGTGGTAATGGAACTTCTTTTGGTTTTGATCTATTCTCAGCCTCCTTTTGCAAATTTTTCATCTCTGCTAAACTGTAAGTATCGACTTTGGAACACATAAAAATTCCTTTACCAGATACCTTAACAAATGCTACTTAACTCTAGAATAAGATCCTTGAAATTCATGGTTACAATAATTACACTTTCAATGCTTATTTCCACCAGAATTAGCAGTTTCTCCTTCTCTACTTCTAACAATTAAAGTTACATAAGCCCACAAAGGAGTTCCTTCTTTTTGGAGAATATTATTAGAACAATATTCAACAGAAGTAGTGGACCTAGGATTACTAGCAGAACTAGAACTTGCAGTTGCCATGATACCTATGATGGAAAAGCAATATCATTTATAAAAAATCCAAATTTTTTTCAAATAAATAAGCTAAACAAGCCATTAATAATGCTAAGGGGAAATAAAATAAAATATCAGTGGAAATTACCTCTAACAAATAAATACTTTACTATCCAAATTCAAATCAAAGGCTAAAGAATGCTCATATGGCAATAGATTACAAATCCAGATCTAATAATGAACACTCGCTGTTAGGCAGAAAAGGGAAGCTATTTTTTTCCCTGATAAAATCAAGAGATCTAGTTGATACTTTAAAAAAGGAACTTAAAATTGAAGAAGTTCACGCTCTAATATTTGATAACAGATTTCTATGAAATTTTGTAATTGCCCTTTTGTTTTGAATGAACCTTCTCTATTCATAGACAAAAATAGAATTGCTAAAATATAGGAAATAGGGGACCCGAAAACAATAATATCTCTGAATGGAAAGGACAAAGACTGAGGTCCTGAGTTTAATGTTTCACTTATTTCTTGGGAGGTCAAACATGAGATCAAATGCTCTCAGGAGGTCGCATATAGAAAGATTATTTTTCCAATGATATATGATCATTTCTAAATAAATAATTTAAAAGATAAATATCCATCATTTTCTCTTAGCAAACATCCCATTATTCTAGTTCTTATCCACACGACTTAAGCATAGAGTTGATGCTCTGAAATCTGGATGGGAACTTCTAGAATTGGTATAAATATTTTACAAATATTGGAACGTCCAAAATGGTCACCTCTACACAAAGTCACAGACACATACGGAATCTCAGAGAAGAAGATGGAGGAAGACGAGGCAGATTAAGCAATTATCTCAAGATGTGGTAGATTAAGCAAATATCAATTCGAAATCAAAGAAGAAGACGGAGGAAGACACACCTAAGCAAACTGAAGAAGAAGACTGAGAAACGGACGAAGGGAGGAGACGCACCTGCAACAGCCGGAGAAGATAACGAAGAAATGGATGGAGGGAGGAGATGCACAGTGAGATGCAGCAGCAAGAATCTAGATCCAGACACAGTAGGAATCCACATGAGGAAGAAGTAAAGCTTTGAGATCCGGACAAGTAAAGCCAACGCGTTTAACCTCACAGTATTTTAGAGCCATTTCGAAGCCGTATCCTCGCCGTTTCGAAAAGTTTCAGTACAAAAAAAAATGTTTCGGTATGTACAAACAAAAAAGAAATGCACGGGATACGTTTGTACCTATACGGTACGCGTATCTGTACAGGATACATATCCGGTATGGGTGCGACGCCCATTTTCACATTCTTGTGCTTCTGAGCCTAAATCTCTTCATATCTCCAATGCCTAATTCCATATGCCAAGACTCCTCTTATGTACTGAAAAACTCATTTGGCTACTCCAAGATGAAAATGACTAGGATTTTGCATAAGCCTAGACAACAAACTTAAAGCAAACATAATATCCAGTTACTGTTAGATCTAACAAACTACCCACAATACTTTTATAGCAAGTGCTATCAACATTTCTTCCTCTGTCTTCTTTCATTAGCTTCTCATTTACAACAAGTGGTTTTGCCATTGATTTGCAACCAACAACAACAACAACAAAGCCTTTTCCCACTAAGTGGGGTCAGCTACATGAATCAATCGGTGCCATAAATCCCGATCATAAATCATATTTCTCGACAAATCATTTAAATCTAAATCTCTCTTAATAATTTCTCCTATATTTTTTCTTGGTCTTCCTCTACCTCTATTTATTGGACTATTCTCCATCACATCTACTCTCCTAATGGGGGCTTCTATAAGTCTCCTCCCTACATGACCAAACCACCTAAGTCTCGATTCTACAATCTTTTCTACAATAGGTGCGACTTGCACCTTCTCTCTAATGCATTCATTTCTAATCCTATCTCGTCTAGTGTGCCCACTCATCCACCGCAATATTCTCATCTCTGCAACATTAAACTTATTTTCTTGTTGACTTTTTATTGCCCAACACTCAGTTCCATACAACATTGCAGGTCTTATAACTGTGCGGTAGAATTTACCTTTAAGTTTGAGTGGTACTCTTCTATCACAAATAACACCCGAAGCACTCCTCCATTTCATCCACCCCGCTTGGATCCTATGCTTTACATCTTCTTCGATTTCTTCGTTATGTTGTATGATGGATCCAAGATACTTAAATCGTGAGACTTGTGGTAGGATATGTTCTCTAATTTTTACTTCTACGCTAGAAGTGGTGTGCCTCTTACTAAACTTACACTCCATATACTCCGTTTTACTTCTACTTAAATGAAAGCCATGAGCTTCCAAAGTTTGTCTCCACCTCTCTAACTTCTCATTCATTTCCTCTCTCGATTCTCCAACTAGGACAATATCATCTGCGAAAAGCATGCACTGTGGCACCGGTTCTTGGATATGTTCAGTAAGCACATCCAAGACTAAGGTAAAAAGATAAGGACTCAAAGTTGACCCTTGATGTAGACCAATAGTTATCGAAAAATCGCCTGTAAGTCCACCTTTAGTTACTACGCTAGTTGTAACCTTATCATACATGTCTTGGATTGCTCGAATATAAGCTACACGAACTCCTTTTTTCTCCAAAACCTTCCATAGAACTCCTCTTGGCACTCTATCATATGCTTTTTCTAAATCAATAAACACCATGTGTAAATCTCTTTGATTCTCCCTATATCTCTCCATTAATCTTCGCAACAAGTATATTGCTTCCATAGTTGACCTTCCTGGCATAAAACCAAATTGATTCTCCGTAACTTGACTCTCTTTTCTTAACCTTCGCTCAATTACTCTTTCCCATAATTTCATAGTGTGGCTCATGAGTTTAATTCCTCTATAGTTTGCACAATTTTGAATGTCCCCTTTACTCTTATAAATAGGGATTAAAGTACTTTTCCTCTACTCATCTGGCATCCTCTTAGACCTCATAATTTCATTAAATAACTTTGTGAGCCAACTTATACCTTTCATTCCCAAACTCTTCCATACTTCAATAGGTATATTATCCGGTCCAACTGCTCTGCTATTTTCTATTCGCTTTAATGCTTCTTTTACCTCTACCTCACAAATTCTACGGTAAAAAGTATAATTTCGATCATCTTCTTCTGTGTCTAACCTATCTGAATGCAATAAAATCTCGTGCCCTTCATTAAAAAGTCTATGAAAATAACCCTTCCATCGTTCTCTGATATCTCGTTCCGTGACTAACACTTTCCCGTCTTCATCCTTTATGCATTTCACTTGATCCACATCTCTTGTCTTTCTTTCCCTACTTTTAGCTAACTTATAAATACTTTTTTCTCCAACTTTAGTACCTAAAGATTGGTATAACCCATCAAATGCCCTCACTCTCACTTCGCTCACTGCCTTCTTAGTGTCTTTCTTAGCTACCTTATATTTTTCTTAATTTTCATTACTCTTACATAATGACCACACTTTATAACACTCTCTTTTAACTCTAACCTTATCTTGTACACTTGCATCCCATTACCAAGATTCTTTATCCCTAGGTCCAAAACCTTTTGATTCACTTAATATTTCCTTTGCCACCTTCCTAATCTCTTTAGTCATTTCATTCCACATATCGTTAGCACTTCCTTGTATTTCCCAAGGTCCTTCTTCTATAATCCTTCTCTGCAAATTCTTTTCTTTATCCCCCTTTAGTTGCCACCACTTAGTCCTTACCACTCTACCTTCACATTTACTTTTTACTCTCCTCCTAACCCTTACATCCATAAACTCTATGTTGAGTAGTTAAACTCTCTCCCGGTATAACTTTGCAATCCATGCAAAATTTTCTATCCGATTTCTTTATAAGAAAGAAATCAATTTGAGAACATACCCTACCACTTTTATACATGATAAGATGTTCTTCACGCTTTCTAAAATAAGTGTTAGCTAATATAAGATCGAACGCTAATGAAAAGTCTAAAATAGTTCTACCCTCTGCATTTACTTCTCCTATACTATGTCCTCCATGAATACCCTCGTAACCTGAAGCTACCTTGCCCACATGACCATTTAGATCCCCTCCTAAAATAATCTTTTCTCCTAATGGTATTTCCTGAACTAGACATTCTAAATCTTCCCAAAACTTTACCTTATGAGATTCTTCTAACCCTACTTGTGGTGCATAAGCACTAATAATATTAAAGAGTTCCTTTTCTACTACAAACTTTAATGCAATGATTCTATCTCCTATCCTTTTAACATCTACTACAGTATTTTTCCAAAACTTATCTACAATTATACCTACCCCATTTCTAGATTTATATTTACCAGTATACCAAAGTTTAAAACTTGAAGTATCTAATTCTTTCGCTTTTTCTCCTACCCATTTAGTTTCTTGTAAACACATAAAATTAATCCTTCTCCTAATCATAGTATCTACTATTTCCATAGACTTACCTGTAAGTGTACCTATATTCCAAGTACCAAAACGAATCCTACTCTCATGAACTCGCTTCTTTAGTTAAAATCTTTCTTAGCCCTTTGAATTAGAGTATTAGTGGTATTAAAATGTTTTCATTTTCCATGGACCATCTAGAAAGATTCGAACGAGAAAGCTAAGATATTCTACTCTAGTTTTACATAATACCTTCAACACCACAGGCAGAGAGAGCTTGGAAAATTGGTCTCCGTGGTCCCCGAATCCTAAGGAAAAATTTGTTGAGTTACGCTTCGGTCATGGATATTGTAATACTTGCATATCTCATGAATTTATTATTGTGATTGACAGTAATCTATTCATTTTCCTTAAGGAAAAATAATAATAATTGACAAAAGTGCTTTATTTATTTGAGCCTTAATGCTTATGTGTGTATGTTATAATATCCGTTGTGGCTTCTCTGGATTCAACAGGACAGCCTGGACAATCAAGTGGGGGTAATTGCCAAAGGGAAGTGTACCAAAAGGTAAATATGCCAATTTCTTATTATATCTATTTCCTTGCTAAAGTTGACTGGAACAATAGAAATTAGCCAAATGAGTCCCCAAAATAAAATTTAGAAGAGTTCCTTGATGTTTTTATGTTGGAGGGATTTACTTAATTATAAGAACATGTGTTGGGGCCAAGTATGAATAGGAATAAAAAGAAGTTCCATATTGGATAAAATTAGATTAGATAAAGGATATAAAAGTGGAAAGAATTTATAAACTTAATGTAATATGGGTTGGTTAAGAGCTGGTGTCGAAACCGCTTATATAATTTCTTTGAAAATCTAACGAAAAAGGAATTTCCCTAATGTCTCAAACTTCTCGGCCCCAACATGTAAATCGTGAGTCTTAGGGGAAAATTATGAAAACTTCTATACTAATTTGTGACATCTTTAATTCGTAGTTTTTAATGTTAAATTGAATGATTCCAACCAGTGAAAATTTGTACTGCAGAAGTCGAAACTGATGCCTGCAATAAGAAATTTTTGGGTTTTGACTCGAGTGAAATTTTGTCTATCATGCCCATTTCACCATCTATTAGTCCCACCAAGAAAGGTTCATTGTAATCATTAATCTGATGTTATATTGATATGAATGATATTTCTCAGTGCAAGCTTATGTTTTTAGTTGGTTACTTTTAAGTGACTTTGTTACCAGTCGGGAACACATGAATACATTGGACATCATCTCAACTTAAGTTTGAAACTTGCAATTTATGATCCTTTAAAAAGGAATTTGTTGCTATCCTGTCCATATGTATAAATGCAACAGTGAAACAAATTTGGTTGCATGGATGATCTCAAGGGCTCAAATGTTTGATTATCTGATTCTGTTTATTTCAACTTACAGATTATAATCATGAAAGAAATGTACTTGCCAGAATTGAATGAAATGTACCAGAAAACTGCTGCTAAACTTCATCAGGTATGTTGAATTAAGTATTAATTTTTGAACATGACAATGTTAACACCACATATGGATATCTTTCTTTTGCTTTGCAATTATGGTGATAATTATGGCTTTAATTCTGGCGTATCTCATGCGCTGTTTAACCATTGCAACTTGTGCTAAGCACTATCAAATCATCTTTTCTGAAAGAAAGCCTTTTATTGCCAATGAATTTGCTTATAACATAATATAACCTTCATTAACCTTGTATCTGCATTTCTCTATCAGCATGACTCCCTTCCGCAACAATTAGCAAGGTCAAACCAGCTTGAGAAGCTGAAGATATTTAAAACGATGTTGGAGCGTATGATAGGATTCCTACAAATTTCCGAGAGCAACATTTTACCTAGTTTCAAGGATAAATTGGGTTCATATGAGAAGCAGATTTTGAATTTTGTGAATACAAATAGGCCCAGGAAAGGCATGTCTTCGTTGCAGCCAGGACAGCTTCCAACCCCTTCTATGCACTCCATGTCACAGCCACAATCCCAACTTACTCTTCAAATGCAGTCTCATGAAAATCAAATAAACTCTCAGTTGCAACCAACAAATATACAAGGTTCTGTAGCGGCAATACCTCAGAACAATATGTCTAGTTTGCAGCACAATTCAATGTCTGGTGTATCGATAGCACCGCAGAGTATGATGATGAATTCATTGTATGGTTTGGGAGGTTACTCACATACTATAATCGGAAATTCAAATACGGGATATAGCCATGGTAAAGAGGCGCCACCGTACAATCAGTTATTATATGCACAAGAGACATTAAGAAATCAACTTCAAGAGCAGAGGATACAAATACATAAAATGCAAAATCAATTTGATAAACTGACAAAATTATATCAACAACAATCTCAAGGAAATGTTGGCCCAAGTTTTCAAGGAGATCCACATCTATCTAGGCTAAACGTCTGTCATATTAGAGATAATAATAATGAGGATGATGAGGAGGAGGACAAGTGAATTTTAAATTTTATTTATTTATTTTGTAATTTTATTTATCTAATAATTAACTTTTATTAGAGTTGTGTGTTTAACTTATAATTATTTATATACCTTGCTTCTCTTCCTCCATTTGTCTTCCTTCTTTCTACTCGTCTTCATCTGTGGTATTTTCTTTCCTTTTCTCCTCCATGTCGCTCTCTTCTTTCCTCTTTTCTTTTTGGTAGAATTCATATCTTTCCACCTTTTTATTATTATTCTTTTATCATCAATTTCTCTTCTCCTATTTTAATTTTCCTTCTTCTACTCATTTCTTATTTATCTTCTCTTTCATTTCTTTCCAAATCATTCATCTGACTAAGAGAAGTACGTTTAATTTGGGTTAATATATTTCTAATCTTTGTTCTAAACATTTTTTTAATTTATATATATACTGATTAAGGTTTATATTATTTGGGTTGATGCCCAAAAAAAAAAAAAGAATACCACAAAGAAACCAAAATGAAGATAAGAAGCAAAGTATAAAGATATTATTTGGTTTAATATTGGAATACCAAACCTGAGTCATAAGACAAACAGAAAATGCAACTTAAAAGAAAGAACCGAAAAACAGAAAAACTAAGAAGAAGGAGAAGATAAGTAAAAATAAAAAAGTTATTAATTAATTACATTAAACATCAATCTAATATAATTATAGAAAAATAATTAGTGTTGGTTATAAATAATAAATGTAATCCTAAAGTATAAAAAATATATATTTAACAAAATAAATAAATAAATAAATAATACAATTTAAAAATAAATACATATAAATATAAATATGGGAGAAAGAGAAAATTAATTTAAAAAAAAAAAACAGTTTCTGACTGAATTTTAATTGGTTAATGTCTGATCAAAATTCAACTGGTTGCATAATCTAACTAAAAAGTGAGCTAGACTATATTCAACTAACATTTGGTTAGATCGTATCCAACTGAATACAACCATATTTTAAAAAAATGAAATATATTATTACATACAAAAAGAAAAATTAAATTATTAAATATATTTTTATAAAAATAATTATTTATATATATTAAATATATAATTTAATATTATTATAAAAATAATATAATAAAAATAATAATCACATATTTATATTAAAAAGTTTCAGCATTCCAAGATTGGTAGCCATTTGCCATGGCCATGCATGGAGAATTTGCAGGTGAGAGAGTAACAAAAAAAATACCAAGAGAAGGGCAAAATAATTTTTTTCAAAAAATGAGAATGGCATTTTAGTAATTTCACATAGGTGAAGATTTAATGTTTCATTTAGATGGTATAAGGCTAATAATTAAGGAGTTAATTGTAACTTTTTATAAATTAGAGACGTATTGCAATTGAAGACAAAGATTAAAATAAATAAATATAATTTTATTAAAAAATAAAGAATAACATATTTATTATGATAATAATAATTATCATATAAAAATTTATGTAAAGTTTTTGATTTGTTTATATCAATTATTTATATAAAATTACAATATTTAGAATTTTCTATATATATATATATATATATATATAGTGTTGAGTTATAAAAAAATATTGGGAAAATTATATTTTTGGTTCCTATAATTTCACTCAATATTTAATTTGATTCTTATAGTTTAAAATTTTGTAATTAGGTCTTTATAATTTAAACAAATTTAAATTAATCAATGTTATTATACTTTTGTCGATATTTTGTTAAATTTTATTGACGTAACTAGCCATATACCGTTATTGTGACTTTAAATATTCATGATTCAAATCAATTATCTCAAGTCATTTAATATAAGTTATATCATATACTATATATGTGAGCTAATTTTGCTTCATTATTTATTTTTATCTTTTTTGTTTATATAAATAACATATATTCAAAATGTCAAAATAACATATAATTAGCTATATTAAAAATTCAATAGAATACAAACAAAATTTTAATAGTAGCACTAAATTAAAAAAAAAATTATAAGGACCAAATTACTAATTTTTAAATTTCAGAGATCAAACTAAAAATTGAGTGAAACTATAAGGACTAAAATAATATTTTTACCAAAAATATTCATGTATTATCTTTTTATTAGAAATTTGAACAATAGATATCTATAAAATTGTGTGCGTGTGTGTGTGTTGAAATAAAAGGAAAGTGAATGAGAAATAAGGTTGGTTTAGTGATTGCATAATTTTATCTACTGGAGCAGACACAATTGGATGTTATGAAAAGCGAACGCTTTTGATTGTGACTGGTGAGAATGGCACATTTGATGTTGCACAATTAGTCCAGAGGTTGCGTAGATATTTGCTTACAAAAATCAGGTTAGTTCCATCAGACTACCACTTCAAGATAAGTACACAAAACATAAATAAATCTAACTTATTATAAAAAGAAAAAAAATAATTTTTTTAAATACACATTTATACCTCTTTTAATTGTAAGTTATTTGTAAATACTTTCCTTTTTACTAAAAAATAAATAACTACTTCCTTTAACTTTTAAAACCCGTCTAAAATATCCTAACCATCAGCTTTAATAAGAATTTGAATCTTTTTGTTTGATTTTGTTAAACATTTTTTATTAAAATGTCAATTTATATTCTTTCAATCATCATTTAGTGTGTTTTTGTTACATGTTACTAGAGTTTCATAATTTGAAAGTTTTTTTAAATTACTTTCAAATTACTAGAGAATGTTAGACTTTTGGGTCTTTATCTATGCTATCAAAATAATTAGGGATTAAAAATTTGGTGGAATTTTATTGCAAACTAAGGATATTACAGAAGTTGGGGTGGACTAACAAAGAGATATGAGCCCAATAACAAACAATGGCAAAGGACATCAAGAAGTAAAAGGCCCATCAACAAGGATTAAGAGAAAGCCTCAATGGATATTTTGAAGATGGCTAGTGGTCTACTAAGGGGTTCAGGTCCTTTGCGTATGGCAAAGGATTCACAAGAGGTGTGCATCAACAAAACAACTTTGTTTTGGGCTAATATAATGCAAAATGTGTTGGCCAATCTTAGCTGTTCATTACACATGATCAAAGCCATTAGTTCAGCTCCTCAAGGCTGCCTTAATATTGCATTTCTCCATTTCATCTTCACCGTGCATTTCTTCATCTTATTCTTATGGTGTTTCCCTGTGTAACATCTGGTTTTCATTAAAATGTCAAAAATGAGTCAATTATAAAAAAAAGTCTCCTGAAATGAATGATTTAAGACCAAATAAAATTAGGATAAAATTTTAAATATAGAAAATGAGGATTTGAGGTTTGAGTTGCCCAGAAATCCAAACCAAATGAGCTAGAAAAGTTGTGAAAGAAAGTTGGTAATAATTTTTGACAATTTTGAAAAACTTATAGGAGAGCTTTTTAAATGAAAAATTTGAACTTTTTAGGGTTCTCAGAGGTGTTGAAAACCATAGGAACTCTCAAAAGAGTTAAAACCCTTCCAGTGAGCGATTTCACCTGTCAATTGATTGAAACTTTGATTAAATGCTTTAGAATAGTTTTAAATCTGATTTAAGTGAAATCAAAACTAATTTATAAGTTTGAGAGCCTAAATATTATGATGAAAAAGATGAATTTAAAAAAGGAGTTGAATTGAGCTTAATGAAAGGAACCAAGAAAAGGGACTAAAATGCAAAGTGGAAAAGTGCATAAAGTGACTCTTCGTCTTCCATATAACACATGCTCCTTCTCCTATCTAGTTAATTGACTTATTTGATACCCAAAACAGAGAGAAAACTAGCAGGGGAGGATGGACCAAGAGGGAGGAAAAAGTGGAAGAAAAAGGTAAGAAAAAGTATATAATTTTATAGTTCTTCCTTTACAAAAGATGTTCTCCTCCTTCTCCTCTTGCTTTCTATTTAGAAAGGGAAGATTGAAATTTGAAGGAAAGGCTTATAGCGAAGGAGAAAGCTCTTAGAGAAGGCTTGGAATCAAAATAAATCTTATAGATTTTCTTGCTTTCCCTTTGTTGTTTTCCTAGTGTATGGTTTGGCCAAGTAGAGAGCATATAGAAGAGAGTAAATTCTGACCAAGAGCAAGTAAGGAACTTAGGTTTTAGAGTGTGGGAAACTAGAAAATGCAATGAAATCTAAAAGAAAACCATTAGAGAACAAGTTGTTAAAGCTAGGGATTCACTTGCACCTTGACATGTATGAAGCTTCCTAGGGACAATTCAAATTATCTAAGAGTGTGAATGAGTTTTCAAGACATCTAGGAAGCCTCCCAAATGTCATTCTCTTCAAGGAAACAAAGCAAACTCTATGGGTCCTTTTGTAAAGGGGTGTCTTGGCCAAACATAGATGGAGCACCTAGAGTCCTTTTTAAATTTTTCTAAACCTAAAATAGGACTAAATATGATGAAAGAACATCAAATGAAGCCTTGAAAAAAATTTAGAAGCCATGGATTGTGATATGGAGGTATAGGTTCAATAATAAGATATAAAGAAGCAACTTATAGGTAGGCTCCTTAAAATGAATTTGCGATGACTCTAAAAAGTCTAAATAGAGTTAAGAGTCATAGATTGAAGGAAAAAATAGAGCCAAGATTACGAATTCCTATACTTGCTTTCTTAGGTCTTGTATGGAACCATAATTAAACCATATGAGAAAGTAAATTTTCCTAGAGTGTGTATGGTACTAGAGAGCTTACTTTAATGATGTAATGGTATCCCATTTGATATGTCTAGGCCAAAGGCACCAAGCTCCACCTCATTGTAAATGTGTGGCCAAGAGAGGAAAAAAGTAATCAAGGAAAAAGCTTGTGTTTTTGCTTCAAAGTAACTCTCCAACCTTTCTCCCATGCATTGTTAATTCTTTTCTTGTCTTTGGATACTTGTATGCTTACTTGTGCCATGAGAAATATTTCTAGCTATTGCCTACATGTTATGGTACTATGATGTTCTTGAAATGTGTTTTATGAATGTTATTTGGCTTGCATGGGTATGGTAATACCCAAAGTCCCTTAGCAAGGGTAAAGATAAGCCAAAAGTTTTAAGAAAAGTGAGGCTTAGTCAAAAATCCCTTAAAAATGAGTGAAGTAAGTCCAAAAGTTCTAAAGAAAATGAGTGAGGTTAAACCAATGCCCTTGGGAGTCAATGTATGATATATATGAGTTTTTTGAATATGGAAAATGTTTTATGTATGTTTACTAGTTCAAGTTGCCATGCATGCATTCTTAGACTTGAAAATTCATTCCTTATGCATGTTTGAAAGGGAAAAGAGCTATTGAGATTCTTGGAATCTTACTCTTCCCTCTCCAATGTCTAACCATGTCTAGGTAAGCCAAGTAGTCTAAAAAATGGAAGCCAACAACCTTGAAGACCAAGATTTTGATAAAGATTTTATTATTTAGCCATTTTATGGACATATGGATGTCAAATGATGTAACTATCGGATGTATATATGATGTAGATACTTGAGCATACTTAAATGTATGTAAATATGATGTGTGTAATGATTTTAGAATCATATAAATGAGTATATATGTTTTTACCACCATAGGGCTTTTATGTGTTACGACTTCCATGTGTATATTTGCAAGTAGCATAGTAAGAATGAGCTCTATGATGTTTTGAACCAATTGGCATGCTTCCCTAGGTTGTCTTTATGCTATGGGACGTGCTCAAGTGGCTATGGAACATTGAGAGAGTCATTTGGTGCCTTAAAAACTATTTTGAACTTCAAAAAATGACCAGATGTGAGTTAAACCAAAGTCTAATCAAATAAATGAGTTTTTGCATGAAATTTGGCCAACAAGTGAGTCTCATCTAGAGTTTTTCACAGAGCTAAAAAGCACCCAATTTGTAGCTCTAGACAATTTATTATAATTTTTCAAAGTTGAAAAAATTCTGTTGATATGATAACAGCACTATTCACATGGTCAGTTTATGTTTTTGTGTCACATGTGGAACAAATGATATCCAATGCTCATGAAATTTTATAAGGATAAACTAGACACCATAAGTTTTTCATAGCCATCGAGATCACCCATTTGGAGCTTTATAAAGGGAGAACCAAATTTTTGAAATTGCATGTCAGTACCGGTAATGCAGCTTGATCTTTGGTATTATTTCATCAATTTCTATAGGTTAAATGCCACTACTTTAGTCTAGAATTATTTTTAGTCCTTGGTGAGCTTTCTAGAATGGTATGTTTTTCTTGATTTCAATTTTTCTATAATTAGTTATAAATTTTCAAACTTTATATTAGAAATCTGGAAAGTGAACCCAAGAGCAAACCTATATTATTCTAATGCACGGTGTAAAATCCAAGACTCTTAGGATGTTTTGTGATGGTTATGACTTGTATCGATGTATTATAAATTGAGAATAATATTGAGGAGTTCATGTAGTCCATTGAGCATAAGATGAATTTTTAAAGTCTTATGTAACTCACTTTAATGCATTAAATATATTGATTTTCCATGAGACTTGTATGAAGCTAAGCTAAATTGTGGGAATAAGAAGGCTATAGGTTAAGGTATTACACCCTGCAATTCCCATGGAATCAAAGCCAAGGGTGAACCCAAGGGTGGTATTTGCATATAGTGTGGGTTTAAACTCCATTTTGTCTTAGGCATAGTTGAATCACCAAAAGCATTTAAAGTTTGCTAACTTATTTTACTTTGGCTACAAAGAATGTAGGTTGGAAAGGAAGGACCTTGTAAGTTGAAATCTTACATTTAATCACAATTAGTGTCAACTTTTGTTTGAAAATTTGGTACATTTGCTAACTACTCAATAATCTATTCTGTACATCTTAAGATAGAGTATCATTGTAGGAAAATCAAAGTTTTATAAGAGCAGCTTTGGGAATCTAAAATGAAGGAGTGTAGAATATTCTAATTTGTGGTGTTCTAATAAATTTATTTGTTAGTTAATAAAATGCAATTACATTGTCAAAGACAAAGAAAAAGGGGAGGGAACATGAAGAAATAGTGCATGCAATAAAAGAGTTTACTAAAGAATATTGTTTAGTGCAGGTGTTTTCTTTTGAAAACATGAAAAATAAAAAATAAAAATCAAGGAGTTCAAGAGCAGTTGAAATCTACCAACAGGTAATTTTGATTTCTTCAAGTTCTTCTCATTTGAAGCTTTGGAAATTTGGAAGAATTGATGTTTAAGCAATTAGATTAATATTTTCCTCATAGCTAGGTTGCAATTTCCTATTAATTGCTTTCTTTTCTCGGAAGCATTATCTCGTAGCTTGGATGAATATATAATGATAGTCATTTGTCTATCCCATCCAATACATGGGCAATCATTTCAACTGCTAAGTAATTAGAGATTATGGAAAACAAAGAGTAAAAATTGTGGAATAAAAAAAAAAGAAATGAAGCTTATATAGATTTGTTGTTCTTTTCTAATGAATTATTGATCTGTGATGTATATGGTTAAGGTGAAATTAACCTACAATCCTCATCTAACATGGAAATCTATTTAGAATAACCTATATTAACTATGTCTCACATGTTTTAGATCATAAAAAGTGCATATACTTGTTGGGTTCACCTTTGGCTTTGATTCCATAGGAACTACCAGGAAACACCATAAGAATGAGATGAACACAAGGGCTCTCTATCTCTCTTTCACGGTGGGTAAACTGAAGTAGAGGATGAAAAAAATGAAGAAATAGATTATGAAGATGAAATGGAGAAACGTAGCATTAAGGCAACCTTGAGGTGCTGGATGAATGACTCCGATCATGTGTAATGGGAGGCTAAGATTGGCTGGCACATTTTGCATTATCAACCCAAAATGAAGTTGCTCTGTCACTACAAACCTCCTACAAATCCTCTATTATACGTAAAGGATCTGAACATGTCTGCTCAGTATGCTACCTAATGATTAAGGAATGATTGAAGAAATTTTGGATATTTAGATATTTTACTTTGTCTTTTGAACAAATGACTTGTTTTGTTAAAAATAGGTTATCTCTCATTTGTTTGCTTAAACTAAAGTCTTAAGACCTTTAGAGAGATGGAAGAAGGCTAAGCAATGATTGTGTTTTAGAGTGAGCTCGTCACCCAAAAGAGGGTCCTTATACTTTTCTTTTTAGTTCCTTAATCAATATTGAATCCTAACAATTAGTGCTTTCATTCTAGATGGCCAAAGGAACAAGATTACATAAGTTAGATGAAACCTAAAAGGAACTAGAGACTTGAATGACAAATATCAAGTCCTCCGTGTAGCAAACCATAGAGATGCTACAATAGCTTCTCAATCAAAAGGTTCCTTGAGCATGCATTTTGTCCACATTAATGACACACACCCATGTTTAAAAGAAAAAAGAATTTGTTTTTTATTTTTTTTGGGCTTGTGTTGTCGATGGAACACATTAAGTAGGAAAGAATTTCGTGTGATGATCCTCATTGACACACACAATGAAAAACAAAAGGAGAAAAAAATGTGAATAGACAAAATTGATAATTGTGCATATATATTAAAAAAGGATAAGAAATAAAATTATCATACAAATTGTAATTAAAATTCCAATCAACTTCCTAGTCTACTAGTCATCTAGCTAATAAAATAACCTGTACCCAAAAAAAGTTTTTTTCTTTTAAATGTAGACCCACCCTTAATCTTGCCAGAAAAAGAGTCATGATTTCCTTTCATTGAACCCTAGAACTCTATTCTCTTTTGCTTGTTAATAACAATCCTAGTACACATAACAAGAGAGTTCTTGGAATGTCCCAAAAGAAGGGTGGAAAAGGGCAGTGCTTACTAAGATTCGTTTATCTAATTTTACTCTTAGAATAAATATTTATGCACATTTTGAGCTAATCTCATGCATCAATTAACAACATAAATGTTCACCATTACCATTGTAGAGTTATCGCACATGAGAACTATCATGCTTCAACCACCTACTAGGATACCAACTGCACAGATGTGACCTTGACGAGCTCACTAAATTACTTGCCTATAAATACGATCAACTCCTATATATCTAGTAAAATGATATGTTGTATTGGAATTTAGATTTTCTCTGTCTAGAAACTTTTTTATGTGGTAAAGAGAGACATAATGGGTGTGAGGTTCATACAGATGAATCTTATTAAGTCTTACCTACTATATTATTCTATCTCTCACATAAGAGTCTTAGACATGAAAGAATCTGGACTAGTTGTATTATCTATAAATATGGCTAGCTCCTATATATCCAATAGAGTACCCATCTTCCTAAGCAATTTTTGGCAACTACTCCTAAAAAGTAGTGGTGGCATACTTAAGTAAAATACAATACATCACCTATAAACTGATGGCAAGTCTAAAGCTCTGAATAAGGGCTTGGAGTAATATCTTAGATCATTCACTTTTGAGTCACCTTAAAATTGGACCAACTACCTCTTGTGGCAAAATTTTGGTATAACACTTCATATCACACTTCAATTCAAATGTCTTCATATCAAGCATTACATGGTCATCCATTACTTGTGCTTCCAAGCTTCAATCCCCTCTCAATCACAGTTGTTGCAATGGAAGACTAGCTAAAACATAGAGAATAGATTTTACAATCCTTGAAACATAAGTTGGAACAAGCTAAGAGTAAAATGGCTAAACATGCTAATGCTCACCAACAATATAACCAATTTCAAAGAAGAGATTGGGTGTTGCTTAAACTATTTTTGCACTAGCAAACTTCTATGGCTTGGAAACCAAAGCAGGACCTAACAAAGAGATATTTTGGTCTTCCCCAAATTGAAGACAAGAATGGTACAATCGCTTATAAATTAAAGTTTCCATAAGGGAGTAAAATCTACCTTGTATTCCACATATCATTGCTTAAAAATTCCAAGGTGACTTTAAAGAATCTCCAAACTTCATTCCATTTAATTCCTTTGCTAAAGAGCTTACTGGTAGCTAGATAAAGGACCAATGCTCTTTTAATAAAAGCACACTACAAGTTTTAGTCAAATGGATAGGAGAAGAAAGAGATCAAGCCACTTGGGAACCACTAGACCAACTCTTATACCAATTTGCTAATATCAACCTTGAGGACAAGGTTATTTTTGAAATCATAGAGAATGTTATAGTAACTGAGATGGACCAACAAAGAGATATGAGCTCAATAACACACAATGGCAGTAGACATATTAGGAAGCAAAAGGCCCATTAACAAGGATCAAGAGAAAGCCTTAATGGATGACTAATTATATTATCCAAAAGTAGTCATTGAAAGATTAGGTAAGGACCACAACAAATGATGGCTAACGGTCTACACAATTTGCCAACTAATGATTAAGAAATGATGGAACATATTTTGGATATGTAGATATTTTATTTTGTCTTATATGAATTTATGACTTGTTTGTGGAGGATAGGACATCTCTTGCTCTTGTTGGTTTGCTTCAATTATAGCCTTAAGACCTTCAAAAAGATAAAAGGCTAAGAAATGAATGTGTACTTCATGCATTTTTTTTATTAATTGCTTAATCAATATCCAATCTTAACAAATGAGCATACATGCTATGCTTCAAATAGAAGAGTTTGAAAGACATATCAATTAAAGACAATATGGATATAGAAACTGGATAAAAGGATTTAAATTTTGAAAGATAATAGTTTGGGAAAAATATTTTGATTTTAAAAAGTAAAGAGGGTTTTTTCAAATGATTGAAAGATAATAGTGTTTAAGCATACAAATTTACTTCACATGCTTCATTTTTCAACCTTTTTGAGATGATGATGAAGAAGATCATCATTATTTTTGTTAAAGTATTTTTTTAATTTTCATTGAATAATAAGGTCGTCCCTTGTAAGTGTAACTATACCAATTGAACATGAATTATGCATTTTATTAATATATTCGTAGTTTTGATGGAAATGAAGTGCATTTTATTGGTATACTTTCCTTGTGAAATGTCTTTTTTTTTTCATGTTAAAGTTATTTCCCTTAAAAATCTTCAAATAGCATTCTCTTCTATCATTTGTGTCACTACACCAAGTCTACATGAAATGCATTTTATTGGTGTATTTTCCATTTGAAGAATCAATATTTATTTTTTAATAAAATGTTACATTTATTTTTCTTGAACATTTTCAAATTTCATTCTCTTTGGTTCAAAAGAAATAAATTCTATTAAGAAGTCTTAGACATATTGTATCATTTTACTTGACTAATTGATTTAGTCAATAAGTATTCTACAAAATATATAGTTATGAGTTGACAATTTCCACATTGATGTGTCTCATTTAGATCATTAGAAATTTTTAAGTGCACATAGAAGAAAGTAAATAGATGTTTCTGTAGCAATTACAAAATTTATACACAATTATAATGTATCTGCAAAAGAGCTAAACAAATAAGAGGCAACTGCAAATCTTGTAGATTGAACAAGATCTTGTTGACAAGAGGTTATAAGTAAAGATTATGCAAATAAGGATCATGGAAATTTAACAGGACCTTATTGATAAGTTTTTTCAATAAAATACAAATACAAAGACATAAAATAAAAAGGAGTAAGAGAAAAAATACATAATATGTTATCCTAGTTTAAACCTCTTTATCCTACATTCAGTCACCTTAGATTTTAAAAGATTTTCTTCAACTTAATATAATATCAAATTATAGTAGGGATAATTCTACATATACTTACTACTAACATAAGGCTTAAGTTTTCTTCAAACTTTATTTGTATTAGAATTTTTCTCTAAACTCACTTTCTTTATATTTAGGAAAGATTTATAAAAAAAAATGAGAGTAAATTTTAAAAATCTTATAAACAAAATGGTTTTAATAAATTTATTCTTTTTTTAACTTCTCACAAGCTAAATTGAATCAAAAATTAAGTTAAAAATGAAAAGAATAAAGACAACTATAATATATCTTAACTTTTCTTTTTATTTTTTTTCTTTTGTATTTGTTTTATTCTGTTTTTCATCCTGCTATTATACAGAGACTCTCAAAAAATATTTTTGTTGAGAGAACAGCTTCAAAATAGCTATTAAGGGGGAGAGAATTTTATCACGAGGCTTAAACGGCTGTGGAGGTGAGAGACTTTCGACTGCACAAGCCATGTGCAAATGATTTCCGTCTTCTGTCTTCTTTATAGAAGGGAAAACAGAAGATGGCTTTGCGTTCTGCCCCCTATCCAACCTCATTTTATGGTCTGCAAATGAATAACAAGCAATCTTCCAATTTAATAATAATATATAATATGTGCAGCTTCTTTTCTTTTTTAATACTTTCTCTTTGCATTTTTTATCACCCATTTAATGTTGCTAGTAAGTAGTAACTGGTGACTGATGATAGAGAAGAAAACTTCAAACAAAATGCTTTTCTTTTTCTCTGGACAATACAAAGCCTAATGAAATTTATAAGCTCAATCAACTCAAACTTTTATTTTACTATGCTTTATTTTTTTTTTTTGGAATAATTATTGTTGTTTATTAAAAAAATCTATTGACTTTTAATATAATAAAACAATAAACAACATTTAATTACTTTTATAAATTAAACATAAATGCTTTATTATCATAAGATTATATCAAAATTTTAATACTACTACTTTTTCCAAAAATTAATTCAGTTACTCGCATCAATGATGTTATGATATTGGAACTATCGCTGCCTTTACCACAAATATGACCATCATCAATATTGCATTTGTCCCTATCACCTAAAATGTAACTAGCAATACAGATTTGAGAATGAAGATAACTGTCAAATATATGAGATTGCTCTAAGCTGCACATAGGTGACATTTTTTTTATCCCTCTTGATTTCATTTAATTGTTGTTTTTGTGGTTTGAGCATGCATAATTTCCGTTTGACAAAATGATCAAGTGACTGATTTTCTGTTTGGCCTTTTTGATTCAAGGTCTACAATAACGCCTTCTTCCAGTATGAGTGAGAATGATAATATTGATGGCGAGCAGATCGTTTGCAAAGATGATAATATTTAATGTGAGAAATAATCTGAAAAGATGATAACACAATATGTGAGTCTCTATTAAAGCAACGTCTTCATACACTTGAAGCCACTATAGGTAAACTCAAGCTTCTTACTCCTGCAATTGTGCCATTATCATTTTTCGACCTTGTCATGTCTACTTTCTCATATTCATCTATTTGTATAAGTGAGGAGGAGGAGGAGCATTTTGTATATGAAACTTGTTAATTAATCCCATTAAATTTAGACATCAAATGGATTGCATTTGGCGCTGCGATTTATTTATGTATGTTCACATGGCAATTTATTTATTCTAATCATAATGTTGAATACTGAAACGTTCTGATTGGGTTCTTCCATGGCGAATTTTGACTTCCCACAAACATCTCCAATTATCGAACGGTTTTCTCCCTTTTTTTATGGTTGTTTTGTTTTTTGGGTGGTGGTTTGGGAGGGGGGGGATATAAGACCGGTCATGGTGGTTGAATGTCTAATAAGATGGTGGATTTACAAGATATAGACTGTTAGGATATTTTGACTATTTAGATTTGATTTAGATAGTAAGGATTTTATTTTTTTTATTTGTTTTAAAGGATATAAAATAAAAATAATTCTTTAACTAATAATTTTTAAAAAAATAATAAATATTATTAAAAAATAAGGAAAAAAAAAAAAAGGAAATGTTATCTATCCAAGTCAAATTTGGATGGCTAAGATGTAAGCTTTAAAACCTATGTATGAGTTCTAATTGAAAGCGAAGCTTACCTCCAGCCATTGTCGTAAAATACTCCTTTTTGAATTGCCGGATGTCTTCCAAGTTCTAGAGCTGCCCTAGATGGTGTGTGAGCCTCTCTGTGCTCTAAACCCAAGGACCCTGGCATTCCTATTTATAGGCTGAAACTCTAGCACCCCCATCAAGACACCGGTGAGTAACGGACAAAACTGATGAATGTAACAGACCACCATGAATGCATGAAACGATACCATGAATGCTTAAACAGTAATCATGAATGTAGATGAATGCTGAAACGGAAGTAACGTACATTCTCCCACTTGGCCTATATACGTGAAGCCTTTTGTCCAAATGAAGAATTAGAACACATGGATCAAGGAGACAAATCCTCTAAAAATAAGTATTATCTTCCATGTATCACAATGCATTCTATTCTTCTGCTTAATGAATAAACCCTATGTTTATTCTGGGTCTAATTAAAATTGTTTCCTTAAATATAAATGTGTACACTAAAATGAGTAAACAATAATATATAATATGAGTTTCATTACAAATGGTATAAATTACATCAAACTCACAAGTGAGAATCAAGTCCCATTCTCAAAACATGATCTTTAAAACTAAGTGGTGGCATGCCTTTTGTTAAAGGATAAGCTATCATCAATTCAGTACTAACGTGTTCAATGACCACTTTCTTTTCTTTAACACGTTCCAGTATGGCCAGATACTTTATGTCGATATGCTTACTTCGACTCCCACTTTTATTGTTCCTAACCAAGAAAATAGTAGCTAAATTGTAGCATAATATCCTCAATGGCTTAGAAATCAAATCTATAATTTTAAGCCTAGAAATGAAACTCTTTAACCACACACTATGTGAGGTAGCCTCAAAACAAGAGATGAATTCAGCTTCCATAGTAGAAGTAGCAATTAAAGTCTGCTTTATGCTTCTCCAAGAAACAACTTCGTCAGCAAGCATGAAGATATAACCTGATGTTGATTTTAGATAATCAACACAACTGGAAAAGTCTAAATCTGAGTAGCCAATTGCCTCTAGGCTGTCAATACGTCTGTAAATAAGTATGTAATTTCTAGTTCCCTTGAGGTACCTTAACACTTTTTTCGTGGCTCTCCAGTGGTCTATACCTGGGTTACTTTGAAATCTTCCTAACATTCCAATAGCAAAAATTATGTCAGGTCTAGTACAAATCTGAGCATGCATAAGGTTGCCCACAACAAAAGCATATGGAATGTTGCCCATTTTTTCCCTTTATAAATTATTTTTCAGACATTGGTTCATATTGAACTTGTCTCCTTTCATAATAGGTGCTGCACTCGATGAATAATCTTTTATCTGAAACCTCTCTAAGACCTTATTAATATAGGTTTCTTATGACAATCCTAAATCATAACGAGATATATCTCTATCAATCTTAATGTCAATAACATCAGAAGCTTTACCCATATCTTTCATATCAAAACTTTTAGAGAGAAATTGTTTTGCCTCATGTAGCAACCCCTAATCATTGGTTACAAGTAGGATATCGTCTATATAAAGTATAAGGAAACAAGTTTTACTCCTACTTACCTTTTAGTATATATATAGATCCATGATATTCTCTTCAAAACCAAAAGAAGAGATAACATCATGAAATTTTAAATGCCATTGACGGGAGACTTGTTTCAATCCATATATGGACTTTTTAAGCTTGCAAACCAAATGCTCACCTTTGTTAGAGGAAAATCCTTCTGGTTGTTTCATATAGACCTCTTCCTCTATATCCCTATTGAGAAAAGTTGTTTTCATATCCATTTGATACAATTCTAAGTCAAAATGGGCAACTAATGCCAAATTTACTTGTAGAGAATCTTTTTTAGATATAGGAGAAAAAGTCTTCATGTAATCGATCCCTTCTTGTTGAGTGAATCTTTTTGCTACGAGTCTGGCTTTATATCACTCAATGTTGCCTAATGAGTCGTTTTTAGTCTTAAAGACCCATTTACAACCAATGGCTTTAGCACCAGTAGGCAACAGAACAAGATCCCAAACTCTATTAGAAGCCATCAAATTCATCTCATCCTTCATGGCGTGTAACCATAACTCAGATTGCCTACTACTCATGGCTTATGAAAATGTTTCTGGATCATTTTTGGTACCAATGTTAAAGTCAGATTCTTATAAATACACTATATAATCACTAGAAATTGCTAACTTCTTTTCTCTACTTGGCCTTTTTAATGTTGTATCAACACTCTCTTAGGAAGAAGGTTGTATAATAGGTCTTATTAGATCATCATCAGCAGGTGGAACTATAGCAGTTGATTGTTCAACTCCTATTTGTCCTTGAGGGGTGTTGTTAATACCAACCAGAGCATTACTTGAAATAGGGTTTTCTTCATCTAGTACTATGATTCCCAATTGATGACTCCTATTAATCAAGTCATTCTCAAGAAACTTAACATTTCTTGATTCCACAATCCTAGTACTACATGATGGACAATAAAATCTATATCCCTTTAACCTTTCGACATAACCAATGAAATAGCCACTAATGGTCCTAAGATCTAACTTCTTCTCTTGTGGATTATAAATCCTTACTTCTGACAGACAACCCTAAATGTGTACATGTTGCAAACTAGGCTTCCAACCATTTTATAACTCAAAAGGTGTTTTAGAAACAGCCTTGGATAGAACCCAATTTAATATGTACACAGCAGTCTTAAGTGCTTCAGTCCACAAGGATTTAGGAAGTTTAAAGTTGCTAAGCATACTTCGCACCATGTCCAACAAGGTCCTATTTCTTCTTTCTATCACACCATTCTAGTCTGGTGAACTAGGCATGGTGTATTGGGCTACTATCCCATACTCTTGAAAAAACTTTGCAAATAGACCTAGTGCTTGTCCATCTTCAGTGTATTTGCCATAGTATTCACTACCTCTATCTAACCTCACAATCTTTATTTTTTCACCACATTATTTATCTACTTCTGCTTTAAATACCTTAAAAGCATCTAAAGCTTTGTTCTTGTTATGAAGCAAGTAAAGATACATAAAATGTGAGTAATCATCAATAAAGGTAATAAAATACTTCTGACCTTGTGAGTCCATGTTTGGACTACAAATATCTATATATATGATCTCTAATAAATCTGAACTCCTCTTAGCACTTTTCTTAAACTTTTTTTTCTACTTTCCTTTAATGCAGTCAATACAAGTATAAAAGTCAGTGAAATCCAAAATACCAAGTATTCCTTCATTATCTAATCTATTAATTCTTTCCAAGAATATATGCCCTAGCCTCCAGTGACATAACATAAAGGAATTTTCGTTTATCATATTTCGCTTAAGTCTAACATTCAATGCATACAAGGTATTAGGTTGCAAGTTAATTTGAAAAAACCATAAGACAAAATACCATTCCCAACTAATTCAGATTTATAAAATAACTTAAAGTTCACATCTGAAAATTGAAAGAAATATCCAAAAGGTACAAGTTTAAAAACTGAAATTAAATTCCTAGAAAAACTAGATACATAGAAGGCCTTTTTTAAATTAAGTATATAGCCAGTGCTAAGAACTAATTGACAAGTTCCAATAGCCTCAACAATAGAGCCTATCTTGTTGCCTGAATAGATGTTTAGCTTACTGCCCACTGGCTTCTTGCAGTCTAGAAATCCCTGTAATGAATTTGAAATATAGATTGTAGAACCAGAGTTAATCCACCAAGAATTATGAAAAATGTCAATTAAATGAGATTCATAACAAACTAGAGATATTGGATTATCTTTCTTGATAAGCCAAGCCTTAAATTTAACATAATCCTTTTTAACATGTCCCTTCTTTTTATAGAAGAAACACTTGGATTCCTTCTTGATGTTTGACTGGAAGGATGCTTTGCCCTTCTCTTTTTTCTTAGCTTGTTTGTTCTTTCCCTTTGTGACCACATGTGCACTTTCTAAACAAGAACTCTCTCCTTGCTCTATCAACAATCTCCCCTCCTCTTGAACACACGTAGTCAAAAGTTCATTAATGGACCATTTATCTTTATATGTATTGTAAAAGATCTTGAAGGGTCCATACTGTTGAGGAAGTGAGTTCAAAATGAAGCGCACGAGAAAGGATTCAAACAGCTCAACTTTTAATGTCTTAAGTTGTGTCGCAATGTCTCTCATTTTCATGATGTGCTCATGCACACCCTTAATTTCAATGAGCTTCATTGATGATAACTAAGACATTAAAGTGCTAGCAAGGGCCTTATCTGAAGACTTAAATTGTTCATCAATGGCCTTCAACAAGTCCCTTACATTACTATGCTCTCTGATAGAACCTTGGATGCTAGGCAAAATTTTGGTTTGAATGTACATCATGCTAAGGTGATTTAGATCAGTCTTAGTGCTCATAAAGGTCAAATTCTACCTCAATACTATTATCATCCGGTGTGTTAGGAAAATTAATAGGATGAAAAGTTGCAAAAATAAAACATAAATGCTAAGTTAAGTGTGAGATATGCAAAATATGCTACAAAATTAAATAAAACTACCTATGGGATAAGTTTTATTAAGAATAATAATATGTATGATGAAACTAACAAATTATTGTCATTTCCTAATCCCTATGGGTAAATTAAGAAAGATAATTTGTTATTTCACCCTAATTGTCCATCTAAATATAATAAAAATTCCTGTGAGATAAAATCCATTATATTTAAATGAATCAATTACAAATTTTGCCCATTCTTTATGTGATTCAATTCTCTATATATAACTTAGTTAAATTAAAAATGCTGTGGCTAATTTTTAATTTAACTAAACATATTTAAATCACTAGGCAT
This sequence comes from Erythrophleum fordii, assembly GCA_032878935.1. Lineage (NCBI taxonomy): Eukaryota > Viridiplantae > Streptophyta > Magnoliopsida > Fabales > Fabaceae > Erythrophleum > Erythrophleum fordii. Next base: position 11,565,995 of record JAVQMF010000047.1, on the reverse strand, counting down.
TTTGGAATTTTAATCAACATTTTTGCCTAAATAAGGCAAATAAATAAACAAATAAGAACATGCTAATTAAACATAATATTAACATGTGTATTTATTAATTTATTTAAATTTTTCATTATATGCAATAAAATGTAACAAATATATTGCATATGTAAGGTAAATTTAAAATTAAATTATTTAAAAAACAAATAATAATATATATTCTTTTTTTCAAAATAATTCCAAAAATGATTATCTAATATCAAAAATTAGGTACTATGCTAAATTACAAAATAATAATATTTAAGAAATAACTTGACGCATACTTTATATATATATATATATATATATATATATAGATTAAAGATGTGGTTGGAACGCATTGCAAGTACGGCTTTCAATGCTAAAGGGTCATGGCTTCAAATCCTCATGCAACCACACCACCGTACAAATTTTGTTTAAATGCCAAAAGCACAAAACGCACTGTTTATTGCGTCTTCTACCTCTAGCCGGGTATATCTTGGGTGACCCAACCCAAGTCGGACCCAGTTGGATATCCAGTCATATTTTAGTCATTTTAACTCCTTTTTAAGCGATTCAAAAGCCAAAATTCCCAGAATTTAATTTCCTACAAATCTATAAATTCATTTTTGCAAAAAATACACAAAAATGAATCTGAATTTTTATGAGAAAAATTGGCCAAAATAATCATACTGGAGACTATGAAAGAAGCTATTTTCATACACGGCAGAGGCAAAATTGATGCTTTGATACCAAATGTAAGCTTTAAAACCTATATGAGCTCTAATTGGAAGCGAAGCTTACCTCCTACCAGTGCTGTAAAATACTCCTTTTTGAATCGCCAAATGTCTTCCAAGTTCTAGAGCCACTCTAGATGGTGTGTGAGCCTTTCTGTGCACTGAATCCAGGGACCTTGGCATTCCTATTTATAGGCTGAAACTCTAGCACCCCCATCAAGACGCTGGTGAGTAACGGGCGAAATTGACGAATGTAACAGACCACCATGAAAGCATGAAACAATACCATGAATGCTTAAATGGTAACCATAAATGCAGATGAATGCAAAAATGAAAGTAACGTACATAAGACGCTTTGCACATTCTCCAAGCATCCAAAGGATGCACCGAGGTTCCGAACACAAACTATAAGAGGCATGAGAAAAATTGAAAGTTTCAATTCAAGTCAAATTTAATGAAAAAGAAAAAGGAGAGTGTAGCGTAATAATAAGACCGATGGCATCCATAATATAATTTATCACCAATAAAGAAACAGGATGCAGGATAGGCATGGTAGCTGAGCTGGAATATGATCATCTGTATATTTTCCCAGCTAAAAATAATAATAAGAAGAATTTGTTATGATTACGTTATTTTCCCTTTTATATAACAGCGTATGTGCCTAGGGCCATATGGAGAAGAATGGGAGAATTTGTATCGAAAAAGATATCTATATTCATTTCTTTTATAATTTTTACTCATAAATTTAATACGTAAAAAATTAACACAAAAATTAAAAATATGTATAAAACAGTTTTTCTTTCTAACCATCTTTCTTTTTTTGTTTTTTCTTTTTATTATCTTGAATTGATAATTTTAATTTATACCTTAAATTAAAAGAATCTGATATTCTAATTCGTTACCCTATCGAACTCTCCCCACAAAAGAGCTGCTCTACTGGGAGCCTGCCAAGGGAACAAGAAAGAGAGGATTGAAAAGGAAGTACGAATTATTTTTGCTAATTAGTATTGTGGAACATCACCACTCAATTTCTTTAAGCCCAAAACCACTAATCACTCTCTCATTACCGACCCTTCCGGTGCTTTCTTCTCCCTTAATTTCGATATTTTTGAAATAAGGGAGAGATAAATATAAGAAAAAAGGATGGAAAAAAATAAATAATAATAATATATCTCATTTATACTTTTTATATATTTTTTTCTCACATCTACACACATCATATCTTAAAAGATTGAAAATCCATTTGACATTAAATGAAAAGGAAACAAATTAGCTTTTATTCTTTTTAGCTAGAACTGGTCATTTTTCAAATTTCATAACAACATTTTCTTATCATACTAATCTTTTATATGCTTGAATTAAATGAAATAGTGCTATAATTATTAATTATTAGAATAACCTTTTAAAAAAAAGATTTTGACAGGGAGAATTTTGTTTTTTGCCCCATTGAGATTGAGCGTTTTTACCATTAAATCTGTATGTATAATAATGAAAAATTAATTTGCTTAAATTTTAAAGAGATACTAGTTAGTAGCATTCTTGATATAAGAGATAAAAGAAAAGAAAAAAAAAATTTCTTAGAAAAAAAAGGCCGATAATTAAAGTGATGAAAATTTCATGCACTCTCACAACCAACGGTCAACTATTTAGAATGTGTTTGGCTTGGCAGTGAAAAAATTAAAATTATGTTTGCTGAATTGCGGCATGAAAAAATAACAAATTGTTATTTTGTGTAAAAAGTGATTTGAAAAATTCAATCGCGCATCCAAATACACACTTAATAATATAGCACCAACCCCCAGTAAACTATTTCTTTTCGTATGCACTACCCCCAATAAACTATATATTTCTTTCCATATACACCTATACCCCCAATGAAAATTTTCTTTTCATATGCACCAACCATTAATCTTGAGTTTAAAAAAAAAAAAAAAAGAGGTCCTCTCATTGACTTGTTTGGACGTATACACGATCTGGGAATTCCGGACCGGATATATAGACTCTAAGTTTTAGTCTATGCATCCCATTATGAAAGAAAAATCAGAGAAGGTGGGACTTAATTCAGGGTCCTGGATGTGAGTTTTAGACACGCATTTAAGGTTCTTGAGTTCTAAAATTTTAGTTTCTCAGGTGGTTTCTGTGGGATTTTGAAGATCCTTAGGATAATTAATTAGTTAAGGCATGGCATTGGCGTTGGTTGGGGGAGCCGCTTTAGGAGCTGTGTTTGGAGAACTTCTGAATGAAATGTTGGAAGTGAAGGACAATGCTAGGAGGTTCAAACCCAAATTGGAGCAACTAGAAGCAACACTTGAAGAATTACGCCAGTGATCGAAGACATTGAAGAATTAAACAAACAACTGAATTATCATAGCAAAACTAAGTATTTATGCTCTGTTTGGTTTATTGCATCGCGAGCGTAATTTATTTATATAACTTATATAATGTCTATTGTATTCTTATATTTATTATTCTATCTATTAAATTATTTTTTAAAAATAAAAATAAAATAATCATTTCTTATCTTATCTACTTACATTTTACATTCTCTTTACCATTACATCCTCTACCCAAACGGACTGTTAATGCGATTGATGGAAGATGGTAAGAAGCTTGTTTCCAAGTGCTCCAAAACTAGATGGTTTAACTTTTCCAAAAGGTCACGTTACCACAAGAAGCTACTGGACCTGGATAACAATATCCTGAGGTTCCATAACCTTCACCTGCAAGCTACCATGGCGAGGGATATGAAGACCTTACTATACATACAAGCCCCCACACTCTTCCTGCCTCGCAATCTTGGACGCCCAAATGAACTTCCTATACATAACACTGCCTCCCGGACTATTGGGCACGACGAGGTGATTATCATATCATTTTTTAGTATATATATATATGAATTACTCTTTTGATGAGCTGAATTAATAAAAGAAAATAACCACACGAGATCTTTAATGTGCTCCTTTCACTTATTGGCCATTGATTAACATATCATGTATTTTCTACAACGCAGATTAAAATTAATTCGTTGATTCTCAAAGTGAAATTCAAAGCCCATGGGTACAGGACAGAAATCCGAAGCATCGAGGGTAAGCAATCAATCCAACTTTTTTCCCAAAATTAAGACGTTTCTCTGCATCTTATAATTGGAAGATTTGAGTCAGTTTATGGATACTCGAATAGTTTGACCTTCAAGGCGTGCTTGAATTTTGAAACTTGATCATTGTTGGGTAGGCGTGGCATTGGAGCTGGCTGGAGGAGCTTTAGGAAGAGTATTTGGAGAACAAGTGAACGCGGTGGAAGGGATGAAGGACAAGGCTCTGATGTTTAGAACCGAAATGAAACAACTGGGAAACACCCTGCAACTATTAGCTCCACTGCTGATAGAAATAGAGGAATAGAACAAAACAAATGAATCGACCAGATCAGAGTGAAACTGAAATCTTGATCAAATTGATGCAAGAAGGTAAGGAGCTGGTTCACAAGTGCTCCAAAATAGGACGGTGGAACGTTCCCAAGTCGCGTTATTACCGGGAGAAGCTGGTGGCGCTGGATAACTCACTCTTGAGGTTCATGGTTGATCACACGCTCATGGCTAGGGATGTGAGGCAGATCTTCCCGGCTATTAAAGGTATCATGAGTTCCCCAGGCTCCCCGCCTCACAATCTTGGACACCCAAGAACTTACTATGCACAGTACTGCCTCTCTGACCTTCTGCCACAAAAAGGTGATTATAGATATTTATATATTATGAGATAATTATTTGTGATGTTTATTATGGAATGTTGACTGTGTTTTTTTTCTTTAAATTACATTGAAAAATGATTTTATATTATAAAATAATTATATTATTTTTATAAAAATTTTACTAACATACAATAATTAATAATTAATGACTTTGGTATTCCACATCAAACTTTCCAGCACTGAATTATTAGCCTCCCTTGAGAAATATGATAATTCTTTTAGATGAATATGCTCCAAGGCTTATCGAATGATGGGTTCAGAAATTCTGACTGATGGCCATGGTGGGATATGAGAACTCGTAGAAGGTGTCAAGTAAAGTTTTTTTTCTTTTTTAAGGTTAGATTTTTCCCAACTACCGGTTATGCCTGCTTTAGTCGTAGGCCCAAGCATTGATCGAGGTTTTTCCTAGCCCTTATATTTACCGTTGTCCTACTATTTATAATGGGCTGAAATTAGTCATGCAGTGCAAAATTAAGGTGCTGAGATTTTGTTGCAGCGTGGAAGGAAGAGATTCCCAAATATTGCATCTTTAATGGTTATCTTGTTTGTTGTCTTTTTTTGTAGGTAATCGTTACAAATTGAAAATACACAGATCAAATGACCTTGGCATTATTTTCATGATGTTTGCTTGAAATGAAAACTGATGCCACAGATCAAATGTTCTAAGAATTGCTAAAAATTGTGTATAAAAGGAAGATCACATTTTGCCAGGTTTAACTGTTTTCCTTGTTTTGCTGTGAACAAGAGGGAAGAGGATAGTATAGGGCTGAGTTTTGTCTATTTCTCCTTATGGATTGTTACTTTGTCAAATAGAAGAGGAGGTGCAAGGAAGGGCAATTAATGTTTGAAAATTGTTTGAAAAAGAGGAGCTAACAAAAAAGGACAACCATGGAGAAGAATGCCTTATTTTCTTGAATTGCTGTATGAAGATAAGGGCAAAACAGACAAGTACATTATCTTGTGTCAAACTTGAGAGCAAAACGCGCGATTGAACATGGAAAGTGCACATGATGTCCATTTTCCCCTCCTTTTATCTTTCAGCCTACCAAACATGTTTGAGTGCTAGATTCCACTTCCATTTCCCTTTCAAATAAGAGTGAACAAAATCGAATCAAATCAATTAAAGTGAATCAAACTGAACCAAACCGCCAAAAATCGAATAAAATCGATTAAAAATTGATTTAATTTGGTTTTTGTGATTGTAGAATCGATTAAATCCGTTCGATTGTCGGTTTTCTCTATATTTAATTTGGTTAACCGAACCATTAAATTTATAATTAATTAAAATTTAATATTTTGTTTCTTTTTAGATTAATAGGATCTTTTGTTAATTAAACTTGTATCAAAGCTACATTCTTTATGTGATTCAAGAAATATATAAATTATTTATATTATTTTATTATAAGATATTGCTCTTATTTTTTTTCTTACTTTTAAAGTTTTTTTGTGAATGTATAAAATTTTTTTAGACAAAAAAAAGAAATAAAAATAATAAATTATTTTAAAGTTATTGTTGGTCAAAATTTTAAAAGATGTAGGATATTAGAAGTTAAATTCTACATAATACAAGGAATAATTTTTTAAAAAAAATTACTTTTGGACAAAAAAAAAATGAACCAAATCGGACTAAACCGAACCAAACTGATTAGAATTTAAAATCAACAAAGTCCAACAAAATGCTAAACCAATTAGGTTGATTCGGTTTGATTTTTGCTCAAAACCAATCCAAACCGAACCTTTGAACACCCCTAAGATTGCATACTAAATAGGGCGTAACTATTTGGTACTGCGTTTGGAGTCGTTAGGGGCATACACATCCAAATGAGATGCTCGGCTTTTCAATGGGTCCCATCAATTTTTTTCTCCTTTCTTTCTTATTGCTATGGGTGCAGTACGAAAAATCTCATCCTTATTTTTTCAACAAAAATTGAATCCTTGAAATAAATTGACTTATAACCTGAGAGCTAAATAGGTCAGTGCTTCACTGTTGAAAAAAATCTCAATTCATCTTTTTTATTTTTGGTAGAAAAATATCAATTCATCATTGAAACACTAATTTTGGGTTATCTCATATAGCTTAAACTTTTTTAGAAACATAGATCCTCTAAGTGATATTATATATAATTCACTGCTAGCCATGAATTTTTATTAAGCTGTATGGTTTTCATTTTCATCACTGAACCAATTTGTCACAAAGATTTTAACCATGGCTATTCTGCATCATTGGTAAAACTATGACTAAACTGATAAGCAATAATGCAATTTTAACATACAAAAATAAATTGTATTTCATATTACATATAATAGCAGAGACAAAAATACAAAGATCTAAATACTTTCAGCCATACTATTTAAATTTTGATGAAAAACCCAATGCACTAATCAATTTTTTACAACAATCTACAACTAGAAAAATTATAGAATGCAAAAGAACCAAAAACAGGAGTGAGAATGTGTGTGTGTGTGTGTGAGAGAGAGAAAGAGAGAGAGAGGAAGGGGGAGAGAGAGAGAAGGTTTCCCTAATAAACATATAAGTCTCAATGATAATGTTAGATTGATTCTACTTATCAAAAATCCCTTAAAAATGCTAATGTAAAAACTTGTCATTCTTTCATAAATAAATATATATATATATATATATATCAATTAACAATGTGTAAATATTCACTAATTTACTAACCAAAATATTTAACAATTTAAAATTCAAAAATCAAGGACCACTAATCATAATAATTTAAATTAAATTTGAGATATTATTTAATTAATATTAATTCAAAATGTCTTGATAACTAATATGGAATATCTTAAATAAATATTTAATTAAAATAATATCTTAACAAATATATTAAATTAAATATTTCAACATTTTTCCACGTAGTCCGATTATGATTTGCCAAATAACATGTTCGTAGATAAATAAATATATACTACAAAAAACATGACAATAAGTCTTTTAACCAAAATAAGTATTACTTATCACGCATTACATTATAGCATGTTAACTTTATAGGATATATAACTTTTATGAATAAACATTAAACATTTATTCGAGTTCTAATTTATATGCTTGTCAATTTCTATCAAAAAATGTGTACAAATATATAAAAATAATAAACCAAAATTAGAAATTTTGTTTTATTATATACCTTAATTAGACCAAATATAGTCTAACACCCATCTGAAGCACATGATCCTTAAACTCTATCGAATGCATCCTTTTGTTAAAAGATTAACAAGCATTTCTTTTGTCCAAATTTTGCTCTTTAATAACTTGATCAGTCTTAATATGTTTTCTCAAAGATAAGTACTTAATATCGATATATTTACTTTAACTTTCACTTTTGTTATTCTTAATTAAGAAAATTGCAACTGTATTATCACAATACACTCTAATAGGCCTAGGGACTGAGTCTATAATTTTAAGCTAAACAATAAAATTTCTTAACCACATAGCATGTAAACTTGTCTTAAAACATGAAACAAATTCAACTTCCATAGTAAAGGTAGCTATCAAGAATTGTTTAGCACTTTTCCAAGAGATAACTCCCTCAACTAATAAAAAATTGTATCCAAATGTTGACTTTTTTTAGTCAACATATCTTGCCAAATTTGAGTCTGAATAATCAACAATTTCCAAATTGTCAATCCTCCTATAAGTAAGTAGATAACTTTTCATGCTTTCAAGGTATCTCATAATCTTCTTAGCAGCTTTCCAGTGAATAATTCTTGGATTACTCTGCTATTTTCCCAACATGATCATAATGAAATCTATATCAAGCCTTATGTAGACTTTTACGCATATCAGGCTTCCTACGATTGAATTATAAGGAACATTCTCTATTTCTTTTTTTTTCAGCTCATTATCAGGTTATTGAAATAAAACCAAATTTGTACCATGTCATTATAAGTGTCACACTAGGTGAAGAATCTTTCATTCTAAATCATTCAATATTTTTATTTATATAGGTATTTTATAATAATCACAAGATATCTTAAAACCTATCTCTATGGATCTTTATATCAATGACATAAGATGGATCATCTATATCTTTTATTTAAAATTCTTAAAGAAGAACTATACCTTATGTAGTAGCTCTAAATCACTTGAGGCAAGTAAAATGTCATCTACATATAAGACCAAGAGTATGATCTTACTCCCACTAACCTTATGGTAAATACATTAACCCATCATGTTTTTAACAAAACTAAAAGATGTGATTACATCGTAGAACTTAAGATACCACTGTTGTAAGGGCTACTTGAGACATTAAATTGACTTTTTGAACTTGCACCATATTTTTACCAGTGGTTGAGGCAAACCTCTCAAGTTGTTTCATATATACATCTTCCTTAAGTTTACTATAGAGGAAGGCAGTCTTAATATCCATTTGATATAATTCTAAATCAAAATGAGCTATTAATGTCAGGATGATACGAAGGGAATCCTTCTTGGATACAGGAGAAAAAGTTTCTCTGTAATTGATCTCTTCCTTTTGAGTAAAACCCTTAGCAACCAATCTTGCCTTGCAATGCTTAATATTGCCTAGTGAGTCTCTTTTAGTCTTAAAGACTTATTTGTAGCCAATTATTTTAGTCTTACTAGGCAACTCTATATAGTCCTAAATATTATTGTTTATCATGGATTCTAGTTCATCAATCATAACATCATACCACAATTTAGAATATTCACCATTCAATACCTAAAAAATTATTATGAGGTCATCCTCAACGCTTATATTATAGTCAAATTTAGTTATATACATTAAGTAGTCATTAGACATTGTCACCTTTTTGTCTTAATTAAGCTCCTTAATTCAACCTATTAAGGTTATTCAATAAGAGTAACTTCTACCATTGGTTGAGGTATATTTTCATTATTATGAGGTGTCTCATCATTAACAGCGGGATGATTATACTCCTCATCATTTGCATGATTAACTTGGATTACTAGAATCTTATCATGTTCCACATTCACCTTAGCAGAATGAATGTCATGGAAAATCAATGTCCCATCATAACTAGCAGTAGCTTATTATGTGTGATCATCCTCATTGATTAAGTTATATGGTTGACCATTCCCACTACTTATGTCATTCTTAAGAAATTTGGCATTTCTAAATTCTATATATCTCATTGGATGTGAGGGATAGTAAAACTTGTATCCCTTAGACTTCTCTGCATAACCCACAAAAGATACAATAATAGTTCTTGAGTTTAACTTTCTTTCATGTAAATTATACACTATTACTTTAGCAAGATAGTCTTATACACGTGTATGATTCAAGCTGAGTTTTTAACCTTTCCAAGTTTTAAAGGGTGTTTTAAATACTGCCTTTGTTGGAACCCTATTTAAAATATACAATGCTATCATAAGTGTATCTCTCCATAAGAAACAAGAGGATTGGAGTTACTAAGCATACTTCTTATTATGTCCAATAGCATCCTATTCCTTCTTTCAATAATACCATTTATATTAAGTGAGTAAGACATAATGTATTGTGCTATAATACCATGCTCTCAAAGGAAATCAACAAATAAACTAGGTGCCTATCTATCACTATTTACCTATCATAATATTCACCTCCACCATCTGATCTCACAATTTTAATTTGTCTCCCTATCTATTTCTTTACCTTAACTTTATATTCTTTAAATGCATCAAGTGCTTCACTTTTATTATAAAGTAAGTAAATATATATGTATTGTGAGAAATTATCAATAAAAGAGATAAAATATTTTTAACTATTTGAATATAAATCAGGACAACATATATCAGTGTGTATAATCTCTAATAATTCTAAACTCCTCTTGGCTCTTTTATGTGACTTGTTAGTCTGCTTACCTTTAATGTAGTCAATACATAGACTAAAATTAGTAAAGTCTAAAGGTTGGAGAACTCCATCCCTTACCAATCTGTTGATCCTTCCTATGGAGATATATCCTAATCTCCTATGCCATAGGCTAACAAAGTTCTAATGTATGATATATCTCTTAACTCCACTATTACCTGCATAGTAATGTAAGAACTAGATATATCAATAATAGTATAAAGTTTAAATAGACCATCAAATCAGGAAACTTTTCCAATCAGAACTGAAGCCTTTAACAAATTAAAAATAGTTTTAAAAATATTCATAGAAAAACATAAAAAATTCAATTTAGAAACTAAAATTAAATTCCCAGAAAAACTAGGAATATAAATGCCTATTCAAGGTCTATTATATACTCAAAAGATAAAATTATTTAACAAGTTCAAACAGTCTCCATATTTAAACTTATACTATTGCTAGAAAACATTTTATATTCATTGAGATGTGAACTCCTTATGCTAAGAAATCTCTGCAGAGTATTCAAAAAGTAGATTGTTAATCCAATATCAATCCACAATGTATCATGACAAGCATCTACTAAATGAGATTCAAAACACACATTAGACAAAGGTATACCTTTCTTGACAAACCAAGCTTTTCCTTTAGTGCACTCCTTTAGAATGCACCCCTTCATTTTGCAAAAGAAACATCTTGCACCTTCCTTGTTCATCACATGAATAGGAGGTATGTGCTTCTTCTTGCCATTCCTCTTGTGACCCTTTTTTCTTAGAGCCACAAGTACCACCTAAATGAGTCTCATTACGAACACCTCCAGTAGTAATTACCAGTCTATTTTTTTCTCATACACATATAGACAGTAATTCATCAACAATCCATTTCTCTTTATGTGTGTAATAAGAGATCTTGAATGCAGCATAATGAGGAAAAAGTGAGTTGATGATCAATTGAATCAAAAATAGTTCATTTGGCTCCATTCCAAGGGCTTCCAATTGAGAAGCTAGATCCTTCATTTGCATCTTGTCAAATAAAGCAATCTAAGCATCAATAACCTTAAGATATTCCTTGACTATCATGCATTCTGGCATAGACCCACGAATACTTCTCTATATATGTTATTTGATTATCATTATATTGAGACAGTTTGATCGCTCCTAATGATCATACAACATTTTAGCATCTTTATCTTTTATCATATGTGGGTCTCAAAAGTTCATTTACAGGAAGGGCAAAGTCATAGTCAAGGCATCTTAAGTAAAAGAAAACATTTTCTTTTCAGGCCTTGTAGTTACTTCCATCTAAAATAATCTTATTATTATTATCTGCTAATAATTAAGAGATAGAGGACATTGCAAGGTAATATCAAACATTAATAATGTTTACTAAAAATTATAAAGCAAATCAACCACCACATTTATAAAAAATGTATGCTTACAAATACAAGTTATACTTGCACAAAATTATATCATTAAAATATCTCTGTGGGCAAAAACATTAGCATACTAAATATTTGTATATCATAATTAATGAAACTAGAGACATTTATGTTTTCTAATACCTGCAAGCTACTTAGAAAGCATAAAATAACTTCTATTCCTCCTTAATTAAATGTTTAGTTATAATTTTCTGCCTATAGGTTAAAATATATTATAGCTATATATTTAATTTCAATTGACATTTTCAAATCTATATATGATTTTAATTTCATAATGCATGTACACAAATATAAAGGATGTTATGGCTATTTCTTAAATTATACATGCAAATCACAAAAATTTCTAGGTCCACTATGTTTATTAAAATTTCCATATAAATGTACTAAATGATTTTATGTTAATGAGAATTTATTTTAATTAATTAATCAACTAAACTTTATGTAATTAATAATTAAAAATTCTCCTTTTATTATTATTCCATAAATATGTTAAAAATTTTGTCTAAAATAACTCTATATTATTTAGACAAAATTAAATGGCACTAAAATAATTTTAAAAATTCATAAGTGTAGACAAATTAAATAACCCTAAATAATAATTTTACAAAATTTCATGTGTGTTAAAATTATCTAAGATAATTATTACATAATATAGACAAATTAAATAAGACTAAATAATAATTTTGTAAAATTTATGATAATTTTCTTTAATTTTAGATAAATTAATTGACACTTATTAAATTCATTTCATAATTTGATTTTGGTCCAACACAAATATAGATTAAAATAGAAATAAAAATAACACTATAGATCCAAAATAAAATTATAGACCAAGCTTAAATAAGCCCAAAATAAATTTTAAAGAAAAATGGCCCAACATTGACAAAAAAATGGCCCAAAGATCTTTTTGTCAAAAAATGGTGTTTTTGTTAAATAAATGACCTAAGGTCCAGTGGCTTCCTCCAATTTTTCTATTTTTTTTTTAATTCTAGTCCAAAACAACAAAGGCCTATAAAACTTAAACAAAAATCATACCAAAAACTAAAAAATCACAAGCCTAAAAAAGAAAAAGCCCAAAACTGTCTTAACTCAAAAACCCTTTTAATGAAATGGTTTGTTTTATTAATATGGCCCAAATTGACATGTTATTTAAATGGGTTCAAAACACAACTTAATTGAACTAATAAACGACATGTCAATTTGACTAACATCTAAACAACTTGTCATTTATGTCATTATTAAGTTCTATCAAGTTTGTTTGACCTAACCTGATCCAACCTTCGACTTGCCAAAAGTATAACACTTTAGCTCCCTAGCCTTCAAATCATATCACTTAGATTTATCTTAGCACAATTGCATAAAAATAGCATTTGTGGAAGTGAAAATTTGCATAATTGAAAGGCCATTTACATCATTCTTGACTTTAGGAACCATGTAGACTTATAAATTTCATTTTCTATCCATATCATATCCATTCATATTAGAAACATCATATTTTGAGGCATTCATCATAGATCAAGAACCATTTCATTTGGATTTTTCATTCTCCTTCTCGAGTTGCAGGGGCAGTTTACTGATATGAAATTTGGAAAATCATAACTAATTCTAAAAAAAATTAAAATTATACATATGATACCTTTTTGAAAAGTTTTAGATGTTAACTAAGGACTAAAAATCATTATAGACCACGATAACATCATCTAGACCATAAAAAATAATGGAACAATATCTAAGGTCTATGCTGTGTCCTGATACTAACCATAAATTTCAAATTTTTGATTTTCTCTCTACAAAGCTCCAATTAGGGTGCTCTCAATTGCTCCAAAAAACTTATCATGTATAATTTATGCTTGTAAAATTTTATGAGTATTAGATTTTGTTAGTCCCTTAGATGACATAGAAATACAAACTGACCATATGAACAGTAATTTAACCAAATCTACATAATTATCCCAATTTTAAAAATTCATAATTAATTATCTAGATCTCCAATTTTTCTATCCTTTGACTTTGTGAAAATTTTTAGATGAGTTCTATAATCATGCCAAATTTCATGCCAAGACTAGTCTATTTAGTTAGATTTTGGTTGAAGGTTAATTTATAATCCATTTGTGCATCTAAATGGTCTAAAATGATATCAAATGACCTTCTTCCCATACTATGGCCATTTGAGCATGTCCCATAGTACCAATACAACATATTTAAACCTTCCAATCAGCCCAAAACATCATGGCACTTAAATTCACTCTCCCATATGGACTTACACGCAGACACACCTAGGTCCAAGGGTGGCAAAAGCATAAATTCTCATTCATTTGAGCTCAAATATGATTCATACATCATACATACAAACATTTACACTTGAGACATCAATTACATCTCATATTTAACATACAATTACATACTTTGATATCAAATCATCATAAAACCTACTCTAATGTCAAGGTAGCATATCTTATGCTCCATGTCTTTCTTTCTTTGCTCCAAAAGGCCTACCTAGACATGCTTAGTGATAAAATAAGGAGGGGTGATATTCAAAGGATCTCAATAGTTATTTACCTTTTATGCACACATATATGGCACATTTTCATGTTAAGCAATGCAAGTATGCTCTAGATGCTCATAGTGAACATGCATAAACATAATTTCATGACACATAAACTCATGCAATTCAAGAATAATCTCTAGAGACTTTTGATCTAGCCTTACCCAATTTCTAGAGACTTTTGGATTTTCCTTACCCACTTTTACTTTTGACCTAGCCTCACTCTTTTTTGAGACTTTTGGCTTCATCTCACCTATTCTTAAGGACTTTTGGCTCTTTCTCACACTCATTCTTAAAGCCTTTTGGCATAACCTCACCCACTTTTAGCTATCTTGCTTTTAAAACACATCTTATAAACGTAATGGTACTATAACATGTAATCAAAAACTATAAGCATATATCATGGTTCAAACATACACACAAGCATCCAAAGACACTAAATCACCCAACAAATGTATACAAGAAAGGATAGAAAGCTACCTTAAGGCTAGGAGCACACTTTTTTCCTTAAAATCCACTCCCTCTTCTCGGCCTCATGCACCCAACCATGGAGAGCTTGATTTTTTTGGCTTAAACACATCCAATAAGAACAAAAAAGATTATTGGAACTAACTTTAGCATTCCATAAGCTCTACACACACATAAGCAAGTTTATGGCTTAATTATGGTTCCATATAATGCATAATGAAGCATCTCTCATAATCTATTATCATGACTCTACTTTTTATTCATTTTTAGTCATTTGACTCTAATTAAACTCATTTAAGTCATATCCAACTCCATTTAAGGAGCCTAATCTCAAGTTGCTTATTTAGGCCTAAAGGAACTTAAATTTTTCAACTTTTAAAATATGGTTTCTAAGTTGAAACCAATAGTTTCTTTGGTGTCTATAATTTATATCTAGATCACTTTAAACCTTGGAATGAAGAAAAACTCTCCATTATACATCTTCCCTCTCTTGGCTAAGATTGATGCACACTTGGAGCCTATAGAGGTTTGGCTTGTTTAGCTTAGGGATTTGGCACTTGTAAAGTTTTCTAAATGTCTTCAGACCTCATTCATACTCTTACATAAGTTAGATTATCCTTAGGAAGCTTCATATTTTAATATACATGTCAAATTCCCTAAGTGTCTCAACTTGTTGTTTCTTGATTCTCTTTCACTTCCAATTAAAAATTCATACTCCGCTTGCTTTAAAACACTCTCTCCTACCTTGCTAAGACCAGAATTAATGCCCTTCTAGATAGGCTCAATTCGGACTGAAATGGTGGTGGGGGAGAAGAACCAAGAAAAGCAAGAATTCCATGGAATAGTTACCTTTTCTTAAAGCTTGTCAAGTGAGCTTCCTTTAGCTTTCAAGACTCCCTTCAAATTCTTTCTTCCCTCTACTAAACCAGCCATGAAAGTGTTCCTTTTAAAAATCTAAAATCACTATTGGAGAGAGCTTGGAGAAAAGAAATTTGTGAAAGTAAAATCATAAAATTTTACGAATTTTCATACCTATTTTACCTTGTTCTTCCTTCTCTCTCCTCCCCTTTTTAGATGCCATTCCAGATCTATCTAGAGCTGCTTCAGGTTATAGAGAATGAAGATGAAGTGGCTGGATGTGATTTATGAATCAAAAAGGTAAAGTTATCCACTTTTTCAATTTTTATTTTAGTCCCTAAACCATGGTTTGTCTGTTTGGTCTCATTTCAATTCCTTTTCGAGAACTATCTTTTTCATCATAAAAATTAGATTTTTTAACTTATAAATTGCCTTTAGTTTTACCCAAATTGGGTTTGAAACCATTCTAAACTATTTGGTCAAAATTTTGATCAACTATTTATTAAAATTGCTCACCAGATGGGTTTTAACTATTCTAGTGGTTACCATAATTTTCAGGGCTTCTAAAAATCCCAAGAAGCTTAAATTTTTCATTTCAAAATCTCTCGTGTGAGTTTTCCAAAATTTCTCGAAATTATAAAAAATGCCCCAACTTCTTTTTGTAGATTTTCTTAGCTCTTCTATCTCGGGCTTCTTGGCAACTCAAGCATCTACTCCTTATTTTTAGAGGTTTAGATTATCAATCTAATTTTATTTGGTCACTATCCTTTTACTTTAGAAGACTTCCTTTAAAAATCGCTCATTTCTTACCCTTTTTCAACAAACCAAGTGTTACAAAAGAACCCCATAGTTTTTGACATTTTAAGCTCTTTTTCTAGTGTTTCTTCCATTAATTAATATCAGAATCATTAGAGGAATAATTTTAAGGCATCAAAGTACAAAATTAAGCAAGAAAATTCAAGATCCATGAAAGCATAATAACGAGAATGATTTTCATGGGTTTTTTTTTCAAACAGTTGCTTGCTTCATTTTCAATGATTCCAATGCTAAAACTCTCAAAAATGCCAGAGCATGAATTTCGAATAAGAAAAAAAAGGACAAGAATATGCACAAAAATCAAATAAACGTTTGCATAATAACAAAAGTTTTTCAAAATTTGCGGCTCTAGGCATCAAAAAATCATCCAATGTGATTTTTTTATTTGAATTGAAAAACATATTTATTTATAGATATGAATTGAAATTCACAAAATACCTACTCTCATAAAGTAGGGTTCATAAAATCATTACAAATAAAAACTATCAATGTTAGGTTCTAATACCACATGATAAATAATAATGTAATTTTAACATACAAAAGTAAATTGCAATTCATATTACATATAATAGTGGAAGTAATAATATAGGGACCTAAATACCTCCAACCATACTATTCAAATTTTGATGAAAGCCCAATGCACTAATTAATTTTCTACAACAGTCTACAACTTGAAAAATTGTAAAATGCAAAATAAGCAAAGAGAGGATGAAAGAGAGAGAGAGAGAGAGAGAGAGAGGAGTTTTTTTAATAAGTGTATAAGTTTCAGTGATGGCCTGTTAAGCTAACATTATTTATTAGGAATCTCTCAAAAATGCTAATATAAAAACTAGCCATTCTCCTATCAAAAGAAGTCAGTCAACAATTTATAGATATCTATTAATCCATTAACTAAAATATCTAGTAATTTGAAATTTAAAATTCAAAGACCACCAATTAGAATAATTTAATTTAAATTTAAGATATTATTTAATTAATTTTAATTCAAAATATCCTAATAAGTGATAAGGAATATCTTAAATAAATATTTAATTAAAATACTATCTTAACAAATGTATTAAATTAAATATTTCAACACAGACTACAATTAACTAATAGTTTTTTTGTATTTAAAAAACAAACTTAATCTTTAAAATTGAAAATTGAGGTGAGCTAGCTAGCTTGAGTCATTTGCGGAGGCATGAGGTGAGTCTTATGTAAAAATGTATCTAACGTAATTACATATGTCTGGTTAATAAATTTTATATATCCACGATCTACCTAACAAATTTTCATGCATAACTCATTTCATGTGTGGGGAGACCACTGACTTATGGGCTATAGCTTGATCCTTATGTGCCAACCCAACTTTCCCTGAATTTAAGCATATAGCTACAGAGAGGTAAAGGCAAAGCCTACAAGCTATAGTCTTTAATTAATCCATAATCTCTCAAGATTTGCATTAAATTAGATAGGTTTATACCCACCAAGCTATGCACTTCTTAAAATATATTCTCTTAACCTCCACACACTATAAGTATTTGGACTCCAGCAAAATATAGCAATGTCTCGCTCAAATCTGCCTAATATCTAATTCTCAGCTTCCCATTACTTACTCACCAACGCAGATGAGATTTTTTCTCTAGGCTCGACATGTTATTCATGAATTTCACTCACACAAGTCATTTATTTCTATTTTCAACTAAAATTAAAAAAATTCACTCAAAGTTGAAAAGAAGAAGGACTCTCATCAATCCAACACTCACCACTTAGATAACCATCGCAACAAAAGAGGAATGCAAAGCAGGGGATGGCATGCTATTTTGCGCAATAATGGATATATAGCCTGTGTGCTGCGAGCACTTATTTTAGGCTTACTACTACGTTAAATTGTTTCTTTTCATGTTTTCCACAAAGCAGAATTTTTTACAGCATGAACAAATATTTTTTAATATTATTTTTCTATCTATACTTTCATATCACAGTAATATCACAATGATTTAGTGATTAAATGAAATAAGTCAAAAAATTATATATACCAAATGTTTCACTTTAATAAAAGAAAAAAGAAGTTGATTATAATATTGAGACCACTGTTGTCTCTACTAATGAGACTTAAATAGCCTGCATTGGAGAGTAAAAAATACGGTGTGCCTACTTAAAAAAAAATTTGGATAAATAAATACTTATATTGGAATGAATACAACTGTAGGGACCTAAATTTGTGAATGTGTAAAGAAAAATGAGATAAAGGATGTGATTTTAGAAAATGAGATTAAATGAGAGTGATAGAGAACGCAAGAGAACGTAGAGAGTGAAAGAAGCCAGGCCTGAAGTGAAGGAGGTTGAAGAAGAAGGGATTTTATAGTGGGGCTGTGGTATATCTTTTCTTTTAATTCGGATAATGGTATCTCAAATAAACAAATGAGAATTGACCACGTGATGTTGTAATTTCAACAATTCATGAAGTCATGCTATTGGCCAACCCCGTGACTTATGTTAGAGTCAGTTTTTAGGACCAAAGCTTACCTTGATACAAGTTAACTTTACGAAAGTCAATAATATTCACATCATTTTTCATTAAAAAAAAAAGAAATTATAAAAAGGATATGAAACGTCCATCTCTAAGAAAATAAATCAAAACTAAAATATAAAATGATGCGAGATATTAAGTCCTATGTCTCAAAAAATAAATAAATAATATAAATAAACAAATAAAAGACGCAAGGCAAAATGGCCTGCATCCTTTAAAAAAGAAAGGTAGTCGTAAGACTTGAAATCCGTGTCTTTTTAAAACAAAAAGAAACAAAAAAAATCAAATTATATATGAAGAAATAAAAATAATGACTCACAGTCAAGCGATTGAGACGAGTATGAGAGTCGCGCAGTCCAAACTGAGTGCTGTGAATTGGAAGGGACTAAGAAAGGACTCTAGAGAAAATACGACGAAGGTTCAAGATGATTGGGTACATAGTTCTAAATTGCGGTCCGCATCACCGCATTCGCATCAATTGGTTACAATATCTGCAATCCTTCTTATATTATGCATAATATCCGCAACCACAATCATAACATATCCGCAGCAGTAACCGTAATTTAAAACCATGGTTGGGTCGTGATGCATGTAGATGGTGCTTACTCTAGAACCAGGGATAAAGCTGGTTGTAGAGGGATCTTGACTGACTGTAAAGGCAATAGAATTGAAGCTTAGTCTGCTGAATGGGGACTCTCTGAGTGCAGAATTATGAGGCTGCTATATGGGCTTGAAACGAACATGGGAGGGGGGTATTCGCTAGCTCCATCTTAGGACGAACTCCCTTCAGGCTGTCAATCTGATTAATGAAGGATGTGGGGAACTTCATTCAGACAGGACCATTATAAATGAGATTAAAAATTGGTTGCAACAGGATTGGCAGGTCGACATCAAGCATATTCCTCGCAATCAAAATGAGGGGGCCGACAAGCTCACAAAGAAAGCTCTTTCTATGCCTCCTGGCTTTTGCCTTGTGCCTTTAGATTTGGTGGATGCGATTGACTAGCTTGCTTTGGGTTTCTTTGTTTTTTTTTTTCGTTTCCTTTGGTATCAAAATAAAATAAAAATAAAAATAATGACTCCAAATTTAGGTAAATAATTATTATAAATGGAATAGTAAGGTCAAAATCCTTGAATTGGTGTCGTTCGTTCAAGAAGCTGTCCCTCATCTTATTGAGAGGCATATGATAGTATTCCCATCATGCGAGGGATCAATGACCCTCACTTTCACCATCCCATCTCATGAAAATGGTCTCAATGATGGCACAGAAAATATAAATTACCACGAATGAAAGAAAAGGATGCAAGATAGGCTGAGCTGGAATATGATGATGTGTACGTATACTTAGATAAACAATCGGAATTTATATAACAGCGTATGTATTTGGGTTATATAGAGAAAATTTTGGAAAGTTTTGTACTCAAAAGGGGTAGCCACGTTTATTTCTTTTCTAATTTTTTACTTATAAATTTAATACGCTAATTCGTAATACCATCAAACTCACAACAAAAAGGATCTGCATTACTGGTGTCCTGCCAATGGAGCAAGAAAGAGAATTGAAAAGCATACATGTATGAATCAATTCTGCTAATTACGGCGATGAGTAGAAAATTAATTATTCACTTGTATAAGAAATCAGCGGATCACAGCTAAATCAATTCTGCTAGTTAGTAGCATTACTGATATAAGATAGCGTCCGAATCCTCTACGTACTGAAGGGATGTGTACACTGCGTGAAGCCTCGAAATGACACTGTTTTGTTGCCTTCAGTTAATCGCAGCCATCCGCCTAATCCACGGCTCCATAGCACAGCACGGCAAAAATGGAACACTGCGTTTCACGTTGTTTTCTTGCCAATCATCAGCAAATATCCGCCGTTCGTTCCGTGCGATCTGAGCCTTCCATGCTAAACCCCAAAAGTCACCGTTTTACTATCATGAAACCCACTGGCTTCAGCCCCAAAACACAGCACACGTGCATTGCTTCTTCAACCTTATAAGCCAAATTAGAAAGCGCAGGAAATTGGCTCATTTTGTTGTCAAGTTTTGTCAAATACAAGGCAAAATTTTTTGAAAACACGCAAGCTGTAATTTTTCCCATCTAAGCCATCTACATTATACTTCCATTAGAACCTCATTTCTTATATATATGTTTTTTATAGTGTTGTTGAGCCGTTAATCTGATAGCTTAGCTGTAGCACGAGAAAGAAAGGATATATTTATTTGATATTTGGTGATTGAGGATTCTTTACATTTTTATCAGTAACAGTAAATGTAAAAAAATTCTATAAAGTTATTCTTTTTATAATTATTTATTTCCCTGCATTCTTAGCATGGTACCAACTGGAAATATGTGTGTGTGTGCGCGCGCGTATAAAACAAATTCTTTCTTTGTTTAGATGGATTGTGATAAGTTTTTTCTCTCCTTAATAATTATCATATACCTAAAATAGGTTTTTCTCCCAAAAGCAGATTCTTTGTATACCTAAAATAGATTTTTAGTTTGCCTCTGATTCATTATTCACAAGAGTTCATAGTTGGAATGTAATAAGCATCAAAATATAAATGATAAGTTGAAGTTACAAGATTATGTGTAACGATGAGAAGACAAGTATAAGAAAATAAGTGAGAAAAAAAAAACAGAAAGAATCTAATTTGAATAATTTGTTTGAAATTTAATTGCAATAATAGTTCATATAGTAAGTTTTGTTGTTTTTTAACTAAGTGATATTCTTGTTAACTTGAAATTTTTTATATTATTCTCACAAGTTAAGATGTTCTAATAGTGATTTTTTTCCTTTTTTCAAGAACCAAAATATGGATATTGATTTAACCCCTAGACTAGGGTTGGAATTTGATAGCTTAGCAGAAACATAGAACTTTTGGGTTGCTTATGTTAGGTGAACTGGATTTGGAGTATGAAAATATAATAATACCAAGAGTAAGAAAGATGGTTCCATAGTTTTAGCCAGATATGTTTGTTGTAAAGAAGATTTGCAAGCAAAAGATAAGAGAGACTTTATGACCACCAAACCTTGGCCTGAGACAAGAACTAATTATAAAGTAAATATGTCTATTGCACGCGTCGATGGGAAATGTAGAATTAATGCCTTTGTTGAGGAGTATAATCACCCACTTCATTTTCCAAAAATAGATCATTTATTGACATCACAGTATAAGATAACTAGGGTTCAAGCCTATGAAATTGACTTGGCAAAGGATGCAAGACTTCAACAAAAATCTTCTTTTAAGTTAATAAGTAAGCATGCTGGAGGAAGAGCTAATCTTGGCTATACTCAATTAGATGTAAAAAACTATTTGAGAACTAAAAGACAGCGAAATATGGTGTATGGAGAAGCTAGAAACCTATTGCAGTATTTCTAAGAACAATATTCAAAAAATTCATTTTTTTCATCATGCTTATTAGATGGATATAGAAGAACAAATTATAAATGTTTTTTGGACTAATGTAAGAATATTACTTGATTATACATATTTTGGTGATGTGATCTCTATGGATACAACATTTAACGCAAACTGTGATCGTAGACCACTTGCATTACTTTCAGGATTCAGTCACTATAAAGGAGTAGTCATTTTTTGTGCAGCGTTATTATATGACCAAACTATAGAGTCATTTAAGCAGCTACTGCAAACTTTCTTAAAGGCACACCAACAAAAAAGACCTTTTTACTATTTTTACTGATCAAGATCAAGCCATGGCTCGACCAATACGAGAGGTGATGCCAGATACAAAGCATGGATTATCCATCTGGCAATTAATGCAAATTGGTATTAAGCATTTAGGAAACTTGATGAAAGATGAATCACATTTTTTAACTGATTTAAAGAAGTGCATGTATCATTATAAAGAGGAAGTACAGTTTGAAGAAGAATGGAGTTAGATGCTTTCAAATTACAATGTGAGTGATAACACATAGTTGACCTCAATTTACAATATCAAGGAGAAATGGGCATGGTGTTATATGAAGAAGACGTTCACACTTGGGGTGCGAAGCATACAAGTAAGTGAAAGTATCAAGCCAACAACATCTAACCAATAATGGTGAAGCAAGTTTGGCATTACCAACGAAGTTTGTTGCTCAAGTAAGGGGATTCAGAAAAAGGGATGGTAACAAAAAGAAAAAGAGAGAGAAAAGTTAGGTTGAAAAACTAAAGAACAAAAGAAGAAGAATAACTTCTAAGATATAAACATATTACGTAACAATGTTTTATGATCAGTAGTCAACAAATGTTAATACTATCTTGCCTTTTTCTTCTAGAGTAATGATGTACAAGCATGCACCTCTAACAATACACCCTAAGCACCTCTTACAAGATCTCAAAAAGTAACTCAACTGTTAATGGTAAGACTAATTAAATTTTTAATCCTTAACACTTCCTTCTAGTTCATAAGGAATTATCTTATAATTTGTATTATAGGCAGCACCAGATTTCCCAGTGCCATCACTTGAAGCACTAAAGTTCAGTCGAGATATTTCATCAAATAAACAATAGTGTTGCAACAATAATATGTGGAACTTTATTCAAATAAATTGTATCATGTACATTGGACTCTTTTTTCAAGTTAAATCAACAACAATTGCCTAATCTAAGTCCCTAATAATTACATTTACATTGTTTTTCTTGTCTCTAGCTATAAACTACGACCCATCACAGATCTAGCAGCAATATACATCTGGAAGAAACAAGCTGATACACAAGGATACTTGTATTTTGCCTTTTGCTGTAGCTTGTTTCACACTTGTATGTTGGTGTTTACTTTATCTTATTTTTTTCTCTATGCTCTCATACTTGTAACCGGTTGTTCCAATAGCTCAAAATTGATCAAAATTGTAATTATACCTTCGGTTGGCAAACCTGCATAAGCATATGTACAAGTAATCAATCATTTGCTTCATAATTCAGGAATGGAAAATAGCACTGTCATGATATCAAAGCTCAACAAGCTTAACTATTTAAACATGCAGATGCTCATCACAAACTAACCTGAGACAATAGAATAGCATAACCAAAATCTTACTGCCTACTTAAACAATAGAATTATGATGTTGTTCTATTTTCTCTAGTATCTCAGAAACATGAAGCACATGTTTGGAATATGATCAAAACATCATAAAACAAATTACAACATGTTTCATTTCTACCTCCCTTCCCATTCAACGTGTTTCATCCCCTTTTTTGCTTCTTAGTTTTTTTCTTTTATTTCATGTTTAAAACTTATTGAAATAATTAAATTGTAGAGCAAAGAAAGATAAAACAAGTATAATTCAACAGCTGGATTGATCACACAGAGCAGACATCCCTGGTGTTTTATCAATCATTATTCTTCCCTGTGATCTTATTCAAACTGCTCAGAAGGCTTAGCATATACCCAGTCCTGTACAAATTCTAGGTCCTATATAAGAGAGGAAAACCAATTGATCATGTTCAATCATTATTCTTCACTATGATCATATTCCCTGAAAAAAAAAACCAGGTCTTATACAAGAGAGGAAAACCAAAGATACCTAGAAAAGAGCAAAAAAATGCAAGAGAAAAAAACCATTGAAGCATGGAAAAAGGGTTAGAAGGATAAGATCCCTGTACAAATCCATGGCAATTGTCAAAAAATAATGATGTTGATTGGAAATAATACAAGACCCTAAGATACCTTAGGAAATAGTACAATCCATTCTTGTTTTGGATTCCTATCAATCCAAGGATATCTTAGGAAATAATACAATACCTTAAGAAATAGTCCAAAGATACCTTATAACGCATTGTGCCACCAAATGTGAAAGAACTTTACTAACCTCAACTGCACAATGCTTAAACTAGAAAATTGCAGACCAAAATCAAGGGGAACAAACAAAACTCTAGAAATTTTGATCATTAAGGGTCATGCTAGCCACATGACAAACACATCCCTTGAATTAACTCAACCTGATGATTTTAGCTGCTTATAAGATGTCTCATGATTTTTAGTTG
The DNA here is from genome assembly GCA_032878935.1 of Erythrophleum fordii. Lineage (NCBI taxonomy): Eukaryota > Viridiplantae > Streptophyta > Magnoliopsida > Fabales > Fabaceae > Erythrophleum > Erythrophleum fordii. The sequence goes on along the minus strand of JAVQMF010000047.1, from coordinate 11,541,061 downwards.
CAATATAATAGGGGGAAAATATAGACACCCTGAAAGTATTATGACTCTTCATAATAGAAGGAAAAGCATAAAGTGGATGACAGAAGAATAACATCAAGAATTTGAGTTGTCTATGGCCAATGCATATAAATTGCAAATAAAAAATAACAGTCAATATACCACCTTTGGACATATCATGAAACCCATGGAAAATCATATAATAATTAACAGTAGTAGACAAACAGTAAAAAAGTGGAGAGGGTCTATTTGGCCCTATTGCAGTCAATCAGTAGTTTAGTACCCCTAATTCAAAAACTGCAAAAGGCACAACTGAAGTATAGTGCACAAGTAATAATTCATAAGAATTCAGTCCAAACCAATGACATTATTCATATTTGCAAGAGCAAAAGGAATGGCCCATGATAAGATTAATTTCTTGCTACAGAAATCAAAGGAACAAATAGTCAAGAACAAATAGTTGTTGGGATTCAAAATCCAATTAAATCTAGTAACAGAAACCACTGACCATCTAAATTGAATTTGCCATCTGAGTGAACTCTATGTCTCAGATCCCAAATGCTCCGATAAGAAGACGTGAACAAACAAGCAACACATAACACTCTTAATAATAAAGCCAGTACTTTTAGGCGCTGCCAGTAGCAGGAGTATTAAAAAAAATTGCGCACGTCCAATAATGGCAATTGAGAGGCACTGAGTAAAGCTTCAGGAAACGATGAAGGAGGCCAATTCTCTAATCTGGGTCGAGTTTTTAGGGCTTGTCATGAAGGGCTCAGATTGCGCGGAACGAACGGTGGATATTTGCTAATGATTTGGCAGAAAAACGATGTGAAACACAGTGTTCCATTTTTTCCACGTCACGCTACGGAGTCATGGATTAAGCGGACGACTGTGATTAACTGAAGGCAACAAAATGGCATTGTTTCGAGGCTTCACATGGTGTATGCAACCCTTCGCTGCGCAGAGGATCCGAACGCTATAAGATAAGAGATGAAAGAAAAAAATAATTAAAAAAAAAAAGGTGATTAAGATTATGAAAATTCCATGCACTTCCGCTGTGTGTGAGTGAACTATTTAATAATATAACATTAACACCTACCCTTAATAGACTTTTTCTTTTATGAATTAGTCAAACAAGTCTCTCTTATCTTGAATCATGGTTTATGATGAAATAGCTATACCATAAAAGCTGTAGAATTTAGGTCTTTAGTCACTCAACAGAAGTCATGTTGATCAATTCATCAACTACCAGTGCTTCTCCAAGGATTGGGCTCCCTTCGTATAGGGAGGGAAAGGATTTTTTTAATAATATTTGTTATATTTGTGTAATTATTATTTAATAATTTTTATCTTTTTTTATTTTTAAAAATAAAAATATGAGAAATTATTTTTATTTTTAAAATTACTTGTTTTATTTTATTTTTTATTTTATTCTTTTTTATTTTATATACTGAATTGATACTTTATCCAGTTACATTGATGATTGACTAGTAGTAGCGCCATAGCATCGTAGGCAACAAATGTTGTGAATTATCCTCAAATGCAAGGGCCACTTGTATTATCAAATAAAAGAAATAGTTGGTTTAAACAAGTCAAATATTTAATAATTAGGTGGTCCCCCTGCAGGATGCAGGGGCTGTTCATTTTTTTTGGGTCCCACAAGAAAAAAAAAAGCAAGAAAAAGGAAAAGCAACTTCAATAATAAACAGGGCAATAAACAATATAATTGAGGTATGTGAAGAATATGAATTTGGTTCCCTACTTTATTTATTTCTTTTTTTTCATTGTCAAATTTAAATTATCTAAATTAATTTAGATAGTTTAAATTTATTTTTACAAATTTTTAAAAAAATTATAATGTAAAATAAAAAATAATTTTTAATTACAAACTTTAAAAAATAAATGTTTAAGCATTAAAAAATAAAAAATTAAATTTTTTATATTTTAATTTAAATAATTCAATTTTATTAAGAGAGAACCATTGAGAGAATGTAAAGAAAAAAACCCAAAATTAAAGAATAGTGTATTAAAAATAGTAAAAAAATAACAAAAAAAAAAGGGCACGACCTTGATAAGAATAAAATGATATAACATCTATCCCCAATAATAATACAAAAATATTTTAACTGACCAAATTAAGTTGACTTAAACTAGCCAACTTTTTAAAGTAGAGACACAAATCTCATTTCTCATCTTACCAATTTATTTTTCTTTCCTTTCCATTCTCCTAATTTCTTTTTCCACCTATCAAATGTAGTCTTTGTTTTTCCTTTTAAAGAATAGTATAAGAATGTCTACTTTTTATCTTTTCTTTCCTCTTGATCGAGCTTTACTTTTGGGTATTTTTGCACTGTATTTGGTGCAAGCTATCTTCTATCGTTGGTGTGCTACTTCATTTAGGTTGGTTTAATTGCTTTCTCTTTGTTTATGATACATGGCACTTTATTCATTTTTTTAAATATAATACTCAAATTCCATCTCTGATTTGTCCATCTCAAATCAGTCTCAAAAAAAAATTTTTTTGAAAGGTAACGTCTTGTAGATTTGAGACAGATTTAGATATGGAAGTATCCATCACAAACATATTCATCTCTAATCCCCCAATTCCCAAAAGGCAGAATCTCATAATTCCTGATAGCAAATACGTAATTACATTAATGTTATTGTTCTCTCTAGCTTGTATGTGTCTCTAGCTACAAATTTTTGGACCCATGAATATCATTATTGTTCAATATTTATTTTCTCAAAGATCTTCCTAAGATATATTCTCTAATTTTTTAGGTGGAAAAAAAATTATATGAAACATAAAAAATATCTCTGTTATTTTATATATATATATATATATATATATATATATATATATATATATATATATATATATATATATATATATTAGCAAACATTTAATAATTGAAAGACACATTTTCCATTTTCTAAAGCAATAAACCATGATGGGTAACCATCCAATTAGAAAAGGCGAGGAGGTAGAATGGCTGTGGGAGTTCGAAGTGATGATTTTCTAAGCCCAAAACGATTTTCTTCAAGCTACAATTATATTACATAAATACACTATTTGCTAATATTATATTTGATTTTTGTTTTGTTAATTTTCATAGTATATAAAATTTTATTATTATTCTTAGAAAGAAATGTAATTTTTATCTATGAAAGATATAGAATAAATTAAATAGACATATCCTAAAATAAAAAGCTATTATACACTTTAATCTAATTTAAAATTTTTTATCAAAATATCTTTCATTGAATTTTTTTAGTTTAAAAAATATATTTAAGTTAATTGAGAGCATTTTAATTAAAAAAATTAAAATTAAACTAAAGTATAAAGTAATTTTTTGTTTAAAAGGAAGTATGTATACACTTTTATAATTGAAGAAAAATGTATATAATTTCAACAAAAATTTAAAAAATGTTTATATAATGTGCACAAAAATATATGCTTAAGTTATTCAATCTCTAAATCTTAATATACACAATTTACTCTTTAAAAAAACACATGTTTCAGCTATTTACTCTTTAAATATTAAAAATATATTATTTAGTCTCTAAAAATTTTAGATTTACAACCTAGAGTATGTACTAATGAGAATGAATGGTAACAAGTAAAGAATTTTCACTGAGTGAATCATTTATCCTTAATACCGAAGAACCAAGGCATATAAATGTACTTCAAACCATCCAATTTAGACAAGCATATTCTAGAAAATAGTTATTAGATTTTAATTACTAAATTATAATGCATAATACCACTTATAGCTTTCTTATTTTGTTTCAAGAGATATATTATTACTAAATTACTCTCCATATATTTAAATTACTCTCCTATGGTTGGGGAGCTCCATCTTAATTTACTCCAAGGGTATCCATTCGAATTAACTGAGATATTGGGCTGCTTGTTTGCATATTTGATTTTTTTTAGTTTTTTGTTGTGTTATTTTCTTTTCTAGCTTTATCCTTTACCTTGTATTCGTTCTTCTTAGTAAAATTTGCTGGACATAGTAAGAACTGTTATGCAAATCCTTTAAATAGGCTTCTTATGTTGATTTTCATTGTTTAAGTTATTTCTTTTTCTACAATCTGTAGATATAACGGTGAAATTATGTATGAAAGATGCATACATGGACTTCGTGGTTGGTTCTCAAATTTTGAAAGAGAATTTTTTTTAGACTACACTATACTACATTAATGTTACTAATACTAGTCCTTATGATTGATGACCATTGCCTAGAATTGGACTTATTCAAATCTCTATTATCTCTAAATGTGCTTATCCAATTATCTAATACTAAGCATATTACTAAGAGTGCCCCAATTAATATTAGGGAAAAAATAAAGCAAGTAAGCCATTTTGATATTCCATTGCAACCTCTTTTATTTTTTTCCTGAAAAAATGGCTACAAACCATTATAGCTTGGTAGATAGATTTGTAATAGTTACTGAATATTTGTTGGGCTACTTCATGACTACTTGAAAATAGATTATTTGGAGATAGAATGGAGGTGTCAGAAAATCAAAGATGGATGTATAATAGAGTAGATTTGAGCCATTGAAATTTTACAAGAGAGTTCGAGCAAGGTGTCAAGGAGTTTCTTGCTTATGCATATCGATTGCCTTCCTTTTTATAGTCAAAGAAGATTAGGTGTCCATGTACCCGGTGTAAATGCAAGAACCATCTATGTCTTGATAAGGTGAAGGTGCACATTTATAGACATAAATTCAAGCCGGACTACTATATATGGACTAGTCATGGCAAAACATTGACTGATTATCATTCACCCATGTGTCCAATGTCAGACATTCAACATGTCTCACAAGGGCCACTTGGAAACTAGCTGACACAATATGAGACCATGGTAATGGATGCAGCTAGGCTAAGTTTTAAGGATAACTATAATACAAGTGCTGAAAATGTAACACCCCAAAATTAATTAAGGTATTAATCATAGATTTGGGTTAATTAAGAATAATTAATATGGATTAATTGGGCAAGTTAAGTGAATGAAAATTTTAGAGAGATAAATTATTAATATGAGTTTAAGATTTAATTGAGTTAGAAACCCCATCTAGGCCCAAATTAAATTAAATAGGCCATGGTTAGAAACTAACGAAGGCCCAAGAATTTTATATGCAAACCAACTTCCTATAGTGAGTCTTGGCCTAAGAGAGAGCACTTAGGGAGGGCCCCATTTAATTTAATGTGATAGAGGCCTAAGACCTACCTTATATAAGCTCTTATAATTAGCCCAACAACCTTTGTGCAAACCCAAATCAATTGAACTCTTAAAACTTGGTCTAAACCAATTAAAATCCTATGGCCTAACACATGAAAACTAGTCTAACAATGCTTAAATCTGAAACCCACTTGGTATTAGATCTTTGGGTCAGCCCATGAGCTACATTAGACCCAACTTAAACCTTAAACATATCAGTCCCTCTACACTTTGTTAAAACACAAACACAAGAGGATTTTCGCACCTTGAGAGGGAGGTTAGGGTTCTAAGCAAGAAATCCACCATTTCTTACTTCTAAGTTCAAAATCAGCCAAGGCACTTGTTATATAACTTGATCCCCTTCTCTTTCTCTTCATTTTGGCCCGATTAATTTTTCATTTAGAGCATTTTCACCAAATCCAAAATCTGAATGTGGTTGTTTAGGGATTTTTTGGTGAAATTTCGTAGGTTAAGGCTAAGGGTATTGTTAGGTAAGTATAAACTCTCAATTTTAATGCTTTCTCTACTAGTTTGGGACTCCTATAGCTGATTTATGATATGGGTATTGTTTTTATACGAATTTACTCAGAAATTGAACTGTTGTTTTGAGATTTCTGCGGTAGGCTCAACCAAATCCGAATTTGATTTTTGGTGGAATTAGGTAAGTGTTTTTTAGTAGTTCTATATAGCTCAACTCCTTGAGTAATAGGTTTGCTAATATAAATTGTAAATAGGGATAGTAATGGCTTGGTTTGTGTCCATAGGCTAAAGTATCATTCAATTGGCCCTTAGAGGATTAGCTACAAATGAGGTAATCGAAGTTTCATGTTAATTCCATGCATATGTCTGTTTTAATTTTGTATTTGCTATATGATTATGATTTTGATGCTAAATGAATTGGTTGGCTATCTGTTATATGTGATTGGACCTTATAAGTCCATAGTAGAGTTGTGATGCAGTTGCCACCTATGTATGTGCTTCGATCTGGCACCGAGTTATAATCAAACCCCAGATGTACTGAGCCTTGGTTGTATTCATTAAGGAGTAAGTGCCGTGGACAAGCCTCTTTCGGTGTTATTGGCGTTTAATATATAGAATTATGATTGTTAGTATAGGATAGTAATCATAGATAGCCTAATTATTTCATTTACTAGTATGATTGGTACATTTTCTGATACTTATATGAAATCATGCATATATGTTAATTAAACCGAAATATATGAATGGAATTTGCCTTGGTTATTGAGATTTGCATCTCACCTCATTTCATGGGATTATACTTTCAGGTGAAAGCTGCTCAGGTAAAGTTAAGGGGAAGCAAGTGGATGAAAATCTATGAGCTCTAATCATGTGTGGAGAAGGCTACACTTAAACTGGTTTAATTAGAATAGATACTAAATTTTATATTCTTTTTGTATAGTATCATCATGTAATCATGTTGCCAAGTGTTGGTGTTTATATTTTGATTACTTGGGGTGTATCTATTGAGGAGTTAGGCCTCATCTTAGCTTGGTATTGGATGTATGAACTTATAATACCTGATGTATGAACTTGGTCGAATTTATAACATGGTATACTATTGGAAATGTAATTATGTGATACATTAGATGTTGATATGAGCCATTGATGTATGAAATCTCTAACCGAATGTGTATCGAATATTAATTATTGATAGTTAATAAATTCTTGCTATTATTATTCTATGAACTTACTGATATAGAGTAGTTGGAGGAGTAGAAATTAACATTTAAGTCTTGAACTAGTAATGATAGATAAACTAGGTAAATTAGACAAATGAAAGCTATTGAAGCTCCACAAATTAAGGTAGAGTGGCCCTAGGATGTCATTTAAGGGAAAGTGGAGAGGCTAAGACAAGACTTTAGAAGTTGTAGGATTAAAAGGCATTTCGCTGCGGCCAAAATGTTATTAGCCGCAGCCAATAGAGGTAAAGTTACCTAAGAAGAGTACAAGAAAATAATTTGCCATGACAAGAAGTGGAATTAGCCGCAACGAAATGTGAGAGGCTAAACTAAAAGTCGTCCAGAGGGTAATTCGTTGTGGCTAAATAGAAAATTGGCCATGGCAAACTTCTGTGAAAATGTTTCAAGTGTTCTAAAGAGAAATTAGCCATGGCGAACATGAGATTTGGCTACGGCCAATAACGAAAGGCAAGTGAGGTAGGTTCCAGGAGGTCTCCTCATGGCAACACCACGTAGGCTGATCGTGGCAAAGCTCCAACTTACCGCGGCGAAATCTGTAAAGATATAAGGGTGAGTCCGAGAGCAATTAACCACGTGCGCAAGGACATTTAGCCATGACTAACGGTCCCAAATTTTCATTCTAACCTAAAAAACTTGGTTTTTCTTATGGTAACCTCAAAGAAGGACTTAGAAACATTGGTAGAAATTTTTTATGAGTTGGAATTAATAGGTAATAGAATTAAAAGCTTATAAATGAGTTTTTATTTCCCTTGTGTACATGAATACTTGTAATTATTTGGTTGATGACCCTGATAATATTAAGGTTCAAATTTTTTTGTATTTTCTGAGTGTAATTAGTCGTAATATCTTGTAACCCTGATTTATGGTTATTAATCACGTATTTAACCGAAATTATAATGATTAGAAGTTAAGGTTGTCACAGAAGAAATGTCAAATCCATATGCAACTTGCAAGAGCATTTTATGACATGTTGCATGCTGCACAATAGCCCTTGTGGGACAGTTGTGAAGAGGAGTCTAAATTTTTAGCAGCTGTACAATTACTAAGCATTAAGACAAAGACTAACATGTCATAACAAGGCTACAATTTAGTGTCATGGCTTATGGGAAAGACATAACCTAAAGACACTCATATGCCTATAAACTTATATCAAATAAAGAAGTTGGTGTCAAAATTAGGGCATAGGTGTATGAAGATTGATTATTGTGTAACTGGGTGCATGTTGTATTATAAAGATGATGCAAATCAACCTAGTGTAAGTTTTGTAATGAAGCACGATATGCCATAAGGAAGTGTCATGGAAGAAAAAAGAAAATTGCAACTAAACAGTTCTGGTACCTACCACTAATTCTTAGACTTTAGAGATTATTTACTTCTGGAAATATAGCAAAGGAAATAAGGTGGCATTATGAGAACCATCGAGATTTTAGCATCCTTACTCACCCATCTGATGGAGAAGGATGGAAGGTGTTTGATAGCACATACCCTAACTTTGCATATGATCCACAAAATATTCGACTTGGGTTATGTGCTAATAGCTTTACGCCATTTGGCTAATATGGGAGAAAGTATTCTTGTTAGCCAATCATCGTCACTCCGTATAATCTACCACCAGCAATGTGCATGAGACAAGAGTATATATTTTTAACACTGATTATCCCTAGTCCAAACAATTTGAAAGGAAAAATAGATGTTTATCTGTAACCATTGATAGATGAATTAAAATTATTATAGACTGAGGGTATGCTAACATATGATGCCTCATTAAGACAAAACTTTTAGATGTGTGCCATACTATTATGGACAATCAATGACTTCTCAGCATATGGCATGTTGTCTAATTGGATGACAGCGAGGAGATTATCATGCCCTATATATATAGAGAATTTGAAGTCATTTTAACTAAAACATGGGAGTAAAATATCTTTCTTTGATTGTCATCGATAATTTCTTCCCTCAGATCATGCATACAAAAGAAATAAAAGTTTTTTTTATAAGAATAGAGTTGAGAAATCTATGTTTCCATCTCAACTAGATGGAGAGGAAGTTTGGCAAAGAGTATGCAATATGCCAAAAGTGATCGATAGGGATAACTTGTACCAATTGAAGGGTATAAGAGTACTCATCATTGGACAAAATAGAGCATATTTTAGGAATTATCATATTAGGAAACTAACCTTATTCTACATAATCTTGATGCCATACATATTAAGAAAAATATGTTTGACAATGTATTTTATACTGTCATGGACACAAAAGAGAAGACTAAAGATAATACACAAGCTCAGTGGGATGTGAAAGAATATTATCGACAAAAAGAATTAGAACTTGTCAATAGTAAAGGGAAAGTTTTGAAACTTAAGGCACAATACACTTTGAATATAGAACAAAAACGAGCTATTTGTCAATGGGTAAAGAACTTGAGACTCCCTGATGGGTATGCATCTAATCTAGCTCGATGTGTTAACATAAAGGAAGCAAAGCTATATGGAATGAAGAGTCATGATTGTCATGTGTTTATGCAACGCTTGCTTCCTATTGTCTTCAGTACTTTGCTTGAAATTGTATGGAATCCTATAACCGAGCTTAGTTAGTTCTTTAGAGAACTTTGTTTCACTACATTAACGATGGCTCAACTAAAGTTATTAGAATAGAACATTGTTGTGACATTGTGCAAGTTGAAAAAGGTTTTTCCTCTTGAGTTCTTTAACTCAGTGGAACATTTGCCCATCCACCTTTCCTATGAAGCAAAGATTAGGGGCCTATTCAATATTGATAGACATATTCATTTGAAAGGTAATAAAGCCTATTACTATATGCTTAGAATGAATATATGTTTGAAAGGTAATAAAACTTGTTTACGGTTCCTTCAAATATTGAAACAAAAAGTCAAGAACAAAGTTCAGGTGAAAAGGATCTATATGTGAAGCTTATATAATTGACGAGATTGCAACATTTTGCTCGTATTACTTTAAGCATGATGTGCCATCAAGAATTATGAGACCTTTAAGAAATGATGATGGTGGAGAATTAAGCCTACCTACAATTTTCATTTTTAACTATCCCAAAAGGCCTGTTGAAGAATGCAAGTCTCATTTCTTGAATGATCAAGAAGTGGAAGCCACCACAAAATATGTTCTAATAAACTATGATGAAGTGCAACCTTATATCAAGTAAGTGATATTGGTTATACATCACTTATTTGTATATGCTTAACAAATTCCTTTGTTATGCAGTTTATTTATGCATGAGTTAACTTTGCCTAATCCTCAAATTGTGGATGCTAAAATAGAAGCTCGAATTAAAGCAAATTTTTCCTCATGGTTTCAAGAAGATATAAGTAGTAATACATTGAAATTAATTATGTCTTTAAACTAATTTCAACTCACCAATAATATTAAAAAATGTCACACAGGTTCAAAATCCAGCCAACAATATTCTTGATCCTTTTTTACATGACATTGCTTAAAGACCAAAGAGAAGCATTAGAACTTGGCCTATTTACTTTGTTAATATGTACATATTTCACATTTATTTATTGAGCCATTGAAAATCAACAATAAATAGTGGTGTATGCATGAAGGGGACTAATTTTACACAATCAGAATATGACTCTATGGCATTCTAAAAGAGATTGTGGAAATCGAATATATGGGGGTTCCTGTGAAGCAATTAGTGTTATTTAATTGTCAATGATATGATCATTCACCTAATTGTGGTATGAAAGTGCATAAAGAATATGAGATTATGGAAGTTCATGAATTAAGGAGGTATAACAAGTTTGAGCCATTCATATTTGCATAACAAGCGATACAGGTATATTATGCATATTATCTTAGTTACCATCAAAAGGCTAATTGGTTAGCTATAATCAAGGTTAAAGCTCGTAGCATAATTAATGCTCATATGTCTGAAACAAATATAGGGCCATTTCAAGTCGACAGATTAGAAGTCATACTACCAGCGATTGTCTTGAATGATGAATTCCATAACCTAAGAGAGATTGAAGGTTCTTATGAAGAAATAGATATGTCAACCACTAACATAGTTTGTGAAGAAGAGGAAGAAGAAGGAGAAGAAAAAGAAGAAGATGATGACGATGACGATGACGATGACGACGACAACGATGATGATGATGGTGGCAGTGGCGGTGGTGGTGGTGGTGATGCTGATGATGATGATGATGATGATGATGTATAAATTAGGATTGGGTTTAATTTAAGTTTGATTTTTTTAATAATATATTTTCATTTTTTGAGTGTGAATTTATTTACTTGAGTCTTGTTCTTTTTTTAATTATATATTTTATATTTTTTAAGTGTGAATTTATTTTATTTACATTTTTTATTTAATGTTTTGTCAACTTATACTGACTCAAGATTTGTTATTACATGTGTAGATGTCAAGTCGTGGCTCTAGGCGAGGTCGTGCCCAATGAAGTACCCTTGCACCGCCACCTCTGAATCATCTAGAAGACCCTTAACATCACTTGTATCATCCCCTCCAATACCATCTCCTGGCTTCTACCACTTAAATCTTACTCCTTAGGATCCTTCTACTAGTCCTACATTAATGCCACCTATCCAACCCTTTGGTCGTGACCCCACAAATGATCGAACATGGTTGTATCCTGACAAGCATATGTAAGTCATCAAATTTATATTATTTTATTTGTTATTCAATTAACAACTTAGTGTCATTATAACATTTTCAATCATTACTGTTAAATGATTAGGTTTAATCCTATTGTTGTTGTTGTCCCTGATATTCTCCCTGTAATTTAAGCAAAATTTGAACATGCATGTTACAGTTAGGAAATAACACTTCCTGAGGTCAGGTAACTATGGTTTGATGAATGGGTGGTATATATCTTATCTTATCATTATATATGTATCATGTGTTGATATTTTTTTTTTCTCATTTTGTCTTATTTTTTATTTTTTTATTGTTTATGCAAAAAAAGTACAAATGGCTACCACAATATAACTAAGTTATCAGAAGCAATTGGAATAAAAAGTGCAAGGACATATTGCGAAATGCAATGCATAGAGTACGAGTAGACTTAGAAAAGGGGATCACACCTAATTGGATCCCAAACAATGTAATGATCCAATTAAAGCACTATTGGGGGTCAAAAAATATAAAGCCATGTGCCAAATAGCTAAAAACAACCAAACATTTACCACAGGAGGCATGCAACATAAAGGGGGTAGCATTCCTTCAACTGAGCACAAAAGGAGGTTGGTAAGCATTTTAAATTCAAGTGCAATCCTTATTTATTTAATGCATGAGATAACTTATATCAATAAACATCTGTAGATTTTACAGCTTGGAAGACCACCTACAATGTTTGAATTGTTCAAGCACACACATTATGATGAGACAACTGGCTAATTTGTGAACCTTAGGGTAGCTGAAGTTTACGTATGTATATGTTTGTCTTTTCCTTTTCTCAATGGGATTATGCTGACGGGCAGAGGCTTGACTAGTTATAGTGTGAGTCTTGATTCTTTGTTTTTATTTTCACTGGATTTGTGCTAATGACTAGAGGCCTCAATAGTTGTAATGTAAGTATTGATTTTTAGTTTTCATTGTCACTAGACTTATGCTAACGACTGAAGGCCTGACTAGTTGTAGTGTGTATCTTGTCTTTTTTGTTTTAATTGTCACCGAACTTGTGCTGATAGGTGAAGCCCTGACTAGTTGTAGTGTGTATCTTATCTTTTTTGTTTCAATTGTCACTAAACTTGTGCTGATGGCCAGAGGTTTGGCTAGTTATAGTGTGAGTCTTCATTTTTTGTTTTCATTGTCACTAGACTTATACTAATAGTTGAAGGCCTAACTAGTTACAACGTGAATCTTTATTTCTTATTTTAATTGTCACTAGACTTGTGCTGATAGTTTAATGCTTGACAAGCTGTAGTGTGAGTCTTTATTTTTTTGTTTTGATTGTTACTAGACTTGTACTGATGGCCAGAATACTGACTAGTTATAGTGTGAGTCTTCATGTTTTGTTTTGTCACTAAGATTGTATGATCTTTTATTTACTATTTTTTATTTATTTAATTGCTCTATGGCTATCAACATGATATATTCTTTCCATATACCTAATTGTGCAATTTTAATATTTGATAGCTTTGATTGTAATGGCTAAATATATTTGTAATTTCAAAATATTTGTTCCTCATTATATGATCACACTTCATGTTAATACTATATGATAGAAAATATGCTGCATACTTTTAATTTTGGATGCACTGTCATTGTTTTCATTATTGTAAAATTGTATTTCTTTACTTTATTTAATAGACTGATTATTTAAGGCTTAAGAATGCCAAAGCTTCTACTCAGGATTTAACAGGCATAGCGTCAAATGATGTAGATGATAATGATAAAGTCGCCTTATAGTTGGAGGTTGTTGGTGGTAAAAATAAGAAGGGTCGCATTTTTAGGGTAGGATCTGAGGCTCAAGATATTGATACTATCTGTTTTCGTGGGACTCCTTCTTCTATTCATAACTTAAGACTCCATTCAGTTTTTAAAAAAGAATTATGTAGGAGGATTGTCATAGAAACAACACCTTTAAGATAGGAGAATCAAGAGCTTAAAGAGCAGAATCAATGTATAACAGAGCATAATCAATGTATCACAGAGCAGCATCAAGAAATCTTGTCTCTACTAAACCAATATCAGCAAACACTCAATAGGTTACAAAATCTTAAATCACAATTATCTCGTGCTCCATTAAATCCTGATGATTGTCCTCTACCATACAGATAATTTTCCCTTATTTCAAGACATGTTTTGTTGAGAATTATTATTATTTGTTTTAGAATGATTATCATTTAATTAAGAATCATTTTAATGTATTTGTTAATCTTTTATTGAATATTATTGTGCTTATATATTTTATTAAATAGAGAGAAATACTTAAACGAAAGTGAACTTTTATTATTTAATAATATTATTATGTTCAATTGACCTTACTTTATTATGCTTTTATTGTATATTATTGGATAGGTAGCAAATTAATATAAATGTTAAATTTTAAAAAAATTGCATAATAAAAAATTATATCAGCAATAAAATATTCGATCTTAAATTTGTCGCTGATTAGTGACAGAAAAATCTGTCACTACAGATTTGTAATAGAATATTTTGTCATAGATTCATCAGTAATTAATGACGAAAAATTCCGTCGCTAATTCTTCGTTAATTAGCGACAGAATATTTTGTCACAAATCTGTCTGTAATTAGTAACGAAATATTTGGTCATAGATCTGTCAATAATTAGTGACAAAAAATTTCATCGTTGATCCATCGCTAAGTAGCAACAAAAAAATTTGTCATTAATTTGTCACTAATTAGACACAGAATACTTTGTTGCTAATCCGTCACTAATTAGTGATGGAATATTCGATCACTAATCAATCGCTAACTAGCAATGAAATTTTTCATCACTAATCCATCACAAATTCAGAATATATTATCTTAATAATTAGCGATGAAATTCTCTTTTGTGATAGAATCTTTCGTCCCTAATTAGCGATAGAATTCCAAAATCCATCGCAAATGAATTAAAGACAGTGAAATTAACGACAAAAAATTTTTGTCACTAATTTCATCACTAATTCAATTAGCAACGAAATTATTCATATTTAGTGATAAAAAATTTTGTCACTAATTTTTATTTTTTTTGTAGTGTTAACTTTTAATAATGAATATTTATTTATTTTTTTATTTGTAAATTTTTTAAAAAAGAATATATATGTATGTATAAATTTAAAATAATAATTTATATTTAAAACATAATTTTTTTAAAAATATAAAAGTTATTAATATTATATAGTAAGGATATTATTGTCATTTTAAATTAATAAAATTTTTTTATTTTCTCTCCATCCATTTAAACACATAAAAAAATATATATATATTTTTTTCTCTTCTCCTCTTTCTTTTTTTTTTCCTCCACTTTTTCACTAGCGTAAACGCTGGGAAACACGAGTTTGGCAAACGTTGGGAGATAAATTTTAAAACAATAAAGAGAAAAAGTTTATTGGAGGTAGGTGTACTATTATTAAATATAGTTGACTCATTGACCGCAAAAGTTCTTAGAATTTCCTTCGCCTTAATTACCTGGCTTTTGTTTCTTTTTTTTTTTTTATTTTATAACAGGATCATGTATACATCGTAAGAGCAAGTTAAAACAATGAAAGGAACTCCTTCTTTATTTTGCTTTGTTTTGCTTTTTCTTTTTTTACTAAGATTAAGGGGAGGTGCATATGAAAAGAGATTGGAGGTAGGGGTACAATGGCGGAGGCGGATTCGAAGTTAAGGAGATAGAGTTAATATGGTTGCTTTCATAAATGTATTATTTTGTATCTTATTTTAGTTAGTAAAATAATAGATTAAAATTTTAATTTATTTTGTAAATCTGATGACAAATTTTTTAAAATTGTTTAAAATTAGATTCATAAGGGATTAACATAAAGATTATTTGCTTTGATGTCAATTTTTTTTAAAAGAATTATATCTTATTAAAAATATTATACATTAAGAATATTATTAAAAATTTATATCAAGAAGAAGAAGAAGTGTAACACCATCCACCATAACTTAAGGGAATAGAATGACATATTTATTAATTGAAGAAGAAGAAAAAGAATAAGTGTAACACCATCCACCATAACTTAAGGGTGCGTTTGGTTAGGGGTTTTTGGAGGGGAAGAGGATAAGGTGTTTGGTTAAATAAAATTAGATGGAAGATGAGGAGAGGAGAGGGAAAGGAGCTAAATATGACTTCCCTCCAAATTGGGGGGTTTTGGAGGGAAGGAGAAGAATGGGATATTTTTTAAGTTTTAATTTATTTTTTATCTCTTTTAATTTTTTAATTTTTTAATATATTAATATTTAATAGAAATTAAGATAATTTTTTATCAGAAATTAAAGATTAAAATTTATAATTTTTTTAAAAAATTATTGATATAAATAACTTTTTTATAAAAAAATAAAATTAAAATAATATAAAAGATAAATTTATCCAAATATAATTACCTCCCCTCCCCTCTCTTCCCTTTCTAAATCAAACAATAATCTCCCCTTCCCTCTCCTCCCATCTTCTTTCTTCCAATCAAACAAAACTCATTAAACCCTCTCCCTTCCCCTCCATTAACCTCCCCTCCCTTTCCCAAACTAGCCTAAGGGAATAGATGACATATTTATTAATTGAAAAAGAAGAAGAAAAAGCATAGGTGTAACACCATCCACCATAACTTAGGGGAATAGAATGACATATTTATTAATTTGGAAAGCTTATATTTTTTTATATTTATGATTTTTTATTTACTTCTTTATAAACTTAAAGTTATTTATTTATTGAAAATTTATTTTTATACATATTTTTAAAATGTTACAATTATTTATAATATTATAATATTTTTTATTAATTTATTATTTACTAATATAATACAAATTATAAAAAAACTACTGAAAATACAGACCATGATGGTTCGTATTTTATTTAAAAAATATTTAAAAGAGATGCAAACTAGGCTAGTCTCCCGTCTCTCTGTTATTTAAAAAAAAAAAAATATTAGTCATTGACTAATCTCTGATTCACTGAAGTATTAAAAACAAAAAAAAAATTTGTAGGTCACAGTCCAATATATGCTACGACCTTTAAAAAAGTATTTTAATAGGTCGCAATTTCACCTATATCATAACTCTATGAAAAAAATTTAAATATTTATGTCAATTATTTTGCAATCACATTTTTCCAATTATTTCTTCTTTCTTTTCAAATATCAATGCTAAAAAGGCGAGAGAATTGAAAGGCATGAATCAATTAGACAATGAGCAGATTAGATAATAGTTAGAAGCATTATTGATATAAGAAATAAAAGAAAAACAAAAAAAAATTATTTTACATTTTTTTATAAAAACAATAAAAATGATGACAATTCCATGCATTTTTGCAATCAACGATTAACTTTAATAGTGTCACATTTAACCCTAATAAACTTTTTTCTTTTTCAATCTAGATATCTTAATTGTTGTTTTTTTTAGGAGTGTTTATTGGACCTGAAAGCCTAATAAACTTGGCTCTGCTCGGCCAAATTGAATTGGGTTGGACCAAACACAAAAAAGAAATTCAAAAAATTTTAGGATTGAGTTGAGTCGATCATTGAGCTGGTCTTTATGGTTATATTAACTTGGTCCAAAGAATAAATTTATTTTTTTAAAAAATATTTTTTATATAAATTAATATTAAAATTTTAATTTTTTAAACATAAAATATAATTTTATAAAAACTTATATAAAATTTTTTTAAGTATTATTTTATAATTTTAATAATAACCTTAGGTTGATCCCAAGGGACATATTAGTCCAATTAAATCTAAAAAAACAAAAATATTTTTTTATAAAGATTTATATTAAAATTTTAATTTTTTAAGAATAAAATATAATTTTATAAAAATTTATATAAAATTTTTTTAGGTCATTTTATAATTTTTATAATAAAATTAAAAAAATTATTAGATCACTTAATTTAACCTAGCACTTTCCGATATTAAACAAAGTTGAATTGGCCCAGACTGGGTAGGATCCAAAATAATAAATTTTAATTTTAAAACTCGTTGAAAATTAAACTCAGCATTGGATATGGCCAAAATCTTGCATTGGCCCACAAATATGTCCAATTAATTATTTATTTTTTATTAATTTTAATCTAAGTCATTTAAATTAAATTTAAATAATTTAAATTTAATATTTTTAATTTTTTATAAATAAATAAAAAATATAAAAAATAATTTTTTAATTAGTACTTTTAAAATAATAATAATTTAAATTAATAAATTAAAAAAATATTAAATCCAAAGAAATACCTACTCATCTTGATATAGGGAGAAGCAGCTTCGCTGTCCTTGTGCCAGCTTCCAACACTCCTGTGTGTCAATTCCATGTCAGTCAGGGCATTTTCTATTTTTTGAATCAAAGGCAATAAAGTAAATAAAAATTTTGCAAAAAGTAACATGACAAAAACTATTTGCTGCAAAGGTAACAAGTCAACAAATTCGAAAGCACGCATTCCGTATTTGCTTTGAATGAATTTTGAATTCGGAATGATTGATTTTGAATTCAGAGCTGCAGTTAGCTATAGAGCAACGTTTAAATATTCTACGTGGCAAGTTTTGATTGGATGATTTAGATTACAAAAGGCTGTGATTAGTTAGAAAAAAAATAGAGATAATATGTAGGTAAAAAAATTTTTTACTCTGCTTGTATATTGCTATGCATGCCGGGAGCTTACCCCTCACAATTTCTGAAGCTCAACTCATTCATCTTCTCTCATTCTTTGCAGTAAAAATTGTGTATTCCTTCCTTTCATTTCTTGCAGTTAAAATTATTAAGATGTTGTTATTGTTTGGAAATATTAGTGAAGGAGGAAGGATCACAAAGTATCCAGATATATTTATTACGGCAATATTAGGTATGTTAAATTTTTTATTACATATGATATTTTAATATTTATTATAATTAAGATATGTAGATTTTAAAATATTTAGACAAGAATAATGTTGGTAAAATTATTTAATATCATATGTTACAAAATTTTATTTGTTGTATGGTTGATTAGATTTTAGTTTATTTGAGAAATACATTTAGAAAATAGCATTTTATTAATGAAATAATTTAGTTAATGTTGATTTTGGTGTATTAGTGTAGATATACATTTTAAGGTAGAAATAAATGAAACAACAAAAAAAAAGGAACCAAAATTTGTGGTTGAAATGGAAAAAAACAAAATATTGGTACTTAAACTATATAATGAAAATGGAGGTGAAAATACTTTCTTGTTAAGTTGTGTAAAGGATGTGGAAGGGAAGAAAATAATAAAGGTAAATTTGACAAGTAAAAGAAAAAAAAAGTTGATTGGTAAAGAAAAAAAATTTAGAACATGCCAAAAAAATTAATGAAAGTAAAGAAATTGCATAGGTCATGATAGAAAAGGAAGTAATTGTTATTTAGAAAATGAAGAGAAAATTTGTAATATATATATATATATATATATGTTTGTAATTAAGAAAAAATTATTAAAAGGTAAAAGTGTAAAAAAGAAAAACATGTAGTAGATAATAATTAAAATATCTTTTAGAAATATGTTAGGAAAAAGAAAAAAAATATTGCA
Organism: Erythrophleum fordii; assembly: GCA_032878935.1. Classification (NCBI taxonomy): domain Eukaryota; kingdom Viridiplantae; phylum Streptophyta; class Magnoliopsida; order Fabales; family Fabaceae; genus Erythrophleum; species Erythrophleum fordii. Next base: position 11,521,925 of record JAVQMF010000047.1, on the reverse strand, counting down.
GATATAAATTAAAATAAGGTGAATGAGAGAAAAAGTTAAGAAATTGAAATTAATTAGAAGTAAAATTTATGAATGTGGAAAAAAAATAAAGTAATGTTTAAAAATTATTGGACAAGAGGTAATTAGTTTAAGGTAATTATAATTTTAAAAAAAATAAAAAGATGTGAAATAATTAAGGAAGGAAAATGGCTAAAATAAGGAAGGATGGAAAAAAGGAAGTGAAAAATAAATAATGACAAAAATATAATTATTGAAGTAATTAAGGTAGTAAGCAAAGAGAAAAAGAATAAGTCAAAAAAATATAATGGAAATTAATAATATGAGAAAATAATGGAAAATTTTTGAATTTGGAAAATGGGAAAAAATGTAAAATGATGAAATGATGAAGTTAATTTAATTTTTATATTTTTATGTATAATTTAAAAGCAAATTTATATAACGATAGTGAAGTAAGTGAAATAAAGAAATGAATAAAAGTAAAAAAAAATGTTTATAGTTAATCAAGGTGAAATAATGAAATAAAAATAAGGAAAAATATTTTGATAGGAGAAAAATAAGTGTAAATTTTTTAATTGATAGTAAACAATTTGAGAATTTTTTTTATTTAAAGTCTCTACTTAATTATTACAAATGCAAAATGTGATTTAAATAACTATTTGGAGCATGTTTATAATTAGGATATTTGAGGGGGGAAAATGGCAAGGAAGAATGAAAATTGTTTACATTTATGCAAATAGCATAATTTATGAAAGTGTACAGGGTGTGATATTTCAGTGTGTAATAGATACATAACAGTGAATACTGACATCACTTTGGAAGAATTAAAACAAACAATTAGTCAAAAGCTCTAACTTTCCCACAATCATGTTATTTCTAATTGATATATAGACTTCTAACAGCAATAAATCCAACATGGTACCAAACAACTATATTTGAAGATAATTGTGATGTGCAGAGGATGTGACAATCACACTCATGCTTTCCATCACAATTGAATGTAGTTGAGGTGTATGTGAATATCTCAGGTTCTGACAAATAATTGAGCATTTAATTTTAGTCAAACCCGATGAATGAGGTATTGTCTTCACATGATCCATTGTACCAATTGCCTAGGGATACTCAACAATATCAAATTGTGCCAATAGAGCGCAGTTTGCGACCGAGTTATTCTCATCCAACGATTGACTTTAATGAATCTTCTTCTCCACCTGAATTAGAAGAAAATGTATTAGAAGATTTTAAAAATAAAGATGAGTACGACACAAAACTTGATTCTGATGATAATGATGGTGAATGATGATGACGATGATGATCATGATGATGATGCATTTGATAATGAGCATGAGGGTGATGATGATGATAGTGAACTAGTATCCCAATATATTGACCTTATTGCTGCGTTCTTCCAGCAAGTGAGTTTGCACTTAGCATGGGGTGATGAGTTTGAAGAGGTGCGAAATTAAGTACAAATGAACAATCAAGAGTTGTATGTAGAATTAAAGTATCTGAATCAGAAGGCATTACGTTTTACAATAAAATTATATTCTATGAAGGTACACGACACATTTAAGAAGTATTTGATGAGTAAAAAATATTTTCTCTAGCAATATACGACGTGCTCTTGGTAAGCAACGATTTTTACTATTTTCTCAGCCAGCTGACCAGGCACGGGACCTTTCTAAACCTCAGATTCTGATAGGTTGTCTAGGAAAGGGACGTCAAGGTTAGCTGTCAACCCAGCAGTCCATTATTAAAGGATATAGCCAGCAATAATAGGGGCCAATGCAGCAAGACATTATCAGTATATCTTCGTATATTCTGACCCCAATTCAATAAAATATTAGCACACCTGGTCCTTTTTATTTAATACCGCCTAGTCAATTCAATGATGTTGGTAGAGCAGACCCTTCTTCATGTATGCAGTCCTCATTTTCTTCTTCTTTTAACACCCCTCAATAGATGTGTCTCTCCTTTGGATCATTCGAGCAACTTTTATTTGATAGATCTATGTTTAATGCTATGTACACTAATTGCTCCTCTAAGCTTAGAAGATTGTCACACTTAAGATTTATGACGCCGCAAGAATCGATTCCTCCAACTCAATCCCCATCTATAAATTTAAACACGAATCTCACAGTATAAGAACACCAAGAACCAGAACAATAAGGGTAACAATGACAACGGCGTAAAAGAAGAAAATTTCATTGTGGCACGAGAAGTCATTTATTATAAATATGTTTACAATAATATAATTTTTTCTCAAATTTTACGTAATTTATTTATTTATTGTTGTTCTCATTTTAATTTTCTTCAAAGTTATTGTTGTTGTTTATTTGCTTTGCTCCTATAGTACAAATTATTAACTAAATTTTAAAGTTAAAAAGAAAATTGAGAAAATTTTAAGTTAATTTAATTAAACAATTATTAAGTTACTTTAATGAAACAAATATTTAATCAAACTAATATTTAATATAAAAAAATTTAATAAGACAAATATTTACTAAAAAACAATAAATGAATATTACGCTATTCTATTAACTTTAAATAAATTATACTAACTTATTAATTACATTAATAAACTTTATTTGATTTTTTAATTTATTAAATTTGTATTCCTTGGTATTTATTATTATTATTATTATTATTATTATTATTATTATTTTCTATTTCATTTTTTCTTATATTAACATTTTTTTCTAACATTAGGAAATATTAAATAAAATTTTAAAAAATCTAAATAAATTTAATTAAACTACTATTAAGTTAATTTAATGAAACAAATATTTCATAAAACTTTTAATAATAAAAATATTAAATTATTTTAATAAAATTATCAAAGATATGAAATAAATGTTGAATTTGGCTACAAGTGTTATGGGTTAACAAGTTTTTATTACTTTCTAGCCAACCTTTTTTCATATATCTCCTTTTCATATTTTTAATATTTTGATGTTATATTTTGATTAAAAAAAAGCTCATTTCAAGTTCAATTTTTTATAGTTATTATTGTATTTACTATTATTTTAATAATTCAATTTTTTTAAACATATAAATTTCTCTTCTTTTTTTGTTATCCAATTACAATTTATCTTATTATATTACAAAATATAACAAAAAAATTATTATTACACGTTAAATTTAAATTGCATCTAAATTGATAATTTTAAAAAAATTACTTGATGGAATTTGGATTCATTGAAGACAATATATATATAATTCTAAAAATTAAAAAAATAAAAACCAGCATCCCAATTCCAAAAATAAAAACAAATAAAAACCAGATATGCACCCTACCTAAGTCGGCCACCATCCCTTTCGAAGTTTTTATTTTTTCTTGATAAATACTTTTCTTTTTTTTGTTATTCTTCCGTAATTATGACCTTTTAATATTATTCTTTGGTCGCGCCGACCATTTTCTCTCATCTTCTTCTCCTTCTATTATTTAGATTGGACGGCGTACGAATGCAGGAAAGCTGCTCCCACTAGATTTACGCGTATTAGAGACGCTACTCGTTTTGCTCGCTAAAGGCTGCAAAGGAGAAGAATCCAGATCCCCTATGGAGCGTTTTTAAATACCCCCTTCCCGAGTGAAAAATAATTTAGCTATTCCCTCACACTTTATCCTCCCGGACGAGCAACGGCATCTGCAACGCTTCTTCCTTCTTCAACGTGCTGTGCAGCGTTCTTTCTATCTCGGCAACAGCGTCTTCTTGTACCATCTGCCGTTCGCCCTCCACTTCATCGCCGTTAGCTTATCCTCGCCCTCAGCCCGAGTTCCCCGTCTTTTCGCTGTAAACCGCCGTGGGTGGCAGTGAAGAAGGAGCTCAAAGTGGTAATTTTCGCTCCTCTTTCATCTTCTTCTCTTCTCTTTTCGTTTTGGTGGCTTTTTTCCACCATTTTTCTTCCATTATTGCTGTATCTTGGCTCTATTAGTGTTTTAGAACTTTCAGATTTTCCTCCTTCCAGATTAGCCGTGGGTTAGCTCTCAAGATTTTTTTTCTGTCGGTGAATCCTTGAAGTTTGAAGTTCGTGCTTTAATCTATATATTTTTTTTTGTTTATAAGTAACTAACAGTACTGTCCGTACATTTACGGACAACTTAAAAAAATTTTGTGGGATTCATATTAAAAAAATAGTTTTAGAGAGAAATTTTTTTTTTAAAAGAAGCATCGGTACAAATAAAGATTAGAATGAACAGTAAATGTTCCACTGGTTTATATATATAAAAAATTTTTAAATTTAATTTAAATTTTAAAAAATTACTTTGCAAAACTTAGATTTTGAGTTAGTTTTGATATTTAAAAATTTGAAAAAAATTGAACTTTGTTATTAAAAGATGTGTTTAATTAAATTGATATTATTACATATTAATTGAATATGCAAATTATTAATTTCATGTTAAATATATTTTTTAATAGATGTCTGCAGTAACTTTTGATAGAAATTTTGTCTTTAGTTGATTAAAAAAATATTAATTATTTTATAATAAAATTAACATAACTTTTTCTTTTATGTTTTGCTATTTTATTTTGTTTCGATCCAATCCAATTCCATTTTGTTTCTCCCGAGCAGTAGCCTAAAATTGGTATTTCACACTATTTCACACTTGATTTTTGGTGGGTAGTGATTCGTGGGTAATACCAGATCCCATAAATAAAAATCTTAATTATAAAAATAAAAATTTATTGCATAATGTTTTTCTTTATCCTTTGTTAAAATTTTTGAAAAAATTATGTTTTATTATTATAAATTGAGAGTATTTATTGTTAAATTTTAAAATTAATTTAAGCAGATTTATTTTTACAATTAAAAATTTTAAAATATAGTTGTTTACAGTTAAAATATTTAATTTTTATAATTAAAATTTTTTATTTTTTATAAAGACATGTAAATACATCTCAACCTATTAACTTTGGACATGTGAGACAGTAACCCATCTGGGAGATCTGAATCTACTGTAGTTGGCTTTTGGTTTTATTTATTTATTTATTTTTAGATTTTGAAAGTAATTTTTTTATAAAATATAGAATAAATATAATTCTTATAAATATAATTCTTTAAGTGTGAATTTAAAAGAATAATTTTTAATAAAAAATAAAAAATTTAAACCATTTAAATTTTCGTCTGAGATTTTATTAAAAAAAAAAAAGAATGGGGAGAAAAATAATGAAGACGATCTGAATCCGTATCCTTGTATCTTGCTATTGCTATTGGGATTTTTATGGTTGTTAATTGATGGATAAATGTCATTGCCCTTTTGCTGTCCTCAATTCGCAGTCATCGAGTGAACTATTTAATATCATAACATCGCCTCAGTAAACTATTTCTTTTCACATGAATTCAGATCCCCTACTCATCCTTTCCCTACTTATCCCCTACTCATCTTAATCTCAACCATTAGAATGAAATTTGAATGGTCCAAATTTGATATTTTTAATTTTTATATTTTTATTAATTTTAAAAAATGTAAAATAAAAAATAAAAATAATTTTTTAACTATCATATTTTAAAATAATAATAATTTAAATTAAAAATTTTTAAAATATAAAAAAATGAATCTGAACCATCCAGATTAAATCTGGATGGTTCAGATTTGGAAAAGCACCTACTCATCCTTTGAGGATGAGTAGGGGATCCGGATCCCTTTTCACATGCGCCTCTGCCCCCTCCCCCCTTCCCCCTTCTCTCCCAAAAGAAACAAAAAACACAAAAAAATATATATGTCTTTCAAATGCACATTGGGCGAGCCTCGTTTGGATATATTTCATGATCTTATACATTAACATTTTTTAAAAAAATTTACATTTATTAAATTTATGCGTATAATATGTAATTTTTTAATATTATATAATATTTTAATTTAAACTCATTAAACATGCATGTGTGTATATAACTCATGAAAATTAATTATGATTATGATTATAATTATGATTATTGTTTACTCTTTTCTTTCTCTTTAGATGTGAGATTTAAGTGTAATACCAATATTTTTAATTTTAATTTTTTTTTTTTGCTTCTTCAAGTAATCTTGAAATTCAATTTGAAATTTAGAAGTTTAACTGGATTATTTTATTTTGAATGTTAAGCTTTTAAATTAGGAGAGTATTGATTGTGCTATAATTTTATTAATTATTGTTAATATAAGAATAGAAACGTAAATTTATAATTCTAATTTTTAACATTTCATACAAACAACATACTGTAAATATATAATTTTTATAATAATGTATGAAATTTTCTTAAAAAATTGATATCAGAGTAACAAATTCTGTGTAAACTTCCCATTAATCTAATTTTAAAAGTTTACAATTAGATTTAAAAAATAAATTAAAATTTTAATGATCAAGATAAAATGCGAATAATACATTTACAAGAAGGACCATATTAACTTTATGTCCCTCACCTTGGATCTTGCCTTTGCTATTGTACCCACACCTTCAGGGAGCAGCTTCCCTCCAATTCTGAGCCCCTCCAGTCTGTCTAGTCTTGAGCATTTAAACTCTTTCCATTTTTTTTTAAATAACAAAAACAAAATAATATAAAAAGTCAGTTACACAGATTGCACCGACAAGATGAAGAGAGACGATGACAGAGAAGTAGGGGTGTACATCGGGTCGGGCGGCCCTAGGGGCCCGTCCTAGCCCGGCCTAATCGGGCCGGGCCGGGCCGGGCCGGGCCGAGCTAAAAATATAAATGGGCAAATTTTAAACAAAACTATATCGGGCCAGGTCGGGCCACAGGCACAGATATCTGTCCAACTTGCTGCCCTAATAGTTATTTTTTTTAGTTATTAATATCTTGTCATCTTATATATATATATATATATATATATATTTATGTTTATTTTATTTGATTCTCTTTACATGCTGTAATTTTTATTATCTATTTAAACTTTTTCTATTTTTTAATTATTTTCATTATTGATGTGTATGCTTACTGACATTTCTTTTATTGAATAATGAAAATACACGTATTTACCTAAAGCTAATTATGTTAGTATAAGTTATATTTTGTTTGATAATTTTAAACTATCTTTTTATTATTGATAAAAACATGAAAGTTAGGGGTGTACATCGGGTCGGGCGGCCCTAGGGTCCCGCCCTAGCCCGGCCTAATCGGGCCGGGCCGGGCCGGGCCGGGCTAAAAATATAAATGGACAAACTTTAAACAAAACTATATTGGGCCGGGCTGGGCCACGGGCACAGACATCTGCCCAACTTGCTGCCCTAATAGTTATTTTTTTTAGTTATTAATATCTTGTCATCTTATATATATATATATATATATATTTATGTTTATTTTATCTGGTTCTCTTTACATGCTGTAATTTTTATTATCTATTTAAACTTTTCTTATTTTTTAATTATTTTTATTATTGATGTGTATGCTTACTGACATTTCTTTTATTGAATAATGAAAATACATGTATTTACCTAAAGCTAATTATGTTAGTATAAGTTATATTTTGCTTGATAATTTTAAACTATCTTTTTATTATTGATAAAAACATGAAGGTTCCAAAAGTTTATTGTTTTGAAGTATATGCCTATGAGTCTACAAAAAAATATTTTTATATTAAGTATCAATTCATTAAAAAAAAAATTTTAGGCAGTTTAGGGCCGCCCTAACCTACCCTAAAATCGGGTTTGTTTGGGCCGGGCCGGGCTACGGGCATAAAAACAAGCTCAATATCTTAATCGGGCCGGGTATCGGGCATACTAGATGTCCTGTTTGGGCCTGCTCATGTACACTCCTAATGAAGGTTCCAAAAACTTATTGTTTTGAAGTATATGCCTATGAGTCTATAAAAAAATATTTTTATATTAAATATCAATTCATTAAAAAAAAAATTTCAGGCAGTTTAGGGCTGTCCTAATCTGCCCTAAAATCGGGTTTGTTCAGGCCGGGCCGGGTTACGGGCATAAAAATAAGCCCAATATCTTAATCGGGCCGGGCATCGGGCATACTAGATGTCCTGTTTGGGCCTGCCCATGTACACCCCTACAGAGAAGCCACAGCGTCCCTCCAGCTGCCTCTACAATGGAAGATCACATCGCATAGAATTTTCAATGTTTTTATTTTTTATTTTTAGTTTTTAAGTATTTAAAGTTTAATATAAAAGGTAAAAATTATAATTATGAAGGTAAAAAATTTTATCGTAAAAAAAGATACACTTTATAAATTTTAACTGTACAGTCTAGTTTAGATTTGTAAAGTATGATATTTTTTTATAGTTTTTTTTTTGCAGTTATAATTTTTATCTCTTATTAGATTTTAAACCCTTAAAAGTAAAAAAATAAATATGAAAATAATGGATTTTTGGCTATTGTACCCCGTTACAGGCAGGGGATCTGGACTCCCAATTAACTTTTCTTTTCATAAGCACTCCCTGCGGGGCCCTGATTGATAAATAGAAAAGTAAATGGAAATGAAAATAAAAAATAAAAAAGTGATTTTATAGGTAAGAAAAACTTATTATATTTTTATTTTTAATAATTGAATAATTATTATTAAAAAATATTAAATATTAAATAATGATTCTAAAAGTAAAATTGTAATTTTTTATCTTTATTTTTATTTTTCTTTTTTCACGTATTTGCCACGGATACTAAGCAGGCTCTAAGTCTTAGTTAAAAAATAAAAAATAAAAAAAGAGTTCCTTTCATTGTTGTAACTTTCTCTTTCAATGTATACACGATCCTACTGTGAAAGAACAAGGTGAGGCTTAATAATATTAGTAGTGCTCCCGATCTAAGATAAGAGATAGAAGAAATGAGAAAATAATTCAAAAAAAGGCCAGGTAATTCAGTTGAGGAAAATTTCATACACTTTCGCAGTCAACGAGTCAACTATATATAATAATATGACACCAACCTCTAATAAGCCTTTTATTTTTTTCATTGTTTTAAAATTTATCTTTCGACCTTTGCCAGATTTGTGATTCCCAGCCTTTACGCGTAAATCAATACACGTGTCTAGTTTTAGTCTATCCAACTGGGAAAGAACAATCGGAAAATATTCAGCGTCTTGGATGTGGGTTTTAAACGAGCGTTCAATGTTGGAGTTCTAAATTTTTACTTTCTGAGGGAGGTTTTGTGGGATTTTGCTGATCTTCAGGTTAAGGCATGGGATTGGTGGAGCTGGTTGTGGGAGCAGCTTTGGGAGCTGTGTTTGGAGAACTTCTCAGTGAAATTTTAAGAGTGAAGGACGATGCTATGATGTTCAAATGCAAATTAGAAGAACTGGAAGAAACACTTCGAGTATTAAACGAACAACTGAATGGACCAGATTATCAAAAAGAAATTATAACCTCAAGGAGATTGATGGAAGATGGTAAGAAGCTTGTTGCCAAGTGCTCCGACGTAGGATGGTGGAACTTTCACAAAAGGTTACGTTTGCATAAGAAGCTGGTGGAGCTGGATAACAAACTCTCGAGGTTCCTTGGCCTTCGCATGCAAGCTCACCTGGCAAGGGATCAGAAGCAGGCTTTGTCGATTGTGCGCCAGATCGCCATGTCACTCAACTTGGCCCCCGATCATCTTGGGTATTCAAATCTTACTGTGGGGGTCAATGCCTCCCCCATCGGTCTCTCTAGCGAGGTGATTCTAATTAACGTTAATTTTACTTTTTTGATAAGGCCACGAGGTATCTATATAACCCCCCTCCCCTTGACCCCTCTGGTGCGAGACCAATTTCAACTCCAGCTTCGACTTTGCCCTTGCTGTTTTCAGTCTTACCTTTTCGTTTTGCACAAACTGACTGCTTTTGACACATCAGATTGAAATTAGTTAAGATGGGTTACTCTCGCCTAATTTGACCTGATCTGATTTAATTTTTAGGCTGTACTAGTTCTTCAATGAAAGATACGAGAATTAACTTTTTTTTTTTTTGGGAAAAGATTAATTTAATTATAGTGATGAGGGGAAAAAAATTTATTTATCATGTTTTTGTCAAATAATTTCATAGTAAATACTTTAAAAATTATCAGTAAGTTTTATTCTAATATTAGACATCATTGTAAAATAATTCATGCGATGCACGAGTCATTACCCTAATAAATTTAATATATTTAAACCTAACTTGCATGTTCTATATTGCAGGTTGCATTAGTAGTCGAAATCAAAATTGAATTGCGTTACGAAAAATGCTGTTCTAAAGCCATGAAGCTCGTAGCTGCAATCAACAGTAAGCAATAAGTTTTTGCTGCTTTTTTTCGGTTTTAGGCCCCTTTTTTAAATTCTTTTATGGGGCTTACAAATATTAAGTAGAAAGATAAAAATTCTAGGAGGACAAAAATTTTAATTATAAAAAAATTCACTTCAAAACTTTGAAATGTGATTTTTGTCACACTTAAAAAATTTTTGTTTTACAATTTTTTTTCCTTAATATTTAAAACCTTAGAAAAAGACTCTAAAAAATAGTGAAGTAAAAGAAAGATGCACAATGGTATTGCGACGAAAGGAAAGGGAGAAGGGAAGGGAAACTTGCTTTTTTGTGTTTGGTATATGATCCAGCTTTTCTGTCGGTATTTGCGATTCCACTAGACTGAGGAGATAGCTCTCCTTAGATATAGTAATGGAATGAGGTTGGCTTCGAAGGAGAGGAGTGTCATATTACCATTCTGCCCCCATTAATCTACAACTCTCTCTGCTCAAATTATGCTCCAAGAGACCATTCCTTTGCACGCGAATCATCTCCTTGCGGAATCTTCCTCTTTCTAAAGCTTGTGGATATTGTTGACAAACACAAGTTGCTGCAATTTCTCCCATATAAAGCAATCGGTGATGACAGAACACTGAAGTAAAAGGAAGATGCACAATGGTATTCACAGTTAAATGGGGAGATCTTGACATTTTTATCGTTTATGATATAGGAAGCCTCTTTAAATCTCATGTTCACTCCTTCCCTGTAAATTGCCAACCCTTGCAAGACAACGAGAGAGAAACTTGTGTTCACTCTGTCAGAAACTCAATGAAACCTATCGGAAAGCAATCACTCGAGATGCAAGCACAAAGACCCAGCTTCAGGATGATCGATGGCGAGAGGGTTCTTTGATTTTGGCTGTCCCTCATCTGATTAGGACACATAATCACTAAAATCAATTTATTATTTAATAAATACTAAAAAACAAAATATTTTCTTGTTTTTTAAGTGAGGGATATTTGTGACATTTTAACTTTTATCTTTTCTATTCCTACTCTATTTATTTCTAACCAAATGTAACAGTAAAATTATATTCCTATTTCTTTTTAAATTATACCAACTATAATTTGAGTTATCAGATTTTTTTTTCTTATTCCCGTTCACATTTTTATTCCCATTAAAATTCATTTTCTCTACTAAACGTGGCCTTAGTTAAAATTTAGTGCATTCCCTTCTGATAATTTTTTCTTTTTTTTTTTTTGCAGGACTGGCATCAGTTGTTTGCTATCCACGAGAAAACCGTTTGAATGCGATAATTTTCCGGAATGACGGGTTCGATGTTGTAAATGTGGTTCGGTCGATATTCATGGTCGGAAAGATACGTAAATCCGTGCGTACGGAAATCGTGGTGTCTTGGGGCTCCCAAGGTGACTACAACTTCCAGTAAGCGCGCAACAAAAACAAATCTAACTTAATAATAATAATAATAATAATAAGGGAAAATTATATATCGGATCTCTATGATTTTATTTAATTTTTAATTTATTTTTATAATTTAAAAATATATAATTAATTTGTCATATTTACAAGAATTTTTTGGGGATGAAATTCACATTTATCTAAAATGGTTTATGGCAATCATGTTTAAATTGCGGGGGACCCACTGGGGAAGCAAAAGGCTTCCGGGATCTTGCTTCAGGGACCCAAACTCTCTCCCATTTGGACCAACAGGTATTGGGGCAAATTTTTAATTGAATCTTTAATGTTAAGATTCTGTTAATTTTTTTATTAAATTTTATTAATACAATTAATTCTATATTGTCTTAACATTCTAAATGTATATAATTTATATTAACAAAAGAGTAAAAGCGTAAGCAACAAAAGAAGATTAATTCATATATATATATATAATGAAATATTAATAAAATATATTGACAAGGATTAAATTAGAAATTATTTAAATCACAAAAAACTTAATTATAAATTTTTAAATTATAAATTGAGTGAAACTATAAGGATTGAAAGTATAATTTTTTCTAATAATAAATCACTTTTTGATAAAAAAAATAAATACTTGCTTTAACTATAAGTCGTTTGTACATTTTTTTTTTTAACTAAAACGGAAAAAGTACCCTCTTCAACTTGTCAAACTCAACTAAAATAGCTTCCGGAACCATCAATTTCAAGGATTTGAATGTTTTTGTTTAGTTTGTTTTTACTTTTTAATACCGCTTGCTAAGAACTCTTTCAATTGTCCCATAGTATGTTTATATGTAACTTGAGTTTCCAATTTCAAAAGTTTATTCTCACTTTTGAATCACTAGAGTATAGTCTTTTTTTTTTTTAATGTAGTTAAAATAATTTGCAATGCAAAATTTGGTGGGATTTTGTTGTAGACCAATCATTTGTGTCATGTTTCAAATGGAAGAGTTTAAAGTAGCATTTCAATTATTGACGTTAACAAAATTTAAACAAAATAATCTAAATCTTGAAAAATGATTATTTAGAAAATTTTCAGTTTTGGAAATTACAGAGTATTTACAAATCATCGAAGGGGAGCATTTGCTTTGTTTTTTTGTTTTACGTCTAACCCGTTTATAGCATCTAAAACATAAAAATTTAATTCACATTGAAGTGCATTTTATAGGTGCACTTTCCATGTGAAGAATCAATATTTATTTTATTATAAATTGTTACATTTATTTCTTTTGAAAATTTTAAATGACACTATCTTCTATTATTTGTGTAACTATACCAGGAAGTGCATTTTATTTATATATTCAATATTTGGACGGAAATGAATTGCATTTTATTGGTGTACGTAATTTCCATGTCAAGATCAGTATTTTTTTTAATAAAATGTTACATTTTTTTTTTGAAAATTTTCAATTGACATTCTCTGCTATCAAAAGAAATCAAATTGTATTTTAAGGTTTCTGAAGTACTACATCACTTTATTTGACTAATTAATTTAGTTAATAAGTATTCTAAAAAATATGTGTTGTCATGATTAAACAGTTTTCACATTATTGAATCTCGATTGATTTCATGTGATTGTTGTTTTTGTGGTTTGAGCACGCATAACTTCTATTTGACAAAATGATGAAGTGACTGATTTTTAATCTGGTGTTTTTGTTTCAAGGTCTACAACAATGCCCTCTTCCAGTTTAAGTGAGAATGAAAATGGTGATGTGAGAGATAATCGAAATCCAAATATTTCAAGTCATTCTGGTGGAATCATCACTCCTGCACTGCATTTGAGGATTTCAGAATTTGATGATGAGATGAACGAGAATGGTTTACGTGATCAGGGAGGTAATGGCAGGCACATTGAAGAGTTGGCTCTTCCTTCTCCTCCTCCTGCGGATGAAACATGAAGTGCTGAACCTGATGAGGAAGAATCTGAAAAGATGATAACACAAAGTGAACCTCTATTAAAACAACGTCTTCATACACTTGAGGCCATTATTGGTAAACTCAAGCTTCTTATTCCTGCAATTGTGCTATTTTGTTTCAACCTTGTCATCTCTTTTCTCATATTTGTGTGTCTGTATAAGGGAGGAGGAGGAGCATTTTGTATGAACCTTTTTAGTCCCATTTAACTTTGACATCAAATGGAAAGTAATTGGCATTGCGATTGTGTGTATGTTCCCATGGACTGAAATTTGTGACTCTGCACATTCTATGGTCTCTCTTATAATTTGCTTATTGTGCTATCCCATTATTTCTACACAAAGAACCCTTAGATAATACAGGGTATTGACACTGGTGCTAGCATTCGGTTTAGATGATAGTGAAACCTTTTTTTTAGGGCAACGAAATACTCTCGCAGGAGGAGAATTTGAATCTGTAAGATTTCTATTATAATTGGGAAAGGTAGGTGTCTTACTGTGGCTTCCTTTTGAAAACTTATAACTTTAGGAGTTAAATTTCTAGTTGAGTAAATTGTAAATTATTGAAAATACACTTCCTATTAGCGCCTTTTTTTTTTTTTTTTTTTTTTTCAATTTCATTCATTCTGTTTTTTTTTTAAAAAATTATTTTATGCTTCCGGAAGAATGAGGTGCAGCATATCTTATCTCTCCCTTGGGATGCGTTTTCTGGAGTCCTTTTTCACTTAGGATTAGTTTCTATCTTATCTCTATATTTTAGGTCTTGTGTTTCGGCCAGATTAGAGTTAGTTTGATTAGAGATTATCTAGATGCTGTAACAGGAAGATAAGAACGACAATAATAGACGTTCTTTTGCTTAAGTTCGCACCTTGCTGTATGAATAAAATAACTTAGAGCCTTCAATTACTCTGAATTTTTCATGGTATCAAAGTTAGTTAAAGCCTGATGATCACTTTTAACTCAATGAGGGCCTATAATATCGACCCCACCTTTGAGGCGTCAAACCCATCCCAGCTAAATAGCAACCTAACATTGTCACACATACCTGACAGCATCTCTACAACCCAAATGAATATCGAAATAGCTCCTGTGATGATAACAGGACATCGCTTTAATGGAAACAACTATCTACAATGGTCCCAAAGTATGCTTATGTTATGCAAAGAAAAAGAAGATTACTTCACAGGTGATGTTGCTCAACGCGTCATCACAGATGCAAAATACAAAATCCAGTAGGCAAAAAACAACTTGATAATGTTTTGGCTAGTGAACTCCATGACCCCAAGATGGAAGAGAATTTGATCCTCTACAAAATGGCGAGAGAAAATTGGGATGCTATGAAACAGTCTCACTCAACTATTGAGAACACAGTTGCTATACTCCAGATTAAACAGCACCTTAGAGAACTGAAGCAGGGTGATTTAACAGTGACACAATACTTTAATACTCTTGTTAAATCTTGGCAACAATTAGATTTGTTTGAGACTCATCCCTGGACTTATAAAGAAGATGCTCCTTGCTATAGGAGATTTGTAGAGAACGATGGAATATAAAAGAAAAGAAGGATCATGGGCATACGGCCATTGCCTCCACTTGGCGAGGTATTTGATGAAGTGAAATTTAAGAAAGCCAAAAGTGACTTACCTCAGAGGACAAAAAACGCAGCTTACAACAAAAACTTCTACCTTATTTACTACTTATTTGCTACAAGCATAAAAAGTAACCAAAAGAAAACAGGTAGGCCTCGGTGTGACCATTGTCACAAAGAAGGACACACCAAGGAAAAATGTTGGAAGTTGCTTGGTAAGCTAGCTAATTAGAAATCAAGGCAAAATGAATAATCTCGTGGTCTTACCAAGAGTGGGGAAGGAAAACTCAAAATTGATAATTCCATGTTTAGCAAGGAACCGTGGGAACTTCTAAAATGGGTGTTTGGCAGCCATGGAAGTACTTTCAGAGAAAAAGTTATTGGAACCAATAACATTGCCCAATCAGGTAACCTCTTTCTTGCACTTAGGACATGTGTGCAACTATCCAATACTTGGATTGTAGACTCAAGGGCCATTAACTATATGATGGGTAACTTATTGATCTTTGATAAGTTTAAATCTTGTAAAGAAGAATTAGTTGTGACTATTGTAGATGGCTCCCAATCCAAAGTCAGTGATATGAGAAAAGTTTGTATAATGGAGAATTTAGTACTACAAAATGTTCATTTTATCCCCCAAGTAACTTGCAATTTAGTATCTATTAACAGACTTGCTAGGGACTTAAATACTAATTTTTCTATTGATGGGTGTGCTTTTTAGGATTTAGTATTAGGAAGAATGATTGGTAGTGGTAAGGAGTGTGTAGACTTATATTATATTACTAGGCCTGAGATGGCATAAAAAAGGACACATGTTTTTGCATTATAATACAATGATTTAATGTTATGAAATTATAGGTTATGACACTCTGGTTTCTCTTATTTGTGGTATATATACCCTCATTTAATTAATAAAAATTCTTCTTTCCAATGTGAAATTTGCTAGTACTCTAAACATGTGAAAAACACTTATTCTCTTCATATTTACAAATCAACTTTACCCTTTAATATAATGTACTACAGCATTTGAGGACCATCATGAGTGAAAAATATAAGTGGCACGAAATGATTTATAACCTTCATTGATGACCGCACATGTTTAACTTGGGTCTATCTCCTAAAAGACATATGAGGTTGCTAACATGTTCAAAAATTTTCATAACCTAGTCAAAATCCTCTATAAAACCAACATCAAAGTCTTTAGAACAAAACATGCCAAAGACTACTTTAACTCAACCCTTAGTCATTATAGGAAACAACAAGGTATCATGCACTAAAATTTGTGTGTCTACACCTCACAACAAAATGGAGTGGCTAAGAGGGAAAATGGGCATATACTTAAGGTTGCAAGATCATTCTTATTCATCACAAACATGCCTAAAAATATTAGGGAAAGGAGGTACTCATAGTGGTGTACTTAATTAATCAAATGCCTTTAAAGACATTAAACCTACCTCTATACTCCAGCCATCACCATTATCCCATAGAAAGTATTTGGGTGTACATCCTTTGTTCATGATAACCATAGGGGGAAATTTGAGCCTAGGGCAATCAAACTTATATTTCTTGGTTATTCTCCTACATAAAAAGGATATAAATGCTACTCACCTCACCTAAAAAAGTTTTTCATATCCATGAATGTTACCTTTTTCAAGGAGAAACCTTTTTATACCAAAACAACCATTTAGGGGGAGAATGATACCACTTAGTAATGGTTGTTTGAACAAGAATTTAACACTGAAATAGCCTTACAAGCAATGCCAATAGTCTCTGAAACAACACCCATTATTACTGCACTTCATATCCTTACTAAATTAAAGACTACTCATTAGCTCGGTAACAAACTTCCCATTGACACCAAACTAGAACCTGACCCTCCAGTCCAACCTAATGCCATATAAGTGTAGGAATTAAAGTTTTTAAGGAGGAAGAAAGGCCTAAAAGTCCAATGACAAACAGAATCTTGCACACATTCTAAGCAAAACTAAAAATCCTCTCATATGCCACGTACTAATATGGGAGATTTAAAGATACCCATTGCCCGGAGAAAGAGAATAAAATATTGTACTAAGCATCCCATACACTGCTTCATTTGTTATGTTAAGTTGGCTTTAAATTTCATTCTTTTGTGACTATTGTTTCTACTGAAAGAATATTGAAGGATGTGTATGAAGTAGTAAAAATTTCTGAATAGAAGCATGCCATTATAGAGGAATTTAGTGTATTAAAGAAAAATGGAACATAGGAGCTAGTTAGCCCTCCTATTAGAAAGAAACCCATAGAATGTAAATAGTTTTTAACAATTAAATACAATCCAGATGGGAGCATCAATCACCATAAGGCCAGATTTGTTGCTAAAGGGTTCATTGGAATCCATGACATAGATTATTAAAAACTTTAGCACTAGTGGAGAAGTTTAACACAATTAAGATTTTGTTGCATTAGTTGCAATTAGCTCTTCCATCAACTAGATATAAAGAATGTCTTCTTTAATGAAGAGTTGGAAGAGTATGTGTACATGAAGGTCCCTCTTGGTTTTGAAAGGCACAAAGGTCAAAATACTATTTTCAAACTTTGAAAGTCATTTTATGAATTGAAACAATCCTCGATAACTTGGTTTGACAAGTTTACTAATGCAGTGAAAAAACTCAGTTATACTATGTGTTAAACTAATCACACTATATTCTTAAAAATTGCTCCTAATAAAAGAATTTCTATTTTAATAGTATATGTTGATGATATTATTATTGAATGAGACTTTGATGATGGAATTAATAGGTTGAAGGATTTTTTAGCCATTGAGCTTAAGGTCAAAGCCCTTGGGCCATTAAGATACTTCCTTGGCATAGAAGTGGCAAAAACAAGGAATTACAGTGTCTTAAAGAAAGTACATCCTAGACTTACTTGAAAAACTAGGACAATTGGGTGTAAACTAGCTAATACTCCACTTGAAGCAAACTATGAGGAAAATCTTAAAAGGAAGAGTCCACTAGTTGACACTAGTAGATATTTAACAATCAATAGGAAAGCTAATTTATTTATCTCATACTTGTTCTAACATCTATTTCTCAGTAAGTGTTGCAAGTAAATTTATGAATCAGCCAACAAAGGAGCATGTGAAACTTGTCCAAAAGGTCCTAAGGTACTTAAAGATGACACCTAAGAAGGGTCTTTTCTTTGAAAAAGGAGACAATAAAAGTGTTGAGATCTATACTAATGCAATTTAAGCTAGATCAGTGATGAATAGAAAATCTAATTACCATAGGGCAATCTTGTCACATGGAGAAGCAAAAAGCAACTTATTGTGGCAAGTAGCACAAAAGTAGAGTTTTGAGCTCTTGCCTTGGGGATTTTTGAAGGAGTATGGATTGGGGAAGTTCTAGAAGAACTAATGATTTAATTTGATATGTTTATGAAGGTGGTGTGTGATAATATGGCCACAATTAGTATAGTAAAAAAACCTTGTCTACCATAATGAGCCAAAGCATATTAAGTAGACTTGATTACCGGTTGGATTCCTAAAAAAATTTACAAATTTGTTAAGGCTTAGGCTTGGGCCTGGCTCAATAAAAAACGGGCTAAACTCAACTTGGCCTGTTTTTTTTTTTTTTTAAAATTAATTTTTATTTTATTTTATCTTTTTTTAAAATTTTAAACATTAGATATATCTATTTTATTACTTATTAGATTCACTTTTTTTGTTTTAAATACCAAATAATTCAAAAAAAATATTGTAGAAATTTTTAACCATTTGGAATACATATAAAATAATAAAACTTCTCAATATAATTGTTCTTTCAATAAAATTATTGATTATTAATTTTATTTTATTTGAATTATAATTTATTCCTAATAATATGTTATACAACAAGAAAGAGTAAAAAATAATAATATTTATATATGTTATATAATTCTTTTTTATTTATATTCATAATTATAAATATTTTTTCCAATAAGATTATTTATTGGTAATATATAAAAAATACGGGTTAAGTTCGAGCTCTAGCTGGGCTTGAAAAAAAGCCAAAAATCGACCTATTTTATATTTGAGCTTAAAAAAAAAAAGACCCATTTTTTTTTATTGGGCTTTTTTTTTAAGGTTCATATCCATTTTTGCAGGTTGAATTTATCAGGTTGGGCGAGCTTTCCCACCCGTGATTAAGTCTAATATTGAGGTTGACAATCACTTCATAAAAGGAGAAGATAGATTCAGGAGTAATAGAAGTATCTTACATCTCTACAAATTTACATGTAACATACTTGTTAACCAAGCTTGTAACTCGAGTCAAGTTTAAAGAATTAAATTCTAAGCTAGGTTGGATTAATATTTACTACCATCCTTGGGGGGGAATATTGAAAATACATGTGCTTATTAACGCCTTTTATTCCATTTTCATTTATTCTATCTTTTTAAATTATTTTATACTTCTAGAAGAAAAAGATGCAACATCTCTTATCTTTCTAGTAGGATATGTTTTATAGAGTCTTTTTTTTTTTAGTTAGGATTAGTTTCTATCTTATCTTTATTTTTTAAGCCTCACATTTAGGCCAGATTAAAGTTAGTTTTGTTATCTATAAAGCAATTTAATCAACATAAATCATAAATTGCAATTCAAAATTACATATAATAGCAGAAGCAAATATAAAGATTTAAATACCTCCAACCATGCCTTTTAAAGATTTGATGAGGTGTTGTAGTGTACAAATCAAATCTCTATAGCAATCTACAATGGAGAAAAATATAAAATGCATATAGTAGAATGGGAGAAAGTGTTTTTTAATAAGCCTACGAGTCTCAATGATGGTTCATTAAATTGACTTTACTTATCAAGAACTTTTTTAAAATACTAACGTAAAAGTTGACTACTCTTCCATCAAGAAAAGCCATTTAAATAACGTGCAAATATTTACTAACCCACTAAAATATTTAATAATTTAAAATTCAAAAATTAAGGACCACCAATTAAAATAAATTTAATTTAAAATTAAGATATTATTTAATTAATTTTAATCCAAAATATCTCAACTACTGATATGAAAACTTAAATAAAATAATTAATTAAAATAATATCTTAAAAAATATATTTAAATTAAAATATTCTAATATTCCTCCACTTGGTCCAATTAGGATTTGCCAAATAACATGTTTATAGGTAAATAAATACATACTACAAGAATCATGGTAGTAAGTCCTTTAATCAAATAAATATTACCTACCATGTATTATTATGTAATATGTCTTTAACTTTATGGAATATATAACTTTCATAAACAAACTTTAAATGTTTATTTGGGTTCTAATTTATATACTTGTCTTGTCAATCTTTATTAAAATATATACAAAGATATAAAGATGATAAATCAAAATCAGAAATTTCATTTTTTTACATAATTCAATTATATCAAATATGACCTAAGACCCATTTGAGACATATAATCCTTAAAGTTTTTTGGATACATCCATTTCGTTAGAGGATCAATTAGCATTTTTTTGTCCGAATGTGCTCTATGATAACTTGATTAGCTGTAACTTATTTTCTCAAAGCTAAGTACATAATGTCGATACGTTAATTTCGACTTCTACTATTATTATTCTTAGCTAATAAAACTACAGTTGTATTATCACAATGCAATCTAATAGCCTTAGGGACTAAGTCCACAATCTTAAGCATAATAATGAAAATTTTCAACACATAAGCTATGAACTTATCTCAAAATATAAAACAAACTCAATCTTCATAGTAAAAATAACTATCAAGGATTGTTTAGCACTTTTCCAAGAGATAGTTTTATCAGCTAGCAAAACCATATATTAATTTCTTTAAGTCGACACATTTTTCCAAATCTAAGTCTGAATAACCAACAATTTTCAAATTGTCGATCCTCTTATAAGTAAGCATATAACTTTTATTACCGTAATGATACCTCATAACCTTCTTAGCAACTTTCTAGTGATCAATCTTTAGATTACTCTGTTATCTTCCTAATATGCCTATAGCGAAAGTTATATTGGGCTTTTTGCAAACCTATGCATACATCTAGTTTCCTACCACTGAAATACAAGGAACATTTTTCCTCTTTTTTCTTTTTAGCTCATCATCGGGACATTGAAATAAACTGAATTTGTCATCTTTTACTATAAGTGCTACATTAGGTGAGCAAATTTTCATTTTAAATCATTCAAGAATTTTATTTATACAGATCTCTTATGATAATTCTAAGATACCTTAAGGCGTCTCTCTATGGATCTTAATGCTAATGACGTAGGATGTCTTGCCCATATCTATTGTTACAAAATTCTTAAACAATAACTGTTTCATCTCATGTAACAACCTTAAATCAGTTGATGCAAGTAAAATGTCATCTACATATAAGATCAAGAATATGATCTTACTCCCACTGACCTTGTTGTAAATACATTGATCTATAATGTTTTCAACAAAACTAAAAGATGTGATTACATTATGGAACTTAAGATACTATTATGGTGAGACATGCTTAAGATCATAAATTGACTTTTTAAGCTTGTATACCATATTCTCACCAATGATTTAGGTGAACCTCTTAAGCTATTTCATATATACTTCTTTCTCAAGTTTATCATTAAGGAAGGAAATCTTAACATCTATATAATGTAATTCCAAATCAAAATAGTCTACTAATGTTAAGATGATACAGAGAGAATCCTCTTTGGATGCAAGAGAAAAAGTCTTTTTATAATCCATTCCTTTCTTTTGAGTAAAACTCTTAGCAACCAACCTTACCTTGTGATGCTTATTGTTGCCTATTGAGTTTCTTTTGGTCTTAAAGATCTATTTGCAGACAATTGATTTGACTCCACTAGGCAACTCTATAAGGTCCTAAATATAGTTGTTTACCATGAATTCCATTTTATCAATCGTGGCATCATACCATAATTTAGAATTTTCACCATTTAATGCCTCAAAAACTATTATAGGGTCATTCTCAATATTTATGTCATAGTTAAATTTAGTTATGTATACCAACTAGTCACTAAGTATTGTCACATTTTTTGTCATAATTGATCTCTTTAATTCAACTTATTAAGGTTGTTCAATAAAATAAACTTCTACCACTAATTGAGGTACCCCTTTATCATTATGAGGTGCCTCATCATTAATAGTAGAATGATTATGCTCCTTATTATATGCATAATCAACTTAGATTACTAAAACCTCATCATGTTCTACATTTACCCTAAAAAAATGAGTGTCATATAGAATTAATGTTCTATCATAACTAGTAGCAGTTTGCTATATGTAATCATCCTCATTGACTAAGTCATATGGTTTATCACTTTTATTAAGTATATCATTCTTAAGAAATTTGGCATTTTTAGATTTTACAAATCTCATTGAAATTGAGGGACAATAAAACTTGTATCATCTAAACTTCTTTGCATAGCTTACAAAATATATAATAATAGTCCTTAAGTTTAACTTTCCTTCATGTGGATTATAACTCTTACTTTAGTAGAATAATCCTATATACATGTATGATTCAAGCTGAATTTTCAACTTATCCAGATTTCAAAGGGCGTCTTAGACATTGTCTTTGTTAAAAGCCTATTTAGAATATGTACTACTATTTTAAGTTGATCTCTTCACTAGAAAATGGAAAGTTTGGAGTCATTAAATATACTTCTTATTACGTTCAATAGTATCATATTCCTTCTTTTTAACAACACTATTTGTGGACACTGTATTTTATTTCGGTATTTCTTAATAATAATAATAATTGAATTAATAAAATGACTAAAAACATAAAGATTTTAGAAAAATATGAAAACAAAGACAAAGAAAAGAGATTTTAAGATGAAGAGAAAACAAAATAAAAAGAAAAGATAATAAAAATAAGATAAAAGAAAAAGAAAAAGAAAAAGAAAAAAAAATAAAATAAAACAAAATACATTTCTAGGGCCTTTTCTTTAAACCCAAATATCTAATATCAACCCAAATAATCTAATTTTTAAGCTAAAAATTTAAAAAGAAATGAAAGGAAAAAACCCAAAGTTCAAATAGCCAATCCCAATTTACTATTAGTCCAAGTCATAATAATTCAACCTAATCGTAGATGACTCAATCCTTTCCTTTAGCTTAGCTCTTTCAGCCTAAATAATCCAAGGCCCAAATCCGATTATGAAAAAAGAAACAAAGCCCAAATGACCCAATATCCAAAATACAAAAAAGAAGAAAAGAAACTAAAGCCGAAAAAAAAAAAGAAAAGAAAAGGCAAAAACAATACAAAATAAAAAATACAAAAAACGAAGAAAGAAATCGAACAAGGAAAACCCTGTGGCTTTCTCCTTCACGCGCGACTCCTCTCAATCGCGTACAACGACCTCCGGCAGCCAGGATGAAGCCGTTTAGCAAGGGAGGAAGAGCAAAGCAAAAGGCATCAGCTTTTGCGGAGCAGAGGACCGGTATCTCCCAACAAAATCCCCACAAATCCGCTGGCATGCATTCTTGGTACAGTATAAGGAGAGAGAAGTCGTGGATGAGAAGATCATGGGAGGAGCACACTCAGGGAGGAGGTGAGGATCACGTAAGGAAGGCTTATAAAATGGACGCGAATCAGAAAAGTGAAGGGATTTTTTGGGGAGGTGAGGAGTTTTTTCGATCAGTGAGGAAGGACGGCTGAAGAATTTAAGAGAGGGGTTCGGTTTCTTTGAGGGAAAAAAAAAACAGAATGCTCTATTTTAGGATTGTGTTTTTCGATTGAAATTTCTTGGCTGGAATTTGGAAAGGACAACGATGAGAGGGGGATTTTTTTTTTTTTTTGGATGGAAGCTTCGGAGTGCGGCTTAGAGTTTTACCTTCAAGCTGTGTTTTCGGCTGGAGTTTTTTTGAAATTAAGGGCCAAGGGATTCGATGAAGCTTTGAACAGAGAAAGAAAGGAGAGCAGAAGAGAGTGAATCGAAGACGATAAGAAGCCGAGACTGCAAGGGAAATCCTGTTTTCGGCTAGAGATTTTGAAATCGGAGGCGTATGCCTTCACATCCCTCATTTCTCTCTTCTCTTCGCCTTCGAAATTAAGATGTCATGAATGTGCTTCAATTTCTTAATTTATGGGTTTCAAGTTTCTGTTTTAGTGGTGCTGCTGATTTGATTCTGTCCTTTAAGGAGTAAATTTGTTTTGGGGAAATTTCTTCTTTAGTGGAGTTTGTTAGTATTTTTTGATGGGGTTCCATATTATGAGGTTGAAGCCATTTTTGCGTTCAATCTGAAGAATTTTGGTTTATTATTATTATTATTATTTTTCTTGGGGGTTCTATTTTAGGTTTGGTGTGTTAAAATAGAGCGCTCATGAATTTTGAATGTCATAAAATGCAAGTATATTTTGATTCCTTGATTTTAAATTTCGTTTCAATTAGGGCATTTGGATCTGATCCAGAGATGCAAAAGTTGTTTTAGGGAAATGCTTTCTCTATTAGGAATGTTGGTATAATTTTCTACGCAAGTGTGTTAAGCCAGTGCTCTGAAATTCATTTGCAGTATACTTGATCAAATTGAAGGTCAGAATTATATCAGTGGTGTTGATTGGAATGCTTGCTTTTGGCCTATGTGATGTTTAAAAGCAGATTGTTTAAAACTCGAACAATTACTTAAATAGCGTGCAAATTTTTTTACTTGTTATGAAGTGGATGGCAGTTGGTAGGTTGTGTCTGATTCAGATTCGAAGTAAATCCTAATTCATGCTCTCGTTGTTATATTTGAGCTTGAGGTGATATACATTGATGGGAAGAATATCTCAGACCCCTTGGCAAAGAAGTTTAGGGAAAGGCTGAAGATGAAGACTGTGCTGCTTCTTTTGATTTCAAGTGTAATTTAACATGCTTGAAATGAATTTTGGATGTACAAAGCACATAAAATCATGAAATGTTACATTCTTGTAAATATTTTGGTTCTATTTTATTTTATTTTTATTTTTTAGAATTGCTGTACAGGACTTTTTATCCTCTCAACCATACAACCATACAGGGTTAACTGAATGATGTATGTGACAATAAATGTCTACAAATACCTATCATATAACATAATGATATTTTAATAAATTTTGAATTTTAGTGACTCATATCAAATTGATTTTGTTTTCAGAAAATATATTCAAGAAAAAAAAAAGAAAACTTTTTAAAAAGATTAGAAAAAAATAAATAATTTTTAGAAAGTAAGATGTATGTCTTTTCAAATAAAAAAAGTTTAAAAAATAGTTTTTCTTTTTGAAAAGTCAAATGAATTTTTTTCCAAAAAAAGAAGAAAAAGTATATATTTCAAAAGTTCAAAAGTCAGGTTAAAAAAATTAAAAATTAAAAATTAAAAATCAAATGAATTTTTTTTTATAAAATTTTTTTTCTAAATTCTCTTTTAAAAAACTAAAAAAGCTATCAAAAAATAAAGTTGGATTTTAAAGATACACTTTTTCTTAAAAGAAGTGAAAACATAGGAAAACTAGTTTATTTAAAAATTAAATAAGTTTTAAATCTTTTCTTAAAGTTTTTCTTTAAAAATCAAAGAAAATAATATTTTAAAATTCAAAATTAAGTTTTTCTCTTTTCCTTTAGAGTTTGACAAATCTAAAAAAGATTATAAGAAAAAAATCAATTTGCTTTAAGAGTTTTATTTCTAAAAATATAAAAAGTAAAAAAAAAAAGATGTTTTAAAAGTTCAATGTTAGTATATTAAAATGAAAAGACTAAATAAAATGTTAGTTTTAACTTTTTTTTTTCTTTTATCTCTTGAAGTTAAAAAGAATAGGAGTTTACTTTTTAAAAAAATCAATTAATTTCTTTTCTCATGAACTTAAGAACTTTTTTCAAAATTTTTTTGACAAAATTAGAAATTAAAATATACTTCATAAAAATAAAGGAATCCTTTTTACTCAAATAAAAAAAGTCATTTTTTAAAATTCAAAAAAATGAAAAGAGTAAAGAAGTGAAACTAACTCAACTTTTGTAAATTAAATTACACAAACCAATTTCAATGCTGTTTTATTTGTAAAATATTAAAGTGATTTTTACTTTTTTTTTTCACAAAAGTTTTAAAAAAAAAATTAAACATGGTTTTCTAACCAGTCTAATTATATGGATTTTAATTCCTTCTATGTGGTATGTAGACTCTCAACTTTTATTTTAAGTCAAGTATATTTTTGTAAATAAACATTTTCTTTTCATTTTATTTCTTTTGTCTTAATGTATTTTAATTTTCTTTTCTTTATTTTTGCATGTAATTATTAGGGAAGTTAAAATAATATTAAGACTATATTAGTTTTACATAATTAACTCAGAGTAATTATTTTTAAAAATAGGTATTATGAGGTGCTTAATACCTTCCCCACTTAAAACCTACTTCTAAATCTATTTCTGGTTCACACACCATTTTTTTTACAAAAAGATTTTTTTTTTTAAGTTTTGCCTTTTAAAAGATTAAAACTTTGGTGGTGACTCTATATAATGGTCTTCTTTTATTTCGATTACCTTTTTATATGTTGTTTGTCTCATATGATTAGGGTAGATAACATATTTTTCACATGTTTGTTTATTTCATTTATCTTATTTCATTGATTGTGTATATAATGTAATTTAGGATAGATAACATGTGAAATAAACCATAGAATAGATGACTATACTTGTATATGCCTTACTCTCTTTGTTTCATTTATTTCTGTGTATATGCTTTACTCTTATTGTTTTGTCAATCTATTTAGCAGATGAGGGTTGGATAGTCTATAGTGTCAAAGGTAGGAATGCTCTCTTCACACATATCATTGATACACAATTACCTCACACATATTATAAGCTATATACCTGGGTTGTGTTTACCTTAGATTAGTAGAGATTAATATTAATTTTTTTATGAAACTTTGTGCTCCTTAAGATTTTCATGAAGACCTCGCCTAAATTGTATCTTGTTATATGAGTTTGACCTGCATGAGATCTTTTTTCTTTCAAGGTTAGATTTATATAATAAGATCCTTATCTTTATGATGGGGGCAATTTATAGACCAATATTTTTAGGAATCATAAACTTACCTTAAAACCCCTCCATTAATAATCAAGTTATGGTTGCTTTCTAACTAGTAAGAACTAGACTTCTATAAAATAGTGACCCCAACTTGGGGTTTACATATATTAGGATAAAGGAGAGCATTTTTTAATCTTATTCCTTATTGCTTTCATGTATTCAATAAAGCTTATAGGGAAAGTGACACATTGTCACTATTTACTATAGTAGTTAATGAAATGTCATTGCATAATTAGATATACGTTAACTATGATAAAAGTATGTATTAGTTAAGCCAACATTTGTCTAGTGGGTTTCCAACCTCGAAAGTCTATAATCATGCTATCATAATCCCTTAAAAGGAAAACCTTTTGGTGGGCATTTGTTTTTCTCTAAAAACAAGAATAATAAAATAAAATAAAATAAAATAAAAATAAATGGCTCATAATTTTAGACATGCTCCTTTTAATGATTAGTCCAATTATATTGACATTAAACTTGAAAAGACTCTTTTCTCCAAAATCTTTACCTTTACAAGATAATAAGTTTCTTAAAGAAAATGAGTATTTCAGTAGTTTTTGTTTCCAAAAAAGGAAAATACAATATTCACAATTTTGCATGTGAAAAATATGCATATGTTAGTATATCATCAACTGAGTGTCATATCTTGGTTAAAGATTTGAATCAGTTTTTCCTTTAGGGCATCAACTATGTAAAAAGGTATATTTCTCTTAGATTAATTGTCAACTACTACTTTTTCTATGAAGCAATAAGCTCCTCAAGAAAAAGTACAAAGTTTTTCTTCTTTTCTTACACCAAGACATTGCTCTCAATAATGTAAGAACAAGTACGTAATATTCAATTCATCGTGATATGTTAGTAGATTATTATATTAGTTTGTTACCCAAACTAGTGTCAATTGTTTAGAAGCTTGTTCCTTTTCAAATTGATTACTAAATCTCACTTCCATATGGATCAATAAGTACCTTGAGGAATGAGCAAAATTATCAAGCTAACGATAACAATCCATTGACTAATAATCTCTAAGGTACTAACTACAATATTTTGAAACAATGAATTGTTATACAAGCTGATTGGCATAACGAAAGCAATGGAACCTTTGGACAATACACAATCTTTGAATTCAAGTCAAATAGGGCTAGCTACAATTGGAGCAAAGATTAAAGTCAAGGTAGAAGTTGAATAAGTCAAAAATCTGATCGTGTTAAGTAAAAAATTGAAAGGAAGACATATTTATGATTTTTCAAAAGGATTATAAGGATATCCTAGATTTGTTACAAGTATCGATTCAATCCAAAACATTTTCAACTTTAGCTTAATATTAGGACAGCTCTTTAAAGTGTTTTACATTCTCTACATTTCAAACTACACCCACTTTAAAAAAGTATCGGAGTTTTATGAATATAGCTTTGGGTAAGAATGCATTAGTTTACTTTTAACCTGGGTATTTACCATCAAAAAGAGTGGTGACACAGATTTTAGGGGAGGATTTTGGCAAAATCCAATTAGACCAAAGGGGATAGACTAAAGGCCTTTTGAGAAAACATATAGAAAAGTGTTTGGAAGTCCTAGCTGTAATCCTCAATTCCTCTGTAACAACTTGAAACTAATCAGTTATAAAAGAAAGTCTCTTAAATGGAAAGAATTGTGGCTAAACAAAATTAGAGCAATGATCTAGACATCAAAGAATGAGAATACAAAGCCAAAGGTGCCCTAAAAATAGAGCCAGAATAGCTAAACAAAATTTGATGAACATATAGTGGTATTTTTGTAAATTTGGGTACTTTTTAGAAAACTAAAAGGAGGGATCTTTAAATGAAAAAATTGAGTTTTTTAGGGTTTTTAGAGGCTCTAAAAACCATAGAAAGCTTTGGAACAGTTAAAACCCCTCTGGTGAGTGATTTTGACTATTGATTGATCGAAACTTTGATTGAACGATTTAGAATAGTTTTAAATTCAATTTGGGTAAAACCAAAAGTATTTTATAAATTAGAGGACCTAGATTTCATAATAAAAAAGATAGTTTTAAAAAGTATTTGAAATGAGCTCAAATAAAAAGAAGTAAAAAGAGGGATTAAATTCCAAATTCTAAAAGTTGTAAAAGTGACTTTTCAGCTCCTTAAAAAATGTCCCATTTCTTCTCCTCCCTTAACCGACTTTAGTTCTGTCCTAAACTAGAAGAGAGATTAACCAAGAAAGATGCACAAGAAGGGAAGAAGAAGGGAAGGAAAAGTTTAGTAAAAAGGTAAGAAAATTTATGGTTTCTTGTGCTTCTCCCTTCACCAATCTTGTTCTCCTCATTTTCTTCTCTTTTTTCATATTTTTATTGACTAATTTAGGGTTGTTTTGAGATTGGTTCAGTAAGAGGAAGTTAGAATTGGAAGGAGAAGCTAGAAGCACTTAGAAGTTCCTTAAAAAAACTTTAAAATAGGATAAGAATCATGGTCTTTTGTTGCTTCCTCTTGCTTGCTCTTCTCATGGTAGTTTCGTCCAGTATAAGGCCCACTCAATAGGGAATGAATTCTAATTATACCAAGATAGGAATAAGGGTTCTAAAGTGTGAGAATTAAGAAGATGCAATTAGGTTTCAAAGTATGAGAATTAAGAATATGCATTGGTAACCAAGTTATGCCACTTAGGGATTTTGGTGCACTTAGCTAATTTTGATGCTTCCTAATAATAATTTAGCTTATGTAAGAGTCCATAACACATCTAGGAAGCTTCACCAGTGCCAATTTCTTAAGAAAAATCAAGCAAAGTCCATGGATGCTCTTATAGTTACATGTCTTGGCCAAGAAGAGTCCAAGCACCTAAGGAGAGCTTTAATTAATTCTAAGGATAAGAATGGCCTAAATATGATTAGTAAATATCAAGGAAACTATTGGTTTGAATTTAGAAGTTATGATTTGTGAGATGGAAGTTTAGGCCCCTTTATGGACATAAAGAAGTAACTTAGTATTTGGCTCCTTGAATTGAACTTACAATGACTCTAATTAGTCAAAATGGTGTCTAGAAACTTAGATTGAATAAGAAATTAAAACCAAGATCATGAATTCTAGGGATTGCTTCCTTATGCCCTTTTATGAAACCATGCTGGTGGCATCATATAAAGTAAGTATGCATAGAGTTTGAGTAAGGCTAGAGTTAGTTCCAATAGTTGAATTGTGTCTTATTTGATGTGTCTAGGCCAAACAAATTAAGATTCTCCTAAGTGCAAGTGTGTGGCAAAAAATGGGAAGGAATGAATAAAGGAAAATGTGTGTGTTTTTTGATACAAGGTAGCTCTCTAACATTTTAAAATGTATTTCTTGGATGCTTACTTGTCATTGGATGCTTGTGTATATGTTTAAGCTATGAAACATGTTTCTAGCTATTGATTACTTGCTATGGTACTATTATGCTTTTTGAAATGTGTATTTGAAGGCAAAGTGGCTTAAAAGGATATAGTTACATCAAAAGTTCCTAGGAATGAGTGAGACAAAGTCAAAATTTTTAAGAAGAATGAGGTTAAGTTAAAAGTCTCTTGAAAGTGGATGAGGTAAATCTAAAAATTCTAAAGAAATTAGGTGAGGCTAGACCAATAACCTTTAGAGTCTATGTTTGACATGTATAAGTTCATATGATAAGGAAATTGATTTATGTATGCTTATGAGAAATGTTTAAAGTATGTATGCATTCTTTGACATGTAATTATATCACATATGTGTGTTTGAAAGGGTAAAGAATTATTGAAATTCTTTAAATCTCACTCTTCCCCTACATATGTCTAACCATGTCTAGGTTAGCTAAATAGAGCAAGAAATGAAGACCATGCATATTGAAGAGTAGAACTTTGACATTAGAATAGGAATTTTAGGTATTTTGATGTCAAAGTTTGTAAATAGATGATGTGCTTATAATGTAAATACTTAAACATGTTTTGATGCATGAAACTATAGTGTACGTACCATTTTTGAAGCCAAATGAATGAATACATAAGTTTTGACACCTTAGACCTAAGATGTATATGTGTATATTAGCAATTAGAATGATAGTTTTGAGATGCATAATGATTTATACCATTTGGGATGCTCTCATAGGCTGTATTTATACTTTTGGACATGCACTAGTGATTGTGGAATAATGAGAAAGCCCTTTGGTGCCTTTTTATCTTTTTATAGACTTCAAATTGACCATTTTCTTAAGTTAAACCAATGCCTGACTAAATGGATGAGTTTTTGTATGAATTTGGCCAACAAATAGGTCTCATCTAGAGCTTTTCACAAAGTTAAAGACCACTCAATTTAGAACTCTAAAGAATTTATTATAACTTTTTAAAATTCGCCAAATTATGCAAAATTGTCAATGTTATTGTTCATGTAGTCAGTTTGCATTCTTGTATCACTCATGGTTCAAATGAAGTCCAATGCTTATCAAATTTTACATACATAAAGTAGGCATTGTAAACTTTCCATGGCCACTGAGATCATCTCATTTGGAACTCTATAGAGAAAGAAACAGGTTTTTGAAATTCCAAGGTCTTTTGCAGTTGTCTGAGAGCATGACCTAGGGTATTGTTCTATTATTTTTCATAGGCTAAATGCTATTGTCTTGGTTTGGAATTATTTTTAATGGTTAGTTGACATCTAGAGCTTTCCAGAAAACTATAGTATGCATGATTTTGACTTTTTTTAAAATTAGTTATGAATTTCAAAAATTCATATAAGAAAACTAGTACAGCAACTTGAGAGCAAAATTCTAATATTGTGAAGTATGGTCCAAAATCTGAACCTTTTGCACTAAATTGTGATGTTTTTTATATGAATGGGTATGTTATGCATGGAAAATGAAATTGGTAAGCTCACATGGTATGTAAAGCTAAGAATGAATTAATTGAGTTTGCAATAATGCAAATAATCACTTTTAAAGGTGTGATTTCCATGTAAATGTATAAGAGCAAGCCTTTGTGATATGATTTGAAGACTAAAGAGCTATGGTGTTACACTAGCTGGAAAAGAGGAATGGGTTACCTATAAAAGAGTCTTTGCCTTTGCAATATATGGATTGGTACTATTTCCAATCAACAATGGGAATCATTGATTCGACTGCTATAAGTGATTTATGGATGGTGGATAATCATCATGTAAATCCCATGCTAGCTATTCTAGTGAAAACATTTTTGGTACTAAGCTTTTGCCAGCAAGAAAAAGGAGGAAGTTAAAGTGTTGTTTGCAGCTCCTAACTGTTTAGATTTTCAATCACATTTATAGGAGGAAGTATCATTTAGGTAAGAGGCATGACACCATACACCATTCGATCAGAGATTCCATTAATCATAAAGGTTCTATGTTATCATCTTCAAGGATGAACTGTGATAATTGGGCTCATTTGTTTAGTTAGTTGAATGAAAATATAATTTAGTAGAAGTTAGCTTGGTGGGAAAATGAGGAAATTATTTATTGCTATGGTGAATTTCAGAATATATTATGATAAGTCCTCATAGTTGTATTAATTACAATCCATGGTTGTCCATTAATAGTTTGAGTATAGGTAAGATATTCCATCTGTAGAAGTAATGCACTTGATTCATTTTTACCATAGTAACTTGGAAGCTAAAGTGTTGAGCTAGAATGTAAGAAGTGCATCAAGAATGGTAAAGAAAGGACTAAAGGCACTAATCCCTTTCTTGAGTAGCATAATCCCTTGCTCAGTAATAACATGCATATGATTAACAAGCAATTAGCTATATAATTGGAGAATAAAAAGACAGAGTTGAAAATTTTGGAAGAAGAAAGTCAAAAGTGCTTGGAAGGCCTAAATCAAATATGAAATGTATGTGCAATTTTGTAAAAAGAAGCAACCAGAGTAAAGAAATATAAAAAAGGTGCATAAGTGAAAAAGTTGAGAAAAGAAAACATAAAGTTGAGAGATATCATAGAAATTGCATAGAAACGGATAAAAGAGAATGAAAGGAGCTTGTAGAGTAACAAAGCTAAATTAACAGAGGTTGTTAAAGAAAGGAATGCACTGAAAAGGCAGATATAAAGGTTTAGGTTAAGAAAGGTTTAAGAAGAAATTAATATGTTGACTAAAGAACTAGAGAGAAGGATGAATGAATGGTTATTATTAGGGGTGATAATGTCATGATAATGCAGAACTTAATAGAATAACTTAATTGACAAGTTGAAACCACATAAGTATGGAAGACTTTCAATATTGAACAAGTGGCAGAAAAAGAAAAGTTGATAGGTTGGTTCAGAAAGTCAATCCTCCTAGCTAATGCAACCATCTCTAAGTTCACGAGTGCATTCAAAGAAGCTAAGGGCATGACCAATCTACTAAATACACTAGCAGAGATATCAAAATTCTTTTTGTTATGCAATGATATTATAACAAAATTAAAAAACATTATTGGCTATTAATCTCTCAAAGTGCTATTGTAATTTAGTTGTTCAAATTTCAGAATTTTGTGTCATGTTTCATTTTGCCTAAGGTCATTAATCATGTGGAATTTGTATTTCCTTGAATTAATTGAGAACTTCATTTCCCCTATATGCAATAAGTGTTTGAAAGAAACAAATGATAACTCAGATGTATGCTTTAAGCAAGACGTTGATCATGTAGGGATTCAAATTCCTTCTTACATCAAGCGTCAACTTTGATTTTCTATTTGAATTAATAAAACCCCTTAAGAAATCAAAAGGCCCAATGTTCCTTTGTCATTATGCCAAAACAATTAGTCCAAAGCATTGTCTCAATCTAAAATAAAATATTTCCCAAAATAACTAAATTTGTCTTATTCTTTCATTGAGTAGAGGAAAATAAAAGGGGAAGACAATATTGTGCCTTTAAAATGAAATCCATCTAAGCATTAACTTTGATTTTCTATGTTGATTAATAAGGCCCCTTAAGAAATAAAAACGCCCAATGTTCCTCTGTCATTATGCCAAAACAACTAGTCCAAAGCATTGTCTCAATCTAAAATAAAATATTTCCTAAAATAACTAAATTTGTCTTGTTCTTTCATTGATTAGAGGGAAATAAAAGGGGAAGACAATATTGTACCTCTAAAATGAAATCCATCTAACCAAACTTGTCCTCTACTTTACTCTACCGTACCTGTTCTAGAAGCATAAGTTCATGGATAAACAACAAATTGAAGGAAATCAAAGGGTTGAGGAAGCCACATTTTCATTAAATAGTCATATAACATTTATGGAAAACTAAATGGCTTAAATGAATGAGACAATGAAAATGCTACTTAAGGCCCTAAAGGGGAAAGGTGTTGATAGCTTTCCTATGGCATCTAGTCATCCACTTGTCACTATGAATATAGTAGAAATGGGAACAAGTCCACCAAGGATGATTATAATAGAGTTGCAATCTAGCCAAATAGCAGATGTTGATCAGAGGTAAAAGAATGTTCAAGACTTTCATATATAAGTGACTAACAAATAGGGCTCCCATGATGAGATGAAGGATATGCAAGAATTTATTGGCTATGATTCTACGTACACATTCCAAATTCCAACTATAAACATTAATGAAAAGGCTAGTAATGCTAAGGAAGAATGGCAAAAAGAGTTGGGAGAGGTTAAGGACCAATTACATATCCTATAAGGACCGACTTCATGGGAATCATTAGACATGGAGGAACTGTGCTTGATTTCAAAAATTTCAATGCCTAAGAAATTTAAGGTTCCAGATTTTGACAAATATAATGGCACCAGTAATCTGATTTATCACCTGAAATCCTATTGCATAAAGATGACTATTTGGTCAAGGGATGAAAAATTTTTTATAAACTTTTTCCCAGAAAGTTTGGCCAAGTTAACTTTACTCTAGCATATGCAACTTGATCATTCAAATATTTGTAAGTGGAAGGATTTGATTGAGGCTTTTATAAAGTAATATAAATTCAATCTTGATATTGGCCCAACCAGAGAATGGCTTAAGAGGATAATTAAGAAGTCAATGGTGTCATTCAAAGAATATGCCTAGAGGTAGAGGGTAATGGCATATCACATCCAACTCCTAATGATAAGGTTAAAATTATATTTTTATTTCATTTAGACACTATCAGATCCATTCTATAAAATCATATTAAGAGCTCATGTCATAGATTTTGCTAATCTTATCAAGATTAAAGAATGGATTTATGTTGATATTCGAGACACAAAGCTCACATCCTTTTAAGTAGAAAGAAGCTTTATAAAAGGTCAAGGCTTGAAGAAAAAAGAAGGGGATGTGAATTATGTCCAACCTTTAAGATTGTTTCCTTGACAACACATTTGTTACTAAATAGGCAAAGGAAATTAAGGACAAGGCAAGTTTAGACTAACTTTAATTGGTTAAGGGCAGCATAAGGGGTTAATTGGTGTAAAGGACAATTATCATTGGCCTAATTCCAATTATACTAATGTGAAGTTATATCAAAAGTTGCTAGAAGTAAGGCTCTTGGGCCTGTGACATGTGAAGCCAATGTAACTACCTTATTTAGCTTGGAATAGTCTGTTTTAGGGATTGGTGACTTACCCATTCAATGACTTTGGCACTAGACATTCCCAAAATGGGTACTATACTCTTGGGTTGAGTGAATTCAATAATAGATGCCTGTTGGCATTCTAGCCTTCCTTCTCCTTTCAGGGCCTATCCAAAAGAAAAGAGAATTTAGTACTTCTTGGTCATGAATATCTGAATAGGACAAACCGACCCATGGATATCTTTAATGAAAGTTGTAAATCCATAGGAAAATAAAAAATACATATGTTGGATGAAATGGTTTTTGCTATCTACTCCAATAATGAATCATTGGTTTAACTAAATAACTAAATAAAAAAAGAATCCCCAGGGAATGCCAAGAATTCTTGTTATACGCTCATTCTAACCCTAAGCTCTCTTTCTAGGTTCATCGATATTGAATCAATCGAACGCACTTCTAATACCTATTCCAAGGCATTCAATTGAAGATTATATCACCTTTAAAAGAAATGTGCTAGATTTAATTGAATCCAATCACATTTAACTTAAACCTAGAGAAGATTTGATGATTTTAATCCATTACCTAGTCATAATCAACTAGTGAGTGCCATTAAAAAGGAATTAGGGTTCTCTAAAACCCCTAATAATATCATAATACCTATGAAGATGTTGCTTGCTTATCTCCAATTAGCTGAGTATATGATAGAGCCACTAGAAAAAGGGGTTGGAAATATAGTAATTGGTCCACAGACCAAGTTTTTTATTATTACTAGTAAACAATAGAACATGGTATTGATGATTGCTTACAATTTAGGAAGGTGGTCAAGAAGTTGATGATATTTGAAATTGTGGTTTTGGAAAATCAAAAGAAGAGGTTTGTGTGATGGAAAAGAAGCATGCTGATATTGTCATTAACAATATGATTCCAATTAGACAAGGAAAAATAGTCACTCTGACTATTAATAAACCTTTCCAAACACTAGTTTTGTCTTGCCTGTTCCTTTTTCGTATCAAAGTAATTGTCAGTGCCATAGAGATATGGAGAAATTATTAAATGCCTTTTGAACCATGGTATGGTTGCTAAGGTAAAGGAAGAGTCTATCACAAATATAGTAGGCACAAGTGGAGTTACTCAGAATGGGAAAGCCAACCTTCCAATAGATGTTGACAAAGCTATGAAAGGAAAATGGATGAATGTTGGTGACCAACAAAAGATAAAACAAGAAAAGAAGAAGGTATTAAGGAAGAGCTTTTTTGAATCATGAAACAGGGTGAATATGATGTTGTAGAACAACTAAAGAAGACTCTTGCACAAATTTCAATGTGGTCTCTAGTCATAAGTTTAGAGATGCATTGCTGAGCTCTACAAAAGATTTTAGATGAAGTGTATGTATAACCTGACATCACATAAGAAAAGGTGGCAAGTGTTATGAATATTGTCAAGTCTACATCTACTATTTCATTTTCAGAAGAGGAGATTATAAGGCCTTCTACTAACTAGCCGAAGGCATTACACATTACTTTGAAGTATAAAGGGTTCATAATAGTGAAGGTCCTAATTGATGGTGGATCATCTTTAAATGTGTTACTGCTAACCACATTTAAGCAGCTAGTAATGGAGGCTTCAAACATTGAAATGCGTGATATAGTGGTTGGAGCATTTGATGGCTCTAAAAGAATAGTGATAGGTACCATTGCTTACCTTTAGAGATTGGCCCAAACTTATTTATGGTGGACTTTTAGGTAATGGATATTAATCCATCTTATACTACACTATTAGGGAAACCATAGATTCATTTTGCTGGGGCTATGCCTTTTACTTTTCATTAAAGGGTCAAATTCATTGATAATGGAAGGATTATCACTATCAAAGGAGAGGAAGAGATAATGTCGAGTAAACTAAATGCACTTCTGCATATTGAAGTTGTTGAACAAGTCACAGAAATGCCATTCAGAGCCTTGAAGTGGATAAATTTAAGTATACCAATAAAAATGTCAACCAAGTTGTGGCAAAAATTCTGGAAAAGAGTGGATTTAAGTCTAGAAAAGGATTGGATGCATAGTTATAAGGAGTCAAGTAACCCATTAACTGCCAAAGAATCCTAATTGCCATAGGTTAGAATATGAACCCCTACTATCAAATCAAGCAAAGGAACAGACAAGTTTAAAAGGACATAAGAAGTAGGAGAAGTAGAAAATTCTTCACATTAGAGAAAAATTCCCAAGTCCCTTAGTAGTGATGAACTAGCTGAGCATTTCAATGCTTGATGATGAAGGCACACATGGAATCAATGCCTGGATCTCGATTCTAGAGAAGGGTTAGATAATTAAGAGTTGAGGATGTCTTAGATTTCATTACTTTAGAGTAATCATTTTGATTATGTTGCTCTTTTGTTTTAATTTGCCTATCGTCATTAGGCTTTTCTTTTTTTAATAATTAAGGGCAATACTTTATATAAACCAAGCATGATAGTAGTTTGTGCAAATGAAAATTCAGTTATTTTGATATCTCATTCCTTTCTTTATTCCTTTCCATTTATTCATTTCATTTTATTTGATATGTCTCTATTGATACTATGTATTATTCTCAAGATAAAGTTATTTGAGATATACATGCTTATTTTAAGCCAAAAGGTTTTTCCTATCAATTAAGTATAAAAAATATTGAGAAATTATACAAGGAACAGATAAGAAATGGTGTATTATTGATTACTTTTGAGAGCTATTTCATACCACACTTTTAAACTTATAATCAATGTTAGCATAATTGTTTATATGTGTGACTTTAGATTGAAAGTACATCAATAAAGGCATATAATCACCATTATCTCATGTTGATGGTTGTGTTGGATTGGATTGTGTTCATCATATTATCTTAATACCATTTCTTTTATCAAACTGCACACATAAAGTTTTGTTGTTTGTCAACCTGGGAGTTGTTTCACTAAATACTTTCTTTAAAAACATAATTCATATGGTGCAAGTGGGAGAAAGCTAGAAAATTTTATTTTGTTGGCTTACATTAATTGTATTAATTTTGTTTTCTAAAATATGGGTTAACTTATGATCATATGGTTATTGGGCTCAACATACATTTTACTTAAGTCTAGTTAATGGTTGGAAGTGTCGGCTATTAAGTTTTACTAAGACCCACGATGGGACAGCTCAGTGAAACACTACTTGAATCAAGGCTAGGTTTGCTTTCTAACATTCATTTGCATGCTTAAAACATAAAATAAGCCATTATTTAACAGAGGATATAGAGAGGAAGATCTAACCATACTAGATCTAACCTTGTAGCTATAAAGAAGTCATGTATGTTCTTTAATAATTTAAATTTGGTGTTCTAAATATTGTGCACTAGATTTATATTGTTATTACATTAATCAAATTAGAATTTTTAGTATAATAAGTTTTACAACTGCTTTATACTACACAAAGGTGACATTTTTTTATCCTTCTTGGTTTCATTTAACTATTGTTTTTGTGGTTTGAGCATGCATAACTTCCATTTGACAAAATGATTAAGTGAGTGATTTTCTATTTGGCATTTTTTCTAGTATATATGAGTGAGAATGACAATAGTGATGTGAGAAAGAATATGAAATGACGAAGATGAAAAGGGAGCCTTTATTAAAGCTACATCTTCATACATTTGAAGCCATTATATATTGGTAAACTCAAGCTTTTTACTTGTGCAATTGTGTCACTATCTTGTTTCGGCCTTATCATGTCTTTCTCATAATCATGTGTTTGTATAAATGAGGAAGAGGAGCATTTTGTATGAACCTTATTAATCCCATTAAATTTTAACATCAAATGGACTATATTTAGCATTGCGATTGTATGTGTGTTTACATATATTAAAATTTGTGACTGATATGCACTTTCCATATTCTATTTTAATTTGCTTATTGTGCATTGAAGGCATTTTTCTTTTGGAGTCTTAGTCGAGGAAGGCTTCTCAAGTTCTTAATGAAAATTGAAGACAATATATTTAATTGAACATTCCAAAAGAAGTATAAAATCAAGGGCCAATAGAAGTGGGCATGGCTTGTCATTCATCAATGATGGAGGGAAGAGTTAAAGGATGCCAAATATTGATTAGATTTACTTCCTTTTCTTCAAAATCAAGAGGAGATTGGTCTATAGATATCAAGTTTCTTTATTATTTTTATTGGCTAAAACTTTATTTTAGTTCCTTATAGATGATATATTTTTTTAATTTCGTCCCTTATATAGTTATTTTCTCAATTTAATTTTTTTACAAATAACATTATTATCGATAATGTCTTTTATTGTTAATAAAACTAATGGTTGATTTACATATTATATAATGCTAACTACAAGATAACCTATCAAAAAATATTTTATATATTATTACATTTGATAATTTTATATATAATAGATTGATATAAGGACATATTGATAACAATTTTAATTATGAGGGACCAGAATAAGAAATATCCATATATGAGGATCAAATTGCAAATATAATTTTATAAGTAACTAAATTAAAAAAAATACACTATCTATGAAGAGCAAATTGAGAAAAACAATTTTATAAGAAGCGAAATTTAAAAATACTAACTATAAAAAGGCCGAAATGAGATTTTAGTCATTAATTTTTTATTCTTGAAAATTTTCATAGCCTTTTTCCTCTTCTTTGTTCAAATTAAATTGTTGAATATTGAAGCATTTTGATTTGTTTCTTCCATGGCCAATTTTGATTTTCCAAGTTTGGTGAGATGATTTGGTTCTTTTGAATGGATTTTATAGGGGTGGATAAATTTTTTGAATGCCAATTTTAGTCATGGGTTTGTTCAAAAATCAAAATTCTCAAAGTACTAAAGTCAAGATTTTTCTTTAATTGTTGGAGTATTTTCTTTTGGGTAGAATTAGTATGTAGATTAATTGGGGTCTTTGATTTAGTGATAAATAATGATAAAATAGTGGATTAGCTACTAACATAACTAATCGTTGAGTAGCATTTTTGGATAGAAGATCATTCGCAATGGCTGAATTGTCCAATATATTGGAGTACCTTAGTAAGGTGTCAAAGCCATGAGAAAAATTAGAGGCTTTAACTTTGACATTCAAGTCAATTCCTAAGAGAAATGAGTCAAGATCCAAGAAAGGTTATTTACCTTAGGGCCATTTGGTATGCATGTTGTAAAACTATATATTTCTAACTTGCTTCCTATCATTTCTAAGTTTCACATCATGAATTGCACGAAGAAAATAGAAAAAATGACATTAAAATAATGCCATATTTAGCGTTGCGTTGCATATAAAACTTCTATTCGGTGTCACACAGACCACATGAGCTCATACATCATCTTCTCATATTTAATTACATGAATACAATTCATTTGCATCACCAAAATTGGCCTACAACTTGTGGAAATCAACAAGGTGATTGAGAATAATCTAAAGGACATTATGCTTGTTGACACAGTGTCTGGTCAGAGAGGGGCTCCAGAACTAAAGAGGCCACGACCCAAAGAGGAAGCCAGCTTTGTACCTACCAATAAGAAGAAAAGCAAGGTGCAGTGGAGCAAAAGGCCATAGAACAAGAAGAGGCCATATTTCCTGAGGACTCAGTCATCCGCTGCCTCACAATCTACAGTAATATGCTACAAGTGTGGGAAGCCAGGGCATTTTACCAGAAATTGCCCCCAAGTAGATTCAGCGCCTCTGCTCAAATTGCCTCCTCTTAGACCATAGACCCAAGGCAGGGTGTTTGCCCTTTCTCAGTAGGAGGCTAGTGTGTCTCCTAATCTTATTCGAGGTATGCTTATAGTGAACAATTTTCCTGTGATTGCTATGTTTGATTTGGGTGCTAGTCACTCGTTTATATCTTATGATTGTGTGAGACGTCTGAGTTTGGCCATTTATACTCTACCATTTGATTTATCTATTACCACACCAACTGGAGGCTACGTTATTACTTCCTATGCTTGCTTGAATGTCACTATCCAGTTTAATCATTATCATACTACCATTGATTTGATTTGTATGCCATTTTATGACATTGATTTGATTGTGGGTATGAACTAGATGACTGTCAATAATGCTATTTTTGATTATGAACATCGCACTATATCTGTACCTTCTTGTGGGACCATATCTAGGAGAGGGGTCGAGCTATCTTTTATGATTACTGCCTAGGCTAAGAGATATTTAGAGCAGGGGTGTTAGGGGTTTCTAGTCTATTTCTTTATAGGGGCCGATGTAGAAGAAGGGATAGAGAAAATCTTAATTGTTAGGGAATTTTTGGAGGTTTTCTCTAAAGATTTTGATTTTAGTAGCTTACCTTTTAAGAGAGATATAGAGTTCCCCATAGAGATAGTACCTGAGCTGGACCAGTATCCAAGGCTCCATACAGGATGGCTCCCACTGAGCTTGCTAAGCTAAAAAGGAAGATAAAGGAGCTGTTAGAAAAAGGGTTCGCATGCCTTAATGTGTCACCTTGGGGAGCTCTAGTGTTGTTTGTGAAAAAGAAAGATGGTAGCTTATGATTGTGTATAGATTATAGAGAACTAAATAAGGTTACTATCAAGAATAAGTACCCTCTCCCTAGAATAGATGATCTATTAGATTAGTTGGCTGGGGCATCTATCTTTTCTAAGATAGACCTTACATCTAGATATCACTAGCTGAGGGTGAGAGCTGAAGATGTCCCAAAGACGGTCTTCAGGACTAGATATGGGCATTATGAGTTTCTTGTGATGCCATTCGGACTGATAAATGCGCCTGCAGTATTCATAGACTACATGTACAGGATATTCAGACTATATCTAGATAAATTTATTGTAGTCTTTATTGATGATATCCTAATGTACTCCATATCTTTTGAAGAGCATGAGAGGCATCTGAGACTAGTTCTAGAGACTTTGAGAGATAAGAGATTATATGCCAAACTAAGTAATTGTGAGTTTTGGCTAATCAAGATGAAATTCTTAGGTCATGTAATCTCACGAGATGGGGTCACAGTAGATCTTCATAAAGTTGAGGCCATGTTATAGTGGGATAGGCCTAGGACAATCACCCAGGTTAGGAGTTTCCTTAGTTCAGCAAGATATTAGCAATGATTTATTCAGGGCTTTTCTTAGATGGCTTTGCCACTTACAAGGCTGACTCGGAAGGATACACCTTTTGTATGGGATGAGAGATGTGAGAGGAGTTTCCAAGAGTTGAAACTCCGATTGACTACCGCCCCTATGCTAGTCATTCTTGACCCTAGTTTACCATTTATGGTATATAGTGATGCCTCAAGAACAGGGTTAGGATATATATTAATGTAGCAAGGTAGGGTAATGGCATGTGCCTCTAGGCAGCTGAGGCCTCATGAGGAGAATTATCTCACACATGACCTAGAGTTAGTTGCAGTAGTGTTTGCTTTTAAGATTTAGAGGCACTATTTGTATGGTGTAACTATAAAAATTTATAATGACCATAAGAGTCTAAACTACCTATTCGATCAGAAGGAACTCAATATGAGATAGAGGAGATGGATGGAGTTCCTGAAAGACTATGATTATGTATTAAAATACCATTCAGGTAAGGCTAATATGGTGGCCAATGCCCTAAGTAGGAAATCCATCCACGCTGCTCATATGATAATCAGGGAGCAGGAGCTCTTAAAAAAATTTAGAAATATGAATCTCTCTTGCCAGCTAGTATCAGGTAGACTATTTTTGAGTGAGACTCGGATTGAGAATGAGTTGAGAGCCCAGATCTTAGATGCCTAGAGAGAGGATGAGTTCCTAAGATAAGTAGGGAGTGAAATTTCCTAAGGTAGGACCTCAGATTTTGGGATATCTAAGGACGATGTGATAATATGTCAAAATAGAATTTATGCACCTAGTAGTAATGAGTTGAGAGAGAAAATTCTAGAAGAGGCACATAAGAGCAAATATACTATCCATCCAAGTGCCACCAAGATGTATCAGGATCTAAAAAGAATCTTCTGGTAGCCAGGAATGAAGAATGACGTCACGGATTACGTGGCAAGGTGTTTAGTGTGCCAGAGGGTTAAGGTAGAACATCAGAGACCTGCTGGATTGTTGCAACCCCTAGATATCCTTGAGTGGAAATGGGATAGTATAGTTATAGATTTCGTTATGAGGTTACCTAGGACATTCTCTGGACACGATGCTATTTGGGTAGTTATAGATAGATTGACAAAGTTCGCACACTTTTTAACAATTAGGGCTACTTATTCATAAGATAGATTGGTCCAATTGTATATATGTGAGATAGTGCAACTTCACAGAGTACCTAGTAGCATAGTATTTGATAGAAATCCCAGGTTCATATCGAACTTTTAGAGGTCGTTATAGCATGCCTTAGGGACCAAGTTGTGATTTAGCACTGCTTACCACCCCCAGACAGATGGTCAGACTGAAAGGACCATTCAAACCTTAGAGAACATGCTGAGGGCATGTGTGTTAAAGATGAGGGGTAACTAGGATGCATATCTACCATTAGCTGAATTTGTATACAATAATAGTTATCATCCCAGTATTTAGATGGCCCCTTATGAGGCTCTCTATGGGAGAAAGTGTAGATCCCCATTATGTTATATTGAGCTAGGGGAGAGAGGTTTGCTAGGACTTGAGCTAGTAGACCAGACTATCCAGCAGATAGAATTGATTAGAAAGAAACCCTTTACGGCTCAGAATAGGCAAAAAAGTTATGCCGATTGGAGAAAAAGGCCATTAGAGTTTGAGATT
Organism: Erythrophleum fordii; assembly: GCA_032878935.1. Classification (NCBI taxonomy): domain Eukaryota; kingdom Viridiplantae; phylum Streptophyta; class Magnoliopsida; order Fabales; family Fabaceae; genus Erythrophleum; species Erythrophleum fordii. Next base: position 11,477,563 of record JAVQMF010000047.1, on the reverse strand, counting down.
GGAGACCACTTATTTATTCGAGTGTCTTTAGTGATTGGGGTAGGTCGGTCTATGAGGGTGAAGAAGCTCAGTCCTAGGTATATTGGTCCATTTGAAATCCTTAAGAAAATCAGACTCGTGGCCTACCAGATAGTCCTGCCTCCAAACTTAGCCCAAATCCACAATATTTTCCATGTCTTCCAATTAAAGAAATACTTACCAGACCTTTCACATTTCATATAATATGAGCATATTCAATTGCAGGAGAATCTTTCCTATGTAGTGAGGCCAGAGAAGATTGTCGATGCCAAGTTGAAACAATTAAGAATAAGAACATCCCTCTGGTGAAAGTGGTCTAGAAGGGCCCGATGTCTGAAGAGGTAATCTGGGAACTGGAGGATGATGTGAAACAGAAATATCTAGAGCTATTTCCTTAAGGTGCATATTTAAATTTTGAGGACGAAATTTATTTTAAGAGGGGTTAGCTAAGATAGCTATGGTATTACACATGTTGGAAATGGATTCCATTTTCATAATTATGTATAATGCCCATTATGCCTTTATAATTATTAGTCAACAATATATTTCCTTTTTATTACTTTTTCAAATAAGGGCATTGGAGTAATTTCTTATCTCTAAAATTATCTTTTTTCTTTTAATTTTCATTTCTATATCTAACTTTCTATATACCTAATGGTCTCTTAATTTCATAATGGGTCCTTATAAGTGGTGTTGATGGGTTAATCAGTTAAGTATGATGAAAAATATAATTACTTATAAAGGAAATGATGCAAAATAGACATGGCTACTCACAAGGATGGAAATAGAAAAAATTGTAAGGGCACAAAAATTTATACTTAATATGAGTACTAATAACTATTAAAAATGCAACTTTAAGTATCTATTAAATTAATATAATAAAATTTACTAAATTAAAAAAAATAGAGATGTATAATAATAAAAAAATTAGAGAAATATAATAACATTAAAATAAATATAATTTGCTTCATACAAAGATAATACATGTTGGAAGTGATACAATATATATTAGCCATTAAGATAATACTTTTTTATTTTTAATTGAATATAATTCATCTATAATCTCTTCCATAATAAAATTCTTCTTTTTAATATAAACAAACAAATGATTGCAAGAAAGTCATTTTTCATTTTATAACAAAGGACTATTTTTATAGTGGATAGAAAGTATTGCTAAAGCAATCAAAAAAGAAGAAATTTTATGAAAGAGTGAAAATTAGATAGTGGAGAATATATTATTATATTAGTATTTTTTGGAATGAAGATAAGAAGCTTCTTAGATAAGTTTTAATATATTTTAATATATTTTATTTATTTATAAAGTTTACTTTTATGATCAATATGGGAAGCATTTATGTCTTTAAAAGCATGTGTTTAAAATTTTAAAGTATTAAAGGGAATAGATAAAAAATTTTAAGAGGACAAATTTAAAAATTTTAAAGAAAATAATATTATATATATACATAATATATATAAAGTTTTTTTTTAAAGGGCCAATTGTCCTTAAATTGCAAAACATAGGTTCATCCTTAGTTGTTGAGCTAGATTATGATCTTTACATTTACTTAGCTAAACAATAAGAATTTGTTATGACTAAGTTATTTCTCTTTCATATAGTAGTGTATGTGCCTAGGATTACATAAAGAAGAAAGTTTAATATTGAAAAGGGAATATCAATATTAATTTCTTTTATAAGCTTTTAATCATAAATTCAAGATGCTAATGCATAACACCATCAAACTCATAACATAAAGAAATTGCATTACTGGTGACCTGCCAATATATGAAGTAAGAAAGAGATAATTGAAAGGCATGTATGAATCAATTACGCAATGAGTAGATAAGATAGTACTTAGCAACATTACTGATATAAGAGTGATATTTTGACATTATTATATTTTATATTTATCATATTTAGTCTTATTAATAATTCATAGTGGGTAATTTAATGACTTTGGGTTTATTTTATATTAAGTGGGCTAAATATTAGATTAATAGATTTTAATAACATTTTATTATATTTTTTCAACAAAGGCCCGATTATTTTTATTTTTGTTTTATAGGTTAAAAGATTCTTAAAGGGATATGGATATTATCTTATTAAGCCACTAAAAGAATTTAGATGTAATTCTATTGTTACTTCTAGATTAGTGTGAGATTTCTTTTAATTCTGGACTATTGGATGCGCGCAACTCATCTTACCCCTTGGATTTTTCTTGAGGAAGAAGGCAACTTTAATTTAAGGAGGAGAAGACATCACTAGAAAGACACTCCATCTTCTCTACTTATCATTCTTGTTTTCTTTTTTCCTATAGCTTTCTAATTTTTCTTGGTGATTAATCTAAAGTCTGAACCTGATAGGGAACTTAAGTCCATGTTTGTATAGAACTCTAGTTTGGATTTTCATTTTAGAAGGATTGCATTTTTCTTGTTCTTTTTGTTTTCATGTAATTATTATCATTATGATTAGATGATTTTTGTTGCATGAATTCTAATTTGTTTAATCTATCCTAGAGCACAATTTGATTCTATTAGTTGATTAATAAAATAAATTTATTCTGAACCATGTTAGGATTCTGCATGCGTCTTTGGTCAGGTGCAAATTATTTTGGCTTTGTATTGTTGACAAAAGCATGGTTGCATTTTGATTAGCAATACAAACTAATTAAATTCTGAATGGTAGTTTAGGAATATTAATCAAACATAACCAGAGGTATTTTTAGGTGACAAGGATAAGAAAATATCAGGGGAAGAATTCTGGATTGGTTACGCATTATTCTAATTAAATTTTGTTTTGTTTTGTTTTTGTTAATTGATTTGCTATTCGGTTTAATTAATGCAATTTTATATTCGAACCCCCAATCATCGCAATTTTATATTTTCATTTTCTAAACTAATTGATTTGATTAATAGTTTTATGGGAGATGACCTAGTAAGCATTATACTGCAAATATTGAAAATTCACTAATCTTAGTTATTTTGACAACTGTGAATGAACAGTATTTTCTTTACCAAAATTTTGGTGCTGTTGCCAAGGAGCCAACTAATCATAATCAATTAGAATAGATGTAACATCCGGTTATCTGAAAACGAAAGAAAATGTGAGAAACGTAACGTATAGTTTCTCTGTTAACAAACGAAACTTACTAAATACAAAAGGAAGTCCCCCAAGATGAGATAGTTATGGCCCCAAAAAATTTGGGAAGCATTCTAGACTCCTAAAAATGGGAATCCCAGGTTCAGATAGAAAGAAAAACAAAGCTAGAATGAAGAAACAATTTCTTATGAAAAGCCTACGAAACATAATGGCATTTTCGTAAGTTTGAGTAATTTTTGGAATTTACACAGGAGGGCTTTTTAAATGAAAGTTTTGAGTTCTTCAGGGTTCTCAGAGGCCCTGAAAACCATGAAAAGCCCTGAGACAGTTAAAACCCCTCCGATGGACATTTTCCAATATCGATTGACCCGAACTTTGATCGGTTCATTCAAGAAGGTTTTAGCTCCAAATTGAGTGATTCCAAAGGCATTTTATTAAATTGGGAACCTAAATTTTATAATGACAAAGACAGTTCTCAAAAAAGAGCTAAAATGAAGGAGAAACGAAAATGCAAAATATGAAGGGTAAAATTGAAATTTTTGAAAAAGTCCTTTTGCCCTAACTATATATAGGTGGTGCCTCACACTCTTCCTCATTTAGCTTCTGATTTTCTAGCCCTAAACCAGAAGCAAAACCGTAGGAGAGTGGCACACCAAGGGAAGAGAAGGAGGAGTAGAAATTTAGGTCTTTAGGTATGGAAATTTGCTTATTTTTTATGCTTTCTCTCCACCAATCTCTTCTCCTCTTTTTCCCTCTTCTTTTCCATGATTTTTTTGAAGTTTTAAGGGCTTTTTTGAAGGAATAATAGAGGGGAATTTTCGGATTTGAGGATAAGAGCTTGGAGAAAAGTAAGATTCAAGCTAAACTAACCAAGAAACAAGGTAAAACTGCATTCTATGGTAGCTAGGTTGATGTCCCTTTCTTCTCCATTTTGACCTACACCAAGAACCCTAGGAAGATCTGATTTTCAAGCCCAACCAAGCATGATTCTTAGGTATTTGATGGAGAGAAATAAGAATATGCAAAGAAAATAACAAATTAGCCATTAGAATTCAAGATGCAAAACCTAGGGTTTCTAGTGCACCTTTCAAATTTTGAATTTGTGTGATGCTTCCTAGGTCTAATTAAGAGTATAAATGAGTTCTTGAGACACGTAAGATGCTCCCCACTAGCTTCCTCTTTCAAGAAAACAAAGAAACCTCCATATGGCGCAAATGATATCTATGTCTCGGCCAAAGAAGGTTTGAGTAGTGGGGGAGAGTTTTAAACTTTTCTAAGGCTATTTTTGAGTCATATTTGATGAATGAAAATGAAGGGAGGCATTGGAAAAAATTTAGAACTCAGAGAAAATAATTTGGTGTCTTAGGTTCTATATTATGACCTAAAGAAGCAACATAGTGCTAAGCCTTTTGTTTTAATGATGTGATGACTCCAAAAGGCTTAAAAGGAGTCAAGAATTATATTTTAGAGGAAAGAATAAGGCTTAGAAATTGTTTGAGAGATGTTGCTTCATTAGGTGCCAATATGAACCATAATAGAGCCTATAGAGCAAATTAGTATTTTATCAAATTATGTAGCCTTAGAATGTGTCTCATAAACCTAATTGGCTCCTATAAATTATATCTAGTCCAAGAGAAACCATCTCCACCAATTTGTGGGTGTGTGGCTGAAAGAGGAGGCTTGAATCCAAAAGGAAAAGTGTGTAATTATGTGCAAGGTAGCTCTCTCTACCTTCTTTCATGCATGAATGTGTGTTTAGCTTATTTTAGAATGTGTGTATGTATATTTTCAAGCTATAAAAAGTATGCTAGCATGCCTTTATATGCCATGATTCTTGACACTATGTTATGTTTTCAAATGAGCACATGTTGTTTGTATGAGTTTGCTTGAGTGTGAAGAGGCCAAGAACTCTTCCCTTTGGTAAGGATGAGCCAAGGACCCTTAAGCTTGGTTGAGACATAGCAAAGAGTCTCCCAAAAGTAAAGTGGGCTCTCAAGAGTATGGTTGAGTCTAAAGCTTTCAAAGAATGGGTGAGGCAAGTCCAAAATCCATGAGGAGAAGTGTGAGGCCAATCCAAACACTTGGTGAGCTCTTGAATGTCTTATATGCCAAGCTTGCTTTTAAAATATCCATGACTTCCATTTTCCTTATGCATGCATTTGTAAAGCTTGCTTTACACATATTATGTATGATTGAATGGGAGATGAGCTATTGGAATTTTTTGAATCTCATCCCTTCCTTTCCAATGATCTAACATGCTAGGTGAACCAAGTGAATATGCTAATGGGAGCCAACAACACTAAAGGAAGGAGATTGACAATCATGTGTTTAACTTTTACTACTTTAAAACCATGATTGTACCATATGATGTATATGATATAGTAAATGGGCTATGACCCTTGAGACATGTATAAATATGCTATTATTTAATGTTTAAATGTATAGATATATTGTATGACCTCTAGCTTATGTTTTGAGCATGAGTTGCCAAAATATGCAATGTGAAAGTTTAATGGAAATGTGTATAAGTGTGGGTTGAATGGCCAAAATGAGATGCATAAGATTTAGGACTATTTGGGATGCTCACACAAGTCTTAAATATACTTTTAGACTTGCCTAAAATGTGCCACAACCAAGGGAAAGTCATTTGGCAAATTTGGCACCTCATATGGAGCCAAATTTGACTATAATAGAACCCTACGTCACTTTTTAGCCAAATGAGTTATTTTTTATTTGAAATTTGGCATGAAATTAGGTCTCATTAAGAGCTTTTTAGGAAGCTAAAGATCATAATTTTTAAAGGTCTACAGAATATTTGATGATTTTTCAAAGTTGGCAATTTTCATAGTTTTTGGTTTGCTGCACTATCCATTTGGTTCAAAATTAAACTCTATCACACGAGGCCCAAATGATGTCCAATTGTCATGAAATTTTATACAAAAAAACTAGATAATTACAGTGACTCATGACAATTAGAAGAACCTCATTTGGAGTCTAGAAAGGGAGATATGAATTTTTGAAATTTCTATCCAATATTAGTAAAATTACCTGACCAGAAGTATTGTTCCATTGAATTCTGAAGTCTAGGCTTAATGAACTGATCTAGAGATATTTTTTTTCTCTAGGTAGCATCCACAGATTTTCATATTAGTATCATTTGCATGGATTGGATTTTTGTGGAATTAATTGGACATTTTCAAAGTTTTCTGCAGAATTCTATAACAGTTCTAGATTTTAGTCGGACCTTTGGACCATTTTGGATGTCAAACATCCTTTGTGATGAATGTTATGGTCTGGGCATATTTATAATGTGAAGTAGACATATTAAGCTTTCTAGAGTGACCAAGATTGCATGATTTCAATTTTTCTAGAATTAGTTAGGTTTTTCCAAAATTTGCCCAGAAAAGAGGCTAATTCTGGCCAAGAATGGACTTCTATTTTCTATACTCCATTTCAGTTTCCATGAGTTGTGGACATATTTTATGATGCAAATGAGTTATAATGATGTAATTAAGTATGAGATTGCATAGTATGAGCTCACTTGGTCCACGTGACATCGATCGTAAATTTTTAGTACGATGCGATGCGAAAATAATCCTATTTTTCCTTGCTTTTCTATGGAAATCCTATATGCTTCATGATATTATGTCATTCAAAAGCATAAGATAAGTTAGAATTTATGGTGTTACAATAGAGAATTCCTTAGTTTCAATTTTGATTTTAGCATATTTACTTAGTGTTTATGGTTAATTTTTGGTGTTCTAGGTGTTCTGCAACTATTCTAGGCGTTATCGACAAAACAAGTGACTAACTTCGATTGACCAAAAATTTGATATATAAGTTCTAGATGTTGTGAGGAATCAATTTTTTAGTATTTTTTTTTCTTTGAGTTTTAGTGAATTTTCTATTTCTTTTAAATTATTTTAATTTTTCTTAAAAATTTTTAGGTTTTTTCTTTTATTTTATTTCATTCTTGGTGTATGACAAGAATCTCCAATAGAGATTTGGTTAAGTTCAATCCAGAGATTGATAGGAGTTTTAATACATAACTTAAAAATTGTAAGATTAAAGAAGCTATGACTACTAAGTTGATTTACAAGATAATAAACAATATAAGAAGTAATTGTGAATTTAATTTGGATTTTGGTTTTGATTTTGAAGTAGTAAATATGACTGGTAAAAATGATAGAACACTTAAAAGAATTAGTTACACCTAATATTAATTATTTACCACTATGTATCTAATATCCTAAACTTGATGCTACTTTTGGACTTAAATCTGGATTAATACATTTGCTTCCAAAGTTCCATGGTCTTGCAGGTGAGGATCCTTACAAGCATTTCAAGGAGTTCCATGTGGTTTGTTCCACTATGAAGCCATAAGGAGTTTCAGAAGAGCATATCAAGTTTAAAGTATTTCCTTTTTCACTGGATGGGGTAGCTAAAGATTGACTTTATTATCTTCAACTTCAAGCCATTACTTTATGGAATGAATTGAAGAGGATATTTTTAGAGAAATTCTTCCCTGCCATAAGAACTGCTACCATCCAAAAAGAGATTAGTGGTATTCGACAGATGAATGAAGAAACATTGTATAAGTACTAGGAAAGATTTAAGAAACTATGTGTAAGCTATCCTTACCATCAAATCAGTGACTAACTTTTGATTCAGTACTTTTATGAATGCTTGCTACCCATGGACAGAAGCATGATTGATGCAGTTATAGGAAGAGCATTGGTTAATAAAATCCTAGATGTTGCCAGAGACCTCATTGCGAATATGGCATAGAATACACAACAATTTGGCACCAGAATAAATGCACCAACCAAAGCTGTAAACAAAATCTATGGCACTCCTAAGGATCAACAAAGTATAGAAAATAAACTTGAGGAGTTGGCTCCATGGTCAGACAGCTAGCACTTGGGCAAAGACAACCTCAACAACTCCTTGCACCTTTGTGTGGTATTTGTTTGTTAACCACACATGCCACAAATCAATGTCCCTAGTTGGAAGATAATATATAATCATGTGTTGGCATCTTCCTTGGTAGACCTTTAAGTAGCAACAAAATAGATATGACCCTTATATAGCATCATACAATCTCGGATAGAGAGATCATTCAAATTTGAGATATGGCAGTGGGTCTAACCAACAACAACGGTAACAGAAATTCAATGCTCTTAGCCCAATGAACCAACAGCCTATGAGATAACCCATACAACAAATGAAAAAGTCAAAACCAAGTTTAAAAGATAGAGTGAAGCAGTTGGCAACCAATACAGTCCAATTTTAGTAGCAAATAGAGATAACAATCCAGAGTTTGAAGACCTACATTGGCCAACTTGTAATAAATATCAATGAGTTGAGAAGTCAAGGTTCTAGACAATTACTATCATAGCCTATGACTAACCCAAGAGGTAATGTTAATGTAATAGCCTTGAGGAACAGTAAGCAAGTAAATGAGCCCATCACACTTTAAACAGAGACATTGCAAGAAAAAGAAAGTGATATAAAACAATAGCCCCATTTAATCTAGGGCAAGAATATCACATAAAAAGGAGAGAATTCCACATACACTAGACCCATTCCATTGCCTAACCAAATTACATAGTTTAAGAAAATCACGGAGGCTGAATTAGATAGGAAAATTATGGAGACATTCAGAAAAGTGGAAGTAAATATCCCTCTCTTAAAAGCAATCAAACAAATTCCAAAATATATAAAGTTTCTTAAGGAGCTATGTACACATAAGAGGAAGTTGAAAGGGACTGAGAAAGTTAGCATAGGGAGAAATGTATCAACTTTGATTCAACCAACTATATCTACCAAATGCAAAGATCTTGACACATTCACCATTCCTTGCACAATAGGAAATATGCAGTTCGATAATGCTATGTTAAATTTAGGAGCTTCCATTAATATAATGCCTAAGTCTATGCATTCCTCTCTACAGATTGAACAATTGAAGCTTATAAAAGTGGTGATTCAGTTAGCAAATAAAAGCACAGCCTACCCTGCAGCAACACTTGAAGACACTCTAGTAAGGGTAAAAGATCTCATTTTTCCTGCTGATTTTTATATTTTGAACATGGAGGATGATAATATACATGGATATGCACCACTTATTTTAGGTAGATCATTTTTGAAAACTGCTAAAACAATAATTAATATGCATGATGGCACTTTATCAATGGAATTTGGTGGTGATGTTGTTCATTTTAATATTCTTGATGCCATGAAACACCCTTAAGAAGAACACTCCATGTTACATGTAAATATGATAGACTTGTTAGTTGCTAATACTTGTGTGGATATAGATATTGAACTTCCTAACATTGTTGAATTTATAGATGTAATTCAATGTTCAAAATGTTATGATGAGCTTAATAAATGCATTGTATGTTTTGAGATTGATGCATTCTTGAATTCTGACTTTGCTTTCAAATTTTGATCCTGATTTTGTCAATTTACTTGATCTTGTTTCTTTTGTTGAGAAAACAGAACAAATAAAGGTTGTTGTACATTTAAATTCATAAAGATTAGTACTTTCATATAGTAACCACCCACACTTAAACTTAAACCTTGACCTGATAATCTCAAATATGCTTTCATGGAAGAAGAAAATAAATTATCAGTAATAATAGCAAATAACCTTCCACCTAATCATGAAATAAGGTAGTTAGAATTGTTGAAGGAAAAGAAAAAAGCAATAGGTTGGACATTGACAGATATTCCAGGGTATGCACAAAGTTTTATTAGAGGAAGGAGCCAACCAGTGAGGCAACCACAAAGAAGACTTAATCCCACGATCCTAGATGTTATGAAGAAAGGGGTAAGTAAATTACTTTTAGCTAGTATTGTTTATCCCATATTTGATAGCAAATGCGTGAGTTCAGTGCAGGTAGTCCCTAAGAAGACTAGTATCATAGTAGTACCCAATGAAAAGAATGAACTTATTCCTATAAGAGTTTAGAATAGTTAGAGAGTTTGCATTGATTATAGAAATCTAAATTAGGCCACTAGAAAGGATCATTTTCTTCTTCCTTTCATAGACCCAATGTTAGAGAGATTGGTAGGCAAATCTCATTATTGTTTCTTAGATGGCTTTTCTTGTTACTTTCAAATCCATGTTGCACTAGAGGACTAGGAAAAGACTACATTCACCTATCCATTTGGTACCTTTGCATATAGGAGGATGTCATTTGGACTTTGTAATGCTCCAAGTACATTCCAGTGGTGTATGGTGAGCGTCTTTTCTAATTTTCTTGAATATTGTATGGAAGTTTTTATAGATAACTTTACTATTTATAGAACCTCATTTGATGACTATTTGATGAGTTTAAAAATGGTTTTAGAAAGATGCATTGAGAGAAATATAGTTTTAAATTTTGAAAAAGTCATTTTATGGTAGAGTAAGGAATTATTTTAGGCCATATGGTTTTTAAAAATGGCATTGAAGTTGATATAGCTAAAGTAAATGTAATTGCTTCTTTACCTTACCCCACTTATGTGCAGGGAGTACATTTTGTTCTTTGCCATGCAGGTTTTTATAGGCGATTCATCAAGGACTTTAGCAAGATTTCTCTACCATTATCTAAACTTCTTTAAAAGGATATAGATTTTAATTTTGAGGAGTCATGTATATTAGCATTTGATGAGTTGAGGGGAAGGCTAACCACACCACTTATCATCCAACCTCCTAATTAGGAGTTTCCATTTGAATTGATGTATGATGCATCCAACTTTGTTGTGGGTGCAATTCTTTCCTAAAGGATACATAAGAAGTCTCATATGATCTCTTATGTATTTTTCACCTTAGATGAGACTCAAGTTAATTATACAACCACTAAAAAGGAGCTTTTAGCTGTCATTTTTGCTTTAGATAAGTTTCGTTCTTATTTACTTAGTTCTAAAGTTATTGTTTATTCTGATCATGTATCTTTAAAGTTTCTACTCTAGAAGCCTAATGTGAAATTGAGACTTATTAGGTGGATGTTGCTCCTACAACAATTTGACATAGAAATCAGAGATAAGAGTGGAGTAGAAAGTCTTATGGTTTATTATTTGAGTAAAATACCTCACTCTTCAGATTCATATGTTATTAGGGATAGTTTTTCAGATAAGTAGTTGTACTCTTTACATGGTGAAGATCCCAGGTATGCAGATAAGGTAAATTTCTTAGTTGCTTTTGAATTACCTGCTTATTTTAAAAAGCATTAAATTAATAAATTTAAGAGTGAGGCAAAATATTATATTTGGGATGACTCTTACTTGTGGTGCATGTGTAGTGACCAGATTATTAGAAGATGTGTTTCTGATTATAAGTTTACATCTATTTTGCATTTTTGTCATACACTTGCATGTTGTGGCCATTTTGGTCCTCAACATATTGCTAGGAAGGTTCTAAATTTTGGATTATTCTGGGCCACCTTGTTTAGGAATGCATATGCTTTCTGTAAGAACTATACACGATGCCAATAGATAAGTAATATCTCTTGTAAGAATGAGATGCCTCAACAATCATTATTATTCTATGAGATATTTGATGTTTAGGGCATGGAACCATTTCCTATTTCTTTTGGTTTCATATATATTCTTTTAGCTATTAATTATGTTTCAAAGTGGGTAGAAGCAAAAATTACTAGGATTGATGATTCTTCTGTGGTTGTGGACTTTATTAGATCTCACATTTTTTGCAAGTTTGGTATACCTAAAGCAATCATCAGTGATCAAGGCTCCCACTTTTGTAAAAAAAACATGCATCCCTCTTTCATAACTATGGTGTACTCCATAAAGTAGCCACCCCCTATCATCCATAAACAAACGATTAAGCAAAGGTTTCAAATAGAGAGATAAAACAAATTTTAGAGAAAACAGTGCAACTTAACAAAAAGGATTGGAGTAAAAGATTGGAGGATACACTATAGGCTTATCATACTACCTACAAAACTCCTATAAGCATGTCACCCTATAGGTTGGTTTTTGGTAAAGCATATTACTTACTAGTTGAGGTTAAGCATAGATCCTATTAGGTAGTAAAGAAGTGTAATATGAATCTATGTCAGGCTAGTTCTCAAATAAAATTACAATTTCAAGAGTTTAAAGAGATTCGGTAGGAAGCCTATGAAAACTCTAAAATTTACAAGGAGAAAACCAAGGCCATGCATGATAAGATGATTGAAAGAAAAAAGCTTGATGTTAGTGAAAGAGCCCTCCTCTACAATTCTCGCCAAAAAGCTAATGCCTGATAAGTTACTTTCTAGATGGATTGGTCCATTTGTTATTACTCATGTTTTTCCTTATAGTGCAATTAAAATTATGCATGAGTCAACCAACAAGTGCTTCACGATGAATGGACAATGACTTGAAGATTTTTATGAGGGATTTTAGGAGTAAATAGTAGAGGAGCTACATCTTTCTAACACTTCATACATTTGAACCATTTGGTTGTATTTCTTTCCCCCCTCTTTTCCTTTCTTGTCTTCTCTTTAACTGGTGAATTAGATCACTGTTACATTGAAGACAATATAAATATTAAGTGTGTGTATGGGGGGGGGGGGAGAAATCATTCATTCTGCTTTCTTTTTGGTTTGATCTTTCTTATTTTTTTTAGTATTTCCATTATTTTATATTTTTTTTAGATTTTTAAATTTTTAGATTTTTAGGTTTCTTAAAAAAAAAAAGGTTGAAGCAATTGAAGTTTGGAAGTATTTCAACATGATTAAGAATCAATCTTGTTTTTTGGAATTCAAGTAAATTGGCAATGAATTTAATTTTAATGGATTGCATGTGGTAGTTTTTAAACCCATAAGGATTTTGAGCCTTCCGTTATTTCTTTCTTGTGATAACATTTGCCTATCATGATTTTTATTCTAGAATTTATTTTGATTCTTAATTGAAACTACATTTGCACAAGCATTCATAAAGATGATTAAGGCATTCTTTCTTTTCTCTTTTATTATAGACAGAGCTAAATAACTATCACCCCTATGTTTTATCTTTTATTTTTCTTTCCCTTTTGTGCTTTTTTATGTTTTCTTTTTAATCCTTTAGTTAAAAAAAAAATTCCCATGTTGTTTAGGATACTTTTAATTATTAAAAGCATTATATCTTTATAGGGTAGATGGATATGCAATGCAATTTTGTGTCATTTTTGAGCTACTTAATTTGTTCTCTCTAGAGATATGTTGAACAAAAAACAAAAAGCAAAAAAAAAAAAAAAGTAAAAAAAAATCTTTATAAAAAAGAAACAAAAAAAGAGAGAATGATAAAAATGAGAAAAGAAAATTACTTTGAGTTTCGTTGAGCATGTATTGGTTTATGGTAAATAGGACTTTAAGATGCATATTTATTCCATCCTATGTTCTTTTTTTTAGTGCTCTTAATAATTTTAAGTGTTCACTTTTTGTAACATTTGATTTTCGTAAAAATGATGAAATAAGTCAAAGCTTGTTTTAGTGATTGAATCATATCTCATTTGATGTGTTTAGGCTAAGAGAACCAAGTGCCACCTAGTTGCAAGTGTGTGGCCGAGAGAGGAGAAAAATTAAGTAAAGGAAAAGCTTGTGATTTTGCTTCAAGATAGCTCTCTAACCTTTCTCTTATGCATTACTTGAATGTGTTCTTATCTTTGAGTGCTTGTGTATATGTTTGAACTATGAGATATGTTTCTAGCTATTACTTACTTGTTATAGTACCATTATGCATCTTGAAATGAGTTTATAAATATATTAGAGCTTAAATGGGTATGGTGATACCAAATGTAACATCCGATATCTCCGTAAACATATGAAACTTACTAAATATAAAAGAAAGTCCTCTAAATAGAAAGATTTAAGGCTAAATAAAATTAAGAGAAAATTTTAAATAATGGAAAATAAGGATACAAGGTTTAAGATGCCCAAAAAATAGAGCTGGAGTAGCTAAATAAATATGATGAAAACCAGTTATATTTTTTTAATTTTGGTCATTTTTTAGAAAACTCAAAGAAGGGATTTTTAAATGAAAAAATTGAGTTTTTTGGGGTTCTCAGAGGCCTTAAAAACTATAGGAACTCGAGAGTGGTTTAAACCTCTTCGATTTACATTTTAGATCATCGATTGACCCAAACTTTGATAGGTTCATTTGGGAAGGTTTTAAATCCAATTTGGATGAAACTAAAATTATTTTTTGAATTAGAAGATCTAAATTTTATGATGAAAAATATGGTTCTAAAAAAGGAGTTGAAATGAGCATAAACAAAGCAAATAGGCCGATAAGGGCAAAATGGTCATTTTAAAGAATTATAAAAGAGGCTTCTTAAGTAAGATTACACCTCATCATCTTATCTAAGCTTCCATTTTCAAAAATTTAGAGTGCTATGGCATGACATTAAGGGGAGAGAGAGAGAAGAAGAAGTTTAAGCTCTTATTTAGGTAAGTAAATGGCTCCGTTTTATCTCGTGCCAGTTAGGAAAGTTATTCCTTTCTCTAAGAGCTTTTTAATGGTAATTTTTTTTTTGAAAAATTGAAGATTTAGGTCTAACCTAAGCCAAAAAGAAACTCTTTTCAAGAAACCAATCGTTGATAAATAATTTACATGAAGAGAATTTTGTTTTAAGGTAAGACTTTACTTGAAACACTTGCACAATCTTATATTTCTAAGCCATTTAAGCTTTGGCCTAGAGAGATAAAGTGAGGAGAAGAGTTTTTCTTCATGTGTTCTTGATGGAATGAAGGGTTATGGAGTGTGAGGATTAAGAATATACAATTAGAATTGAAAAGGAAGCTTTAGAATGCAAGTTGTAGAATTTAGGGATTTGGTTGCCCCTTGGCAAATATGAAGCTTTCTAATGATAATTTAAGTTGTCTAAGAGTATGAATAAGTTCTCAAGATACCTAAGAAGCCTCACATATGCCATTTTCCTAAAGGAAATGAAGCAAACTCCATGGGTACACATGATAAGGAGGTGTTATGGCTACAATAGAATCATGTATCTAAGGAGTGTTTTAAATTGTTCTAAGGCTAGAAACAGACTAAATGTGATAGATGATCATCAAAGGTAGCCTTGAAATAAATTTAGAAAGCATGGGCTTGTGAGATGAAGGTGCAGTGTAATATTCAGTTCTCTGAAAACGAGAGAAAATACGAGAAATGTAACGTACGATTTCTCCGTAAACGAATGAAATTCACTGGATACAAAAGTAAGTCCTCCAAAATGACTTAGTTAAGGTACTAAAAAATTTGAAAGCATTTTAGATTCTTAAAAATGAGAATTCTAGGCTCAAATAGAAAGAAAAATAGAGCTAGGATGGCGAAACAATTTGTGATGAAAACTGACGAAACGTAATGGTATTTTCGTAAATAAGTGTAACCTTTTAGAAAAACATATAGAAGGGCTTTTTAAATGGGAAATTTGAGTTTTTCAAGGTTCTCAAAGGCTCCAAAAATCATGGGAAGCCTCGGGACTGGTAAAACCCCTCTGGTGTATGTTTTCCAATATCGGTGAGCCCAAATTTTGATAGATTCGTTCGGTAAGATTTAACTCCAAATTGAGTGATTTCAAAGACATTTTATTAAATTTGGAACCTAAATTTTATAATGGAAAAGAAGGTTCTAAAAAAGAAGCTAAAACAAAGCCAAAATGAAATTGCTATTGCAGAAGGACGAAATTAGAATTTTTGAAGAAGTGTGTTTCTTGAAGCTCCCACACACTTCTTCCTTTTTCTCCCACCTTTTTAAGTATGACTTCCTCTACCCAAGTTATAAAAAAATAGCAGCTCCTTGAGGTTCACCAAGAGAGAAAGAAAAAGGGGAGAAAAAGGCAAGAAAGGTATGGAATTTTTTGGTTTTTTCATGCTTTCTCTTAAGCAAACCTCTTCTTCATTTTCCTTTCTTTTCTATAGTTTTATTGAAGTATATGGATCTGTTTTGAGGGAAGAACATAGGAAAAAAATCGGATTTGAAGAGAGAAGGCCAAGGAAAGTAAGGAACAAGCAAGAAAAGACATGGAAATAAGGAAAAATCTTCATCTTATGGTAGCTATTCCTCCCCCTTTCTTCTCCCTATTTTGCCCCATATATGTAGCTGCAAGAGGGGTTGAATTTTAAGAAGAATCAAGGGTGAACTCTAGGAATTTGAGGGAAGAGAGTAAGAATATGTAAAGAAATCCAAATAAAAGCCATTGATTTTCAAGATAGTAAACCTAGGGTTTTTTGAGCTCTCCTGAAAATTTGATTTGGTGCAATTGTTCCTAGGCCTAAATGAATGTTTGGATGAGCTCTTGAGATCCCTAGAAGGCTCTTTATATGCATCTTTCATCAAGAAAAGGAAACAAACTCACGTGGTGTTCATATCGTGCATAGTTTCAACCTTGGCTAGATGAAGCACCAAGGGGTAGTTTTAATTTATTCCAAGCTTATTTTTACATCATGTATGATGGGAAATTATAAGAGGAAGCCTTGGAAAAATTTTAGAAACTATAAAATGTGAGATGGCCTTATATGTTCTATATTATGGCTTAAAGAAGCAACACCTAACTAGGCTCTTTGAATTGATTGTGTGATGACTTCAAGAGGTTTAAATAGAGTCAAGAATCATAAATAGATGGAGAGAATAGAGCTTAGATGATGTTCTCTTAAGGTTGTTTCATTAAGTACATTATGGAATCATAAAAGAGCCTTATAAGTCACCTAGCTTTTCTAGTGAATATATGGCCTTAGAATTTAATTTAAGAGTATAATTAGCTTCCATAATTCAAGATTATAATTGGCTTCCATATGATGTGTCTAGGCCAAAAGAAATAATCTCTACCTCCTTGGGTGTGTGGGGTCAAGGGAGAGGACTCAAGGCTCAAGGAAAAAGTGTGTGAATGCAAGGTAGCTTTCTCCACCTTTTCTCATATATGATGTGTGCTTATATTGTCTTTGAATATGTGTATATGTGTTTTGAGTTATGAAAAGTATTTTAGCATGAGCTTTTACTCCATGGTACCATGATGATGTTTTATATGTGCAAATGATATTTTATATGCTTGCTTTAGTTTGCTTAAGTATGGAGAAGCCAAGAACATTCTAGCCATGGTGAGGATGAGCCAAGAACCCTTAGACTTGGTTGAGACAAAGTAAAAAGTCTCTCAAGAGTAAGATTGACTCTCAAGAGTAAGGTTGAGTTAAAATCTATTAGAGAAAATGGGTGAGGTAGGTCCAAAATCCATAAGTGAATGGGTGAGGCTAATCTACTCACTTAGCAAGCTTATGTATACTATGTATACTTGTTTAAATGTTAAGAATGTTTCTTGATTGCTCACACATTTCAATATGCCTATGCATGCATTTTCAAGACTCGTATTATAAACTTTATGTGTGATTGAAAAGGAGATGAGCTACTGGGATTCTTTGAATCTCATCCCCTCTTCTCGAATATTCTAACATGCTAGGTGGACTAAGAGGATAAGGTAATGTGAGCCAACAACTTGAAAGATGAAAGTATGACAACTTTACTTCTTTACAGCCATATGAGTGGCAAATGTTGTAATGCATTATTGTATATATCCTATGATCTCATGAACATGTATAATTATACTAATGTATCATGTATAAATGAGAAATTATGTTGTGTGAATGCTACAATGCAATTTAGGTATATAATGGCAAGACTAGCATTATGGAAAATTATGTATGGCATAGGGTGAGTGTGAGTTTCCAAATTCTGGGTTTGTGCACCTTTGAGACAAGTTTAAATTGTCATTTTGGTGTAATTCCATGTACTCAAGTGGCCACACAAGCTTGGGAAGCAAAATTGGACACTTTGATACTAGTTGAGACTATAAAAATGACTAAACTGGAACCCTATAGCACAAACTGACCAAATGGATGAATCTTCCCATAAAATTTGGCATACATATAGATCTCATTAAGAACTTTTTGGGAAGTTAAAGTGAAAAAAAATTAGAGCTCTATAGAATTAATTATGAATTTTTAAATTTGGGATTTTTTTGCTATTCTGGTGTATGTACTGTTCATATGGTCAGTTTTGTATTATACATCATCTAATAGTTAATGATGTCCAATGTTTGTGAGATTTTGCAAGATAAACTAGAGGTTATAAGCTTTCTGTGGCTACCAAGATTACCTTATTTGA
Source organism: Erythrophleum fordii (assembly GCA_032878935.1). Classification (NCBI taxonomy): domain Eukaryota; kingdom Viridiplantae; phylum Streptophyta; class Magnoliopsida; order Fabales; family Fabaceae; genus Erythrophleum; species Erythrophleum fordii. Next base: position 11,459,328 of record JAVQMF010000047.1, on the reverse strand, counting down.
AGGTTTGAGTTAAGAGTTATGAATTTTTTAAGTTTACTATCAGTACCAGTAGTGCCATTGGACCTCTAGTACTATTCCATCATAATTCAGTTCCCAAATGGTCTTGGCATGGTCTATAATATTTTTCCCTTAACATTAACATCCATAGCTTGTCAAATTGACCAAATTTGCATGATTTAGATTTTTGTAAAATTAGTTATGAATTTCCAAAGTTTATAATAGTAACCTATGATAGTAGCCCAGACAGCTAAGATCTTGGGTACTTTTCGAATGTCAAACATCTTTTGCTTGATGTTCCATGACTTGGAATTATTTTTACATAAAGCAAACATCTGTAACTTTCCAAAATGGCAAAGAATGCATGATTTTTATTTTTCTAAAATTGGTTATGATTTTTCAAAACTTGTGATAAAAAACATGCAATTCTGGCTGAGGCTACATTATAAAATTTTATGTGTTTCTTTCACTTGCACGAGTTCTAGGCCACTTTTTTGGATGATTTTGAGTTGTCTTAGTGTAACTAAATATGAGAATGAGTTGAATGAGTTTATATGGTCCCTGGAACACTAAATGAAAAATTCATCCCCTACGTGGTGCAGATTTATTCATTATTTTTATTGCCCTTTCCTTAGAAATTTGTGAAATTCTTGGAAATGAGCTTAGATAAAGAATGAGATGAGCTATATAATTATGGTGTTACATGTAGGCTCCATAATGAGACATACACAAGCAATTTATAACTAAGCTCCTTAAAATGGAATTGTGATGACTCCAAGGAGTCTAAATGGAGTTAAGAGACTTAGATTGAAGGAGAAAATTGAGCTAAGATCATGAATTCCAAGAGTTGCTTCATTATGCCTTGTATGGAGACATATTGGAGCCATATGAGAAAGTAGCTTTGCATATAGCTTGCACAAGGCTAAAGCTTTTTTCCATAAGTGATTCATGTCTCATTTGATGTGTTTAAGTTAAGAGAATCAAGTGCCACCTAATTCTATGAGCTTGGCCTAAAAGGGGAAGATTAGATTAAGAGAAAAGTGTGATGTTCTTGCTTTAAGGTAGCTCTTTAACCTTTCTCACATACATGCCTTAGATGTTTATTTGTCTTTGAGTGCTTGTGTGTATGTTTGAACTATGAAATATGTTTCTAGTTATGGCTTACTTGCTATAATACCATTATGCATCTTGAAATGAGTTTATGAATGTATTTTTGGCTTGAATGGGTTTGGTGATGCCAAAAATCCCTTAACATGGGTAAGGATGAGCCAAAAGTCTATAAGATTAGGTGAGATAAAGCCAAAAGTCTCAAGAAAAGTGAAGTTTAGTCAAAAGTCCCTTGAAAATGGGTGAGTCCAATCTAAAAGTCCCTAAAAAGTTAGGTGAGGCTAGATCCATGCCCTTGAGAGCCTATATTTGACTTGTATAAGTTAATGTGATGAAGAAAATGATTTACATATGTTTATGACTAGCCTAAGGGATATGCATGCATTCTTTGACTTGAATTTGCATCCATTATGTATGTTTGGGAAGGTAAAGAGCTATTGAGATTCTTTGAATTTCACTCTTCCCTTCCATATGCCTAATTAGGTCTAGGTGAGCCAAGTGGACCAAATAATGGAGGCCAAAGTCTTGAAGCATGACACTTTGATAAAGGAGTAAAAAAATAGATATTTTAATAGCATATTGGTGACAAGAATTGTATCCACATAATGCATATGAGATGTAACCACTTAGACAAGTTTAAATGTATGTATTTATGATGTGTATATCAATCTTGAAACCAAATGAATATATACATGGAAGATTGACATCCTAGCACCATGGTATACATGCGTATGAATGCATGTACTATGGTGAAATTTAGCTCTATAGTAATTTAGATCATTTGGTATACTTTTATATGTTACAATTATGTTTTTGGATGTGCTTAAGTGGCTATGAAATGATAAGAAAGCTTCTTGGTGCCTTGAGATACCAATTTGGACTTTAAAAGTGACCATTACGTGTGCTGAACCAAAGTTTGACCAAATGAATGAGTCTTGCTATAAAATTTGGCCATCAAAGAGGTCTCATCTAGATCTTTTCATAGAGTTAAAGAGCACTAAATTTGGAGCTCTAGAGAATTTATTATGATTTTTCAAAATTGGCCAAATTATATAAAAATGGTGTGTGTACTATTCATATAGTTAGTTTATATTTATGTGTTATTAAATGAAATCCAATACTCATTAAATTTTGTAGGTATATAAACATTATAAGCTTTCCACAGCCACTGAGATCACCTTATTTGGAGCTCTGTAGAGGGAGAAACAAAATTTTGAAGTTGTATGACAATGCTAATAATGTAGCTCGATGTTTGATACTATTCCATCAATTTTCATAGGCTAAATGCTAGTGCATTGGTATGGAATTATTTTTATTATTAGTTAATATGCAGAGTTTTCCAAAAAGCTATCATATGCATGATTTTAATTTTTCTAAAATTAGTTATGAATTTTCAAAATTCACACAAAAAGTTATGATAGCAACCTGAGAGCAACTCTTAAATTTTCTAGTGTATAGTTCCAAACTCATGGAATATGAGATGAATTATGATGTTTATGATATGATTGGATATGTTATGGATGAAAAATGATATTGATGATTTCATATGGTCCATAAAGCTATGAATCATGTATATGGCCTTCCAATTACGCAATTCTCCATGTGTAGAATTATATGTTTTCATACAAGTCTCTTCCAACATGCATGAGATATATTAAGATGACTTATGGGACTATTATGTAAAAGCTAAGAGGTTCAAGTATTACACCAAAAGTCCCTTAGCATGGATGATAATGAGCCAAAAGTCCTTAGGATTGGGTGAGACAAAGCCAAAAGTCTCAATAAGAGTGAGACTAAATCAAAAGTCCTTTGAAAAAGAATAAGGCAAATCCAATGCCCTTGAGAGCTTATGTAAGATATGTATGAGTCTCTTTGATGTGGAAGATTCTTTATGTATGTTTACTAGTAGCCTAAATGCCATACATGCATTATTTGACATATTAATGCATCCATTATGTATGTTTGAAAGGGTAAAGAGTTATTGAGATTCTTGAAATCTCACTCTTCCCCTATAAATGTCTAACCATATTTAGGTGAGCCAAGTGGTCCAAGAAATAGAGATCAATAACTTTGAAGACCAAGACTTTGACAAAGGAGTAGTTATTTAGCTATTTTAATGATATATTGATGTGTAATCATATGATGTATATATAATGTAAACCCTTGAACATATGTAACAACATGTATCTATGATGAATGAAAGGATTTTGGAGTCATATGTGCTAGTTTGTATGTTTTTGACATCCAAAGGCCTAGATATCTATATGAGTTCTCGTATGTCTCTGTATGTTAGGAAGTGATTTTGAGATGTATGGTGATTTGGACTACTTGGAAAGCTTATATAGGTTATGTTTATGGTTTTGGATATGCACAAATCGTTATGGAATGAGTTTAGGACCATTTGGTGCCTAATTGACCTATTTATGGTTCTTAAAATGACCAAAATTTAAGCTAAACTACAAACTGACCAAATGGATGAATTTTTCCATGAAATTTGGCATGAATATAGGTCACATCTAGAGATTTTCATATAGCTAAAGAGCACTCAATTTGGAGCTTTAAAGAATTTATTATGATTTTTCAAAATTAAAAAAATTTTGTAAAAATGGTATTAGCATTGTTCATATGGTTATTTTCTTCCTCTGTGTCATCTGAAGGGCCAATGGTATCCAATGATCATGAAATTTTATAAGCATAAACTATACATAATAAGCTTTTTGTATCACTTAAGAGTACCTCCATTAGAGATTTGTAGAGGGAGAATCAAATTTTTAAAGTTGCATGGTAGTACTAGTAATGCAACTTGACCTTTGGTACTATTCTATCAATTTTTATAAGCTAAATGCTTCTTTTTTGGTCTATAATTATTTTTAATCATTACTTAAAATCTAGAGCTTTCAAGAAAGTGATAAATGTATCATCTTGAATTTTCTAAAATTAGTTATGAATTTTCAAAATTCACACGAAAAAGTTATGACAGCAAACCCGAGAGCAACTTCTTATTTTTTTTGTGCATGGTTCCAAATCCATGGTATATGAGATGAATTACAATGTTTATGATATGTGATGGATGAAAAATGATATTGATGAATTCACATGAGTCTTAAAGCTAAGAATCATGTATATGGCTTCCCAATTATGCAAATTTTCCAAGTGTAAAAGTATAGCTTTTCTTGCAAATGTGCACCAATATACTAGTTATATGTTGCGATAGCCTATGTATGCATTGCTTGAGAGCTAAAAGGTTAAGGTATTACACTTTTTGCCTTTTATTGCGCCCTTAGTTCTTTTGTTTACCATTTGTTTCATACATTAGCCCCATTACAACCTTGAATAAAAGTCCTTTTGATTTACGTATTGCTTATGACTGAGTTAGTGGAGATTGAGAAGATATACAAGCCTATGGTAGTAATGTTGTGAAAGGTTGAATTTGAGAGGAACACTTAACTAAACACTTAAGAGAATTGAGAGTAAACATATAACCAGTGAAGAGCTACCACTTTGATTCATTTTTTTATCAATTGGAATTGCCATGTGTAACATCCCACCCTTCTATAAATGTGAGAAACACAATGTTTGGTTTCTTCGTAAACGGCGAAAATGGGTCAGATACAAAAGGAAGTCCCTGAAATAGAAGGAATTAGGGTCAACTAAAATTATGATAAAATTTTAAATATTAGAAAATGAGGATTTAAGCCTTGAGTTTCCCAGAAATCAAGGCCAGAGTGATTCAAAAATTTTGTCAAAAGGCCAGTGGCATTTTCGTAAATATGGGCACTTTTTGAAAAACACACAGGAGGGCTTTTTAAATGAAATTTTTGAGTTCTCCGGGGTTCTCAGAGGCTTTAAAAACTATGAAAAGACCTAGGACAACTAAAGCCCCTCCGGTGGACGTTTTCCAACGTTAGTGTGCCTGAACTTTGACGGAGTCGTTTGAAAAGGTTTTAGCTCCAATTTGAGTGATTCCAAAGACATTTTACTTGATTGGGAATCTAAATTTTATAATGAAAAAGATGGTTTTCAAAAAGGAGCTAAAATGAAGGAGAAACGAAAATGCAAAGTATGAAGGGCAAAATAGAAAATTTTGAAAAGTGTAACTTATTCCCACCTATATATATGATGCACCCTTTTCCTCCCTTCATTATGCACGACCATCTTCTGCCTAAAACCAGAAGAAAACCCTAGGGGATAAGGCTCACAAGAAGGGGAAGAAAAGGAGGAGAAATCAAAGGTTTAAGGTATGGAAATTAGTAGTTTTTCATGCTCTTTCTCTTCCAAACCTCTTCTCCTCCATTCTCCTTCGTTTCCTATGATTATAATGAAATTTATAAATCTATTTTAAGGGAGAAATTGAGGGGAGAGTTCAGATTTGAAGAGAAGAGTTCAAAGAAAATAAGATTCAATTGAGAAAAAGCAAGAAAACAAGGTAATTTCTCTTCCTATGGTTGTCATTTTTGGTCCCCTTCTCCACCATTTCGCCCCACTTGAGAAAATCCTAGGAGGAGATGAATTTTAGGCAGAACCAAGCATGAATCTAAGGAAAAAGGGTGTGGAGATTAAGAATATGCAAAGGGAATTATCAAAAAGCTATTAGATTTCAAGATGCAAATTCTAGGATTTCAATTGTACCTTGTAAAATCTGACTTTGTATGATGATTCCTAGGCCTAAGTAAGAGTTTAAATGAGCTCCCAAGATCCCTAAGAGGCTCCCCATATTCTTCTTCCCTTGAGAAAACAAAGAAAACTCTATGGAACCCAATATGCTTCATAGCCTCGGCCTAGATGGGTTCTCCTAACTAGGGAGAGTTTTAAATTTTTCTAAAGCCACTCTTGAGTCATATTTGATGAATGAAAGTGAGGGGAGGCCTTGGAAAAAATTTAGAACTCATAGAAAGTGATTTGGTGTCTTAGGTTCCATATTATGACCTAAAGAAGCAACATGGTGCTAGGCAATGTTTTTAAAACTGGACTGGTTATTAAACCGGTGATGACAATGGTTCAAGGTTCATTGGTTCGACCGTAGTCGAACTGTGGTCGAACCAATAATAATTAGATATATATATATATATATATTAATATTAAAAATTTAGTATAATAAATAATAAACAAATATTAATAAAATTTAAAACATTTTATTACTAAAATAAATCATATATAAGCTAATATTTAAATTTAATTAACTTTCTAATTTTAAAGTTTGAATATAAAATAACTTATCTATTAATAAATAAAATCATTAAATATTAAAATGTTGAAACAAGTATTAAGAAATTTTTAAAAAAATTATATAATAAAATTTTATTGATTTTAAAAAGTTTGAACATAATGTAAAAAAAAATAGTTGATAAAATGTCTAAATTAAATATAAATTTTAAAAGAGATATTATAATTTTATCTATATAATATTATACATAATTTTATTATGAAGAACAAAGTAGTGAAATAGTTGAAATGTTGGAGTTTTTTTTTTATTTTAAATCATTGCATTTTTGTTTTTTGTAGTAACTTAAATAGTATATTTATATAAAAATTTATACACATATACTGCTGTTCCACTTCAGATCACATGGCGGAGAGGGATTTTGGAAAGATGATGTCCCGTGTTCGAATCCTGATGTGGACCAGTTTTGAGATTTTTAGGAAGAAAACTTAAACGTTTACTTATATAATAATTGAGAGTTATATAACAAAGGAGCATTGCAGATGAGATGGCAAGCTAATGTTTTGGAAGCGTTGGGTACCAGGTTCGAATCCGAAGACTGAAGTTCGTGGATTTCTCAGGAGAACCGGTCTGACCTGGACCATGTGCACCGGTTCATGCCCAAAACCGACTGGTTTGACCCGGTTCTTGACTAACTTTGACTGGTTCTTAAAATCACCGGTTTTGAGGCTTGACCGAACCGGATCAGAGTGCGGTTTCCAGTCCAACCAGTTGAACCGACCAGTCCAATCTGGTTTTAAAAACGATGGTGCTAGGCCTTTTGTTTTAATGGTGTGATGACTCCAAGAGGCTTAAAAGGAGTTAAGAATCATATTTGAAAGAAAAGAATGAAGCCTAGAAGTCATTTGAGAGGTGTTGCTTCATTAGGTGCCAATATGGACCATAATAGGGGTTATAGAGCAATCTAGTACTTAAGTAAATTGTATGGTCTTAGAGATTGTTTCATGAACTTAATTGGCTCCCATAAATTGTATCTAGGCTAAGAGAAACCATCTCCACCAATTTGTGGGTGTGTGGCCAAAAGAGAAGGCTGGAATCCTAAAGGAAAAATGTGTGTTTGTATACAAGGTAGCTCTCTCTCCACCTTCTTTCATGCATGGATGTGTGTTTAGCTTGTTTTAGAATGTGTGTATGTGTATTTTCAAGCTATGGAAAGTATGCAAGCATGCCTTTATATGTTATGATTCTTGATACCACATTATGTTTTTAAATGAATCCATGATGTTTGTATGAGTTTGCTTAAGTGCGGAGAGGCCAAGAACTCTTCCCTTGGGTGAGGATGAGCCAAGAACCCTTGAGCTTAGTTGAGATAAAGTAAAGAGTCTCCCAAAAGCAAAGTGGGCTTCCAAGAGTATGGTTGAGTCCAAAGTGCTCAAAGAATGGATGAGCAAGTCCAAAATCCATGAGGAGAAGTGTGAGGCCAATCCAAATACTTAGTGAGCTTTTGAATGTTTTGTATGATTGATTCACATGCCAAGGTTGCCTTTAAAATGTCTATGATTTCTATTTTCTCCATACATGTATTTAAAAGGCTTGCTTTGCACATATTATGTATGATTGAATGGGAGATGAGCTATTGGGATTCTTTGAATCTCATCCCCTCCTCTCCAATGATCTAACATGCTAGGTGAACCAAGTGGATATGCTAATGGGAGCCAATAACCCTAAAGGAAGGGGATTGACAAACGTATGCCTTGGTTTTAGCCATTTTGGAACCATAATGATGGTTTATCATATATATGATGTTGTATATGTACTATGAATGTTGAGACATATGTAAAGATACTATTATGTGATGTTTAGATGTATGAAAATGATATATGACCACTAGCATATGTTTTGAGTATGTAATACCATAGTATGCAAGTTTAAAGTTTGATGAATATGTGTATAAATGTGGGTTGAATGACTAAAATGAGATGTATGAGGTTTGGGACCATTTGGGCAGCTCACACAAGTCTCAAATAAGCTTTTAAACTTGCCCAAAAGGTGCTAAGACCAAGGGAAATCCATTTGGCAATTTTGGTACCGAACATGGAGCCAAAATTGACTATAATGGAACCCTATATTACTTTTTAGCCAAATGAGTTAGTCTTGCTCTGAAATTTGGCATGCAATTAGATCTCATTTAGAGCTTTCTGTAAAACTAAAGATCATAATTTTTTAAGGTCTATGGAATATTTGATGAATTTTCAAAGTTGGGATTTTTTATGGGTTCTAGTATGGGTATTGTTCATACTGGTAGTTTTGTGTTCTGTGTCACCCAATGGCCAAATGGTATCCAATACTTGTGAAATTTTACAGACACAAACTAGAGGTCATAATATTTATTTGTCCACTGAGATCACCTCATTTGGAGGTCTGAGCAGAGAGTTATGCATTTTTGAAGTTTGCTGTCAGTAACAGTGGCGCCTCCAGAGTTCGGTTACTGTTCCATAAGTTCCCAATAGCTAAACGTATCTGTTTCATTCTGGAATTATTTTTAGTATCAAGTTAACATTTTTATCTTTCTATCATGACCAAAGGTGTATGATTTCGATTTTTATAGAATTAGTTATGAAGTTTTGAAGTTTGTATCAATAATCTGAACAGCAGCCCAGGTAGCCAGCGACCTCAGTAGATTTTTGGATATCAAACGTCCTCCATGATGAGTATTATGGTCTAGGAATATTTTTAGTGTGAAGTAGACATCCAAAGCTTCCCAGAATGGCAAGGAACATATGATTTTGATTTTTCTAGAATTAGTTATGATTTTCCAAAATTTGTGACAGAAAAGAGGAAATTCTGGCCGAAAATGTAAACATAGATTTTATGTGTTCCTTTGCTTTCCACGAGTTGTAGACCAAATTTGATGATGTAAATGAGCTATACTCATGTGTTTGAGTATGAGAATGTGATGGCTACATTCATATGGCCCATGGGACTCCGAAAGAAAAAATTTTACCTGTATAAAAATGTATTTTAATTCATAACTCCCTATGCTACTATATTGTTTCTATAGAACAAACATAAGATGAGACATGAGAATTGCACGAATTGAGTCCTAGAAGTATGGTGTTACACCATGCTACTTGTTCTTCCTCGATTAGCAAGAAAGATTACCTTAGATGTTGAATATTTCAAAAGCTTGAATTATGTTTGGCTTAGTAGTTTTGCATTTTGGTTTTGTTTTCCTTTTTTTTTTTTATGTTACTTTTTGTGTTTTACCTAGGAGTGTAAAGGCCTAAGTGTGGAAGAATTTGATATTTCGATATTATTATATTTGATATTCTTTATATTTAATCTTATTAATAATTCATAGTAGGTAATTTGATGACTTTGGATTTATTTTATATTAAATGGGCTAAATATTATATTAATGGATTTTAATCATGTTTTATTATATTTTTTCAATAGAGGCCCAATTATTTTTATTTTTGTTTTATAGGTTAAAAGATTCCTAAATGGATTTGGATATTATCTTATTAAGCCATTAAAAGGATTTGGATGTTATCCTATTATTGCTTTTAAATTAGTATGGGATTTCTTTTAATTTTGGACCGTTCGATATACGTAACATATCGTAGCCCTTGGATCTTTCTTGAGGAAAAAGGCAACTTTATTTGTTTAAGGAGGAGAAGACATCACTAAAAACACACTCCATCTTCTCTACTTCTCATTTTTGTTTTTATTTTTCTTATGGCTTTCTAATTTTTCTTGGTAATCAATCTAGAGTTTGAATCTGATAAGAAACTTGAGTCCATATTTGTATAGAACTCTGGTTTACATTTTGATTTCAAAACGATTTCATTTTTCTTGTTCTCTTTGTTTTCATGTAATTATTATCATTCTAGTTAGATGATTTTTGTTACATGAATTCTGATTTGTTTGATCTATCTAAGAACGCAATTTGATTATATCAGTTGATTAATCAAATAAATTTATTCTAAACCATGTTAGGATTCTGTGTGCATCTCTAGTCAAGTACAAATTATTTTGGCTTCATATTGTTAACAGAAGCGCAGTTACGTTCTAATTAGTAATACAAACCAATTAAATGTTGAACGGTAATTTAGGAACATTAATAAAAAAATAATCAAAGGATTAAAAATTAAACTAGAAGTATTTTTATATGACAAAGATAGGAAAATATCAGGGGAAGAATTTTGGATTGGTCATGTATTATTCTAATTGAATTTCATTTCGTTTTGTTCTCATTAATTGATTTACTATTTGATTTAATTAGTTCAATTTTATATTTAAACCCCCAATCATCGCAATTTTATATTTTGGTTTCATAAACTAATTGATTTGATTAATAGCTCTGCGGGAGACATTATACTGCAAACCAGTGAAAATTTACTAATCTTGACTAGTTCAACAACTGCGAGTGAACGGTATTTTTTTTACCAAGATAAAAGAAAAAACAAAAGTGTTGCAAAACTATTGAAAGTATGTGAAATAGAGCAAAATAAATTGATAGGAGAAATATGGGAATACTTATCTCATTCATTTAAGGTACCTCATGCTTTATACATAACTTCTATTTATAAGCCTTCAACTGTAACAATTAATCTAAAAGTTACAATAACATAAATAGAAAAATTAATATGCAAAGTTATGCAAGATAAATCTTTTAAGGGTTACACGACATATGTAATTTAACCAAAATAAAAAAAATAATGATCCTAAAAAGTCACTCTTTAAAGTTATAGACATATACATAATTACTATAATATTTAAAATACTTTCCTTTAGATGTCCATTAATAAACAATATGCCTCATTAAAACCTTACTAAAAAAACCTAATGAGATAACAATCTAGTAAAGGAAAAATAGTACACAATATTTAAATACTCATTGTAAAAGGTCTCATTAAAAACTTTATTAGAAAAACCAAGTAGGACAAAACCTTAATAAAGAAAAAAGAGTATAGGGCGTCATTTACTCCCTTTAATGACAACGTTACTTTATATCTTTGAATCAACGCATCCTAATATATACTATATCCTAACTTCTCAAATATCATAGATGGTAATGCTTTAGTGAGCAAATATGTTAGATTATCACGTGAATGAATTTATTAAACATTTATATCCATTTTTTCAAAGATCGTGAGTAAAAAAGGATTTTGGTAAAATATATTTCATCATATCTCCTTTAATATACCTTACTTTTATTTAAGTTATGCATGCTGCATTATCTTTGTACAATATTTTTGGAATATTTTTTTTTCTAAAGGTAAACCATATATATTTTTGAATATGTTGGGTTATTAATCTTGGTCAAACATATCCTTAACATACCTTATGCACTACAATTATTTCTACATGATTTGATGAGGTAGTAGCTAAAGTTCATTTTATGGAGGGCTATGATATAGTTATATCCTCATATGTAAATAAATAAGTAGTTTAAGATTGAGTTTTATGTAGGTTGGATAAATATCCTACATCTATATAGCTAATTAATTATGATATAAAGCCAATTGAATAAAATAATCTCATATTAGTAGTCCCTCAGATATATCACAATAGATATTTAAATTTATTCTAATGTCTTCTTGTTAGAGAATAACTAAATCTTGGTAATAAATTTATTACAAATGCAATATGTAATACCATAATCTCGTAGACCTCATACCATAGTAATCAAAGCATTTCATACCTATTTATATGGAATTTGCAAACATGGGCAACGAAAATTGAACTTATGTATGTCAAAATTGTTCAATTTTGCCTACATGAGTCATTTAAATTTACCTTAAATCATTTTCATCCATACTATGCCCAAACAAATCAGAAACAACCCATTTTAAAGCTTACATGGAACAACTAGCATATATCATACAAAGGCATTAAAGTTTACAACTTTAGAGGTGGATTTATTGGATATTGGTAACCAAACCCATGCATAAATGTCTATGAGAATCATTTTTACTTAGTTAAATTCTTCTTCATCCATAACATACCCAAACATATTAGAAATAACACAATTGGAGGCTTACAACATGGATTGAGAACCATGGAACACCAAAAACTAAAGTTGCTCTCAGGTTTACCATAATGGCTTTCTGGTAGGAACTTTGAAAACTCATAATTAATTCTAAAAAAATAAAAATCAAGCAAATGATAGTTTTCAAAAAAGCCTTGAATGTCAAATAAAGGATAAAAATCATTCTAGACTATGAAAATATCAACTAGACTACAAAAAAAAAAAATGTAACAAAGGTCTAGCTGTCAGGTCTGTTGTCATTAGTTTCTGATATAAATTTTCAAAATTTATAAGTGATTTCAAAAAATTCAAAATCAAGCAAAGCATACTATTATGGAAAGTTATAAATGTCTACTAATGACTATAAATGATTTCAATTCAAGAAAATGGCATTTAGCCCACAAAAATTGATAGAACAATACCAAATGTTTGTTTACTTTATTGGTACTGACCATCAACTTAAAAAATTTGGTTCTCCCTTTATAGACCCCTAATTGGGATGCTTTCAAGTGCTTTAGAAGGCTTATCATGTCTAATTTATGCTTGTAAAATTTCATGAGTATTGGATATCATTTGGTCCTCATATAATATAGAAGAAAGAACTAATCATATGAATAGTGTTATTACCAAATCTGCATAATAATTAATTCTCTAAAGCTCTAAATAATGTGGTTCTTAGCTATAATATTCTATTCTGCAAAAATAAGAGAAAACGTGAGAAACGTAACATACAATTTCTCTTTAAACAAATAAAATTCATCGGATACAAAAGCAAGTCCCCCAAAATGACTTAGTTAAAGTCCCAAGAAATTTAAGAAGCATTCTAAACTCCTAAAAATGAGAATCCCAGACTCAAACAGAAAGAAAAACAGCACTAGAATGAAGAAATGACGTTAAACGAAAGATTGACGAAATGTAACTGCATTTTTGTCATTTTGAACAAATTTTGGAATTCTCACAAGAGGACTTTTTAAATGAAAATTTTGACTTCCCCAGAGTTCTTAGAAGCCCTGAAAACCATGGGAAGGCCTGGGACAACTAAAGCCCTTCTGATGGATATTTTTCAACATTGGTGCATCTAAACTTTGATGAATTTGTTCGGGAAGGTTTTAACTCTGATTTGAGTGATTACAAAGTCATTTTACTAAATTGGGAACCTAACTTTTATAATAGAAAAGATGGTTCTAAAAAAGGAGTTAAAATAAATTAGAAACAAAAATGCCAAGAACAAAGTACAAAATGAAAATTTTTAAAAAGTCCTTCTTCCTCTCACCTATATATAAGTGGTGCCTAATCTCCTCCTCCATTTAGCCTATTATGTTTCTACTTCAAACTAGAGAAAAGCCCTAGGGAGAGTGGCACACAAAAGAAAGAAGAAGAGGAGAAGAAATTCAAGCTAAAAGGTATAGAATTTTTGGTAATTTTTCATGTTTTCTCCTTTCCAAACCTCTCTTTCTTCATTCCCCTTACTTTCTTATGATTATAATGAAGTATATGAATTTGTTTTAAGGGAGAAATTAAGGGAAAAATTCAGATTTAAAGAGAAAAGCTCAAAAAAGACAAGATTCAAGTGAGAAAAGCCATAAAAACAAGGTAATTTCTTCTTCCATGGTTGCTACCTCTTACTCCCCTTCTTCTTATGTTTCACCCCACTTAAGAATACCTAGGAGGGCTTGGTTTTTAGGCAGAACCAAGGGTGATTCTTAGAAAAAAAGGTATGGAGATTAAGAATATGCAAAGATGCAAAGTCTAGGGTTTCATATTTTCCTTGCAAAATCTGATTTGATACCTTGATTCTTATGTCTAAATGAGAGTTTAAATGAGCTCTTAAGATCCCTAGAAGTCCCCCTATATGCTTCCTCCATTAAGAAAATAAAGCAAAATCCATGAAGGCCAAATTTCTCCATAGATTTGGCCAAGAGAGGTTTATATACCTAAGGAAAGTTTTAAATTTTTCTAAGCCTATTTTTAAGTCATATATGATGAATGAATATAAGGGGAAGCCTTGGAAAAAATTTAGGAAGCCTAGAGAAGGAGTTAGTGCTTTATGTTCCATAATATGATCTAAAGAAGCGACAAGTAGTTAGACTCTTTATTTTAATTGTGTGATGACCCCAAGAGGTTTAAAAGGAGTCAAGAATCATATTTGAAAAGAAAGAATGGAGCCTCAAATTTATTTGATGGATGTTGCTTCATAAGATGTATTTTTGGAACCACAAAGGGGTTTATAAGTTAAGCTAGAGCTTAAGCAAGTTGTATGGCTTTAGAATTAATTCCATGAACCTAATTGGCTTCCATAAATTGTGTTTATACCAAGAGAAATCATTCTCATACCATTGTGTGTGTGAGGCCAAGGAAGGGAGAGGAAATCCAAGAGAAAAAGTATGTGGTTGCATCCAAGATAGCTTACTTCACCTTCTCTCATGCATGATTGTTTGCTTTACTTGTCTTTGAATATATGTATGTATATTTCAAGCTATGAAAAATATTCTAGCATAAGCTCTTACTCTATAGTACCATGATGATGTATTATGTTTTTATCATGATGTTTGTTTTAGTTTGCTTGAGTGTGGTGAGGCCAAGAACCCTCAACCATGGTGAAGATGAACCAAGAACCCTTAAGATTGGTTAAGACAAAGTAAAGAGTCTCCCAAAAGTAAGGTTGACTCCCAAAAGTAAGGTTGAGTCCAATAACCTCTTAAAGAAATGGGTGAGCAAGTCCAAGATCCACAAGTAAATGAGTGAGGCTAATCCACTTACTTGGCAAGCCTATATATGCTATGTATGACTTTTTCAAATACCAAGAATGCTTCTTAAATGATTGCACATATTAATATGCCTATGTATGCATTTGTGAGACTTGTTTTGCATATTTTATGTATGATTAAATGGGAGATGAGCTATTGGGATTTTTTGAATCTCATCTCCTCCTCTCCAATATTCTAACATGCTAGATGGAATAATTGAGCAAGGTAATGGAGGCCACCAAACCTAGAAAAAGAAGATTAGCATCAAAGTATATGAATATGCCTAGTTTTGCTTCCTTTTTAGCCACACACATAGTATATGATGTAATCCCTTGATGAAATCATTATGTAACTATATGAGCATATGTAATTATGTTAACATATCATGTATAAATAAGAGCTAAGGTTATATGTATGGAAATGTGCATTTTGGACATGTAATGGCCAACTAGCATCTTGGAAATGCATGTATAAATGAAAGTGGAATGGCCAAATTAAGATGCATGAGGTTAAGGATCACTTGAGCAGTTCATACAAGTCATATTTATGCTTTTAAACTTACTTAAGAGGTGCTAAACACTAAAGGAGACCATTTGGAGATCTTGATACCTCATATGAAGCAAAATTTGACCGCTTTAGTACCCTATACCACTTTTTGTCCAAATGAGCTCTTCTTGATATGAGATTTGTCATACATTTAGAGTTTGTTGAGATATTTTTAAAAAGTTAAAGAATAAAATTTTCAGAGGTCTAGAGAATATTTGATGAATTTTCAAAGTTGAGAAATTTTCTAATTTTGGTCATATTATTGTTCATACTGGTCTGAAATTAAAATATGTCACTTAAGGCCCAAATGATGTTAAATTACCATGAAATTTTATAGGGAGAAACTAGATATATTTAGTGAATTTTTTCAACTAAAATAACCTCATTTGGATGTCTAGAAAAGGAGATATAAATTTTTAAAGATTTTGTCCAGTATTAGGTGCTCAAATTGACTTCAAGTACTATTTGATTGAGTCTGAGGTTTGGGTGTGCCTAAACTAGTATGGAATTATTTTTTCTCCTAGACAACATCTATAGCTTTCTATATTGGTATCATTTGCATGGATTAAATTTTTGTGGAATTAATTGGATATTTTGAAATTTGTAGCAGAAAGCTATGATAGTACCAGTAAATAGCTAGACTTCTTCACATTTTCAAATGTCAAACATCTTTTGTGATATGTTTCATGGTCAGGATATATTTTTAACATAAATTAGACATGTGTAGCTTTCTAGAATGGCAAATAATGTATGATTTTGATTTTTTTAGAATTAGTTATGATTTTCTAAAGTTTGTGACAGAGAAAGAGAAATTCTGACCGAAAATGTACTCATGAGTTTTATGCTTCCCTTTGCTTCCCACGAGTTGTAGGCCACTTTTGATAATGGGAATGAGTTGTATCAATGTAATTGAATATGAGAATGTGATACATGAGTACACATGGTCCACGGGACACTGAATGAAAAATTTATACACGGTGCAACACTAAAATACTCATTATTTTAATGCCTTTTTCTTTGAATATTTACATGATTCTTGGAAATGAGTTATTTAAAAGCATAAGATAAGCTAAGAAATTATGATGTTACATTATCTCAGCAAAAAGCTATACATGAGGCCTATATTCATGCCAAATTTTAAGCTTAATTTCGTTCATTTGGTCAGCTTGGGGTATAGGGTGCAAAAATGACACTTTTAGGTACCAAGTAGGGTTAAAATGCTACCAAATGCTCTCTTACTCATTCCTTAACCAATTGGGCACATTTGCAAGCATAAAAACAGTGTACAAAGGTTGCCCAAATGGCCCAAATAGTCACACATCTCAAAGTGACATCCCAACTTGCATAGGTATACAAGAGTTCATACGTACACGTAGGCATTTAAATGTCAAAATTTCTCATACATGTACATATGTTTTCAAAATCCATTCATTCATCATAATTACATGAATTTACATATGTTCAACCATTTACATCATATATATATATATCATTTGGGTACAACTCTTGACATCAAAATGCTATAGAATGCCTATTTTCCTACTCTTTTGTTAAAGTGCCATACTTCAAGACTATTGGCCTCTTTTCTTGAGTCCACTTGGGTTACCTAGGCATAATTAGGCATATGGAGGGAAAGAGTGAGATTCAAGAAATCTTAATAGCTCTTTATCCTTTCAAACATATATAATGGATGCTAAAACATGTCAAAGAATGCATGTATGACATATAGGCTGCTAGTGAACATACATAAAATTTTTCATGTCCAAGAAACTTATACATAATATACATAGGCTCTCAAGGGCATTGTTCTAGCCTTACCCATTTTCCTTAGGACTTTTGGATTTGCCTCACCCATTTTCAAAGAAATTTTGACTAAGCCTCACTCTTCTTGAGACTTTTGGCTTTGTTTTACCTAATCCTAGGCATTTTTGGCTCATCCTCACCTTTACTAAAGGACTTTTGGCATCACCATACCCATTCAAGCCAAAACACATTTATAAACTCATTTCAAGATGCATAATGGTACCATATCAAATAAGCAATATCTAAAAACACTTATTATAGCTTAAACATACATACAAGCAATCAAAGATAAATAAACATCTAAGGAATGCATGAGGGAAATGTTAAAGGGCTACCTTGAAACTAATGTCACACACTTTTTCCTTGAATTTGTCTTCTCTTTTTGGCCAAACTCATGGAATTTGATGGCACTTGATTCTCTTAGCCTAGACATATCAAATAAGACATGAATTACTTATGGGAATAAGCTTTAGCCTTATGTAAGCTCTATGCAAAGCTACTTTCTCATATGGCTCCATTATGCTTCCACACAAGACACAATAAAGCAACTAGTGGAATCCAAGATCTTGGTTCAATTTTCTCCTTTAATCTAGGTCTATTGACCCCATTGAGACTTCTTGGAGTCATCATAAATTCATTTTAAGGAGCCTAGTTATAAGTTGCTTATTTATGTCTCATTATGGAGCCTATACCTCCATCTCACAAACCAAACCTTTTAAATTTTTTCCAATACTTCTTTTGATATTCCTTTATCATATCTAGTCTTATTTTAGGCTTAAAATAATTTAAAACACTCCCTAGGTGGCCAGACTTCTTTTGGCCAAGATAATGCATTAGTTTTGGACCCATGGAACTTGCTTTATTTTCTTGAAGGGAATGGCTCATATGTAACTTCCTAGAGGTCTAAGGGACTCATACCAAGTCTTACATAAGTCTAATTGGCCCTAGGAAAAATCAAATTTCAACATTTCTTTTAAAACCCCTAACTTGTGCAACTTGAATTTTAAGGCTCCCTTTTTGATTTCTATTGCACAGTCTTAATTCTCACACTTCATAACCCTTTTTCCTACCTTAATTTGGTCAAAATTCTTTCTCTTCTTAATGGGCTCAAGTATGAATGAAAATACACCTAAGAAGAATAAGTAAAAGGAAGAAAGAAGGCTACGGAAGTTTACCTTGTTTTTAAGCTTCCTAAGAGCTCTTTCTCATGCTTCCAAGAGTTCTCCTAAATCTTCTCCTCCCTCCACTGACTCAACCATAAAATAGTACCAATTCAATCAATAAAACCATAGAAAGAGAGAGGAGGAAGAGGGGAGCAAGTTGAATGAAGTAAGGAGTATGAAAAAAACTAGCCTTTTTTAAGCTTCTTCTCTTCCCTTTTGTGCATCTCTCTTAGCTCTCCCAAATGCCTACTAGACTAGAGAAGCATTGGTGGAGAGGAAGGAGAAGAGCTGGACATGCTTTATGAGGCAAAAAGTAAAGTTAATATACTTTTCATTTTAGTCCCTAAATCATGGTTTCTCCTTTGGCCTCATTTCAACTCCTTTTTGAAATCTATCTTTTCCATTATAATAATCAATCCTCTAACTTACAAATTGCCTTTGGTTTAACCTAAATTAAGTTTGAAACCATTCCGAATTGTTCCATCAAAGTTTTGGTAAACCTTTTGTCGAAATCGCTCACAGGAGGGGTTTCAACTGTTTTAGGTGTTCCTATGGTCTTTTTAGGGTCTTTGAGAACTCCAAAAAGCTCAAAATTTTAATTTAAAAAGCTGTCTTATGAGTTTTCCAAAATTTTCAAAAATTACAAAAATACCACAACTTATTTTTACAAATTTTCTTAGCTTTTCTAGCTCGGGTTTTTGGACACCTTGAGCCTTGAATCTTCATTTTTAATTATTTAACATTTTTTTTTAATTTTATTTGGCTTCAAATCATTCTATTCACGGGATTTCCTTTTATATTTAGTGAGTTTTGTATGTTTATAGAGAAATAAGATGTTACACAATATTAGGTCATGTTAAATTAGCAAAATATGTTAATGCTCCTATAACATTAAGATATGATACTCCAGAGTCAATAAGTCTTTCCTCATTTCTCTTGAGGATGAAAAGGCTTTTTATTCACATCTAACGATCTTACAACCATTGGAGTACTTAGTGGGTATGTTTTATCCATATAAAAATCATTGAAAATCTTTTTGATATAAGTTGATTGATGAAGAAGAGTTTTACTTGTTAAATGCTTAATTTGCAATTTGAGACAAAACTTTGTTTTTCCAAGATCTTTCACTTTAAAATCTTTCTTTAAACAATCAATTGCTTTTTACAGTTATTTAAGAGTTCCAACAATATTTAAATAACATTGATTCAGATCTTTTTATAAAAACACATGGATAACAAATTGGATCATTTTTATTACTTTCCTTCAACAAATATTCATGAGATGATTATACCACATATTCCTAGATTATTTTAATTAATATAAGGATTTATGTAAATATGTTGAACAATTTTCTTAGGAACCTTTACATGCTTCAGACATTTTAAATTCTTTAGGGATTTACATATAAATTTCACTATCTAATAAACCATATAAATCAACTATAACAACATTCATTAGACATATATCAAGTTTTTTATATACTATAAAAATAATAAGACATCTAAAAGTACTTGCATCCACTACTAAAAAATATGTCTCTTTATAATCAATGTCAAGTCTTTGCAAAAACTTTTATGCTACAAGTCATGCTTTATATTTGACAACTTCATTTTTTTAATTTTATTTTTGCAAAAAACCTATTTGTACCATTTTGGCTTTACATATTTAGGTATTTAAACTATTGGTTCAAAAACTTCATATTATGAACAATTTAATTCTGCTTGGATTGTATTTTTCCATTTTGGTCAATCATCTATATGTCTATATTCTTTAATAGATTTAGGTTTAAGATCTTTATTTTATTTTCTTATTTCAACAACAATATTATATAAAAAATATTGTCGACAACTGTATCTTTTTAGTTCAACCTTTTTCTTGTAATGGTATAACTTAAATTGATCTCTTTATTATTTTTAGATACATGAACTTCTTTTGGGCTTTTATAATTAGTTATGTCTTAGGTCTCTTTTTGAGTGCTCGCTATAATATCCGATTCTTAAAAGACAAGCAAAACCGTGAGAAACGTAACGTACGATTTCTTCGTAAATGAATGAAATTCACTAAATACAAAAGGACGTCTCCCGAAATGACTTAGTTAAGGTCCTAAGAAATTTGGGAAGCATTCTAGACTCCTAAAAATGAGAATCCCAGGCTTAGACAGAAAGAAAAATGGAGCTAAAATGAAGAAACAAATTGTGACGAAAGATTGACGAAACGTAAGGGCATTTTTGTCATTTTGAGCAAATTTTGGAATTCACATAGGAGAGCTTTTAAATAAAATTTTTGAGTTCTCAGGGGTTCTCAGAGGCCCTAAAAACCTTAGAAAACCTCAGGATAGTTAAATCCCCTCCGGTGGATATTTTTCAATGTCTGTGTATCTAAACTTTGACGAAATCGTTCAAGAAGGTTTTAGCTCCGATTTGAGTGATTCCAAAGGCAATTTACTAAATTGGGAACCTAAGTTTCATAATGGAAAAGATAGTTCGCAAAAAGGAGCTAAAACAAATTAGAAACAAAAATGCCAATAACGAAGGATAAAATGAAAATTTTTTAAAAGTCTTATTTCCTCCCCCTATATATATGAGGTGCCCCACTCTCCCATTCATTTAGTCTCATATTTTTCTGCCCTAAACTAGAGAAGAAGAAGAGAAATCAAGGCTTGAAGGTAAGGAATTTTGGTAGTTTTTCATGCTTTCTTCCTTCCAAACCTTTTATCCTCCATTCTCCTTTGTTTCTTTTGATTATAATGAAGTTTATAAATCTATTTTAAGGGAAAAATTTGGATTTGAAGAGAAGAGCTCAAAGAAGATAGGATTCAAGTGAGAAAACAAGGTAATTTATTTTTCTATAGTTGCTACCCCTTGCTCCTTTTCTCTACCCATTTCACCTTACTCAAGAAGTCCTAGGAAGACTTGGTTTTTAGGTAGAACCAAGGGTGATTCTTAGAAAAAAGGGTGTGAAGATTAAGAATATGCAAGAGAATTAACAAAAAATCATGAAAATTCAAGATGCAATTTCTAGGGTTTTAAGTGTTCCTTACAAAATCTGATTTGATCTCTTAATTCCTATGTCTAAATGAGAGTTTAAATGACTTCCTAAGATTCCTAAAAGTCTTCCCATGTGCTTCCTCCATCAAGGAAACAAACCAAAGTCCATGGAAGCTCATTTCCTTCATTGTCTCGACCTAAGAGGGTTTGCATACCTTAAGAGAGTTTTAAATTTTTCTAAACCTATTTTTGAGTCATATATGATGAGTGAAGATGAGAGGAGGCCTTAGGAAAAATTTAGAAACCATAGAAAGTGGTTGATGCCTTATGTTCTATAATATGACCTAAAGAACTAACATGTAGTTATGCTCTTCATTTTAATTGTGTGATGACTCCAAGAGGTTTAAAAGGAGTCAAAAATCATATTTGAAAGGAAAGAATGGAGCCTAGAATTTATTTGATGGGTGTTGCTTCATTAGGTACATTCATGGAAACATAAAGAGGCTAATGAGCTAAGCTAGTGTTTAAGCAAGTTGTGTGGCCTTAGACTTTTCTTCAAGAATATAATTAGCTTCCATATGATTTGTCTAGGCTAAGAGGAATGATCTCCAACTTCTTAGGTGTGTGAGATCAAGGGAGAGGATTCAAGGCTTAAGGAAAAAGTGTACAAATACTAGTAAGGTAGCTCTCTCCATCTTCTCTCATGCGTAGAAATGTGCCTACATTGTCTTGAATGTGTGTGTGTGTTTCGAGCCATGAAAAGTATTCTAGCATGATTTTATATGCCATGGTACCATGATGATGCATTATGTTTCTAAATAATGTCTATGATGCTTGCTTTGGTTTTCTTGAGTGTGGTTAAGCCAAGAACCTTCTAGTCATGGTGAGAATGAGCTAAGAACCTTTAAGATTGGTTGAGACAAAGTAAAGAGTCTCCCAAAAGTGAGGTTCACTCCCAAAAGCAAGGTTGAGTCCAAGAACCTCTTAAAAAATAGGTGAAGCAAGTCCAAAATCCACAAGTGAATAGGTGAAGCTAATCCACTTGCTTGATAAGCCTTTGTATGCTATGTATAACTTGTTTAAATATTGAAAATTCTTTTTGAATGTTTACACATGACAATATGCCTATGCATACATTAGTAAGTCTTGTTTTGCATCTTTTATATATGATTGAATGGGAGATAAGTTATTAAGATTCTTTGAATCTCATTTCCTCCTCTCCAATGTCTTAACATGCTAGGTGAAACAATTGAGTAAGGTAATGAATGCCACCAAACCTAGAAGAAGAAGATTGACATTAAAGTATATGAATATGCCTAGTTTTACTTCTTTTTTAGTAATACACAAGGTATATGATGTAATCCCTTAATGAAATTATGATGTAACCATATGAGCATATGTAATTATGTTGATATGTTATGTACAAATGAGAGCTAAGGTTATATCCATGAGAATGTACAATTTTGACATGTAATGGTAAACTAGCATAATGGAAATTCATGCATAAATGGAAGTAGAATGACCAAAATGAGATGCATGAGATTTGAGACCATTTAGGAAGTTCATACAAGTCCTATTTATACTTTTAGACTTGCTGAAAAGGTGTCAAACTCCAAAAAAAACTATTTGGACATTTTGGTATCTTGTATGGAGCTAAAATTGACCATACTGGAACCTTATGTCATTTTTTATCCAAATGAGCTCTTCTTGATTTGAGATTTAGCATGCAATTAGAAATTATTGCAAAGCTAAAGAATAGAATTTTTTGAGTTCTAGAGAATATTTGATGAATTTTCAAAGTTGGCAAAAATTCTAATTTTGGTTATGTCACTATTCACTCAGGTCCAAAAATAAAATCTATCACACAAGGCTCAAATGATGTCCAATTGCCACAAAATTTTATACAAAGAAACTAAACATTCCCAGTGACTTGTGTCAACTAAAAGCACCTTATTTAGAGGTCTAGAGAGGGATATATGAATTTTCAAAGATTCTATCCAGTACCAGGTTCTCCAACTGACCTTAGGTATTGTTTGATTAGATTTTGAGATCTGAGCATGCCTAAAATGGTATGGAGTTATTTTTTTTATCTAGCTAACATCCACAGATTTTCTGATTGGTATCATTTACATGGATTGAATTTTTATGAAATTAATTGGACATTTTTGAAGTTTGCTATAGAAACTTGTGACAACACCAGTGGACAGCTAGATCTATGGACAATTTCAAATGTCAAATGTCTTTTGTGTTGTGTTTCATGGCTTAGAAGTATTTTTAGAATAAAATAGACATATGTAGCTTTCTAAAATGGCAAAGAATGCATGATTTTGATTTTTCTAAAATTAGGTATGATTTTCCAAAGTTTGTGATAGAAGTGAGAAATTTTTGGCCAAATTTGAATATATGAATTTTATGTATCCCTTAGCCATGCATGAGCTCTAGGCCAGTTTTGGTGATAGAAATGAGTTGTATCTATGTAATTAAATATGAGAGTGTGATATATGAGTCTATGTGGCCCACAGGATTCTAAAAGAAAAATTTATGCATAGCATAACACAAGAAAACTCATTATTTTATATGTCATTTTCTTATGATCCTTGAGAAGTGCATGGCATGAGGCAGAGAAATTGCATGAGAAAGGTTAGAAAGTTATGGTGTTACATTTATTAGTATCAGAGCAAAGTTTCTGGCTCTTTCGGATTGGATTTGGATTGAGAATGTAGTAATAGGGTTATGTAAATGCTTGAAGGGATAGGTAGAGCTTTGGATAAGACATGTTGGGTATGTAAACATAATTTGTGGCTTTATTCATGATGAGTAAGTTGTATGATGGTCTTAGAGTAACTAGTGAACATCAGGGAAGGCTAGTCTTTAGAGTAACTTGAGCAAAGTTAAGTGATCCAATGGTTAGAGCTCTATGAGATATGATAACTCACTGGGTTTAGTGGTAAACCCTAGGTATGAACAATGAGAAAAGATCTCGTTAATATGAAGAGGCTTGATAGAGAGAGAGTACGTGAGACCTAATTCTCCTTAATTATCATACTCAGACCATTCCAAGATGTCCTACTTAATGTAGAGACAAGTAGTGATGTAGCACGATATGAGATGAGACTGCGACTGCACGGGACTCGCTTAGAGGGGGTGAGAAAAAGAATTGTCCCCTAACCACAACACGTAAATGTCTAAATAAGTTTTCTAGCCCAAAAGGCTAATTCCCTCAGGCCAAAGGTTAAGTTATAAGCTACACCTTTTAAAGCCTGACAACCTAAAGGTGACAACTAGCTATGCACGAATGAAGCAAGAGGTAGAACCCTCTACCTTGATGATGGGCTAGATATAAAGACAATGAAGCTCAGGTTGGTAGCTAAAGATGAAACTCCAATCCATGTGAAAGCAAACCAATTGGAGGCCATTAACCATGGCCAATTATCCTAAGAAGCAGCAAGATAATCCAGAGGATTCCTTGCCTCAACCAATTAAGAAGTTACCCGTGGCCAATAATTAGATAGGAGACTGGGGTGAACCTGAAGCTAATTAGTTGCAGCGAATGATGTGCTAACCATGGTGAATGCCAGTATGAATGCCTTGTTGGCCATATTCAAGCCAACTTGAGGAATGAATTAATAAGGGATCAATTGATCTACAAAGAGCAGGAACCCCTAATATAAGTAGAAAAAAAGAGTAGTGAATAGTTAAGGAAGATTATTAAGAAATCAGTGGGCCTAGCAGTTGACTGAGAAAAGAGCTCAGCATAAAGAAAGTTAGACATAGGGATGATAAGGTTGTTGAGACTTGTCTTTAAGGCATTGACTCCAACCTAGGGTGTTATCCTGTGAGACACTAAATGATAGAATGTTAGTGTAGTCTCGAAATAATATAAGATAAGACTACCAGCAATGAGGCATATAGCGAATGGACTAGAAAGATGTGCCTTATAGGTAACATTTAAAGGTAAGTATGAGTAGCCTAGGAATAGAGGCTAAAAAAAAATGAGGATAGTTTAGAAAACACTAAGTTATAATAGACTACAGGTCCAATGAGATGATTAGCCTAGGCTGAGTATAAGCTAAAGCTTAGGGAAAATGACCAATAGCATCGTCCTAGGTGAAATATGTAAATGAAAGACTCAGCGAAAGTTCTCCCTGGATCGAGAAAGAAAAGATGAGACATCTTGAGTTGGGGAAAACCACCCAGTAGTGGTTAGTAAAATCCCCTAGATAAACCCTTAAATTTTAAAGTACAATAATAAGGGAAGTGAGGAAAAGCTGAGAAACTAGTTATAGAAAAGATGCCCTCGCTTTAATAGTGATTAAATGAGTAAATTGAGCATAGAAAAATCAGCAGATAGGGGTTTAATAGCTAGTTAGATGAGCTCCCTAATATGAGAATAATATAGGGTTAAGGCACGCGAGTGACTAGAGCACCCAGTAGAGTATAAGTTTTTAGTAAGGTAAAACCCAGACATTAAGAGTACGTGTCCTGGATTGGATTAGCAGAACCTTAGAAACAATATACTGTGCTCCTGGCGATAAGGCTAAAGAGGCTAGACAAAGAGAAAGCCTAGCTCTGATCTGAATGTAGAAATAAACTAAAACAAATAGTTAGTGCCTTAGTACCCTCAGGAAAACTCGAGGGAATTACAATCACCTCAAAAGGAGAGTCTTGTATTATGTAAAAAAAGAGTATAAGTTGAGAGCACCATAGAATAAAATTCTTAGGATTATATAAAATCAAATTTTTCTTACCAAAGGATAGTCTAACTAAGAGCAGAGTAAGAATATGAGCGAAAAATAGACCCTCTTAATGTTACAGAGAGTGAATAAGTAAAGGAACCCTAGGAAAATGCAGGTGCTCTTGAGTATAAAAAAACCTGAACTAGTAACAGAAATAGCTAGTAATAGAACATTTTTTTCTTAAGTAAGAGGATAAGAAAGGTAGAAAAAGAGAGAGAAATTATGACAGCGTTCAAGCCGAGGACATAAAAGATCAAGAATAAATATTCAATTAATGTGCTTGAGTACTTAAGAAAGCATACTTGTCCTTGGCATAGATGCCCTTCTAGTATGATAGTGCCCAAAGTAAAAATAGATGGGCAATGTATAGTGATCTCGAGACAAAGTAGAGGAAAAATCCTATTTTTCCAAGTATCCTATAAGAATAGGGCATATAAAGAAAGGTAAGAAAGGAATACTTTAGATTATTGGGAAACTTGTAATATACTGGCGATAGTGGCTCTGAGCTTAGTCATGAAACGCCAGTGTATTAGTGTTTGATGTTATAGTTTGCTTTCAACGAAGGCTACATGATATTAGGTCTGGCCAACTTAGTAGTAATGTGGCTTAAGTGCGTAGCAAACGACGACATTAATCACTAAAGTATCCCGATAATCGAAAGGATCCTAGTTAGCTAGATAATGAGATAAATTAGAAGAGAGAGGTAAAAAAGGCTTCTAAGAGTACTAAAGCAATAAGAAAAGTATACAGAGAGGAATCTCTAGTAGAGAATGTCCAAATTCAGTATACATAGCCTAAGTCTCTTATAGTATATGTAAATGAAATGAATAGGGACCAGTGTATAACCCCTCTCCTGCTAGAGATGTTAGCCATACTCAGTGTATGAGATACCCTAGTGCCAAGGCACTTAAAAGCAAAATGTGGGTATAGTAAAAAATTATAGAATATAAGAGCAAAAGATAACCGAGCATAGTTGGAATAAGAAAAGAAAGCCCAAGTGAAAAAGGGCTAAAGTGGGAATCTAAGGATCCTATAGGGATCGATGAATGAAAATTAAGATGCTCTTGAGTATCAGTATGATAGGATCCTAGAAAATGAGATGACACAGAATTCACTTCGTACGAGGAGTACAATGTACTTCTGAGTTAGCCTAAGCTATTATGAGTAATAGTAACCAGACTTAGTGAGTATGTATTTTGCTATCAAATACAGTAATCTTAGGCTTTGATGTCTCTTGGAGATGGATCACAATAGATTTTAGTGTATCACAATGGGTTGCAACAGACCCTAGCAGGGCTCTAAGAGGTCACAATAGACCTAAGGGTCACAATAGACCCCAGAGAGTTACAGAGAGCCCTAGCTACAACATGATAGTTCTCTGGTGAGATAACGACCTAAGATAGTTTTTATAGAGCAGTTAATCTCAGAGACCAGTATAATTTCACCTAGCTTTTGTCTCAAAGACTAAAAACCCCCTAATTTTGGTAGACCGTTACCACAGAGATATGAAAGCTTTACTTAGACAGTTAAACCATCGATTAGACCTCTTGAAAGATGAGTATAGTATATGGGATGAGGATAGTAAGAAAGTAGCTTTCCAGAGCCAAAGCTAGATGAACTACTACCTAGCAGAGGTTAGCCCTGACCAAGGGATAAAAAGATCCCTACATGTTAAACTATGTATTCAAAAAGGGGTCAGGTACAATTTTAAATAAGGTAAGTGGTACAGTACATCTCGAGTGATTGAAACTGTGAGTATAGCTAGCATCCCATCAGAATTCAACCATGGTCATTGGTAGTCACTCTTCGATGCCAATATGAGACACACATGTTAGGCCTATCAATGTTGAAATGAGGGACTATAAAATGCTACTGTAAGTGAGCAAAGAAAGTAAGGAAAAGTCCTAGCCTACAGAGACAAATGTAGTAGTAAACTAAAAAATTAGGATCATTAAAAGTAGAAACTCCTCAAAGGAGTTGTAATCCAAGTAAGTAACTGAGATATGAGGCCTGTAACAGAAAGAAATGTGAATTATAATCATGGGATAAGTTAGTAAGAAAAAATTAGAAATGAACGGTGGACATAAACCTCCGATGGCTGTAATGATTAGAAAAAGACAATGAAATGTTATAAGAAGCCATTGGGAGAGGATGCCAAAGATTTGATACGAAATAAGTCATCTCCTAAGATATGTAAATGAATCCACTGAAAAGAATGTTAACTGTAATGTCTAGTTTTTGTTAAATGACAAAAACGGGCACGTTTTCAAAGCAACTCTCCCTAAATGAATCAGTTAAGGTCCCAAAAAATTTGAGTAACATTCTAGCTTCTTAAAAATGAGAATTGTAGCCTCAGACGAAAGGAAAAATGGAGCTAGAATGGAAAAACAAATTATGATGGAAATCCCACAAAACATAATGGCATTTTCATAATTCTAGGCAATTATTGGAATTTACATAGGAGGGCTTTTTAAACTAAATTTTTGAGTTCTCTAAGGTTCTCAGAGGCTTTGAAAACTATAGGAAGCCCTAGGACAATTAAATCTCCTCCAATGGATGTTCTCCAACGTCAGTGTGCCATAACTTTGACGAAGCCGTTCAAAAAGGTTTTAGCTCCGATTTAAGTGATTTCAAAGGCATTTTTCTTAATTGAGAACCTAAATTTTATAAAGGAAAAGACATTTCTCAAAAAGGAGCTAAAACAAAAAAGAAACAAAAATGCAAAGTACAAAGGATAACATGGAAATTTTTTAAAAAGTCACTTTGTCATAACTATATATAGGTGGCACCTCACACTCTCCCTCATTTCACTTCAGAATTTCCAGCCCCAAATCAGAAGCAAAACCCTTGGAGAGTGGCACACAAAGAGAAGGGAAGAAGGAGGAAAAATTCAAGGCTTTAGGTATGGAGTTTTGCTTGTTTTTCATGCTATCTCTTTATCAATCTTTTCTCCTTTTTTTTCCTCTTCTTCTCTATGATTTTTCTGAAGTTTTGAGGGCTATTTTGAAGGGAGAATAGAGGAGAAATTTTGAAATTCAAGTAAGGAGGCCAAGGAAAGTAAGAACAAGCAAGGAAATTCAAGGAAAACAAGGTATTTTGTAATTCTTCCACTTGGTCTTCTTCCTCCCTTCCTTTGAGCATTTTGCCCCAGACTTAGACAACCCTAAGGAGTTAGATTCTCAACCAAACCAAAGGTGATTCTTAGGTATTTGATGGGGAGGAATAAGAATATGCAAAGAAAACCAAGAAATAGGCATTAGAAATCAAAATGCAAAACCTAGGGTTTTAAATATACCTTCCAATTTCTGAATTTGTATAATGCTTCCTAGGTCTAAGTAAGAGCTTAAATGAGTTCTTGAGACACCTAAGATGCTCCCCATAAGCTTTCTCCTTCAAGAAAACAAAGATAACTCCAAGAAGCCCTAAACCTAGGCATGTCTCGGCCAAGAAGAGTTTTAGGTGTGGGAGAGAGTTTTAAATTTTTCTAAGGCCATTCTTGAGTCATATTTGATGAATGAAAGTGAGGGGAGGCCTTGAAAAAAATTTAGAACTCATGAAAAGTGATTTAGTGTCTTAGGTTCTATAATATGACCTAAAGAAGCAACATGGTTCTAGGCCTTTTATTTTAATGATGTGATAACTCCAAGAGGCTTAAAAGGAGTCAAGAATCATATTTGAAAGGAAAGAATAAGACCTAGAAGTCATTTGAGGGGTGTTGCTTCATTAGGTGCCTTAATGGACTATAATGGGGGTTATAGAGTAATCTAGTATTTTACCAAGTGATATAGCCTTAAAATATGTTTCATGAACCTAATTGGCTCCTATAAATTATATCTAGACCAAAAGAAACCATCTCCACCAAATTGTGGGTGTGTGGCCAAAAGAAGAGGCTTGAAAGCTAAGGAAAAAGTGTGTGCTTGTATACAAGGTAGCTCTTTCTACCTTCTCTCATGCATGGATGTGTGTTTAGCTTATTTTAAAATGTGTGTAAGTGCGTTTTCAAGCTTTGAAAAGTATGCTAGCATGCCTATATGCCATGATCCTTGATGCCATGTTATGTTCTTAAATAATTACATAATGTTGTATGAGTTTGCTTGAGTGTGGAGAGGCCAAGAACTCTTCCCTTGGTGAGGATAAGCCAAGAACCCTTGAGCTTGATTGAGACAAAGTAAAGAGTCTCCCAAAAGTAAAGTGGGCTCCCAAGAGTATGGTTGAGTCAAAAGTGCTCAAAGAATAGGTGAGACAATTCTAAAAACCATGAGGAGAAGTGTAAGACCAATCCAAACACTTGGTGAACCCTTGAATATCTTGTATAATTAATTCACATGCCAAGTTTGCTTTTAAAATGTCCATGACTTCTATTCCCTCTATGCATGCATTTGTGAAACTTGCTTTGCACATATTATGTATGATTTAATGGGAGATGAGCTACTGGGATTCTTTGAATCTCATCCCCTCCTCTCCAATGACCTAACATGCTAGGTGGACTAAGTAATTATGGCGAAGGGAGCCAACAACCATGAAGAGGAAAGATTGACAAGTTTATGCTTTATTTTGTCTATTTTGGAACCATAATAATGGTTCAAGATGTATATGATATTGTATACGTATTATGAACCTTGAGACATATGTAAATATACTATTATATGATGTTTAGATGTATGGAAATGATATATGACCACTAGCACATGTTTTAAGTATGAAATGTCATGGTACGAGAATGTAAAGTTTGGTGATTATGTATATAAGTGTAGGTTGAATAGCAAAAATGAGATGTATGAAGTTTGGGACCATTTGGGTAGCTTTCCCAAGTCTTGAATATGCTTTTAGACTTGCCCAAAAAGTGTCACAACCAAGGGAAGGCCATTTGGCAAATTCGGTACCTCATATGAAGCCAAATTTGACTATAATGGAATCCTATGTCACTTTTTGGCCAAATGAGCTAGTCTTGATCTAAAATTTTGCATGCAATTAGGTCTCATTGAGAGCTTTTTGGAAAGCTAAAGATCATAATTTTTGGAGGTTTACAAAATATTTGATGATTTTTCAAAGTTGGCAAAATTTATGATTTTGGTCTGCTGCACTATTCATTTGGTCCGAAATTTTTTTCTGTCACACGAGGCTCAAATGATGTCCAATTACCACAAAATTTTATAGAGAAACTAGGCAATCACAGTGACTCATGCCAACTAGAAGCACCTCATTTGGAAGTCTGAAGTGAGATATATGAATTTTTGAAGTTTCTGTCCAGTAGCAATGATTTTGCCCGACCAGAAGTATTGTTCTATTGAGTTCCAGAGTCTGGGCTTGATGAACTGATCTAGAGATATGTTTTCTCTCTAGTAAACATCCACAAATTTCCATATTGGTATCATTTGTATAGATTGGATTTTTTTGAAATTAATTGGACATTTTCAAAGTTTTCTGCATAATTCTGTGATAGTTCCAGATTTCAATCAGACCTTTGGACCATTTTGGATGTCAAACGTCCTGTGTGATGAATATTGTGACCTAGGCATATTTTTACTATGAAGTAGACATCCTAAGCTTTCTAGAATGACCAAGATTGCATGGTTTTGATGTTTTTAGATTTAGTTATAATTTTTCAAAATTTGCCCAGAAAAGAGACCAATTCTGGCCGAGAATGCTCTTTAAATTTCCATAACCCATTTTAGTTTCCATGGGTTGTAGGCATATTTTTGTGATGCAAAGGAGTTATAATAATGAAATTAAATATGAGGAAGTATAGTATGAGCTCACACGGTCTACGTGACACTGCATGAAATTTTTTATATATAGTGTAATGCATAAAAGTTTATTATTTTCATCCCCTTTTTCATATGCTCTTGTGAGATTGATAATACAAAGCTTATAAATGGCATGAAATGAGTTAGAAGTTATGGTGTTACATTAACCCTTATAGATGGGTTAAAACTAATCAAATATGATTAGTAATCTTTCCCAAAATAGGCCTTCAGAGTCAAAATTTCTTTCCTTTATGAAAAGGAGTAGCTAGTACTTTATAATAATAGAGCCCTCATTAAGGGCTAGTAATGAAAAATTTGCTAGCTGAAAGAAAATTCAAACAAGTGAAATCACTAAGAAAAGTGTATAAAGCCAGGAAGAAAGGAAAAAAAGAGCAATTAGCTAGAAAAAAAAAAGAGTAAGAGAAAAGCATACCCCAAATTTTAAAGACAAAATTTATTTAAGGGGGGAGAAATGTAATATTCAGTTCTTAAAAAATGAGAGAAAATGCGAGAAATCTAACATACGATTTCTTCGTAAACGAACAAAATTCACTAGATACAAAAAGAAGTCCCCTGAAATGACGTAGTTAAGGTCCCAAAAATTTTGAAAGCATTCAAGACTCCTAAAAATGAAAATCCTAGGCTCAGATAGAAAGAAAAATGAAGTTTGAATGAAGAAACGAATTGTGACGAAAGATTAATAAAACGTAAGGGCATTTTCGTCATTTTAAGAAAATTTTGAAATTCATATAGGAGAGCTTTTTAAATAAAATTTTTGAGTTCTCAGGGGTTCTCAGAGGCCCTGAAAACCTTGGAAAGCCCCGGGACAGTTAAATCCCCTCTGGCGGACGTTTTCCAATGTCAATGTATCTGAACTTTGATGAATTTATTCGGGAAGGTTTTAACTCCGATTTGAGTGATTCCAAAGGCATTTTACTAAATTGGGAACCTAAATTTCATAATGGAAAAGGCGGTTATCAAAAAGAAGCTAAAACAAATTAGAAACGAAAATGCCAAGAACGAAGGGCAAAATGAGAATTTTCTAGAAGTCTTATTTCCTTCCTCCACCTGTATATATGAAGTGCCCCACTCTCCCATTTATTTAGTCTCATATTTTTCTGGTCTAAACCAGAAAAGAAACCTTAGAGAGTGGCGCACCAAGGGAAGAAGAAGGAAAAGAGAAATCAAGGCTTGAAGGTAAGGAATTTTGATAGTTTTTCATGTTTTCTTCCTTCCAAACCTCTTATCCTCCATTCTCCTTTGTTTCCTTTGATTATAATAAAATTTATAAATCTATTTTAAGGGAGAAATTAAGGGGGAAATTTAGATTTAAAGAGAAGAGCTCAAAAAAGATAAGATTCAAGTGAAAAAAAAGGAAAAACAAGATAATTTTTTCTTCTATGCTTGTTACCCCTTGCTCCTCTTCTCCACCCATTTCACCCCACTCAAGAAGACCTAGGAGGACT
This sequence comes from Erythrophleum fordii, assembly GCA_032878935.1. Taxonomy (NCBI): domain Eukaryota; kingdom Viridiplantae; phylum Streptophyta; class Magnoliopsida; order Fabales; family Fabaceae; genus Erythrophleum; species Erythrophleum fordii. The sequence continues at coordinate 11,425,834 of JAVQMF010000047.1, read as the reverse complement.
TGGTTTTTAGGTAGAACCAAGGGTGATTCTTAGAAAAAAAAAGGGTGTAGAGATTAAGAATATACAAAGAGAATTAACAAAAAATCATAGAAATTCAAGATACAATTTCTAGGGTTTCAAGTGTTCCTTACAAAATCTGATTTGATCTCTTAATTCTCATGCCTAAATAAAAGTTTAAATGACTTCCTAAGATCCCTAGAAGTCTTCCCATGTGCTTCCTCTAACAAGGAAACAAACCAAAGTATATGGAAGCCTATTTTCTTCATTGTCTCGGCCTAAGAAGGTTTGCATACCTAGGGAGTTTTAAAATTTTCTAAACCTATTTTTGAGTCACATATGATGAGTGAAGATGAGGGGAAGCCTTGGAAAAAATTTAAAAATCATAGAAAGTGAGTTGGTGCCTTATGTTCCATAATATGGCCTAAAGAAGAAACATATAGTTAGGCTCTTTGTTTTAATTATATGATGACTCCAAGAGGCTTAAAAGGAGTCAAGAATCATATTTGAAAGGAAAGAATAGAGCTTACAATTTATTTGATGGATGTTGCTTCATTAGGTACATTCATGGAAACATAAAGGGGCTAATGAGCTAAGTTATTATCTAAGCAAGTTGTGTAGCCTTAGACTTTGATTTAAAAATATAATTAGCTTCCATATGATGTGTTTAGGCTAAGAGGAATGATCTCCACCTTCTTAGGTGTGTGAGATCAAAGGAAAGGATTTAAGGCTTAAGGAAAAAGTGTAAAAATACTAGCAAGGTAGCTCTCTCTACCTTCTCTTATGCATAGAACTGTGCCTACATTGTCTTAAATATGTGTATGTGTTTTTTGAGCCATGAAAAGTATTCTAGCATGATTTTATATGCCATGGTACTATGATGATACATTATATTTCTAAATGATGTCCATGATGCTTGCTTTGATTTGCTTGAGTGTGGTGAAGCCAAGAACCCTCTAGCCATGGTGAGGATGAGCCAAGAACCCTTAAAATTAGTTGAGACAATATAAAGAGTCTCCCAAGTGAGGTTCACTCCTAAGAGCAAGGTTGAATCTAAGAACCTCTTAAAGAATAAGTGAGGCAAGTCTAAAATCTACAAGTGAATGGGTAAGGCTAATCCACTTACTTGACAAGCCTTTGTACGCTATGTATAACTTGTTCAAATGTTAAAATACTTCTTGAATGTTTATACATGACAATATGCCAATGCATGTATTAGTAAGGCTTGTTTTACATATTTTATGTATGATTGAATGGGAGATGAGCTATTGGGATCCCCTCCTCTCCAATGTTTTAACATGCTAGGTGAAAAATTGAGCAAGGTAATGGAGGCCACCAAACCTAGAAGAAGAAGATTGACATCAAAGTATATGAATATGCCTAGTTTTACTTCCTTTTTAGGCATACACAAGGCATATGATGTAATCTCTTGATGAAATTATGATTTAACCATATGAGCACATGTAATTATGTTGATATGTTATATATAAATGAGAGCTAAGGTCATATCCATGAGAATGTACAATTTTAACATGTAATGGTAAACTAGCATAATGGAAATACATGCATAAATGGAAGTAGAATGACCAAAATGAGATACATAAGGTTTGGGACCATTTGGGCAATTCATACAAGTCTTATTTATGCTTTTAGACTTGCCCAAAATATGCCAAACTCCAAGAAAAATCATTTGGACATTTTGGTATCTTGTATGGAGCCAAAATTAACCATATTAAAACCCTATGTCATTTTTTTATCCAAATAAGCTCTTCTTGATTTGAGATTTGGCATGCAATTAGAGCTTATTGAGAGCTTTTTGGGAAGCTAAAGAATTTTTTTTTTTTAGTTCTAGAGAATATTTGATGAATTTTCAAAGTTGGCAAAAATTCTGATTTTGGTCATGTCACTATTCACTCAGGTCTAAAAATAAAATCTATTACACAGGGCTCAAATGATGTCCAATTGCCACGAAATTTTATGTGAAGAAACTAAACATTTCCAATGACTTATCCCAACTAAAAGCACCTCATTTAGAGGTCTAGAGAGGGAGATATGAATTTTCAAAGATCATATCCAGTACTAGGCACTCCAACTGACCTCAGGTATTGTTTGATTAGGTTTTTAGGTTTGGGCATGCCTAAAATGGTATAGAGTTATATTTTTCCTCTAGATAATATCCAAGCTTTCTAGATTGGTATCATTTACATGGATTGGATTTTTATGGAATTAATTAGACATTTTTGAAGTTTGCTACAGAAACTTATGATAGTATCAGTGGACAACCAAATCTATGGACAATTTCAAATGTCAAATGTCTTTTGTGTTGTGTTTCATGGCCTAGAAGTATTTTTAACATAAAGTAGACATGTGTAGCTTCCCAAAATGGCAAAGAATGCATGATTTTGATTTTTCTAAAATTAGGTATGATTTTCCAAAATTTGTAACATAAGTGAGAAAATTCTGGCCGAAATTGAATATATGAATTTTATTTATCCCTTAGCCATGTATGAGCTCTAGGCTAATTTTGGTGATGAAAATGAGTTGTATCTATGTAATTAATATATGAGAGTGTGATATATGAGTCTATGTGGCCCATGAGACTCCGAAAGAAAAATTTATACATAGCACAACGCAAGAAAACTCATTATTTTATATGCCATTTTCTTATGATCCTTGAGAAATGCATGGCATGAGGCATAGAAATTACATGAGAAAGGCCGAAAAGTGATGGTGTTACACTCTCCTTCTCCATATGGCCATCTTGGCTATTTGCTTCTTTCTTTTTCTAGGATTCTAATCTTTGGAACTGATTGATTTACTACGCTTAAGGTGTGGCTTAATTTCATTTGCACTAACCATGTAATTACTAGTCTCCCTAAAATTGAATTGGAACTAATGAGGTACTAAAGGAAGACCCTAAAACAAAATAAAATAAGGTTAAGTAAGGATTGAATAATAATCTAAGTATCCAAAAATAAGGTTATAAGGCTAAAGATGGCCTAAAATTGGAGTCAAAATGACTAAATAGGTTAAATAAAAAAGATAATGGCAAAATTATAATTTCACGCAATTTTTTTTGAAACTCAAAGGAAGAAGTTTTAAATGACAAAATTGAGTTTCCCAAAAATTTCAAAAGCCTTAAAAACCATAGGAATTGTTAGAATGACCAAAACCTTTCGAATGTATATTTTAAGCTATTAGTTTACCTCAACTTTGACCAATCAGTTTGGAATGTCAAATTGCATAAAATTGAAAGAACTTTTTTTAATAAACTATAGAACCTAAATTTTCATATAGAAAAGATGGTTCTTAAAAAGGATGTAAAATAAGCCTAAACTGAGGAATTGAAAACGAAGGGCAAAATGGAAATTATGGAAATTGTTTTAAAACCCATCCTTCTTCTTTATAAGTCATGCCACCTCCTCTAAGCTTCCATAATCGACGTATTAAGCTTTGAACTAACACACATATGGCGTCCAAAAAGGGGAAGAGAGAAAAGAGAAAAAAAAAGCCAAAAAAGGTAAGTTTATGTGCCAAATTTCATGCTCTCCTAGTTGGGAACATTGCTCTTTCTTTTTGCTCTTTTTAGTGGTGGTCTTACCTTCTTGAAAGAGTGATTTTGATGGCTAACCCTATGAAAAAAAAGTAAAGCTTTGGAACAACCAATGATGCCAAAACAATCTCCATGGGAATAGTTTTCAAACAAGGTATACTATCACATGGAAAACATGCTTCTTCCTTGAATTTTCTTTCCTTCTTCGTTTGGCCTAACTATAGAGGTCTCAAAGGTAATTGATTCTCGACTGAAACATAATGGGATTAGAGGTTTTAAGGCATGAAGAATTAGATTATGCCATTGGAACCAATTGAAAAGCATTAGGATTCAAGATAGTGAAATTAGGGTTTAGTTGCACCTAAGGAAAGATGGAACCCTAAGAGCCTAATTTAAGCCATATGAAAGTATAATTATATTAACAGAGAAATTGAGGAATGTATCCATGTATCAAATTCCCAAAGAGAAGAAGCAAAACTCTAATGGGCTTCCATAAGGGTGTAGGTTTAGCCAAGGTGGGAAGAGAGCACTTAGGGGCTGTTTTCTTGGATTCTAATGAATTATGGACTTAGACATGATGAATAAATAATTATAAAAGTATTAAATTAAATTTAGGAGCCCTAGATTGAAAGTTAAATTTTTAAGGTCTAAAGTGGGTCAAAGAAGCAAGTTAGTCTTAAACCTCTATAACCAAGTAGATGATGATTCAAATGAGTTTTCTTCGAGTTATAAAACTTGTAGCAAGTAAGAGTTTGGGGTTTGGAAAGTGAAAGACCAAGGTTGGTTCTTGTTAGACCTCAAATAGTTATAAACTCTATGTTAGACTGTAATGAGATTAAATGAAGACAATGAGACTTAGAATAGACTCCAATGGATCATTTGCCTTATGGATTAATGTTTGTTGCCTAAGCTAGTTCAAACTTACCAAGTTGTGAGTGTCAAGTCGAGAAGAACGAAGATAAGTGAACCAAGAAGTGGATTAGTGGCATTTTGGGTTCTACAAGCTTCAAGGTAGCTTCATCTCCCTTTTTTGCATGCATTTGAATACTTGAATAAGTGGAAATGCTTATGTGTATTGTTTCTCGATACATTCATGAAATATGTTTTGCTATATTTTCCAAAATGAGTATATGTATATGAGATGGCTACGTGACAACTCCTAATTCCCTATAGCATGGAATTGAGCATAGTAGCTCTTCCTTGGCTTGGGTTAGGATTAATTGAGCCTATCTAATTTATGTTGATGCCATGGCTTAAGAATAAATGAGTTTTTATGTTATATGATGCATTTGACTTACATGAAGCATATGCATAGCATCTTTGCATCACATGCATGGCATTTTCTCATTGTATTTATGTGTGCATGGATTGGATGAGATTGAACACTTAGATTTTTCCCAGAGTCTCATCCATATGCTCCTACTAACCATTTAAGGGTCATCAAGCAAAGACAAGGATGTTAAAAGGGCCTAGATATGAGAACTAATGTATTAGAGACATTATGTGTAGTAAATTTTATTATTATTACTAGCCTATGATGTAAACTAAAGTATAAAATCCAGGTTTGTGATGGAATCATATGTATAAGCTAAAGTGCTTTGCAATATGATGATTGGTAATGAAATGTGATCATTTTGTATAGTCTTGCATATATGGTTGATAAACACATATTTTATCTATTTTTATCCTCCTAAACTTAGACATTTTAGTTCCAAATATGGTTTTAAAACTTCAATTAGATAAGATTTCATGTTAATAGCCATTTCTATACTTTAGGAATTTAATTGCAAAATTTAGGAATTTTAATGCACAATTTTATTTTAAATGATTTTGTGAATTTTTCTGTTGAATTGTTCTTATTCTTTGTGCAGATTTTTGTTGGGCAATTGGAGCTTTGAAGGAAAGCCACAAACTAAAAGGATTATAGCCATGTAAAGAAGAGGCAAAGAACAGAACGTGATAAGGCTTGGGACTAAAATAAGAGAATCATGCATGGGAGTATATCATGGAGAAGACATGAGAAGTTGGCCACGGGATGAGTAAAGAAATCACGTTTGAATGAAGAGCTGAAGCAACATGATTTTGAAGAAGAAGATAGCCACGAGTTCTAGCTGAAGGGTAATAAGGGATTGCTTCTCGAGGATAAAAAGCTTGAGTTCTACGTGAAATACTATGAGCAAAACAGAGGAGAAGAATTTCTTGAGAGAAGGACGAATGAGGCAGCTCACGTGTGAAGAGAAAGAAAGCATTGAAGCTACGGGTTTAGGGTCCAGAATGAAGCCACAAAGTACATGAGAAACAAGAGGAGATTCATGTGATGAATGAAGACACACATATGCAGAACAAAAACTCGAATGCAGCTCCAGAACAGTAGAAGCTCGAGTTTTGTGTGATGTAGTGCAGAACTGGAAGAAGCAGCAGAAACAGCAACGAAGCAAGAGCTGAGAAACATAACGAGTTGAAGTTTGGAATGAGCTGCAGAATGAAAGAGTTGAACAGAGCTGGAACTCGAGGAAACAAGAAGATATAGAAGCTGTATAAAGAAAAACGCAAACAGAAAATCGAGGAAGAAGCACACATGCAGAGGCTGAACTCCAGCAGCTAAAACAAGGAAATCTGGGCATAAAGGAAGAAGAAAATCACGTGGAGAACATGCAGAACAGCGAAGAAGCTACGTATGGAAAAGCAGCTTACAGCTCGAGCAAAACATGGAAGAATAACGCAGAACAGAGCATGCAGCAGCGGAATAAAAGAAGCACGAAGCATGAATCAGAAAACACTGAAGCCAACGTGGATTATTATATTCAAGTGGGACCCATGTTACATGCACATGCAAGGTTCAGCCGATTGAAATTAGAGAGGAGAGCACGTGAAGGGAATTAAGAATTCACGTGAGAAGGGAATCACGCCATTCATGCACATCCAGCGTCCAGATTCATCACGCCATCAACCTCGCACACTCCAGCCCATTCACGCCTTCTCCCAATTCCTTCATCCATTCACACAAACCCTAGCCGTCTTTTATTAATTCACGCCTTCACTCTATAAAGGGGGCATACATCATTCATTCACAGGGGGGGAACCATTCGGCCATTCACCAACACCCACGCCTCCATTCATCCATCTCGCCATCCCCTTCCTCCACACACAGGACACTCCATTCCTTCATCTAGAGCCTTCATCCATCCTCCATCTCCATCCACCAAATGAAGCTCTGATTCATTCTTGAGGCTAGCAAGGGAGGAAGCTCTTGAGTAGAAGCTTGAATCCTTGGGGAAGAAGCAGAAATTATGGCTAAGATTTTCTTATTTTTCCTACACTTTTTCTTATTCTTTACAATCTCGGTTGAGTTGTATTTGATTTGGAATTTGTGTAATTAATTAGTGGCTGGTTAGACACTGATTAGGAAACCTTTTTTGTTGATTAATTGGTTGAATTTGAATCTGATTTTTCATTATTCTCTCTAATCTCCCATGTATGCCACGAAGGTGTTCGACGAAATGCATAAGTGAGGTTATGTGTTTAAATGTTTATTTGAGAATTCCTTGGTGTTTAGTTGGTTAATTAAACATTTTTGGATGATGAATCAGAAGATAATTAATTAGTTAATCAATCAAATTGGATGTTCATTGATCTTAAGGACAAGAGTTAACGGTTTAATGCGGGATTGAGGTCTCAATTCAACATTAGATTATTAATCTCTTGAATCTTGAATGGTTATTCAAGATCATTTGCTAATGAACATAATTAGGAATTCTTAGGCCATAATTAATCAAAATTGGAATAGGATAAGGATAGTGGATACCAAGAGACGATTCCTAAGCTAGTCACAAGACCATCATTCACCATAATTCATCCAATTAGGTAGTAATTAGGAATTTTAATTCAATTTAGTTTTAGATTAGTTTAATTCAATTACAAACCCCCAAATTAGATAATTCTAGGATCTTAGAACACTTAGAGAACCTAATTGAACATTGAATTCCAATTCCAAGGGAGATGACCTAGGTTGTGCCCTATATTGCATTTAATATCCAACCTAGTTTTATTTTGAGGGTTGCACGACAAGCCCGTCAATGGTACCATGATGGATGCATGTACACTTGGGTGCAAAGGGGTCAAATTTTGATCCAAGCCTCTTTGCATGTAATAAAATGGTTGGAAATTATATTTAGGATGAATGAAATTTGTTCAAAGTGGAAGAAATCCAATTGGATACCAATTGATCTATTTTGAGCCTAAATTTAATCTCAAGAGAAATCTAAATTACTTATATATCAAAAGTGGATAAATGACCTAATTTGAGTTTAAGATTTGGCATGTAATTAGAACCTTTATGCAGCTTTCTTATAAGCTAAGAATTAGAATTTTTGGAGCTCTGTATAATATTTCACGAATTTTCAAAGTTCAGTAGATTTTACAAATTGGTCCCTAATACTATTCCTTATGCATAACTCTGGTTTTTCACGTTTTTGAGGGGTTAAATGAACTCTATTGCTCATGAAATTTTATAAGCATAAATTTCACATTATAAGATTTTCTTACCCATTGAGTTTGGTTTAATCAAAGTTGTATAGCTAAAGTTATGCATTTTTAAAGTTCAGGATCTGGTTATATTATGCTGATGCAATAAATCTTAGACAAATTCTATCATTCATGGCTTTTGAAAGGGCAAATGGATTCATTTACATTTAAAATTTTTACAACATATGGTTCACTTTCTAAACTTTTCATAGACACCTAATTTGTGTGAATTGGGGTTTTCTAACACAAGATATGAATTTTTAAAATTAGTGCAAATTTTATGGCATTCATGTTCAATTCAGATTCAATAGACTCCTAGGGTTTCCCACATGAGATTCATGATAAAATGGATCCAAAAAAGTTTGGTTATAATAAATAATAATAAAGAAGCATAAAGAACTGAAATCAGACCCCTATAGCCTATTTTGACTCATAAATGTACCAATTTTCTTCTAAAAGCATGGTAACAGTTGCACACTTTTTTGTTTGATGCATATAATTGATATGTACATGCGCTAAAAAGATAGGTATGAAAAACTAATTGTCTTACTAGGACATCAATTCTAATTGGAGCATTTTCAGTTAGTTTATGAGATTTAGTAACTCTCTTTAGGTTAGTAAATGCATTTAGTCATTAATTTGCAATGTTTTGTAAAAGAATTAGTTTTTAAACTTTTAGTTCACATTACTTTGTATGAGGATCTAAATGAGATAATGATAATAATAATGCATTTCATGTAATTTCTTTTTCCAATTGCTTATTTTCTTCCCTTAATGTTAAGAAAACTACTTCATCAAAATGATAATAAACAAACTGTGCCATAAATAAATCTTTAGTTAATAATTCAAGATATTAATTATAGAATTCATAACTAACATATATTCTCAACCTTCTTTGGAGACTCTTCTTTATGTATTATGGTGGAGCAATTAAGACATATACTACACATCTAAAAATTTTAAAATAGAAAATCCTTGGCTCTTGACCAAAAGCTAATTATAATGAGAAAAATTTATAATAGCTTATTAGCCCGATGTGTATAAGTATTATTACATATAAAATTGCATATCCCTATGTTGAAATAGGAAGTTTCATTTTCATAAGCATTAGTCTAGGTATTAAGTGAAAGCATTTAATGAATGATTCTACTAAACTATTTTATATGTGAACATGAAAAATATAGTCTACTATGAAGATATTTCCACCTGACATGATAAAAATTTGAAGGAGGAAGTTTATACATAAGAATTGTAGGAAACTTTCTCCCTTGGTGCTAATTTCTATATAAAATTTCACTTGGTTCAAGATAGTCACACAAGTAAGCTAACATATAATTTTTTTTTCTTTAGCTTGAACTTGGGTAGCTTTTGAGATAGTTGCAAAATGTTTAATAGTTGTCATGCATTATAATTCAGTTATGTAGTGCATGTCAATGAATTAATAAGTGGAGAAGGTAGCTTTGTTGACAACCTAGGTTTAAGGCAATATAAGTTTAAGGTAAAGCTGATCACCCCAAAGATTAAAAGGAAATCTTAAGTAGAAGTATCCATTGAATCTTAAGCAAGTTAAAGGTGCAATACATGATGATGGAGAAGTTATCCATTGAATCTTCTATAACTTATTTACCCTGTAACCAATCACAGGGGACATGTTCTACCATTCATTGTATTTACTCTTGATGGTCACCATATTTCTACAAAAAATTTGGTTAGCTTCCTCTTAAAAAAGCAAGTCTCTATTTCCTTTTAGTTTCTCATGTATTTAGATCTAGCTTTCCCAAAAATCATAGATGGTATTCTTTAATATATTTTATTATTTGTTGTTTAAATATGTTCATGTTTAGTTTCTTTCAAAAATTTGTTAGTCTATAGGAAGCTCTATAAACTGCTTTATGAATTGGCAACTCTTTTGGCTGTAGGCTTGTACAATTAAGGATAATGGTCTAAGAATCTTGCTTTTATGTGTAGTATGTGAAAGTTAAATTTAAAAATTTAGAAATGGGGAGTATTGTTATTTTGGCTATCTATATATTTGTTTTGTACTTGTGTCTTTAAAATTTAAGCTTGACTGATGTTAAGGCAAACATTAATTTAGTATTTGTTCATAATAAAATAAGAGCGTCACTTAAGCTCATGGTGCTTCTTTCCTGTCTTGTGTTAAACTCTTACTTTTTTTTTGTTATCTAGGTTGGACTTTTTTTCTTTAAATTTTGACTAAAAGTTCTTTTTTTATGACATTTATTCTACAGATAATATCTTTTAATAAAACTTATTTATTTCCATTACCTTTTTCCCTTTTTGTTTTTTTTAACTAGTAAAAATGTTTTAGACAAACATTTTGACATATATATATTTGTAACACCATATATTTTTAGCTCATTTCATAACATTCCCATGCTTTATGTGATGCATTCCATGAAGGAAGTGAGAAAAAATCATTAAAAAATAAATTTCTTTGCGTTGTGTCACGTACGAAAATTTCATTTGCTATCATGTGAGCTCATAAAACATATTCTCATATTCAATTACACGAATAAAACTCATTTGCATTATTAAAAGTGGCTTACATCTCATGGAACTCAAAGAAAAGCTTAAAATATACATATATATTTTCAGCTAGATTTGTCCTCATTTCTGTCACAACTTTGGAAAATTATAACTAATTTTATAAAACTCAAAATCATATATTCTTAGTCATTCTGGAAAGCTACACATGTCTAATTTATGATAAAAATATTTTCAAATCATAACATCTAACACAGAAAATGTTTGACATGCAAAATGGTCCAGAGGTCAGGCTGTCCACTGGTGCTATTATAGAATTCTATAGCAGATTTAAAAAATATCCAATTAATTTTACAAAAATTTAATCCATACAAATGATACCAATCTAGAAAGCAGTGAATGTTAGCTAGAGGGAAAAATAACTACATACCGATTCAGGAATGCCCAAATCTCAAACTTCAATGAAACAGTAACTGAGGTCGAGTGAAGTTCTTGATACTAGACAGATTCTTTGAAAATTCATATTTCCCTCTTTAGAAATCCAAATGAGGTGCTTCTATTTTGGGAATTTTTAGTTTCTCTATATAAAATTTCATAGCAATTAGATATTATTTGAGTCCTCTGTGATAGATTTCATTTTCAGACATGAGTGAATAGTAACATGACTAAAATTAGAAAATTTACTAACTTTAAAAATTCATTAAACATTCTGTAGACCTCCAAAAATTATGTTCTTTAGCTTTCCAAAAATATCTCAACAAACTCTAATTGCATGTCAAATTTCATATCAAGAAGAGCTCATTTGGATTAAAAGTGATATGAGGTTCCATTATGGTTAATTTTGGCTCTATATGGGATACTAAAATGTCCAAATGGCTTTTCTTTGAGTTTGGCATCTCTTGGACGAGTCTAAAAGTATAATTAAGACTTGTGTGAGCTGCCCAAATGGTCCCAAACATCATGCATCTCATTTTGGCTATCTCACTTACATATATGCATAATTCCATAATGTCATCCACAAAGCTCATTTGCCAAAACATGTTCAAATCACATTCTTATAGTCACATAACATATTTTCTCATTCATACATAACATATTATCATAATTATATATGTTTATAATATCATAATACATATACATCCATTGATTATATCCTTTACCAATTGTATGGCCTTAAAGTAGCAAAAATCATATTCTTGGATATCATACTCTCATCTTCAAGGTGGTTGGCTTCCATTACCTTGCTCTCTTATTCCATCTAGCATATTAAATCATTGGAAAGGAGGGGATAAGATTCAAAGAATCCCAATAGCTTATCTCTCATTCAATCATACATAATAGATGCAAACAAGTCTCATAAATATATATATGGTCATGTTGACATGTGCAAACATTCAAGAGTCATTTTCATCATTTGAGAAAGTCATACATAGCATACAAAGGTTTGCCAAGCAAGTGGATTGGTTTCACCTATTCTTTAAGAGATCCTTGGACTCAACCATACTCTTGAGAGTCAACCTTACTTTTGGGAAACTCTTTACTTTGTCTTAACTAATCTTAAGGGTTTTTGGCTCATTCTCACCGTGGTTAAGGGTTCTTGACCTCACCACACTCAGGTAAACCTAAGCACACATCATAAACATCATATGAAAGCATATTGTAACATCATGGTACCATGGAATCAAAGTTATGCTAAAGAACTTTTCATGGCTTAAAAAAAAACATACACACATTCAAAGACAAGTAAAGCATGCAATCATGCATGAAAGAAGGAGGAGTGATGTAACACCTTAATCTACTACCGCTATCTAGCCTCTCACTGGGCTCGGTTCAATATGATTTCCAAAGAACCAATACCAATCTGTGGCATTTTCATGCTATAAAACAGGGTTTTATACATTCATCTTCTGCCCCGTAGGTCCTGTGGACCCATCATTCATGTTCTCTACTCACACTCCATTTATACAACTCATACATAGCATAAAACAAGCCATAAGCCACGGGTATGGAGTCAAAAACCAGAAAAAATGCAATTTCTCACTTGGGCCCAAAAGTCATATTTTGGCTCTAACTTTGGAAAATCATAACTAATTATAGAAAAATGGGAATCTAGCAAACTATAGCTCTCTGGAAAGCTCTAAGTGTTATATTTACACTAAAAATAATTCCTAACCATAATCTCAGTGTTTGGACCATGTTTGACATCAAAATTCAGACAAAGGTCCGGCTGTCTCTGTTTCTAGCGCAGCTTACTATCATGAACTTCGAAAATTTGTAACTAAATCCACAAAAATCCAATCTGGACAAACTATACCAATTTGAAAAGCTACAGATGTCTACTAGAGGAAAAAAATAAGTCCAGATCAGTTCCATAGCCCCTAGACCCCAAAAACTGATGGAACAGTAACGAAGGTCAGGTGCTCCCTGATGCTGATACAGACCTTTAGACGGTTCCTTCTCTCTCTACAGACCTCCAATTTGGGTGATTCTAGTTGGTATAGGTCACTGTGGTTTTCTAGTTTATGTATATAAAATTTCATGACATTTGCCTACCGTTTGGTCAATGAACGATATAGATTTCATTTCTAACCTATAGGAACAGTACATGACCAAACTACCAAATTTTCTCAACTTCAACAATTCACCAAATATTCTCTAGACCTCCGAATATTACCTACTTTAGCTTCTCAATAAGCTTTCTACAAACTCTAGAGGCATGCCAAATTTCATGGCAAGAGGAGCTCATCCAGTTATACTTTGACGGAGCTCTCAAAAATACCGGTTTTGGCACCTAAAAGGTCCGAAATGGGTCCAAAAGGCCTCTCACACATTCTCACTCCATATGGACAAGTTTAAAAGCATGAAACTAGTATATATAGCAAGTCCAAGTGGTCCAAATCATCATGCATTCTAAACTCACTATGCTACAGCCAAAAATACACTATTTCATACATTCAACAAAAGGGGCAAAACCCATATTTCCATTACTTTAGCTATCAACATAGTTTATACATCATCTTTTCATACCTTTACACTTGTTACAATCTTTACATCTCAAAAATAGTAGGTGTATATACATTTTGGCACCACTTTATATCAAAAAGATCAAAATAAAACTAGCATTCTCCTATACATGTTCCTAGGCTCCTTGGTGTGCACTTGGTTCTCCTTGAGCTCCACCTAGCATGTTAAGTTGGGAGGGGGAAGGGTGAGATTCAGGGAATCTCAGTAACTCGTGCACTCATTCAAGTAAACAATCAAGGCATATAACAAGTCAAGTATGTCATTTGGCATCCAACCATTCTCAATCACATATTACATGTTGTACATACTATGAAAATCACAATAATGCCAAAAATGGGCTCCAGGGACTTTTGGTCTAGCCTCACCCGAGTTTAGGGGCTTTTGGATGGCCTCACCCGAGTTTAGGGACTTTTGACTTGGCCTCACTCGATTGAGACTTTTGGCCTTGTCTCACCCATTCTCAAGGGACTTTTGGCTTTACCTCACTCATCTTAAAGGACTTTCGGCACTACCTCACCCGAGCAATTCTCACAATCCATCACACAAGCACATTGGCATCAATGCATCAAAGTAATAGCCTATGGCATATTTCACACAATAGGCATATACATAAACATACAATGACTATTACATCTAAAAATGCAACAAGAAAGAGTGGAAAAGAGAGCTACCTTATAAGTCAACACTAGCTTTTCCTTTCAATTTCTCCTCTCCCTTCTTAGGTTCACACTCACACCTTGATGGAGGTGCTTCACTTGAGCCTAGGCACAATCAAAAACAAGGAATTACTCTTTTAGAATGTAATCTTCAGAGCAAACCTTCTAACATACTAGAACCTAGAGGTTCTCTCTCTCTCTCTAGAATGTCACCAATTCTTTTTCTCTCTCAAGCTCTCATGGTAGTAGAAACCATATTTTCAAAGAAAACAAAGGGATTCAAGGGTGTTTTCTACTTTCCCTCTTCTGACCCATGCCCAAAACCTCACTAAACTCATAAACAAAACCGTAGGAAGAGAGGGCAAAGAGAGGAGATCAGAATTCTAAGAAGAAATGGGAGGATCTTGCTTACCTTTCCCTTGCTCTTCCTCCTTCTCTTGGTTTCCCTCACTCTCCACGCATTTTTCTCTCCTTGGGTTAAAGTCTAGGGCAAAAATGAGAGAAGAAATGAGTTGGGTCGTGTAAAGTAGTAAATTTCTCGTCTTTTACTCTCTTCCGGACTGACCCTCGCTACGGCGAAAATTAACCTTCACTACGGCGAGCTCGTGTTATCTAGCTTCGCTATGGCGAGGCTTAACCTTTGCTATGGCGAGCACGTATCAGTTCCCTTCGCTATGGCGAACTCGCGTTAGTTCTAAACTACCACTCTCGCTATGGCGCATGCTACGGCGAGAAACTCTCTGGTTTCTGTATGGACTGCTGCCCCCACTCGCTATAGCTAGAATCAACTTCGCTATTGCGAGCAGGCACTCTCGCTGTAGTGAGACAATTTCTCACTGTTGCGAGCAGTCTTGGAGAAATTCTGAATTTCAAATTTTTCCAGCTTTTACTTTCTTTTCCTTTTCCCTTTTCCCGATTGTTACATTTCTACCCCTCTTAAAAGAAATTTCGTCCTCGAAATTTAAAGACTTACCTCAAGGGAATAACTCTGGATATTTTTGCCTCATTTCATTCGCCAATTCCCAAGTTGCTTCCTCAGATGTCAGACCTCTCCAGATCACTTTCACCAGAGGAATGTTCTTGCTTCTCAGCTGTTTCAGCTTAGCATCCACAATTCTCTCCGGTCTCACTACATAGGAAAGATTTTCCTGCAATTGCACATACTCATATTCTATGACATGTGAGGGGTCTGGCAAATACTTTTTCAACTGGGAGACATGAAAAACACTGTGGATTTGGGCTAGGTTAGGAGGTAAGGCTATTCGGTAAGCCACGGGTCCAATTTTCTAAAGGATTTCAAATGGACCAATATACCTAGGACTGAGCTTCTTTACCCTCATTGACCGACCTACTCCCGTCATTGGAGATACTCGTATGAATACATGGTCTCCAACCTCAAACTCTAACGGCCTCATATGCTTATCAGCATAGCTTTTCTATCTACTCTGGGCTGTGAGGAGCCTTTTTCTAATCAACTCTATCTGTCGGGTGGTCTGGTCCACAATCTCAGGTCCTATCATACTCCTCTCACTTAGCTTAACCCAACACAAAGGGGATCTGCACTTTCTCCCATACAAAGCCTCATAAGGAGCCATCTGAATATTAGAATGGTAACTGTTGTTATACACAAACTCTACTAAGGGTAAATACGCATCCCAGTTACCCCTCATTTCTAGCACACATGCCCTCAACATATCTTCCAATGTCTGGATGGTCCTTTCAGTTTGACCATCTGTCTGGGAGTGATATGCAGTACTAAACCGCAACCTGGTCCCTAAGGCATGCTGCAATGACCTCTAAAAGTTCGATGTGAACCTGAAGTCTCTATCCGAAACTATGCTACTGGGTACTCCATGAAGTCACACTATCTCTCTGATATACAACTGGGCTAATCTATCCAGTGTATGAGTAGCTCTGATAGCTAAAAAGTGTGCAGATTTCGTCAGTCTATCCACAACTACCCAAATAGCATCGTGTCCAGAGGATGTCCTGGGTAACCCCATGACAAAGTCCATGGCTATACTATCCCACTTCCACTCAGGGATATCTAGTGGTTACAACAACCCAGCCGGTTTCTGATGTTCTATCTTTACCCTCTGACACACTAGGCATCTAGCCACATACTCCGTCATATCACTTTTCATCCCTGGCCACCAGAAAATTCTTTTCACATCCTGATACATCTTGGTGGCACCTGGGTGGATAGTATACTTACTCTTATATGCCTCTTCTAAAATGCTTTCTCTCAACTCATTCTGACTAGGCACACAGATTCTATCTCGATATACTATCATGCCATCCTCAGACACCTTGAAATCTGAGGTCTTACCTTGGGTAATCTTATTCCTGATCCGTTTCAGGAACTCATCCTCCCTCTGGGCATCTAAGATCTGGGTTCTCAAGATATTCTCAACTCGGGTTTCACTCAGATATAATTTACCCGATACCACCTGACAAGAGAGGTTCAAATCTCTGAACTTCTCTAGGAGCTCCTGCTCCCTAATCATCATATGGGCTACATGGATGGTTTTTCTACTCAGGGCATCCGCCACCACATTGGCCTTGCCCGGATGGTATTTCAACACATAATCATAATCTTTCAGAAATTCCATCCATCTCCTCTATCTCATATTGAGTTCTTTCTGGTCAAATAGATATTTCAGACTCTTGTGGTCACTATAGATCTCTATGGTAGCACCATACAGATAGTGTCTCCAAATTTTAAAAGCAAACACTACGGCGGCTAACTCCAGGTCATGTGTGGGGTAATTCTCCTCATGAGGTCTCAACTGCCTCGAGGCATATGCCACTACTCGACCCTGCTGCATCAATACACATCCTAACCCTTTGCCCGAAGCATCACAATAAACCACAAATAGTTTACTAGGGTCAGGGATAATCAGTACAGGGGCAGTGGTCAAACAGAGTTTCAACTCCTAGAAACTCTTCTCATATCTCTCATCCCATACAAAAGGTGTCTCTTTCCTAGTTAGCCTCGTCAGTGGTAAGGCCATCCGAAAAAAGTCCTGAATAAACCGTCTATAATACCCTGCCAAACCTAGGAAACTCCTGACTTCGGTGATCGTTCTAGGTCTATCCCACTGTAACATAGCCTCAACTTTATGGGGATCAACCGCGACCCCGTCTCGTGAGATCACATGACCTAAGAATCGCACCTCGGTCAGCCAAAACTCACATTTACTAAGTTTGGCAAACAATCTTTTCTCTCTCAAGGTGTCTAGGACTAATCTCAAATACCTCTCGTGCTCCTCAAAAGATTGGGAGTACACTAAAATATCATTAATGAAGACCACCACAAACTGATCTAAATACGGTCTGAATACCCTATTCATGTAATCCATGAACACAGCAGGCGCATTTGTCAACCCGAATGGCATCACAAGGAACTCATAGTGCCCATATCTCGTTCTGAAGGCCGTCTTGGAGACGTCTTCAGTTCTCACTCTCAACTGGTGGTAACCAAATTTAAGATCTATCTTGGAAAACACAGACGCCCTAGTCAACTGATCTAACAGATCATCAATTCTAGGGAGAGGATATTTATTCTTGATGGAAACTTTATTCAACTTTCTGTAATCAATACACAAACGCAAGTTACCATCTTTCTTTTTCACAAATAACACTGGAGCTTCCCAAGGTGAAACACTAGGGCGGATAAACCTTTTCTCTAACAATTCCTCTATCTGCTCTTTCAACTCAGCAAGCTCGGCGAGAGCCATCCTGTAAGGAGCCTTGGACACCGGTCCAGCCCCAGGCATTATGTCTATAAGGAACTCTAATTCTCTCTCAGGGGGTAGGCCACTAAAATCAAACTCTTTAGGAAAACCTCTGGGAATTCTCTGACAACTGGGATCTCCTCTATCCCTTCTTCTACCTCAGCCTGAATAAAGAAAAAGACTAGGAACCCTTGACATTCACACTCTAAATATCTCTCAGCCTGGGTAGTAGTCATAAAGGATAACTCAGCTCCTACCCTAGGTATGGTCCCACAAGCAGGTAGGGAAATGGTTCAGTGTTCACAATCAAGTATGGCATTATTTACAGCCAACCAATTCATACCAATAATCAATTCAATATCATGGAAGGGCATACAAACCAAATCAATAGTGGTATGACAAGGGTTAAATTGAATAGTGACATTTAAACAGGTATGGGAAGTAACCACGTGGCCTCCAGTGGGTTTAGTGACAGACAAGTCAAATGGCAAGACACTAATGACCAGACCCAATTTCCTCACACAATCATAAGATATAAACAAGTGACTAGTACCCGAATCAAACATAGCAACTACAGGAAAGCCATTCACTATCAGCGTACCTCGGATCAAACTGGGAGATGCGCTGGCTTCCTACTGAGTAAGGGCGAACACTCGGCCCTGGGTCTGTGGCCTAGGAGGAGGCGCTGTCTCCATCTGAGGATAGTGTCTAGCAATGTGCCCCGGCTTCCTACACTTGAAACATGTCACCGGAGACTGTTGGAAGGATGACTGGCCCCGAGGAGGTGGCACACCTCGCTGCGGCCTTCTATTCCATGGCCTCTTGCCTCTCCTCTTAGGGTTAGGTGTCAAACTAGAACCCTCTTCTGGTTTTGGCCTTTTCAAATCCGGAATCCTCTTCTGACTAGCCGTAGTCGCAGCAGGCATGATAACTTGCAAGTTAGTTTCAATCACCCTGCTGACCTCCACAAGGGTATTGAACTTCCTGATCCGCTGTTGGGTGACTCTGTCGCTAATCAGAGGCCTCAAATCAGTCTCAAACTGCTCACATCTCCAGGGTTCATCATCATACCTCTGGAGGTAAGAGGAATACCGAGACAACTCAATGAACTCGGTCACATACTGATCCACAGTCATCTCATCCGTCTGTCTCAAGCCCATGAACTCCATTTCTTTCTTTTTCCTCACCGAACTAGGGACATATTTCTCATAAAATTCGACCAAGAAGGTTTCCTAAGTTTTCTGTATATTCTTGGTCTCCATAAGAGGTTTTGTGCTACACCACCATCTATCAGCTTCCTTCTCTAACATGAAGGTGGCTAACTGGACTTTCTGCTCAGTGGTATAATCCATCACCGAGAATATTTTCTTAAGCTACATCACCCAAGCCTCCGTCTTATCCGCATCCAACTCCCCGTCAAACGAGGGTGGATTGTTCTACCTAAACTGCTTCAACACTTTTTGGATAGGCGTCTGGGTCTGTGGAGCAGCAGGCTCCTGGGAAGGTGCAGGTGGAATACTAGATGTGGATGGTTGAGGTACAGGGGCATCCCTTCTGGCTTCTTCTTGCCTAGCCAGGGTGTCTTACAAATGCATGATCATATCATGCTGCTGCTGGGCAATGTACCTCTGTTGTTCCAGCATCTCTTGGTGCTGGCCCATCATGGCCTCATACCGATCAAGTCTCTCCATGATGGCCCGCAAAGGATCCTCAGTCCCAACAGGAACCTCTGGCTCAGCTCTCTGAGCCCTGGGCGGTCTGCCTCTATCCCTGCCCCGTCTAGTCTCAACCATGTCTGAAAGAAGTAGCAACCCTCAGTTCACAATGATATCACAAACACATATGCATAAGGATGCTACAACTTCCATGACCATTCACACCAAACACAAGCAATTCACATCATTCAAGAGCCTAACATTGAGCAAAAGTGCCTGAACCTTTGCTCTGATGCCAAAAATGTAACACTTTAATCTACTACCGCTATCTAGTCTCTCATTGGGCTCGGTTTCATATGATTTCCAAAGAACCAATACCAATCTGTGGCATTTTCATGCTATGAAACGGCGTTTCATACACTCATCTTCTGCCCTGTGGGTCCTGTGAACCCATCATTCATGTTCTCTACTCGCACTCCATTTATACAACTTATACATAGCATAAAACAAGCCATAAGCCACGGGTATGGAGCCAAAAACTAGAAAAAATGCAATTTCTCACTTGGGCCCAAAAGTCATATTTTGGCTCTAACTTTGGAAAATCATAACTAATTATAGAAAAATGGGAATCTAGCAAACCATAGCTCTCTGGAAATCTATAAGTGTTATCTTTACACTAAAAATAATTTCCAACCATAATCTCAACGTTTGGACCATTTTTGACATTGAAATTTAGACAAAGGTCCGGCTGTCTCTGTTTCTGGCATAGCTTACTGTCATGAAATTCGAAACTTCGTAACTAAATCCAAAAAAATCCAATCTAGGAACACTATACCAATTTAAAAAGCTACAGATGTCTACTAGACGAGAAAAATAAGTTCAGATCAGTTCAATAGCCCCTAGACCCCGAAAACTGATGGAATAATAACGGAGGTTAGGTGGCTCCCTGATGCTGATACAGAACTTCAGATGGTTCGTTCTCTCTCTACAAACCTCCAATGTGGGTGATTCTAGTTGGTATAGGTCACTGTTGTTTTCTAGTTTATGTGTATAAAATTTCATGACATTTGGCTACCGTTTGATCTATGAACGACATAGATTTCATTTCTGACCTATAGGAACAGTACATGACCAAACTACCAAATTTTCCCAACTTTAACAATTCACCAAATATTCTCTAGACCTCCAAATATTACCCACTTTAGCTTCTCAAGAAGCTTTCTACAAACTCTAGAGGCATGCCAAATTTTATGGCAAGAGGAGCTCATCCGGTAATACTTTGACAGAGCTCTCAAAAATACTGGTTTTGGCACCCAAAAGGTCCAAAATGGGTCCAAAAAGCCTCTCACACATTCTCACTCCACATGGACAAGTTTAAAAGCATGAAACTAGTATATATAGCAAGTCCAAATGGTCCAAATCATCATACATTCTAAACTCACTATGCTACGGCCAAAAATACACTATCTCATACATTCAACAAAAGGGGCAAAACCCACATTTCCATTACTTTGGCTATCAACATAGTTTATACATCATCTTTTCATACCTTTACACTTGTTACACCCTTTACATCTAAAAAATAATAGGTGCATATACATTTTGGCACCACTTTACATCAAAAAGATCAAAATAAAACTAATATTCTCCTATACATGCTCTTAGGCTCCTTGGTGTGCACTTAGTTCTCCTTGAGTTCCACCTAGCATGTTAAGTTGGGAGGGCGAGGGGTGAGATTTAGGGAATCTCAATAGCTCATGCACTCATTCAAGTAAACAATCAAGACATATAACAAGTCAAGCATGTCATTTGGCATCCAACCATTCTCAATCACATATTACATGTTATACATGCTATGGAAATCACAATAATGCCAAAAATGAGCTCCAGGGACTTTTGGTCTAGCCTCACTCGAGTTTAGGGGCTTTTGGATAGCCTCACCCGAGTTTAGGGACTTTTGACTTGGCCTCACTCAGTTGAGACTTTTGGCCTTGTCTTACCCATTCTCAAGGGACTTTCGGCTTTACCTCACCCATCTCAAGGGACTTTCGGCACTACCTCACTTGAGCAATTCTCACAATCCATCACACAAGTACATTAGCATCAATGCATCAAAGCAATAGCCTATAGCATATTTCACACAATAGACATATACGTAAACATACAATGACTATTACATCCAAGAATGCAACAAGAAAGAGTGGAAAAGAGAGCTACCTTATAAGCCAACACTAGCTTTTCCTTTCAATTTCTCCTCTCCCTTCTTAGGTTCACACTCATACCTTGATGAAGGTGCTTCACTTGAGCCTAGGCACAATCAAGAACAAGGAATTACTCTTTTAGAATGTAATCTTCAGAGCAAACCTTCTAACATACCAGAAACTAGAGGTTCTCTCTCTCTCTCTAGAATGTCATCAATTCTTTCTCTCTCTCAAGCTCTCATGGTAGTGGAAACCACATTTTCAAAGAAAACAAAGGGATTCAAGGGTGTTTTCTACTTTCCCTCTTCTGACCCATGCCCAAAACCTCACTAAACTCATAAACAAAACAGTAGGAAGAGAGGGCAAAGAGAGGATATCAGAATTCTAAGAAGAAATAGGAGGATCTTGCTTACCTTTCCCTTGCTCTTCCTCCTTCTCTTGGTTTCCCTCACTCTCCATGCCTTTTTCTCTCCTTGGGTCGAAGTCTAGGGTAAAAATGAGAAAAGGAATGAGTTGGGTCGTGTAAAGTAGTAAATTTCTCGCCTTTTACTCTCTTCTAGACTGACCCTCGCTACGGCAAAAATTAACCTTCGCTACGGCGAGCTCGTGTTATCTAGCTTCGCTATGGCGAGGCTTAACCTTCGTTACGGCGAGCACGTATCAGTTCCCTTCGCTATGGCGAGATTTAACCTTCGCTATGGCGAACTTGCGTTAGTTCTAGACTACCACTCTCGCTATGGCGCACGCTACGGCGAGAAACTCCCTGGTTTCTGTATGGACTGCTGCCCGCACTCGCTATAGCTAGAATCACCTTCGCTATTGTGAGCAAGTACTCTCGCTGTAGCGAGACCATTTCTCGCTGTTGCGAACAGACTTGGAGAAATTCTGGATTTCGAATTTTTCCAGCTTTTACTTTCTTTTCCTTTTCCCTTTTCCCGGTTGTTACAAGTGAGCTACCTTGGACACAATTATACACTTTTTCTCTTAAACCAATGCCATCTCCTTAGGCCACACACACACAAAAGTGTGGGGATGATTTCTCTTGGCCTAAACACAATTTATGAAAGCCAATTAGGTTCATGGAATTAATTCTAAGGCCACACACTTGCTTAGATACTAACTTGACCTATAAATCTCATTATGGTTCCATAATTGCACAGAATGAAGCAACACCCCTTAAATAAATTCTAGACTCCATTCTTTCCTTTCAAATATGATTCTTGACTTCTTTTAAGCCTCTTGGAGTCATCACATAATCAAAACTAAGAGCCTAACTACATGTTGCTTCTTTAGGTCATATTATAGAACATAAAGCACCAACTCACTTTCCAAGCTTCCTAAATTTTTTCCAAGGCTTCCCCTCATATTTATTCATCATATATGACTTAAAAATAGGCTTGAAAAAAATTTAAAACTCTCCCTAGCTATAGAAACCCTTCTTGGCAAGACAATGAAGCATATTGGGTTTCATGGAGCTTTCTTTGTTTTCTTAAGGGAAGATGCATATAGGGGAACTTCTAGGGATTTTAAGAGCTTAATTAAACTCTTATTTAGACCTAGGAATTATTATACAAAGTCACATTTTACAAGGTGCACTTGAAACCCTAGAATTTGCATCTTGAAATCTAATAGTTTTTTGTTAATTCTCTTTGTATATTCTTAATCTCCACACCTTTTTTCCTTAGAATCACCCTTAGTTTTGCTTAAAAATCAAAACCTCCTATGTCTTCTTAAGTGGGGCAAAATGGTGGAGAAGGGGAACAAGGGGTAGCAACCATGGAAGAAGAAAATACCTTATTTTCATGGCTTTTCTTACTTAAATCTCAAATCCAATTTTTTTACTTAGTTTCTCCCTTAAAATAGATTTATAGACTTCATTAAAATCATAGGAAACAAAAAAGAATAGAGAAAAGGTTTGGAATGAAGAAAGCATAAAAAACTATGAAAATCCATACCTTTCTACCTTGAATTTCTCCTCTTTTTCTTCCTCTTCTTATGCTCCTCATCCCCTAGGGTTTTCTCTATTTTTGGGTAGAGCTTGGTCGACCAAAATGGAAGGGGAGAAAGGGCACATCATATATATAGGTGGAAGGAAGAAACACTTTTCAAAAATTTCCATTTTGGCTTTCATTTTTTGCATTTTTATTTTTACTTTGTTTTAGCTCATTTTTTAAAACCATCTTTTTTATTATAAAATTTAAGATCCCAATTTAGTAAAATGCCTTTGAAATCACTCAAATTGAAGTTAAAACCTTCCTGAACGAATCAGTCAAAGTTTGGGTCAACCGACGTTGGAGAACGTCCACCAAAACAGTTTTAGCTGTCCTGGGCCTTCCAGTGGTTTTCAGAGCCTCTGAGAACCCTTGGGAACTTAAAATTTTCATTTAAAAAGCCCTCTTGTGAAAATTCCAAAAGTTACTCAAAATGACGAAAATGCCTTTACGTTTTGTCAACCTTTCGTTACAATTTGTTTCTTCATTCTAGCTCCATTTTTCTTTTCATCTGACCCTGAAATTCTCATTTTTATGAGTCCAAAATGCTTGCCAAATTTTTTGGGACTTTAACTATCTCATTTCGGGGGACTTTCTTTTTTATCCGATAAATTTTATTCATTTACAGAGAAACTATACGTTATGTTTCTCATATTTTCTCTGGTTTTCAAAAAACTGGATGTTACATATATCATGTTGTATCCATCATACATTTGGCAATGAAGGCACCTATTTGTAGCAATGATTCCAAACTGTGTTATTAAGGTTGAATCTACAACCTAATTCTATCACACATTACTATATCCCATCCAAGTACCTAACTTCTCTGCCTTGGGCAAACATCTTGAGACTAGTCATACTAACCTTTGTTCAAATTGATAGGAAATCCAAATCCAATATCTTGGATGGAAGTTTACAAATTTTAAGGGTTGCGATTAATTGTTAATCAACCTATCTAGTGTATGATGAATGTATGGTGAAGTCTGATAATACATCTTCTATACATGTTTTGAGGCATTTGTCCTTACACAGCTTTTGTTTGGATTATGGATTGTTGGTGATTTCATGCTTGACTTATCTTTTTTCAATAAATTATTATCCTAATTGATTTAATTTTTGTAACATTCGATTCCTCCGTAAACATAAAAAACGCAATGTTCGATTTCTCTGTAAACGTTATAAATGGGCCAGATATAAAAGGAAGTTCCTAAAAGAGAAGGATTTGTGGCCAACTAAATAAATTTTTAAATAATGGAAAATGAGGAATTTGAGCCTTGAGTTGCCCAGAAATCAGGGTCGCAATGATTCAAAAAATTATCGAAAAGCCAGTGGCATTTTTATAAATAAGTATAATTTTAGAAAGACACATATGAAGGTTTTTTAAATGAAAGTTTTAAATTCTTCAAGATTCTTAGAGGCCCCGAATACTATGGGAACCCCTAGAACAGTTGAAACCCCTCCGATGAGCAATTTTAACTGTCAGTTGACCAAAACTTTGACTAAATAGTTCAGAAAGATTTTAAATCCAAATCGAGTGATTTCAAAGGCATTTTATAAATTAGAGAACCTAAATTTTATGATGAAAAAGACAGTTCTAAAAAAGGAGCTAAAACGAGCCCAAACGAAGGAATGAAAGTGGAGGGACATAATCAATATTTCGAGAATTATTATAAAAATCATCCTCTACCTTTTTAAATAACTAGGTAGCTTCTCCACCCTTCTAAGAATGTCTCTTGAGCTCAAAATCAGACTAAAAATGGCGTGAAAATTGGGAGAAGAGAGAGAAAGAAAACTAAGGCAAAAAGATATGAAAATACATGAAATTTTGCAACAAGTTAGTTATAAAATTTTCTCCTCTCTTCATTCTCCTTCTCTTAATGCTCTTAGATTCTTAAAAAGAGGAATTTGGTGGCTGACCTCATGAGAAAAATTGGAGTTTTGAGCAACCAAATAAAGCAAAAGAATCACTATTTAGAAGCTTTCAAATGAAGTATGATGTGCAATAGAAAAACTTATTTTTCTTTGAATTCCAATGGCTTCCATATTAGGTATAGAGAAAGAAACTATAGAGGAGAAGGAATTCAAGCCAAAACAGGGTAGAGACAAGAATATTCAAGCATGAGAAACAAGAATATGCAAAGAAAACAAAGAAAGAACGATGAATTTATAAGATAGAAAAGCTAAGGGTTTGTGAACATAACCAAAAATATAATTTTATCTAAGAGTTCCCAAGTCTATATGAATGTTTGTATGAGTTCCTAAGGCCCCTAGAGAGCTTCCCACATGCACCTCATATCCAAGAAAGCAAAGAAACTCCATGGACTCTTTAAAGAAGCCTTGCCTCAGCCTAGGATAAAAGTAATACTTAGGAAGTGTTTTAGTTGCTTCCAACTTAGTTTTGTATCATATATGATGGGAAAGTATGAGAAGAAGCTTTGGAAAAATTTTAGAAGCCATAGATAGTGAGATGGAGGTGTAGGCTCCATAATGTAGCATAATGAAGTAACTCCAAGCTAGGCTCCTTAAAATAATTGTGTGATGATTCCAAGGGGTCTAAATGGAGTCAAGAATCATAGATCAAAGGAGAGAAGGGAGCCAAGATCATGAATTTTTATAGTTGCTTCATTAAATGCCTTATGGAAGCATAATGGAGCCATAAACCAAAGCAGCATCATGTAAAGTGTGTATAATGGCAAGGCTTGCTCTCATGAGTAATTCATGTTTCTTTTGGTGTGTCTAGGCCAAGAGAAATGATCTCCACCTTCTTTGGTGTGTGAGATCAAAGGAGAGGACTCAAGGCTTAAGGAAAAAGTGTGTAACTGCAAACAAGGTTGCTCTTTCTCTTTTCTCCCATGCATGAATGAATGTCTACATTGTCTTTGAATGTGTGTATGTGTATTTTAAGCTATGAATTATGTTTTGGTATGATTTCTATGTTCCATGGAACCATAGTATTGCATTATGTATTCAAATGGTGCCTATAAATGTTACATTAGTTTGCTTGAATGTGGAGAGGCCAAGAATCTTTTATCTTTAGTGAGGATGAGCCAAGAGCCCTTAGAAGTGCTTGAGACCAAGATAAAGTCTCCCAAAAGTAAGGTTTAGCTCAAGGCTTTTGAGAAAAAGAGTGAGGCAAATCCAAGAACCTTGAAAAAAGTGGGTGAGGCTAATCTAATCATTTGGCAAACCTAAGTATGTTATATGTGCTTTGTGTAAATACTAAGAATGTATTTGCATAATTTTCAATGCTAGTATGCCATGCATGCATCCTTAAGACTTGTGTTACATTCTGTATGCATGATTGAATGGAAGATGAGCTATTAAGATTCTTTGAATCTCACTTCCTCCTCTCCAACATCTTAATATGGTAGGTGGAGCCAATGAATAAGGAAATAGAAGTCACCAAGGTGGAAGATAAAGCTTTGGCTCTAAAGTGCTTGCTTTTGCTTATGTTGTAATCAAAGAAATGGCAAATGATGTAAACTTTTGATAGAATGGATGTACAATGAATGGAACATGTGTAAATATCCTAATAGTTGATATATGTATGACAATTAATGATAAATGAGTAGTGATGCAATTTTTGGATATTGGATGGCTATTTCCCACATGTATATCTTTACATATGGCTTGGGGATGGAGGATGAGATTTTGTTTTTTGAGTTTCTAAACCTTTAAGACAAGTTTAGGGAGTCTTTTTGGGCCATTCCCACGTGCCTAAATGGCCACAAGAACCTTAGGAGCCATGTTGCACACTTTTGCACCATTAAAATGCATCAAAATGACCCAAATGGCACCTTATAATACATTCTGACCAAATGAAGGAATTTCTTCATGAAATTTGGCACACATGTAGAGCTCATTGAAAGCTTTTTAGGAAGCTAAAGTGTAGCAAAACAGAGCTCTGCAAAATTAGTTATGAATTTTCAAACTTTGGATTTTCAATTGGGTCTGGTATGTGCACTATTGACACTGTTAGATTTGTATTCTATGTCATCTGATGGGCAAATGGTGTCCAATGCTTGTAAAATTTTACAGGCATAAATTAAAGGTCATAAGCTTTCTGTGGCAACTGAAATCACCTCATTTGAAATTTGAGCAAAGAGTTATGCATTTTTAAAATTTGCTGTCAGTAGCAGTAGTGCCCCTTGAGTCTAGTTACTATTTTATAGATTTCCAATGGCTACAAGTATCTATTTCATTTTAAAATTATTTTTAACATAAAATTAGTTATGAATTTTGAAAATTTATATTAGAAATCTGAAACAAGGGCCTAAGTAGCAGAGACCTTAGTGGCTTTTTGGATGTCAAACATTTTTGGATGGGGTAGACATCTAGATCTTTTTAGAATGGTAAAGTTTGTTGGATTTCAATTTCTGTGAATTTAGTTATAAATTTTCAAAGTTGAGACAGAAAAACTGAAAATCTAACCGTGGCTAATTCGTAGAAATTGGTGTGTTTCCTCCACT
The DNA here is from genome assembly GCA_032878935.1 of Erythrophleum fordii. NCBI lineage: Eukaryota > Viridiplantae > Streptophyta > Magnoliopsida > Fabales > Fabaceae > Erythrophleum > Erythrophleum fordii. Next base: position 11,397,522 of record JAVQMF010000047.1, on the reverse strand, counting down.
TGTATGAGTTCCAAGCCACTTTATTGGATGGTTTTGAATTGTATTAGTGTAATTAAATATGAGAATGAGTTTAATGAGTTCCCTTGGTCTATGGAATGCCAGTTGAAAAATTTATCCGCTACGCAACGCATGAAAATGTAATATTTTAATGTTTTTTTTCTTGAAAACTCATATGCTTCATGGAATAGAACCTAGAAATGGCATGAAATAAGTTATAGTATGATGGTGTTACACTTTTTCATCTATCTAATTCTCAAGCTATTTTTCTAGATCTAAGATAGGTTGGACATTGATTTGGTATTGTTGAGGGTGTTGATTTCATTGCCACATCATTTGTCAGGTCAAGCTAAAGTTATTAATCATCTTAAAAACTATATTGCCGCATAATCTCATGAAAAATATGTTCTATGAAAATTTTATATTATCATAGATTTGTAGTTGTATTATCAATTCATTATTGATAACTAGCACTCTTTAATTTTTACTTACCCCATTTGGTATGAGTCTCATGATTGGCTTACATTTTCATATATTTGGAAGGTAGCACTAAAAGGTTACCAATTAATCTAGTTTCATTTTTTAAAATATTTTCATTAAGGACTATAACCTAAACTAAATAGACTTAAAGAATTTGAAGCAAAAGAAACCTACTTCTAAATATTCTCTGATATTATGCTAATCAAGTGCTATTAAAAAAAATTGTGATTGAAGATATAATGAGTGAGAAGCATAAATTCCTTGAAAATACTTGCCAAATGCTATGTCTCTCTCATTCCAGAGTAATTTGAACCAATTGCGTGTCAGCTTTAGTTATATCTCATCCATTCTAGAATCTTCCTTCTTCTTAAAAATTATCAGGTGGTCTTGCCTTTCTCAAACTTGACTAATATATGACTACCATTGATTGTTGAATTCATTTTGTTAGAGATATTAAGATCTGAGTCACACTGAAGATTTGAATGGTTATGTTTTTAAGCTCAATTTACCTCAATTCATGCAATAAACAATAATGTCAGCAATTATAAGCTGAAAAGATCTTGTGCTAAGCAAGTGGCTCATTCCTTTAGCACTAGATTATGAGCTTTATTACCTATCATGTCTCCCTTGATAGTTAACTATTGGATGCTTTTAGAAGTTAAAATTACAGGAAAGATTACTTTATTTGCATTTTGCCTCCGATTTATAATTTGGCCTACTTCAGATGGATGGAAAGAAGAAAGGGAATCTTGACAAGTACCTTTCTTATGCATTGCAACCATTCAATATATATGCAAATCATTCATCAATTGTGAATATATTAATTGTACATCTTTGCATCATGTATTAATTGCATTTGTGTGTATAGTTTATTTATTTATTTATTTTGTGGGTGGTTCTTTTTGAAATGAAGTAACTTCTTGCTTCTCTTGAAATTCTTAACTTCGACAGTTGGACCGTTATCTTATTGGGACGTTTGCTAAATCAATTACGAAGGAAAGACAAAATCATGCAAAGAGAGTATCATAAGAATTGTGAACTATAAGAATTACTAAAAAAATATGTAGACAAAATTTTGATATTTTTAACCCTAGAAAGTTAATTAATGATTAAGTAGAATTATATCTACTAAGTTTTTAGAAAGTGGCTAACAAACGTGGCATATTATCTTTGGCATATGTAAATTTTAGGATGTGAAAAGTTAAATAGGATATATGAACTCAAATGGAGTGTAAACATAAACCACATTGTACCTTATGAACATGGCCTATTACCATCGCGCATGTAGATATACCTTTCTTTTATTTAGTTTCTATTATTGCTTTATACCATTCATCTTGCTATTTGACATAAGAGTAAGGCTAACCCATAAGACAGAACAACAACTCCAAGAAAACCTACATCGGGTATTTTTTTCGACAGCTTCTTCTATCCTATTCTACTTATTAAGCACCATATTTTAAACCACCTTGCCCAAATAAGCTTTTATCTCTAGGACTACTTACACCTGGTAACATTTGCTTTCTATATATGCTTTTATATGTACTTTTATATATGCTTTTTATTTTCCATCATCATTATTACTCCTCATGATATCCTTAATTGTGTTGCTTTCAAATGTCAAACCATTATTTAAAATAAATTGTGTATTTCTGAAAAATATCTTTCTGTGCCTCATAACAACTTTTTGGATAACAAGATATTAGAAACATTCCATTCTAAATAACTTATCTCTCTATCACTCACACACAACACGCCCGCGAGCACACACACACATAATTGAATTTGACTTTACAAAAATATTTCAATTTTTATGTTATTCATGATTTTTATATCACTATCCACTATTTTCTAAATTCCCATATCTATTACTTATGTTATAATGTTAAGATTTAACTATTTAGTATTCTATAATTAGTGCCAAAAAAAACTCTTCGTATTATATATAAAAATATATCCCATGCAATGCATGGAATTCTTAACTAGTTTCTAGTTAAAAGTGTTTTATAGATCATCCAATCAAATGCCAATTTACATTGATGTGACACTTTCAATAAGGAATTATTTTTTCTTTTTTAAAAATCATAGCAATAGAGTGTAGAGATTTTCAAGATTTTTTACAATAACTACACTGAGCGAAAGAAATAGGATTACGGGCTCTATATAAGTGAGGCCCATTGCTTGTTTCTTTCTCTTACTAATTGCATAATACAATATTTTTAAAATAAAATTAGTCATTGAACTAGTGAAAATACTGGTTCATAGTTCATTAGTTTGACCATAATTAAACTGTGGTCAAAACTGTAATAATTAATATATATATATATATATATATATATATATTAATATTAAAAATTTAGTATAATAAAAAATTATAAACAAATATTAATAAAATTTGAAATATTTTAGTATTAATTATATATAAAAATAAATTAAATATAATATAATATTTAAATTCAAATAATTCTCTAATTTTAAAATTTGAGCATAAAATAGCTTATTTATTAATAAATATAATCATTAAATATTAATGTACTAAAACAAGTATTAAAACCAAGATATTATAAAAACTAACTATGATTAAAATGTTGAGATGTTTCTTTGGGTTATTAGTTCAATACTTATATGGTCATTTTTATTTAAAAATGCAAGCAACCCATTTATAATCTATTTATATAAAATTTACCTAACTAAGTTGAGAATGCTTTATAGGTCAACTTGTGCATGCTTGTTTTGGAAGCAAAAAGGACATGAGTTCGAATCCAAGTAGCCACACATATTTTGGAAGTAATCCACAAGTAATCTATTTATATAAAAATTCAAAGATAGATTTTGAATGAGCTTTGCAGGTCAGATAGTGCAGATTCGAATCTATGAAGCAATAGAGGTTGGGAAATATCATAAAAGAACCAGTTCAATCTAGTTTGCTTACATCAGTTCTAGCTCAAAATTGGTTGGTTAAACTTAATTCTTGACCAAAGTTAACGGACTCTTAGAAGCACTGATTTGAAGGGTTGTTCAGACTGGACTAGGGTCTGGTTCCTAGTCCAACCAGTTGAACCAACTAGTCTAGTTCAATTATAATTGCATTAGCATAATATATGATATTGCAGAGGATCTTAGGATAACAATTTTAGTGGGAATGAGAATATCTATAACTTCATAAGAGTCATTCTATTAATTGGGCATTCAACAATTTGGATTGATAATTTTATAGTTTATGTTAGGTTGAAAAATCTTTTTATAAATCGTATAGGTCAAGTTATTGATTGAAGATTTCCAAGTTCATTTAATCTAATCAAATTTGTTTAATTATTTTTAATTTTATTTTTTTATTTTCCCACATAGCATTATATAACTTAGAAGAGACATTTTGGACTTAGCACAATTTCATGTCATGGTTTAACCTGGCCTTACAACATGCTAAGTCTAATGATATGTACATATTGGCAGAGATAAGACCTTAAGTTAGGAAGGCAAGTACACTTTTAAATTTTACTTTGTTCATTAGAATGGTACATTAAAATTTTAATTTGTTTTCTTGTGTTTGATGGCATATTTTTTAAATTAATATTAGTTTTGTAGTTGCTTAATAGGGGTGTTTAAAGGTTCGGTTTGATTTGATTTTGAGCTAAAACTAAACCAAACTAACTTAATCGGTTTAGAATTTTGTTAGACCTTGTCAATTTTAAATTCTAATCGGTTTGGTTTGATTTTTGTTCAGTTTGGTTCAATTTGGTTCATATTTTTTTTTTGTCCAAAAGTAATTTTTTTAAAAAAAATTTATTCCTTATAATATATAGAATTTAACTTTTAATATCCTACATCTTTTAAAATTTTGACCAATAATAATTTTAAAATAATTTATTATTTTTATTTCTTTTTTTTGTCTAAAAAAATTTCATACATTGACAAAAAAGCTTTTAAAAGTGAGAAAAAAAGAGCAATATCTTATAATAAAATGGTATAAATAATTTGTATATTTCTTGAACCACATAAAGAATGTAGCTTTGATATAAGTTTAGTTGACAAAAGATCCTATTAATCTAAAAAGAAACAAAATATTAAATTTTAATTAATTGCAAGTCTAATGATTCGGTTTGGTTCGGTTAATCGAACCAAATATAGAGAAAACCGACAATTGAATTGATTTAATCGGTTCTATAATCACAAAAATCAAACCAAATCAATTTTTAATGAATTTTATTCGATTTTTGACGATTTGGTTTGGTTTAATTGGTTTGGTTCAATTTCGTTCACGCTTATTGCTTAATTTAAAGATTGTTACTCAAATGTTAATTTTTCTCTTCAAAATTGTTTTCATATCCTACTCAGAAAATTTATATTTTTATCTAGTATATTGTTTAATTAAAATATTAGAAGTTACGATTACAAAGTTACATCTTTATTTTTATATTTATGGTAGATGATAAAATTGTTGACTATAATTTAGAAAATGATTAGTTAATAACTGAACATTCAAGATTAAAGTAATATTTCAATTGAGCTTTCAATTTTTTTTTCAAAAAAAAAAAAAAGCAGGACCAAATTTTTTTGTCATAAAATTAAAAATTTTAATACTAACAATATTTCAATAAGTGATTGTTGAAAATTTTAGCTAAAAAACTAATGAGGTTTGATTTGATAGTATTGAATTCAAACTACTTAGAAGTAAAATTACTCTCCCCTTAAAAAAAAGAAGAAGCATTGAGATAAATAATAAAATAGTGTTGCAATTATGATGCTTTTTATTAGCTAACCAATGGTTTCTTTATGAATTTTATAAAAATTGAATAAAATATTCCATGACCATATTAAAACAAATAATTAAAAACATTAGTACTTTTATATTGTTTTAGGTTGAGTATGATAAGGCAATGGTTTTGTTTCTTGGGTAGATAAACAGCCGTGTTCTTGGCCAAAAAAAAAAAGTACACTGGTGTTCTAACGTGATACTCAAAGTCCATTGCTATAAATAACAATGGATAAGCACTATGAAGGGTGTCTACCTTATATTGGTTTGTCTGTTAGAGAGAAGTATTGTATTTGCGTAAAACTTAGTTGTAGAGTAATTTGGGAAAAAAAAAAAAGGGAAAAGTGAAGGGAAAATAAAAAGAAATATGAAGAGAAAATAGAAAAATGAAAAAGGAAAGAAAAGAAATAGAAAAAAATATGAATATATATTTGTGAATTTAGTGGGTTCATATTAAAATATCAAATAATAATAAAAAAATTATATATAAGACTTTACTCAATTTAATATGCCTAGTGAATTCAAAATTTTAATGAATGTCAGGGAAAACAACATCACAATTTTATTATGTATATGTCAAAATTTTAAAAAGTTGAGGGGCATCTACCTTGCTCAACATAGCACTGTCCCTACATGCACATATAGCATTGGGACGACAATTTCATAGGATTGACCCTCGCCTATTTACTACTCTAATAAGTCATTATCCTACTAAATTCCAATTAACCTAATTGCTTACTTATTGTTGCAAAGCTAGCAATTATTATATACACCAAGAACTCCACGTTATTTATATATTGACAATTAAAATTTACTCTACACATGGATCTCACCTATATTGCACATGAATCTCATATGTACAAATCAAATTCTGACTATTGATTATATTTGGTGCATGGTGCACCAAAGTGCAAGTAAGAAAATTTCTAAACCTAGTTAAAGCTTCACATGTAAGTGCCCAATCATAACTAACCAATTTGAGAAAAGTTCATAGTACCCTCCACTAATCCCTTGTAAATAGCCCTGAATTAAGGCATCCAGGTATATATTGGACACTCATACCCCAGTTACTAAATCTCTGAGTCTTGATAAGAGCTTTGCTTCCTTTGTTAGATTGCTGCAAAAATTCATACCAAGAAACTGTACTGGAATCTCTTTCTAGGTACTGTTCATTAATACTTAAACATTTAATACTTATTTTTGTTTATAAAAGGATAAGTTTAACTTAAAATGATATATTTTTTATCATTTCAATAAAAATTATAATTTTTTTTGGGGAAAAATCATAATATGTGAACTTAATCCAATTCAATTTGTACATAGTAACTAAGTTGGGTTGACCATATCCTTCTTTTTCGACCTACACAACAATATGCAAGTTGAGCTGAGAAATTCTCTTAATCCAATCCAAACTGACTTATATACATTCTTATCAATATAATACAAATAATATGAATAACAAGCAACTAAATGACAATAGTCAAATTAAACAAAACACCATACTCTAAATTTACAAGTGGCCCTTGCCACCCCCACAACCCAACATAGGGTTTATAAAATGGCAACCTTATTACAGAATAATTGATTTCATATATATATATATATATATATAATTACTAAAAGTAAAGATGAGATGGAAGTCTAGGCTCAATCAAAACTTCAAGTGGTTCTTTTTTAGAGGTAGTAAGCCCACAAGTTTCCCCCATGTTCAAGTCCACCTCCTTTATATTATCTGGCAATTTCCATGAAAACCCATGTACCAAATTTGCCAAATTTGATTGAACCACTTCAAGTGCAAGGATATAACCAGGGCATACCCTTCTTCCACCCCCAAATGGCAATAACTCAAAGTTATGGCCTTTCACATCAATATCCTTACCTATGAATCTCTCCGGGTAAAAATTATATGGCCTGTCCCAAATTTCAGGGTCTCTGCCAATAGCCCACACATTGATGAGCAGTTGGGTCCCTTTTAGAATGTCATATCCTACAACATTAGAGTCATCTTGGGCTAACCTTGGTGGCAACAGTGGTGCCACAGGGTGTAGCCTCATTGTTTCTTTGACAATTGCTTCAATGTAAGGCAAGTTGACTATGTCCTTCTCTTCCACCCATCTTTCTTTTCCAATTACTCTATCTAGTTGTTCTGTAGCCTTCTTTAAGGTTTTTGGATTTTTCAAGAGCTCAGATATTGCCCATTCTATAGTTATAGCAGAGGTTTCTGTTCCACCTGTTAGAAGATCCTAGGGAATAGGTTTAAAAAGAATAAAACTAAATCATTGTTTAGACAACATGTTATTAACATATTGTAAACATATTTGTTTTCCACAATGAATTCACCCCATATTGCATAATAATTGTTTTGTGCATACATCAAATATACATATCTCTTTTTATTTTTTTTATTGGATATCATACTTGAAGTGGCTCTGTTATATTTTTAAAATATGCTACAATTTTTTCAATTGAAGAATGGTATTATATGAATTCAAGTCTACCATTAAATTTAACTATGACATAACAAATTATTAAATATAAAATAATATTTTATCAATTTTATTAAATTTATTTACTATAATATATAATACTTATAAGTGATATTTATAGAATTGATTTTACTGTGTAACTCATTAATAAATGTGGTTATGGTAAAAAAAAATCTAATAATTAAATTGAATAAAATATTATATATATATATATATATATAATAGTTATTACCCTAGGGAAGCCTAGCTAGCTAGTGATATTTTTAAAATAAAATAACTATCATATCCATTTGGCCAAACCTCAAGAAAAATACATATAACTTACTCTATTTAAAATATAAAATATGTCTGTATATATTTTTAAGTTGAGAAAAGTTTATAAATTTAACTGAAAGGTAAAACATTTGACTTATTATTGTTTTAGTCTTCAGCACAAATTCTAGACCATAACTAGCAACCAAATAAAAAACATCCTTTTGGTAATCAATTAGCAACCAAACATTGATTGGGAAGAATATCTTTCATAGTACCATTTAAGCCAAAAAAAAAATTTGATAAATAAACAGAAAATTGGTTTTTTTAAAAAAGCATAACTACACATACCTGAGTAATTGCTTTGACCCTGTGCCTTTCAAGCTTCACCTCAAGAGTGGGATCTTGTGCTAGCTGCAAAAGCACATCCACCATGTCTTTGGCAACATAATCCTCAACCTCTTTTCTTCTCTCGTCGTGTTCATCCAACACATGCTCCAGAAACCTATCAAACTTCTCACTGAAATCCTTCATTCTCTTTATGTAACCCTGTAAGTCCAAGAAATTAATCCAAGGTATAAAATCCCCAATATTCAAAAGCCCATTATTCAGAAAGAAAAACTCATCCAACATTTTCCTGAACTCTTCTGAGCTAACAAGGGCAGTTTGAGTCTTCTCTACGTACTTCTTTCCCAACACTATACGACTTATAATATTTCTGGTCAAACCGTAAAGGTAGTCTTTCAGTAATACGGTTGTGTTAGAAGAACTGAATAGTTCATTGAGCAAACTTTTCATCTCTTCCTTCCTAATGTACTCATAGGATTCCATGCTTTTCTGAGAGAATAGTTCTGTGAAGCATATCCTGCGGGCTTGGCGCCAGTGTGGGCCGTAAGGGCCCCAAAGAATATTGGAGTAATTGTAGGTTGTGTACTTTCCGGCCGTGGTTTTGGGGCGCGAGGCAAAGGTCAGCCCGTGGGTTTTCAGGAAGGCCTTAGCCACATCAGCGGAGGAGCCCACGACGATGTCATTGGAGCCCAGCTTGAGATGCATGATGGGTCCATATTTTTGAGAGAGAGCATGGAGGGAGTGATGAGGAAGCTGGCCTATGAGGTTGAGGTTTCCGATGAGAGGCCATGGTCTTGGTCCCGGCGGTAGGTTATATGGGCGGTGGCGAAAACGGCGGAAGAAGAGGAAGAGGAAGAGGAAGAGGAAGAGAAGGACAAAGGTTGGCAACCCTGGTGACAATTTCGTTGCCATCTTTTGGTTGGATTTCTAATGGGAAGTTTTCATGGTTGAGTAGGGCATTATATAGTCAGCAAAGTGGGTTCGATCTACACTATAAGTCCGCATTCTATAACTTTCTAAATTTTCATATCTTAAAATTGCATTCACATGTCCACAATACCTCAAAAAAATAAAAATAAAATTATAATCATAAGTTTTAAATCTTAGGTACCTTTCGGTTGAAGTCTTTTTCTGTCAATAACCGATAGCAATAGGTTTTGGTGACAATCAATTTTAATATTGTATTTGTTTTTTTCTTAAATATCTTTTAAACGTATAATGTAAACTTATAATGTATCAAGTTATGCAACTTTGGGCAGAAACATCTCAGAAGATAATTTGCAAGGTTGAGTAAGGCATTTTATAGAAGACAAAGTAGGTTTCGTTAAGCACTTAAACTGTTCACTTTAAAATTTTTCATATTAAAAATCAGGCCAAAAACAAAGGTTGAATAGGACTTTTCAAAATTACTTACTTTTTCAAATAATGATTCTTGATTTATGCCCATGGATATTGCAGTGGAAATTGGGCATTAAAATACTGAAATTTCCCTCCTTACAGTAGCATTTTTCATGTACGCATTAACATTTAAGCTATATTTGGGAAATATTTTATTTAATGATCAAACTTGGATGGCAGTTTTTTTAATTTATTTCTTCTAATTTTCGTATATACCGTACTGTCAGAAAAATATGCCTTTCTAGAATAAAATAAAATAAAAGTCCACTTGGTGATGTAGTTAAGCCGATGGGATTCAAAATATAATTTATCACCAATGATGGAATTGAAAAGGATGCAGGATAGGCATTTATTTCATTTGAAAATTTTCAAATGACATTCTCTTCTATTTGTGTAACTATATCAAGTGAACATGAAGTGCATATTATATATATATATATATATATATATATATATATATATATATATATATATATATTGGATGGAAATGAATTGCATTTTATTGGTGTAATTTCCATGTGAAGATCAATATCTTTATTTTTAAAGTTACGTTTATTTTTCTTGAAAAGTTTCAATTGACATTCTCTGTCATTCCCAATGGAAATCAAATTCTATTTTAAAGTTTCTGAAGCATTACATCGCTTTATTTGACTAATTAATTTAGTTAATAACATATAAGTATTGTGCAAAATATATATTGTTATGAGTGAACCGTTGTCACACTTGAATCCACAAATGTGTCTCATGCATTGTTTAGATCTTTAGAACTTTCTTTTCTAATTAAATTACAATCACTCGTGTCATTCTTGTTACTAAATCGATTTAACAGGTTTCACATTATTGAATCTTGACTTCATTTAATTGTTCTTTTTGTGGTTTAAGCACACATGATGGTTTCAAATTATGGCCCACATTGAACAATGCGGCTTTAATATTGCAAATGCGAGTTGAGCCGCATCCGCATCAGCACAATTGCAGAGAGATTGGATATCACCTTACTAGGCTGTCATATAACAGTGTTGCAACTGTAACATTGTGGTGTTCGATTCCATTGCGGCGCATCATATAAACGCCGAAAAACAAAACTCCAAGCAAAGTGTTGACCCTAGCTTTACTTTTTCAAACAGTAAAAGAGAAAAACCACCAAGCAGAATCAACAAAGAGAGCTTTGGATTTGAATCCATACTTGAATGTTAAAGCACGGTGGTCTTGAAATCTGAATCTAAAGTCCCAAAACGAAGCCAGTCTTGCTTGAATTTGAAGAGAGAAGCCAATGACAGCGTAGAGAGATATGTACATCTTCTTGCTCTGCTCTTGGTTGCTATTTTTAGAGTATGAATCTGAGCATTGAGAATAAGGGAGTAGGGAGGAGCCGTGGAGGTGCCCGAACAAAAGGCTTGTTAATGAATAGTGATTAAATATTTTAATAGCAAGTTTCCTTTTTATTTTTTGTTTTTGAGAAACAAAAGGACATAGCTTAAGGGACTCATGGTTCAGATCAGAGCAACACAAAAGTCAAAGCAACACTAGAGGATGGAAAATGTAGAATTAGTGCAAAGTCTGTTCCTTTGCTCTTAATGAAAATGAAATAGCAAAAATGTAAAATTAGAAAGGCACGAAGTTCATAAAACAAAAACTGTGAAGAGGGATGATGGCAAAATGAATCATATTTTTTTTTAATAAGTTTAATTTACGTAGATATTTTTTTAAAAAGTATTTAACTTGCTTAAAGAAATATTTTTGACCTAATTAAAGATAAAAATAATAGCTATAAATCTCATTTTAAATTAATATTATTAAATTTATATTCAAATTATCACATTTATATTTACATATTTATTTTTTATTGATATTGAAATTATATTTATTTTATGCAAATTAAATTTTTTAAAAAATAAATATGACCGAGTTGCATATTGCAAGTTGTAAACCATTACGAAAAATGTCTCTGTGCTTGGGGGAAACGTCCATCTGCTTGAAATTTGACAACACACACCCACCCCAATCAATCCCATCTCTAATCTCATTGTGCTGTCATCCACTATGCCACTTAGACTCATGTCCCATCTATAATAAATATGGGATATACAAATATATAAATCAAAGATTCAAATTTAGTGATAAGTAAATTAAAATTATTAAAAAATAGAATATAATTTGTTCAAGAAAAAAATAAATTATTTTTAATTATTTTTTGGTTGGTCATGCATTTAAAGCAAACAAAAATTATTAATTAATTATAATAGGATTATTTAAAAAGGTAATCCTAACAAAAATATATGAACTCTAAACAAAGATAAATATTTATGAAAAAAAAAAATCAATATATAGCATATATTTATCACATATTATGTAATTATAAATTATATGTTCAAAATATTATAGCTAATAAACTAATATAATCATGGGAATTATTTTCAAAATTTTTTACTTAAAATTAATTTAATTTTATGGGATTTGAATCTTTCAAATTTTTTAAGTGTATACTTTGGAGGAAAAAATAAATTACAATTAATATGTGTTAATAATACAAATAAAGTACAATGATTAAGTATATATTAAACTTTATATATTGTGTATATGTTTTAAAAAATTAAATTCATTTTCTTTGAAGCATTTAAAGAAACTCCATGTGATTTTGTGAGTTAGAATAATTGATTAGAACTCCAAACATATTAAAAAATTATAATAAATAATATTTTTAAGAATCAAAATATCCACCATCCTTATTCACCTATTAGCCACTAGATTAGAACCAAAAAAAGAAACACAAAATTTGTAGTGACAAATAAGGAACGAATAGCTACCAATAAGAAGCCAAAAATGTCATTAAATCTTTTCTTATCTTAGTTATTAATTTTTTTCTTTTTTTTATTCTCTTAATTTTGTTTATGTATCAAACATAATTCTTTTAAAATCAAATCAATTAGAATAAAGAGAAAGAAAAATAACAAAAACATATAATAGAGACTCATCTCAAAGTAGTCAAAATTATTATCTACCATTTTATTAACAATCTTTTCATATCCCACTTATCCAATAACTCAAGTCTCACCATATTATTAACTTTCAATAAAATTTTTTTTATCAACAAATGGAAAACACAAGTAGAGGATTTTTTTTTTTAATTATATTTTTGGACAAGGAACAAGACAAGATGATAATGAGAGTGAAAGTGGGGGTTATGATCCTCCACGATATTCTACAATGTGGTGATTCTAATTTTCTTTTTACGATAAGTATGTAAATATATTTTTATATTATTTAACTTTTTATTTTAATTTTCTCAAATAATATTGATATACTTGTACAAAATAAAGATTTATTTATTTAATATTAATGTTAGACATGATATATTATATGCATTTGAAAGTAATAATAATTATATACATTTTTAAAACAATTTGTACAACTTAAAAAAAAAATCACGGTTGCAGTGACTGCAACCCATATTATAACACCCACAATACCGCAACCGCAATAACCGCAAAACAACAAAACCACAACCGTAATTTAAAACCATTAGCATAACTTCTATTTGACAAAATGATCGAGTGTGTGTTCTTCAGTCTAGTGTTTTTGATTCAAGGTCTACAATAATGCCCTCTTCCAGGATAAGTGAGAATGGGATGATGAGATGAAGAAGGACGGTTTATGTGAGGGAGGTAATTACACGCACATTGAAGAGTTGGCTCCTCCTTCTCCTCCTCCTCTTCCTGCGGATAAAACAAGTGCTGAACATGAGGAAGAATCAGAAAAGATGATACCACAAAGTGAGCCTCTATTAAAACAGCGTCTTCATACACTTGAAGCCATTATTGGTAAACTCAAGCTTCTTACTCCTGCAATTGTGCTAATATCTTGTTTTTAACGCTGTCATGTCTTTTCTCATATTCATGTATTTGTATAAGTGAGGAGGAGGAACATTTTGTGTGAACCTTGTTAATCCCATTAAATGTCGACATCAAATGGACTGTATTTGGCACTGCGATATATGCTCGCATGCATGGACTGAAATTTATGACTACTCTGCACGTTCTATGGTCTCTCTTATAATTTGCTTATTGTGCTATCCCATTATTTCTACACAAAAGACTCTCAGATAATACAGGGAATTAACACTTATGCTAGCATTCGGTTGAGACGATGGTGAAATCCCTTTTTTTCTTTTTTGGGCTATGAACTACTCTTGCAGGAGAAGTGTTTGAATCTGTACGATTTCTTTTATAATTTGGACAGGTAGGTGTCTTAGTCTGGCTTCCTTTTGAAAAGTTATAATTTTTAAGATTGTATTTCCCTTAATTGGTCAAGTTAATAATTACGTGATTAACCGTTTCCCATTGCGTGAAAACATTATATAATCATTAAATTGGTCACTAAAAAATTGTATATTAAAAATCGAATACGGATACCTCCCTTCCTAGAATCCAATAATTGTACTGAATAATGATGGGCCAGGGCTTGTTTGAGAAGCAGCTACAGATCTTATCAAAGAATCATAGAAATATTTATGATTGCAATGCAAGATCTACTGTGTCTTAAAAATATAATTTTCTATATGTTATGATGGACACTTTAATGCTTTTTTATTTTGAATTATTGCAATGGGACGATTATTCTATATAGACATATACAGAGAATACGAACATATATATGAAGACTAATGCAATAGTACAGAATAATTTTCTGTGAATTTATTAATAAGGTGCACGCGAGCATAGTGTCGGTGGACAATATTTTTTATACATTTATTGATGCACCCTATGAAAAATTTAAAACAATCATATCATATGGAATATGTGATGAATATACAATTCTATTTAGTCACTATCAAAGTAAGCAAGAACAAAATCCGAACAGTATAAATTTGAAATTCATTAAATGATTATAATTGTAATATATATAAAATAGAATTTACACACTACTATATCAGCCATTACTTACAAATTTAACTTTGTTTTTACAAAAATTAGAAAACCGAAAATTAAATATCAATTTAAAAATCAAATAAAAATAAAAGGGAAAATTATGTAAAATCATTTTGGACTACAATTTAATTACAATGTCGATACATTAATATTAAAGCTAACATTTTATTCTCCTAAACTATTACAAAAAAATAAAAACGTTACATATTGATTAAAACTAACTTTTGAAAAATTATGTGAACGTCATGTACAATACTTTTAGCAAAGGAAAGAATTTGAGAAGATAATAAAAACATACAGTATCGTAATTATGTGATTTTTATATATTAATTTTAAGTTATATGTGAATTGTCATGTCTTATAATAATTTGTGGAAATTAAATGTTACATTTTAAAATCTCTCTACCTAAATTGTGATTAAATAATTTTAAGGGAATTATATATGTAATTTTTACAATAAAAATTTGTTTCTTTTTGCATACAACGTGAAGAGAACATTAATTAACATGAAATTGTAAGATCCTCGTGGGCATATAAAGTTAACGATTATGGTAAAGTTCATCCAAAAAAAAAATGATGTTATGGTAATAAAAAATTCTAAAAGGTGATAATAAATAATAAAAATAAAAAATAAAATTTAATAATTTTATCATGCCATTGAGAGCAATTATTGCTTTGAAACTAGATGCATGTTTCGCTAGTTTATGCGCGTTTTCCACAGTATAATAAAATAATAAGGTGTAGCTTTCTGCTGAATTACTTTACCCGAATTCTATTCTAAAATAATAACTAATTGCTTTGGTTATTTTTGTCTCAGCACATAAGATAACCATCACCATCTAAGGCCAATAAATAGCCCCGTACGTGCAGCGCCACATGAAAAGCATGGATCACGGATCTAATCTCTCTTCTCATTTCATGTATCGACACTAAAATAGCTGCCGCTTGCGGTAATGTCTCTGATTTATATTTTTATAGCAGAAAAATTGAAGTTTAGATTTTAATTTAAATATATTTATATTGAAAGATTATAATTTTAAAATTAGTTTGAAAGAAGATAATATAAAATTTTAAATTAACAAAAAAATTATAGTTCAAAATCTTAAGTTAAAATTTTTAATCTTAAAATTCTTTAAAATAATTTCAAATTTAAAAATCTTTTAATATAAATATTTTCAACTTAATACAAATTTTTCAGAAACAAAATATAGTTAACTAAAGGTCTTACTCTAAATTCTTGCTTTATCATGGACGCGCACATATATCATGTCTTTTCTCACATTCATGTACTTGTATGAGAGAGGAGGAGGAGCATTTTGTATGAACCTTGTTAATCCCATTAAATGTCGACATCAAATGGGCTGTATTTGGCCCTGCGATATGCTCACATGCATGGACTGAAATTTATGACTACTCTACACGTTCTATTGTCTCTCTTAAGATTTGCCTATTGTGTTATCCCATTATTTCTACACAAAAAATTCTCAGTAATACAGGGAATTAACACTGGTGCCAGCATTCGGTTGAGATGATGGTGAAATCCATTTTTTTCTTGGCTATGAAACACTCTTGCAGGAGAAGTGTTTGAATCTGAAGATTTTCTATTATAATTGGGAAAGGTAGGTGTCTTAGTCTGGCTTCCTTTTGAAAAGTTATAATTTGCGGAGTTAAATTTCCAGTTATGCGTAAAATATATATTTTTAAGATTGTATTTCCCTTAATTGGTCAAGTTAATAATTACTTGACTAGCCATTTCCCATTGCGTGAAAACATATATAATCATTAAATTGGTCACTATGAATTGTAAATTAAAAATTGAATATGGATCCCTACCCTCTTAGAATCCAATAATTGAACTGAATATTGATGAGGCAGGGCTTGTCTCCTTCTTTTAAGGAATTTATTGGTGAAGTCACCAACATGCCACAACTAAATTATTTTTTTGAAGTCTTAAATTCCTTTCTGTTGGCTAAAGAAAATTACACTGAATAATGACCCACTAAACTTGCATTTTAGCTAACAAACTGCATATCGAAGGTTGACGAAATTACATTTAAGTAGTTACTATCAAAGTTCTATTTAATCTTTCGAAATCAGAAACATTTATTTCAGCAATTTGCGAATTTTCGTCTTTTATTATATTTTTATAAATATACATATATATTGTTATGAATCCTTCTTTATAATACTTTTCCCCTCACTGTTTAACAAACATACCTAACTAAATTTTTTCAGGATTATAACAATTGCAGTATTACTTTCAAAAAATAAATATGAGCACCTAAACGAAGACTCGCATTGGGCTAATTTGAGCATTTATGTTTGTCCACATCGATGACACACCCGTTTTTAAAAGAAGGAAATATATGTGTGTGTGTGTGTGTGTGTGTGTGTGTGTGTGTGTGTGTGTGTGTGTGTATTTTGGCTTGTGTTGTTGAAGGAACACACATGAGCATGAAAGAAAATTTCGTGTGATGATCTTCATCGATGCACACGATGAAAAACAAAAGGAAAAAAATATATCTAGGAACCGACAAAATTAGTACTTGCATCATAAAGCAGGACTATAGCTGGAAATAGACATAACTAATAGCATAATACATATAATCTCCATGCTACAAATTGATACTTGATTAATTTCATTAATTTTGTTGGTATTATGATCATTGATGGGTTCAATTATGAATATTTGTGATAAAGTTACTTTGATCCTATCATACTCCAAATGTAATCATAACGCCCAAAAAAAATGTTGTTTTCAAAAAAGAAAACCAAGTGAAATGAAGTGGGCACTAAAATTTTAATTAAAAAAAAGACAAAACTTAAAAAAAATCTGTTTAAAGAAAAATGAAAAAATATTGTCTACAAATTAGAGATAGATTTGATGGTTAATTGTACATGGAAAAAGTGTTAAACATCTCGCAACGCTAATTTTTAAAAATAATTATCCAAAATTAATTATACAAAAATAATATGACTTTAATCTTATTTTAATTATTTTTATCAATTGCATGGAAATAAAATAATTTAAAAAATTAGGAAAAGAAAATAAAAAAGATTTATTTATAATAACAGATTGAATATAGGATAAGATCTTAAAAGAAAAATCAAAATTCACGTAATTCCACAAGGGATACAAAACTAGTGTCAATTAGTTAGTGATTTTTATTTTTATTTTTATTTTTATTTTGTGAAGAGAGTAAGAAAATACAATTAATTTGATTTCATAAATAAAACAAATTGGATAAATGGTAGGTGTTTTTAATTAAAAAAATCAAGTTAATCTTATTTTTTTTACTTTTTTCTTATTCTCTCTTTTATTATTTTTTGGAATTATGCAAGTTATATTTTTTTATTTTTAAAAAAAGCCTAACTAACTTCCTAAAAATAATAATAATAAAAGGGAATAAAATCAAGCAAATTATTTATTGTTTACGTGTGTGAATATGTGCATAACAAGATATAAATTTGAACAAAAAACCAATTCCATCTCACGTACACAAAACATGAATAGCTTATTTGATTTGATAATGTAAAGGGAAAGAAAATGTTAAAAGTAAATATATAAAATAGAAAATAGTTTCGATATCCTTACTTTTGAAAAAGTAACAAAGAGGGATTGGTATTATTAATTAATGATTATAAAAATATAATAAATACTATACGTAATTTAAAAATGGATTCTCTTGTCCTTACAACAAATCAAACAAGCCAAAAAATAAAAAAGTTACAGCTTAAGCACTTATCTCCTCCCAAGCCAAAGTGCAGCCTCTTGGAATCATAAAAAGGACAAGCAGCATTTTTCCATTTTTATCGTGAACACGAAAACTATAATATACTGAGCCAAGGCAAATTCAATATCAAATGCAAATTCAAACACAACATCCACCTAACATAAAGCATAGTGTATGCTATGTGCATATTGATCTACCCACAGCATAATGTTCTTAATATGATTCACATTACCTAACACTTCATGACGCACACCCATGATATGAATTAACCTTAAGTGGCATCACTATCTAACAATCCAAAATAGACATGCCACATGACTTCTCTAATCCAATCATAACAAATCATTCAACAAATACATTAGGAATTTATTCAACTTTCAAGTATGATAAAGTGCATTGATAAAGTGCCTTGGGATTAAGATTCAACCCTTACAAACCACGCCTGAAATAGGACAAAGTTAACATGATATCTAACTTAATAAGCATTTTGCTATCATAGTTTCAAACCAAATGAAGGGAAGAAACTCAATTAACTACTAACTCAACATTATCTTAACTAGGGCAAAAATAATAACAACCCCCAAATTGTGACTCAATGTATGAAGATGATGATAAGGAAATTTTCAAACTAGAGAATGACACTTTAAAGATGCAAAAGAACGATAGAGTAGATTAAATTCAATTGCACTGGAACTTTGCCTTAGTGTCCATGGTTCCCTCTTGTTTTTTTCTCTCAATCCACCCCAATTTTTCTCCCAAATTCTTTCTTAGTTCCCTTCTTTGTTTCAATCTTATCTCTTTTTATCCCCTAAAAAGCTATGAGCCATAGTAATAAAAGGTAGATATTATGGGATTTGGTTATGACAGATCAAAGTAAATCATTCCTTTTTGTCACACCCCAGAAGTTGGAGTGTGATCGGCATAAAGTATGGGGTAAATCCCACATCCATAAGCCTCATTTTCTTTCAATTCTATTCTTCCTAATTCCTAAATACATTTCTATGTATATGAAATAATTGGGAACTAATGCACATGAATACTTCCATATGGCATATTAAAATCCTCAGGCAATTCTAAATTCCACCTATTTGTAGAAATTTCAACAAAATTTTCTTAGAAGTTGGACTTTCCCAAATCTCTATAGATAGACAACATCCCCGTAATACAAATAAAGGAGCTCTGCTCCCATTTCTATGTCAAGGGGAGAGATCCCACTTATGAGTTATGTGGATTTACACCCATGATACAACAAGATAATGATGCGAAATACACAAAATAAACTTTGCCGATGCAATCAATGTGGAGGTTCATAATAACGAAATAGCCATCATGGACACATAGACCACGTGGATAAATAATTATTTGTCATGGCTACACATGGATAAATAATAATTAGTTGTGAGTTCTTAGCTCACATAAATAACATCCCTTCATTCTATGTGTGATGGTCATCACATAAAGCTAGCACCTTCCATATCCCCTGCTAGTTGAGTATCAACTGTAATGTGCAAGGCTAATAGAACTACTATGAGTAACTGATGTCTTGTATACAATTCCTCCATAAAATCATTTTTGTCATGTATGGAATCATACTACTTAATTTAGACATGAGCAATTCTCGCAAATAACCAAGGTGGAAATTCATGAAAAAAATATTCCTGATATTTTTCTCATTGATTTCACACATGTATCAATCATTTAGAAAATTAGGAATCTCAAATTTATTAAAATATAATTTGGCAAAACCTATAAAAATTCAAATTTTAATACTTAAGAAATCTTGTTGTTTCATAAAATATAAAATGGTATGAGACTTGTAGTGGAACATTATTTACTTACCATATAAGGCAAACATTGTAAAACTCTCTACCGTTCCTTCCAACAATTCACTTTAGAAGGGAACATCTCTATGACTCCTAAAAATACAATTTAACACAACTTTTACTATCTGGATAATTTCTAATTGTCACAAAAATCAAACGATTAACTTAACCAAATATTTGAGTTTTATTGGATAGTTGGTTTTCCAACCATTTCACCCTTGCAACTTAGCCATCAGTATTTACGCTATTAGGCAATACTATCTCCTTGGTCATTATTTTCCTTTACCACCCAAAAAGTCATTTAACTATAAGATTCAACTTTATTGCTTACCAAGGGACTTACTCAATTGCATCATTCACTTGCAATAGAGACCCTAATCGAATAAACATGCATATATATACATATATGTCAATTGAATTAATATGACATAAATAGCTAGAAATTA
Organism: Erythrophleum fordii; assembly: GCA_032878935.1. Classification (NCBI taxonomy): domain Eukaryota; kingdom Viridiplantae; phylum Streptophyta; class Magnoliopsida; order Fabales; family Fabaceae; genus Erythrophleum; species Erythrophleum fordii. The sequence continues at coordinate 11,376,877 of JAVQMF010000047.1, read as the reverse complement.
CCTCAAAGAACCCAAGTTGAGAATTTAACAAGAAATTCTTTACTCAAGCACCCAAAAGCACAAGACAAGGGCTACCATGGTTCATTTTTCCTTTTATGAGCTCTCTACAACAAGAGAAGATAAATAAAATTTATATATTCAATGGTATTAATGTCACAACCCAAGTCCCCTACATTGTCTGGCTTGTTTTAATTACAACCACCCCACCTAGTCTAGTCTTTTTACTCTCTTGTTGATTTCTAATCCTAATGTTAACCCTAGTTTAATATTTAATTTACTTTGTTAATCTTTTAGTTTAATGGTTTGTTTCAATTCCATGTTTAACCCACTTTAATTATCCCCTTTTTTCCCTTTTTCTTTATTATTATTATTATTTTACAATAGTATAAAGAGTAAAATCTTACGTCAGTATTCTAGTTGGAGGTTGTGTAAGTAAGCACCACACCTATATGCCCAATTAGAGGCTTTTCTACACCTACAGAGTTTCAATCTTTAAGTTAACAGAAATTAAAATTCCAAGAATACTAGGCTTAGGATCTACAAAAATTGGGAGAAGAGAACTTTACCACCTAATATTGATTTTTTTTTTTTTCCAATTCTTCTCCAACTCCTTAACACAAAGCCCAAATCAATAATAAGAACAGTGTACCCACAATCCAAATCTTTGGTCAACGCAGAAGTGTATAGGCGTTAGGCGCAGACCAAAGGTGGATTTGCAAGAGTTTGCATGGCTGCTTAAGAGGATGCTTCAACTGAACGGGGGCAGTGCTGGAAAACAAAAAAGAGCCCCCAATTTGAGAGTTGAAAATGCTAAAGTGGCAAATAGGAAAAAGAAACGATTGCAGGGAAAGAGGAAATAAAAGTTGAAGTTAAGCAAGAGGTTATACTTATGAGAGGGAGACTTAAAACTCCAAAACAAGGAGGATCTTGCACAAGCTCCATTTTTTCCCTTGACTGAAACAGAAACAGGAACAACACATAATCACCACAAAGAGAAGTGTTAAGGATCGAAACAATGGAGCAAGGAGGAGGTTGGAGAGTGACAGAAGTGAGGAGGAAAGATAAACCAGAAACCGTGCAAGGACGAAGCAATCATGGAGCGTTGTTACAGCTGTGATCAAGAAGTACACATTGCCACAAAACGAATAAGGTGCAACGTTTCGGATGGTTCCCATCTTAGCCAAAAGTTGAAGAAGAGTAAGGATGGAAGGCAAAAACTTTAGGTGATATCAAAAAAGGAGTGTACAAGAGGAGAAAAATGGGAAATGTGGGTTTTGGATCTTTTGGGAGAAGAAGAAAAAAAAATCCTAGTGGGATCTATAGGCAATTATCAACAATGTAAGGGTTGTAAGGGAAATTTCAAAATTTTCGGTTTGGTCCACAGTCCGCCCATTGCATGCACAGCTACTAAAGGAGGAGGGAAAAGGAAACAGCAAAGAAGAAATAAAATGACAAGAGTGGCCTTACTAGGATTTAAACATGGGTTGATCTGTTTGCTATTCTGTTGTTGCAACCACTTGAGCTATGGAAGTTTTGAATTTTATCCTTTCTCAATTAAATTTTTTCCTAAACTTCACTTAGTTTACTTGAATTAATTCATTGTTAGCATTATTATTATTGTGTCAATTATTTAAATTCTCAATTATCATGGAACTTACATCTTAATTTACTGATTTTAATTAATTTTTTTTATAACTTCAAATAATCAATTTTTTGGTTATCACACTTTCTTGCTGCAAATCATTCACTTCATCTCTGGTCTCCTTGGCTTATTCCATTTTCCAGTTTCAGCACCTGTGCTCATCTCTCTTTGCATCTCTGCTTTGTGCTTCTGTGTCTCATTTTCTGCTCAACGATAGAAGAAAGGGACCCAAGGAAGTGTTGGTCCTAGCTCCTGTGTTTTGCTCCTCTCTCTGCTCTCCGATGCATATGCTCTCTGTGTGCCTTGCCATGGAAGAAAGGGACTTGAAGGAGGTTTGGTCAAAACGCAGTAAACCTTGCGTTCTTTGCCCCCCCCCCCCCCCCCCCCCCACCCACTTTTCCCTTTTTTTTTTTTTCTAAACTTTTCAAATGAGCCCTAGAGAGTTCTGGGGCCTCTAATGAATTGTCTAAGAGTTAGACCCTTAGCCCAAAATATCTCTTGAATGGGCTAGCCCCTAAAAATAAATCTGGTAAAATTTGTGTATTCATTACCATTTCTTCTTCTTCTTCTTCTTTCTTAGTATTTTATTAACTTTATTATCTTTTATAAACTTTTTTTTTTTCATTTTTCGTCACTATTAATTTTTTAATTTTTTTTTCAAATTGATTCGAAAATTAGACTTGACATAAGTAATTAAAATGAATTAGAATCAAATTCAAAGTGTCTAGCAATCAATACTAACTAAAATAACTAAGACTTGAATGACTTTGAAAACAACATTAAATAAAAATCCAAAGAGAAGGGTTTTTAATTAAATGTATGCTATTTATTTATTCATTTACTTTATTTTATTTTTTTAAATTTTAAAAAATATTTAGACAAAATATGGTGATTATCATTGCCCCTCTTTATTTTTTTTTAAAGAAGAGTGAAAATGTAATTTTTAGAGTTCTTGCCTAAGGAACAAGTAAAAATAAAAATACATATTTTGCCTCACAAAGGGTGCATAACAAGCAACGCAATAAAATGACTTGATTATCCTTAACATAACTTAGAACACCTTGGATTTAAAGACTTGGTTAAATTGAAGTGGGCTCAATGAATCCCTTGATACGATGGAACTACAAATAGATTGAACTAGACTCAATATAAAAGTGAAATGAGGAAATGACCCAAATAAAATACGATATTGATTGATCTCATGTTATTATAATTGATGGACTATATTGTTTTGGATATTTCAAGGTTGAAATAGCAAAATTTTGTGTGTTATAAGATTCAAACCATGTACAATTTTCTGAAATATATAGACTAAGTTAGAGATTGTTAGTAATTTTCTATTAGATGGTCTCACATATTAATATAATTGTACATGGGTCAATTATCTTATTAAAGGAGTCTAATTGTTTTAAGAAGATATTTAATTGAATGGGCTTATAGAAATATCATTATTTAAGGTATAGACCTTTCATGTGTAAAAGCCCAATAACACATTGGTTATGATTGATGGGCCCTAATTAAAAATGTTTAACTTAATGATATATTTGGGTTATGGTCCCTAAGTCAAATACAATAATTATCATAGTTTCTCTACCCCATCTTAGAGTAATTCTAAAATGAAATGAGCTTAAAAGTTTTTAACCCTAAGTTTTGCTTTTAGTATGAATCAAGGCAAGTGTTTTTCATTATATTTCTTCCGGTATTACTAATGTACGCATTTACATGGTATCCTATATTATCTGAATATGGAAATCATAAATTAGAGTTTCTTGATTATGAGGTTTTCATTTTTTTTTAATGGATCAGAACCTTTTCCCTCTTCCAGTTTTTCCTTTCAAGTGGTATCATGATTCATGCAAAATTAGGGTTTAATCTATATAATTGAAAATTATTAAATTGGAGTTTGACTTGCATAATCAAAGACTTAATATTTTTTTATCCCTCATGATTTCATTTAATTGCTATATTTGTGGTTTGGCATGCATCACTTCCATTTTGACAAAATGATCAAGTGAGTGATTTTCTATTTGGTGTTTTTTGATTCAAGATCTCTACAATAATGCCCTTTTCTATTATGAGTGAGAATGACAATAGTGATGTGAGAAAGAATCTAAAATGATGAAGACACAAAGTATGCCTCTATTAAAGCAACGTCTTCATACACGCGATGCTACTATATTGGTAAACTAAAACTTTTTACTCTTGCAATTATGCCATGGCCATTATCGTGTTTCAAAATTGTCGTGTCTTTTCTCACATTCATGTAATTGTATCTGTGAGGAGGAGGAGCATTTTGTATGAACTTTGTTAATCCCATTAAATTTTGACATCAAATGGACTAAATTTGGCACTGCAATTGTATGTATGTTCACATGTAATGAAATTTGTGATTGATCTGCACGTTCTATATATACTCTCTTAATTTGCTTGTTATGCACCAACCACATTTTTCTCCTAGAGTCTTGATCGACGAAGGCCTCTCAGACTGTTGAAGAAAATCGAAGACAAGATATTTAAACCCAACACTCTAGAAGAAGTATGAAATCAATGGGCAAGAAAGTGGCCATGACCTGCTATTCCCCTCTGACAGAGGGAAGAGATCAACAACGCCAAATATCGATTCGATTTGCTTCCTTTTCGTTAAAATCAAGAGGAAATTGGTCCAAAGATATTAGATTTCTTTTTTTTTTTTATTGACTAAAACTCTATTTTAATTCTTCATACATAAGATATTTTTTAATTTTATCCTTTTTAAAATTACCTTTTTAATTTGGTTTCTTACATGCAAATATTTTTTTAATTGATTCTTTACAAATAAAATTACTATCAGTAATGTCATCTATTATTAATAAAACTAACAATTAATATATATATATATATATATATATATGATCAGATAACTTATAAAAAAATATTTTATGTATCACTATATTGTTTAATTTTATATATAATAAATTGACATAAGGATATTATTAATAACAATTTTATTTATGGAGAATCAAACTAAGAAATACTTATATGCAAGGATCAAATTGAGAAGATAGTTTTATACAAAATTAAATTATAGAATACTTCATTTATGAGGAATAAAATAAAAAAAATGATTTTATAAAGGACAAAATTGAAAAATGCTATCTACAAGGGACTAAAATGATGTTTAATCAATAATTTTTTATTCTTAAAAAATTTCATAGGCTTTTCCCTCTTCTTTGTTCTAATTAGATTGTTGAATATTGAAGCATTCTAATTCGGTTCTTCCATGGCCAATTTTGATTTTCCAAATTTGATGAAATGATCTGGTTCTTTTGAATGAATTTGTGGGAGTGGATAAATTTCTTGGATGCCAATTTTGGTCATGGTTTTGTTCGAAAATCGGAATTCTCAAAGTAGAGAAGTAAAGATTTTTCTATATCGATGCAAATATCAGATCTGAAGTCTATGCTGTTTTTTTTTTTTTTCCTTTTTTGGATTGTTCATGTAAATAAGATATTTGTTGGGATTAAGGGTGCTGCAATAGCTCTGATTTCCCCATTTTTCTCGTCCAAACCCACGAGGGAGAGAGGCTTGTGTATCTGTTTGTTGGAAATTTGTTGTTTTTCTGTTCCTATTGAATCAGTAGCAGAGATTAGAACTTTGACATGACACCGAGGGGATCAAAACGATGTGGTTCACCCAAAAAAATTTGAAGGTTATTATCTACCACAGCATGAATTTGGATCTTGCATTTAAATTTATGTTTGTTAAAAAATTAACATTCATCTACTGTTTTCAGATTTAATACCCTGTTGAAAACCGAACTACTGTTTTCCTCCAAAAAAGTTGAAGAAATTTTCGTTTTTAATGCATATAAATGGGAGAAATTTGAATGTAAGGTTTTTCATTCTTAGGAATTTTTCATTAGACATCGTACAATATATTTAAGGCAAAGAAAAATGTCCAGGAGATGCCATGTGGTTGATTCATGATCACATAGATGTGTATTTTTCTTTTCGTTTTTTTGGATAAAAACATGTATGTGTATTTTTTACTACTGAAAAGCGAAACAGGAATTGTTTGCATCAAATAGCCTAGCATTTAGGGACTAATGTGAAGGCATAAGTAAATTTGTATGAAAATAAAGAAGAAAAAGACTCTTGGCTCTTTCTAATATGAGGCTTTTCTCTATTTTCTTTTTAAACTCTTCATAAACACCGTTATTTAGGGGAGAATTGAATGACAATCTTTTAAAAAAAGAAAAAATCCCTTCATGTTAATAGTTGTGCCTCTGGTTATTGTGTTAGAGAGTTTCGTATAAATTCATAATGCTCCCTTTAAGATTTGCTTGCATCTCCCTACTGCGAAGATCCTAAAAGGTTTGGTTGTGTTAGACTATTAGTCATATTTTACTGTAAAAATCCTAAGAATTTGACAAATTGAAGCAAATTCTTTCTTTCTTATTCTTGATTTTTGGCATATCTTGACTTTTTTGTAAAATTTGGGATTCATATCCATCCATATAACATTGTGGTAATGGTATGATCTCCTTAGAAAGCTTAGAATCTTAAGCCATGATTCCATAATGTGGTAGCATTATATTATTTCCTCTAAGCTTTGATCAGTGAGCATAATGGGACAATATATTCGATGAAAAGTTTATCTCCACTTTACATTTCAAGGCGTGAAAAGTTTGAGCAGTGCTTCTCAATTATGGATTTCATTTTCTTATTCTTCATGAACAGGTCCTTGACGATACAAGCAGTGTTAGTGTCTACCTAAGGAAAGGGTTGATCGGTGATCATCCTGATCTCACAAAGGATGAACGACTGAGAATAAAACGATTCCTTTGGGCTTGTCCTGATGAAAAGCAATGAATCATGACCTCACTTGTCTTGTTGATATTTAAAGTATAATAGATGTACAAAAATAAATTATCGCATGAAGGATGAATTTGAACTTATTTTTATTTATTTATTTATTTATTTATTTATTTTGTCATCAGGTCATAAATTTGACCATGAGACAAAAGCTTTCCTTACAAGTACGTTATTGTTTTGCTGCAATTGTTCAATCTTAACCACATCCAATGAAAGGTCGGAACTCGGAAATATGTAGAGTAGCACACATAAAATGGCTTCCGTTATATTTGAAATTTTAAAAAAATCTATAGCAACAGTTAAAACCGCCACCTTATAGGTATAACAGCAACTATAAAAACTGTAGCTAAACTATATAACCATGGCAACCACGGCTACAAAACCTTGGCTAGACTTAGTTAAAATCATGGTTAAAGTCATTGCAACGGATGTTTTAAGGATAAAGTTTGTAGCTATGATTAAATCATTATAACTGTGACTAAAATCACTACAAAACCATAGCTAAATGCATATTTTTTGTTAGTGTAAAGAGAATGGAGATTCAAAAAAGGTTATTTAGCTTAGTTTCATAATGGGTCCTTAGGTGGTGTTGCTAGGCCCATCGGTATATATGATCCAAAATATAATTGCCAATGAAGGAAAAGGATGCAAGATAGGCATGGTTGTTGAGCTGGAATTATGATCTCTACGTTTACTTATCTAAACAATAGGAATTTATTATGATTAAGTTAGTTCCCCTTTATATAGCAGCGCATGTGCGTAGGGTCATATAGTGAAGATTTGAGTAGTTTAATACTGAAAGGGGATATCTATATTAATTTTTTTTAATAAGTTTACTCATAAATTTAATAGGATAATACGTAACACCATCGAGCTCATAACACAGAGAAACTGCTTTACTGGTAACTTGCCAATATATGGAGTAAGCAAGAGAGAATTGAAAGGCATGTACGAATCAATTAGGCAATGAGTAGATTAGATAGTAGTTAGTAGCATTACTGATATAAGAGATAAAAGAAAAGACAAAAGAATTTTTTATTTTATTTTAAAAGCAATAAAGGTGATGAAAATTCCATGCACTTTCCAGGATTGCCGGCCCTTTTGCGGTATAATCAATAGGCGTATGTCTAAGTTTTTGTCTATATTCCGTTCACCCAAAAAAAAAAAATTCAGACAAGGTGTAGCGTAATTCAGCGTCCTGGATATATCTGAGTTTTAGACACACGTTCAAGGTTCTTGAGTTCTAAATTTTTACTTTCGCAGGTAGGTTTTGTGGGATTTTGCAAATCTTTAGGTTAATTAGTTAAGACATGGAATTGGCGGGGCTTGTTGGGGGAGCTGCTTTAGGATTTGCGTTTGAACAACTTCGGAGCGAAGTATGGAGAGTGAAGGACAACGTTGTGACGTTCAAACCCAAATTGGAAGAACTGGAAAAAAACACTTGATGTATTAGCTCCTATAATCCAAGAGATTGAAGAATTAAACAGACGACTGAATGGACCAGATTATCATAGAGAAACTAATATCTTAATGAGATTATTCGAAGATGGGAAGAAGCTTGTTTCCAAGTGCTCCAACGTAGGACGGGGGAACTTTCTCAAGCAGTCACGTTACCAGCAGAAGCTGGTGGAGTTGGATAACAAAATCTTGAGGTTCCATAGCTTTACATGCAAGCTCACATGGCAAGGGATCAAAAGCAGACCTTGCTGGCTGTGAAACAACTGTTTATGTCACTCAACCTAGCCCCTGATCATCGTGGGTATTCAAATCTTACTATGGGGCTCGCTGCCTCCACCATCGGTCCCAATCAGGTGATTTTAATGAATGATTTTATTGGTTCCTACTCAAGCTTGCTGGTTGGCTCTTGCCACAAGTAGGTGCTTCTAGTGAGATTCTAACTCTTACATTGCAGATAAAATCCACCCACATAGAGCTCAGTTTGCCTACTCAGATTAAACCCTTTTGTTTTGCTCAAATTGAATGCTTTTGACACGTTGATTGAGTCCAGTTAAAATGTGTTAGTTCCGCCTAATTCTACCTAATCTGATTTGATCCATGGGTTGAGCTGGGTACTAGTTCTTCAGTTAAAATACGAAAGTATATGTGTATTTTTTTAAGATTCCATTATCTAGTAGTTAGTGATAAAAAAAATTTATCTCTTATGATTTAATTGAATAATCTGATGATAAATACATAAAAATGTAGGTAAGTTTTATTCTAATAACTTAACATGGCTTTAAAATAATTCCTGCATTTCATGCATCAGAACACAAAGGCCCGTTTGGATGGATAATGTAAAAGAAAAAAGAATATAAAAAATAAGTAGTCAAGATAAAAAATAACTTTTATATTTTTATTTTTAAAAAATAATTTAATAATTAAAATAATAATTTAATAAATAAAATAATAAATATAATAAATATTATATAAATTATGTAAATATATTATGTCCACCTTGTAATAAACCAAGCTGTAACATACATTTTGTGTAACGTGGATGAACCACGATAGAGTCACCCTCGAAGTCGAGCTTGATGATGCAACAGGAGCCTCGACAGTCGCATTGAAATTGGAAGGTAAGCAATCCGTTCCTTTTTATTCTTTCTTTTTTATTTTTGATGAACTCCTTTTTGTTCTTTCACGCGCGCAGTCTTTTAATTAATCAAAATTTTCATAACTATATATTGGTTAAACTTCCAACAGAGTTTCCCTTTCCCTCGAATAAATCATTTTATTCTGCGTAGTTCTAATTTATGAATAATTGTGAGTTCATTGGTTTTAACGTGTGTGTGTATTATTGTTCTCTTGCTAATATATAATAAGATTTCAAAGCTTTCATCCAAATAAAAAAAAAAAGGAAAAGATATACATAGCTCCGTAAATTAATATCTTCAGTTGACTAATTAATTTGAAAATTTTGCCTAACTGGTAGCTTTCACAAATTAAAATGTGTGTCCATATATATCTATATAAGGTGTGTAATTGATTAATACAGTATGGGCAAGTTTCCCTTGATATAGTTGACTATAATTTGGAGCAGAATTTCAGAGTTCCCCCTCCGTTTAGTTTGGGTGGTAGGCTCCTTTCAACTTTCCAAACTCCTTTGAAATCATTGAATTTCTTAGGAACACTGATGTAGGCACACGAAATGTTGAATTCCAAAGTCCAATATCTATAATTCCAAATCAGATAAAGATTTATTAAATTTATTACAACTAATAACAACCAGGAAGACAGAGATACATGGGAGAAAGCATGCGATGCAAATCCAAACTTGATATTCGCCTAAATCTAACCACTAATCTATTAGAGTAAGATCACATATAAACATAGGAAGATTAAAATGAAAAGATTGCATTAAAAGCAGCACAATAGCCATTATATCGGCTTAACTAAAATGAGTAAAGGGGAAAGAATAGGCCCAGAAAGAGTGAGAAGAATAAGCAGTTCTCTTGGTACCAGCTGTTACTTTGGCCCTGCTTAACGAGGAAGGAGAGAAAGAGAATGACGCTGATGAAGAGGCAAAGTAAGAAACCACAAACGAAAAACCTTATAGCCATCAAAATTTTAGCGTTTCAATCTTGGGTTGCTAGCTGCCGCCAAGGCCATGCATGGAGAATTTGCAGGTGAGAGATGTTGTTTTTGGGGGAGGAAAGAGAAAAAGTTTCTAGAGAGGGGTTGAACTTTGTTTGCTTCATACCTACACACCAAAAATCCTCTTCATATTCTCATTCTATCACTTACATTCAGTACTTACGAAGGCTTCCTTTAGAAGCTTTTAAGACCTGAATAATCGCAGCCATTGAAAACTAAGAGACATTGTTAATTTTTCAAAACACATGGGAAAGACTTGCCCATAAAATATTAAAAGACAATTACCAAAATGCCGATCTTTAAAAACACATTAATTTTAACTCTCCCCCTTCATGTGTCGTTCTTGAACTCCCTATAACTCGAAATCTCTAAAATTTCTCTTTTGGCCAGTGGCTCATTAACTTATAGTACTTGAGTTCGATCTCTTCTTCAATTTTCTCTTGGATGAAAGAATGCTTTAGAGCAACAGGTCTTGTCTGACTACTGTACACTAGATTCTTTACCATAACAATTGCTCTTTTATTGTCACAAAATATCGTTGTTGTATTGATTTGTTTTTCAACATCTTCCAAAATTCTTCTTAGCCAAATAGCTTGTGAAGTTGCCGTTGTAGCGCTGATATAAATTCAACTTTAGCAGAGGAGTGTGCAATTGAATCTTGGTTCTTTGATTGCCATGAAAATACGCCAGGGCCAAGTGAAAAAACAAAACATGTTGTGCTTTCCATGTCATCTTTAGAGCCAGCCTAAATCTCTTCACATCTCCAATGCTTAATTCCATATGCCAAGGCTTCTCTTATGTACTGAAAAATTCGTTTGGCTGCTCCAAGATGAAAATGACTGGGATTTTGCATAAACCTGGACAACAAACTTAACGCAAACATAATATCTAGTTACTGTAAGATACAACAAACTATCCACAATACTTTTATAGAAAGTGCTGTCAACTTTTCTTAGCAAGAGGTTTTGCCATTGATTTGCAACCAGACAAATTAAAAGTTTCCTTAGCCCTTTGAATTAAAGTATAAGTGGTATTAAAAGGTTAAAAGATTCGAATGTGAAAGTTAACAAAATATTCTACTCTAGTTTTGCATAATACCTTCAACACCACAGGCAGAGAGAGCTCAGGAAATATAGTCTCCATGATCCCCGAATCCTAAAGAAAAATTTGTTAAGTTACGCTTCCGTCGTGGATCTTGTCATACTGGCATATCTCATGAATGTATTATTGTGACTGACGGTAATCTGTTCATTTTCCTTAAGGCAAAATAATAATAATTGACAAGTATTATTTTGCTTTATTTATTTGAGCCTCAATGCTTATGTGTGTATGTTATAATACCTGCTGTGGCTTCTGTGGATTCAACAGGACAGACTGGACAATCAAGTTGGGGTGATTGGCAAAAAGAAGTGTACCAAAAGGTAAATACGCCAATTTCTTATTTTATCTTGGCTGGAACAATAGAAATTAGACGAATGAGTCCCAAAATCAAATTTAAAAGAGTTCCTTAATGTTTTTATGTTGGAAGGATTTACCTAATTGTAAAAACATGTGTTGGAGTCAAGTATGAGTTAGGAATGGAAAGAAATTCTGGATAAACTTAGATTAGATAAAAGATATTGTCATACCTAAAACGTGACCTCATAATGCTAGAAAACAATTTTCAAAAATAAAAACCAAAATGAGTGAAGTAGTAGTAAAGTCACCACTAAAATTTGTATTTTAAGAGACAAAATTTTGAAAAAAAGAATTTTATAAAAAAATGGTTTATGAACCAAATATAGATTTAGAAGTCGATTATGAACAGGAAATATGTTAAATACTCTACTCGTTCTTAGAATAATTATCCCAAGATAGTTGTGCAAAATTAATATAGCCTTTATTATATCTTAATCCCTTTTAACAATCACATGCAATAAGAAAAAAAAGTAATTAAAATAAATAATTAATTAATTATTTACAAAGATAAACTTGATTGAAAATGAGAGTCTAGAGCCCATAGACACTAAAAAATATCAAAGTCCACATAGTTCAACCTTAGATTATGTTGGATTTGGTGTTTTGTTTTTATCTTAATATTTTTATTTTTGTTTTTATTTTTGTTTTTATTTTTTTTTAATTTTATGAAAAGAAAAAAAATCACTTTTATCTTTTGCAAACAAAATGACTTTAAAATTAATTGATGTGTTTTAATTTACAAAAGACAAGGTTAATTTTACCTCTTTATTCTTTTCATTTTTAAGTATTTTTTATGATTTTTTCAACTTTTTATTAATTTTTTTATTTTTTATGATTTTTTTTGTTTTTTATTTTTTGTTTTTGATTTTTTTACTTTTTGATTTTGATTTTTTTTTACTTTTTGGTTTTTCATTTTTAATTAACTTTCCATGATTTTTTTTCTCCCTTCGCTTTTTTTTTCTAGTTTTTTTCCTTAATTTTTTAATTTTTTTATATCTTACTTTTTTTATTTCTTTTACGGTTAATTTTATTGATTGATTTTTTTAATGATTTCTCTTTTTTTTTAATTTTGATTTTATTTTTTATTTTTAATCTTTTCTTTTTCTTTTGACTTCTTTTTTTCTTCTTCTTTTTTAAAGATTTTTGTGATTTTTTGCTCTTTGTTTGATTGATTTTCTAATTTATATTTTGTTTTTTTTTATGTTTTTTATTTTCTTATTCTTTTTAACTTCTTAGTGATTTTTTTGTTTTTGATTTTTATATGATTGATTTTTAATTTTTTAATTTTTTTACTTTCCCTTTTTTATGATTTTTGTTTTAATTTTTAATTTTGTGTTTTGTTTTTGCTTTTTTTAATTAATTAATTTTTTTATTTTGTATCTTTAGCATAGTTTTAAGAAAAGAACCGGACCGAACCAACTGATTTGACTGGGAACCAGTCCCCGATCCGGTTCGTTTGGTGTAGAAAACCAGTCAAACCCGTCAAGAACCAATGAAAATCGATAAAAATCGAACTAGTGAAAGTTGGTTTGAACCGATCCAATTTTTTTAAAATTTTTTCTTATATAATAGAATAATTCATCCTAAATAAATTTGACCAATTAAAAATAAAAGATAATAAAAAAGATGATAAAGTTAAAATATAAAATCTTTTTTTAAAAAAAGAAAGAATATAAGAAAAATAAAATGCACAAAGTTGACTATTTTTTATGCTTGCTTTCTAATTTCCTAATAACATTTTTCTCAAATATCAATATACTTAGCCAAAATTATTATTTATTATTTATTTTTTAATAATAAATAAAATCTTAATATAATTTTAAAATTCTAAAAATTTAATATTAAATACTCTTAACTTTTAATCATAAATAATTTTTATTTGTTTATTAAAAATTAATTTTTATAATATTTTAAGAAATATTGAATTAGTAATCAAATATTTAAAATTTTAATACATAAAATTTTTAAAAAAAATATATTTAATTATTACTAGTTCGACCACAATTCAATTACGGTTCGACCAATGAATCATGAACCAATACTTCTACCGGTTTAATGACCAGTCTGATTTTAAAAATATTGATTTTTAAGACACATTTTTTTTTAATTATTTATTTATTCTTTCATTTTTTTTATTTATTTAGTTATTTTTTGACATTTTCTTTTGTGAGTTTTTTCTAAAATTTTTTTCGTGGAGATTCAATCAACTAAAAATTATTTTTGTTTTGAGCTCTCTTTTTTTTCTTTATCGAGAATAGATTTTACGTCTTCTTTTCTTTTTTTTTTTAAATTATGTATTTCAAATTCTCTTTTTCTTTCTCTACTCTTCCTTCCCTAATGTATTTATTATTATTATTTTTTGAAAGCAAAATTATTCAGATTTAGACAATTAGGACTTGAAAAAAATGATAAAAAGTAATTGCTAAATTCAAGAGATACCAAGGACATCTATTGTCTCACATAATTCTCCATATAATTCCTATTTACTCGAGGAGGCAAGGTACCTCAAACGACAGTTCTAAAAATAAAATATAAATATATAAAACACAAGTAATTACAAGCGTATCAATTATACTATTCTACACATTTACATTTCAATTTCTGCATATAAATGGAGAAAGAAAACCATGTGATGTCTCTTCCACCCATCTCCTTCGGCAGCAGCCTCCCACTCTCTTGCTTTCATAAGATCAAGGGCCTCATACAACAGCTGCAAAAAACATAGTTTCTATATTGATAAGTTGTTTCCCACTAGGGGTGTTCAAAGGTTTGGTTTGGTTCGATTTTGAGCAAAAATCAAACCGAACCAATTTAATCGGTTTAGTATTTTATTGGACCTTGTCGGTTTTAAATTTTAATCGATTTGGTTCAATTTTTGTTCGATTTGGTTCGGTTTGGTCCAGTTTGGTTCATATTTTTTTTGTCCAAAAGTAATTTTTTTAAAAAAAAATTTGTTCCTTATAATATGTAAAATTTAACTTATAATATCTTACATATCTTAAAATTTTGACCAATAATAACTCTGGAATAATTTACTATTTATATATATATATATATATTACGTAAACAAATTTCATACATTCACAAATAAGCTTTAAAAAGTGGAAAAAAAAAAATAAGAGTAATATCTTATAATAAATAGTATAAATAATTTGTATATTTCTTAAATCACATAAAGAATGTAGTTTTGATACAAATTTAATTGACAAAAGATCCCACTAATCTAAAAAGAAACAAAATATTAAATTTTAATTAATTGCAATTTTAATGGTTCGGTTTGGTTCGGTTAACCGAACTAAATATGGAGAAAACTGACAACCAAACCGATTTAATCGGTTTTACAATCACAAAAACCAAATCAAACCAATTATTAATCGGTTTTATTCGGTTTTTGGCGATTTGGTTCGGTTTGTTTTGGTTTAATTGGTTTGGTTCGGTTTTATTCACCCCTATTTCCCACACATAACTAAACAACCAAAAACCACTATTCTTGAACCAAATCAACAAATTAACAGAGGAATCCTAAAAGCCACAAATGAAATTCATCTACACGTTCAAAGTGAATGCCATAATACACTCCCATAATCATAATAAGACAATCTCGTACCAAAAGGCCCAAGAGTAACCTGACTACGGCCACTGCTCAGTAATTCCCCAAAATAACTCATGCGCCTCGAATTTCCTAATTCACACATATCCAAGTAAATGACAAAATACTTTAAAATTCATCAGAAAATCTTTAGCACAAATAAACCATGATTTCCCAGACTTAGCTGAATCAGAATGTAACCAAGAAACAGGACCCCATTTGACTCTGATTAAATCCAACGGCATAACGAACTTAGGACAGCAAAATACACAAACAAAATTCTTCATACTCGAAACACTTAGCAAAGCAAACCAGTTG
This sequence comes from Erythrophleum fordii, assembly GCA_032878935.1. Lineage (NCBI taxonomy): Eukaryota > Viridiplantae > Streptophyta > Magnoliopsida > Fabales > Fabaceae > Erythrophleum > Erythrophleum fordii. The sequence goes on along the minus strand of JAVQMF010000047.1, from coordinate 11,361,423 downwards.
ACATGTTCTCGCAAGCAGCAGAGCGACAAAATTAGGTGCAAATGTTACCAACAACAGAGAGAAACAGACGCATACTTGGACCCTTTTCTTAACAGAAGCAAAATCACCTCAAGAATCAGTATTTCCCCACAGGATATGCTCAAATTAAGAATTCAGTTTGAAATAACAGAAGGCCCATTTTCAATCAAACATCAATTCAAGATACACATTCATTTATTATGTAATAGCAGCCGTATGGAGATCGAAATTACAGTCACGGCTCAATCAGGCTCAATGGATTAGACCATTAACCCCACACTAGAAGCACCAGGCAAATAATCCAAACACTGACATCCCTATTTCACATTATCAACATAACTAGCAAACAAATAGAAATTATTTCATTATACCAACACAATCAGCCAGCAAATCAGGATGAGTAAGAAGTCAAAGAATCATAAGGCACGGAATAAGCTATACTCAGAATCATTGTCATCTATAGTATAAGGCAACAGAGTGAAGTGAATCAGTATTGAACAAAGCCTCAAAGGATTCAGAGAATAGATAAATCCCCATTGAGATAACTCAAAACGCAATAATCCCACAATCCACTCAACCCATTTCACCCACGTGAAACCAGCAATCCGCCAACATCTTCCATGGATTAGAAGCAAGAAAACAGGGTGAATCTTTGAACAAGAGAAGTATGGCAAAGGAACTCACCTCTCTCGGTCAAATCGAGAGCTTGCCTTCGTTTCGGTGTGAACGAAGAAGCACAGCAGCGACCAGCAAGGTGACGGAGAGGACGACGTCGCTCTCTGGCTCCCGAATTCCTTGTCCCTGCTCCGCTCTCTCCTTTTGCCTCTCATTCTCTGCGTCTCCCTCACACTGAGTGCCCTTCAACTCTCTCCCAAATCCTCCAACTGAATCTCTGCCTTTCTTTCGCACCCTCTCCTCTATATTGCTCTCTCGGTCTCTCCGTCGTTTCTGATTCACGGCTCGCCTCCTATGCGGCTGCCTCCTCTCTCGACTATTTCTTTCTCTCTCGTCTCCCTCTCTGTTCTCCTTCTCTTTTTTTCATCTCACGCTCCCTCTCTCGACCTCTCTCTCTCTCTCTCTCTCTCTCTCTCTCTCTGTAACCATGGCTGCTACTGTCTCTTCCCCTTCCCCTCTTTTCTTCCTCACTCGCCCCCGTTTGTTCTGAACCTCGCCTCCGCTTTTTCTGCTCGTTCCCAGTGCCTTGGGCGTCAGTGTGTCCTGCGTGTCCCTGGTGTGTTGTGGCGAGGCCGTAGAGTTTTTCATTTTCATTTTGTCTTTGTTCGTTTTTTTTTTTTACATTGGGCTTCCATTTTGGACATGGAGCTGAAGGAAACAAGTTTTAGGGCTTTTGGAATTGGGTCAAAAGAATTGATGATGGACTCTATCTTATTTTTTAATTTTCAATTTTTCTTTCTCTTTTTTTGATAATTGGGCTACACGAGTCTTGGGTAGTAGGCTTTAAGTTGAAAGGATCTATTGGGCTAGGAGCTTTTGTTTATTTCCTGATCACTCTTCTTTTTTTTGGTTATGTTGGACATTGAGATTGATGGGCTGAGTTTGATGCTGGTGGGCTTTACTTTTTTTATTTTATTTTTTTGTTATTTTTTCAAGATCTCTTTTGATTGATTTTTTGTTTTCTTTTTCTTTTTTTCCTTTATTAGGTTTTTGGGCTTCCACTGTCTTGGGTATGGGTTTGAAAGATTTGGGGCTAATAATTTGTTTTTTTTTTATTTCTTTTTTTCTTTTGGCCTTTTAAATTTTCCTTTTTCTTTCTCTTTCTCCTTTTTTTCTCTTTTTTCTCTTTTGTTTTTAATTTTTTACTAATTTGATTTTAATATTATTTTTAAGAGTATGCTGGACAAAATATATTGTTCACACACACACACACATATATATATATATAAGTGGGAAAAATCTATAAACTCAATGTAATATGGTTTTTGGTCAAAAATTGGTATTGAATCCACTTGCATAGTTCTTTTCAAAGTCTAATGAAAAAAAAAAAATTCTCAATGTCTGAAGGTCCCTGGATTCCAACCACATGAACTCATGAGTCTTAGGGGAAAATTATGAAAACTTTTATACTAATTTGTGACGTCTTTAATTCATAGTTTTTAATGTTAAATTGAATGATTCCAACCAATGATAATATTTGTGTTGCAGAAGTCGAAACTGATGCCTGCAAAATGAAATTTTTTGGGTTGAGTCTTGAGTGAAATTTTGTTTTTCATGCCCATTTCATCATCTATTAGTCCCACCAAGAAAGGCTCATTGTAATCATTAATCTGACGTTATATTGATATGAATGATATTTCTCACTACAAGCTTATGTTTCTAGTTGGTTACATTTAAATGACTTTGTTACCAGTTGGGAACACATGAATACCTTGGACATTATCTCAACTTAGATTTGAAACTTGCAATTAATGATCCTTTAAAAAGAAATTTGTTGTTATCCTGCCGATATGTATAAATGCAATAGTGAAACAAATTTGCTTGCATAGATGATCGCAAGGGTTCCAATGTTTGATTATCTGATTCTATTGATTTCAACTTACAGATTAAAATCATGAAAGAAATATACTTGCCAGAATTGAATGAAATGTACCAGAAAATTGCTGCTAAACTTCAGCAGGTATGTTAATTAAGTATTGATTTTTGAACATGACAATGTTAGCACCACATATGGATATCTTTCTTTTGCTTAGCAATTATGGTGGTAATGATGACTTTAATTCTGGCGTATCTCATGTGCTGTTTAACCATTGCAACCTGTGCTAAGCACTATCAAACAATCTTTTCTGAAAGAAGGCCCTTTATTGCCAATGAATTTGCTTATAACATAATAATCATAGAAGCATTGGAATGTGGAAATAGCCGCCGTACCTATATCGAATACGTATCTGGTATAGATACGCATACCATACGAGTACAAACGTATCCCGTACATTTCTTTTTCGTCCGTACGTACCAAAACGTTTTTTCCATATCGAAACGTTTCAAAACGACGACAATACGGCTTCGAAACGACGAGGAAACGGAGAGGAAATGCTGTGAGATTAAACGCATTCGTTTTACTCGTCTGGATCCCAGAACTTCACTTCTCCCTCTGTTTGTTTTCCTGCTGCTGCATTGCACTGTGCGTCTCCTCCCTCCATCCATTTCTCCATCGTCTTCTTCGGGCGTTGTAGGTGCGTCTCCTCCCTCCGTCCGTTTCTCCATCTTCTCCGGTTTGCTCAGGGGCGTCTTCCACTCTTCCTCCATCTTCTTCTCGGATTTCAAATTGATATTTTCTTAATCTGCCACATCTTCCTCCGTTGGATTAACTGAGATAATTGCTTAATCTACCTCGTCTTCCTCCGTCTTCTTCTTTGAGAATGTTTATTGATCTATTATGTAAGTTTCAGATCGTGTGTGTGTGTGTGTGTGTTTTTTTTCTGGTCAGATCGAGCATGGCAATAAACAAGAACATTAATCTTAAAGAGAGTATTGTATTTTCTGATGATGAGATAGGATAAGAGTAAGACTTTATAAAAATAAAACTGGATATGGATTGGTTTGTGGAATGTGTCTTAAGTTTGGCTTAGTCTAACTTATTTATACACTTCAAAAAAGTAAGATAATTGTGACTCTGGATCAAATAAGCAAGTTATTTCAGTTATAAGTCCCCTGGTTCACAGTCACTTGCTTGTTTAAGTTATGGTTTTTTACTAATTTACTTTGTTAATAAATTGTGTATGTCTTGGGGTTGGATGACAATAGAATCTCTAAACTCTAGTAATGTAGGCTTATCTTCATATTTACCAAAAGAAACAAACATATATAAAACGAAGTTCCTTGAGTTCAACAAAGTTGATATTATGTTCTAAAACTTTTTCAAGTGATGTTGTTTCTGTCCTATAGCTTCATGCCACATGTTTGAAAGGGATTCCTAAAAACACTTGAAGAGTTGCTTCTTCAAGTTAATCATAGATTCTGTGCACCCCACTAGAATAGTAATTTTAGAAAGAAATTCCCCAGTGTTCATCCTAGAGGTTTCGTGCAAAGACCGCTTATCATGAGTTTGGATTTTTTTTAAAGTTAATTTCATAGAAATACATATATAATGAATATGTAAGACTCATTTAAATAATAGAGTGTATACATTCTGTACTTATCTCTATCTAAAAAAAAAAAAGAATCTAAAGTCACTTGTCATCAAGTAAGGGAGAAGGTAACGAAGAATATGCCAAAAGTGATTAGGCATTAGCCGTGATAGCCAAAATTAATAAGAGGTTTGAGAAAGAGTTTCAAAATTTTGGAAAGGGATTAGATAGGTACCTTAAATAATATGCAAAGTATTTCTTTTTGTGCAGAATGGGTTAAGCCAGTTTTAAAACTATATGTATTTGTTGTGATGGAATTCTACAGACATTTATTTTAAATTTTGTGATTTATATGTTTCGGAATAGTCGTGTGATGTGATAATTATATATTCGGGAACAAAAGTAATATTTAAATCAAAGTAATATTTAGATCTAGATTTGTAATCTATTGCCATATGAGCATTCTTTATCCTTTAACATTATTAATGGCTCGTTTAGCTTATTTATTTAAAAAAAATTTGGATTTTCTATAAATGATATTGCTTCTCCATCATAGGTATCATGACAACTGGAAGTTCTAGTTCTACTAGTAATCCTGGGTCCACTGCTTCTACTGAATATTATTCTAGTAATATTCTCCAAAAAAAAGAAACTCCTTTGTGGGCTTACGTAACTTTAATTATTAGAAGTAGAAAAGGAGAAACTGCTAATCCTGGTGGAAATAAGCATGGGAAGTGTAATTATTGTAACCGTGAATTTCAAATATCTTATTCTAGAGTTAAGTGGCATTTGTTGAGGGTATCTAGTAAAGGAATTTCAATGTGTTCCAAAGTCGATACTCACTATTTAGCATAAATGAAAAATTTGCAAGAGGAGGCTGAGAATAAATCAAAACCAAAAGAAGTTCCATTACCACCACCAGCTAGAGGTTTATCTCCTTTGGGTATTCAAAGTGAGTACAATCAAGGGAAAAAGAAAGCAATTGGTGCTTTGGAAAAAGCCTTTAACCAAACAGTTAGGAAAAATTTGTGTGCAAAAATTACTAGAATGTTCTATTCAGGTGGCTTATCTTTTAATTTGGCACGCAATCCATATTACATTAGTTCTTATCAATATGCTGCAAACAATATGATTTCTGGTTTTAAACCTCCTGGTTATAATGCATTAAAAGGTCCTTTATTGCAACAAGAAAGGGCAAATGTTGAAAGGTTGCTAGAGCCAATAAAAAGGACTTGGAGTGAGAAGGAAGTGAGTATTGTAACAGATGGGTGGACTGATGTACAACGAAGGCCGTTAATTAATTTTATGGCTGTATCTGATGGGGGTCCTATTTTTTTAAAGGCAATTGATGGGACTAAAGAATACAAGAACAAATTCTACATAGCTGAGTTAATGAAACAAGTAATTGAAGAGGTAAAACCTCAAAATGTAGTTCAAATTATTACTGACAATACCCCTGTTTATAAAGCTGCTGGCAAGATTATTGAAGGTGAGTATCCTCATATTTTTTAGACACCATGTGTTGTCCACACGCTCAATCTTGCATTGAAAAATATATGTGCAGCTAAAAACACTGAAGCAAATGAATTATGAAGAATGTCATTGGATCACTCAAATCAGGGATGATATAATTTTTATTAAAACTTTCATCATGAATCATTCCATAAGGTTGGCCATTTTCAATGAATTTGTGCCCTTGAAATTGCTTGCCATTGTTGATACTAGGTTTGCTTCAACCATTGTGATGCTAAAGAGGCTCAGACTTATTAAGATGTCTCTTTGCACAATGGTAATTAGTGAAGAATGGAATACATATAAAGAAGATGATGTTGGAAAGACTACTACTATTAAAGAGTTAATTCTTGATGACTTTTGGTGGGATAAGATTAATTACATCCTCTCTTTCACAAAGCCTATTTATGAAATGCTTAGATTTTGTGATGCAGATAAGCCTTCACTTCACTTGATTTATGATATATGGGATTCAATGATAGAACAAGTGAAAATATCAATATACAAGTATGAGAAAAAGGAACTTTTTGAGCATTCAAGATTTTATGAAGTTGTGTATGGAATTATAATTGATCATTGGACAAAAAGTTGTACACCACTTCATTGCCTTGCTCATTCATTGAATCTGAAGTAAGTTCTACTAATATTCCATACTTATATTATTGATATTCTTTTCACATTTAATTTTATGCTAAACAAGTCTAATTCTCATTGTTTTTATTGCATATTATATAGGTATTACACTCCTCAATGGCCGGATGTGTCATCAAATGGAGTTCCTCCACATTTAGATGCTGAAATTTTAACCGAGAGGACCAAGTGCTTTAATATGTATTTTAAGGATCCTAGGGAGAGAAAATTGGTCCTTCAAGAGTTTTCAATGTTTTGTGGAGCTTCAAATGTATATTTATTATTTGATTCGTTACAAGATAAGTGGAATTTGAAGCCTAAAGATTGGTGGTTAAATTATGGTTCTTCAACCCCAATGCTCCAACGGCTTGCATTAAAGCTTCTTCGTCAACTATGTTCATCATCTTGTTGTGAACCAAATTGGAGCACCTACTCTTTCATTCACTCATTGAAAAGGAACAAATTGAATCCAAAAAGGGCTGAAGACTTAGTTTATGTTCATACAAATCTTTATCTTTTATCAAGAAAGAGTGAAAAGTATTCTACTGGAGTGACTAGGATGTGTGATGTTAATGGAGATCATTGGTAGCCATTTGATAGGGCAGGAGGTCTTGAAGTTGCAAATTTATCTTTGGATGAACCAGATTTAGAACAAAAGCTCATAGGAAATGTTACTAATGTGGATGTAGATGAAGATGAAGATGAAGATTAACTTGGATTGGAAATTTTAATATTAATGCTTGTATGGAATGTAACTTGTTATGAACATCTTATTTATGTTTGTAATTTGTGATATTATTTATGCTATGATAGCTTATTTATAATTTATTTTATTTTTTAATGTCTTAGATTCTTGAATATATATATATATATATATATTCCCGTACCCGTATCCTAAAATTTTAGAAATTGCCGTATCCCACATATCGTGCCATGTCGTACCCGATACACATACCCGTATCGGTGCTTCTTAGATAATAATATAACCTTTATTAACCTTGTATTTGCATGTCTCTATTAGCATCACTCCGTTCTGCAACAATTAGTAAAGTCAGAACAGCTTGACAAGTTAAAGACAGTTAAAACGATCTTGAAGCATATGATAACATTCTTACAAATTTTCAAGAGCAACATTTTACCTAGTGTCAAGGACAAATTGGGTTGTTATAAGAAGCAGATTAGAAATTTTGTGAATACAAATAGGCCCAGGAAAGTCATGTGTTCATTGCAGCCAGGATAGCTTCCCTCCTATGGACCCCATGTCACAGCCACAATCCCGACTAGCTCAAATGCAGTCTCATGAAAATCAAGTAAACTCTCAGTTGCAACCAACAAATATACAAGATTCTGTAAGGGTAATGACTCAGAACAACATGTCTAGTTTGCAGCACAATTCAATGTCTAGTGTATCGATAGCACAGTAGAGTATGATGAATTCATTATATGGTTTGGGAGGTTACTCCCATACCATAATTGGAAATTCAAATATGGGATACAGCCATGGTAAAGAGGCACCATCATAAAATCAGTTGTTATATGCACAAGAGACATTAAGAAATCAACTTCAAGAGCAAAGGATACAAATACACAAAATGCAAAACCAATTTGATACACTGACAAGATTTTATCAACGACATTGTCAAGGAAATGCTAGCCCAAGTTATCAACAAGATCCATATCTATCTAGGCTAAACATCTCTCATATTAGAGATAATAATGATGAGGAGGACGACGACGACTGAATTTTAAATTTTATTTACTTTTTGTAATTTTATTACACTTTGTGCAATTAATATTTTTTATCTAATAATTAACTTTTATTAGAGTTGTGTGTTTAACTTATAATTATTTATATACCTGGCTCCTCTTCCTCCATTTGTCTTCCTCCTTTCTATTTGTCTTCATCTCTGGTATTTTCTTTCCTTTTCTCCTCTCTATCACTCTCTTCTTTCCTCTTTTGTTTTTGGTGTAATTCATATCTTTCTGCTTTTTTATTGTTATTTTTTTATCATCAATTTCTCTTCTCCTATTTTTAATTTTTCTTCTTCTACTCATTGCTTATTTATCTTCTCTTTCATTTCTTTCCAAATCATTCATCTGAATAAGAGAACTAACTTTAATTTGGGATAATATATTTCTAATCTTTGTTCTAAACATTTTTTTAAAAATTTATATATATGCTGATTGAGGTTTATATTATTTGGGTCGATGCCCAAAAAAGGAAAAAACCACAAAGAAACCAAAATGAAGATAAGAAGCAAAGTATAAAGATTTTATTTGGTTTAATATTGGAATACCAAACCTGAGTCATAAGACAAACACATAATGCAACTTAAAAGACAGAACCGAAAAAAAGAAAGATTAAGAACAAGGAGATGATAAGTAAAAATAAAAATGTTATTAATTAATTACATTAAACATCAATCTAGTATAATTATAGAAAAATAATTAATGGTAATTATAAATAATAAATGTAATCCTAAAATATAAAAAAATATATATTTAACAAAATAAAATAAAATAAATAAATAAATAATAAAATTTAAAAATAAATACATATAAATATAAATATGGGAGAAAGATAAAAATAATTTTTTAAAAAAAAAAGTTTTTGACCAAATTTTGATTGATTAATGTCTAACCAAAATTCAACTAGTTGCATAATTTGACTGAAAGTTAGCTGAACCATATTCAACTGACATTTGGTTAGATCGCATCCAACTGAATACATCCATGTTTGAAAAAGTGTAATATATTATTAAATATAAAAAAAAATTATAGTATTAAATATATTTTTATAAAAATGATTATTTATATATATTAAATATATATAATTCAATATTTATTATAAAAACAATAATCACATATCTATATTAAAAAGCTTCAACGTTAAGCTTAAGCTTGAGTAGCCATTTGCCATGGCCATGCATGGAGAATTTGTAGGTGAGAGAGTTGGTGGTGTAAGGAAGAATACCACGAGAAGGGCAAAATAGATTTTGTTTTTTTAAATGAGAAGGGTATTTTAGAAATTTCACATAGGTGAAGATTTAATGTTTAATTTAGATGGTATGAGAGAGAGAGAGAGAGAGAGAGAGAGAGAGAGAGAGAGAGAGAGAGGTGAGTTATAAAAAAAAATTGAGAAAATTATATTTTTGGTTCCTATAATTTCTATAATTTCACTCAATATTCAATTTGATTCTTATAGTTTAAAAGTTTGTAATTAGATATTTATAATTTAAACAATTTTTAATTAATTCATGTTATTATGCTTTTGCCAATATTTTGTTAAATTTTGTTAACGTAGCTAAATATATGCCATTATTGTAACTTTAAATATTCACGATTCAAATCAATTATTTCAAGTCATTTAATATAAATTATATTATATACTATATTTGTGAGCTAATTTTATTTAATTATTTATGTTTACCTCTTTTGTTGATATAAATAATATATATTTAGAATGTCAAGATAACATATAATTAATTATATTAAAAAATTTAATAGAACATAAACAAAATTTTAATAGTAGGACTAAATTAAAAAAAATTATAAAGACCAAATCAATAATCTTTAAATTTCAGAGACCAGACTAAAAATTAAGTAAAATTATAAGGACTAAAACAACATTTTTACCAAAAATATTCATTTGTTATCTTTTTATTAGAAATTTTAACAATAAATATTTATAAAATTTTGTGTATGCGCACACGCGCATATGTGGGAAGAAATGAGGCTGGTTTAGTGATTGTGTAATTTTATTTGCTAGAGTGGATGCAAATGGATACGATGAAAAGCGAAAACTTCTGATTGTGACCAGTGAGGATGGCACATTTGATGTTGTGCAACAGACCACCACTTTAAGATAAGTACACAAAACATAAACAAATCTAACCTATTATAAAAAGAAAAATAAATTAATTTTTTTAAAATATATATTTATACCTCTTTTAATTGTAAGTTATTTGTAAATACTTTTCTTTTTACTAAAAAATAAATAACTACTTCCTTTAATTTTTAAAACCCATCTAAAATATCCTAGCCATCAACTTTAATAAGAATTTGAATTCTTTTGTTTGATTTTTTCAACATTTTTTATTAAAATATCAATTTATATTCTTTCAATTGTCACTAGTATGTTTTTGTTATATGCAATTTGAGTTTCATAGTTTGAAATTTTTTCTAACTACTTTCAAATTACTAGAGAATGTTAGATTTTTGGGCCTTTTTCTATGCTGTTAGAATAATTAAGGATTAGAAATTTGATGGAATTTTATTGCAATTAACGATATTACAGAAGCTAGGGTGGACCAACATAAAGATATGAGCCCAATAACAAACAATGGCAGTTGATATTAGGAAGTAAACCATCAACCAGGATCAAGCAAAAGTCTTAATGGATATTTTAAAGATGGCTAGCAGTCTGTTCAGTATGCTAGCTAATGATTAGGGAATGATTGAAGAAATTTTGGATATTTAAATATTTTATTTTGTCTTGTTTGAACTTATGACTTGTTTGGTAGAAAATATGTTATATCTTGTTTGTTTGCTTAAATCAGAGCCTTAAGCCTTCAAAGAGATAATTATGTTTTAGAGTGAGCTCCCCATTCAAAAGAGGGTTCTTATGCTTTTTTTTTTAGTTCCTTAATCAATAATGATCCTAACAATTAGTGCTTTCATTCTAAATGGCCAAAGGAATAAGATTACATAGGTTAGATGAAACCTAAAAGGAACTAGAGACTTGAATGACAAATATTGAGTCCTTTATGTAGCCAACCATAGAGACGCTGTGACAACTTCTCAATCAAAGGGTTCCTTAAGTATGGGTGTTTGTCCACATCGATGATACATGCCAATTTTTAAAAGGAAAAAAAAAAAAGAATTCATTTTTTTTTTATATTTTGGCTTATGTTATTGATGGAACATATTGAATAGGAAAGAATTTTGTGTGATGATTCTTATCAACACACACAATGAAAAGCAAAAGGAGAAAAAAAAAATGAACAGACAGAATTAATAATTGTGCATATATATTAAGAAAGGATATGAAATAAAATTATGATACAAATTGCAATTAAAATTTCAATCAACTTCCCAGTCAGCTAGTCATCTAACTAATAAAATAACATGTACCTAAAAAAAGTGTCTTTTTTAATGTAAACCTGCCCTTAATCTTGCCAAAAAAGAGAGTCATGAATTACTTTCATCGAACCCTAGAACTCTATTCTTTGTTGTTTGTTAATCATGATCCTGGTACACATAATGGGACAATTCTTGGAATGTCCTAAAAAGGGGAGGAAAAAAAAAGAATGGTGTTTACTCAGATTCATTTGTCTAATTTTACTTTTATAATAAATAGTTATGCACATTCTGAGGTAATCTCACACGTCTGTCAACAGCAAAAATGTCCACTATACCTATTTTAGAGCTATCACACATGAGAACTATCATGCTTCAACCACTTACCAAGATACCAACCACATGGATGTGACCTTAACGAGCTCATTGAACTACTTGCATGTAAATATGGTCAGCTTCTATATATCTAGTAACTTGATATGTTGTATTGGAATTTAGATTTTCTCATGTCTAGAAACTTTTTTATGAGGTAAAGAAAGACATAATGGGTGTGGGGTTCATATAGATGAATCTCATTGGGTCTTACCTATTATATTATTCTATCTCTCACATAAGAGTTGTTAAGACGTGAAAGAATTTAGACTAGTCGTATTATCTATAAATATGGCCAGCTCCTATAGACCTCATCTTCTTAAGCAATTTTTGGCAACAACTCCTAAAAAGCAATAGTGGCATTCTTAAGTACAATACAACATATCACCTACAAACTAATAGCAAGTTTGAAGCTCTAAATAAGTGCTTAGAGTAATATCTCAAATCATTCACTTCTGAATCACCTCAAAATTGGACCAACCTCTTCTTGTGGTAGAATTTTGGTGTAACACTTTATACCACAGTTCAATTCAAATGTTTCTATATCAAGCATTACATGGTCATCCACCACCTATACTTCCAAGCTTCAATCCCCTCTCAACCATAGTTGTTGCAATGGAAGACTAGCTGAAACATAGAAAATAGATCTTACAATCCTTGAAACATAAGTTGGAATAGGTTAGGAGTAGAATGGCTAAATATACTAATGCTCACCAACAATACAACCAATTTCGAAAAGGAGATTAGGTGTTGCTTAAACTATTTTCATACCAATAAGCTTCTGTGGCTTGGAAACCCAACCAAGAATTAGCAAAGAGATATTTTGGTCTTTCCCAAATTGAGGACAAGATTGGTGCAATTGCTTATAAATTGAAGTTTCCATCGCGAAGTAAAATATCCAATGTATTCCACATATCATTGCTTAAAAATTTCAAGGCGACTTTAGAAAATCTCTACACTTCATTCCATTTAATTCCTTTGCTAGGGAGACCATACTAAGGCACACCACAGGTTTTAGTCGAATGGATAGGAGAAGAAAAGGATCAAGCCATTTGGGAACCACTAGACTAACTTGTACACCAATCTACTAATATCAACCTTGAGGACAATGTTGTTTTTGAAGCAGTAAAGAATGTTATAGTAACAAATGTGGACCAACAAAGAGATATGAGCTCAACAACAAACAATGGCAATGGACACATCAAAAAGCAAAAGGCCCATCAACAAGGATCAAGAGAAAGCCTCAATGGATGACTGATTATATTGTCCAAAAGAAGCTATCGAAGGATTGGGTAGGGATCACAACAAATGATGGCTAATGGTCTACACAATCTACCAGTTGATGATTAAGGAATGAACAAATAAACAAATAACAAAAGAAAGTAATAAAATAAAATAAAATAAAATAAGAACAATAAAAAAATAAAAAAACAATACAAAATCAATTAAAAAGTGAAAAATTAAACAAACAATAAAAGAAGGTAAAAAATAATAAATAAATAAATAAAAAGAATAAAAAATAAGAACAAGAAAACAAAAACAAAATAATAATAATAAGACAAAAACAAAATAAATAAATAAATAAATAAAATGAAACATAAAACAAAAATAAAACAAAAAGGAAAACAAAAAAATAAAAAGAAAGAAAAAGAAAACAAGAATAAAACAAAAACAAAAAAAAACAAAAAAAAATGAAATGAAAATGAATGAAAAAAAAAAAGAAAGATAGGAAAAAGAGAGAAAAAAACTGAAAATGCAAGAAAAAGTAAAATTCAATTTTCCTTTAACAAATTAAAACACATCAACTAATTTCAAAACTCGTTTTATTTTGTGAAAGGAAAAAGCAATTTATTTTCTTCATCTTTTCACAAAAAAAAAACACCCAAACCAAAAAAAAAATTAAATTTAAAAAAAAATAAATTAAAAAAGTAGAGAACATACAAGAAAAAAACAAAAACAAGAAAAAAGGAGAAAAGAAAAAAACAAAATATAAAATAAAGAAAAAAAAAACCAACCAACAAATATATCATTCATTCGAACTACGTGGATTTTGATCTCTTTCGAAGGATACGTAAGCCTTAAGCTCTCATCTTAGGTCAAATTCGCTCTTGTAAATAATCATTTTCTTTTAGTTTTATTTCTTTAATTTCTTTTCTTTTTATTCTAAATTTTATTTCTTTAATTTCTTTTTTCCTTTTACTCCTAATTTAATTTTATGTAATTTCTTTACTTTTTATTTTGTATGTGATTTGTTAAGGAGAATTAAAATATATTAAAGGCCATGATAATTTTACACAACTAATTTAGAGTAACCATTTTTAAGAACGAGTGTAGTGAAGTGCCTAACACCTTCCTCACTCACAATCAACTCTCGAATCTAAATTCGGTTTGTAGATAATCTTTTTTTAAATAAAAAGGTTTTTTTAAAATTTTACCTTTTCAAGAAATAAAATTTTAGTGGCGACTCCTGAACTCTACTTTTACTTTTAATTTTGATTTCGGTTTTCGTTTTTGTTGAAAATTAAAATTTTCTTTTTTTAAAGGAGTCACACAATCGCATTTTCAGGTGTGACAAACTTAAAAATATATATATATTAATAAATAATTTTAATAAAAATTTTAAAATTAAATTATAATGTAATTTTTTATTTTAAAAAAATTCATATATATTTTAAAAATAAAAATATTGTATAATTTTAATATCAGTGAAAAAAAAAAAAAGTCAGGAGCAGTTTAATAAAAATTGTTCAGCAGGAGAGGTAGTGGTGGCGTGAATAGATAAAGTCAAACGGCAAGAGACTGTCAGGCACGTGTCTGATCATCCAATTACAGAATGGATAACCATATTGTTCGAGAAGACGGAGTGGTATGCCAACATCAGTCATCAATTCCTCGAAACAAAAGATAAGAAAAAGGCACAAGCCTGCATATTAAGGTAAGCACTGAAACAATATAAGATTAACTATAATTTTTATGTTAAATTCTCATACAATAAATCACTTATTATTTATGTATGTTTATCGGTTCTTAACATGCTTTTGATAACAACTTTACCAAAGAGAGAAAAAGATTTTTGATAAAGATAAGTGAATCATGTTTTGTACATGAAAAACATGTCAATTCACTTAAATAATTTTTAAAAATAAAAATTAAAATTAAATGTAATATATATTTTAAAGGTATATTATGAGAAAACTTGTCTTCAAAAAGTTTTTAATTTGTAATTAAAATAATTCATTTATATATAATATTTAATAAATATTAGATTGTCACATTTTAAGAATTAAAAAATAAATTAAAAGAAGAACCACCTCACACTTATGCTGCTCGCTCTTCAAGATTCGATGATCTCAAGATATTTTTGTGGGATATCTCTACCACTGTCTTCAGGTTGCCAAACCTTGCCGGCGGAGTCCTCACAAGGTTCGTCCCTCAATCTCAATCTATGCATTTGGGTATTATTTTATGCTTTTCTTACCATTTGAGTCGATTTTGTCTTTAAAGACTTATATATAGCAATATTATCGTTGCATCTAAATTTGTAAGAATATTTTTTTCTGTGTTAATTATTAAATTTGACTTGTATTGATTTTTTTAATTCCCATGATGCTGTTTAATTAAATTACTGTGTTAAATATATTACAAAATTATTTGTAAAAACTCTTGGGTCTAAAAATTTTATTTTTTAACTCTTAAAATTAATTAATTTTTGAACGTGTATATAATATATATATATATATGTCAAAAATAATAATAAGATATTTTAACACTCCGTGTTAGAGCCTGGCTAGTTGGCATGTGTGTGATCTTTTCAACCCTACGCCCACAATTGTTAAATCCATGATTTCTTTGTCATCCACCTTTGCCTCCCCTTGTTTGGTTGCTTCAATGAAAAGACCTGGGTTTTTTTTTTTGGAGTTGTTTATTATGTTTCTATTATTGTCATTTAATAATATTTATTTTTTATTATTTCAATTTAAATAAGACTACGAGAGTTATTTTATATTTATTTTGTTTATTTTGTTATTATTATTTTTTCATTACATCAAACGTAGCCTAAAAAGTTTCACAATGTATTGGTATCAACATAATGAACTAATTCATGTGTTTGACCACATATACTTTTTTATCCTTTAAATCTTTGTTTGAAAATTGTTTTTCTAAAACTATTTAAAAAATGAACCAAAAAAAAAGGCCCCAACATGATCATAGATATAAACAAACTCAAATAAAAATCTAGGTGAAAAGTTTACCTATTGTTTAGTGAAAAAAATTGTAGTCAAACAAAAAAGGAATTTAGAAAATAATTAATTGGAATGAGCATAAAGCAACTACCAAAATTTTAAGGCTAACAGGATTGCTTGCTAAATGACAAGTTGATAAACTATTTATCAATGTTTTTAAAATCAAATTGACTATTGAATCGGTGAAATCACTAGTTCATGGTTCATTGGTTCGACCATAGTTGAATTGATAATAGTTAAATATATATATTTTATTTTATATATAAAAATTTTGAAACATATTATGACTAATTATATACAAAAATAAATCAAATATGATATAATATTTAAATTTTAATTTTTTATATATTAAAATGTATTTTATATAATTTTAATAAAAATTATATGAATTATATTTTTATTTTTAATCTTAACGTTAAAATTTTATAATTATAAATAAAGCAATCATAGAGACTTAACGATAAAGGTTATACTTGTTATTAAAAAATAAAAAGCAAAGAGTTTTATAATAATAAATTTGAAAAAGTTATTTATCAAATAAAAAATTTAACCAAATTAAATATATATATATATATATATTTATATTATCTTACTTATATGTTTATATATACACTACAAGAAAATAAGCTATTTCTGTGGTATTTTTCTGTGAAGAAAAAGCAAAAATTCTTGTGAGAAATGCCATTATTATAGAAATTCTCACGTAATGTGCAGCGTGAAAAAACAAGCTGTAAGAAATTCAAATTCTCACAAAATTTTTTTGTGAGAAACATTCTCACAAAATTAATTTCCATGAGAGATGTCAGAGAGAAAAGGTGGTGCAAAAGTTGTAATTTTCGTGGTTTTGTCACAAACTTTCTCGTCGAAAAATGAGTGAGAAAATTCCGTGACATGGGAACCTCCTTAAACCTCCTTTTTTTCCAACTCTTGCTTCCTTAAATCTAGTTTCATCGCAAAATTGATATTCTCTACCATTGGATGCATCATCATAGTACAACATACACCTGTTACTACAATAATTAATCTTTTAATAACCACAGACAAGTTTCGAAACCAATTTTTTGGTTTGCTACAAGTTGGCAAGCATTTGGTGATTAGCTGGTAAAATTTCATACATCAGTGTAATAATCTCACCAGTACATATCTCATGAATGTTATAATCAAATTTGATACTTAACAATCTCACAGCCACTAACAAAACTGTATTATTTTGACACCCATCCCACAATAGAGTCTGTGCAGCTCTTAGCATGTCATAAAACATTGCAAAACTTGGATTTGGGTTTTCAGGCATATCATATCTCTCAGATGATGCTTCAGCCACATCCTTAACCATTTGCTCATATAGATTAAAATTCATACAAAAGCTAGTCTTAATCGGAGCTGATGGTGGACATTCTTCTAAATGATTATGCCAATAGTAATAGTTAGGCATAAACTTTTTTTTATACAAGGGCATCCTAATTTCATCTAACTTATAATACTTCATACATTTGCATTTGACGCAAGGACATCTAAACCTCCCTTCTTATTTAAATACATCTAAATAACTTGCAAATTGAACAAACTCCTCTAAGCCTGCAAAGAACTCTTGTGTAATTCTTTGACGATTACCCTCTGTTCTATTATACATCCAACGCCGATGTTCAAGAAGATCCATGTGACTTAAATGAAACAAAAAAAAAAAAAACAAATAACTTTATAAATTAGAATAATGATATTGGTTAGTGTTATATTGTCTTTCATTTAAATGCTACCTTAGTGTTCCAAGAATGGCATCAAACTTTCATGGATTCTTATATCTTCTTCAAATAACCCATTTTTAAGAATAATAAATTCTTATATTATTGATTTTTGGATTTTCCAATTCAATGTAAATTAAAATATCTTTAAAAAAAAGATAATAATGAAATTCTAAAAAAAATTATTTAAATTAAATTATGTAGACATATTTTATAAATTAAATTATGTATAAATTTTAAATAAATGAAATTGAAATTAAATATTCAAATATAGAAAATAAAAGTTCAGTTCATAAACCCAAAAAAAAATGAATAAGACTTACTCAATCTTCATAAACATAATCATCCCAAAAATAATTGCATATAAGAAGGTAACATAGTAATTATCTAAAAACTATCACATCATTCCACATTAAAAAAAAAATTATAGTTACAAATTTTAAATTAAAGGTATTTATAATAAAAAAATTTTAAATTATTTTAAATGATTCAAAACCTAACAATTTAAATTGTATAAAAAATTATAATTTAAGAGTTTAAAGTAAAAATTTTGATACTTATATCTTTTGAAATAATTTTACAATTTAAAATAATTCAATGTAAATATTTTTAACTTATCATCATCAAATATGATTTCTCCACAAGAAAATTTCATTCTAAAATGCTAACATTACAAGCAAAGGATTTTATCATTTTAATATACCCATTAGGATAAATTATGCCATTTATATATGAGAGGAAAATTTGGTATTGGTTTTATATTTTTGTTATTCAGGTTTTTTAAATAATAATACAATAAACTTAATAGCAAAAATAACAAAAATAAGGACAAACACAGCAAAAACATACATTTTATGCAAACATTTTAATATACCCAAAATTTAAACATAATAATAATAATAATAATAATAATAATAATAATAATAATAATAATAATAATAATAATAATATTAATATTAATATTAATATTAATATTAATATTAATATTAATAAATAAAGACAAACATAGTAAAAACATACATTTTAATATACCCAATTTGTCTCACATTTTATGCAGTAGTAAACTTAATAACAAAAATTTAAAAAAATATATTTTTTCATACATTTCATCTTTAATCACTAACAAAAACATACAATCATCTCTCAGCAAAAAATAAATGCCACCCACTAATATTTCATCAAATATTTGCACAAAGGAGAAAAAAAATGAAAGGATGAACTCACCTTCGCTCCAAGTAGTAAAAGGCCAATAAACTCTACTTTCTAGCGAGCTATGGTGTGGGGATGAACTCCAAGAGAGGCAATGGAGAGTTTAAGGACAAACATATTAGAAAAAAACCCAAATTTGTGTGAGGAGGAAAAGCTGTAGTGTCGCGTGGATAGTCTTTGTTCTGCATAATGAAAATGAAGCTGAGGGTTTACTTAAATGCTTTTCTCACAGAATTTTCTTACAAAAATTTTTGTGAGAAATTAATGACATTCTTCCTAAAAAATCCAATTGTTTCAACTAATTTCTTCTCACGGAACATTCTGTGAGAGACTCTCTCACAGAATATTCCATGAGAAAGTCTCACGGGTGAATTCTGTGAGAAATTCTATCATGGAATGTTCTGTGAGAAAGTATTCCAAACTCGTGAGATAATTAAAAAACAAAGGCAAGTGGATTTCTCTCGATTTTTTCCCGCAAAAAATTATTGTGAGAATAGCTTCCCGCCTTTTTGTGCTAGCATTCTTATGATATTTCTCACAGAATTCTCTCTATTTTTTTTCTCAGATTTTTTTCCACAAGAAAATTCTATGAAAAAGTTTATTTTGTGATAAATTGTGTAAGAATATCTATGAGAAGTTGTGACAGAAATTATTTTGCAAGAATTTTTTGTAATAAATTCTCAGTTTTCTTGTAGTGATATATTTGTTTGTATTATACTAGCAAGGAGATCAGTTGGGAGACGTGGAAAGCATGATGGAGTCTTTCACCTTGGCTTGGGTTTGAATCTTAAGAAAGCCACTTTTATTGCTTCATATAGGAAAAAGGAAGAAGAACCAGCCCAACCACTGGTTTCCAATTCGATTTCAACAAAAAATCATCCAATTTAACCTAATTTTTGATCGAATTTGGCCAGTTCAATAACCCATCGGTTCTAGGTTAATTTTGGACTGGACAAGAGGCTGGTTCCTGATCCAACAAGTTGAACCTCTCAATCCAGTCCGATTTTAAATACTATGCTATTTATGATCATTACTGTATGAATATAGTATTAGTTTGTTATCCTTCTTTGTTTAGTTAGTTTATAAAAATCTCATATTGATTGTATCTCAAGATATACAACAATATTTTCTCTACCACAAATATTATATAACATGAGCTTTTCTTAAAATGAAGGCTTTCTAAAACGTTATATATTTTTCTTTCACTCTTTACAATTACCAAGTAACAGTCTATTTTTTTTACCCCTAAATATTTTAATACAGCATCAGCGTGGAGGTATTCAGTGAAAGAAGAGGCACAGATGGTTTCAATTCAAGCCCAATCGTCGGATCAAGAAATTCAATAACCCAACAATATAAAAGGTGCTCTCATTGGTTATAATTTTAACTTACAGTTTGGCATACTTCTCTTTTCTTAATAAAATGGAGAAAAATATAAATATTTAATTTAATTTTAAGTCACTTGACAATATTTTATCTAACTTTAAAAATTGAAAAATATTCTTTTCGACTATCACCCTTTAATATTTAAATATTTTTCTTTATTATTATTATTTTGTCAATAGAAATGCTACTGTTATTTGCCATACGAAACACTTCTATTCTTGTACAACTAATGAAAGTCACAAATGACATCTCAATTAACCAGTTTAATAGTGTCTAGGATAACCAAGAGAGATATTTTTTTAATTTTTAAAGTTGAAAGGGGGATATATATATATTGTTCCCGGTAACACAGCATCGATCGTACTGCAGACATAAATGTGACTTTTTTTCCCCCTCCGCTTTTTGGATTCATTTAACCGGTGCTTGTGGGTTGAGCATGCATGGCGTCAATTTGACAAAATGTTCAAGTGATCACGGATTTTTTGTATTGTGTGTTTTCCATTAATGCCCTCATCCAGTCCGAGGGATGAGGATGCATGGAGGACTTCAGAACGCGATGAGAAGGACGAGAATGGTTCATGCAAGAGTGGGAATAGCAGGCACAGTTTTGAACGATTGGCTCTTACTCCTCCTTCTACTGCTCTTCATGAAACAACAAGTGGTGCAAAGCATAGCAGTAACAGTGCTGCTAAACTGAACCTTCTTATTCTTGCAATTGTGCTGATGTTTTGTTTCAACCTTGTTACCTTTCTGACACTACTGTATAAGTGAGGAGGACTTTGATTGAACCTCTCGTAGTTGTAGATATCCCTATCATATTTGTGACATCAAGTTGAAGTTAAAAAATTGTGGGAGATAATAATAGATTAAACCTGAAATGAGGGAATCTATTGTTAGAGATTCAAAATACTTCAGGGACCTTGAGAGTTTATTAGATTATCCATTAGGTGAACCAATAAACCCTAAATAGGATTACTAACTCTAAATAGATTGTAAGTTGATGTCTATTCCTTAAATGAGCTTACGAGTAGTTCACCTCTTATAAACTATTATAATATATCAAAACTCAATCTATTTACGCAGTGATTATTATTAAATTAATTATTATGATATTAATAAAATATAATCTATTAATTAGTCTAATAATTAATTAATACTAATTCACAACAAAATTAATTAATTTTTCAATAATCTCCAACTTAGATAATATTAATAAATCATTAAGACAAAACAAAAACAAATCAATACACAAAAGGATAGTAATAATATCAAATAATTAATATACATGTTGTGATAAAAAATTCAAAAATGAAACAAAAAATTAAGAATATCGATTTCAATAAGAAAAACAACACTTTGAATGCTATAACAACATTCCAAATTTGAATAAAATAAAATATCAATTTAGATTCCTACTAAACCAAAGCATTAACAAACAATTTCAAACACCCAAGAGTCATATGTTTTGCAACAAAACTTTAATAGGTAAGCCTATGATTAATGGATTAGTTAACATATTATCCATAAAACATATTTATATAATTTGAGTCTAAAATTCATAAATCTTCTCTCTAATAAAACAAGAATTTAATATCAAATTTAACACAACTAAAATTCTTGTGATTTTGAGAGAACCATATAGTAAAACTATTGTTGTAATTAAATGGTTAAGATCCAAAATATATATTTAACAATATATATAACAAAAATTAATTTCCTTGACTATATAATCCAAAAAATGGTCTCACAACAAGTAACATATTATGCAAGCAACATTGAGGCAAGTGTCAATGTATAATTGTCACCTTTCAACCGAATAGTTTCTCTCGACATTATGAAATGTATACATAAAGGTTGAGGCAATCATTAGTATCTATTTGACACTTTTTCACAAAATAGCTTTTTCAAAATATCAAAAGATGTACATAGAAGTAGATTCTCAAATTAGCCACACAAATCCCATTATCTGAATCTAATAAGTCCAAGGATTACAAATGGATCAAATTAACTCTAACTCAACATGCAATCCTAGGTGCTCTGTAAATACCACAATATTTCTTAGTGGCCCTTTATTGATCTAATCTAAGATTGCTCAAGCATATGGACCAAGCATACTAACAACAAAAGCCATTACAAAAATGAGTGCATGCTTGAGCGTGGTTATATAAACAATGGTTAAACCCACCTTTGAACTATAGTTTATTTAACCATGGTTAAGTCATAGAATTAACTACAATTCACAAATAACCATAGTTAAACCTTTTAGCTTAACCACTATTTTATAAAAATCATAGTTAAAACCAAGCTTAACTATAAGTCTTGTAAGCGTGATTAAGATATTACAGTTTATCTATAGTTTAAAAAACGTAGTTAAAACCATCAAATTTAATTATGATTTAGTAAAATTGTGGTTAAACAATAGTTTAATTACGATTATAAAAAATCATGATTGAGACAAGCTTAACTACAATTTAAAAAAAATTATAGCTAAAATATGACTTAACCACAATTTTTCTAAACACCATGGTTTAATATCACTACAAAAAATATATATTTTTAGTGACGAGTTTTAGTGGCGACTAAAAATTTGTTGTCTCTAAATCTATATTTTTAGTGGCAACCTTGTTATATTGTCACTAAAAGTAATCACTAAAAATCATTATTCATTTTAGCAAATTTTTTAGTGGCGACACAAAAGGTCGCCACAAAAAAGTTTTAGTGGCGACAATAATGTTGTCACTAAATAACTTTTAGTGGCGACATGAATATGGTTGTTGCTAAAACTAACTTTTCGTGATGATAATTAGTCGCCACTAAAAGTTATAAAAAAAACTTTTTATGCCAAGACTTTTAGTGGCGATGCTAAGTCGCGACTAAAAGTAACTTTTAGTGGCGACTCTTATATGTTGCCACTAAAAATATCTTTTAGTGACAATATATAATTGCTACTAAAAGTTTTGACAAGTTTTTTTTATTTATTTAAAAATTGTTATACAAAAACTTTAGTGGCAACTAACGTCACCACTAAAATCCATTTTTAGTGATGACCTGTTTAGGTCGCCACGAAAAGTTTGACAATTTTTTTTTAATTTTCATTATTGAGATTTGAAATAAAGACCTAAAATAAATTACTTTTTCTAATTTTTTATTTTTCTAATTTAAGCCTTTTTTCCTTTTCTTGGTTTTTTATTTTTAATAATAATGAAATCTTAATATAATTTTAGAAATTAAGAAGTTCAATATTAAATATTAAATTTTAATCATGGGTAATTTTATTTTTTAACTAGAAATAACTTCTAAAATATTTTAAAAAGTATGTAATTAGTAATTAAATATTTAAAATTTATTTATTTTATTTTTTTAATATAAATAATTTAAAAAATATATTTAATTATCATCAATTTGACCACACCTTATAACTATCTCAAAATCCCTCATTCAACCTGAAGGCGATGAGTTATTATTTAATTTTCTAATATTATTTCAATTTATGTTAATTTTAAGTATTTGTATAATTAACTAATAAATATTCAATTTTTGTAGATTTAAACCAAATAATAATGAAGTTTGAGCAAGGATAATAAATATTTTTAAAAATAAATATGAAGGTCCTTGGAGTAGTTGGAAAGATGTTCCTTCTGAATATCAAACATTATGGTTTGCTGAATTTAAGGTAAATTTTGTTTCTTATATTTTTTTATGTAATCATAATATCATTTATTTTATATTTTTATAATTATAATCTTTAATTTTTTTTAGAAGTATTATGAGTGGAGTTTTGATGACAATGATAAAATTTGGAAGAATTGGAAAAAGAAAGTGGTTGATCGACTTAGAGATTTAATTGGTAAAGCACGAAAGACAGGAAGAAAGCCTAATTGGATTAGCGAATCCATTTGGGAAGAGTTGTGTGCAAAATGGAATACTTCAGAATATCAATCACTCCGAGAACAGATGAGAAAGAATAAAGCTTCTAGTTCTGAGTTTGGTTCATCCTTACATACTAGGGGATCTATATCAATGCTTGAACATGTCAAAAGATTGGTAATCAATTTTATTTTTATAAATATTTATTTTATAATTTTAAATGTATATTTATCTATTAATATTAATTTTTATTCTGCAGGCACAAGAATTAAGAAGGCCACCAAGATATTCTGAGGTCTTTTTAAAAACTCATCAACATAAAGGAGTTTGGATTGATAAAAAATATCAAACTGTTTATGTAATTATGATTTTATTTTTAATTTATATTTGTAATTATAATTTTATTTATAAAATTTTTACTTATTTTGTTATTTACTTTTCAGGATGAATATATACGTCTTAAAAATTTATGTGAACGCAGAGGAGAGAATGTTTCAGAATTAGATTTATGGCTACAGGCTGCTGGAGGAAAAAAAAAAAGGTTCAGTTTATGGTATTGGGAGTATATCTGATAATATATTAGGAAATTCTATGTCTGGATATACTGATACTCAATATCTATCATATCCTCACTCTTCGTATATCCAAGAAATTGTGAGAAATGAATTTATAACTTTGGCTCAACAAACCCATGAGGCCTAACTTGAAGAACAAAGATTACAAATTGAACAGCTTCGACAAGAATTAGATGAATTCAAGAATATTGTTCAACATCTTTCACAACAACAACATCAAGATGATGTTGGGCCAAGTTCCTTTTATAGACCATATATTTCTCATTTAGATAATAAGAATATAGATGATAATGTCAATAAGAATGAAGATAATTGTTAAATTTTGCAAATTTTATGTA
Source organism: Erythrophleum fordii (assembly GCA_032878935.1). Classification (NCBI taxonomy): domain Eukaryota; kingdom Viridiplantae; phylum Streptophyta; class Magnoliopsida; order Fabales; family Fabaceae; genus Erythrophleum; species Erythrophleum fordii. The sequence goes on along the minus strand of JAVQMF010000047.1, from coordinate 11,336,366 downwards.
ATATAATATATGTAATTAAATTTGTATTAGATATTTTTTCCTATTTTATTTAAATTTAATATTTTTGTTTCATAACTTATATAATATTATATATTATTTATTTATTCAATAAATTTCACTATTTATTAACTTATAATATGTGTGTATATATATATATATATGTATATTAGTTTATTGTATATAATATATACATACCAAAATTTAATAATATATAATAACTTATATATATATATATATATTAAGTTATAATATATTGGGTAGCAAAATTAGATGCCATGAATGTAATAAAATTACATTGTTAATAAATGCAATGATGGTAGGAAATTAGGCACGCGAATCAAACTTGCTAACTTGACCAATTTTTTCATTCCTTTCTATAAATTTCAAGCTTTCGGCATGATTAAACAAACCTTTGTTTATTATTATTATTAATTCCGATCAATTCCATTTTTAAAAATTTTTATACCAATGCGTTTATTAATTATTATACTAAATATATGTAAACTAATTTTTAACAAGATAAAATAAAATATATAATTATTTAGTTATTAATAAACTACATTTTTTAAAATTAAATTTATAAATATTTGCAAATTTATTAACTTTAAAAATTAAATTAAATTGAAAGAAAATATTTCTTACCATAATTTTGTCAGAAAAATATGACAGAATAAATAACAGAAATTACAGTAGGAAAAAATTGCGACAGACTTAGAGTAAAATGTATGAAATTTTGATAAAATTTTAATTCAATATGTGAATAGTGCCTTTCTACCATGGATTTGTCGCAAATATGGTCTCCCCCACATCGCTATACAATATATATTATTTACATACATTCTAAATATTATAAATATCTATTAACAATAAATGTATATACTATTTATTATCAATTCTAAATATTATAAACATTTACTAAATTAATTCCTACAAACTATTAGAGATTCTTTATTAGTAACCATCATAAATGTAATTTTTTTAATTTTTAATTTATATTATATTTATATTAAATAATTTTTTTACCAAAATTTATAATACTATTTATTAATAATTATTATAGACATTATTTTTTAACTATTTTAAATCAATTAAGTTATTAACATTCTATTTATATTAAATGATTAAACATAAAAATAAAACTAAAAATAAAAATAAAAATGAATAAGGGTATTTTTTTTAATTTATTTGTAATCCAAAAAGAAAGAAGCATGAACATGTGAAACAAATATGTAGGATAAAATGCCCTATGTATTACAAATTGGAAAAATTAGAATTAGAAAATTTAAATTGAAGGCTATAAATCTTAAATTTTAAAAATTATTTTAAAGAATTTAAAAATTAAAAATTTAAATTACATAGAAAAGTACTATAGTTCAAGATATCAAGTTAAAATTTTTTATCTTAAAATCTTTTACAATAATTTTAAATTTTAAAATTTTTTAATACAAATTATTTTTAACTTGAAATTTTAATTATTTTTTCTTATAAATATCTTGATTTGTTTAACTAATTTGTAAATTGTTTTTTTATAATTTTATAATTTTTTAATTTAATATCTCTCATTAAATTTTTAACCATATTTTATTAAATTTTGATCATCTAACCATCATATATTATTTTAATATTTTAAATATGCATGATTAGAAATAAAAAATAAATAATAAAATTAATTTAAATAATATATATACATATATATATATGTATATATTACGTAATGCAACATATTGGTATGTTAAGTTGTTTAATTAATGTAAATCATATACATTCAAATATTTAAAATAATATATGATTAACAACAATGAAAAAATTCAATAAAATACTAATAATATTTAATTAAGTATTTATTATTAAATTTTATATTTGAAATTATGACAAATAAACTTTCTTTTAATAAAGAATCAATATATGAATTATAAAAATTCTCACATATTATGTTTTTATTAAAAATGAATTAATAGTAATTTTTTTAAAAAATTTCACTTAATCTTATTGTTTTTAAAAATCCACTTGATACAATAAGCTTTGTATTACACTAAGCCAAAGTCTGGCATATCCATGCTTCAATGGAAGCCAATAACTAGGCTTGTCGTCTTAAAGAAATCATATTTTATTCGCGAATGACATACCGGTGTGTTGATTGTAGCTTTTTCTAAACTTCATTTTAGCATCTCTTCCCCCCAAACTCTGAAATATCAAAATACTATGGTGTGATGCTCCATCCCCTTGTCTTCATCCCGCCCTCACTAGATGGCCTTAGATGATCAGCATTGCTTCATCTTGCACACGCCGTTATTGATTATTCATCTAATGTGAAGATCATGCTCCAGTAAATGGTAAAACTCATTTCCCCACCCTAAAACCCTAGAATCTATAAAACTCCAAAATGTTTCTTCTTCTTCATCTTTATTGGTTTCAGTCAAAAAGCCTTATTTAAGGGTACTTCCAAGGTCTGTTGTGAAAGGGAAGTCTTGCTTCAGTTGTGCCATAAATCACAGTAAAAATTTCATGTCATAGATTCTATTTTACCCTCCTTTAATAAGATGCTCTGTTTTAATTTTGTTGCTTCTTCTTTGAATGATAAGAGGTACAATGCTTCTTGTTTGAGGTGGTCATAGTTTCATGGGTTAATGATATGTAGGGTTCATTAAGCTTTAAGTTATTCAGTGTTCTATTTGGATTTCATGATGAAACCCCACATGCTTACTAATAAAAACAAATAGCATCTGTTAATTTATTACTCATTTTATTTTTTTCTTTACTTACCCTGTTGATATGAATCACATTAGCTTTTTCTCTGAAAAGTTGTGATTTATGTCTTGTGCTACTTTGTTAATTCATAACAGGGGCCACACCAAAAGGTGTTTTGATACTGATGTGGGTACTTGGACTTACCATATGTATATATATATATATATAACAAAAACTATCTGTGTACTATGTGTCATGCTCTAGATTCTAGAGGAAGCAACATCCATCAATTGTTTTCTGGATTTCATCCAATCTCCTTCATGTTCTACATTAGAGCGTAAATCTGTTTCCTTCTAATTATAATATCCCGTGATGCAGATACTCAACTGGAGTTTTGTATACTTGTTGACTGGGGACCATTAAATTCAAGAACCTGGCATAGTGGAGAGAATTATGTAGAAGAAAGGTGAGATTCATATGGGTAGGTTTTGCTGTGGCTCACCTCTAATCTCTATAAATTCTCTTTAATATAAAAAAAAATGTATTGGCCAAATTCAATCATCTTTGTTGGTTATAATATGGTTCTTGAAATGACATTTTTTTATTTTTTTATTTTTTTTCCTGGATAATAAATTGAATATTAGAAAGTTCGTCCCTACAATCCTCACATGCAATATTTAAATATAATGCACCTTTTCCCGTCACGTTAATATTCCAATAAAAAGCCATGTATGGTGGTCTTCCCTTTACTTATGTGGTTGGTAGTTAATGGAAACCTTAATTCTTTGATATATAATTTGGTTGGTTGAGGACGAGAGCGACCTTTATTTTTCTTTTTTCCTTTTACTATTAGTGGTGGTTGTTTAGTTGTCATTTGCTTCACTTTAAAATGGTCAAACGTTGCTGCAAAGCGAAAGCGACTTTGCTTTTGTCCTCTGGCCAAAGCTATTAGTACTTATCATTTGAAGCATCAATCTCATATGAAGACATCATTTTTGTAATATATAATCATTCTATGGGTAAATTATTAAAATTTCATTCAATTTAAAGAAATAATGAATGAAAATATAGTTAAATATAACTTTATTATTATATTGTCATTCATGCACTTATCTTATTTTAAATTTAAGATGACTTATGGGTTACTGAACTTATGCCACAATTTGTTACATGGGATGCAGGAAAATTAGAAAGCAGAATAAAAGGAAGAAAAAGAAGGAATTGTGTGGCACAATAGAGAAAAGTAGCCACCATCTAAGCTTAGCAATACAAAAGAGTTGGAAAAGAAGTTATTTGACAGCCAAGAAGCTAATTCCTGTCTTCATTTCAAATTGAAGCACAAAGGTGAGCCCATTTGGCTTTCAATGCTTCGTGCAAGTGGTTATATGATTATATGTGTGTTCTAGTTGGTAATATGCTTTATATTTATTTTTTATATAAATCATAATCAATTTTATAAATTTACAATAAATTTAATTTATGATTCTTAATATAAAATCAATAATATCAAAATAAATTTTAAAAATATTTTGACAAGTTATATTTTTAATAAAAAATTAATTTTATGTTTAAGATATTTTGTGTATATTTTAATTTAAACAATTGCATATATTTTTATATAATATGATATGTGCATCACAAAGTAAGCAAAGCCGTTATTTGCAACCTAACCTCCACCTAGGATTCCTCCCATGCATCTTATGAAAAGCCCCAGAGAACGACCCCTCTGGACTTTTGGACCACAATTGGGAATATTAAAAATAACTAAAACAGTTAGGTTCTAAATTATTGATCTCGTGTTAATAGAGTTGTCCATGCCAATGGTTAATGGTTGATATAACTAATGGTTAAAAACTTATAGAGGTGCTCATTAAAAAAGAAATTATGGCTGTTTTGACAAACATTCAGATGCATTGTTGCTCTTCCATCCCCTTACCCATTTCTCATAACTTTGGGTTTTATTTTTTTAGTAGTCAATTCTCCCAATAGGTCCCAACCCCTTTAACTTTATGTATTTGGCTGCGTGCCTACTAGCATGAGAAACACAATTGTATTTCCACAGGACATCCTTTCTCTTTTTCATTCATGTCTAGTTCTTTTTACGGGGAGTCACCACATTATTTGCTATTTTTCATGTCTTTGGAAATAGATTTTAGATTCTTTCTTGCTCCACTGGTTTTCAAGACAGTTTATTATTAATAATTTTCCTTCTTTTTCATTATAGACTTTCACTCCAATTCATGCTTCCATTTCTAATGTCAAGTTTGCAAGAAGGCTTGAGGCAGAGCGTGCTGGACTAAAACAAATGATGGAACAAATGATGCAAGCACAATTGGCTACTTTGATGGCTTCTATCCAACAAGTAATTTTGTGGCTTTTCCTCCTTTTTTTACCTTTTTTCATATATCCATTTGTATAAGTTTGGTATAGTTTAATACAATGTGGGTTAGCTAAAATTATAGTTTATTTACTTTATACTTAGGTTTAGAGTAAAATTTGTTCTTTGTTTATTATTATTACAACTTCTCTTCACCTCATGTTTCAACTACTTAAGCATACAATTATGTTTCTAAAATTCATGTATGTTTCATATTAGGAAATTTTGTGAATTATTGTTAAATCTTTTGGTGCAAAACTTTAGGTTGTGCTAAAAATGTATTAATATTAAATTTTGAATAATATGCTAAAGTTTAATGACTTAGTATTGGACTACACACATGTATAACTAGAAAATGAGATGCTTAGTATTGTAACTTAGGCTATCATGATCTTTCTTATCAATGAATTGCTTCTATGATGTATTTTGATAGACTATTATGTTACTTTTGTAAGTTACACACAATGATGGAGTAAGATTGACTACACATGAACTTTTCCAGACATTGATCATATGATGGTTGAAATATGGGCTTTGGGTGAATTGCTTTGCATTTCACTTGCCTTTCACTTTTCTTTAATTTTCATCCATGAAAGAAACAAAAACAAAAAAAGAAATGATGTGGTAGCATGGTTGAATGAGTGGGTAATATAGCCAAAATGTTAGGCATTGAGTTTCTTATTGGTTTAGTGAAATCCACAATCACTTTGAATATTATGTTGAAATAGACTTTTTTTACACCCATTTTTGCGTGATTTTTTTCTATATGAAGGAATTGTAATAATTTCATTGTTTTTGTAATAGATTCCTCTCAAGAATTTGGTACAGTATGGAGTTTTTAATGAATTCTCGAGTATATATTCTTTGTTACTTATTTGCATTTTACATAAGATGTTTAAAGAAATCAAAATGTGTCACCTAATCTAATTTTTTCATATATTGGTGTTCAATATAAAGTATTATGATATGTAAGACATACATTATTTGAAATTAGATTCAAGCTGTCATTGCAAATATAGAATCTATTTTCTTGGTCTATGAATTGTAATTCTATGTTTTTGTACCCATTTTTTTGCTATTCTTTTCTTTGTTCTCTTTGTTGACTTTAAACTATGCAATCTAAAGAACATTCTCCATGTTTGGGTTCCTTGGTATAAAATCTTGCATGATTTAAAATTCATGAATTGTAATAAGCTCAATTATTAATTATCATAGTCACATAAGTAATTTTGAAATAAGTAGAGTTAACATTTTTTCATTTTGGTTGGAGGAAGCAATTGTTTGGCCTATACATTTGCATTTGGTATTATGTAAACTTTCCATGAGCAAGAAATGTTATTGTGCTATCTTCTCAACATATCTATTTCATATTTAATTAATGATAAGGGCTTGATAATATTTCTTTAATATTTCTTATTTGTTATATTTTTGTTTCTTTTTAAATCAACATAATGGCACAATATATTGTAATTAAGTTTTCTTTATGTTCAAGAAAAATTGAGACTAAAATTTGTTTTAATGTGTATTAATTTGTTTATTTTCTTTCAAAACAGAGACAAATGCCAAACATAGCTACAAATGCTCCAAGTACTGATACAAGGACTGGCGATACTAGAAATAGTTGAAAATTAATGTATTATTTATATCTAGTATTGTTCTTGTATTTTATCTTTTTGTAATGATGATACTCCAAATACTTATGCTAGGACATTGACAATGAATTTTATATGTGTTTAAAAATATTTTTATGGTAATGATATATATTTTGAAAGGTTTGATGGATTTGCTAATAGGTATTTATTTTATAATTTTAAAATTAATATTAAAAATAGATATATACTTTTAGTGGCAACTTTTTAAATTTGTCATTGAAGATTAACTATCTGTGGCAACTATAGTAGTCACTGAACATAATCTACTGTGGCGACTATTAAAGGTTATCACTGAGAATATTTGAATAGTAAATGGGCTTTCAGTGATGACATTTAGTAATTGCCATTAAAAGACATTTTTAGCAGCGACAAACATTGCCACTGAAATCGTATTTTTAGTGGTAACTATTAAAATTGCCAGTAAAATTCTATTTTAGTGGCGAATCCCAACAACATTCAATGGCGACTATAGTCGCTGTTAAAAGTGATGTTTTAGTGACGACTTCTTTTATTGTCACCGAAACCATTTGTAGTGGCGAATCCCAATAATATATCATGTTTTAGTGGCAACTTTATATATATTCAGTGGCGATTATAGTCGCTGTTGAAAGTGATGTTTTAGCGACAACTTCTTTTATCGCCACCGAAACTATTTACGACTAGACTATCTCCAACCACTTTACGACGACTAAAACATCGCCACCAAAGACTATTAGTGGTGACTTTGTGACTTTTGGTGGTGACTTTAGTCGCCACGAAAAGTCTCTTTTTTTGTAAGCTATGAGGTTTTACCACGATTTTCCTGAACCCTAAAAATTGTGGTTAACCCCATTCATTCCCCCCTTTTCCTAAAAACAAAATACTCGCGACAACCCTTTTTCTTCTCCAGAAACCCTTCACTCGAGACTTCCTTTTCACTCGACAACAGTGCTCACCCCACCAACGGCGACGTAGCCTGATGAATCCAGCGATGACGATGACACCCCCCCCATGATATGATTGTGACCAGCGATAGCGGTAGATCTGTTAATCGTTTCCATTCTATTTATGAGATGAAACTACACTCGCTTATTTTGTTTTCTGTGAGAATGATAGAGGAGGCCAGGGCCCAGGGGTTGTTAGTTTGAACATTCTGAAATTATGGTGAGGGTGATCTCAATCTGTGCATGTCTCCTCCAATTGCCACAGATGGAGTAGTGGGAGAAGCTTATGTACCCGGTGTGAAGTGTTTGGATCAGCATCGCCACCCGCCTCAGCACTCACAAAAACTGGTAAGCTCCTTCTCCCCTTCAGATTTTCCATCTTCCAATTTTGTTATACTTATTGCTGCTCTTGATTTTATGAAGCTCTGTTGCTTTTGTCTGCCTTCTCTCATCTTGTCAATACTTCTAGGGATTTTGTTTAGATGATACGGTGATGATTTGTTGTTTAATAGTTAGCCAACTGATGATCAGTGATTTACAACCTAGGCCATTGTTAAGGCTATGATGTCATGTCATTGTAATTGTTGTTGTAATTGCGGTTTCAAACATGTTTATAAGTGACTTATTTGACTCTGTTTCATGACTTTCTGAGGGAGGAAGCAAATATCTCAGATTATATGGAGCATATTCTCCTTCTTTATTTTTGTATATAAAAGGGAGAAAAAACATTGATAGCTAAATAATTTGGAAAATTATGTTGGGGGCAGGGTGTCTGTTAATATTTTGGCTATTTACTTAGTGATGAAGAGAGACCATCCTAATTGTTTGATTGAGCATTTTTGTTAGAGAGAGAAAAAAAAGATTAGATATTTAAGAAACTGTTTCTAGTGCTTTTTATTGGCATGGAATGATATGAACCCTGCTAGAAGTTAAATTTATGATGATGTTAATTTGTCATGTGCTTCAAGCTTCCATTGTTCTCATTACTGGCCTGTAAAGGAAGTACTAAGGAGAAGTACAAGGACCATTAAATAATGAAAAAATTACATTTAAGGACCCATCTTTTAAAAAATTTACAGGAAGAACTTTAAAAATTGAAATTATCCTTTAAGACTATAATTACTATTAGGTATTAGAGAATTTATTATTGAGTTGAGGGATTTATCATTGAATGTAAAAAAATTTAACACTTTTTTACACCCAATAATAAATATTTTAAATCCTATAATAAATCTCTTAAAATCTATTAGTAATTATAATCTTAAAAATAATTTTAATTTTTAAAGTCTTTTATTATAAATTTTTTAAGATATGGATCCTTAATTATAATTTTTCCTTAAATAATTGTTCGAATTACCTTTAATATGGGAAACTTGAGAAGTAAACCAGGAGTCTGAAGTTATCGAAGTCTGAAACATCATAATATAATAATTAGTTCGGTAAATTTTTATACAGGACAACAAATTAGAGTACTATTACTAGTTTCTGATTTTTTATCATTGATACTTACTTGTTTGGTTAGCCAGAGAGAAAAGGACAAACAAAGTATTTTAGAGAAACTGTAATAACACTATAGCAAAACTGTATCTTTTCTTCTGTCTTTTTCATGTGGCATTTTTAAATAAACGCATAATGAATTTTTTACCCTTTCTATTTGTACTTTATAAAATTAATATATATTTTTTAAAATTTATTACTTTATAAAAAAATTTCACGTTGAAATGCAAAAAAATAAATATAATTTTAATGTCTTTGTTATTTGATATTAAAGTTGACATATTTTTTAAATATATTACTTTATAAAAAAACTTTTACATTGAAATGAAAGAAAAATACTGACTGTCAACATTTTTTTTACTGAATTTTAGTTAAATATCAAAATTTTTTATTAAAATTGTCCAACCAAATTGTCAATTAGAATTTCTAACTTGAAAAACACTATTTTTTAATTGAAAATTAAAAATTAATTAATTATAATATTATTATTTTAATTCTAAAATAATTTATCATTTTTAATAACATTAAAAATAATAAATTATATAAATTTAAAAAATCAATTATAAATTTTATATTTAAACAATTTATCCGGCCAATTAGTCAATCGAAAGTCACAATACATTTAAATGCATTGCTTATATATATATATATATATATAATTTATATTTTATTATATATATTTAAATGTATTAATAAATATTAAATTAATATATATAAAATATGTAAAATATTAAAAAATAAAATTATTTTTATTATATTAAAATGAGAATTTATAAATATAAATAATCATATAAAAATCATCTATTAATTATAATTATATATATATACATAACAATCATCGCATTAAATTTGTTTAGTTAAGGGTATTTTTGTAAATTTATATTTTTTTATTTCAGTTATATTTCTTTTAATAAAAAAACATAAATATAATCTATTTTTTTATTTATACTAAACATAATTTATTTTATTATAATTTATTATTTTTATCACTAAATTTTTTATATACCAAATAATTTCTAACTTCATGCTTCTGTCAGTAAAAAGCATGGTTCTTAAAACCGGACCGGACCGGCCGATTCGATTAGGAATTGGTCCCTGGTCAGGTTCGGTTGAGTTGAAAAACTGGTCAATCAAAAAATCGATCAAGAATCGGTGAAAATCGGATTGGAAAAATCGGTATGAACCGGTTTGAACCAATTTTTTTTTAATTTTTTTCTTATATAATAGAATAATTCATCCTAAATAAATTTGAGAAATTAAAAATAGAAGGTAATAAAAAAGATGAGGAAGTTGAAATATAAATTTTTTTTTTAAAAAAAGAAAAACAATATAAGAGAAATAAAATGTGCATAATTAATTATTTTTTATACTTGCTTTCTATTATGTTCAATTTCCTAATGACATTTCTCTCAAATATCAAGGTACTTAGCTAAAATTTTTATTTATTATTTATTATTTTTTAATAATAAGTAGAATCTTAATATAATTTAAAAATTCTAAAAATTTAATATTAAATATTCTTAACTTTTAATCATAGATAATTTTTATTTTAAATTAAACATTAATTTTTGTAATATCTTAAGAAATATTGAATTAGTAATCAAATATTTAAAATTTATTAATATATATTTGTTATATTAAAATTTTAATACATTAATTTTTTTAAATAATACATTTAATTATTATTGATTTGACTATAATTCAACAAATAAATTGTGAATCAATACCTTTATCGGTTCAATAACCGATATAATTTTAAAAACCATTGATAAAAAGTGTAATGCGAGAAAGCACCTTGCAACTACAAAGAGTTATTAATTGTAATTGGGTTTTGATATGGTAGATGGAGGACTATGATGTGACTATTTCATTTTACAAAAGCCCCTTATTTGGTTGAAAGAGAATTCTGAGGTCAAGAGAGGTAAATGGGAATGGTGACGCATGGAAGAGTGCTTACGTGAACTCAGGACATTGGTTTTAATTAAGAAAAGTAACAAAAAGATTAAACCAAAGTTATATATATAATATCAGGTTTTAATTAAAAATGTTTAAGTATATGATATTAAACTGTAAAAAATATTTATTTGTTATGTTTTGTTTGAAAAGTTTAACAATAACTACTTAAAAATTATAAATTTTATCTAATATAAAATTCCAAAAAGAAAGAAAAGAAAATATGGGTTTGCTTTTTTGTTTTTCAAGTAATTTTTCCAATTTTTAAAGCAATGTGATTTTTGGATTGGTAAGTGTAGGTGAGACTACATAGAATTAGGAGGCAAATACCATCCAGACATGGATCGTTTGGCAGCAAAGGAGAGGGGTTTTAAAACATGGGCAAATTGGGTGGACTCAAATATTGATAGAAGCAGAACCAAAGTGTACTTTGAGGTTTCAAAAACATGGGAAAATTGGGTGGATTCAAATATTGATAGAAGCATAACCAAAGTGTACTTCCTGACAACTTCCCCTACACACTGCAAGTAGGACTCTCTCTAATTTTGAACTACTTTCTCTCTCTTAAATCATTATGTTGGTGCAGAGTGGGATTTTAGGGGTTCATAATTGTGAGTTTATTTAATTACATAAATAAAACTCCTTTGTAAAGACTGATTTGAAGGCTGTGAGAGTCACAAATGGTAAATCATATTTTTATTGTTCTTGCTGGAAATGTACTGCTGCTCATCTACCTTGTAATGTAAAGATGGTATATTTTTAGTGTTCAGCCATTTTTGTTTCTTCTTTCTTTATATAATTATATTTATTTTGGGTAATAGGTTGATAATTTGTATTTGATGGATTATGGGATTGGACGTTTTATGTGAAATTGTACCTTTTGTTTAGTGGTTTGACCATTGATGGCAATTGAAAGCATTTGTGGTGTATGTGAGAGGAAAAGTGTAAATTCTTGAATGGAGTATAAATAAGATCATAAGAAGGTAATGATGGCTGCAATTGACAATCTGATCTGAACTATATATAGTAGATGCTTTCTTTGAAATTTAATAATTAGTTTTTTTCTCAAATTTAATCATGCTCGGGTGAATGGTGCTAAGTTGTTCTCTTTTTACATTAATATATCTTATATTTTCATTGAAAACTTATCTACCTTACATCAATTTCAGGCTGCGACCCTAGTGAAGATTTTTAATCGAGAATAAGCAGGAAGTCCTAACAGCAACCAAGAAGGAAGAGGAGAAGCATAACTGGGATTTGCCTGAAGACACTTTTTGCTGACCTCACTGTATTTGGACTGCCACACATTATTTGCATGGTAAGAGGATTTTGAGGGCAGATCTTATATTTGAGAGGATTAATTTTATAGAGAAATAAAAGAAAAGGATTTAGCAGCAATTAAAATCGCCACCTTAAAAAAATATTTTAGCCACAACTAGATTGAAACCATGACTAAATTGCTAAGCCATAGTTTAGCCGTACTTTTACCAGCAATTTGTAAATACCATAATTAAAGCCTTCAAAATGGATAGTTCAATGACCAAAAAAAAATATCTCTGAAGTGCCTAGCGACAATTTTGGTTTTAATTGTCGTTAAAGCCAAAATCACAGTTTTTTTATAATGTTGGATTATTGGGCCGCTGATAATAGACTAACTCAAGTCCATAAAAGCCTAATTAAAAGTTAATTTAATTAGTTATATGATAAATTATTAATTTAATTAATTATTTAAAATTTAAAATTTGAATTTTAATATTCAAATTCAAATACTTGTCAGTTTATCTTCTTTTTTTTCTTTTGAGAAAACTGCCATCAGAAAGAAAAATACACGATTGTGAAATTAATCATGTTCTCAGTGTTGGGTGAAAAACATTGTTCTAAAAGAAAAATACTCGAAAATTCATACAAAGAGAACTTTTCATCAAAGAGAAAAAGAACACAGATAAATTATTTCTCGTTTATTAGTGTCATCTGCTATAAATCACTGATCGAATCTGAATAGTGACCTAATCGAACCGCTCGGGCAATTGACAAGCAACGAATTTCGCACCAGGCAAGTACCGATCCAGTCTTAATTATATACTACAGATAATATGAAAATAGTTAAATCATAACAACACAATTAAAGGCAGCCAGAGTTCCAATTAATAACATCACTGACACAAGAGATTGTGGTTTAATTAGAAAAGAAAGTTCTAATGATCTAAATAATGCAAGAGACATATTTGTGGATTCAAATGTCAATACTCTTAAATCATATATAACAATATATATTTTGTAGAATACTTACTTGTTATTAACTAAATTAATTAGTCAAATAAAGCGATGTGGTACTTCAGAAACTTTAAACTAGAATTTGATATCTATTCGTAACAGAGAATGTCAATTGAAATTTTTCAAGAAAAGTAAATGCAATAATTTTTTTAAAAAATTAAATATTGATCTTCACATGGAAATTACACGAATAAAATGAAATTTCTTTCCATCCAAAAAATAAATATATGAATAAAATACACTTCAGGTTTACTTGGCATAGTTACATAAATAACTAATATTTCTAACACCGAATTAGTTACTGAACTGGTAAAAATATTAGTTCATGATTAATTGATTTAATTATGATTGAACTATAATCGAACATGTGATAACTAAATATATATATATATATATATATATATATAAGGAGGACATATAAAATTATGCAAATTATATGAGAATTAAACTGATAAACCACACTATGAAGTTATAGGAGAAGGTAATTGAGTGAAGATCAAAGCAAGAGATTCAAGTTACAGAGAATTAATTTGGTTTTAAATTAGAAAAGTCAACTATAAAAGAGATATACTTATTACGAAAATTGATGGAGAGATATCAAAGGAGTAAAAAAGACTTACATATAGTATTTATTAATTTAGAGAATGCATACGATAAGGTGCCAATAGAGGTTTTGTGGAAGGTATTTGAGAAGAAAAAAGTTTATATTGTTTATATTCGAGTAACTCAAGACATGTATAATGAGATTATAACTAGTGTAAGAACAAAAGGTAGGTCCACTGAATATATCTAAGAGCCGATGTCATAATACATACTTTTTGTAAATAATATACTCCTAGTTAAAAAATCAAAAAAGAAAATAAATGAGAAATTAGATATGTGGATATTAACTTTAGAAGCAAGCAGATTCCGTTTAAGTAAAAACAAAAAAGAGTATATTGAATGTAAGTTTAATAAGAAACATATTAATTCTAGTGTAAAAGTAAAAATTAGATAATATACCATACCACAAATGTCCTTTAAGGTTAACCCGAGTCTCTTATTAAAATTATAAAATAGCTCTTAAAAAATTTATATAATTTTTTATAAAATTATATTTTATTATTAAAAAATTAAAAATTTAATATAAATCTTTATAAAAATATTTTTTAAAATAACAAAATTATTTTTTTAAGTTAAGCCAAGTCAATATAGCTCTAAAGATCAACTTGGTGTCCAGCTTGGACGAGTTTTGTGGCCCAGCTGGCCTTAATTTTTTTTTTATACCCAACCCAATCTAGACTGATTTGATGGGTCAGGCCTCTCAAGCCTTGAGCCCGATGAACACCCCTAGCTCCACCTTGTCTGATTATTGTTTCACAATTGGACATATAGACTAACACTTAAACGCGCCCCTTCATTTACCCGTGACGACTGGGAATGCCGGGTCTTTTAGACGTCAAAATTGAAATTCAGAACAATGAAAGGAACTCACTATATATTTCTTTGTCGACTAAGGGTACGTGCCTATGAAAGGAAAAAGTTCATTGCGGGTAAGGTTATATTATTATATGGTTGACTCGTTGGCTGCAAAAGTGCATTAAATTTTTATTACCTTAATTACGTGGCATTTTTTTAAAAGAAAAATTCTCTTCTTTTATCTCTTATCTTATATCAGTGATGCTATTAAGTATTAATTACTATCTAATCTACTGGTCCCCTTAATTGGCAGAACTGATTCATACAAGCTTTTCAATTCTCACTTTCTTGCTCCACTGGCAGGTCCCCAGTAATGCAGTTCCTTTGTGTTATGAGTTCGAGGGTGCTACGATTTAGCTAGTTGAATTTACCAGTAAGAAATTATAGAAAAAATGAATTCTTAGTTATCTTTTTTTGAGAACAAAGTTCTCCAAATTCTTCTCTATATGGCCCTAGACACGTATTACAGAAAAGGAAAAATAACTTAATCAAAAGTGATTTCTATTTTTTTAGCTAAGTAAATGTACGCATCATGATATTCTAGCTCAGAAACCATGCCTATCGTGCATACTTTTCTCTTGATAAATTATATTTTGGGCTATACCTAATCGATGGGCTCAACTAAAATAAATACTTTTTCTTGAGTTTCCATCTTCTTCACAATTTTTCTCTCTCGACCCTATTGCATACTATCGCGGATACCATTTCATCAGATGGGTTGATGACAGTGAAGGTCTTGCAAGATGAGAGTGTCATTAGACGCCTTTCAATAAGATGAGTGAGGGACAGCAATTCACCATAATATCATATACTGGGCTCCCACAATCGCACAAGGACATTGCTGATTTTTCTTCTTCTTCTTCTTAATTTATCATCTGCTTTTTCCTTCAATGTTGTTGGTGACTTTTACGTGGGTAATTTGACTCCCTTTCAATGCTTCTTCTTCACCATTCGATTTTCTCCTCAAATCTGCCCTTTTCATTTGGTTTTCACAAACATGCATTTTCTGTGTCTCTGGCCAGTATACGCAGGTCATTAAGATTAAGTTTAAAACTAGGCATCTATAGTACGACAAGAAATTATTCATTTAGTCTTTACTCAATAAGAAAAAGTTAAAGGGACATTAAAAGAACTCACATGGCATATTTTTCTTTCCGTCAAAGCACATGTGTTTTTTTTTTCTTTTTTTGCCACCAAGAAATATGTGTTTTAATAGATAGAAAAATCTATTAAGTGAGTCTCATTTTATATCACTTAGTATTTTTTATTAGACAGAGTATAAATAAGATGACATATCAAATATATCTAAAAATTTCTTTAATAGGACAACTTCATTGCTATTAGTTAAAGAATTCAACTTTAAGATTCTTACCTAAAATACCAATATTTGCACTAATTGAGACTTACGTAACTGCACATAATGTTTTATAGTATTTAAATTAATAAAATAGTGTAAGTGGTTGACATTTAGACCTAATCATCGGTCGAAAAACCTACCCAATCTAATAACTCAACCAAAAAAAAAAAGGATATGAGATTGAAAAAAAGCATAATAAAAATTGGGTCTATTTTTACCAAGAAAAAAAACTTAAATATAAAATAAGTCAAGCTTTAACTTTTTTTCAAGTATAGCCTAAGCCTGAACCTGACCTTGAACTCATATTATAATTATTTTTTATATTAGTAATTAATAATATTGTTAGAAAAATTATTTATAACTACATATATAAATAAAAAAAGAATTATATAGAAATATGATTGTCATTTTTATACTCTTTCTTGTTGCATAATATATCATTAGAAATAAATTATAATTCAAACAAAACAAATTATTAATCAATAATATTATTAAGAGAACTATCATCTAAAGAAGTTGTATTGTCTTATGTGTGCTTCAAATAATTTGAATTTCCTATAACATCTCTTGTAGGCTATTTAGTACAAATACAAAGGGATATCAAATAGTGAACAAAGAAAAATGACGAGAATTTGCCAAATGGTCTATGAGTATTCAATTATACAAGACCATTAATCAATAGCATGCTAAGACATTTTTCAATTATATATACTTGCAATTGAGTATATTAGTACTTCTTAGCAAATAATAAAGTAGAGATATCCAATATTTAAAACAAACCAAGGAAAAAGACAAAACAAAACAAAAAGAAAAAAAACTAATTTTTCTTTAAAAAAAATCGAGCCAAGCCTTAGCCCAAGTCCAAATTTTTTTCCCTAACCTGAGATCGACCAATATCCTCTTCCACATTTGTTTGTTAAGATCTTCAAATATGAGGAGATCTTCTTCAAAGAGATATCTCTCAAGAAATATCATGAGTTTTGGATGTTTCTGGACATACTCTAAAGGGAGAGGAGGAGCAATCTGGTCTACTTCCTTTCTTTCTTTAGAAGTAATAGGATAACAATTTGGATAGAAATCATAATATGATACTACACTAGTCCTTGACCTAAGGTTAGCTAACATTTTCTTCCATATCTCTTTGTTAAGATCTTCCAATCTAAGGAGATCTTCTTCAGAGAGATATTTCTCAGGAAACATCATGAGTTCTGAATGTTTCTGGACATACTCTAAAGGGAGAGGAGGAGCAATTTGATCTACTTCCTTTCTTTCTTTAGAAGTAATAAAATAACAATTTGGATAGAAATCATAAGTGTGCTCACACTTATCCCTTAATTTTCTTGGGATAAGTTTTATACATTGTCTTCTTAATACAAATTAATCTATTTTAGTTTCCTAGTTAGTTTCAATAGAATCCTTTTCCTAGTATGATTGAACTAATAGCCTATCTTTCTCTGGGCTTTCTTCGTGTCCTGGTCTCTTAGGATCAAAGATTCTTTTGAACTTACCAATAAACCTTTTGATTAAACAACTCATAGATAAACAAGGGAATAATTCCTGTTAAATTCTTATCCTCTTCAACACTTTCTGATGCACAGGATCCTTATACAAAGCAAGTGCAGAGCATACTTGTATTGAATAAAATAATCGTAAGAGAATCACTAATAAAAGAGTCCAAAAGATAGAGGAACTTGTAAGGTAGTCATGAAAATACTGGAAGGATTTTATTTTACAAAAACTTGTTTATAGGACTCCTCTTGAGGCTAACTAAGGAAGGACACTTAATTTATAACCAAAGGCTCTTGCTAACAAACAAATGACTTTTTTGACAACAGAGGACAATAATACAATTTTTTTCAAAATTAGTTTACAATAGTACAGACATAACTTTAATAAAGCAACTTTAACAAACTGGAAAGTAACTCACATGCAGAAATAAACAGACGTAAAGACAATAATTTCAACTATAAGACAAAAGCCAAGTTGGCAAGGATAAGCTCAAGGATAAGTCTTATCCTTTTTTGATTGGCTCGTGAAATGGAGATATATTGGGATCTTCAGAGTCATCTGTTGCTTTTCTATAACAGGAGAATAGCCATTCTTTAAGTTTATCAAAGTCACTAAGATCATTGGAATCTTGTGAATCTTACATATAGACATCTTAAGATGGCTCAAGCTCAGGCAGTTGTCTTGAGGTAGATGCTTCTAGGATTTGTGAATTGGTTCCTTTGAGAAAGTTAGCAAGTTGAGTTGGGGTTCATATTTCAATGTTATGAAGGTTCACTTCTTTGAGCCTAGGTTCTCCAGGAATGAATTCACTAAAATAAAGACCTAATGAAGTGTAGAAGATAAACCTATTTTCTTGATATTTATTAATTTCATATAAAAATAATTTAAAGCATTTTAAAGCATTACTGAACTATTTTGGCTAATTAAGGAACGTATTTCATTCATATACATGATTTCTTAATAGAATCATGTTTTGGTTGTTCAGCCAATATGGATGATGAAGGATGAAAATGCTGGAGACTTTTTGATTTGCTTCAGTATTATGTCATAAGTCATGCTGCATAATTATCTTGTTAAGTTCATTACACCACCAGAACAATGGGGAAAAATATTCAAGAAGGGTCTAGAAATTAGAGCCTTTGTTATTAGAGTCTATGAGATATTGAAAAACCAAAAGATGTGGGAACTCTATGGCTCCTGAATATAGGACTGTAAGGGCCTAAAGATACCAAAGGGCATCATCTATGACATAGGTGTGAATCCTGAGTAAGAGTAGAAAAAGGGTCTGAATTAGGTTGAAGGAAGAAAGGTTAACATTAAAAGGAGCATCTCTGAGATACATGTGCAAGTAGTAAGACAAAGATTTTTCAGCAAGTTGTTAGACTTCAGCAGGGGTGGTCGGTTGTTTCTCATAGGGTGGAAAGTCCTTTTGGAGTTGAGAATGGGGATGATGGATAGTACAACCTAGGATGGAATGTGGGATGGAATGAGCCCTGTGGATGAGAGGAACTGGTTTCACCGGAGTGATTAGGTTCACAATTTTTGGTATAGAGAGGAAGTTTGCTAAGATGTTATTGTAACCTTTAATGTGTTCTACTTTGAATTTATAGTGGGAAAACCAATCTTTTCAATGAAATAATTGTTTATCTGGTAGGATTTTTTCTTAGACTCTAAGATTTTAGGAAAAGAGGAGTTGTCCATTTACACCACAAAGTCATATGGACACAAATGAAAGTTGAATTTTTCTATCCCTTTTTTGATTGCAAGAATGTCTTTATAGATAGCATGATAATGTTTCTCAGAATCTTTAAATTGTCCATTAGCATGACCATATCAGTATTTCTTCTCATCAATCTCTTCAAGAAGTATGACTCCCTAATAATTTTCACTGGCATCAATTTAGAGGATTCATTTGCCCTTGTTTGGAGTCTTTAATGGCAAATGAGTCTGAGAGACTTTTTTAAGGTGTCAAACTACAGCTATTTGTACTGGTCCCCAAGGAGGGGATCCCTTTTTAAGAGCTTTGACAGCCAGTTGGTGTGATTAGACACATGAGGTATGAAGTCTCTGATAAAATTTACTATTCCCAGAAATTGTTAGATTTCTTTGACTGTGAGATTTTCATCCAAGAAAGTGAGTAGCTCTTATGCAATATGCAGAGCTAGTTAGTAATGCTCATTAGAAATATGCATCTCTAAAATTTTTATTCAGGCCTGACCCAATTAACTTTTTCTTACTGAGAGAATTATTCCATATTGCTTTATAAGATCCAGAAACTGTTGGAAGAGTTGCTTATGGTCTACTTCATTTTTTGAGTAGATAAGATGTCATCGATATATGTGAGAGTACTATAGAGTATGGGGTCAAAGATCTTTGTCATGGCCTTTTGAAATAAAGAGGGTGCTACCTTTAGATTAAATGGCATAACGGTTCACTGGTATTAAGTATTAGGTATGCAAAAAGCAATCTTATATCTTTCTACTGGATCAATCCTAAGCTACCAAAACCCTGCCTTAAGATCAAACTTAGAAAATACTTTTGCTTCTTTGAATAGACTAAGCTGAGAGCTAATCTTTGGCAATAGAAACTTATCATCTTGTAAAAATATGTTAAGAGGTTTGTAATCAATGACTAATATTTTCTTCTCTTGTTTTTGCTCTGAGCGTTTTTCCCCATAAAAGGCTTGACAAGCCCAATTAGATTTCGTCAGTTTAATTAACCTTGTCTGAGAAAGGCTGCACATTCTTCTCTGGCTAAAATTAAATTATCAAGGTTCATGCCAAGGTGAGTAGCTTTTGTAAAGTTGACATCTTCATTTCTCTTGAAAGGTAACTGGATGAGAAATTCTTTATTTTTCCAAAGAGGAGATGGATGAAGAAATTGATCATGTGACTTTGGATAGTATTGAAGGAATTGATCTCAAATATCTTCATAACTAGTAGGAACTTGGGAAAGTTCAAACACCTTTAAGATAGTAGTGTAAGGCTTAAATTGGTGTCTAAACCAAATTCCATTAAGAAGGATTTGAAGTTTCTTTACTTGACAATAGATATCCATTCCAATGAGAATATCTTTATTTGGAAGACTATTACCAAGTATCTTGGTCCAAATAATGCAATCTAGGAAGATCCTAATATTAATCTTTTTCTTGGTAATAAGATCGACTTTAAAGATTTTGCCATCTACAACATTAAAATATTCTGAGTGCTTAGTC
Source organism: Erythrophleum fordii (assembly GCA_032878935.1). Classification (NCBI taxonomy): domain Eukaryota; kingdom Viridiplantae; phylum Streptophyta; class Magnoliopsida; order Fabales; family Fabaceae; genus Erythrophleum; species Erythrophleum fordii. The sequence continues at coordinate 11,315,464 of JAVQMF010000047.1, read as the reverse complement.
CAGGCCTTTGGTAGGAGAACTATAGGATTTATGAGACATTTTGAAGCACCAGTATCCATATAAGCAATTAAGGAAATTGGCTTATGGTGCTTGCTTTGTAAAACCTACATCTAGACATAAGGTATTGGAGGTGCCTTATTTTCTGTTTGGTTGCAAGATTGAACAAAATAACTATGAGGAACATAGTTTTAAAAGTAAACTGATATATCTGAATGCTTTGAATCAAAGATATCTAAGTCAGAAAACTGAAGTCCTGGTAAGGCGAAGATTGTGGATTCTTTAGCATCCTTTTGCTCTAAGAAGAGTTCTTTAATTTCTTGGTCATCAGAAAAAGGGATGTTAGCTTGACATTGATAAAGGACTTTCACTTCTTTTTTTGATCTCTTAGGACACTGTTTGGTAAAATAGCCTTTCTTTCCACATATGTAACAGCGATCTCTTTTTCTGAATTGAGTTATTTTCCTTCTGAAAAATTGAATTGGTTTTTTATGCCTTCTTTTTCTATAAGGCTTGTAAGGCTTGGAAGAGGTTTGTTTATAATGAGATTTCTCTTTGGTAGAACAAGAGCACCTAGATTTGTCTTTACATTTAATCTGCAAATAAAGCTTTTTGCACACCTTTTGAAGGGCTAATTTTCTTTCCATCATAGAGTTAAACATCTTAGGTTGTTCACATGATTTCTCAAGAATAACGATAATAAGTTGATAAATTTCTCCTAAAAAGATGTCTATCATATTTCTCCTGAGGGATTAAATGGCTTTTAATAGTTCTAGTTAAAGTTCTTCTAGCAAGGAAGTGATAAATGTATAGCGTAAATTAACATCATTAAAGCTATTGAGTAGGTAGTACCGTTCTACCATCCTTTGATAGTGATAATCTAGATATTTCTTTTTCAAAGAATAACAACGCATTTAGAAATATTCTTGCTTCTTCTGTTTATCAACTAAATGAAAGTCTCCAAGAAATTCTTTATGAATAAATCTTAGGAGATTGTTTGCATTGGAAATAGTGGTATAGAAATGATGTCTATACTCTTTTAGGCTTTAAAACCATTCTCAAAGAGTGTCTATGAATCTAGTAGTGAACTCAGTAGGTACTATTTTGAGATTAGTAGGTAGACGAGTCATCTAAAGATTAATCTATGTTGAAAACTCATGTAACTTATCTCTTTATTTTTTAGGGGGAATATCATCAAAAGTAAACTATGATCCAATAGTAGGATGAGCTTGAGTTTGTGCCTGGCCAGGAAAGGTTGTTGTATAAGGTTGGTAATCAGCATGATCTTCTTGTTCTAGGTTAGACTTATCAAATTCTTCTATAGGAGTGGGATTGACCATATAAGAGGCTGTGATTTGGGCATGATAAATAGATTTGTCAAAACTAATTGGTTCTGGACTAATCATATCAAAATAATCAATATCAGAATTAGAATTGTAAAGAATCATGGACGTTGTAAGTGTTATTGGTCCAGAAGACTTAGGAGGATCAAGTTGGGTTGACTGTGGTTGAAGTGGTTGTTTATTTTTCTGAGTACAATCAATGGGAAAAGACAGGTTTTTCTTGGAGAGGAAGATGGTGTTTTAATTTGTAATAGTTTCAATGGAGGAGATTGGTCAGGTGGTTTGGTCCATGAGGGCGAAGGTTCATAATGAGAAAGGAAATGTGGTAGTCTTTATGGAGGTCAAGGTTCTCAAATGGGAGGTAGAGGTTGTCGAGGCTAAAGCTGCCCGAGTTGGGCTAGACTAAGATAGTCCTCTTTCTTTCTGAAGACTTCATAGTTCATTTTGAAACATTTAAAATAGTCAAGGATTATATGATGGTGTGTACAGAGAAAGAAATGGTTCATAAATGCTTTTGGAGTGATTTCTTGCCATATTTTTTTCAATTTGGTCAATATGAGATTTTATTCTCTTAAGTTCTTATTCTTTTTGGGTGAATGTAGGACCCATGTAACTATGAGCAATAAAAGTCTTTAGTTTTGCATCTAGAGATGTCACCTACCATTGGAGGTGATCATATAACTGTTGGACATGAGTAGACAATCCATCAATTCGAGAGTTGGTGTAAGATGTTTAACTCGAAAGATTCTCTAGACAAGAACCAATCATTTGAAGAACTTAGTTTTGTGCTGTTGCATTATGAGTATGCCAATTCAGTGCTTCTTTAGCTTGAGACACTAGTCTCATTGTTCTATTAAGAGCAACTTTTATGGGATCAGAGAGTGACTTATAAGTCACATTTGTTTTTAGATTAGTTCTTCTTTCCATTAGAGAAAATTATGAGTCATAGGTTTTGGACGCAAATAAAAACATCATACAAGGAATTGGTTATGACAATCCTTGTGGTATGACAAGTTCTAGTTCAAGCAAAGGAGGGAGAAGGTCTTCATGGCCAAATTCTATTAGGAGCAACTTCTGTGGGAACAGAGAACGACTTATAAGTCATATTTGTTTCTGGATTAGTTCTTCTTTCCATTAGAGGAAATTATGAGTCATAGGCTTTGGACATAGATGAAAACATTATACAAGGAATTGGTTATAACAATCCTTGTTGTGGTATGACAAGTTCTACTTCACGTAGAAGAGGGAAAAGGTCTTCATGACCAAATTCCCTGAGTAGTTCATGAATAATTCTAGGACATGGTTTAGATCTATTGACCCTAAAAAGAAATTAACAAATATACATGTAGAAGCCACACCATTCATGACTCACCAACCAACATGCAAATATGTTTTTTCAACAAGCTATAGTTTATTTCTATGAGAGGTTGACCTCTAGAGATTTAAAAGTTGTATAATTTTATTAAATTATAAGTATATATTGCACATTAATGCTTGTGATGCTGCGAGCACCTAAATTGGTTAAATAAAAATATATTTGGACATTTTTTTATTAGATTTTATATTCTATAACGGAAATCTCTAATTTTATTTGTGAGCTGAAACATCTTGAAAGAAATTATAGTTATCTCCTTATTGAATTAAAAGACCTTTTTTTTTAGTTTTTAATTTTATATTATACTTTTTAAAAATATTATCATATAGTCTTTAAATTAGCTTGGACATACTTCAATTAATTTAATTTTTTAAAATTATAATCTAATTAAAATTTTAAAAGTAATATTAAATCTCTCATACCTTTTATAAAAAGTGAAAATGTTACAGAAGTCAAAATTAACATTTAAATTAAAGTCATGTGATTATTATGTAATACTTTATGTTTTCATCATCTTTTTGAATTGCCCCTTTATTTAAAGTATCACCTAATAATTATATAAATTTTGAATATTAATTTTGAACTATATATATATATATATATTTTGTGACACTTTGAGTGAGTAATTGTTATGTTTTAAAGTTCGTGAAGAGACTCTCTCTCTCTTTCTCTCTCTCTCTCTCTCTCTCTCTCTCTCTCTCTCTCTCTCTCTCTCTATATATATATATATATTCTCCAAACACAGCTCCTATAGCAGCTCCCCCAGCCAACTTTAATGCCATGCCTTATTAGATTTCAATAATAATAAAAGTTTCAAAATTGACGCACACCCTGATCAATTTGTGTCTCAAAACTCAATAAATTTTGAAATTATGTTAAAGACAACCAAAAGATTAAAAATTTTAACTATTAAAATCATCTTTTAAACAATAATAAATAAGATTAATGAAAGGAAAAAGTTATGTGAATAGTAAAAAAATTATAAATTTTGTAATATGAAATATAATTTTTTTTCTTACAATTAAAATTAGTATCCTTATAATTAAAAATTTTTATTCTTTAAACTTTTAAAATAATTTTAAAATTTAAAATTTTTTATAATAAATATTTTCTTCAAGTGATTCTGAAAGTGTAATTTTTTAAATTAAGCGATACTCGAAGGTTGTCTTCCGCGGTTATTATGTTTGCTGTGGGCCCTTGTGTTGTGCAGAGAAATAGAATTTAAAGAATAATGCCACAGAGAGTTGAGGTTAAATTTCTCATTAATGAATTTTTTGAATTTTGTATAAATAATTTTGTATTATTATACTTAAATTTTAAAATAATCAAACGATAGAGGCACTATGATCGTGACTGCTCTAAACAGTGACAATAACAATGAAGTTATCAAAGAGTCCTCCCATAAATTAATGCTTCAGAGTAAATGTAGATGAATGTGATTTTAACGAGACTCTTGCTGGTAGTGAACAGAGTAAGGGTGGATAGTTCGAAGTGGTCGATGGAGGCTTTCAAAGATTCTTTCTGTTTCTCTCTCATCTTGTCGATTCAGCCGTTTGTTTAATTCCTCTGTCCCCTTGATCATGTTCAACCTGAAGTTCTACAAAATCCCATAAAATTAGCTGCCCAAGGAAGTAAAAATTTCAAATTCAAGCATGTTTTTGAACTTTGACGGTGTGAAACTCTGACAAAACTCAACTAGGTTCAGTTGATTTCGATTTACTTATAATACTAGAACTAGCTCAACTAAGACTCTTGACAAGAAATTTCCTTCTTTTGAGCCCGTAACCGCAGGATATGGATGAAAAGAGCGTGCAGATTCTCTCAAGTAGTAGAGTACGAACATCCGTTCACTCCTTGCATGCCAAGCGTCCATTGCATCTCAAAGCGCGGCATTTCATTTAAATGAAAAACTGCTTTTTGTTATTCTCTTTCTAGGATTTTGATGATAAATTCTAGCCGTCCATGCTATGAATACCTGAGATTTTGCTATGGTGCCTCTTCGTCCTCCCTGAACGCTGAGAAAGGGTAGATCTTTCAAGCTTCCATTTTTCATGTTGGTACTCATGCATCAGAAACCTGCCATGAGACATGCAGAAGGGTTTGGTTTGCCGGAATATGATGTTAAAGAACACATATAAGCACACACAAACAGATACCTCATGATTTTTAACACAAAAACCTTGTAAAGCAACAAGATGCCGATGATGCAACCAAGCAAGAGGCTCTATTTCTATGCAAAATCCATCCTCTTGCTCTGACACCTTGTTCATTCGCTTTGCGCTTGATCATCACTGAAATGAGCTTTATATACTGTTCCAAATCCCCCTTGCCAATGATGACGCTAAAATCCTCTGTCGCCTTCTTTATCTTCCTGTAGTTGAATTTTCGAAACATATAGATGAAGGACCTGCACAAAACCCCGACTCAAAGATAACAAAAAAAAAATAGTTTTCATATGTTACTGCTAAGAAAGAAAATAAGGAGAATAAGAGATAGAATCCACAGCCATTCCTTCCTGAAATTTCCACATAGCACAAGAAGGTAAGGTTTTTGAAGAGGTTTTACTAAAATTATCAAGCCCCTCTAGTTCTCTACTTTTCTAACGAATTAGAACAATCAAGACCAAGAGCATCATAGTTCAGTTCCTGAAGGAACTTTGGATATAATTTCCTATTCATGCAAAAACAAACAAGCATAGTTCAGATGCAAAAACAAACGAACGGGGAATGCAGAGCTTCAGGATATGAGATCCAGTCCAACCTTTCTTGGCATTTAGGAAGGACAAAGAGGCAACATGGCAAGATCTCAGGCATTCATGGCGTGGACCACTAGGACAACACTACGGTTTGAGATGTAATGGACGTGTGGCATGTAGGGAGCGGATAGATGAAGCGAATGACCAGGACGCTTGCAAAATGAGAAGGTCATTTTCTCTCTACTATTGGAGAGAATTTGCATGCATGAAATGAATTTACTGTTTTGATTAATGATTGAATGCCTCAATATTTTGAATTTTTTTTAAGCTAGTTGTTTATTTTTAAATTAAAAAAATATTTTTGTTTAGTCACAACAAATGTCACCACAAAAATCTCAAAGTCAATGTTAAAGAATTTTAGTCCGGAAATTTAGGTTGTGTCGAAATCCTCCAATGCTAAAACATTTTAGGGACAACTAAAAAAGTAACTGCAAAAGGAACATATGATGGCGATAAAGATCACCACAAAACTCATGAAAATCACCATTATATTTGCATTTATTAAACTCCTAAAAAAACAAGTCTTTACTAGAAGGGAACTTTTAAGGGCGATCAAAATTGTCACTAAGAAAGTTTTAGTGGCAACATTTAACATTTAACAGTTGTTACTAAAACATACATTTAGCGGAGACAATTATCGCCACTATAGGTCCTAATTTAATGGTAACCATTAAATGGCACCACAAAATGATGACTTATAGTGGCAACAAATGTCACCATTAAATTAGAACTTTTAGTGACAATCTTTCTTGCCACTAATTGGAGGCTTTGATGGCAACTTTGGGGTCTTGCCACTAAATTCTGACCTATAATAAAAAAATTTTGTCACCACTTAATGTTTACTCTAATGGCAGCTATCCATGTATCACAGCTAGAAGTCAACTTTTCATAATCTGTATTTAAATATTAGTTTATAATATTGATAAATATAAATAAATACTTAAAGCTTCTAATAATATAAATAATACCCAACATGCTAAAAACTTCAAATAGAAATAACAAATGATAAACTAATTATTTGATTAACAAATATTACATATACAAAAGAGAATGGGAATACAAATGTACGTTTTAGAGTTCAGGAGTATGTATTTCTCAACAGAGAAAGATAATTTATTCAATTATTACATGTTAGCATCTGATCAAACTAACAATTGCCACCACCTTCGACCTTAGAACTAGATCCACCATAGAAACATATATACGTCACATGAGAATCCTGCCAATTAAAAGAAAGAATGGAAAGGTAAACAAAACCAAAGAAAGCATGCTTATGAAAAGTAATAAGAATAAAAGATACACATACATACAAACACCAAGAGAGAGGAATGTTGTATGAGAAAATTGCAAAAAGAGTCAAGTAAAGAAAAAATGAGAATTGGGAGGGGGCCTACAAGACCAACATTAGTAGGGGTTCCTAGGTTTGAAGGGGGCTATATAGAAATCAACAAGACAGCAACCATTATTTTGAAGACATGGCTAAGAGATGAAAAGTAGCCATGTTATTTAATTGTCTTTGGTTTGTATAAGTTTCAAACAGAATGGAAATCCATGGAAGCAACTTCTGCTCAATCGAAAGACTTACCCTTGTTGTTGTGTATTGCTCACTGTATGCCAAATTTTGCTAGTGGCCAAAAGATTGGTGGGGGCCCGAGTTTGCAAGGGTACATGGATGCTCGAACAAATTAGTGCTAAGTTGATGTGGGATAGGCGGCTAGGGCATCTAGGAAACGGATTAGAGCAACAAAGGATGTTGTTTTTTATTTGGATCATACAAATTTAATTTGAATTGTTTAAATTTAATTTTTTTATTTTAAAGGGGGTAAAATACAAAATGAAGACAGTTTTCTACCTATTAACTTTAAAAAAATGATAATTGAGATTTTAAAAAAGCAAAACTTAGACAAATCATATCTAAATGGTCTAGATTTCTCTAAGAGGAGTAGTACAGTAGAGCAACAGGCAATCTGGAGTTGGGTATCTAATGCAAAGAGCATAAAATTAAAATACATTTATATCAAATTTAAATTTGAATAATTCTGAAATGGATACATTTAAAATTTTATATTTATAAATATCTTTTAAAATATATAAACATATTGAAATAAGCCCAAATATATTTATATGAATTTTCTTTAAAAAGTAAACCTCTTAAATTATTGCAGCTTTTTTAATTCCTAAATCTAAAAAGAAATTTAATAATGTTATAAGCAATAATAGAATAAGTTACTAAATGATATATAATATAAATAAGATATAATATAAATGCTAAAATAAATAAATACTAAGAAAATAAAATATTTTTATATAAAATTTAATTTTTATCAATTATGAAATGGATATATTTAAAATTTTATATTTATAAATATATTTTAAAATATATAAAAATGTTAAAATCATACCAAAATATATTTATATAAATATTTTTTAAAAAATAGGCTTCTTAAAACTTTCCCATGTCCTAAATCTCAAAAGAAATTTAATAAAGTAATAAGTAATAATAGAATAAATTATTAAATGATATATAATATAAATAAGATATAAAGAAATGCTACAAAATACAAAATTTGAATTTGAATAATTTTGAAATGGATATATTTAAAATTTTATAGTTATAAATATATTTTAAAATATATAAACACATTAAAATAATGACCAAATATATTTATATGAATTATTTTAAAATAGGCCTCTTAAATTACTGCAACTTTGCCAAGTCCTAAATCTAGAAAGAAATTTAATAAAGTAATAAGTAATAATAAAATAAGTTATTGAATGATATATAATATAAATAGTGAAATTAATAAATACTAAAAAAATGAAATATATTTATATCAAATTTAAATTTGAATAATTTTGAATGTATATATTTAAAATTTTTATTTATAAATATATTTTAAAATATATAAACACATAAAATAATGCCCAAATATATTTATATGATTTTTTTTTAAAAAAATACTCCTCTTAAAGCACTGCAACTTTCCTAAGTCTTAAATCTGGAAAAAAAAATTAATAAAGTAATAAGCAATAGTAAAATAAATTATTAAATAATATATAATGTAAATACTAAAATAAATAAATACTAAAAACATAAAATATATTCGTTCCTTGATACCAAAATAAATAAATACTAAACAAAGGCACGCACCCTGCAGCCCAATTCAAAGGTGAAACCCAAATCCCTCGTCCCTGATACTCTTCATCCCTCACGTTCGTCCCTCCTCCGTCTCTGGAGTGAGAAACATGATTGAGTTTTCAACATAGAAGAAGAGATTCAAGCAGAAAATTCTCGATCAAAAGGAGAGTCGAGACATTTAGAGTAATCTTGAAAGATAAACCTTTTCAGTTCTCATCATTATCTGAGGATTATTTCTGTGAAATCCGAAGTTAGTTCGCGGTTTGCTTTCATCTTAAAGACAATTCCTTTGTTTTGTTTGGTAGTTGGAAATTATTCGAATGTTGGATTGTTGCTTAGATTTTAGTTTATCATGAAATTTTCTGATGTCGAATATAATATAGGATCTGATTTGCCTTCAAGTAAGAAAACAACAGAGTATGATGTTATGTTAGGAAGATGGACTATGGATCAGTATGTGCTTTTATGATTTAAGGTTTTAGTAGCTACCACAAGTATTTTAGATCAATATTACCATCTTTTAAAGAAAAGTAAAATTCACACATTCTGATATATTGGAATAAATGAAAATAGGTCTTGCTACTACATAGTCAGAGCTGGAGGATAGAACCTCCAAGAACAAATGCACAAGGAGAAACAAGAGGCAAAACATTAGCTTAAAAGAGCTCTGAAAAATCTGAAAGGGTGAACACCCTGAAAAATCTAGGAGCTGAAACCCATAAAGTAGCCTAATAAATGCCCCAAGCTAGCAAAATTGATTCACTGCCAAAGAATTTTATGCTATTTTATGCTGCCAAAACCTCTAAACAGAATTGCTAAAAAATGGTCTAAAGAAGCTGGACAAAATCACTGCTCATAAGAATGCCAAAAAGACTGTTCCGAAGGTGCCACACAACTTCACAGTGCAAATAAAAAGGTGATTGTCTCTGAGCTCAGAGAACACATAACATAACAATCTGAAGAAACTAAATTATAAGGCATACAAGTCTGAAGCAGATAATTTGTATTAATTATACACAGAACTGCAGTCCAAACAAAGGTCTTTTACCTTGGAGGAAATATTGACCCATCAAAAAGCACAAGACATCGAGAAGTTGTGAACATTTGGATTATGAATCAGAAACCGGAAGAAGGATGCACAAGAATATAAACAAGTAGAATTCAAAGACCAAATCATTCTACTCAGCACGTTGAAACACATAAAGAAATAAGGATGCCCAATAACAAAACAAGGTGTCTATTAAACACTTAAATATATATTTCAGTTGCTTTGGCAATGCTTGACCGTGGCAAGGTCTCTTTCGTGACACAGTGGTAGAAAAGGAGGAAGTGGACTCATTATCATTCTTAGATTGGTGTGACAGTGCTGTCAGTGACGGCTGATACAGCTGCCTAGATGCTGAGGAGGGGCTGAAGAGAGGCCCAGCACCTCAGGCGGCCTGTGTGATGCAGCTGCGGAAGCAATGTGTCTGATGTAGCTGCATCCTTTATTTTGGTAGGATGACATATTTCTCTCCATTTACAATACAAACCAGCTAAAGGGTATGCAAGTTAAAAGTGTAGATAGAGATTAAGAGCATGTTAAGCATTAAGATGGGGGTATCCAACAATGTTGAAACCCTTGACTAACCCAAAATAAATTATAGTAAACTGCGAGGTTGTTTGATCTGAAAGCCCAACACATTCAGCCAAGTTTGAATCAGCAGTCTAGGTGCATGTTTGGTTCAGCCTTGGAGAAGGAGAAAATCATATTTGCAATCCACAAAATACAAAGGCAACAATTGGCCAAATCACATTTTGAAGAAAGAAAAAACTAAACCAAACATGCACTAGTTAGCTGGCAACAAAACTCCAACGTCTACCACAACACAAAGTTCTGATATTGAGATTTATGTTAGTGATTTCCCAATGTCAAGGTATCTTTTAAACTATGCTGAACCAAGATTGACAGAAATAGAGGATCTCACCACAGCCTAGCAGCCTAAGAATAGCCAGTCATGAGGGCAATTATCCAATAAGTATACAGAGTCCTTTTGTTCTGCCACTGGGAAGAAACATAAATAGTTTAAAACAAAAAACTATTACTACAGAAAATGATATTAAGAAATATTCTTACAATTCCCAAGACCTCCCCAGCCTTTTATTGATGATGCCCCTTTGTCCAGTTTTTTCCAGTGCTTCTACAATTATTTAAGTCATTTTTTCTGGTTCTTGAACAGGCCATAATAAGTGCATAAGAAAGACAAGAAGTAAATAAGATTAAGAGAGTGAAGATAAAATAAAAATCAATTCATTAAATCCTGATTCTCTGCTTTATTATTAAGTAGCAGATGAAGCCTGAGCTTCCATCTGTTGTGTGCATCACAACAGACAGGAAATCATTAAATAAGGACAAAAATTCAAATAGGGAAGAACTGAATTGCACTACAGATGCAGTAATACAAACGCATACTCATACAATATATTATCCTTTACATTACGAAACTCCATGACAAAGGAGGGAAAACAAAGACTTAATAACCACAAGGCAATCAACAAGAAGTGGCTCTTTAAATATGAACTGATGTTTAGTATGATATGGTAATTAAATATAAATCCTGAAACTTTACTTTCAAGATTTTAGGGTGTTTCATATAATTCAGCAAAGAAAAACAGGTAAGAACAATTAACAGGACCATTTGATTCTCATTTGAAATACCATTTTCTATGGTTCTTTTGGCGTTTATAACAAGGAAAAAAAGAACACTTTGCAGAAGTAGAATCTCCATGTAAATTATGATAGAAGGAAGTTATATAACAATTAACGGACGCTTCAGACTATCTTGTCATTAAAAACCATTTCTCACCCACTGTAAATTGAATGCATCAGAGTCAAATTAAAATTCCTAAATCTTACTCCCAAAAACAAAAAAAACCATAAACTTCCCAATCTATCTTTAGCACACAGGAATCATATGAAAAAAAATGCATAATGGAAATAAGAAGACTTACCAGCTACCAAATCCAATGTAAATAGGCTTGTCACGCTCTTCAAGCCATTTTACTAGGGGCTCTGAGGTTCATAGTTTGATGCAAGATCTAGGAATCAAAACCCAACAACATCAATTTTTGGTCCCCAATCTGCAAACAAAGAAATAACCGAAATTGGATCCTTCAGCCAAGGGTCAAGCTGCAGAAGATAACACAGGTTGTTGTTTCAAGCACTTGACATACCTTTTACCTAACGACTTAAAAAAAAAAAAAAACCAAGACACTATGTAACCAGTGGAGGAAGCTCAGAACCTTACTTAAAGAACAATAAATTAAAAGAAAAACAAGAAAAAGGGGGGTGGGGAATTTATTCGAGAAAATAAAAAAGGGGAAAAGAAGGAAGCAACAGAATCTAGGAAGCAAAATGCCCAACATATAACCACAAAGCAAAAAAAATGTAGAATCAAGGACAACGGACTGCTATTATATGAAACAGTATTAAATGAGCAACATAAGAAAATGAAATGACTACGAATACAAAATGCTAAATTGAAATCTAAAACAGCCACCTTTTGGTTTAGGAGCAAGGTGAGGACTCCATATGTATGCATGCGGCACATCAGTATCAGAGCCTTATGAACCACTTAAATATGTGACTGGCCGTAGCTTTAACTCTTTCTTCTTAAGATCATTAATCATATCTCATAAAATTAAATAAGATATGATTTAAAATTTATTAAATTATTTATAGTTTAAGATAAAGATTATTTAATAAATAATTCACATTAAATATTTAATAAACAATTAATAGATTAATATTAAAAATAAAAGTATAATTAAATAAAATAATCACTTTAAAATTTAGTAAGTAATTAATGGATTAAGACTAAAAATATTACATAAAATAATAAATTTAAAATTTCATAAGTAACTAATAAATTAAGATTAAAATAGAATATAATTAAATTAAATAATAAATTTAAATTTTTTTAAATTATTAATAGACTAAGATAAAGACAAAGAATATTTAATAAATAATTAATCGATTAATATTAAAAATAAAATTATAATTAAATAAAATAATACCATTAAAATTTAATAAGTAATTAATGGATTAAGACTAAAAGTAAAAACTTAATTAAATAAAATAATAGACTTGAAATTTATTATAAAATTAATAGATTAAGATAAAGATAAAGAATGTTTAATAAATAATTAAAATTAAATTTTTAATAAGTAATTAAGATTAAATATTTGATGAAGTAATGAAAAAAAATACATCAAATCCCTTTTTATAAAGTATGTTCAAGAAAGGCACTTGACTATATTTATAGGTTGGCTTAAATTGAGGAATACTATGAGTTGTGTTGTCCTTTCTTATAAAAGTGTTTATTAAGTTACCTCATGCTTAAAAATATAACCTACAAGAAAATTTTTTTTTTACACAACCATGCCAAAAAATATAAACCTAGAAGTAAGCTTCTTTGTCATATGAGGAAGCTTTTTTTGCATATCATACCAACAAAATTGTATGCACTTGATATATCTTAATGATCAACTTGTGAATACTTGGAATATGCTAGCTATATGTGAAAATAGAAGGAACAATAGACTAGGAGTAAAAACCATAGATGCTTGTATTATATATATATATATATATTTTCTTAATGCCTTATATATTTTTGCCACTCATTCTCAAATTCACTCACTTTCACTTACCCTTATCTCTTTTTGCTATTGTCTTGTATATCCTTCCATTAAGTTTCCTCATGTATATAATGCATTGTAATTGCATAATTTCATAGTTTCATCATTTACTTGTATTTGCATAAATATATGGTTGGTGTAGGAAAGTCATAGGATGTAATAGTTGTTTATGGAAGGATTTTATCTCTATTTTTGCTATGTGATTTGTCTACTAATTATTTTAATATTTTGTTGCTGCAATGCCTTGGATAACAATGGTGCTCTTTACTGCTCTCATAATAAGAGTCATAATGTTCTAGTACTTAAAAGGTTGGAGTCTTTATTTAGTTATTTGATGAACCAAATATTTATGTTTCAAAGGATATATTACTATATAACTACAAATAAGTTATGAATATTCACTTTGAATACATTAATATAAGATTTAGGGATGGATAAAAGTTGGATGCACATTAAGAATAGAGCTGATATGGTATATAGATGAGATGTTGATGAGCTTTTCCAATGGGCATTTAGTCAAGTCAGGGTGATTGATATGATTTGATGCCCATGCAAAGAGTGTAAGAGTATGGCGTGGAAGTTAAGAAGTGAAGTAAAGGCAAATCTATTCAAGAAGGTTTTAGTAGGAGTTATAAAGTGTGAAACTCATATGGAGAAGTTCGACCTAGTGTCTATAGTCCTCTTCAGCATGTAAATGATCACATACATAAAGATAATGATGACAAAGATGACATCATTGAGATGTTGCACGATGCATTCATTAGCACATATTCAGAGGAGTCACCTAACTTGCAGACTAGCCGATTTTTTAAGTTGTTGGATGATGCTCAGACTAAACTCTACCTAAGTTGTAATAAGGTATTAAAGTTGTCTTTCATAATTAAACTTCTTCACTTGAAATGCTTCAATCATTAGAGCAACAAATCTATGGATGCATTGTTGAGTTTATCAAATATGTTCTACTTAAGATGGCACTAGTACCTAACTCTTATTACGAAGAAAAAAAAGGTAGTTGGGGAGCTTATATTGGATTACACCAAAATTGATGCATATGAGAATAAATGCATCTTATATTAATGAAAGCATGCTAATGTGAAATCATACCTTAAGTACAAAATATCTAGATGAAAGTTGGGTAGTCACAGAGGCAAGAAAGTGTTATGTAAAGTATTGCAACATTTTCTTTTAAAGCCTAAGTTGTAATGGTTGTACATGGCTCGACATACAATTAAGGATATGAGGTGGCACATGAAAAATGAATCAACCCCGATGTGTTGTGGCATCCATCTAATTCCATTACTTGGAAATTATCTCGACTTTTCTAGTGATTGTAGAAATGTACAAATGGGTCTAACTAGTAATGGATTCCAACCTTATAGAAATATGAGCACTAACTATGGTATTTAGCTAGTTGTGCTAGTTCCATACAATTTTTCGCCATGATTATACATGAAACACCTGTACTTTATGATAACACTTCTTATTTTAGGTCTTAAGTGTTCAAGTGATGAAATTGATATGTACTTGTAACCCATGATTGAAGAGCTACAAGAATTATGGAACGATGGAGTTGACACGTACAATGCCCACTCACAGTCTAATTTTCAGATGTGTGCAACTATCATCTAAACAATTAATGACTTCCTAGTGTGGGGAACCTCTGAGAGTGGTCCACTAAGGGGAAGCTTGCATGCCTTTGTTTTTATAAAGGTACATATTTTATTTTTTTAGGGAATAAGTTGTGTTACATAAGATACCGTCACTTCCTTCCAACTAATCATTGATGGTGTCGAAATGGAATGGCATTCAATAGGAAAATTGAAAATTCAACTACACCATCTTTTCTAACTGATGATAAAGCACTTATGCAGCTCCAAGCACTGGTCAATGTGAGTTTTGGGAAAGGTCAAAAGTGAAAGCGTTACCACACCAATAATGCTTTCAACTGGAGGAAAAAAAAGTATTTTTCTTATACTATCCTACTAGAAAACCTTTATGCTCAGACATAACCTTAATGTTATGCATATAGAAAGAAATGTATCTAATAACATAATCTCGACGTTGATAGGTGTGGTTGGAAAGACCAAGGATACACTGAAGAGTTTATACAACTTGGTTGATTTAGGGATTAGGCAATAGTTGCACCCAATAAAAGACAGGAACAAAATTCTGATTCTAGCAACATGCTACACATTGTCCTCATAAGAGAGGTCAAAAGTTTGTAACTTCTTGGCTAACTTGAAGGTACTTAATGCCTTTTTCTCAAACATTTCAAGGTGTGTCAATATCCATAAACAGAAAATCTCTAGGTTGAAATGTCATGACTGCTATGTATTGTTGCAAGGCATATTCCCACTTATAGTATATGGCTTGTTACTTAAAGAAGTGTCAGAACCTATAATAAAGTTGAAAAATTTTTTTAAGAACTTGTGTTCAAAGTATTTGAGAAATGAAGATTTTGATGTCTTGGAAACACAAATTGCAATCACATTGTGCAATTAGAAATGGTATTTCTACATGCCTTCTTTGATATCACAATACACTTACTTATCTACTTGGCAAGAGAGGTTAAGCTTGGTGGACCTATATAATATTAGTAGATGTACCCCATCGAGGGGTAAGGTAGAGCAATTAATTAATGTCCTTTTTTATTATTTACAAAGTGTTTTACCTTATTTATATTAACTTATGCATACAGATACTTACAGACAATAAAAATATATGTTCCTAATTGGGCTCATTTAGAAGGTTTAATTACAGAAGATTATTTGGCAGATGAATGCCTTGCCTTTTGTTCATATTACCTGAAAAATATCCCCACCAAGTTCAACAGACCTCTTAGAAACAATGATGGATATGTGGAATGTGATGAGATGTCCATCTTCAATCCAAATGAGTAAGTAAAGGGATGTTATGAATCAATATTTTTACTTGATATGGAGATCAATCAAGCTCATATGTTTATGCTTCAAAATTGTAAAGACATTTAGCCATTCATTAAGTAATTCTATAAGACTTGGCCACCTCTTACCCAGAAAATTTTTGTTATCACATTTTAATCAACTCAGTCATGCATTGTAAGAAACACAAGATGGAGACCAAAACATGAGGTTTAGTGGTTAAGGAGTTCCCAGGATGGTTTCATGCATAGGTATGTTTCAACCTTATGTTTCCATTGGTTAGTTTAAAAGTTATTATAGTCACACATGTTTTCATTTATAAGTTTTTGAGTTAGGTGTACAAGGGTGATACAAGTGATGAGCTCATGAGTCTTAGAGTTGGACTACTCAAAATGGTCCATCATTATTCCATATTTATGATAAATAGATTTAGATTTCATACTAGAAATCGAGTCTCTGATAAGATAACACTGAATAGTGAAGTTCTAGTAAATGATGATGATTCAGATGAGACAAAATAGTATTATGACATCTTGGAAAATATATATGAGTTGTCATATGTTAAGAATAAGTTAACATATTTCTTCAAGTGTCATTGGTGGGATGTGAGTCATTTAGAAAGATGACACAAGATTAACAAGTATGAAACCACAAGTGTTTTACTTAGAGGACATTTGTGACTCAGATTGGCTTGTTATTGTAAAGACAAATCTTCATAACCTTTTTAATATGCCCGAGGTGATTAATCATGGCATAAGTGGGGACAATGAGGAACTATTAAGTGATAAGGCTTATCAATATGGTGATGTTAAAGTTGAAATAAATATGACTACTAATAATGATATGGGCATTAACCTAGTGGTCTACCTTCATAAGGATGACATTCAACCAAAAATAATAAACCATTTTAGTGAACACCCTTAGCTAAGTGGGCTGAACGCAATTGATACGGTGGATGAATTCATTAATGACAATGACAAAGATATGTCCACCGATGAAGAAGATGGGGAATACATACTTGACGAGAATGATGCGAATGACACCGATGATGTTAATGATAACCTAGATTAAATATATTTATGATAGTGTAATTGCACTCAAACTATTAGAACTCACTATATTTACATTTGGATTGCCTTATGTTTTTTTCATCAACTTAGTGTTTGGATTTGGATTCAAATTAATGTATCTCACACTTCATTTGCAATTTTGCAAGAAATATTAAGTGGTGAACATATGAAAGTAGGAGGAAGAGGAGGAAAAGGAAATGGACGCGGCAATAGTTAGTTAAGATATGACCATACAAGTGATGTGACATCAATGTACAAGCAATAAGGTATACCTCTAAACATAAAGAGTTTACTCCACCAACACAACAAGAATATAAAAATTCTCTACTTATGCAGCCATCACTAGACTAAAGTAGTGCAGTTATAACTATTTTTGGATTTTGTCTATTTATAGTTTACCCCCCCAACACACACACACGTATTAATCTATAATTATTTTCTATGACTCACATGCCTTATTCAGCTTTTTATAGCACTGTTAAAAAGGGCGATGAAGGTATAAGTATGTGTTTGTTAATATGAAGACAAAACATGGTGGCAAGATTGTTATTAAAATCCCTAAAGACCTTGAAAGGGATGTTAAAGATGGCATTCAGGAGTTCTCTAGTTACTGTGGTTGGGTGGTCCAAACAACATCCAATAAGAAAAAAAATAGGAAGGTCATCTGGTTAAAAGTTAAGGTAATATGTTTATGTATAAACAATTATGCAAACTAAATGATATTTAATTTTCTAACAAAATAAATCATTATAAGAACAATTATAACTATTTATGATTGTGGTTTGTAGGACAAATTTGAACTGCAAAGTGCCACTTTGAGTTGTGATAAAGCACTTCACTATGAGCACTTTGCAAGAGATTGTTCAAGAGTTGGAAAACTAAATTGTATGATCTAGTCAAACTATTAGATACAGAAGAGGATAGAGGTGTAGTTCAATTAGTTGATATGCACCTTATAAACTAGGAGTGGCTATTCTAACACTAGGCTACTGAAGATTTCAAAGTAGTGTACTCTTGCTATATAGTACAATCTGAACATGCTCAATTACATGCAATTATCATAACTATCATTAAAGGATAACAAAGACTTTTGCGTAATTGCAAGTAGTGAATGAAAAAAATAAATTAAATATGGGAAAGCAAATGACCAAGCATACATGTAGCACATGATGCTTTGCAGAGGTGCAGCATTGCTTAGTAAGGACAGCATGTTCTTTTTCTATTTACAATTGCATATCTATATACCAATTTTATTTTCTCCATGGTTACAAGATGAAATAATATTGTCCACAAAATATTTCAAAGGGATTCCATTATTGGAGAACCAACAAGACCTGATGTGGTGTGGAAGGCACATCACACTCGTTGGACAGAGGATAAGGAGATAAAGTGGGTTGACCCTAAATCACAGGAGATTTATGTAACTTTTAGATATCCCTTGATTTTTAAACTTCGTTCAATTGCATTTTATTTTTTTATGATTTTAATTTGTTGCTTAAATTGCAGGATTGCTTACACAAGCTAGTTCTCCAATAACAATTATTAGAAGTTGAATCTGTGATGACCCTAACTTCTAATCTTGGTAATTATAGTTAAATACGCGATTAATAAATAATGATGAAGGCTTGGAGTCGTTACAATTAGTTACATTAAGAAAATATAGAGAAATTTGAACCTTCATGTTATTAGGGTCATCAACCAAATAACCATAAATGAAAAAATGTATAAAAGGGTTTGTACCATTATTAAGGGTTTGTGATTCATCTATCCATCGATTTCAACATACAAAAACCTCCCACAAGTGTTCCTATATCATTTCCTAGCATTAGCATTAAAGAAATTAAGGTTTCTAGGTCAAAGGTAGGAGTTTGGTGACCTACGCTGCTACCTAGAACCTTCGCACCACGGCTAAGTTAGGTTCTGGAGCTCGAAAACTAAGTTTTCAACTTTTTGCCGCGACCCAAACCTTTGGTGCTGCAGATAAGTTGCTCTTAGGAATCACTGGATAACTTACTCGACGCGGCAAGTTAGATCTGCGCCGCGGGCGACCTACATGGTGTCGCGGCGAGTTTTGCTATTGTATCCTCCTTAATTAATTTTCTCGACTCGCGCCACGGCAGGACTTATTGCGTCACGGTGAGGTTTCATTCTGTCACCTTCCTGGGCAATTTTTTTCACTCTGCGCCACGGCAAGATTCCTCAAGCCGCGGCGTCCCTCGCCACTGTTACTCTTCAGGCCACGACAAGGCCCTCCTAGCTACGATGTGACTCTTTCCTGTAGCTATATCCCCTACATTTCGTCCCCTACACTCCAGTTCTCTTCTTAAGGACACTCTAAGACCACTTCCTCCCTTTTTATATGTCTCCAAGGGTATTTATCTACCTTATTCACCTAGCTATTCTTCCATTACCAATTCAAAACTTATGTGCCCTTTCTTTTCTCTAATTATCCTCTATCAACAAGTTTGTAAAGTAACAATAACAAAAAATGCATGAACTACCAGCAGCTATCCTTTAATACACAATCAATGGGGGTTCCATACATTAGGGGTTCATATCAATATCTCAAGGGTTACATTTCCAGTGATAAGCCATATTATAGGTCAACATAGTTTACAGCAGATATCATGAATCCATATATCATATACCAAATTAAGATGAGGTCTAACCCCTCAATACATACATCCTTAGTAAATCAAATGTGAAAGCTTACACTTGGCAATACAGATACATGATGATGCTATACAAGACTTAACAAAAATTAGCATCTACCCTATTACACTCAGACCAAGTGTAGCTTCCCACACTAGGCCTCAGCTCATTGATGTTCATCCACTTGCTTGCCCTTATCCTTACCCGAAGAACCTTCACCTGAAATTATAGTCCCATAAAACGGGGTGAGATACAAATCTCAGTAACCAAGGCAATTCCATCATATAATCCAGTTTAATAAGCATATATGCATGAATCAAAATCAACATCAAAATCATATCAGCCATATTAGTAAATGAAATAATTAGGCTATCATGATTACTATCCCATACTAGTAATCATATTATCACATGTTAAAGGCCATTAACACCAGGAGAGGCCTATCCACGGCACCTACTCCCCATTAAGCACAATCAAGGCTCAGTGCATCTGGGATTTGATCATAACCCGATGCCCGATTGAAGCACATGCACGGGTGGCAGCTGCACCACAGCTCCACCATGGACTCATAAGGTCCAATCATAATACAACAGATAGCTAACTAATTCATTCAGCATTTTCAAATCATTCATATATAGAAAATATGAAATTAAAACAAATACATGCATAGAATTA
Organism: Erythrophleum fordii; assembly: GCA_032878935.1. Taxonomy (NCBI): domain Eukaryota; kingdom Viridiplantae; phylum Streptophyta; class Magnoliopsida; order Fabales; family Fabaceae; genus Erythrophleum; species Erythrophleum fordii. The sequence goes on along the minus strand of JAVQMF010000047.1, from coordinate 11,294,881 downwards.
ATGTAAATCTTAGTTACCTCACTTGTAGACAACTTGCAATAGCCACCAATGGTACAAAAATCCTTATAACCATAGCATCAGAAAATTACCACTCTAATTCATTATTAATAGTAGCAACAAGTACCCAAGGAATTTAAATGCTAATAATTACCTAAATAACACTTACCCAACCATCACCAATCCCCAAATTCAGATTGAGTATGTCCTCTACCAGAAACTTTAATATATCACCTAAATTCCTAAGCAAATTCGTACATAATTAACATCCATACTATAAATCAACTATAAGGGTCTTAAACTAGCAGAAAATACACTAGAATAGATAGTTTACACTTACCCAATGCCAGCCCCAACCTCAACCTACGAATTTCCTCTAAGAAAACACCAAACAACTCTATTTCAGAATTTGGGTATGGTGAAAATACTCCAAATGAAAAACTAATTGGACTAAATTAAAGAGAAAGATGAGAGGATTAAATTGTATAACTATTACCTTAACTGAATCTTACTCTAGGTGTGAGAAAATGTGGGATTCTTGCCCCAAACCCTAGCCTCCTTCTCTGCCTCCGAATTTTGCTTCTTGAGTTTCAGCAAAATGAGAAAGTGGCTGAAGCATTAGGGTTTTAGGTGGGTTTAAGTTGGGTTTTAGGTTACTCCAAGGTCCAACTCCAAATGGTTTTCAGATTTTAGCTTGTTGGGCCAGTTTTAAAGTGTTGGGCTGCAAATTTCATTGGGCCAACTCTTATGCATTGGGTTGCTGAAATTTAATTAGGTTTGGGCCAAGTTTGAAGAGCTCAAGGGTTTAGGTCTATACAAGGGTTATTGGGCCACTTATAAGAGTCTATGCAAGGTGGATCTTGAGCCTCTATCACATTAAATTGGGTTGGATCAGCACCTAACTCATTGAGCCTCCATTAGCCTCTTATCATGATCTATTAATTTGGGCCTAGATGAAATTTCTATCCTAATAAATTCCTAACCCATATTAATAATTTATCTCTCTCAAATTTCTATTCACTAACTTGTCCAATTATCCTCTATTAATTATTCTTAATTACTCTAAATCCGTGGTTAACACTTTAATTAATTTTGGGGTGTTACAGAATCTCGCATGACTGGAGATTAAATTTTATCTACTGCACTGGGTGCATAGTTTTGATTTGTTCATGGCAAAGGGCATGGAAAGAAACCTTAAAAGAAAACACCTATTGACCAAATAGATGTGGACTATAGGGTGTCATCTGTAATAAAGCAAGTTTGAGAAGAAATGAATGAAAACAGGAGGAGGATCGTGCTCATATAGCACAAGAGCAAGAAGAAATGAAACAAAAGATGCTAGAAGAGTTTGAATGGAAGCTACAATAAGAGCGAGGCCAAATGGCCTAACAAGTGCAAGATGAAGTTCATGCACAAATTATTGCCTCTTTGTCTACATTGCTATAGTAGGTATATAACACACTTCCCTGCTCTTTTCCAATAATGAAAAATATGTAGAGTTGTTTTTCTTTCTATCAAGGATATCTACCTCTGAGCAGCAATGCTTCAAATGGACCAGCTCAATGAACTTAGATAAATGGTGGTACTTTTGTAAGGCACTACTTATTTCTTATTGGTTTGAACCTCAATTTAAAATTGGTTTCAAGTTCAAACTTGAATTCAAATACTATTCAGTATTTGAACTGGTGCTATTTTTATTTTAGTCTGAGGCGACTATTAGAATTAAATTCAATGACATGGTGTTTTGTTTTTTTTGTTTTTAGGAAGGTTAAGTGAGCTTCATAAGATGAAGGAGCATATTGATTCTATGGAATCTCACTAGTTGCGTCTTTAAGGAGTTGAACAATTATTAATAATAAATGTAGAGTTTGTGATTTTGGTTTTTCAATTACTAATTATGTATACGAATATGAATGTGTACAGTTTACAATTGGTTTTCCAATTATGTAAAATCTATGAATGTGAAGTTGATTTTAATAAAATTTTTCTTTTCTTTTAATGTGATTCAATTTGGTTTTTGTAATTTTATTTTACAACTTGTTTTTCTTCTTATTTGAAGTTGCTTTTAGTACTATTTGAATTTTATGTTATTTTTTAGATAATATTGCTTAATTACTTATAACATATTAAAAAAAATTTTAAACACCTTTAGTGGTGACATCTATCGTCACCAAAGGATTTCAACTGCATTTAATGGCAACTAATGTCTTCACTAAAAATAAACTTTTAGTGGTGATAAATGTGATCGTCACTAAAGGTACATAAGTCACCACTAAATATACTAATTAGTGGTCAACAAATGATGATTTCCACTAATTATACAAATTTAGTAGTGATCTATGTTGCCACTGAATACGAATTTTTTGGTAGCAACACATACTAGTTGCTACTAAAAACCTCTTATTTATGGCAATATTCTCATCACTAATAATGACTTTTTCGTGGTAACAAATTATTGTCGCCACTAAAATGTGCCAATTAATGGCAACCTTATCACCATTAATGACGATTTTTTTGGTGGCAATTCTTTATTAAATAAATAATTTTTTTAAATACTATTTATCAGTAACTTTGATCGCCACTAAACATTGTTTAGTGGCCACTTTAGTTGCTACTAGATGGTTTTTAGTAACAACATTTGTCACTATTGATAATATTTTTTTAGTGGTGACCTATTTGTTACCACTAAAAACTTTTTGTTATACTAGTATTAATCACGACTTAGCAATGACCCACTAACGTCAATATAACTTATTTAGTGGTAATTTTTATACTTTGCCACTAAAAGCAATTTTTGTTTTTGAAGTGACGATATCACACCCTTAAAAATAACTTTTGTAGTAATCAATATGTCACTAGTAAAGTCATTTGGCTCCAAAAAAAAAATTTAGATCCTGTCAAAAAATTTCAAAAGGTTTTAATGGCAACCATAATCTATATCTTACTAAAGATGTTCATTGGCCTGTTAGGCCCGAGAAACCTGATCCAACCTAGTCTAATTGGATTAGGTCAGGACAAAAATATAAATGGATAAACTTTAACAAAATTATATTGGGTCAGGGGAAAACCATATCCTCCCCAGCCCAACCCAGTAGTTACTTTTTTTTTAATTATCAACATCTTACAATCTTATACATTTCTTTATTCTTATTTTATTTGGCTCTCTCTACAAGTTGCAGCTTTCAGTATCCATCAAAACCCTCCCTTCTTCTTAATTATTTTTGTCATTGACATGCATACTTATTGACATTTCTTTTGTTGAACAATAAAAGCACACATATTTATCTAAGGCTAATTATGCTAATGCAGCTTGTATGTTGCTTAATAATACAGAACTATTTTCTTGAAATTATTTTACCTATGATAACATGAGAGCTCCAGAAGCCCATTGTTTTGAAATATATGCCTGAGTCTGCAAAAAAGATATTTTTACATTATAAGTATCAATTCATAAAGAAAAAAAAAATTGGCTTGGGTGGTCCTAATTCTCTCCAACCCAATATAAAATAGAGCTTATTTAGATTAGGTCAAACTATGGGTATAAAAACAAACTTGATGTCTTAATCAAGCGGAATATCGGACTTACTAAATGTCCTACCTGATCTTACCCATATACAACCTACTACTAAAAGTAACTTCTATGGTTATCAAGGTATGTTGCCACTATAGCCATTTGGCTCAAAAAAATTTTATAACTCACCAAAACCTTTAAAAGGGTTCGACGGTGACCTTTGCATGTTGCCTTTAAAGTTGGTTTTAATGGTAACCCTTTATTGCCACAAAATAACTTTTTTGTTGCAATGTATTAATTGTCACCACAAAAGCTTATTCATGGCAATGCTAGTGTTGCCACAATAAACTTTTAGTGGTGACTTTTTTTTTGTCACCATGAGTAGTCTTCTATATAAAAATAATACACTTTTAGTAGTGACATTTTGTGCCAACTTTTAAAAGTTACCACCAAATGGTCACTTTTAGTGGCAACGTCTTATGTTGTTACAAGAAGTTCACCACTAGATCTCCTCTTTTTTGTAGTGATAAGGTGGCTTACAAAAATAAGTATTGTTTAGAGGAAGTAATAGAGGTTTACAAAAAAAAAAAATTATATAAACCCAACTTAAAAACAATAGATAAATTGAATAGTTAGTAAAATTATTAAACATATTATTTTGTAAATTGTGTATTTTATCTATAAATTTTGTGTTGGGTTACAAGTGAGAGTGGGAAGTTTCATATTGAAAAAAATTATACTTTGAGAAGGTGTATAAAATGGAAAGGATCCATAGATATAATCCCTTGAGGTTTCGGGTCAAAATGTGGTATCATATCTACTTCTATACTTCCTCTTCTTTATCAACATAAAATATTTCCAAACTTTGATTTACTCTTTTCAAGTTTTGAATTAAAATGAGAATGAATTTCTTGGGTCGCACATCACAATCCTGAACAATATGGACATTTATATTGGATGATAATGTCATAAAAAATCATATATGTGTAACTCGAAGAATTGGTTATCATTTTGGTTTTAAACTTGGGATGAGTAAATTGAAATTAGTAACATTTTGTCAACTCTACGTCAATAAAAAAAGAGCAAGAGACAAAGTTTTTTTTTCTTGGAGTAATTTCTTTTTTAATTATCCCTCGCTATTTCCTTGTCATATAACAAGGAAATGTTTCTCTCATTATTCCCTCACTAAATAGCGAGAGATTTAGTAAAAATTAAACAAGAATTAGCAAGGGAATATATGCTAAGAGAAAATTCTTGGATAACTTTTTAACAAGGAATATTTCTCTCATTATCTAGTGACCAACATGCAGTGACAGAATTGCGTTTCACTGTTTTCTTGCTAATCCTCGCTAAGTAGTGAGTAGGCTTATCAAGGATGTTCCCTTGCTTTTTTTTTTTTTTTTTGGGTAGTGATAGTCAAGCTATTTAATGATATAAAAATGTAAAAGAAAAAAATTTTGCGTGACAAAACTGATACTAATTAATTATGTAACAAATAAACTAATGTGAGATTTTTTTTTTTATGGCATGTGTCAAAATGCCAAGGGAATAAAAAAAATCTCAGTATAATACTACTTGTATTGATGCTGAAGATTTTTAGTTAGATAGTGCTTGTAATGCGAGAGGAAACAAGTATTATAAGGAAGGATCCATGCATGACAGTATATATTTTATTTTACAAAATTTAATAAAAGAGTTGAATTAATAAATTGTTAAAGTAATTGTACCAAATCTTGACAGATAAATTAAGCTTAACTTGCTTGTAATTACGTCAACCTTTGCAAGTTTTGATGTATGATTTGTTGAAAAAAAAATTGCAAGTAATAGTGGGTCATAATTAAGTCCTTAGTGTAATTTTCGTTTGCCAATGGAAAGGGACTCCGTTGCATAACACTTTAAAAAAAAATTACATTCAAATTTTATCGGCCCATTTAATACAAACAAAGTTAAATATAAAAAAAGAAATTAAAAAAAATATGACTTTGTAGATAAAAAATATTTATAATACTCTTACTTTTAATAATTGAATAATAATTGATAGATAATATTCAATAATAATTAAATAATTATTATAAAGATAAAAATAACATTTTTCTAAATTTTCACTTTCCCTTCGCTGCTAACCAAACATGTGGTATGTGATTTGGCCCACCTAATTAAATTGCAAAGATTATTATTATTATTATTCTTATTCTTATTCTTATTCTTTTTTTAAAAATTTTATATTCAAGTATAGTAATTAAATATTTAGATTAGTGGTGTTTATAGGCTAAGTTAAGTAGAGTTTTGGCTTAACCCATTTCTTGAGCCCAACTCGACCCGATTTAATACCAAATAGAACAGAGTTAATATTGGGCGGTTTGATTTTTTTTTTTATTATAAAAATTATAAAATAAACCTAAACAAATTTTATATAAGTATTTATAAAATTATATTTTATCTTTAAAAAATTTAAATTTTGATACAAATCTTTAAAAAATATTTTTTTGATTTTTAATTTTTTTGACTTGGTCTAGCTAATATGTCTTTTAGAGCTAGCCTGAGTTTATTATAAGAATTATAAAATAATTCTTAAAAAAAATTTATATAAATTTTTATAAAATTATATTTTATTTTTAAAAAATTAAAATTTTGATATAAATTTTTATAAAAATTATTTTTTAAAAAAATAAATCTATTTTTTGGGCTAGGCCAATATAGCCTTAAAAGCCACCTTGATACTTGGCTGATCTAATTTTACGATCTGACTTGACCCTAAAATAAAAAAAAAAAAAAATTATGTTGATCTAATTTGGTTGGGTTAGGCCTGTGAACACCCTTAATCTGGATTCTCTAATAAACTTACATGTACCGCAGTTTATACATCTCTTACAGCCTTACTCGAATTAATATACTTGCATAATTAAAATTTAAATATAGGCTTATTCACACATCACGCCGCCACTATCAAGCTATCTAATATGCCTTTGGCAGAACAAGCTAAATCTCTATATGAGAACGAGACCCAAAACAATTCCATTAGTATTTTTAAGATAGAAAAAGAAATAAATTGAAGGATCAGACGAAAGCGGGTCATCTAGATGTGTCTCTCCAATGGCACCAAATGCAATACCGAGGAGGATCCCAAATCCCAATCATATACCATGAATGTATCTGAAAGAGTTTTTCTATAAAAATAATGGTTTACCAGTAATAAGCAAATTAAGACAGCATAAAAGGGGCAGAGTCACAAATTTTACTCAATGCATGTGGGCTGTACATATATATATATATATATATATATATATATATATATAGAATCAGAATGCGGAATACAGTCAATTTGATGTCACAAAAGAGATAGAGGTATCTACAACTACAAGAGGTTCACTTATACAGTAGTATCAGAAAGGTAACAAGGTTGAAACAGAACAACAGCATAATTGCAAGAATAAGAAGGTTCAGTTTAGCGGCACTGTTGTTGCTATGCTCTGTACCACTCGATGTTCCGCGAAGAGCAGGAGGAGGAGTAAGAACCGATCGTTCAAAACTGTGCCTGCCATTCCCATTCTTGCATGAACCATTCTCGTCCGTCTCATCGCTTTCTGAAATCCTCCATGCATCCTCATCACTCGGACTGGAAGAGGGCATTAATGGAAAACACACAACAAAAAATCACTGATCACTTGAACATTTTGTCAAATAGACGCTGTTATACCGGGAAAAATGTATATCCCCTTTCAACTTTAAAAGTTAAAAAATATCTTTCTTAATTATCCTGGACACTATTAGTTAATAGAGATGTCATATGTGACATTCCATTACTTGTTTTATGAAAATAGAACTGTTTCACATGACAAATAACAGAGTTTGAAGTAACATTTTTATTAATAAAAAAATAAAGAAAAATATTTAAATATTAAAGAGTGATGGTTGAAAAGAATATTTCTAATAAGTTAGATAAAATATTTGCAGGTGACTAAAAATTAAGGAAAATATTTGTATTTTTCTCTATTTTATTCAGAAAAGAAGATTATATCAAATTGTAAGTCAAAATTATAACCAACAAGAGCACCTTTTATATTGTGGGGCTATTGAATTTCTTGATCCAACGACTGGTATTGAATTGAAACCACTTGTGCCTCTTCTTTCACTAAATATCTCCACACTGATGCTGTATTAAAATATTTAGGTGTTAAAAATAGACTATTACTTGGTAACTGTAAAAGAATGAAAGAAAGAGATATAACGTTTTGTAAAGCCATCATATTAAGAAAGGCTCGTGTTATATATATTTGTATTAGAGAAAATATTTTTTGTATACCTTGAGATACAATCAATACAGGTCAATGACCCTCGATACTTCCCGGTTCATTGGGGTTTGTCCTTTCCCGTAAGAAAAGCGCGCCTTGGTGGGGGAAGTTTCGCCCCCACTTATATGGGCTCTTCCCAGGACCGCACCATCCGATGTAAGACTTCATAAATATGAGATTTTTGTAATCTAACTAAAGAAAGAAGAATGACAAACTCTCACAGTAATTATGACAAATGGTCTATCAACTTGTGATTTAGCAAGTAATCTTGTTAGCCTTAAAATTTTGGTAGTTACTTTATGTTCTTTCCAATTAATTATTTTTTTCTTGTTTGACTACAATTTTTTTTTTTTTTCCCTAAACAATGGGTAAACTTTTCACCTAGATTTTTATTTGAGTTTGTTTATACCAATGATCACGTTGGGGTCTATTTTTGTTCAGTATTTTTAAGCAGTTTTGTAAAACAATTTTCAAACAAAGATTAAGATAAAAAAAGTGTGTGGTCAACATGAATTAGCTAAATTAACAAAAGAGATTCGATGAAAGCTTTACAATTATTTTTTGGTAAGTTCAAATCCTACATACTAGCATCAGGAACTGTTCATATTGATAGCAATCGTCCCATTCTCGAAGAGATCCTCTGGTGCTTAATTTTTTAGATGGGTGTCACCTTTACGTTGATTCTAATAGCAAAGTGGACGACAAAGATATATTGGGTCTAACAGTTCTGGGCGTAGAGTTGAAAAGATCACACACATCCCAACTAAGGCCTAACACGGAGTGTTAAAGTATCTTATTTTTATTATTTGTTTTTGTCATATTGTATAATATATATACATACGTAAATATATGCTTAGAAATTAATTTTGAGAATTAAAAAAAAATTGACGCAAGAAGCTTTAAAAATAACCTTGTAATATATTTAATACAACAAATATAACTAAGAAATATCATGGGAATTAAAAAAATAAACACAAGTCAATTTTAATAATTTACACACAAAAAAATAGACTATTACCAATTTAGGTGCAGCAATATTGCCTATATATAACTCTTTAAAGACAAAATCGACTCATATATGGTAAGAAAGGCATAAATAATATCCAAATGGATAGATTGAGGTAGAGGAAGAACCTTGTGGGAACACTACGCGTAGGCGTTGGCAACCTGTAGAGAGCTTTGGAGATGTCCAACAAAAATTTCTTCAGATCATCAAATCTTGAAAAGAGAGCGCAGAGGTGTTAGATGGTTCTTCTTTTACCATATTTTTCAATTCTTAAAATATGACAGTGTAATATTTATTAAATATTATAAAAGAATTTGTTTGATTTCAAATCAGGAACTTTCAAGACAAGTTTTCTCATAATAAAATAATTTAAAAAATAATTTTTAAAATAACACTCAATTTTGTAATATTAACTTATAAAAATTATATATTTATTATAAACATTATATACTTATTATATTATTATTAAAAAATTATATATTTATCATATTTTAATTAAAAATTAATAATAATAATATAAATAATGATAAATAATTTTTTTAAATAAGTTTAGAACAGAACCCTCAAAAACAATATTAAACAAAGAACCATTCTCTAGTAATTAACTAAACAAGTTTTACCTCTCAAATAAACACGACGATATTATGATATTGTTTGTTTTTGTCTGTGTTTTAATGTGTAAGCGTGTGTTCTCAAAGTAATTATATATATTTTTTAAAGTTAAAAAATTTTAAATGATTAAAAATTAATATTAAATTCAAAACAAGTTAGCCTAAAAGTATAAACTATAATATAAATTTTTTTTGGAATAACGTTACCTATCTACATGTGAAACACTTGTTAACTCGTCAGATTACTCTAAGATAAATTATCTCATATTTCTTAATCAACATTTGGTATATATTGTAATTTTTAAATTTATTTTCTGTCAAAAAGGTTAATTTGCTGCACAATATGAGAATGTAACTTTATTCTTTATATAACAATAAAATTAGTCAATATTGATGTTAAGTTTTAATATAATATTATAACTTTATTCTTAATATAACCCTAAATATAGTTATATAATTTTTTTAAAACACATATTGTACCAAAAAAATTAATTTTATTAATAAAAATAAAATTAAAGGAGGCTATATATAATTTTTAAAATAAAAAAAATATGAAATTTAATTTAATTATAATTAAAATGTAATTTACTCTTAATTAATAAGAAGACAATTACCGATAGTTATTAATTTGAGAAAAAAATTAATCATTTGATCCTTATATTTTATTTGAGTTTTTGGTCCCTGTGTTTTTTTTTTCCCCCAAATTGATTCTTATACTTTCCAAATGCTTAAGATTTGGTCTCCACCATTAACCATAAAACAAGAATTTATGACAAAATCAAACAGTGTGGATCAAATCTTAAATGTTTGGAAATTATTAGGACAGATTTTAAAAAATGCAAGATATAAAAATCAAATTAAAAATTTAGATAAATTATAAGAACTACAAGATTAATTTTTCTAAAAAAATTTTGAAGTTTGTCTTTACAAAATATAAATTTCTGTTCCAAGCATTTAAGAGTGTACCAAGTCACATATATCAATACTAATCGCTTGGCTTATTCTAAAACACATGTTAATATTTTTAAAACAAAATTTTCAAATATATAACATAATTAATAATTAATTTTTTAGTATCTAAAGAATAAAAATATATAATAGAAATTTAACTGACTTCTCACTCTCCCCTTATTTCAATAATGAGTTATTTATTAGTTTGTACTTATTTAAATATTAAAAAAATCAAAGTTTATAATAAAATGTTAAATATCTTCTTACTCTCCTCTTATTTCATTAATACTTATTTATCAGTTCATATTTATTTAAAGTTCTTTTATTTTATTTTACTATAGTATATGATTTTGAAAGTGAGATACCCAAAGGTCCCCAAAATCATATATTTTTGTATTAATGGTTTGGTATGGACTAAAGTGTATGTTATTTTTTGAATTTTGAAAATTTTTCTTTAAGGTTAAACTATAGCAATTTTATTTTAAAAAAATAATAGAGAGAAATAGTAAGAAGTTATTTAACCTACTATTTTCTATCATGGAACAATTCTTACATACACTCGGTGCACCACGTTATTTGTACATTCTACGATTTATATTTATTCTGCACGGGGACTCTACATATACTACACATGAGCCCCACTTATACAAATTCAATCCTATTTATTGATTTTCTTAAGTGTACCATGCTTTAGGTACACCTAAAAAAATTTCCTCTAACATGTATATTAATTAAATTAAAATTTTAAATAAATTAAATGCAATGACTAAATTAAATGTAATGACTAAAAGATTAATTTTTCTTTAATTTAATGTAAAAGCCATCACAAATGGTTACGCATTGAGGCACCAATTTATTGTATGAAAAGTAGAGAATAAGAAAGACTGGTCGCTTTAGTACTTTCAAAATCTGTTTGACCGACGGGGAGTTTCCTTAACGAATTCATTGGACGACCATCTAAATTGGGACTCTTTTAAATATGCGCTGTAATAGGCTGACACGTAAAAAATAAAAGTAATGAAAAATTGAAGAAAAAAAAAAGGCTAAACAGTTCAGTCTATATACGATCTGTTTAACCTAAAATTTTAAGACAATTTTGAGGTAGCATCACCTTTTCTTTTTGGGTAAATTCTTTACAAAAAACATCTTAATTATCGATAAACATACATAATTAACATGTAATTTATTATATGAAAATTTAAAATAAAAATTATATTTAATCTTATTTGGTTTTCTGTGTTTACCTTAATTTGGAGGCTTCTTCCATCTTCTTATCTTTTGTTTTGAGGCATTGATGAAGGACGTTGGCATGCCGCTCCGTCTTGCGAAACAATTTGGTTATCCATTTTGTATCAACAAACACGCGCCTGACAGTCACTTCCGATTTCCCTTTGTCTATACACGTCACACCTCTACCAGTCCTGCAAAATAATTTCGTCATTGAAAAATACAAATAAATATAATTAATATCTACTATTATATTTTTAATTTTTTATTAAAATAAATTTTAATTTATAAAACTAAAGTTAATAAATATGCCGTTAGCAAGACATTATGGTGGGCATTTGTTATGGTGCATTACAAAGATATTAGCTTTAAATTAAGAACTAGAATGATTGGATTATGCGAAAAAATAGAAACAAAGATTTCAGACTTTTTTTTTTTATTTAGAGTTTTGTTTTGATTTTAAAAAACTTATTCGACGAAAATGTACAACCTTTTAAACATCACTTTTTTCTTTTTCTTTTTTCCTTAGATAGAATCACCTAGTCAACTTTTGACTAACAGAAAGAAACCGAGCGCGCACCATCAGTTATCACCTACCTCTCCCTTCAAAGGAGGCATTTGGAAAGAAGGAAAGTGGAAGAAACTGTGGGAAAATAAAGGGAGACGAGGGAAAAGCAGCAAAAACTTATAAAATGAGTTCAAGCCCATTTAAGAAGAAATGAATCTCTCTCCATTCGATTGCTTACCCTCGTTGCTTCCAATTTCTGTGCTGTACACATGGGCATTGAATTCCACCTTCAGAATCAATGACTTAATATTAATCTGCCATGTAGAAATTATATGTTATGTTAATCAATGGCGCACAGGTGAAAGACGTAAACCAAAGATCTAGTTCTTTCATTAACTTAGCTCATCAAAAGAGTAATTCATATACTCGAAATGATATGATAATCACCTTGTGGTGGCCGATGATCCGGGAGGCAGTGCTGTGTATAGTAAGTCCAATTGGGTGTCCAAGATTGTAGGGCAGAAAGAGTGTGGTGAAACTGATACCGTTAACAGCCACCAAGGTCTGCTTCACATCCCTAGCCGTGTGAGCATGCGTGTGAAGAACAATGAACCTCATGAGGGACTTGTCCAGCTCCACCAGCTTCTCCTGGTAACGCGCCTTCTTGAAAACGTTCCACCGTGCTATGTTGGAGCACTCGCGAACCAGCTGCTTACTTTCTTGCATCAATTTGATTAAGAATTCAGTTTCATTATGGTCTAGTCGATTCAGTTGTTCGTTACATTTCTCTATTTCCTTCACCACAGGTGCTAATGCTAGGAGGGTCATTTCCAGTTCTTCCCTTTTGCTTGAAAACATCTCAGCCTTGTCCTTCATCCCCTTCACTGCACTCAATAGTTCTCCAAATGCTGTTCCTAAAACTGCTCCTCCAACCAGATCCAATGCCATGCCTACCCACAATAATCAAGTTTCAAAATTGAAGCACGCCTTGATTTGTTTCTGACTTCGATTCTCGATGCTAAACTGCTTACTTATACTATAATTACTAGATCAATTGAGGTTCTCGACAAGAAATTTCCTGCCGGGTTCCATATTAGGTGAGAAGGAAGGAAAATTTTTTTTTGGAAGATCTGATATGACATGAAAGGTCTAAATTTTATTTATTATTTATTTTTTAATATCAACCATTATTTTTTAAAAAATTGATGGACTATTTTGTTTTGTTTCTTTCAAAATAAAAAATATTTATAATCTGCCTAATAAAAAAGGGCTAGGTGATATGAAATGAAATTTTGTGTAACAGATATTTCTCTTCACTAAATTACATATTTTTTGGTGGGAAAAAAAAACACATTTTTCTCTTTGGTTCCCTTTCTCTCTCGAAAACATTCCCTCCATTTATTGTTGGGCCTCACATGTATTTTGATGGAAACAAAAATACACTATATGAGTCCCTTTTAATGTCACTTTAACTTCTTTTTATTAGGCAAAGAATAAATAAGCATATTAGGTGCACTTAAGAATTTTTAGTCCTACTATACATGCCCAGTTTCAAACTTTAGGATTCTCAATGACCTGCGTAATTCAACTGGTCAGAGACACAGAAAATGCAAGTTTGTGAAGACCAAATGAAAAGGCATATTTCAGGAGAAAATCAAAAGGTGAAGAAGAAGAAGCATTGAAGGGGAGTCAGATTACCCCCGTAAAAATCAGTAACTACATGGAAGGAAAAAGCAGATGATAAATTAAGAAGAAGAAGAAGAAGAAGAAGAAGAAGAAAAATTGGCATTGTCCTTGTGTGATTGCGGGAGCGGGAGCCCACTATATGATTCGTATGATGAATTGGTGTCCTTCACTCAACTTATTGAAGGCATCTAATGATACTCTCATCTTGCAAGACCTTCACTTTCACCAACCTATATGATGTAATGGTCTCTACGATAGTACACAATGGCATCGAGAGAGAAAAATTGTGAAGAGTATGGAAACTCAAGCAAGTTTATTTTAGTTGAGCCCATCGATTGGGTATAGCCCAAAATATAATTTATCAAGAGAAAAAAGGACGCAGGACAGGCATGGTTTCTGAGCTAGAATATCATAATGTGTACATTTACTTAGCTTAAAAAACAGCAATTAGTTATGATTAAGTTATTTTTTCCTTTTCTATAACATGTGTCTAGGGCCATATAAAGAAGAATTTGGAGAATTTTGTGCCCAAAAAAAGATAACTAAAAATTCGTTTTTTCTATAATCTTTTACTCATAAATTCAACTAGCTAATTCACAGCACTATCGAACTCACAACACAAAGGAACTGCATACTGGTGACCTGCCAATGGAGCCAGAAAGAGAGAATTGAAAAGCATGTATGAATCAATTCAGCTAATCAGTTCTCTTATCACCGATATAAGATAAGACATAAAAGAAAAGAGAATTTTTCTTTTAAAAAAATGCCAGGTAGTAAGGTGACAAAATTCAATGCGCTTTCGCAGTCAACGAGTCAACCATCTAATAATGAAACACTACGCGCAATGAACTTTTTCCTTTCATATGCGCGTACCCTTAGCCGACAAAGTTGCTTTCATTGTTTTTTTGAATTTCAATTTTGACGTTTACCAGCTCCGGGATTCCTAGTCGTCCCGCGTAAATGAAGAGGCGCGTTTAAGTGTTTGTCTATGTGTACAATTGTGAAAGAAAAATCAGACAAGGTGGAGCCTAATTCAGCGTCCTGGTTGTGAGTTTTAGAAATACGCATTCAAGGTTCTTGGGTTCTAAAACTTTACTTTCCCATGTAGGTTTCGTGGGATTTTTTATGCAAAATAAATAAATAAATAAAATACTAAAATCTTAGTATAGATATATTTTAATTTATTAGTTCTAAAAAATGGCTAAAATATCTCTTTTTATTTTTTATTAGTTTTTAATTATTTTTAAGGTTAGATATTTCACTTTCAATAGGATTAAAATTTTATATATTTATCTTTTATTAGTAAAAATTATTATTCATTAGGATTAGAATTAAACTTCTATAAATATAAACATTTGCATCTGTATTAGTTCAAAATTTAATATTGAATAATAAAAAATATTTTCAGAATATATAATCTCACTCTCCCTTCTTCCTCTTCCCCTTTTATTTCTTCTATATCTCCCTCATTTCTTCTATCTTCTCCCTCCCTTCTTCTATCTTCTCCTCTTCTTCTTCCTTGTTTTAATATCTCTCCCTACTCTCTTCTCTATATGTGTTACATCAATTTGGTATCAGAGCCAGTCTTGTGAGTATCTAGAATTCCTCCATTGAAAAATGTTCAGATGTTCACCAGAAAATAGAACATATGTTGTCTGTACCAAAAATCAGCCTTCTCGATGTCGGATTGTTGCACTACCACCACCATCAAGTATGCCATATCGAAAGCGGCCCATCCACCAATACTCTTCTCTAGTCGCCATCCCACAAGTTAGCGCGTGCCACAGACAGCTTCTACACGTGGGTGTCACGCGCCCTCACGTACCTGCACGAGCCAAATGTCTTGCAACTGTCTGTTTCGCATAGTTTCTTTCGTTCCAACCCTTCTTACACCTAATAAGTATCATTGAAGAGTATAATTTAGGGTAAAATATTATTTTTAGCCAGTTAAGTCGCATCGTTTGCATGACTATCTGTGACTTACTGATAAGTAAGACCATTTTGACCACAAACTTACCAACCTACAAACCACCATGATTGAAAGCCACAACAATATTGACACTCACCTTGAACAGTTCGACAAGACTCAAAAGGAACTCATTGACTAGATGGATCATAGTCGTGAGAAAAACAACCATAGGTTTGAAAAGGTCATGGATGCAATTCAGGCATTGAATAAATACAACACAGGTGAAAATGCAGAAGGTATACTTGAAAATCTTATGGACAAAGGAGAATCAAATGCGAGAGATGAATATAGGATTCCATTCAATGATAACCAGAGTGCGAGCAAAATGTCTAATTCCCAACCTAAGTATGTTGATAACCAATGGGATGATCAAGACATGGGTGGACACTATCGTAGACAGTATGTGTCACCTCATGGGCAAGTTTAAAAAGGTTTCATAAGAGAATACTATGATGACATTACAAAAAAAAAATTAAGGTTAAGGTCCCTGAGTTTGATGGAAGGTTAAACCCAACTACATTTCTGAATTGGCTGGCTAACATGGAAGATTACTTTGAGTGGTACAATATAGGTGACATTCAGCGTATTTGATTTACAAAGATGAAGCTTATAAGGTCTGTTAGGAAGTATTGGTAGAATGTTTAAGTGAATTTAGAGCATCTAGATCAACCTCCAATATAAATTTAGACTGAAATGAAGTTGAAGTTGAAGTTGAAGGAAAAATATGTCCCAACACACTACTAAATATTCAATCAATTACTTAACTTGAGACAGATTTCCACTGTATCTAATTATATAGACTGATTTGATGACCTCTTAATTAGGTGTGGCATATAGGAAGAGCCGTGGGTAATAGTTACAAGGTTCATTAATGGTTTATGGTTGAACATACAAGAAAAGCTTAAGTTGAATGTCCTTGACTTCTTGGAAAAAGCTCACCATAAAGCTTTAGAGGTAGAAGCTTTATCACGATATCTACCTCCTAGATGTGATACTGCTCAAAGTAATAAAGTTTCAATAGACCCAGAGCTTTCCCCCTCTTAAACGCTCTGCAAGAGCCTCCCTAAAGACAAGCAGTCAGTCTCCCAATCAGACTCTTAGTTTTAAAGGCAATACTTCTAAGCATATTGAGTTTATAGGTTCACCGCGACAAACCTATGTGGTGCCACGACGATAGGGCTTCTTGAGACTCACTATTCATTCTCCCATGATTCCCGCCTTGGCGAGCAATCCTTTAGAACTCTATTTTGATTTTATTGAGTCTTGCCATTACGAGAAAACCCTCTAAAGCTCTCCTAGGCTTCCCACTCAATGCTCGCTATGGTGGGCTTGCCTTATGCCGCAGTGAGGTTACTCTCTGTTACCCTCATTAGGTAAAATTTTCATCTTGTGCTATGGTGGGATATCTCACGCCATGGCGTTCCTCACCTTTGACTGACTATGGGTCACGACTTAAGGTATTTTGGCCATGACTCATTGTCTCCCTACACCTAGACTCTCATTTTCATGCTCTTCAATAATTTTCCACTAGTCCTAAATAGATTCTAGGATCTTAATGACTAACATACATGGTTTTCTAAATCTCCCAGCTCCTAAATAACATGATTCACACATCCTCATGGTACAGGGATCAAGAATTGAATTAAAGCAATCAAAATTTAATTTCATATCATTCAAACCCCATTCCATGATAACAAAAATGGTTCAATTATACATGTCTACAGGGCTAATGCTAAATGGCCATAAGACATTAAGTCATTCATTAATTATTAGTTAATTACAATCACAATGTTCAATATCATGATAATTATATTACATAGACAATCCATATACTTGGTAATCCATGATACAATGCGACAAATAAAAAAAAATTCTAATTACATAAATATAATCTGATAAGGTTTTTAAACCTATGTGTTATCAAGCCATACAATAAGCTTCTATTAATTTCTCCTTACCACTGAGGGATTCGGTCCCTGAAAATGTTATCTCATAACTGGGGTGAGATATATAATCTTAGTAACAAGAGACAAATTATATATATATATGTACAGATTAATCAACATAATACATTTTCATATTATCAATACCATAATCATCAATTCAATTAACAAATGAACTAGTGGAGCTACTAGTAACTATTGTCCTATACTAGCAATCACCACAACATGTTAAAGGTTATTAACACTAGGAGAAACCCATCCATGGCACCAACTCTCAAATGAGCATAACTTGGACTCAGTACATTCAAAGGTCTGATCACAATTCGGTGTCCAATTAAAACAAAATGTATTAGTGGCAGTCGTACTATAACTCTACCATTAACTCACAGGGTCCAATCACAACATGACAGATAGTCAACCATTCATTTAGTATTCAAAACATACATGTGCAGCAACTATCATATTAACATGAGCATATATATGGAATTAGAAAATTAACACTGATTACCTCAATAAAACCAATTACTCATCCTCTAACTACCTTTAAAATTCAAATGCACACCAGGTTTAAAATAAGCATAGTCATTATCATTTAACTATCATTAACAAAGAATTTTCTATCCATTGATTAATTTCATCAAAACCTATTAGAAATCACTTACCCAAGTTCTCAAAGGATTTATTACACCAATTTAAGGTTACAATACCAAGAATTCACAATGAGCCACTCCCAAGAGCTTCATTTTCGCACATGCAAAAACGATGCACTAAAAATTAATCCAAATGACAATATTTTAGTATTTACACATCGCAAAATTATAGGAGATACTCACCCAATCCTTTAATGAATCCTAAAATTTGGATTTGAGTTATTAAGCCTAAAAATTATAGTGTTTCACTTTCATCTCCTTGTATTTTCCCATTATAGCAAAACCCATGATGCAATTCAGTTTTTGGGGACATTTTCTAGCAAAATAATGCATAAGAAGGAAGAAAAATGCTTACCCAATCATCCCTATAACTTCTAACTCCGAAAATCTTGCTATAATTATCCAAAGACCAAATTTCAAGTTAAAAAGAGATGAAAATTTCCCAAATGACAAACTTATTAGACCAAAATGTAAAGGAAGAAGAGAGGATCAACTTATGTATGACTCACCTTAGCTAAATCTCCTTCTAAACCTACAAATCGGAGCCTAAAAGATGAAGAACCTTAGCCACCTTCTCATATGTGCGAATTTTCTCCCTTTGTTCTATAAAACCCTCAAACTTCAGCACCTAAATAATGAAGTGATAAGTCCCCTAAGGTTTTAGAGTAAGTTGGCTGGTCCATTAGGCTTGATATTACTTATAGTCTGATTTATTTTTAGAATTGGGCCAAGGTTCATTTTGTTGGGTTGCATAATTTTTAAAGATGGAATGTGTTAATCCAATAGTCCAAGACCTATTTGGATTCACTTTCTCAAGTTTTGGATAAAGCTAAATGGGCTCTTCTCTCACTTAAATTCACTCATAAGTTTTGGGCTTCTAGAAAATTTAAGTTGAGGCTATAAGAAAACTATTATTGGGCTCTCCTACTAAGCTTATGGCATAATTGGGCTTCTATATTAGGTCCTAAGTATAATTGAATTAATCATAATGGGCCAAATTAAGTATCCATCTCCTTTTCCACTTAATTAACTTTATTAATTACCCAGATTAATTCCCTAATCCTCATAATTAGTCTTCATTAATTTTTGGTGTTACATCCATTAGCAAAAGTCCTTTTTGGATTGTTCAAAGTTATAACCCTAAATAGACCATTGACATCATACCATTGCCCTTCACATCTCATTCCTCTGAGTTAGCAGAAGCCTTTATCCACCGCCTTTATGAGCTACATGCTAAGACTAAGCATCAGTTAATAATAAGCAATGATCAATATAAGTTATCTGTTGATACTCATTGTTGCTTTCAAAATTTTCAAGAAGGTGATTATGTTATGGCTAGGATTTGCTCAAAGTGTTATTTGAAAAATTCCTCTAAGAAGTTGCATGCCTATGCTTTTGGCCCTAATACTTATTTGTTTGAATTACGTCTGGAAATAACCATTAGTCTACTCTTTAATGTTGAGGATCTTGTTTCTTATCGAGGCACTTTTGAGCCTCCCCCCATTATTCTCTGATGATTCTGCAAGTACCAAACATTCTCATGCTCCTATTCCACCACCGTCTCCTATTAGTCTAACTATTGAAGTTATTGGTGCCATCATGAACGATCAGGTTGTCTTCTCACCCAAAGGTCCCATTCACCGTTATCTCATTCGTTGGTAAGGTCGTTTTGATTTGGATGCTACTTGGATCCCTGAATACGAGTTTCACCACATTGGTCCCACCTTGCTTGACTCGTATAAGCTTTTTTTCTCTTTGGAGGAGAGTCTTTTCAAGCAAAGGGGAAAGATGTAGAATAAATAAATAAATAAAATCTTAAAATCTTAGTTTAGATATATTTTAATTTATTAGTTTTAGAAAGTGGCTAAAACATCTTTTTTTTATCTTTCTGTTAGTTTTTAATTATTCTTAAGATTAGACATTTGACTTTTAATAAGATTAGGATTTTATATATTTATCTTTTATTATTATAAGTTATCTTTCATTATGATTAGGATTAAGTTTCGATAAATATAAGCATTTGCATTTATACTGGTTTAGAATCCAACATTGAATAATGAGAAGTATTTTTAGAATATCTGCATCTTCCTCTTCCTTTTTCCTCTTCCCCATTTACTTCTTCTACATCTCCCTTTTTTCTTTTATCTTCTTTCTCCCTTCTTCTATCTTCTTTTCCCTTCTTCTATCTAAAGTAAGGACAAATATTAGAACAAGAAAGAAGAGGGGAGATGATAGAAGAAGGGGGAAGAAGATAAAAGAAGGGAGGGAGAAGATAAAAGAAAAGAGAGAGATGTAGAAAAAATAAAAAAGAAAGAGGAAAATGTAGATATTTTGAAAATATTTTTATTATTCAATGTTGGATTCTGAATCAGTATAAATGCAAATGCTTATATTTATAGAAGTCTAATCATAATCCTAATGAAAGATAACTTTTAATAATAAAAATAAATAGATAAAATCTTAATTTGATTGAAAGTCAAATGCCTAATTTTAAAAGTAATTAAAAATTTACTCAAATATAAAAAGAGATATTTTAGCTACTTTATAGAACTAATAAATTAAAATATATCTAAACTATAATTTTAACATTTTATTTATTTATTTATTTCGCACTAGTTTTGCAAAATCTTTTAGGTTAACTAGGTAAGGTATAGCACTAGTAGAGTTGAGTGAACTGCTTCAGAAGTTATGTTTGGAAAATTTCTAAGCACAATGAATGCAAGAAAAGACATTAATACTTATTGTAGATAGAGATTTTTTTGACAAATATTTGTATTGTCAAAATCTATTGTTATTTTTGTTATAGGAAATTTTTTCTTATAAATATCTTTATCACTATTTTTATTATCTTCTGTTATGTACATTAAATAAATATAAATTTTATTTAATATAAATATAGTATTAATAAAAATTTGATTCATAAAAAAGAATTAAGAAATAATGTTAATAATAATTAATTATTATTATTTTAATTATGTTAATTAATTAATTATTTATAAATAATGTTAATAAAAATATATATATTTACAAATTTTTGAAAAAATATAATAAAAATATAAAAAGGGGTTCCAACAAACTTTTCTATCAAAAACCGGTTTCGATAGCTTGAAATAATTTAAAAACTTGATAAATTAAAAAATATGTTGAATTTCAGTTTATAAAAGTATGTTTTATTAATAAATAATAATATGTTTTGGTTTATCTTGTTAAAAGTTTTTATTTTATATATATATAATTAATAATTTATTTTATGTATTTTTTAAACACATTTTATTTTATAATATGATTGTTTAAAATTAAAAATAACTTAGGCTATATTTAATTTATTTGGATAGTTTTTTGAATTTTCTAATTTTTTTTTGTGTAAGTTTATTTCTTTTGAATTTTATTGAGTTTAATGTGTTTTCTTGGTTCTGTTGAACTTTTCTTTCAAATTTTTAGATTTTTGTGTTCCTTCACTATCTTTTTTTCACTAGCCTTTCTAAACAAAAATCAAATCAAATTAAGTCAAAGAAATGAAATTAAAAAAAACAAATTAAATAAAATTTGAAAACACATTTGAAGCATAAAAGAAACCAAATCCAAATACTAAAAATTTCAAATTACAATAAGAGAAATTTTTACCTAATTATCATTTTAAATAATCACCTACAAAAAAGAAAAAATAAACGGAGTCAACAAAGAAGAAGAAGAAGAAGAAGAAGAAGCAAATAACTCACATTATAACAAAAATCAAAGCAAATAAAAAACACATAAATAATACAACTAAAAACAACTTAGAAGCAAGATTGAAAGTTAAGAGTTGAATAATTACAACAATAAATGAGAAACAAATGAAGGTAAAAAACTTGCTTTAAAATAATAATAATACTAATATAATATAATATAATATAAAAAAGTGGTGGTTAACAATATATATATAATAGTAATAACAATAACAACAACATATTATTATATATAATAATATGTATGATTTAAAAATTTTAACAAAAATTATTAAAAAATATATAATTAAATTAATTAATTAATAATAAATTATATATAATATATTTTAAATATTCATTTCATTTAGATTATAATTATATGATAATTTAGATTATGTATATAGTTATTTAATAAATAAATTAATATATAATTAAATTTATTAACCAAATATGTAATATATAACTTTATGAAAGAAAAAGATCAAATTTAAATAAATTAAGAATTAAATTTATTATTATAGTTATTATTAATTTTTAGATTATTAATAATTCATTCAATAACTTTATTATTATTTATAAAAATCTAAAAATTTATAATTGGAAACACCGTATTTTATTTGAGTATTCCTAAAAATAATAATAATAATTGAATTAAAATTAATCCAATTTTAATATTATTTTTTAGCTAATAAAATAAATAAAGAAAATATAAAAAGGAGAGTCATTTATCAACCCTAACTAAAATATAATAATAAAAAAATAGAATAAAAGGAAAAGATTTTAAGAAAGGAAAAATATAAAAATAGAAAAAGAAAAAAGAGGTTCCAAAAAAAAAGAAAAGTTACAAGAAAACAAAAAAGGAAAAATAAAATAAAAAGAAAGAAGATCAGATTGAAAAAGAAGGAAAAAAAATAAAAATGAAAGAAAAAACCAAAAAAAAAAAAAGAGAAAGAAGTAAAAAATGAAAAATTAAAGGCTCTTCCTATAGTAGAAGGGAGACGAGATTGATGGAATGTGAGAGGAAGTAAGAATGCTGAGAAATTGTGTTTGGTATGTGAAGTTCCTAAAAGCATGGGAGAGCATATTCTTTTAGACATGGGAGAGGAAAATCCTTCAACCTATGGATGGAACGTGTTTTGTCTAAAGGGGGAGAAAATTTTTTGTATCAAATGTTGCTTTATTATTTTAGCTTTTGCATTTTTGGATTCTCATTTTGCATTTTTGAATTTTTAGTTTCTTGTTTTTTATTTCTTTTAAGGCTTAATCTTTTTTTTTTTGTTTCTTTCAATTAAATATAAATAATATTTTACAAATTTTTTTATTAAGGGTCATTTTAAATATATTTTTATATTTTTATTTTACTTATATTTTACTAACATTAAAAAATAATTATATTTGTATTCTGTTTTTTTCATCCTACCAAACGTAACCGCAACCACAAGATATAAGATTCTCTCCATTCCCGTTCTATTTTTCACTACTGTTCCGTCGAAAACTAAACCTTGCACCAAACGAGGCCAGGGCTCGCCCTCGGTCACACGCAGCAGAGGAAACGGGTCAGGAAGAAAGAGAGAAAGTAGCGAGGAAATCGTTTCAACGGTTTGGTGAGAGAGGAGGGATAAACACGCTCAAGAGGATGTGAGAATCACACGAAGAATCTATATAAAAGGGACAAATCAAAAGATGAAGCGGATTCTTTGCTGCTGAAAGTTTTGGAGAAAGGCTTCCGATTCTGCTTTCAAGTTCTGTTTTCAATTGAGGTATTTTGAGAGGGAAAAACCGGAAGGGAGAAGAGAGCTTTTCGACTGGAACTTTTCTGCCGGAGTTCGGAAGTGACAACGGTGAGAGAGGGAGCGGAGAGAAGAAGTTGTGAAAGGGAGAAGGATTTGGAATTTTCTAGAGAGAAGGAGAATTTCTAAACTGGAGAAGAGATACTGAATGAAAGGAAA
Source organism: Erythrophleum fordii (assembly GCA_032878935.1). Taxonomy (NCBI): domain Eukaryota; kingdom Viridiplantae; phylum Streptophyta; class Magnoliopsida; order Fabales; family Fabaceae; genus Erythrophleum; species Erythrophleum fordii. The sequence goes on along the minus strand of JAVQMF010000047.1, from coordinate 11,270,877 downwards.
CTGAGACTAAAAGGAAATAGAGACAGAAATAGAGAATATGTTAAGAAAAATATAAAATTTGACCAAGTATTTTGCTTGCCACATGTCCTAGCTTGTTGCCCACTCCACCATTAAGTTATCCATTTACCCATGTTCTGCATGTTACTTTGCATTTTCTCATGTTGCACCATTTTAAGAGATAAAATGCATTATGGAGTCTATGTAGTGGCTAAGTGTTGCAAGTCATGTCCAACTATTTAGGAATTATTTTTATTATTTAATTAATTTTATCACTCATGTATTTTCCTATATAAAGGCTTGGCTTATGGAATAGAATGTGTTCTTCATTCTCCCACTCTCCCTTTCTCTTTATTATACTCAAAAGTTATTAGTGGTATCAGAGCTTGGTTTGTGAGGAGTGCAAAATATTGTGAAAAAAAAAGGGGAAGTGAGCAATATTATTTTTTCTTCTTCTCTTGTGGTTATTATTGACATTCATTGTTATTTCTGTTTGTTGCATCAATATGTCTTCTTCAGATTCTAACTTTGTGCAGCCATCTATTCCACGTTTTGATGGTCACTATGATCATTGGAGTTTGCTGATGGAGAATTTCTTAAGATCTAAGGAGTACTGGCATGTTGTTGAAAATGGTGGTGCAGCACTTGCGAATGCACAACAATCAGAGATAGAGGCATTGAAACTGAAAGATTTAAAGGCGAAGAATTATTTATTTCAGGCAATTGATCGTCCCATCTTAGAAACTATTCTTTGCAAAGAAACTTCCAAGGATATATGGGACTCCATGAAGAAGAAATATCAAGGCACTGCAAGAGTAAAGCGTGCATAGCTTCAAGTGTTGAGAAGAGATTTCGAGATTCTACAAATGAAGGATGGTGAATCTATCACAAATTATTGTGCCAGAGCATTGGAAATAAGAAACAAAATGCGTTTATATGGTGAAAAAATGCAAGATGTTACTATTGTTGAAAAAATATTGCATTCACTAACTCCTAAATTTGATTATGTTGTTTGTTCTATTGAAGAGTCAAAAGATATAGATGCATTATCACTTGATGAATTACAGAGCTCTTTGCTAGTTCATGAGCAGAAGATGAATCGCAATTCAACTATGGAAGAGCAAGCTTTAAAAGCTTCTACTTTTACTCGTTCCTTAAATTTTAAAGAAAGGGGTAGAGGTAGAGATAGAGGTCGAGGTCGAGGTAGAGGCCGCGGTAGAGGAAGAGGAGACCGAGGCAATAGAGATGATGAGGAGGATGAATTTCAAGGTAAAGGTGGAGAACGAAATCAACAATTTGACAAATCTAAGGTAGAATGCTTTAGATGTCATAAATTTGGTCATTATCATTCTGAATGTTATACTAAGCTACCTAACAATAAAGAAAGAGAAGAGAAGTCAAATTTTGCAGAAAAGAAAGAGGAAGAAACCTTGTTAATGGCATGTCAAGTTATTGAAGCACCTCAATCAGATCTTTGGTATGTGGATATTGGCTGCAGCAACCATATGTGTGGAAGAAAATCTTTATTTTCTTCCTTAGATGAAGAATTTCATTCCACTGTAAGTTTTGGTGATTGTTCTACTGTGAAGATAATGGGAAAAGGTAATATGAAAATAAAAACTAAAAATGGTTTTGTAGAAACAATCTCCAATATTTTCTATATCCCTGATTTAAAAAGCAATTTATTGAGTGCTGGTCAATTGCAAGAAAATGGTTATATTATAACTATTCAAAAAGGGGCTTGTGAGATTAATGATCGTTCACGAGGTGCTATTGCTATTGTGCAAATGAGTTCAAACAGGTTATTCCCATTAAAGATTGAAAGTGTTCAATCTTGCTTGTTGGCTAGTGAGAAGGATGCCTCATGGCTTTGGCATTATCGCTATGGGCATTTGAACTTTGCTGAATTAAAAACTCTTCATCAGAAAAATATAGTAACTGGTCTTCCTCAAATTTTTGCTCCTTCTCAAGTTTGTGAAGAGTGTGTTGTTAGCAAACAACCACGTACTCAATTTCCTCAAGGAAAGTTATAGAGAGCAAAGGATGTATTAGAGCTAATTCATTCGGACATTTGTGGGCCAATAACACTAATCTCCAACGGTGGTAAAAGATATTTTATTATATTTATTTATGATTATATAAGGCCTGACATCATGCATGGTGTTAGTCTAATAAGTCCTGACACTAATCTCCAACGGTTGGAAGTTTGATGTATCTCACTTCAACAAGGCCTGACATCATGCATGGTGTTAGTCTAATAAGTCGATATATGGAGAATCCAACTGAGAGTCATCTCTTTGCTGCAAAAAGAATTTTTCGCTACTTGAGAGGCACCGTTGATTTTGGAATATTTTATAAAGCTAACTCAAAAGGCAAGTTTTATGGTTTTTCTGACAGTGACTATGCTGGAGATCTTGATGATAGGAAAAGTACATCAGGTTTTGTTTTTATAATGAGCTCTGGAGCTATATCTTGGTCTTCAAAGAAATAACAAATTATTACTTTGTCGACTACAGAAGCTGAATTTGTTGCAGCAGCAGCCTGTTCTTGTCAAGTTATATGGCTAAAGAGATTGCTTGAAACGCTTCAAAGTGAGCAATAAAGCCCAACAACAATTTATTGTGATAATGTTTCAGCAATCAAAATTTTCAAAAATCCAACTTTACATGGAAGAAGCAAGCATATTGACGTAAGATACCATTTTTTGCGTGACCTTTGCAATGATGGTATAATTGATTTGGTGTTTTGCAAAAGTGAAGATCAAGTTGCTGATATTATGACCAAGCCTCTCAAGATTGCTGTGTTTGTGAAACTTTGAAAAATGCTTGGAGTGTGCTCTTTGAAAGACTTTGCTCAAGGGAGGGCTTAATTTAAATCCTTACACTCTTAAACTTAATGTTTGCAAATATTAGTTTAAGGGAGGGATTGTTAAGAAAAATATAAAATTTGACCAAGTATTTTGCTTGCCACATGTCTTAACTTGTTGCCCACTCCACCATTAAGTTATCCACTTACCCATGTTCTGCATGTTACTTTGCATTTTCCCATGTTGCAACATTTTAGGAGATAAAATGCATTATGGAGTCTATGTAGTAGCTAAGTGTTGCAAGTCATATCTTACTATTTAAGAATTATTTTTATTATTTAATTAATTTTATCACTCATGTATTTGCCTATATAAAGGCTTGGCTTATGGAATAGAATGTGTTCTTCATTCTCCCACTCTCCCTCTCTCTTTATTATACTCAAAAGTTATTAGAATAGTGGAGCTTAAGACTCGGATCAACGCTGCGACATTCAGGCATTGAAGCTTCACTCAAGGTGATTTCCGTCGTATATTTTCATCTTCAGATTTTCTTAATTCAACAATTACTGAGAATGCTACTTTGATAGGTAGGGATTTAAAAGAATTAAGGCATGTTTGCTTGATGTTCTGTATGAATAATGATTGGGATTTGGGTTGACATGTTAAAAATTGAGTTAATGATTGTTTGAGACGAACCTTTATCTCTGATATGAACTTGGTCCATATTTTAACTTACACTCTTGCTTGCTATGTTCCACTATTAGCAAGAAAATTTCAACCTAGTTTGTTTTGCTGATGTTTTCGTTGGGGATTTTGTCTCTAGTATCATAAAAGATTTGGGTTTAAACTTTTGTTAATGAATCTTGGTTGTCTTGCTTTGTTCATTGATTACTTGGGTCTTGAATGGTTCATTGGAAATCTGGCCAGGTTGCTTAGTTCAGTGTTTTGTATTTGACCTGCCCTGTTTCTTGCTTGCTGGAATTTTTCTAAGTAAAATCTTTTTGCTGTAATACAATATAGCTTTAGACTTAGACCCTGATTCTAAATTGATTCCATTTTGGCAAATGGAATGGATTTGAAGCTTGTATATGGAATTCAATTCAATCTTCATATGACTACTTATGTTTCATCTCATGCTCATATTAATTGGGGTTGCTTTTCGAGTTGGTATGCTGCTCTTTATATTATTTCAATTCTATTCATGTTTGAGAATTTTAACATGTTACTGAAAATGGTGATTGTTGTCCCTTTTAAGCCTCATTCTTTAATGCAAGCTTTGTTGTGAATTTTTACTAAAAATGAGTTTTGCTATCCCTTTTAAGCCTCATCCTTTAATGGAAGTTTTGTTGTGAAATTTTATTGAGTATGATGTTTGCTGCCCTATGGCCCCTAATATGCTTTTAATCCTGTTCTTCTAGTTCCATTTTGTGCCAAAGAGTTTATTGTTGCTCCTTTGGGTTTAACAGAGATTTAGTCCCTAGTTTTTACATTAATAACCATGCATGCGCTTCAAAAAATTGAGTATAACGCCTTTTGACTATGCATATTTCTTTGAATTACTTGCCATGCAGATGAATTTTATTTTTATTCAGTGGCTTTTAGGACTTCTTTGTCACTTGTTGATTTTTGCTCAAGTATTGAGGCATTTGTTGTTTAATCATTTATGGAAAACAATTTATCATCATAGAAGCTAACATGCTGCTTTACTTTTGTCGTGTGTGAGGTTCATGACTTGGTGAAGTAAAATGTTAGGAGAGCTGCACAAACAGATTAAAATGATGGCAAGTCAATATACTTCATCAGTTTTTTTTGTCCTTTTCTTTTTATTCATGCAAAATAATGTAATATGTGCTTGACATAATATGATTATTTGATTGAACCCAAAGCACACACAAACACAAACATTATGTGCTTGTAAACATTTTTTGTCTTATTTTTTTATATTTTATATTTAATTTTTAGAGTTGCCATGTAAGACTTTTTGTTTTCTTAGAAATACAGGGATCAATCGAAGGAACATTCATGACAATAAGCCTCCACGAGTATCTATGGAGCCGCTTAATCATATTTTATTAAATTTTGGGTTCCAATGATTTAGATTGAATCAATTTTGTTTTCAAAAATATTAAAAGAAAAAGAAAATAAAAATATTCTAAAAAAATTAAAAATATATAGTTTTTAGAAAATAAAATATGTTTCTTTTAAGAGTAAAAAAGGGGGTTCAAAAAAATAATTTTATTTTAGAAAATCAAATGAATTTCTTTAAAAATGAAAAAGGAAAAGAAAAATAAAAAATAAAGAAGTGAAATTAATTCAATTTTTACAAATTAAAATATATAAATTAACTTCAAAACGGTATTATTTATGAAAGATAAAAATGATTTTTACTTCCTTTCTCTTTTTACAAAATTAAAAAAAAAAAAAAGAAACACCACTCAATATGCATGGATTTTTATTCAATCAAATTACATGAACTTTGATCTCTTATAAGATATGTGGACTTTAGGTTCTTATTTTAAGTCAAATTTGTTCTTATAAATAATTTTTTAATTTTTTGCATGTAATTGTTAAAAAAATTAAAATAAGATTAAAGCTATATTAATTTTAAAAAATTAATTTAGGGTAATTATTTTTAAGAACAGGTATCGTAAGATATTTAACATTTTTCTTACACATAATTGACTCTCCAATTCATTTTTTATTTGTAAACTACTTTTTCTTTAATTTTTTTTTTCAAAATTTTGCTTTTTTAAAACTAAAATTTTGATAATGACTTTGCATCATTGGATTTTTGCTTTTGAAAATCAAAAATTTTGAAATCTATCCTTTTTTGGGGCCATACGATCACATTATGGGTCATATATAATCTATTTATATTTTATTATTATTTAATATGTTTTATATAAATTATTTTAATTAATATAAATAATAATGAAAATTTTAAAAAATCAAAATTAAAAGAAGGAAGGTAATTAATTTTTATTTATTCACTTTAAAAAATATATAATTGAAACTTTAAAAAAATTGGAAAAATGTGCAACCACATTTTGGTAGGAAAAGTTAATGTATAATTTAAATAAAATTTATATATTATATATAACTCAAACCCTTTCCTCATGGTATTGTGTGTGTTTTTATTAGTTTACTTTATTAAAACACAGTATGGTGTGTAGTTTTGTTAAAACTACTTTTATAAAGTAATTTGTTTGAATGTGATCCATATGTAAAAGTTGTTTTTCTATTTGTGTTTTTCTTTGGCTATATAACCAGAGTTTGTATCAATGTGCAAGTAAGTTTGGAAGCAAAGTTTATATTTCAAAATAATGTCAGCATGTTCTTAAATGAGTTCTTTGAAATCTTTCTTTTTTCTAAAGTTTTTTTCTTAATAGTTTTCTTAGATCTATCTCTCCAACATGAGTATGTTTTATACTTATCTCTAAATAAGGATTCTGTGCATTAGAAAATATTGATGATATATTATAATACTGATTAGAGAAAATTATATAGTCCATGAATTCATATGTTGAAAAATTTTTAAAGAAAATTAAGAGAGTTCTTACTTCTAAGAGATCAAGAGACTCAGAAAAATTTAAAGAACAACAGAGAAGTTAATTGCCCAAATATATTAAAAAAATTACATTAATCGTAATTGGAATATTCACACGGAGTTCTATGCCATCCGAACAAAATCTCATATTTATCTTTTGATTGCAAGGGATATAAAAACAATTTTTTTTAAATAAATATTGTGGTTTGTTATTAAAAAATAAATAAATTGAATTTGACAAGATTGTTAAAGCTTTCTCTTTAAACAAGTGTTAAAATATAAAAAATTTTATTTTTTATTATACTATTTATCGGATGTATATAACGATGCGCTCTAGGAGAGAAAATGCATTCTCTATTTCCATCCCGAGTCTACTTATCGATTCTCGTACAATCCAGTAGGAGAGGAGATAGAAGACAGGATGTGAATACTAACAAATTTTATTTTTTATTATATTATTTATATTTACTTATATATTTATTAGATAATATAATAATATATTAATTTTTATTATAGTCCCTATTTTGAATCGGCGACATTCGATAGAAGGCATTAATAGCCTATATGCTGAATGACACTTGCCTCCCGTGCACAAGGCAGACACCCTGTTGATGGCCTGGGACGTTAGCATAGAATTCTCGCACTGCGGGGAGCAGGCCAGCTTGAGGGGCTTACAAAAGTTCGCCTACTTTCTGAACCGGATCATATTGGTATAGCAATTATCAGCATGTGGGATAAGGTTAAAACCACGCTCCAGAATGGGATGCTCGTGCACGTCCGACTGCATGTACCATTTCTGGGCCTCAGGTGAGTTGAAGCATTGAGAATCATAGATTGTGGACCCACTTTGCCTGCTTCTTTTCTTTGGTGCCATCAGATACTTCTAAAGAGAAAGACAAGGATCAGTGTGGTGTGGAGGGAAACCAAGCCAAAATAACGCAAATGAAATTCAGATTAAAGGGATCAGTGAGAATCAAGAAAAGGATGATCAATTAGCTCCCTAGTCATGAGCGATACCAACACAGCACTAAGAGAAACAAAACCATGTAGCCCAGCTCACATTAATGGTGAGGCAATGCACATGACGGCCAGTCATGAGGGAATATCAAATGAAATCAGACATACTATCCTTTAATAACTCAGATTGTAAAATGAGGGACTAGTTCCAACCACCCTTAGAAAAATCAACACAGTGAGCCACACAAGGAAATGCATCTTAAAGAAAAAGGAGCAGCAAGCAACAATAAGGTCATGGAATCAAAGGCAATAATGTAGTCCAATAGGAAATGAAATTCCACATAAACCAAGCTAAATATGGTTTAGAGCAACTCCAGAAAGACATTATACAAAGCATAACCATATGAAGCGAATGAAATCCCAAATTAAACAGCTAAAAGCATGGCTATGATGGTGGTCACTAAAAGAAATAGGCAAGAGTAACAATGTCAATGGAGAATGCTCACGTTGAAACAAAATATGAGATCCAAAACCATGGGGGCAGCAACCAAATGAATTCAAACAGTTAAGCAATAGTGAGCAACCCATGTCGACCAGCCCAAGAATGCACCTACACCCTGAATCCTAACAAAAAGTGAGCAAAAGAAGACAATTTCAAACTTGGGATGCCGAAAAAATGGAGACCCATGATGGATCTACAAACAAAAAGCTAAGAGTATGAAAATCGTAACCCCCCCCCCTTTAAAAATCGCGTGAACGGCGGCAAAACGTGGATGTGCGGGTTTAATCGGAGGAAATGGCCAGAAAAAAGGCATGGAACGACGGGGGAAAGTGCGGGCTTGGCTAGATTTGGTGAGGAATGGGCGAAAAGGATGTGGTGGTGCTGAAAAATGAATTAGGGTTTTGAAAGAGGGGCAAAAGGTGGGGATTCAACGGGTAAAAGGGTCAGAACCCGACCCAGGGCCGCGGGCTTGAAATGTGAGGCTGCAGCCTTGACTGCCAGGCTCACTATTCGGTTTTCCCTTTTTTTTTTTAATTAAGAAAGCACTAGGGCCGCCGCAACAAGATGCGAGGCCGCAGCCTCAGCTCAAAAACTTCTACCTTATTCAGCGTTGTGGCGACGCATGGGGAGGCCATGGCCTCACTTCGCATGATTCTAGGCCCAAAACAGGTCCGTGGCCATGACTGACAAAGCCGTGGCCTCACGTTGCTATCTGATATAAAAAAGTAGAAATGGGCCTTTATGCAGATACTAAACCGGACCGAACTCATCAGATCAGAACGAGAAGGCCAGTCCCTTCCAACAGCCACTATGATCAAACTAAGAACTTCCATTATAGGCCTGCCCCCATATCTTATTTGGTGCTGAAGGACTTACTTCTCCCCCAAAACATAGAGTATCATATAAATTAAGGGTAGGAGAACTAAGGGAACAGGCAAATTGGATTAATATGAACTTCTCTGATGTAACTATGTACAACCCCAGCAGCTTGATGTTTAAACGGCAAACAAATATATGACGTAAAGGCCCCAAAGTGGTCATGAATTTAGCCTTCACCTTACATCAAACAAAAATGAACACAAATTCAAACCATTTAAGCTACCTAACAGCTTTTAACAATGTCATTTCAACAGTAGAGCAGTGGAACAACAACAACAACCACATCACTCTCCACGACTTATAGCAATCCAAAGATAAGCAAAGAAAAGGATAATTGTATCAAAGCAACTAGTAATACTTCCCTGATACATCTAGAATGCATTTATGAGTGTGGCGATCCCCAACTTCAAACTGGTTGTCGCACCGGCTCTCATTAAATCAAGGGTGAGGATTCAACATGACACCAACAAGGAGTGAAATTATTTCAAAACAACAAACAGCGAGTATGCGCATTAAAAGCAAGTAGCCCATAAATTTATTACAAGTGAGAGGTACTCCTTAGATACTCTTTGGCATGGGTTGAGTTCCACCTTCATTCTAGCTTGGAGGGAGAGGGTGGTCCACCACATGAGGGATCCGAAATAGGAAAACAAAGTGAGGATGAACACACTGCAAAGATACAAAGAAAAATAAAAGATCATAAAAAAATCAAGGGAAAAAAGAATGCTTGTGTTGTCTCCCGAAAAGCATTGAGTTTAAACTCTTTAGCACAACTATTCTTTTAATTTCAACGAGGATCTTCCTAAGTCACAGTAGATTTTAAATGGTCTACCTTTTCACCCTAATAATGTTTAAGCTTCTGCCCATTAACTAATTTTCTACCAAAGGTATCCTCCATAATCTTTACAGCATCATGAGGAGACACTTGAACCACAGTGAATAGGCTTGACCAATGAAATTTAAACGTTCTTGGGAATAATTTCAACCTAAAGTTGTAGAGCAGCATTGCCTTTCCAGGTTTAAATTGTCTAGGAATGATCTTTCGGTCATTATGCCATTTTTTGTCTTCTCCTTGTATAATTGAGCATTCTCAAAAGCACAAGATCCAAACTATTTTAACTCATTTAATTGAAGTAGCCTCCTTTCACCGACCACTTTGGAGTCAAAATTAGGTTTCTTAATAGCTCAATATGCATTATGTTCCAACTCAATCGATAAGTGGCATAATTTCCCAAAGAGTAATTTAATTTACTAAGGAAAAAAAATAACTTCTTATTTATCTTGAATATCTCTTTAATAATAAGTTAATTATTTGTAAATATTTCTTTCTTTGACTAAATAAATGAAAAAATAAATACCTTCTTCAACTTTTGAAACTCATCTAAAATATTTTTTCTTTTTTACCATTAACTTTTAAGATTTGAATCTTTTTGTATAGTTTCTTTGTATCATTTTAAATTAAAATATCACTTTAGACTCATTCAATTATCATGTAGCAAACTTCTATTATACATAACTTGAATTTTATATTTCAAAAGTTCCTTCTAACTTTTGAATCATTAAAGAATGTTAGATTTTTGGATCTTTTTTTATGTAAGTAGAATAACTATGGAGTATGCGGATTCTCTACCCAGTTGTACCTATCTCATTTGGGTCATCTAGATCTAATCTAAATAATTTAGATTTTATTTACCTTTTAGTATTTTTAAATCTCAATCATCATTTTTTTAAAATTATTAGTTAAAAGATTATTTTGATTCTATATTTTTCATTCTTTAAAACAAAAAAGAAATCAAAATACTAAAAGAAAATTTTAAATCTAGATTGCACAGATGGGATGGGTATAGCTGGGCAGAGAATCTGCATTATAACTAGGGATGTGAACTTAATTTAATAGAGTTTTGTTGTAAACTAATAAGAGTATGCCATGTTTCGAATAAAAGAGTCTGAAATGGCATTAATTTATAAGGTTAACAAGAATTGGACAAAAAGATCTAAATCTTGAAGATGATAGTTTAGAAAAGGAAAAAAATTATATACAATTTCTTATATTATTGCCATCAAATTCCTTAATTAAAACATAGTCTCCAATAATAACATGACAAGTATATAGTTTTTGGAAATAATTATATGATTCTCCAATTAAATTATACACTTGTCATATTATCATTAGAGACCCATACATTTATTATATTTTAATTAAAAAACCTAATGACCAAGATATAATAAACTATATATAAGTTTAGTCCTTTAAAAAATATTTTTTATTTTAAAATTTAAGGAGGATTTTTACAAATAACACAAGGGGAGCATTTGCATTTTTTTTTTTCCTTTTTTGTAAAGAAAATATAACTTGTTTATAGCATCTAAACATACGAATTAACTTCACATCCTTAATTCTTGAACATTCTTATGATTGTTATTAGAATTATCATCATCATCATTACTTTTTGTCGAAGTATTTTTCTTTATTTTCGTTGGAAATCAGGGAGTGCATTATGAGTGTAGCTATACCAAGTGAACATAAGTGCATTTTATTTTTATATTCATATTTTAGATGGCAATGATGTGCATTTTATTGGTGTACTTTTTGATATTTAATTTTTTTTAAAATGTTACATTTATTTCCCTTGATAATTTTCCTTCTATCATTTATGTAACTATACCTGATGAGAGACCCTCTAGGAATCTTGTCCTAGGAACCTTCAACAAGATGACACTTTGCCTGAAACCGACTAGAAAACAAGAATGTTGGTCAAAGGAAAGACCCTAAAAAAACTTGTCTCTTAGAACCCTAGCCTCAAGATGCCACAAAGGAAGACCAATTCTTTGATAAGTCACGTGAACTCCCAAAGAACACAAAGAAGCAAAAACCTCACAGATAATTGAATAATACTCAAATTCATTCATGATCCTTCCAAAATAGAGTACAATAGGGAGCCTTTTATAGGCAAAGTTTCTATAAGTATAAAATTCTAATGAAAGTAAAACTCTAAAATCTTATTAGAAATATTTTAAACGGTGCCTAAAATCAAGGAACTAGATTAGAATACTAATTTTAACTTGATCTCCAAGATAAGCTCTTTGACCAAGTACAATAAAATAATAAAATAATAAAAAAATGAAATTAAAAAAGAATCCTAATCAAACTAATCAGTTTCTTTAAGTTGTCACATGGGATGCTCATACTTCATTAAAAATCACATGATTGACACATGATTCTTAATCTTTTGCAATTGGACTCCAATTAGGCCTTGACACTCCTCTTGTATGTGTATAACTACATTGGGCCTTCAACATGTTGGATATTGACTTTAGTTGCTTCATGGCCCTTCTTAGAACATTGGGCTTCTACTTGGACTTCCACTTTTACATCTTTAAAGAAATATCATGTCTAAAGTCCAATTCAGCATGTTTTAAATTGATCAAATATGTATCTTGGGCTCTAAACTTGGGTTGACGTCCAACATAGATATTATCTTGAACTCTTTGAAATTTTTGGACATATTGCACAATTTGACCCACTTGAGTTCTTTGAAGTTCTTGATGGATTAGGGCTTTTCGAATTTGTAGTGCTTCAATAGACATGTCTATTGATATTGTATCAATACCAGTGTACATGAAATGCATTATATATATGGATCTTAAATGAAGTGTATTTTATTGGTGTAATTTCCATATGAAGAATCAATATATAATTTTTTTTAAAAAATGTTGCATTTATTTCTTTTGAAAATATTCAAATGACATTCTCTTCGAATAGATGCATCGTAATTAAAATTAAACTGAACTGGCCAGTTTAAATGGTTTGAGAAAATTCCTTGGAGTTGTTTTGCAAAAATGGTCACGATGACCCAAACATGTAACCCTCTACAAAGTACCAAGTGTTTTTTCCATGTGAGTCATAATCCTCTTTCAACAATATTATATATTAAGATATATAAACATCTAAATGAAATAATATTAAAAGGAACTATATATATAATATAAAAAGAAATAAATCTTATTTAATTAAATTTTTCATTTGATAACATTTTTTTAATTTATGATTTCTAAGCCTTTTACTTTTTTTCTTGTTTTTTAATAACAAGTAGAATTTAAATATAATTTGGGAACCTTAAAAACTCAATATTAAATACTCTTAAATTTAAATTATAGGTAATTTTCATTTTTCAACTCAAAAATGACTTCTAAAATATTTTAAGAAGTATGAAATTAATAATTAAATATTTAAAATTTATTTATTATATTAAAATTTTAATATATAAAAAATTTATAATATATATAATTATTACTTATTTAATCACCATTCAATTACAGTTAAATTAACAAACTATAAACTAGTACTTATATTAATTCAATAAGTGATCAGGTTTTAAAAACACTAATTATTCATGTAACTATGCCAAGTGAACTTGAAGTGCATTTTATTATATATTTATTTTTTGGATGGAAATAAATTGCTTTTATTGGTGTAATTTCCATGTGAAGATCAATATTTAATATTTCTTTTAAACGCCACATTTATTTTTCTTTAAAAATTTCAATTAACATTCTTTGTTACCAAAAGAAATCAAATTACATCACTTTTTATAACTAAATAATGTAGTTAATAACATGTAAGTATTCTACAAAATATATATTGTTATGTATGATTTAAGAGTTTTCGCATTTGAATCCAGAAATTTGTCTTATGCCTTATTTAGATCATTAAAACTCTCTTTTCTAATTAAATCACAATCACTCATGCCAGTCATGTTATTAATTGGAACTCTTGCTTCCTTTAATTCCGTTGTTATGATTTAACTGTTTTCACATTATTTGTAGCATATAATTGAAATTGGATCAGGTATTTACTTGATGCAAAATCCTTTACTCTTCAATTGCTCCAACGGTTTGATCTAATCACTATTCAATTCCAATCGATGATTCACAATAGAAGATACCAATAAAACAGAAGTAATTTAATATGTTTTCTTTTTTTCTTTGATGGAAAGTTTTCTCTACATAAGTCTCAGAGTATTTTTTTTAAAGAACAATGTTTTTAACCCAAGACTTAGACCACGATTAATTTCACAATTGTATATTTTTCTCTCTGATATCAGTTTTCTATTTTTCGTCAAAAAATCAGCAAATAGGTATTTGAATTTGAATTTTAAAATTTAATTAATTAATTAATTATATTAATTAATAGTCATACAATTAATTAAATAAAATTTTAATTGGGCTTTTATGGACTTAGATTAACCTATTATAAGTGGTCTGATAATCCAACATTACAAAAAATCATTGCTTTGGCTTTAGCGCTAAAGCCCTTGAAAGACGATTTTTATTTTCATAGTTACTATCCACTGCAAAGGTTTTAATCATAATTTTTACAAATTATTGGTGAAACCATCACTAAATCATAGTTTAGCCATAGTTACAAAAACTGTGGCTAGATTTATATTTAAAAAAAAAAATCTCAAGCCATGGTTTCAATTTAACTACAGCCAAATTTTTTTAAAGTCACGGTTTTCACCGCTGCTAAATCTTTTTCTCTTACTTTATTATAAAATTAATCCTCCCAAATACAAAATCTGCTCTCAAAATACCCAATAGAAGTTATATAGATTTGGGATAATACTATTTCAAAAACATTAAATGAATGGGGTAGACAAGAGTGAAAGAGAGATAAACTAACAATAATAACATTTGGAATAAATCCTCTCAAATATAAAATAAAGAATGCATGTGAATAATGTGTGACAGTCCAGATACAGTGATAAGGAGAATTTTACCACAAAAAAAAAAATTGAAGTTTTTACGAAAACGTAGGGGAATGAGGTCAGTATGGACTGTCTTCTTCAGGCAGATCCCAATTATCCATCTCCTCTTCCTTCTTGGTTGTTGTTGGGACTTCCTACTTATTCTCCGTTAAAAATTTTAACTGGGGGCGTGGCCTGAAATTGACGTAAGGCAGATAAGTTTTCAATGATAATATAAGATATATTAATGTAAAAAGAGAACAACTTGGCACCATTCACCCAAGCCTATCTCTAGTTCTCTAGTTTTGAGAAAAAGACTAATTATTAAATTTCAAAGAGAGCAACTACCACATGCAATTCAGATAATTGCAGCCATCATTACCTTTTTATGATCTTATCTATACTCCATTTTGCACATTTTGCTCTCACGTATACCACAAATGCTTTCAATTGCCCTCCCACGGTCAAACACACATAAAACGTCCAATCCTATAATCCATCAAATACAAATTATCAACTCATTGCCCAAAATAAATATAATTATATAAAGAAAGAAGAAACAAAAATGGCTGAACGCTAAAAGTACAGCATCTTGGCATGACAAGGAAGATAAGCAGCAATAAATTTCCAGCAAGAACACTAAAAATATGGTTTACCATTTGTGATTCTCACAGGCTTCAAACCAGTCTTCACAAAGGAGTTTTTTTTTATGTAATTAAACAAACACACAATTATGAACCCCTAAAATCCCACTCTCTGTCATAATAATTTAAGAGAGAGAAAGCAGTTCAAAATTAGAGAGAGAGAGAGTCCCTACTTGTAGTGTGCTGGGGAAATTGCCAGGAAGTACACTTTGGTTATACTTCTATCAATATTTGAGTCCACCCAATTTGCCCATGTTTTAAGACCCCTCTCCATTGTTGCCAAACGATCCATGTCTGGATAGTATCTGCCTCCTAATTCTATGTAATCCCACCAGCACTTACCAATCCAAAAACCACATTACTTTAAAAATTGGAAAAATTACTTGAAAAACAAAGAAGCAAACTCATATTTTCTTTTCTTTCTTTTTGGATTTTTATATTGGATAAAGTTTATAATTTTTAAGTGGTTGCTGTTAAATTTTTCAATCAAAACATAACAAATAAATATTTTTTATAGTTTAATATCATATAATTAAGTATTTTTAAAAAAATTTAATTAAAACCTGATATTATATATTTAACTTCACTTAAGTTTAATCTTTCTGTTACTTTTGTTAATTAAAACCAATGTCCTGAGTTGAACGATAGCACGTCAGCGCTCTTCCATGCGTCACCATTCCCATCTACCTCTTCCAACCTCAGAATTCTCTTCCTCGGACCACATCAACTTCAACCAAATAAGGGGCTCTGTAAAATGAATTGGTCACACCATAGTCCTGCATATACCATATCAAAACCCAATTACAACTAATACCCCTTTGCAGCTGTAAAATACATTTTTCATAGTCCACTTTCTACAGATCCCAAAAGCATGGGGTTCGTGTATTGTAGTTCGGACCAACTAGCCAAACGTAATTGTTGATAGTAATGGGTCCCTTTTCACAAACACCTTTTCGAACACGCCCAATTGAAAATACCTTGATCCGAGCCCTCATAAAACATCAGAAACTAGTAATAGTACACTAATTTGTCGTCCTGTTTAAAAAATTACCCAAATAATTATTATATTATGATGTTTCGGACCTCTAAGACTCCTGGTTAACTTCTCGAGTTTCCCATATCAAAGATAATCCAAACAATTACCAAATGGTCCTTGTACTTTTGCTTAGTACTGTCTTTACAGGTCTGTAATGAGAACAACGGAAGCTGGAAGCACATATGACAAATTAACATCATCATAGATTTAACTTCCAGCAGGGTTCATATCATTCCATGCGAATTAAAAGCAACAGAAACAGTTTCTTGTCAATCTAATCTTTTTTTTTTCTCTCTCTCTAACAAAAATGCTTAATCAAACAATTAGGATGGTCTCTCTTCATCACTAAGTAAATAGTCAAAATATTAACAGACACCCTGCCTCCACCATAATTTTTCAAATTATTTAGCTATCACCGTTTCTTCTCACTCTTACATACAAAAAACAAATAAGGAGAATATGCTCCATAAAACCTGAGATATTTGCTTCCTCCCTCAGAAAGTCATGAAACACAGTCAAATAAGTCAAAAACAAGTTTGAATCCGACAATTACATGACATCATAACCTTAACAACGCCTAGGTTGTAAATCAGTGACCATCATCTAATTATTAAACAACAAATCATGGTCGTCTCATCTAAACAAAATCCCCAGAAACATTAACAAGACGAGAGAAGGCAGACATAAGCAAAAGAGCTTCATCAACTTAAGAGCTGAAATTAGTATAACAAAACAGGAAGATGGAAAATCCAAAGGGGAGGAGGAGCTTACCAGTTTTGCGAATGCCGAGGCAGTTGGCGATGCTGATTCAAACACTTCGCATCGAGTACATGAGCTTCTCCCACCACTCCGTCTATGGCAGTTGGAGGAGACACGCGCAGATTGAGATCACCCTCACCGCAATTTCAGAATGTTCAAACTAATAACCCATGCCCTTCTCTGTCATTCCTACAAAAAACAGAAGAGAGAGTAGCTTCATTTCATAAAGAGAATGGTAACGATTAAAAATAAGAAATTCAACCAAGAAAAAAAACGAAAAAAACAGATTGAAAAGGGTGAAGAAACTAACTGCGCGGAAGCAACAAACGAAACGGATTTGTGCTAAAAAATCAAGAGGCAACCGATCTGTGCTGCAAAATCACTGCCGCGAAGCAAAACGAAACGGATCTATCGCCGGTCACAATCACATCACGGGTGGGCATTGTCGTGGTCGCCGGATTTGTCAGCTACGTCGCTGTTAGTGGGGTGAGTGCTGCTGTCAAGTGAAGCGGGAGTTTTGAACGAAAGGTTTCTAGAGAAGAGAGGGATGTCGCGAGTATTTTGTTTTAATGAGGGTGAAATGAATGATCAGGAGACAAACCCAATGTTTTGTAAATTTAAAAATATATATATACGTTGAAAAAAAAAAAAAAGAAAGATGTGAAGCACTTCACTGCGTTAGAGGCTAGATTATTTCAAAGGATCTATTTCTGAGAAATGAAGGGGTTTAACCCCTGGGCTTAAGAAAAATGTGGTTAAGTCACGTTTTAATTACAATTTTTTAAAATTATGATTAAGCCTACCTATATCATAATTTTTTATAATTGTAATTAAGCTATCACCTAGCTATGATTTTACTAAATTGTGGTTAAACTATTTTTGATTTTTTTAAGCTATGGTTAAATCATAATGAGTCTTAACCATGGTTTAGAGGATTTTTATAAACAATGGTTAAGCCATAAGGTTTAATTACAATTATTTGTGAATCATGGTTAAATCTATGACTTAACCATGGTTAGATAAACTGTGATTTAAGGTTAGGTTCAACCATAATTTATGTAATTGTAATTAAACCATCATTGCAATACTTCTTTTTTTTTTTTTTTCAGGCAGCATAACATTTCTTGTTCACATATGATGTGATGATCAACACAAACCTCTCTACTCTTCTAAGATTTTTCATACTAGATGTTCTATAGTGACCACTTGGGCACATTTAAGAGATTTTATATTAGAAATTGCATTATAGGACTAACATAAGAGATTACTACCCTTGGATATATGTCACACATTTATTTAGCCTCAAATGTCTTAGATTCATCCATATACATTTTTATTCATGAAAAATCTAATTCGCCATGAGTTGTACTGCTACTTAGATTGTTTGTTCATATGCATAGTATCTACTTATGATGTTACTAATTTAACATGATAATGAATATGTCTTAGACACCAGCATAGTCATGTATGCTACAGGTGATCCTTCTTTCACCTATGTATTATTCATATTAGAATCAACTACTTTCTAGTATTATCCTTTCGGTTAAATTTGTCGTGACCATAAGATGTATACTAAAGTAGTAAGCATTGACTCATTTTTCTTGTGATATAGTCAAAGTAATAAGGGAATCAATAAAAGAATTATTCTTTTTTGGGACTCACACAATAATAAAGTAAGGATTTATTCACTTACTTCCTAATTTGGGTTCTTAAGCATATGCAGTATGAATTGTATACTATAATATTTATCTGATCTTGCAAGAGTGTATGTCAATTTAATTTATCTATTAACATTGTACAAATTTTTGTCTAAACATACACAATGTCTACCTCAAATTCAACCATTCCACTCATCTTCCATGGTGTCTTAGAGAAGAATTCACATTTGGCTATAAGTATCATAGATGGTAGACAATTCGATCATAATTTAGACTACACATATTAGAATAGATTGATTGTGATGAATTTTTAGCTGTAGTTTATTTTCCAAAGAGTTACTTAGTTACTTTACCAGTCAAGCAATGCTCACCTAAATTAGAGATTAGTCCTAGCTTTTTTTTTTTTCCTTCTTTTGCTAGTATACTTATTTTCTATTAGCTTATATGACTCAAGTTAGGGTGCCAAATATTCATAGCCAAAAATTAGGCAGGAAGAAGAATATTTAGTTAAGCAAACATGTTTATAATTGTGCCCAATATAATAATAACATTTTAAAGGAAATTAGAATCATGTTCATTACCCCTTTTCTAATGCCAAATGGAGTTGTCATGGAACAATTAACACTAAAACTTAGATAAAGAAGAAAAATGACAAAAGTTTAGTTTTGTCAGATCTCTAAAGTGGATAAAATACTATGTAGGATAAGAGTTCATCCTTCTCGCAGAACTAATTTTGCATGTTCTAATCCTTTTTGCTTCAATTCTTATATTACTTCTGACATAAGGTTATCTATTTTTGAATATAGTTGATAGTGTTTCACGAAGAATTCTCAATCCTTAAGTACATGGTTTATGCAGGCCTTTAACTTAATTTACTTAGTGCAATCATGAGTAAAGTGATTCATTTTTAAACAAATATAATATTTGACATTTATCATGTCAACCTTTTTTTTACCATATTTGTTTCTCTTAAATTCTTTCTTGGCTTTCTTGAAATGTTGGTCAATTCTTTTCTTATTACGAAAGTGTTCTCTTATTTGTGTTTGGACTTTAAAGTCAAACAATCTCAATCATATAAGCATTTTCAAAGGATCTAATAGCTTCTAAGTGCCTATCCTTGAGCTCTATATGACAAGCAATATCATTAAAATAATGATATTCTACTCATGGACCAAATCACTTTCATACATCTTTAGCTGATAAGGAAAGATCTTTTGATATCCTTAACTTATTGCTCATTAGTAAGGATATGAACTAGTGATTACAATTGCATAATTGTCAATCTTTTCAATTTGGTCATAGACGTTTGTCTTTAAGAGTTATCCACATAGCTTGATTAGTTAGATATGACTTACACAAAAGATTATTAGCTATGTTGCTTAGCATCCTTATGTGAGTACTATTCTTCTCTCTTTTCCAATTAAAGATATCTATATCTCTCATTCGCTAAGTTATATTTTCATGTTTAAACTCTTATATGATATTGATCAATAATTTCTTAGCATCCTATTCTCTTTCTATGATGTAAGGATCTTACAATGCCAAATTTTCTAATTGACACCATTTAATTTGTCACTTTTACCAAGATAAGTAGTGAGGTTTGTTAGTAGCCATAATCATTACCTAATCTCTGTGTAGACATAGCAAAGAAGAAGTACATATACACAATGCCATGCATTTGCAATAAACTTACTGACATTATAAGGTTTACAATCAAAAGTTAACTTTTTGTTATACTTCTATCACATGTGTCACAGAGAATGTCATTATTTTTCTATCAAATTTATGTACAAATTTTCTTTTAATTATAGTTCTTAGGTGACCCCAATCCTACCTGTCTAAGAACTCCCATTTAATAAAGTGTCACTTTTATTTTCTTATTAATTTAACGCATTCATAAATTGTGTTAATATAAAAAAATTACACTTTAAAAAACCTCACTTTAAAAATATTTATCTTCTTAAAATATCTTTTCTCTACCCATAAGAAGCCTATTTTCTAATCACCTGCAGTCATCATAGGAAAATTTCCAATTATAAGGGTTATATATGCATATATCATAAAATATACTTCGCAAATTTAATCATTTTCTTATCATAAATAATCTTATTTTGTGTTCATTTTTCACGACCGATTTTCTAATCATATTAACCTCCCTTTTATTTGATTTTTGAATTAAAAAACTCCAAATTTAAACTTAGAAATGATAATTTAATAATTAATTAATTAATCATCTCTTAGAAAATTGGTTTAGTTCATGAGTTAGTCCATTAGTGTTGTGGCTCATCAACATTTGTGATAATGCAATGTTACTTATAGAAGTTTATCTTTGATGCACACCAGGTAAAAGATATAATTTTATCTTAATTTGATTCTCTAAATTTCTCCCCAAAATACCCATTACTTTTTGTCTATTAAACATCCTCTAGGAGTGTCATGATCAAATGTAAGACCCATGACAAAAACAAAAAATTAATTCCATGCATCTTAAGGCCAGTCCAAAAAAAATTTCTCATTCTTTGGATGTGTATTTTTTATGTACTCATATGTGTCTAATGATTTGTTTCTAGGTTTACAATAACCTATTAAGATGACACATAATTTTATAATTCATAAATAAAACTGTTATGAATTTTTTATACATTATTTTCACTTTTTAAGGCCAAAAGTACTTTCAAAATAGGCAAATTATATGTCAAAAATGAAAATAAGGAATTTTTTGAGTCATAAACCAACCCAAACAAACATGGAATGCTTCCCTATGTGCCCTATCTTCCTCAATGATTCAAAAAATATTAAAAAATTGAGAAAAAATAGAATCCTACTTATCTAGGGTGGTGCGTGGGCCCCACTCGCTACGAAGGGCATTTTCTAGCAATAAAGCTATTGGTCTAAGTTTCAAGCCAAATGAAAGTGGGGGTGAGCCATAGTTTCCCCCTTCAAAAGTGGTCAAGTCACTTCATTTTCTATCTCCAGAAATTCACAACTTTTCTTAAAATTGTCGAAATGTCATTTTTGCAAGCTCATCTTCAAACACTCATATCTCACTAATTTTAACTATGATTTAGATAAATTAGGTGATGTTGGAAAGCTCTTTCAATGAGCTTTACATTGTATAGGATTTCTATCCTATGGTACATTATACAGAGAGTGGTAGCCCTCAAAATAGAGCTGCTCAAACATGTGAAAATCCGATTTTCAAATTTTGATTTCTCCCTATATTAGTTTCAATTTCTCTCCAAACTTTTGCCACATGTTCTTCTACATGTGGACTATCCATGATGCAAATTTAGTAGTCTAATTTGGTCTTTAAATATATTTGCCATTAATGGCCATTATATGTCCCCAAAAAAATCGCATAATTCAACTTAAACAATCAAGATTTCTCTCTTAATCAGGCCAGACAACCATGGAATAGCAATTTTAAAAGCCCAAGAAGGCTTTGATACCATTGTATCATATAATTGAGTCAAGATCAAGTACTTTCCTCATGCAGAATTCTTTGCTCTTCAATTGCCCCCATGGGTCGATTTGGTCACTATTTGGACTCTAATATGTGATTCACGTAGATGACACTAATAAAAGAGTAGTAATTTAATCGGTGTTCTTTTTCTCTATGATGAAAAGTTCTCTTTTTATGAGTTTTAGAGTTTTTCTTTTTCCCTTTAGAACAATGTTTTTTAACCCAACCCTTATAACACAATTGGTTTCAGGATTGTGTATTTTTCTCTTGGATGTTAGTTTTCTATTTTCCCTCAAAAAATCAATTGACAAGTCTTTGAATTTGAATATTAAATTAAATTTTTTAATTTTAATTAATTAATTAAATTAATCAATAATCATATAATTAATTTAATATAATTAATTAAATTAATTTTTAATTAGACTTTTATAGACTTGAGTTCACTCATCATCGGCAGCACAATAATTTAATATTATTGAATCTCTCTTGATTTCATTTAATTGTTGTTTTTGTGGTTTGAGCAAGCCTAACTTCTATTTGACAAAATGATAAAGTGATTTTCAGTTTGGAGTTTTTGATTCAAGGTCTGCAATAATGCCCTCTTCTAGTATACAAGAATGAGAATAGTGATACGAGAAATAATCGAAATCCCAATATTTTTAAGTCATTCTGGTGGAATCATCACTCCTGCATTGCATTCGAGGATTTTAGAATGTGATGAGTGATGATGAGATGAACAAGAATGGTTTACGTGAGGGAGGATAATTGCAAGTGTATTGAGGAGGCATGCAGATCCTCTACATTAAAAAGGATTACAGCATGCGAAACAATAAAATAGATCCTGGCGCTTCCGCCAATCGCACTCTTGCACTGCCACGTTGCACCAGTATTTTTTATTTTTTATCCTAAATTCAACAATCAAAATGGCGTGTTTTAATTTAATCTCCTAGACCATTTCAAACGCATGTCTTGGACTCCAGCAACCCACTGCAGTGCACTATTTAAGGAGGAGTTGCTTGTGCATCAATCTCACAAAAGCTAGAGGTGAGATTGGCGCCAACTGAAATCAGTTTTTCTTCCCAAGCTAAGAGCATAGCATGCGCGCGATTACTGGAGTTGTGGCGAAGAGAATGGCAAAAGCTTTTTATTTTTAAATGATTTTTACTTCATTAAACAAAGAATGGTAAACTCAATTTTTTTCTTCCATGTTTTATATGAGTTGCATTTTATGTTTGTTGGTGTATCTGCATAATCTCTTCGATTTAGGTCTTTTTGCAATTATTTATGTCTCTATATTTCAATCCAATGAACTTCTCCTTTTTCCTACATCAAAAAAACTTCTTCAAGTTGCTGCAATTAGGGATAAATAACAATTTCGGCTGCCGCAATCAAGAATAAATACCAGGCTTCCCTGCACTGACGAGAACTAGAGCGACGGCAATGAGGGACGATGGGATCTCGCAAAAATGGAAGAGGCCAATGAACTAGATGAAAATGGCAACAACAAGCTTCAACGCTGCCGCAATCAAGAACAAATACCAAGCTTCCCTGCACTTACGAGAACTAGAGCGACAATGATGAGGAATTATGGGATCTGGCGAAAATGGAAGAGGCCAAGAACTAGATGAAAATGGCGACAACAAGCTTCAAGGATCTGGAGAAAATAGGCAACCATGAGCTTCAGGGATTCTGAGATGGGATTCTAGGATTATAAGATGAGAACAATATGTTTTGATCTAAGACATGCTTTTGAAATGATCCGTTTGATTATTGAATTCAGGCAAAAAGAAAAAATATTGGTGCGACTTGGAAGAGCAAGGCTGGTGCAATTAGAGGAAGGGCCAAGATCTGTTTTACTGTCTCGCATGCTGTAACTTTAATGTAGAGGATCCGCATACCATTGAGGAGTTGCCTCCTCTCCTCCTCCTCCACCTCATCTGAAAAGATGATAGCAAAGTGAGCCTCTATTAAAACAACGTGTTTATACACTTGAAGCCATTATTGATAAACTCAAGCTTCTTACTCCTGTAATTGTGCTATTATCTTGTTTAAACGTTGTCCTGTCTTTTCTTATATTCATGCATTTGTATGAGTGAGGGGGAGGAGCATTTTGTATTAAACTTGTTAATCCCGTTAAATTTTGACATCAAACGGACTGTATTTGGCATTGCGATTGTATATATGTATGCTCATATGGACTAAATTTGTGACTCCACACGTTCTACGGTCATTTTATAATTTGCTTATTATGCTATCCCATTATTTCTACGCAAAAAACTCTCAGACAATACTGGGACTTAACACTGGTGCTAGCATTCACTTCAGATGATAGTGCAATCCCCCTTTTTTTCTTCGGCTAAGAAATACTCTTGCAGGAGAAGTGTTTGAATCCGTAAGATTTCTCAGATAATTGAGAAAAGGTAGATGTCTTAGTCTGGCTTCCTTTTGAAAATTTATAATTTTAGGAGTTAAACTTCCAGTTGAGTAAAAGATATATATATTTTTAAAGATTGTATTTCCCTTAATTGGTCAAGTTAATAATTATATGACTGACCATTTCCCATTGCATGAAAACATATTCATTAAATTGGTCACTAATAAAATTGTAAATTAAAAATTGAATATGTTGGATCTCTCCTCTCTTAGAATCCAACAAGTGATCTAAATATTGATGGGGCAGGGCTTGTCTGGGAAAGCAGCTGGAGATCTTGTCAAAGAATCATAGAAGGAAGTTTCTTGCTTCTTTCAAGGAATTTATAGGTGAAGTTACTTATAACACAATGCCAAAAATAATTTATTTATTTTGAAGTCTTAACTTCCTTTCTCTAATAATAACAGAAAAGAAAGAAGAAGAAGAAAAAAATAAATAAATAATAAATAAAATAAAATAAAATAAAATAAAATAAAGTAAATATACAATAGTGATAATAAATAAATAAAACTTAGAGATTAAACTAATAATAATTAAATCTTAAGGACTAAATTGAAATATTATAAGTTGTTAACGGGAAGAATTAGGATTTTAGCCAAACCATACTAAAAAACTCCCATCAGTTCCTTTTTCTCCATTTTTCCCTCACCCGCATGCCACTCATCTGTACAGGAATAGCAGCGGCGTTTTTCCTCTTCTCCTTCCATAACATTTTTCTTGTTCCTTCGGCCTTGTTTTCTTCCCTAGTGTAGCCACCAGTTCATGCCACCACTGCCACCGACTCTAGCCACCGGCAGTCTTCCCACCGTCTTCTTGTGAATCAGTGCGGACAGCCGTGAAAAGGAAGCCATGGGTGGTATTTTTCTTTTTTCTTTTTTCTTTTTAACCTCTTTCTCATCTATCTTCTCTCTTTGTAATTTAATGGTTTCCTTCTCTTATTTTTCTCCCATTTTCGCTGCCTCTAGGTTCCATTACAGGTTTGAAAATTCCAGCTTCTTCCTCCCGCCATTGTTGGCCGTGAGTGAGTTCTAAGATTTAGGGTTTCTGATTTAGATATTTAAAGTATGATAGTCATACTTAAATCTTCAATTATCAATTCTATAAAATAATTTTTAAACCCAATTTAAATTATGAAAGCTTAATTTGTAAAAATTTAAATCTAAAGTTAACAATGATGATAGAGAATTTAGATAAAATTTAAAGTTTTAGTTATTATAATTTGGATTTAGTTAAATTAATATTATAAGGTATTAATTAGATAGTTAGTAGATAATTTTAAACTCAATATGTTTTTAAGCATTGCCAAGACCCCCTTAAAGGAATCTCTATTATTGGTTTCTAGCAATAAGTATATAAATAGTAACGTGACATCTTTTATTTGTATTTTAATTTATATTTTTTTTATCTCAAATAAAATTTTAATAATTCTTATTCTACTATATTATGGGGAAACAAATACCAAATCTTTAAAAATTTTCAATTTCAAAATATATTGTGAAAAATAGTAAATTTCTTGAATTTGTAATATGAGAATAATGATTTTCTTATATATGTGCACAGTATAGAAGGTAATAGTAGCTCTATATGTTGTTTCTTTTAATTTTCATACCACGGAACATTTTAAAAATATCTCATTTATTTATTTTATAAAGTATTTTTTATTTTAATTCTTTTATAATTTTCTCAAAATTGATTTCTTTCTAATTAATTAATAATTATATATATTGGAATTTTTTATATTTTCATGATGAGATTTATTTGTATAAACTATATTAAATTCATGTTTTTAGTTTAAAAATATTTTTAAATCACTTTTTAATTGAATTAAAAAATTATCAACTTTTTGTAATATTTTTTCAAAAAATTATTTATATTTGGTGTGACACTTAAGGAGAGCAGTTCTTACTCCTTAACTGCGTTATGAAAACTTAAGTTTGACATTAAGTCTCACATCAAGGAAATTATCATTAATCTCAGCTTTAAGTTTAAATTGGGCCTCAATGTACAATCTAGACAAGTGATCAGCCATACAATTCTTAGTACCTTTCCTATAAAAAATCTTTGGATCAAATTCTTGTAAAAGCAAATATCCACCTAATTAGTCTAAATCTAGAATCTTTTTTATCAATTAGATACTTAATCATACAATGGTTAATGTAAACGATTACTTTTGTACCCACCAAATAAGATCTAAACTTGTCAAATGTGAACACTACTACTAATAGCTCCTTCTTAGTGGCATTGTAATTTACCTAAGCACCAATTAAAGTCTTGCCAGCATATAAATAGGATGGAATATCTTTTCTTTCCTTTGTCCCATTACTTTAGTTCAGAAGATTGATTCTAATTAAGAGCAACAATAATGGGTGCAAAAATTAATTTTTGGTTTTAACTCATTAAAGGCAAACAAGTAGGCTTCATCAAAGTTAAATGGAATAACTTTCTCTAATAAATTAGATAGTGGCTTAGTCATTTTAGAGAAATCTTTTATAAATCTTTTGTAAAACCCAACATGCCCTAAGAGACTCTGAACAACCTTAATAATGGTAGGTGGAGGTAACTACTCTATTGTAGCTATCTTGACCTTATTAATCTTTATACTTTTATTGGAGATATAATGACCAAGGATTATACCTTCTTGTACCATGAAACGGTACTTCTCTTAATTTAACACCTAATTTGTGTCCTCACATCACTTTAACACATTATCTAAATTAGTAAGGTGGTCATCAAAAGAATCCCTAAAGATGGAAAAGTTGTCCATGAATTCCTTTATACTTTGCTCAACCATATCTAAGAAAATGGACATCATACACTACTAAAAAGTAGTGGGTGCATTACATAGGCCCAATGAGATTCTTCTAAAGGCGAAAGTACCATAGAGACATATAAAAGTAGTTTTCTTCTAATCTTAAGGGATAATGGCAATTTGGTTATACCCAGAATACCTATCCAAAAAGAAGTAATAATGTTTCCTTGCCAATCTATCAAGTATCTAGTCAATGAGGGGTAAAAGCATATGGCCTTTTCTGGTGGCATTGTTAAGTTTGCTATGTTCCATGTAAATCCACCACCTTGTCATAGATCTAGACGAAATTAACTAATTTTGGATGTTAGTCACTACAACCATACCCCTTTCTTTGAGACATATTGGATTAGACTCACCCATGAAGTATCTGAGATTGGGTAAATGATTCCACCATTTAACCATTTTAGTATCTTCTTTTTCACCACCTCTTTCATAATTGAATTCAATTTGCACTAATATTCAACTGATTTCTTATGATTCTCTTTAAGTAAAATCTTATGCATGCAAATAGAGGTGCTAATCTCTTTTATGTTAGCAATGGACCACCCAATAGCTTTCTTGAATTTTCTTAACACTTGGAAAATCTTTTGTTTCTGACTCATCTGGTAAAAAGGTAGACATAATAACAAGTAAGGTATTGGATTCCTAAAGTATGCATACTTTAATTATGAGAGAGTGGTTTCAACTTTAAAGGTAGTGGCTCTACCACAAATGGCTTCCAAATAGGGTTTGCTCTAGAGGACATATCAAAGGACTCAAATTTCCATGGGGCCTTGAAGAATTTGGGGGAAGCCTCTAAAAAGTTAACACATTCCTGTATTTCTTTCGCTTCACCCTCATCATTGCCAATAAAGATGCTTCCAATGGATCTTTTAGAATAGACTTGTGAAAATCCTTATACACCAAATTATCAATCATATTAACAAAGTAACATTCTTTAGGATTGTCAGGAGACTTTATGGCCTTGCACATGTTAAAGGTGACTTCTTGATTGTTCACCCTCATTGTCAACTCACCCTTCTCTATGTCAATCAAGGTCCTTTCTGTAGCTAGGAAAGGTCTCTCTAAAATGATGGGAATATCTTTACCTTCTTCATAATCTAAGATTATAAAGTTTGCAAGGAATCTAAGCTTGTCAACCTTGACAAGCACATTTTTAATGATCCCACTCAGATAAGCCAAATATCTATTGGCTAACTAAAGTGTTACAGTTGTGGATTTAGCCTCACCTAGCCTAAGCTACTTAAAGATAAAGAGAGGAATGAGATTCCCACTAGCCCTTAAGTCACAAAGAGCATTACCTATGAATTGTTTTCCAATATTGCATAGAATTTTGAAACTCCTAGGATCTTGCAACTTGGTTGGAAGCTTTTTTTTGTAGCATTGCACTACATTTCTTGTGAGTACATCCTCTATGAACTTGGCATAAGTGGGCATTTTCTCCAAAACCTTAGTAATGGGATGTTAATATAGAGATGCTCGAACACTTCTAAGAATTTTTCTTACTACTAATCTAAGTTTTTCTTTTTGAATCTTTAAGGGAATGGTAAGATGGAGTGTTCTTTAGTTAAGCTTTGACTTGATCCTTTTTCTTAGCTTTTTCCTTGGTTTCATTTTTCTCTTTACTATTATTTTCATCCTTTTAAGGTTGACTTGACTAAACCAAGGTGGGAGTAGGGTCCACAAGTAGTTTTCTACCATTTCTCAATGTCATAACTTTACATTCTTCCTTACCTTCTCTTCTTGGATTAGGCACTGTGTCACTAGGAAGATTCCTTTGTTTCTTATTATTCACTGCAAATGCCAACTGGCCTATCCAAGTCTTTAGCTTTCTTATTGTTGAATCAATTTTTCCCATGTAATTCATAAACAACTATTCCATACTTAGCTTCTTCTCTTGCATTTGTGGCCTAGCTTGTGATTGGATCCAGGAGGATTACAGAGCCTTGTCCCAAATAAGGTAAACTAACCTTGATTAGAATTTTAAGACTAGGAGAAATTTAGGTGATTCATTCACCTAGGATTGTAAGAGTTAGAATATGGGTTGTTCTAAAGCCTATGGTAATTTCTCATATAGTTCACTATCTTGATTAATGAAGGACACTATTATTTGAAGTGTCCTTTTCCATAAAGCTCACAACTGATGGCTGGAGGCTGCATAGCACTAATGTTCATACATGAATTGTAATGCATTTTCAAATTCTCAAACCTTTTTTCATGCAACCATTTGAGTGGAGAGTATGGTAAGCACATCAATCTCATGAATTCCTACAACCTTTTTCTACTAATTTCTTTTAGATGTCTATTAAAGAGAGTTGGTTGCCATGCTTTCTAACAGGTCAATAGCATCCACAATATTTGTTTTGTTTATGACACTACCACCAGCTACTAAGTTAAGGATTGTCTTTGATTCACTAGACAAACCATTTTAAAAACTTTGAATTTGGACCTACCAGGGTAATCCATGGTTTGGACGCTTTTGTAATAGCTCTTTGAATCTTTTCCATGCCTCATATAGTGGTTTACAGTCATTCTATATGAATAAAGTAATATTGTTCCTCAATTTCATAGTTCTAGATTAAGGGAAGAATCTATTTTTGAATTTCTAAGCTACTTCATCCCAAGCAGAAATAGATCCATATGGTAAAAGGTTGAGCCAGCCCTTGGCTTTATCTAGAAGTGAAAGTAACTGAAGTGTGTCATTAGATACTATAATAATTGAAGTGTGTCATTAGATACCCCATTCTACTTAAAGGAGTCATATACCTCCAAGAAGTTGAGAGGTGAATGTTAGGGCCTTTTGAAGGTAGGCCTCCAAATTGCCTTGTCATTTGGAGCAATTGCAAGACAACTGACTTCACCTCGAAGTTGTTTGCTTGGATCGCTAGTCTTTTTATGCTTAAGTGATACCCCTATAGACTCAGAGTGGTAAAATTGTTGAATATTCTGTTTTAGATGCCTTCTTCTTTTGCTATCGTTGCTTTTTCTTTAGAACCCTTGAAATTCTCTTTTAGAAGTTTCCTAAAGATTAGTTCAATCTCTAGATCAAAAAGCTTTAACTCAAAGCTTTTAGACATGAGCATAAGCAAATTTAGTGACTATGAAACAAAAGTAAAAGAGAAAAACAAAGCTTGAATTTAATTCGAGTATGCTTCATTTTAATATTGGCACAAAGTGATTGAGCAAGTTCCTAGCAATGATGCCGAAAACTTGTTAGTGACAAACATGACACTAGCATGCAAATATATGTATCATTTTAAGTAATAAATTGATGAGTAAAGAATCATTCCCACAAAGACTTTGTAAAAGACAAATGCACCAATTACTAAAATTAACAATCCAATTTAAATCAATCAACTTATTCAACGACAAAAGTAATTAATGAAAGTGCACAATTGAAATGGACTAATTACTGAAGTTTTTGAGTTAAAAAAAAAAATCAATTAGTGATAGGTCTAGGAATACTAATCCCCCTAGTAATTCTTAGGAATTGAACTTATCTTCTTTAGAGTTATCAATAATGGAAGTATCTATTAATTCAAGGCTCATTTATTCCCAACAAGAAATTTCCCAAATTATAGGCAAGTTTAAGTTAGATTAGACCCTTAATCTCTTATGAGTTAAACCTAATCACAACAATATGCACAAACCCTACTGAACTATGTAGGACTAATAGGTATATCCCTATCCTATTAGCAAAACAATCAACCCAACCTAAAAATTTTCATATACCCACATTATCCAATTCAAATTTAAAGTATATTCCCAATCCCTTTTCCAAGCTCAATTAAAGAACTAGATCAACTCAATTAATGGCCAATCAATTAAAAACATGACAAACGGAATTGAATAAGTAGATAGATACCATCAATCAATAGATCCAAAAGATAAGCAATTCCTAATCCATACTAGGGTTCAAAATATCCCTAGCCAAAGAATTTAGCTATTCATAGTCAAATAAAATATCACCAAAATATGAGAAAGAATTATCAACATTAGCAAAGATACAAGGGAAGGAGGAGAAAAAAAGACTAGATTAGATCCGTGTCTCTTCTTCAAATCGATGCTGTCTCATGCTTTTCAATGGTGTAGAGTGGCTCGAACTCTCTATAAAACACTCAAAAGAACTCCTTTAGCCGTCACATAGCTATATCCCTTTTATTCCTTTTCAAATTAGGTTAAAATTTAGCTTATATGCATGTCATTTGCGAGACGAGGCCGTGACCTTAATTATTGTATTATTGTTTTGTGCTATCAAGGATGTCAAGACTGTGGCCCTGGCTTTCGTGGCCACTGCCTCAGCTTTTTCCATTCTGTTTTGTCGTAGCAGCATAGTGAGGTAGTGGCTCTAGGATGTGAGGCCATGGCATAGGATTCTCAAATACTATTTAAAGCATATTTTTTGAAGCTGGGACTCCCGCTCTTCATGGCCTGGGTGTTTTCTAACCCCAAAACGTGGTTTCTAAAGCCATCTAAGCCCTGCAATAGACACCAAAATTCCTACGGTCAGCTTAATAATGAATAAACCAAATTTACCACCTAATTAATTGAAAATTAAATTTAAATCAAGTTGAATGCACCCAATTAGAAACTAACAGAGAACCATCTACTTTAGGCCTTAAAAATCAAAACTCTATGAAATTATGCCTATGAAAGTATGTATAAAACCCTGTAAAATTAGCCGTTAACAGCGTCCCTTCATTAATGGAGAGTGCTACTGGAGTGATGAGTGGCTTGGAATCAATAATTTGAGCCTTGTCTAGTAATTCATTTATGTGTTTGTGTTGACTTAAAAAAATACCTTGTGACGCAGGGATGATTTCTATGCCCAAAAAATGATCGAGTGAGCCAACGTCTTCAATAGAGAACCGAGTAAAGAGAGCTTGGATACATGCCTAAGTAGAAGCCAGGTCATTACTAGTGACGAAATGTCAACATAAACCAAAATAAAGAGTTCAGTGATGCTGGTGATGCAGATGAAGGGAAAGTAATTGGACTATGAGCGTGTCCAAATGTCAGAGGAATGCGTTAAGTTCCTTGCAACGTGCTCGCGTGGCCATTTAAGGCCACAAAGAGATTTCTTGAGATAGCAAAACATAGGTTAAATGTTGTGGATCAATGTAACCAAGAGGTTGAGACATGTAAACATTTTCATTCAAGGTACCATGCAAAAATGCGTAATATTCTAATGGGTGAATTTTCCAACCATTAGAAATAGCAAATAGCCAAAACAAGTCTGGTAGTGGAAGGCTTTATTATTGGGATGAAAGCGTGAGAATAATATATTCTTGGATGTTGAATAAAGCTTGATAACTCCTTGAAATATTATATAATATATGCACAAAATAGGACTTATCAAGTGACAAAGTGATATATGTAATGTTTGATGAGATGAGATTTGAGTGAGGTATACTCCGTACCACTGTCAGTATAAAGTGCTTTTATTTTCCTTTGAACCCAATTTTTTGTTTGAGCTTGAAATTGAATAAAAACTTTGGATACATCAAATTTGTGTTTCATAGGATAAAGCCATAACTAACATATAAAATGATCAACATAAAAATGATGACCATCGATTAAAGGTATACTAGGAAGGGCCCCAAACATCTAAAAAACTTTAATCTAAATTAAGGCTTTGAACTAGTGACAAGGGCTCTCCAAATGGGAGCCAGTGACTTTTATTACAATGACAAGGTGATCAATTTATTGAGGTGTTTAAAGCTTGAATGTGTGACAGAGGAAAATGTTTAAGAATATGATGTAGGAGAGTTTGGATGACCCAAATGGGCATGCTATTGATGAAGATTGACACATGTAATAGAGAGCAATTTTGGTTGTGGATGGACATTAACATTGTAAGGTAGGTAATAAATATCCCATTATTCTGCCCGTGCAGCAATGTCATTCCGATTATAGGGTGCTTCACAAGGAATAAAGAAGGGTGAAATTCGACGACAACATTGTTGGTTTCTCAAAACATGTAAACTAAATTAAAATTATTGGAAATATTAAGTACACATGTACAAAGTGTTATGCAGGGCAAAGGTAGAGCTAGGAGCTAAGAGTTGAATAGAGCCAACATGAGTGATTTTCAAAGCTGTACCATCTCTAATAACCACCTTATCAAGACCATCATATTTTGAATGGAGGTTTAGATTTTAAATGTCAGTTATAATGACATGATGAGTGTCACAACCCACAGATTTAGTATGTTGGCACAACAGATAGCAATTTCTCCTACCATAACTTAGAGTATCATTTCTGACTTTTGTAAAAATTTCGGCAGAGTCCCCTCTATAATTTGGATCTCCCAATATTTCTACAATCAGTCAATTCAACAATACACCCAAAATATATCAAAACATAGACATCTAGGGAGTGGGAATATCCTAACTATGATTCAGTGGAGCACATTTTTACATTATTCAAAGTCAATTAAATGACCAGCATAAAACAAAATGCACCCACATGAACAATTGTGGGCTCGCCAAAAGAAATAAAGCAGGAGATCTACAGCTAGTCAGCAGCCCAGGGTAGGCTAGGGTCTTCAACGCTCTCTGAAAAAAAAATAGATTTAAGAAAGAGTGAGTTTGAAACTCAGTGAATAAATAATGCCGACCCTTAAAATCTTATATATTCATCATGCACAAATCAAACCTCATGCAAATCGTCTCTTAAAATGCATCAGAAGTGTCTAAGCAGAACCAAATTAAAACAGACGCAGAGCACACAGCTTGCGGGGAAAATAACCACAGATGCAAAGCACTTTGCTTGCGAAATACATAACTCCACATGTGGTAGCTACCCACACGGGGCTAGCAAAACCCCTGCTAGCTGAGGTTCAGATCATGGTGCACCAAGGCTAACAACTACTGCTGTTAGCTACAGAGTTCTGAACAGATAACTTCTTAGAATTGATACGTTTCTCAAATCACATTTCAAATAAAGTACCTTCCATATCAGTTCGATATCAAAGTTTCCAAATAACTCAACACACATCCATTCGAAAAATTTCATGTTTAAATGAATTTTTAGTAATATGCATATAACAAAACATTTATCCCAGCATTAGAACACTGCAAGGAAACTTAGTAATAAAATAAGAAATAGGAGTTACTCACGGTCCGCATTATTTACTCACCTCCTAGGATGATATCAACATTCCCTGCCCAGTCCTCAGCTCTAACTCAATCGCCTGAGTACCCTACAATACCCGTTCACCAGATTTTAGAGTGTGAATAACCAAAAGAATTGTCTCATTAACTTAGCCTACCTAACATTAATGTCTATTCTTCATTCCCCTAGATTAACATATGAAAACTAAGGTTTCTTAGGTGTTACAGGTGTTTTCGGCATATTAGCCGCGGCCAATACCTCCTTCCGCCGTGGCCAATTCCTCTCTGGAAACGTTAGCCGCGGCCAATTCCTTAATTCGCGGCGGCGAATTGCTTTCTCGATGACTCCCATCAGACCTCTCCATTTTCGCCCCGGCATAGATAAATCCACCCTTCTCTCCTCCATTCATGCCTTCCATATCCATACAACACACATATACATAGTTATAGGTTTATCTATATATATATATATCCCCTTGCACCCCCTTTATCTACACACCCTTCCATCAGCTGGCCACACACCCAGAAGCACATTACAGAACAAGCAAAACAGGGGAGGGGATTGCTGTGCAATTGGAACTAAGACTTACACACTTACGGCAGAAACTCAAAGCTTGGAAGAGGATGTATTTCCAGCGTTAAATCACTAACAACAGCAGCACACTTAACAAAACCAGAAGGCAATGGCAGCAGCAAGAAAATGAAGCCAGAACCAGCGAACAGGGCACTCAGCAGAGGGAAGAAGATGAAATTCAGTTTCCCACCAACTCTGCTCCTTTTTCTGACCGAAGGGATGGGGATGGGTATGGTTTCGGCGCTGCAGAAATTTGAGAGAAGCAATTTAGGTTAAAGACCAGCTAAAAAGGGGATGAGGAGGGGCATTTCGGATATTGCAGAAGGAGAAAGAAAATCCTTACGTGGCAGCTCAATCTCTCCCTTTGAAAAGTCAACTTCCCCTTATATATATAACAAATTCATGCACGTCGGTTCATGCACGTCGGGTTTTACAATGAGAAGCACCCAAGTTAGGAACACAGTTGTTGGTATCGAGATTATAAGCTACATTATCCACCATGGAACTAGCACAACGCTGAATAAGTTGTCGGCAATATTTGGCAATATGTATTGCAGGTCATGAAACTAGCAAAGATCAGGCAGGCGATAATTTCTGTCATTCTAGCCTTGAGTATTGGTGCTTCAAGAATTATAATACCTCTTGCGATTGTTGTTATGCATTGTATTGGCACTGCAACTGTAAGAACCATGACTTGAATTAGGAGAGTTGTCCCTTGATACAAACTGTTTTTGTTGGTGCGGTTGTTCTTGCTGGTGCACCCGTCCTCTAAGTAAAGTTAGCAATCGGTACTATAGCTTCATTCCTTGCTGCTTGTTGTTTCAAGTAATCTTCATAAGCTGGAAGTCGAGCATGCAATGCATTAAATGATAAAGGATAGTCACGAGCACAAATAAAAGTAGCAATATCTTGAAAATTAGCATTCAAACAACTGATAATATGAACAGTTAAATCTTCAAGTGAAACTGACTTGTCAATGTTAGTCAACTCATCACACATAGTTTTAATACTTTAAAGATTCTTAGTTACAGTTTTTTGTATCTTAAGAAGAGTTTTGAAGGTGCTCTTTTAGAGTCATGGCTTTAGACAGAGAGCAAATTGCATAGAGCTTAATGAGAGTGTCCCAAGCTTCCTTTGCAGTTAGAAGAGTTGATGAGGGGGTTTGACGAAGATAAACCGTACTAATTTCCTATTAAATATGCTTGGCAAGTGGCTTGGAATAAGGATATAGCAGATATACAGCCAAACACTAAAAAATGACTCACAATGGGCTTTCATAGTTTCTCAAACAGTAAGACAAACCCAAATTTTGCTTACGTAAGCTTGTTGATGATATATGCAGTGGTCTTCATGCACTCGGCTCAGAATTCGCTTGGCACGTTCTTCGCATATAACATGCTTCTACATATCTCTTTTAGGCGACAATTTTTCTATTTCACAACGCCTTTTTGTTAAGGGTGTTTAGACATGTTAACTGGCTTCTTATCTTTTTCTTCCTCAAAAAGTCATAAAATGCTTTGCATGTATACTTTCCC
Organism: Erythrophleum fordii; assembly: GCA_032878935.1. Lineage (NCBI taxonomy): Eukaryota > Viridiplantae > Streptophyta > Magnoliopsida > Fabales > Fabaceae > Erythrophleum > Erythrophleum fordii. The sequence continues at coordinate 11,234,418 of JAVQMF010000047.1, read as the reverse complement.
CTGTTGTCCATGTCCAGTCACCGAATATTCTTCTGGACTTCATTTGTAACTTTCTTTTTTTGGGGAACACCTTAAACTTAAAGAGTACATTTGACTTTTCTGTCATGAAATGAACCCATACCGACCTTGAAAAATCATCGATAAATGTAACCATGTAGCGATATCCACAACCGAAAGGTTGCTTCACTAGCCCAAACACATTTGAGTGAGCTAGCTAGCCCCAGTGGCTCATTAACTTGAAACTTCATATCCTCATACGATAAGTGATGTGCCTTACACTGCAAGAAAGCTGGCGTATACTCATAGTTATAATTGTGGGCCAAAAAACTGTGGCTAACATGTTACCAAAGTAGCCCAATGTGGGTAATACAGCGTCGCCTCTAGATTTTGCTATGGTATTTAGAACCGTGGTAATATTATGTTAGAATCGTGGTAATATTATGTTAGAACCGTGGCAATATATATAATATAACCATAGTCGCAACCGTGGGTAACATATTAAAGTATCTTTTAACTAAACAAGGAATTTTAATTAGCTATAGTATTAGCCATGGCAAAATAAGAAAAAAAAATCATTTTCATTAATGTTAACTACGTTAATTACCATAGCTAATACCATTTTTTTATTTAAAAGAAACATTTTAGCATTCATTTACCGATGAAAGAAATGATAGCATGTACATTCAATTATTAATATCTAATCCAAATTAAGATGAGCCAAACTAAAAATTTTGTTTATAGAGCTTATAAAATCTCTAATAACACTTAACTGGTCAAGAGCCACCTAGTTGGCCCAAGTTTGCGGTTCATAAAATTGCAGACGGTTCCTACTTATTCAAACACATTTAACACGAGTGATTCAACAATCACAAAATCTAGTTTACACAGGCCGAAGTCTGAAGCTAGCATTACCATGAGGGCCCGTTCAAAGAAAAAAATGCATTACACTTTATGAACTGAATGCTTTAGCATGGAATTAATATCAGCTACTATATTCATAGACGCCACAACTCACAAGTATGCCCATTTAACTAAGTCATTCCTCTAATTTGTGTATTCTGGTTCTGGCTGAGCCTATAATTTGCTACTTATGTGTGGTTGGTTGCCCATTTGCCTTGCTGGGTTTGCAAGAACGACAGGATGTGTAGATTAAGTACCCTCCATAAAAGTTTAAGTAGTAGACGCACTTCTCCATTTATGACTTGAAATTATGCAACATAAGCAATTGACATTTTCCCCTTTCCATTGCTTGACACAATTGCAAGCAATAACATATGCCAACCTGTACCCCAGTGCCTATCAAGTATCTGCAAGAAAGTATTATTAAATACTCATCAAAAGACTCATAACAGGAAATGAATCTCTATGCATTGTATTATTTGCACTCAAAAAGCATAAATGTACATACTTGTAGTCCATTCCAGCATGACCAGATGAAGAATTCCTATAAAAAAATTTTCAACATAAACTCTGGCCAAACATAAAGGATCATAACCCTACAGTTGGATGTGTTACGAGTAAGGTACAAAAGTGAAGCCATATTTAAGCATTAAAATGTCCATATTATTGCAAGAAAATTGCTTAAACAGCCCACTTACCACACTTGAGGAGATGATAGAGATTCTGAAGGAATCAAGCTCAAGTGCTTCAACAGCCCCTGAATTGACGCTAGATGAAAAGTTTTGTGGCGGAGTGGGCGAACATGTACATGTCAATGCATGAAAGACAATTGCCAGAATCCAAAAGACGGGCATTTTGCAACGGTTACAACCACTTTTAGCAGTGGCTGTGACATCCGCTGCTAAAAGCTCCACCAAGTGTTGTCACAGCCACTACAAGCCATGACAGGGATTTAGCAGTGATTGTACCACAACTGTTGCAAAAAGAATGAATCCCTTATAATGAACAGCACAACCGTCGCTTAACCAACTATGGATATTTTCTATTTTTTGAATTTTTGTTATTTTTTTGATATTTAAACCTGAATATAAATATAACTAAAAATAACTAGTACATAATAATTACAAAAATTATAAATTATAATTAAATATAAATTAAAAATTAAATCTAGTATATACAATAATATTGTCACAAAAATAAAAGCCCTACAAGTCAACAGATAAATAATAGAATTACAATATCATTTAAGAGATCCTTTTAATCATAAATCTAATAATGGTCCTCTTCTTGATTAAAAGATAGTAGAGAATGTTTTTGTACACTTGCTCAATGCTCAGTCTCTTGATCAAATATTTAAATTAAAAATATAAATTGTCATTAGAAACATATAGAAATTAACTTACAAGAAATAAATATTATTTAATGAATTCATTATTGTCAAATAAAAAATTAAATTATCATTAAAATTAAATTTTAAATCTAGTACATGGAATAATAATATCATATTAATCAATAGAAGTCTTACAAGTTGCTAAAAAAAAGTTCAACCAAACACAAATCACCTTAAAATCTAAAAGAATAATGAGAATAATACTTGATCATCAAGATTAAAGTCTAATGATCAAGATTAAAGTTGTGATATACTTCTAAGATCATCAGCCAATCCAGATAAAAGGAAAAAAGGAAAAAGAGCAGATTTAATAATATCAAGGGAAGGAGGGGTGTTTGTGTACGTCTATTTTGTTTTTGGCTATATTGGTATCCCAAAATGGGTTTGGAGACATAGAAAATCTTAGTCATCAAAGATACGTTCCAAGAGATTACAGAATCTTCAAACTATATGTATACAATCAATTTTATTTTGAGCAATTTTGGTTGCACAATTGTTTTTTTTTAATAAAACTTTAACACTTAATTATTTTTATTTAATTTTTTAATTTCAGTAATAAGTTTTGCTAGAAAAGTTATACAATCAATACCTTTTATTATTGATAGGTTTATAACTTTGAAATGATAATTTTAAAGAGTAATAATTTTTTTCTTAATATTATGAGCATCATATTCTTTTTGCGATACTGAATTGCTCAAGGATTTGAAAAATTAGAAAAAATATATATAAATTTAAGATATTTATTATTAAATTTTTTAATAAATTTATGGTATATTTTTTTTAATGTTTGTAATAAAAGACAAAAAAATCTTGTGAATAAGAAGTTTGAAAAAAGAAATAAAGTCAGAATTGAATTTAAGTATATTAAAGTGTGTCCAAAAAACATACTGCCGGTGTCAAAATTTTAAGTTAATACTTAAATATTTTTATAATTTAATATTTCAATTTAAGAAAATTTTTTCTTGGAAAAATGAAACGTGTGGCAACAAAAATGCCTATACGGTGACATAGAAAGAGGGGAGTGTGGGACAGGGTGTAGATCTAAAAACAAGAAAAAACCAATAGCAAGAAATAAATAATAATAATAATTTATGAGAAGAGAAAAAGCATACATGTTATATAATATTTATTTATCTAACCAATCAGTCTGGAAATACTAACAATAAAAAATAAGAAGAGAACTCAAGTAAAAGTGGCGGCACCCTATAATTGGCTTTGGCAAATTTCTCCTCCAATATTGACAGATGAAGACATAAGAAAGTTTTTGAACCACTTAGCTGATTTAGGAGATCTTCTGAGTGATCCATCCTCAAAATCAACATAAACGATTCCAAACTGGACGGTGTACCCATTTACGCATTCAAAGTTGTCAATGACCATGCAAAGTAACCCTTTATATTAATAGCATCCCTGCCATTAGTATGCATTCAGAGCACATATCTCAATATTCTTAACAGAAACCCATAAAACTAACTAAACCCAGATTTTTAAGTACATTCTGTTTATAAAAAATAAATTTTTTATCTCTTTCGTTTTATAAAAAGAAAAAATTAGCTCAAACTTGTTATTTAACTATAATAAGTACCTTTTTTTAAAAAATAAATAGGTTGTTTCTCTCTAAAAATTTGGAGAATGAAGCCCATATATATGTTGTAGTGGGTAGAATCCTAAATAAACAACGAATGCAACCGAGAATGATAAATGAGGTGATAACGAGTAAAAGTGATGCACGTAAACGATAAGTTGGAAAAGACAGAAAATTTAAATTTGGGGCTCAATTTAGTATGAAAAAAGAAAAGAAAAGAAAAGATGTGTAGTGTTTTGCTTGAGAAATTGTCCAAATCATTCATCCCACGGAATACAAATCCTGTCAAATGAGATCTAAAAAAGCAACTCTAATATTTATTTCCATACGTTGAAATACAACTAATGTGGTCTGCAATTGCAATTTAAAGCTGCATTAAGGAAAAAAAAAAAAAGGCGACTGAAATATCTTGGATCTACGGCTATAAAAATATGTTCTCTGACGTAGTTTGAGCATTCTTACTATTGATTAGAAATTTGAAGATATTTAAAACTAGTTTGATGAAGTGGGATTTGCATCTAATTTTTAAACCCCTTTAAATTGAATGGTTTGAGATAAGCTAAGTGTTTTTTAGTATTTTTTTTAATACCCTTTTCACCTGTCTAATATCTTAAAAGATTAATGTCACAAAGTAATATATGAAATTTTATCCTTCAAAATTTACTCATCTCATTAATAATAATGTAACATTCAAGTAACGAAGAGTGAAATTGCAGGTAGCCTTACTGTGCTCAAAACTTCATATTACTAGCAAATATGCTACAAGGAGAAGAATTGCACAGACACACTTTGCATATTTGTTACAAGCTATTTTAAAATTTAACATGGAAATGAGAGAAGTTTTAATCATATTATCGTAGCTACAAACTAATGCAATTCCCCTAGTATATATGAGGCAAAGTAAAGCTTTCAATCGAATATTATTTACACAATATTGCAATTAAAAACTCTTATTTATGTGAAGAGAACTCTTGCAACCAAATTTTTGGTTCTCTTTGATTCCTAAGAAGGATTTTAAATATATATATATATATATATAACCAAGAATCAAATATTAAAAATAATTTATTTGAACTAAAAAAAAAAGCTTACAGATCTAAAAATATAAGAATCACAAACTACATAAATTTAGAATTTCAACAACTAGCCCAAATATCTTTAAAAAAATTGAAAAAATATTGAATAAAATACTTCAAAATAGTTGAAAATGGAAGAAAATGGAGTTGAGATGTTAAAATGGAGCTATAGACGACAAATGGCGATGGGGAGACTTCAATGATTGGTGGACAGTCGAACTTGAACAGATCAGAGGGGCTGGTAGGTCTAGTTTGCTACCAAGAGGAAGGGGTTTCAAAATTTTGAAATTTCAGATCTATTAGGGTGGGTGGGATTCATTTAGATGTAGCAATTTGGATGCAACCATTGCTATGCATCAACCATCGTAAAAACCATCAATCACTGCTATATAACCATTGCAAAAATATGATTTCTTTAGTAGTGTGTAGAGAAGTAAGGACAATTACAATGACAAATTACATGAAAAATTATAGTTAAGAACCTCAAGTTAAAGATATTTATGCTAAAGAATCTCAAATTTTAAAATTATTTTGAAAGATCTTAGGATAAAAAGTTTTAACTTAGAGTCTTAAATTGTAATTTTCTTATGTAATTTAAATTTTTAATTGAAGGATTCTTTAAAATAATTTTAAATTTTAAGATCTTTCAGTATAAATATCCTCAACTAAGGAACCTAACCTATAATTGTTTAGGGAATCTATGACTCTTTACCTTCTATACTCGCTTAATTTTCTTATTAGTAATCCTTTCCTTCTACAAAAAAAAAAAACTATCAAATACAAAAAAATAAAACTTGATGCAAGCATATGGGAGTGCTAATTAAGCATGTGTTGTAGAAATTGGGACCCTATTTGGTATTGCATTTGGTGCAACTAGACATATGTACATCCAAATGATCCATTTTAGTGAATCCCATAATTTTCTTTCCTTCTCTTTCAAAGAAAGTTGGAATTATTTTGGGGTGCTATATTTTGATAGCTCAAGTTTTTTTTAAACAAAGATAAATATAAATGACAACATAATAATAAAGGCAAACTTATATAATGTATGATTAGACATAGATATCTAAATTTTAATTTTCTTATTTTTTTAAGATAAGGCCCTAGTGAATCAATTGTAGTGCTTTAAGTTTTTTAGGATATTACTTGATTGTAACATTAAAAAAAAAATCTTTTATATATATATATATATATATATATATATATAAAGCTTTCCAATATAATATGAAGAAAATCATACTTTCTCTCAAGTGTACCTTAACTAGCTTATTACGTGAGAGGAAATCAGAAGGGACCAATTGTAGGGTAAATGACTTCTTTTTGGTTATCAATACTTGATTTCTCCACAACATTAATTTTATTTTTGCTTTGTGTTGGCCCAAGATTTGGTAGATCTAATAGTTTCAATTGGTCCATGACTTTGGTAATAACAAAAACCAAATTTTAATTTAATGTAAAAGCCCAACCAACTTGGCCCATTAAAATTTTGCCTCAAAATTGTCTAATGAATCATTTATTTGCAAAAGACAAAATCTATCTACCTCAAATTTCTTAGACAAACAAATGGAACAAAGGTAGAATTAAATCATCCTTTCTCTCCTTTTTCTTACAACTTTCTATTTCAATATAAGATAAAATGTGTACTTTTTGGCTAACTCTTGAAGCAAACATTTAAGAGCATTTATGAAGATAAGATAGGTGAGTTGCTTAAATTAACACATTAAGGAGCTCATTGCTATTGAGGATGAAAATTTGAACATTGAAGACACATCTCCTCAATTCTAACAGAAAGTAGTTGCTTCTAATGCTTCATCATGTAGAAAAAGAGGCACCATCTCTTATGGCTAGAAGTTGGAAAGGAGAAATAAATGCATTGAAAATCCAAGAGCATAACATCAATCAAAAAAATCATTCAAGCATTAATATTTCTTAAGAGTATTATGAGTTATTGGTTTATTAGCTTTGAGAGCATTTATTAAGCTTACTTGTAATCCTTTTGTTAAGGGTGCAAAAAAATTCTTTCTATCTCCTTTTGTAACTCTTCATGAGCGAGAATAAGTTAAGGGTGAGTTGTAAAAAAATCCTAGTTGAGTAAGTTTAAAGTGAGCTTGAGAAAACATGTGTTGGAAGTGAACACATAAAACCTTCCCCTTATAATTTTTGTTGATTAGATTGAAGATAATCCTTTAGAATCTAAAAGGATTAGACGTAAGCCAAAAAGGTTGAACCAAGATAACAGGTATTATGTCCTTTTCTCTCAAACCATTTCCTTTGTCTATTATTATTAAGCTAACTCCACTTTTAGAGCAAACTCTACTTTTCTTTTAGAAGTAACTCCACTTTATCAGTTAGAAGTTGCTCTACCTTATGTTAGCTTACTCTACTTTATTTCTACCTACTCCAGTTTTTGTCTATGCAAAAATTTAAATTGTTTATTATTTCTGTGTACCACACATATTTACCTCCCCCTAGGTGTCATTATCAATTGGTTTTAAAGCTGGTCTTATTAATTTAGCACTTAGCAAGCTTAAAGAAAAGGTCTTGATTTGTTTTGCAAAAAAAAAAATGAATACTTATACACTTGAAAGAGCATACTTCCAAAAAGAATTCTCCACTAATAGACCACCTTACTTTAACAAGAAACATTTCTCTCATTAGAGGGCTAGGATAAAAATTTATATTTGCTTAACAAATTACCTAGTGTGGTACATAATGAGAATGGCCCCAAAATGCTTAAAAAAATGGATATCATGATTGGAGAAATTGTTGATAAGCCAAAAAACAAGTGGAATGAGGATGACATCAAACTAGCCCAATGCAACAATTATGCTATCAACATTCTATTTTATACAATTAGTGAAGAAGAGCATAATAAGATATCTATCTACGAAACTTCATATAAGATGTGGAAGAAGCTGGACGTCATTCATAAAGGAACCTCCAAAGTTAAAGAAAGTAACCTTAATGTCCTCGTGTATGAATATAAGTTATTTCATATGAAAGAAAATGAGGGCATTAGAGAAATGTATACCAAATTTGCCAAGCTAGTGGGTGATCTCAAATCAATTAATAAAAAATACATAGATGCTGAACTAAATAGCAAAATTCTTATATCTCTCCTCAAAAAATGGCACTCCAAGGTAGACTCCTTAGAAAGTGGAAATCTTACTGCATCAACTTATGATGAACTTTGAGGCATCCTCTTTATCTATGAGAGGAATCATTTCAAAAAGCATGAGTTGGAGCAAAGAAGAAAGTTTGTTACCCTCAAGGCTATAGCCATAAAGGACTATTTGCAGAAGAAGAAGAAGATAAAGATTTAAATGGTTAAGGTATAGCATTTTTCTCAAAGAAATTAGAGAACTATACTAGAAGATAAAGACAACTGTGGAAGAATAAAGGAAACACCTCAAAGAATACACACAACTAGGAAGAACAAGGAAAAACCCTTATAATATGCTATCAATATAGAAAGAATAGGCATATCAGATCCAAATGTCCTTATGTGAAGAAGAAATCAACCAAAACTTATGGAAAGAAGAAGGCCATGTTTGCCTAGAGTGATGACTGTAAACACCATATTTTGTTTGGGTTGCTTTTTCATTTTAGACAAAATACGTGTTCTTATCTTTACTTGTACCTTAAGCAAAAATATTAAAAATTATATTTTTCAATCTCCTTGCCCAAGAAACAAGTAAAGAGGGGCAACTGTGAACACCATATTTTGTCCGGACCAATTAAAAAATAATAAAATTAAGAAAAAAATATAAAATTAAGAGAAAATGAAAGAACAAACAAATGAAAAAAATTAAATTAAAAACAAAAGGGAGCTTAAGAAAACAATGAAAAATTAATTAATTAAAAGAAAAAAAATGGCTCAAGTTCAAAAAAAATCTATAACCCAATCTCATTTAGATCTAATCCATTAACTCAAAAATTAAAGATAATAATAAATAAATAAACAAAAAAAAACAAAAAAATATAATAATAAAAATAAAAATAAATAAAAAAGGGGGTTCAAAACGCAGAAACCCTGCGTTTTGACCCAGTTCCCCCCCTTTTCAGCATATCGGACCACACACAGAAGAAAGGCAGAGACAGACACGACTAGAGAGAAAAGCAGAAAGGGGTTTAGCTTCTGTGGAGAAAGGGACGCATCGGGCAGGGAAACACCAGTACCAGGAGGAGGCAGAGAAGCAGAGAGGCACAGAGAAACATGAAAAGGGAAAAGCAGAATATTGACTTTCCTTCATATTTGTTCCATGATCAGAGGCAGAGAAATAAAAGTGGAAAACAGAGGGGTACGAATCAAGGAACAGAGAGGAGCAGACGAGGGAAAGGAGAGACAGCAGAGATGCAAAAAAAATCGAAAAGAGTGAAACCGAAAGAAAAAAAAGAGGGAGACCGGATAAAATCAGGGGCTGGAAGTTGAGAACGGAGGGGAGAATCGGAGGAAGAGAAAGGGAGGAGAGGAGATTTCGAGAGGAGGGAGCGAAAAAACGAGAGGGAAACAGAAGGAGAAACAGAGGGGAGAGGGCGAACAAGAGAACGGGGGACCGAAAAATCGAATGAGGAAGCGAGAGACAGAGGCTGAAAAAAAGAGTGAGAGAACAAAAAAAAAGAGGGAAAAATAGAGGGGTTTTTCGGGTTTGAGAAGCGCAGAACAGAAAGCCGAGAATAGAGAACGAAAGGGAGAAGCACAGAATTTCTGGTTCAGGTTGAGACGCAGACATAGAAGGAGGCGAGAAGTAACAGGGGAACGAAGGAGGAGGAAGAAGATTTCGGGGAGGGAAACAAGAGGATTTCGAAAAGCAGAGAGCGAGAGAGAGGGACAGAGAGCACGAGAGGCAGAGAAAAAAGAGGGCGAAGGGTGCGAAGAACAGAAAGAGGAGAAACCGGAGAGTTTTTGAAATTGAAGGGGAACCGGAGCATCGGAAAAGAGGGACCGAAAAAGAAATCAAGATAGGGGGACGAGAGTGAAGGAGGATTTTCGGGGAAAGAAAAGGGGGTCTGGAAAGGCGAAGGTTGCCGGGGGGAAGCAGACAGAGGGGGGAATCGAAAAAACAAATTGAGCGACAGAGCTGGAGAATCAGAAAACCGAGAGAGACCAGAAAAGCTGAGGATCAGAGAGGAGGCCGAGGAGGTCTCTGGGTTCAAAGGAGCAGAGGCAGAAAAATTCAAGCTAAGGCAGCAAACCGAAAAATTCATCCTTCAACCTCCATCCCTACAGGTAAGCCACTGGGATTGTCTGCTCTGTTTGTGATCATTAATGATATGAAATTGAAATGGGAAGATTGGAATTCGAAATGCTGTATTCATTGTATATTTAGGAGCATGCCCAGTAGATGTTCGACGGAATGCTTGAGAGAAGTTTGAGTCAAGCTTTTGCGTTTAATTATATAATCTGTTGCTGGATCTGTTTAGATTTCCCCTGGCTATAATTTTGTGATAAACTGTTGTATATTTCGAAGCTAAGATGCTTACTGCCTGTGGTCATTGTGGTTTGGATTGGAGATTGATAGATTGAATCTGTATCTGTGCCTGGATTGTCCTTTATTTGGCTAGGTTGAGGATAGGAATTAATATCTTGATTCAGAAACTTGACTAAGATTCTTGCTGGTTTTCATTTGTCTTGCCTTTCCTTAGTCTGAACTGAGAAACCCACAATGCCATTATTCTTTGTTGATTGCATTTGGGTTTTGAACATGAGCTGATGGTTTGGTTTTATTGGTTATCTCCAATGGACAAATCTTGAATGAAACCATGCTAGCTATTTTATTGAGTTTGACAAAGATCTAGTCCCCAGTTTGTATGTTAATAACCATGCATACATTTTGAAGTTAATCATGATTCCTTTGGATTATTTGCTGTGTAGAGGAAGCTCATCTATGTTGATTTTGGGCACGTATTGAAGTGTTGGACGTGTGATCATTTTGTTATCATAGCAACTAATATGCTTTTCTGTTTCTATGCTTTTCTGTTTCTGTACTATGAGGCTTACAAGTTGGTGAAATAAAGAGAGGGAAGCTGTATAGAGGGCTTACATAAGGGTTTGCAAATCGGGGAAGCAAGGAGAGGGAGGTTGCACAAGCAGCGTACAGAAAGCAAGACAAGACACTTCATTTTAATTGGGACATGTAAGATGTAATATTATGTCATTGGAATATCATGGTTCTTGGATGCACACAAACACAAAAGGAAATGTTGCAAGCTTGTAGATATTTACGATCTAGTCTTATTTTATTTCATTTTTATTTTTGTCCTTTTCTTAAAATCGCCATGTGGGATCCTGTATCTCTTTGGGCATTTAGGGGTCATCCGGTGTTGTGTGTGATAATAAATCTCCTCAAACACCGGGTTGGGTCATCAAGTACATTGGCATAAATTTTGGGCTTCGATAATTAACACAAAAAAAAGGAGAGAGTTTCAAAACAAAATAGTCTTTTTTAGAAAGGTAAAATGTTTCTTTTCAAAAGAGATAAAGAGTTCAAGTATGAATTAAAGATATATAATTTTGAGAAAATTAAATGAACTTTATCTTTTCAAAATGAAAAAAAACAAAACTAAAATAAAACAAAATTAAGATGATTATGTTCCTTCTTAAACTTATGGATTTCTCTTCAAATTTTCTGTTGAACAAAAATTTGAGATTTAAAAAAAAAATGCTTCATGAAGAAGGGTGTAAATAAAAAAAAAACAAAACAAAACACAAGATAAAACAAAAACATAGACATCGTTTTCAAGAAAGTAAATAAATAAAGTAGAAAAAAACAAAACATAATAATCTAAAAGTAAGCAAATTAATAATAAAAATTCTTGAAGACTAAAAGATTAAAGATTAACCAAAAACAAATTAAAAGGAGAGTAAAGAAGTAGAATTAATGTAGTTTTTGCAAATTAAATCACTTCTAAAGATATTTGCGGAAACTCAAATGATTTTACTTGTTTTCACTCATCACTTTTAAAAACAAAATAAAACAAAATAAAACAAACAAAAAATAAAAACAAGGGAAGGAACAAAAAAAATAATAAAAAAATAAAATAAAATTAGAAATTAACAAAAACAACCAAAAAACAACCAAAAACAAAAACCAAAAATATAAACAAAAAAAAAGAAAACAATAACAAAACCAAAAAGAGATTAAAAATAGGAAAAAACAAAAAACAACAAAAAACAAAAAAAAAAAAAACAAACAAAAACAAAATAAGACGAAAAAAAAGAAACGGGTCATAAAAACAAGCAAGAAAAATGAAATGAAAATGATAGAAAAAAATGATAAGTAAGAGGAAAATTGAAAAAGGCAAGAAAAATTAAATTAAATTTTCCTTTAGCAAATCAAAACACATGAACCAATTTCAAAACTTGTTTTATTTGTTAAAGGAAAAAGTAATTTATTTTCTTTGTCTTTTCAAAAAAAAAACAATATCCAAACCCAAAAAAAATAAAAAAAATAAAGAATACAAAAAAATAGAAAACAAAAAAAGGAGGAAAAAACAAAAACAAAACAAAAACAAAACAAAAACAACAAAGGAAAAAAACAAAACCCAACCAAAATCTATTTTTCAACTGGTCGAACTACGTGGACTTTGATCCCTCTCAGAGGGTACGTAGGCTCTAGGCTTTTATCCTAGGTCAAGTCCGTCTTTGTAAATAAAATTTTCTTTTCTTAATTTCTCTTATTTTACTTTTTTAATTTTGTGTGTTTAATTTCTTTCTCCCTTTTTATTTTAATTTTATTTCTTTGATCTCTACTTCTTATTTTGCATATGATTTGTTAGGAGAATTAAAGTAGACTAAAGGCCATATTAATTTTGTACAACTGACTTAGGGTAACCGTTCTTAGTAACGGGTGTTGTGGGGTGCCTAACACCTTCCCCACTCACAATCGACTCCCGAACCTATTTTCTGATTCGCAGACCATTTTTCTTATTTTCCAAATAAAAAGGCTTTTCCAAAGTTTTGCCTTTTCAAAAATTAAAATTTTGGTGGCGACTCTACTACTTATTCTTAATTCTGATTTCAGTTTTCATTCTCTTTGGAAATTGAATCGAATTTCTTTTTAGAAATTTTCTTTGTTCAAGCGCCACGCGGTCACATTTTCAGATGTAAGAAGTAGTAAGAAGTTGCAAACATGTTCTTCATAACATTTGAAGACAAGGAAGTACAAAATAAAATCTCTCTTTCCTATAATGAGCTTAAAGAAACCTTTAATAAACTCCTTGCTGATTTTGAGAAATTATTTTCCAAGCATGAAAATCAACTTCTAGTTAATTCTAAATTTGAAGAGAATGTTCATATTCTTGAAACTAAGTGGGAGTCAGCTCTTTTAGAAAACAAAAGCTTAAAATAGTAAGTTGTCACTTTAATAAAAGATTTAGCAAATTTTGTTAAAAGAGAAGAAGACCTAAATATGCTTTTAAGGAAGTAACAATGCATGTTTGATAAATTTGGTATTAGGTATAGAGAAAAAGAAAATATAAAATTATATCAGAATTTCTTCATAAAATTAGCATCCTCCATTACCTGTCTATACTATAATCAAGCTAGTCACGCATCTTATAAATGTAAATCCAAAAAAAGGGAAATAGTTTGTGTTCCAAAGGGTACTGTGGGTACTGTGGCACCTAAGAATAATCTAAAAAAATGTAAAAAGATTTAAGTACCTAAGAAAGCTTAAATTGCTTACAAGTATGTTTGAAAGGAAGGATGTCAAAACATCATTAGTTTCCAGACAATGTTTATTCTATACACATGATTGGAAACCTCTCGAAGTTTTTATCCTTTGCTAAGAAGGATAGAGGATCTGTCACCTTTGGAGATGAAGAGACAGATAAAATCATAGGCATTGGTAAGGTTGAGTTAAATGATAACTACTGCATTGATCATGTTTGTTTAGTTAATGGCTTAAGACATAATTTGCTTAGCATTAGTCAATTATGTGATAAAGGTTATAGGTAGTTTTTAAGTCCATACTTTGCACAATTTACAATGGTAACAAGGCCCTATTTGTAAGTCAAAGATATGAGAATATTTAAATCCATAGCTTAAGCAATTTGAGCTTAAAAAGTGTGACTTGTCTCTCCTCCACATGCAATGATCCTTGCTTGTGGTATAAAAAGTTTGACCATGCAAGCATGTATACTATATCCAAACTATCTAAGTTTGACCTTATAAAAATGATTCTAAAGCCAGATTTTGAAAAAGATCACTTATGTTATGTATATCAATAAGGAAAACAAGCAATATCTTCCTTTAAACTAAAGGAATTTGTCTTCTCCTTAAGGCCACTCTAATTGTTGCACATGAACCTTTTTGGCCCTGTACAAATGCATAGCTTTGGTGGGAAAAATCATGCATTTGTTATCATCGATGGCTATTCTATATTCACTTAGGTTATATTCCTTGCACATAAGGATAAAGCTTTTAAGAAATTGGAGATCTTTTATACAAAGATTAAAAAAATGGGTATTTGATTTTTAGTATTAGGAGTGATCACAGTGAAAAATTTGAAAATAAATTATTTGAAAATTTATATGATGAGCAAGGCTTTACTTATAACTTTTATACTCTAAAAACTCTATAACAAAATGGTGTTGTTGAAAGAAAGAACTATACCTTACAAGATATGGCTAGAACTATGCTCATTGACAATGATTCCCAAACACTTTTGAGCTATAGCCATAATGCAACTTGTTATGTCTTGAATCGTTGTCTCATAAAGCATATTCTTAAGAAAAATCCATATGAATTATAGAAAGGAAGAAAGCCAGTGCTAGTTACTTCCATGCATTTAGCTACAAGTGTTTCATTCATAATAATGGAAAAGATAACTTCAGAAGATTGATGTTCATAGCGATAAAGACATATTTTTAGGTTACTCCACTTCTAATAAAGCATATAGAGTATGAAATAAGAGAATAACAAATGTTAAAGAATCAATGCATGTACTATTTGACAAATCTAACCTTTCCTAGAGAAGAATAATGAACTTAGATGAAGACAAGAAAATAGTAGGAGCAAACAACTTTATGAACCAAAAGCAAACTCTAACTAAAACAGAACCTAAAAAAGAATCCAGATTTACCCCTAGAAGTAGCTCAAGTCCACTCAAAAATTACTAATAAAAGTTAAAGTGAACACTATCTTTCAAGCAGGAACGAACTCCAAATTACCAATAAGAGTTTGAGTGAGAGGCAACCTCTAAGACAAAGCTAACTTCAAACTTCCAAGCGAAGTAACAACTAGGTTCAAGATCCTCCAACTAATATCAACAAAGGTGTTGAACTTATAATTACCATTCAAAGGTCAAGTCAGCAAGGTACTCCAAGAAGAGATCTTAGATTACAAAGAGAATGAAAGCACTCTTCCTCCTACTCAATGCATTATATTATTATTGGAGATTTCAATGAAGGATTGCTTATAAGATCCTCTTTAAGAAATAACAGCGACAAACTCCCTCTTTTATCTCAAATAAAGCATAAATCTATTAAAGAACCACTTAATGATAAGAATTGGATTATGGACATGCAAAAGGAGCAAAATCAATTTGAAAGAAATTAAGTGTAAAAGCTAGTAGAGCAACCAAAGGAAGCTTCCATCATTGGAACCAAGTGGACATTTCATAACAAACTAGATGAGTAAGGTAATATAGTTAGAAATAAGGCTAGAATTGTGGCTCAAGGTTGCACTTAATAAGAAGGTATCGATTTTGATAAAACTTGTACTCCTATTACTAGACTTGAATCAATTAGGATGTTATTTGCTTATGTATCTTTTATAAACTTTAAATTATTTCAAATGGATGTAAAAGTGCTTTTCTTAATGGCTTTATAATGAAGAAGTGTATGTCAAGTAGCTCCCAAATTTAAAGATGAAAAGCTACCCAATTATGTTTTTAAGCTTGCCAAAGCCCTTTATGACCTAAAACAAGCTTTTAGTATGCATGGTTGAGTACTTTTCTCTCAAAAAATGAGTTCTCATGAGGAAAACTTAAAATCATTCTTTTAATAAAAAGAACTGAAATTGATTCTCTACTTGTGTAAATTTATATAGATGATATTATCTTTGGTAGCACTAATGAATTATGTAAAGAATTTACCAAGTTAACGAAGAGTAAATTTGAAATAAGTATGATAGGTGAGATGAATTTCTACCTTGGACTTCAAATAAAGAAAATTACAAAAGGAAACTTTATCAATCAAGTAAAATACATAAAGGAGCTTATAAAAAAGTATGGGTTTGAAAACTCTAAACCTATGGGTACTTCTATGTGCCCCTCTTCCAATTTAGATAAAAATAAAAATGGTAAGGACTTCAATCAAAAACAATATAGAGGTATGATTAGTTTGTTGCTTTACTTAATTACCAATAAACCATATATCATGTTTAGTGTTTGTTAATGTGCTAGATTTAAAGCAAATCCCAAAGAATCACATTTTAATAAACTTAAACATATTTTTAGATATTTGGTAAGAACGCAAAATTGTAAGTTATGGCATCCTATGACTAATTCTTTCAATCTAATTAGATATGCTAATGTAAATTTTATAGGAGATAAATTAGATAGGAAAAGTACTGGTAGAAATTGTCAATTTCTTAGAAACTCTCTATTGTCTTAGTTTCAATAAATGTAAAGCTCTGTAGCTTTCTCCATAATTGTAGCAGAGTATATAACTGTTAGAAGTTGTTACACTCAACTCCTTCTAATGAAGTAGTAATTAGAAGATTGCCCTTTGAGCTTTGACAAAATTCCTATATATTGTGACAATGCAAGTGCAATTTGCCTTATTGAGAATCCAATCTATCACTCTCGAATAAAGCACATTGAAATAAAAGCATCACTTCATAAAAGATCACTTTCAAAAAGGTGACATAGAGGTTATGTATATATAAACTGAAAATCAACTTAATAATATCTTCACTAAATCTCTACTTGAAAGTCAATTCACATCTCTTAGAAAAGAATTAGGGATGATTGATCATATCTATTTATTGTTTTACGTGTGTTTCTATGTTAATTGGAATGCAACATCTTTTAAAATTGTCAATCTCCTTCACATTGAAGAGTGGAGTTAGCTATCTCCTTTACCTTGAATTGACTATGTAAGTCACTTTATTATTATACTTGGAGCAGCATTTCTTATTTATTGAGTGCATGATTAGAGTTTCCATGTGTATAAATTATTTCTTTTTAAGTGTGACACATGGTTAAACTTACTTAGTATTGTTAATCCCTTGCAATTAACTCTTACATTTTTTAAGGCAAAAGTTAGATTTCTTTATGGATCATCAAAATGATAAGTCTCAAGGTCTTAATTTGAAATGATGGTTAGCATTTCCTAGACTTGCATGACATGCCTTTTCTACCACTTTTCTAAGAAATGAAGCATCTTCTCAATACCATTACTCTTAGTCTCTTAGAATCATTGCATCTCTCTTTCTCTCAAAGGAGTGTGAAGTTTGAATATTAACCCTAAACTATATATGGCTAAATTTATAAACTAGTTTACATTTTATAAAAGAAAATCTTAAAGATTGAAAAAATTTATTTTAGTAGAAGGCACCATTGATATTGACAAAGATAAAAGGAAAAAGCAAGAAGATCTAGAGAAAGCTAAATTGAAGAAACGTGAAAGGCAAAAGAAAATAGAAAGGAAGAAATCCACCTTTGCCCAAAACCCCTATTCCAAATGAAAGAAGAAAATGCGAGAAGATGGAGATTGAAATAGAGAAAAAGAAACCTCGTCTAAGTAACCTAGAAAGGTTAGTGGTGTTCAAGTTCAAGAACCCACTACTAGGCAACCCTCGAAGAAGAAACCTATGCCAAAAGGGAAAAGGAAGTAAAAGGTAAAGGGAGGCTCAAAGTCTCAACCAATAATAATTACAAAAGAATAGTTGGGCAAATTTTACACCCCAGCACATCTTTACAAGTACTTGAATGAATATATTAATTAGCCTATTGCCTTTAAAAGATGTATAGCTTTTAGAAAATTGACTAACCACCTTATTAAGTTAGATTTTGCAAGTTTGAATTGGGCTCCACTGGTGATTATGGATAAACCAATCTATAATAACTTGTTTCGTGTGTCTTATGCTAATGTTCTTATGATTAAGGAGGGAAAAACATTAAGCTCTATGATGAACGAGAAAGTCATCATAATAAAGATGAAGATTTTGGAGAAATTGTTTAGAGTTTCCTTTCTAAAAGACTTTATTTATTATTTTGGAGGTTACTCTTGGCTTGTTAAGATAAAGGCCAAATATGCTTGAATGTGTAGTAGAGCATAAAGACCTAATAAAAGGGAGGAAGATTAATGCTTAAATAGTCTCCTTTCCAAATAGAAGGGCTACTCACATTATTAGCGCCACTATGTTAGGACCCTTAATGTACTAATATGTTAGGATTTTTTTTGGCGTTATAATTTTGTGAGAAAACAAGTATCAACATCTACTATTAGATGATGAAATATAAAAAGAAAGCCACAAAGATTAAACTTAAAACTACCAATCTTTTTTATGGCATGTTATTAACTAGAATCTTTAGTGATTAAGGAATCTACTTTTGAAATTCATGAAATATTCATAGATTAATGGAGAATAGATATCAAACTATGATATGGCACAATACTCAACAAATCTAGTAGCATTAAGGCAAACTAGAGTGCAGTCAACTAAAACCACTCTAACTCATCCACCTTAAGGAAAAGCAACAGCTTTCTTGCATTCACCACAAGAAAAGGAAACTTCTTTTGACAATATTCAGGAGGCCACCTATTTTCTAAAAGACACTATAGAGGTTAATTTTGTTCAAGAAGAGATTGAGGATGCAACTGTAGTAGAGCGTATAGGTTTTAAAGTCCCTTATACTAAAGTCAAAGTTAAGATAGGAACAAATGATGTCATTCTAAAGAAAACTACAAGTGATTAGCCTAAAGAACAAGTTGTTGTAGCTATGATCAATGAACCCATTATGGAGGATGCAATTGTTAAATCTCTATCCACTTAGACACCTGCCTTTGAGGATGAAGTTGTTGCCAATTGCTAATCCCTTTAATCAAAAGCTGCTATGGAGGATGCAAAACTTAAACTCAACTCTCCACTGCCAGCACAAATCGATGATGTTTAACCATTTAGGTAGACTGTTAAAAATGGCACTCTAGATGTTGTGATAGAGCTTGCTCCTCTAGTTATTGAAGCTGGAACTTTCTCCACTGCTAAAGTAATTATGCAACATCTTTTTATTGTTTCTCCCTCTCCTTTTAAGAAAAGAAAGAAGTTTTTATTGCCTCTTTCTCCTAAAGCAAAAGAAGAAGAAAAAGAAGAACAAGATATAGCTCTACCACTTATCACCCTTATCTCTCCTCCACTATCCATCCCAGATTTCCTTTCTCTATCTTTTTCACCTTCATCGATTTTCTCACTTCAACATGAACATCCACCTCAAGTCGAACCTCTTCCTCCACCTCAAATTGTTCCTCCAGTACCATAAATTTAGCCACCTCCACCTTTTCCACCTAGTTTTCTTTATGCTTTTTAGGTTGTGAAAGTTGATCCTTCCTTGACTCCTCCTTCTCCAATGCTTCCTGAGTTTACTTCAAATGTTGAGGTCCTCCAACTTCTTCGCTCCATCAATACCAATGTCCAGGAGCTCTGTGATAACTTTAGTCATCTCTCTATCAATGTCAGTGTCATTTGAGGCTAACTTGGTAGTGGTAGTGTTATATGATAACAACTTAATTTTGTCACCATTAAGTTGTGTGACACCATGGAAGCTTTTTAGGCTAATAAAAATGTGTTTTTGTAATGCCTTCAAGACATTGATGTTGTACTTCCCCATCTTATTATTAGAATGGCTAATGTATTTCACCAATTAACTAATTAACTTTCGGGTGTTCTTTAGTTTTATGATCCTTGGATTTTTTAAACTAGCCAATATTGGCATAACATTAGTTTACCTTTATTTTCTTAGACATTTTCTTGCATTTTCTATTTTCATGTGCCTATTTCTCTTTTGTTGCTCTTTGATTTTATTTCTCTCACTTCCTCACCTACTCTTTCTTGGCTACTCCTTTTATTACTGACAAAAAGGGAAGAATACTTGTGTTAAATTTATATGCATTATATGCTTGTGTGAATCTATACTTAAATGTTTTATCCATGTTTTTATCTTTGTACTTTGCTCTTCCTAGTAAATATCAGTATATGGGAAACCAATATTTAGGGGAGCATTTGTTAACCCCTAAATAGCTTTTACAAGCTTAATTTCACCTAATGGGTTTTTTCGTCATTAAAAGGGGAAGATCGTTGGTTGAAAATTTGGTAGGTTTAATAGTCTCACTTGACCCATGACTTTGATAATAACAAAAATCAAATTTTAATTTAATATACAAGCCTAACAAACTTAGCCCATTGAAATTTTACCTCAAAATTATCTAATGAATCATTTATTTGTAAAAGACAATCTATCTACCTCTGATTTCTCAAATAAACAAATGGAACAAAGGTATAATTAAGTTGTCCTTTCTCTCTTTTTTCTTACAACTTTCTATTTTAATATAAGATAAAGTGTGCACTCTCTAGCTAACCTTTAAAGAAAATATTTAAGAGCATTTGTAAAGAAAAGAAAGGATGAGTTGCTCAACTTAACATATTAAGGAGGTTATTGTTGTTGAGGAAGAAGAGTTAAATGTTGAAAACACATCTCTTCTGTTCCAATTGAAAAGTAGTTGCATCCAAGACTTCATCATATAGAAAAAAAAAAAGGCACTATCTTTAATGGCTAGAAGTTAGAAAAGAGATATAAATGCGTTAAAGATCTAAGAATAGATCATCAATCAAAAAAATAATTCAAGCATTAATATTTCTCAAGAATATTATAAGTTACTAGTCTATTAGCTTTGAAAGCATTTATTAAGTTTACTTGTAATCCCTTTGTTAAGGATGTAAAAAATATTCTTTCTATCTACTCTTATAACTTTCTATAAGTGAAAGTGAGTTAAAGGAGAGCTGTAAAATACCCAGAGTGATTAAGTTTAAGGTGAGTTTGAGAAAACCTGTGTTGGAGATAAACAGTAAACTGCCACTAGTAATTTTTGTTAATTAGATTAAAGATAATCCTATAGAATATAAAGGACTAAATGTAAATCAAAGAGACTAAACAAGGATAATTGGTATTTTGTGCTTTTCTCTCAAACTCTATCATTTGTCTATTCCTATTAACACCACTTTTAGAGTGAACTCCACTTTTCTTTTGGAAGCAACTCCACTTTGTTTGTTGGAGGTTACTCCACCTTGTGTTAGCTCACTCTAATTTATTTCTACTTGCTCCACTTTATTTG
This sequence comes from Erythrophleum fordii, assembly GCA_032878935.1. Lineage (NCBI taxonomy): Eukaryota > Viridiplantae > Streptophyta > Magnoliopsida > Fabales > Fabaceae > Erythrophleum > Erythrophleum fordii. Next base: position 11,213,129 of record JAVQMF010000047.1, on the reverse strand, counting down.
TGTGCAAAAATTTAAATTGTTTATTATTTTTGCATACCACACCTATTCACCCATTTTATGTGTAATTATCAGTTTGTCTTTCTTATTAGATCAAAAAATATATTAGTCCTACTTTTTTTAGTGTTTTATTCATGTTTTGTTAATTAAAATTTTATAATTATTGTTTGATTTGTTCTCAAAGTTTTAAGAAAAATTAAAAGTATATAAAATGAAATTATCATCGTCTTGTCTTGTTGTAGTGTCAATAATAATAGTAACAAACTTTCATCACAAAAATATGATTTAGGAAATTAATAAAATTTTTATTCACTTGTTAGTTCAATGAAAAAAAATATGGTTGTTATTTTATTATTACATTTAAATTTTTTAAAACTTTTATAAATATCATTATTATGCTTTCATTTTTTAAGAATTTTTATTTTTAAAAAACTTATGAAGTGAGGTTTGATTGATTTAAGTGAGATATTTTTGTATTAATCATTACTATTAGAATGGAAAAGTAAACAACTAGAAACAATGTTTAAATATATTACTCTCAAATTAGTGCAAAAGGGCTACCGTACCTTCCATCTTTTGATGGATTAAAGGCCTTTGGATTCAATGCCAGAGACACTTAGGCTTAGGCAAGTATTCTAGATGGAAGAAATGTTCTAGTTAAATATGTGTGATGGGTGGTGAGTAATGGAAGGAATATAAATTTGTAGGATGACCCCAGGATTCTATATTTAACAAATTATCATCTTGCCTTTAAAGCTCTTTTTGAAGTTTTAAGTAATCACATAGTGACTAAGTTTATTGTGAAGTGCAAATAGGACTTATCATTAATGAGTGATTGGTTGTCTAAATTTGATATTAAAAGCCATAAACAATATTCCATCCTAAGTTGTAATATGGATGATAAGCTTGTATGGGTGAATGGTAAGGTTAGGACGTATTCTATGAAATTAGATTATCATTAAGGTAGATCCTTGTCTTGCTCTATTGATACAAACAAAGCCAGCTCTTCTATTTTTACTCTTGTGTTATGGAAAATGGAAAGAATTGTGGAAGTTGAAGGTTCCTGCAAAAATCAAGCATCTTTTTTGGACAATATGCATGGGTTCTATCCCAACTAAGAAAAACTTGTGAAAGAAGAAGTGTAATACACCCCCAGTGTGTTTATGTTGTTCTTCTAAAATTGAGTCAATAGAACATATATTACTGTTATTGTTATGTGATTGGTTTAAAAGTGATTGGTTTTGTAGTCCTTTTACTTTTAAAATAAAACACTACATAATTTCAACAAATGATATATGGCTATGTGGTGCATTTCTAGATTAAAGTTTGGATGAATATAACAAAGCTTTAATTGCTATTAAATGTTGGTTTTAATGTAAGGGAAGATGTGCATGATTTTTTAATAGTATTCTTATGGATTCTCTTTTTTCTTAATTTGAAAGGAGTATATCATACATTATGTAAGTTCTAGCATGTATATGGATGACTCACCAAAGATTAATCAAAAGTATTTTTTAGTGGTTATTCTGTGGTTTAATGGATGCCTCCATGAAAGGATTGTTTTAAAACAAATGTAGATGACATGTTTAACTATGTTAATGGCGAAGCTAAAATTGGCGTAATCATTAGAGATTTTAGGATTGTGTTATTAAGGCATGTAATGCTCCTTGTTCGGCTTCTTTAGTGTTAGAAGCATTAGCAGCTAAGATGCACATATATGTTGAAAATAAGAGTGAATATGTATTGGACTCATATCCAACACAAATATGCGTACTGTATAGGTGTGTAGGCTTTTTTTTTTTAAGTTAGGTGCATTTCAAAACATTTTGAAATGAGTCAAAATGGTGCTAAAATGACTAGGTCTAGAACAACATCACTTTGTGCATTTTTTTCTTTTCTTCATTTCTTCAATCGAAGCCTTAATGCCCAATTTATTTTCTATGTCTTCACTTTGTTTCTTCGTGCTTTCTGTTTCTTCTCTACTTCTCCTTTGTGCTCCATGGTCAATGATGGGTGGTAGTGTTTCGTTGCATTCCATCACAGTTTGTTCATGCTTTGTTGTGGTGTTTGTCCATCATGCTTCATTTCTTCATGAGTTGATTCATTCTTCATTTCTTTTCCACTTCTCATTTCTTCATTTCTTTGTTCATTTAATGCACCCACAAATAAATGTATTATTTGTTCATCATTTCTTTATTCATTCGTGTTTATTCGTTTCTTCTCCACCCAAATGAATGAATGTATTATTTGTTCTTCATTTCTTTGTTCATTCTTGTTTCTTCGTTTCTTTGTTCATCCTATATAATGAAGCTAGCAGTTGCCAAGTATAAATGAATGTATTATTCATTTTGTATAATGCACCCGAGCATAAATGAATGTTGTTTGACTTTGATCATTGTTCTATATAAGTTCTTTATTGATTGCTATGTTATAAGTTCATTATGTATTCTTCTTTATTCTTTATTATAATTTTTGTTTTGAATGTTGTTGGGTTTACTCTACTGGTTGTTATCCAAGTGCCTATGGATGTTTGATTGGTTATACCACCTTGCTTGAACAAGTGTTATCTATGGCCAAAAATTTTAGTTCAAGTAGTACTAGTGCTTTGTCTCAATATTATTCTACTAATCAACTTCAAAAATAGAGAAATCCTTTATAGGCATATGTGACTTTAGTAAGTAGAAATAGAAAGAGAGAAGTTCATGCTGGTGGAAATAAGTAGTAGAAATGTGATTATTGCAATAAAGAATATAATGAGTCTTATTCCAAAGTCTAGTTGTGACACCTTAATCTACTACCGCTATCTAGCCTCTCACTGGGCTCGGTTTTATATGATTTCCAAAGAATCAACACCAATCCATGGCATTTTCATGCTATAAAACGGGGTTTCAAACACTCAACTTTTACCCCGCGGGTCCTGTGAACCCATCATTTATATTCTCAACTTAAACTCCACTTATACAACTCATACATAGCATAAAACAAACCATAAGCCACGGGTATGGAGCCAAAAACCAGAAAATGCACTTTTCTCACTTGTGCCCAAAAGTCTTATTTTGCCTCTAACTTTGGAAAATCATAACTAATTATAGAAAAATGGGAATACAGCAAAATTTAGCTTTCTAAAAATCTCTAAGTGTTAACTTTATACTAAAAATCATTCCCAACCATAAACTCAGCATTTGGACCATTTTTGACATCGAAAATGGGAAGGAGGTCCAGCTGTCACTGTTTCTGGTGCAGCTTTCTATCATGAACTTCGGAAATCCATACTTAAATCCACAAAAATCCAATCTGGGCACACTATACCAATTTGGAAAGCTACGGATGTCTACTAGAAGAAAAAAATAAGTTCAGATCAGTTCAGTAGCCCCCACACCCTAAAAAATGATAGAACAGTGACGGGGGTCAGATGAGCTCCCTGATACTGATACAGAACTTCAGACGATTCAATCTCTCTCTACAGACCTTTGATTTGGGTGATTCTAGTTGGTACAGGTCACTTTGGTTTTTTAGTTTATGTGTATAAAATTTCATGACAGTTGGACTCCATTTGGTCTATGTATGACATGGTTTTCATTTCTGAACTATAGGAACAGTACATGACCAAACCATGGATTTTTCCCAAATTCAACAATTCACCAAATATTCTCTAGACCTCCGAATATTACTCACTTTAGCTTCTCAAGAAGCTTTCTACAAACTTTAGAGGCACGCCAAATTTCATGGCAAGAGGAGCTCATCCGGTCATACTTTGACGGAGCTCTCAAATTTATCGGTTTTGGCACCCAAAAGGTCCAAAATGGGTCCAAAAGGCCTCTCACACATTCTAGCCACTCATGGACAAGTTTAAAAGCATAAAACTAGGATATATAACAAGTCCATGTGGTCCAAATCAACATACATTCCAATCTCGTTATGCTACGGCCAAATATACACTATCACATTCATTCATCAAAAGGGGCAAAACCCTCATTTCCATTAATTTGGCTATAAACATAGTTCATACATCATCTTTTCATACATTTACACTTGTTACAACCTTTACATCTCAAAAATAGTGGGCGCATATTCATTGTGGCATCACTTTACATCAAAATAACCAAAAGAAAGTAATATCTAACTAAGCATGCTTCTAGGCTCCTTGGTGTGTGCTCGGTTTTCCTTGAGCTCCACCTAGCATATTAAGTTGGGAGGGGAAGGGGTGAGATTCAGGGAATCTCAGTAACTCATGCACTCAATCAAGTAGACAATCAAGGCATATAACAAGTCAAAGCATGTGAATAAGCATTTAGCCATTCTCAATTATCCAACACACATTGTACATGAAATGGAAATCACAACAATGCCAAAAATGGGCTCCAGGGACTTTTAGTCTAGCCTCACCCGAGTTTAGGAACTTTTGGATGGCCTCACCCGAGTTTAAGGACTTTTGACTTGGCCTCACTCGTTTGAGACTTTTGGCCTTGTCTCACCTATCTCAAGGGACATTCGACTTCACCTCACCCATCTCATGGGACTTTCGGCGCTACTGCACCCGAGCAATTCTCACAATTCAACACACAAGCATATTGGCATCAATGCATCAAAGCAATAGCATATGGCATATTCCACACATTAAGCATATACATAACATACAATGACTATTACAACCAAGAATGCAACAAGAAAGAGTGGGAAGAGAGAGCTACCTTATCAGCCAAGGTCAACACTAGCTTTTCTTTTCAATTTCTCTTCTCCCTTCTTAATTTCACAATCACACCTTGATGGAGGTGTTTCTCTTGAGCCTAGACACACAAAAACATGCAATTACTCTCTTAGAATGTAATCATTCACATCAAACTCTCCTAACATACCAGAACCTAAAGTTCTCTCTCTCTCTCTAGAATGCCATCAACTCTTTCTCTCTCTCAAGCTCCCATGGTAGTGGAAACAACATTTTCAAAGAAAACACAAAGATTCAAAAGTATTTTCCACTTTCCCTCTTCTGACCTATACCCAAAATCCAACCATTTTCACAAACAAAACCGCAGAAAGAGAGGGCAAAGAAAGGGGATCAGAGTTCTAAGAAGAAATGGGAGAAGTTTCCTTACCTTTCCCTTGCTCTTCCTCCTTCTCTTGGTCTCTCTCACTCTCCATGCCTCTTTTCTCTCTTTAGGTCGAAGTCTAGGGTAGAAATGAGAGAAGAAATGAGTTTGGGCGTTTAATGAAGTCTAATTCTCGCTATTTACTCTCTTCCAGGCTGACCCTCGCTACGGTGAAAATTAACCTTCGCTATAGCGAGCTCGTGTTATCTGGCTTCGCTATGGCGAGGTGTAACCTTCGTTACGGCAAGCTCGTATCAGTTCCCTTCGCTATGGCGAGATTTACCATTCGCTATGGTGAACTCGCATCAGTTCCAGACCTCACTCTCGCTATGGCGCACGCTACGGCGAGCTGCCCGCTGGTTTCTGTATGGACTGCTGCCGGCACTCGCTATAGCTAGAATCTCGTTCGCTATTGCGAGAAGACATTCTCGCGACAGAGAGACCTTTTCTCGCTATTGCGAGGAGACTTAGCAAAATATCCAGATTTCAAATTTTCCAGCTTTCACTTTCTTTCTTTTCCCTTTTCTTTTCTTTTTCCCTGTTGTTACACTAGTGGCATTTGTTAAGGGTTTCTAGTAAAAGGATTGTTGGGTGTCCAAATGTAAATGAGAGTTGTTTAGCTAAAATGAAAAAAAACACAAAAGGAAGCTAATTATAGATCAAAGCCACAATAAGTGCCATTACCACCACCAACTATAGGCTTGTCTTTTTCAGATCCAAATAAAACTATTCTCATTAAAAGTCAATACAATTTGGGCAAAAAGAGGACTATGGGTACTTTGGAGAAAGCCTTTAATCAAGGAGCTAGAGAGAACTTAAGAGCTAAAATTGCCTAAATATTTTATTTAGGTGATTTATCTTCTAATTGAGTATGCAATCCCTATTATATTAGCTCATTCCAATATGCTACAAACTACATAATTGCTATATATAAACCTCTGGGTTATAATGCATTAAGAGGGCCTTTGCTGCAAAAAAGAAAAGGTAAATGTTCAAAGCTTACCTGAACAAACCAAAGGGACTTGGAGTGAGAAAGGAGTTAATATAGTCACAGATGGTTGGACTAATGTACAATGAATGCCATTAATTAATTTTATGACTATATTTAATAAGGGCCCTATTTTTTTAAGGAAGTTAATCGGACTAAAGAATATAAAGACAAGCTTTATATAGTTGGATTGATGCTACAAGCAATTAAAAAAGTTGAGCCTCAAAATGTGGTTCAAGTTATCATCGATAATGCCCTTGTTTGCAAAGTTGCTAGTAAAATTATAAAGGCCAAGTATCCTCACATTTTTTAGACTCCATGTATTGTGAATACACTTAATCTTTTTTTTAAGAAACATTTTTGTAGCTAGGAACACTGATGCAAATGAAGTTGCATACAAAAAATGCTGTTGGATCACTTAAGTAAGGGATAATGCACTTTTTATTAAAACTTTCAACCTAAATCATTCTATGAGGTTAGCCATTTTTAAGGAATGTGTGCCTTTTAAAATTGCCTGCTATTGCTAAAATTAGGATTACCTAAACTGTTGCGATGCTCAAAAGGCTTAAACTAGATAAAACATCTCTTTATATAATGGTAATTAGTGAGGAATAAAGTTCTTAAAAAGTGGATGACGTTGGAAAGGAAAATATCATTAAAGAATTAATTCTTGATAACTCTTTGTGGGATAAGGTTGATTACATCCTCCCTTTCATACGGCCACTTATAACATGCTTAAGTTTTGTGATACTGATATGTTTACACTTTGTTTGATATATGATAAGTAGGATTTAATGATAGAAGAAGTAAAGGATACAATATGCAAACTTGAGAGAAAGGAGAATTCTAAGTATTCAAGGTTTTATAAAGTTGTATATAAGATCTGTAACACCCTGAAATTAATTAAGGTGTTAATCATGGATTAAGATTAATTAAGAATAATTAATAGAGGATAATTGGGCAAGTTAGTGAATAGAAGTTTTAGAGGGATAAATTATTAATATGGGTTTGAGAATTTATTTAGGATAGAAATTTCATCTAGGCCTAAATTAATGAAATATGACAAGAGGCTAGTGGAGGCCCAAAGAGTTAAGTACAGAACCAAACTAATTTAATGAGATAGAGGCCCAAGATTTATCTTGTATAGGCTCAATTAAGTGGCCCTATTTACCTTTGTGCAGACCCAAGCCCTTGAGCCCTTCAAGTTTAGTCCAAAACCCATTAAACTTCAGCAACCCAATATATAAAACTGGCCCAATGAAATTCTGCAGCCCAACAATTAAAAACTGGTCCAATAAGCAAAATCTGAAACCCAATTGGGTTTGGACTTGGAGCAACCCATGACCCAGCTTAAACCCATCTAAAACCCTAATACTTCAGCCACTTATCCCATTTGCTGAAACTCAAAAGTGAAATTCGGAGGTGGAGAAGGAGGCTAGGGTTTGGGGCAAAAATTCTGCATTTTCACACACTTAGAGCAAGATTTGGCCAAGGTAATAGTTATACAACTTAACCCCCTCATCTTTCTCTTTAATTTGGTCCGATTAGTTTTTCATTTGGAGAATTTTTATCATACCCAAAATCTGAAATGTGGGTGTTTGGGGGTTTTCTTGGGGAAATTCGTAGGTTGAGGTTGGGGTTGGTATTAGGAGACTTTAAACCCCCCCCCCATTTTGATGTTTTCTTTGATGGTTTGAGACCCCTATAGCTTATTTATATTATGGACATTAATTTGGTACGAATTTGCTTAGGATTTTGGGTGACACATTGAAAATTCTGGTGGAAGATACTTGAATCCGAACTTGGGATTTGTGGTGGCTGTTGCAATTATCTGCAAGTGAGGTAACCGGGGTTTAATTAATTCCATGCATGTATCTAATTTAATTTCATATTTGCTATATATAAATGATTTGAAATGTTAAATGAATTGGTTGGCTATCTGTTGTATTATGATTGGACCTTGTGAGTCCATGGTGGAGCTGTGGTGCGGCTGCCACCCGTGCATGTGCTACGATCGAGCACCGGGTATGATCAACCCCAGATGCACTGAGCCCTGGTTGTGCTCAATAGGGAGTAGGTGCCGTGGACGGGCCTCTCCCAGTGTTAATGGCCTTTAACATGTGATAATATGATTGCTAGTATGGGATAGTAATCATGATAGCTTAATTGTTTCATTTGCTGAAATGACTTATATGATTCTGATATGGATTTTGCATATATGTTGATTAAACTGGATTATATGATGGAATTGCCTTGGTTACTGAGATGTGTATCTCACCCCGTTTTGTGGGATTATAATTTCAGGTGAAGATTCCTCGGGTAAGGATAAGGGCAAGCAAGTGGATGAACATCCATGAGTTGAGGCCTAGTGTGGAGAGGCTGCACTTGGTTTGAGTGTAATAGGGTAGATGCTGAATTTTGTTTAGTTTCATATAGCATCATCATGTATCTGTATTGCCAAGTGTAGGCTTGCACATTTCATTTATTGAGGATGTATGTATTGAGGGGTTAGACCTCATCTTAATTTAGTAATTGTTGTATGGACTCATGATATCTGCTATAAATGATGCTGATCTATAATATTGTTTATCAATGGAAATGTAACCCTTGAGATATTGATATGAACCCCTAATGTATGGAGCCCCCATTGATTGAGTATTTAAGGATAGATGTTGGTAGTTCATGTATAATCTGTTGTTGTTACTTCATAAACTTGTTGATAGAAGGTAATTAGAGGAAAGAAATGGGCATATAAGTTTTGAGTTGGTAATGGAAGCATAGCTAAGTAAATAAGGTATATAAGTGTCATTAGAGCCATATAAATTGAGGGGAAGTGACCTTAGGGTATCCCTAAGAAGAGAAATGGAGTGTAGGGGGAGAAATATAGGAAAAATAGCTATAGAAGGGAGTCACGCTGCGGCCAAGAAGGCTTCGCCACGGCCTAGGGAGTGATAGTGGCGAGGGACGCCGCGGCTTGAGAAATCTCGCCGCAGCGCGGAGTGAAAATAATCGCCCAGGGGGTGACAGAACGTAACCTCGCCGCGGTGCAAGAAGTCTCGCCGCGGCGCGAGTCGAAGAAATTAATTAGGGAGGTTACAGTAGCAAAACTCACCGCGACACCACATAGGTTGGTCGCGGCGCAGATCCAACTCGCCACGGCGAAAGTCAGAAAAATTCTAGAGAGCAACTTGGCCGCAGCGCAAGTTTAAAAACTTGGTTTTTGAGCTCCAGAACCTAACTTAGCCGCGGCGGGAAGGTCCTAGGTCGCGGCGCAGGTCTCCAAACTCCTATATTTGACCTAGAAACCCTAATTTCAGTAAGGCTAATGTTAGGGAATAGCATGAGTGCATTGGTGGGATGTTTTTGTGAGTTGAAATCGATCAATGGATGAATCCTAAACCTTAAATGATGGTACAAACCCTTTTATGCATGTTCCTATTATGGTTGTTAGTTGATGATCCTAGTAGTATCAAGGTTTAAATTTCTCCTATATTTTCTTAATGTAATTAATTGCAACGACCCCAAACCTTGATCATCATTTATTAATCATGTATTTAACTATAATTACCGATGTTAGAACTTAGGGTCGTCACAAGATCATAATTGATCAATGGACAAAGAGTTATACACACTTCATTGCCTTGCTTATTCATTGAATCCTAAGTAAGTTACACTATATATATATATATATATGTTGTTCAAGTTCTTTTAAAAATAAACTTCATAGTAAATAAATGCCATTAATATTGTTTTCATTCCACATTATATATGTATTATACTCCTTAATAAATTGAAGGTGTAATAAATAGAGTTCCTTCACATAAAGATATTGAAATCTCAACTGAGAGGACCAAATACTTTACAATGTACTTTAAAGAGGCTAGGGAGAAAAGATTGGTCCTTCAAGAGTTTTCCAAATTTTGTGGAGCTTTTAATGTATATTCATTATTTGATTCCTTACAAGATAAGTGGAATTTAAAACCTAAGGAATGGAGGATAAATTATGGTTCTTCAACCCCTATTCTTTAAGAACTTGCATTAGAGGTTTTTGGCCAATCATGCTCATTATCTTGCTATGAAAGGAATTGAAGCACACACTCTTTAATTCACTCACTAAAAAGGAATAAGATGAATCCAAAAAAAGTTGAAGATTTCATTTATATTCGTACTAATCTTCATCTTCTATCAAGGAAGAGTGAAAAATATTTTAATGGACAAACTAGAATATAGGATGTTAATGAAGATCATTGGAAGTCATTTAATAAGGTTGGATGTCTTGAAGATACAAATTTGTCTTTAATTGAACCAAAATTGGAACAAGAGCTCTTAGGAAATTTTGGTAATCTGAATGGTGATGAAGATTGAATTGCAATTTTTTTGCTTTTATTTGTAAATTGTAACTTATTATAGACATCTTGCTAATGCTTGTAGCTTGTTTTATCATTTATGCTATTAATTTATGGTATGTTCAAGATTAAAATTACATTTTGAAAAGTTAATTTGTTGAATATATATATACACTATATAATTATATATATATATATATATATATTTATATCTATACCCTATTCTAAAATTTTAAAAATTGTCATATTTGGTGTATCATATTGTGTGATACTTAGTACACATATCTATATTGGTGCTATATAGATTAGTAGTTTTGCACTCATCTAAATTTGCAATAGGTGCTTTTAGAATCTAATAATAGTGCTCTTGTTTAAGATGTCATTAAGAATCAAGGTGGGATTGAATGGAGTTGCAAAGCTATTGTTGAAGAAATCACTTACTTTATCAGTTTCTTTTCCCTTTTTCCTCTATCTTGGGTTCTTACCAACCTCTCTCATAAGGAGATGCACTTGCTTGGTTGAGATTCTTACCCTCACATTGATATAACAGCTTACAGAGTAAAGGATGATTAATGATTCCTATTTTTGTGATGTTTTGTTTCTTTATTGTTTACACTGTATTTAGGTTTAATGAAGTTTTATTTTGGTAGTAAAAAAAAAATATTCATATTCACCCACCCGTCTCATAAAATGGTCTCTATGGAAATTTGATAACAAATAATAATAATAATAATAATAATAATAATAATAATAATAATAATAATAATAAGTGTATACATGGATGAAAATCCCACGTTTGCAAGATGATACATTAATTTATATCTATTCCAATGAAATGATGAACTAGTAAAGATAATATACATAAAGAAATAAGAATGGTAATTACAGAGTTAAGATAATAATGATTTTAAATGGAAGAATATAGTAAAACACTCATCTTATTGAAAGGCATTTGATGGATTCCTTGTTAGCCTAATAGTTTCCCATAACCTTTTGTAAGTTTAATGATAACAAAACTTAATAAAATGATAAAAAAAAAAAAAAAAACCATTTTGGTTTAATAAATTTTGCTACAAAGCTTAGTCTATGCTTAGCGTGAAAGTTTAAATCCTTTAAATGAGCACTTAAAGACACAAAGAACATAGTATATCATCTATTTATTCCTTGTTAAACATGGTTAAGTTAGAAAAGTGCTCTACCACTTTTCTCCTCTATGTATCACAATCCCTACAAGTTAGAAAAGTAGGTTACTTTATTTAATTTTGCCTCATTTATGCACACAAAGCTTGAAACATTTAATTAATGCATTGAATGTCATTAAATTCCATTTATTGATGATGTAAAAACTTGAGAAAAAAACATTTTAAACCTCTCTCTTTTGCTTGATGTAAACCAGAAGCAATAATCATGAAAAAAGAGGGAGCTAGTTTGAAGATAGCTTAAAGCAATGCACCTCTGTCCTCTATAACTATTTGAGCCATTCAAACTTCATGATGACTCTCTCTCTCTCTCTCTGTGTGTGTGTGTGTGTGTGTGTGTGTGTGCTATGTAATAGACTAAATTAAAAAGAGCTACTCTGCAATGGTTACTTCATGAAAAGCTCTATATATACTAAAGACATGAAAAACAAAAAACATACGAATAAAACTTATAAGAATTTTCATTTGAATTTATTGTAGTCTTCCTTGTTCTTACTCTTCCTTTCATTTATTCTGAGCTTGTGTCTAGTTTACTTAGTTGTTCAAGAGCCATAACTAAGAGTTTAAGTGTACTCCCTTGTCTAATAAGGGAATTCAAATTTTAGTCCTTGCATTTGTAAACCTTTCCAAGTGTTGGAAAGTCAATTAGTAGGTGAGTTGTAAAAAACCCTTGTAGAAGTTTAGATGAGCTTGAAAATCCAGTGTAAAGCTACTACTATGCACTCATATATTTATAGTATGAAAATCTTATGAAGTTTCAAGGGATTGGATGTAAGACAAGGGTTTGAACTAAGATAATATATGTTGTATCTTTTCTTCCTTATCTTCACTTTATTTTCTATGCATTTTATACTGTTAGAAAATCTGGTGGACTTAATCTTCAAAATTAGTTAAACTTTCTTTACTTTGCATTAACATCATGTTGATTACATCCTCTTTACTTAACTATATCTTGTTCATAGCATTTAAAATTATTCTTTTCTTATTCCAACCCATGTATACCATCTAATTAACTTTCTTATCTATGATATCATTTAATTTAATCATATCAACGTCATTTTAGTTTTAAGTTTGAATTAAATTCCATATTTCTACACAAATACCTATTCACCCTCTCTAGGTGTATTTTTGAAGTGGTATCAAAGTTGGTTTGATTTGTTTAGTGCTTAAAGCCTAGAGAAAAGGTCCTAATTATATTTACAAAGAGATGATGAACCAACAACTTAAGGGATCTTATTTTCTCAAAAGGTTCTTAACTATAAGGCCACCATACTTCAATGGCAACCAATATAGTCATTATAAGGTGAAGATGAGAATATACATCCATGCAACTAATTATCTAGTATGGGAGGTGATCAAGAATGGACCAAAGGTTCCCAAGAAGCTAAATCTTGAAATTGGGGAATACACTAAAAAACTCCATAAAGGATTGAACTAAAGATGACATCAAACTTATTCAAACAAATGATCATGCAATCAATATTCTTTATTGTGTTATTAGCAAACAAGAATATGACAAGATCTCAAGCTATGACACCACTCAAAAAATTTGGAAAAAGCTAGAAGTGACATATGAAGGAACATCTAAAGTGAAGGAGAACAAACTTAGTGTTCTTATATATGAATATGAACTCTTCTCAATGAAAGAAAACAAGAACTTTGAGGACACATTCAATAGATTTGTTAAGATCATTAGTGATCGTAAATTCTTAGGAAAGAAATATTCTAACCTAGAGAAGAATTTGAAGATCTTAAGAAGTCTTCCCTAAACTTGGTAGTCAAAGGTGGATACTATTGAAAATGGAGACTTATCAACCCTTTCCTATGACAAATTGAGAGGTATTCTAATTGCCTACAAAAAGAATTATCTCAAGTGGCATTAACTAGAACAAAAAAGAAAGACTGTTGCACTTAAGGCTACTATTGTTGTAGAACAACCCATGTAAAAGAATGATGGATAACTTGATCTCCAAAATATTGCCCTTTTCTCGAAGAAGTAAGAAAATTACGCTAAAAGAAAAAGACAACTATGGAAACAAAAAGGCAATCTAGTAGAAAGAGATACAAAGTGAAAAGACCAAGGGAAGAATGCTGCCACATGTTATGAATAGGACAAGAGAGGGCACGTCAAATCAAAATGTCCATATGTCAATGGAAAAAACAACCAAGAAAATTCTATGTAACAAAGCAAGTTATGGTTGCTTGGAGTGAGAACAACAAGGGAGAAGAAGTTGAATTGGAACAAGAGATATCTAACATGTGTTTTATGGCCACTAAAGATAGCAAGGTAGAATCTAAAACCCTCCTTTCATATAATGAATTGCAAGAAAACTTTGCTAAACTATTTATTGATTTTGAAAAATTGTTTACAAGGTATGAGGATCTTATTCAAGCTAATTCTAAACTTGAGAAAGTTCACATACTTTGGAAACCAAATTGGAAAAGACCTTAGGAGAAAAATGAAAGTAAAAAACAACAAGTGGTTTCTTTAACCAAAGATTTAGCTAACTTTGTAAAAGGAGAAAAAAATTTAAGAATGCTGTAGAGACAACAGAATGCATGTTCAAAAAATTTGGTATTGGATATGAAAGAAAAAAGTGTTAACTCTACAAAAATTTCTTTGTCAAAGAGTCAAATTCCCTTACCTCATCTCTTTCTTGTTTCTATTGTTGCAAAATTGGACATGCATGTTATAAATGTAAGTCTACAAAAGGCAAAATGGTTTGGGTTCCTAAAGATACAATTGTATTCAAGATAACCACTATTAACCTCAAAGGACCTAAGAATGTTTGGGTACCTAAGAAGAGCTAAATTTTCTTATAAGTCTATTTAAAGAAAAGAATTTTAAAAAAAATTAGTGGCTTTTAAAAAATAGCTACTCCAAACACATGACTAGAGATCCTTCTAAGTTTTATTATTCACTCGGAAGGATCAAGGCTTGATGACATTTGGAGATGAAGGTAAAGGTAAAATTATTAGTGTTGGAAAGGTAAAGCTTTAATGTTAATTGTTACATTGATAATGTATGCTTAGTTAAAGGTCTTAAACATAATCCTTTTAGTATTAGCCAACTTTGTCATAAAAAGACATAGAGTAGTGTTTCAATCTTTATATTGCTCTATTTTTAATGGTGACAACATCCTTTTTGTTAAGCAAAGATTTAAGAACATTTACATTTTCAACTTAAATGATTTAAGTTTAAAGAGCATAACTTGTCTTTCCTCTATTTGTAATGATCCATAGCCGTGGCATAAAAAGCTTAACCATGCAAGCATATATATTATATCCAAACTATCTAAGCTTAACCTTGGAAGAGGACTTTCCAAACTAAATTTTGAAAAGGATCATTTATATAATGCATGCCAATTAGGAAAACAAGCAAAATCTTCTTTTAAACCCAAAGAAACCATATCTTCCTTAAGGCCACTTCAACTATTACATATAAATCTCTTTAAGCCAACTCAAACAAGTAATTTTAGTGGTAAAAGCTATGCTTTTGTTATTATTGATGATTATTGTAAATTCATTTGAGTTCTCTTTTTGACTAAAAAGGATGAAGCTTTCAAAAATTTTGAAAATTTTTTATAAAAATGTTCAAAGAGAATAAAAGTATCTAATCTCAAGTATTAAGAGTGACCATGGAGGTAAATTTGAAAACAAACTTTTTGAAAACTTTTGCAATGAACAAGTTTTTCTCATAACTTCTTACCTCCAAAAACTCCATAGCAAAATAGGGTTATTGAGAGAAAAAATAAAATGTTAAAAAATATGCCTAGAACTATATTGATTGATAGTGGTCTTCCAAAATACTTTTGGATTAAAGCTATAAATATGACTTGTTACATTTTGAACCATTGTTTTATTTGTCCTATTCTAAAAAAAACTCCTTATGAGTTTTAAGTTGTGAAAAGGAAGAAAATCCAATATAAGTTACTTTCATGCTTTTGGATGTAAGTGTTTTATCCATAACAATGGTAAAGACAATATAAATAAATTTGATGCTAGAAGTAACAAAGGTGTATTCTTAGGTTACTCAACAATGAGTAAAGCATATAATGTTTATAACAAAAAAAATGTTGGTTGTTAAAGAATCTATGCTTGTGATTTTTAATAGAACTAACTCCTTCTTAAGAATAATTGTAAATTTAAATGAGGAAGAAGATATAACAAGCCCATGCAGTACTTATAATACAAAATAGAAGGAGAAAACTAATGCTATATCTTCAGAAGGTGCTAAAGCTAAAAAACTAGAAGATCAAGTAAAATGATCCAATCAACAAAATGCTCCAAAATAGACTACACTAGAAAACAATAAAGAAGTTGAAAGAGTTATCTTAGTGCAAAGATCCAATCAACTTGGTACACTTAAAACTAATGTAAGAAGTCCTCCAAGGGAGTGGAGACACTCATCCTCTTACAATATGCAATACATTGCTAATAATCCTAGTGAAGGGATGAAAACAAGAGCATCTTTTAAGAATGAGAACAACTTAGCACTTCTATCTCAAATAGAGCCCAAATCAGTGGATGAGGCACTAAGCGATACGAATTGCATAATTGCTATGTAAAGTTAACCAAAATTAAGCAACATAAATTAATCATCATTATCTTTGTTATAGTATATTATAAGTAATATTATATTTTATTAATTAATGACTATAATATATTAAATTAATCATAATTATTTTTGTTAAAATTTTAATTTCATTATATATTATATTTTTATAATTAATTAAAATTAAAAAAGGAAAAAATAAATAAATAACAATTGGAATACGTGTTTTTAACTACTATTTTTTTTGCTTTTTTTGGATGGATTTTTTAGTTTAACTTCTGTTTATAATTAATTTTGAGAAATTAAAATTAATTATTTTTTATTAATAATAAGTACTACTAATTATTTTTTATATTAATAATAATATTTAATGTAAATATTTGATAATATTTTTAGATGTTAATTTTATATATTTTGTTTTGTTTTCTAATTTTTTTTATAATTAATAAGATTTTTTGGTTCTGGATTTAATATATTACTGTTCATCTTATCTAAATTTTTTTAAGTATTAGCTTTAGTATTCTTCTTTTTTGTTGTTATTCTTTCCTTTTCATTCTTCTTTTTTATTGTTCTCCATTCTAGTTTCATGGGCAGATTCTCCATCCTTTGGAATGGCTTCTTCATAAAGATTCTGCATACTTGTCAGACATTATCTATACATCTACAACAAATTATTACAAATGAGAAGCTTACAAACAAATTATCAATACTGAATAAAATCCCTTTAAACAATACAAATAAATAACCAAAACAAATATTTACCTTCTACAACAAATATTATAAATCAAAAAATCACAAATACATAGATAGAAATAATGGAATAAAAATCTTACAATTAATATTACAAATGAACAACTAAAATAAATCTTTACCTTTTAATAAATCCTTGATCTAACTTAAATATTTGAAAAAAAATAAGAAAAAAAATAAACAAAGAATGTCAAATAGACAAAGAGACAAAGAAAGCTCAAAAGAAAAAGACAGAAAAATAAAAGAGATAGAAGACAAAATATAAGAGAGACATAATATAAGAGAAATTACTTATTGAGAGTGTGAACACCGTATTTTATTTAGGGATATCCCAAAATAATAATAAAATTAGATTAAAAAAATAAGAAAATCAAAAATAAAAAATCATGAAAGATTCAAAAATTAAATTTTTCAAAAATATATAAAAGAATCAAAAAAATTCAAAAAATCATAAATGCAAAAAAAATGATGAAAAAAATAAATAATAAAAATTCAAAAAATTCAAAAATCAAAAATAAAAAAAAATAAGAAAGAGAGGGGTCAAGATTCTAAAATAATAATAATAATAATAATAAAATGAGAGGAAAAATAAAAGAAAGGAAAGGAAAGAAATCCAAAATCAAGTTCAAAACTAAAAACGATAGAACAAAAAGAAAAAAAAAAGGCAAGATTCTGTAGCCCGATCTAAGAGAGTTCAAATTATTAGAACTCAAAAGAAAAGGAAAAAAGTCCATTAGAACCTATTACCCAAATTAAAAAAAACAAACAAACAAACAAGGTGACCCGTTAGGAGGAATTTCTTTAGCCCAGTCCCCAAAATAATAAGAAGCCCAATGCCCAAAGAAAAAAGATTAATGGGTGGTTCAAAATGCCAGAACCCTGCATTTTGACCCAGCCCCCTTTTATTGTTTCGTTCACTACCACCAGCAGAGAGCAGGACTCAAGCACAGGCTAGAGCATGAAGAGAGAAGGCAGCAGGTCACGGCATCCAACGAAGGAAGAGAGTCAGCAATGTGCTCAAGGCGTTGACCTTCTTTCATGTCCTTTTCACCATCGGAGGCAGAGAAACTCTAACACGGAAGTGGAAAGGAAGGACAAAAGGGGAGATCGAGGAGGAAAATAGGAGAAGAAAGAAGAGAAATAGAGAAAGGTTCAGCAAGAAAAGGGAGCATCAGAGGAATAAAAGGAGGGGATCCTGAGACTGGAAAGGGAGGAGCGAGAGATTGGGAGAGGGCTTGAGGGGTAGGTGAGACTCAGAGAGGCAGAGAGCGCGAAAGAGAGATGGGGAGGTCGAGAAAGGAAGAAAGGGATTAGGAGGATTTTCTGATTCAAAAAAGGGGGGACTGAGACCAGGAAAGGAGATAACAGTGAGAAAGCAACATAAATTAGGGGAATCAAAAATATAAACAGGGGGAACAAAGAGGAAAAGATTCGAGAGAGGAAAAGCGACAGATCAGAGAGAAAGCAGGAGAGGCTAAGAAGGGCAGACGGCAGAGGAGCAGGGACGTGAATTGTGAAAAAAAAAAAGAAACCAAAAAGGAATTCAGAATCAAAGTAGTTCATGTTCCACTTTATTTTATACAATTTGTAGAGATGTGACATGCTGAGATGAGTTTGCAATTGAATGAAATGCTGAAATTGTGTATTTTCACTGACTGGGATTAGATTTAAATCATGATTTGAGGAGGAAAATCTAGAAGCATCTCGTTATTTTGTTGTATTGCCATGTTCAAATTTTAGTCATTATCTAAAATCAGTTTGTTGCTTTGCATTTTGAATGAATTGATTTTTACTGACTGGGATTGAATTTGAATTACAATTTATTGCGTAAAAGAGGAAGACTTTTTAGGTAACTCGCTACTTTGTCATTCTACCATGTTCAAAATTTAATTGTTGTCTGAAACTAAGTTGCTTCCCTGCATGCAAATTGGATTGGATTGAGATTGCTAATTTCATTCTTTAAAATATATATTTAAAAAAAAGAGGAAGCAAATTAGGCAATTTGGACTAGGGTGTATCTTTAGCTCTTACTGGACTCATTTCCTAGTTATCGACGTGCTTTAGGGAGTGTTTGGTTGGGGGTTTTTGGAGGAGATGGAGATAGAATGTTTGGTTGGATAAAATTGAAGGGGAGGAGGGGAGGGAAGGGAAATGAGGCCAATTTTGCCTCCCCTCCAAATTGGGGGGTTTTGAAGGAGAGGGAGAGGGGTGGGGTATTTTTTAAATATTAATTTACTTTTTTACCTTTTTTAGTTTTTTAATATTTTAATATATTAATATTTAATAAAAATTAAGATAAATTTTTTTATCAGAAATTAAAAATAAAAAAAGATTGAAATTTATAATTTTTTTTAAAAATTATTGATATAAATAATTTTTTATAAAAAATAAAATTAAAATAATATAAAGGGTCTCCTTCCCTCCCCTCCCCTCCCCTCCCTTCCAACCAAACATAACTCATTAAATCCCCTCCCCTCCCCTCCCCTCTGTTGAGCCAAACGGAGCCTTAAGTTCAAAATAATCTCCCTTCTCTATTTCCAATTGGGGCTTCTAGTTTTGCAAATAGTCCTTAATCTTTAGATATATTTGAGCAGAGACCCGATGTTCTTACGGAAATTCATTGGTTCAGTTAAAGTTTGACTCCCTTTAGGTTTTGAAATGTTTTGAATGGAATATGAAGCGTGATGATCATCCACCTGCTTATTTGTTTTTCTTCGTTTTGGAATTATTTTGGTCTTATTATTTGAGTGAATCTATGCGTGCTGAGCATACTGAGTGAGAACACTACAGACGTAGGAACCCTGAAGATAAGCAAACAAATGTGAATTGAATTTTCCTTTCTCTAAATTTCTTTCCTAGTCTCTTTGTAAATGTCAATCAAAGTGATAAAATGATTGTTGTTTGAACCTATAAGCACCCCTAGCACAAATATTTTACTCTCGCAACCAATTGGTCTTATTTTTTTATTAGTCCTTTTTTCCTTTTTTACGTCACATGTTAAGCTTATTGCTTTTTCATTCCATCTTTTTGATAATTGTTATGTGGGATTTCTTATTCCCTCATACGCATATAAATTAATTCAAGGGTATATGTGGCAAGAAGCCTCCTTAATCTTTATTGAACTTTATAATTATATTTTAATAAACTTTAAATTGTAATGGCCCACAAGTAATTTTTTTTCAAAAGAATTTCAAGGAAAAAAAAGGAAGAGGAAAAAATCAAACTTAGGCTTTTGACAGAAAGAGAGCAAAAAAGAAATTTAAATAATTTTTTATTCCGAAAAAAATGAGAAATGATAAAATATTTTTCTAAACCTTGAAAAAGATAATCAACAAAATTAAAAATAAAAAAATCAATCTATTTATAAATTAAATTTAAATCTTTTAAAAAAAACAAAAAGAAGGAGTCTTTCTCTATAAATAATAAAAAAATTTCAAAATTAAAAATTCAACCTTTCTTTTTTCTCAAAAGTTTGCTAAAACCAAAAGACAATTAATTAAAAATATTAAAAAAAGAAATCAAAAAATATATGTAATAAAAAAATCAAAAAGATCAAAAAATGGAAGAAAGGGTTAAGAAGTGGGAGTAATTCATGGTTTCGCAAATTAAAACACACAAACTAACATAAAAATCATTTTGATTGCAAGAGTCTAAATGATTTTCACTTCCTTCACCATTTCAACAAAAATATAATGATAAAACAAAACCCAAAAAAACACAAAAAAACATTAAAAAAAATAACAATAACAAAATAAAAAAGGACAAAACAAAAAAAACAAAAAAATAAACAAAAAAGTGATTTGAAAATTTTGCACTTAAATAGAAATGTCACCCCAAGAACTAAAATAAAAAATCAGAAAGAAGAAGAGATGAAAAAACATCCTTTATTAACTTAAATAAAATAATAAAAAATCTAAAGCAAAAAAAATAATTAATTAAAAAGCCAAAAAAATAATAAAAAAACAAAAAATATAATTAAAATATATTTAAAAAGTTCAAAAATGGGAGAAAGAGTAAAGAAGTGAGATAATTCAGTTTTCATAAATTAAAGCATACAAGTCAATTTTAAAATCATTTTGATTGTGAAAGCCTAAATGATTTTCATATTCTTTTTCTTCTCACTACCAAAAATAAATAAATAAAAATAAAAATAAAAAACACAAAAACACAAAAATAAACAAACAAAAAAACAAAACATGACAAACAATCAAACATCACTCGAACTACGTAGATTTTGATTCCTTCAAAAGGTACGTAGGTCCTTAGCTTTTATCCTAAGTCAAGTCCGCTCCTGTAAATAAATATTTTCTTTCAATTTTTATCTTCTTAATTTTTTTCCTTTTATTTTGCTCTTAATTTTATTTCTTTAATTTCCTTTCCTTCTTTTTACTTTTAATTTTATTTCCTTTAACTTCTTTATTTCTAATTTTGTATGTGATTTGTTAGGGAGAATTAAAATAGAATCAAAGCCATTTTAATTTTGCATAACTAACTTGGAGTAATCATTCTCAGTAACAGATGTAGTGGGATACCTAATGCATTCTCCACTTACAATTGACTCTCAAATTCAAATCTGGTTCGTAGATCATTTTTCTTATAAAAGGTATCTAAAGGTTTGCCTTTTAAAAAATAAAATTTTAGTAGCGAGTCTACTACTTTTAATTCTGATTTTGATTTTTGTTTTCTTTGAAAATCGAAATAACTTTTTGAATTTCTTCTTTTTCCAATACTATGCGGTCGCATTTTCGAGTGTGACAGAAAGCAAATGAATACAAATGAAAAAGAAGAGAAACAGAAGACAAACAACTCTAGAAAATGGAAGAAAAGAAGAGAAAATTGCAAAATAAATGAAAATTAAGGAAGAGAGAAAATTTATAAGAGAAGGAAAGTCCACAAATTTTAAAATACACTTTTGTGAAGGTGGAAAATTTTTATTATGATTCATGCCATTTAATTCCACAATTTTGCTCATGCTAGTTTAGTTTTTTTGGCCTTTTTCACCTTTATTTTTTGCTTTTATTTTTTAGTTGTTTCTTTATTTGAAAATCATAAATTGTTTAAGTAATTATTTCCTTTTTTTATATATTTTATATTATATAATAAGTTGATATATATATATATAATATGTTGTTTATAAATTTTTATTTAAATTATTAAAAATAATTGATAGTAATTAAAAATTTTATGTTAACACAATGGAAAAATTTTGAAATAAAATATAAAATATAAAAACATTAACTTTACATTAATTAATTACCTAAAAAGGAAAAAAACCCATAATTCAACTCTCATCTTCTTCATCATTGTTATCATTATTCTCTCTCATTTGATATTAAATATGAGAGAGATATGGCCTATATGCATCTACATCTGGATATTGTTGTGATGAACTTAGGCCAATGTAAGAATGTCGTTGATCAAAACTCATACATGCATTTAATTGTTATTATATCTTTTATCTTTTTTCTTTGCTCTTCTAATTAAGCATCATAAGTTCTTCTTACATATTTCATAAATTTATTTCTTATTAAATCTTGTATATATAAAGAGTGAATAAATGGTGGCACTTGGGAGTATTCCTAACACTAGCTATGTACCATACTTGAATTTCTGACTATATTATAGGACATACTTGCCAACCCATAAACTGGCCCTTTCTACTTTCTACTAATTGCTACTACAAATAGATCCAAATTATTTGTAATCTCTCATCTACTTTCTACTTCAATTTTATGACATATATACTCATTTTGAAATAATAAAAAAGGTCAAATTTGAAAAATTCTGACTATAAATTAAATACAACTTGACACTTACATATATAGCTTTTGATTTTTTATCAACCAATTGGCCCTTAGTTGACGAGTTCTAAGATAAACCTCAACACATGTGGGCTCTCTCCCTAATTCTTCTACCTTTTATAGACAAAATAAGATATTAATACTTAATTATGTATTAAAAAAATTAAGCATCATTAAAAGAAATAAAGTTAATTACAAATGTTTTAGCATGCTCTAACATTGAACAAGAACCTTCTATGTGTAAAGATGAATCAAACTCAGAAGTGGAGGCTTTATTCTTCTTCCTTTGCTCACTTCGTGTGCAGAACTGTTCACTAGCCTAACCAACACACAATTCATACCAAATGGACTCTCCATTCCATGGAGGCCTTTTGTTTTTTATCTCGAGCATCACCAATTAAATCTTTTAAATGGTCAATTATTTAATTCTTCTAGTTCAGCCAAATTTGATGGTGATTCTCAAGCATCCAATAGTAATATTTCTAAAAAAGAATAGAGGTTTCAATTAATAATGAGAGAAAACCTATAGTCTCACAATTATGTAATAAATAAGAAGAAAATTCACCTAAAATTCTTGAAACCATAATTGCTAGTATGGTTCAGGCACATTTGACAACCAATTCCATGGATTTTCATATTTACTTTTTAAAATATTAACAATAGTGCTACCAACAACTTTGTTGTTTAGTTTAAACCTCATTAATAGATAAATTACAAATTATATATATATATATATATTAAATTTATAATAAATTAAAAATTATATTGATATTTAAAAATACAAATATATTAAATAATAACTCTAATTTATCGATTGGTTTAATCAATTGTTTATTAATTGTTGATAGGGCATCAAATTCTTCTTACATTGGAGTAGGAACATTTTGGGAATGAGTTCGACCTCTACTTGAAGACATGCCCTGTCAAGACATCATTGTTCAAATTGTAGAAAATGATAAGAGAGAGACTAGTGATAGAAATGAATGGAAAGAGACTTCTTTATAAAAGTGAAAGAAGAGAATGAGACTTTGAGAGATGCTAGATTAGAAAGACAAACATATACCTTTATTTTTAAAAAAACTATAAATAAGTAAAACAATATAACCAAAGAAGCTGATATTCAGGTGTCATTTCAATAACAGAAAAATAAAAATGCAAATTTAAATGAAAAGCATGAAACTAACGTTCACTTCTCATTTCAAGTACATAAAAATAAAAATTTAAATTTAAATAAAAATTCATATCATTTCAAGGATATAAATAAAAATATTAATCAAATAAATAAAATCTAAGTACATAAATTTAAAAATTAAATACATGTCCTAGTCTTATCAATGACTTAGGTCAATGTTCTCTTAATGATATTTGTTAATTTGTCACTGCATATCCTAGATTGATTCTTCAGTTGTGCATATAATGTAAATATATATGTATATATATATATATATATAAATTACTCTTCTTTTTCATTGTCATCTTCATCCTATTCATTATCATCATTTTTGTCTTAATCTCCGTATGCATCTTCATCATTATCTTCATCTTTATCTTTATCTTATTGAATATTCACATCTTCAACTTGTAAATTTATAATAAAATCTACCTCTTTTATTTCTCTCCCATCTCGCAATGAACCACTTAATATCTCATTATCTATTTATCTATTGTACTAACATGAAGGCCATCATCTTAGTAAACAATCTCTAATATATTACTATCATCAACTAAACTCCTTGGTTTAGTTTTAATGACAACCCACTAGTATATGTTATCTATATTTCTCACAAAATATGGCACATAACAAAACTTAAAGGACTTTTTTCTATAAACACAAATAAATCAAATTTTCCATACCTTCTAGTATGTTTAACTTTAATAATTATATATTCTTTGTATAACTTCATCCCATAATTCATAATAGGATCAAATCAATTATAATAAAATAAGATTAATTTTTTTAAGTTTTCTTGCGTATTGTAACTCTGCTACCTCTTTAAGATGCCTAAATTTTCTCTATCATCTTCCATTTCTTTTACGCAAACTCTATTATTTATTGTATTATTCCTAACTTTCCTAGATTTAGTGTGAAACTTGTATCTATTCACAAAATATTTGAGCCATGTTTGCACCTGTTTAATGGTCCCTAAGCTAAGTTCTTCAAGTATACATTATCACTAAATCCATCTTGATTAAGAACCTATTTAAGAACAAAATTAGGTTATAATTATGCAAGTAAATAGTTAAAAAAATAATAATGATACCATTGTTGCCTAAAAAAATTAAATAATAATGTCTCCACCTACTCTAGATTTAAACTATAAAACTTAATCATAGAGTCAATTTCTTTAAAGCTAATATTTGAATTTAATATTCTCAAATCTTGCTCAAAAGTGTTGCATTGTAGTAATAATGTTAGGACACAAATAACAATTAATCACAATATATGGCTTCACTTTATATTGACAAGTTTGTGTCTTACTCAATATATGGATTGACTTTATCACAATTCATCAAGATATAGAAATAAGCGATGCCAAACTTTCTCTCATTCAAATAACAAATGGAATATTTTCTAAGTGAACATTTAACTTTAGTGTAAATCAATTAAGTTAGCTCACTTGTCTTTACTTTATCAATACAATCATTCAACCAACTTTTGTTTGCACAGATGGTACATGAGACTTAAAGTAATATGAACACTTGTCTTTACATGAACTTTGTTTTTAACTATCCATTTTAATCTATTCAAAAATCTCACGACCAAATGACAAGTAGTTAGAGACTATTAGAAATTGTTATAATATACCTAATCAAATATAGTTAGAAGTATCAATTACCTTTTAAAAGAATGCATCCAATCAATACTAGACTAGACTATCAACCCTAGCCTTAAATGGAAAATGGATTAGTAAATGTTCCAAAGAATCAAAGAATTTAGGTGGAAATATTCTTTCAAATTTGTAGAGAATGATAGGAATGTTGCATTTCACGTGTATTAAATCATCAACCTTTAATATCATTGAACATAGTTCTTTATAAAATAAACTCAACTCAATTATAGGTCTTCAAATTTGCCTAAGAAGTGCACTAAAAGTGATCAACAGTAAATGTTTCATAAATATGTAACAATCATGATTTCTAAGCCTAAATAACTTTTCTTCCCTTGAATCCATACATCTTGATAGGTTCGAAGAATACTTGTCAAGCATTTTCAATCCTTTTATCCAACCACAAAGAGTCATTCTTTGCTCTAGCATGAAAGTAAACTTAGCTTTCAACTTAACCAATTTCCCATTAGCTAATTCTTGTAGCTCTAAATATCTCTACCTACAATATTCCTTCAAATCCATTTTAGCTTTTATGTTACCTTTAGTCTTCTCTTTGATATCTATAACAGTATTAAATATATTATTAAACACATTTTTCTTTATATGCATGACATCAAAATTAGACTGAACCAATAGATCTTTTTCAATATAGAAGCTCCCAATATATACTCTTTTTTATCTCATTATGATATTCCCCATAGCCTAGTAATCTAAAAAATCCCTTGATCTACTATTTTAGGAAGGGTCCTCGTATGTTGTCACATTTCATCCCCATCCAATCTCCAGGGACATGGATTATTTTCAATTCTATTTTTCTTGAAAGCATTTTTGTTCCTTTTGAAATCATGGTTCATAGGCAAAAACTATTGATGACTGTCAAATTAGGAGTTCTTCTCCCATATTTCAGGATAAAAGCTTTTTAATTGTCTATACAATATTCCATATAATAGAAAGTCATTTATTAAATGGAAAGTCATTTATCATCCTAACAGTACTCTATCCTAACAATATTCCATATAATAAAAAGTTATTTATCATCCACATTAATGTTACTCTCATTTGGAAATTCTACTTTATTAAAACGTCATAGATTGATACTTCTTCTTCTTCTTATAATAATTTTAACTTATTAACCAGTGGCTGTAAGAAGACATCAATTTTAATATTGGGATTTTATGGTTCAAGGATGATTACCATAAAAAATAAATAAGGAGCAATCATGCATAATTCAAGAAAGAGATAGTAAGAAGCAATTATCACTAACCAACATGAATATGGTGAAGCAAATTGACTGTAAGAAGTGAAACCATTTGTATATAAACCTAGTCTCACATTTTGTGGCTCTCTAGCAAAATCAGGGTATACCCTATCAAAATATTTTCATGCTTCTCCATTTAATAGATGATACAATACACTTTCATGTCTTATATTATTTCAATGTCATCACATAAAGTTAGTAGAACTCATTGAGGCATACAGCCTTTGCACTCTTAGATAATTAATAAATAATTCATTCTTTTTCACTAGAATATCCTTAAAACTTCATCTTTGACCATGTCCACTAGTTTTTTATCGAGCCGTTCAATAAAATTTACACATTTTCTTGTCAAAATCATCTTTATAATATAACATAATCCATTAATGCAAACATCAATTTTTTAAGCAAATAATCAAGTTTCGATACTCGTTTCTTTATTTGATACCAATTATCGAGTACGAAATTATAAGGTGAGCAATTATTTTTTTCATAAGACTTGCAAACTGGTTAAACCTAAACTATGACATATTATTGTCAAATTTAATACTTGACATTTCTATAGCAATAGATAGTTTAGATTAATTACTACATCCTAACTACAGTGGTCATTGATATGTATTTAATAAATTATAAAATTTTGTGGCTTCTACACTTGATGATTCTTTAACATGACTAATATTATTATCATAATCTATTTTATTAAAGCTGCCAGCATTAAAATTAAGACTAGTTGTATCAAAGATCATTCTTCCATAGCTATTATTATAGTCTTCATTAACTAATCCAGATCTAAATATTCCAACATGTATGTTAGTTGGAGATGGTACAATTTCATCATGGCATGACCAATACCAATATTTAGGTTGAAATCATCTTTTATAAACATCAACATTTATCTCATCAGTAATAAGATACACTTTATTTTTGTGTTTAAAACACAAATATCTAATTTTTTTTCTTTCCTAAATTAAGTCCTTTTTCACAAATAAAGTAATAAACTCTTTTACTCCTTTTAAAAATTTATTAATATATCATTTACATTCAGGATTTAATCTACTATACATCCATCTCCTATTTTTAGGAATTTTCATTTTTTAACAATTTTAATAAACAATTTAATTATTATCTTACAAGTATTATCCCAAAAAAATTCTTTATTGCATCATCCAAAAAATAATCAATAATAAAAAATAGCCAATGATAAAATATTTTATTAAAATGTTATGAACTAATTATTTATATGTCCCTTAAACTATTTTAATATTAACTTATAAATATTTTCAAACAAAAAATATTTCTCCACTATATCATCACAACAATAATCAATAAATAATAACATTAAATGATTAATAATTTTTTATAAAAATATTATTCAAACATTATTCATACATACTTGAAGAGACAAAAATTTCAATTCAATTTGGAACTTCAATCTAAAACAACTTGAATTGAAAAATTATGATGCAAAGAATCAGAAGAACTTGTGGGCAGGAAAGAGAATGAACAAGGAGAGAATGAGCAAGAAGAGAATGAGAATGAGAAATAAAGCATATAAAAAAAGTTTGAGGATACTACTTTATATAAAGTTTTCAAATAACTATTTTTATTCTACATATAAATGGCTATTTTTTAATAACTATAAAATAATGGTTAAAAGCCTTTAATAACATCAAAAGCTAATGGATAGTTTTCAACAAAAATCTTTGAGAATAAAAAAATTTTAAAGGGTTAAAATATCCCCAAAAAATAAAATAAAATTATAACCACAAATGATACTTGTAGTAGACTAAGTTAATTAGCCATAGGCCATTCGAAATTTGGTTGGGTCGGCCCATGAAACTAACTCAATTTTGAACGGCCTAAGGCTAACTGAAATTTAGTTAGGCCATGGTGGCCAACTGAATATTGGTTGGATTTAGTCAGTCATCATGGGTTGACAAAATTTCAATCATCAAAGTCAATTGAAGTTCAATCGGCCCACATGGCCAACTGTATTTCAATTGATGCATTCCCAACATTTCTTATTACCTTTTGTTTTTAGCATTTTTTTTTCAGCTTTTTTTTCACTCTTTTTTTACAATGCAGTTGGGCATGTAAGTTTTAAAATAATAATAATAACTTCAGTCGGAAGTTAGTCGCAATGTTCAATCGGTATTGATTTACATTCTCGCAGTGAATGAAGGAAAAGGATGCAAGCTAGGCATGGTTGCTGAGCTGGAATATGATGATTTATACATTTACTTAGATAAACAATAGGAATTTCTTCCGATCAAGTCATTTCCCCTTCTATATAACAGCGTCAGTTTCTGGGTCATATAGAGAAAATTTGAGAAAATTTTGGGGAGTTTTGTACCCAAAATGGATAGCCATATTTTTTACTTTTATAATTTTTTACAGATAAATTCAATACGCTAATTCGTAACATCAACTCACAACACAGAAGAACTGCATTACTGGTGACCTGCCAATGAAACAAGAAAGAGAGAATTGAAAAGCATGTATGAATCAATTCTGCTAATTACGGGGATGAGTAGAAAATTAATCAGTGACTTATATAAGAAATTAGCAGATCACAGCTAATTCAACTCTGCTAGTTAGTAGCATCATTGATATAAGATAAGAGATAAAAGAAAAAAGAAAAGAATTAAAAAAAAAAAAAGCCATGTGATTAAAGTGATGAAACTTCTATGCACTTTCGCAGTCAACGAGTCAACTATTTAATAATATAACTACCCGCAATAAACTTCTCCTTTTCAAATTTTACCTACCCTTGGCGAAAAAAAAAAAGAGTACCTTTCATTGTTTCAACTTTCTCTTCCGACGTCTACCAGATCCGGGATTCCCGGCCGTTACACGTAAATCAAGAAGCCTTCGAGTTCCCCCATCCATCTCATGAAATGGTCTCTGGAAATTCTGATAAAAAATAATTATATAATATATATGAAAATTCCACGTTTGCAAGCTGAGGCATTAATTATTATTCCAAGGAAATGATGGACCCACGGAGATTAGGTAAGCGTCAAGTGTTGATCCTGAATTAGAACCTTCCTCTCTAGTATAAATCAGATGAGCTAGTTGAGTTTCAGACGCAGATTGATCAAGGTGTGCTTCAATTTTGAAACTTTTATTGTTGTTAAGGCATGGCATTAGAGCTGGTTGGGGGAGCTGTTATAGGAGCTTTGTTTGGAGAATTTCTGAGTGCAGTTTTGAAAGTGAAGGACAATGCTATCGAGTTCAAACCCAAAATGATGGAACTGGAACAGACACTCCGAACATTAGCTCCAGTGATACAGGACATAGAAGAATTAAACAAACAACTGAATCGACCAGATCAGAGTGAAACAAAAGGCTTAATGACATTGATGGAAGAGGGCAAGAACCTGGTTTGCAAGTGCTTTCACGTAGGATGGTGGAACATTCTCAAAAAGTCACGTTACCAGAAGAAGCTGGTGGAGCTGGATAACAAGATCTTGAGGTTCCATATTCTTCATATGCAAGCTCACACAGCAAGGGAGGTCAAGCTTATCAGTTTGAATCTCAACAACCTCACCAGTCACCTTCGATGCCGAAGGTCTTTTGCTTGTTCATCCGATGATTCCGATTCCTTAGCTTATCGCAGAGCTCCATCTTTCGAAGATGAAACATATTTCGAAAAGGAAGTACATTTCAAAGATGAAGCTGATTTCAACGATGGGGAATTCTGCGCAGCTGAAACAGGCATCATTCTCAGATCAGCTACCAGAGCTGCAGGCAGTCGCAGAGCTAAACTCAATTGCAGATCTATCAGATTTGTGTTTGAAAAATGGTTGAGTAATATCTGGATAGTGATGGACGATGCTGTGATGCTCAAATCCACAATTGAACAACTGGAAGCTACTATGAAATCATTATTTCCTGTGCTCCAGGAGATAGAGTTATGTAACAAACAACTGCTGAATGGACCAGATCAAAGTGAAGCAGAAAGCATAAGGAGATTGATGGAAGAGGGTAAGAAGCTGGTTCGCGAGTGCTTCAACATAGGATGGTGGAACTTTCCTAAAAAGTGGCGTTACCAGAAGAAGCTGGCGGAGCTGGATAACAAACTCTTGAGGTTCCATAGCCTTCACCTGCAAGCTCACATGGCAAGGGATAATGGTACAACAAGTAATGGCTCAGAAAAGCATGAGAATGAGTCTCAAAAGTGACCTCTGCTTATATATACTTGAAGACAATGCTGGTAGACTCGAGCTAAGAATTCCTGCACTTGTGCTACATGTTTAATTTCAACTTTGTCACTCATCATGACTTTTCTTATATTAATGTATTTGCATTTTGTTTGAACCCTTGTAGCCTTGTAGGTCCCTTTAATTTGTGACATCAAATAAGCTAGCTATCTGTATTTGGCACTGTGTTCTATATGTTCTAGTTATGAAATCTGCGACTCTGCACCTCCTACACTCCCTCTTAATTTGCTTATTGTGGTCCATTATTTCTACCCAAAAAAAAAAAAAAAAACCTGCCGGATGCAGGAAATAAACACTTGATGGAAGCAGGAGGGGGTGCCAATTAAGCTTGTGCAATGCCAATGATTTTAATGATTATTTATTTTATTAAATAATTTTTAGATTTATTAAATTTACAAGGGCGATCATTTTACTGGTAAAATCACCGGACTCGGCACGCCGTGGAAGACGGCTTTGCAATCTTTGGAACTCCGATCACTATTATATCACAATGGATTATCTCAAATTAATTAAGGGTGAGCAATAAGCTTTTGTCATTTCCTTTTGGTTCTGCATTTAATTTAAATTCAACTTTTCATTTCTACTCTATTAGTTACCATTTAAGCAATTTTCCGCATTCGCCACTCAGTTTATGCATAATTCTAATTTGATTGGTTTTAATTCAATTACCGGTTTTTGCCTATCATCTATTTTATATCCATGTATTTGTAGTTTAGCATTGAATATTTACACTATTCCCTGGGGTAACCCTTTATTTGTAGGGCAAAAGTTTTTAAGCTACGGAACACTTGATGCAAGCGCCCTTTGTAGATTAACTCTTTGGTATTGCAATTGGTGCCGTTAGAGACATACACAATTTCACATTAGGGTTGTATACAGGAAAGGTCGGATTGGACATCTAGTCAATCCGATGTCTTACCCGATTAAGACATCGGGTTTGTTTTTATATCCATGATCGGGCTCGATCTGAACAAGTTTGATTTTATGTTGGGTTAGAGCAGGTTAGGGTGGTCTGATTTTTTTTTTTTATGAATTAATACTTATAATATAAAAATATCTTTTTACAGACTCATAGATATATATATTTCAAAATAATAGACCTTTAGAACTCTTATATTTTTATCAATAATAAAAAAATAGTCTAATATTATTAAACAAAATATAAGTTATACTAACATAATTAGCCTTAAATAAATATATGTATTTTCATTATTCAACAAAAGAAATACAAATAAGTATACACATTAATTATGAAAACAATTAAAAAGTAAAAAAAATTTGTGTAGATAATAAAAACTACAATATGTAAAAAGAATTAGATGAAATAAGAATTAATATATATATATATATATATATATATATATATATATATAAAAGATGGCAAGATGTTAATAATTAAAAAAAAAGTAATTATTAAAGCAAGTTAGATAGAACATGCTTTCGCCCGTGGCTCGACTAGACTTAATATAGTTTTATTTAAAATTCTGTTCATTTCTATTTTTAGTCTGACAATTAGATCAGATTAGGGCGAGCTCCTAAGATGTATCGGGCCAAAGAACACTCTTATTTCACATCCAAACGAGATGGCTTGCTTTTCAGTGGGTCCCATCAATTTTTTTTTCCTCTATCTTTTCTTGCTGTGGGTACAGTACGAAAAAATCTCAACTCTATTTTTTCAATGGAAATTGAATCGCTGAAATAAAATTGACTTGTAGCATTTGAGCAAATTAAGCTAGCACCTCATTGCCAAAGAAGATGTCAATTCATCTTTTTTTTTCTTGGGTAGAAAAATCTCAATTCATCTTTAAAACACTAATTTTGGATCATCTCATATAGCTTTAACATTTTCAGAAGCATAAATCCTCCAGGTGATATTACAGATAATTCACTATTAGCCACGGTTTTTTATTAAACCCTCCAGAGATGGTTTTCATTTCCGTTACTGACCTAATCTGTCACAAAGGTTTTAATCACAGTTATTCCAAACCATTAGTAAAAGTGTAAAACTGTGATTAGACCACAGTTGGCTAATAGTTTTCTTTATATAAAAAAAGAAAGATTTAATCTTTGAAGTTGAAAATTGAGGTGAGCTACCAAGCTTGAGTCATTTGCGAAGGCATGGGGTGAGTCTTATCTAAAAATGTATCTAACATAATTACGTATCTTTGGTTTATATATGTTTTATATCCAAGATCTACCTAAGAAATTTTCATGCATAACTCATTTCATGTGTGGAGTGCTTGCATTGAAATTGGTAATGGTGAGACCACTGACTTATGGGCTATGGCTTGATCCTTGTGTGCCAACCCAACTTTCCCTGAATTTAAGCATATGGTTATAGCTACTGATAGGTAAAGGCAAAGCCTACAAGCTATAGTCTTTAATCAATCCATAATCTCTTTGCATTAAATTAGATAGGTTTGTGCTAACGAAGCTATGCACTTCTTGAAATCTATTCTCATAACCTCCTCGCACAGTTTGGACTCTAGCAAAACATAGCAATGTCTTACTCAAATCTGCCTAACATCTAATTCTCGGCTTCCCACTATTTACTTACCAACACAGATGAGATTTTTTTTATATATAGGTTTGGCATGTTATTCATGAATTTCACTCACACAAGTTATTTATTTATATTTTCAACCCAAAAAAAAAAGTTCACTCAAAGTTGAAAAGAAGAAGAAATCTCATCGATTCAACAATCACTACTTGGATAACCATCCTAACAAATGTGGAATGCAAAGCAGTGGATGGCATGCTACTCTGCGCAATAATGGACATGTAACCTGTGTGCTGCGAGTGCTTACTCCTAACCATCCTAAATTGCTTTTTTTCATGTTTTCCGCTAAGCAGAAATTTTCACAGCACGAACAAATATTTTTTTTATTATTTTTCTATCCATACTTTCATATCACAGTAATATCACAATGATTCAGTGATTAAATGAAATAAGAAACAAAAAGGGAAAATTATATATACTAAATGTTTCACTTTAATAAAACCAAAAAAAGAAGTTGATTATAATATTGAGACCACTGTTGTCTCAGCTAATGAGATTTAAATAGCCTGCAGTGGAAAGTAAAAAATATGGTGGGCCTACTTAAAAAATAATATTGAATAAATAAATACTTATATTGGAATGAATAGAGGGACCAAAATGTGTGAAGAAAATGAGATAAAGGATGTGAATAGAGAAAATGAGATTAAATGAGAGTGAAAGAGAACGCAAGAGAACGGAGAGAGTGAAAGAAGCCGGGCATGAAGCGAAGGAGGTTGACGAAGAAGGGATTTTATGGTGGGCTGTGGTAGAATTTCTTTTTTAAGATAATGTTTTATCGAATAAACAAATGAGGATTGACCACGTGGTGTTGTAATTTCAACGTTTCATAAAGTCGTGCCATTGGCCAACCCCGTGACCTATGTTAGCGTCAGTTTTTAGGAGTAAAGTTGACTTTGATTCAAATTAACTTTACATAAGTTAATAATGCTCACATCATTTTTTATTAAAAAAACAAATTATAAAAAGGATATGAAACTTCCATGTCTAAGAAAATAAATCAAAACTAGAATACAAAATGATGCCAGATATCAAGTCCTGTGTCCCAAAAAAAAAATATATAGATAAACAAACAAAAGACGCAAGGCAACACGGCCTGCATCCTTTTTTAAAAAAAAAAAAGGTAGACGTAAGAGTTGAAACCCGTGTCCTTTAAAAAAGACAAAAATCAAATTATATATGAAGAAATAAATATGTTGACTCCAAATTTAGGTCAATAATTATTATAAATGGAGTAATACGGTCAAAATCCCTGAATTGGTGTTGCTCGCTCAAGAGGTGTCCCTCACTCATCTTATTGAGAGGCATGCGATAGTATTCCCATCTTGAGATGGATCCATGACCCTAACTTTCACCATCCCATCTCATGAAAATGGTCTCTATGATGGTACAGAAAATATAAATGACCACCAATGAAGGAAAAGGATGCAAGATAGGCATGG
Source organism: Erythrophleum fordii (assembly GCA_032878935.1). Classification (NCBI taxonomy): domain Eukaryota; kingdom Viridiplantae; phylum Streptophyta; class Magnoliopsida; order Fabales; family Fabaceae; genus Erythrophleum; species Erythrophleum fordii. Next base: position 11,178,098 of record JAVQMF010000047.1, on the reverse strand, counting down.
TTGCTGAGTTGGAATATGATGATCTGTACACATACTTAGATAATAAACAATGGGAATTTATATAACAGCGTATGTGTCTGGGTTATGTAGAGAAAATGTTGAAAAGTTTTGTACTAAAAAGGGGTAGCCATATTTATTTCTTTTATAATTTTTCACTCATAAATTCAATACGCTAATTCGTAATACCATCAAACTCACAACACAAAGGATCTGCATTACTGGTGACGTGCCAATGGAGCAAGAAAGAGAATTGAAAAGCATGCATGTATGAATCAATTCTGCTCATTACGGCGATGAGTAAAAAATTAATTATTCACTTACATAAGAAATTAGCCGATCACAGCTAAGTCAATTCTGCTAGTTAGGAGCATTACTGATATAAGATATGAGATAAAAGACAAAAGAAAAGAATTAAAAAAAAAAAAGAAAAAGGAAAAAAAAGCTAGGTGATTAAGGTGATGAAAATTCCATGCACTTCCAAAGTCAACGAGTCAACTATTTAATAATATACCACCTACCCTCAATAAACTTTTTCTTTTATGAATTAGTCAAACAAGTCTTTCTTAACTTGAATCATGGTTTACGATGAAATAACCATACCATACAAACTGTGGAATTTAGGTTTTTAGTTGCTCAGCGGAAGTCACGTAGATCAACCAGTGCTCCGGGGTCCGGGCTCCCTTGGTATAGGAAGGGGAAGGATTTTTTTTAATAATATTTATTATATTTATATAATTATATTTAATAATTTTTATCTTTTTTATTTTTTGAAATAAAAATAGAAGAGTTGCTTTTTATTTTTAAAATTACTTCTTTCATTTTATTTTTTATTTTATATACTAAATTAATACTTCACCCACTGCCCTGATGATTGGCCTGTTCTGTAGACATAATAAAGAAGGCAACAAGGCTCTCTCTGGTACAAGATGATGCAAATATATTCTCTTTGATCGTATATTATTTATTATATTTTTGTACGTTTTCTTTTATCTATTATATTATTATTTTAATTATTAAATAATTTTTAAAAAATAAAAAAATTTACTCTTATCTTTTTTTATTTATTAATTTTTTTTATTTCTTTTCTCATTGTTTGGTTCGACCAAACGAAATCCAAATGTCATGAATCCTCCTCAAACATAAAGCCCACTTGCATTATCAAATAAAAGAAATAATAGGGCTCTTGGACGTTAATATGATATAAAAAAAAAAAGAAATGACTGAAAAGGCCTATCGTCAAAACCTTTGCCCTACATGTTTAAAATTCTATTTTTTTATTTTTTTATTAATGAGTCGTAATATCTAAAATACCGCAACTCATATTTTTATTAATAGGTCGCGACATTTGAGATATCGCAACTCATTTTTTTTTATTATTTTTTCTTAATTGGGTGGCGGCATCTAAGATGTCACAACTCAATATATAATTTTTTATTTATATTTAATTTATTTTATATTTTTTTAATTTATTTAAAAAGTAAATTTAATTTTAATATATTTATTATTAAATTTAAAATTGTCTACAAAAGTATGAATTAAAATTTTTATTTTTTATTTTAATTATAATTGAAATTATTTTAACTAATTTTAAAATATATAATTTATTATTATGATTATTTCTTCAACATTTTGAATTTTTTTATTTCAAATAAATTATTAGATTTATTATTTTTTAAAAAATTTGCATTGAATTAATTTTATTTTTATTTTTATTTTTATTTATCATCTAATTTTTAAATTTAAATTTTTTACATTTATTCCATCCAATTTTTTTAATTTCTTCATTTAATTCAATTATAGAATTTAAAATTTTTTTACAAAATTTTGAATTTAAAATTTTAATTCTTTGTAGTTATTATATATATATATATATATTAATTCGTTAACTTCTTCAAAATCTTTAATTTCTAATTCTTGAATGTCTATGTTTTTGGGATGAAAAAAAAAACAATTGCAATTGTAGGTTTTTTTTTAATACACAATTTTTTTTTTTTTACTTCACCTTTTGCATTGAAAAAATAGAGAAAAAAATGATATGATTCAACCTCAAAACTCATTTAAATATAGTTGATAACAGACGGGCCAATGAATTGATGTGTATTTGAATCATAAGAACTAATAATCGATAATATACTTATATTGATGACGTTATAGACATTCAAGGATAAGAAGTTAAGGATTTTGAAGAAGTTAACGAATTAATATATATATATATATATAATAACTACAAAGAATTGAAATTTTAAATTCAAAATTTTGTAAAAATATTTTAAATTCTATAATTAATTTAAATAAAGAAATTAAAAAAATTAGATGAAATAAATGTAAAAAAATTAAATTTAAAAATTAGATGATAAATAAAAATAAATTTAATTTAATGCAAATTTTTTAAAAAATAATAAGTCTAATAATTTATTTGAAATAAAAAAATTCAAAATGTTGAAGAAATAATCATAATAATAAATTATATATTTTGAAATTAGTTAAAATAATTGAAACTATAAAAAATAAAAAATTTAATTTACAGTTTCTGTAAATAATTTTAAATTTAATAATAAATATATTAAATTTAAATTTATTTCTTAAATAAATAAAAAATATGAAAATTTATATATTAAGTTATAGCATCTCACAATTAAAATAAAATAATAAAAAAATAGGTCGTAGCATCTAATTAAAAAAAATAAAAAGATAAAATTTTAAACATACAAAAAAAAAAATTTGCGACAAAACTTTTCAATTATTTCTTTTTTTTTTTTTGTGTTATGTTAATGTCAAAAAGCCGAAATAATTGCCTTAAACGAGTCGGATATTTAATAATTAGGTGGGCCTCGTGCGTGACGCAGACGCAATTCAACTTTTTTTCGTGGGTCCCACGAGGAAAAAAAATCACATCTAATAATTCAAATTTTGTAAAATTTGTAAAAAAAATCTTAAAAATTATAATTATTTCTAAAAATTACAACTATTACTAAATTTTAAAAAATTTATTATTATATTAAAAAATTATTATTAAATTTTTAAAAAATTATTATAAATTTTATAAAATTTGAATTCTTAAATATAATTATCTACATACAAAACCAAATTCAATAGTAAACAGGGCAAAGAGACTGTGTCTAATTGATGGTGCGCAAGGAGTAAGAATTTGGATTCTGCTTCTTACTTTTTCTTCTTGTCAAATTTAAATTGTTTAAATTAAGTTAAATAGTCTAGATTTATTTTTTTAAAAGTTAAGAAATTTTTGTCCAAAAGAAGTATAATGAAAATAAAAATAACTTTTTAATTACAAATTTTAAAAAAATAATGTCTAAAAAATAAAAAATAAAAAACAAATTTTAATTTGAGTAGTCCAAATAAAAATAATGAAAAGAGTACAGAGAAAAGAGTCCAAACTTAAGAATAATGTATTAAAAATAGTTTTCAAAAAATAAGAAAAAGGCCACGGGCTTTAGAAGAATAAAATGATATAACATCTACCCCCAATAATAATACAAAAATATTTTAATAGACCAAACTCGGTTGACTTTAACGGGTCAACTATTTAATTATATAACACCTATCCCCGATAACCTTATCACCTCCGCCGATTGCCAGTCCTCTAACCCTGCGTCTGCTTCCACGGTCGTCTACGTCAGTCAAGTTCAGGCAGGTCTTTCTTCCCTTCACTTCCCAAATGATTTCGTTTTACTTTTTTTGATTGGATCTGTTTTTCATATGATTGCTTGCTTTTGGTTTCTGTCTCTGTGAAGGATGGAACTTTGATCTAGATGTTCTGGTTTCATTTCCTTAGACTCTGGTTGTAATTGCTCATAAACTGGAAAATCCTTACACAATCAAAAGACCACTTATTGTTCAAAACATCCATTAACTGATCGATGCTAATTGAATGGTCAAAACTAGTTCTTAAATGCGAACATGGTTTGCCGAGTTTTACACGTAGCTAGAGGATACTTCCATAGTTTCATTTCTGTAAGACTGCAAAGAACATGTACGATGTATTCTATATTTTCTTTTCACCTACCCTTAGTGAAAAAAAAAAATTATATATATATATAGTTCCTTCCATTGTTTTGACTTTCTCTCCCGACGTCTACCAAATTAATTTTGAATGGTAAATTTAGAGGCCTTCGGGTTCACCCACCCCTCTCATGAAATGGTCTCTGAAAATTCTGTTAAAAAACTTCAAAAAAAAAAATTATATGTAGCTCATTAGATTCCCCAATTAAAATACAATAAATATATAATTTTTTAATAATATTATGACAAATGTATAATTTTTTTTTAGAAAATGATATAATTTCTTAATCAAATTATATATTTGGTATAGTATTATTAGAATATTATATATTTATCATATTTTAATTAAAAAATTTTGATAATAAAAATATAAGTTTAATCCTAAAATATATAAATATATGTATACATGTATAAAAATTCCACGTTTGCAAGCAGAGGCATTAATTTATTATTATTCCAAGGAAGATAAAAGAGGTGTCCAAGTGTTGATCTTGAATTAGAACTTTCCTGTCAAGTATAAATCAGGCAAGCTAATTGAGTTTTAGACGTAGATTGATCAAGGCGTTCTTCAATTTTGAAACTTTTATTATTGTTGTTAAGGCATGGCAGTAGAGCTGTTTGTGGAAGCTGCTACCGAGATGGATGGGGCAGCTGTTGCAGGAGTCATGTTTGGAGAATTTCTGAGTGCAGTTTTGCAAGTGAAGGACAATGCTACGGCGTTCAAACCCAAAATGATGCAACTGGAAGGAACACTCCGAAAGTTAGAGCCAGTGATAAAGGACATAGAAGAATTAAACAAACAACTGAATCAAGCAGATCAGAGTGAAACAGAAAGCTTAAGGAGATTGACGGAAGAGGGCAAGAACCTGGTTTTCAAGTGCTCTCAGGTAGGACGGTGGAACATCCTCAAAAGGTCACGTTACCAGAAGAAGCTGGTGGAGCTGGATAAAAAGATCGTGAGGTTCCATAAGGTTTATATGCAAGCTTTCACAACAAGAGAGGTCATGCGTATGAGGTTGGAACTCGACAAACTCTCCCGTCGCAGCTGTTGGCCCAAGTGTTTATCTAGGGTCTAATAATCAGCAGGATTCAAGTATTTGATTATAACAAATTTAATGTTGAAAGTATGAAATGAAAAATTCATTAATTAAATTCTGAAGTGGATCCAGTATTTTAATCCGAAGCCCAATTTCATCTTTAGCCCAATTGATGAAGTCGAGGCATATAAGACAAAACAGGGAACCGTCCATTGAGAAGCAAAACAGCATATTTATATTTTATTCTGATATTTTGTCTCTCCTACCCCTGTCATCTTACCTTTTTGAAGGGTATCGGGTTCCGATCCTCTGCGAATCGCAGGGATTCGCATTGCCTGCGCATGGCCAAAACGATCGCGTTTTGGATGGTTTAATCAGCCAAAAAGTCAAGAAATCACAATTATCCATTCTAATGCAATCTAAAGCGTCTGTTAAAGCCCATAAAGTGAACTCCTAAAGCGTAAGACCAGGTGCGTGAAAATGTGAAAGTCCTCTTCCTATGATCTCTGCACCCACCATGACAGCAGTAGTCCATGAAGCAGTCTTTCTTCATCTTCCTTGCTTGAATGCGTTCCACGAAGCCTCCATCCTTCTCAAATGCAATTGCTCCAAACCCAGAGACCAGATCTGGCAAACGAAGCCTCCATCTTTTGAGTTTGAGTGATTGTGGGGATATAAAATAAGATTTTAGTTGATTTACTTGTTTCAATTGATTAGAATAAATCATATATGTCTATATGGTTTTATTCATTTTCAAAGAACTGGAAGTCATTCAAATTTTTCTCAGAGGAGGCTATTCAACATTGGGCATGCACGTTGATCTATTGCTAATGGCATCCAACAGCAACTATCAGATGGATGGATTGCACACAACGGAAGAAAAAAAATATATGTCTAACTGAGGTGCTAATGAAAAAAAAAACAACAACAACAACTCAAAAAAGGGAATATGGTTGATTATCTAGTTCAAGAAAATCCTACCTCAGGATTGACTTTCTTGCCGGCAAAACCAAGTTTTTTCCACCACTTATGAAGAGAACCAGAGAAGGAAGAAAGCAAATGGAACATGTAGCATTTGCTGAATTGATCGACTCAATTGTATGGCTGTCAATTGCATTGTTAATTGTTGTTATGAAAATAACTTCTATTTTTCATTGTGTTACAATTAACCTTTTTTTTTAATTACAACACTTCTCTGATTGTTCTCCAGAAATGCATAAGCTGCATAAGCTGAGATGAATATATACATATATACACGCCAGTATTAGATTTTGAAATATGCCTTCAAACATTTAGTATTTAGTTATGAGAGTACTTGAAAATTATATTAGAATGGGTAATTGTTAACACAAATTTAAAACTATTTGTTTAACTACTTATTTCTTTATAATGGGATAATTTTTTTGTTAATTTATGGATGGAGACAAGTTGAAAGTGCAACATTAAAATTATTTAAAAAAAAAAAAAGATTAAATTAAAAGAAGCATTTTATAAATAACATCTTTGAACACAACATCTTTGCCTACATATATCTTCCTACATTTTTTGCAGTTTATTCATCCAAATTTCAACCTAAAAAATGACTTCAATGAGCAGCCTAATACAGGTCAACTTGGTGATTGAAAGCTAGCTAAAAAATTTTTTCTAAATCAAGGTAAGTGAAGATGATTCAAGCCTTTATGGAGCACTGCCATAAGGTTCTGAGGCATTGAGGATTCCAAAATCTGAAGCTGTTGCATTTTGGGTTAGAGGAGAGGATTAGATCTGAAGCCATGGCAATGTGTCTAGTGGAGAGCATTTGGTGTGATATCTAAAGGGCGTGTGATTTCAGCTTTCAAAATGCTATGTTTTGAGTTATATTGAGTGAACGGCCTAAATCGTGTTACGTGAATGGTCACGATTGGTTGAAGATGAAGAAAACAACGTCGTTCTATCGCTGCATACGCAGTGTGAATCTCTACTATACGCAAAGAATCTGGACGCACATTACCCCAGATATTTGGAATTGCATTTTATCTAATTTGTTCCGTGTATTGAATGGCATTTATCATATTGAAAAGCCTTGTTTCTTTATCATTTGAAAAGATTTTTAATTTCTTTTCAATTGAGACAATTGAGATTTTGAATGGTTTAAATTTTAAATTTTATTATCTTAAAGAGAGTAAATATGGAATCTTTGACTTTTATTAAAGAGACTATCTATTTGATAAAAAGTTAAAATATTGTTTTTTATTTTGTGTTTTACTTTTTCAAAACAAAAATGAAAAAAAAAATTAAAATCTATATCAATAAAAGAAATTATATATATCTTATCCCAAAGCATGAATTGCTCCCTAGAAAATACTACTGTGACAATTACCAAAATTAGTGCAAAGGGAAGGCCATGTTTGTTGCTTTGCTTTGATCAATTTATTAGAAAAATGAAATTTAGTGTTGCGTCAGCTTAGGACAATGGGTGATTGGAAAATTGGAACCTCAAGGAAACACCCGGGAGCAGCAAACGCAAATTAAGCTTCAATATGACATGAATTGCATCATTTCAGTATATTGTTTCTATTCTGAGAAGGACAGAAAGCAAAATTAAGAGGAGCACCAAGAAGAAGGGAAAAAGAGAAGAAAAGAAATATTTATCTACAAGTATATGTCATTGCTCCTTTTGAGTGATTGATCAAGAATCGCGGCAGCAGATGAGCATGATAATAACACAGCGCCTGATGATGTTGAAGCCAGCCCTCTGCTGCTTGACGAGGCCAGCACCCTCTAGCAAAGACGCATCTCCTGTGGCTCGAAAGGATTCATGGTCCCCATTTACAAAACCTACGCCCCATAAATAGAAAACTTACTTGGACTAATTAATAAGAGTTTATTATTTACTTTTTTAATGAAAATATGATACGTAAATTTTTAATAATATAACTTAATAATGAGTCTTAGATTATTTCATATCTCAAAATCTCTAATGTAAAAGAGAGAGTGACATAATAATTATGAAATCGATTGAATCTTATTTACTGTGTTACTCTTTTTTTTTTTTATATGAAGATCTTTTAAATATGAGAGAATTTGAATATTCATTAATACATTATTAAATTTTTAAAATTTTTTATTTATATATTATATTTTATTAAAAAAATATTATATCAAATATCTAAAGAAATTTATTTTGAGTATTGTCTTTACCTACCATGTTGTCATGAATGAATTTCCCGTAATTGTGCAAATTACTGCATGAGGTCCAGTAAGCATTTTTATTCTTTCTCTTTCGGGGACTAAAAAATATAATTGGGAAGATAAAAATTTAATTATGAGAAAAAACTATACTTTAAAAATTTTAACTACGCAAAAATTACATTTTGAAAATTTTAATTATACTATACTATTAAATTTTTTAAAATATAATTTTTTTGCTTATACTTAAAACTTTTGTCCTTATAATTATAATTTGTATCTTTTCAATAACATTTTTTAGTCCTTAAAAAAAAATGTTTCAAAACACATGCTATGGGCAAACAATATCCTCTACAGTAATTAACTTTACTGCACATGATGCAATAGCTCAATTTTAACATTTTTTTAGGGATTATAAAAATGATATAAGTATTTAAAAATTATAATTAAAAGGATACAAATTTTAACTATAAAATAAAAAATTTCTCAAAAGTCAAATTTCTTAAAAATAAGTGAATAAGGAAGCTCAGGTTCCAAATCAACCTTTTTGTAAAATTGAGAGTTTTAATATAAACTGATAAAACAAACAAGAACCTTATCTTGAAAGAGATCACTTTTTTTTTTTCCAATTTCAAGAATGCACAAAGAATATTAAAGATGAAGGTTAAAAGGAAATTACACAACAAAATTTATAGTAGTTTAAACTAACATGGCCCTACTTTCACTCCCTAAACATGGTAAGAAATTTATCAAAGACAATCACTATATATTACAAATTAGGTAACTCTTGCTCAAATTCAGTTATTCAATTTTTAGCACCTAATCCCTAAAGTAACTTCAAGATCTATGGGTGTTTTTATTACCTAGTAAACTAAGACAACCCACACGTTTGAGCCCATTTATCAAGCTTTAATACCCTAATTAACAAGTTAAAGACAACCAGCTCAATACTCAAACTTTTATAACCTCAAGCAACCTAGCTTTTTTGAAAAGCTTCCTAAAAATTTAGATAAAATGCAGAGAGCAAATAAAAGTGTTTCAACAAAGTTCATTAAAAGCTCTAAAAAAATAACTCAAATCTCATTGGAAGGGATAATTTCTCAGTAAGCAGACAGTAGTAGTTAAGCAATAATAATGATTCTCAATAAATGCATTTCATGTTCTCTATCTCTTCCGTCTTTAATGCATCTAAAATCCCAATCATAAAAGAATAAGTTGTTACTCACAATAGGAACCGGATTTCCTGCACATCAGGGTCGGTGTATCTGATTTATTTAAAATTTTGATTTTTTTTTATTTAAAAAGATACAAAATATAAAATAAAAATAATCTCTTAGCTATAAATTTTTATTAAAATAATGATTTAAATAAAAAATAAAAAATATGAAATCTTAATGACAAATTTTTATTAAAATTTTTATTTAAATGATCCAGATCATAGCTACACATCTTTGAGATGTACAAGAAATCCGGGTCCCTTGCAATCTTCTTTTCCATCATTTGCACGTTGTTCCAATGGCTATATTGAATGCTCTAGCCACTGTCAGCCTCCTTCAAGATTCATTTTCTTCTTCATTTAGTGCTGGACCATTTTCTTGGGCTCGCTTTCTCTTTCTTCGACAATGGAGTAAATACAAGCAAAGAGAGAGAAGTCTTGTGAAGAATGCTACTTGTGCCTCACTTTTTCTTTTGGAGCATATTTTATTTAAAAGGAAGACTAATGTAGTAGAAGGCATAGGATTCACCTCATAGGCAAATGTGCTTTCTATCCTGTTGCTACTTTTTGTCTGGAAAAATTGCAGTCAATAATATTTATATTAAAGCATTTTAAATTTTAAAATAATTTTCAAGGATTTATAAATAAAAAATTTAAATTTTATGAAAAAATATAAAATTTTAAGTTAAATTTTTTTGTTCTAAAATCTTTCCTAATAGTTTTAAATTTTAAAATATTCAATAAAAATATTTTTAATTTAAGATACTCAACTATATATATACATATATATATATATATTTACATATACCATAATATACTTATTCATATATAAAGTAGGTGAATAAATCTTTTACTCCTTGGAGGGGAGGAACATAAAATGATTTTCATAATATGAAATATTCAAATTAAATTTAATTGATTTAAATTTAATTAATTTATTTAAAAAAATTTATTTAAAATAAAAAAAATAAAATAAAAATAATCTTTCAATTGTTAACTTATATGATTGATATTAAAAAAATAAAAATAAAATTTTAAATTTAAATAATTCAAATTTGAGTAGAGATATAGAGAAACTGGGTTCAATAGGACATTCTGACATTAGTTGCTTTATCCCAATTCTGGATGGTGCATATCACTACAAAAGATAAAGTAGATAATCAACGCTTGGTCCTATTAGATGTTTCATTGACCCATGATTTGTTTGGAAAACATGATAATAAACATTCTTGGCCCAACAAGAAGTCTTTAATGCTTAGGTAAGTTTTGGGCCCAGATGTATTTAGAGGTTCAGAATTTTGGATTAGGAATCCGAGGCCCAATAATATTGAATATTGAGCCCATGAATAATTTTGGCCCAAGTAAGCATTTGAACATGTTTTGGCCCAGATACAAGAAATCTAATTTTTCCAAAATAAGTTTGATTAAAATTATTTTTTATATTTGACATAATTAAAATATTATTAGTATCTTTGAATCAACAGAGATAAATATAATTTCTCTCAAAAGGTGTTAGCTCACAAATTAAATTAGAAATATTAATAGTAATTATTACTATTATTACGGATTATAATTATTCATGACTCACCAACTAAAAAAAATAATGTCCAGATCATTTTCTTTTTAATTTAATCAAATTAAGTGCTAGCAGCATAACAATCATTGATATGCAATATATACTTATAATTTAATAAAAGCATAAAACTTTTATTTCTCTACAGAACAATCTCTTGAAATTAATAAGCTATAATTTGTTGAAAAACCATGATAACATTTTCGATGGTGAATCATGAATGAGCCTTCTGCATGTATATCTATCATTTTCTTCTTGTCAAATAGGCTCAAATCGGGTTGGGTATAAAGAAAATTTTTTAAAAAAATTAAGGCTCGGTCGAGTTATAATCAAGACAGGCGAAGCATCAGGCCGACCCTTAAAGTTATATTGGCCCAACCCAATTCAAAAAATAAAAAATATTTTTTTAAAAAAATTTAATAAATATTTATATCAAAATTTTAATTTTTTTTAAATAAAATATAATTTTATAAAGATTTATATAAAAATATTTTTTAGAGGTTATTTTATAATTTTTATAATAAATTCGAGCTAGCTCTAAAAATTATATTGGTCTTTCTAAATCCAAAAAAATTAAAAAAAATATTTTCTTATAAAAATTTATATCAAAATTTTAATTTTTTTTAAGGATAAAAATGTAAAGACTTATATAAAAAAATTTTATGATATTTTATAATTTTAATAATAAATTTTTTTAAAAAAAGTAGGTGCCCTACCCCTACCCGGTATTAAATTGGGCAAGGCAAAATTGGATTCGGGTAACAGGTTTCAATTTTAAAACCTATTTAAAATCAAACTGAACATTAGATTAGGATAAAGTTCAACCTGACTTAACTCATGAATATTTCTATTGTCAAACACTACCTGGCGGAGTTAAACTCAAGTAATGGGTTTTAATTTTGAAATTCTTTTAAAATCAAGACAAAGTATCAAACTAGGATAAAGTCCAACCCAACCCAACTCATAAACACCCTATTGTCAACCACTTGCAATGTTTTATTAATTCAAATATTCAAAAACTATTATATGCAATTACACCTATAACTCTTAAATTAGTGCAATTCAAAAGGTATAACACCCGTCCGGATTTTTGACAGTTAGATACAATTGTATAACTAGAAGGAGTTGATTGAAGGTGAGCATGTGAGAAAATATATTCAAATTTTAATTAGGGAAATGTTTAAATACATATTTAGTCTCTCAAATTTTATAAAAGTTTTTTAGTGTAGTTTTTTTAATTTAAAAATAAATAATATTGTTATCTTATTTCCTTAAAATGAGCAAATTTTACCCCTTTATATCATCATTTATTCAAGATTTAATGTCAAATTTAATAATATGTTAACTTAAATATTAAATCTAATAGTAAATTAACAATATCAAATATATAAATAAATCTAAGTTAGCAAACTATTAAGATTGGAGTTAAATTTTTTATCAATTATGGGACAAATAAACAAAATTGGATTTTTTAAAAAAATAAAATAAAATGATACCATTATTTATTTTTAAACTAAATTAAACAAATTAAAACTTTTTAAAAACTAAATAAAGAGGTTAAGCCTCAAGGAAAACTTTATATATATATATATATATAACATTTATTGAATTATATTATAGCTTAATAATAAATATGGTAAACAAACTTTAAAATATAACACTTTATTAAAGTATTAAAAAAAATGAAAATTTCACATATAAATTAAAACTAATTAATATTTAAAAGCTAAATACTTATCACTAATATTTCAAACAAAGCAAAAATTTGAAAAAAGATGAAAACACAAGGTATCACATAATAATCACATGTTTTTCAAACGTATATTTATAATTTATATATAATATTTTTATTTTTTATAATAATATAAGGGGTTAAATATTATATTTTAAAATTTTCATATTAAAATTATAATTAGACTATAATTAAAAAAACAATTATATATTTTTTGCTTATAATAATGCGAAGTTCTCGGATCAAGATTGGAAAGTAAATTAGTCGATGTGTAAATTGATTCAAAGACTATATGGTTAAAATATTTTAAAAAATTCAAATTAAAATAAAAAAAAACTGGAAAAAAAAAAGGTCTGGCAATTTAATAAGGAGATAAATATAATGTCTCTCAAAGTGTGTTAGCTCACAAATTAAATCAGAGAAGTAATTATTACTATTATTATAGAATATAAAACTAATAAAAATAGTCAAAAGATTCTTGATTCAAATGAAGCCTCCTCTGACCATAAGGGCTAAAAGAATCTAATATACTTGGCTTTTATTCCAACCCCACCCCATTCTTTCCTCCTATAATCTTAAGGCTTTATACTTCCTTTGTAACTAAAAAAATTAATTAAAAAATTCTAGATAGTTTATTCTTATTCAATCAACATTTAAGTGCTAGCAACATAACAATCATTGATAAGCAATATATATTTATATATTAAGCACTAATTAATTAAGCCCACAAAATAAAAACAATCTAGCTAGCTGACTTGATTATAACATTTAAACATATAAATTTACCTTCACGTTCAAGGTCTTCATTGATGCCTGCCACTTCTAGTATGATTGAGAATGAAAATACTGTGTAAGAAATAATCAAAATCCAAATATTTTGAATCATTCTGGTAGAATCATCACTGCATCAAGGATTTCGGAATACGATGAGGGAGGGAATTGAAGGCACAATGAACAATTGGCTTATCTTCCTCCTCCTCCTGCTGAGTCTGATCATGAGCATGAGAAAAAGTATGAAAAGATGATAACATAATTTATGCCTTGTATATAAGGCAACATCTTCATACACTTGAAGCCACTGCTGCTAAGCTCAGTCTTCCTATTCTGGCAATTTTTATGTTGTGTTGTTTCCGTTGTAATGGCTCTTCTGATATTCATGTACTAGTGAGGATAAGGATTTGGTTTAAACCTTGAGTCCTTTCTGTGACTTCAAATCAACTACTTGGCAATCGGCACGTCACATCAACTATTTGGCAATTGGCATATTCATATATATATATATATATATATATACATATATATTGCCACGTCACATCAACCGATTGGCAATTGCCATTATATATACGTAGGGGAAGTATATACAGAGACGCACAATATCAACATTAAAAGAGCGACGTGACAAAATCTGAAATACCTTAATTATGTCTAACATGAATAATAGACGTGTTTAACACAAACACATATTTTTTCTTTAAATTGCTCATGTTTCATAGAGATATATATATATATATATATAGTTATTCTTTGTATAGATATCCAGACAAAAAATCTAACTAGTTATTATTATTTCAATGGAAATTGAATTCTTCAAATAAAATTGACCTGTAGCATCTTAGCTAAGCTAAGATACTTTATCTCTCTTAAAGTATCACTGAAAGTAAAAACGTTATGTATATAGTTAGGTTAAAATTAATATCTTAAATTTACATAATTATCACATGATATTTTAGACAAAGAAAAATTTTGAAAAAAAAAATGAAAACATAAGATATCACCTAATAATTATATGACTTTTAGATGTTAATTTTAACTCATATGTTAATATTTTCATTCTTTTTTAGTATCAGGGTTTAAATATTAATTTTTAAATTTTGTAGACTAAATTATAATTAAACTATAATTTAAGAAAATATATACAGTTTTCCCTAATAATGCCAAGTTCTCGGTATCAAGCCATGGAAAATAAATTAATTAAAGTATGTGTATACTGATTCAAAGGCTATATATATGAGTAAAACATTTTTAAAAAGATTAAATATTTTTGAAATGCCAAACATAGACTAAAATAAAAGGGTTTGCAATTTAATAAGGAGATAAATATAATTTCTCTCAAAATGTGTTAGCACACATATATTTATTAGAGATTTTAATAGTAATAATTACTATTATCATAACGTATTAAAACTAATAAAAATAATCTCCAGATAATTTTTTTAATTTAAGCAATTTAAGTGCCGGAGGTCAACCTCTTATAGAAATTAATAAACTATATATAACCTGTTGAAAAACCATAATTTTGCATTTTGGTTGGTGAATGTTGTGTCGTGAATGGCGCATGCATATTTGTCACTTTTTTCTTGTCACCCACTTGCAGTGTTTTATTAATTTAAATATTAAAAAACTATTATGTGCAGTTACGTATATTAACTCTTAAATTAATGCACTTTAAGTGGTCAAAGACACAGAAAATGCATCTTGGCATTTATAGGAAATTAAACTCTCCAGAAATCAACCACTTGAATTGAGGAGAAAAATCAACACACAAGAAAATGGCAGATTTGAGGAGAAAATCAGAAGACGAAAAAGAAGCAATGAAGGGGAATCAAATTACCCACATGAAATCATCAACAATATTGAAGGAAAAAGCAGATGATAAAGAAAAAGAAGAAAAACTAGCAGTGTCCTTATGGGATTGTGGGAGCCCATTATATGATTCGTGTGAATTGGTGTCCCTCACTCATCTTATTGAGGGACATCTAATGGCATTCCCATCTTTTGAAGGATCAAAGTCGACCTTCACTCTCACCAACCCATCTCATGAAATGGCCTTTATGACGGAATACAAAACGGTATCTTCAGAGAAAAATTCCGAAGGGTCTTTCAGGATCACCAGCTGGAGTGAATTTGTGGTGACGAAGATGAAGATGAGGAAGAAGAAGGAGAATGGTGAAAGGAGAAAGAAGCCCAAGGAAAAAACAAGTTGGGTAGCTAGGTTTTATAGTTTCTGGAGGGATTAGAAAATACTTACATGAACAGAATAGGTAATCGGATTATGAAAGTTTTCTCTTTATTATTCTTCCCTTGATCAATTGTAACAACGAAAGTTTTTTCCTTCATTATCTTCTCTTCCTTTCATACATTTTCAGCTCCACGGGTAACTTTCCTTCATATTGTTAATTCAATCGCACCACTTAATTTGAAATTTTATTCCAACGTGGTTTTGTGATCACTTCCTAAACATACATTAAGAAAATTTAATATCAAAGTTAATCACTACATATTACAAACTGGGCTACCCGTAGTATTTTCCAGAAAATGCACTTTACCTTCTCGATTTTGTTTTTGTCTTTAATGTGATAGAAAAAGTCGTTACTCACAAATACATTTTTCCTTTATTTGCAGATTGTCTCTAATGGCTATGAAATCCTTTCATTGAATGCTTCAGGCGGCACAGCTTCTTCATTTTGCTTGGCCTCTCTTTCTCTTTCATCAAACATGGAGTAAATACGAACAAAGAGAGAAAAAGAAGTCTTCTTTAAAAAAACAAAAGCTTTTCGTGCATCATTTTTTCTTGAAGGATAATTTATTTAAAAAATTAATATGCTTGAGGCAAAAAAAGTCACATCATACGTAAATGTGCTTTTCATTTTGCTTTTGTTTTTGTTTTTGTTTTTTATCTTCTGCCACAGTGCACGTGCCGTCATATAAAGTAGTAAAAGATATTTTAACATTCCTTCCGATGCTTGCGCTCTGCATGTCTTTAGCTTCAGCCCTTGGATATTGCCTGGCGGATAAAATATTGGGAGAAGCATAGTTAAAATACTCAAAATTAAAAAAAATTATTTTAAAAGACTTATTATTATTAAGTACTATAAATTTTAGTTAAAATTAATAATAATTTATCTTAAAATAATGATAATAAGTCTTTTAATATAATTTTTTAATTTTAAATTCTTAATTATAATTCTCTTTTAAGGTATTTGCTGTCCAAAATAGGAATTCAACCATTGGCATTTTAGAACTTTATAGGCCCAAATCATTTTGATGCTTTTGAGGACCACTTTGGGCTAGCTCCTTTCTAACACATTTTCAGTCCAAGGTCTTAAAATAATTTTTGCCTCACTATATTTTGGTCCATTGATTTAAACACCAAGTATTTTAGCCTAAGTAAATAAATTCTAATTTTTCAAAAATATTTTTACATTTAAAATTTATTTTTATGTTTAACATAATAAACATACTTTTCCACCTTTGATTATATATATAGAGAGAGAGAGAGAGAGAGAGAGAGAGAGAGAGAGACCTCTTTTCAATGGGTCACATCAATTTTTTTTTCTTTTCTATTATTTTGGGTGTAGTTTGAAAAATCTTAATTTTATTTTTTTTCCATGAATCCTTAAAATAAAATTGACTCATAAAGTGTGAGCTAAGCTTGTAGCTCACGGGCAAAGAAGATCTCAATTCATCTTTGAAATACTAATTTTGGGTCCTTAAACTTTTTTAGAAATATGGATATCTGCATGATATCATATATAATCGTATAATTACAAGGAGTTGACCGGATGCTAGCATGCAATATGTCGGTGAATATATTCAAATTTTAATACGGGAATGCTTAAATACAATTTCGATCTCTCTAATTTTATAAAAATTTTAATTTAGTCCCCAAATTTAAAAATAAATGATATTATCCTTTTATTTTTTACAATGATTCAAGTTTAGTTCTTTAAAAAAAAGACAAGATTGTCTATTTTTAAATTAAGGAGACCAAATTAAAATTTTCATAAAATTAAAAGATCTAAAGAGTATATAAGCCTCAAGTAAACTATATATATATATATATATATAATAATTTGGATATACAAACTTTAAAATATAATATTTTAATCTTTTAGATTATCACAAAAAGTAAAAACAATATATATATAAGTCAAAATTAATATTTAAAATTCACATAATTATCACATAATACTTTAAATAAAAGGAAAATTTAGAAAGATGATAAAAACATAAGATATCACAAAATAACCCCGAGACTTTTTAGACATGAATTTTAACTTATATGTAATATTTTTACTGTTTGTGATAGTGTATAAGAAGTTAAATATTAGATATTAAAATTCATATATTAAATATGTAATTGCACTATAATTTAAGAAAATATATTTATGCCCTTTTAATAATACTAATTTCTCAGTGTCAAGCCACTGAAAGAAAATTAGTGGAAATATGTGTAAGCTGATTCAAAGACTATATGATTGAAATATTTTTAAAAAGTCAAATATAAAATCAAAAACTAAGAAAAAGGTCTCGCAATTTAATAAGGAGATAAATATAATTTCTTTCAAAGTGTGTTAGTTCACATATTAAATTAGAGATTTTAATAGCAATTATTACTATTATTATAGAATATAAAAACTAATAAAAATATTTTCCAGACAAGTTGTTTATTTAATTAATTTAAGTGCTAGCAGCATAACAATCACTGACACGCAATATATAATTATCACGTAATAAAAGTATAAACTTTTATTTCTTTGAAGTTCAACTTCTCATGGAAATTAATAAACGAACTAGTTGAAAAACCATAATTGCATTTTGGTTGGTGAATGGTAAGTGATGAGTGGCGTGCCTTCTGGCATGTATATTTGTCACTTTCTTCTTGTTAACCACTTGCACTGCTTTAATTAATTTAAATATTAAAAAATTATTTTATTCAGTTACATGTATAACTCTTGAATCAGTGCAATCCAAGTAGTCAAAGACACAGAAAATAAATGTTTTGCATTTATAGGAAATTAAACTCCCCAAAAATATTCAACCAACCTCAGACAGCACAAGAAAAATCAAACCAAATGAGATGGCAGATTTGAGGGGAAAATCAGAAGATGAAAAAGAAGAAGCATTGAAGGGGAATCAAATCACCCACATGAAATCAGCAACAATATTGGAGGAAAAAGCAGATGATGAAGAACAAGAAGAGAAAGACGAAGAAAAATTAGCAGTGCCCTTATGGGATTGTGGGAGCCCATTATATGATTCGTATGAATTGGTGTCCCTCACTCATCTTATTGAGAGGCACCTAATGGTAGTCCCATCTTGCGACGGATCGAAGACCTTATTCACTCTCACCAACCCATCTCATGAAATGGTCTCTACGATGGTACGCAAAACCGTATCTTCAGAGAAAAACTCCGAAGGGTCCTTCAGGATCACCAGCTGGAGTGAATTTGTGGTGAAGAAAATGAAGATCAGGAAGAAGAAGGGGAATGGTGAGAGGAGAAAGAAGCCCAAGGAAAAGACAAGTGGGGTAGCCAGGTGTTGTAGTTTCTGGAGGAATTAGAAAATACTTACATGCATGAATAGAACAGGCGATCAGATTATGAAGTTTTCTCTTCATTAATCTTTCCTGGATTGATTGTAACAATAAAAGTTTTCTCTTTCATTATTATTTCTTTTCGTACATTTCAGCTTTGTCGCTACCTTTCCTTCATTGTTAATTCTATGCGCGGCTTAATTAATTTGAAGTTTTAATCCCAAATTTGTCTTCAGAAAATCATTTGCATCAATGAAAGGGGAAGAGAATCTAAGAATGGACTTGATTTAGAATTTAGATACAGTGAACCAAATTACCTGCCACACAAATTTCACACTGATCAAGGATTCACATGTTAATACTTTAGGCTAATAGAGTTTTTTTTCCTTTGTATTCCCCTTTTGTAGCTAGTGATCACAAACTAATCTAATTATCTTTCACTTCGATGGAGATTTACTTTTTCACTATTACAGTGAATCCCTCCAAGCGCTAATGAAAATATTCGAAGCCTTTCAAATAAACCCTATATTAGTCATCCCCCTAGAAAAACAATTTACCTAGCATACATCAAATGTATGAGAAGGCAGATAGTCAAAGAAAACTCAGATGAAATAAATATTAGCAGCCATAATTTTGTTCGGGTGGAACCATAGGGATGCTTGCGATTGTTGCCTGGTGATAAAGGGGCTCCAATGTGGTTTGTCGCTTAGATATATATAATTTTTAAGTGTTTATTATTAAATTTTAATAAAACATAATAAGTAAATTTTTTATATAGCTTATATATGATTAAATTTTTAAAATATTTTATTAAATTATTGTCTGCTTGACCTACCTTATTGTGTCTGCCCGCACCACATTTAAGGAATAATTAAGAAGATGTTGATCATGGGTCTGGTAGCCGTCAATAGTCTGTTTGGCCGTCCATTTTAGCAAGTTATTCATTTTTTTATGAATAATTTTCTGCCAAGAAAACAAAGTTTCTAAGTGGTAATAGAAGCAATTTTGTTGTTGCATGCAGAAAAGAAACAAAAAATTGTTACTTCTTTATGCAAGCAATAAAAGTCTAAAATTATTTTTTTTTTAAGATGATCATACCTCTACTTAAACTTTTTATCTACCAAAACTATCCTTAATTATTTTTTCCAAACCTCTCTCACAAAGTCAAATTCGTATGTGTCTTTTTTTTGTTGTAATTTGACAACTAAAAATATTTTAAAAAGGATTTGTTAGACATATTTTTTTAAATATTGATAAAAATGTTTATCAAATAATTTTACTAAAAATAATGTACTTCTCTCTCATAAAACTTCTTCTGAAACTTCAAGTGAGAAGAAGCTGTTCAAAATAAGGAGAAATTTGCAGTAATCCCAAAGAGGCTTTGTTAAATATTTAGGACATAAATCTAACAAAATATTTTTACATAGTAATTAGTAAATTGAAAATGGATACTTGATGACCAACTCTTGAACTAAGCACTTGGATTTGGATTTGGCATGCCTTGTCAAACCAAGCACTTGCGCAATGTAGGGTGACACTGCTGAGTGTCTATTCGGGGGGAAAAACTGTTTCTAGAGGTTTGGTATGCAACTATTTTATTTTCGAAAAGTATTTGAAACAAATGAATGCAAAAGTTAAGTTTGATATATATCAGAACTTATTTTCTTTATATTATTTATAACATATAATACATATAAATCATAAAATTTTTATACTTAGCATATCTAAACATATTATAAATATATTTTGTGCACACTTGAAAAAAAAAAAAAAGAATTCATGCATTAAATAATATTAAAATTAACATCTTTTTTCTTTGGGATAACTTAAAAAATGCTTTTAAGTGATAACAAAATCTTTTTTTTTTTGACAATGAGAGAGAAATATGAAATTGAAATTTTTCTTTAAAAACAAAATTAATATTTGTTAGACAAAAATAATAATTTTAAAATATAATTTGAAGGATGAATAACCGTACTAGAAGCGCTTGGTGAAATTTTTGTTTAAAATATTAAATTAACTGTTAAAACAAAAGTATTTTTGCTTGAAATTTAAAAAATATATGTACAAAAGAATTGTGCTCAGCCAAACAAGTCCGAAGCCTTTAAAGGCAACTATTTTTTATTAGATTTTTAATAAAAGTATACTATATGATTTAAAAATTTTTAATTATACAGTACTAAGGCATTAAAAATATTCACCTTTTTATCTTTAACAAAATATAATAATAAAATGCCTAAAAATTATATGTAAATATAATCTCCCAAGCGCACCTTTAAATAAGAATTTGTACTACAAGAGAATCTATCAAATAGGATCAACCTAATGGTAAAAGATGGATGAATCCAAGGAAACAAAGACAATTGAGGATTAGAGTTTTGATTTCCATATGGTTCCAAAGGCATTGTTAAAGTTAACAACATTAACGAGAATAAAAGGCTTATTTGTCCAAGTCTATTGCAATGTTTTATTTATTATTTTTATTGTTTATTATTTTTTTATTAGTTCAGAATAGTTCTTGCTTTCTAGTGTTGTTCTTATTTTTTTAGCAATTCTTCAATATATATTATGTCAAGATATTGTGCAACATCTCTATCTTGTAAGCTTATATTAAGTTGATTTGTTGAATAAAATTTCAAATTCCATTTTCTACAAAGCACAACTCCATGTGGCGTTTTTTTAGGTTGTCAATGGCGGTGAAGTTACATAGCCATCTATAAAATATACAAATGGTGCTTTATGAAAATGGAGGATTAAAGCAGGGAAAGTCATATTTGCTCTTAAGACCACAGTGGAAGAAGACGTGTTAGAGCACATTCAAGATGCTAAAACTCTAAAGGAAGCATGGTACACATGTTCTATTCTCTTTTCTAAGACAAATGATATGAGACTTCAACTTTTAGAGAATGAGCTACAATCAATAGCACAATTGACAAGTCCATCGCATAGTAGTTCAATAAGGTGAAGTTAATATGCCATGAGATTTCAGAGTTAGATCCAACTACTCCTATTCGGGAAACCAAGATGAAAAGAATAATCATCCATGATTTGAGACCATAATACAAAGGCTTTGTTGTTGCAATACAAGGATGGCTAACACAACCATCACTTGTTGAGTTTGAAAATTTGCTTGTAGGTCAAGAAGCTCTGGCTAAACAAAGGGAAGGAGTCTTGCTAAAGGGTGATGAGGAAGCACTCTATGTCAACAAGGCAGAGGCAAATCTAAGCAACACAACGTTAGTTGATCTAAAAACAATGATGACAAAGAAAAAGGTTTTCAAGGAGAAGGAAGTCAGTTTAAAGGAGCTCCAAAGCATCGCGATAATAACAAAAAATTTAAAGGGATGTTTTATAAGTGTGGCAAAAAGGGACATATGACGAAAGCTTGTTAGTCTAATAAGAAGTTTGTTAAGAGTAATGTAGCTACCTCTAATGCAATAAAGAAAAGTGAAGATGATTAGGATGCTGAGGTGCTCTTTGCTATAGAAGAGAGGAGTTAGCTCTCATTGCAACAGCATCTAAATAGATTGATTATGAGAATGATTGGATCATTGACTCGGGATGCTCCAATCATATGACACGTGATAAACAAAAATTGCAAAACTTATCATAATATAAGGGAAGCTATGTGGTGGTGACAACTAATAACTCAAGGCTACCTATTGTCCATGTTGGTAAGATAATTGTTTCTTTTAAGTATAATGCTAATGAGATGTCATTGGAGAATATCTATCATGTTCCAAGTGTGAAGAAAAATATACTTTCAATGGCACAATTAACATCTTCAGGCCATTTTATTCTATTTGGTCCACAAGATATAAAAGTGTACCGTGACCTCAAGATCTTGAAGAAGCCAAGATGCAGGGACGAAGAGTAGAATCAGTTTATGTGCTGTCAGCAAAATTTGCATATGTAGACAAAACAAAAAAGAATGAAACAACTGACTTGTGGTACATGCGGTTAACTCATGTTAGTTACACCAAACTAAGCATGATGATGAAAAAGCTTATGTTTAAGGGGCTTTCTTAACTAGAAGTACATATAGATATAGTTTATGCAAGATGCCAAAATGGTAAAGCACATTAATTGCCATATGAAGAGTCAAAGTTTAGAGCAAAAAAACTATTAGAGTTAATTCACTTTGATGTGTTTGGATTTATCAAGCAATCATCAAATGGTGGAACGAAGCATATGGTGATGTTTATTGATGACTTCTCTAGGTATGTGTAGATTTTCTTTATAAAAGAAAAATCTAAGACATTTTTGAAAATTAAAAATTTCAAAGAGATAGCTCAAATGGAAGTTTAAAAAAGAATTATTTGATTGCACACTAATAATGAGAGAGAGTATAACTTAAACAAGTTTTCTCAATACCTAAGAAAATGCAGAATACATCACCAACTCACTTGTGCTAATACACTACAACAAAATGGTGTAGCAGAGAGGAAGAATAAACACCTTGCAGAAATTTGCCATAGTATGCTTTATGCAAAGAATGTACAAAGAAGGTTTTAGATAGAAGTTATGAGGATTGCAACTTATATTAGCCACAAACTTCATTAACAAAGGTTAAATTTTCTTTCACCTTTTGAAAAGTTATGGGATATAAAACTTACTGTTAGATACTTCTGAGTATTTGGTTATGTATACTATGTATTTGTACTAGAGTATTTACGTAGCAAGTTTGACAAGAAAGCAATTAAATGCATTTTTGTTGGCTATGACAGTCAGAGAAAAGGATGGAGATGTCGTGATCCTATAATTGGAAGGTGTTACACATCACGGAATGTGGTGTTTGATAAGGCTTCTTCTTGGTGGTCTTTAGAAAAGGAGACTAATTCAAATGAACTGAAAGGTGAACCCCAGACTGCTCAAATCAGGTTGAGTTTAGATGAATTTAATGATTCATACAATGATGGTGAGAATGAAGAAAGAGTATCTTATAGTCCTTGGCAAACTGGCATATATCAACGACTAAGCGAAGAAGGTAAACTCAGTAGAGTTTAAGTGTTAACTCTAACACTTAGAAGATAAACAAGAATCTAAAAGCCAAATCCCAAATATACAAATGTAGCCATTGTAGAAGATGTGAAAGAACCAGAGACTTTTGAAGAAGCATCTCAAATAAATGGATTAATGCTGTGAAGGAAGAGATCACAGCATTGGAAAAAATGAGACTTAGGAACTCATGCCAAAGCTAAGAGATGTGGAACCTATTTCTCATAAATGGTTTGATAAAATAAAGTAATGCATAGATGGGTCAATTGAAAGTTACAAGTTTGTTTGGTAGCTTAAAGATTCACTCAACAATATAGACTAGACTATGATAAAATGTTTAGTCTAGTAGCCAAGCTCACAATTGTACAAGTCTTACTATCACTTACAACTAGCAAAGATTGGAATTTATGGCAAATGGATGTTAAAAACACATTCCTTCATGATGAGCTAGATCAGGAGATTTACATGAATCAATCAATGAGCTTTCAAAATCAAGATCATCCGGAGTATGTGTATAAGCTACAAAAGGCACTTTGTGGTTTAAATCAAGCACCAAGGGCATAGTTACAAAATTTTTAATCTAAAGTGGTTATTCATTGACTCATGCAGATTCAAGCTTCTTTATGAAAGTCAATGGAGGGAAGTTAGCTATTATACTTGTGTATGTGGATGATTTAATTATAACAAGTGACAATAAGGCTAACATTTTCTAAATAAAGGAGAATTTATCAATTCATTTTTAGATGAAAGGACTTTGTCAACTTAAGCATTTTCTTGGTTTAGAAATTGGCCATACATAAGAAGGAATAGTGCTTGCTAAAGATTTGTTGAAGAAATTAGGAATGCTTGAGTGCAAGCCAATTTCAATACTGATGGAACCAAATCCAAAATGTGTGTGCATGAAAGAAAAGATTTTGAAAATGCAACAATGTATAAGAAATTGGTAGATAGTTTAATCTACTTATCTTTAACTCAGCCTCATATCTCTTGTGCAATTAGTGTCATAAGTTGTTACATGCAAAATCTTAAAAAAAAAAAACCCTCATATGGAAGCAATTAGGCAAATGTTAATACATGTGAAGAGTACAATTCATTATGGAATTTTATACAAGAAAAGTGAAGATTGCAAGTTATCTGGTTATTGCAATGTTGATTATGTGTGAGATCATGATACATGTAGATTAACCACTGGGTATGTGTTTATGCTTAGCTTAGGGGCAATTTCTTGGTGCAGCAAAAGGCAACCAATAGTATTTTGGTCAACAATAGAAGCAAAATATTGAGCAGCAGTTATGGCAACCTAAGAGAGTACATGGCTCTTGCTATTGATGAAAGATTTATATCAACCTATAAATTATGTGGTTCAATTGCATTGTGATAATCAGTTAACAATTCGTCTAGTAGAAAATCCAATTTTTCATACAAGAACCAAACATATAGAAATACATTATCATTTTATCAGGGAGAAAGTCTTACAAGAAGAAATTGGATAAAAACAAATCAGGACCAATGATCAAGTTGTAGACTTCTTCACGAAGAACTTGAACATCCAGAAATTCCAAAGCTTTTACTAAAAGCTTGGTATGATCAAAATGACATGGAAAGCTGCCATTGAGAGGGAGTGTTAAAGTTAGCCACATCAATAAAAATAAAAGGCTTGTTTAACCAAGTCTATTGCAATGTTTTATTTATTATTTTTCTGTTAGTTTAGAGTAGCTCCTACTTTTCAGTGTTGTTCCCATTTTTTAATAGTTTGAGAGTATAATTGAGTCAAGATATTGTGCAACGTTGCTATTTTGTAACCTTATACTAAGCTAATTTGTTGAATAAAATTTCAAACTCCATTTTCTGGAAAGCATGACTTTATGTGGTTTTTTTTTCCCTCACATTTCTAAACTATTGTTTATAAAATATAGACACTCGTTACACCTAAGCTTTTCCCTATGGCAAAGTTTTGTCTTTTTCTAGTTATTTTCTACAACCATAAGATTCAAAAATGGAAATGAGAGAATTAGTTGTTTTAAGATTGGTTGACATTAAACCTATCTTGAAGCAACCCGTAAAGCACTATTTTTTATCTTGAATCAACAAGTTATATCTAACTAACTTGCTTACTATGAATTCATGGGTAGATCATACTCTCCAGGTCTTAGAATTGGACTTTTAACAATTCTCCATAGTGTTTTGTCTTTATAGGTTATGCTTCTATTATAGCCTATTGACAGGGAGCTTAGATTTTTTACATTTTTTTGGGGTCAATTTAAAGTAAATTTTATATGTTCAAATGAGACTCAACACTTAAATAAATTTTATATATTCTATATTTATTTCTCTTTAAAATTTATAAAAAAATAAAAATAAAACAAAATGGAAAGGATCCAAATTTATAGATCAGAGGTCATAAGATAGTGCTTTGATATGTAGTTTTTTGGTTTATCAAGTTACAATGTAGTTTTATAGAATGATATTTCGTTCTTTTATTTTTTAATGTCAATCTTATTTCAAGTAAAGATTAGATCTTCCATTTTTTTTTTCTATAGATTTTTTGTAAAGTTGGAGTGTTACATCTATTTTCTGTCTCTTTTTTTCCCTCCAACTTTATAAGAAGAAAATTTAAAGAATCCAATCTCGTTGTATCAAAACAGTAAAGGCTCTGATCTCTGATTTATTGTTATTATTTTTAGATAAAAAGGCTCTGATTTAAAACTCTGGCCGTTGTTTTCAGTAGAAAAGTGACATTTGCTTTGGGCCCATAAGTCTCCTGAGGTTTTCCCACCATGACAATCCGCGATTGTAGCAAGCCCAACTCTCACCGAGGGAATAAAATGGGAAGGAAATGTACATTTTAATTAAAAAAATTATAATTTAATTATAAGATTGGTATATAAATTTTAAAATGTAACAAATATTTTTATAAATTTTAAAATATGACAACATTTTTATTAAAGTAGTGTTTGGTGTTTAAGGTACATGGAGTGCTTCGTTACATTTTAATTGTATAAGCTATTTTGTAACGTTCTAAAATTCATGTATCAATTTTATAATTAAATCATAATTTATGATAACCAAAATTAAATAATGACCAGAAAAGAGAAATATTAACCAGGTGATACTAATCATCAAGTCATAGTAATAGCATTTAAAAATTGAACGAAGGTTTTAAGACCCAAAAAATTTCATTTAGAAAAGTATAAGTATTTGCAGAAAAAAAAAAAGCATAGGTTTACTTAGAACTTCAGTCTCTTGCTGTGTCCCCCAAATCGAAGGTTGAGACCATTTTCTTTTAAATTTTAAATTTTTTTTTTAAAATTTACCTTTTGCATAGCATACTGTACTGCACAACAGATTATTTATTTTCGTTTACTTAGCCTTCTGATACATAAAGTTGAAACCAGGCCTGGCCCAAAACAAATAAGTACTAAACATAGCCTCAATTCTTCTGAGTCCTAGACTTTCCAAACAAGTCAACTACTTTCCAAGCCCAACAGAAAAAAAAATCTTCAAGCTACGAACAAAAAGAGTGCTTCTTCTCCTAAAGGAATAGTGTGAACTATGAACTAACGAAAAAGAAAATGAAGTGAAAATTAATATTAAATTAATTTTTTATATTGGGTTGAGAGAAATAATTCATTTAAGCTTTTCTTTTTGTTGGTAATTTTTTTTTATTCAATATAATTTTTCCACCAAAAGAAAATTATATATGCATGTGTTAAGCAATTTTTTTTTGTGTATTTCATTTTTAATTGTCATTATTCTTTTCTTGTGTACCTATATATATATATATATTTGTTATTATTACTTTAGTGTATCAATTCTCAGTCGACTAATTTTATTAAAAAAAATTTCACAATAACCATGGGCAAATATGTGAATCAGAATCCTCTCAAGTTTTAAAAAACTTGGGAGTGGTGAAGTTTGAACAGAGTATCTACTTTGTCATTTATTTTGGGAAAAAAAAAAACCCGCCTCCTTCTTTTCTTGCAATTACACCACTTCAGAAATTAGGATCCACAAAGATACAGGTCCTTAAACAATTGTAGAAACAAGATGAAGGGGAAAAAAAAAATCTTTACGTTTTTACTTTTTTTCTTTAATCAATTATTTTCTATCATTTTCTTTAACTTCTCTTACTTTGGGAATAAAATTCAACTTTAAATCTTTGCATTCATTGTAAATTATTTCACTGACTTAGCGACAAATTGACACCTTCCAACTTTTATGGTTTCAAAACTTGAAATAATCGCTGTAAGATGGAAGTCACCTATTAATTAAATAAATTAAATATGCATGCAAAATCGTTCGTAAGATATTAAAAATATCTTATAAACAAAGGCTATGACGCACAAGTTAATTCAGAGATGCAACCCTTAATTGAATTCCAAGTGGAAGAGGTCTATGCTGTTTTGAATATTATTCCTTTTTAAATAAAGATATGAATCATTCGAAATATGCTAGCATACATCAGTCTATTATGCTTTCTTGTTAAATATTATATATGGTCTTCTTCATAAAGAATAATTTTATTGTTTCATAAAATTGGGTTAATCCCAAAGTTTTCGTTATATAGCCACGAAGAATTGAAGTACCATTGGCCATGAGAAACATCAAGCAGGATCTTATCTTCTAGGTTGTAAGTTTGGCTTATATTTTTGTGCAAAAAAAAAAAAAAACCAATGATATATGTTATGATGATTGATTTTATTATATTTTTTGATATATTTTCTCGTTTGAAAAATCTTCATGTTTGAAATATGGATAAATCATATTGCATTAAAATTTAATTTGAGCCCCAAAAAAATTATGACAACAAGTAATCGACTCTTTAATTGCTTGATTATGAAAGTTTTAAACCTATATCAATAATAATTGCAATCTTGAAATTCTTATAATTAAGTGATAAAAAAGCGCGTCATTAATTTATATAATATATTAAAATAATATTCAATGACCACGCCATGTCATACAATTTTGTACACCTTATATATGAATTTTAATTATCTTAATTTGAGCATTATCTTATTATTGACAACAATTTCAATTTTTTTACTTCATATTAAGATATATATTTACTGCTTCAATTAACAAATAATTTTTTTAACTATTGAGATTCAGTTAAAAAAGAATAATTATGGATTTTAAGATAAAATTAAACTAAATTTTGGAAATTTAAAATTTTCATTTAGAGATAATATGATATATTATCGTTTGACTTTTAAATAAATTAAATATATAACTTAAACAATTATACCCATAATAAATATTAAAATAATATAAATTTTTAAAACTTCCATGTTATGCACAGGCACAGGATTAATATTTCTAATAACCTCATTATGTTAACCTCCTTTTTCATTGAATATCTGTCCCATTCTTCCTTTCAATCTAAAAAGATAACATAACTCTCCAAATTGTATAGTCTTTTTCAGTTTAATTGGTCATGAGCTTCTTCATAGTTTTTGTACTACTCCAGCTGAAAAGTAAGAAGGATTCAAATAACATTATATAGTTGCATTTTTTTTTAATATTACCTAAATTCAGGTTGACCAAACCCTAATGAGGATATGGAACTGTCTAGAAGGATAAATAGCAAGGACTTGGCATTTTAGTTGAGTGCTCAACATCACGTTATTTAATAACCATTGACTTCTTTCTTCGAAAAAATTAATGAACTTTTAATATATTTAATAATAGTTAATTATAACCCTAAGTGAGAAGAAATTAAAAGCTAACCTCTTGTTTTAGTTTAAATGAATCAATAATTTCACTCGCTGAGAGATAATACTTTGAAGATTCATCCTAATATGGTGACATGCATTGTCTCCTACCTCCACTGAAAATTAACTTGTCCAGTTGTAGAAGCAATATATAACATTCATAATGATGATAATTACAACTTATAAAATTCTTAAACATTGTCAACAAAACCAGATGAGTAATTTAAGTGAAAGTTATAGGTTTGAATTTTGATATATCAAACAACAACTTGTTTTTATTTTTTTTTCTTCTTTTATACACGAAGCAATAGAAGTCAAATAAAATTTAAAAAACGCGCTTTATGTCTTATATTCTAAGAATTTTTTTTAACGGAAAAAACGTTGAACTTTGTTTGATATATAATTTATTTCATACAGAAATGTAATTTAAATTTGAAGAATGAATATATGACATAATACATAATCTTAGAAAAAATTATACTTTTGGTTCTTACAGTTTATTCAAACTTTAATTTGCCTACTATGACTTAAAAATTTGCAATTGAATCTTTTAATTTTACAAATTTTTTAATTTAGTCCTTACTATTAAAATTCTATCAAAATTTTGCTAAATTTTATTGAGATAATAATTATATACTGTCTTAACATTCTAAATATATATAATTTATACTAATACAAAATACTAAAGTAGATAATAAAAAAAATTAACTCATATATATATGGCAAAATATTAACAAAAATATAAATAATAGGAACTAAATTAAAAATTATTTAGATTATAAAGATCTAATTACAAGGACTAAATTAAAATTTAAGTAAAACTATATGGATCAAAAATATAATTTTTCCATAATCTTATGTTACTGTTAGGTTTTCTCGAATAAATTAAAAGATTTACAAAATAAGAATTTATGATCAAGCTTCAAAAAATTATTCTTACACAGTAGATAGTTTATCAAATAAAATACAAACTTTTACACATATGTTCCAAAGAATTCATTATCCCTAGTTAAAAATTCAACAATACGCAATTTATTTATTTATTTTTGATGAAACAATAAACAATTGCATTAAATATTAAAATTAACATATTTGATTATGACACCTGAGTGTTGAATCTCCCTCATAAAGAGGATCTGCGTTGGAAATTCTGTCATTTAAATATACGCATTAGATTTAATTAGCCTGCTAAACTCTCAATTAAGAAAAGATTATAATATTGTATGCATGATTGAAAGATAACATAATTAAGCTCTAATTATTCTTCCAAACTCTAAATTAAAAGGCTTTATAATGTAATGGGTTGTGGGAGTCAACTGAGTAATTTTATTTGAATGAATTGGCATAACTATGAATAAAAAAAATAAAAAATTTCCCTTGCTACAAAACAAAAGAAGGAAAAGGTCTTAAGACGTATAATGGAGCCTGTGTTGGCCATTTTGGCCAGAAATCTTCTATTTTTTCATGTGGGAAAGCACATGAAATGTAATTTTCATGCTATCATTGTCCTGTGAATTTTCTGAATACTGCCATTTGCATCTTTCCAATATTAGTTATCTTCTTATCCTCAGTCTTCATACACTTTCGCCTTGTTTTTACTTTTTATTTCTTTACCTCTTTGTTCTTGTGTTTGTTTTGTAATTGTTGTAGTCATTCTTGTATTTTTTTTTTCCCTCAAAACATAATTTGTTTAGTCTAATTTGTCGTTTCTTGAATAAATAATTAACTGCTATTGTGTAAATCTAGAAAATCGTAAAGTAAGAGTCTTAGTGTTTCCTAATATAGCTTTTTGATGAATCGAACAAGATTTGTCTCAATATATATAACAACGTAGAGTTCACTAAAATAGTAAGCCTGAGAAATATATAGACAATGATAAATTATATAGAAAGAGTAATTTGAAGCATACTTGGAAATGGCGGAATGGCCTTATTTATAGATAAGAAAGCTGGCAAATTCCTTAAGGACATTTTTGTCCATTCACATGCTGATCAATTATACGACGCGTGTCAGACTTTATTGTGGATAGCTAGGTGATTGGTTAAGGATCAACTTTTTTGTGTCACAAGTTATGCAACGACTATAATGTAATGGATGTTCAAATAATAAGCCCAATAATGTAGACTTTATTGACTGAAATTATGATCATCGTACATTGAGATTTTTAATATTTTTATACATGCTGCAAGAAGCAACAATAACAGCAAAATTTTGGATTTGTTAATACAAAGCTAAAAATTCAACAAAATTCTGGATTTGCTAATACAAAGATAAAAGATCTATTTTGGAAGAATTTTTCTTTTAAGACTCGTTTAATATATAAAAGCTTAAAAATAAAAATAAAACATTATTTTTCTTTTCATTTTCTATCTCTTACCAAACATAACGTTGAGATTTTTAAGAAGAACAATAAATCTCTATCATCAATGTTGCTATATCTGCTGGCATTTAGTGTTTCTACCCCTAGGCACTGATGTTGCGGTCTTCCTAGTCCATTATGGTAGTCTTCTCTTTCTTTCCTCTCCTCTTCTTTCTTCTTTTTTTTTTTCTATTAATTTTTTTTATATTTTATGAATAAATATTTTTATATTTATCTTTTGATGATAAATTTGACTAATATTTCTCTATCTAATTGTTTCCTTTGTAAATCCTTTTATCTTTATTTTTAATTGTTTTATATAGTTTTACAATTTGTCATTGAAAGTTTTCTAGACTTTCATTTTGCCTCAATAACATGTCTGAAAGATTATATTTCTGTGTCTTGAGGTTTATGTCTTTTTTTTTTTTTTATAAGGTCAAGACCCTTATGCTGTTGTGAGAAGTGACAGATTTGATATCTAAGTGAACATAAGTCACTTCCTTGTTGTAGCACAGAGTATGGTGATGAACTTTAATTTCGAAGAGTAGAACTTTTATTATTATCACCCTTTAGTTCAACAAGAAAATTGTAGATATTTTACCTTATAAGTATTAGGTATGAGAATTTTACAATTATTGTAAGTATCGTTAGATTTTAGTTTGTGCAATGAATTTTTGGCTTTTATTATAATATATATATATATATATATATAACAACAAATTTCAAATGCATGGTTTACATTTAATTAATAATGAGTTATTAACCACCTAGTGGTAGCTTAATTGGTGCAAGTACGATAAAGATAAAGATAGAGATAATGATAGCGCCAAATATTTAAACCCTTCAATGTATCAAAAAGAGATTGTAACGAGTTATTTATTACGTTGTTATTGCATATGGACATTCAAAATATTTATATTTAATATACTAGATCAATATTAATTTGTTACATAAAATCTTACATCATCACCACACTTTTCCATTTTTTAACGTTTATATAAATAAAATTCAAAATTTTAAACA
Organism: Erythrophleum fordii; assembly: GCA_032878935.1. NCBI lineage: Eukaryota > Viridiplantae > Streptophyta > Magnoliopsida > Fabales > Fabaceae > Erythrophleum > Erythrophleum fordii. Next base: position 11,144,942 of record JAVQMF010000047.1, on the reverse strand, counting down.
ATATAACATCCTTCTAAATTACAAATAACTTTAAAAATATTTAATAAAGTGCACCAAAGTAAGGATATCAAATTTATTACTCATCCATGTCATACACTTTTATTTATCGATTACACATAAAATCAGATATAAAAAAATATACTGGCAATTTATTATGGAAAAACACAAGAATTTATTTTTGTAAATATAGTGAAATTATAATTATTTTAAGTCATAAATCAATAAAGAGCATAATAAAAAAAAATAGAAAAATGGCGGTAGCATCCAAAAATCAAAGACGCGTCGCAGATGAAAAAAGGGTAAGGCGAAGAATGTGGTGGATGTTGGTGAGGGAGAGTGGGACCACGCGCCAGAGGGGCCTGTGGGGCCGATGGGAATACTGGTATTTAGATTAGCGATGAAATGAGAGCTGTGAATTTTCGTGAATTGATATGCGAAAACACGAGATGAGAGAATCAGACTTTGTCAGAGTTTCAGCCTTACGCGCCTTCTCTCTCTCTTTCTTTCACTTCTTTCCACATTGGCCAAAGCCTTGCTTTTCTCTCACCATCACACCCAAATGAATCAACGTATTAATTATTATTTACTTTTTATTCCATTATTGGACCTGCAAAAATTAGCTAATGAAGTTGATGAATGAAACAATTATAAATATTAATTTACTCATTAGTCATTAATTAGTCGAGATTTTGTTTTCTTTTAAAAAAAAAAATTATATTTTAAAGAATTGTTATAAAAAAATTCTGAATAGCTTAATTTAATTAATAACAAGTTGCAACAAGCTTAAATATATTCTAACCAAGAGAATATTTTAAATAAATTGAAAAGATGATAAATAATAATTAAGTTATAAATATTGTCAAAATAATATTTCAGACACATCATTTCTCTTCTACCATAAGTTATAGTAGAATGAGTTATGGATATTTTATTATTTTATATGATATTTTATAATCTTTTGATAGTATATTTGTTTTACATTTATGATTTTAATATATTTTCCTGTGATATTTTCTCAGATAAATTACATATATTTTTTTTTATTTTTTTTGAAATTACATATATTTTTTATTTTTAACATCTACATAAACCTTTTTTAAAATAAAAAATTTCTTTACACTTTAATTTAATTTTAAATTTTTTGACTAAAATACTCTCAATTAAATCTAAATACACATAAAAAATATGTGTTTAGATTTAATAAATGATATTTTGATAAAAAAATAAAAATTAAATTAAAGTGAAAGATAACTTTTGTTTTAGAGAAAATTTATATTTTTTTCTAAAATAAAAAAATCTGAAAATTGTTTTTGTAACTTATTTTTTTATTTTGAAAAGAAAACTAACTTCTATAATAATTTTTAGAAGTGGTTAAATAATATTTTTCTTTAATTCGATAAATGCATAAATTTATTTTCTTTAAAGCACTCAAAACACTTTTGGACCATATAAAAAACAAGTAAAGAAGGTGTGCCATGAAGGAAAAAGAAAAAAAGAAAAGAAAAAACAAGTGAACAACCAAAGCACCTATTGACTTGTGGCCTGATAAGCTGATTACACGGGCATCATTTTTACTTCTTCCAGGGATGTGAAAGAGTAAAGTTGGAGTGGCACTATCAGAAACTGTGCCGAACAGAACCAGTCTGGTATTGGAGCAACCAAGGAAGCCGCCCATTAACTATCGCTTGACCTTTTGCGGTTTCACATCGCACCGTTGCCATTTCCTCAAGAAATCAATTCACCTTCTGAACGACGTCGCTTCACTGGGTTCCCTGTTCACACCCAATTATTTGGTTTGTTTCTTCCTTCTTGTCGTGGCAAGACCAGTCCCTCGGAAAGCGATCCCCCTTATTTATATTTACTACCATTTCACTTGCTTTCTCTAAAATAACCCCTCACCGAGTATAAAGTTTTGATTTTTCAGTAATTCTGGAATAGCTTCACAGTTTTACTAAATTGTAAGATTCCCAGGAAAATTTGTCCCCACTTTGATCCTCTACTTCCCCCTGCTTTTAATTTGTTGGTCTATGATTTCTGAGAAAAATCCACAATACCATAAAAAGGAAGGAAGAAGAAGACGCAGAAACAGCACAGCCAAAGAAAAAGCAGAAAAGAGCTCTCTTTCTCTTTCTCTCTCTCTTTCCCAATCTCATATTCAGCGTCTTTTCTGAACGAAAGCTCTTGTTAACGACACCCCACCATTAACACTACCTTCGTCACTTCGTTTTCTAACGTTGTTGTTTCCGAGAAGCCAAGCCTTCGCTTTTGGGGAAGAAGAAAAAAACACTCTTTCTCATTTCTCATGTACTTTGAAAGTTCTACCTCGGAAGCTTCTTCTTCGTTGTTTGCTGGTTGGTGATGGTGTTTGAATAGTCCTCTGTTTCGATTATTTCTCAACAATGTCGGAATCGGCGAAGGTTCGGTTGGTTCGGTGTCCCAAATGCGATAATCTCCTTCCCGAGCACGCCGATTACTCTGTTTATCAATGTGGTGGTTGTGGCGCCGTTCTTCGAGGTACCTTTCTTCTTCTTCTTCTTCTTCTTCTTCTTCTTCTTCTTCTTGTGTATGTTCTATATTGTTTTGGCATAAAAAATTTTGCAGTGGCGGTTGAATTAAATGAAAAAAAAATTGCCTCTTTGATTTCTAGCTTTGTGTTTAGGAAGATATTTCATACCCAATATGTGGATTTTTGTATATTCAATGAATAGGAAGTAAATCAGTTGCTTCTTCTTCTTTCTGTCTCTTATGTATATTTTATGTTGTTTTGGCTTCAAAAATATTGTAGAGTGGGTTGAATTGAAAGGGGAAAAAAATCGTCTTTTTGATTTCTAGCTTCGTGATTAGGAAGATATTTGGTACCCAATATATTAACTTTTTGTATATTCGATGAATAGAAGGTAAACCAGTTGCAGCAAAATATTGAAATGTAACGATTAAGTGAAGTTAGGATAATTTTCTACTCAAAGAATTAAAACGTGAAAAGGGGTTTGAATGGATTGGATATTCTGGTTTCTTGTTGTAGTTTACACTTCTTTTTTGTTTTTTAATAATTTGCAGCTAAGCATAAAGGTAATGTAAGTGGTAGCTTGTCGGAGAAATCTGACGAGGGAAAGATTGGAGGAGATTCTGCTAAACCAGAAAATTCTTCAGATGTTGATGTTAAGTCCAATAGTGATTCCCCAAGGTATAATAGTCAAAGGGTTTCTGAGAAAGAAAATAATAATGGAGATGAGGGCTTTCTGAATCAATCCAAGGATTCCATTGAGAAAGCGGATTTTGAGAATGGTCTTAATGTGGAAAGGAAAAAAGATGAAGTGGGAAAAGAAATAGGAAGAGAACAAGAGGAATCAAAGTCTCATAACACCGATTCTGAAACAGGGTCCAAATTGTCCGGGAGAGTGTCTGATAGGCAAAATGGGGAGAGAGAGGAAACTGAGGGGTTTTGGAGAAAGCTGAGAGCCGATATTGAGGGAGTGAGATTTTCCACTTCAAACCATCCAGACGAGGGCCCTTCAAACAACTATTCCAGTTTTTCTTATGGGGAACAATGGAGGAATCATAAGGACGTGGGTGGCATGAACAGGGTTCAACACCTCGAAAAAGACCGAGCTGAGCTACTCAGGAAACTGGATGAGATCAAGGATCAGCTCAGTCAGTCTTGCGAAGTTTCTAGCAACCCAAAAGAAAAGGTCCGCCCAGATGGAAGGATGATTCCGCCGCATCCTTACGGTGGCTCTGATACTTGGTGTCCTGATTTTCCATCTGGGTTGAACAGGACTTCAAGGCAATTTTGCGGCCCTGATAAACACATCGCAGGCCCTTCTTATTTCAATTGTCATCCTGATCCATTTGCTTATTCAAATGGTCAAGATATGATGGGCATGCCCAATTTCCATCCTTCAATGCGGAATCCAAATCACATTCCTGGATATGGGGATCCTTATGCATCCCAAATGCTGAGAAGAGGTCCACATAATTTGTCCCACCAATTTCCACAACAACCATTGCATCCCCACTTTCCTGGACATTATGTCGATACCAATCCCGATTCATATGACCCATATGTGTATAACACAATGCTTCATCCACCTTCTTGCTCCTGTTTTCATTGCTATGAGAACAAACGAAGAGCTTCGGCACCGGTACCACCTGCTGCATATATCAATAGCAGATTCCCTGATAATCCAAATGATCCTATGTTATACCGTCATGAGATCCCGGGGACATTTGGTCCACATGTTCATAATTCTAGATCCACCATTCCTCCGGTGAATTTCCGTGAGGCACAATCACATGCAAGATGGCCTAGTGACATAAACTCTGAAATGGGTGGGTTTGCCAGAAGCCATGCTCGGAAAGTAATGTTAGCTAGTGGTGGTCGGCGCTGCCATCCTATAGCAGGTGGTTCCCCATTCATCACATGTTATAATTGCTTTGAGATACTGCAGCTGCCTAAGAAAGTTTTGGTTAAAAATCATCAGCAGAAAGTGCAATGCGGAGCATGCACTTCGGAAATCAGGTTCGCTGTCGTCAATAAGAAGCTAGTCATTTCTCCTCGTTCGGAAATGAAAGGAATCCCTTCGAGGATTGATGATAGTGCTAATCTGGTTGCAAATAGCCGTGTGTCACATTCTCATGGTGCTAACTTCTCATCTGATGATTATTCTGGTTATGATTTTCACTCAGTGGATAGAGAACCTGTTTCTTCTCTGCCTGCAGACCCGAGCTCAAACTCTAGCAAGCCTCAGGAGATGCACAGTTATCATTCTTCATCACCGAGTACCTCTGAAGACGAAAATAGTCCGGAGGTTATGACTGCTCCAAGGGAGATCACTAAGTCAATTCAACAGCCGACTAAAACCTCTTTATCTCCACCACCTGCTGGTTCGCCTCTTCAAGAGTATTTTGATTACTCTAGTAATAATCATGCAGTAAACCGGTTTGGAAAAGGCAACCAAAGTAGTCGCTCGGAGCAAGAGAAGGTGAAATTAGACAAGACTACATCGCGACAAAATTCACTGAAAGAAGCAGCTCTTGCAACTGAGATGGATATTCATGATTATTCCAACACTGGGGTCTCCCAGGACTCAGGTGATGCAAGCCGAGAGCATGATCATCCTAGATCTAAAAAAGGGGGTGAATCATTTTTTGCAAATATTATCAAGAAAAGCTTTCGGGATCTCTCCAGATCTAATCAAACAAATGACCGTGGTAGTAGCAACGTTACTGTAAATGGGCATCCTATACCTGATCGTGTGATTAAGAAGGCTGAAAAGCTTGCTGGACCAATCCAGCCTGGAAATTATTGGTTAGTATGATTTACTTACAATCAAATGCAATCTTTCATTTTTTTTTTAATTGACAATCTAAGCTTTAAAATAGAATTCATATGTTTACTCCTATAAAATAGAATTCATAAGTTGTATCGCAACTTTGCTTTTGGCATATTAGAAAGTTCATACTGATTTTTTATATAGCGTACTAATTTCTCTGTCTTTATATAATTGTTTCATTAGGTACGATTTTCAGGCTGGATTTTGGGGTGTCATGGGTGGGCCTTGTCTTGGAATAGTTATGGTAAGTTCTACTATCCTGGCACGTTCCATTGATTGTATGCTTATAATTGGATCAAGATGATTGAATAAATCGATTTCTCTTGCAGCCATCTATCGAAGAATTCAATTATACCATGCCAGAAAATTGTTCTGGTGGAACCACTGGCGTTTTTGTAAACGGTAGGGAACTTCACCAGAAGGATTTGGATTTGCTTGCTGGTAGAGGACTTCCCCTTGATAGAGATAGATCTTACATCGTTGATATTTCTGGGAGAGTCCATGATGAGGACACTGGTGAAGAGCTAGATAGCCTCGGTAAACTTGCGCCAACGTAAGTATATAAACCTAATGTTTTTATTCCTCTACACCACTAAATGTCTACCTCTTGTTTTTTCCAATGTACTTGTGGTTCTCTTAGTTACTTGAGATAATCGAATGTTGTTTACTTATGAGTAATGATTAACCCATGCTTGTCCCCTCTTACTAGCAGTTTACATACTGACTTTTGCATGTAATCTTTGGCGTTTTCAATATTTTGACTTGGCGTAGAAGATTCCTAGTTTCGTAATAAGTAGTTTATGTCCGGCAGATCAATACGGTTTTGTGCATTTTTTGTTGTGCCATGGAAGAAAAGGAATATACTGAGGTTGTTGTCTTCCATATTTGAGAAAGTAAGGAAATAACAAATAGCTGAAAAGTTGGAATACCTAAGCACAAGTGTTCTGGGGAGATAGTTTTGATATATATTTCTTGAAGCTTTGTCATGTAATGTTTCCAAACATGGGGGCCATTCGTTTTTTGGTAAATTTTATTTCTTTTTATCTCTGCACATCACACTGTGCAGTGCAGCAGAGAATCTCTGCGCTTACTGCTTGCCTATGATTATCTATTGAAATTTAGCACTATTTATTTCTTATGAAAACAAAGGTGGTATAGAATGCCAAAGTCTTACATTAAGTAGAATAAAATGTCTAATGGGATTTAAATAGGATGATTCTTCCACCTCAATAGTTAACTTTTTGGAAAAGATTCTTTACCTTGCATAGGTGCCTATCAATTTCACTCAAATTTGATGGTCTAAACAATGTTAATAAAGAGGAGAGTTTATTTATCTTCACCATTATAGAATTCTATATGCACATTTCAGTTTACTGTGTTTACTCCACTTGAGTATTACCTCCATGTATTACTTTTTACATAATTTTTGTCACAACATAATTTCTTAATCTTGATAAACTTTCGCTCGGGGTAGTTTTTAATCGTCATTGTCTTGATAATGTAACAGAGTGGAGAAAGTGAAGCATGGATTCGGCATGAAAGTACCCAAAGCAGCTGCATAATCAAAGTGCAGGCACAAATATTTCCATTAAAAGGTTCATGGAGAAATTTTGTTCCATCTTTCTGCTGGTTTGTGGAAACTAATGTTTAGGATCAGATCGTGGAAACAATCTGGACAATTTTGCATCAGTTATATCGAATAGTTGAAGTGATTGTGTGTTTGCATGACTTGCTTTTAGAATAGTATATAAAATATGTAAATTTATCATTTTTATATTGCTAAAAGAAAAATAAAAAAAGGAAGTTTGTATCAAAAAGTTTTGCCGTGGATTTTATCAGGTAGCTTTATGCAAACGTAGAAACGATTGTGGGGCAAGTTTTGCATCTATAATTTGATCTATAAAAGCTTGTAATTCAATTCATTCCTTGATCATTTTGTAGAGAATATTGTTTGCATTAATCTTGATGTTTATATTTTAGTTGAATAAATTGCATCTACTTCTTTTGAGATTTATTGAAATTATAGATTTTTTAATTTTTAAAAAATATATTTTAGTTTAATTTTAAGTTTTTTATTAAAATATATTTCATAAAAAATATAAGTATTTTATTATTTTTTAAAATGTATTTAATTTAATGAAGAATATTTTAATAAAAAATAAATTAAAATTAAAATGTAATATAAATTTTTGTTTTAGGTGAGATTTATATATATTCTTAAAATAACATAAAAATTTATGTAATTTTAATAAAATTTAATAAAAGTATGTGTAATTTGTTCTATATCTTAATATAACTTGCAATTTTTTCCAGGCTGGAAATTTTTTTATCTGCCGTCTGGCATTGTTCAAATGAGTTCGCCCATGAATTGCATATAGATTTCATAAATAAATTAAATATATGTGTAAGGCAAATGTGAAGTGATTTTATGTGCTGAAAAGTTTACAATTTATTTAACCTACGCAAGAAAAGTAAGGTTTCGAAACTCAAGCATCTTAATCGTGTAAAACTGGCATAAGGATCGGTGTGCTGCTCGAGGAGAACAGGAAATTTGGATGGTTGATATAGATATGGAAATTTCAGAATTTAATTTTTTTTATATGAATTATATAATTTTTTATTTTTAAAAAAGTAAAATACAAAATAAAGATAATCTTTTAATTTTTTATTAAAATGAACAGTAAAACAAAAAAGAGGTTGGAATTAAAAAATATAAAAAACAAAAATTCAAATTGTCCAAATTTATATCAATAGTTTAGATCCTCATGCGTAACACTGTCTATCGTTTGAACTCTTCCAAATCTGAGTAAAACTAGGTATAATTGTGGGGCAAAGCTCTCGTTTGACCTCTTCCAAGTTTGTATAAAATAATTTATTATTATTACTAATATACAGATTTTGAAATGATTTAATACCAAAATCCAGATTTGTACTGGCTATGAAGCACTTGACAAAGAATTTTCCTTTCTCTTGAGTTCCTTAGTTTTTTTTTTTCTTTTTTTGTTTTAATGATTTAACATTTCATTTTAATCTTTTAAATGGTATTTTTATTTTCACATCTAAGTCTTCTAAACAAGTAGTTAATCCAAACTGATGACATGACATATCGTGAAGTTAATATAATTAAGTGCCTATTCAACATTAAAAATGTGGCATGAGGTACATAACTCAAGACGATAAATTACTCAATCATTAAATACTATATTTTTAAGGTAAAGTAAGCAATTTAAAGGTCACATTATTTTTACGTGAAGTCTCGTCATCAATCTCTGCTAACAAAATTTTAAAGAGATCTAGCATGAGAATGATGTTAGAATAACATTCTTTAAAGAATTAAAATATCAACTCACTAAAAAAAAAAAGGCTAACGTGTCATTTTAAGTTGATTGCTTACTAAGAAATTGTTAAAAAATTCATCATGCACCCTTAATTATTTAGCTTTTAATTTTTTCTCAAGAAAGAAATAAAAGAAATCTCACTTTTTGGTATGTGGAGAATAGTTTTAAGCGATATGGACTTTGTCAATGAACAAGAAGGGTATATTTGCACAAAGAGAGTGTTGAGGAGAAGTTTGTTGAACATACAAACTTGGAAAGGAATTAATCTGGTTACAGTTAAAAGAGAGACTATAAATGGGATGCCACATTTTCTTTACCTTGTTCACAAAGATTGAAGGGATGTACGTATTAATATTTTCTTAGCTGCTTGTTCACTCCTTATTGTGAAATTGCATGCAAGTCACTGTTTCTTCTTTTTCTCCGAGACTAAGGATCCTTTTTTCTTTCCAAACAAAGGGAAAATTGAAGCTCTTTCTTCGTTATCTTGACAATCGTCAGGCCATTTGAAAATATAGCAAGAAATATATATATATATATATATATATATATAAAACTCCGCGTGACAAGGCGATACTATTTAAGGGGTACCCTTAAAATAGTTCGTATGTACATGTCATGATCATAATAAGCCCTTTCTCAGTATAAAAATTGTGGGGTAAAGAAAAAGGGGAAGGGGAAGAATAAAAACGGTACTATGATAGTAATCTATTATACCTTAAGAGGTGAATATTACTTTGAATCCCTATCTAAACTATTCTTAATTAAATTCTTTTATCCTTTCATTTATGAAAATAATTTTCTGAAGACCTATTTGAGGCTGAAATTTCAAAGCCGTGTGATTGAATTAAGAATGAATGAAGGAAAAGTACCCAGAAAAGCTGAAAATGTATGAAAATGATCAATGATAGAGATAGTAGTAATGAAGGAAAAAAGTTTCACTTTTTACAGTCAAAGAAGAATGAAGTGGAACTTCAATTCATGTTCTATTTAATTATTGTATATATGTATTTTCCTGTTACTTCCTCCAGAAACTACAAAAAAAAAAAACTAGCCCACTTCTCTTTTCCTATGGCTTTTCCTCCTTCTTCTCCCTCCCACATTCCCCAACGGACAATTCTTTTTCTTCTTGCTCTCTTTTCTTTCAATGTTGCTGAATTAATTCATGCAAGTTTTGATTCCCCTTCAATGCTTCTTTGTTCTTTTTCATCTTCTTTTCCCCTCAATTGCCATTTAATTAATTTTCATCATTGTGGTTTTGTTTTTCTCATGCAATACTCTGAGACCGTTAAACATTCCATGAATCATATATCTATGCGTACCATGCTTGCATGAGTGTTTCCTAGCGTCCATAAGAAGAAGATAAAATATATAGGCATACACATGTTTCTGAAAGAATCAGTACTTGTTACATAAACCATGGATTTCCAGGTGCCACAATAAGAATATAAGTCTCAAATTTCTGTACTCTTATGAACAAGAAGTTGGTGTAAATTTTTCTAACCCCCCAAAAAAGAAAGTGTAGTTGTGAACAAAGATGGGGGACTAAGGTTTAGACCCCACGGACCCTGTTATATTAAAATACTAGAAATACTAAAATATCTTCACTTGTTTTAGTCTAAATTAGTTTTTTTAACTTTTATTATTTATAATAATAAGCTTTAATATATTTAAATTTAAAATTAGTTTTAATTTTTTAAAAATTTTACTTAATTTTTCTTAAGCTTTACAAATATGAAAAGGCAAATTGAGGCAAATGCTATTATTCATGAGAAAATTGAGTCGGTACCACGCAAAAAAATTGCATCCAACTCCTATATTTTCATGAAAATTAGAATGTGTGCACCAAGTTGCCTTTTTATTTTTTTTTATTTTTTTAAAAATCAGTGTTTACTTGTGCATGGATGACGGATGGATTAAATGAGCAGTAAAAGTAAGTTATTGATTTGTTAGATGTAATAAATGTTTGTTATATATAATAAAGGTTAGTTATATAATAATTATTTAATAAATGGTAGTTAGATAATAAGTAATAATTATTATTATTAATCTAATGATAATTGCAACAATGATTGATATATTTAAAAAATAAAGATAAAATAATGAAAAAAATGTATAAAGATATAGTTTAAAAAATAATTTATTCAATTATATACCTTAAAAACAATTGCTTCTAATGTCACAACAAATTATTTGCCTTTCATATTGTGGTTGTACTTAGTACACAAGTTTTTCATATTATTGATTTGGTGAGTCGTTAACAAGATCAGTTGTTAAAGAATTTAAATTAAATGCAGGGGAATGCACTAGAAGAATTGACTACTATAAGGTCACAAATCCCTAATGCGATAATCTTCTAGTTTCAAAAAACTAACTGCCATACTCAATAGTAAAGATCATTAAATCTTTAAATAGTAACATGAATAACCTAAATTGAGAGAAATCGAGAGATTCAAATTGCAACAATGGCTAATGAGACATATAATAGGAGGGACTAACATCACTAAAGCTTGCATATTGGCAAGTTGACGTAAAAGAAGATGGACTATTATGCTAATGTTTTGTTGTGTCACAACACCTCCAATTGAAATAGGTCATGTCAGATCATTGGTGCCATCACAGTCTTGTCCATCCTATGCAATAATTGGCAACCGAGCTGACATGTAACTCTCACGTCTCTTGCGTGGCTTAACCTTTGGAATTTTTTATCATGATAAATTAGGTACAAGTGGATTAGGTTGGGAAATTATCTTGAAATATTGTTTTCCAAGAGCCAATAAGATGTTCATTTGGTTTTAATTCATCTTCTCTCAATACTCATACAGTCCATTTGCCAAGGATTATGAATACATAGCCTACAAAGGTCATCAACAATGTCAACTTGAGAAAAAAGCTTTGTTGTTAAACAATAAGATATTATATATTAAGCAAACGAAATAATATGGGTAACAAGTGTTTAAAATTTACTTATTTAAATATTTTTATTTCTTTTACAAATTTAAACATTTTACATAATATTTTTGAACTTTACTTCTTTAAATATTATAAATTTTAATAGTAACAAAACACTTCTTTATTACATACCCAAAAAAATTGTTTAACAAATATAAGAATAATAAGTAAAATGACAAAATAAATATAAAAAAAATAAATGCAAACAATATAAATATAAAATGCCGGCATCCCATCTAGTAAACACAAGATAAACATAACAAAATAAATAAATTATACCATATTTAAAAATTATAATTAAATATTTAAAAAAATAAAAATAATAGCAAAATGAAAATAAATGTATAAATATAACAAAAAAAAAAAACACAAACATGTTTACATATTTGTTTCAGAATAGTAAACATAATAGCAAATTGATAACATATTTAAAAAAATAATTGCAAACAAATTAAATATAACAAACAAATAAATATAAACATATTTACATATTTGCTTAGGTAAAGTAAAAATATAAGCATAATGCAAAATGATAACAAATGCTAACCTATAATTTAACTTACAAACATGTATAAAATAAATAAATAAAAATATATGCTGCATAACAAAAATTTTGCTTCCATAAAATATAAACATGCTAATAAAGAAATACATGTGATATAAATTAATTTTACTAACCTTAAAATGAGTAGACAAGAAAAGGAAAGTTCAATATTTTCAGACAAATAAAATCAAAAAATGGAAGCTTCCAATTACAAATTTGGAAGTGTAGAAGAAATGAGAGGAGGACCATGCAAGAGAAGAAATTAAAAATGAAAGGAAAAAAGAGAAGAAACAATGGGATTAAAGGGGGAATGGGGTTGACACTTAACATGAAGAACGGGGCGGTTCAAAAATTTTCAAACTTTAGACATCCAATGATTGTGCAAGTTAGGGTCAAAAAGACCTTGACTTGACATGGCCTATACGCTCAATGTATCTTGCCATGCTTAGCCTGCAAAAGCTACATGCTACTTTCAGCTTACAAATTATGCATGCCAAAATCTCTTTTAAAGTTGGAACTAATGGTTTCGAGATCAACATTGCCTGTCATGGTGATAGGCCTCTTGTCACTTTGACAGGTCTTGTTACTATTTACAATAAAAAAATAAAAAATAAAAATTGGAGCCATAGGTTTTGATTTTCACTAAACCTATATGATATGGATGTAATACTTGCATTGGTATGAATTTGAAGGTTTTTTTATTATTATTGAATAGCAAGATACGGCTCAAAAACCCAATATGAAAATATCTACAAATCTCTATATCTATGTGAAAAATGAGAATGGGGATTTAGAGGGCTCCACATCCTACACCCTTTATGGACATGTTTAATTAGTCAAGAGAGACCATAAGAGTGATTTATAAAATAGTAAATTACAATAATTTTTTAAGTATCATTTTAAAAATTTTAGTTAACTCTCTTTTAATTTTTTTTAGTATTAAAATTAACTTTTTACAAAATATGTATTTCTTTCAGTAACAAAATTATTTAGTTGCTTTTATTATCATATTAAAAATAAAGTTACCATATTATATTTTGCAAAAAAAATAATTTTTTTGAAAAAAAATAAATTGAAAAGAAAAATTTTTCAATATATATCCAAATATTAAAAGTCAAGTGTAATTTTTAAAACAAAAATGACATTATATGTATATATATATATATATATATATATATATATATATATATTAGTATGATTTACTCTTGAGGATTGAATTACAATATTTACAAAACAAAATTGTCCTCTTAGTCATTTTTAGAAATGAATATCACAAATGGCCTAATGAGGTTGAAATAACCTATACAGGCAATAGCAGGAGTACTATTGATAGGCAATAGCAGGAGTACTATTGATAGACTCTGTCTACATGCTAGCACTGGCCTTTAAGTAATCCATCAGCAAGAGGAACCGACATTCATTCACATGCAGCAACTAGCATATCCTTTCTTTGATGGTTAATTATATTTTTAATTAAGAAAAAATATATTTCATTAGGCAATAGATCAAGCAAAAGATCAAGGTTATGTATGTAAAAGCAAATCGGATCATCTCCGGTTAGAAAAACGACTGCATCTAATGCAGTCGAGTAATCTACACTATCTCATCCATCCGCCTGTCCATTGTTCAACTCGTGGCCTCTCTCTCTCTCTTAAGAATATGGTGCAAAACACACTTTTTTTTTAAATTCTAAAGATGGTGCAGAATGCACCATTTTACTTATGCAAAATGGTGCGTTTGCCCGTTGAACCCACAAAAACGAACTATTTTGGTTGGAGTGGGTTCAATTAAAAGCTCATAAGCTCCAGTAGGCTTCATTTATTTGATATTGCAATTATACACTACGAAATAAAGCAAGTTCTTCTCTCCCGGTTAGATGGATGTCCTTGTCTTTATTCTGTTTATCTGATGGACCACAATTTTACATGAAGCAGAGCAGCTTCCTTCTTTTTGTTCTGCAAATGGCATTTCATAACATTAATTTCTTCTTTTCCATTTTTGGAGTTGAATTTGGAGTATCTATGAAATTTTTTTCGGGTGATATTTGGTCTGTGATGGACTGTATTATGATGGATTGATACTCTGAGATTGCACCTGGACTTACAAATACATTGGAGAGAAACTTGGCTTACATATGCACGCTATGTGTTCGATTATTTGCCTGGTAGAGTTTAATTTGTTTTGGAATGACTAGGCACGAAATCAATCTGTGTAAATGTTGGTGCACATTTGATTTGTGTAAATGTTGATAAATAAATGAATCTTATAAATTGTTTGATTGTTTGTAATAGGTCATCCCAAGTTGAAGGTAGTACCAAATTGAAAGGTGCATATTTCTTCCTATTAAAATGATGCAATTATATGAGACTCTTATTGGAAGTAATAAAGATTGTACATGATTACAAGATACTGTATAGGATATTGTATTGGAAGTAGGTTAATGTATAAAGTCAGAATTTATATTGTAATGGATAGAGAAATGTAATAAAGATATGAATTTGATCTATTGGTCTCTTTCATTGCCACTCTTGCAAAGTAGTGACTTCATCAATACCTATACAAAGTGTGATATACAGTAACCAAAGTAGCATATACAATAACAAAAGTTGATTTTAACCAAAATGTTAAATACTTCAATGAGTTGGAACATCATCTTGATTGTTCTTTGTAGGATTTTTTTTCTTTTTCTCTTCAATTGAAGATCCATCCAACCTTCTGTGCACCTCTTCCTTTGTAGAACAAGTCTCTTCTAGAATCCCTTTGCTTGTGGCATGGTCTCACTAATTAGTGTTTGATGAAATGAATATTTACTGTTGTTGTCCTTATGCCTTAAATAAATCTCCATAATTTAATTTCTCAAATGCTTCATAGCTTTTTCTAAAGCAAGCATGTTTCTTCATAATGAGAGACCTAAGTGACTAATCATATTAGCTTATGGGGAGCCTTTCTTGTCTAACTCTTTAGAATATACTGTTTAGGAATCAACTTAGTATTATTCACCTTACATCTACAACATATGGACTTGTCTCTAAGATCAAATGAAACTTTCTATTCACTTTCTCCATTAACCAAGGGGACAATATAGTAAAACAATGGTTGATCTTAGGTTCTATGCTTTATGCAACTAGGTAAGAACATGTCAAACTCCCAAAACAAGTAAAAAATGGTGGAGGTGTAAGTTTTTCCAAGTTATCAAAGTAATAGTGAATATGCAAACTCTAACCTTGATACTTTTTGTTGTGAGTCAAATTTGTATTTCAACTCAATATACCATTCTTCCTCTATAACCTTTTCAAAGTGTTTAAAAAATTGAATGATATTGAGGTTTAGTTTCGTAGATGCCTTTATAATTCAAGCTTTCACTAATCTACATGCTATTCACACTAATTGTGAGAACTTATTTCATGTAACATATAACCCATTTTTCCTTGACATTGTACATTGATCTAATCTAGTTATTTTCATATACATTATATTGTGATATCAAATTGTTCCAAACCAACGCAAACTATGACTCCTTTTCATATCCATATATGCACGCACTTGTTAAAATCAATTAAGAAATGAAATCTATTTTTTCATTGCTTAGATGCTTGATTCCATTTTGTATTGCATAATGTAATGTTTTAGCCATTATTTGAAGTGGATGCAATTTATGGCCTTTGCTACCAGTGTGTTCTTAGGAATGTTTTGAATAACCATTTGAAGGACTCTGATATTTCATCATACAATAATACAGCTCCACATATTATCATTCCCTTGTACATAATGATTAAATCCTAAAAATAAGACAAGTAGTTTATTTTATTTGTTGGTACAATAAGTTGTGTCGAGAAAGATCATATCACTAAAATAACCATAGTCAAAGATTATTTTTTATCTTTACAAATAATAATAATAATAATAATAATAATAAATTTTTTTAATTAGTCTCTTTATGTGCATGCTACTTTAACACAGCTTTTATAATTTACCAATCTTAAGGTTGTATAGAAAATAAACAAGTATATTATAAGAAAATGAGAAGTTTGTATATGAAGATAGAAAACAAGAAAAACAAAAACAGAGACCTTCAACAAGTATTAAGCTTCTAACTGTAAATAGATACCTTCTACAAAAACATTAGTGCATCATATATGGAGCAACCATCTTGAACCAACAAAGCAACCATCAGTGGATCAAAATGCAAGTATTAAGCGTCTAATAACAAAAACTACAATAAAAGTAACCATCTCGCAGGGGTTTTTCTGCATCGTCCATCATATATAATAGATTGAAAGACTTAAAGCTTACCAAACGCAGACCAATATCAATGCAAGTTTAGGGATAACAGCATAGTGAAAATGGTGCACAGCTTCAATGAATCAAGAGGATGTAGAGCTGAGGAAGAAGGGATTTGGCACCAACGTCCCATTGGGTTTCGTATATATGCTACAATCGAGGGGGTCTGATTCTGATTCTGAATGTATAGAATCAGAAACTCCACCAGCTTCATGTTGAGCGCCACCGGCTTCTTGTGATAACGAAACTTTCGGAAATAGTTTCCTCGTTTGATTCTTGAGGACCTGTAAACAAGCTTCTTACCCTCTTCCATCAATCTGATAACTGAGCTCAATTCATTATTTTTGTTATTGTTGATGTTATATTGTTTGATCGCCACCACCGACTCAGCATATCCAAGGACGTCTTGCAGTTCTTGAATTCTGGGTCTGAACATCGCATGCAGCCCCTTGTGATTCATTTCCTCCGCTGCGTTCACTAGTTCTGTAAATACAGCACCTAAGCAGCTCCTCCAATCAACTCCATTATTGGCATGTCTTCCCTATTCGTTGTTAACCTCCGAATAATTTTATATCGTGTCATCTAAGACCGATTTAAGAACCTGTAAGTATATATACTAGTACTCTATACCTAGACAGCTCTGTACTACATATGTCTCTAACTCTGACAAGTTGACACGTTTGGATACCTAGACAGCTCTTTCTAAAACTGATTTAAGAACCTGTAAGTATATATATTGTTTGTCTTCGAGATTACATGAAAATTTCGACGATTTCATGCCTAACTAATTCAACACTAGACAATTTGACACTTACGGACTTCCGTCCGTCCATCAATTCCTTGGAATAAATCAAGGCCCCAGATTGAAAACATGAAGTTTTCACACAGATATACTAGTTTTTTTTTTTCCAAAATTGTTCAGACAATATTCGTCCAATCACTTTAATTTACTTGTGTACATCAATTTTTCACATTAATATATAATTTTTTTTGCTAATATCAGTCATAATTTTATCAGCATTCCCTACTCGTAAAGAATGAAGTTTGTTGTCAAGAGCTGTCTAGTATTATTGTCGACATACCCAGTCTTCAATAGAGAAATTAATCAGATGAGGTGAGAGCTGAATTGAGTTTCCTAGATTTGAGGTTAAGGTATGTGTTTGGAGAACTTATGAGTGCAATCTTCGAACTGAAGGAGAAGCCTGTGATGTTCAAATTAAGTACGTACGGAAGAACTGGAAGCCACCCTTGAATCATTAGATCCTATGGAGAAGTAGATAATACAACACAACAATTAATTAAATCGGCCAGAGAGAGAAATAAAAAGATTAATCAGAGTCATGGAAGAAGCTTGTTTACAAGGGCTCCAAACATGGGTATTTTTTAACACTGCAAATTTTATCAAGAAAAGCTTCCGAGATTTCTAGAGATCTAATCAAACAGATGAACGTGTTAGTAGCAACGTTACTGGGAATAGGCAACCCACACCTGATGGTGTGTGATCAATTTTTCGTACAGCATGGAAACTATTGGTTAGTATGATTTACTTATAGTAAGTTCAATTTTTCTTTCGTTCATGGAGCCATGTATGCTTGACATATATCAGAGCACTCCAACGAAAAAGGAAGGATAAACAATCAACAACATAGATCCTCTACTAAAGGTTATCAATGAATCACGTTCTTCTGACCCAAATGGCGCAATTAAAAACCAATATATATTTTTCATTCTGACTCCCTTTATTATCCTGCGCTTGTCTATAATCTGATCTTTATCATCTGAGCTTTTAAATTATCTAATGCATTGAAAATACACATTCCTTGAGTCTTACGACACTGAAGAACAACAAACATGTCAGCATCTTTTCACAATTTTTCTCTCTTCGAAGTAACAGGATTATATAACACGTCAACATTCATTTACAGGATGACCAGAATATCAGAATTAACGTAGAAAACCAAAGTAAAAGACTGAACATAAAGTGAATGTTGAAAAATATAAGTGGGACAATAAAGTTATTTCGATCCTCACTAAACTTCTATAAAGTGAGATATTAGGTTGAGAAATTTTTAGGTATACAGTGTAACATATCATTTATATTCTATTGAATAAAATGAAATCAAATTATATAATTGAATTTCACATAGCAATCCATTCATATAATAATATTGTAATAAGTAATAAAATATAAAATCTAATGATATGAGTTAGTTCTATTTTATTAAATAATATATAAAAAACATAGTACACCTGAAAATTTTCACTTTTGCGTGTAGATGTGTCATTTTGACTAAAATAGGTGCTAACCCAACCGGCATATTAATTAGGTGGCATTAATAAATGTCACAAAGATCACTTTATCATTTGTCTTCTGTTTTTAAATTGGTATAAATTATATATATATATATATATAATGTTAATTTGGCATTAAAAATTTAATTGCATCAGCAAAATTTAACAACAGTACATGGGCACCAAATTGAAAATTAAAAATTTAGAATAGCCTAATTACAAACATTTACCCAGTATAAACTAAATTAAAAATGGAGTGAGATTCTGAAAACTGGCCGAATAATTTAAAATAACCTAAAAATAAAACAAGCAAGTAGATTAACATATTATAAAAAGACACAAAATTATTAAAGTAAATTAAACTAACTTCATTTAAAACTTAGTTAAATTATACCTGATACTCTTTTTATTTCAAAAATATCATTCAACTGATTCTCTAACATTTTATATATATTAGAGAAACTTCTCCTTCAATTTATCTTCAATCCATGAAGCTAACTTTCTACATAATAAGTATTCTTTATAAAAATAAAATTATTTATCTTTTTTTATTATTATGTTAAGAATAAAACTTTAGTCTCATGTTAGAGCTTAACATCAACTCACTTGTTTTTATTGTTATATTAAAAATAAAAATAAAATATCATGTGCAAAAAATTATTTTTTTGACAAAATATAAATAATAGAAATATTTTTACAATATTTATCAAAAGTCAAAAGAATCAAGTGATATTTTTTAAACAAGAAAGATACTAGATATAATTTAACCAAATCTAAAAAAAATTAATATAATTTATTCAATATATTATGTAAATATTACTTTAAAACTATTTTGCCATATTTATACAAGGCTATATATTTAATTTAATTTTTTTAAGATTGTTGGTGTGTTTTTTTTCCAATTATGGAGATTGGCTAAAGATCCAATGTAATTTTCCCTATTTTCGGATAGATAAAGGAGACAAGACACAAGCTTTTTAGAAAAAAGGTCGAGGTTTTAAACATAGCTAATTCTCAAATTGAATTGAAGGGTATAAGTGAGTGCAAAAGTATGAAAAGCTTATAAAATCAAAGGAGTGCTAAATTAAATTAAAATAAAATGCACATGCTTTGGAATTGACAATAGAAAAATTTAAAAGAAACTTATTAGAATTTTAATAAGAATTAAGTTGAAAGCGATAAATAAAGATGGAAAGAAAGTAATAAATAAGTTGATAAATGATTAAAATTAGAAAGTTGTAAAGCAAAATTTTTTTTTTGAGAAATTTCTATGCATATTGTAATAATAGTCTTTGCTCTTAATTTATAATGTCTCCTGTGTTGACACATTCTTTACTAAGTCATTCTATTAACTATGTTTAACATGCTCATTTATTGGCTTATGCGTAGAAATCATGGCTTTTGAGTAACTTTGATGGTTGCTATTATAAATTAATAAGGTTGCTAAGTTTATTTGGCATGACGCGAATCATCAATTAATAAGATGAACTCAATTGTTTGAAATTCTACTAACATCCTAATTTTCGGTTAGTGCTTTGTTTTTAGTTACTTACTTAAAAATCATGGCTTTTAAGTATCTTTGAAGGTTGTTATTGTAAGATAATAAGGTGAATTAATAAGGTTGCTAAATTTATTTGGCATGACATGAATCTTCAATTAATAAGGTGAATTCTAGTGTTTGAGGTTCAACTAGTATTATGATCTTTGATTGGTGCTTTGTCCTTAGCTACTTTCTTAAAAAATTTTTGATTGAATTGTAGTTAGCAAATCCTAACCACTAACTATTAATTATTACTTTACAATTTTTAGTGCAAACAAAGATATAGACAAAACGGATTTGAATTCTCTCCACCATTTCTTCCCTCCTCTGCCTCTCCACCAAAATCTGATGGCCAATATTGCATCTTCAAAAAATTTTATTATTGATTGTTAGTAGCTGATAAATCTAAGGGTTCAGATTTTGGTGGAGAGGCAAAGGAGGAAAAAATTGGTGGAGAGAATCCAAGTCCAGACAAAACAGAGGTAAAAAATTTCAAGGGACAAAGCGGAGAGTGAGAAATTTAAAAAGGATTAAATGGGCACAACAATTAATGATAGGGCAATGAGGAACAAAAGCATAAAGACAACTTCACTGGTCGGCGGCCCTTCATGTTTGATTAACTCCCCACTGCCCAATCATTGCATCCCTCTCCGTTACTGTCTTCTTGGCCACCCCTTGTGCTCCTAAGCCTACTTCTCTACTTCTGTTTTCCACACAACACTACAAGCCATGCCCATTCTCTCTCTCTCTCTCTCTCTCTCTCCCGACTGCATCTTCTTCCTTCTTTTCTAAGTTTCCTCTTTTTCTTTCTTTCTTTCATTATTAGTACTAATTGGAACTGAAAGACCCATATTTTGATCCTTAGGTCCTTTCTAGATTAATGATTGAAATTGGTCCTTATATAATGAGTCTGCTTTCAGTAAAACAGCTTGTGAGCTTATTTGAAAATTTTATGCATAAAAAAGTAAAAGGAGCAGAAGAAAATACTAATGAGATTTGTTAGTGTAATTGATCTACCAAAAAGTGCAAGGATTTAATTTGGGTATAATTTTTAGATCTTTATTGTTAAGGTTTTCTATAAAAACAATACAAATAAATATTTTAATAGTTTAGCACCATATTGTCTTTTAAAAAGTAATTTTTAAATGTTATGTTTTTATTAGAAAATCTCATAGTAAATAATTAAAATTTTTTAATTAAGTCTAATTCAAAATAAAACCGTAAAACTAATTAATGAGTTAATAGTTTACATGACATCAGTTTTAATTTTTAAAATTGAGATAAAATTGATGTACTTGAGTTTAATATCTTTTTGCAATAAATAAAAAACAAAAAAAAAATCAATCCTTAGGTCATGAACTTTACTTTTATTTAAGAAAAAAAAAAGTAAAACAATTAGACGAAAGTTTATGTACTACCTAATATGAAAATTGTACATATTAATTTTTTTAAATGTTAGTTTTAATTGAGATTCGAACTCAAATCCATCGGCTTTAAAATCCTCTCAATATTTACCAATGAGCCTAAATTCGGCCCATGGAGTCTTCAAGTTAACAGTAGTGCTCAGATAATTGTTTTAGTAAACAATTAAAAACTTGTCAGCTGTAAAACTTATAAAACAATGTGTAAAACTTATAAAACAATGATCTTTTATAATTACGAAATAAATATTAATAATACATATCATTAGAAAAAATGTATTAATAAGTATTTTTTTTATATTTTCACTTACATATATCTTTTAAATATTGTTTAAAAATGATAAAGAAAAAATAAAGAAAAAGGGATAATAAAAGGCAGAGAACATTAATAACTTAGTCCATAAAATATTACTCTTATTTCAATTTAGTCTTCCGAAAATAAATTGAGCTACTTTGTTTTTAAAAGCCTAAACTAAAAAACAGTAACATTTTAAAGACTAAATTATTAAAGTATGGATCATCTCTTATTCGATGCAAGAAGAATGCCATGCTATTAGAGAAAGATAGAGAAAAAAAAATAAATGGATGAAAAGAGATAAAATAAGTTTCATATAGATTCTCATTTCTTTGTGTCATAGCATCTTTTATCTATTTTTAATAGAATGATGCTCAAAGTAGGGGATCCAAATTCAAATGATTAATTTACTCTAAAACTCATGTATGAGAGCTATCTTTACTCTTTAGATCCCCTTGTAAGACAATTTTTGCCTTTTTTTTTTTTTACTTTTTTTAACTTGGAAGGTTTAGGAATGAATATAAAAAATAAAAATTGTAACTTTGAGATAAAAAAATTTAACTATTAAAAAAATTACACTTTAAAATTTTTAGTGTATAGCTAAAATTTTTCAAACATTATTTTTTTTATAATTAAAATTTTTGATCTTAAAGTTATAAATTTTATTTTCTATGTTCATCTCTCACGATTAATATTTCATCTTGCTTTCCTCAAAAAATTTCAAAAATTTATTTCGGATATTATAATTGAGTATAGGGTAAATTGTTAAAGTGGATACAAATGATTGTTATTTTAATAATTTTTTTGGGGCATAAATTGGGTATATCAGTTTTGAACCCTTATCCTCAGTTTCAATTTCGTGGGCAAAAACTTTTTTTTTTTTCAAAAAAAAAAAGGTTCCTTTAATGAAAATAGATGCTCCGGTCGAAGGCTAAATTTTATTCAAAAAAACTGGTAAAAGGAAAAATAAGTCCCCGTGAATTAAAATGATAAAAATGAATTAATAAGGAAAAAAAATAAAGGTACCGTCAATAAAAATGAAGGCCGAATTTTATTTTAAAAAGATTTATAAAAAGTTGAATGAGCAAAATGTAAAATCATTTTGACTTTAAAACAAACTCGATCAACACTCACTATCACTTCTCTTAACTTTTTTATTAAAATAATATTTAAATTATAAATTAAAAAAACAATTAATATATTCTGGCTTCCTCAAGTAAAAGATAAGGCTGCTGCCATCAAGATAAGAATAATTTGGTCCCCACCTTGGATTTAACTGAGAGGACATTCTATATAGCTTCTAAATTTTTACCGACACAATTTATTTCACCAGAATTTTAAAAGGCCCATTCGGTTTAGCGAATTGTCAAGTAAAGCAATTGTATAGAAAATATTGAAGTATAAAGAATTGTATTATTTATATTTGATACGTTATAAAAAGAAAATGAAATACCTGCATAAAAATAATATAGAAATGCTAAGAAAGGAGGATATAATGACAAAAATATCCCATTGTCAATAAGGATCTTCTGAGTAGAAGATTATGTAAAGTTGCTGAAGTGGAAAAAAACAAAAAAGGGATAGGATGAGGTTTGTTGTAAAAAAATTAAAAAAAAAAATTCAAAATATTTTAAAAGAGGCAAAATTTCACTACTTCACCTTATCTTCTATTTCAAAGGATCTTGATCCTTCCAACTCATCTTATTTTTGCAACCAAATAAGATTTTGCAGTTTTTTACACTTCTCTTTACCTTTCAAGGCCCAAACCAAATAGGCTCTACATCTGTGGCTTGGAAGCAATATGAGATTGACCCCTTATTCAATTTTTACTTCCTTTTTTGTTAATTAATAATAGTTTAATAAGATTTTTAGGGTAAATTATACTAAGTCATTTGTGTTTAAAACCAATTTATCTAAAAATTTAAGTTATTTGGGAAAATTAAGGATTAATGTTATTAATATCTTTAGCAATCTAAATAATCTTAGGGTTAAATCTTAAATGTTCATTCCTTAGATGCTTTTTTTAATTATAAAATATAATATAAAAAATTTAAAAGAATCAAAAGATATTGTGTTGAATTTTAAAAGAATATATATATATATATATATACACCCAAAAGTTTTCCTAATTTTAATTCAAAGAAAGTGAATGTGAGATGCAGCCGCCAAAAATGTTCACATGGAGTACCAATTATCAGAAACAGATTTCATTATAATTGAGTAAGAAAGTCATATATCTCATATGTGAAAGGAATGAGTAATTAATTATTAAATAGTCCTTCCAATGATACAAATAATATTAAGTACCAAAATAAAAAAAATTTCCTCTTTTTATTTTTCATCTCTGTGATTGGATTAAAAAAAATTCAATCACTACTATTGAGAAGTGTATTTTTTTGAAAAAGTAATTTTTAGTTATGTGAATAGACTCTTTCTATCATTATAAAGAAAAGGTGATATTATCATTATTCATTTGATATACAAAAGCAACAGAAATATTTTAATTATTTAAAGTCACACGATCATGAATAATAATAAAGAAAAATCTACATGTCATTAGCACCGACACTCATATATTTCTGCAAAAAAGAATTAGGGAAGAAAAAGGATTGTGACAGATTAGAATACCCACAGAATCTGTTCTCCTTAGCACAGGTCTTTATATATAATTAATAAAAAAATAAGACTAATCTCTTCGCTTTCTTTGACTGACTCATCATATACTTTCATGGATATCTTCAAATCCATTAACAAAAAATATATATCTTCCCACCTCCTGTCTAATAAATATTACACCACGCATCCACGTGAACTGATTTTGATACAAAAATTTTAATTTGTAAAATATCACTGCATGCGTAAAAAATAGTTTTGTTAACGGGTCAGAATATATTAAACTAGGTTAACAAAAAAAAAAAGCCGCGGTAATAATAAATAGTCAATATATTAATATAAATATTTGCCAAAAAAAATATTCATATAATTTTTCATTCAGCATCGAAGAAAATATATAGAAAGAGATATTTTAAGGCTTGCTTGAGGATCAGCAGTAAATGTTTGGCCAACTTAAAGGAAATAAAATGAAGAAGCTTCCAAATAATAATATAACAGACAACGAATAAACTGTAAAACAAGAGAAAGGTAAAGAGTTGATTTCTTTGAATAAAGTGGCTGATTTAAATCCATCACCATAAAGCACACACACATACCTTTGATGTTACTCAACTACTGAGATGCTGATGCACAACAAAAATTGAAAGAAAAAAAAAAAAAAAGCAATGCAGGTAGCACACAACAATATCGAGGTCTTTTTTTCTTAAAATTACTATCAACGATGCTTTCGAATTTTATTTGAATTAAATCTTTTTATATAGTATTTTATTCATATTAATCTAATATAATTAAAATTTATTCTTATAATAGTTATGAGTTTTTAAAGGAATCGAACGTAAATTATTAAGAAAAAATAGTTTTAAGAAGGTCCATTATAGCAAGGTGCTGAAGTTGCAGCCAGCTGTATTACAGTCTCTCTCTCTCTCTCTATGTGTGTGTGTATATATATATATATATATATATATAGAATCAAAACCTCTCAGAAGGATAGCATGTGGGCTTGATCTGTTGTGTTTTTGTGAGGAATAAATAACAGAGCTTTGTATTGTTTTAGACCATATGACATTTATTCCTGTTTCTCTGCTCAGGGCAGGGGTCCACCTAGAGAAAAAGTTTCGCCTCTAGCCCTTAACTTAGAATTACTTTCAATAATTAATACTATTAAAATAATAGTAGTTTGTTAGTGTTTATATTTATTCATAGTTGCACATATTTATGTACAAAGAAAGAAATTTAAATAAAATTACTTAATTTCAAACTAAGCAAAACATAATGTAAGTAGCGTTTGAGATTATACCGTTATGAACTATTGTATAAAATAATATTGGCTCTCACTATATTTATTTATTTCTCCTTCACCCAAACAGAGCATGTTGATGATCGACGCTCTCATCCACACGTTGTTATCACAAGAATACACAGAGAACAGAGCACAACATATATTCATTATTACATTAAAATTGTAGGTTCCATCTTGTGATATTAATCACTTGTGAGATCTTCAAACCAAACCAAAGCACCCTTTAGTTTGGTAAGAAAAAGATAAAATTATTTTTCGTCTCTGTTTCTTTCTTTCTTTCCAGCCCTTTCTCAGATTTTCAGGATCTCCAAACATCCCCAGATGGTGAAGGGAATGAGGTCTGATTTGAACCCATTTTCCATTCAAAAACATAATCAAGTGTTAGTTAAGTTCGCTGTTGCGCTTCTCCTTGTGGGTCTCGCTTTTCGCCTTCTCTTGTCTGATTCTTTCAGATTATCATCAGTGGTACAGACACCTCCTATTCTGGCAAAGGGAAAAGCAAAGGCCCCTGTGGATTCTTTCCCTCTTGAGACCCATGAATCTGAAAATTTTCCGGGAAACGAGAGCCAAACGGCTGAAAATGGTAAGAAATTTTTTTCCTTTTTTTTTTTTTGGTTAACGGGTTGTTCATTGGAGACATGCAAGACTGGAAATGCGATTTAAAGCAGTAAAAATAATATTGACCCATTTCTGCCTTCTTTCTTCTGATTTCTTATTTTGGGGTTCAATTGTTCAGAACTACGTAGATCTTAAAGCTCAGCATGTTTTTTGTTTCAGCAATTCCGAGGCTTTCGATTCTGGAAACTGATTTTCTTTCTCCATTGGATTTCCGAATATGCATCAAGACAGAAAACTAACAAGTGTATATTCCTACATTCCTTTGGGGTAGTTTACTGGTAGTCTTATCCATTTTCTGATTTTGAACTTTAGTGAGGCTGAAATTAAGCAATTTAGATTGTTCTCCAGCCAAATCATAATTAGCAACTACCTCATGGCATACTCAATTGTTGTATATTTTGAAAACATAAAATTCATTTGGATGTTTGATTTTGCCCCATATTCTGCATTCAATAAAGAACTTTAGCTTAGGTCCGGTATTTAGATCTTTCCTACTAAATTTTTCAATAAAGATACAACGAGCGAATATTTTTGTACGGTTTAGGTCAGCACTATATGATTAATTCTTTAAAAAAGAAGTTTATCGACATGCTATTTAATTGGATAAACTGATAGCAAAATAATGTCCGCGCCGTACTTAATTGAATAGTGGAAACTTAATCGAACCTTTGTCTTCTCTGTTCAGATGCATTTATCTCCGTTAATTTATTAACCTTGCCCTCTTTTTTCCCCTCTTTCTCATACACTAACATATAAAGAAAGTATTCTTAGTGTTTGATTGGTATAATGGCATTACTTTTCTTCTTCTTCCTTGTTTTTTTTTTCTGTTTTAGTGGCAAGGCACAATATCAGTTCTGAGATATATTTCAAGCCATGTGAAATAGTTACTTTTTGTTGCTGAACTAATAAGTTTCCCTTTATAACATTTGGTTGCAGCAAAATGTGATCTTTTTGTGGGAGAGTGGGTACCAGACCCATCCGGTCCAGTGTACACTAATGAGAGCTGCCATGTGATTGAAGATCATCAAAATTGTATGAAGAATGGACGACCTGATTCGGGTTACCTTTACTGGCGGTGGAGTCCACGTGATTGCATATTATCCAAGTTCAATCCAAAGAAATTTCTTGATCTTATGAGGGATAAATCGTGGGCCTTTATTGGCGATTCCATCTCTCGCAACCATGTGCAGTCTGTACTTTGCATTCTCTCAAAGGTACAGTTACTCCCTGTGTCTTAGAAGATTTCATTGTTATATCTAGTTCTGCATGTGCATTTACATATTTCATCTCAGTTATTTACTTCATTTCTTTGTCTTAGTAAGTTCAGAGAAAAGCTGCATGAAGCCACTGGGTGTGGTCCAATGGCGAAGGGTGTGAGTAATTAGCCTGAGGTTTTAGGTTCAAATCTGTGATCCGTCATGTATGTAAAAAAGAGAAAATATGTCTGGAGATATATTTACTTGGTTTTCTCTTTAATGTTTAAATCCAGTATGTAAAATTCGGAGACAAAGTCAATAATTGACAATTTTATGGATTGTATATTGAGTTTATAATGCACTGATCATGGAGAATGGTCAAAATTAATCTGTAAAACTTGTTTCAAATTACAATTTTATTGGCTCACCAGCTAAGTTTCACTGCATGCAATTCTACTATTAATCTTTGTTGGTATTGGCATCTCAACTGTTGAGTTCCAAATGTGGAAGACAGATGGTACTCTTATGGTTGGTCCTCTACTTCTGAAGATGGTATAGGGTCTTTTTCTTAATTAGGTTTACCTACTGTGAATATTAAAAGACTAGTCTTGATAAATACTACTAACCAGACCTTAAAGAATATGGTAGTTATCTCTAATAATGAATGAACACAATGATGAAGTGCATATATACTGTGTTGGCATTTGTTCTTGGTTTAAATTGAGTGAACAAGATCTTTAGATGTTGGATTTCTCTGTTTTGGTTTTTTCTTTTCCTCCATATATTTTAGTTTAAAATTCATATTTAGCAACTCTTAACTGTGCTATGTTAAACTGATCTTGCTGCTACAACATTCAATTGCTTCTTGCATGCTTTCATTCTCCATTTAGTACTTGATCAAGCTTCGGTGATTTTGTCTGGCAGGTGGAATCAGCAGTTGAGGTCTACCACGACGAGGAATACAAATCCAAAATATGGAAATTCCCTTCTCACAATTTCACGCTCTCAGTAATTTGGGCCCCTTTTCTTGTCAAAGCAGTTATATTTGAGGACATAAATGGAGTTTCCTCTTCTGAAATACAGCTCCATCTTGACAGTCTTGACAACAAATGGACCGATCAATATGAGAATTTTGATTATGTTGTGACTGCCGGTGGCAAGTGGTTTCTCAAAACTGCAATATACCACGAGAATAGCACAGTAACAGGTTGCCATTACTGCCCCGGAAAGAACCTAACAGAGCTAGGATTCGACTATGCATACCGAAAAGCACTTCAGCTCCTTTTTGACTTCATCACAAACTCCGACCACAAAGCTACTGTTATCTTCAGAACCACCACACCGGATCACTTTGAGAATGGGGAATGGTTCAGTGGAGGGTACTGTAATAGGACGGTGCCCTTCAAAGAGGGTCAAATAGATATGACAGATGTGGATGTTATCCTGAGAAATATTGAACTTGAAGAGTTTGAGAAGGCTAAGGCTAAGGCTGCATCCCTTGGATCCGACTGGGGTGCTGCAAGTTTGAAACTTTTGGACACGACTGGTCTCTCTCTGTTGAGACCGGATGGACATCCTGGGCCGTACCGGCAGTTCCAGCCCTTTGCTGAGGACAGAAATGCTAAAGTTCAGAATGACTGCTTGCATTGGTGCTTGCCAGGGCCAATTGACTCGTGGAACGATCTGGTAATGGAAATGGTTGTCAATGGCAGATGATCTCAAAGATCAAACAGAGTGTTCTGTTGTTTTGGATGAGCAGGGTCTGTGAATTTTATGATAATTTGCATATTCTGCAGTTTAGGATGCTACTCATTGAATGCTTCTTCCGTAACTTGTTCAGCTTGGAAGTTTTATAGCCAATGCTAATAGGGAAGAAGAGCTTGTAACTGTGTATTAAACTGTATATTGGGATTAAAGTCAAAGCTTTCAAATTTTGAGGTCAGATCACTGGAAATTTCTTTGTGAATATTTTGGTCTTTGCATCTTAGTTTTTTGATTAAATTATTCTTTTGGTCATATAGTTTCACTCAAATTTCAATTTAATTCCAATATTTTAAAATTTTATAATTGAATCTTTATAGTTTATAAAATATTTAATTTAGTTCTTGTTATTAAACTTTTGTCAATGTTTTGTTAAGTTTTATTAAAGTGGCCAATCATGTGTTATCTTGCATTTAAAAAATGCATTATTTATACCAATAAAAAAGGTAAAAGTAAATAATAATGTGGAATTTAACTCATTTATATATAACATTGATTCAATTGATATTAACTGCCTTAAATAAGTTGTCATCTATAATCAAAGTGCCAAAGTCTTACATGATGTCACATTAATACA
Organism: Erythrophleum fordii; assembly: GCA_032878935.1. Lineage (NCBI taxonomy): Eukaryota > Viridiplantae > Streptophyta > Magnoliopsida > Fabales > Fabaceae > Erythrophleum > Erythrophleum fordii. The sequence goes on along the minus strand of JAVQMF010000047.1, from coordinate 11,114,884 downwards.
ATTTAGCAAAACACTAGCAAAAGTGTAGCCGTAAGGATTACATTAAAATTTTGGATAAATTATTTTCTCTTATTTGAAAGATGTTTAAATTATACATTTTTTCCTTCTTTTAAAAAAACACATAAATCCACATAAAATTTTAAAATAACCAAAATGCTCTCAAAGATTTTTATTTTATTAAAAAATATATATTTTTAAAATTTTAGTTCAATGTCATTTATTTTATATTAAACAACATAAACTTAATTTATTTTAAAATTTATGACAATTCTGTTATTTATAAACATATATTTAACATATATGTTGTTCAAATAAAATATTAATACTTATTATCTGTTAATTGGTTAATCTCAAAGGATTATATTGTGGATTTTTTTGGATATTATAATTATTTTTTTAATCATATAATCTTACCATTTGCTAAATTATGGCAAAATGATTATTTATATTTGCCAAATACATATTTAATATTTGTTATATGATATAACAATAAATATAAGAATATTTTGGTAAAAAAAAAAAGGTAATTATAACTTCTTCTTTTTTTTATTGCAAGGGAAGTGCTTTTTTTATTTCAGAGAAAATAGTATAATTTTTTGAAATAAAAGAAATGATTATGCAATTTAAACATCTCAAAATGAGAAAAAAATTTATCTTATGATTTTTTAAACTAGAAAAATTAAAGTGAAATTCGAATGAAACTATAAGAATAAAAAGAACAAATTTTGTAATAATGTGGCAGGTGCTGTACTTGAGTAAACTGCTAAAGCCTCTGCAATCCCTTCTTTTTCTTGTCTTGCAGAACAGAGTAAAGAAATGAGAAAGCAACAAAAGTTATTAAAAAGAAAATCAGAATCTGATTCATAATGTTTTGGATACGTTATGGGGTAGAAATCTAAGCCAGTTCTTTGATTTGTCCACTAGGACTAGGACATTAATCATCTGTAGATTCTGTACAAACACTTGGGTCAATCAGATACAGACACTTTCATGAAGTGCCGAACCCACTGGATTTTGCAGTAATCTCCAAACTTTCGGAGAAAACATAAAGGTTCCAAAATCCAAAATAACAAAAACGTCCCACATTGAGGTAAATTTTTTTTTCTCTTAATGAAAGACTCGATGGTTTTATTCCGATAACTTGAGCACATTGGAATGAGAAGTTTCTGTATGTATGCAGGGGAAGAAGGCAGGCCTCATTTTAATTTTATTCTTTCTAACATCACATAAAGCAGCCAGCACCTATGCAGTTCTCTCTCTCTCTCTCTCTCTCCACACACACACACACACATGTAAAATCAATAAAAAAATTTAGGTGGAAAATATCTCTTAAAACTCATTTGTGTGAAATAGTATGGACTTGTGTTATGTAGGTTAAAAAAAACAAAATAAGAAAAAAAAAGAGATATATATTTTTTAAAAAAGAAAGATTAAATTTAAGTATAATTTTTTATTTTTATTATTAAATTTTTTAATTAAAACATAACAAATGTATAATTTAATTAAAAAATTATAAAAAAATATTATATATTTATCATATTTTAATTAAAAATTTTAATAATAAAAATATAATAAATTATACGTAACTTTGATAAAATAAAAAATAAAAAAGCTGCAAAGTCCAAAGCTATAGGACTTGTCGACAGTAAATAAAAGAAAATTTGCTTTTAATATATATATACGGAGTTAGTTTAGCACAACAACACAAAAAGTGATACATTTGATTATTTAAAGAAGCGATTAAAAAAATTTTAAATCAGTATTTAAAATATGTGTTTTAAACTTTTTTAAAGAGAAAATTTAACCTGAAAAAACTCATGTCTCTTCTATTGATCCAAAAAAATAAAAAAAAATAAAAAAGAAGTTGTTGGGCCTGCCCTCTTGTATATTTGGTGTCGGATTATCATTGACCAAATTTGCTAGGGACTTCCCAGCTACTTGCTTCTTCTACCTTCCCTTGAAACAAGTAAAAAAAAAACATAGAAGGTAGCTAGAATTCCTACAACTTCACATTTGTAAAAGTTAAAAATTTGAGATTGAAGTTTTGATAAAACAAAACCATGATTTATTAATTTTGAAAATCGATGTTTGAAATTATGTTCCCCCCTCCCAGTGGTTATTTATTTTCTTGATTGCTTGATGGTCATTATTAATATTTTTGAATACTTCCAAGAAAATTTTTTAATATTTTTTTCATTTAATTTAAGGTAAAATCATACCTTTAGTTCCTTTAGTGTCATTAAATTTGTAATATAATCTTTATACTTTATTTTTTTTGTAATTTAATCATTATAACTTAAAAATGTTTGTAAAAGAGTCCTCAAATGTTTCGAAAGTATAAGGACTGAGTTACACGGAAAGAAAGCGTGATTGCTAAATTAAAAATTTGGTAAAAATATAGAGACAAAAAATGTAGTTTAACCGTTGTCTTAATGTCAACAATGTTTTTAAAAAATGAATTAGCAGCTTTAGGGAACACGCCTAAATTGACAATTGATAATATGAAATTTAATGCTCAATTAATTGATACAATAATGCAAGGCATACAGTTTTTGGATAATTTATAAAAAGGACTTGGCGCATGATTTATGTGTATTAATACATGAATGTATAAAGAATTTTAATAAGCCCTAAATTATTTCCAAGAGAATCTTGTCATAGTTCTTAATATAGAAAACATTATTTTGGAAGGAATTTAAAAATAAAGCAACTCAATTGGCATGCATATATATATATATATATATAATGTGTAGTTTGCTTACGCGAATTAATTGGCTCATTTGAGAACAAAAACTTAGGTAGGTTTTGCAATTACTCGTATTGATTATTTTATAATGCTCACTCTTTTGTTTATTTTAAATTTACCAAAACCGTGGTATTATGAATTTAAAGAGAGACTTGCACATATCATTGACATTGGCAATGCACAATAATATTAAGGTAATTTATACTTATTATTATTTCACTCAAGAATTTGATATTAGATGGTAGTTATGTATAAAGAATCGAAGTCAAATATGTATAAACTTGCACGCGATTGCATAATTAAAAAGTCTCCGTGTCTTTTCCACACATCAAGTCCAATTTGTTTTGGGCTTCTGCCACATGGGTAAATGCAATAGAAGTTTAGAAGGTCAATATGTAATAGAACTCTATGAATAATAGAAGCCTCCAAATTTGAATATTCCAATTCCATATAATGCATGCATGCATTGTTAGTTGAATGCCTCCAAATTTGAATGTTAAATCGAAGGAGAGAAGCAATGTATCACTAGTTTCATGAACTTTTCTATCATGGAATTATTTTGTTTTTCGGTTGTTTAATTAGAATATACGAATTGCTTTGAATTATTTAGAAATCTGTTGAGAATTAATCATCACTTGAGGTGAAAAATGATCGAGTGAGAATACAAGTCTTTTTTTTTTTGGTTGGTAGAGAGTTCAATTCTTGATTTGAAGTCAAAATGTTTTTCATTGTACTTGAAGTTGAAGCAGGATAAAAGCCAAAAAAAAAGTCTTATTTATGAGTTAATCTAATTAATTTTTTAAGGGTTAGGTAGTGGTGCATTTCTCGCTCGTGCTTTTAAAGGTTATGCTTTTAACCCTTATTGAACGCTATTTTTGTAAGATAATGTCATCATTCAGGGGATGTAATATGAGCAATATTTTGCAAAAACTAATAAGCAATTTGTAAACTTAATTTATATCACATAGTATTGGCAATTAAGTTGTACTACAAAATTGCTTAATTTTACATAGTTTTTGTATATGTGTATTAAATAACTTATATATATTTATTTATTTATTTATATTGCAACTTAACAACAAAAATTTAAATATCCGGTACGGGTCTCTTACTAGTTACAATTAATTAATAAAGATGTAAATGGTTTTATTATCGTTTTTCTGAAAATATTTATAAATAGCTGATGTGTTGGTGTTTAAAAAGCAGTCAAGAAAAAATTCCCAAATATCCTAACATCAATCATAAAAGCTCTTCCGAAAGAAAATAACAGCTGTGTGTTAAAGAAGTTATGATACCATATGAATTCAGCATATTATGAATTTTAGTAATGACGCAATAATTTTCAAATATAAAACTATTTTATTAAATGTTTTATATATTTAAGTGTTTAAAATATTAACTTATTTAATAATTAATAGCTTTTAATAAAGTTATTTGATTCCTGCGTAATTAATGAATGTAATTATAATAATAAATTTAATAAAATGGGCAAAATACTGTTATATATTTAGTAGTTATTGTGTCATAACTAAGATTTGTGTTGTGTCCTAGTTCATAGTATTACCATTTAAAAAAAAATTAATACTTATGATTGTTAGAAACCATTAATGAAAAGCAATCCAAACTAACAATTTCATTAGTCTTAATTACATATAATAGAAATGAAGAGAATAAATTATGAATACAACCATGATAGGTTGGTATGCTTATTAAACTTTTTTCCAAAAAAAGAAAAAAGAAAAATCAGAGATTGTTGTGTGTGTGTGTGTGTGTGTGTGTTACTAAGATTGGTATATTAGTTAGGATTGCTATTTCTTTTTCAAATGATACTAGGAATCCTGGAACATTATTTTTTTAATTCTGATATAATAATGTATTAGAAAATTACTAAATATAGAAAAATGTGTTATTTATTTTACTAGATTTATTACTACAATTATACAAAAATTAAATTAATCCTATTAAAAGCAGTTAATTATTAAATAAGTTTATATTTTAAGTAATTATGTAATAAAAATGTTTTTGTATTCAAAATTTATTACATTATAACTAAGATATATAGTGTTTTTAAATTCATAGTGTCACCTCATTTTATAATTGCTTCCAAAAAAAAAATTAATTATCTTGGTAGATTTTTTTAAGGTTTAGTCACTGTTTAAACTACAATTAAAAAGTTTAGCTACTTTTCATAAACTACAGTAAAAATATTTGCAGAGACTAATTTAATAGTGGTTTATGGTAATCACAAGGATTGTCATAGTTAAACCATGATTAGTTAAGTTTTTACATAATTATGGTTATGAAAAATTACAATTAAATGTTGTGAATGTTTTAAAAGCCGTTTAAATTGCCACTAATGTCACTAAATTAATTTTTTTAAAATCCAATATCTTATAAATTAACTACCCTATTATAATGGTAGTTTTATAAACATGTACAACTATTCAAACACAATTTACCAATGACATTCAATCAAACTAATTCAATCACAATTTATCATTAAAATTCAAATATTTTTAATTATAATTAAAGTTCCGATACAATCAAATTAGTAATATAATTATCTATATTATATGAGTTTGGTGATTGAGTTGTAGCTCTAGGATTTCTACTATTTTGATTACTTAGTGCCTAAATATAAAAGTGAAATAAATAAGTAACAAATTAAAGATTCTATAAAATAAACATCATTCGTATAATTTAAATAAAATAAAAAAGCTTATAATGTTACTACAATAATGCCAATACGTACTAGCAAGTATAGGTAAAAGTTGATCTTGTAAATTAGAAGAGGAACACCACATTTGCATTCATTTGTTGTTCTTATAATATACTTTGTTCTTCTTCTCTTTTGGAGGAGGAATGCCACAGCTATAAATTATGGAAGAGGAACACCACAGCTACATTTATGTTGCAACTTTGCATAAAAAGAGCCTCTCTATGGAAGTAAGTAGAATGGCCTAACGCTTAGGATGGGTAAGCACATAATCTCAATCCTTGGATTCAACTAGGGTGCTTTTGGCTTTCTAAAGCTAAGGCCAATGAATATTAGCATGAGATCTCTTAAAAAGAAGATCCTTGAATCTAATGCTTTGAAGTTTGTTCTTACAAGTTTAAGCAAAATAGAAAACAATACAACATTATAGCAATGCATTTATTCAACTAAATCAAGAGTTAATACTTTATTCATACATAACTTGTATATTTATAATGATTGTTTTAGCTTTCTCATTTACTAGAGTTCTATCTTTCCTCTTATGTGAAGCAATTAATACATTTGGGTGTTGGACCTCCACCCTCAAAGTCCTACTAAGTTTAGGACAAATATTGTCACATATCTCATATTAAATAAAAAATCCAATTATATCAATTACTTATATCTCTTACTATCTTAATTTTTTTTTTGTAAGGCTTTTTGATTCACTAGTATAGAGAATCATTTGTTTTTACCTATTTTGTTTAATTTTCCACACAATTGCCTGGCGATTAATAGAAAGGCATTGAGTGTATATGTGTACATATATATCTATATATTATGAATACTAAAAGCATTACAAAAAAAAAATATTACTACCTTTGTTCTTAGGTCTTTTGGTATTATATGTACAACACCTATTTCTCTATTGAAATCCCATCTAGGACCACTTGCAATAGCTAATTTTTCATTTTTGTACCATCTTGCTTGTGGTCATACAAGTCCTTCCTTTTTTGCCTCTACTTGCCTCTTATAAACATAAGACAAAATTCTTATGCTCCTTCTCATTGGTGATGACCAAATTGCAATTAGGACTTTTTGTCTAGCTACGGTTTCACCCAACCATAATTAGGCCTTCTTGGCCTAACTGCAATTTTAGCCCAATTAGATTTAACTCATAGGACTTAACTTTGATTTTTTTTACCTGTAGTTAAGGTTTGTTATATCTATAAATTTTTTAATTGTAGTTAAAGAAACATGGTTAGGTATCCATTTTTTATAGTAGGATATATAAATGTACCAATAAGTATTGTCAAAAGGTGTATGGACTATGTACCAAGTTATTTATAAAAATAAAAAATAAAAATTTATGACTATTAAGAAATTAAACCAAAAAACACATAGTATATGATATCAAATTATCTTAAATACTATATAAATTTCAATTCTATTTTATATTAATATTCATATATAAGGGATACTTTTACATATATATGAAAAAGAAAAAGTAATTGAATTAAGCTTTGGTGACTTCAAAACGTACTTAAAAACACAAAAAGAAATGGTTAGAAAAGCAAAAACTAAAGAATCTGTCCAAATACTTCAAATAAAAATTTACCTAAACGAGAAAGAAATAGCATGAGAATTTGTTTCAAACCCTCTAAAATGAAGCAGGATCTTATTAATATTTACAAACATTTAATTAAAGTGAAATTACAATTTAGAAGTGCTGTTACATCACGTATTTACAACGATGTATGCTATTTAGCTCTTGCAATTAGCCTCAAAATAAATTTATAAATGACCAATATTGTGCACTTCTAAAATGACAACTAATTTTGGGGCAGAATAGTTTTTTTTTTTTCTCAATAGCAGAAGTTGTACAATTCATTAGAACGCAAATTGTTTTTTCCTTTTTGGATTTGTCTTCAATGATGTTGTCTTCCAAATGATGAAATAAGAGGCAGAGGTGAATCATTGTTTCTCTCTCTTATGTATGTATTTGGGTCTCTTTACTTTTTTGTTTCAACATAATATCATTATATTAGAAAAAGATAAACTGAAAACTATAAATCCCATAATGTCCTCCCCTTCTCTCTCTCTCTCTCTCTCTCTCTTATATAATGTGGATCCCCATGTCTATTTATCACTCTTAAATATAATAACATTATGGTAGCGTCGGTGAATAAGAGGAACAGAGGCTATTACAATGTATTACATTATTTAATTAATTTGTCAATGGCTTTTATTCATTGTTAACAACGATGAAAAAGGGCGTAAATTTTTTTTGTCCTTGATTAATTTGACAGTGACCCCATATCTACTCCGTCCCTTTTGTCGTCACTTGAAATATCATAATTTCATTATTTGTCTCAGCCTTCCATGTGGAACCCTCACGGAATTGGATTAGCATCTTATGTATATATGTATACAACACATATACGTATGTGCGTGCGTGTGTGGGTGTGTGGTTATAAGTTTATAATTTCCATGATCCTTTCTATGCATCATTCTTTCATCATTACAGCATGATGGTGTGTATATTGAAAAAATATTATTATTTAGACAATTAATAATTTATGTAACAATCACAAATAAAATAGTTATATCTGAATTTATCTAATTTTCCTTTATTTTCTTCAAAGTAAACTTTTCATGTTTTATATATAACCACGGTCTAATTATGAATAATAACATATGCAGCTATATATCATTGTAACTCAAATTAAAAATATTTTTTATATTCTTATTTGAATATTTTTATTAAAAGTTATTTTACTTTTAAATTTATAATAATTTTAGAGTATGTAAAAATTATAAGTCAGACTAAGTTATCAATTTTAAATTTTAAATTTCTGTGCTAATCAATAATTCATAAGATAATTATGAATTTGGAATATGAGCATTCGTGTGACATGTGTTATTTACTTTTTAAAAAAGGTTACGTGGGGTTAATGATTGTTGGGTTGGGTTAATTTAAGAGCCACAAAAAAAAAAAAAAAGAGGCAAGTTCAGAATAAAATTAAATAATAAAAAAAAAAGAGCAAAAAGGCGGCTACATATATGGGGTTGTAAAACGAAAAGAATATAGCCATAGCCCCTCAAAAAGAAGGTTTTGAAGATTCCTACTTTTGAAAACTGTCTTAATAATTGTCAAGTACTATTATTTTCGTGTATATAGCTCGCTTTAGAAGAAAAGTAATGATAATGATTAACTATAATTCTCTTAATCATCACAATTTTATTTTGCTCATTATCATTCATATTCCACTTTTAAGGTATGAATTATTAGGACTATTTGATTTTGGTGGAGGAAGTAAATTTTGTTTATATTTTTTTAGTGTAATATTTATTATGTCTATATAAATATTATTTAATAATATTTATTTTTTATTATTTTTTTAGAATAGAGCACGAGAGCTATTTTTAATCTACAAGATTATTTTTTTCTCTATTTTTTTTCGTCCTAGTAACTCTGTATATCAAACAATCTTTTAATATTTTTTATTTATAACAAATTAGACTGTAGCCATAGTTTTAAGTGATAATTTAACCTCAAAAAGTGACCATTCACCATTAAAAAAATTCTTTCAATTATATTGGATCTTAGAAACGTATATCAATATTAATATTAACAATCTCAAATATGCATGAAACTTTTAGAAAGCAGTATTAATTATTAAAGCAGTTTGGATAAGGGTAAGAGAAGATGCTAAAGACTACTAGCATAATTGCACGAAAATGGAGGGAATTTTTCATCACATAAGCCTTACGTTGAGATGACATCATCTCCCATAAGACATAAATAGTGCTAACTCCAAACTCCTCTATTTCCTTCTAGATACATGACTTGACCCAGCTCCTATGTTTTCCAATAATTGAAATACCACTCTCTCTCTCTCTCTGTCATATTCCCAAGCACCCTTTCCTACCCAATATTCAAACCCATTTATAATTCACCCTTTCACAAGTACCACGCTATCTAACTATTCATGACCCAAAGCTCACACTTCTAGGGATTTGTTTCAGATAGTGTCATTCTTCGTTATCATATCCACCATTGTTCTTTACATGCGTATGTAGACAAGGTTTAAAAATTTTTAGGTAAATTTAATCTATGAAATATAAAGTCAATTATAAAGGCATAAGCATTTTCAAATACATTTTTTTAAAGTGAAACTTACATTTAAAAATAAAGATAAAGTTAATATAATTTCAACAAAATTCAATAATGATTTGTATAATTTATTTTAAAAATAAATAAGAATAATATTAAATCTCGGACTACGTAAATACCAGAAATGAACTCAAATTTTGGACAATGTTTCACTGAAAATAACTCACTTTCTTTGAGAAACATTACTAATAAAATTTTAAATGAATGAAGTTAAAAATATATATATAATATTAAATGTAGACAAAATCGCAACACATACGATCAAGAAAGACTCATTTTTTTATGAAACATTATTAAAAATATCGTCCACTAAAATACATGCACACACCAATCAATCAAAACTCAACCCGCCACCGCAAGGCCTCTATGTATAAATACCTCTCATATCTTTCTGCCTTCATCCTTACAACGGAAATTTGCCCAATCAAAAAAGAGCTTATAGCATTTGTGTCTCATGGATTCCATGGAAAACTCTCAATCTCTAACACCAAAACAAGCACACCCAAAGCCACCTATGGTGGCCATGATGCCAAGCCCAGGCATGGGCCACCTCATCCCAATGATAGAGTTTGCAAAACGACTCGTCGTCCATGACCTCGCCGTCGCCTTCATCATCCCCACCGACGGCCCTCCCTCCAAACCCCAAAAAACCGTCCTCCACGCGCTTCCCCCCTCCATCACCCACACCTTCCTCCCCCCGGTTTCCCTCTCTGACCTTCCCGAGGACTCCAAGATCGAAACGATTATCTCACACACCGTCGTCCGCTCCCTCCCTTCTCTTCGCGACGCCATCCACTCCCTCTCGACATCACACCGCCTCACCGCCCTCGCTGTCGATCTCTTCGGCACCGACGCCTTCGACGTGGCTCGAGAATTTGGTGTCTCCCCTTTCATCTTCTTCCCTTCTACCGCCATGGCCTTGTCCTTGTTCCTCCACCTTCCTCAATTAGACGAAGCTGTTCAATGCGAGTACCGGGAGCTCGCTGAACCGGTGAGGATCCCCGGGTGCGTCCCCGTTCATGGAAGAGACCTCCTTGACCCGGTTCAGGACAGGAAAAACGATGCCTACAAATGGCTCCTCCACCACAGCAAACGGTACCATTTGGCGGAGGGAGTCATAGAAAACAGCTTCACAGAGCTCGAACCGGGTGCCATAAAGACACTACAAAAAAACGAACCGGGTTCGCATAAGCCTCCTGTTTACCCGGTTGGACCGCTGGTGAACATGGGCAATGCTCACAGTGGAATCGACGGGTGCGAGTGTTTAAAGTGGCTAGACGACCAGCCACACGGCAGCGTCCTATTCGTGTCCTTCGGCAGCGGTGGGACCCTCTCTACCGCTCAGATCAATGAACTAGCAATTGGTTTAGAAATGAGCGAGCAAAGATTCTTATGGGTAGTAAGAAGCCCCAGCGATGGAATAGCAAATGCGAGTTATTTCAACGCGCAGAGCCAAACAGACCCTTACAATTTCCTTCCCGAAGGGTTCATAGAAAGAACCAAAGGGCGTGGTCTATTGGTTCCCTCGTGGGCCCCACAGGCTCAAGTCCTGACCCACGGTTCAACCGGTGGGTTCTTGACCCACTGTGGTTGGAACTCGATTTTAGAGAGCGTGGTCAATGGCGTGCCATTGGTGGCTTGGCCATTGTACGCAGAGCAGAGGATGAACGCAGTTATGGTGACCCAGGATGTGAGAGTAGCATTGAGGCCTAAGGCCAGTGAAAGTGGGTTGGTGGAGAGGCATGAGATTGCGAAAGTAGTGAAGGGTTTGATGGAAGGCGAAGAAGGCAAGAAGCTTCGCTATAGAATGAAGGATCTAAAGGAGGCTGCAGCTAAGGCTCTTGGCGAGAATGGAAGTTCAACAAAGCAAATCTCAGAGTTGGCCACCATGTGGAAGAACAAATGAGTGTAAAATTAATTATTAAGTAGCACTTAATTTAGGTGCAGGCCAAACAGGTCCTAATAATATTTTCGTTATCTTTTAATTACTTCATGTCGTACATTATATATAGTGTGATGTTTCTGCTATGGCCTTTCAATATGCCTAAAACTGCAATGCTTAGTACTTGTTGTATACCTTGTGTGTATTTCTCTTAGGACACACAGACTTGATGTCCAACCAAATTTTGAATTTTATTTTACTTAAAAATTTATTAAATTGTAAACTTGAGTTTCAGAAATTTATACACCTTGTCATGCTCGATTCCATCGATAATCAGGTCTAGTTAAATTAATTTTGCAGTTGTTAGCTAGATAGCGAAGAGGAATGAATGTCGCATATAGAATTTTTGTAGGTACGCGTATTGTATGATGATGTAGATGATTCTTATTTCTTGGTGTAACTCAGATAAAGATGCGTACGTATACAATTAAGCATTGAAAAGTTGCGAATATAAAATTATAGTGAAGACAGTTGTTTTATATGGGAAAGATGAAAGCACGAGACCCAAGCACGAATAGTGAGTGGAGGTGGACCCTGTAAACAGAAACTTTGTAAAGACATTATAAAGGTGATGGAAACTTTGGTATTTTGGGTGGCTAGCATTGGACATTTAGGACAAGTCCATTTATAACCTGTCCTCAAATAATTAAAGTTGGGTTGAACAAGAAAAGAGAAAAGAAAATATTAATTAAATAAGAAACTCGTGGGGGTAATTAATCTCAACCACTTTTTTTTTTTTTTTCCCTCAAAGAGTGGGCAATAACTTAACTTCCATTTTCATATATGATAGCAAAAAATTAACTTGGAGGGTTTGGTTTTGGTTTGTTCATTTTTTTTTTAATTTTTGATTTCTTGTTGCCCAATGACGACACACAAAGGGCATATTCCATAGAATATCAATTTCGCTGGACTTTGCCAAAAACAGAGAGGAATTAGACGTGAAAGGGTTAAATTTTGTTGCACTTATAAATTGTTATCTTTTCTTTTCGAGTGATGATATATAATATGAACTCAAGAATCTTATGTTTTTTTATTTATTTATGATATAATAATTATTAAATATTACGAAATATAAATTTTTTTTACCTATTTTAATGTATTCTTACTTTAATTATGTTCATTAATTGCACAAAAATTAAATTAATCTTTTTACAAAATTATTAATTGTTAAATAAGTTAATAGATTAAACAAAAATCAAACATGGTATTTCCAAGTTCATATAGTATTATCGTTACTCTTCCTTTTCACAGAAAAGGACCGCTCCTTAAGCATTCAAACGCAGCACTATCAAGTTTTCAAGAATGGGGAAAATGTGGCTGTCCAATGTGTACTTTTCCCATGGCTAGCTAGCAGTGGCTAATAGACTTGACCACTGAATGGAAAAAGAAGAAAAAAAGTAGGCACCAAAGAGATTGTGGAATCTGAAGTCCCTATTTTCAATAAGGTTTGTTAATATATATATCAAAGTGATAGTATTGAATTTTTGTTGTTTCTTCATGCCTCCGCTAATGTTAGCCTAACTAAGTGCAAGTCTTGGGTGGATTACACCACTAATTAGTCATGCTTACATTTTACCATGCTATGATGCTGATCAACTAACTAAGAAATTAGTTATATATGATTGGTTGACCTAATTGTCATTCACCATATCTTAATTAAGGTATTTATATTTTATATAATCTTATTGCTTGATTATAGATTACTTTGAATGCGAAACACGTAAGCGTTTTTGTTTTTTAATTAAACTTATTGAAACTTGATGTGCTCAACAGATTTAGTGACTTATATGTTTTTAGTTTAAGGGAAAAAAAAAAGAGACAAAAATAATAATCATAAAATGAAGAAAATAAAAGGAAAAACACTAAGGGTGTAATTAAAAAAATTAAAGAATTTAATTTTAATTTTAAATTTTATTAATTTAATAGCTGGAATTTTCATATAAAGAAGGGGTGTCTTTTTTTAGTGTTGTTAAGCATCTCTCAAAGAATATTCACGGCAGGCAGGCCATGTAAAGGCAGCTTTATTGCAATGGTCAACCACCAAGTGTAATAGTTTCTTTGACAAATGAGAACCAAACTACAATCTCTTACTTTGGAATGACTTTTTTTCTTTTTTAAAAAAATTACCGTTGTTTATATCTGTCCTCATCCTTACCCTTGGAAACATACTTCAAACCAAATCGAACCAGAATTAGAATCCTCTGAAGTGAGGATTCTGTTAAATTCTCTAAAGTAAGGAGATAACAAGGTAGAGTTTTTATAAATAAAAGTAATATATATATATATATATTAAAAAATAAAAAATAAATTATGTGAGATGCTGCACACTTCAAAAACAACCACATTTTAAAGGGTCGATTTCCATCGAACAATCCATACATTAAATTTTTGTTGGGGTTAAAGGGGAATCATTTGCAAAGAAAGATTCTAGCATTAACTAAATAATTTATAAAATATTATGTTATTTGAAGGTAAGTATTTAACTAGACAAGTACTATATATTAATTATACAAATGTAATTATCATTACCTAGTTGACAATGATTTAAATTGAATTTACTCAAAATTTTATTGTTTTATTAATTAAGTCTTATTTGGTGATTAGTAGAAAAGTAAAATAGTAATGAAAAATTGTAAAAAATATTTATTATATTCTTATAATTATTATTTAATAATTTTTTAAAATAGAAATACAAGGGTCATCACAATCCTCTCCTTGCTTGTACTAGATATGCATTCTTCTTTATTTTATTTTATTTTATCGTTCAATGAAACATCCTTCTATCTTGGTTTTTTTTTTAAATAGAGTGCCTCAAATATTTCGAGAAACTGTGCCTTGGAATGATACATATTAAAAAAATCTCTAAAAGTTCAAAGATATAATTAACTCATTAAATTTTTATTTGGAAAGACATATAGATTAATAAAATAACATCCGTGATAATATAAATCATTTTTGAGAAAAAGAAATGACATTTTGGTGATAAATGTTTATTTACAAAACAATTTATAGAGCTTGATGGATCAGGAAAAAAAAAAAAGGCAGATTCAACTGAGAGATAATAAACGAATTTTATATCACATTAATAACTAGTCCATTTTAATTAAGCAGCCAAAGCTAAGAGAGGTTTCACAGTTTCACCCATAATATACCCAATGTCATTCTTATTAACTGCGATATTAATTATTAAATTTTATTATACATAAAAATTGGTAATCGTGTGAAGTAAACAAAAATAATTAATACATTAATTTTAATAAGAATGAACAAGAGACTATGAATTTTGAGGTACATTATACTATTTTTTTAAAATGTGACTAAGTTACACTTCATCTTTTTTATTATATTACTCCTTAATTTTTTATATATTGCAAAAATCTTTCATAAAATTTACTTTTTAATTAATTAAGTGAACCTTTTATGCAATATGTGTTTTTTTTTATTTAGCAATTTTTTCTGCTATATCAATAAGAGAATTAGTCTCATGTTAGAATTTAGCAACAAAAATCTCTGATAATATGTGCATGTGTATATGTGTGCGTATGTGTGAGAAGAAGTCAAATGATATTTTTGAAATAAGAGTAATATTAAGTGTAATTTAGTCAAATATAAAAAAAATTTAGTATAGTTTTTTTAAAAAGATAACTCAAGTAAAATTTAAAATACAATAGATTGTAATTAAAAAAAGAGTAAATTATATTAATATCATATGAAATTTGATTAAATTATTTTCAATATTTGTTATATGTATGTGTGTATAGAGAGAGAGAGAGAGAGAGAGAGAGAGAGAGAGAGAGAGAGAACAAGTTCAATGATATTTTTGAAATAATAGTAGTATAAAAAATAATTTAATCAAATATAAACAAAAGTAGCTAGTATACTTTATTAGAAAAGATAACTTAAATGAAAATTAAAATACAGTTGATTGCAATTTTAAAAAGTATTTCAAATGGTTTGATTAAATTAATTTTAATTCTTATTTAAAAAATTACACTTAAATTTCTTTCAATTTATGTTCTATTGATGTAGTTAACTTATATATATATATATATATATATTAAAAAATAAAATTATATAATTGTCTAAATTGTCATATTAAAAAAAATTATAATATCATATATATTGTGTAAAAATATAACTTTTTAAATGAACAATAAATTTGAAAAATATTTTGTGATATATAAATCAAAATGTCTGGATATAATTTTTTTTTTTTAAAAAAAACTAACCGCGTGTTTTTTTGGACAAAAAAAAAGTGTTTTAGCAAATAGATTAATGTAATTTAGAAAAGTACACGCACGAGGCTTGGAAGGTCATGCTTACGTTAGCATGGCCATCATCACCATACCTCTTCAAGAACCCCACGCACAATGTCACGGACATTGCACGCGCGTGTCAACAACGGTGGGCCCAATCTATCTTATCTACCTTTTTTGGAAATATTTGTGTTATTTTTTGAATCACGGCGGTTCACAAAAGCACGACTACTCTAATCCAGTATTAATTAAATCAAAACGGCTCACAATGGGAAGAATTGGTAACTGAATTGTTTAGATTTAAATATTTTAAATTTTAAATTTTTGAAAAATACATTTTATTTTTTTCTAAAAAATATGATTTTTCAATTATAAATTTTAAAAAATGATTTATATTTAAAAATAAAAATAAAATTTCAAACATTTAAGTTAAATTTAATCGATTCAATGGAGAGAATTCAAACATCTAATTAAATACATTAATTTCTTTTAATATTTTGTTAGTTGAAAGAGTATTTGTGTAAGTTGCGGTTCAATATATATATAAATATATATATTATATGTGAATTATATGGATTTTTTATGAGTTTTGTTAAAGTTGTATAGTTTTTTTATTTTTGAAATATATATTATAATTTAATTTTAAATTTGTTAACTAAAATACTTTTTATTAACTTAAATATATAAATATATAATATTCAAATATATATAAATAAAATAAAAAATAAATTTTGTTTTCAAATATATGTAAATAAAAATACAAAAGAGTACATTTTATTTTTATTAAATTTTTAAAAAATATATTTAGGTTTATAGAAAATATTTTAGTGAAAATTTAAAATTTAATGAAAGTGCAGCACAACTTTTAATTTAAAAAAAATATGTATATATTTTTAAAATATAAAAAAATTCCATATAATTAACTCTATACTATATGTATGTATTAAAAAAAATTATTCGAATTCGAGTGATTCACATTTATTTGTCCATATCTCTCATTATAACACAAAAAAGAAAAAAGAAAATATTATTAATGGAAAAGGAAAAAGTAAGTTATAAGCTTTAATTTAATTGTTATGGTGAATATGTGGATATAAAGATATCATTTGCTTCAAAGACTCTTGCCTCTCTTGTTTCACGTTCCAGCCCTATCTCATTCACTTTTTATCAAACTCTTCAAGTTTAGGTTTCTTGTAATAATATTCAACAATATAATGCTACTTTTACTTATATACAATTAATGTTCTTAATTTAATTTTTGAACCACAAACTTTGTTTAGAGAGAGAACCGCAAATTTTCTTGAATTCTTTACTTTGTTCTCAACCAATATGTATATGTAAATTGAATATTTTGTTTTATGTGCATGGGTTTGAATCAATATTTTAAAAATTAATAAATAATATTTAAACATATAAAATAGTGTTCCTAAATTTTATACATCATATGGTCATCTTCACTATATAAACTAATCCTAAAATAACTTTTATAAAAGAATCTTAAATTATTTTTGTTAAGACATAATTATATATATTCTTGGTTAAGGCATGCATTAATATAACTTATTTTTAATGTTTGTTATTTTCACATGCGTTTTCAGTTCATGAAAATGATTCATTAAAAAATTTTATGTATAATAAAAGGATTGAATTCAACACGAAACTACCACTTCCTTTGACCACTACAAAAATATTTTAAAAGGAAGATATAATGTGATGTAAGTAAGTATGCATGGTATATAGTGTGACATGCACGCAAACAACTCACTATTTATCCATTCCTTATATCCATATTACTACTATTGACTTCTAAGTATTTCCTCCTACGGTACCACCCATTTTCTTTATGATAAATGTAATACTGAATCATTATTTCTTTTAATGACATGTATCCATTTAGTACATATAATTTACAAAAAAAACTGATGTTTCAAAGCATGGTTCAAAATAACACTATAATTTTCTTATATACTAAGTCTACATAAAAATATGTTTTTAAAATTTTTTAAAAATCTATAATTTTTGAATCAAATTCGAAGACGTCTTTAACCAATAAAAAATCTCTTGTATATGTATTAATGTTTGAAAAAAACAGTCTCACAATTAAATTATTGTTTTTCAACATTAAAAGAAAAAGAATAGAGGGCGGTTATCAAGAAGTGGTGTATATGTATTAATGTTCCATAAGCAGTCACGTGGATACAGTTGTTAATCTTTAGAGGCATGAGGTTATAATATCCAAGGACATTGGACTTGGACAACAGGACAAGGTGCTTTAATAGTTTTGCTATTTATCACATGTTCCTCTTTGTCCCATCTTCAAGGGGCTTGTGGTCCTCTTTAATAGTTGTCCCACTCATTATTGAAGAGAGCCATTAATATCTCAATAATGAAATTATTACATTAAACTAAAAATACAAGATCTCAAAATATATCTTATGACCCCAAAAAAAAGTTTAACTTTTCATAAAAGTACTCGTTCATCATTGTTGACAACTTGACATCGATCCTTCCTCCTCTAGTAAATCTTTAGTTATATGCTTAACAAATTAATGGGATTTCCAAAAGGTAGGAGAAAGAAAGGCAGAGTTTAAGAATACTTCTTTATGATGCCGCGGTAACCTGTTGAACTGGTTTATTGAATGAGTATGGTTTTGCATTTCCTTTCTACTTGATGTCAATGACTCATCACTCAGAGAAGCGAAACGCAGTCCCTCCTCCTTTTGTTATAAACATTTTTTCTTCTTTTAATCTTGCTTTTATTGCAAAACTCTTTCACCATTTCTCCTCTCTTTGTAGGAGTCCTTTTCTTTTTCTATGAAGGTTTTCTCTACTTGTTAGAGAGCTTTGGATTTTTAGGTTATATACGTTGCTCAAGATTTTCGACTCACCTCATGAAATCTACAATTATGCTCTTCAATTTTTATTTTTTTAATCATTTCTCTTTATTTTGATGTATTGATCTGTAAAGGTGTGCTATAAATTTTCCTTTATTGTGTATTTTGAAGGGTGTGATGTCTTTGATTTCTTGGATCATCTTTGATTCTTTGCTTACTATGAAAACGCAGGCTTGGCTAGTATTCTTTGTTTTTAAGCTTGCACTTTTGTCTTTTGATGATGCTGGCCTATATGCGTTTATTGTAATATATTTCATCTTGTATATATGAATGAATATCAAAGGAAAAAAACTGAATGGTTCACTAACTTTAAGATCTGTAACTAAATCACGTGTGATTCTTTTTTTTCTTTTTTTTTTTTAAATCATGATAGTAAAAAATTATCAACTTTTAACATATATATCTGACACTCTTAGATTTGCGCAAAAAGACTGCTAGAACTCTTATCAAATTCTTTGTGCTACGTGAGTCACCTCTGGTTGACGTAATGAAATTTGTTTATGCACTCTTCGATGTGGATTTAAGTATATATGAACAATTCAATACTTTTCATCTTCCCTACCTTCCACAGAGTTGTGAGCAAATAGGAAACAGTTACTTCTTGCGGTGATTCCTTGAGAAGCCATCAAAGAAAGAATGATTTTGGAAGCAGCTGAGAGAGTCACATCATCATCTCTTTTGTTCGTGTCTTTGGAGTTTCCAGAAGATGATATTCACGGACTAACTAACCTTGCATTTACTTCCTTTTCATTTACCTAAACCTGTTCACACAGAAAGTTATATTTCTCTTTTCATGAGTCCTTAATCAGAATGCAATTACACATATCCACACACATCTCATGTCAAAAGCCAATGTAGAATGTCTCTGTTTTGCCTTTCCAGAACCGACTAATCCATTCAATTAAAAAAAAAAAAATTGAGGAACATTTTCTAGCCATTTAGGTAGTTTTCCAAAGGTATGCTTAATTTTTCTTGAGAGTGATGGCTGCAATCACTAGTCACTAATGGTACTCGTACAAAGATACATATATGGTTGACGACTTTTTTGTCTGTGGCTTTCAAATTGCCGACCAGAAGTATTTTTTTAATAAAAAGAAAAAAAGAGAATGAGGTATCTTCTAGAATGAATTTAGAGTAAATTATACAATTTTTTTTTAAAAAAAATTTGTTAAAATTATATATACATGTCTTCTATTATTAAAATATTCATGTTAGTTTGATTTTTAATTTTTAATTAAAATACCTTCTATTAATATAAATACATATTGAGTACTTTTTTTTCAAAAATTACATTTCATTGTTACCAAATCTACTTTTTAAAGTTGTTGAATGTAACAAAGATATTTTAATTTAAAAAATGTATTTAGGTTAATAGAGTGTGTTGTAAATTTTTTTTTTATAATTTGACTAAAATATATTATAACTTTTGGTTTCAAAAGAAAGAAACACATATTTTAAAAATAAAATAAAAGTTTGTATAATTTTAATAAAAATCAGGAGATATTTATATGACTTATTCATTAATTTGTTAAAACCTTATATCCAAATTTCGATGAGATGGATTAAATTTGGATATAGATAACAGATACTCAATTGAATTTTGATCAGCTGCCTCAAAAGCGATTTTTGGCTAAATAATTAAATTTGGATTTAAATCTTAGAAGAAAAAAAAAGCAGTGAATGTTTTAGGATGATCTCAAAAACCGTAAATTATAAGTATTAATATTATGTTTTTATCCCAGAATAATTTTCAATTGGCGTCCTATTTTTTTTGTTTTTTTTCAATCATTTTGTTTGTGGGAGCCCATTTGATAAACAGGTTTTTAGCCTAGCCTGACAACGAAAGAAAAATTGAACATAATTAAATTATATAAAAATAGTAATGTAATTTCAACTCCACATGGGAAGAAGAATTCATCAGCCTTAGGGTTCGTTTGGTTCAACGGAGGGGAGGGGAAGGGAGGGGAGGGGAGGGGAGGGGAGGGGAGGGGATTTAATGAGTTATGTTTGGTTGGAAGGGAGGGGAGAGGAAGGAAGGGGAGATTATTGTTTGGTTCAGGAGGGGAGGGGAGGGCAGGAGAGGTAATTATATTTGGACAAATTTACCCTTTATATTATTTTAAATTTATTTTTTATAAAAAATTTATTTATATCAATAATTTTTTAAAAAAATTATAAATTTCAATCTTTTTTTTTATTTTTAATTTCTGATAAAAAAATTATCTTAATTTTTATTAAATATTAATATATTAAAATATTAAAAGGGACAAAAAAGTAAATTACACTTTAAAAATATCCCACCCCTCTCCTCCAAAACCCCCCAATTTGGAGGGGAGCCAAATTTGCCTCCCCTCCCCTCCCTTCCTCTCCCTTCCCCTCCAATTTTATCTAACCAAACACCTTATTCCCCTCCCTTCCCCTCCAAAAACTTCCAACCAAACATAGCCTTAACATCATATCTCCCTCCTCCTCCCAAAAAACACACGCGCGCGCACACACACACAATGCCTGGTAATTTTCATCGGAAGCACCTACTCCATTACTAGCTAACAAGACCTAATATATATAATCTCTCATCTTTAGTCTTGCTATTAAGATTATAAAAAAAAACATTTTAAGTAGATCTGGTTTAAAAAACAAATAGATACATAAACATCATAAAAAGTTTTATTAGAAAAGTATACTGACACATTACATATATATATTTTAAAATATTTTTTTCTTTTTACTAAATTAAATTTATTTGATAATTTTTAATGAATCAATTCTATCTAAAAGCTTCTTTGTTAATATTCCTTGCGTGAACATTGAAGCTCACAGATGGGAAATCATCATGTACTGTTGCAGCCTTCTCTTTTAAGTTTCACAGGAAAATTAAATAAATTTGAATTATTTCTCTATTTATTTATTTCTTTCTTTCTTTCTTTCTTTTATATGGTGTTCACATCACATGAGAGGATAAGAGAATCCAAATCTATCAAAGTGATTGAGCCAATGAAACAAAAGGGGGATGGCCTAACAAAAGCCATAAACAATGTTCCACACTGACAATTTTGAAGGCCAACAAAGTGAAGGCCTGCCACATCCAACAGCAACTAAATTGAATAAAGAAATTATGGGATGGCCTTTTGGTATTCGATATGGATATGGACCTTCACCTATATATTTCCATGGAGGAAAATAAAAGAAACAAACGAAATATAGCATATTTTTTTCTGTATTCATTTAATAGGATCTGTCAAGTATTATCCGAACTTCAATCCAACTATTTTATTTTCAAGAAAACTTGAGAAAAATGTGGAAAAGACAAACGGCAATAGAGAGAAGTCACATCCACTACCATCAATTGTATACGATGGGACTTATCTCGGTGATGCTTTAGGAATAATAGGAGTCTCGCTAATCGCTTATTAGAGGTCTAATTTACTTTTGAAGTTCACTTCTATAATTTATATTAACATCGACATCATATAAACTATTTGCTGACAAGTATCATTACTTTCAATCTTTAATAAGAACTATTTATAAAACTACTCCAAACAAACTTTTAAAACCTTGATCTAACCCTAGTCAATTAAAATTTGCTTTTTGGAACATAATTATCACTCCACAACACTCTTGCTTGAAGCATTTTGAAGTAGATCAAACTTATCTCTCACGCGCACACACGCCAAATTCAATAAGAGATTAATGAACGTTGACATAACCAACCTATACTATTTTAAATGTAATCTAAAAATTGTTCATGCCATATATATAAAGTGAGGTGGGGAAGTTAGTAGGTATTTCATTTGAGCGACACACAAGGGAAAGAGCACAATTTTGATAATGAGAAGTAGGGGGTCCAAGGGATGCGTCACAGGTGGTTCTGGATTTATTAGCTATTTGCTGGTCAAGAAGACTTTGAGCAATGGATACATTGTTCATACAACCCTTAGAAACTTGAATTCTCTCTCTCTCTCTCCCTCTCTCTCTCTCTCTTTTCTTTTCTTTTTTGGTGTGTTCTTGTTCCTTAACTCCTACTCAAGAACAATATCCATTAATGGTGAATTGCAGAGGATGAGTCCAAGGTAGCTTTTCTAAGAGGCTTTCCTCAAGCGAGAGATTGGGCATTGGGGTGCTATTAGAAGTAGATATACACAATCCAGATGGCTTTGAGCTTGCAATTCAAAGCTGTGACTTTGTCTTCCATGTTGTTGCTTCCCTGCAACATCGTGAAACTTCTCAGGTTCATTACTGGGACTTGGATTTTTTTTCTAGAATGATTCAGTTTGACTGAGTTTCCTCAAAAATCTTATTTTGATACTCAAAGATGGTGCAATATGTCAATTTGATACTATGAAGATTCTATGTATTAATTTTTACTAAAACTAAAGAGAATGATTTCGATATAGTATATATTATCCTTTTGGAGTACTATAATAATACAACAAAATTTTTTGAGAATAAAAAAGTTCAAGTAAAATTTTATTTTTGACCCAAAAATGACTCCAATACTAGTTGCTTCCCTATTTTGTATCATTTTAGTATTCGAAGGTTTTATTTTGTTTTAATTTCATCCTTTCCGAGGTAGTAAAATGATATTATATAATCTCTTGAGGAGCAAATATTTTATAAGATTGAAACAAAATAAAACTTTCAAGCACTAAAATGAGCAAAGCTTTTTTCCTTTTTTTAAGAAATCAATTGATATAAGAGTAAAGTTTAAAGGATTAAAATGAGATTTTAGTCTAAAAAATTTTTACAGTGAGAAAGCTGATTTACGTTGCCTCTCTGGTTGCTGCATCTCCTCTCAAGGACGATGAGACCTTTAAAGATTCATGTATACTTTTTTAACCAAAACATTTAATAACTTATTTGATCCGCAATTTTAATTACACAAAGTGTAATTAATTATACGTTGTCCATTTCATTTAATCATCACAAAAATTTCTAGCCTGCCCTTTCATCTTCCCTACCTTCCACAAAGTTGTGAGCAAATAGGAAACAGTTACTTCTTGCGGTGATTCCTTGAGAAGCCATTGAAGAAAGAATGATTTTGGAAGCAGCTGAGAGAGTCACATCATCATCTCTTTTGTTCGTGTTTTTGGAGTTTCCAGAAGATGATATTCACGGACTAGCTAACCTTGAATTTACTTCCTTTTCACTTACCTAAACCTGTTCACACATAAAGTTATATTTTCCTTTTCATGGGTCCTTAATCAGAATGCAATTACACACACACACACACACACACATCCTTGTCATTTCAAAAGCCAATTTACCCTTTTCAGAACCAACTAATCCATTGAATTAAAAAAAAAAAGAAAATTTGATGAACTTTTCTAGCCATTTAGGTAGTTTTCCAAAGGTATGCTTAATTTTTCCTGACAATGATGGCTGCACTCACTGGTCACTAATGCTACTAGTACAAAGATACATATGGTTGAGGACTTTTCGTTTGTGGCTTTCAAATTGCCGACCAGAAGTTTTTTTTTTAATAAAAAGAAAAAAAAAAAGAATGAGATATCCTCTAGAATGAATTTAGAGCAAATTATACAATTTTTTTAAAATTTTTTAAAAATTATATATACATCTCTTCTATTATTAAAATATTCATGTTAATTTATTTTTTAATTTTTTAATTAAAATACCTTCTATTAATATAAATACATATTGATATTTTTTTCAAAAATTACATTTCATTATTACCAAATCTACTTTTTTAAGTTGTTGAATGTAAAAAAGATATTTTAATTAAAAAAAATGTATTTAGGTTAATAGAGTGTGTTGTAAAAAAAATTTTAAAATTTGACTAAAATATATTGTAACTTTTGGTTTCAAAGGAGAGAAACACATATTTTAAAAATAAAATAAAAGTTTGTATAATTTTAATAAAAATCAGGAGATATTTATATAACTTATTCATTAATTTGTTAAAACCTTATATCCAAATTTCGATGAGATGGATTAAATTTGGATATAGATAACAGATACTCAATTGAATTTTGATGTGCTGCCTAAAAAGCGATTTTGGGCTAAATAAATAAATTTGGATTTAAATCTTAGAAGAAAAAAAGAGCAGTGAATGTTTTAGGATGATTTCAAAAACCGTAAATTATAAGTATTAATATTATGTTTTACTCCTAGAATAATTTTCAATTGGCGTACTATTTTTTGTTTTTTTTTCAATCATGTTGTTTGTGGGAGCCCATTTGATAAACAGGTTTTTAGCCTAGCCTGACGACGAAAGAAAAATTGAACATAATTAAATTATATAAAAATAGTAATGTAATTTCAACTCCACATGTGAAGAAGAATTCTTCAGCCTTAACATCATATCTCCCTCCTCCCTCCAAAAATCACACGCGCGCGCGCACACAATGCCAAGTAATTTTCATAGGAAGCACCTACTTCATTACTAGCTAACATGACCTAATATATATAATCTCTCATCTTTAGTCTTGCTATTAAGATTAAAAAAAAAAACATTTTAAGTAGATCTGGTTTAAAAAACAAATAGATACATAAACATCATAAAAAGTTTTATTAGAAAAGTATACTGACACATTACATATATATATTTTAAAATGTTTTTTTCTTTTTACTAAATCAAATTTATTTGATAATTTTTAATGAATCAATTCTATCTAAAAGCTTCTTTGTTAATATTCCTTGCGTGAACATTGAAGCTCACAGATGGGAAATCATCCTGTACTGTTGCAGCCTTCTCTTTTAAGTTTCACAGGAAAATTAAATAAATTTGAATTATTTCTCTATTTATTTATTTATTTATTTATTTTTATATGGTGGTCACATCACATGAGAGGATAAGAGAATCCAAATCTATCAAAGTGATTGAGCCAATGAAACAAAAGGGGGATGGCCTATCAAAAGCCATAAACAATGTTCCACACTGACAATTTTGAAGGCCAACAAAGTGAAGGCCTGCCACATCCAACAGCAACTAAATTGAATAAAGAAAATATGGGATGGCCTTTTGGTATTCGATATGGATATGGACCTTCACCTATATATTTCCATGGAGGAAAATAAAAGAAACAAACGAAATATAGCATATTTTTTGCTGTATTCATTTAATAGGATCTGTCAAGTATTATCCGAACTTCAATCCAACTATTTTATTTTCAAGAAAACTTGAGAAAAATGTGGAAAAGACAAACGGCAATAGAGAGAAGTCACATCCACTACCATCAATTGTATACGATGGGACTTATCTCGGTGATGCTTTAGGAATAATAGGAGTCTCGCTAATCGCTTATTAGAGGTCTAATTTACTTTTGAAGTTCACTTCTATAATTTATATTAACATCGACATCATATAAACTATTTGCTGACAAGTATCATTACTTTCAATCTTTAATAAGAACTATTTATAAAACTACTCCAAACAAACTTTTAAAACCTTGATCTAACCCTAGTCAATTAAAATTTGCTTTTTGGAACATAATTATCACTCCATAACACTCTTGCTTGAAGCATTTTGAAGTAGATCAAACTTATCTCAAATTCAATAAGAGATTAATGAACGTTGACATAACCAACCTATACTATTTTAAATGTAATCTAAAAATTGTTCATGTCATGTATATAAAGTGAGGTGGGGAAGTTAGTAGGTATTTCATTTGAGCGACACACAAGGGAAAGAGCACAATATTGATAATGAGAAGTAGGGGGTCCAAGGGATGCGTCACAGGTGGTTCTGGATTTATGGGCTATTTGCTGGTCAAGAAGACTTTGAGCAATGGATACATTGTTCATACAACCCTTAGAAACTTGAATTCTCTCTCTCCCTCTCTCTCTCTCTCTTTTCTTTTCTTTTTTGGCGTGTTCTTGTTCCTTAACTCCTACTCAAGAACAATCTCCATTAATGGTGAATTGCAGAGGATGAGTCCAAGGTAGCTTTTCTAAAAGGCTTTCCTCAAGCGAGAGATTGGGCATTGGGGTGCTATGAGAAGTAGATATATACAACCCAGATGGCTTTGAGCTTGCAATTGTTGCTCCCCTGCAACATCGTGAAACTTCTCAGGTTCATTACTTGGACTTGGATTTTTCCTTCTAGAATGATTCAGTTTGACTGAGTTTCCTCAAAAATCTTATTTTGATACTCAAAGATGGTGCAATATGTCAATTTGATACTATGAAGATTCTATGTATTAATTTTTACTAAAACTAAAGAGAATGATTTCGATATAATATATATTATCCTTTCGGCGTACTATAATAATACAACAAAATTTTTTGAGAATAAAAAAGTTCAAGTAAAATTTTATTTTTGACCCAAAAATGACTCCAATACTAGTTGCTTCCCTATTTTGTATCATTTTAGTATTCGAAGGTTTTATTTTGTTTTAATTTCATCCTTTCCGAGGTAGTAAAATGATATTATATAATCTCTTGAGGAGCAAATATTTTATAAGATTGAAACAAAATAAAACTTTCAAGCACTAAAATGAGCAAAGCTTTTTTCCTTTTTTAAAGAAATCAATTGATATAAGAGTAAAGTTCAAAGGATTAAAATGAGATTTTAGTCTAAAAAATTTTAACAGTGAGAAAGCTGATTTACGTTGCCTCTCTGGTTGCTGCATCTCCTCTCAAGGACGATGAGACCTTTAAAGATTCATGTATACTTTTTTAACCAAAACATTTAATAACTTATTTGATCCGCAATTTTAATTACACAAAGTGTAATTAATCATACGTTGTCCATTTCATTTAATCATCACAAAAATTTCTAGCCTGCCCTTTCATCTTCCCTACCTTCCACAAAGTTGTGAGCAAATAGGAAACAGTTACTTCTTGCGGTGATTCCTTGAGAAGCCATTGAAGAAAGAATGATTTTGGAAGCAGCTGAGAGAGTCACATCATCATCTCTTTTGTTCGTGTTTTTGGAGTTTCCAGAAGATGATATTCACGGACTAGCTAACCTTGAATTTACTTCCTTTTCACTTGCCTAAACCTGTTCACACAGAAAGTTATATTTTCCTTTTCATGGGTCCTTAATCAGAATGCAATTACACACACACACACACACACACACACATCCTTGTCATTTCAAAAGCCAATTTACCCTTTTCAGAACCAACTAATCCATTGAATTAAAAAAAAGAAAATTTGATGAACTTTTCTAGCCATTTAGGTAGTTTTCCAAAGGTATGCTTAATTTTTCCTGACAATGATGGCTGCACTCACTGGTCACTAATGCTACTAGTACAAAGATACATATGGTTGAGGACTTTTCGTTTGTGGCTTTCAAATTGCCGACCAGAAGTCTTTTTTTAATAAAAAGAAAAAAAAAAGAATGAGATATCTTCTAGAATGAATTTAGAGCAAATTATACAATTTTTTTTTAATTTTTTAAAAATTATATATACATCTCTTCTATTATTAAAATATTCATGTTAATTTAATTTTTAGTTTTTTAATTAAAATACCTTCTATTAATATAAATACATATTGATATTTTTTTTCAAAAATTACATTTCATTATTACCAAATCTACTTTTTTAAGTTGTTGAATGTAAAAAAGATATTTTAATTTAAAAAAATGTATTTAGGTTAATAGAGTGTGTTGTAAAAATTTTTTTAAAATTTGACTAAAATATATTGCAACTTTTGGTTTCAAAAGAGAGAAACACATATTTTAAAAATAAAATAAAAGTTTGTATAATTTTAATAAAAATCAGGAGATATTTATATAACTTATTCATTAATTTGTTAAAACCTTATATCCAAATTTCGATGAGATGGATTAAATTTGGATATAGATAACAGATACTCAATTGAATTTTGATGTGCTGCCTAAAAAGCGATTTTGGGCTAAATAAATAAATTTGGATTTAAATCTTAGAAGAAAAAAAGAGCAGTGAATGTTTTAGGATGATCTCAAAAACCGTAAATTATAAGTATTAATATTACGTTTTACTCCCAGAATAATTTTCAATTGGCGTACTATTTTTTGTTTTTTTTCAATCATGTTGTTTGCGGGAGCCCATTTGATAAACAGGTTTTTAGCCTAGCCTGACAACGAAAGAAAAATTGAACATAATTAAATTATATAAAAATAGTAATGTAATTTCAACTCCACATGGGAAGAAGAATTCGTCAGCCTTAACATCATATCCCCTCCTCCCCCCAAAAAAACACGCACATATATAATCTCTCGACCTGATATATATAAGCTCTCGTCTTTAGTCTTTCTTTAAAAAAAAAAAAAACATTTTAAGTAGATCTGGTTTTAAGGATAAATAGATACATAAGCATCATAAAAAGTTTTATTAAAAAAGTATACTAACATATTACATATATATATTTTAAAATAATTTTTCTTTTTAGTAAATCAAATTTATTTGATAATTTTTAATGAATTAATTCTATCTAAAAGCTTCTTTGTTAATATTCCTTGCATGAACATTGAAGCTCACAGATGGGAGATCATCCTGTAGTGTTGCAGCTTTCTCTTTTTAAGTTTCACAGGAAAATTAAATAAATTTGAATTATTTCTCCATTTATTTATTCATATTTTTTTATATGGTGGTCACCAAGGTTTCAAAATGCGGACCGCATCACATGATGCGGCCGCAATATTGCCGATGCGGTCCGCTCCGCATCCGCAATAATCCGCAACGTAACGGTCCGCATCACCCGCAACACGTTATATAATTTCCGCAACACCCGCAACCGCAACGCAGCCGCAACCGCAACCGCAACCGCAATTTAAAACTATGGTGGTCACGTCACATGAGAGGATAAGAGAATCCAAATCTATTAAAGTGATTGGGCTAATGAAGCAAAAGAGGGATGGCCTAACAAAAGCCATAAACAATGTTCCATACTGACAATTTTGAAGGCCAACAAAGTGAAGGCCTGCCACATCCAACAGCAACTAAACTGAATAAAGAAATTATGGGATGGCCTTTTGGTATTCAATCTGGACATGGACCTTCACGTATATATTTCCATGGAGGAAAATAAAAGAAACGAACGAAAATATAGCATATTTTTTGCATCCATTGATTTTTGCCTCTACTATATTCATTTAATAGGAACTGTCAAGTATTATCCAAACTTCAATCCAACTATTTTATTTTCAAGAAAAAGATGTCAAGCGAAAAAATTGAGACAAGGAAAAGAAGATTCCTTGAGAAAAAAGTGGAAAAGACAAACGGCAATAGAGAGAAGTCACACCTACTATTACTTCCATCAGTTATACATGATAGGACTTATCTAGGTGATGCTTTAGGAATAATAGGAGTCTCACTAATCGCTTATTAGAGGTCTAATTTACTTTTGAAGTTCACTTCTATAATTTATACATATTAACATTGACATCATATAAACTATTTACTGACAAGTATCATTACTTTCAATTTTTAATAAGAACTATTTATAAAACTACTCCAAACAAACTTTTAAAACCTTGATCTAACCCTAGTCAATTGAAATTTCAATTTGCTTTTTAGCACGTAATTATCACTCCATAACACTCTTCTTGAAGAATTTTGAAGTAGATCAAACTTATCTCTCACCCGTACACACACCAAATTCAATAAGAGATTAATGAACGTTGATATAACCAATCTACAATATTTTAAATGTAATCTAAAAATTGTTCATGCCATGTATATAAAGTGAGGTGGGGAAGTTATTAGGTATTTCACTTGAGCGACACGCAAGGGAAAGAGCACAATTTTGATAATGGGAAGTAGGGGGTCCAAGGGATGCGTCACAGGTGGTTCTGGATTTATGGGCCATTTGCTGGTCAAGAAGCCTTTGAACAATGGATACACTGTTCATGCAACCTTTAGAAACTTGAGTTCTCTCTCTCTCTCTCTCTTTTCTTTTCTTTTTTGGTGTGTTCTTGTCCCTTTAGTTCTAACTCCTACTCAAGAACAATCTCCATTAATGGTGAATTGCAGAGGATATGTCCAAGGTAGGTCTTCTAAGAGGCTTTTCTCAAGCGACAGATTGGGCATTGGAGTGCTATTTGAACACCCAGATGGCTTTGAGCTTGCAATTCAAGGCTGGGAGTTTGTCTTCCATGTTGTTGCTCCCCTGCAACATCGTGAAACCTCTCAGGTTCATTACTTGGACTTGGATTTTTCCTTCTAGAATGATATCAGTTTGACTGAGTTTCCTCAAAAATCCTATTTTGTTACTCAAAGATGGCGCAATATGTCAATTTGATACTATGAAGATTCTATGTATTATTTTTTACTAAAACTAAAGAGAATGATTTCGATTTAGTATATATTATCCTTTCGGAGTACTAAAATAATACAACAAAATTTTTTGTGAATAAAAAAGTTCAAGTAAAATTTTATTTTTGACCCTCCAAAGATGACTCCAATATTAGTTGCTTCCCTATTTTGTATCATTTTAGTATTCAAAGGTTTTATTTTGTTTTAATGATATTATATAATCTCTTGAGGAGCAAATATTTTATAAGATTGAAACAAAATGAAACTTTCAAGCAGTAAAATGAACAAAACTTTTTTTTCTTTTTTTAAGAAATCAATTGATATAAGAGTCAAGTTCAAAGGATTAAAATGAGATTTTAGTCTACAAAATTTTACAGTGAGAAAGCTGATTTACGTTGCCTCTGTGGTTGCTGCATCTCCTCTCAAAGACGATGAGACTTTTAAAGATTTCATGGATGAAACCTCTTGGACTCCTCTTAACCTCATTCTCATATAGCATGATCTTCATAGGGTAAACTAATACATCACTTAATCTCATCTAGTACCTTACTTTTGCATCCTCTTACTTATAATCTAATTAAAACACAAATACTAACACAACAAAATGTAAAATATTCAACTATATTTTGAAGTGTCACATTATATCTAATACAAGTGTTTAGTACGTATCAGACATGGACATGTGTTTTATGGTTCATAGTCCACCATTATGAATTTTATCTATTAAAATAAATTCCAGTAAAATGAGCATCTATGTCTAAATTATGTCTTCCTCTTCCATGATCATGTTTGCGGATTAGAACTACGATGATTCAAAGATCATGTTTGATACAAGTATTCGGCATGTCTTAGACATATATACGTTTTATAGTTCATAATGTACCATAATGAGTTCTATCCATCAAAAAGTTCGAGTGAAATGAACATCTACTCTTAAACTGGTTTTCATCTTCCATGATCATGTTTGCTTTTCAAAACTGCACCGATTCAATTCAAAGGTCATGTCTGATACTGTTGGAGATTGTGCCATAGGCCAATCATTGTATTGCGAACATTATTTTTATTACGAAATAAGAGTTTTTTTTAATACATTATTATATTATTTGCATGTTTATATATAATAATATCCATGGATAAATCATTTTTTGGATTATCCAAAATGTCCCTAGTCAATCATCCTTGTGGGAACAACGATGAATTAAGACTAGTATGATTTTGATTGATTAAGTGTTAATCATGTATGATGATATGAATCAAAATCATAGGCGTGTGTTAGAGAACAGGACGCTAGATAGACCCGTCATGAGATAAGCTACATGGATTAGGTCATAAGTTTATCTCATATATAACCGTGTCATTGATCCCTTGGACCTGAGATCATCATAGATTCCTACATGAAGGATACTATACTTTGGCATAGTCTAATGTCATATTTAACCGGGTGATTATAAATGCTATGATCGGGTATAGTGAAATCCATACAGAGGAAGATGAGTGGTTAAGATGGAATTTGTCCCTCTGATTAATAGAGAAATATCTCTAGGCCCCTCGATGAGTGTAACTGAGAAATGCATGGCCATGCTCAAATGGAAAAGGTTCCATCTTATATCAGTCTGCTCGAAGATCGAGAAAGTTACGATCGAGCAAGTTGAGGATGACATTTCCATGCCTCATACTCAATATAGATATCGTGTGACAAAAGGGATATGATAAGGTTGTAAGATAGGTTGCATCGGATCACCGATCCCGTATGATTTGGGTAGTCACAATGTCTTACTAGAGGCCTCTTGTAACTTGTGGGTCAAACAGTGCAGTTGGCCCACTGCCAAATCATATGGGCCTACAAGGTTGCACACAAGAACGGATCAACTCAAACTAAAATATCCACATTCATTGAATCAGAAATGTGTCTAGATTCAATAAATATCTAGGATTGAGGAATTATTTAAATATATATATATATAAATAATTAAATTCAAAATATTATATATATATTATTTGATATTATATATATATGTATATATATATAAATTATTTTAAATTTGATTCTATTAGATAGATTTAAATTTAAACTATAGGATAGATTTGAATTTAAGCTAATAAATATATTTAATGATATACTTAATTAATTTTGATTAATTAAATATATCTGAAATCCTAGTTTATAAATAGGGTTTCCATATCAGAAAAGAATAGCTAGAGCTGCTTTCAAAAACCTTAGAGAGAGGGACATCGTACGGAACTGTACGGACATCTTAGAGAACTGTACAGACAGGCTGCTAGCACACCGTTCGAGTTGCTGAACCCCGTTCGTGTGGATACCAGTAGAGGAAGCTGATTTGCGATCAATTCCTATGATCCAAACGAAAAGTAAACAACAAATTCAATCGACAAAAAAAAGGTAATTCTCTTAACCTATTCAGTTTAAGTAATTTTGACGGATCTTTGGTGAGAATCGGGATCAAAATTTTAAATATGTCCGCTGTATGTCTCCCATGATTCCTAATAGATACAACTGTAGACACCTATTTCATAGTTCATATATAATGGAACACAACGAATTCTATCCATAAAAAAATTCTAATTAAGAAAAGCATGCATCTACGTTTGAATCATGTCTTCCTCTTTCTTTGTCATGTCTGCTTTTTTAGAATTACACTAATTGGAAGACACTAGCTGAGAGAAAGATTCTGAGATATGGAGACAGTAAAAATGGCAGCAAAGGTCATATCTTCTGCAAGTATGGAGAATCCATCACCAATCAAAGGCAGATTCTTGGTTCCTGGCTCGTACGTTTCATCTACACAAATTACAAACTACTATCATAGCTCCACCCTTCCTTTTATTCCATTTCTTATGCAATAATCACAAATACATTTTGAATTATAGATCCACTAATCAAAATTCACCACATAATTTTAATATTCAAAGAATATTCTTAAATAATCTTATTTTTAAGTTTTTGAACGAACTTTTTCATTTCACAAAGTTCAATGTTAGTTAAACTAATTAACATTTCTACGTTTTGATATAACAACTAGTTTTTACTGTAATTCAGATTAACTTTAAGTGAGATTAATGTAATTTATTTTAAAATTGTGATGTATTAAAGAATCTAATAATAAACATATAAAAAAGATTAGCTAAATCTTGCTCAAGATTTTATATATATATATATATATATACAAATAGATAAAACTTTTCTTTTAATAGTTTTCTCTTTGGATTATCTATCTCCATCTGAGATTTAAATTAAGATTATTGAATTTTTGATACGACTCAATATTATTGAAACTAAAGCTTAATAATAAAAATAGACAAAACTTATGTCTAGTTCTCTAAATAGTTGCTATTAAATTTTTGAGAAAATTAATTATTTAATCCCTTTAATTTATATCAATTTTTAATTTAGTACTTATAGTTTAATTTTTTTTCCAAACTATTCTTATAATTTTTAAATATTTTATGGTTAGTCTTTGTAATTTCCAAACATTACTATGATACTCCCTACTGTGATTACATGGCATAATGCCATTAAATTTCATTTTAAATGGCTAATAGAACACTGAGTTGGTTGTCACATATGTATCTGATTGGGCATAAGTGAAATACATAGCTATACATGGAAATAATACATAAGAAGAATTAAAAACACAGCGCTTGGGTTTAAACTGAAGAATTAGAATGCAATGTATCCTCTTTACTCCCTTCAACTTAAAATCCAGAGATGCTGTCAAAACGCAGAGTAAAAGATGCAAGGCAGGGGAAGCTAGGGCTTCGATCCTCTTCAACTTCATCCTCTTTGAAATATATGCAGAATTTATTTTGTAGAATTTGTTATTCGGCCAAGCTGTGGGACTATTACAGTGAGACTATTATTTTAATGATAGTATATAAAAGAATATATGACATTATCTTGTCCTTTAACGATAGCCAAGACTATATAAAAGAAGCTGTAGCTTGCATGAGATAGCTATTTAGAAGCCCCACGACTATATAAAATCCACTGGATTCAACTATAGCTTGAGATAGCTATTTAAAATTTGTTATCAAACTATGAATTATTTTGAATTACATTCTCTTCAATCTTCCCCGAATGGCCAAATCAATTAGCTCTCTTGCTTTTAAACATTGGGAATAGAGCAAAGCAGAGAATAACAAACATGGGTCCCTTTTCTTTCACAAAATCAATCCACGTTTCATACTACCCCTTCAAGTTTTTCAATGTTCTCATACTCCACCATCCCTTTTCTCACTGATTTTTTCCATCTCTTTCAGTTCTTGTGGAGTTTAACAAAGATGAGTTTAAGCCTTTCTCTATGCATTGGCCACCGCTCCTTCCACTTGCTTCAGTTTTTCATTCTCATTCTATGTTGGCTTTCATTGCGACCTCATCATAACAGTGTTGTGGAGTTTTACAAGGTGATGCCGTTGCAGCAATATTGCAACCACATCAGAAGATGTGGACTGGAATTTAACATACCACTTTTAATTATGATTTATAGTAAATTTTATAAAGTCGTGGGACTTCTAAACAGTTATCTCACGCAGACTGCAATTTATATAGCCATGGCTGTCATTAAAGGGCAAGATACTAACATATATTTTTTTCATATATCTATATCAGAAGAAGAGAAGGACAAGATACTGTCATTATATACTATCATTAAAATAATAGCTCTCCTGTCACTAAAGTCTGCAATAGTCCCACAGCTTGGTCAAATAACAAATTCTGCATATTTTCTGAAGAGAATGAAGATGAAGAGGATCGAAGCCTTAGCATCCCCTGCCTTGCATCTGCGAACAGCCTTTCGTTTTAACATACTTCTCCTCTACTTTTTGACAGCATCTTTAGATTTCAAGTTGAAGGCAGTAAAGAAGAGAGCTGCATATACACTGGATTCTAATTCTTCATTTTAAATCCAAACCTGCGTTTTAATTCTTCTGATGTATTATTTTCATGTCAAGCCATGTATTTCACTTAAGTCCAGTTAGATGCATTTGTGACATCCAATTTAATGTTCCATTAGCTACTTAGGACAAAACTTAAAGGCGTTATGCCATGCTAGGGAATAAGATAGTAACACTTGAGAATTATAAGAGCTAACCATGAAATGTTTAGAAATTACAGGAATAATTTGAGAAAAATTAAATTGTAATGACTAAATTAAAAATTAATGTAAATTACAAGGATCCGATAATTAATTTTTTAAGTTTTTTTAATTAAAACATAATGCGTTGAGGAAATTTTTTTATATATAAAAAAATTCATATAATATGCTTTTATTGAAAATTTTGATAATAAATACTTAAAATCAAAAACTAAGTTTGCCCTTTGAACATTTTGATCATGTCAAATATAAGTGCCAAGAAACAAATACGACCCTTTTTGTTTTCACATGTTAATGATTCATAGGTCAAACATGAGATATCTAACAAGAGTTTGGAACTTATTTTTTTTAATAAATATTTGGTTGGGCCCAAATGGGAAATTAAGAAGAATAGATTTTCTACTAGGATCTC
The DNA here is from genome assembly GCA_032878935.1 of Erythrophleum fordii. NCBI lineage: Eukaryota > Viridiplantae > Streptophyta > Magnoliopsida > Fabales > Fabaceae > Erythrophleum > Erythrophleum fordii. The sequence goes on along the minus strand of JAVQMF010000047.1, from coordinate 11,078,451 downwards.
ACTTACTGTCTCAGCAAAAATGTTTTAAGTCTTTTTTTTTTAATAAAAAATGACACACAAGGGGCTACCGCACAACCACAATAAAGGATCTGAATTTGGAATTAAGTGGAGATCCACAAAGCTTAATGACAAAGGATCTGTATACAAATATGACTTGACGATGATATTAGATGATCGTATTGAATGTACAAGAAGAATGGGTGATCTCTAGTTTCGTGAAGAATGCCCTGTTCTTCCTCTGGCAAATGACTACAAATATAATAAAGAGAGAGGGAGAGTAGGAGAATAAAGAAAGCATTTTATTCCATAAGCCAAACCTTTACATAGGCACTAACATGAGTGATAAAAGTAACTATATAATAAAAATAATTTTTAGATAATAGGACATGATTTGTAACATTCAGCAACGTACACAAACTCCTTAATGCACTTTTATCTTCTAAAATGATGTAACAAATAGAAAGTGGAAAAATGCATAACAACGTGTAAAAAGTGGATAACTTAATAGTAGAGTAGGCAACAAGTTAAGACACGTGGCAAGCAAGAGACTTGATTAAAATTTATATTTTCCTTAACAATCCCTCCCTTAAACTAATATTTGTAAACATTAAGTTTAAGAGTGTAAGGATTTAAATTAAGCCCTCCCTTGAACAAAGTCTTTTAAAGAGCATACTCTAAGCATTTTTCGAAGTTTCACAAACACAACAATCTTGAGAGGTTTGGTCATAATGTTAGCAACTTGATCTTTACTTTTGCAAAACATTAAATCAATTATGCCATCATTGCAAAGGTCACGCAAAAAATGGTATCTCACATCAATATGCTTGCTTCTTTCATGTAAAGTCGGATTTTTGAAAATTTTGATTGCTAAAACATTGTCATAATAAATTGTTGTTGGGCCTTGTTGTTCACTTTGAAGTGTTTCAAGCAATCTCTTTAGCCATATAACTTGACAAAAACAAGCTGCTGCTACAACAAATTTAACTTTTGTAGTCGATAAAGTAACAATTTATTATTTTTTTAAAGATTAAGATATAGCTCCAGAACTCATTATAAAAACAAAGCCTGATGTGTTTTTTCTATCATCAAAATCTTTGGCATAGTCACTGTCAGAAAAATCATAAAACTTGCCTTTTGAGTTAGCTTTAGAAAATATTCCAAAATCAATGATACCTCTCAAGTAGTGAAAGATCCTTTTAACGGTTAAGAAATGACTCTCAGTTGCATTCTCCATATATCAACTTATTAGACTAACACCATGCATGATGTCAGGCTTTGTTGAAGTGAGATACATCAAACTTCCAACTATTTGCTTAAAAAGAGTAGCATTAATTTTCTTTCCTCCATCATCTTTCACCAACTTTAAACCACATTCAGTTGAAGTACAAACATGATTGCAATCCCTCATCTTAAACCTGTCCAAAATCTAAAAAATATACTTTGTTTGTAAAATAAAAATATCAAATGATGATTGTACAACTTCAATGTCAAGGAAAAAATACATTAAATCCAAAGCAAACATTTCAAACTCTTGTATCATTTTCCTTTTAAAAGCATGAATCATGGAATTATCATTTTTGATATAAAATAAATCATCAACATAAAGAGACACCATAAGCATTCTTCCACGTTGTTCAAATTTTGTAAAGAGAGTATATTCATAAGGACATTTTTGAAAACCTTTTTTAGTAAAATAGGCATTTATATGACTATACCAATCTCTTGGTACGTGTTTTAGTCCATACAAAACCTTTTTTAATTTATATACCTTTTTTTACTACCTTTCTTCACATATCCAAGTGGCTAATCAACATAGACCTTTTTCTACCATGTAAAAATGTAAATTTCACATCTAATTGATAAATATACCAAGAATTTTGGGCAACCATAGCTAACACTAATCAAATAGTGTAAAGCCTTGCAATTGGAGCAAAAACTTCTTTATAATCAACCCCAAATTCTTACTTGTAACCTTTTACAACAAAGTGAGCTTTATATTTGTCAACTCCACCATCTTTGTTTAGCTTTACTTATAAATCCATTTGACACCAATGGATTTTTGCCCCTTTGGGAGCTCTACTAATTTTCATGTGTTATTTTTTTCTATAGATTTGATCTTCTCATCCATGGCAATTTGCCATTTTGTATCTTTGACATCTTCTTCAAATGTGAGGGGATCACAATCTGCAAATAAAACAAAATGAACTATTGATTCATCATCAAACAAAATCATCTCTACTTACATAATCTATTTGGTCTTTTTAGAGCACGACTAGAACGAGATTCTTTCCTTACTTCTATAGTTGGTGACTCTTCCACTGCTTCTGTAGATGGAATATTGTTAAGTAAATTTTCAAGAATAGCTACTATGGTGTTTTCTAGGCGTGGAGATTGCCGCTTTTCTTTTTCAATTTCATTGTCAACAATGATTAGAGAAGGCTGCTGCCCATTCCAATTCCAAGTGTTCTCTTAAAAAAAAATAACATCCCTGCTAATCACAATTTTAATAGTAAGTGGATTAAATAATTTATATGCTTTAGATATTTCACTTACACCCAGAAAAATATATTTTTCACTCTTATCATCAAGCTTCTTTCTTTTTTCATCTGGAACATGGGCATAAGCAGTGCAGCCAAAAATTTTGAAGTGATCTATAGCTGGCTTTCGCCCACTCCAAACCTCTTGTGGAGTCACATTTTGAACTACAAAAGTAGGACTTCTATTCAAAACATGAATGTTCCAATTTACTGCTTCTGGCCAAAAACTCTTTAGAACTTTTCCTTTTGCTAGCAAGCTTCTCACCATGTTAAGAATGGTTTTGTTCTTCCTCTTCGATACACCTTTTTGTTGTAGTATATAAGTTGCTGTAAGCTCTTTTCAAATGCCATGCTACTCAACAAAATTTGCAAATTCTTTTGAGTAATATTCTTCACCACGATTAGTACGAAGAGTTTTAATATTGTTTCCTATTTCATTTTCAACTTGAGCTTTAAAGATTTTAAATATAAAGCTTCTACTTTCTTCTACAAAAAAATAAACCCAATTTTTTTAAGTATAATCATCAATAAATGTAATAAAATATTTTTTACCACCATTAGAGGTTGGTATTTTTGGTCTACAAATGTCAGAATAAATCAGCTCCAATACCTCTTTTGCTTTCCATGACTTTCCTTAAGGAAATAGATAATGTGGTTGTTTGCCAACAACACATACCTCACAAACTTGGGAAGGAGAAGAAATTTGAGGAAGATCTGTCATCATATTTTTTTTATGAAAAGTTTTTAATCCACCAAAATTCAAATGGCCATAGCAATAATGCCAAAGCCATGAGGTGTCTTTCACATTAGCCAACAGACAAGGTTAAACACTTTTAATCTTTAACGAGAATAACCTATTTGAACTCATTTTAACAACAGCAATAACATCTCATAAATGATCATATATCTTATAAGTCACCTTGTGAATAGTTATAACATAACTTTTTTCTTGTAATTAACCAGCACTTAACAAATTACTTTTCAAATCAGGGACATAAAAAACATCAGAGATTGTTTCTACAAAGCCATTTTTTGTTTTTATTTTAATATTACCTTCTTCTATCACTTTCACTATAGAACAATCACTAAAACTTACAATGGATTGAAAGCTTCTTCTAAAGGAAAAAATAAAAATTTTCTTCCACACATATGGTTGTTGCAGCCAATATCCACATACCAAAGATCTACTTGAGGTGCTTCAGTAACTTGACATGCCATTAACAAGGTTTCTTCCTCTTTCTTTTCTGCAAAATTTGACTTCTCTCCTCTTTCTTTATTGTTAGGCAGCTTAGTATAACACTCAAAACAATAATGGTCAAATTTATAACATTTAAAACATTCTACCTTAGATTTGTCAAATTGTTGATTTTGTTCTTCACCTTTACCTTGAAATTCATTCTCCCTCTCATCTCTATTGCCTCGGTCTCCTCTTCCTCTACTGTGGCCTCTACCTCTACCTTTTTCCCTTCCTTTAGAATTTGAGGAACGAGTAAAAGTAGAAGCTTTTAAGGTTTGCTCCTTTGTAGTTGAACTGCAATTCATCTTTTACTTATGAACTAGCAAAGAGGTATGTAATTCATCAAATGAAAATGCATCTATATCTTTTGACTCTTTAATAGAACAAACAACATAATCAAATTTAAAAGTTAGTGAGTATAATATTTTTTTAACAATAGTAACATCTTGCATTTTTTCACCATATAAATATATTTTGTTACTTATTTCCAATGTTTTGGCACAATAACTTGAGACAAATTCACCATCCTTCATCTGCAAAGTTTGAAATCTCTTCTCAAGGCTTAAAGCTATGCACACTTTACTTTTGCAGTGCCTTGATATTTCTTCTTAATGAAGTCCCATATATCCTTGAAAGTTTTTTTTTGCAAAGAATAGTTTCCAAGATGAGATCCTCAATTGCCTGGAATAAATAATTTTTTTGCCTTTAAATCTTTCAATTTCAATGCCTCTATCTTTGACTGTTGCACATTCGCAAGTGCTGCTACACCATTTTCAACAACATGCTAGTACTCCTTGGATCTTAAAAAATTTTCCATTAGCATGCTCTAATGATCATAGTAACCATCAAAGTGTAAAATAGATGGCTGCACAAAGTTAAAATCTAAAGAAGACATATTGATGCAGCAAACAAAAATAACAATGTAAGTCAATAATAATAACAAGAGAAGAGAAAAATAATATTGCTAACTCCCTTTTTTCTTTTTTCTCTCCCTTTTTTCACAATATTTTGCACTCTCACAAAGAGGCTCTGACACCACTAATAACTATGAATATGATAAAGAGAGAAGGAGAGTAAGAAAATGAAGAATGCATTTTATTCCATAAGCCAAACCTTTATATAGGCAGCTATATGAGTAATAAAATTAACTAAATAATAAAAATAATTTTTAAATAATAGGATATGACTTGTAACATGCAGCAACTTACACGAACACTTTAATGCACTTTATCTCCTAAAATGGTGCAACAAATAGAAAGTGAAAAAATGCAAAGTAATGTGCAGAAAGTGGATAAGTAGATAACTTAATGGTAGGATGGACAACAAGTTAAGACATATGGCAAGCAAGAGACTTTATCAAAATTCATATTTTCCTTAACATGCCCTTGGATTTTCTTTATCTTGCATTACTATTGTTCTATCAAATATAATATTGCAGAAGGAAAAATGCAATTTTGCATTATTCGTCTGAACAGAATCTATTGTTCATTCTATATGTAAAAGGGCCAAAGATCAGAAGCCTAGCATTTTTATATATTCAGCAATACTAATTTGGCGATCTGGCCATCATTGTAAGAATTCTGAGTCTTTTTCTATTAAAATAATATTTCCTATTCAATATTTTGACTTATTTATTTTATTAATCAAATAATATGACATATTATTAAATTTATTATTGAACTACACCGATCTATTATTTTAAATAAGTTTAGATTCTTTTGTATAAAATTTATAATAAAAGTAAACATACTATTTTATACAAATAAATTAAAAAGTTAAATGCATATATTTATTATTAATACTTATATTTTATTATTTTATATTAAAAATTTAATAATACATAACATGTTATATATATTTTATATATAATATAATATAATATAATGTATATATAATATATTATATTATATTATATTATATTAATATAATTAGTCACCCCTAATCCCACGTCACTTCTCTTCTTTAGTGAAATCCGTAGACTTGTCAGCATATCAGCGTAATAGGTAAAGAACCATAAAATATTAAAAAAAAAAAAAGGGGGGGGGGGGATAGAAAGTTGAAACTTATATCAACGTTTTTTCAAAAAGGATAAAATATGAATAAATAATTTTGTCATGATTTTGAATAAAAAAAATATTATTCTAATTAAAAAAAAGAGGGCTCAAAATTTATCTCTCAAAATTTATCTCACTATCATTATGAACTGAGTTGATCTGGACATGTAATTGTTGAGTTAGCACTCACTCAATATAATCAAACTACCAACTCACCTAGCTACCACATGCGTAAGTGGCACCCATTTTCCTTCTTCTTCGTCGACTTTGCACTGCGCAACTCTGTAAGAGAGAAACTGAAAAGGTGCGTGCAATTTTTAAAAACACAAACCCAATGGTTTTATTTGCTGATTCCCTTTCTATTTGCTGTAGTCCATCATTTGAAATGCTTGAAATGGTTAACTAAAAATATGCCATAATTATATTCTACCTCGTGCTTCTTCAGTTTCAAATTATAGTGACTTAATTATAAAATTTTAAACTATAAAGATTAAATTAAAAATTGAGGAAAAATATAAGTATTAAAAAATTAATTTAAAATCCATGTGACATATGCTTCATTTCTTTAAATACTTTATCTGACTGTTTCAGCGCTTCATATTTTCTAACTCTATTCATCTAACTTGAGTTTGCAAAAGAAATGGGAACTGGAGAAGTAAAAAAAAAAAGATTCCAAATCTCCAATATAAAATGAAAAGTAGATCTGGTTTCCGACTTGACACCCTGTATCATACTTTATTGAAGGCCCATATGGGCTTCTTTTGGGGTTTTTGACAGGTTAGATGATAAAAATACTCAAGCCCAAGATGACACTTCAGAATTATAAGGCTTGCTTTTGGTAGTTAAAAGACAAAAGGTAAAAATGCCAAAAAGATTCCCTAAGTTTTAAATTATTTGAAAATATCCTTTTTAAATTTTAAAAGTAGAAATTTGGATCATTAAACTTTCACATTTCAAGAACGTGGTCATTCAATCTAATTTCCTCATATTGGCCCACTAAATTCATTTGCCACCTCAAACTCTCAATATATGAGAATAGAATGGTATCTCTGTGTTACAACTTTCAATGAAGTAATCTCTCAGTTGAAATATAAGAAGTATGAGGTGACAAATAAGTTTATGAATTTATTATGAGAAAATTAGAATGACTTGTTTTTAAAATATAAAAATTTATTCTCAATTTTAAAAGTTTAATAAGTTACTTGCAAGTGATGCAAAGATCAAAATATAATTTTTTTTTTCAAAAGCAAAAATACTAAAGCCCAAAGCAACACCACTTTTTTTCACTTAGGTCCATTGGTAAGAAATCAAGGGGAAAGATTTCTTATGTGTAAAGCTAATCAATGATTATGACTTATGCTATGCACTTAATTCTTTTGTTTTTTTGTTTTTTAATTTTGAATCCAATTTTCAATAGATTTTCAATTAAAAAATACTCAACTAACAGATCTAATGATTTTTAACTCTTTTTAGAATGGATATAAATAGTTATAAAATATATTTAAGTTGAATTAATCGTAATTTAACTTTCAAGAAAAAAAGTGACATAATAAGTGTGGAATTCATATACGTAAATTTCACTGGACTTACTCATTATGTCACTTTCTCTCTCATATAAGAATCTATTAAATATAAAAAAAATTTAGATTATTAATGTACATCAAAGGCTTAAAGTTGCACTTGAACTTAACCCAATTTAATCTTGAGCTTATTTATAATTAGTTAAACTTGAAACTCAATGTGACTAAACCATTGATGCTTATTTTAAAAATAAACAAGTCACCATAGGCCTTAGGGCACTTAATAAAACATGGATACTAAAATGGGCACAGAATGCAACGTTAATATAAACATTGCAAAATAACAAAATTAGAAGTCTTTATATATATATATATATATATATATATACTATAAATACTGCGTCGTGTCTAATATAAATGTTTAACTAAATTTGTTCTTTGAAGATTTGTATCATGTCAAATATAAGTGTCAAAAACAAATATGACTATTTTTTTGGGGTAAATGTTAGTGTATCATAGGTTAAATATAAGATATAACAAGAGTAAGGAACCTTTTTTTTTTTTTCAAGATATTTGGAAGGGCCCAAAAGGCGAATTAAGTGGGGCATTCACACAGCTTAATGACAGGAGATTCGTCTGCAAATATGACTTGAAGATGATATTAATGATTGTATCGAATGTACAAGAAGTGCCAACTCACTCAACACACTACAACTGCAATTCACTCAGCACATACCTAATTGGCAGCCACTTTTCCTCTCACATCTAATCAAATTTTTTTTTTCATCGACTTTGCACTGCACAACTCAGAAAGACAGAAACTAAAAAGGGTGCTTGCAAATTTTAAACAGAAACCCAGTGGTTTCATTTGCTGATTCCCTCTTTATGTGTTGAAATCCATCACTTGAGATTCTTGGTTTGGTCAGACAGCTTCTTTAAATCTCTAGTCATGATCAAATCTAGGAATTCCCACATAATCTCCTAAAAAAATGCCATAATCATATCTTACCAAGTGCTCCTTTAGTTTTATGTTATTTGGACTGGTTACCACAATCATAAACAACGAAAAAAAAAAATTCATTCTTTTATGAGTGAAGAAGCGGGAAAGAAGAAGCATTGGGGTAAGTTTCATATGACGCAAGACTTCTGAACACATCATATAACGAAGCAACTAGTGGTTTATATAGACCATAGAAACCCCAATTATTATATCTCCAACAGCATGAAAATAAAGGGAAGCCCAAAATTAATATATTATCATTCTTAACTAGTTCTAAAACGTGCCCTATTTGATTCATTATTTAAGAGACTGAATCAATGCAATCAAAATTAGCAAAAGAAACTACACGGTTTGCGTTTAAAATTTGCTCACAGTCTTTTCATTTTCTCTACCTCTTTCAGAGTTCCGCAATGTAAGTCCGCTATGTACGCATGTGTTGGGTGAGTTGGCAGTTTGAGTATGTCAAGCAAGTGTTAATGTGGTAATTATCTGTCCAGGTGAGCAACTTTGAAGGAAGATTCAACAAATATTTGATTATAGGGACCTAATTAAAAATTTGTAAACTAGAGGGATATAATTATTAAATTTTAAACCATAGAGAATAGAATAAAAATTAAATGAAAGTATAGGGATAAGAACTTTAATTTAGGCAAAGATCTAAATCCGTGTGTCATATGCTTCATTTCTTTTTATGCTTTATCTGACTGTTTCTGGGCTTCATATTTTCTAATTTCATCTGACTTGAGTTTGCAAAATAAAAGAAAAATGAAAGAGATTCCAAACACCCTGGTTCATACTTTATGGTGGGGGCTTTTGGAAAGTTCGATGGTAAAATCAAATCCCAAGGCGACACACTTATTATCAAGCCAGCTATGGTAGTTTAAGGACAAAGGGTAAAAATGTAAAAAAAGAAATTAGGTACATTACAAATAACTCATTAAACTTTAAAAATTTGATCTTTAAAATTTTACATTCTGAAAAATAAGTCTGTTAATTTAACTTTGTCCTATAGACACTAAATTCATTTGTCATCTCAGATTTTCTCTTTGTTGGAATGGATATGTCTAAGCTGCATTTTTTAATAAAATGATCTCCCAACTCGTACATGAGAAATATGAGATGGTATAAGTTTATTTTGTCAAGAAGAAATTAAATAAAAGGACTTATTTTTTGAAATAAGAAAGTTTAATGATATGATTTTTTATCTTCAAAATTTAAAGAGCTACTTACAAATGATTCAAAATTTAAGAAATTTTTTTACATTTTCTTCCAAAACAAATACTAAAGCCTAAGGTAACACGACTCTAATGGGGAAGAAGTCAAAGGGATGATCAATGATATGAATTATGTTGCGTCCCTAATTCTTTTCTTAATTTATTTTTTAAAATCAAAATCCAATTTTCAATATTTTTTAAAAATAAAACTCAACTATCAGATTAATAATTATTAAATATTTGAAAAGATAAATAATTATAAGATAAATTAGGTTGAACTTAGTTCTAATAGTCCTTCAATATAGGACGAAGCCACCAAGATACACTTGAGCTCAAGCCTAGCTTAACTTAGAGCTTACTTATAACTCATTATCCTTGAAATCTAATTTAAATAAACCACTGACACTAATTTAAAAAATAAGAGTAAATTATATAAATTTTTATTTATTTTAAAATATACATAATTTTTTTAAAAAATAAAAATTTGTATTATACTTTAATTTAATTTTTAATTTTTTATTTAAAATACCTTTTGTTAACTTAAATATATTTTTTGTAAATTTAATGAAAGCAAAATCTATTTTTTATTTTTATATATACATATTTAGATATGATATATATTTGTATATTTAGATTAATAACGAATATTTTAGTTAAAAAATTTAAAATTAGATTAAAATATATATTTTGAAAATAGGGGAGATATTTAAATAATTTTAATAAAATTCAAGAGAAATCATACTCATTTACTCTAATAATAAACAAGTCAATTTGACCTTGGACCCTTTTTAGGAAATATGGATGTTGACTAGAGTACAAAATGTAACACTAACATAAATATTACACAAAACAAAAAAAATTTGAAGTATTTATATATATATATTAAATATCACGTCTTATCTCATTTGAACATTCAACATGAATTCAATATAGACACAACTTTTTTTGAAGTGTCTATATATATTGACAATAAAAAAAGTACTTGTGCATTGGAATTTCGAGATCAAGGTTAACAAGATCTCAAATCAAATCTTAAGATCCTATAGTTCCATAAAACTTTAGAGACCTTGGTCTTATATAAGATCTAAATCTTCTAAGATGTCAATCTCAATTTAATTTTTAAGGTCTTAAGATTTTACAATCTCATTTGATGAAGGCTGATGGTGACAAATCATAATACCAAATATCTTTCGATGCTCCGTCCAATCTAATGATTTGATATTTTTAGCACTTGATCCATTTTTAAGTAAAATTTTGATCTTGATAATCTTGTTGAGGATGGAAAAAAAATAGAAAAAAAAGAACTATATAGAAAATCCTTTTATTCTACAAATTCTAACCCTGCTTGAGTTAAAAGAAGGCATGACTCAGTCAAAACAGGTACAAATATAACACAATTACAACGCGCAGAAAAACTTTATTGACCAGCGTCATACGACAGCTTCATAGTCTTCATCTTCATAATTACTATGATCTTCTGGTCAGGATCTACAAATCACCAACTGATTACTACACAAACTAAGCAGCTTCTGTTTTTCTCTCTAGGTATCTAACTGGAACGAAGAAAAATTAAGAAGAGAAAAATTCAAAAGGGTTGAAAGGGAAGTTGGATTGAAAGTCTCCCTTATCAAGCAAGAGATCCAAATCAGCCAAGGGGGAATTGGTGACTGAAGTTGGGGCTGAAACTATCTCAGTCACTTCAGATTCCGAACTTTGCACGTTTTGGCCTAGTCTAGCACTTCCAAAGTGACACGATGCTGGAGATAAAAGGTTTGATTCCGAGGTTGACGGGGAAATGAAATCCGCAGAAAAGTTTTCCATGAACTGGTTTTCAGGTGTAGAAGGGAAGCCAAACGATGGGAAAATGTCCTCCATTTTGACCTCAAGTTCTGGTTCAAAAGTGAAGAATGTCTCTAGGGATTGTTCCATCTTTTCTTCTTCTTGTTCTTGTGGTTGGTAATCGTTTTGATGGTATTGAAAATGATGATTTTCCTCCAAACCCATCTTTGTCTTTGATGATGCTACCTTGTTAAAATAGGATGGTTGGTTGCTGCAGGTATGTCTTCCTCTGTAGGTCACTTCAAATATCGTTGGGTCTTCATCAGACCTTTGAACTTGTTTTGTTGCAAGGCAACCTTGTACGTTTCTATGAGTGCATCTGTAATATCCTCTGCAAGGCAAAACCACTCTTTATTAACAAATAAATAATAAATAATAAAGAAATTTCTTCAGTACATTCTTTTTTTACTAGATATAGACAAAACAGGCTTTTTTTCAAAAAAATTTACTGTCATGTATATATGAGAGGATGCTCACATGGTGTGGTCTGCGTAAATAGCTATAATAACAGTACTGGTACATTTTGTTTTATGCTGAGATATAGGGAACTGAAAATCCTGATTCTCAAATAGCTTTTCCTGGGGCTTCTACCTGCTTTCAGGGCTAAAGTACAAGGCCAAAAATAAAGAGTAAATTAAGGGGTATTTGTGTCCTTTTCCTATCTGCACTTATCCTATAAATGCTGAATTTGGCTGCATTATATAGCTTTTTAATGCTAAAAAGGTACATGAGCTACCAAACCCACGGACGCCAACCATGACAACTTACATTCAAGTTCTGCAACTTGAATAAGTGCTTGTTTGGAATTACATTAAAAATTTACGTTGCATAAAAGTTCCATTTTATTTTGCTTCTTGTAAAACGGAGGAAAACGTGTTTTCAAACACAGCTTAAATTTGTCAAGTTGTTCCAAAATACAGATACTTTTGAGAAATTTTTGCATATAATAAAATTTTATTAAAATGGGTATCACCTAAAATAGCTGAATTATCGTTAAGATGCATGCTTTAAAGGTCTCTAGTACTAACCAAAAGGTGCTACTGTTTCAGATAAGGTGAAAATTTCATTTCATATTCTAATGTTAAGAATTTATGAAGAGAAAGTGGTTCTAACCTTGGAAATTTAGCTCCAAGAATATCCTTCTGGCCATATTTTCTCCAACTGTAACCATCATCCAAGGAACCCTCAAGCCCTGTTCCTGAACAAATCTTCACTTGCTCTGTCCATCTGGACATGGTCTTCCTGCAAATCAGATCAACATACCTTAAGAATCACAGATTCCAAACACTCTAACACAACAAAGTTGTATCTAATACGAATGCATATCAAATACAATACGACTCTATTCTAAGAGTATCAGTACTTGATAACACCCCCAACAAGAGATGTGATTTTTTTCTTTTTCTTTTCTCAGTACCTTTTCTTCAAGACATGCCTGTGCTTGTCTTCCTGGTCCAAGACCTCATATCTGGGGCTTCTATCAGCAATGGTGTTATTAGCCTCTTCCACATTTTCTCCCCATTTAAGCATCTTCAGTGCTTTCTCATAAGAACAGAGTATTTTCTCAATCAAAGCCTCATTCGTTTCATGAGAAGAAGAAGAAGAAGAAGAAACAATATGGTTAAAGAGCAGCCTTGCTAGCTCCTTCCCTTCGCTTAGCTCTTTGATCAGACTAAGTTGCTCCACCTCCATTGGCGAAAAAAACAAAAAACAGAGATGAACAAAGAGCGACAAGGTTTGAATTAATTTTCCAACTTCAATTGCGAATTAAGCCTAGAATTCGAGAGTTAAATACGGGCAAAGTTCGTCGTAAAAGAGTAGGTATTCAAAAAGATGTGATGTTGCTGAATTGCTTAGAACAAGAGGAATGAAAAGGGATTTGGTCATAGGTTTTGAAAAGTGGCTTTTGGCGGAAACCGAGTGGACAAGAGAAACAGAGTTCAAATGGGGTGAGGAGTGGTGGGAAGGGTGGGTATCACTATATGATGTAGCGGAAAGCTGAGAGAGAGAGAGAGAGAGTGAAGGGTATGTCTGCAACAGATGGCTTTGGTGGAAGAAGGTGAGAGGAAGAAGGGTTATAAGCATGGAAAAGAGAAGGAAATGACAAACATTTGACCCGACAAAACCGAGTGAATTGGGTTCCTCCAATGTGGGTCCTTCTCCTCTTGAGCTACATTAACCTGGAAATAAGAAAAATGTGGATTTGAAGATAGAATGATAAATTTAAATGTATAAGCATATTGATTTTGAGGATATGGTAGAAGATACAGTATCTTTTCTTACTAATTTATATTTAACTTTTCCAAAAAGGTCTTCAAGAGTAATAAAGTTTGTTTGATTCGTAGAATAATTTTTATGAATAAAAATATATATAAGAATGAAAATGTGAATAGAAATGAATTTTAATATAATAAAATAATTATGTTTGATATATTATGAGAATGAATGAATATTTTTTTGTTTAATTTGATGAAAATAATGTAAGAACATAAAACAAGGTAAACAAATAACCATGATATTCGTATTGTAAAAATAATATAAACTTTCATTTCATTCTTTCAATTACTCTACTAGTCTATCACAATTTTGAATAAATCCAAATTATTATGCAAAAATTGAAGACTGGCAACCAAACATGCACTTGGACGGAATTATATTTCCATTCCATAATGAACGGTGAAAATACTCATATATCAAGTGGGGCATAAAATCAGAGAGAATCTGACTAGAAGACCAAAGACAAATACTAATTATGTCAATTTCTAGGTCTATTATATGTTTATAACTATTAGTTAACAATATTTATTTTTAATATAAAAATTATTTTTTATCTACAAAAATCAAACGAGGTAAGCCTAAGATTATTAAGCAAGAAGAAAGGAGGAGGGAGGGTGATGTTGATGTAGTCGATGACCCATTCAAACAGCGAGAAATCAAACCCCAAAGAAGTGCCAGAAAAAGCAAAAGAAAGGCACGTGACACGTCGCTAGTGTTGGAAGGTGAGTGAAAGAAGCACCAACGCGGAAGAAGGTTTGAATATTCCTTCATGCTTCCTTTTCTCTTTTTATTTTTTTTTAATTTTCATTTTTGAATCTCTGACTCGGCTAATAATTTGTGTTCTAACTGATTCTCCAATGGCACTAAACGACACACAAAGTGATGTGAATGCTGGCGTAATGCTCAATAGTGGCCTTACGTTGATGCTGAGCTGGTACTTATCCAATCTTTGCCTCCGAAACAACTTCTCAATTCAATTTGACTAAATGATCCTCTTATCATTTGATTAAATTATTTTTAAAATTTTTATTAATAAAATTAATTTTTTTACATGATATATTATTTTAAAAAATTTTAATTATTTTTACTCTCATATTAAAAATATTATAATTTTATATTAAAATTTAAGATCAAGTTAATTACATTTTTATCATATCAAAGATAAAATTTGAGTGTTATGAAATTGATAAAATTTTCTATACATGCTTTGAAAATAATAATAATGAGACAAACAAGTGTTCAACTATCTATATAATAAAACTCAATCTTTTGTTTTTTTTTGTTTTTACCATTGTCATTGTTTATGACTCATTTATGATTTAACATTTTTTTTTCTTTTTTCCAAATGTAAGGCTTAGCTTAACAAGACATTTTTTTTTCTCTTTTTGCCTTTTTTTTAAAAAATATTTTCTTTTTATTTTTTTAGGTTATCTAATATGATGTACAGGCTCACCTTCTCTTTCATTAGGAAAAAAAAAAAAGTTGTTAACTCTCTATATATGTATAGACACTATCTGCCCAAGGAGTCACCAACTTGTTATTTAAAGAAAAAAAATTATAAATAAATATTTTAAGTTAAAAATATTTATATTAATTGTCTTTAAATTTTAAAATCATTTTCAAGAATTCGATAACAAAACATTTTAATTTCAGGTCATAAATTATAATTTTTTTACACAATTTAAAATTTTAATTATTAAAATTTTAAAATAATTTCAAAATATAAAGTTATTTAATATAAATATATTTAACATCCTCAGTTATAATTTTCTTTCATTTGAGATCCTCAATTATAATTTTTTTAAAAAAAATAGTAAGCATGTAAAAATAATGTATCAGACACAGACTTACCGTATAAAATAAAAAAAATTAAAGCAAAATTTCAGATAAAATTAAAAAATAGCATTTTAGTATATTCAAGTGAACAATTTTAAAATGATATGATAGACAAATGAAACAATAATATCTCTACTTTAGATAACAATTTCATATATCAACTGGTTGAACAAAGTCACTCAAATCATAAACCCGAGGAGGATCGAGGTCCAACAATAATTATTCAAAAGCTTTGACTAAGAGAGATGACAACTAGAAGTTTTTTTTTTTTTTGGTAGGGTTAGGTGTTGCTGAGGGCAAAAATATAGAGCAATAATTATTTGAATGGGTCCTCATGATGGGAAATGGAGTGTCCAATCAGTTAATTGAAGACCAATCAATGTAGAATAAATTCAAAATAAAATTCAATGCAATTCTAGAAGGTGAATGGTTAGTTTTATGTTTAGTGGTCCCCTAAACGCGTTTGGAGAAATTTTATTAATTTCAAAATCTTCAAGCACTAGCCGTATGATATAGAATCTTAATATGGCCTTGGCTTAAAATTAAGAAAAATTACAGTTTAGGTTTTTAAATTAAAAATATTTATATTAAAGAATTTTAAATTTTAAAATTATTTTAAAAGACTTTATGATCAAAAGTTTTAATTCTGAATCTTGAATTATAATTTTTTTTGTATAATTTAAATTTTTGATCTTAAGGTCTTTTAAATTTTAAAATTTTTTAATATAAATATCTTTAATTTAAGATCTTTAACGATTTTTTTTTTAAATTTAACTGAAAATAATATCATTGAATGTATGGTATAGTGGCTTATGTATATTCTTAAACTAATGTTACAGCACAAATATTTGATAATCTTTTCTTTCTTGGGTGTGAGAATTTTATATGCTATTTTTTATCTTTTTACTAGTAAGTTCTTTAACTAAAATATGATAAGTATATAATTTTTTTTAATAAAAATATATGACAAATGTATAAAAATTATACATGTATTTACAAAAATCTTACATATATCATATTATTATTAAAAAATCATACACTTGTCATATTTTAATCAAAAAATCTGATTATAAGAATACGAACAATTGTATATAAATTTTTTTTATGAGAATTATATAGCAAAGATATAATATCTTTTAAAAAAAATTATTTGCAAATAATGTTCAGATAAATTCATTTGCACCGCAATTAATTCCTCTCATTATTTTGGTCTAAAACATATTATTAACACTCCAAATTAAAGATATACAAAGAAGTCTTTTGTAAATAAATCTAAACAATTGAGAAGGTTCGCATGTGAACATCGTTAGGCAACATTGTAATATTTTTTTATCTTTCATTGGAAGTAATGATGTAGTCGAAGTGGCAAAGTTTCTTTAATTATAAAAGAAAAAACTTTCAAAAATTGAGAGCCAAACAATTGACTTCAAAATATATAAATGATTATGTCGCTGTGGAATATTCGAAGCTGAAAACTTTATTAGCCATGCATTCAACTTGATATTTTAATTTAATGATCATAATCGACACAATAATTGAGTTAGAGATTAATACCATTAGAACTCCAACCACAGTTCTATTGTCAACATCTCTCCATATTAGTAAAAGGGTTCACGTAATCATAATGTCGAAATGACAAGAAAGGAGGGGGGAAATTTTCTAAGAAAGTAGTAGGTTAATACATGGAAAGTGATCATGGAGAAGAGAAATGAAAACAGTGTAGCAACTTTGCTAGGTCACATGGTCTAGAATATTTTTTAGTTTCTAAAAAATTATAACTAAATCTTTAATCTATTAACTTAATTACAATAAAACTCTTAATTACTTAAATTTATAAATTTTATCTATATAAAATATATATTTGAATCTCTATTTTAGCCATCTATCATGTCGTCTTATATACATTTGAGTAATAATAATTAGTATTTCCTATATATGTTCTTTCTTCCATTTCTTTGCAATTTTTTTTGGGGTAAAGCCACTCAATTTTCAATTCCTACTTCCACAAAATCATGATTTCATAGCATATTATTGTAATAGATCTAATTGATATTACACTAACAAACTTATATAAAAGAACAATAACAAGAGAATTGGATCTAATGTATAAAAGAAGAATGTATGAACAATTTTATAATAATATGAAACAACTTAGATCTATAACATTTCTATAGAGCTAATTGACCGCAGATTTGGTTAAATTTTTCTCCTTTAACCCTAGACATTATAACGATTGTTATGAGAAAATAGATATTAAATTAGGATTAAAAAGAAGACTTAACTTTAAATAATTTTTTACTAAATCTTCCCATTACTAGTCTCAATCAGACCTAATAGCCCATATTTTCATAACCACTAACCAAACTTAGATTTAAAATTTAATGTGTATTTGACCCGATCATAAATTATCACTAATATTAATTTTGGGTTTAAACATCTCAACAGACTAATTGTCAATCCACATTTTAAAAAATAGCAAAAAATAATTAAAATGAACCTACATAATAAAATATTCTAACATTCTCCCACTTTGTAAAATGTGAGAATGTTAGAATAAAATATTTCAACATGTTATAAGAATATTCCAATACGTTATAAGAATATGAACAACATGTTATAAAATATTCCAACTTAGAATAATATGAACCTACATAATAAAATATTCCAACATGTTATAAGAATAAATTTATTCATTTTGTAAAATGACTCTCAAGTTAATCAAGTAATTTTATATATGCCTCCTTTGAAAATGGCCCTTAGACAATACAATGAATACAATCCAATTTAACGCAACATGGGATAATAATAATCATATGCCCTTTATTAATACACTCTCTATCCATATTCACATATGCCAATGATCATGCTGAGTTAGCTTATAAATTTGGAAGTGTGATATGAAATAATTCCTAAGGTGATTGATAGTGCACTTTTTGACAGATTTGAGATCTAAACAAGCTTCCCTTTCATTTAGAGGAATGATTCAAATTAACAAGGGTCAAATTGAAACATTTTTTGGATCTAAGAAGCTTCATAGATCTGAAAACTTTCTTTTTTGATTTCAAACTCTTGAAAGATTTCAACACAATCAACTTATCCAAATAATCATGTTGAAATGTTTTTGCACACAAGGATTGAAATAAAAATTTCATATGTCCCAAGATCAAATTTTACATATAAAAAAAAATCCAAAATTTTGAAAAGGAAAATTTTAATCATGCAAATTTGAAAAATAAGCAATTCATACATCAACATAAAACTTGAAGGTCAAATATTAAATCCCTAAAACAATTGCATGTGAAAAGATCATAAAAGAAAGAATTTTCATTCATATAGATCTTATTTTAAGAAAAAGTTCTAAATGTATGTACATCTATAACTTTAATACCACATGTAATAGATCTAATTGATATACATTAACAAACATGTATAAAAGTGCAATAACACGAGAATACAATCTAGTGCATAAAAGAAGAACATATGAATAGTTTTATAATTATATGAAATAACTTAAATCTATATACGTACTTGACTTCTCCATAAAGCTAAACAACTACAAATTTGGCTAAATCTTCCCCCTTTAACTCTAAACATTATAGCGACGGTTATAAGAAAATAAACACTAAATTAGATTAGAGAAAAAACTTAGTTTTAACTTAAATAGTATTTTATTATGAGTTTCAGTAAGATTTTGTGGCTTGTACTTTTATAACTATTAACCAGACTTGGATTTAAAGTTTTAATATGTGTTTGACCCAATCACAAATAATCATTTTAATATTAATTTTGGGTTTCAGTGTCTCAGTGAACCATTTGTCAACCCACATTTTAGAAAAAAATATAAAAAATAATTAATGTGAACATATATAAAAAAAATATTCCAACAATTATCTCAATAAAAGTTTGCTTTTATGGATGGCTGTCGAGTTTTTGAATCAATGGAGGAGAGGAATACTCTGTTTGGGCGGTATGTAAGTTTTGAATTCATGTGCTTAATTACGTCAATGGTGGCAACGTTAAACGGAAGATGAAGATAAAAGACGAAGGGAAAAGAGATCTTAAATAACGAAATGGTTAGTTTAATAGTTTTATATGGTTCAAGTTTTTAAATTTAGATAGTAAGGAGTTTATTTTAATTAAGCTAATAGATTTAGGGGGTCAATTGTGATTTATGTTAAATTAGGAAAATATTATAATTAGAGGCATAGATAAAAAGGGTAATTTTTCCTTAAAAAAATAGTATATGCACGTAATAAAATTGAAAGTTATCCATTATTTTTTACTAGCTATCTATCTAATAATTTAATGTGCGTGTGTGTACACACATGCACACAAAATTTGACTCTTTTAGTGTACAAATTGCATTTTTAAAAAGTGAACGTAAATAAGTAATCGTAAAAAATTAAAAGAATTAAGTAGTCTTCATATATTCATAAATTATTGTTTTTATTGTTATTAAATTGTTCATCTTTTAATTTATATAAAAGGAACAAATTTTAGAAATTTTTTTTATAAAAAATATAATATGATTTTTTTTAAAAAAAATAACTAACCATATATTGGTGAGTTATAAAAAAATATCTACATATTATATTTTTATAAAAAAAAAAATTGATAACCTTTTATCATAAAGAAAAACAAAAAGAAAATTTGATAATCAGCTTCTTAATTACTGTACTAAGTTTTGTCTTTTTAAAATATAAACCATCAATTTATTAACCATTAATTTATCATACACTTTATTTTCAGAATATTTACTTTTACCTTAAATGAGTATGTTTAATGTATATATATTTTTTGATACATCATTGTCAAAAAAGAAGGAGAAGTTTTGCATGTATTACGAAGTCTTCTCCTGATGAGGTAGGATGAGATGTGAAAGGGAATGTCTTCTTTTCTCTTGCAGCGAACGTAAGTGCCTTTTTTCTTATGTTATGAGTGTTACTGTTTTGTCTTTTCTCCGGTGAGTATGAATATTTTTCCTATTTCTTCTTTGTTTTTTTTTCTGGGTCTTGGTCATCCCTGTCGGCTATTATCATATTCTGCGCCATGGTGAGGCAATAAGAATGATGACGTTGGTACGATGATAGTTGATAACAGAACAATTACAGCGAGTTATCCGACAGTTACATAAGTAATTACAACGACTATTTTTGTTTATTTTCAAATAGCCCTCGTCTGTCATTATTAAGGGATTTGGTAAAGAAGATGTCAAACTATGTTTCAACAAGAACTTGTTCTCACTTGCTCGACAATTTAAATCTTTGTTAATCGAGTGCTGGGCTGCTAGTTATATTCCAAATGTCTAGTTATCACCAACTCTGCCATCTCCAAATTCTATTTGGGAATGCCATTAAGTTTAATCGTATTGGTTCTTTTCTCACGATAAGTCTTATGCTGATAGAGAGAGTAATATACAATGATTGTGCCATTGTTGTTGATCGATGTGGCTTTGATGCCCTACTATCTCCCCTTTTCACACAGAAGTTTTGTTTAGATACGACAATTTCGATTCCTCCTATTCTAACCCCATTGGTTCTCACTCATTTGGAGCAAATAATTCATTAGTTGATTCGAAATTGGGATAAATTTAAAAAATTGAATAAAAATGTTTGAATTTGGAACGAAAATTTGCAAATATTTTTTATAATGAAGTATTTATTGGTAAAAAAAAGTTTAATATATGTAATAAATACTCTTTGTGGACTTGTGAGTTAAAAAAGGGATTAAAAAAAGTACGTTAGTTGTCCCCATAATTGACACCAAAGAAACGCGTGGACCGTGTCCGCGTGGTTCATGAATGTACATGAATGTACGTTCTTTCTTTCTTTCTTTCTTTCTTTCTATGATCCTTTTTACAAGATATGGGTTCGTTTCAGACATCCCAAAAAAAGGTGAAACCATTAAAACAAAAGAGAATCTGAAAGTTTGAGAATTGGAAAAGGAAGAATTGTTATATGGAAAACGACAGGTATCGACGTGTTGGAATGGGCCCCACCAGGGTAATAGTTTCCTGCTTCTTCTTCCACGACGAAGGAGACAGGTGTGAACGAGGGTCTCGCAATTTTACGCCGACAATCTTAGCCTCCGGCAACACTGCGGCTCCGAAATCAGAAATTGGATTGTAATTACGTATCCGGCTGACATAGGAATTGTGCATTTACCGGCGCGATTGATTTTGTGCAAGAATTTTTTTTATGTATAATATTTTTATAATCATTATTTAATAATATTTATTTCTTTTCAAATTTAAATTTAAGTGAAAATATAAAAATTTTATCCCATTCATTAAATTATTATTATTTTTATATTTCTCTTTTTTATTTTACATACTATACAAGGCGTATGACAACTTAACTAAGGACATAGATTCCGTTCATATGTAAGTAAGTTTACATTTTATTGTGTAACCAAAAACTTTTTTAATAAATAAATTACATTTGAGTTTTATTCTATTCTTCTTATTAGTAGTAGTTAAATTTTATTTTTATTTAATAATAAAATAATTGGTAAAAATTATCACATCAAATGATGAATAAAACTGTAATAATTATCATTTTATTTAGTCAATTTATAAATTTTACTAATCATATTTAATATTTTATTTATCATTTCACATAAATTTTTTAATTATTTATTTATTTTATTTATTATCTGATATAATTTTGAGTTATTTATTTTAATTATAAATAAACTTAAAATGCAAGCAAAATAATGTTATTATGTCTCTCCTCCTCTACTTACGTTGGACTTTTAAAAAAATATAAAAAGATTTCTTAAATTGTGAATAACTTACAAATAATTTTTATACATTTAAAATTAACAATTAGATCTCTGAACAATAAAAAAAGATTTGGATCACTTAAAAGTATTTTAGATGAAATGAAGAGAAAAACAAAGAAAACAAAGAAGTGAGACCACATGGCAAAAGTAGGTCTCACATTTCTCTCTCAATCTTTTTCCTCAGTTCATCTTCTAAAAATCCAAATCCAGCAATAAGTCCTCTCTCATAATTAATATGTCAGTATCGGAGACATACAGGAACTTACTGTATCAATTACAGAGACACTTGAGATGCCAAATTTGTCAATATCAATAAGAGAAAATAAATAAAAATACTTGGTTTTGAAAAAATGAAACGACGTAATTATTTATTTTTAAAAATTTTAAAAAGCCAATTAACGAATGATTCAAAATTCAAAGAACTTTATGCAAATTTTCCAACAAAAGATTCTATTTACAAACGGTTTGGTGCGGCTGTCACATTTCAGTGTTCAAGTCCCCAATTTGTTCCCAAAAAGCAATAGCCGCCACATCTTTCAGCGTTCACATCCCCAATTTGTTCCCTAGAGATTCGCAAATTACTGTTACACCCCTCGTGCTTCATGCCTTCTAAAAAAGATTATCAAATTTCGGCCCAAAAAAAAAAAGCAAGTTTATCAAATTAAACTACCATTAACCTTACTGTTATTCTTTTCCATTCAACTATTCATCAAAATGTAAAAAATAATATTTTAAAAATAATTATAATTCAAGAAAAAATACAAAATATACGTGAAAGATAACTTTTCTTTGTTATTTTGAAATTAAAAAAATATTATAATTTATTTTTCATTAAAAATATTTAAAAATTAATTAAAAGTGTCACAATCCTTAAAGGGAGAATAATTGACATAAAACACGAGATTAATACATTCAAGTATACACACATATTATCCAAATTATTTTAATTTACTATTCAAATATTTTTTTAAAAAAAAAATTGGCAGAGTCTTCTACAAAAATAGAACAATCCTAGTTTATACAAATAATCCAATCCACTTAATTTAGGCAATAAAATCCATGATATCTTTTTTTTTTTTTGTTTTTAGTTTCTAATATCCAAAACATAAACATTCAAAATAATCTATAGGAAGTCAGGATCTTATTTGTGGTTTAAAGGAGCTAATATCTAAATTATAATAACATGTCCAACTAAAAAAATTAAAAAAAAAAAAAGAGAACATCGTAAGTTCCTCACAAATAAAATGTTGGGCTCACCGCACTAATACAATAGAGGTTAAACTATGGATAATAGGTTGGGCTCTAGACTTTTATTTGTAGCATATAAAATAAATAAAAAATGAGTTTTGAAAACTCAATGAATAAATAATGTATAACATAATAAAGAAATAGTATCAATGAAAGCAAGAATGTTTTAGTGAAAATAAATTAAAATGAAATATTACGTTATTAAAGAAAGTAAAAGTGAGTTTACTGATGAGAAAGAAAATCAAGTTTAGAATTATAGTGCCAACAGATAATTAAACCATTTCATAGAAGAGAGTGAAAGAAAATATAGAAACAATAATTAACATATTGAAAACATAAATACAAAGAAAGCTCAAAGGAGATTTTACAAACCTTTGAATTAAGCTATTGTATTATCGAAACGGAATATGTTAATAGGAGAAGCTTAAAGAAATCAGAGAATATAACCCTAGAAGTCAAATTAATGCATTATAAAGACACAAAATCTATAAAAGAAAAGCTGAAAAAATATAACTAATGCAATGACCATCATACACAACCAATAATAAACATAAGCATACAACTTACTAGAGCAAATAAATACATGCGAGCATATTATAGCTCATAAGAGCCCATATAATAATTTAATTAGTTTATATATTTTCTTTTCATTTTTA
The DNA here is from genome assembly GCA_032878935.1 of Erythrophleum fordii. Classification (NCBI taxonomy): domain Eukaryota; kingdom Viridiplantae; phylum Streptophyta; class Magnoliopsida; order Fabales; family Fabaceae; genus Erythrophleum; species Erythrophleum fordii. The sequence continues at coordinate 11,054,250 of JAVQMF010000047.1, read as the reverse complement.
GGTAATACATACCCTTCAAATTGTTCCATATATAACTTTTTATCTAGTTTATCATTTAAAAATGTAGTATTTGATGTAAACTCAAATTATAAATCAATAACAATGCAATCAATACCTTAAATGTAAGCACATAGCTTATGTGGTAATTATCCATTATGCACATCCTGCTCAAGTTAATTTCCTTCAATATAACCCAACCAATTCATGTGTGTTGGCCTTATCATGCGGTTATCATCGTCTTTACCCCTGCTACTACTTGGGTTCATACCAATGTATACTAATGGCTAACAATTATTGTTATTAGTTATAAGAAGAAAACAAGTTCTTCCTAATAGAAAGCAATTTAGTATAGTTGCAGTTATATAATTATAGTGGTACAAATAGAGGAAAAAGGATATAAAATAAAAGACATATGTCAATAGCCCTTCAGCTATACAATCTTTCCCCGAAATTCATTGCCAATAGCATAATAAGTATAACTCATGTAATGGTAATCCAAATCACAATTCCAATAGAATTTACATCAAAGACTATCACGTGAATATTGTCAATAACTTCATCAATGCTAACAGTATAAGCACTAAAAAAAATTACTTAAATCATCTGAACTATTCAATAGTATGCAATTATGGTTCAATTTCGAGTACAAGCCTCTTTTAATTAATCAATTAAAATCAAGTTCAATTCTTGATCCCATAATTTCTAATGGAAAGCATTTATGAAAGCTTGTCTCATGGAGATAATTAGTTCAAAATTAAATAGTTTGAGGTAAGGGGATAATTACGTAAAATTTGAGAACATTCATAAAATGAATAATTAGTGAAATTCAAATATAATATTTTAAAATGATACAAATACATTATAGCAATATTATCTACTAATAATAATGGCAAGACAATGGTAGTCCTCTGTGCCACCAGTTCAAAACTAAACCCTAGCAGCAAGGGTATCCTTAAAGTTCCCTGTAGGTACAACCAAAAATATAGTCACAACCAAACATGTAGTCAAAACTTTAACATCTTTTATTGACCCTGATATTCTGAATTTAGCTAAATTCACCCTCTAGTATCCTAAGCCTCAATTATAGTTCACGTTTTCTACTTTTGGTACAATATCAACTACCCAAGCTCTTCCTATTTGATTCTCAAATAAAAAATTGAGTTTCAAAATTATTTTAGGCAGCTGGAAATTGAAGGAAGGAAGTGTGAGTATTACACTAGATACCCCAACTGGAGTCTTCAAGAACAACAAGCAAAACCCTTTACTTAAATCTCACCAACAACCAAGCCAAGCTAAAGAAGAGAAGAAGAAGACTTGGTGCATGATTTTGGCAACCCAACGGCTTGACAAGGAAAGGAACAATAGTGGAAGGGCTGGTGTCGACGACGAAGTTGCAACGCGTTTTAGAGCCGAGTTTCAAACTCCTTATATGTGATTGTCATGTGAAAATGGGAGAGCGATGCCTTTGATGTTGATCAATGGCAGAGTTGCGTTAATCACGATGGTGATGCAACAAGAATAGATGGCTTCGCTGGCAGTTGCTTGTGCTTTTTCGTTGGGTATCACATATTGACTAGAAGGAGGAAGAAAGGAAGGGGGGAAAAAGAGAGAGAAAAAAAAGAGTGAGTGTAAATACGTAGCTATTATTTTTTTCTTTGGATAAGAAAGAAATGAAGAAACAAGTGTTTCACATGAAAGGAGCGAAAAAAGTTTCTTCACGATTGTGCCTACTAAAAGTAGCTTAATATTCACAAGAATAACTATGATGCATCAAAAAGAGATATGATTTTTTGGGAATCACATTTTAAAAAAAATGATCATTCCCGTAAATAGAAGAATTCGTGAACCCAATCCCCTGATGGGAAGAAAAGAGCTCATGTAAATAGGAGTTAAAAAGAGGAAAAGGAAAACTGATGGAAAAGGGGAAGGGGCTTCCGCCATACTTTCAGCAAGAATAAGCCCATCCATAAACACTTAAAAAGGAATGCCCAAAGAGTATTCAATATCTTTTCCAAGAATTGCCCAATTACTTAAAAAGGGTTAAGAAGTTAAAATACCCAGCCCAGCCCAACCCATTTATCCAATTCTAATAAGGGCTTAACAAATTACTTTCCAAATCTAATAAATTGTTGATACCCACGAGAGAAAAAACAATTACAATTAACATATATAGATGTTATATTATTTCACTTTAAAATATTATTGTTCAAACATCAAACTTAAAAAGCACAATAGTAGGACAAGTGAATGACACACTTGTTAAAAAAGAGGAACTTTTTTATTATATGTGTGTGCGTATATATATATATCATTTTTTATTTCTATTATAAAAGAAATTTGTTTATTATACCATGCAATTATTAATTCTGTGGGCACTGACTCTCTCTCTCTCTCTCTCTCTCTTTCTTTTCTTTGCATGTATTTGGATAAAATGAATCCCCTTAATTGAGCAATTTTGTCATTTTTTCAATTGAGGGGTTTAGTCAATCCAAAATAATTTAGATGGTTTAGATTTAAGTTTATTTTTTATTTTGATCTTTTTTAATTTTAAAAAAGGAAAATAAAAATAATTTTTTAACTATAAATCTTAAAAAATAAATTAAAAAACTTAAATTTTAGATTATTTAAATTAAATTTAAATAATTTAAATTGCTCAATTGAACAATTGACACGAAATTTCAATTAAGACAATCTAGATTGGTGTTTGGACCACAACATGGAATTTTTTGTTCTTTTTAGCGTGTGTCACCGTTTTAGACAATTATTTATGTTAAAGGTTTATTTGGTACATAGAAAGGTAATGATAAAAAGAGATAAGAAAAAGTGATTTTATAGGTGAAAATACTTATAATATTTTTATTTTTAATTAAATAATTATTATAATAAAAATATTAAATAATAATTATAAAGATAAAAATAATTTTTTTCAAACTCTCATTTTCCTCCCCACTTTCTCTCCGCTTTTCGTGCCGAAGGGGCTTTAAAGCAATTCATTTTTTCTGCACTTACTGCAAGGATTTTTCATGGGTTAATTAGTTCATGTGTTTCGACTTAGTTAACTTTTGGAAGGGATCTGTCATACTTTTTTAAGATTTAAGACTTAGAATTTGATATATTCGACTGTCTTGATGGCTGCAAATAGAACATTCTATTGGAATTGGCATTCATACTTATGAGTGAGTTTTACTGCCTCGACTTGTCTTTCATTGTGTTTGTCTTCTGATATCAAGGCTGCTTTACGAAAGTAGCCAACATTTGCCTCCCGAGGCATTAAATTCCATTGTCTTGAAGAAAGTCAACTACTATTACTAAAATTCATTTTTTAACTTGAATCCCTTATAAGCCGCGAAGAATACGTGTGATGGTGAAAATACTTACTTGCAGGAGACTTCATGAAAATGATAGTGAGCTTCCTGGTTGTAGCTTCAGTTGCTGCAATCAATCACAGTTTCGCGCGTAAAAACAGTGAAATCGAATCTCCAGGTACCTCCAGTTTTTCATTATAAATTTATCAGATGAAAAGAATTTTAATGTTTTCTGTAGCAACACAAGCTTCATGGCAATAAGTCCTGTCTTCTACGTCATGCAACTTTATATGTTGGTTTCATATCATTATTGATTTAATGCCTTTGACGAACTAAGGAAGCGATGGCTCACACCTACAATGAGTTTGGCGAGAGGGAAAATATCACTGCAAAGCTATTCATGAGGTAAGCCTCCAAGCATGTGTTGTCAATATAGTCAATGGAAATGTTAAAGAAACTGATTGCTAATTGTAAATATTGAAGAGTGGAGGAGGAAGAGACTAAAATTCCACGAAGCGTGCTAAAAGGACGGACATATATCATTCATTCATTATTTTCAAGCACAAATAAATTTGATATGTTTTGCAGAATTCTCATGCCATGTTCCGATATAATAGCTTAACTATGTCTTATAGAATGTGATAAATCATAATATTTTAGTTTATTTGTGTTAACGAAGCAGAAATGAAAGATCCATCACATCATTACTTTCGCCACAAACTAAACTTGCACCAAATAGAAGCTGCAGATTATAGAAGAGTATAATTTCTTATTGTTGCTTTTAGCATAAATCATCTAACTATGTGGTTGCGTAAGATATGTTGAAGTAAACTACCATCATTTGCGATTAGTCGTAGGAACTGGGAATTTTTCATGACATATAATTTTCATTTTTATGAATTGGCAAATATTAAATATGTCATTACAATTGGCTCTCTTTTATTTTCATTATCTCTTGAAATTGAACTTTTATATATCAGATATCAAAATATAAATTTTTACATGTCAGTTTCATGGAAGTTTCCAACATTTATATGAGATTGTCTTGAGATTTATTAAAGTTCTCAACATGTATATAGGATTGTTTTCGGTTGTGAAAACTAGAATCCTGATTGATATCATATAAGTCAAATTTCTCATCTTACAATTGAATGTGGATAGCAGATATTTTACTTCTCATTGTACTGTTATTTGTATCGATAATTATATCATTAATAAAAAAATTTAAACCTAACTGAACTAACTTTTGATTTTCTCCATATGTACTGAAGAGTTGGTGGGTGTTATTGTACTTGAGTTTGTGTTTCTTTTTCTCCCTCTACAATTTTTGAATTAATGTCATGGTGCTTCCAAAGATAACATTATCTATTTAATTACCATGTTCTCAATCACTACAAGAAAATAGGGATTTTCTCACAATATTTTCTCATGAGAAACTCCCAAAAAATTCATGAGAATAACAATTCTCATGGAAATTCTTACACATTTTAAATCATGAAAAAAATAGCCCTAGAAATTCAAAATTCTCATAGAAATTTCTCATGAGAAAGTCTTCTCGCAGAATTTTTCCATAAAAGAAACTCATGAGAAAAAGTTGTTTAAAAGTTATAAAATTTTTGTGACTTTCTTGTAGAGTTTCTTGCAAAATTTTTTCATGAGAAAAAGTTTTTAGTTCTCATGGCAAAATTTCGTGAGAATAGTTTCTCACAATAAAATTATATGAAAAATGCTCATCCTAGTTCTCATAGTATAGGTCTATGAAAAAATAAATTTTTTTAATGATTTCTTATATATTTCTCACGATAAAATTCTATAAAAAAATAAAATTTAAATTTTTTGTCTTCTTGTGAAATGTTTTCATGAGAACAATAGATTCATTAGAGAATGTTGGCTAATTTTTCTAGATTTCTTACGGATATTTATAGTGAGACTCACAGTGTTACATCATAAGAAGGTTAAAAAAATTGTATTTGCATGTTTCTCATAAAAAAATTTTGGGAGACAACGATCAATTTTTGTTATTAGCATTGTATTTGTACATCAACCCTTGTTTAAACAAGTTTAAACAATCAAGAATCATAATACCTAAATTCAACCAACCAATAAGAAGGCTACAACTTAGTAAATATGTGTTAAAAATATTACAAAATACATTAAAACTAAGACAAATATGTGGTTAAAATCATAAATCCATGATAATGTTACATAACAGTCCTAAAATTACTTTTCATCATCATCGTCCCTATCATCATCATTATTATCATCACCATCATCATGAGTGCGTTGAGGTTAAGAAGTACCACCTCTATCAATGCCTATATTCATGTGAAACATAATATGTTTTATGAAGGCTTCCATTTTGTCCTCATTGGCCTTCTACATCTTGACAAGATTTGTTTAATAAATTTAGACTTATTTTGAGAGTTTCTTCTCTAATTTCTTCTCAACTGAGGTCTCTAAATGTACTCTCATATATGAAAACTCACCAGGGTCATATCCAAAGTGTTGTGTCATTAGAACTAAAGAGACCAATATCTGACCCGAATCCATATACATGACATCTTTGTTCGCCTACAACCTTAAGTCATATGGAAAAATTAGTGTCATCTAACCCTAACTCTTGAGTTTACTTTATCTACTCATACTGACTCTATAATGACCAACAATAGATAAATATTAAATATATAAATAAATTAACCATATATTCATCATATAGTGACAATCTTATTTATAAATTAGTTAAGTGATTTACATAAATGTTAGACGCTTTGTTACCAACTCGCCCTTTTTTTTATTATTATGTTGGATCCTCTTGAATACCTTGGGAATTTGAACCTCTTTACTTAACTTCACTTCTTACACTACTTAGGTAAAATATGTTAGAATTACTTCAACTAAAACAATATAAACATTAATCTAATGGAACTAGTACATTCAAAAAATGCTTACCATATTTTTTTAATGCTTTGAGAATGGCACGTGCCCACCTTTATGTAAGCATCTTCCAATATTTGCAGCGCTATTTGCCTTATTGTGTGTAGACTTAGACTTAACTCATTACTTTGCCAATACTTATCTAGTTTAACTCGAGCTACTACAAATAACCAATTAGCTTTGGTTTTTTCAATGCGAATGTCTTGTAAATTTGCCACTTAATACATAGACCCTAAGCATACATTTTCTACATTAGAAACAAGCAAAGCTGATTAAGTAAAGAATAATAGTAATACATTAACTATGCCTATTATAACACCTAAAGAGTTATAGAATTAGCTTACCTTAAACTTCGCAAACCATAATTCTTCACAACATTAGGGACTTTAGTAAATGCTGGCCACCCATACTCAAATTTATTATGAATGATCTAAGACATTATGATGACTAGTGAAACATGTAGATGAAACTGATGAAATAGAAAGAGTTATGTAGCAAAGGTACAAATAAAAAAAGGAAACATGTTTAAAGAATTCTTATTCATAAATAGCCTGAGGTGTAATAACTAGTCATCCATCAATTAGTCTCCCCCCTGACTCATATCTAATTGGTTAAGAAGATGAGCCAGTTACATCTGTGTTTAGAAAATATGTAAAAAGTCTCTCTAAACTAATGAAAGTTGAGGAGTTAAGTGGTGTCTAAATTTGTGAAGATAGAAAAGAAGATGATGCAAATGCTAATTCAAGAAGGATCCTAACATGTGGAGATAATTAAGGAGGTGATGAGTGTGCAGTAGCTAATAATATCTGAATCGGCACAGACCATCTCATAAACTTCCCTTTGCCCTTCCTGGTTGCTAAAGATCCTCCACCCTTGTTATGTCCTCCATCTGACATTTAAAAGGGAAAATGAAAAAAATATATAATTGTTAATTAAAATTTTTGTTTTTACATTTATAATTTTTATTTTGTAATTAAAATTTTTAATTCCTAAAAAATAATAAAAATGTCTTACTACAATCTTGCAATAGTCAATATTATTTTTCTGTATACGAAATATTATAACTAAATGAAACATTAGAATTACTTGAAATTGCAAAATATGCACATTGCGGTTTTTATGTATATTAATTATTGACTAACTCATTTTTTACATTTTATTTTTCTCAATTTAAAGTTATATGATTTGTGTTATAAAAATATAAAGAAAAATTTTGTAAATTATAAACTCAAAAAATGTGTAGTATATAAAATTAAAATATTTTCTCAATTTTTAAAAATATAAAGAAAATTTTTATAAATTTTAAAATTAAAATGGAGATTTTCATTAAAAATAATGGAGCTTTGATTTTAAAGAAAATTAAAAGAAAAGTTGAAGCATTATATTGACTTGATCCTTCATAACAAGGTGTTCAAAATCGAATTAAACTATCCAAAATTGAAAAAAAAGGGTTCAAATCCATTTTCTATTTATAAAAATTAATTAAATTGGTTTGATTTTCAATTTTTAATGATTTGGTTTTGTTTTAACTAAATTAAACCCAACCAATATGCTATAATCCTACAGCTATCAAAGTTTGAGAAGAAAACTAGTTAATTTCACTGCTAACCACCCTTTTTTGCAAAGGGAAAAAAAGTGATAAAATCTTTATATTTAAGGTCAAATGCAGTAAAAGATACTCACCCTTTATATTTAAAGTCTTCTTCTATTATGCTATTAAAGCATGAAAATAAGTAAATATACAAATTCATTAACATAAACACCTATGCTTGTTATATCTCAACCAAAAATTACAAAGTAGCAAAATAATTTTTTGAGATAATTAAAAAAAAATTAACTTTATTTTGTATTTTCTTACGAAATAATACCATGAGAAAATAAAAATATTTTAAATTTTTTTTGTTCTCACAAAAAAAATCGTGAGAATAATTTTCATTTTTCTCCTAAAATTTTGAAAATTCTCACGATAGTTCTCACTAGGAAGGATGTGAGAAAATGAAATACTACCAAATTCTTTTATTCTCACATTAAATTATCATGAGAATAAAAAAAACCTTTCAAATTTTTTCTCACAATAATTTATCATTAGAGTAAAAAATTTCTTTGTTCTTGTGAACACTGTATTTTGTCCAAGCAAGCTCCAAAAATAATAACAAAATCAAATTGAAAAAATATATGAAAATAAAAAAAATAAATAGAAAACAAAAAAAAGAAAGACAAAAATCAAATAGATCCTTTTAACCCAACAAACTAAAAAAAATTAAAGGAAAAGAACCCAAAATAAATTAAAAAATAAAACAATAAAAGTAAAAATAAAATAAAACAAGGTAAAGGTCCATTAACCCCAAAATTGGAACAAAAAGAAAAATCAAAGAAGGAATAATAGAAATCCAGAAAAAAAAATAAAAATAATAAAAGAGACTAGGAAAAGAAAAGGAAAAATGAAGAAAAAAAAAAAAAAGAGGGAGAAAAGACTAAAAGCAAGTTAATTTTAAAAAAAAATCATAAAAAAAGAAGTAAAAGAAGATAATAAAAAAAATAAAAGTCTAAAAAAAAATTATCAAAAGGGTACTACAAAAAAAAAAGAGAATATAAAAAATATTTACAGTAAAAAAAAAGGAGGGAGAAAAAAAGAGATTAAGATTTTGGAACATAATTTACAAGAACCCAAATCAAAACCAAAAAAAAAAAAAAGGAGTTCAACAATTGGGCCAGAAATTAAAAAAAAAGAAGCTCAAAGAGAGGAGGCCCATTTCGTTCAGCCCACAAATCCCGGACCCTCTGGCTTGCTAACCCAAATAAGAAATGAAGGAGAACAAAAAAACGAAAACCCTAGAGGCTGCTGGTCCCCCCCTTGATTCTATCCTCGAGCAGACACACACAGAGGAAGAAGAGGTAGAGGAAAAACGCACAAAAAGGGGGGAGGCGGAAAAAGAGTACAGGCAAAGACGCAGGGAGGAAAGGGAGAGAGAAAAAGAAACAAACGCTCTGAGGCATAGACCAGAGAGACGTACAAAGCGCACAGAAGGGAGACAGGAACAGAGGGTCAGAGTGGTGGTGAGACACAAGAAATGCAGAGAAAAAAAGGAGGGGGGAGATAGAAACAAAAAGAGAGAGCGACAGACAAGAAAGGGGATTCGAGAGAGAAGGAGGGGGACGCAAAAAAAAAACGAGGAAGAGGAGATTGAGGGGGATTTGGAAGGAGGAAGCGGAGAGCACTAAGTTCGAATCGAAAAAAAAAGAGAACGAAGGCCCAGAAGAGACCCAGAGGGAGAGAGGGAGTTCTAGGAAATTAGAGGGATAGACACAAGACGAGAAGGAACAGAGGGGGAAGAGGTAGGCAGGAGGAGATCCGATGGGGTGACCGAGAATGAGTGAGAGATACGGAGAGAGGAGCTGAAGATTTTCTGGTTGAAGAGACACGGAGAGAGAATCGAGAGTAAGAAGGAGACACAGGGGGTGAAAGAGAGAGTGAAAGAAAGAACAGAGATCGAGTGCGAGGGAAGAGGCAAGAGAAGAAGTATAGGAGGTAGTTCGAAAGGAGGGAGAGAAAGACTGAGGGTTTAAAATCAAAGGTGGAGGAACCTAGAAGAAGGGGAGTCAAAGGAGAAGCAATCCAGAGATGGTGAGTGGCTGAGGTCGAGAAAGGAAGTCTGGGAATTGCCAATCCGAAACACAAAAGAAGGTAATCTTTTATACAAGTAGAGCTGATAGATTGAAAAATGGTTCTGTGTTGCCTCTCCCCACAAGCGTTGTTTTGATTCTAATCCTATTTCCAACCTTTGCCAGTTTTAGTCTTATGAATTTTGTTCAAATTGATTCGCTGATTGAAAGATGACTGCTGGTATTACTACTATTAGTCAATGAATGTATATTATTTCGGCTTCATCTTCCTTCCTGTTGGTTTGTGTTGCTGTTATGTATTACTGGTAGGCAAATATTGTTTTGATTATTGGGAGAAGACAGGAAATGAAAACCTATTGGTTTAATAAAATGATGATTGGTTTCCTAAGAATGCGTTGTCAACGGGAAGAATTGCCTCTTTTGGTTTTGGGTATTCTGATGAACGGTGAGTGTTGGATCTTTTTTTTATCTGATAGGTTAGATTTTGTTTAATCCCTTCTATTTAAACGATGTTAAGATTAGCTCATAGACATTGTTTGATGCATGGTTCTAGCTTGCTTGGGTTTTGGATTGATGGATTGAGGCTCGTTTTCGATGTTGTTTATCTATACTGAACTATATGGAATTGTTTTGACTTGTTGTGTCTGTTTAACCTCTAACAATCGGATTAAAGTATATTTCTGTTTCTTGGTTGTGTCTTGACCCAGCTAAGCCCGAGGCAAATCTCGTCTTGAATCTAGGGAGTTTTCTAATTAGAAAGTATATAGACATTTTGAGAGGTTGCTGGGCAATAATATTAATTGGTTTTCTGTTGGGATAATATTATTTTCATGGTCTTGGATTAGGTTTTGGATTTACTTTGATTTTAAGAAATTTCACTCTAAGTCATGACCTGGTCAACATGAAAAAATGAGTTTGAGCCTTATTGGAATTATTCACTGGGTGTCATGAGAATATGTGCTGGTTTATTAGAGGGCTACGAATTTTCTCCTAGGAGAAAGTGATCATTTGCTTAAAGATCACTTTCATTCGATGAGAAGGCGTGCTTCCCTGTCTTGTTTTCACTTGTTTCAATAAGCTGTCCACAGTACCATTGATTGTTTCATTGTTGTTTGGATGCATGCATGACGTGCGAATTGATACTTATACATGAATTGGCCAATTATTATCCTCATTCTTGTCTAAAATTCTTGGTGCAAATTATCTTTATGCCAATTGTTTATTGCTTTAGTGACTCATTTCCATGCCTAAACTGTGGATTTATCGAAACTTTACTGACCAGCATTTATTTTGTTTGACTTGTGAGTAAATGCCCATACATGCTATGGGTCATCAAGGAGGGCGTTAAGGAAATGGACGAACGCAAAGACAAACAAGTGATTGTGGTTTAGTTCTTTCATATTTCTATTTTCCTCATCTTTGTAAATATTGTCTGGAATTATGATGTCCATTTGACTGAACACAAAATACACACAATCAAAGCTTCCTGTATGCATATGGTATGAGCTGAATATTTATCTTTTATTTTTTAAAATAGCTGTGTGGGATTTTATATCCCTTCAGACACATAGGAAATCCTAAGGATCATGTGAGGGTAATAAACCTCCTTGGTATCTACTAGGTATTAAATTTGTATTTTAATAAGCCTTGGGTTTTGACGACCTACGCATAATTTTGTTTTCAAAAGAATTTCAAGAAAAAACAAAAGAAAGAAAATCAAATTTCTATTTATGAATTAAGTTTAAATCTTTTAAAACCAAAAAAAAACAAACAAACAAAACCAAAGAAAAAGTTATTCTCTATAAATAATAAAAGATTTCTAATAAAGTTTAGCTTTTCTTTTTTCTCAAAAGTTTGCCAAAACCAAAAGGAATAAAAAAGTATATATAATAAAAAATTGAAAATGGTCAAAAATGAAAGGAAATGATTAGGAAGTGAGAATAATTCATGGTTTCACAAATTAAATGATTTTCACCATTTTTTTTAACAAAGTATAGTGATAAAACAAAAAATCACAAAAATATAATAAATAATAATAAAAGCCAAAACCCAAACCCAAATCCAAAAAAAAAAAGAAGGACAAAACCAAAAAAAATTCAAGATGAAACAAAAACAAAGGCAAAAACAAAAATTAAAAAAAAAAAAGATAAAAGATAAAAACAAAAATGAGAAAATAAAATAAGAATAAAACAAAAACAAATAGAACTAAAAATAAAATGAAAACAAAAATAAAAAAAATAAAACACAAAATAAAAATTAACCAAAAAAAAAAGAACAAATAGAAAAACAACAATAACAAAACCAGAAAGAAATGAAAATAGAAAAAAAAACAAAAAAAAAGGTAACAACAAAAAGAAAAAAAAAACAAAAACAAAATAAGACAAAACAAAAAACAAAAAAAGGGTAATAAAAAACAAACCAAAAAATGAAATGAAAGTGATAGAAAAATAAAAAAAATGATAAGTAAGAGAAAAAATTAAAAATGCAAGGAAAATTAAATTAAATTTTCCTTTAGCAAATCAAAACACATCAACCAATTTCAAAACTTATTTTATTTGTTAAAGGAAAAAGTAATTTATTTTCTTTATCTTTTCACAAAAAACAATACCCAAACCAAAAAATTAAATATAAAAAAAATTAATTAAAAAAATAAAGAACAAAAAAAAACAAAAACAAGGAAAAAAAGGGAAAAAATAAGAATAAAAAACAAAATAACAAAATAAAAAGAAAAAATTAATTAAAAATTAATTAACATAGATAAGAAATATAAAGAACACATAAACAAACAAAAAAGAAAACAAAAAAAAATAATAAAAAAAAACACACATCAACTAAATATAATCTCTAGTCGAACTACGTGGACTTTGATCTCTTTCAGAAGGTACGTAGGCCCTAGGCTTTTATCATTTTCATTTAGTGTTATTTCTTTAATTTCTTTCCTCATATTCTAAATTTCATTTCTTTAATTTCCTTTTTCCTTTTACTCTTAATTTTATCTTATTTAATTTGTTTCCTTTTTATTTTGCATGTGATTTTTTAGGAAAAATTAAAATAGACTAAAGGCCATGATAATATAACTAACTTAGAGTAATCATTCTTGAGAACGGGTGTAGTGGGGTGCCTAACACCTTCCCCACTCACAATCGACTTCCGAATCCATTTTCTGGTTGATAGACTATTTTTCAAATTAAAAAGGTTTTTTCAAAGTTTTGCCTTTTCAAGAATAAAATTTTGGTGGCGACTCCTGAACTCTACAAAATAACCCTATTTATTTGAACACTTTTTTGCTTTTAATTTTGATTTCGGTTTGGCGCCACGCAGTCGCATTTTCGAGTGTGACAGTTCTCATAATAAAATACGATGAGAGTACTTATGGTATTTTACCATGAGAATCAATTACAAAATTCTCTCTACTTTTCAACATGATAGAATTAAAAAAAATTATTTTTGTTTCTTATTGAAAAACTCCATGAGAATATATTTCCATTATACTGCAGCACCTTTGTCATGGTATTTCTTTCCAAATTTTCTCATACTATGCTCATAGAAATCTAACCACCAAAATTTATTGTGACAATTTTTACAAGAATTTCCTCAAAAATTTCTCACTACTTTAGTTCAGTGAGAAAATCCTTGATTTGTTATGATGAACCATCTTATCTTATTTGCAGCCTCATCTTATCTTCTTGAAGAGATTTTGAGATAACAAATTGCAAAGAAATAGCACTATATATATTCAAAACCTTTTCTCCCTTTATAAAGGGAAAATAAGTTTGAAATGAAACATACTTTTTTTTCATTATTTTTTTATTTTAATTTTATTCAATTAATCATACAAATGGAATAATATTCTTATTCTTTTTTATATTTTATCAAATATAATTATTCTATTTTACTCATATTTTTTTAATTTTTATATCTAACAATTCTGTATACATTAAAATTAAAAAAAAAAGAGATTAATTACCTGGAATAAAATTCCCCTTCATCTAATGCCCTAGCAACTCCTTTTAACTTTTGTACTGCACAATTATAGCAGCTGCTTCTTCAAGCAGGAAACCATTTAATACCCCCCACAGCATTTTTACTTGAGGTATAATGCATACCCTCCGCTCTAGTAAACATTTTGAGCTGTTCATCTTCATTTACTGCAAGTAATTTCATCTCCTTCAATCCTTCATTTCATCAAACCATTTCTTTTTCATCAGGTTAGAATTTTCTCCTTCAATCCTTCATTTGCTTCATATATACCTTTTGGGTATATATACTTTGAGGAATGTGGTTCTTGCTCCTACACTCAAAAACCCATGAGGCTCTTTGGAGAAGAATTTTTTTTTCTTTTCATTATTCCAACTATTTTGTTTCTTTTCCTTTTTTACTTATTTTATTTGAAGCATCAATGCTATTTTTGTGAGCCAGTTACCAGCATTGTTTTCTTTTCTAAGAATGTGTTGACAATGCATTCCAACATGAAAAGCTGGCAGGGCAGTCCTTCTTGGCATATCCAAAGTTATGTACATTCATTAACCTTCATTTTTTACGTTAATAATTTGCATGTTAATGTTTCTACTTCATGCTTTCTTAGGGTGTTCAAGTTTTTACTTTGATGTAGACCTCACTTTTGACCAAGACTTCTAAGGTTCAGTAGTGTATTTTATTTTTATTCGTTGTGGTTCTTGTGCATTTTGGATTTTCATTTGAAAAAAGAAAACAATTTTAGTACTAAATATAGCATATATAATGGTGTTAGGGGATTAGATTTTAAATAAATATTTTAAAATTATATTATAAATTGAGTAATGTACATCAAAAAATTATTGGCAAGTTTCTTGAGGGGAAAAATTTAACCCAAGATCTATATCTTGAAATCTTATTTGAAGTTTAAAAGGCCAACATGCATTGTTTTGATCAAATCTTTTGAGAAGTAATGTTTAAATCATTAGATTATCCATAAGGCTCCTGGACTTGAGTGATATGGTCTACTAGGTCATTAACATAGAAGATCAAGCCAATTTAAATTACCAAAATGTATTAATGGCAGGTCAAGTGAAGCAGAAAGAGGCCAGGCAAAACGAAGAATTATTAGATTGAAAAAGTTGCAATCTCAAAACTCATTGTTCAATGGTATAAATCTCTAAACTTCATACTCTCCTATTGTCTTTAATTTATTTATTTTTTGATAATTTAATGTGTATGTATGGGTATAAATAATCTAATGGGATATATTTATATCCTTTTTCCCTCAATTCATTTTTGAATCAGTCAATATATATGTTTGCTGTCTTATTTATGAAATTTAATCTTTTATTTTATTTGTTATTAGGCAAAAATAATAGTCCAATTTCAAGAAGGATAAACATTGATTCATTTAGCAAAGAAGAACACACTTTCATCAGTTATTAAGAGAAATAGCTGACAATGGAAATTGTTCATCCACTTCTAAATCAATGCAAGGTTCATTATCAGGATATACTATGGTTAAATGCCCACTTTGACATAAATTTGTCACAAATTTTTGAATCAAAACGGCTAATTGGTATAACTTTAGATTTAAAAAAATAAATAAATTGCATATCTTTTTTGTAATTTTTCGCTTGTGCATATATTTTTTAAAATTTATTTTAATTTTGATTAAAAAAAAATCCGTGCTGGCCGATAATTCGATTGTTCTATCGCACGTGCGACCTGCAATGGTAATATTTATTTCACCAATTACCATCCCCAACGGTCATATAGCACCTCATTTCTGTACCGCTGGATCTCCGACAACGGTCGTATAGCACCTCACATCTAAACCGTTGGATCTCCTACAGCGGTCATATTACAGGTCACCTCTGTTCCGTCGAATTTCTACATAAGAGAGGGTTAAGGCACGAAGTTTCCCTTTGTCTCTCCGATATCCATTTTTCTTTCGTCGTCGTATGTATTCCTTCTTCTCCAACGCTAGAAAATGGAATCACTTGCGGAAGTGGCAAAGAAAGATGGATCAAGGGAGGCCTTAGTACAAAGAAGCACAAATTTGGGGGCAGTGATTTCTATTTCTACATGTTAAAGAGTGTTTTTTTTTTCTGTTCATTGGATTTCATGCATGTCTAAGATTTCATCCTTCAACTTCTTCGTCTGGGTACTTTTCAAAATGAACCCAGCTTTAATAATATATTGAACCATTTCAAAACCCATAGACAAATTTTTTGATTTTTTGAGCCATTTGCCTTAATAAAAAGTTTTAATGTATCAAATTCATATCAGCTAAAGATATTTGCTTCATATATTGTATTTTTGGAGCATATTTTGCTTTTTTAAAAAATTATTTTAAGAAACTTGGTGGCACAACTTTCTCCTATTTTTTTTATGAGTGTGACTGAAATTATATTTTTATACCTTAAAAATATATTTGGACTTTTTAAAAGTTATTTGTGTGAATAAAAAAATTTTAATATGTTAATTCCTCGTCGGCAAATAATTTATTTCATTTATTGTATTTTTGAGACATAATTCATTCTCTTTTCTTTTGGATTTTCAGAAACTTGGCTTCCAGTTACCTTTTATAAAAATGTAGTTAAAATTATTTTTTTTTACCATAAAGTTTTCATAAAATAAAAAAAATTATACTTTTGTACTCTAAAAATAAATTTAGACTTTTTGAGAGAGCCATTTGTGTGAATAAGAAATTTTAATGTG
Organism: Erythrophleum fordii; assembly: GCA_032878935.1. NCBI lineage: Eukaryota > Viridiplantae > Streptophyta > Magnoliopsida > Fabales > Fabaceae > Erythrophleum > Erythrophleum fordii. Next base: position 11,037,706 of record JAVQMF010000047.1, on the reverse strand, counting down.
TCTGATCATTGTCAAAATATTTGCTTCATATACTGTATTTTTGGAAAAGTTACTGACTTCTTTTCTTTGTTGGGGGAGATTTTGAGAAAGTAGGTGACATAATCTTACTTTTTACAAAAATGTGGCTAAAATTATATTTTTTCATATTCTAAAACTTTTAGAAAGTTAAAAAATTATATTTTTATACCCTTTATTTATATGATTATGGAAATATTGAAATAGTTAGGAAAACATTTTTTCACAGCCAACCAAACAAAGGGTATAAAAATATATTTTTTCAATTTTTTAAAAAAAAATTAGAATATAAAAGCATAATTTTAACTACACTTGTATAGAAAGTAAGAGAAAGTCGAAGAGTTTCTCAAAAGCTAAACAAACCAAAAAAAAAAGAGAAAGTTGGTCTTTTCCAAAAATATAGCATATTGAAGTATATATGTGAAGATGTGCAATGGGTGCAGCCTCTGAATCTATATAGTCGAAATCTAGCTGTCTAGATTAAATTTATATAGTCCAAAAATATAGTATATTGAAGCACATATCCTCTAAATTTAGCTATTTATATTTAATTTAGATAATTCAAATTTAATTTTTTTTAGTATTTTGTATTTTGTATTTTAAAAAATATAAGATATAGAATAAAAATAACATTTTTACTACCAACTCAAAAAAGTAATTGTTAGGACTAAAAAATTAAAAAAGAAAACTCAAAATCTAATCATCCAAATTAAATTTAGATAGTTTAAATTCAATTTTTTTGTATTTTTTATTTTTTATTTTAAAAGATAAAGATGCAAAATAAAAATCATCTTTTAACTATCAACTTAAAAAAGTGATTGTTATGATTAAAAAAATTAAAATTTAGACAGCTCAAATTGTATTTTGAAAATTGTGTATAGAAACTAAATTTGTATATAGAACAACTACTTTTAATTAATAAAAATTTAACACATTAAAGCTTTTTATTTATTCACACAAATGACATGGCTAAAAAGTCCAAATTTATATTTTAAGCAAAAATTCTACTTAACACTTGCCCTCATTGTAGAAGAATCCGCATTCAATTTTTTTTTTTAACATGTTATAAGAAAGGCGGGGGTTGGGGTGGGGTGTGGGGAAAATATATAATACATTTTATATATAATGAATATTATAGTAAACATAATATATCATATAATTATATTTATTATACATAAAATATATTATATAAATTTTACTATAATATGTATTATATAATAAATAATATATATTTATTATATATGAAAAAATATTATATATTACCCCCACATCCCACCCCTTATCCTCCTATCAGACCACTGGGTTTCTTTAAATGTTTAACCAACAAAAAAAAGTCATTAAGTGAAATGTGGAAGATGCTCAACCTATTAAAAAATTAAAAAGAAAATTTATGCATCTCAAGAATAAGTTTAGGTGACTAAGTTTTTGTTCCTCTAGCAAGGGAATCAAAAAGCCCAAGCCTCGGATCCTCTGATCTCTCACTTTTTCTTTGCCGACGACATTGTCATCTTTGCTGAAGCTAGCTTTAATCAAGTTGAGGTCATCAAAGGTTGTCTAAGCCGGTTCTATAACGCTTCTGGCCAGAAAATTAACCAGGCTAAGACTAGGATCTTCTTCTCTAAGAACGTCTATCATTCTCGTAGGTCTGAGCTCAGTAAGGCTTTGAAGTTCACCCCAACAGGCGACTTAGGGAAGTATTTAGGCATTCCTCTCATTCACTCTTGGGTGGGTAAGGATACCTACAAGGAGTTGGTCTCTAAAGCCAACCAACGTATCGCAGGATGGTGTATGAACTCCCTTTCCCTTGCTAGCAGACAAACCCTCATTACCTTCGTCCTTTCTGCCCTTCCTAATTATGCCATGTAGACTGCCCTTCTCCCAACTGCTACTTGTGAGGAGCTAGATAAGCTTAACAATTTCTTCCTCTGGGCTTCTAGCAAGGGAAAGCGCAAAGTCCACCTGGTTTCATGGCACGAGGTCTGCCAGCCTAAGTGTAAAGGCGGCCTGGGCATTAAGCATTCTCATTCCCAAAATAGGGTGTTTATGATGAAGCTAGGGTGGGGGCTTGTGCATGACCGTAAGTCTTTATGGGTGAGAGTGGTATATAGCAAATACAATTGTGGTAGCGACATCATCCCGAAAGTCAATCTGAGATGAAAAGGGTCTGGGATTTGGAAAGGTATCAAATCGGCTTAGCAAGACATCTTGAAAGGATTGGTGTGGAAGCTAGGCAATGGCAAGAGTATTGATTTCTAGCATGACCGCTGGATCCCTAGCTGCAACCCTTTAATGGATCTTGCCATTGAGGAGATTTCTTCTGATGGTTCCGGTACAAAGGTAGTGGACCTCACTACTGAGAATGGGTCCTGGAACTGGCCGAAGTTCACAGAAATGCTGCCTAAAAACATCCTCCACCGGTTAAGCAATATTAGGGTGAGCACAAGGGATGAGGATCAGGTGGTGCTGGAACAATTCGAGAAGGTTCTCTACCCGCTCTAATTACTCGTCCTTACAAGCTAACGTGTCGGTGCATGAGGATCCTTTGTGGAAGAATATATGGAAGCTATGGGCGCCTTATCGTTGTCGCGCTTTTCTATGGTTAACTGCCCAGGATAGGCTTCTCACAAATGTTGCTAGGTTTAAATGGGGATTACATGGGAATATGACCTGTTCTATCTATGGCAGCCCTTCTGAGGATGCTTTGCATGTGCTGTGTGATTGTAGTGTCTCTAAAGACTTCTAGATTCCCCTTATCCCCAATAAGTTTGCTAGGAGCTTCTTCAGGCTTCCGTTTAGCAAGTGGTTTCGAGTCAGCTTGAATAGCTCCATCATAGTGGAGGGAGTTGAGTGGAAGGTTGTCTTCGCCATCTCCTGCTAGAACATTTGGAAAAGAAGAAATGAGTTCATCTTCAGGGGCATTAGGGTTTCCACAGTGGACCTCTGAGCGAAAGTTAGAGCTGCTCTTCTTACTTTCTCTAAAGCCCTGCAGTAACATACTCTCAATATCCAAGGATATCATGGGCCTGATCAGTTGCAGGGCTGGTCCCCCCCTCACGCATGGCTTTGTGAAGCTGAACGTGGATGGTGCCTTCAATCATGTCTCGGGTGTGGCTGGATGCGGAGGGGTTGTGAGGGATCAAGGCAAGGAGTTCTTGCATGGTTTTTGTTGTAAGTTGGATTCGAACAATAGCCTTAATGTCGAGCTCTGTGGAGCCCTTATAGGGCTCAAAATTACTTGGGATGCCGGCTAGAGGAAGGTGGCCCTGGAGCTGGACGCCCTTGAAGCAGTGAACCTAATCTTAAGCCCCCCGATCATTTTCATTTTGACTGTGATATCCTTTTGGAGATCCATTCGCTAATGGCAAGAACTGCGTGGTTCGAGTTTCTCATATCACTCGTGATAGCAATGGAGTGGTTGATAGGGCAGCGCGGTTCGCTCTCTTTGTTTCTCTTGGAATCTCTTGTTTCTCCATTCCCCCTAGCTGGATAATAACGTCTTTGGAGAAGGATCTTGGTAGTTCGTCCCTTCCTCTTCCTTCGCTTGAAGTGGCTTAGTCCCTCTGTGTTTTGTGTCTCATTTCTCTGATCAAAAAAAAAAAAAATACTTGACTAACTTTGACTTTAATACAAAAGTTACTATGTTGTTTCTTTTTGAAAAGTAGAAAAGCCAATGTGGTTTTGAGATCAATAGAATGAATGCTTGTGGTGTAAGTATATTTGTGAAAACTATTAAATCCTCGAGAGTTTAAAGTATATGTATACATAGCCTTTTTTTTTTTCAATTGTATTCTTAGATGAAATATAAATTATACACTTATATGATATCATTTTTAATTGTATGAATTTTGAGCAATATATAATAAAAAAAATTTAGATGTATCAATGTAAAAAGTTATTCTCCAAATGTAATATTTTTTTAATTGAATTTTTTTAAAATTTAATAACATTGCCATCAAGTTTTAAAATAAAAGTTTTAAATTTTCAAGATTTTTTTTGGTTTATAAATTTATTTTATTTATTCATATAAGATAATTTGTAAAATGTACAATGCCTGAAAGTATAATAGTGACTCATTATTCAAATATTACATATTTTACAAGTCATGTGTACAAGTAAGATAATTTTATTAAAAAAAAAAAAGTCACCAAGTCCAAAGCTTTTATTTTAAAACTTAATGACAATGCTATTGAATTTTTAAAAAAATGAAATAATAATTGTTATGAATGCTTTACAAACCTAATATTCTCGTAGGTTTAAAATGCTATTGAATTCCAAAAAAAAAAAAAGAAATAGTAATTGTTATGATTGCTTTACAAACCTAATATTCTCTTAAGTTTAAAATGATTTAGTTCATATTACCAAAATTGACATTAATAAGACAACCCCACATAATTCTAAAGGAGATTGACAACAACTAGTAAAATAATAGATGACTTAGAATCCTAACTATAAAAGGAAGGTTAAAAAATCCCTAAACTTTTACCATTTTACAAAAAATATCACCATTCAATGGTAGCCACAAATCATCCTCTTTCTCATTAGCTTATGGCAGAAAGAATTTATACCCGTAATGCTTTAAATATTACGTCATCTTTATACCTGATTAGGCTATCTTCTTGTTTCGCCATCTCCTAAACACCAATAGTAATGGCTTATGGGTCATTGACTATTCATTTAAAGGTGTTGCAGGCAATATGTTATTGCTTGGGAAATGACAAAGTTACATAAAGATATATGTTTAGAATTTGTGGAAGTACTTAGTAATACATACTTTATTTATAAGAAGAGGTATTTATTTATGCTGTCAAATTGGTAGTTGGCAATGAAGGGAAATACTATATATTTACCAAGACTAAAAAATTTGGCAAGCAATTGGAAGTGGAAGATGACTCAAGGTAATGTGGAGTATTCATGTAAGTTGATACTCTGGTAGTTTTATTTATGTCATTGTGTTCAGCTTATTCATTCTCTTAAACCTAAATCAATTCCTAATTTACAAATAAAGAGATTACATTGCTGTCTAAAGAAATGGTTACCTATTAAAGTACTATTGTTGATTATCTGCAAGAATGGCTGGTGCACGAAATAAAAAAATTTGTACATGAAACCTTTGGAGTTTATCATATACTCTAAAGGTATCTCTCACCATATATGTGAAATTTATGGACAAAAACTCTTTTAGATCTTTCAAATAATATTTAATTTAACTTTTTGTAAAATTAATTTAATCTTTCACAGATAGAATCAATTTGATTTCTCATAAAATTTCTTTTCCAATTTAACCTTTTACGTATAAATATTTTTTATTTAATGTTTCACAGATATAATAATAATAATTATTAATTGTTAATTTATTATTAATAAAATTAATAGTTTATTTATATATTATATAGTGTTAAATTAGAGATTAAGTGATAACTTATCATAAAATATTTTATACATTATTACATTTATTAATTTCATATAATAAAAACATTATGTGGGAACCCAAATTAAAAAAAAAAATCTGAGAAACACTAAATTGAAAATTACTATATAAAAATCGTTTTAGGACCATGGTAGACTTCGGTGTCCAGGAGACATTGAAGGCCTTTTGGTGACTGACAAACCTAAGCTCCAATCATAACCAACCGGATCACCAGGTCACCCAGTCCAAAGGCTTTCGTTTTTTATCCACAGGCCCAGTCCATCAAGTTCGTTGATTGACTTGCTTCGCACCTTATTTATTATCGAAGACTCTACTCTCCTCTTTGATTTTAGTCGATGTAGGACTATTCTGCAGTTCCATGTTGAGCCACAGGGAACCTCTTCACTTTTGAGTTTTGAGGCTTACGATGACGGTGAGCCTCGGTGGCAAATTTTGAATGTGTTAGTCTTACAACAATTCATTGTTTCACCTAGATACTGTTAATTAATAATTGATGGAGCAAAGAATTTAAGACTAGCAAATTATCAATTTTGGAGGGTAGATGATAAGCAATGTTAGACACAGTAGTATACCACAACATGTAAAAGGATGTAATGCTACTTTGAAATTTAGAGCCACACCTCCAGCCTTCAAGTTCATTAGAAAAAAAAAATTGCATTTCCAAGTTGGAGTCTGATTCAAGTGGCCTAAACTAGAAAACATATATATATATATAATAAAATGTAGATAGAAATTACTACAAAATATTGTAGTTAGACTATTTATTAATTTGACATTTTCTTTTTTTCTCTCTCTCTATTAATTTTTTTTGTTTTTTATATTAATAGAGCCCACATGAAGGCTGTGTATGAGCAGTTCTCTAATTACTAAGACTATTCATCACTCATCAATGACCGAAGAGTTTTAATTCAAATAATGTGTAAAATATTTAAAATTTATTACTATTTACTTGTTATTGTTTATTATATTAAAATTTCTTCATATATATATATATATATATATCTAATCATCACACTTCATTGCCAAACTGGTTAATTTTTTTTAATTATTGGAAATGCGAATATTTGTCAGTCAAATCCAATAACAGATTGTAAATAAACGTGATGGAAAATGCAAGATGAAAAAAAAATTGCACATTGTAGGATAAATATGTTAAAAATGTCGCAGGGTTGCATAAATGTAAAGATGAAGGGGACAATTGTTCTGGTCTCTCATTTCGTATGAATTATTTCAATGATGTTATTGCTCTTCCATCATGCCATCAATTTGTTCCATTTGTTTTGCAAGAACTATAAATTTACACACTTGATTCATCATAAGAAAAACCCACAATCAATATGTGTGAGAAGCACGTATCAACCAAAATTCCAAAATAAGCCCACTCATAGATATTGAAATTTATAATATTGAAAGGTTGGGCCTTAATTAAAAAAAAATGGGAAAAGCTTATATATAATATTCTTTTGTATACAGAAAATTATGATTAAGTTATAATTCAAGAGACGGTATTATGTATAAAGTATCATATAGTTAATCGCACTTTGCACTATCTAATGTATTTTTTATCAGACCAGCAATACTAACCAGCATATATGATACATAGGGAATCACTAAAGGAGAAAATGTTGAATAATTTATAGTAAAAATAGGTAATTTCCAGTTACCAAAATGAGTAAAGTATCGTAGAAAAATTACCCCCCAAATATAAATAATCATAAATTTTGCTGTGTTTTAAATATTAATTACTTATATACTAGTTTATTAAGTGTACAGGTATCATTATCAATCATTAAAGGATATTGTTACACCAGGCATCATAATTTAATTTTTTTTATCGGTTTTATTGCACCAAAAAGATCTTTATGGGATATGCTTACATCAAATATTGTTACATAAAGAAGGTTATTTACGAAAGTAAACAATCAAGCATTCCTACTTCAAATAATAATAATAATAATAATTCAAAACTTTTTTTATGACAAAATAGTGGAAAAAGTTTTCAATATCTTGAGTAAAATATTTTTATCGGTTCAACCAACTAGAAAAAGAAAAAAAACAAAACCCATACTTCTGTCTGCCAGTGGATCATTAAGCACAATATCTGAAGAATATGATTCGCCTTTAAAAATTATAATATTTCAATTCTGTCAGATCTCACCTTGTAGATCCAAAATTTTCTGTCAGATCTCACCTCCATGATTTTTAATGGGATAGCTATTTTAAAAATGAAGTCTGAACTCTGAACAGAAACAAAAAACAAAAGTCTCTGCCTAGATCTAACTGAATTTTTGACTTGTTTTCATTCATTTAGATGAAACTATTTGACTATGATTGTTGTAGTAGTGATATTCTCGTTAACTATCACTATTTTTATATGTTAAAAATTAAATATGAGAATAAAATTAGAGAAAGAAAGAAGAAGAGAAAAGAATGGCTTTCAAAATTGTACTGTCTTCTCTCTCTTTTTTTTCCTTTTTATCTTTCTATATCTAAATTTATCTTTGCATTTAATTTTTTAAATGCGGGAGATTTAAATCCCTATTAGTACAGTAGTATACTGACAGTTGAGTAAGACTTGATAGACAGAAAGACAAACTTTAATGGGAATTGGGTGCCATAAAATTGTTAGAACTTCAGAATGTATCAACGAATCTTTCTGAAATTTAACTTTCATGAATTTTTAATAAGAACAAAATTAATGAAATATTTTTGTACATATTTTTATCGAACTTTTTAGTAGAAACATAATAAATGGATATCTGGACATCACATAGTTAGGTATTTAAAGAATTCCTTTCACACATCATGTGTTTATTAAAATACCCTAAGAGTTGTACGAAATAAACCTTATCTAAACCCGACTCTTTTATTAATTTATTATAGAATCAACTAATACTGTGTAATCAAAAATATTTTGAACTTAAATTGATTAGCTAAATAGCAAATGAAGAGTACCTTCCTTGTCACAAAACAAAAGTCTGAAAGTACACAAATTTAAAGGAAAAAAAGTGAACAAAAAAAAGAACAAAAAGGACACAAAAAGAGTTAATTAAGCTAGAAATTAAGTGGGAATAAAATAATAGCATTAGGGTTTACATCTGTTAAGCTTTTCTCTTCTGCTTGCAAACACTTCTGCATGACTCATTATCCAAAACCTCTCTATCTCTTCAGCTTTTCGATTTGGAATTCGACCTGCTATCAGATCCCATCTGAGAATTTCGCATATCCACCGGGGACGAAGCGCAAGTGCCAAAAATAGAAAATTAAAAAAAAAATTAGACAGAAGAGACAGATAATAAGCAAATAAAAAATATTCAGACAAAAGCTGATGTCATTTCTTTATCAACCTTAATGATGCTTCATTGTCCCTCCAGCTATTGATAGAAATGTGTATATTGCAGATTTTGTTGGTATTTTCAATAATGTAAGTCTATCTTCAGACGTAGATATATTAAAATAATGATAACTATTCCTTTAAATATGCAGATATACGGGACTATCTAAGGGATGGCATGATTAATGGAGGAATTAAAAAAAAAAAGCAAATTACATTTAACTTGCTCCTAAAGTATCGTGTTAATAATAAAAACTTTATAAATTAATTAAAACTAACATTTCAAAGAAGCAAAGAAGAAATTGAAAAAGATAATAGAAATATAAGATATCACATAATAATAATATGACTTTTTAAAATGTTAATTTTAATTAATATATAATATTTTTATTTTTATAATAATTTAGAGAGATAAAATATTAGATTTTAAAATTTTCATATTAAAATTATGATAAAACTATAGTTCGGGTTATAGATTTTTTTTTCCAATTTGTGTTCGTATGTGGACACAGAATTGAGAATAGATTATTCCCACAAATTAAGAATATAAAGACAAGGACATGATATCGGGTGGGATAATGCCATATTAAAAAATTATTAAAATTTATTTATTCAATAACTTTGGTGTACGTACGTGTTTGTGTGTGCATCAATAACTTTATATATATATATATATATATATATGTTAAGAATGTGTTTAAATTAAATTAAATTTTTTAAAATTTATTTATTACCAAAAGAAACTACGCATATAAAAATTTTTGCAGATGCATTTTTGAGAAATGAGGATGAAAAAAAAAAAAAGTAGTTCCTTAGAAATAGAAAATGGAGAACAAAAATGAGTACTAGCAGCTTTTGGCTGTTGCTATCCCTAGATCTATGCCATCAATCACTTGTGGAAACTTTTTCAAGTATTTTCTGATTTTTCCAGATAATACTATACTGCTTTCACGGCATAATATTCAGATATGGTTCGATCCAGGAGAAAGAGAAGTGAGAAAAGGTCCTTCTCTTCCCTTGGATGAACAAGCAAAGGGGAGAAAAGATCAAGAAAAATGAAGAAGAAGAAGAAGAAGAAGAAAGAAAGAAAGAAAACTGCTCTTTCATGTTACTGCAAGAAAAGGCAGCAATTTGACCGCGAACAGTAATTTGTTTCAGTGGCTATTAATTATACAAACATCCAACTGGAAAGCATTTTGAAGTTGGAACAAGCTTTACCTGTCTCCAACCAGTTTGTACATTCTGTGAATGAGATCTTCTTCCTGTTCTGACATGTTTATGAACTCCCACTCGATGCTGCTCACCTCTGGAATTACATGCAACACACACGAACGTCCAGTGATAGATCAGCTAAAACTAAAAGGGGGCAGAGCCAAAAAGGTAATATCCTTTTTTAAAAAATATATATATATTTCAACCTAAAAGTCTAAGTTATTGGGCGAAAGTTCATTAATAATTTTATTATAATCTTTAGCAATCTGAAAGTCTGCAAGGAGAGAACCCAGAGAGCGGAACTTCAATCAAACAGTCTATGAGCCTAAAATGGAGATTAATGGTGTGGCTAGTAGAAGAAGTGAAAGCGAAGTTTAACCAAATAAGGAAAAACCCAGAATATTAGACTTGGTACTATAATGATAGAAAGAGATAGAATGAACTTGACCTTGATCAGAGTAAGACCTAGCAGTCTTCTGTTGCTTTCTACGGCGTTTGTCCATGGGACTTTCCTGGAATGGCAAATGAGAGAATTTCAGGAAAAGTTCTGTGGGCATAACACCCAGACCGGGTTATATAATTTCTTAACCTATGATTAGGAAAAAACTTATAATAGAAAAATATATATAATATTTTAGATATCTCTCGGGAGACTAATTTACCTAGTTTCTTTGAGTTTAAGCACAAATCTTGGTAAGTGAAAATGAAATTATTGATAAACAGCCTCATAAATGAAACTTTTACATCCATTTTTTTGTGAATTTGATATAAATATTTAGAAAAATTACAATGAAGATCATAAATTAAAGATATTTATATTAAAAGATTTTAAAATTTAAAATTATTCTAAATGACTCAAAGATCAAAAAGCTTAAATTATAATTTTTTATATAATTTAAATTTTTTAATTTTAAATTCTTAATTTTAAAATTTAAAATCTTATAACATAAATATTCTTAACTTGATATCTTCAATTATAATTTTTAAAAATTTTTAAAAAATTATATCTCAAAACTTAAAACTCACTTGGTTAACTATGGAGTAACCATAATATATTTATATAATTTATGTAATATGTATTATATTTTTTAATTATTATTTTATTTATTAAATTATTATTTTCACAATCAAATTATTATTTTTAAATGTAAGAATATAAAACTATTTTTTATTTAACTTATTTTTTTTTATATCATCTATTCAAACAAATGCTTAAATCTTGGAGTTAAAAGAATCTCAAGTACATTTAATTCTATATTTTATAATTAGATTATAATATCTCAGTACGAAGAAAGGAAAGCCGTAAAAAGATCTGACACCATTAATATAATAATCTCTTCAAAGAATGAAGTTTTAAATAGTAAATTATATAAATTTTAAATAATAAATTTTTTCATTATTAAATCTAATTTTTTAATTTGTTAAATTTGCACATGAATATTTTTGTTAAAAAATATATATTTTTTAATAATAAAAAATATAATAAAAATTTAAAATTTAAAATTTAAAATAAAGAAATATATTTTTTATAAATAAAAAAACTTATATAATTTTTATAAAACTTATTGTATAATTTACTCAATTTTAAAATCACATGAAAATCTCGTGCCTCAAACTTCGATCCAAGTCTCGAAAATTGCAATTATGTCATGAAACCAATCGCCACCCAAATGTGCGTTGGAATTTGGATCCGTTCTTATGTATCTCGTGCAATATTTGAAAATTGCCCCCAGAGGTACGTCTGGATTTTTTCTTGGAGTCCTACATGGTGTGTGTGTGTTTTTGTTTTCTTTTTGGAGAGAGAGAAGGGAGGGTGTTGTCGGTGTAGTAAAAAAAAAAGTGACATAAAACATTAAAAGTATATATATATATATATATATATAGAGAGAGAGAGAGAGAGAGAGAATTTATTCATTTTTTATGAAAGTAATTAAAGTTAGATTATGTTTGTTTGGTTGGATAATAGAAAAGGAATTAAAAAAGCGAAATTATGTGTAAGGTCTATTTTGTTTTTATTATTAGTATTTAATATTATTTATTAATTATTATTTAATCATTAAAAGTAAAAATATTAAAATTATTTTTTATTTTAAAAATTATTTTTTATTTTTTATTTATATTTTCATACCTAATTTTCTATATATTAAATAGATAAATTAATCGATTTGATCATTTGAATAAGAAACTTTTTGTTTAGAAAATTAATGAGTCAAATAATTTACTCCCTCCGGTCCTGTTTATTAGAAACAAAAAACTGCTTCACTGGTATTAAAAAAAAAAGTTAATATCAGTTTAACTCATTGATTAGGTTTAAATTTGATAATTCTTTCTTATTTTACCTATATTTATTTTGTATAAGAAAACTTTATGCATTGTTAAGTGTCTTGGGTGTAATAGTAAATGACGGGTAAAAAAAAATTTATTATTTAATGAAGTAAAACAATATACTATATTTCTTATATTTTGGGACCAAAAAAATCTCTTCAAATTTCTATATAAAAGGGACCGAAAGGAGTATTAAAACCCAGTTAAACTTATCAAAAACCGATTATATCAATAAAAAATTAATCAAACATATTAAAAACTAGTTGAATTAGTCAAATGATTGAACTAATTATTGAGGCTTTTTTTTAAATTGAGTTGAAATAGAGAAATTTAATAAAAAAATAAAATAAAAAAACATACATACTTGTTATTTTCGATATTTGTTTTCCATCATATCTCATTTTTTAATAGCATTTCTTTCAAATATTAAAGTATTTAGTTAAAATTATCATTTTCTTTTTTTTTAAATGATAAGTCGAAATCTAATGTAATTTAAAATTTTCAAAAGTTTAATATTAAACATTATTAACTTTTAATCATTAATAGTTTTGTTTTTCAATTAAAATATATTAAAAAATATTGAATTAATAATTCAATATTTATAATTTATTAATATTTATATTATATTAAAATTGTAATATAAAAAATTTTAAAAAAATATATTTAATTATTATAAATTTAATTATAATTCAACTACGATTAGATATACATTCACTAATTTAATAATCAATTTAATTTTAAAAATATTACTTTTTATCAAATTTTTTTTATTCCTTTCTTAACACACTATATATATTTACTTATTAATTATGGAGAATCCAAATTCAAAAGGAAGCTGAAGTTCGTATCATTCACCTATTTATTTCGCCATTGCCAAGCTTTCCACCAAGCCCTCGAAGGTTGTATCCCACAAATCACTACTATTTCGACCACAGTAGTTAGTTGCTAAGATTGATCTCCATCAATTTGGTATTTTCAATCGGCCACGAAGAAGGCTTCTTTTATCTCATCTTTTTTTTTTTTTAATTCCATTACAAGAAAAAACAGGTACAAACAGAACAACTTACAGAGAGCAGAAAAACAAGAAACTAAAAAAGTTAAAAACATTAACCAATCCCCTGTTTACCAATAACAAAATTCTGAGATGCACCGACGGTAATAAAAAGGACAAAACCAGCTCCTTTTAAAAGAAACTCAGCAGTTCTGTTCAATTAGTATTAAAGAAATCGTTAAAAAATTGAAATTTTGTAAATGATGCAATATATTTCACTTTTCAAAAGATGATGTGATATATTTTGCCTCTCATATTATTTTTTTCTGGTTCCGTCTATGAAGCTAGGTCACGTATCTCTCATCCTATTCCAATTCTTAAAGCTACATTTGGTATAATGAAATTAAAAAAAAAAAGTAAAGGTAATAAATAAATAAAATATATAAAATTAATATTCATGCCCTTATTTTTTAAAAATAATAAAAAATTATTATTGTTAAATAATAATAATAAGAATATAATAGATATTATATAATAATTTTTTTCTCTCTTCTATATACCAAGCAACGCCAGGGGATGGATTATAATTTCTCAGCATTGTGACAAACCAGACAGAACCCATTTCCTCCATCGCACAGGTCATTGACCTCTCATGGGCCACAATCCACATTAAGAAACGCATTGTTTGTGGGCTAGGCCATTGCCAAGTATATTTCCATACATTTCACTTGATAACTTCAATTAGAGATATTTATTGGCCTATTAAGCCCCAGGGGCCCAGACCAAACCAACCTAATTGGGGCGGAATGAGTGGGGCAAAAATGTAAATAAAAAATTTTTTTAAAAAATAATATCAGGTCGAGGTAGATTATGGGGCAAAAGAATATTATGCCCAGCCTAATCGTTAGTTTTTTTTTTGAAGTTATTAACATCTTGTTATTTTATATATTTCTTTATTTCTATTTCGTCTGACTCTCTCTATAGGCTGCAGCCTTTATTATTTGTCCAAACTATAACACCCTAAAAAATTTTATGTTAATTAAGTCTCTATAAGCTTAAAAAAATTAGGAGTATAATCAAAGCAAATTATGATAAAGTAAAATAAATTATTTGAGGATGGAAAGCAATGATAGGATAAGTAGGAGTAGGCTAGGAGTTTTAAAAAAAATGTGACATAAGGATTATATTATACATTTTGAGATTTAAAGGGCCAAAGTCTAATTTTATCCAAAATATATCAAAAGATTCCAACCACTTACTTTCTCCACTTTTTCTTCTCTTCTATGCCATACATCTAATTATGTTTTTTTTTTCCTTCTTTTCCGTCTCTTTTTCATTCTTCTCCCCTTCATTCTCCTTCATTCTTTCTTCCCTCCATTCCCATTGTTTTTCTTCCTTTCAGTTGCCTTATCCACCATGGAATCAACCCCCTCTGCATGTGCCCTGTTCACCACCATGGCAACAACATTAAAGTAGTGTTAAGGTGGGGTTTTGAGCTTCAAGAAAGCTGCTTTTATCCTACTTTATTCTTCTCTTGATTTCTTAGTAAGAACTATCTCATTTCCTCTTTTTTTTTGGCTGCTAAAGTTTAGATTTTGCTTTAAGGGAATTTAATTTTGAAACTTACTTCATTTTGTGCCTAATTAAGGGAAAAAGTCTAGCCAAGATTTGATCTAAAAAATTTAGAAATTTAAGGCCTTCCTACATTAGTATTAGTTTTATTTTATTGTTTTTAACTCCTTCAAGTAGTAGAAAAGTGTTCTATTTTCTTCTTGTAACTATATAAGGAAAGGTTTAAGTTGAAGATCTTCTTTTGTGATAGTGAATTAGAGTGCTAAATGAAAACTAGAAATTTCCATAGCTCACATGTTGGCTTAAGACCTAGATTAAAAGATAACAAATTACTACAATAAATTTTTGGAAGTGGAGTTTTAATTGTTAACTTCTTGAATGATAGGAAAATTTGAGAACAAAGTAAGTGAATTTATTTAATGTTGTAACTTAAAAGATTGAATGGTATATCTAATGAGTAGGAAATCTTATGCTAATTAGAACCTAAATATTGGGTCTAAGTGAAAATATCCTATGGAAGAATATGAAAGTTATATTTTAAAAAGAGATAATAATAAATAAGAGTAACTTGGCCTTATGCAAATTAACATGTTATTTAGTGATGTAGATTGTTTATTGGTAATTTAGGAAGTTTTGGAGATAATGCCATATCAAATGCTTTGTCAAATTAAGGCTTAAATAAATTTATGGTGCCATCATACATGTTGAGTAAATAATACTTGTTATGAAAACTAAAAGGAACAGTAAACTTGATTTCATTTTGTGGTGTTTGGCAGGGTAATATTAATTGTTGCTATTGAAATATCTTACTAGTTGATTAGTTAGTTAAATATATTTGAAAATTTATTGTTCAACTTCTTTATCCATCTTTTGTTGGTGTATGGTAGTATTAAGACTAGAATATGATCTAATACAGAATCCTACAGCTAACAACAATAGTTGTTAGCCTTGGTGCACCTCAATTTGAACCCCACCTAACAGGAGTGTGGCTAGCTCCATGTGTCAAACACTACACGTGTATATATTGAACTATTAAGCAAAAGCTACCTCTGTAATATTATTCTCTTGCGAGCGATGTTTGATTTGGTTCTATTTAGACATGTTGATTATATTGCTATGCATTATTTTATAATGTTTGGTTTATGCATATTATTAAATTTATCTATCATGAATGAGGAAAAATGAATTTTATTAGATACCACAATATTGCTTATGGTTTTTTTATATAAATTCGAGTATCAGGTAAGCCATTCTTTATGATTTGTGTTATAGTTATAGTTAGTATTATTTGCTTATTGAATTTCAAACTCAGTCCTTTAAATTTCTTTTCATTATAGATAGTAATGTAGATTTAAAACCGTCTTTGGTGGCATAGGAATGACTAGTTTTGTTGTTAATCCTCTACGTGATTTTTGCTAAGGTCTTCTTTTGTGAATCACTATTGTAATTGTATTAAATATATTGTTTTCTCTTAGTAGTGGCTTCACTTATGCACAAGCAAGGTTCTTGCCCCTATTTGTTACTATGTAGTGTTTTAGGTTAAGAGCAGAGCTCTCTTGATTATTTTGATTCATTGTGTGGCTATTTATAGAAATTTGGGTAGTCCTATGTTTAAGGGAGATTCTGTCAAAATTTTTATGAAAAGTTAAATTAACTAGCATGTAATTAAACCCTTTGGGTTATCGTGTGAATCTTTTAGTAAAGTAAAATATTCTTAAATTTTTTAAAAATTTATTTTACCTTATCATAAGTTTTTCTATATTTTGATTGGTCGAGAGGAGGCTTACGAATGCAACTTCAACTCGTAGACTATGCCGATTATGTCCTCACGAGGGTATAACACAAACCCTCCATGCTTTTTAATTATCTTCATCATTGACATACATGCTCATTAATATTTCTTTTGTTGAACAATGAAAACACATATATTTATTTAAGATTAATTATGCTAGTATAGCTTGCGTTTTGCTTAATAATACTATTTTTTTATTAAAATTATTTTACTGATGAAAACATGAGGGCTCCAAAAATCCATTGCTTTGAAATTTATACTTACAAGTTTGCAAAAATATATTTTTATATTATAAATATCAATTCATAGGAGAAAAAAAATTGGTCCTGATAGCTCTAACCTACTCTAATCTAACATAAACTAAACTTGTTTCGATTGGACCAAATTACAAGTATAAAAACAAGTTCGATATCTTAATTAGACCGAGCATCAGGGTTACTAAATACTCGATCCAACCATACCCATAAATAGTCCTAACTTTTAATTCCTTGGTACAACATAGGGCCTATTTAATATATAAAATATAAAATAAATGTGATTGTAGAAAAAATTAAAAAATATATATAATTTTAAAGATAAAAATAATTATTATAATTTTATTTTAAAAATATAATAAAAATAATAAAATATTATTAAATATTCTCTGGATTATCACAATCGCTATATAAATAGCCATTTCTTGTAAGACAAGTGCTTATTAAGGGTTTGGGGCATTTTAACTGCAATATGTAAAAGAAAAAAAAGAAAAAAACCCAAATGCTCCACCGTAAAAACGTTTTCCTCAGATGCTTATTATTTTTTTTTAAAAAAAAAGGGTCATGGCATAGCTTTTAATTATTTTATAATATTGCCGCAACCCATATAATATATATATATATATATATTTCATATATAATTTGTTATATAATTTATATTTGATATATTTTGTTATTTAAATTATTTATGATGATAATTAATTTAAATTTTATAAAAAATATATTTTGTAATATAATTAAAAAATTTAATAATATAAGAAATGTATAATTTTTTAATAATATTATGATAAATATATATAGTTTATAAATAATTATATAATTTTGTAATTAAATTAAATATTTGTTATAATATTATGGAAAAATTATATACTTATTATATTTTAAGTAAGAAAAATGACCATTAAGTTTAATCCTATCCAAATACTTAAAAAATTTTTACACCAAGATACTTCAACGAAAAAAATTATTCCAAAATCATTTAGTTAATTATATTTTCTCAAATATTCTATTATTTTTATTTTTATATAAATGTGGTTTATTAAAGGACATGACCAATCCTTAAAATTTAAAAGGAATTTCTAATACAAGAAAAGAAGTTAGAGTTTTGTATCAGATTTATTGGAATAAGAAGACAAGGAACTAATTTATAATAATATATTTTTGCAGCAGAGCATTTGGATTTTTTCCTTTTTTCTTTGCGGCGGAGTAAGAAGATAAGGAACTAATATTTTTATATTAATATTTTTTTTGTTAAACAATGAAAACACATATATTTGTCTAAGATTAATTATGCTAGTATAGCTTGCGTTTTGTTTAATAATACTAGATTATTTTTTTTATTGAAATTATTTTACTGATAAAAATATGAAGGCTCCAAAAGCTCATTACTTTGAAATCTATACTTATAAGTTTGCAAAAACGCCTTTATGGCGGAGCATTTGGATTTTTTCCTTTTTTTCTTTTGCATATTGCAATCAAAATACTAAGGGTTTTGCTCCGAAGGCTGACATTTTAAAATTTTTTTTCCTACGGCTAATATGAAAGCAAGAACTATTGTTTAAACAAAAGGCAAAAATAATGCTTTGATAAAAAATTTTTAAAACTATTTTTTAAAATAAAATTGATTAATAATTTTTAAAAGCTGTTGTGATTATATAAAATGATAATAATAAGTATATGCTAAATTTTTTTTAATTATTAAAAATAAAAAATAATTTATATTAAGTTATTAAAATAATGTATATTAGTTGGAGGTTAAATAAAAATTTAAAAAAATGGTATAGTGATGAAAGTTGACGGTGTAGAATTACAAACAGAAATTAAATTAGAAGAATATACTTTATGATAAGAATCAAAGAAGTATGAGATTTGTGTATATGTGAAAAAAAAAAGTGAAAATACATTTTTTTGGGGGTAAGAAACTAATAAAAATATAGGATATAAATAAGCAACAATATATACCATAGTAATAGATTTATAATAAAAATATGTTTAAATTTAATTAAAGTAAAAAAATATTTTAAACATTTTAAATTTACAGCAGCCACATGTATTTTTAAAAGTATCCATCGGATTATTTTTTAAAAGCTGCTGTAGTTATTAAAAAGTAACCAAAAAATTAACAAAATATAATAATAATAATAATAATAATAATAATAATAATAATAATAATAGAAGCAAAAGACAAGAATCTCAAACCATTCGAAATTTCTAGGGAGTGGCTCCTATCTGCATTAAGTTTGTGCACATCAACAGGAAAAAAGGCCTAATAAAACAAGGTCTTCTATCATTAGGCATCTATGGTCCTGGGATGGACTTTGCACTATCTAATGTCTTTTCTAGTAACGACTCAATATACTTCTACCAAATAAAAAAAAAAAAAGAAAGAGTCAATAAACAAACATCAGTCTAAATGAGCCAGCAAAAGTGATAGAAAGAGCGAGTTTTCAAAGGAGAAAATTTTAAATAATTTATAATAAAAGATTGCTAATTTCCAACGTATATGCCATTGTTATACCAAAATAAGTATGTATTATAGGGGAAAAAACCCAAATCTAAATACAAGTAAATTATTCTTTTAAAAAATATTTAAATTATATAGTCATTCTTTCTATAATACAAATATACATAAATTTTTGTAAAATTAAAATATGACTAAAATACCTTCAAGAATAATATTAATTTCTTTTATTAAAAAAATTATTAAAAATATTTTTTTGAAAAAATTTTATTTCAATGGTATTTATTTTGTAATAAAAACTATAAATTTAATTTATACTAAATTGAAAAAATTAACTATTTTTATATTGGTCAATAAATATTTAATATTGTTATATTATAAGATACATATATATACATACATACATATATATATATATATATATTGATCAAAATATATATAATTATAACTCATCTTTTGTTATAAAAAAAGTTAGTATAGCGTATTTTTTTATTTTAAGAGGAAGAGTGTGTAGATTTTCAAAATAAAAAGTTGAAATATGGAAATTAAACATCTCTCAAGAGAGAATTGCATAATTTACTTTATAAATAATCATAAATTGTACTATTTCTTTAAATATTAATGACCTGTATATACAACTTTTTTCCTCAATAATACTTTTGAGTGTCTAGGTATCATTAATCAATCATTAAAGGATATACATCCATTAATATTTTGATTAAATTACACTAATTTTCCTTAAAATTTTGCTAAATTATACTTGATGGCTTTTTTATTTTAAAATTACACATGATCCCTTGACATTTGATATGTCTCTTTAATTTATTTTCTAGTCAATAAAGTTAATGATAAGCAAGATATTTTATGCATTTTATTCTCCTTAACTTTGACATTTTAGTTCCAAATATGGCTATAGGGGTTTAATTAGATGGAATTTTGTTTTAGTAGCCATTTTCTGCACTTTTAGAATTAAATTGCAAAATGATCGATTTTAATGCATTTATTTCTTTAAATTATTTTGTGAATTTTTCTATTGAATTGTTCTTACTCTTTGTGCAGATTTTTATTGGTAAATGGAACTTAGATGGAATTTAATTGGAAGCATTTTGCATATCTCTTGACTTTGGTTAATGGTTCATGGAAAAAGAATGGCAACTCTCATGTACAGCAAAAAGAAACACAAGCAGATGAAGACATGGTTCACTATTAGATTCAAGATAAGAGCACGAGGAAGTATTAGTTACTTGTGGGGAGAAGAAGCCACGTAAAGAAAGAGAGAACAACTTATAGGAAGAAGCTTTGGGGCTGGAAGGAACAAGTAACATGAAGAGAAAGAGGATGCAGAATACGTAAAAGACGTATGAAGAGGATGAAGCAAGAAGCTACTATTTTGAAGTGAAGGAAGAGCCAAAGGAGCCTCTCATTAACACACAAGCTACAGGATTCACGTTGAGGCAGCATTCAAGTTGGATGGGCGAGCTAAATAAAGAAGAGAAGAAGCTTGCAAGCTGAGGTTGGAAGGAGGCCACGTGGGAAGTGAATGAAAAGCATGCGAGCAAAATGAAGAGGAAGCAACGTGGGAACTCATGGCAAGGAAAGAAAGCATGTGATTCATTAAAGAGCAGCCCATAAGCAAGAAGATCTCCACGGATCTTGAGCTGATACAGAATACACAAAGCAGAGGAAAGGAAACATGAAAAGGAGAAGCTTGAGAGGAGAAATATGATGAAGTTAACGTGGAGGCAAGTGCAGAAAATATGAGTTAAATGCAGTTGAAACAAGAAGCTTTGAGAGGAAGAAGGAAGAGCAAAACAACACGAAGAAACACATATGCAGAAGAAGAAGTGAAGAGAAGCCTGCTGGACAGCAACGTGAAGGCAGAATTAACGTGGAGAAACACGCATGCAGTTCTGAACTCGAAGAAGCTTGCTGAGCTGGATTGGAAGAAACACGTTTAAATGACGGGATGGTAGTAAAGAAAAGAAGAATCAATATGGAATGGCAGCAGCTTACAACTCAAGCAAAACATAAACCAGCAGCTAATGTAGAATGAAGGATGCATGCAGCAGTGGAATAAAAACAAACAGAAAATGGAGTTGGACGAAGAAGAAAGCGATCTGGAAATGCAGGGCAACAAATGAAAGAGGTGGGTTCCACTGATTAAAAAATAATAATAATATGATAAGGGAGAATAAAACTGGGCACGTGAAAAACAAAAGAAATTCACGTGAGAGTCACGTCATACACACTCGGGCAGACGTCCATTCCATTTATTCCACGTTGATTCACGTTGTCCATACAGAACACACGCCCCCTTCGTCTTTTCCACACACAGAACCCTCCACGCCATTTTTCCATTCCATCTCCACCTCCATCCACTTCCATGAAGCTCTAATCTCCATCTTGAGGCTAGCATAGAAGACTACCTTGGCTGAAGCTTGAATCTTTGGAAAAGAATGCAGAATCTTGGCTAAAATTTCTCAATTTCCTACACTTTTTCTTTTTCTTGTACAATCTTGGTTAAGTTATATTTGATTAGGAATTTGTGTAATTACAATTAATGGCTGGTTAGACAATAATTAGGATGTTGATTGACTGATTATGTGATTGAATTAGTACTGGATTTTTCAATTTCCTACAATTATCCATATATGCAGTCATGGTGTTTGATGAAATGCATGTGAGAAATTGAGTGTTTAATTGTTTGAATTAAGGATTCCTTGGTGTTTAGTTGGTTAATTAAACATTTTTGGATGGTGATTCAGAGGCTAATTAATCAAGTAATCAATCAATTCAAGTGTTCAAAGATCTTAATCACAAGAATTAATAATTTAATAGGAGTTGAGGTCTCAATTAACATTAAATTGCTAGTCTCTTGAATCTTGAATGGTAATTCAAGATCATTTGCTAATGAACACAATTAGGAACTCTTAGACTAGAATTAATCACAATTGGATTAGGATAAGGATAGTGGATACCAATGAATGATTCCAAAGCTAGTCACAAGACCATTATTCATCCATTAATTCATTCAATTAGGTAGAATTTAGGAACTTTATTTTAATTTCATTTTACTTAGTTTAATTAGATCAAAACCCCCCTTAGTTTAGAAATTTTTAGAGTCTCTTAACATTTAGAAAACCTAATTAAATATTGAACTTCATTTCCAAGGGAGATGACCTAGGTTGTGCCCTATATTGCATTTAATATCTAACTTAGTTTTATTTTGAGGGTTATACGACGAGCCCGTCAGTTAACTTACATAATATGTGACTATATTCTTTTTCACTCTTAATAAGACAAATAAATGACAACTAAGTTGATATTAAGTTCTAATATAAGAATATGATTTTATTTTTAATATAATAATAAAAATAGTTAAGTAATTTAATTTTTGAAAAGAACACAAATTATGATGGTAAAGCCAATCTAGGCAATCCACCCTTCATTATCATAAATTGTTTTTACCATTTTGGCACTCATGGAGAAGTGATGTCCTAAGACTTATACCTTTCACAAAGACTAAAGGTGAGTGCATTATTTCCCTTAATATGTGGTAGTATAGTTAGGTCTCCCACGTAAAGGTACAATTGTCTTAGGCTAATCTAGTTACAATTAGGCACTTTTCTTTGATCTTTTATTGGGGACTGTACTGCTAACAAATAAGCTCGATAGTTAAAGGTTAAATATTAATTAGCTTGCCTAAAACTTTGCTGAGCTACTAGAACGCACAAAAGATGAAGATATACAACATTTGGCATGTGAATACATACTTAGGTTAGTTAGAGGTTACCTAATGCTAGATATGTTAGCGTAAAATTTATTTTATGTACTTTCTATTGCTTTGGAACTTCAAAAAAAGCTAACTAATAATGTTGGCTTACCTTTATGGGAGCTTTGCAATGCCATTGACACAATGAGCAAAACATCAATAGTTGTTTAACATTGCTATACTTGTAGGCATGGGACTGATTTCCCAAGTTGGCACAAAAAAAATCCCTACTACTAGATCCTTGTACAAATCTTTGTCCTGTGCAATGACTATTGGGCTATAGGTGTGAAAGATAGTTTCAATTTATTAATCACGTTCTTAATGTGGCTTCAATTTTTTGCTGATCTTTTGACTAATATATTTACTCTTGATCCTTGAAGGTAAAGGTATGTTAGATAAATTCCTTATTTTTCTAATAAAGCTTTGCAATAATATAAGATTTTGTCAAATCAGATAAGGGACAACACAACAAAGCACATTTCCTTAAACTAACATATCCGTATTTACCAAAGTGTGAATCTTATTGTCACACAAAAAAATGTGACCACACGGCACCAAATCAAAATCAAAATTAAAAGTAGTAGAGTCGTCACCAAACTTTTATTTTTGAAAAGACAAAACTTTGGAAAACCCTTTTTTATTTAAAAAATAAGAAAAATAGTTTACGAACCAGAAAATAGATTTGGGAGTCGATTGTGAGTGGGAAAGGTGTTAGGCACCCCACTACACTGATTCCTAAGAACGGTTATCTTAAGTTAGTTATGCAAAATTACCATGGCCTTTAATTTATTTTAATTCTACGTAATAAATCACATGCAAAATAAGAAATAAAGAAATTAAATAAAATAAAATTAAGAGTAAAAAGAAAAGGAAATTAAAGAAATAAAATTTAGAATAAGAGGAAAGAAATTAAAGAAATAAAACTAGAAAAAAATAATTATTTACAAGGACGGATTTGACCTAAGACCAGAGCCTAGGGCCTACGTACCTTATGACAAGGATCAAAGTCTACATAGTTCGAATGGAGATTGTGTTTATTTTTTTTTTAGGTTTGTTGTTTCTTTTTGTTTTTGTTTTGTTCCTTTTTTTTTATGAAAAGAATAATATAATAAAAATAACTTTAACCTTCGCAAATAAAACGACTTTGAAGTTGATTGATATGTTTTCTTTTTTTAAAAGATATAGTTACTTTCACTTCTTTATTCTTTTCATTTTTTATGATTTTTTCTATCTTTTTTAATTTTTTAATTTATTTATTTTTGCTTTTGATTAATCAAGGGACAAAACTTATCTTTTAAAAGTAAGTAAAAGTAAGATACTCAAGTTAAAATTGCAAAAATAAAATGACACTTCATCTTTTTTTTTTTTATCATTTTTTGTTTTTTCTCGTCTTCTTTGTTGAATGTTTTTTTTTTGAAGAATTAATTTGATGCAAGCCATTAAAACCCAAAATGTGTCGAAATGCAAATTTAATACCCAATGGATGCTAATGAGACTTATTGCCACATATGATCCCTCGATTGATTTCTATATGCTCGAGGAGATACAAGATCCCACACGGTAATTCTAACAAAATAAAATAAAAGGAAATAAAGTCCAAAATAGATACTAGCATATGATAATTTGTGATAGTGTGTGTCCCGTGTACAGCTAACAAAATAGCATATTATTTCAAACAATGATTACAAAAATAAAGGGAATGGAAATTTGCAAGAAGCCACTAGTCTGCACTTGTCTTTGCTACCTCCCTTTAATCGTCTCTTGAGTCTTTGCTTTTCCTCGACTCTTCGCCATCCTCAAACGAGGCTCATGTAAAAGAGACAAAAGGAAGGGGGTTAAATTCTAGATGCCCATTTGCCTTCCAAAAGGGATCAAATAAATCAATGCTTCAATGTTCAAATGCATACTCATGTAAAAACGAAGTCGTGAAAATCAGCATGTCCAAAATTCATATGCAATTCAAGGAACGTGTCATTGGCCCAAGATGACAAGAACATGACCAGACTTTCAGAGCAATAACAAACAAAGGCATCCATAACATCAATATCAAACATGGTGCCTTGAGTAGCATTTAAGCACCCCAAGGTGATTGCATAAATCAGAATGCAAATCAGTCCCCTACAGCAGTCAAAATATAATTGTAACCATGATTTACATTTGCTGAGATCATGAGTGACCTCTAGACAAAATTTTATGTTCGATTTCAAACCAAGAATCTATGTAGAGTCATGTTCAAGAGCCTATTTCATAAGACCTAGAATGAAAAGAAAAGACCAAAAACTCAAGTTATGATATCTGAAACTGTGTTTCCTTCAGACCTTGGTCCCTAAAATTAGCAAAATATGAACTTGGGGGTCACCTCATAATCACCTGAGGATAGCAAGACCCATTTCCATGTAGTGTTGAATAAATTGTACTGACAACCATAGTATATTAGTCAATGGTTACATGTAAGATTCATATAAACATGAACATCCAACAAGATTCTCAATCACCTCATAGCATGCTGAGTTTAGAAGAATTAAGACACACATGAAACCCCCTTCAAAAGCGTTATCAATTTACCAATAGTAGCTCAAATACCCAAGCCAAGAATGAAAGGGTAACAGCAACAGAAATCCATCACACATACTAATCAAAACATTAATCTTGTTCTTTAACTTACAAAAAGAATAAAACCTAAAATGACTCTCAAAAAATCATTTTACCCGATTAGCTGGATCATCCTTCTGTGGAATTGATTGTAGTATCTTCCCCTTCTTCCTCTGTCGCACCTCTCCATTTCCCCTCTTCACTCTCGATTTCCCATTCTTAAAACTTCTCTCTCACTCTCTTGATCTCTCTTGAATTTTTTGCTCTCTTTGGACCCAAATTAGAAACCCTTTTTCGTCGCCTCTCTCTCGATCTCTTCTTTTCTTCAACTTGAAATCAACCCAGAAGCTCCATGCCTCCCTCTATTCTTCTCTCCCTCAATCTTCGTTTTCTCCTACTCTGTTCGCCTTTTTTATTCTCTGCTTCTCCCTTTCGTTCTCTGTTCTCGGCCTCCTCCTTCGATTCACCCCAAATCTCGAAACTCTTCTCCGATCTCTCTCGCTCTCTGTTCCCCTCACGTTCTCCTCTTTTTTCCCGAATTCTCTAGCCCGCTCTTAAATCCCTGAAAACCTCTCTCCCCATCCTCCTTGGACACTTTCTTCTTTTCACTCTCTCAATCTCCATCCTCCGATCCATCCTTTTCTGTCTCTGTCATCTCCTCTCCTTCCTCGATTCGCATCCCTCTTTCTCCTTTCTGTTTTCATTCCTCTGCTTTTGATGGTGGAACAAGTGTGAACGAAACTCGATGGATACCTTGCTGCTTT
Source organism: Erythrophleum fordii (assembly GCA_032878935.1). Lineage (NCBI taxonomy): Eukaryota > Viridiplantae > Streptophyta > Magnoliopsida > Fabales > Fabaceae > Erythrophleum > Erythrophleum fordii. The sequence continues at coordinate 11,011,194 of JAVQMF010000047.1, read as the reverse complement.
TTCCCTTTTTATGTTTCTGTGCGTCCTGTGTCTATGCTCAGTGTTGTATGTGGAGTCGTGCATGAGTGGGAGGCTACCAGAGAGAGCCCAAGGCCAGAGATACGAGTAGGGTTTACAATGAATGGATCCGGGTTGGATCGAGTAGGCCCAACAAGAGTTTATTTCAGACATTTTTTCTCAGCCTATTTTTATTGGGCTGAATTTCTTTTTTTTTTTATTATCAGATATTAGATTGCAAAAAAATTTTTTATTTCTCTTTTTTTCAATTTCTTAAAATTTCATCCTTTTACTTTTTTTCAATTCTATTTTTTTTTTGCTCTTTAATCTTTTCATCTGTTTTTAATTTTTATTCTTATTTTTTTGGATTTTGATCTTTTAAGTCTTCTTTTCTCTTGTTTTTTTTTTTTTTTGGTTTTGGGCTTTTTCTCTTCTTTTTTTTTTTTAAATTTTAAATTTTTTATTTTTTTAATAATAATTTTTTTTTGTTTTCTAAAGCTTTGGGCCTTTTTTTATTATTTTTTTCTTTTATTTTATTTCCTTCATTTTCTCTTAATTTTCTATTTTCTTTCATTTCTTCTCTTTTTGTTTGTATTTCTGCTAATTTAATTTTTGTTATTATTTTTGTAATTTGCTCAGACAAAATATGGTGTTCACACTTATTTTTTTTGTTTGAAATTATTGTTCACAAAACTATTTGACATCCATATATCGCTAATTGAATGTACCAAATGATTTTATATTGCTTGGCATTACCAAATATTTGGTTTGCATTAGTCCCCTTTATCTATTTCCACATTATTGAGTGACACTATGTCAATCAAGTGCTTTGCTAGTTCAATAGGTAGCAACCAATTCCTAACAAACTAGTAAATTTAGGCACCAACCATATCGTGCAATTGAAAGAAAAAACATTGAAATACTAGTTGTGAGAGCAAAGAGGTTTCATTGATATATGGCCCCATTGGCATGACATTATATTTTATATAGATATGGCTATAAAGCCCATGGATTGTTCCTCCAAGTATATGAGGCCAACCGATTTCCTTAACACATTGTCTACTAAGGCCAACAATTTTGGAAGGGAGGCAAAAAAAAGAGCTATTGGCTTCATGTTAGTTAAGGCACCCATTTTAGAAGATGATGATAAAGATCATGATGCCAATGGTGTAGCTAGTTCATTTATTCTATTTAGAGGTGTGGTGCTCTCTTCTTACACCCCATCACAAAAACAATAGGACTTTGGAGTTATTGGCCTATCTTGTTTTTCATTGGCCACCAAGTCTTATTTTATACATATTTTCACATCATTTCAAGGGATTATCATGTAAAACTTTAGTTTATTTTGGGTTTTCGCACATAAAATTTAATAAATTTTATTTGAGTTTGTGTTTAGTGCATTTTAGTGATAATTTGTTAGTTTTAAGTTAATTGTTGTTTTGGTTCGTGTTGAGTTGTATTTAGGATTGTAAATAAGTTTTTAAGACCAAATGTCGGGATAGAGACACTGGTTTGAAGAGGGTGTATACCAAAGTGGATTATGAATCGCTTTGCAATGTTGTTTCCCTTAATTTTGAAACTGTCATCTTTAAAACTACTTATCATGATTTTGCCCCTTATTAGGTGTTTTTTTTTCAGCTTGTTGTTTAATTATTTAATCTTTATTATTTGATTGTAAATAGTGTCTAATTAAGTTTCTAGTGTTTCACAGGGGTCGAACACGAAGGAACAAAATCCAAAGGGTTCAAAGCATAAATTCATGAAGGTTGAAATCTGATTCTCATGAAGCAATCCAACACTATGGTGTTGGCTAAGGAAAATTTAAATTGCACTTTGGGAGTGACTAAAGTGCAATTGCGATGCTAATAAACCTTAACACATTGTACCTTTGCATTTTTTTTTATTGAAAGGCTATATAAATGAACTCTAGGGTTTTTGGCACCATTTTTACTCTATTAGGGTTTATGAGCTATCTTAGAGCTTTAGGAGTGGAGATTGATGGAGAGCAAGGAAAAGATAGGTCCAATGCTTCATTCTTTTGGTTTCTCCCTTGGCATTTTGCTTAAGACTTTTGTCTTAAGAAAAACTCTTCATGTTTTCCCTTTTTTTCCTTTTTCTTTGTCTATTTGTGTTTTCCATTTGTAATTTGGTTTAGGAATAGATAGGATATTAACTAATTTGTGTTACATCTTTGGTGATTGTAATGATATACTGATTTCTCTATTTAAATAAGGATTACGCATTTTGAACCTTTTGCCTTTGTATAGTTTCTGTGAAATCTTAATTACTTAGTAGGATTTAGCTTAATTTCAAAAGACATAGCTAAGTTAAAATGTTAATTTGATAATAGAGTTATTACACAAATGAGTTTGAGTGCAGTATGATTCCAAAGGAGTTATTATATTAGGATGTTTTATGATCACTTGCATACTGTTATATTGTGTTCTCACTAAGTGTTCAATAAAATACAATTGCATTTGATTAGTTGAGAAGTCATTCCAAGGGAGTCTAATCACTTTAACTATATTTGAATTCATTAATTGGTAATGCATTATATTGATAATCAAACTTGGTGGATAATTCAAGGGATATCTTAAAAGAAGTTAGGATTAGAATAGGTCAATGGATTCCAAGAGGTAGTTAATGTATTAGGAATTCACTAGTCATATAAAATAGGAAATCAATGTTGAGCTTAAGTACCTATTAGTGTACTAGTCAAGATTTTGTTTGTTCTATGTTTGAATCTTTGTCTTTAGTCCTTGTATTGAGTATTGTATGTCTTTATTTTGTTGTCTTCTTTTTATTTTATGCATTTTAGATGTTCGTTTTTATGCTTAAATCATCAATTTGTAGCGAACTGGGATACTAGTTGTACATTATCATCTAGTAATGCCTAAGTATAAGTAAAACATTCTAGAATTATAAGTAACCAATTTTCATGGGATTAACACTAGTTCTTGAGTTTATTATATTTTTTATGCAACTAGTGCACTTATTAGATTTGTTTATTAAAGATAGTTTGCATCATCACCCGTCCATATATAGGTTTTAAAAGTAGCAGTTCCTCTTATTACATGCCACAATTGTCATAGTCTCCCTTTAGAGATCATAAGGCTTCCTTTTATACATTGACACCTCCAGAGATGCTTTATGGCTTTGGGTTGTTCTTGGCATTATTTTTTGATCCATTAGCATTTAGCTTTAAGTATGGCAATAAATCTTTTGATTATAAAGGATTGTTACATGAACAACAATCAGGGTTTGTGATACCAAATCAATCCATTCCTTTTTTTTAGTCCCCTCAATGAAATTTGAATTCTTCACCAATTGCCAATGTAATTAACCTAGAAGAAGAAGAAGAAGAAGAAGAAGATTTTGGTTTTGGCTTTTGCTTGTAAAATTTTTAATAATTACTCCCAAACCTCTCATATTGTACATATATCTTATTTTAATTGGTTAACATATTGGGGTTTGAATAGTTAAAATTTTTAATAGTTACTCCCAAACCTCTCATATTGTACATATATCTTATTTTAATTGGTTAACATATTGGGGTTTGAATAGTTTTTATTATTGAATTTAGAAGTTAAAGTTTGAGATTTAGAGTTTAGGGTTAGATTAGATATTAAGGTTAAAAATTAAAATAAGTGTCTTGGCTTGGAGCAGGCCAAGATACCTGTAAAAAAATAAGTATAACATTTGAAGCAAATTACCTTAGTGACACAAGATTTGAATCTTTTATTTTATGTTTGTAATTTATCGATAAAAAAAAAACCAGAAAAATAAGTTCAATATTTAAGTAGATTAGCCAAATAGCAGATGAAAGGAAACTTAAGTCTGAAAATGGGACAATACACCAAGTAAAGGGGAAAAAAGAGGAATAACAAAAAGGACACAAAAAGGAGGTAAGAAATCAAGGAAGTTAGAAAAAATAATAGCATTATTAGGATTTACGTTTGCTAAGCTTTTCTCTTCTGCTAGCAAACACTTCTCCATGTCTCATTATCCAAAACCTCTCTATCTCTTCAGCTTTTCGACCTGGAATTCGACCTGCTATCAGATTCCATCTAAGAATTGTACATATCCATATTAGAGACAAAGTGCAAGCTCCAATATATAATATAGAGAAGAGACAGACAATAAGCACACAAACAAACAAACACACACACACAAAACACCCTTCAGATAGAAGCTCTATTTCTTTGTCAGCCTGTATTAGTACTTCATGGTCCGTCTTGTTCTTTGAAAGACATAGTGTGTTTATCGAAGAATTTGTTGGTACTTTCAATTATGCACATTCTGTCTTTAGATGTTGATATTAAAGCAATGAAAATGACTGTGCTTAAGCAGGACCACTATCCAGGGACGGCAAAATCCTTTTCATTTGCAGATATCCAGCATGTGAAAGATTGTCTCACATAGGAATAAAGAAAGGTTAAAATTCTTCTCGTACGAAGGGGTGATAATAAATTTTTCCCACCCAAAATTATGAGAATGGACATCGGGATCTTATTCTCTCCCATGAAGATCCCACTGTATTAAAGAGGCAGGCAGGGGAATGATAGGGATGGGACTTCCTCCCTTCGTCTCCACCCCTAAATCTCTGCCATCAAAGGTTTTGTTGTTAAATTAGAGAGATTCAACTACAATCACTTGTAGAAAATTTTGAAGTTTGTTCTGATTTTTCCAGTTAGTAATACTGATTTCTGCATCATAATATTCAGATATGGTGTGATCCTTGAGTGGTGAAAAGGGTGTTGTCTTCCCCAGTAGGAGGAACAAGCAAAGGGGAAAAAAGATCAAGAAAAAGAAGACTTGAAAGAAAGGAAGAAAACTTCTCTCAAGAAAATTCAGCAATTTGACCACAAATAGTACTTTGTTTCAGTGGCTATTAATTATAAACGCCAAACAGGGAAGCATTTTGAACAAGCTTTACCTGTCTCCAACTAGTTTGTACATTCTGCGAATGAGATCTTCTTCTTGCTCTGACATGTTTATGAACTCCCACTCGATGCTGCTCACCTCTGGAATTACATGCAACACACACAAACATTAACCGATTAGCTAAAACTAAAAGAGGGCAGACCCAAAGCCGGTAATGTGAAATGTTTGTCAAAAACCTCAAAAATCATTTCAAACTCAAAAATTTAAGCTACTAATTGAAAATCCATTAAGTCTTCAAGGAGAGAACCTAGAAAGAGGAATAATTGATCAAAAACAGAGAAAAAACAGGACCAGCTCCGCATGCAAAATTCTCCCAGAACTTTAATCAAACAGATCATGAGCCTAAAATGGAGATTAAAGGCGTGGCTAGCAGAAGTAAAAGCAATGTTTAACCAAGTAAGAAAGAACCCAGAATTGGATTTGATACTATAATGATAGAAAGAGATAGAACTTGACCTTCAGAGTAAGAGCTTCCAGGCTTTTCTTGCTTTCTGTGGCGTTTGTCCATTGGTTTTTCCGGCAATAGAAAAGTTAAGAGAATAATGGATCAAAAGGAATATGGAAAGGCAAATGAGAAAATTTCAAGCAAAACTTTTGTGGGTATAAAACACCCTGATTGGTTATATACTTTCTGAGGTTAAGTAAGAATCTTGGTAACTGAAAATGAAATTGTTAGAAAACAGCCTCAAAAATGAGACTTTTATTTTTTTTATTATTATTATTTTAAAATGATACGAGTACTCAACTCTCAATAATTTGATGTAATTTGAGCGCCTCGTGTATAATTATTAAAAAAATTTTTTTCACAAATCTAAAAATATATCCAATGATTAAAAACTCGAACTCTTGATAGCACTTTTTATTAAAAAAATAAATTTGATATTCGTATCCCAAAAGTTAGTTTGACATTTTACAAGATCCAAAGTATATAAATTTGATATTAGTATCTTATAAGAAGGAAGAAAAAAAAAAGGGTAAAGACTTGTAAAAAGTCTCCACTATCATTTAGATGAACTTTTAGAACAGTTGGAGATTTTAATATTTTAAAAAAATATCATCTGTTGTGAAAACACTGTTGCCATAGTGAGAATGTTTAAAAAGGGGGAAAAAATGTAAAAGGGACAAATTCTTCATTTGAAAGCACAAGAAACGGTATTATGCCCTGTCTACCACAAAAGATGCAGACCTCAATATTTATATACATTTCACATTAAAATTTTATATTTTTAGTATAGATTCGAATCACCTCATAATTACTAATGAATTATGGATCGGAATCGTTCTTAACATTGAAAGATTCGGATCTAAATCACAAATAAAATAAATAAAGAAGAAAAAAAATCGCCTTGCGATTAAGTGATAACAATACTGGCATTGGAAAAGAAAAATACTAAGGGCTTAGCTAGGAACAAAGCCTAAGAACCGAAGGTCATACCAAACACACAAATTAAAAGCTGGTTGACTTGTAGTTGCACTCCTTAAGAAAATGGAGATTCCAACTGAAAAGACAATTATAGCCCCAATCCATGAAAGCAGAGAATGAGATTAAATGGTCCCCATCATTTCTATTTTATTATTGAATGGGAAGATTAACACATCAATCAAAGTTGATCAACCTACTTTTAGCAACAAACCTGAACATTGAAGTGTTTTTAAATTGAGCGAATGGGATAATAAAATGTTCGTTTAATGGTAAAGGTCCCAGAAACAGAAGAATGTTCCAAATTCACATCAAATCAAATGGTTGCAAATTCTTAACTAGAGAAACTAACACATTCATTTTTTTAGTCTTCTAATAATTTAAATTTTTTATAAGTTAGTGCAGTTTGATTTTTAAGATGAAGTGACAAAGCCTTCATAATTATATACATATAATAGGCACGTAATATCATGGAAAATTACTTTAGCATGATCTTATAAAAAGCTTGATCTGGTAATAGTATGATTTTATTCATAATTTATGTTATATTCCCAAAGTTAAAATAAATGGTACCTGATAATGAATCTACAGATATAATAACTGATCTGAGGAGTAAGGCAAAAAAGAGTAGATAACACAATCTACATTGTTTCTTAGGGTTTTTAGAATGGAGAGGAAGAGAGAACATAGGTATTTTTAATATGATTATGTGTATTTATAAACTCACTATCTCCTATAATTCTTTTTTTCTCCATGTGGGTCAAATTTATGACAGGAAAGCACTGGCCACTAGAGAGTTATAAGTTGGAGTCTCTACCCAACGACTTTATGTATGATCCAATTTATCACGAATCACACATTTTTAATCAAGGTCTAATTTGTTTAGGGTTTAATACTAAATATAAAACTAATTGCCTAAATAATATATATATATATATATATATATAATTATCTCATAATTAATTAATTCTAATCCGTATTTAAATGTTAATTTATAAAATTAATCTAACATGATCATCAGAGAGGATTTTAAGTCTCAAATTAGAAAAGATATGCATAAATATTTATGTAGACATTCATACAATTTAAGAGTCATTGCTCTAAGTGATTTGTTTATTAGTGTTTTATATATTAAAAAACAACAACAACAACAACAACAACATTGTATATTTACTTCTTGTCAAAAGTTATGTTGTTGAATATTTTAACTTTACCCATTTTGTGTTCATTTTGTTGTCGTTGGAGGTATGATATTGGCCGAAAAAAACATATTATCTTTACCCATATATTTAAGAATTAGAGGAAGAGTAATAAATTCTAAAGCTAGAATCATGTTTAATAGGTGGTAGACATAATTCACTATTTCAATTTATGTATAAATATTTCAAATTTCAATGTATGAAGAATACTTTTTCTAATTTAGTATTATATCTTTGTTAATGTTCATGCTAAAATGATAAACCATAATGTTTGAAGATAAATTTTTAGGAAAAATTTTTATTTCCTTATATTCTTATTATTAAGTTTTCCAATTAAAATATAATAAATGTATTGTTTTCTAAAAGCATCATGACATATGTTTAAGTTTTGCATAAAAATATGATTCTTTAATTAAACACATTTGTCATGTTTTGATTAGAAAATCATAAATTTGTCATATTTTGATTGAAGAATCTAATAATAAAGATATAATAAATTGTATCTAAGTTTAACCTAAATTTTTAACTCCTTTAAAAAGCTTGTACATGTTTATAGGGCCTGGTGGCTTCATAGGCTTACTACATGAATTAAACATGGAGTTATTTGCATAAGAAAAAGCTAATTGGCTCACTACTCAAAGAGTGGCTAGTGTCTTTTTTAATGGGGCTTTAAGGTCTATTTAAGAATTTGGGTTTATAGACTATATGGTCAATGCTCCCTTGAGCCACTTGATGAAGCTTCACATTTAACTTGTTCTTAGTCTCCTTACTAGATCCACCTTTTCAGTTCTTGACCTAATTGAAGCATAATGGACTTCCTTGTCATTGAAGGCTTTTTCTACCACATGAAGGGTCAACGTAAATGTTAGGTTCAGATAAAACATGTTTGTCACATGCATCCGCATTCTCAACATCAGTATAGGTATTGAAAGTCTATAGATCATCATTCTTCTTCTTTCTTGGGTTGCTATGTTTTGTATTATCTTTAACTCTTGTCTAAATGTTCAGCACCAATTCAAGGGTCTGTTCCACAACGTTCATAGACATATATTCCGTCACCAAATTTGAAAGGGCTTAAAATCGTTATGCTTTGATATTACGTGTATAAGAATCATGCACAGATTGGTTTAGATTAGATGGCCTAGGTTAATTTGCAAAATCCAATAAATTTTCATTAAAATTCCTTTGTCTCTCCATTTTCTTTACCAACATTCAATACCCAAAGATCTCGTCAAAAGGAATATTTTGATTAGATAGTAAACTCATTGTCTTTCCTTCATGAGTTTTTGAGTAAGATAACTTGGAAGTTTTAACCATGTTTGTCCTTATTTAGTTCACCCAAAACTTGTTTTTCTTATGCCTATACTGGCCACAATGGAAGCATATAAGATTGAAACCATCATACTCAACCAAAAACATTGAGTTCCTTACAAAAAACTTAGAAACTAGTTTCTTTCTAAGGTCAACTTCCACACTGATCCATGCAAATTATCCTTTTTCAATATGGGTATCATCTTTGTGATCAATTGATAAGGTATTGGGGTTAACTTTTAGTGTTTAGCCAATCCTATTATAGTATTGAATAAGAAGATTCAAAACTCTTCCCAACGAAGTTTTGCAAAGGATTGAAGTCTTAAGAGTAATGCTTAACAACCAAGTAATGTTCCAAGATTGACCAAGGGCCTTCATTCACAATGAATGAATAGTTTGTAAAGTTGGAGAAATGTGCTAAGAAGTAGTTGTTCTCCAAATCAATTAACTTAAAGTTGTTAATTGCCTAAAGCTTGGTATTACTTTTAGATACTAAAACCTTAGTTTCTTCCTTAGAGGGGCCAAAAAGGGAGTTTTCTTCTATGGTCAACAACACCCCTTCCGCTTATCCCTAGTGACTAAAATAATCAAATGAATATTCATTAGTTCTTTGATTTCATTTAAGGGTTCCACCTCTTTCTTATCCTCCAAGTCAATCATACAGTCATCATCCTGTTCAGATAGCACTTGTTCTCAATGCCATTGAATTTAAAAAAAGAATCCTTGTAAGATATTATATCTCAACAATGGGTCATAACCATATGTTTAACAGCCTACACCCTCATCATGGTCACATCATTATCACACTCTATAACCTTTTTACTACACTGAGAATGTTCAACTAAAAGAACACCCTTCTCCATTCCCACCATACTACTATCATCAGCTGCCAAGTCCACATAAGTTGCAAATCTCAATTTCTTAATGCTATATGCCTTTAGGTGCTCTTCCACCTTAGAGCATGTAGGATTGTCCAAAAGCCTCACTCTCACCTTAAAGAGGGTGGACCAAGTGTTTTTAGAGTTTTAAAATTTAAAATAAATTAATAATTTGGTTTGTGAAAGACATTTTATAATTTAGTTTTCCATATATAAAGTTCGTCTTAATTTAGTCCTTAAAAATCACACTTCTTTTAATTTAATTTGTCAAATATTTTTTTTTCAATCAGAATGATCACTTTGTTAAATAAAGTTAAAATCTTATATAACTATTAACTAATGATATAACCTTTTCTAGATGTCTTCAACCTTTAAAACAGTTTAAGAGCCCACAAATGCTTTTCAAATTCATTACTTTGATTGAAGAAAAAATATTTGAGAAATTAAATTAAGATGTTTTTATCTTTAGAGAACTAAATTAAGAGGAGATTTATTTTTCAAAAACTAAACTAAAGAATTATATATTTAAAATAATTAAATTAAAAAATAATTTTAAAGAAATAAATTCTTATTCTATTTTAAAATTTTCATATTTATAAACCATATTTTGTGCAAACATTAGTGACACAAAGATTATGGAACAAGGTGAAGAAATAATAAATAATAAAAAATTTCTTAAAAAAGAAGCAACATAAACATTTAAAAAAAAATAAGTTGAGATTGTTAAAAAAAAGAATCATTGTTCAAAAGGACTTAATGTGTACTACATATATATTATATAAATTTGATGGGGTTAGATGGATTCAAAACTTAACAATTAAGAGAACTTCAATAGTAGAATTTAAATGGCTATTTTCTCCCATAAAGAATGTAACTTTATTATTAATACAATCCTAAAAAATAACTCTTTAAATGTCCTAAAGGAGTGGTTTATAATAAAAGCCCCAAACATCTTTCTAAAAACTAGCTTTCTCACCATTGCCAATAGCTTATCTGAGATTATCATAAAATGTTTTAGAAAGCTTGGCAATTTCTTTTCAAAGGACCATGTCTTGGGCTTTAGAAATCATAATTCTATGCCAATCACAACCTCTACCATATTTGCCTTTAAGAACACTTGTACAAAGATTTTGAAGTTTCATTATCAACTTCCACCCAATCTTCATAAAAAAACATCATTCAAAGTACAAAGCTTTCTGATGCCCTTTCCTTAACGAATCTTTAGTTGACGCAAGGTGGTCTAGTCAAGTAAATAAGGCTTCCTCATATTCTCTTAATGTCCTTAGATGAAATTTCTTTGCATTTTTTCAATACCAAGATAGATGCCTTTAAGAATTCTAGTGGATTGCATGACATAAGTAGGAATGGCTTAGGTAAGCCTACCTTCCATAGATAAACAATCAAACTTCCAACCAACCAAACAACTTCTAACCTTGTTGACCAAAAAGGCAAAGGTTTGTTTGTTGTCCCTACCATGCATGAGCAGCATGCCAAGGTACTTGCTAAGATTATTGGTACTTGAAAAGCTAATGATCCTCAAAATTTCCTCTATAGTGTCATTTCTAACATTATTAAAAAAGATAACTTTAGTATTTTGTTTATTAATTCTTTTTCTTGAAGCCTCATAAAAAAATTTGCAAAGCAATTCATAACACACTTAACCTAATATAAGGTAGCAACATTGAACAAAAGAGTATCATTAGAAAAAGGTAAATGAGAACTAAAAAGACTTAATCTACCAGCTTTCATAACTTTTCTCCTATTTGACACCATAATTTCCTCAATTAAGTGAGTCAACTTTTCAATACATAGTACAAAAATATAAAGAGAAAGAGAATGCCCTTGTTGTGATTCTTTAGAAGGTTTCAAAGTCTCAATCTTACTCCCATTCCAAAGTATGTTAAAACTTGTCAAGCAAATGCATTACATGATAAACTTAATAAGAGAGTTAGGAAGATTAAGTTTACATACCACTTGTCTTATGAAATCCCAACTAAGCCTATTGCTGACTTTCTTTAAGTCAATTTTTATGGCCATAAAACACTACCACTTTTCATCCTTTTCATAGAGTGAATCATTTCCTAAGTCATAATGATATTGTCTTGAATGGACCTTCCAAGAACAAAACTAGCTTAAACAAAAGACATAAGTCATTTATGTTCTTTTTTAATCTATTAACAATGACTTAGAAATGCATTTATAAATGACATTACAAAGGGAGATTGACTGAAATTGATTTAAAAAATTATCTTTTTTTAATTTTAAGGATAAGAATAATGAAAGCTTGGTTAATTACCTTAAGTGCAAAATCACCCAACAAGCTTTTCTTAATAACATCCATAATACTTTCCTAAAAAAAGCTCTAGTTTCTTTAAAAGAAAATAGCTGGGAGACTATAATTACTAGTAGCTCTGGATCCTTTCATTGAGAAAATAAAATTGGCACCTAAAACTAACCAAGGAAGAGGACTCAATCCCCTTAAAAGTAAAGGAAGTTTGAAATTCTTGACAGAAACTATTATCTTCTTTAAACAAATCAAAGACGTAAGATAAGGCCATTGCTTTGATTCTATTATCATCCTTAACCCAATTCCCTTCTTGATCTCGAAGCATGTGAATTTATTCTTTCTACATCTAGTAATGGTTTTTGTATAGTAGTACAAGTGTTCCTGTCCCTTTATGAAAGCCATTGACCTCTAGATTTTTTAAACCAAAGAATCTCCTTTTGATAAAGCATTTCAACTAATTTCTTAAGCAAGTTCTTTTCTATATGAGCAACAGAAGTATTGTTACATTCCTACATAGCACATTGGACCCCCTAAATCTAAGATAGCAGTCTTCTTTTTTCTTACCAATATTCCCAAAAAACATCTATATTCCATATCTTGAGCTTGTTTGTGAGATTATCAACATCGTGTTTCCAATTGCTATTATAAATCCAAGATTATTATATAAAGTATTAAAATTAGAATGAGTCATCCATGCCATTTCAGGCCTAAAGGGTTTGTTTTCTTCATTTCTTTAAAAGGGTTAAATAAAAGAAGAAAGGGGTGATGATCAAAATAAACTTAAGGAAGCACTTTAATTCATGCTTCATTAAATTCAATCTTCCAACACAAGTTACAAAAGTAGCCTAGCCAATGTCTAAAAATTTTTATCATGCCCATTAAGTTTAGGTCATTTCCAAGTAAATTTAGGACCTTGAGTTAGATCTATACATTGGCATACTTGAACCCAATTAACAAAAGCAACTCCCTTCTATGGATTGAATGGAGCTCCCCCTTTCTTCTCTAAAGCATAAACAATTTCGTTAACATCACCTATAAGCACCTAAGGTCCATGTGAGTTATCCTGTAGTTGAAGTAAATTGTTCAATAGATCTATTCTAAAATGAGGTCAGGGACTAGAATACACAATGGTTAAGAACCAAGTTTTTAGACCTTCCTTAACATTAATGTCTAATAATTGAGTATATGCTTCATATAGCTTTCTTTCTAAGCAAGCTATACTCCTCCAACATAACCATGTCCTTCACTACAAACGTACTTACTAAAACCTACCTTAGAAAATAAAAGCCCCACAATATTAGTGTTACATTTAGTCTCTAATAATGCAATGCAAACATGCTTATTTATATCAATATAACTTATAAAAGCCTCAGAAAAAGCATCATTTACTGCTCCATAGTGTTGCATTTAGTCTCTAATAATGCAATGCAAACATGCTTATTTATATCAATATAATTCATAAGAGCCCTAGAAAAAGCATCATTTATTGCTCCACAATAGTTCTAGACCATTATTTTATAGTTTATTAGAAAAGAAAAAATATTTAGTTAACTTAAGTACTACTCATGCAAGCATCTTTCTTAAATAGAAATATTTAGTTAACTTGGAAAGTACTCATGTATACATTTTTCTCACTTCCTTTTATACTTGACTTGCTCCTACTATTACATCTTCATTGTATCATTAAAACATAAGTCAGGTGGTTTAGGCGGCTTAGCCTTAAAACCTTTAGCCACTCCACCACCATGTCATCATAAGGGTCAGTAGGAAAAATTTAATGCTTTTCATTTTAGGTATTCATAGAACTAGCGTTAAGCCTTAAGTAAAAATTAGTACGCCTATAATACATATCTTTAACCACTTCTTTATTCAAAGAAATTTTCTTGTATTTTGGCTTCTGTGGTGCTTCATGTTAGGAGATTAATTTAACACTTTCACTACTAATCCCCACTAAGACATATGTCATTTCATAAGGAATAATCTCCTCTTGGACCTCTGTAGTAATGTGTTCCCCTTAATGGAAAGCTAGCACTTCAAAATAAAAAGAAAAGGCTACAAGACATCTTTGGTGTAAACAACTAGAATTATGACTTGTAGCTTTAGAAAGGGGTCCACCATTAATACTCAATTTTCCCCTTTGCGTTTACTTTTTGGCCTTTGAACTAACATCCATGCTTTAAACTTATACTTTCCTACTCATAGTGTTCCTCTATCATCATCTCCATTTCATTGATATTCTCACCACTATCACATTGTTCTTCCACACTCTTCTTTTTGGCTTCCTTGATAGGATAATTCCCTTCCAAATAGCCATACCTCTTACAATGAAAGCAAACTTGGCAAAAGCTTCATACCTAATGAGATATTTTTTCCCATTAAGCTTGAATTTTGGCAAAAATGACTTTTTAAGATCCACTTTAATACACACCCTTACATATTTTCCTTTAGCTTAAAAAGTGGTGGTAGTGTCAATTTTAATGGTTTTCCCCATGTGATTACCAAAACTAGTGAAAAACTTGTAAAAATTCAATGGATAGATCAAGGAAACTCACCCAATCAACAACAAAGTCCAGAATGGCAAAGGATAGATATAATCCTAGATGCCATTTTCTTATAGTAAGATAATGATAAAAAAAAAAAAGAAGCCATGGACCCTCAATTATAGCATGCTTATAATCTTCATCACTAGAAGAATTAGTGAGATAGAAATCAAATTTTAAATCAATATTGGAAATCATCCATTTGCCAGCCCATATATGAAAAAACATTTTTTCAAGGATCTTAAAGCCTATACCTCTACCTAAAAGCTTGATAATTAGAGATTTTGCAAAAAGTTTTTATAGACACACTCTTTCCTTCTGTAAGGCTTTAATCATTGTACATGAATTATCCCTATTTGGGTCTTCTTCAAAAAAGAACCCTTTCTCCTTAATAGGTCCACTTCAATATTTAAACTCCAAAAAATTATCATCATCCCTTACTTCCTTGTTATTAGCAAAACTCATATCATCATCTAAACTGCCATTGTAGGTTCCCATCAATGATTCTCATATGATTTTCAATTAATAGTACCTTCCTTAGCTTCATCCACATTCAAGATCTTTAAATTTGACTAGCAAGTCTCAACATGAGAAGAACATTCAAACCTATTATCCTTGCTCTTAATGGTCTTTATATTCTAGATGAGATCTTTGTCATCCTTACTAGTTTGAATTGCATCATCATTAAGAGCTTCATCTATTAGCATCTTTTAGGGGGCATCAACGATGATAGGAACCTAACTGATGGAAAAGAAAACTAACAATAGGGGCAATAACATTGTATGGAGAGCATCTTTTTACAGAGCGTCTAATTTTTTATCAAATAAGAATTTTTTGTTATTAAAAAAGTTTATACCAGGATTCACTCTGAATTATGCCTCATCCTTTTAGAGAACCTGATATTATTAGGTGGAGGTAAAGAAAGTAATGGGAGGTTCACCATCAAGAATGCTTATTGGTCTTTTTTTTTAATATAAAAGTGAAGCAAATCCCTTATGGCTCAAAGCGTGGAGGTTGAAGGTCCTTAAAAGAATTGAAGTTTTTGTTTAGCAAATTCTTCATGGAAGATTACTAACAAGCACAATTTATAATAAGTGGATAGAAGATAACCTATGTTGTCACACTTGTCCCATTTATATCTAAACATCATTCATGTGCTTCATGATTGTCCCTATGCTTTGGCCTTATAGACTAAGTTGGTTGACCATGCAAAAATTAGACTTGTCCAATAGGGATTTAACCCAATGGATTATAATGAATATTACTTAAAGCTATATTCCTTTGGTTCTTAGAGAGTGGTTTAAATTGTTAGTGTTTGGAGGCTTTGGGGGTGGTGTAACAAGTTTTTGTTCAAGAAAGGATACTTTAAGCCTTTCTCTCTAGTGTCTTATGTGTACAAGTTTCATAAAGCGCTTTCTTAATCTATGGTTGATATTTGGCACATGTCTAACCTAGGATCTAGAATGGAAACCATTATTAAATGGAAAAACCTAATTATGGGTATGTTAAGCTTAACATGGATGGACTTGTTAAGAGCAACAAAAGTAGCTCGATTTGTAGTGGTGTAATAAAGGATGAGGATGAAAGATAACTTCATGGATTTTTAAAAAATTTAGGGGTTTACTCAATTTTAAAGGCTGAATGTTAAGGAGCCCTTGAGGCTTTCAAGCTAGTTTAATATTATAGTCTCACTAAAATCATTCTTAAAAGTAACTCCAAGCTTTCAATGGAAGGAATCAAGTCTTGACATATGCACAGTGCTAAATTACATAGCATTTTTGCCACTTTAAGAAATATGATTAGTGGAAATTAAGATGTTAAAATTCAACACAAATGGAGGGGAGCTAATATGTATGTAGATTATCTGGCTAACTTAGGATTCCCCTGTGATCTTAGTCTTGATGTTTATGATAAAGTTGAGTCTTACTTACTTATTGATCCATGACTCACATGCCTTGTGTAATTTCTTCTTAGTTTCTTTAGTCTTAGCTTTAGGCCTTTGTAGTTCACCAAAACCACAAAAGGACTTCAACAATACTTCCACAAAATGTTCACGCTAGTAAGTGCCCATTTAGATAAATCATTAATTTTACTTTGAAAAAAAGCATATTTTCACAACAAAACTTTTGAAGAAAGTAAAATTTTAATTTTTGAAAAAAATAAACAAAGAATTATATCCACTTTGTTCTAAAAGTTAAAATTTTCAAATATTCCACAAAGGTGGGTTCATACAAAAAAATACTAATGTCTTAAAAAAGAATATTATTCATAGTGGCTTAATTATGTCATGTTCTTTTGCTCATTTTAAAAAGTTCTTCATTAAATCAATTTATAAAAAATGTTATAATGAAAAACAAATGATGTTCGATTCATATCATAAGTAATTTTATCAATATCATTAATGTGTAACTCATTTTTCAAAAGAAAAATTATTTTAAATTATTAAAAAATCTCATATGTTAAAAAATTATATAATTAGAAAATATTTGTAAAGTTTTTTTCTAAGTCAAAGTATTTAATTTATAAAATAATAATAATCACTTTTGATTATATTTTAATGAGAAGATAATTCAAATTCTTAGCATTCTTTAAAAAAAAATAGAGATTTTTTATTACAAAAATGTAATATTATGTGTGTGTGTGTGTGTGTGTGTGTGTGTGTGTGTGTGTGTATAACATTTTAAAATTAAATGAATTTTTTGTTTGGCTAAACTAACTCAAACTTTTGGCATTAGAGAACTCAAATGCTACATTGGATAACTAAGCCTAATATAGTTTTTTTTTTAAATGTTATATGCATAGTTGTAAAAATTGAACCAAACTAATGAACCAATCCTGGAACTAGTTTATTTGACCCTAAAAGCAAGCTATGGAAAAAATTGATCAAGAAAGAACCAAATTGATTTGGCATTGAAATAACCAAAAATCAGCTTTATTTTTTTTTTAATTTTTGGTTTAAAATAGAGCTTTGGCATTCTATGATAGAGATTTATAATGTTTTATGGATTATACTTAACCCATTTCACACAAATTTATTGTCATATGTAAAATGTTTTAACTATTTTTTATATTTCTAAATATTTAAATCTATTTTAAATATTATTTTACAATATATGTGTTAATTAATTGTAAATATTATATACATATATAAATGAAAGGTGACCCTAATTCAACTAAGGTTTGACCATTGAACTAAGAATTGTTTTTTATTCTGATTTAATGTTTAGTCCAGTTTTTAAAACATTGGTTATATGAAAGAGAAATTGAGTAAAACTCTATTTTAGTCCTTCATAGATGGTGTAATTCTTAATTTAGTCCCTAATAGAATTGCTTTATCAATTTGGTCTTCCACAAATAAGGTATTTCTTAATTTAGTCCCTTATAGAATTGCCTTCTCAATTTGTTCCTTTATAGATAGGTTTTTCAATTTAGTCTCTTAAAAATAAAATCAAATTGAGAAATACCTATATGTGAAAGACTATTATTGATAACGGTTTTATTTTTAAAAGACTAAATTGAAAACTATGCATATGTGAAAGACCAAATTGAGAAGGAAATTCTATTAGGAACTAAATTGAAAAGACATTCTGAAGGATTAAATTAAGAAATACCTTATCTATGAATGATCAAATTGAGAACAAAGTTTTATAAAGAACTAAATTGAGAAACACCTCATCCATGGAGGACTAAATTAAGGTTTTACTCAAACACCTCATCTGTATTGCTTCAAAAATTATACTTGAACCCCTTTAATTTAATAAAGTTAACTTTCTTCACAATTTGTTCTTTTTTTAAAAAATAAAATTTCTCAACTGCTTTTACTATCATATTAAAAATAAAATTATAATCTCATGTTTGAGCTTGAGATCAACTTAGCTGCTTTTATTATCATATTAAGAATAAAATTACAATCTCATATTATGTAGAAAGTTAACTTCTTCGACAAAAAGTAAATTGAATGGAAGATTTCTATAATATATATCTAAATGTTAAAAGAGCCAAGTGTAACTTTTAGAGTAAAATAAACTCCATTCCCTTTAGAAATGTCCAAATTGCATGGCACTCTCTTCAATTTTGAAAATCTATCATCCCATCCCCTAGAATAAAAAATATGCGCTGCATTAATATCCTTCGCAATAAATAACAAGTATTAAATATACATTTAACCAATATAAAAATAATCAATATTTTAAATTTAGAATAAATTAAATTTATAGTTTTCTATACAAAAATAAATAACATTGAAATAAAAGTCTAAAAAGGATAAGTTATCATTTCGAGTGTATCACAATATAAACAAAAAGAAATCATTGTATGAGAGAAAGGAAGAGATGGAGTTAGAAATGTTATGATAAATTTTGAGTCTTTCTCTCTTAGCTATAAAGAAGTTTCTATTTATATTTCCTTAAAAGGCAAGTTAATGGTAACACTTAAATCAAGTGGTCTAGTAAAGCTAGTGAAGCCACTTGGCTAAAGTGTCTTGTTGTGTTTGAGTTGTTTCAGGCCACATTATTCAAAGCAAGTCACTAGGTTAGTTTCTTGCAAGTGGCTTGATGGATTGTAGAGTTGGTGGAATGGAGTGGGCTATTCTAGGCCTGTAGGACTTGTAAAACTCTTATAACACTTACCCCTAAATCCATTAACAAGGTGGTGAGCTAAGTGAGTTTTAAGAGAAATGTTTTTTGAGTTTCCTTTTTATGTTTAACTAGGTTTTGAGTTTTGTTGTTTATTGACTCACTCGTAATTAAGATGGCATTCATGGGAAGGGTAAAGGTTAGTTTTTTGCCATTTTGTGCTACAAGGAAAAATGTTTTTACATCCCCCACAATCTACCATGTTTGCATGTACTCTTTCAATTGGTTGGCATGAAATATGGACAATTATTTCTAAACCTTTATAAACTTTGTTCTTTGGGTTACTATTGTACTTTGTTGTTGGTTTCTTACTTTTCCCTTTCCATTTGCTTAGCATATTTCTCTTTTGTTTAATTATGACAATGTTATATCTTATTGATTTTAAGAGTACCATGACAAAGGATGATGTTCACTAGTCAAGAAAAGATATCACATTCCTTTTAGTAATGTTTAATCCATTCTTTCCAACCAGCAGGCTATCTTTGATGCAAGAGATGATGAGACTTCTTTGGTGCTTTATTAGGAAGTACTTCATGATGGTGTGCCTTTTCCTTTGGATGGTCAATTAAGTTATATAATAGCATCTATAAGAGTAGTTTTTAGTTAGCTGAACCCATTAGCAATTTGTCATATTCTTAGTCTTTTGTTGGTTTATGAGGATAAAGCCCTTATTCCCTTTGTTTTGCCTTTTTTTGTTTTGGATCTAGTAGAGTATACCCTTATTCAAAGTGTATTCATGATCAATAGTACATCTAATCGTTGCCTCTTTATTAGTGGTTTTGTGAGCTCGCAAAGATGGGCTTATCATTTTATCTATACTCAAAGTACTAATGCCCTTTTCTCCTTTGTCACCATCAAACCACTGAGGTTAGTTATGATCCTGTTAAAGTAAGGAGGCAAAGTAATGGTATGGTTAGGAGTGACATTTCTTATTTCATGAGTATTAATAGGAGGTTCCATTTTGGTAGGATCTTGTTATGGTCAATAACCTTAAAGTTGGTGTTGAGATATGATAGTGTGATATCCCATTTTTCACTGACTTATAAAGGTAAGTTCATTTGTGTTTTTGGACTATTAATTGAAGTCCTTGTATTGTTTTCTCATTATAAGTTATTGTGTAGCTTTACCTTGTGATCGCAAGGTCCTTTCACAACTAACAAGGTCTTTTGCCATAGATCATCCTAATTTCTTGTTTTTGTCTAAGGCTTTTCTAACTTGTCCACTTTCTTTGCTTATGGATTCTTCTTTCCTTAAAGAACCCACAACTTTGCCCAAAATTTTTTCTTTTGTCAGAAAACCTATAGCTTATAAGCATCATTTAAAGGTAGGTAGCCCATCTTGTAGACTAGATAGCACTATTCCTAAGGAAGAAGTGTCTATATATGTTCCTGAAGTTGCAAGAGTTGTGCTAAATTTTAACAATGAAAAGTCCAAGCTAAAAAAGTTGTTCAAAGTAAAAGATGGCGCTACTCCCAAAAAGTAAGCAACGTCTGCTTAAAGGTTCATTGAAGGAATCATAAAGGCTATTGAGGTGTGCTCAGAGCTTGGCTTGCATTAAAATTGTAAAGATGTGCAACAACATATAGCTTATTTTGTAAGAAAAGAAATTGAATAAACAAAAACATTATGGTCTTGACTAGTCTTTTATATATTTCCTTTAACCTTTGAAATTTATGATGACTTCATTAGGCCTTGTGATCATAGGCCACGTAAATTATTTTAAGCTTAGGGCTTTTTAAGCCTATTATTCTAAGATCATTTTAGTCTCGAGGACCAAAGTTATTTCTAGTACTGGCATGCATGCCAAGTAATATCCCCACACTTAGGTTATGGCATATACTTTTGGATATTAGTTCAAGAAATTCTATCTTTCTCTTGCAGATTTGAAATTTAAGTATATGTATACATGTATATGAATGCACACATACCTTGACATTTTTGTAGTAGATGCTATAGATGGAGTCTGTAGGTGTTTTCTTTTGTCTTATTTTAAAGTTTAAATCTTATATGGGCTAAAGATGTGGGTGTATGTGTCATGAATTTTCCTTTTAAAGTATACAAGATGATTTAATTTATTTTCCAACCATCACTAATTCTTTGCTATATTATTTTTAACTAAAAAATTGATGTTCTTTAAGAGTTTTAGGTATATCTATCAATTCTGGTCATATTTTAGTTCCAGGCTTCTTATGAAGGATTTAAGTAATGCTAACTACTAAGTCACAAGTTTAATCATCTTTTGCATATAGGATCAAATTCTAAATGCTACCTATAATTCACGATTTCCTTATGCTAAACTTATTATGTTTTCTTTTACAAAATTTCCTTCCATTATGTTTAGTTCTAACAAGGTTATCACTCAAACTCATAGTACTAAATTCTTTATTTGTTCTATAATCATTTTTAACTCTAATTTTTCTAAGATTCAGCATGCTATGTTTCAATCTTCCTTCGTTCATTGATCATGTTCGATTCTAATTTTGCTAGAATTACATTCAATTTTCCTTGATTCATTGATTATGTTCAACTCTAATTTTGCTAGATTCCTCTATCTTGCAATCATGTTCAACTTTAATTTTGCTAAGATTTCACCATAATTCATTATGTTGAATTCTATCCTTAAGTACTCCCCATATTCCACTCTAAATTTGTTAGGATTTTACTATGCTTAATCTTACTTTGTTATTTTTAATTCTATCATCAACTACTTGTTATATTTAACTCTAGGCTTCTAATATTCTTCAACTACCTACTTCATCATATTTTATCCTTGATTCCAAGCTTCTTGCTTAATTGCATCAATTCTATCCTTTAATCCCTTGACATTAAAGGCATTTACTATGATTTGTACCTAATTCACCATACAAAGTGAGAATAATTTTTTTTCTTGTCCAGTTAAATGTGCCTAGTCACTTTATGTCGTGACTTATATGTTTTGTTAAGTTTTTTTCCTATTTTTAACATGATTAGCACTAGCCAGTTCATATCTAGTATGCGTGTTTTGTTGGAGGGATACACGCCATTTGAGTAGTGTATTCTAAGTAGAAATCCTTGTCCTGTCCTTGGGTTTGTACGCTTTTGCCTATTCTTGCTTTTTCCACAAGTTTTTTTAAGCATATACTATTATATACCCTTGATGACGCTATATAAAATATTTTAATAGGGTTAGCTTGTTTCAAGGTAACCATTTTTCATTCATGTTTGGAGATAAAGGATTCAAACATCCAAAAGGTTGATTTTCTATTATACTGAGAATGGGTAGAATCCATAAAGTAGCATATTGCTTACCACTTGGATATCTCATTCATCGTGACATAAGTTAGTGTTTTTTTTTTTTAACAAAGGAAGTTTTTGCCCAACAAGTTTTTATCGTGCTGTGGATTTTGAAGGAGAGTATAAAGAAAATCAATTGTTCTCACTATGTTTTGCTTACTTTTGTAAAAAAGATATTTATATAAAGGATTGCCATTAGTATGTTACTAGTGGAAATCTAGCTACTATGGTCATGGGTTTGCACTAACTACTTCATTTGGCCTAGTTTGCTTCTGACCTAGTAAAGATGTTTATGTTGTTGTGATTGTTGCTGTAGATGTTTCAGTAGTTTCTTTTACCTTTTATGAGGAAACAATCTCTCACGCCCTACTACATCAAATTTCCTTGGTGATGGTTAGGAAAAGTAATGTTGAGAATCTTTCAAGTGTATAATCATCTCAATATTATTTATGGCAATGTTTTCTCATGGTTCTACCTTCCTTATCAAGTAGACCTGCCCCTTCTTGTAATCTATAGATAGGACTTTAGGAGTCACCTCCTTTTAATGGTGGATTTATTTATTAGTCCTGGGCTTTTTGTAATTTTCTAAAATTTCTTGTACCCCATGAATTTTTTTAATAGTTTATGTATAAATCACATTGTTTATCTAAAATTGGTATAATTTATCTCACCCTATAACTAAAATTTAAGTATTCCTTGTAACTATGTGGATATAAGGTTCTGAAATATCTATAACTAGATAAGAATATACATTGGTTTGTAAAGGTCCTTTAACTATGTAATCTTCTTTATCCACCTCAAGTGGCTGATGCCAAATCTTGTCATAAAGTTACGTAAAGTCATTCATCATAATGCAAAGTTATGCATTGTTATGTATCTTAGGTATTTAAGGACTTAGAGGACTACAATGCTTATGTTTTTGCAATATTTACCTAGTGACTACTAAGATTTATGAGACATGCAAATTTTCATGAGACTTTAATGTCAAGATGTTTTTATTGCATATTTATCAAAGTTGCACTTACACACGTTTCCGTATTGTATGTAAGAGAATATTCAATGTGACCTTTCAAAGATATCTTTTGTTTTACATGTTTCTCAGGGTTATAATCCTTTTCAAATATTGTGACTTCCTTGACAAGTTTCCTCCTCTTCATTTGTTTAATCCTATTTAATAATCATGGCTTCCTAAAAAGCCTTTTCATGTTTCTATTATGATATATGCCTATCATTCTAAGCATCTTTTTCATTAGATGTCCATTTGGCTTTTATAATGAATTTCTTAAGGTACCCTTGGTT
Source organism: Erythrophleum fordii (assembly GCA_032878935.1). NCBI lineage: Eukaryota > Viridiplantae > Streptophyta > Magnoliopsida > Fabales > Fabaceae > Erythrophleum > Erythrophleum fordii. Next base: position 10,987,412 of record JAVQMF010000047.1, on the reverse strand, counting down.
GTTGCTATACAATTGACTTTTATGATGCAATTGGACTATTTTGTCTTTAGGCATCTTTTCCTATATAAAAGACTAAAACACACCTCTTTTCATGTCTAAAAGATGTCTTTAAAGAATAAGGGAAGAGTGGGTTGGGTTGATGCCATTAATTGTTAAAGCTCTCATTCCTTCTAAAAGGGTGTAAAGGTGATATGTTTACGTAAGGTTTTTATACTTTGCTTGGAAACAAAGAAGCCTTCATGATTGGTGCTACCAATGGTAGCAGGTATTCAATTTATCCCTATCAATTATTGCTACCATCACTCCTAGATGATAAGGATACTTGTAGACAATGACTTTTATCTACTACTCCTTCTGCAATGGAGTCATCAGGCTTGATGTCCTTTATGTGCTATTGTTGGTAATTATTAGTAGTCGTAGCTTAAGCATCCAAAAGCTATAGGCTTATTGCAACCTTTTTACATAAGCAATCAGTGGCTCATGTTTTCAAGCTCTTTAGATCACGTATGGATGTTGCCTACTTTTGCCTAATTTATATGAGTAGTAATCTCTCCTAATTTATGGACATTTTTTAGTTTGTAACTTAAGTTACCAATGCAATTTATAACTTTTTCTAATATTTGTAAAGATTTTAAGCTATAAATAAAAGGTGTACCTTTAATATTTCCTCTTTTATATAAGATTTTGTTACTCTTCACATGATATCTTTGGTCTTTCTATGAGATCATTTTAGCTCATATTTTAGCAAAGTTTCAGTTGTATTTTTCTTGCATTTATTGTTTTATAGATCTCTTCCAAGGTCATAGATTCATTAAGGTTATAGCTTTTTGATTATGTGGTGAACAACTAAGAGCCTCATTATCCTAACACGTTAGTTTACTCTTCATGGTGCATTCATTAGGCTTTGGCCTTGCTAAGGTCATATAGCAATATTGATCAATTTTTAAGGTGTGTACCTGAGGCCTTGGTCTCACTGAGGTTGTAGCATGTTGATCATTTTGCATTGGCACATCTAGGGCCTTGGCCTTGTTAGAGTCATGGCATGAGTTTCTTTTACCGATGTTAATGGCTTTGTTACTTCATGAGGAGGCCTCGTTTGGCTTCGAGCCTTCCACTTGGCATGCCAAATATTCTATTTGTATCATAGTGCCTTACTTGAAACAAGAAAGAAAAGGGATGGCAAAGCACAAGGGCCCTAGTTCATACCTAGGGTGCCAAATGTTTTAGGTTAGATTATGATATAGATAGAAAGAAACCATGGTAAGAGGGAGAAAGAGATGGAATTAAAGGTGCTAAGATAAATTTTAAGTCCCCCTTCCTTATATTATCCTAAAAGGTAAGCTACTACTAATGCTTAGGTCAAGTAGCCTACTAGAGCCACAAATGCTAGTTGATCAGAAGGTCTTGTTGTGGTAAAGCTATTATGAGCCTTGCTGCTAGGGCTAGTCACTATGTTATTTTCATTGCATGTGGCTTAATGGATTGTAACCATTGAATTCTTTATGCCTTGGTGGAGTAGAGTGAGCTGTTATAAGTTTGTGAGACTCTTATGCCTAACAATTATATTTTTAATGAAAGAAATCAATATTATTCTTGAGAACATTTTAGTCACATTTTAGCTTTAAGAGGATTTATGTATAGATTAAAAAAAAAGAATTTAAGCATCTTACAAAGAAAGAGAAACTAATTTACTCTAATTTTTAAAATAAAAGAAGCATCAGGTAATACTAGTATAATTTACCCTACATGAAAAGGAAACGATATAAATATACATACATATATATAATTTAAATTTCAACATTTAGAACCCACTTTCAAACAAGTGAAGCTGATTTATTCTTTCTTAGCCCAAAAGATCCATTGATTGAGTTGAGAGTATTGTACTTTTCTTTGGTGAATTTTTCTTTTTTGAAAAAATTAAATTATATTGTCATCTATTTTATTATAAAAATATACACCAAGCTTTTTTGAATTTAAAAGATGATCAAAATATCCTTAAGAATAATATTTTGTTATCAATAATACAATATATTAAAAAATATTTTCCAAATTTTTTATTTTAATATGATTTATTTTGTATTAAAATTATAAATTTAATTTATTTTAATTTTAAAAAAGTGATTATTTTGTATTAATCAAGTATACAATTAATATTTATTATATTATATAAGTAATAAATATAAAAGTATTTTAATCAAAATAAATATAATTGTAACTTATAATGTATTATAAAAAATGTCAAAAATAGTACATTACATCTAATTTTTCAAAATAAAAGAAAAGCATATAATTTGGGAATATTTTTAAAATACAGAGTTTTTTTAATTTTACAATATAAATTTTGAAGTGAGTTTTAGAAAATCTCCATCTTAAATATTCACATAAGATGACCAAAGAAATTCAACTAGCTAGCTACTCGAAGGACAACAAGCGATAGGCTTAAGTAGGAAAGTTTGGTAGGAATAGGACAATAACTGGAAACCGCAAAATAATAATAATAATAATAATAAAAGTTAACTTTTAAAAACAATTAAATTAAAGATCTTAAGTTGAGAAAAATAACAGTTAAAGATTTTTTTTACAATTTTTTACAATTTAATTTTTTAAAATTACAACTAAATTTTTTTAAAATTATAATCAAATCTTTTAAAAAATAATTTTTAAAAAACTTCAGGTCTATATCTAGAATTTTTCCTGTTAAAAAATCCAATCTGGTGGTCCCGCACTCATCTGTGTCTCTGCGTTTCGCCTTTGTTTTTTTTGTTGGTTGGGGTGGGGGGTGTTCCCAAAGATGAATTTTATAATGCCACTTTTGGTAGCTGTTATCCCTCTTGGTGGGGCTTTGCTCTGCTGTGCTTTTGTAAGACATTTCCATTAATTTATATATATATATATATATATATTAATTTTGTTTAAATGTAATTTGAAATAAATTCTTTCACACTAATTTAATATATTTAAGATTTCATTTTTTAAAAGTTAAAATGTAAATAATGTCCTCTCTGAGTTCACAGTTTTGAAACTAGCAGTGAGATGAGTGAGTTGCCTATCACGTTCATATTCTTCATGTAAGTTTGTATTGTTAATGATATATAGCCCGTTTGGAAACTAGGTTGGAAACCACGTTTTCACATAAGCTCAGATTCCTTGTTTCCGGTGAAACGTGATTTATTTATGGTAAAACGTGGTTTGAAAGTTTTAAACATTTTTCCAAATACACTAATAATAATTTACACAACATCGGTTGTGAGATGAGTTTGATGTTAATGTATTAAATTTTTATTCCTGTTTCTTTTCTCTCTCATTATTCTCAATATCTTGAGACCTGTTATATAATAATAACAAATGAACAAATAAATAAAATTTGCCAGGGTATATATTTCAATAATGTAACTCCATATGATAAACAATATTTATATAATAAATAAAATAAAGATATACTCTTTTTGTATATCTTTGCAACAATAATAATTTTTTTGGTTCATTAGAATATTTGCATAACTCACACAACATTGAAAACAATAACTGCTTGCTCCAGTTGTATGAAATTCAACCATCAGCTGTCTTACGATCATTTCATCACTCGAATTAATGTTGCAAGAAACTTGAAGAAGATATAATCTTCACTAAGCATGAACTTTCTCTAGATTGAGATTCTTCAAATAATCTCGTAGTAGTATTTTGTATAGTATAGACATTCGTCTTCACCACCTTCAGATTAGAGGGTAAGTAATAATTAAAGGAAGCATAATAGAAAATGCAATAGGAGGAGATGGACTGGAAGTTGACGTCGTTATAGTCAACTTATACGTACATTCTTCTTAAGGTCCTCTTATCTCATCTCAATAGGCACACCCTTAATGTTTCTAAACGAGATTAATAATTGACTTCAACCTCTTTCTCTTTCTCTTTCGAATATTTCCTTATGCTGCACCAAATAAAAAAAAAAGATTAATACATGATTTAATTCACTCATCCAAAATAGAGAAGAATATTGCAGTTTTTATCTGAAAAGATACATTAAACTATTTTAAATATTTCAGTATGATCAACTGTTAAAACTAATATATTAATTCTAAAATTTTCATTTTTTGTTTTTTTTTATGAAACATATTTTTTTTTATATTAATTCTTGTAATTGCCCTTTCCCATATAAATAAATACATACCTCTGTATCGGAGGTCTATGATATTCTACTCACTTCCAAAGCATCAAGTCTTCCTTACTGCATGTGAAAAAGTTTCTCAAACATTAGTTTCTCATGCTATTAAATTAGAAAGAATATCTTTTAATTCTAAGTTGAATTTCAAGAAAATATATTTGAAATTACTTAAACATGCCATATAAATAAAGCCGCAAAAATTTCAGTCATTTGAACAGATTGAGAAAACAAATTATTTAAAAGTTCCTTTTTCCTTGAAAAAAGGTCAGAAAACAAAAGCAACTAAAATGAAATAATTATATATATATATATATATAGTACCTTAAAATCCAAACAAGTATATCTCGCTCCTTACTACCTGTTTAAATCAAGAAAGTAACATAATGTTAAAAAGTAAAACACAGATTTTTACATTGTCAACTTGTCATGTTTTCTAAACTCAATAACATCTTACCTTTGGACCCTTAATATCCTCTCTAGAGATCTTACAACACTGTTCTTCAAGTAACTTTGCACAGCTTTCATATTGCAAAACTTAAGGTCTTGAAAACTGTGAAAGATCTCAGCCAACATTCGGGTTTGAAATATATCTAGTTTGAAATTTTATGAACGGATAGACGTAATGTTTGGAATGTGAGTAAAAGACGCTTATAATGTTTAGAATGTGAGTAAATAAGATGACAACGAATAAAGGCATAAAGTTTGAAATTTAATTTTTGGACGATGATATTTGTCCTTTCTCTTCTTGAGCCATAGCAATGACATTTTTGGTGAGTTGCTTATATTCTTGAACATAATTTGAGGATACAACGCAAAATCCAATCCATCCTGCACCATAAAATAATTTCCAAGTTTGATCAAATAAGTGGTAATTAATTTTAATTAGTGATTAACCAACTTATTTATCTATCTCAAATAAATTAATGGATTGTAGAAGAGAGTGATAATTATAGTTAAGAAAGGTGAATATTTTTTTTCAATATTAATTATTTCATTTGATTTCTGATATAGGTCGCCTACATTAGTTCAATCCGCACAAACTTATAATATTCTATAGATGTATAAAAGATGTCAATTATTTTATTTCAGAAAATAGTATAGAAATCGAAGTCCTTTCATAAACCAAATTTATTATTTTTCTTCAAAAAAAAATCAACTCAATATAACTTGAATTACATAATTTGTGGATTGAATTGATTCAAGTTGAGTAAATTCCTCAATTTCTGAAAAGAAGTAGCCAAAAAAATCAACTCAATATTATTTGCTAATATATATATAGAGAGAGAGAGAGAGAGAAAAGAAGTAGCTAAAAGCAAATTAGAGAGATGCATTACAATGAAGAATTGGAGCATGGAATGAACTAAGACGCTAGAACTTCTCCATTTTGGCACATCGACGAAGGAAATAAATTTTAAATCAGAAGGGCAAATAAAAACAAGTGATAACAATGGTGAGAAATGAAACTATTAGAAGAAGGCTTTGGAGGATAGGTTTGTGAAGAGTGAATCGAAGGAGTGGGTATTTATAGAGCTGAAAAGGAAGGTTTGTGAGGTACAAGCAAATGTAGAGCATGCATCTTGCTGATTCAAAACATGACAAGCATGGTTCATCGCCGTCGAACATGCAGTTTCAGCAACGCTCAAGTCAAATAAAATAATAATAAACAAGTGGTCCTTTCTTAATTGTTATTTTTATTTAATATTAATTTTAAAAAATTAATAAAAATATGAGGTATAATTTTGTTAATTAATTATACATGTACTCATTTTGTCAAATGATTCAAGAATTTTTTTAAAAAAAATTAACTTAAAATAAGTTTGTTGATTTCAAGATTAAATCATATTTTTATTACTTTTAAAAAGAGTAAATTACATCATCCTTGACATTTTTATTATTTTAAAAATATTATTTATCTCTTTAACATTTGAGATATATTCTAAAAATTTTTCTATTATTTACTCTCAATCAATAAGTTAGTTTTTTTTTTAAGTTTTTTCCTACAAATCCTAAAAATAAAATTATTTAATTATCTTTAAAACTAAAATTATAGTTTCATATTGCAGTTTGACATTATAAAACTGAATTACTCTGGTTATCTATTTTAATAAACAAGAAGTATGAATCATACGAACAAAAACATAATAAATAATGAAAATGAAAAGTAACGGTGTTTTAGAAAAAGAAAGTGAAAAAAAATGGCGTTATTTGTTCATTAGAGAAAATTAAAATTAAAATAATTTAATACTTAAAGATAATTGAAACGTTTATTGAAAGATGTAGAATCGTACGATAAGTGTGAATCTGAGCCTTATGGGGTTGACGAGCAGCACAAAAGTAGAGGACGTCGATGGAATAAAGCACTCTTTCCTAATTAGAAGGGTCATCGCTGTCAAACATGCAAATTTAGTAACGCTTGGTCAAACGATTCCTTTTTGAAAAAATAAAAACAAGAACTTGTTTTACTAGAAACAAATATATCAGTTGCAAACACGCGATGAGTGTGAGCTTTATGCGACAGGATACAAACGTCGATTGATTACATCGGTTTAAGATGGTTCATCACCGACAAACATGCCGATATAATGATAACGCTTGATCAAATGAAAGATTTTATTTTTTTTTAATCTTAAATTTACTAGAAAAGAAATATATGAGTTACCATCCCCACTGTGAGTTGGCCGAGCTAGAAAAAGTTCGAATTAAGACTTCGTATTTTTCACATGAAATTTTGCTTTAAAAAAAGTATGAGTTCATTTCAACTCAAACTTTTAATCATTAAATTGTTTTGAGATGTGTCATTACCTTAACAAAAAATGGATGTGTCATTTCAACAAAAAGTTATATGAAAGATTCTCAAATAATTCATTTTGTCCCTATTTTATGAGTAGATTATAAACAAGACATGACTCTTCGAAAATAATTTTTTTTAAGTTTTAAATATAATTAAACTTAATAAAAAGAAAGTTTTGAATGAGAATAAATTAAAACGGACAAAAATGAATAAAATGGATTAAAAATATATTATTTTAAATTGATTAAACACTAGTATAAAATTGAGTAATAACAAATAATGATAGAAAAACTTTTTAAAACAAAAAGCTAGCAAAACTTTGCTAATACACTAGAAAAAATGGTAAAATGTTGAAATAAACTCAAAATAATTAAAATGCATAAAGTGAATAAATAAAAATAGAAATAAAAAAAGGCAAAAATGTGCATAAAGTAAAATAAATTAAGTTTCTTACATGGCTTTGCTGTGTATCCTTGTGTTCTGGCTTTTCTTTCGTTTTATAATATCTTCTTTAATTGGCAACTATTTTTTACAGTAATGTCAAAATTAGACTGAGCCAGTCAGTTTAATTAAAAAATTGGTGAGTTAACCTTCTGTGTGGTCTATAAATATCTGAGATCTGATCAAATTTGACCAAGAACTGAATCGAATTGGCCGATTTTGGGTGAAAATTAATTCCAAACCTGTGGTTAAACCGGGCTAATGTGGCTTCATGCGTTATTTAAAAAAAAAATATCCTTTTGACGTCTCAAACCACATCCCTGAAAGTTAACCAAGGTAGCACCTTCAGCATTGAACCAAGAAACACTTTCAACTATTAGGTGCAATATTTAATATAAAGAGTTACTATATTTCTATTCTAACAAATCAAAACAATTACCTTATAGTTCAAATCCCTGATCTCTGATTTGACAAACAATATTATCTTACCATTGAACCACTATTTATGCTTTGTCTATTACTGTAAAATTTTAATATAATAGGTTATAAATAAAAGTAAAATTCATATAACTTTTATTAAAATTATATAAATACATTTTAATATATAAATAAATTAAAATTAAAATATCATATCATATTTGATTTATTTTTATATATAATTAGTCATAATATATTTTAAAATTTATTAATATTTACTTATTATTATATTAAATTTTTAATATATGTATAAAATAAAAATATATATTTAGTTATAACCTGTTTAACTACAATTTAATCGTAATTAAACTAATAAATCATGAATTAATACTTTCACTATTTCAATGACCTTTAAAAACATTGATTTCTCATAATAGGTCAACATTCATATTTTATGTCTTTAATAATTTTATGGCCTTTTTCATATTTAAACAAAATGTTTTAAGTAAAAAAATGTGTTGAAATCAATTAAGTCTTACATTCTCCCTTTTTTTTTTTTTTTGCTACTTATCAAATTCTTAACTAATTTGGATGAATCTTTGCCTAGGAAGCTGATACCAAAGCAAGTTAGTTAAAACATTGGCTAGGCCGTTACAATCTCACCTGGTCTCACAATTAGGTAGCTGCGTAAAATCTCGACTAGGCTTTTTAATTAGGTAACTATAATTTTGGTTGGGTTGTACTCAATTACGGCCTCAATTTAATTATTATTATTTAGTGCTAATAATATTAATATTTTATCTGGATCAAAAAAAATTAATATTTTATCATTATAGAAAATTTTTAAAAAGTCAATAATAAAAATATTTGAATCCTCTTTTTATCATCTCCTTTTTTATATGCAAAGTTTGAACTTTTTCTTTTACCACCAATCCAACTTAGTAAACAATGTATTTTTAGGAACATGCTTTGGCACCTAAGAATTAGTATAGGTAGTTTCTTTTATTTGTCATTCCTTGAAAATTCCTTACATGTTATTAATGCTAGAGTATAACTGATAATTTTGGAAGAACTCTTTCGATTAAAGGTAAGAACGAAAAAAAAAAAAGAAAAGAGAGATGATTTTCAATAGTACAAATCAAAATTTTTAACATATCTTTTGCGATAGATCAAATTAATTATAAATAAATATCTAAATATATAACATTTTTTAATAAAACACACTCTGATGTGTTTAATTACATATTTATTTATAATTATTAATTATTTATTTATAATTAACTTAATTTACTTAATTTTTATACATAAGAAATAATTAAAACCTCACCTGTGTGATAAGTTTAAATTTTATGTTAAGACTTAATTGTAAGTGAAATTTTGAATTTTATTTTATAAAAAATTTTAACACTTTAATTTTAAACTCTTTAAATTTTAACATAATTAAAATTTGCAAAATAACCTTTGAAACTTTATTCATAGTAAAATAATACCATAACATATAAAAATAAAAATTTCATGTTTAATCTAAGCTCCAATTTAATTTGTTTTTTATTTTGTTTTGGAAAATTAGGACGTCTTAAAGTTTGTACTAAATATTCAATAAATTACATTAATCGTCTCCTTGAGTTTCGTTAAATTAATTATATTTAATAAATATTTTATCTTAAACATATTATTTAACTCTGTTAATATTTGATATATTTAGTATAAAAACTTTCCTTCCAATTTACTTTTTGTTATTGAAGGTAATTTTTTTCACAACGTGTGACTACAATCATTTTCTTAATATAATAATAAAAGCAAATAAATTAATATTAAACCTCAAAGTATGATATTGTGATTATATTTTAACATAATAATAATGAAAATTAATTATTTTTTGGAAGCATGGTTCATTATTGTCAAACATGCAATTCCAACAATATTTATGTAAAATGAAAAATAATGAACCAACGGTCCCTTATTTATTTATTATTCAATTTTAAAATTAAAAATTAATAAAAATGTGAGATATAATTTTGTTAATTAGTTTGTACATTACTCATTTTGTCAAATAATTCAAGAATGACAAAATGATTAACATAAAATGCACTAAGTGTAAACTAAACTAATTGTGATATACTCTCTTTTGAAATTAAAATAATTTTACAAAATCACTAAGTGTAATCACTAAGTATTATTAAACTCATGAGTTGACTTCCTGAGTTTATCAAATTCAAATTTTTATTTAAAAAAATTATATTAACTCGCTTATAAACTTAGACTCAATATAAATTTAGATTACTTCTAACTCAAATAAATTCAGTTAACTTGATATTTTTAAATTGAGTTTGACACACTAAGTCAAACTGAATAAAAATTATTATTAAATCCAACCTAATCCAGTGAAAAAAGACGTAAAAAGAGTGAAGAAAGACTAAAAAAAGTTAGAATTAGTGTCACATTAAGAAAATTGTGCCCTACTGAAGCTGTTCTACTCTTCACCACCACGTCTAGTTGTTCTATTTTTGCACAGCACCTTTGCTTCCTTTTTTGATCTGCAACTTTGCTTCAAAGCTCCTCACCATGCCGTTCTACACCTGAAAGAGTGAAAGAGAGCATCGTGCAGTATTAAGAGATAAAGCATCATTTGCTTTCTTCAATCCTTTGTTGATCAACAATAGTGAAAGAGATAGCATCATTTGCTTCCTTTAAAAAGTTCACTGTGCCTTTGAAAAGAGAAGAGAGAGAGAGAGAGAATGATAAAGGAGAGAAAGAGTGTGAAAATAGTCAAAAGACTTTGAAATGTGAAAATTGAAAATAGTTGCAACCTTGAGATCTTGCTTTTTTTATTTCTTTCATTATGTAACACCTTATAATTGGTTGAAGTTGGAAGCATTGTGGGTCCATCTATCTTTTTTCTACTTTTTCTAATGTACGCGTATCATCATACATTGAAATTTGATTTTTTTTGTAGTTTTTGTGGATAAAAAGTTTGAGCTTAACAGAGGCAATAACATGTTTTATATTTGACAGATTTTGGGCAGAATTGAAATCATATTTGAGCTTGACAAAGAGGTCTTATTTTTTAAATTTGACAAGGTATGACAAAACACAATTTTTACTTCACAAATTTGAGTTTAATAAAGAGTTCTTATTTTTAATATTTTTTATAAGTAAAAATGATTACACTATGATTTTAGTAGTTAAATTTTTGACAAGGAGCTTGACCAAGATTTGGTTGTTAAGTCTATTGTTATTTTTTAATTTTTTTGAATGAAAAATAATACTAGAATTTAACACAACTCAAAATATTATGATTAGAACAATTTTGAACAAATGAACATATATAGGTAGTCACAAAATTATATTTGCAAGTTTGTATTCTTGTAAAATATGGTTTTATCTTTATGTTTGTACTAGTTGGTATAATTTATCCTCATATAAATGAATAGTTTTGTTTAATATGTTGTTTTTTTCCCCTTAATTTTAGAGTTATTGTTGAATTGAATATGTCTTCAAGTGTTAGTGGGGTTACTGGGGAAAAAAATTGTTGCTACAAGAAAAAACTATCTTGGTAATAAGTTTGATATAGGATGAAAACATAAGATGGATGTTGATGGGAATGGCAAAAATGTGTAGTGTAATTATTGGGGCAAAGTTGTTAGTGGAGACATCTATAGATTTAAACATCATTTAGTTGGCACTAACATAATGTTGAAGCTTGTGTTAGTGTTTCCAATTATGTGAGGGCAATGATATTACAACATGTTTATAAAGCTAAATGTGCATCATTTAAAAGAAAAAAACAATAGGTTGATGTTAGTGAGGAGGAAGATCAAGGTACACAAACACAAGCTAAATTTCATAGAAAAAGGAAAGGACTAGTGAATTTCTTGAAAAGTACAAAAAATAATAACAATGGGATGGATAGCACACAATCAACCATTAATCAAATATTCAAGAAAGAATTAAGAATGGAAGCTTGCCATCAAGTAGTTTAGTTTTTTTACATAAGTGTTATTCTTTTTAATTGTATAAAAAATCTTGAGTTTATAAAGATGTGTGAGATTATTGCAAAATTTGGCCAAGGGTTTAAGCTTCCTTCTTATCATGAAATCAGAAAGAATACTTAAATCTAAAAGTGAAAAACACATAAATAATGCTTAAGGATTCTAAGAATGAATGGAAAACAATTGATTGTCCTATCATGTCTGACGAGTGGACTGACAAAGAGCAAAGGCGTTTCATTTGCAATTTTTTAATGAATAATCTTAAAGGGACTATGTTTATGTATTTATTGGATACTTTTAATATTTTAAAAACTGTTGAAAAAGTTTTTGACATGCTTGATGAGACTATGAAGAAAGTAAGAAAAGAGAATGTGGTGTAAATAATAACTAATAATATTACAAAATACAAAACAGCTGGACAAAAATTAATGGAGGAGAGGAAGTACTTGTATTGGACACCATGTGCAGCCCATTGCATTGATTTGATGTTGGGGGACTTTGAAAATAAATTTATATTGCATAACAAAACCATAAGCAGGGGTAGAAGAATCACAACCTACATTTACACAAGTATAATGCTTATTAACTTATTGAAAAAATTCACAAAAGGGAGGGACTTGATTAGGCCATCTGTGACTTGATTTGCTATTGCTTATTTGACAATTACATGTCTTAATGAGCTTAAAGCATCATTGATAAATTTGTTTAGTTCTGAGAAGTGGAAGGACAATAAATTTACTAAAAATGGAAAAGAAGTGGTAAAAACAGTTATAGATAATAGTTTATAGAAGAACATCATGACATGCCTTGAGGCCACCATTCCTCTTACTAAAGTTCTTCACTTGGTGGACTTAGTTGGGAAGCCATCTATGGGATTTATATATGAACCAATGGAAAGTGTAAAGGAAAAGACTAAAGAAAATTTCAATAATGTTAAAAAGATGTAATTAAATGGTAAACTTAATGTTTATATCTTTAATTTTATTAATGCAAATTTTATATTTTGACTTTGATGTTTACTAATTATTGTAGTAATGAGCTTATATGGAACATAATTGATGAAAGGTGGGAAACTCAATTACATAGGCCTTTACACGTAGTTGCATACTATCTCAATCCTTATTTCCACTACAACACTAATTTCAAACCTGCTTATGGGATTAAGCAAGGACTGTATGATTGCTTGACAAAAATGGATGAAAATTAAGATGAGAAAAACAAGATTGAGTTTCAGCTAATTGACTTCTATTATGCAAGAGGTATGTTTGGCTATGACACTACAAAAATGGATTTAGTAGAGTGGTAGGATTCCTATGGAGATGGATGCCCAGAACTTAAAAGGATTGCAACTTGTATTCTTAGCTTATGTTGTAGTTCTTTGAGTGTGAATGCAATTGGAGTACTTTTGAGATGGTAGGAAATTGAATTTGATATAAGTTACTTTCATTATGCATATTCACTTTCATTTTTTCTAAAGATTATAATACTAATGATTTTTTTTTTTCTGGTTTAGATTCATACCAAGAAAAGAAATTGATTGCACCCAAAAAAAATGAATGACTTGGTATTTCTTATGTGCAATTTGAAGTTAAGAAGCAAGCAAAATAATATAACTTATATCTATGACTTTGACGATATTCATTTTGATGATAAATAGGTAACTGAAAAGAAGAGAAATGGAGATGATGTAGAGGAAAAAGATGACAAGGTTATTCAACCTATTCAAATCAATGAGAATGTTGCTAATTCTACTCGAGCCAAAGTTTGATGATCATTTGGGGGTTGATTTGAATGTTGATAATATAGGTGGTAACGTTTCAAATATAACTTTGGATGATGATATTGAATAAGAATATAATGATGATGATTTTGGTAATAATGATAGTAGTGAGGTAACTGAAAATAATGATGATAAGATTTCTAAAAAAATTTATTGAATTTTTATTTGCATTTTTTATATTTAGATATGTTAAATGATTATTTATGTATAAATTTGATTAGAATTTTTACATTGAATACTATGAATTATGGAATATGCATAAGTTTTTTTTTTTAAAAATTAGTATAATTTGAATTGTATTTAAATAATTTTTTCATTATATATTATATTTTGATTATGTAATTATATATTTAAATAGCTATTTATTAACAAAGATAATTTTTTAGAAATTTACAATACAAAGTCTATATTATATGTTTACTTCCCTTTGAGTTTACCTATAACTCATAAATTTACGTAAATTCATAAATTTTACAACCTTAAGTGTAATTGATAAGAATGTTACTTTTAACCTAATTAACAAAATATTTAGATTCAAGCCCTTATATTCATTACATATCGAGTCACTTGCCTATCCCATTCATATTCCTTGTGTAGGTTTGTGTTTTTATTTTTTATTTTTTGACCACAATTGTAGGTTTTGTATTGTGAATGATACAATAATTAACGTAATATCAATTTCAAAAGGCAGGGTGATCAGTTAGATGTTAATATGATCAATTTTATTTTTGTTTCTTTTCTTGAGCCCTCAATAATAATAATAATAATAATAATAATAATAAAAATCAACAAAATAAATAAATAAAATCTATCAGGATATAATTAAATAGTGTAACTTGATATAATAAACAACTGTCATTATTTATAGTAATACATCATGTAAAATAAAGATATACTTCTTTTGTATCTCTTTGCAAAAATAATAATTTTTTTGGGTACACCAGACGATTTGCATAATTTATTCAAAATTAAAAATAATAATTGCTCGGCTCCAGATGTATGATGTCCAACCATCGGCTGTCTTCAATCATTTCATCACTTGAATTAATGTAGCAAGAAACTTGAAGAAGATCATCTTCACCAAGCATTAACTCTCTCTAGGTTGAGATTCTTCAAATAATCTTCTAGTACAATTATTTATAGTGTAGACAATATTCTTCGCCACCTTCATATTGGAGGGAACGTTAAAATTAAGGGAAGCATATATCAAATATGCTATATGTGGAGATGCACTGATAGTCAACTTTCATACAATATATTCTTCTTCAGGTCCTCTTATCTCATTCTCAATAGGCACGCCCTTAACGATTTTATATAATACCAATAATTGACCTCGATCTCCTTCTCTTTCTCTTTCAAATATTTTCTTATGCTGCATCAAATATAATAAAAAAAATTAAAATAAGGTTGAAAATTTCTTATTTACAAAATGGAGAACAGTATTGTTAAGTTTTATCCGAAAAGATATATAAAACGACTTTAAATATATTAGTATGATCAGTAATTAAAACTAACAAATTATTTATAAAATTTTAATTTTTTGTTTCAACATTTATAATATATTAACTATATGTAATAGCCCATTTCCATATGAAAATCACACATACCTCTGAATCGGAGGTCCATGATATTCTACTCACTTCCAAATCATTTCGTCTTCCTTACTGTAAAAAAATTTATCAAATATTAGTTACTCATGCTATAAAATTAGAAAAATTATCTTCCAACTCCAAGTTGAATTTCAAGAAAATATAATTAAGATTAATCATGCCATAACAAATAAAGTCAAGAGAATTTCAGTCATTATTTTAACGGTCTAAAAAAAAGTTATTTAAATGTCCTTTTTCCATGATAAGAAGCCATAAAAAAAGGAACTAAAATGAAATAATTATTCAATATGCATGGATATATATCTCATACCACGAAATCCAAACAAGTATATCTCGCTCATTACTGCCTGTGTAAATCAAGAAAGTAACAAAATGTTAGAAATTAACAAAACATAGTTTTGTGTTATGTTTTCTTAATAACATCTTACGTACCTTTGGACCCTTGATATCCTCTCTGGAGATCTTACAGCACTGTTCTTCAACCACCTTTGCACAGCTTTTATATTGCAAAACTTAAGATCTTGAAAAGTGAGAAAGATCTCTGAGCTGACATTTGAGCTTGAAATATATCTTGCTTGAAAAATTGTGAATGGATGAATGTAATGTTTGGAATGTGAGTAAAAGATTCTTATAATGTTTGGAATGTGAGTAAATGATGAGATAATATTAAATAAAGGCATAAAGTTTGAAGTTTAATTTTGGGACGATGATATTTGTCCTTTCTCTTTGAATGCCATGGCAACGACATTTTTGGTGCATTGTTCATATTCTTGAACATAATTTGAGGATATAAGCCAGACTCCAATTCATCCTGCACCGTAAAATAATTTCCAAGTGTGATTAAATAAGCAGTAATTAATTTTTTGATTAACCAACTTATTTATCTATCTCAAATTAAGCGAGACAAATTCCAAATATTAATTGATTGGAGAAGAGATTGATAATTATACTTAAGAAAAAGATCATAGCGGACAAATGCAATTTTTTTCAATATTAATAATTTGATTTAAATTCTGAGCTAGGTTTGAGTCACAAAAAACTCAACCTTACATTAATCACAAACTTATAACATTCTATGTATCTATAAAAAATGTCATTTTTTTTCTTTCAAAATAGTACAGAATTGAAGTCCTTTCATAAACCAAATTTATAATTCATTAATTTTTTGTCAAAAAAATCAACTCAACAAAACTTAAATTACATGATCTGTGAATTGAATTTATGCGAGTTTGATAAATTCCTCCTCAACCAAACTCAATTCAATCTTTGGACACCCATAATTACTTGGTAACTGAGAACAATTAGTGGGTTTAAAATTCGACAGAGACTCATCATTCTATTGGGAGTTATGTAATTCACTCTTGTTGCACAAGGGATTCTTAAAAATTTTCGTAAAGAACCGCCTTGATTTTGTTTCAATTTTTCTTTCTTGACTGTACACTGTATTCTTTCATTTTGTTTTAATGAACTTTCTCATTTCTACTAAAAAAAAAAACAAGTAGTGGTTTTTTCTCTGTAAATTATAAGCATCAAACCAACAAAAACACTTTCTCCGGCAAAAAAAAGAAAGTTAGCTAAAAGCAAATTAAAGAAATGCCTTACAATGAAGAATTGAAGCGTGGAATGAGCTAAGACGCTAGAACTTCTCCATCTTGGCACATCGACGAAGGAAATAAAACTTAAATCAGAAGCGATTGAACTCATAAAAACAAGTGATAACAATGGTGAGAAATGAAACTAATAGAAAAAGGCTTTGGAGGACAGGTTTGTGAAGAGTGAACAGAAGTGGGTATTTATAGAGCTGAAAAGGAAGGTTTGTAAGGTGCAAGCATGCATCTTGCTGATAAAAAACATGACGAGCATGGTACATCGCTGTCAAACATGCAGCTTCAACAACGCTCAAATCAAATAAAAAATAATAAACAAGTGGTCCTTCTTAATTATTATTTTTATTTAATTTTAACTTTAAAAAATTAATAAAAATATGAGGTATAATTTTGTTAATTAATCATATATTTACTCATTTTGTCAAGTGATTCAAGAATAACCAAAAAAATAAATATAAAATGAGTTCATTGTTTTCAAAATTATGTCATATTTTTATTAATTTTAAAAAAATAAATTACATCATCCTTGATATTTTTATTATTTCAAAAATATTATTTGTCTCTTCTACGCTGGATATATATTCCAAAATCTTTTTAATTATTAATTTACTTTCAATTAATAAGTTAATTTTTTAACACAAATTAAAAAAATTAAATTATTTAATTACATTTATTATCATATTAAAAATAAAATTATTGTCTCATATTGAAGTTTAATATAAAAAATATGTATCATTTTAGTTAGATATTTTAATGAACAAGTAACATGAATCATACAAACATAAACACAACCAATAATAAAAGAAAAAAGTAATAGCATTTTGGAGAAAGAAAGTGAAAAAGATTATGTTTCCAAAATTAAAAAATAAAGTATAATTTTAAAAAATTAGTTGAGTTTAATTTTTTAAAAAATTTAAAATTTAAAATAATTTAATACTTAAAGATAATTAAAGCTTTTACTAAAAACATATAATCACACAATAAATGTGAATTTGTGGTTTATTTAGTAAAAAAAAGTTATGAATGAAAATAAAAATAAAAAATAATTTTATAAATGAAAAATTACTTTCTTAATTTTTACTTTAAAAAAAATAAATACTTTTAAGTAATATTTATAAAGATATAATAAATATTATATGAAATTTTTTTAAGTAAAATGCCAAACATACCCTTGGCCTTGAGGGTTTGATGAGCTGTTCGAAAGTAGAGAACCTCGATTGCTTGAAGCTGCCAAACTTCCAAATTTAGTAACGCCTGGTCAAATGATTCTTTAAAAAAAGAAAAAAGAATCGCTAAAAACAAAGGTATCAATTGCAATCACGTGATGAGTGTGAGCTTTATGTGATGGGTTACAAAAGTCAATTGATCATATCAGTTTAAGATGGTCCATTACTGTCAAACAAGAAAATTTAGTAACGCCTCGTCAAATAATTATTTTTTAAAAAAAATATTTTGCAAGAAACAAATATATCAGTTGCGATCGTGTCCTGAGTGTGAGTTTTATGCGATGTGTTACAAACATCAATTGAATATATCAGGCTAAGGGGGTTCATTGCTGGCAACACATGAAGATCTAATAATAACGCTTGGTCAAATGAAAAAAAATTTTATCTTAATTTTACAAGAAAACAAATCTATGGGTTACAATTCCCAAAGTGGGTTGGCCAATTTAAAAAATTGGTGTTAAGACTATATATTTTATATATATAATTTTTTTTAGAGAGTAAAAGTTTTATGTGGCTTGAATTTTAAATTATATAAAATTTTTAGAGAGTACAAAATCTCCGAAAATTGAATCATTTTAGTTTTGATAAAGAAGTTATCACTAATAATAATACTTAGTAGTGATTATAATTGTCACTGAAGTATTATATATGGCCACTAATAGATATATTTAGTAGGATTATAAGAATTGTTATCACTAAATATCAACATTTAGGGCAATTGAGTTTGCCAGTAAAAGACATTTTTAATAGAAATATTATATTTTTTATCATTAAATATCAATATTTAACGATGATATAAATTGTTGCTAAATCTTTATTAATTTAATTTTAAGAGAATTACTATTAAAATAAAACTTTTAGTGATGACATTATTGTCATTAATAGCTAAATTTAGTGACAATTAAGGAGCTATCACAACTAAATATAAACATGCAGTGGCCACAATATTTCCCACTAAAATAACACCTTTAGGGATAACAATATATTTGTCGCCATTAAATATTAGCAATTTATTTTGTCATTAAAAAAAATGCCTTTGGTAGCAACTTGAAAAGTGTTGCCACTAATCATATTTATTCATAATTAATTTTTATATTTATCATTTACTTCATTTATTTATTTTTAAAAATAAAAAAAAACTTAAATTATGCCTATAAGATAAGTTTGAATTATGTGTCTAGACTTGAATTGTACGTTAAATTTTCAATTTTATTTTATATAAAATTTAACATTTTAATTTTAAACTCTTTAAAATTAAACATAATTCAAGTTTGTAACATAATCCTTGAAGCTTTACTCATAGTAAAATAATATCATAACATATAAAAATAAAATGTAATTTTTTAATTAAACTCTAATTCAATTTATTTTTTCTTAGATTAATTATTGAGTAAATTATATTAATTTCTTTTAAATTTGCTTTAAATTATATTTTCTATATTTCTTAAAAAATATTATTCAATTCTTTAATATTAAAAAAATCATTATGGAAATAGCCTCAATCAATTATAATAGTTAAGGACAACCCACACGTGTCAGACATGCCAATTTAGTAACGCTAAGTTTTAATATTAATATTATAGACAGATACAGATAAGGAAAGAACAAGATAAGATCGAGTCACGCTGTAGGCCCACCAACCACCTCGGGGATGATGGATGTGAGCCCATGCAAGTATAGAGAGAGAGAGAGAGAGAGAGAGACTTAATTAAAAGAAAAAATTATATTTAAAGATTAAAAAATAAAAAAATTTATTTTTAAGAACTCTTATTATTAAATTCAATTATTTATTATTAAATTCAATAATAATTATTTTAAAATAAATTATAACATATCTTTAAAAATAATTTTTATTTTATTTTTGGATTTTTTATTGTAATTCTCTTTAATTAAAAATCGAAAACGATTCCTCGTTGACAATCATGCCACCTAATTAGTGTAAAGTGATGTGATTCAAAGGACCTGCCTAGCTGTACGAAATTAGAGTGAAAAATAGGAAGAGAGAGACAATAGAGATTAAATTTCGGAAAAACTTTTATTTAAAATTAAAACTTTTTAAAAAATTTTTAAAAGATTAAAAGAATAAATTATCATTAATATTTTTATAAAATATCATTTATATTCTCTAAATTTATATTATAATCTTTTTAATGCTACAAGAACATTTTCATCTAAGTGTAATAATAAATTAAAATTTTTTTATAATATTAAAAAAATCAAATTATAATTGTATGGAATATGAGTAATAACTTTTAAATTTTATTTCTTTAGCCTTTAAATTTAAAAAATTATAATTATATGAAATATGAGTAATAATATATTTAATAAGTTATAATTGTATGAAATATGAGTAATAACTTATTTCTTTAGCCTTTAAAAAAAAGTTTTGATTCTTAAGATCTTTTAATATCATTTTTACCAAGTTAAGATGCTTAATTTTTTCCTTAAATTTATGTGCATCCCGGTCTTTATATTGAGATAAAATGCAGTTTGAGTCATGGTTGTTGAACATTTGAATAATTTTATTTATTTTTTCAAATAATTTAAGAACATATTTTCTCAAAGAAATATGGTGCATTCATATTTTTTGCATTCATATTTTTTTAGAGGAGTTAAAATTGTTTCCTCTTACTAATTAAGTTAAGTTGAATAACACGATGAGTTTAATTTTTACAATTCTTTAAAATAATTAAACCATATTTTAATATAGTTTTATTAAAAAATATTTAATTACCTTCACCTTTATCTCTAATTATTATATCTTTTCTAATTTAAAAAAACTGACGATGGACTTCTTAATTTATTAATCACACTCCAATAAATTCGTTATAATCTAGGTTTAAAATTTTTAATTATATAAAATTACGTATATATCCTTCTTATAATAAGAGACTTATTAACATGTGATTAATATCAAGCGGATTAATTGCAATATTTTTTTAAAAAAAGGGGACATTATAATTAAAGCCAAAGATCAAAACGGGTGAACGTAATCTTTCCCATAAAATTAAATTGGACAATCAACACACAATCATGTCTAGTCAAGCATATTCGTTGCTGATTGCTCCTACTTGTTAACAATTTCTATTTTAAAACGAACTTGCTAAAACTAGCTAATCAGATGAATAATTACACTCATGTTTTTTATTTCATTTTTCTTTTGAAATTAACTGTACCTTCTGAAATGTCTCCCATCTGGGAATCACAAGCTTCAATTCCCCACGTAAATTAAAGCTCAAATGAAAAAGGTTATTGGCTCACGAATTGGTAAATTTCTTACGGCCTTTTGCGATTCTTGTTCTCGGCAAAAATATTATTAACCTATTAGGAGAATCATATTTCAAGCGGTTTCTATCTTTACAAAAAATAAGAGCTCGAAAATAAGATACCAAGTATCGTCAAGATTCAAGTGGGTATAGACAGCGTTGGAAGACTGAATGAGGAGTTTGTCGAAATTGTGGCTATAAAGGTTTAAAGTAGCGGTCCGACAACAACCCAATAATGTTGCAAATTGTAAATAGTGCTAGTAACAAAACAAAACTGTATAATCTTATAAATATTTATTATCAAACTGTTCATCAAACAACACATGATTTGTTTTTTGGGTGTAAAGAATCAATTATATAATATTAGGTTGTAAAAAATATCCATAAGGCAAGTTATCAAATAATTTGATAATAAACATCCTGATAGTGACCCAGTTGAGAAGATGGAAGGAAAATGCTACAAAAATACTTAATGGCCCATCAGTTGGTGCAAAAAGGGGCATATATCTAAAAATTGTACATAAATTTTAGAACTTTTGTATCCGCCTGCTCAGAATTTACTTCCTGAAGCCATAGTTTTTGTAGACAAGATCTACATAACGAATTTTCATTCTTCAAAGTCCTTTATAATGATTGGTTCGTTGGACAACAAATCTATCACGGTATACACTTACAAAGTCAGAATTTGATGATACGTGATGTTATATGCAGACTAAGTGACTAATTCTAATGGCACTGTGAGTCAGCCTAATTTCTAATTCTTGATCTTGATATTACAAAAGTTATTTGATGTCAAAAAATAATAGCAATTCAAGATGTTAGGTTTACAAGCACACACCACACAACTGAAGCAGCAAGTGTTCATCCTGGGGACTTCGCTCTTACCAAGGCCTTCCTATTCCTCCTAGCCTACGAGCCAACTCAAAATCCTTTCTCACTGGGGCAACAAAAGAAGCAAATGAAACAGATATTATTAAACAGATTACCAAACGAGGAAGACAAAAATGTAAGAAAAGGTATTTTCACACTATTTCTACATCTCTTACACTTGCCCCTTTACCATTAATTTTTCTTTTTTTTGGTTATTATAGACAAGGATATTCTTAGACTTTGTAGGCAATCTTAAGATGCATTCCCCCACATAAGCCCATCGCATTTAGAATTATATGCTCCCTAGAAGAAGTGAACTCTGATTAATAAAGCAGAATATTATCCTCTCTAAACAAGTTAACTCCCTTGGGTTCCTCTACCATTGACTTAATATTACATAATAAATAATGTAGACAACGTTCTATAAGATACCAGGGGGTGTAAATTTGGTGTAAAAATAGCACAACTCAAAATATTCACTGGGAAACAAACATAAATCAAGTAATAAAAATGCTAATTTAGATCTAGAAATTCCAGCTACGCCAGTGACTGCTGAGGAGGATCCAAATTAGGATGACATTACTCTCCTGAGGAAGCCACCAAGTTCATCTGCTATATATGACTTCCTCTGGTCATGGTAATCAGTCAATCATTGACTTAGTCAACCATATACAGGTTCATTCCCTTTTAAGATGACAACTATTACTATTACTGACAGGATAAAGAGTAAACCTTAGTAATCGTTCATCATCATCACCAAAAGTAAGAAATATTGAAGTGCACCGGTCTCAGACAGCCTCTACAAGGCACGTTTATCACTCAGCCTTCTGTAAAGTCAAGAGAGGCCTTTTACAGATAACTTTCAATAAGAATAGTCCCACAGACTTGAAAGGGTGGAAGTGGATAGACATGAAAGAGTTAGTCAGAATTTCATGACACAGTGCTCTGCCTTTAAAAAAAAAAAAGAAAAGAAAAAGAAAAACAGCAAAAATTGTTATATAAAATGAACACATGTGCCCTCCCATTGCACAACCGCAACTTCTTTCTCGAAGTCCTAAATAAGCACTTACTGCTTCCCCCATGGCCAACTCAACCATAGGGAGTAGAATGTTGTTTTTTAATGTAACAAATATTGTGACAAAAGAATTCATTCAGAAACAGTAAAAGCAATCGAACATTTTAAAAAAAGAAAAAAAAAAGAAAGATAAATACATGATTGAACGATCTTATGATGATTGAGAAAAGGAAATTTAGAGAAATGAATTAAAACAATTGCGTCAACTTACTAAGAGTAACACGCTTTGCATGAATAGCACACAGCATTCCATCTTCAAACAAATGAACCAGATAATCTTCAGCTGCCTGCAAGATCAATAAATGACAACTCAGAATAGATATTATAATTGAAAGATGATGTTACAGATCATGATAACACAGAAATCCTTCTTAAAGCAGCTAAAAGCATTTGTGTGCAAATCCTTGGAAAACTAAGGATGCTGATGACTAGAACTTAGTACAGGCATGCAGGAAGATCATCAGAAAAGTAGTTATGTGGTTATGATGGTCAAAGACATAACTGTAAATTATAATAGTGAAAATGCTTGTCAGAAACCAGAAACATGTTAAAGGAGTACGTGGTCAATTTGAAAACCTCAGGTTGTCAAGTCATATTCAAATTTGCTTCATTTGTAGAAAGATAATGTAATAGAAGCTTTAGTTGCTACATAAAGAAGCGTGAATTGCATTTGCACCACCATACATGCTGCCCATGCCCCAGAAATAGCAAGAAATAAGCAAGTTATTTTATTTTTTTAAAAAGACATTTCAATGAGAAAACAGAGAACTCGAGCTTATTGTGTTATGCTCACATATAGAGTGAAAAAATGCTTATCTTCCAATAAGCTATGGATTAGTTTCCATGCAGATTTAGCAACTTATTATATGACTGTGTTAGCATACACATAAAATAAAGGGTAAATATCATATAACATTTATGTGAATTGGTTTGTTTGTACTTCACCCCTATAAATTAAACCGTGTTAATTTCCCTCTCTGCGATTTTCTCTGTCAGAATATTTCTACCGTGAACAATTTTTCATCAAATGTGTCAACTGAAAGTGGGAGGGGTAAAATGCTTAGTTGCTAGTGGCATAAACTACATGAGGCAAAGTGGACAAATTCCGAGCAAAGAGCAGAATGACGGTCCATGATGTGCCTTCTAAAGGAACATTTGTTAAAATTTTGAAAGGAAAGGTGGAAATTTGTTAACAGAACAAACCAATGGAAAACTACACAAGTTAAACCATAAGGCAAAGGGAAAACAAACCGAATTAAGGTTATTTGACATTTACCCTAAAAAAAACATACAAACAAATTGGCCAAGGCACAAAATTCTAAATTGCTAATTATATAGAGCATAAGACAATATTTGTATTTCAACCATAACCAAAACAATGTCTAGGAGAAGTTAAGGAAATGCACATTGACCCAAAAAAAAGCATTTACATGATAATTTAGATAAAATGCAGGCACAGTAACAAGTAGCGATTACCAAAATTAGAACGGAAAATTATATATACCTCTTGAAGTGATAGTAAGGCTTCAGCTGTCCAGCGACTGACTTGCGTAGATAATTGGTGTGTAATCTGTTTCACCTACAGCAAGATTAAAAACATTTCAACAATAAACACAGAACTTCCCACAAGATTCAATACTTATAAACCCATAACCTGATGCCATGCCAACAGAGTTAATAACATACCTATGAATATTGAAGAGCCTATTCTTCATGCATTTATAAAGAAAGCATGTAAGGATAAAAGCCATCAAAATTACAAAGACGATAAAAGAAAAATAAACTAAATGGCCACTAAACTACCATGCTTATCCTCAAATAACTTACCAAACTGAAAACTTCAGACGGAAATGCAGTGACACCACCACAACAAATTTTTTGACTATGTCAATTTTAAATTTACAAAGATAATAAGTTTTTTTATTAAATCTTTTATGGGACAAAAGGAACATTCAGAAAAATAGGCTAAAATCTAAGTAATAACATTATCCAAAAGAATCATACTAATACTAGAACATGCAGTACAATCTTCTAGTTTTCACACATCGATGCTTTTTAAAGCTATAAGATAAGCTGCAAAGTTCCATTGATCTATAATTTATAAACAGTTTAAAAGAGTGTCTATGAGCTTTGTTTTTCTTTCCATGCACAAAGGGATGCAGATATGCAGTAGTCATATATAACATCTATAAACTCAATCATGCACCCACATTTGCATGACAAATGAAGTTAATAACTCACACATCTTATAAAAGGGGCAGCTGGGATGAGAAGTTTGACAGTCTTTTGATAGTGACGAATTTCACGAAGAGCCAATGTTCCTGGTCTATAGCGCCGTTTTTTCTTCAGCCTCTGACTTTGTCGTGCTATAATTTTGTTTTTGAACACACGATAAACAATTCAAAAACCACAAATTGGCAATTCTACAACTAAATTAACTTACAAAGGAGATGATTTCATAAAATTATAAGCACATACTCTGTGGTTCCTCTTCTTCACTCCTCCTTCTTGTAGTTGCCGGCTTCAGAATATTCATTGGAAACAAAATATGATAGAATAAAACAGATTTGTTCCAACAAAATAAAGGTAGAAGAAGTATTAAATTTTGAAATACTAAAATACGAATATAGACATATGAGTTAGACAAAATATGATAAGAGAAATGAGAAATTCTAAATCTTAGCATTTTCAGGATGAGAAAACCCATGAATATACAGGCTCAATCTTCGAATTACTGATAAATTGCAGGTAGCAAGATAAAGCACCACAAACTTGAACAAAATTTCCTAACCAAGTCTTAACTAAGCAGTACATTCTTCAGCTTTACCCTACATGAACCGTATAATAATAGAGTTCAAACCCAAGATTCAGTTAATTTCCAACCCTTTCCAGCAACCAAACACCACCCAACACAGACAGAGAGAAGCTTACCGATTGCGGTTCTAGTGCGACCCTCTTACCTGTGAATTTGGAGGGAAACAGAATTAGGGTTTTGAAAGGAAAAGAGAAACAAATTAACAACACCAAAGAGAGAAAAGGGATACGTTGTTTGCGAGGAGCTGGCATATGTTTAACTCTAGCCATTGGAATGAGCAATGAGGCTGGGCAGAGCACCCACCAAGAGAGCGAGTGACACACTCTGCTTCAGATTTTGTTGGAGACGAAATTGGCAAAAACAAATTTTTCTTTTTCTTTTTTCCCTCTTCAAATTCTAGCGCGCCTACTTCATTTTTAATTTGAATACTCTGAATCTGTGTGGGTTCGAGTGGATTGAGAATTGCGCGCTTGGGTTCGGGCACTAAAATATATGTCAATATGTAAAGAATTGAAAATGCTGCAACTTTTTAATAACTACTATAATAAAAGTGCTGTAAAAAAATTATTATTTAAAAAATTAAGAATAATATTTAATAAAATTTTATAAAAGTTTCTTTTTAAACAAAATTTATTAATATATAATAAATGCTGTTTTGGTCTAGTAAAAAAAAATATACTTATTGCATGTGTGTGTAAATAAATGTGATGGTTTCACTGTGGTTAAGCCCTACCCTATCAATTGCGAGGTTTAATCTCCACGTTAATAATAATGAGTATGTGTATTGAGGATATAAGTTGACATTCTGTAAGTATAATCAACATTTGATATTTGGGTCTGTTAATGCTGGGTAAAACGATAAATTATTAATAGAATGTTTGGCAATAATTTTTAAAAGTTGCTGCAATTATGTAAATGATAATAATAAATATATGTTAGAATAATTTTATTTTCTTACTATTACAAATTTTGAAGAAATTTATATTAAGCTATTAAAATAATATATATTAGTTAAAGGTTAAATTAAAATGAAAATGAAAGTTGATTCATTAGCATAGGAGTTATAGATCTATAAATAAAAATTAAATAAAAAATATTTTTATAATAAAAATTAAAAAAAATATGTGAGATTTATGCATCTAACCCAATGGAGGAGGAGGAGGAGGACAAAAAGCCCATTTAGACTCTGAGTCTACTACTCTTCAAAACAATAGCATCCGTGCTAGTATTTGATGGGATGAGTTATTGTCTTCCTAATTTTTCTTTTTTTTCTTTTTTTCAATATACACAACTTTTATTCTCTAATAACATCATACACCTGTACGTGGAATGAAGGTGAACTTAAAAGAAGCCATTTGCATAATTATGACTTTCATGGGAAAATCAGAAGTAGCAATTGTTAATCAAAATAATATTAAACTTCTTTAAAGTTCTTTTTACTTTTATTAGTTTTATAAATTGATTTAACAATTGCCATAATATCCACAACAAAAGTATTGCAGAAATAATTGGAATTAGTTTCATTGGCAACAAGAGATCATATTTTCTAAAAAAGAAGATCTTAAATACACAAGTTGAAAGAGATTTAGACTCACATCTCAGACATAACAAAGGGGGGAAAAAAATCCTTATAAGGAGATTATTTAAACTCGACCATAGTTTGAGCCCATCTCTTGACATAATAAGAAAGAAAGAGAGATCGTTTGCGGAATGTATACATGTGAGAGAACTATCAAATCCAAAAATTTTCATGAGTGAATACAAGAACAGATCTCAGAAGGATACAAGCAGTCACCTGGAGTCTTGGACAAATAACAAAGCTTCTTAAACAAACAAGCTCAAGCCTATAAATAATGAAACCTGTTCATTGCTTTCATAGAAGATCAAAAAAATAATCCAAACCTTGGCCAATTTCCCAGATTGAAATGCCACATCCCCATAAACGGGCTTCCTCTAGGCGCAAAGAAATTGACTTTAAAGATGGATAGAACACAGCATGCTTGTTATCCTGGTCATCAATGTAAAAGAAGAAATGCTCACCACTATTCTCATCCCACTGTAGTACAGGCCTGTACTTCTCTAACAGTGCAAGGTAATCCCTTCCCAGGATAGCTCCGCCACCTGAACCTGCACTTCCAAATTTTAATATGTAAAACATAGATGCCTTCGTTACTTTTTGAATGCCAAAAAGAGAGTGAAATATTCTTCTGAAGTTCCTATAATATCAAAAATGACAAAACTTAGGTGTAATTTTTAAAATGTCTGCTACATTAAGTTTTCTAATAAAAACATGACACTCCAATGTTTTTTTTTACAGTTTAGTACCACATGATAGATTGTTTCAAAAAAGTATCTCCACATGTTATATTTTGATTGGAAAACTTGATAACAAATGCTTAAAGAACTTAATCTTGAACTTAATCTGAGTTTTATCCTATCAACATGCCCCAAAATAAGAACATGCAAGGTCTAGCGCAATAGTGGATTCATAAGTAAAAGAATCAAATATACTAAGGATGACAAAGTTGCTTTTCCAATCATCGCCAACGGTTGGGGATGAAGTAGCAAGGTCTCATGAATTAACAGATAAACCAAAAAATGTCAAACCATGATAAGTTGCACCTCCTGTTATAAATCATGCTAATGTATATACTGCATATAAATCAATGAAGGAAAGCAAGCAATAACCTCTGGAAAGGGAGAAATCATTTCCATAAAAGTTGATGCCAAGGAGTATCTTGCTGGCGAGGCTCTTGGCTCTATTGCCAGAGGTACCAAGAAGCAGATTTAAAGTAAATTGAACCCACTTCAAAGGTGCATTAGGACCTGGGTTATGAGGACTAGAGAAGTCATATGTCATTAATGAGAATCCATCCACAGCTTCACTTAAGCTCTCAAGATCTTCAGGACCAAAGTCATGCTCTTGGAGCTTCTTTGAAGATGGTGGACCTATGACATAGATCAACTGCAACTGCTGCTTACTATTTCTCTCTGACACAGAATGCAGGGCGTCTCCAAGCTGTTTTATAAATTGGAGTGCCTGTACATGCAAAAGAAGAAAGCACTATATCAAGTACTATAATGAGCAAAATGTAGAACTTTGTCCCATGGTAAACATGTTGAGTTCATAATATTCTGTTTGCTTATGTATCTTTGCTGAGAGAATGATCACATTACAAAATGTCTCAGGCATGAAGGTGAAAAAGGTAGCAACTTTAAAAAAAAAAAAAAAGAGTCCCAATGATTCGCATATAAATGCCAAAAAAAAAAAAGCTTTGATACACATGAAGAGGGAACGACTTGGACCTCAGTTAAAGACCAGAACATTTTAAAGCATCATTATGTAATATAACTATTTGCTGAAGTACCCAAACGTAGTAAGCAATCAGTACCTTAGCAATTAGCAGTTGAATCCATGAAAAAGTGTAAATTCAATATTGGACATAAATTATTTAAAACAGAGTTCCATATAATAATTCTGCCCTATAAAAGGTTTTTAGTAAAGATGAAAGGATCAAATACTCACCAAATTTCGCATGCTCTGTTCATGCAAGATACCATAAGCTACCCACCTTGACCAAGATTCTAAGACAATACCATCATATCCCATTTCCCTACAAGCAAAGAGCATTCACATAAAAGGGAAATCACAGCACAGAATATAACAAGAAAGAAAAAGCATTATGCATAGATTTTGAATGTAGAATCATAATCGCAGCCACTGATAATTTCTGATTTTCATTCAGTTTATTGGTAAGGTAAGGGAAGCTTTTAATACACAATTAACTAGGTTAAGTAAAGATAAACAATTCTTCCTTTTTCAGAATTAGATGATTGCATTTTCCTAGCATACAAATACAGAAACTGTTCCCACAATGGCATTGCCTAAAAGATGAATCAGAAAAATAATAGGATCCTTACTTGCACTCTGTTATTATAAGGTTAATAGCTTTCTTCCTTTGCTTCTTCTTTGTCAACAGCTCTACTGGTGATGCTTCCAGGACAACTCTAGGCAAAATCTACATGAAAGTTTTTTTTTTTTAAAAAAAGGATTAATCAATAAGGTCAGATTCAAAGAAAAGGAGAACAATATTCTAAGGTGGGTAAATAAATGCAAGGTGCCACAAATTAACCTTGCCTTTAATAAGGACAGCCACAGGACAGGTAACACACGTAGCCTTACCAAGGTCAAAACCAGATTCTGTGTGGGTGAGTGGTGAAAGATAATGAAATTTATCATAATCCCTCTTGGCTAATGGACAGTAACAAGGCATTCAACATGACTCACATTATGGGTACTGGCAATTAAAAGATTTCAGTCTTTGAGACTCAGAAAATAATCCATTTTTAGACTGGAAATGTGCAAATAATTACTTCTTAGTTGTTTAAGGTGTCACATTCTATCTGGACTGCCTTTTACAGGATTAAGAGTGGCCCAATATTTGAATGGGGAGAGATTGAGTACAGTAATCCAGATCCAAAGCAACTACACTACATCACTGCCACTCCCATCAGCAAGCCCATACATAATTCCCCAATTCAATTCTACTTTTTTGTTTACAGATCCATGATCAAGAATATCATCAACTATATAGCTTTCAAAAAAATATATATTCAGCTACATGCAAAATTATTAAGTTGGCCTAAGGACACAGTTAATTTGGCGATTCCTGAGACAAAATTAAGATTAAGAATTGAGATTTCCTTCTTCATACCAAAGCATCTCCTGTCTTTTTAAGCTCTGAGATCCATCCTGTGTCGGCATTATGTCTCCCCTCCAGAACTAAGTTAGTCTGTTGGCTGGCAATGAGAATTGATGAAGCAAACCACAGAGCAAGATAATGACAATAATAACAAGTTATTAACAACTTTCTAAATAACTCCCAGGCTTTATTAATTCACACTAAAAATTTCTCTATATAGTACAGAAAATTCAGATGATTCCTAAGGTTGTAATATGTGTTTGAAACCCCACCTGTACATCCCATTTCCTAAAGAACATCCCGGCAGATAACTGCCCTCTCCCTCCTATTCTTCACTGAGTCATTTGGGACTTAATGCATACCTTTTCAAATCATACCAGACAGGCGATAAATGTGTGAACTTAGAGTTGAAACGTTTTGCCAATTCATAACCCTTAGAATTCCTGCAATATTTAACACATAGAGAAATATATAACACGAAGATACCTTTAACGGGGGAACAATGGTTCACAGAGGAAAAGATCTGGCTACAATATATAAGATCATAATTGGATTTTAATTACCAATCTTGGGTGCATCACCTAAACAGGAAATTGCCAAAGGATACATGTATTTTACGAAAAAAGGTTCTTGTGATGATTATTATGTACAGACTACAGGGTAGTGTTTCTTCTTCCTAATGATCACCTTCCTAAACCAAACTCTAATATATTGATAACCATTTCAGTAACGCTTGAAATGCGAGAAACTAAGTTTAACGACAAATTTAAAAAAAAAAAAAGAATTCAACATAAAATTAGGTTACACAATTTTCCTCCTCAAATAACAAGTATTGCATGTCAGGTATTGAAGTTCTATTTCAAAATCCAAGATTTTTTGCATATACAACAAAAAGCTACAAAAACGTACCATGGAGTAATGTAGCCAAGCACAGGATAAGCATAATGCCGCTGAGACGTATTTTCTGATACTTTTGAATTCTCCTGATTCCTTGCAAAATTACAAAGTTAGGTATTATAAAAGCTGAACTCTCCCTTGCACACCCTATTTGGCAGCTGAAAATTTGAGTAAATAAAATGCTACCCAAAAAATGGTTGCTAATTTAAATGAAAAAAAAAAAATCCTAATCATTGAAATAATCCCCCTTTTTTCTCATAGTTTCTCAGCGAATAAACAGTAGAATCATAGTCTTTGGCGCTACTTACAGTCAGCACATCTTGGTAGTTCAAATCAGCTGTCACAAGGTCTCGTTGATATGCATACGATTCTCTGCGGCGCGTAGAAGAAGAGTACTTAAACCGGTAAACGATCACGGAAATGGTGGAAGATACGATGAAGAAGAGGACGAAGAAGGGAACGAGTTTGCGAGCCGAAACCGAGTCAACCCGGTCATCACGTCGGGTGGACGATTCGACTTGGGTATCACGGTTAGCTGAACTCGGCGCGGAACGGCGGTCTCGTTTCTTGGCCATGTCGGAAGAGTCCCCGGTTGCTTTGCAGGTTACTAGTTTTGAGCCGTTAAAGACCTTGGGGGGTTCCCGAACCTGAAACGACGTCGTAGTGCTTCATCAATTCAATATCTAAAATATATAGAGAGGAGAATAATAATTCTCCACTGTTCATTATTGTAGCTTCTTTTCTTTTTCTTTTCTTTTTTTTTTTTTGGGTTGGTGGGACTCAATTTTGTGGACTCAACTTTCTAGTTCAATATATTTTTACTATTAATGGAATTGTTCATAAATTATGAATAGTGTGATTTATTTCATATGATTTTATATTTCAATTTACATGTCATTGTTTTTACTTTTTTATTTTTTTCCATTTGAAAAAATTTGTACAAACCCATACAAAATCCGAGATTAATTGGGTATAAAATTCCTAAATTTTTCCATTGCTTTGCTAATGGCTGCCATTATATTGATTGTGTGAAAATACATTCTAATTGGTATTGAAGAATTTGAAGATTTAAAAATATTATAATGTCATGTAATTAAAAAAAATTAGTTTAAATATGTAATAATACAGTTATCCATATATTACACACTTGTGTTTATTGGTAGATTAAATTTCTTGTACAAAATTTTTCTTATTTGGATTTGGAATCTTTGCATTAGGTAATCAGCAATTCTAAATTTAGGTTTCCTTTTGATGGTTTAATATTCATCCACATGCCCCTTATATTTATTTGTCTTGATAAAATTAAAATTCCAATAATTATTAACTTGGATGGTAATCACCAATAAAGTCCTCATGGGTGTTAAAATTTTTGTGATGGATGAAACACTTTCTTAAGTATATTATAAGGGGATTAATAGTCATTACAAACATTCCAATAATAAATTAGCAGAAATCACAAATAATGAAAGAGTAGTTAAAGAACATGAAATCTATTTAGGTCATTTCCAATTATTATAGCACATTGGGTAGTATGGAATATGTAAGAAAAAAAAATTGTGCATGGATGGGATGGGAAAATAGAGTTAGCCTGAGGCTTGTCCCAATTTAGTTTTCATGACTGATTTTATCACCCGAATTTCATTTCGACTTGATAAGACCTTATTTCAAATTAGGTCTAATCAAGTTGAAACGAGATAAAAGGATTTTTTTTTCTTGTACAAAATATAGCATTATTCTAAGTTTTTGAAAATTGAAATAATTATAATAAACAAGTATTTATCCTCTCAATAGCTTCTACAATGAGAAAAGCAAGCAAGCAAGTATAAATGCACACCCTTCATGTAAATTTTATGGTTTTCATTTTAGACCACTGTTAGCTTGATTAGAATGAAATAATATTTATGCAAAAGAAAAGAAAACAAGGTAAGAAGATAAATTTGATTCATGAAACAATGCAAAACTAAAATAATATTTAAGAAATATTAAGAGTTCAAAATACAACTACGTGCTCTCAATAACAAAAAGTTAAAAATATTAAGAGATTAAAATATAAATACATGCTAAATTAAATAATAAAAACACATCAGGCAACATTCTAAACATCTTCAGAGATAACTCCTGAAAAGTCTAAAACATTTGGAAAAAGTAAACATCATTTTGAAAATTAGAAAGTAGAAACCAAAGGCAAAAATGGATATCATTATATCATTATCAAAGTATAAAGGTTACTAGATTCCACAAGACTTTCAAACTCCTCATACTAATCAAGATCATGCTCCTCAAATCTTAATACTATAGGGGATAGCCAATTTTTGGTTCATGTAAGTGTTTCAATCATTTTTTGTGATAATGAACTCCTAAAAGTATCAAGCATGCAACTACCAGTGCTAAAAGTATATTTAGAAGCTACATTTGACAGTGGCACAACTAACAAATCACATGCAAGTAAAGAAAATACTTTATACTTTCTCAAATTTCCTTTCCACTATGCCAAGATATATAAAAAAAAAAAAAAAAGATCATCTTCAACTAAATTATCAACAAGATGCTTTTCTAACTCTGTTCTTTAATTTGAAGTAGCTTTTGTCATATATATCCTTCAATCCATCATTCATTACCAATTGCAGAATATAAGCATAACACCTTATATGTAGATAGTCCCTATTGCACACTAACCCATCTTAATTTTTTAGTCATTTCTTATGGCTATGTCATTGCAACTTACATTATCTATAGTTATTGTGAAAACTTTTTTAATCCCCTATCCCAACAAATACTTCTCAATTTCCTTTTCTATGATATCACCCTTATGATTTTTAATTATACAAAAGTCAAGGATTCATTTTTGTAACTTCCAATTTTTATCAATAAAGTGAACTGTGAGACACATATGATTAAAATTTTGAATTAACATCCATATGTCTATAGCGAGGTAAACACGCGTACACGATTTTTTTTAATAACTCCTTAACCTAATTAATAGTGTGTTTGGATATTTGTTTGGAGAAGCTAAAATCACGTTTGCTGACCATGGTTTTGCAGAAGCAACATATTATTGCTTTGTACAAAACGTGGTTTGGGGGATGGGGAAGTTTTTCCAAACATGCACTAAATTCATCATTGAAGAGTTTTAATCCCTAGCAACTATATATTGTGATGGAACTAGGAACCTAGGCTTTAAATAATGGTTATACTTTTGAAACCTATACCTTTCTATAACTCGAAAGGACATTTAATCACATATCACAAATTTAGCTAAAGCTTTTCAACAATCATCTACATTGTAAACATGAGGGACCAAGGTCTTTTTTTTTTTTTTTTGCAACCCCCTTGAAACATCTTCCTTAAAAGACTCACTATATGCTAAAATGTTTGATTGATCAACCTATATGAATTCTTCTTACACATTTTCACATGCCTATTCAATCCACTTGTTCCATATTTAATTAGGTGACATAAATAAAAAAACTTCACAATATTTATATATAGCTTTATATTTCTCACCTATTTCAATCAATGGAAGTTTTTTTAAATGCTCTCAAAAACTAGCCTTGTTTATATGGGATTTTCTTTTTGTACCTATAGTTGTAGAATTTATAGCCAAAGCAAAGGTTACAATAGTAGCTACATCTAAGGCAAGGGAGTGTTGGGTAGGAATATGGGTAGATTAGGGTTGTGATTGGGATTGAGATGAGGATTGGTCTTGGGTTTCTTAAGTTCTTTAGTTTGTTATTAGTTCTTTTGTCCCTAAAAAGTTTATTCAAAGGGAATTCACATATGAGTTTACAAACAATAACAATAATTCATTAAACTAGCCTTAAATTATCAACTATCTTCAAATTCGTGACTAATAATAATAGTTCATCAAATTAAGCAAAAGCCCTAAATTGAAAGCAAGCTTTAATACAAATTATACGATCACAAATATTACAAAGCTTCTACAAGCTTCAATAGAAATTATGGGATTAAACTAACCTCAAATTTCAATCAACCAGCCTCATATTTGATTCAATATCAATTTAAAACAAATAGGTAATTTCAATATTATATTCTAAATTATAGCTCAACAATTTTACAATATCAAAATGTTTATAATGCATCAAAAGATATTATTTGAAACAAAAAAGAAAAAGAAGGCAATGATCTGTATACGTGTTTCAAACAAACAATCTTTAGCATTTGCATTTCAAACAATCCCTAATATACATGCTTCTTCATTGCCTTCCTTAACAATCCCTATCGTTAGCAAAGTTCCAAATCGTAGCTTAACAATTTTACAACAATTTAAAGTAAAGAAGTAGAGGAAGACAACAAAGAAGGAGAATGGCAAACATAAAGTCGAAGAGAACACACACATTGCATTTGCAAAAGGAGGCAACAACTTCGCATGGATGATTAAATCACTAGTTCGTGGATGATTTGCTAGTCATGACTTTACATGAAACATAAAGTTATTGGTCCGTGGATGATTTATAAGGATAACATTTTTATGTTAAGCTTGAGATTATAAGTGAGTGGCAAACTAGCAGTGAAGAAGGGATGATGGTTTTGTTTCAACCTTGAGATTGAAAGTGAGAGGCAGACTGGTGGTGGAGGAGAACTGGGCAGACTAGTAGTGGAAGAGGAATGTGGTGGAATACAGACATGTAATGGAGGAGAAAGAGGAGTGATTGAGAGATTAAAATATGAGAGCTAGAACTAGAAGAGAGTCAAGAGGGAGAGAGGTAGACTAGTAAGATAGAAATTAAGTATAGGGGATAATAGGAGATCATATGATTTGAATGAGACAATTATCAACCAAGTTTTTTTAAAATATTATATTAAATATATCGGGCCAGGCTGGGTTAAAATGCTTAAAAAGCTTATCTTGAATTCTGTCCCAACCCAATATTCCATCCTACTTTCTTCTTCTATGTTTATCCCATTCCAAATCCAACTTGGCCTAAATAGTTTGAGTTGAGATGGATTCACAGGGTTGTTTAAGCCTTGCACACTTTTATAAGAAAAGAGAGAGAAAGGAAGAAGGAAACATTGTTCAAACATGTTTGGTAGTAATAAATAGAATCGTGGATAGATCCATGCTTTATTATTCTGAGACACTATTCATTCTTTCAAATTTTTAAAGGAATGGTATAGTTACTTAAGGGTGCACATAGGCTAAGCATTGTGTAAGCCCAGAGCCCAACCAATTTGTAGTTTAAGCTGTCAACTCTAATCTAGCCAAAATGGGTCAGTCTGGGCTAGAATTGTGAAATCAAACTTTTATTTAATTTATATGATATGAAACACTAAATATAGAATGCAAACTTGCTTCATTAATATATAATGCAAACTTACTTCCTTAGCTATAGGAATAAATAGCGTAGACTATAGCACACACTAACTCTTAACATTGAAGTATAATCTTATAGTTTACTAACAAAAAGACCACCTTAAAACTCAAGAAAAGAAAAAAAAATAAAAGGAAAGGAAGGAAGAGTTGAAGACCTGCACGTTAGATGTAGCCATTTGAGTTTCGTGTATTCAGGAAATTGATACTTTTGCATTTATTTCCATATATATAATTATATAGCATCTAACATGTATTTAAACCATACCACACATGCTACATTTGGAAGCATAAAGAACATAAATTTACTACTTTTCAACATAGAATACAAAAGGCTTCCAATATTGAGATAACCACTAAATAGTGACAAGACTCATTTAAAAGTCAAATTTGAGTACTTTTGCATTACCACAAAGTAAAGAACTAAATATTATAAGAAACTCAGAAGTTATAGGATGCTAGTTCAAGTTTTATTGCTCAAAAAAATATGTTCTTTCCAAGAAGAACTTGATGATGCCTTATTCATTTAAGCACTCAATTACATTAAGATTGATTTAATATAGTATAGGTCAATCCTAGATCATTCTTCCCAATGAGCAATTTAGGTTTAGTTTGAATTGATTTTAGGTGATTATTTGATGCTTAAAATTTTATGCAGATTCTAAAAAACTCTCTCTACGCTAAATGCAAAATTAATTGAACTAAATGCATGCAAATGGGG
Organism: Erythrophleum fordii; assembly: GCA_032878935.1. NCBI lineage: Eukaryota > Viridiplantae > Streptophyta > Magnoliopsida > Fabales > Fabaceae > Erythrophleum > Erythrophleum fordii. The sequence goes on along the minus strand of JAVQMF010000047.1, from coordinate 10,949,710 downwards.
GAGTTTTAATTAAGAAATTAAATTTCAACGAAAAGAAAAAAACTAAACAAGTAATTAAACTAAATTGCTCTAAATTAAAATTAAAGTGACTGTGAAAATGTAAAGAACAAATAGGAGGCAACCAAAGTTTTGTAAGGGGATTTCGACTCTCATCACTCATCAAAGATTGATTGAGACCAAGAGAAGTGATTAGATAGTAAACCAATGAATTTAATTAACTTAATCCAAGTATAGGAAACTCTAAACTCAAATGCATATCACTTAACTTAATTAGAAAACCTTTAGCTAATTCAAGTAATTTGCAAGTAATTAAGCTAATTAAACTAATCAAATCCTTTAACAATTGGATTTAATTAATTCTGAAAATTTGATTTTAATTACCTAATTGAACAATTAAGCACTTATACTATCCAATTCAACAATCAAGTAGCACAAGAGACCAAGATATGCAATTAAAATCATAATATTAATCAAATTAATGCAAGAAAACTCAAGTATCAATCCAATTAACATTATAAGGTTTAGAAAACCAAAATCTGGGCAACTAGAAAACATAATTCTAATCCCAAATAACACCAATTCCAATCAAAATCTAAAATAAAATCATTGTCTAACCTAAAACTAGGTCTCAACATTAAATTCACATAGAAATTCATAAAACTAAAAAATCTCTAAGTTCTTGAAATTGAAAGAGGAAAAAGGTAGAAAGAAAAGAACTCTCCAATGGTCTTCAATCCATATAAATCAAGAGTTCAAGCCTTCCTCCTCTATGCTCCACCTTGGTGTCACCCTTCTTTAAGCTTCCATGGAATTGGTTCCGCTAAACTCCTTCAAGCTCTCTGCCATGAGCAATGAATGATGGTGGTAATATAATGGGAGGCGATGTGCTTGTGAGAAGATGAGTGAATGAGAAAGAGAAACGAGGTCCGCGAGTGTTGGAGAGAGGAATGTAAAATGGTGATGATGGTTCTCGGCGTCTCTACGTGCAGTACAGAAAAGCCAAAGAAGAATGAAGCAATTCGTCCTCTGCCTCCAGGTCTGGCCTCCCCGTTTGAAGTCTGAAAAGTCAAAGAATAATCAAGAATCAGCAATTCGTCCCTCCATTTGCATCTCTGCGTGCAGTACAAAGGCTAGAAAAAGTGACAAAGCAGCCATTCTCTCCCTCCCTATTTTTCGGCATCTTCCTCGCTGGCTCCTCCCACTAGAAAAAAAATGAAAACCTAATATCCTATTTACAAAAATGCCATCATCAAGTAATTAATAAGAATAGAAATTTTGCTCCAATCTTGACCCTTGATTTCACTTTAAATCTTCAATTCATTTGCCCAAAATTACCTTCACCATTGATTCTTAATTCATCTCCAAAAATTTGCACAAAATTAATAAATATTTTAAAGATTAGAAATATTCAACCCATTAAAGAAATATAGAAAAATAAAATATTATCAATTTAAACTCAAAAATTCTCCTAATTAATTCAAAATTATATTATTTCTCAAAATTGACTAGAAATTCAAATATTGTATAATAAATCCATTTAAGCTCAAATTAATCATTAATAATAATAATAAATGTGGGTAAAAATATATAAAAATTAGCACTTATCAGAACTCATTGGAAACATTTATCAATACTTAAAAACTTCTTTTCCTTAAATTGCAATAATCTTTTCAAGCTTATACATATTGTCTTTTGTCCAACTTGGAAGAATCTCCAACAACATAATTAATAAGAAACATTAAACAATAGTTACAAAAAACAAAACTTACTTACTGTAACACCCTAAAAATAATTAACAGTGATTATTTAAGGATTATAAAATTATTAAGAGCAATTTAAGGAAAAATTATGAAGAGATAAGAGTCTTAAGGAAAATGGCAAATTTTAGTATTTTAACATAATAATTATTAATTGGATAATTTTGAGGAAAGAAAACTAATAATTTTAGGTTTAAGCATGACTTGTGCCCATGATTAATTTATGTATACTAAGAACATTATTATAAACCTAATTTTATTCTTATGGAAGCCCAACTTTATTTCATGGAAGTTCAACTCACTTTTGAATCTAATTATACCCATATATCATGACCCAACATGTTAAGTATTAGCCCATTTAGAATAATGAGCCTATAGGACCAGCCCACTTGTATTAAAACCCTGAGAAAAGGCTACCACTCATTATTCTTATGCTGAAACATAAGCTTGGCTGCTGAACACACAAGGAATTTTCATACATTTGAAAAGGGACTTAGATTTTTCAACATTTTGGCTCAGATTTGTACTTTTAGAAAGAGATTCAGCTAAGGTAGGTCCTATAGGGTTTGATCCTCTCTTCTTCCTCTACATTTTGGTCCTATTAGTTTGTCATGTAGAAGATTTTCATCTCTTTCTCAATCTGAAATCTAGCCTTTGGATGATTTCTTGTAAGATTACAGAGCTAGAAATTAAAGGGAGCAATTAGGTAAGCATTTCCTTCTCTTTTTATGTATTATTTTGCTGGAAAAAAGCCCCAAGAGTTGATTTTCATAATAGGTTATACTATAGTGCGAAAATACAAGGAGATAGAAGTAAAACACTATAGTTTTTGGATTTGATGACTCATATTCAAATTTTGAGAGTCATCAAAGGATTGGTTAAGTGCCTTCAACCATTTTTATGAGTTGTATGTGTTGAAATTTTACCATTTAGGTTGATTTCTAGAGTATGCCTTGTACATGTGCAAAAATGGGGATGTGGATAGTGAGCTATTGTGAGTTTCGATGTTTTGACTTTAAATTTGTGCAATACACTCTTGGGAAGCTTTGGTAAATAATTCTTAATAGATTCTTGATAAACTTGATCAATGGATAGGAAATTCCTTGCTAATGAAAGTTAAATGATGATGACTATACTTGTTTTAGGATTGATGTGTATTTGGATTATAATGGTAGTTAGAGAAAGAATAATTGGATTTCATTGAGGTAACCGGGTTTAATTTTTTAATTCCATGTATATGCTTATTTTAATATAATATTTGTTGTATATGTATGATTTTAAAATGTTAAATGATTGATTGGCTACTTAAATTATTATTGTTATAGACCGTGAGCATGTCCTTGGTAGAGCTGTAATGTAGTTGTCACCTGTGCATTGTGCTTCGATCGGGCACTTGATTGTGATCAAATTCCTAAATGCATTGAATCCAGGTTGTGTTCATTAGAGAGTTAGTACCATGGACGAGTTTCTTCTAGTGTTATTGACCTTTAATATGTTATATGTGATTGTTGGTCTGAAACAATAGTCACTAATAACTTAACTAGTTCATTTGTTGATTGAATTGATAATTCTAGTATTTGATGATTGAAAATACATTATATTGATTAATTTATATATATATATATATATATATATATATAGAATTTGCCTCTTGTTATTGAGATTATAAATCTCATCCCAGTTGTGGGCTAATATTTTTAAAAGACTGGACCTCTTAGTGACAAAGAGAAATTAATATAAGCCTATTGTATAGTTTAGTAATACATAGGTTTGGAAACATTGTCAGATTAAGTTTTGGTAATGAGAATACTAATTTTTATGTATTTGACGCATTGCATCATGAATTGCCAAGTATAAGGACTATCTATGTAATATAATTACTATGGAATTAAACATTGTGATTATATATGACTAATACTTATTAAATGACTTGATATTGTGTAACCACTAAGCTTTAGCCTTATGTACCTTGTGGTTGAAACACTTTTGCTATCATGGGAAGAGAATTGATCGATATAAAATTAAGTTTTAATTACTCTAATTCAACCCAAGACCTCCAAATAATAAGAATTAGTGAATTATGATATTTGGGAGTTGAATGGTTTAGAAGACCATATATATTAGCTAATAAGATCCTAGAATTCATCTAAGACTAATGGGAATTGATTAAAGAGCATGAAATGAGAGTCTAGGTGCAAAATGGAGTTGAGCCGCAGCCAAAACTTCTTAAGTCATGGCCAAAGCCCTCTTAGAAGCTAGAAGCACTGCGGCCTGAGATGCTTCACCGCGACTCAAGATCAAAATTTCACCTAAGAGAGTAACAGAGAGCAAACTCATTATAGTGAGTGTTGGGAGGTGAGCTTGGAAAGTTCCAAGAGGCTCTCTCGCCGCTGTAAAAATCACAAAGGTGTGAATAATAGGTTCCTGAGAGCACATTCGCTACGGTGCATAAGGCGTAAGTCATGGCATAAGATTCATATTTTTTATTTTGAGCTCCAATAGCCACTTACTTTGCGACATTGATATACCAAGTCACGACAGGAGTCTTCAAACTTGAATTTTAGATTCTATTAACTAACTTAATAGTGGTGGGGAAGGTCCAAGTCGCGGTGAAGGTTCCTAAACTCTTGTTTTTACTTAAAAACCTTGGATTTTCTCATGATAATGTTACGTGATGACTTGGAAACACTTATAAGAGGATTTTGCAAGGTGGAATCAATGGTTAAATAAATTAAAGGCTTCCGATTGATAATTGGAATCACTTATAGACTCAAATGGTTTTGATTATTTGGCAAATAACCATAATAATATCAAGGTTCAAATTTTCCTATTTTATTTAATTTAACAACTTTAGACCTTGATTTTCGATTATTAATCATGCTTTTAAGCCTAATCATTATAATTAGAAATTATGGTTATTACACTCACTATTTCCATTTACATACAACATGGGTTCTTCTTTTACATTCTATTAAGAATTTCAATAGTAAAAATTGAAAATAACTTGTAACTACTTAGGTTCTAAGCCAATAAACTAAAGTGAAATCAGCAAGCAACATCAAATTGCAATTACATATTTTTAAGTGATGTTCAGAATACAAATGCACGTTAAATAAAAATAGAAAACTAGAATATGTGTCTAGAATGCAAATACATGCTAATTAAAAACATATCAAATGATGTTCATAACATCTTCAAAGATAATTGAAACTCTCGAGAAATTTGAAAAAATTAAACTAACATATTAAAATTAGAAGTAAAAATCAATAAGCAGAAAATGAAGATCATTATCAAAGTATAAAGCTTATCGATGGCAATAATACTCTTAAACTCCTCATGCTAATCAAAATCATGTTCATTAAATTTAAACACTATAGGAGATAGCCAATTTTGGATGCAAACAAGTGCTTCAACCATTTTTAGTGATAATAAACTCCTAAAAAGATTAAGCATATAAACATTGGTGCTAAGAGGAGATTTAGAAGTCATAGTTGACACTAACACAACTAACACGTCATGTGTAATAAAAGAAAATACTTTATATTTTATAGCATTTTCTTTCTACCATGCTAAGATATCAAAAGAAGGATCATCCTCAATTAAATCAACTAAAAGATATTTCTTCAACTTCGTAGTCTAATCTAAGTTAACTTTCATTTTTTCAGACATGTTTCATTTGTTCTTTATCTTACCAGGAGCAAAAGTAGGCATCTACACTCCCTCTGTATCCTTTTTACTCAAGCCATTACTTTCTTCAAATATATCTTATGATTCATTAACAACTCTTATAGCATATTTATCATATAGACCATACAATACATCTTTCACCCTTTTTTCCATGGCTTCACATTAAGATCAAGATATATCTCTTCAAAGGTAGTATATACATCACAAGTTTATATTTAAGGTTAAATATCACTCCTAATACCAACAAAAGGTTCATGTTCTCTAACTTCCCCCAATACTTATCATACTTACTCATTATATTCTCAATCATCTCTCTAATAAAAAGATCTTTCATAGTAGAGCTTGATATGAACATATCTAGAATCAAAGAGATGTCTTGAAAGTAAATATTTGAGGTTACATACAATGATTGAGAAACATCAGTGTAATCTCATAAAAAACCTTTAAAAAATGAACAAACACAGAAGCATTACTCCAATAAGAAGTCAAAGGAAGACTAATCCAATGAACATATTTCCTAAAGTACACATTATACCTTTCATCTTCATCTTCCATTTTGTTAAATACCCTTTGAAACATGATGGCCTATTCCAACATCAAATAAGTGAAATTCCATCTAGTTGCAATATCTAAGTGCATAAGACTTTTAGACTTAATTCTTTCTTTTTCAAAAAAGCTTTTGAACTTTTGAACTTTTGTAGGAGAAGACCTCACATATCTAATAGCATAACAGATAGCAAAGATAGAGTCATGCATATTCTTTAACCCATCATTCATTGCCAAGTTTAGAATATGTGCACAACATCTCACGTGTAGATAATCCCCATTACACACCAACCCATTCGGATTTTTCAATTGCTTCTTTAAATAGGCCACAACTGAATCATTAGAGTTTGCATTATCTACTATTAATGTAAGTACTTCCTTAATCTCCCAAACTAACAAACACTTCTTAATTGCTTTATGTATAATGTCATCATTATGATTTTCAATTATAGAAAAGTTAATGATCCACTTTTGTAATCTTCAATTTTCATCCATGAAATGAGTAGTGAGACACATATAATTACAATTTTGAATTGAAGTCTGCGTGTCTATTATAAGGCAAACACATAAATATAATTTTTTTAAGAAATCTTTAAACTTCTTGAATTCTTCCACAAAAAATTTCAAGCAATCCCTAACAACAATCATTCTTAAGGGAATTAGGAACCTAGGTTATAGACAATTGCTATACTTTCAAAATCTATTCCCTTACATAATCCAAAAGGAAATCTTATCACATATGACAAATTAAGCTAGAGTCTTTCCATATTAATCAAAATTGAAGGTGCGAGGGATTAATGTTCTTGTAGAAGCAACCCCTTTAAAATATCTCCTTAAGAAAGTTAGTTGTATGCTAAAATGTTTTAATTATTTGCTTATACCCTATGCGGGTTCTTATTACATGCTTTCAAGTGCCTATGCAAGGAATTCATTCCATGTTTATTAGGGTGACAAGTATATGAAGCCTCACAGTATCTACATACATGCCTATATTCTCCATTTATTTTGTCTAATGGAGATTTCCTAAAATTCTCACAAATATTTGACTTGTTTGCAAGCGATTTTCTCTTTGAACACATAACTGTAGAAGTTGTAATAGCTATAAAGGCAGCAGTATTAGCATATAAAGAAATGGATATTAGGTAGGAATAATGCTACGTTGGAATTAGGACTAACCTTAGTTTTGTTCAAGAGTTTGGTTTGCCATTGGTGCTTTTCTACTTAATAGTATTAATTCATAGCAAAAGGTCAATGATCATAAATAAGAATCTTTCCAAAAAGAAGATAATGTCTAGTTAAAATGGTACAAGAGATTAACAATACTATTTTAAACATAAACAAGGAAGGTGGTAGCCAATAGAGATGATTAAAAATATATCTTATAGAAATTTTAAAACATGCTATTAATGATCATTACATGTATCTACATAAATATAAGTTCAAAATGAAAAATGTGTCAAAATTAATCAAGCTTAGATATGTGTTACACACTCACCCATCTCTAACCTACAACTTTTTCCAAGGTATGGAACCCCACTTTTAGTCTTGCAGAACACCTATGAAATCATTGTTTATGGCTAAGTCATTTTGAAAATGCTTATGTTGTATGTAATCACATTTTAAGATACATTAGCTTTATTCACATATCTTATTAGTTCCTTGTTCATTCATCATCCTTTTGGTAAGTACATTGACTTTTTCTTCCAACTATGGTATCATCACTTAATAGGAAGTTATCTACAAAGATTACTCATCAAACCAATATTTAATAAAACTTTTTTAACAATCACATAAGTGTTCATGCTATTTGCTTCTTCTAATATTTAATCACATGCATATACATAAAAATATAAAATCTAATGTCTAACATAACGTAATCTTTCACAATTTCACTTTAGCACAACGACTATAAATTTCTTCCTTTCATGACTTACATATAATTGTATATTAAAAGCTTTAATTCTTGGTACCTATGAGTTCACTAGCTAAAATTACCAATAAAAACGTTTTAAATCCATAAAACCTGAATCTCATTCTCAATACCCAAAATAAATATATATTCTTAATTCTAGCACCTTATTTATGAAAAAAAAAATCCACTCTAAATACTTAAGAAAAACATGACAAAAAGAAAGTAATAAGCCAAAAAAAAATGGTAAATAGCAATCTCACCCAAGCTAAAATCATAAAACAAATAAAAGAAGAAAGATTAGCTTTTAGGGGAGGCTAAAGCTCAATGACGATGAGAGGAGGCAAACACTTGATTCGTGCCAGTAAGAAGGTTATAACGAGCCGACAATGAAAAAGTGAAAAATGAGAGGATCTTTAAATTTTTGAATTTAGAAATTTAGAGAAGCATAACACATTTAACTTAGTATTCTACACTTATTGGATAGGCCATAACATCACAACAAAAACAAAGAAAAAAAAGAAAATTAGAGGTTTTAAGAAAAATAAGACAAAAATTGATATATATATATATATATATATAGGCTAACATAGCCTTTTGATTTGACCTAAAACCCAAACCTAGCTAGATGTTCTAGCTCGTTCAATTTTGTTTATTTTTGTATTTTCTCTCTCTTTCTAACCTAACCAAGCCCATTATAACTATGTCAAGTCAAGTTTTGCTAGCAAGTTTTTGTGCATCCTTATTCCTTACTGTTGTTACCTTTGGAAAGAGAAGGAAAAAAAATTGTTTTGCCTTACATGACAGTAATATTTTATACTAAAAGACCTTAAACTTTGAAACTATTTTAAAGAGTTTAAGAACCAAAATTTTTGGTTTGAGGTCTCAAACTGTAATTTTACGGTATAATTAAGATTGTTGGTCCTTGAATCCTTCAAAATGATTTCAAAATTAAAGATCTTTCAGTATAAAATTATAAATATATTCAACTTAAGTTCTCAACTATAATTTTTTTTTTGGTTTCATGGTAATTATCAAACATTAATTTTTTTTATTTTTTTTGGCTCCAAGGTATTTTGTTTATTTCTTCATATTTCATTTTCATTCATATACTATTTTTACTCTTTAAACATCAAAGAAAATAAATATTTTTATTTTATTTCATTCTTATCAAACATGATTTTAGATTACGAGATTTCATTCCTTTCTTATTTCTATTTTCTTTTTTAAGCCTTCAAAAATCTATCTCCTCTGCCCACCATAGTTTAAGGTATTGCAATATGTCAATATGCATTTACATTTATACAATTTATACATCGTCCCCTAAATTATGGTGTTTCTATGCGGGCATGTGAAGACTTGAGAGATAGTGAAGTTAAAACTCCCTATTCTCATTGTGGTGATCGGACCGATTGGATCTTATTAGTGACAATGTTGTATTCATCAAATTCAACTATGAATTAACATGCCCTTACATTTCTTAACCTTTTGCCAAGCTTAAGATTTAATGAAAAAACATAATAAAACACATGTTTTGATTTAATTTGTTGCTTTATAATATATTTTTTTTCATTTTCATTATATGATACTGAGTAAGTAAGGGGTCTTAATTCTCTATTGCAAGTGGACAGACACCATACCACTTGTTGTGTCCCCAGGCAAAAATCTCATCCTTTTTATTTTCTTAAAAAAATTATCTTTTCTTCAGAAGCCCCTCACTGTAACAGCATGGCAAAAAATTTGTTTTCATAAGTGGGTTTGAGTTTGAGTTTGAGTTTGAAATAAAAATAATTAATTTTTTTTAAATGAATCAGATTTGTTTTTGGACCAACGAATAAGTCCACGCCTGAAAAAGATTATACGGGCTTGAAATCTTTGTAATACTCATGACCATTTCCAGACTCCGCCTTGAAACATATAATCTCGGCTAGTGGCTTAGATGGAGTGTAGACTCCACAACAAAACGACGTCGTCTAATGCCACGCTAGCACTCCCTTCACTCTTCAACTCTTCTCGGTACAGAGTATCTATGTGAAGGGTTTTTGAGTTTTGCAGATAAACCCTGACCCAACATCCATATCCTCGGCATCAATTGCAGCCTCAAAATACTACTTGCCCAAAGATCATCTGGTGAGTCGATGATTTCTCTTTGCCTTCAAAATTCTCTCTTTCTCGTGCATTTTGTTCTGTAATTTCGATTTTATCTTGTCTCTTTTTTAGGATTCCAAAGATAGTTAGATGGATAAAAATATATTGTTTCCTTCGCCCAAAACCTCTTCGTTTACTTCTTCACCATTCTTTATATCAAATAAATTTCCTTTGCTTGAAAAGCCAATGCCTTGTGTGAAACCCCAGTACTCCCCTTTAAAGGTTTCAGTAGAAAGGTCACAATTTTGGGGGAGGAGTTTGGTTTTGTCGCAGGAAAATGTTAATTTGGTTAATCTGAGAAAAGTTCATCCCTTATTTGGCCCAATAAGAGCGGCAGTGAAGAGAAGGAAAGAAGTTCCCTTTGACAATGTGATACAAAGGGACAAGAAGCTGAAATTGGTGCTGAGGATAAGGAAGATTCTAGTGAATCAACCTGATCGGATTATGTCGCTTCGGGAGCTGGGTAAATTTAGAAGAGAATTGGGTCTGCAGAAAAAGCGGCGATTTATTGCTTTGTTGAAGAAATTCCCTGCGGTTTTTCAGATTATGGAAGAGGGAGTTTACTCTCTGAAATTTAAATTAACACCAGAAGCTGAAAGGCTTTATATAGAGGAGTTGAAGATTAGAAATGAAATGGAGGATTTGCTTGTTGTGAAGCTGAGGAAATTGTTGATGATGTCACTGGAAAAGCGAATATTGTTGGAGAAGATTGCCCATCTGAGGACTGATTTAGGACTCCCACAAGAATTTCGTGACACAATTTGTCATCGTTATCCACAATACTTCAGAGTTGTTGCAACTGAACGAGGCCCCGCCCTGGAATTAACTCATTGGGATGCACAGCTTGCAGTTTCTGCTGCTGAGCTATCTGCAGAAGAAAATCGGATTAAAGAACTTGAAGAAAAAAATTTAATTATTGACAGGCCTCCCAAATTCAATAGAGTAAAGCTACCTAAGGGTCTTAATCTTTCAAAGGGTGAGATTAGGAAGTTAATGCAGTTCAGAGACATACCTTACATATCACCATACTCAGATTTCTCGGGGCTGAGGTCTGGGTCTCGGGAGAAAGAGAAGCATGCTTGTGGAGTTATTCATGAGATTTTGAGCCTCACTGTTGAGAAACGAACCCTTGTTGATCACCTTACCCATTTTCGAGAGGAGTTCAGGTTCTCTCAGCAACTAAGAGGGGTGTTGATTAGGCATCCTGATATGTTTTATGTCTCTTTGAAAGGAGACAGGGATTCTGTGTTTCTGAGGGAAGCTTATCATGATTCTCAGTTAATAGAGAAGGACCGGTTGTTGATTATAAAGGAAAAGCTTCGTTCTCTGGTTGCTGTTCCACGATTTCCCAAGAGAGCTGCTCCCAAAACAGACAAAGATGGAATGGAAGAGACCGATAACAGAGAAGATGAAAGTGGTGAAGAGGGGGAAGAGTGGTTAGATGCTGAAAACTTTTTGAGTGATGATGGATTTGAAGATGATGATGACGACGATTGGAGTGATGAAGACGACGACACACCGCCAGATTTTGATGAGGATGCTGAAACTTTGGAGATTGGACAAGAAAAACCAATTAAACAAGTAGAAAACTCAACACCCAATGATGAAAAGGTGCTTGTTCCTGTATTCCCCGATGGTCGTCCCAGAGAACGCTGGTAAACTTACACAAGAGCTTGCATGCAATTTGGATTTCTACTCAAGAAGACATCTGGCTGCATAACTTGCTTTTGAACCTACTGAAAAGCAATGGATGCTTTTGGCTAAGAGTTTGACCTCACTACCTTGGAAGAATATCCATCCATCATCTTACCAATAGAGCAAGGTCCATTATTGCTCATCTACAGTTTCGGAATGTGTTCCTTAAAACATGAAAAACAGCAGATATTACGTTGAGATCAGAAAAGACTGCTCAATTGAGCACTTTTATTTACTTAATATCTGCAACCTGCTTTCCTGTATAATAGATGAATAATGAAAACATTGCTATCTTTATAATATATATTTGGCGTTTAAAGGGGAAAATGAAATAAATTAATGGCTGACTGAATGAACTGGTTCAATATTATGGTGATATCCTCCTTGGAATGTCCTGTGGAGTCCACTGCTACATACATTTTTTCTTTTAATTTCTCTTTGTTAATATAACACGCCAATCAACCTCAAGATACGACAGATATTTGCATATTTTGTGAAATAAGTTGATTGTATGTAATCCCAAGCATGCGGTCAATCTATGGTAGTATAGCAGAATTTCAAACATCCTTGTATTTGATTTAATGGTGTTTAGGAGGGGGAAAATGATTTCAAGAGGCTGAGCCTTTTGATCATTAGGTTTAGTTTGAGATTTTCACTTAAATTTCGTTAATATTAAGGTGGGAATCTCAAGGTAGGTCTAATGGTGAGAAAGTTCAACCTATTGAGGGAAAGAGCTCTCTATTGAATTACCTCATAATTTATGTGTAAAACTAAACTAATTTTGCACATCCTCTCTCAATTTTTTTTAAGGGGACTTCCATGCCAACAGTGATTGGGGGCGAGATCATAAACAGGCAATGGCTGTTACTTTTTAGATACTTCCCTTTTGATGACAGTTATGTGTGGGAATGTCAAGAATAATTGGAGGATATGGTGTCTGAATGTAAAAATAATACTCAGATTGTAACTGAGAATTGACAAATAAAAAGTACATGTCTGTTGTGTTGGATTTTACTTTCCCGAGTCATTTTGGAAAGATACAGGTTCTTTGTTCTGGTTCTTGCCTAAGCCCGAGGCATTTTCTTGGTAGAAATTCCACCAATGATGTTGCAATGTGGTTAGTTTAGGTTCATATTGATGTCCTTTTATACCCTCACTATGACATATGAAATATTTATATGATAATATTATTCTTTTTTTTTTTTTTTGGGATGCAATTGGATAATACCAACATCTTGTATTGGAAGTTTGGAGTGACTGCTATCATGTATTTTGACATGAAATGCGCTTTCTTTTCACATCTTTGCTAAACTTCTCATTACAAAGTCACTCAATATGAATTTCATTTTACTTTTTACTCTGTTATCATTGAAGAGACCCCTCACCTACCCTGCACCTTTTAAATAGGTTAAACCCTTTTGGCTTCTGTGCTTTGAAGTTGAGAGACTTCAATACATCGGCATTGTTTTATTGATTGACTTTGATAATGACTCTCAAGCTTTGTCGAGGGGCTGATATGGAGAGATGTATGCTTGTGAGGTCTTCTATGAGTCTTAGTACACTAAAAAATTCTAATAAAAAAGATTAAACATAAGGAAAGACAAAGAGCATCTTATGGGTGGCAAAAGAGACAAAAGGATGTCTGCACTGCACACAAGACAAGTTTGGACACTAACAATAGGGGGAATACAAGAATTATGAAGGATCAATACTAGAAAAGCAAAATCATATTATGTTTGATACGTATCAAACATCTGTATCAAATATTACACAACATTTTATATTAAACTTAAATATTACTTATGTAATTGTTTTGCAATATTCATATAATATGATATTTTGTATCGGTATCAATTAGCACATGACCTATAAATAAAGAATTTAGATTCTCTACATTAACAAATGGAATGCATATAAAGCATTCAGGGAGAAATAAAGAGGAAAAAAAGAGAATGAATATAAAGAAAGGAAATAAGTCTCATATACACTTCTATTCTTTTATGTCACCTTATCTCCAAATGTATAAATGCATGAACGTAAATGATTCAATTTGATAAATAGGTCACCACCTGACTCTTTAGTTGTAAAAGCCTCTGATTTTCTTTTTGGTGCTATATCAACTTAGCAACATTACCCTGTGAGTCAAGTTTTCTCCAGAATTCTTCAAAGCGCTGGTTGTTCATGTCCCCTCAAAGGGTTCCAGTTTTCTGCACTGCCTAGCTAGTGCAGTCTCCACCATGAATATGTAAGTCTGGTAAGCCGGAAGAGTTTGGGGGGCCATGAACAAGCTGTGCATTGCTTATTGATCGAGAGGATACTATCGATCTCATTCACGTTGGTTAGTAATATTCATTCTCTTGAAGGCTTCCAACATTATTTGGAGAAGACAAGTCTTGAAAAATCTTCAATGAATAAGACTACTTATTTAATGGTTTGATTTTGGAGACCATTTCTGTGATCATGAATGTGCTTTCGTTTGTCTTCAGGTGAATTTGATTGAGGTCAGAGTCAGAGTTTCCCTTGAGCAAGTGTGCTTGCTTGACAGGAAGTTGAGTAGGGCTGAAGGCAATTAGATGCTAGGCAAATGCATCAAGGAAAGGGAATATTGACACAAAGATGGTGGCTCAGGACCCTTGGTAAAACAGAGATAGTATTTTTTTATTAATTTAGGTATAATTCTTTTAGGTCTTTGAAAGCAGATTCTTAAATTGCATTGGGTCAAGTAAAAAAGTGCATCTTTAACTACTGTGACAGTATTTAAAGTGTGAAGGAAATGATCTATATAACTTACATACCGTTAGTTTAAATTCTCTCGTATTAAGAGGCTTTCATGTAAAAAAAAAAAATAACATAATAAATATAAAACTTATACACGTGAATCTTATTGAATCTTACCTACTATGGAATTGGATCCTAAGTGGAGAATGGTGAAGTGCCTCTGAGGTTGCATATCTAACGTTTCAAAAATTGCCACGTGGAAGCACAGATGATGTCGATATTTGAGGCAAAAAACTGTAGTAATTCATAAACCAAAAGGTGCAGTGTTTTAACTTTTAATTGGAGCGGCACAAACGCTGCGTTTCGAATTAGAAGGCATCCATGCATCTTCCTTTCCTATCTCAAACTTTGCCCATTTATTTTCTCGACAACGGCTCCGATGTGCGGCTTCTCTCTCGACAACGGCGATGGCTGAAGTGGCTACCTCTCTCGATAACGACAGTGCTCAATTCTCCACTAGAATCCTTTGTCTTTATCCTTTCTACCTTCAGATCATAGCAAATCGTAGCAAAATCTAAGGCTGTGCCTCTGAAGAGTTCTAATTCTTACTTCCTCTTCTAATTTTTGTTTCAGCCTGCATGTAATTCCTCTGTTGTTATGGATATATATATATATATATGTTTCACGAAAACTCTAATCCTCTGTTTTTAATTCACAACAAAATGGTTCCCTAGAAAGAACCAAAAGAACCCTACGATCTTGGTGAAGTGATCATTCCGACTAAAAAATGAATAGAAAGCCAAAGTCTTAGTCACGTTCTCAAGTTTATGGCATGGCATCCATATTTTCTCTCATACGATAGTTCACTAAACTTAGAGAACAGCTTGCCATGATCACTTTGTTTTTCAACGTCAGACCTAAAACAACAAATACTATCAAATGGCACATGCATCTTTTAGCATAAAAATGCCTTCTATGTAGTAAACATCAACAACCCCTCCACCCACCACTTTATAATTTTGATAGATCAGCCCCTAACTACATGCTCAAGGAAAATTTGAAAATTAGATATTGGCACAAGGCATATTTAGCCAATGGCAACACTGTATATTTTGATTGAAATATATCCTGTTCATCCATCTAGTCTTGCTGTGGATATGTAATTCCTCTGTTGCATGTGGTCTTTTTGCCTCTGATATTCATTCTGTTTTTGAGTTGGAGTTAGATAATTGTTTTTGGAGTTGGGTAATTCTTGCTGTGGATGTACAATTGATGGGTTTCTGTGAATTGGTCATCTCCTCCATATTATGGGTTTCTTGTGATAGATGAAAATTTTCCTTCCATCTGATGTTGTCTGCTTGCAGCTAATGGTGGAAATTGGCGCCAAATAAGAGAGGAATAAAAACAAGGGAAAACGCTGAGCAGAGCTTTGTTGTTTAATTTGATTAACAAATAAATTATCTACTCCATCCGACTAGTTCCGGGTTCGAGTCCCGGGCAACCCATTCTAGTTAATATATCGAAGATATGTATATAAATGTATATAAACCCGAATTTTTTTATTTTCTGTTTTGAATGAATGAAATGAGGTAAAATAAAACAAGAATTCTGAGCAATCTAAATGAATAAGAGCATCCTATGGATATTGGTATTGGTTGACACCGGTATATAAGTCATGTTATACTGTTGAATAACAAGCCCTCAATTATCTAGTTATAGAGAATTCGTGTGCTTGGGAGTCCCTGATGATTAAATAAACCAAGATTTTACC
Source organism: Erythrophleum fordii (assembly GCA_032878935.1). NCBI lineage: Eukaryota > Viridiplantae > Streptophyta > Magnoliopsida > Fabales > Fabaceae > Erythrophleum > Erythrophleum fordii. The sequence goes on along the minus strand of JAVQMF010000047.1, from coordinate 10,933,479 downwards.
ATGACTGCAATTTTAGAGAGACGCGAGAGCGAAAGCCTATGGGGTCGCTTCTGTAACTGGATAACCAGCACTGAAAACCGTCTTTACATTGGATGGTTTGGTGTAAGATGATCAAAACGCCCCGTTTTGCAAGTTGGAGGAACTAAAAAAGTAACATTTTCGTTGGGGTGTTCATGGGCAGGGTCGGGCCGGACATCTAGTATGCCCGATACCCGGCCCGATTAAAATATCGGGCTTATTTTTATGCCCGTGGCCTGACTCGGCCCGAAACAAGCCCGATTTTAGGACATGTTAGGACGATTTAGAGTCGCCCGAAATTTTTTTTTTATGAATTGATACTTAATATAAAAATATTTTTTTGTAGACTCATAGGCATATACTTCAAAACAATAGATTTTTGGAACTTTCATGTTTTTATCAATAATAAAAAAATAGTTTAGTATTATCAAACAAAATATAAGTTATACTAACATAATTAGCTTTAGGTAAATACGTGTATTTTCATTATTTAATAAAAGAAATGTCAGTAAGCATGTACATCAATAATAAAAATAATTAAGAAATAGGGAGAGTTTAAATAGAAAATGAAAGTTACAGTATGTAAAGAAAATTAGATAAAATAAACATAAATATATATATATATATATAAGATAACAAGATATTAATAACTAAAAAAAAAATATTAAGGTAAGTTGGGCAGAATGTCTTTGCCCGTGGTCTGGCCCGACCAGATATAATTTTGTTTAAAGTTTTATCTATTTATATTTTTAACCCGACCTGACCCGACCTTATTAGACCGGGTTAGGGCGGGCCCCTAGAGCCAACGGGGCCAATGAATACCCATACATTTTCGTTTATAAAACGCTGCAGCTTTTCACTTTCACGTAGCAATTTTTGGACATCATCTATGCTTCCACGCGGCAATTTTTGGAGTGTTAAATTTGCAATTTCAGAGGCACTTCACCGTTCTCCAATGCAGAGGATCCAATTCCACCTACTATATGACTCTATTTCTTACATGTAGACTTCTTGAATATAAAAACATTTAAATTTTAGTTAGTGTATACCAATCACAAATACTTGACCCAAAAAAAGACCCCAGAAAAAAAAAAAATTGGCACATTAAAAATTTGCACAAAAAGACTCTTGCTGCGCGATATGAGTTCCTTTGTGTAGTATATTGTGTTTGTTTTTATGAAATCTTAATGATTTGATACAGAAAGAAATTTTATAGTTTCTCTAAACTCACATAAGAAATTTATCAAGAAATTTATCATTTACTACTTTTTTTATTTAAAATCTAGGGTTTTAACGAGAATGCTTCAAATTAATAACAGCCATTAAGAGCAATCATGAACATATCAATTTTGTAGAAAATTTTAATTTTCTAACTTATAATTCAATTTTTCATTTATGATAATAGTTATTTTATTGTGGACAAATTCACCAAAAAAAAGAGCAAAAAAAATTATCTAGAACAGGAGGGGAATGAGCGGCAACGGTAGAACGCACAAATGATGAGATCCAACTCTTGTCTTCTTGTCAATGCAAGCAACATATGAATCACTTTGTTAAAGATGCTAACCGTAAGACTTCCATAAATATGTACATTTACATTACCAATTTTTTGTGAAGGACAGTAACCACAATCCATATGCTATCATCAAAAAATAAATTATCATGCTATCTACTCATAATCAAAATTTTCAATAAAAATATAACATAAAAAATGGTGAAACAACTAATCATGATATTGTGATAACATTTTTGAAATATAATTACATCCTATTTTATCATATAATATCTTTTTTATATAAATTATTAGAGATTCTATTAAATTTAAAAAAACATGTTTGAAAATGTGAAAGAAAGACTTACTTGATTTTACACGGAAATTAATAGTGGAGAATGTAATAGTTTAAATGATGCTGTCGCTAAAGTATAATTTTTGCTTGTAAAATTTGAATAAGGGGATCGATGAATTTAATTTAATATGATTTTATCTTATATGGTTAAAAAAAATTTCCTAAAAAGGAGACTTTTATTTAAGTGATGTTGGGTATGAAGATTTTTAATTTCTTACCTATAAAGGAATTAATTATGCATTGTTTTCTTAGATAATTATTAAAAATTATATGTGGCATGTAATTGAAAATCTAGTGATATTGATACATGTTAGTTCAATAATAAGCAATTAAGAACGAGAGTTGAATTGGTGAGGAAGTCTTCATATTTTTTAATTCAATTTCGTGATTTAGTTAAAGAATGGATAAAAACAAAGGTTCAACATGAGTTTGGGTTTCTTTATGGTTGTGAGAAAATGTATGGGCCCAAAAGGCCATATAGACTTGGATTGTTCTTGATAATAAAAGCATAAAATATTTTCACATCCTAGTAAATAAAAGAAGCGCCCATAATAATCTCTGTCTTATTCACAATAAAGCTAATGATTAGATTAGTGATTTTGAGTAGATAGAATCTTTGGTGATTGATCATTTTAGAAACTTGTACTTTTTCAATGATGACAAGTCTTTTTTCTTATCTTTTTGAGTCTCTAAGGATGTGCATCTTCCAAAACTTAGAGAGGATCAAATTCATATCCTATTTTATGACTTCACCAAAAAAGAAATTAAGATAATAGTTGTCCTGTTGAATCCAAATAGTACCCTTGCCTCTAATAGTTTTCACATTAAAATTTTTTCTATACTTTTAAGAATTGGTTAGTAAAGAGATTATTAGCATGGTTCACGCATTTAAAAGTGCGGTTTTTTTTTTCCTTGTTGCTCAAAAGCTTAAACAAAGCTATCATTGCATTGATCTCCAAACTAGATCATTTGCAAACTTTCAGGGATTATAGACTTATTAGCCTTTGCAATATGACTTATAAAATTATTTCAAAAGTCATTCCTAGTAGATTCAAACTAGTTCTAGATGATCTTATAACTTATAACTAATGTTTTTTCTTAAAAGGTAGACTTATCTTTGATAATATCCTTTTGATGTCTCAGTTAATGTACCAGGTTCAATAAGGATCAGGGAAAAAGTGATGTGCCTTTAAAATTGATACGGCTAAAGCCTATGATTGATTGTCTTTGAATTTCCTTCATGCTACTTTTCTTTAATAAAGTTTTCATTGACATGAATTTTTATGATCATACAATGTGTTACAACAATTTTTTACTAGGTTTTATTAAATGGCTGCACAACTTCTCTAATTCTTCTTCCAAAAGATTTGAGATAAGGTGATCCTCTATCACCTTACCTCTTTATCCTCTGTGCTAATTGCCTTTCCTATCCCATTGATAATGTAGAATGGAACAATCAGTGGAAAGGCATCCAAATCAACCATGCCTTTAAAGCCAACACTTACTCAATGTATGTAAATGACATTATTTTATTCTTTTAGGCTTTTTCCGATGACTTGTAATAAGGTAAATGAGATCTTGGACATCTATTGCAATTTTTCTAGTTAGAAAATCATTGGATCCAAGTCTAACATCACCTTCAACCCAAATAGACCTTACAAAGTCAAGAAATTTCTAAAAGGTATCTTTAAAGTAAAATATTCTTATAGATTAGGTAAATATTTAGGCACGTAAGTTGACGTGAAAAGAAACAAAAATCATATTTATCAAGATCTTTTAGAAAATCATTGGATCCAAGTCTAACATCACCTTCAACCCAAATAGACCTTACAAAGTCAAGAATTTCTAAAAGGCATCTTTAAAGTAAAATATTCTTATAGATTAGGTAAATATTTAGGCACGTAAGTTAACGTGAAAAGAAACAAAAATCATATTTATCAAGATCTTTTAGGAAAAATTGATAGCCATTAGATTGCTTGGAAAGCTAAGCTATTGTCTCAAATTGGTAGAGTCACTCTCATTTAGTCTACTATTTACTTGAGTCTTATCTATCATTTTTCATGCATTAACCTCCTTAAGAGTGTGTACTCTTATATTGATTATTGAGTGGTGGATTTCTTCTGGGGTTTCAATAAATAGAAAGCCTATATGCACCTCCTCAATTGGAAAAAGCTTTGTCATCCTTAAAGGCTAAATGTTTGGGATTTAGACTTGTAGGTTTATTTGACGAGGCATTATTGGCTAAACAGGTCTAGAAAGTTATTAATAGTAGTTAAAACTCTCAACTTACTAAAATCCTTTGACTGAAGTACTGTGTTCAAGTTTCTTCGGGTTTCTCCACTTTTATTCAAATGCTTTCTATATGTGGAAATGTATTGAAAAAAGTAGCTATCTTATTCTCCCAATCTCCAATGGCAAATTGGTCTTGGTAATAATGACCTTTGGTGGCTTATGCAATTAGATCAAGATATTAGCAACCTCAAAGTCTCTAATCTTATTTTATATAATAGCCTAACTTAAGATGCACAAAAATTAGCATCTTTATATCCTAAACAATAAGATCTCACATCTTAAATATTCATGTTTTTGTAATCAAGAGGATGAATTACTTGATTTAGAATGTTAGTAGGTTGAAGGATTATTATGTGAAGGAGGGTTTTCTCTCTCTTCTTACAAAAGAGGTAAATTCAAATGATATCCCTCCTTACAACTAGAAATTTATATGGGCTATTAATTTTTCAATAAGAATGATTTTGCTTATGTGAAAGCTTATCAATAAAACCTTTCCAATTCAAGACATTCTAGTTTCTCATCTCCTCCATGCTAATAACATGTCTTTTTGCTTTGTGGCCTAGGAATCATGAGTCATGCCTTTATCTCTTATAATTTTGCAAGAGCTCTCTGGTTTGTCTTTCCCCTTGATCTGCAAGTTGATTATTTCCAGCAACAAGATATTTAGAGTCACTGGTAACTTGGTTCTTCCAAGAAAAAAGGGGATTTGATCAAGATTCTATAGTTCTCTAATAATATTATTGCAACTTTTCATTTTATTCGATCTACTAGAAATAGGATTATCTATGAAAGAGTTAGGGTGCATCTAGAGAAGATAATTAAACAAATCAATGTCTTACTAAATAATGATGAATTTATAAGGCAATTAGGGGTTTCTTCTTACTTAAAAGAGGAATCTAAAGTCTAGAGATATCTACCTTTTGCTAGTTTGCAATTTAAATAATGAAGACTGGGCTATAATTTTTTGGATAGGTAAAATTACGAAAAGAAGTCAGAACCAGAAAGTCATGACTAAAATATTTTTTGGACTATTCCTTAATTAGAAGTTAGGATTGCATATTAGGGAGGCATATTGAGTGGCCCTAGGGTGGATTCTGACTTCAATTTTTTTCCCACCGATAACAGAATGCAAATCCTCTTGCTCGAAAATAAGCATTATAGATTAGTTAAATTCCTTTATGTCAAAAAAAGTCAATTGCAAGTGATGGGACATGATATCATGGGATGTTATCAAGTTTTAGATTGCATCAATTGAGCTTGATCAACCATGAAGAAAATGCGAACTCAAGCCCCCTTCTTTTGCCTCTTAGAAAAAAAAAAGAAGGAATGAGTAAGTAAGATAATTTCTAAAACAAAGAATTTGAGAAAGAAAAGAGATAAATAATATTGCTTGCTTGTGTAAACCACAAGTTTTATATCACTTTGTAACTTGCCTTATGCTTCCTCGTTTAAAATTAATAGTCACTTTTCATCAATATATAAATTCTTCTAAAAACAAATTTGCACAAATAAGATGCAAGTTTCCACACCTTTCAAAACATATCATGTGGTTGCTCATCCAAATAGAAAGTCCTTGAATGAAATTATAACTTTTAAAAACACATTTAAAAAGTTGCCTCTGCTTACTTACTTAAAATAAAGAGTGCTTATTCACCAAAGAAAAAAAAGTACTTAAATAAAACACTTAAAAACTTACTCTGAGCTTACTCGTTTGGAAATAATAAATCTTATCAAAGTTCTCTCACAATGGAAATTCAAGTAGTTGAGCAACCAAAATAAATGACTAAATTTTTGAAAATTAAAAAGCTAAAGGAACACAAATGAGACATCACAATTTAAAAAAGATTCAAATAAAAAAAAATCAAATATTACATCTTATCTTCAAACACTTAATAAGATAATTTTTTTAATAGAGAATAATCATAATATAGAACAAATGACAACCTACCCTTTAATAACCCAAAATCTTGAATTTTTTTCAACCAAGAACTCAAGCACTTTTTACAATAACAAGGCTTTACAACCTTAACTCAAAGGCAACTTGAACCACTAGATTTTATTTCATCAATAACCTAGCAAAATTCTAACCCCTAAATTTTTTCCAAAAACCTAATAAAACTCTAAACACTATATTTTTTTCAAGAACCTAGCAAAAACTTTCTAGAAAGAAATATAACGCTAACATAAAGTTTCTCACAACTCCTACCTTGAATCCTCCATGGAGATTGGCTTGGGAGAGCCTTTTACATCCTTCTTCAAGGCATTAAACGGTTTGGCTCCTCTTTAACTTCTCTAACGGTTACCCAGGACTTTGAGTACCTTCACTCATTTGTTCTTCATTTCTATGTCTCTTGCACTCATTCGGCTTCTTCGTAAGAGAGAGATGGAATGAAAGCTTTGAGACAACACTTCTTCTTTGACCAAAGCTCCTTTGCTTTCCTTCTTTGCTCTTTTCTCTTTAGCACATTCTCACCTATCATAAAGAGAAAGAAAGAGGCCTTCTTGCATAAGATAAGAAATAAAGCAAGAAATGTTTTTTTTTTTAATTACAAGAAACTGGGAGGAAATAGTAAAACCAAAAAAAAAATGAAACATTTATTTGTCACCTAAGATTTTAAAATAAAAAAATAATTAAAATTATGTTATACAAAATTAGAAATCTAAAAATTATAATCAAATTTTTAAAATTCAGACAGTAAACTAAACGACCTCTCTAGGGCCCCAAATACGTTACAATCGGCAAAAACCAAAACGAGAATAAAAATTTCACACGTGCCGTACGAAAAGACCTCTTTTCGTAGGCAATAGGTTAGGATTTGCCCCAAGTGGCAGCATCATCAGGTGGCAGGGCTAGTAAAAAATTTCCGGTTCGGCATTTTTTAGTTCCCCACTTCCCTTTCCGGTTCGACAGGATAAACCTTATCCACAAAATCCAATTTCTTCCATAGAACAGCCATCTGATTTCCGACATCCCCGCCAATACCCAGAATATTGTAGTAAAAATAATAATAATAAATTCAAAGAGCGGCTCAGTTTTGAGCTCTTAGTATAACTATACCTCCCATTATTTTCACAATCCAATGGCATTTTGCTTTTCTTCGCAGTGTCAAAGCTCTATGGATAAACTAGCTCATATTCATCATCTTAATCCTTATTCTATTCCTAATCGACAAACCCAAACGCCACCCAGAAGCCATTCACCCACTCCAATTTCTCAGGGCATGATAGACACCTCACTTTTTGCTTCTACTCAATTTTCATCGCCTAAACTTTCTTCAAGCTTTCACCTTTTGGATAACTTGGGTCAGATGAGGACTTTGGATTCAGTCACAGAATTGCATGCCCAGATACTCAAAATGCCATATAAGGGGAACTTGCAGACCATGGATAAAAGCTTGATCAGGTACTACTTGGAATTTGGAGATTTTATGTCTGCAATAAGGGTGTTTTTTATAGGTTTTACGAGGAATTATCTTCTCTGGAATTCTTTTCTGGAGGAGTTTGGAAGTTTTGGGGGCGACCCGCATGAGATTCTGGAGGCCTTCAAGGAATTGCATAATATAGGAGTGGAGTTAAATAGCAGAGCTCTTACCGTAGTTTTGAAAATTTGCTCCACTTTGATGGATTTGTGGCTTGGATTTGAAATTCATGCTTGTTTGATCAAGAAAGGCTTTGACTTTGATGTGCATTTGAATTGTGCATTGATCAATTTCTATGGGATGTGCTGGAGTGTAGATAAAGCAAATCGAGTGTTTGATGAAACACCATACCAAGAAGATTTCTTGTGGAATACAATAATTATAGTGAACTTGAGAAGTGAGAGGTGGCTGGAAGCTTTAGAGTTGTTCCATAGGATGCAGCTATCTTCTGCCAAGCCCACTTGTGGTACCATTGTGAAGCTGCTTCAAGCATGTGGAAAACTAAGAGCTCTCAATGAAGGGAAACAGATTCATGGGTATGTTCTAAGATGTGCTTTAGGATCAAACGTGTCAATTTGCAACTCCTTAATTAGCATGTACTCTAGAAACAACAGACTGAAGCTAGCTAGAACAGTTTTTGATTCTATGGAAGATCATAACTTGTCTTCATGGAACTCAATAATTTCAAGTTATGCAGTCGCTGGCTGTCTGAATGATGTGTGGGATATCTTCAGAAAAATGGAGTCATTCAGTACTAAACCAGACATTATAACTTGGAATTCTCTTTTGTCAGCCCATCTCCTTCAGGGCTCATACAATACAGTCCTCACTATTTTCCGCAGACTGCAAAGTGCAGGCTTCCGGCCAGATTCGTGCTCAGTCACTAGTGCTGTGCAAGCAATAATTGAATTGGGTTTCTTCAATTCAGGGAAAGAAATCCATGGTTATATTATAAGAAATAAGCTTGACTTTGATGTCTATGTTTGTACTTCATTAGTGGATATGTATATCAAGAATGATTACTTAGAAAAAGCTCAAGCAGTGTTTGATAATGCAGAGAACAAAAACATTTGTGCTTGGAATTCATTGATAGCTGGTTATTCCTTCAAGGGCCAGTTTCCTAAAGCTGAAACACTATTAATTCAGATGGAGGAGGAAGGCATACAACCTGATTTGGTGACATGGAATAGTTTGGTGTCAGGGTATTCGATGTGCGGTTGTAGTGAGGAAGCTTTGACTGTAATTCATCGGATCAAGAGTTCAGGATTTACTCCTAATGTGGTTTCCTGGACTGCTATTATATCAGGCTGTTCACAGAATGAGAATTACAGGGATGCCCTGAAGTTTTTCAGCCAAATGCAAGCAGAAAATGTAAAACCCAACTCTACTACCATTTGCAGCTTACTTTGTGCATGTGCAGGCCTATCCTTGTTAAAGAAAGGAGAAGAGATACACTGCTTAAGCATAAGACTTGGTTTTGTGGGTGACATTTATATAGCCACAGCCCTCATTGATATGTACAGTAAGGCAGGTAAACTGAAAGTAGCTATTAATATTTTCAGGAGAATTCAAGACAAAACACTTCCATGTTGGAATTGCATGATGATGGGATATGCCATTTATGGCCATGGGGAAGAGGTAATGATTCTTTTCGATGAACTGCGCAAAATGGGTATCCACCCTGATGCTATAACCTTCACTGCTCTTCTCTCTGGCTGCAAAAATTCAGGTTTAGTCGATGAAGGATGGAAGTATTTTGACAGTATGAAGACGGATTACAACCTGACCCCAACTATTGAGCACTATTCTTGCATGGTAGACCTTCTTGGAAAAGCTGGCTATCTTGATGAAGCCTGGGATTTCATACAAACTATGCCGATAAAATCAGATGCTAGTATTTGGGGTGCTCTTCTTGCATCCTGTAGAATACACAAAAACGTAAGGCTAGCGGAGGTTGCTGCAAAAAATCTTTTCAAGTTGGAACAACACAATTCTGCTAATTATGTGTTGATGATGAACTTATATTCCACTTTAAACCAATGGGAGGATGTGGAGCGTCTTAAAGAATCAATGATTGCCCATGGGGTGAAGAGCCCACACGTATGGAGCTGGACACAAGTTAATCAGACAATTCATCTGTTCTCCACAGAGGGGAAACCACATCCAGACGAAGGGGACATATATTTTGAGTTATATCATTTGATTTCCGAAATCCGAAAGCTGGGTTACGTTCCTGATATTAAATGTGTATATCAGAACATTGATGACAGTGAGAAGGAGAAGGTTCTGCTCAGTCACACTGAGAAGTTGGCTGTCACATATGCACTGATGAAGTCAAAAAGTGGAGCACCAATAAGGGTAGTTAAGAACACAAGAATTTGCCAGGACTGTCATACAGCAGCAAAGTACATCTCTTTGGCTAAAAATTGTGATATTTTCCTCAGAGACGGTGGTCGTTTTCACCATTTTGCTAATGGAAAGTGCTCCTGCAATGATAGTTGGTAATAAGAAACATAGGTAAGAACTCACAGTAGTTTATTCTATTTTCTTATGCCCAAATAGAATATGTCAACAAAAGGGATTCCAATACCTGAGGGAGAGCATACTGGATTCTTTATATGTGTCTACCTTACTTCTTTTTTTTTTTTGGTTTTTTTGGGGGGGGTGGGGGGGAGATAGAAAAGATATTTTGGATAGAAAAGATAAGACATTAAAGGGTGGAATGGTGCTTTCTTGAAGCAATGGATGTTGGAATACTAATTAATTGTGGATTAATATTAATCAATTATTATACTAATTAATATATTTAATTTTAATAATATCAAATAATTAATTTTGTATTTGACACTATTATATATAAATTAGGTTTATGTATCATGAATAATCTATAATGAATTGAGTTATCCATTAATCCATTTAGGAAATAAGTCCAAATTCATAGTTCATTTAGTATTAATTATTCTATTTATACTAGTTGGAGATTTGTTTTTATCTTTGAGGGATATTAATAAACTTTCTTGCCTTCTGTGAGGTATTATGGGTTATAAACCATCTGTACTCTCTTTTTCTTTAGTTATTGTCTTCTTCTTCTTGAGTCTCTAAATTGACTAAGAATTATAGTATCTCATATAATATATTCTAAACTTATCTTCCAATTTAATTTCTAGCAATGGATATATCTTATTACGACGTGTAAATTCCATTTTGTATACTGTCAATTTGTCATGGTGAATAAATCTGACCCTGGCACTTTTCTTTCCAAATGAAGATTTCATCAAGGTGACTCACTTTCTCTTTATCTCTTCCTTATGTGCACTGAAGCTTTTGACTCCCTTCTCTCATGGCAAAAGGCAAAATCTAATTTATGGAGTTCAGATCTGTCAAAACGCTCCAGAATTAGTCATTTATTCTTTTAGATGATAAAGGCTACATTACTTGGAGGATCAAACTTTCTTCCATGTATGATACATGGAAATATACACTTTGCAAAAGGCAATCTTGCAAAAGTTCGCTTGTCTTCAAGTCACATGATAAAATAGCTGGATAGATATACCAATGAATGGCCTTTGTTAGCAGCATTATAATTCAGCTCCACTACACACTGTTTTACAAGATCTGAGAAAGAAAATGCAAAGAAATTTACTAAGTAGGCTAAGCTAGGCATAATCTATCAGACTTATTTAATACGCCTTGTGATATGGAGCTTTGTATGTGCCACTTCTGCAACGATTCTTAGGTCTTGAGTTTCTTTATTGATAAGGGTATATAATGGAGTTGAGATTTTATTGCGCAAAATTGACTTCAACTACTAGAAAGTGAACTCAAGCTTCATTTGAAAACACAATTGTCAAACTCAAGTCAACTAGCAATCCAGCTTGAAAATCAATAAATAATAAATAATGTATATGTATATTGGTTTATTTCATAGTATATTTGTTTGTTTGCGGTACATTTTTTTATTTTATCCACATGCTTTTAACATCTTCCCAATAAATTTAATGTTATTGGGAAATGATATTTCATGCTATCTTTCTCACATCTTTCACACTTATTCTTTTTTTTTCTCCCGGTGGCCTGAACGCACATTCATGACAATTAATTTTTGTTTACAAAATAAAGAACGATTCAAGTTATTTTTTGCAATAAAATATTACATGTAAGAAATGTAAAATATAAAACGCGTGAATTTAGTAGCGTAAAAGTATTACCATTCATCAACGTGTGAATATACAAGATATCAAGACAGATATTAAATAAAATTATTTATAAAAAGTATCATACATCAAAACTGGAAACTTGATCTAGTTTCGGTTCGCGTACAGTAATAACAATTCAGTTAAATATTTCATTACAGAAACAACGGTGAACCTAACTAGAACACAAATAGCCAACCAGATATACACCGATGATGAACAAGAACTATGAATAAAGAAAAACTAAAGAAAACACCAAAATCACCTCCATGGTCGAAAATTTGACGGTAGACTGAGGGCAGGAGGGGTTTAGAGAACTTGAAATGCTTTCTAAAGACAGATGCTCTCTTCTTGTACGGTTTAAAAAAGTTATTTCACCTCCAAGAATTGACTCAATTAGCGAGATCAAACTTTGTCAACAAAAATGTGTTGATGGCTAATCTCTTATGAGTAAATATCCACTAATAGCAATAAATCCTGCCTAAAATATGTTACACAGAATTATTAGTAGGATAATTGCGTCATTTATTGTGAATTAGTAAGGATAGTTTAGATATTTTGTAGTAACGGAAGTTAGTTAATAGGAATATTTCAGCATGGGAGATGTGAGCTGTAACCGAATCTCATCCATGTATAAGAACTGCGTTGTGTTAGCATGAAAGCAAGATATGCAAATCCTATTTTCTCTACTCTTACTCTCTTACTCTCTCCTTTCTTCCTCTCTTCCTTCTCTTATGTTTCCTTCCATAAATCTGCTATCCATATGTATGTGTCCTATCACAAGTATCAGAGTAGGACGACCCATGGCGAAAGCAACTAGAATACAAGCAGCTATTCGGGAAATAGAAGAATGCTTGAAAATAGCAATGGACCAGAGAATGGGAGCTTTGGAACATCAAGTATCTAGTCTTCAAGAATTGATATGTGGACTATCAGTTTAATTCATTGAAATCGTGCATCAGAATAGAGATCGTGGTCAAACAAAAGCTCATAATGGGCAATAAGGAGTTGTAGAATATCAAGTTTCCACTCGCTTCACCCAAGTTGAATTTCCTCAATTCACTGCTAAGATGTCAACGGGTGGCTTTCATGTGAAAGATTTTTTCTCCCAAACAGAACACCTATGGAAACCAAGGTAACACTTGCCACACTGTCAATGGATGAAGTAGCTTACTGGTGGTACCAAAATTTTGAAAAAACTAGAAATGGTAGAATAATGTGGCCCATGTTAATTGAAGCTATTAAAATCCATTTTGAATCCATTCTCGAAGATCCAATGGAGGAGTTGATGCATCTAAAATAGACAAGGTCTTTTAGTGACTTCCAAGAAGCCTTTGATAATCTAGCATGCAAGGTGGATCTAACAGAAACACATAAACTCAGTTGCTATCTGGTGGGTTTGAAATCCGAAATAGCTGTGGGGGCCAAATTTTTTCATCCCAATACCTTATTAGACGCCACACGGTTAGTCAAATTGTAGGATCTAAATGTTGAATTATTATGGAAGAAGAACATAACTCCGATGACTACATCAAATTTTTGTGGAACAAAGGGAACTGGTTTTGTATTTAAGAAAGAACATGACAATCTGCAAGCATTAAAGAAGGACTATCGTGGAGATTCAAAAGGTCCTCAAAGAGCTAATTAGAGCCATTGAGGAATCTTAGGCAAACTAACACACACTACAGTTTCAACAAAAACTTTCTCCAGCTGAAGTAGAAGAACATTGTAGCAAAAATCTATGCTATGTTTGCCATGAAAAATACTCTCCAAGACATGAATGTACTCAGAAGAAAAAGATGCAAATATTCTTAATAGAAGTTGAGGATGGTATGACAAAAGGAGAAACTCAAGTAACTGAGGAAATGGGAGAACAGTTTGGAAATATAGAAGAAGACAAAATTAAGGAACCTCTAATATCATTAATGCCTTACAAGGAACTGTAGCCTACCCGACTATAAGAATCAAATGCACCCTTGGGAGAAAGACAACATATACTGATAGATACAGGAAGTATCCATAATTTCTTGGATGAGAAATTCAAGGGTTAGGTTGATGCCAAAGCCATAGATCCTATCCAGGTTAAGTTAGCAGGAGGCCACCAACTTATAGGAACAACTAAGTGTGACAATTTGAAATGGGGTACTTAGGGAATGGAGTTCGAATAAGATGTTATTTTGTTCCCATTAGTTGGTTGTGACATAGTCTTGGGTATATAATGGTTGAGGACTCTAAGGGTTATTCAGCTGGATTGTCTCAATTTGATAATGGAGTTTGATTGGTTAGGCAAAAGAGTCAGGATTAAAGCTTAGAGAGATCCCAAGCCACAAATCATTAAGGAAGCTCGATTGAACAAATTAATGATGGAAGAACTAGAGGCCTTTATGCTGCAACTAATTCTGTGGGAATATGGCTCGAGGTCCTATACAGCAGAGGTAGAAACAATGCCTCACTTGCCTAATACTATCGGTCAATTACTCATTGAATTCCAGAATCGGTTTGAAAAGCCAAAATCTTAACCCCCTCATTGAAGATCTCATGATCATTCTATTACACTCAAGGAAGGAACCAAGCCCATCAATTTAAGATCATACTGCTACCCTACCTTCCAGAAAGACATTATTGAAAAAATGATCTCTGAAATGCTAAAATCAAGCACTATTCAAAGAAGTTCATCTCCCTTTACATCTCCCATTGTGTTGGTCAAAAAGAAATATAGGAGTTGGAGAATGTGTGTAGACTACAAAGTACTGAACAAGCAAATCGTAAGAAGCAAATTCCCAATTCCTCTTATTGAAGATTTATTAGACGAACTTGTAAAGGCAATGGTGTTTTCAAAGCTAGATTTGTGCTCGAGATACCATCAAATTCAAATGAAGGAAGAAGATGTTTACAAGATTGCCTTCCAAACTCATGCAAGATAATAAAAGTTTTTAGTAATGCCTTTGGCCTTACAAACACACCCTCTACCTTTTAGGGAATGATGCATGCTATTTTTGAACAACACCTCAGAAAATTTGTGTTGGTTTTCTTCGATGATATCCTTGTCTATAGTGCTAGCTTGGAGGATCATGTTGATCATCTAAGGATTGTCTTCATTATTGTACAAGCTCATTAATGTTTTATTAAGTTCACCAAGTGTGCTTTTGCAATCTCTTAAATTGAATATCTTGACCATTTAATAATTAAAGGGACTGTTTCTACTGATCCCAAAAAGGTTAAGGTAGTTTTGGATTAGCCCATTCCTAAATATGTTAAGCAGTCGCAAAGCTTTCTTGGCTTATCAGGTTACTACCAGTGCTTCATCAGGAATTATAGCTTCATTGCCAGACCCTTTACTAATTTATTGCATAAAGATGCCTTTGGTTATAATGAGGAAGCTGAGGAAGCATTTCAAAAGCTTAAAGAAGCATTGACTTCTGCCCCGATCTTGGTATTACCCAATTTTAGCTAACCATTTTCAATAGAGACAAATGCATCAAGCACCAATATAGTAGTTGTTTTAATACAAGGGAAGCACCCCATTACATTCATTAGTAAGGTTCTGTTCCTTAGAAATTGCTTAGCGCCAGTATATGATAAGGAATTATTAGTTGTGGTATATGTGGTGGAGAAATGGTCACAATATCTAGCTATTCTTCCTTTCACCATTCTCACTGATCAATAAAGCCTCTAATTTTTGTTAGAACAAAGGCTCTCCATGCCAGCATAGCATAATTGATTAACTAAGCTGATGGGATTACAATATACCATTTGTTACAAAAAGAGCCACGAAAATGTTGTAGCAGATGCTTTATCAAGAGCTAGAAGAACTACTTCATATGTCAATTTCAACTATCTCAACTGAATTGTGGGACGTCATTAAGCAACAATGGCAAACAGATACTCATCTACAATACATAATTCAATAGTTACAAATTAACCCCTCCACTTTTCCTAAGTACAAATGGAATGGTCATGTCCTCTCTAAAAGAAATAGGTGGGTAATCAGTAGCCAATCCCCTGTCAAAGACATTATCATGCAATGGTTGTACTCTTTTCCTCAACTAGAGCATTCTAGAATCAAGCATGGAAAAGAATTCAGGGACTATTCTATTGGAAAGGTATGATCCATGACATTCAAAAATTTATTGCTCAATGAAACATGCCTACGTTGTAAGTATGAAACAACTACTACTCTGGGATTGTTGCAATCTCTCCCAATACCTTAGGGCGTTTGGTAGAGTATTGCCATGAACTTCATTAAAAGGTTGCCTAAGTTAGGAGGAAAAGATACAATATGGTGGTGATTGACAGACTGAGTAAATATGCTCACTTCATTCCCTTATCTCACCCATATACAGCCCCTACTCTTGCATAGATTTTTCTCGACAATATATGTAAATTTCATGGGGCATCGGCAAACATCATTAGTGATCAGGACCTCATATTTACTAGTAGATTTTGGCAAGAGCTCGTGGCAAAGTTAGGAGTCACTCAGTGTCTATCTTTAGCTTACCACCCTCAAACAGATGGCCAGAATGAGGTACTTAACCATTCCCTTAAAAATTACTTACGCAGCTCGGCATGCCAGTCTCCCCTTGAGTGGATTAAGTGGTTACCACTTGCTAAATGGTAGTGTAATACATTGTTTCACATGGCTACAAGGTCTACACCTTATAAAGTAATATATGGACAACCCCCTCTAATTTATCTACCGTATCTTCCTCAAGATTCTATGGTTGAGGCTATAGACCGAAGTTTCTGTGCTCGTGAAACCATGATACAAAACCTTCAAAAAAACCTGGAACTAGCTATTCATAGAATGATACAACAAGCTGATCAAGGAAGGATTGATCACCAGTTTATAAAGGAGATTGGGTTTTTTTTAAGCTTCAACCATTTTGACAGACATCAGCGGAATGACGAACCTCGGACAAGTTGGCACCACAATATTTTGGTCCATATCAGATCCACTCTTAGGTGGGTGCAGTAGCTTACACCCTAAGCTACCTCTTACTTCTCAAATTCACCTTACTGTGCATGTTTCCTTGCTTAAACGATGCCTAAATCCATCTATACTAGCAAGAGCTCTTCTGGATGATTGGGGACCCTCAACTAATAAAAGAAAGCCAACAAAAATTTTGAATCATCACTTAGTGCAGAGAAGGAATCGGGTAGTCACAGAAGTGCTAATTCAGTGGCAAGACGAACTAGAGGAAGAAGCTACTTAGGAAGTTTGGTTCGAACTACAGAAACAATATCCGAACTTTGCTAACTTTGTTCACCCTTGGGGTCATTGGTGAGAATATTAAAGGGCATTTGTTATGATACAAAATTATTAGTATGGTAATTGCGTAATTTATTATGAATTAGTAAAGATAGTTTAGACATTTCAGAGTAACGAAAGTTAGTTAATAGGAATATTTCAGCATGGGAGACATGAGCTATAACCAAGTTTGGTAAGCATCCATGTATGAGAGCTACATCGTGTTAGCATGAAAGCAAGATATGCAAATCCTATTTTCTCTATTCTAACTCTCTTACTCTCTTTTCTGTTCCTCTCTTCCTTCTCTTACGTTTCATTCCATAAATCTCCTGTCCATACGTCTTTGTCCTATCAGAATAACCTTTCTACCTCCTTGATTTTTAAACAAAAAGAAAAACAATGTGTTATTTCTACATTACCCTTTCCTCTACCCCACCCTTTTTTTTTTCTTGGGGTTTCCATGTCCTCCTTATAAAGAAAAAGTGAAAAAACAAGGAGTTGGATTTGAAACCACCACACAACTAGAATCAGCATATCGTTGCACTTCCTCAAAGCAAAGTGAAGTGCATCACACCTCCCAGGGACCAGAAGCAGAGTCAATTTGATAAAAGTGTCCTCCTAAACATAAATACAAAAACAAGGGGGAAAAAGTGAATAAATCAACTTACAAAGAAACTACACTACTTGTACAAGAGATACAAGAGCAACAAAGGCAGCATCTACTAAGAGGGGTCTTTTCCTACCAGTACAGAGATCTTGCCAACGAACATGAAACGGCAAAGGTTGCAGTTTTTTTTTTTCCTTTTTTTTCCAACATAAATATTTACAAAGAGCTCTAGTAACACACCACCATGCAGAGAGTCCAGGAAGAATAGCAGAGAACAAATAACTCTTCCCGCTCCCATCCTGCCGTGTTCATGACGCTGAGAATCTCATCTCGGAAAAACTGAAGAAGAGAAACTTGGCTGTTCTTAAGTAGAATACACAAAGCTACAGATGCAGAAGGGACGGTAGGGGAAAGGGATCATTGATATTGAAATACAAATAGGCGGCAACCCACACCCAAAACTTCTGAGAACGTGGAAGGAATACTCCAACCAATCTCTACACCTGATCTGGGATTGGACAGCCACAGATCATATAATTGTATAAAACCCGACTTTTGTTCTCCCAATGGACCTACTTAATGGGGGATGAGATTCCTCCGGCCCTGCGCGGCCATCCTCTCTGAGACATCTGCCAAGGAGCTTAGATTGCACCTGATCAACGCCTCCACAAAATAACAGGTTTCTTCCCTGGTGTTCCCATCAGGCACATCCACCACAAATGATTCAATCACCATCGTTCCAGGTCTTCCATCAATGACCTCTGGATGGACGGTGATTATAGAGGAATAGTTCTGCAGAATCCACACAACATTGTTTAATTGCACTACATAAGCTTACAGAAAATTAAAGAACTAATAAATACATCTATGCAACAGCACAGGAAAAGATTGAACAATCTCATATATAAACCTGTACCAAGCACATTTATGCAAATTTACAGAAATACCAGTAGTTTGTGCATCCAATACGTAGGAATCTTATGAAGCATGGTAACCTTCAATACTTGAAGTTGCAGGTATGTCACTAACCAAAATACCAAATAGAGTAAATGCGAGAAACAAATAGTGGACTCCACTCCACGTTCATTTAACCCTATTCCTTATCTATATGATTGCAGAGACAGTTCATGACATAATTATAAAAAGTAAAGAAACATCCCTGATATTATACCAATTGAACATCGTAACCAGATGAGAGGTAGCTTGTGGCATTTCCAACATTTCTTCTCATCCTCATTATACCATTTACTCAAACAGTAACACTAAGCACTCAGAGAAAAGATGCATTATAAACAATAGAAGAAGTCTCATATACTCTAGAAAGCAAAGCAACGCACAGACAAAGCATGCATCAATGCACGTCATAACGGTGATGGTTTAAAATTCCGAGCGTTACAAATTTTCAATACCTTTTCCTTACTTTAGCTCAAGAAATAATATGGGTATTACTTTCAGAGGATTATATAACCATGAGTGAAGGTTCCCAAGCTTTGCTTTATATGGATAAAATATAAATGTTTACCTTTTCTGATTACTCCCCTTTCCAATTATTTTTGCAATAAGAATCAATTAGAAGAGTAAAATGAAAAAGATGGAAGAACAGTCATACCCTCAGCCTATGGTCGCCACCAACAATCCTGATGCTAAGAATGTGTTCCTCATCGTCAAGGTGTTCCAACCTCTCAGTACTGGTCGTAGCAGGAAGGCCAGATTTAACATTCACTTCTCTAACGCTCCCAATACCAAGGTCTCCCTGCATGATACACCTGCTTACAAAAGGTTTGTACTTTTGAGGTTGATCAAACCTTCGAACCAGCGACCATACCTGACAGAAAAAAAGCTTGGAGTCAGATCAATTAATTTCCGTCTTCTGCCACAAATTTCACAAAACAATGAAACGTACTATAAAATACTTATACTTTATAATCGTGACACTAAACCTAGAGTTCAACTGATCATCAAAAAGGAAGATTAATTTATAGATGTTGAGATATGTATGCTTTGCATCGCTTGGTCTTCTGGAAACAAGTCTGCAAAAAACTGAGTTAAAGTCGTTATAGAAGTGCGAAAAATGCTCTTAACGCCAACTTCATCGTCGTTTTGACATTCTAATTGAAATTTAAGTGAATATCTGACAAGAAAAAAGCCACAAGAGAAAAGTGAAAGGATTATGACATGTAAATGAAGAACATTTCTTGCCATAACTGCTTCCATAACCACAAATGAAATCATCACAGCAATCAAAACCTATCCTATATCTCATGAGTTTTCGAAGTACTCATCCCAGAACCAAATAACTCAATTAGCCAACGAAGAAAGAGACAAAACCAGGGGAAACCCATAATGGGAAACGCTATGACTAATACACTCAAAAGGCTAAAAAGCGGAATTGCTTTGATCTTGACAAGGCAAAAGTCAAAGCCTTGAAAGACGAAACAAATGAAGAACCACAAACTGAAACTAGCTCCGGAGCGAAATCGACCATCAATAACCGATTTCGATCCCAATACAATAAGCAACTTACAAGGTGAACGGGAGCTCGTATGTGCTTGACCATCGCCGAAGTGCACTGGTTCTCCCTGGGTTCATGCTTGTGATGCCTCCGTATGTACTGGGTCTCCACAGCACCGTACAAATCGCCTCCGTTCATCTTTCACTCCACCTTCCTTCTTCTCCTCTCTCTTTCTCCCACACAAAAACTGCGCGTTTATGAATTTGCTGGTCCTCTTCTCTCTCTTTATGAGAAATGGCAGAGGCTTCCAGAGAGGGATAAGCCTTGGTTTTGCAGAGGGCTTTATTTGGTGCGAAAAAGTACAGCCTTAGCTTTGGATTGGCAGGCTATAAAAAATCCATGAGCCCACCGACAGCGTTTTATTCTTTAATTTTCTTGATGGTACTGAAGGACCATTGGCTGCTTTTCCTAAGGCCAGTCATTGGCATATTAAATAATAAATATGAATGTACTCTTTATTTTGAAAATGCATCTCTAACTTTAAAATTTAAAAATATGTGATTCAATTTATAAAAATTCGCTAATTATTTTTTTAATTATTAATTCTTAGGGTACGTGCATTTGCTTTTTATTTGTCTTATTTTTTACTCAGAGAGATTAATGAGCAGAGAGTTAAAGGCTTTAAAAAATTAATTGTGTATTTTTTAAATTTAAACATTAAATAATTAAAACATGTATCTTTTAAAAATTAAAAAATTCATTTCTTTTAAATAAATCTAATAAAGTTAGTTTAGTTGATAAGAGAATATAATATTTTATTTTAATAATTTGAGTTTAATTTCTCTAAAAAGTAATAAAAATAAAATTGGGCCTTGATGACTATATATGAAGAAAATTTAATTATAATAAAATGAAAGAATATTTCTTATTATAATAAATAAAAAAAATAAATTATACTAATATCTTTTAAGATTTCGTTAAATTATATCGCTTTTATTTTTAAAATTACATACAGGTCCATTTCAATTTGCTTGTTATCAAAAAAGTTAATTTTTTACACAATACATATTTCTTTCAAAATTAATATTACCAAACATTTTTTCTTGTTATATTAAAAATAAATCCATAGTCTCATATTAGGCAAAAAAATTTAATAGAAAATAAATCAAAAAATATTTTGCAATACATATTAAAAGAAAACAAGTATGAGATATAATTTTACCAAATCTCACGAGAATTAACATAATTTACTATTAAAAGAAAACAAGAAATAGTTATAATAAAAGAGTAAGTGGGGTGGTGAAGGTCGGTTCTTATCTTGATTTATTTAATTGTGTCAGTTTAAGTTAGTGTCACTATGTGCTTAGAGTGGTTTAGGATCACTCCCAATTTTACAGTGACGATTGAGGTGAAAACCAGTGTGTGCTTCTGTGACCAGCACTAATCTAAAAAGTGGATGCAATATTAAAAGTCAAACTATGAAGTAGGAATGATGTAAATAATATTAGAATATTTCTCATGGATTATCAAAATCAGTTATTAATATGAGGGTAGGATCCTTTAATTTTTAAAAAAAAAAAATTGCAGGGTGAATTTTAGTAAATGAATAATACAATATGGACGGTGTAACACTCAATTAAATGAACTCTATTTTATTATTAAATATGAATTTTCTTTAATTAATATTGTTTACCACATGGTTCATAAACCACACTTACAAATGAGTGAGAACTAGTAATAAAATATAATTTAATGTGGTAGAATTCATAAGTCTTATGTACTTATCTTTTTATAAAACACTCTTATCTTAGTATCTAATATTATAGTTCACTTTTTAATTCTTCATCTAATATTTTAAACATGTAAATAGTGGCTAATTATTCGTAAGAGTTAATCTTAAAATAAAAGATTAATATAATAAAATTACTCAAACAATTAAATATGAATATTCAAGATATCTCATCTTCTAAATCGTAGAGAAATGATCAGTTACACATAATAAAAATAAGGCTTTTTCTCAAATGTATAAAAATTATAAAAAAAATAATGAAAAAGAAAAAGAAAAAAAATAGAAAATAGTAGCAACTTCCCCTGTTTCCCTTTTATAACCTCTTGCTAGGACTTTTTTTCTTTTCTTTTTTGGTCCAAATCATTTCTAAATAAGTTTTGAGGAATAAATTATGAGTTTGACCGTGTCAATTAAAAATTTGTTATTAACATTTCATCCTATTCCTAATTAAAATATACAAGATTAGCACAATTTAACTCACAATCTTAATCAAAAAACTAAAATTTAAGGTTCAATAAAACATGTGAAAATACAATACATTAATCTTTTTCATTATCAGTCAAAACACTTTCCTTTAAAGAAACTTGATCATCAACACTCATTGGGAAGCCCCTACCCTTTAGTTCAAACTTAATGTAAGTGATTCCACTTCTGAAAGTTAACATCAATGTAGGAAGTATCATTTGAGACTTATCTAAAAATTAGGTATAAGGCTTTGTAAAATCCCTTGGAACAAGTGACATCCTTCTTGCAAAACTTTGGGCAATCATCACTTGAGTGGAGCTTGCCACCTCTCTCAGTATCAACAAGTTCAAAATTGAGAGACTTATCACCGGTCCTCTTCATGATCACTAAAATGGACTCACTTCTCCACCATCTTTACCGAAACCTCATAAACATCTGTAGAATTCTTCTTACCTCTGAAGATTGGTCTATCAACCACATTCATAGAGAGGTAAATATGTGTGCTGATTACTTGCAAATCATATGAGGATTTGCATTAGATTTTTTTTTTTATTTGTATTAGATGCAAAATGTGTATAGAAGATTATAATTAGCTTCCATTACGTAAGTAAATACAATTACTTTTTGCTTCAAAATTTTTGTTCAAGTTTAAAGGAAGTAAATGTAGTTAGAAAAGAAATATATATTTCATGTCATCTTTTTCATTTAAGGTAATAAGTTTTTTCATAAACAAGAGAGAATTCATATATGATATGTGTTTTAATTTATTGCAATATTTTTTTTAATCAAGCAATCAAATTATAGTCTAACATTAATATTGATCCTCAATCTGTCTGTTATTTGAATTAGCTAAATTATTAGCATTTATCTACTAAAACATAAAAATTCATAATATACGAATCTTTTGTCTATTGATCATTAAACGAATAATAAAAAGTTATACAAAAATGGATATCAGTGCCAAATGAACAGAATATTGGTATTAATTGTAAATATTAAAATATTGCCAAAAAAATAAAACTGCTTTTCCTCAACTATCTATTATTTGGGGAGTGTCTACTGTATATCCTCTTGACTCTTGAGATCCACACTGATGGTGCAATACAAACATTATCAACAAATATGATAATTTTTAATCCAAATGTTGCTGTATAAGAAAGTACTATTTTTGTCATTTTAAATATTATTATTATTATTATCCCTAACATAAGGGATATACGTGGCATCTTCTATATATCATAGACAGATGCGGTTGCTATTTTTCTTCTCACTAGCTATTATTACTTTTAAATTTAGATTGATCAATGAATGAAATAATAAATTGATAATTTAATTATTTAATTGTGATCAGACTGAATTTGAGTTGAAGTTGTAAAAAAGACTTACAAATATATAAGGATACAAATTAAAATTATAAAATCAAATATTTACATTGTTAATAGATTTAAGACATGTTAGTTTACAGAACAAATAAAATAAAATGTTAATACTTATCAAATTAGACTTTGATATTTCGCTTCCATTTTTTTTAAAAAAAGTTTACTTTGCATGTTAAATAATATAAATTAGGATAGGGATTAACAAAGCTTAATTAAACGTATATCCGGCTTCTGAAGAGTGTAATTGCATTCACTTTAAAAGAGCAAAAGGGGCATAATACAAGTAAATAATCATTAATAAGACCTTCCTCCAAAAAAAAAATCTATATGAAAAATAAAGGAATTAGTTTTATAAATTGATAAATTGTCATAAAGTTAGTAAGTTACTCTTTTTTTATTTTAGAAATGTTTATTCTTTTCATTCACAGTTATTTATCACGTACTTTATTTTTTAAAATGTACCATACACTTTATTAATAATTCGTTTACATTAAGTAATTTAAACACACATCAATGACACTACATATTCTTGTTTGCGCTAAGTCAACCCCTCATATAACGACACTTTCCAATTGAACAGAAAGAGAAGAAATCCATGAGATGTGTGTATTACTAGTGGAGTAAATAATTTCATCTCTAGATTATCAAATAACTTAATTTTGATTTTAAAAATTAGTTAATGTACAAATTAATTTATAAAAATAATTGCGCACTAATTTTTTTTGTCAAGGAATCTAAAAAATATTAAAAAATTAGCATTTAATAAATTTGTTATTTTTTTAGAGTAAATTATATTCTCCTCATTTTAGAGATATTCAAATTATATAATCATTCTCTCTAGTCTGAAAATTTACACTCTTTTGCCCTGAAATAAAAACAATGCTACAATGATCTCCCTTGCTACAAAAATTAAATTAAAACTACACTTATTTTGACCAAAATACTATTATATGTATTATTTATATAATAAAATAAATATTAAATAGGTATTTAACTAATGTAAAAATATTTAATTTTATAAATTTAAAATAAATTAAATTTATAGTTTTTAACAAAAAATAAATAATATTTGAATAAAGTTTAAAAAATAATTTTTAATAAGTTATATTTTTTATAAATAAATAAATATTGTTTTTAGGGGCATTTTGGTCAAATTTTAACTTAAAGAAAAAGTTTGTACATATTTTTATAATAAATGAAAAGATTGTATAATTTAAACATCTATTAAATTAAATCTTATACATTCATATATTTATAGAAAAAGTGACACAATTTTTGAATATAAAGAATTCCAATTGATTATCTATCACAGCCAGTTTGATATACAGAAAAATTAGGGATGAAAATAAAAATAAAAAAATAATTTTATAAATAAAAAATATCTATAATTTTTTTTATTTTTTAATAATTAAATAATAATATTAAATAATGATTGAATAATAATTATATAAATAAAATTGACATTCTATCAAATTTTGATTTTTCTTTTCCGTTTTCATAGACAAACCAAACAAGCCATCGGGGATGTGAGTATAATTTAATATATTTTTCTATTATTATTCAAACAAATCATTGATTAATTTTTTAACATTAAAACTAAATAAACTTCTAAAAATGGTTAATGTACTTGTTACTGTTATACGGAATCTAACACGATAGGACTACGTAAGCATAAATTATAATTAATATATGCAATCAATTTTACAAGTCAATTCATTTATGGAATCCACCGACCAAAGCAGAGAAAAATTATTTTGTCATTTTATTCAATTAATTTGGTAAACTAGCTTGTGCTTTAAGTCATCCACTAGGGAGACAAAAATGGTGGTCCAACCCCTTCCTATTGGACATAGCCACAAGTGGGCATTAATAAATAAAAACAAATTCGCTATAAATATAAACCAAATTAATAATATTCCCACCCTTTGTTAAAAATAATCACTCAATAATTGTACCTAATTGTACCTCTTGTTTTTAAAAAGTCATGTTAGATTTGGTGTTTTCAACTCAAGCTCCTGCTAGGACACACTAAATAATATTTCCATCTTAAATCTGATTCCAAGCCTAGAATCAATTTGGCAGTTAATTTAATTGACAATTGGTAATTTAATTGAAAATTTTAAGTTGCTAGATGAAAGTTTAAAAATGATTTTATTATAATTTATAATATAATTTTTTTACAAATAATTATTTTATGTAATTTCAATTTGATGTAATTCCTAATACACTTTCTAATTTAAATTATAATATTTCTATTGTTTGTTTTTGTAATTTTTATTTTAGTCTAAAATTAGAAAAAGGTTTTGTTGCACTCTAAAGTTTATATGTTAATTTTATAATTATGTCTTAATTAATTCAAGGAGTTACAATATAAGTTTTCCTATATTATATGTATGCATTTTTATTTTCATTTATACTTAAAAACATAAAATATATGAAATCTTTAAAATTTACATATTGTACATATCTTTAAATAAAAAACTAATTATTTTCATTTATTTTATACTTAAATATACTATAACTAGAATTCTAAGTATAATTAAAATATCCACTCATAAAAAATCACCCTATAGTTCTCTCCATTTAATCTTTTTATTTTAATTTTATTTTTTTTCCTGAGATGCCATCCAGGTGTATGATGTGCAAAGCTCTAAACTTCTGCATAACAGAATAAGTCCCATTGATGAACAGTCACGTGATGCTGCCTTATTATTCTGAAAAACAAGACAAGCCTCTTTGAAAATTTCAAATTCACCCCTACTATATATATATTTTTAATTCTTTAAATGGTGGCATTTTGGAGTTAGCAGGTGGGGTTGAGTTGTGATCTCTATATTATTATGTCGTGTATTCAGAGAGGTAGTGATACAAAAATAAAATAAAATAAAATATGTATAAGATTTATTTTTTAAAATTTTTCTCTAAATAGACATTGAATATTTACTTATTAAATAAAATAGATCTAGATTTGGAGGGAGTTTGGTTGAAAAATGAAAATGATGATGCATGTGGTTCTAGCTGGTTCTTGAGATTCCAAAAGGGACTATTTTGTCATTGTGGGGTAGTAAGTGGACTAAAGTGATAAGATCCTATTTTAGCCATGTTCATTGTTCCCAATCCCACTACTTCGTACCCTGTTAAGTAAAGCATAGCATATTTCAGTTCCACAAATGCTAAAGTGAAAAAGTTTGTAGCATTTTAGGTAATTTTTTAAGGTAGGTCACTAGCTAATGGAGGCATAGATGCATGGTGGGTCCTCAACTTAACATTAAGTCATCAAAGGACGGCCATGAATTTCCCTCGCTTTGGGTTTTTTAATCTTTTGTTTTTTCAGAAGATGGAGACTTGAGCTTGAATTGATTGGCATCAAGAAAATTTATTTGCTTATTATTTAATAATAATAATAGCGTGTAATTTTCTTGGAATTTTTTTCCCAATAAGCTTGGAAATTATAATCTCTGAGTTTAATAAACCGGATTAACATAATCCTAAAATTATATGAACTGATAAAATTTGTACACATTATATCAAAATGGTAAAATAAACAAGCAGGCCCAATGAACTTAAACTATTTTGAGGATTCTAAGTTTTTATACTTCGTACTTGACATACATATTAATAGATAAGTTTATATTATTTGTGCTTATAAAAAAATGTTGGATTATAAAGTCTGTCGAGTGAATGATTGCAGAGACCTAAATTTATATAAATTTGTGAATTTTTTTTTATATCTTGATTAATTGAGAAGTATTTAGATAAATTTAATGTATGCAGAATAAAGTGAGTTATTAATGAATATGTAAATATATATCATACTAATAAAAAGGTCAACCAAACAAAATAGTAATATTACTAAAACATTGAAAATCCACGTTATAAAAAGTTAAAAACACAAGCAAAATAGGAGACATGATATGTGTAAAATGTTAAGATAGGATTAGAAGATATTGAACAGGTATCAAATATTAACATTTTAATAATTATTTTCTTAAATGTAGACATGTACACTGGCACAATTTTTTCCTTGAAATTGTTTAATCAAATCTAATTCTCATTGAAATAGTTAAGAAGAAAGAGATATTTGTGTATTATTGTCCAACTTGGATACATATTAATGAAAGGAACTCTAAAAAGTATATTAATACATTAATTGAAGAAGAAATGAAAGATAAATATAGGAAAGAAACTTAACACTCCTCCATCTATATACACACATAAACTAGATATTGCTCTTTTTTTTTTAACTTATATATATATATAATGTTAATCTTATCATTTTTGGGCAAAGGTTTGCAACTTTTATACAATATGTTTTTATTTAAAAATTATTATTATTATTTGAAGATATAATATATTAAAAAAATATATGCAAGTGCGTATCTTTAATAAAATGATTAGTTTTTTTTATTATTTTATCATAAATGACATAAACCAAGCAAGTTTTATGTGCTAGATATATATATTCTCCTTGTAGGTCCTCACACACTTTTGTATCAGCCAAAAGATGATAAATATAACAGTAAATTATATATATATATATATATATATATATATGAGATTTAGCTAAATTATATTTGAAATTTTCTTGATTTTAAAAAATTACATTTAATTTCTTTCTATTTTTTAAATAAATTTAACTTTTTACATAATATTTTTTTCAAAAATAAACTACTTAACTATATTTATTATTATATTAAAAATAAAATTACAAACTCATATATTAACTTAGTTATTTTTATTATTATATTAGGAATAAAATCATATTTTATATTGTGTAAAAAATTAATTCTTTAACAAAAAATACATTAAAAATTGTGATATAAATTAAATTATCAAAGGAGTTAAATATAATTTTGGAAATAATAAAATTATCAAATATAATTTAATTATATTTTAAAAGAAGTTGGCTAACTTATTTTAAATATAACTAGCAAACTGCCAATTCAAAATTTCAATGCGTCCCAATAAAAAAATAAATTTAAAAAAATCTACAATGACAAACAGTTAAATGCAATTGCATGCCTCAATTGGCTAAAAAAATCATATCTCTCTAACTTTTTTATATATAAATATGTATATAAGAATCTATTAGATTGTTAGAAGTGGACAAAATTAGGAAAGATGACCATCATGACCCCATATCCATAACCAACAACTCATGATCCCACGCCTCCGACTTTGATTGATGAGGCATCATTTCAAGCTTCAATTTGGCAAATGGTGTGTTGATAATGTGACCACCCAAACCGTCTTCTCATATGTTTGGTGGGCATGCGCCTAAAAGCAGCACAAACTTAATAAGAACGGAAAATGTGTTTCTCCTCCGTTTAATGTTGCAACTACTAACCTTTTTCATTGGAACTTGTCCAATCAAACACCCTCAAGTGGTCCAACCATGCACTACCTACAGAAGTTGCTTGGATGAGGTGACTCTTTGGTAGCTTCACCTTTTTGAGAATTGAATGTTTTGATTATTAATCAAATTCATTTTGAAATTATCATATTATTATTAATGAAAAATAGAATAAAAATCTTAAAGTAGATATAGCAATCAAAACATTCAATCTCCTAAGAGATTGACTCTCTTTCAACTTTATCGAAAATTATGTATCTTAAATAGAAGTTAACAAGAATAAAATGTACAAATATGGTCTTTTTAAGTGTTTTAGTGGTATGAAATACCATTTTAAAGGATATTATCTTATGCCTTGTAATATTTTGAATGGCCCCACAAATCTTTGATACGCATCTACTAAAACTAAATATTTTGAATGCTACTTAACATCAAATCACAATGATGATGTACCAAATGCTTCCTACATGCTTAAAAGGATTAGCTCAATTGATTTGAAAAAAAAAAATCTCACCTTAGCAACTTAAATTTCGTTTGGACAAAGAGAAAATTAGAAGGAAGAAAAAATTAAAGAAAAAAATAGGAGAAAAAAAAAAAATTTTCCTTTGTTTGAATCGAAGAGAAAATCATGAGAGAAAGAAAAGTTGAGGAGAAAATAATTGAGTTCCACGAAAAAAATTTCTCTTCAAATATGAAGAGATTTTGGAGAAAAAACTCTGCCTAACACAATGCATATTTTATCTTCCCAAATCAGCCTCTCTCATCTCTCCATTTTTATTTCATTCTCGATAAACAGATACTAGTTTCTATTAATTTAATTTTTACTCTTTTCATCTTTTTGACTACATGTATACTTTCAAAAAAAAACAATGAATTTTCAAAAGAAAATAAATTTTAAAAAACTGTTTAAATAACAAAAAAAAATTATTTTTGAATAAGGTCATAAAATTTTTATTAAAACACATGCTTAAAATTAAACAAAGTAATTTAAATAAATTTAAAAAAATATTTTCAACTGTAATGTAATAAAAAATTTCTACTAAAACACAGTTGAAAACATGTTTCAATTGTAGTTTAGTTGGACAAATTTCGACTACATTATAATTGGGAACTGTTTTAGCTGTAGTTTGGTTAAAAAAATTTTGATTGCATTATAGCTAAAAAAGTATTTTTTGACTGAATTTCAATAAAAAATGTTTTATTAAAATTTAGTTAGAAATCAGTATTTCCCGAGTCAAAAATATGAAATTATTAATTTAGTCAAAATTTTGTAATATTTTAATTAATTAATTAGTGTTATAATTATTCACTTAGAATTTTATTATAAAATTAATTAATAATAAATATATTTTACAAAATAATAAGATATTTTTTTAATATTAATATTAATAAATTATATATATTAAAAAAAGTCATTGACTAAAATTCAGTTGATGGCATGTGACCAAATAGCAAATTGGATGCATGATGCATTGCATATGTGTATTATATTTTTTAATATGTAATATTATATATTAATATATATAATAATATATTACATATATAATATAAATATAATTAAAAATATTTTTATATTTATATATATTATATTTAAATCAATTAATATATATTAAAATAATATTTATAAAATTTTAAAATAAATAATCATACTTATTGTAGTAAAATAATAATTTATAAATAATTTATAAATTAATTTCTATTTTTTATTTCATTATTTAGCTAAATTTAAAAAATTTAAAAAATTTAAAATGTGATTTTTATATGTTTATTTTTTAAAAAATTCATTATTCTTATTTCTTCTTAAAAATATATATATGTATAAATTTAAAATAATTAATTTATATTTAAAATATAACTTATTTTCTTTAAAATATCCCATTTATTAATAAAAGTTATTAATATGATATAATAAAGATATTATTTTTCTTTTAAATTAACGAGTTTTCTTTCATCTTTGTTTTCTTTCTAGTCACCCAAATACATGGAAAGAAAATATTTTTTACTCACTTTTTTCTTCTCTCATCCAAACACAAGGTTAGGTTAAATTTTTTAAAGTAGCATTTCAAAAGTAAAATCTTTACTGTACTAAATAAATGTGAGAAACTATTTTTTTAAATATTTAATCTGAACAAATCTAAAAATATTTTCTCACAATAATTTTTGTTTTTAAAGAAAAAAGCTTGCTAGATAACGCTAGTTGTCATTTCATGTTAAAAAATTTGTAGGTAAATTTAATTTATAAAAATGAATAAATTAAATTAATGATAAATAAACATAGTATTAAATTTGATTAACCCATTTTTTGTAAACCAAATTTTCTTAAAAATCTCTTTCCAATGTCTCTTAAGAGGGGATATTTTTTTTTCACATGGCATCTGTTGCAATGCAATTGGACACTTAAAATCCTTCTGGTTTTGGACAAAATTATGGTATAGTACGTCCTTTCGTACCAACCCAAAAATTAATTGATGTCCAAATGTATTGGATCACTCACCAACACTAGATCATTCCCACCATAGAGTATGGTGGAAGCAGTAGAGTTTGCAGCACTTCCATCATGCATGCCTTTTTATAGACCTCAGTCCTATTCCTTTGATAGTTTGAAAGAAGTGCTTTTTTCTTCTTGGGGAAGATATTTTACTCAACACAATTAATTATAAAAAGAGTATATTACACAATAAATTTTATTAAAATTATACAATTTTTTTATTTTTAAAACAAAATACAATTTTTTAAAAAATAAAAAATTATTCTAAACTATAATCTAATTTTAAATTTTTTATTAAAATATCTTCCATTAATTTAAATACATATTTTTTTAACTAAAAAATATTAAACGGATGATATTTTGTTCAAGAAATTTAAAATTAAACTATAATATAAAATAGAGACATTTGATATGCAAAATTGTTAACAATAGAAACAGAAAAAATGATAATTTTATATATAAGAAATAACTCCTATATCCCTAATTTAAAAAAAATAAATGAATAAATACCGTTGAACATTATACACAATTATTAAAAAAAAAAAAAGATCCATTTCGCTTGACCATACCAAATAGTTCTTTTGCTTTAAAAGAAGTTTGCATATATTTTAAAAATAAAATAAAAATTTATATAATTTCAATAAAGCTCAAAGAAATCTTACATAATTTACTCCCAAAAAAAAATGATGGTTTTATGAATTGCATATCCAAATTTGGCAGAAGGGTCAAGAAGAACTCAACGATTGTCCAAACTGAGGAAAAAATACTTACTAGTAATGATTCTTGAACAGCAAGTTCACTTGTTTTTATATTAGCAAGAGTACAGAAAGGAAAGAAAATGATGGAAATGAATGCAGCCAAAGTCATATCTGAGAAGAATGGGAAATTTTAAATCCTGTGATTTAGTCAAATTCCCAACCAACTTCCACTTTCCGACCAACATTAAAGGCTTATCCTTTGCAATTTAAACTCAAATTGAAATTCAAGGGGTTGTTTTGAGCATACATATAATTATGAATTTGAATCTTAACTTCACCAATTTTCAAGAGTCATGTCACAAGAAAATTATCTTATGAACCTTCTAATCCCAGCGTAAAATAAATTAATTGAAATACATATAAATTAATCCTATCATCACTATCTCACTATAAGGAAAAAAAAAAATTGTTGCATGACCAAAATGAAACTACTTTTTGCCATGGACATATAATAAGAGGAAATAAAAAAGGTGAAGGGGGTGGGTGGGAAGAAAAGAGAAGACCCATAATTTTCTCAACA
Organism: Erythrophleum fordii; assembly: GCA_032878935.1. Taxonomy (NCBI): domain Eukaryota; kingdom Viridiplantae; phylum Streptophyta; class Magnoliopsida; order Fabales; family Fabaceae; genus Erythrophleum; species Erythrophleum fordii. The sequence goes on along the minus strand of JAVQMF010000047.1, from coordinate 10,900,651 downwards.
AAAACAGGGACCCATTTGCAGGAAAAAAAAAAGTTTGGGGTGAGAACTGAAATCCTTATCCTAACTGCAACAAACAACGTGATATGTGGACCACTAAGGGTGCAGTACAAAATGAGCCAATCTTCTTCAAGGCATTGAACACGTAACAAGATAGTCACTATCAGGATGTGAATTAGGTGGATGTTCATGATAGGATCCTTTCCAAATCAGCGGTCAAATTAATGTGTGTATGGGAATATGATAGACATCTCATGATAGCGTACAGGAGATTTGACTCTTCTTTTGAATCTTGTGGAGGTGTATCATGAAATTAGATATTTTATAGTCATGGAATCAGGAAAAGAAAAAAAAAAGTGACTTTAAAAATTAAAAATATATCTAGAACCTCTATTTTTATCATATTAGAAACAATCAGTTTTCAGACTAATATTATTGCTTGTTGCCCATTATCATCAGCAAACATGTCCTGGAGATTCCAAGCGTGCTCTCAGAATTTCATCTTTTCTTCCCCTTATTGCCATACATTTGAGTGTTTTTTCCACTACAAGTATGAAACAATCCAACAACTATCAACGGTGTAGGATTGTTTGGATTTATCTTGAGTCATGAAGCATCCATCTTTTTTTCTTTTCAAACAAAAATTGGGTTTATGCTCGATGTATGCTGGATATAAATATCAAATAAAACGTGACTTTTTAAATTATATATATATATATATTGTATTACAATTTATATTATATTTTGCATTCTTATTAATTTTCATCTTGTAGGTTCCGAAGGTTCGAATATTAATTAAAATTAGTATTAATTAATTATTAGGTAATTAACATAATATATTTTAACAATATCAATAATTAATTTTATTTGTTACTATACAAATAGATTAAGTTTTGAATATTATAGGTTGACTATAATAAATTAGACTATCCATAAGTGTGTTTTAATGAACCAATTTCAACACATAATTCATCTAAAGTTAGTGATTCTATTTAATACTCATCAGAATTTATCAATTAACCAAACTTTATATTCTTATAAACTCTCAAAGTTCTTGAATATATTATGAGTTATATATCCTACTTTGCCTCTTATTTTGCGGTTGTTGCTTTTTTTATTGGGAATACTAGTCTTACAATGAATCCTAATATTATTCCAAGTTTAATATATACTTATCTTTCAATTTAATTTTATCACCTACAAGAAAAAGATTATATCCCATTTCAAGAAATTGAGTTTAGATAAAAAAATATTATTCGTAACTTAAGTATTTGATTAAAGATAAATAAAACGCTATTACATATAGGATCTTGAAATTGACAGGCTTAGGAGGAGAAAAATGAAGTTGTACATAACAAGCACAAGGGGTTAAAGATGCATCTTCTGTTGTGACGCCCTTATAATAGAAAGTGTTGTGCGTCTTTTTCATTTTTTACTTTTTATATATAAATATTTCTTCTAGGACCAGATGGTAACGTCCCAACAAAGAATTTTTCCTCAAAATGGATATATATTAATTGAGTATTTAGATAATATCCACGCTATTTAAGTAAGACCCCAATTAAATTTTTATTTTCGGTCAATATTCATCTAAAAAAACAATCTTCTGGAGTTTTCAAGCGTGCTCGAGGAGATTCATGTTTTGTTTCTTCCTTCGTTGCCATTTGCGTGTCTTTTTCACTCAGTCTAAAACAACCCAACAACCATAAAGGGTATAGGATTTTTTGGACTATTTTGGATTCATTTTAAGATATGAATCACTCACTTAAAAAAAAAAAATGTTTTTGTGTTCAACATCTGATCCATACAAATATAAGATACAATTTGCGAATTTCAAATCACCCAAAAATACTTTAAAATTTATTATGTTATAATATATATATATATATATATATATATTTGAATGCTACAAGAAAGAGATTAAATTCCATTTCAGGAAATAGAGTCAACAGTCAATAGGAAAAAAATTATGGATAACGAGGTATTTGACTAAAGACATGTTGAATAGAAAATTTAGGGTTTATGAGAATTAGGAGGAGAAAAATTAGGTTATGCATCATTCACATTTTTTATTGTACCTCCTGCATAACAGGAGATGTGCTATTTAAATAATGTGAAGTTTTTTTTTAACTTTGATTTTTTTAAAAATTCACTTGTACACGTCATACTACGTAGCAAGTGATTTATTTTCCAAGGGTAAGTATACATTTTTTGACTTCCTACGCCATCCTAAATTGTCATTGAAATGTTTGGCTGCATTACAGTAAATTCTAGCAATATATAAATACATGATATATTATATTTGCACTTAGACTATCATATATAAGGAAAAACATGCACGGAGTGTATATTCATCTCATTTTGTGATTATCATCAATTTTTCTATTTAAATCCTATTGATCTCGTAGCAAATCCACTTTCGAATTTTATTTTACATATAATTTTATTAATTTTTAATGTTCATTGAAAAAAATTAACAAAATTATCGGCCCACATTAAAGGATAGGGGGAAAAATCATTATTGTTTATGATTGAAAAATGGAGTAGAACAATAGGAAAGGAGCTTATGGCAACATCTCAAAAAAAAAAAAATTTCTTTAAAGGTAAAATTCTAGAGTATTTTTTAATTTAAATTCTTATACAATAATCTTATTAATTTGGTCCCTCATAAATAAGATATTTCTCAATTACAAGTAAATTTTTTATTAATAATGTCATATTATTTATTTATTGGAAATAAAATTAACAAATGTAATGAAATGTGATATATTTTTTAATAGGTTATAAATAATATTTATCTATAAATTTACTATTAATTTCATTTATAATAGATTGATAAAAAATATTTATAGGTGAGGAATCAAATTGAGAAGCCATCTATATAAGAGACCAAATAGAGAAATATTTTATTAGCAAAGGACAAAATTGAAAAAACAAGAAAGTAAATGAAAAAAATATATATCTTATTTATGAGAGACTAAAATAGAATTTTTGTCCAATTTTTTTTTCTCATCAAATTCCAACTTTTTCCCTTTCGTGTTTTCCCCTTTCTCTTGCTTAGGAAAGGCTTGTTCAATTGGTAGATTACCAAATAAGGTATAGCATCGTTCCAAGAATCTTTATGTGACAATATACCAAAAGTTCGATATACTGTGGCAATGTTTTGTCCCTCGGTGGACATGTTTCACTAAGGAGACCCAAAAGTCTATCCGCTTGAACAAAAATTCATCAACTTTTTCTCTCTAGATTGCATAAGCAACCTGTCTTCTTCATTAGGGTATGTTTTTGTCGAACAATCATAAAGTGTAGAGTTTATTTTAGAAGTTGTTCATCTTTCTCTTTCTTTCCTTTTTTTTTTTATGTTTAAGATAGTTCAGCATAATAAATATTAAAAAATTAAATACATATTGTATTTATTTTAAATGAGAAAAAAAATTATATTTTTAGACTTTATAATTTCATTCAATTTTTAATTAAGTTCTTATAATTTAAAATGTTGTAATTATATCCTTACAATTTACAAACTTTTTAAATTTAGTCTCTACTGTTAAAATTTTATGAGTATTCTATTAAATTTTACTTATATAGTTAATTATATATTATCTTAGCATTCTTAATATGTATAATTTATGTTAACAAAAGAGGTAAAAGTAGATAATGAGTTAAAATTAACTCACATATATGATAAAATATTAACAAAAATATAATGATAGGAATTGAATTAAAAATTATTTAAACTAGAAGGGCCTAATTATAAATTTTCAAATTACGAGAACCAAATTAAAAATTAAGTAAAATTATGAGGACCAAAGATATAATTTTTCTTTTAAATAATGTAAAAATATTAAATTTATTTTTTATTTATAAATTTATGAGTCCTTAGAGAAGAAAATACCTTCCCAAATACCAATTTTATAACTGTATAACTCAATCCAACCTAAATTAAATTACACTTGGACAACTTATATTCTGTTGTATCACAATGTTAACAATCCTGTTTTATTTTGGTACCCATGTTTTTTAGCTAAAAATTCAAAATTACCAATTAGTTTGATCCAGTTAGTTAGTTAAGTTTTTAAATGGCTTAATAAGCAACGAGATGAACCAATGAATTTTTTGGTTCAACAATAGTAGAATAACTTCAATCAGCATCAAATTAAATTTCTTTTCAAAGGACAAAAACAAGATAAAACTAGGCCTATGTCCACGATAACCATTATTCTTGTATATGCTGCCCAAACTAATGGGCCATAAATGGGCCTCCATGAGGCCCAAACCAAACAGCACCCTTCGAAATCCAATCCAAACCCAAAAGTTCAAAAAAAAAAAAGGCAAAAGCAACAAATCATGTTGCTAGTTGGCAGCGTCTGGAACACCTGAGAGACAGATAAATGGGGCCAAGTCCTGCTTGAGATCATTCAGGGTTCAAGAATATTCCAACCGTCCGGTTCGGTATCTCAAAGTTCCTCGTGTTCGGACACGTGTCGACCGCACAAAAGGGTCCCAGTTCAATGTCTCGGTGCAACAGCAGAGAGGGCGGGCATTTCGCGCGTGACACGTGGCATCGTCACCAGTTGCACGAAATGTGGCTGCTACTGGCGTCCCCTCCTCCATGCAACCGCACATTTGGCCTACGTTGTCCTGTACTTATTTCCTGTTTTTTTAACTTAAAAAAGTCTCTTCGGACGACAGAAAGCGGTTTGTGCGCTAGAGACACGTGTGAACAAACTACCTGAACTTCGAACGCTGTGATAAGACGATAATGCCCTTGTCTTCTAGCCTATTTCTAAATGTACGGCATTTATGTGGACCTGGACCCACTTCGTCGTTCGGTATTGATGAGCTTGAATTTGCCGTTTTGCACATTTAATTGTCATTGTTGATTCCCCTTTACAACATTAATTTGAAAGCAACCTGATTCAAAGAAGCAAAACTACAATATAAAAGAAATGCCATTCAAGGCTCCATTTTACTTTTATTCCTTTTAATTTATATAAAGAAGAAAATTGGTCTCTTTAATTTTAATTGGACTGATATTATTGTGTTGTGCTTTTTTTAGTTATTAAAACAATTTTGTCCCCTGTTTCAACTAAATCAATACTTGATCATCTCTAATTATTTGAAAAACAAATTTTATCAAAGATAAATTTGAATTTTATTTTTTGCAACTTAACCAAAATTTAGCTATTGTCTCATTTGATTATTATTTTCAATTACTTTAATTTAATTAGAGATATCAATTTTTAAATTAGAAATATTATATATTAATATTAAAAAGACTACAATGTTTGTAATAAATAAACAATAGCGGTAATATTGTTTTAATTGAGACAAGATGAGCTACTAAAATCATTTCTTAAATAAATAAATGACTAAAAATGAAAATAACCCAAATTCAAAATGTATATAATTTATTAAATAATAATTTAAGTCAATTATAAATAAATATGTAAATATATTAAAATATATATGATATCACAAACGTTTATTTGTGATGAAATTAGTTAAGAATTAGACTTCAGTACAATTTTTTATATTTATATTATCAATTTTTAATTAAAATATAATAAATATATATTTTTAATAATATTAAAATAAACATATAACTTAATTAAAAAATTATATAATTATTTATTAAAACTATATATGTATTAAAATATTATTAAAAAATTACATACTTATTATATTTTGATTAAACAATCTAATAATAAAGATACAAGTATAAATTTTTTTTTTTTTAGTTTAACAGTCTAGATTTAGATAAGAAACTCTCAAAAGTATCTAGGCTGCTCTAATTTTGGTAAGATTACATCATTTAAATAAACCTTAATACTAATACATACTTAGCCTTTCTCTTAAATCCAATACTTTCTAGTTTCTTCCAAAGTGTACTTGGGAGTTGGCGAAAGAAATAGGGTATTTCGGTCATTGTGTGAAGTAGGTGACAACCAATATCTACATGAGCAGATTCTGCCATGGCTGTTTCTTTGTGATTCATACTCTTTCTCTGTCTGTCTCTCTCTCTCCTCCACCGTGTGTGTCTGTGGTTCTATAAATATAGAAAAGATCTCAAGAGTTAGAGAGAGAAAGAGACATTAAAAAAGTGTGTTTAACTGTTTATATTGAATCTGAATCTCAGGGGCCGAACCAATTGTTGCATTATAAAAGAGAGGGAGGGAGAGGGGGAGAGAGGAGAGAGAGAGAGAGAGAGAGAGAAATCACTGGCTTGAATATAAAATAACGCAAGATTCCCTGAGGTAGCCGCCATTGTTGGAGCTCGAGCACCGTGAGATCTCTCTGCATCTTCGTGGGATCCTGCATTTTCTTGCCTCTCAGGGTACATACAAATTTTCCACTTCTTTATTGCTCTGTCTCTCTGTTCTTCTTCTTCTCTGTACTCTGTGTTTTTTCAATTCTTCTTATAGTGGCCATGGATTATGTGCTAAGCATTGAAATCGGGTTATTGCTGAAGGTTTCATCTTTGTGAATTGTTTCACAACCTTCTCACACGCTACGCTTTCTTCAATCCTCTGTTTACTTTCTCTTCTTTTTTTTTTTTTGGTGTTTTTTATTTTTTAATATTTTTATAAAGAGAAAATAAATTTATAAATCGTGAATGTCATAAATCAAAAGTTCAGAGTTAGATATAACTATTTATATTATTATTATTATATCTTTTAATCAAAGCGTGGGAGGTGTTTCAATCAAAATATAATAAATATATAATTTAATTACAAAATTTTATATTTATTTATAAAAGTTAAATTATATTTTAATTAGAGAAGTTAGTAGTAAAAATATAAACAATTATATATTATTTTTTAAAAATTAAATATAAAAGTTATTTTAATAAATATTTTATATTTAATTGTTTAAATAATTTATTTAATAATTAATTACTTGATTGATTTAGTTTTTATGTGATTAATAAATAAAATTATAACAATAAATTAATAAAATAAACAAAATATTATTTTTTAGATTTACAGTGTTATTACACTTCTATCAAACACAACATTTTATCATATTAAAAAGTTATCTTTTTTTCAAAAAATGTTTTGGTTTCAAGTTTTTAGTTTGAGACTTTTCATCCGCTCGGTTTGGGGGTAGGGCCGTTGGAAATTTGTTAAATTTTAGTCTTTTTACCTATGGATTAACTTTTAAATTGAATTTTAATAAATATATATTTCCATTTTAATCTTTTACTTCCTAAAATTTATCTAATATAGTTCTATAAATTCTACTTGGCATGTTCAAAACCAATTAAAACTTTAAAAAAATTTAACTCAATTTTCTACATGTCAAAACTAATTTAATCAATTTAATTTTTAATTTTGGTTCAATAAATATAGTCATCACTAATTTTTATAACATGATATATATAACTAATTCATTACTCATGATAAGGTACCTTAAAGTCTGAAAAAGTGAAATGTGCAAAAAAATTTAAAATGTAATTAGAGATAAATATGTGATTATTAATTTGTGTTTTACCAACTAATTACTTAATAAAATTTAGAATTCATATGAATTAATTATTGAATAATTAAATTCAAATTTCATAAGTATACTATTAATTAAATAATTTTACATTTAGTTGAAAGTATAGGTACTTATATATGTATATATATATATATATGAACATTTAATATCTAAAAAAGATTAAATCAAGAAAATATTATAAATCAAATTGAATTAAATCAAAATAAAACTAAACTAAACTAACTATAATATAAAATTAAATTAGTTTTTCATTTTGTAAGACTAATATACTCAATTCGATTTGGTTTTAACTTAAAATTAAACCAAACACAAATATTTGAACACCTTCAAATTCTACTAACAAATAATTACATTTAATATTATCACCTTACAAAAAAGAACTAGGTTATGAAAAACATCAATAAAACGAATCAAAAAATATATTGAATGGATTTTAAAATTATGAAAAATAAAAATAAAGATAAAAATTTATGAGAAATCAACTTAAAAATTAATCTATTTTTGAAATACTAAAATAAAGTTTTAAATCATTTGTGATGCCTCTTTGGTATCTAGTCACCTTCTTCTTTTTCCAAATCAAACTTCCTTTTTTAAAAAAATAAAATTCCAAATTTCCGCTTTTCCACTACAGGCTTCAGTTTGCCGAGCTAAGTTTCTCTTTATTTTCTGATTTTAATTTGTTTTTCTGAGTTTGTTTCTAAACTGAAAAAATATTCTTAATATCGTTCATGGTATATCGTGGAGTAATTATTTTATTAAAGATGTAAGAAACTTATGCTTAATTATATCTAGATAAATTATATTAAAGAAAACAACTATGTGATCATGTTGTGCTAAAAAAATTAGATGTTATTTGAGTTAAAATTCTTAAATTATTTTTAAGAAAATTTACATTAGATATGTTTGTTTAGTCTCTTTCTACAAGTTTTTTTTATATTATATAAAATTACGTTCCTCCCAAAATTTGTCACCATCAGAAGATTTAATTCCATCTTATCCACATAATGCAAGTGAATCCTTTTGTGGGTTCTGAAGTCCAAATACTCTCCCCGTAAAGATAATAGCATCATGTAAATGATGTAGGGCCGTTTGCTATATGGAAGGATTTATTTTTTTAAATTTTGTGTAATATTTATTATATTTTTATAATTATTATATAATAATGTTTATTATTTTTTATTATTTTTTTAAATAAAGTTATGCTATTTTTTTTTATTTCATTTATTTTTTATTTTTTTTTTCTTACACAATATTCTATACATCAAACTACCTCCCAAAATAAAAATAGAGAGAATAAGAAAGGAAAAAAAAAGGAAGTGAAAGAGCTGTTCATCTCCATGGTTCTCTCCTACTATATCCTGGCAAGTGGGTTCTCTGCTTCTCTTTCACCAATTTTTCTTTCCATTCTTCCCATAAACAAATAAGTGAAAGAATAATTTTATATTTGCACGAACCGGAAAGAAAATGTTAATAATACTACGTTGGAAATTCCGGGCTATGTTTGTAGCGTCTTCCAGTTTGAAGAAATCTTTTCTATAGGTTTTCTTCCTACCATGTCGGCTCCAAGTTTGAAATATTAAATAACATGCGACAATTCCAAGAAAATGACACAAAATCAGTCAAAATGTAATAGGCAACCTTTATTAAGTTAATGGCCCCCTCTCCTTTCTGTTTAAATCCCAGTTTTTCTTTTTCCTTGCCCTGAATAAAATTTTTCTGATACTTCTTGTGTACATGGAACGTAGTGTTTAGTGCCTATATATGAACTTTTGTTGAACACTAAATATATGATTAATATTTTTTACTTATTAGATATTGTTGGGCAAGAATGACAGAATAATTTTAAAGTAATTTTTGGGGAGACAGTTTTCGTTTTAATTTAATCTTAATTTCTACTTGAATATTTAAGCATGATTTCCATAAATTCGAGTATACTATATATCATTTAGGTTCTATAAAAATACACATTTTATCAATGTAATTTTAAAAAAATAATTACCACAATCTAATTCCAAATATTTTCAAAACACGTCAATATGATACTGTGATGAGTTTTGATAGCTATTAATTTAGTCCACAGCATGACTATTATTGATGGATTTTTACAAATTTCCAAATTAAAATATGATAATTATCTTTTAATAATTATTGAAATATACGTATATTAGGGGACTTGAATGAAAATTTACTCTTTACAAATTTCAATGAGCAAGAAAGCAACTTTTTCCCCAAAAAAAAATTCTTCCTACAGCTAGGTGTAATGTGATCCTATTTTTTGGTTCTTAGATTAATCATGGAGTTTATATTCTATTCTAGGCGTCAGTGAGGGAAAGAAAAAAAAGGAATATCACCCACTGACTTGCTGAATTAGTGAATTTAATCTCTGTTAATCATGTCAGGTAGTGAAAACTCTGAAGCGTGGACGTTTCCAAGTATACGTGAAAGGAAGATCCATAATTTGAAACCTTCCATTGGAATTAAGAAATCACTCTGGCATTTGATTCCAGGTAGATCACCTAATCTATTTACCACTATCAAACATGAATATATATATATATATATATATATATATATATGTATATATTTCTTAACATTTCTAGCATTACTTTTAATTTCTTGTTTCAACTACCATTTATATTCCATGATAGATCTCAGTATTGCAAATTGTTATTCAGAATATATCCTAGAACTCAACGATGATATCTGTCTTGCCCCGTATGTCTCAATATTCATTTGGCCGGAGTCAAAGTTAGACACAATGGTTTTAATCGTCAAGAGTTTTGATGTCTCTTAGGAACACATACATATATGCGACCTCGAACTTAATTTACTATGTCCCGTCTTTGGCAGTGACATACGCAACAACAATAAACTTGGCACAAATAGTTGCGTTTCTTGATGGGTAACTCCAACTAATTTACCTACTCGTTGATAACAAGAAACACAATCCTTAATAAATCCTCGTCCATTAAAACAACATCAAACTTATTTTGCAGGGCTGTGATATAGAAACCACAAGCCATGGCGTATACTGCGGTGAGCATCTCTTCATATCCTGCAGCAGCTTCTGCACCAATGGACATTGCAAAAGAGCAGAACGGTCTCCAGCGATCAAGCTCCAACAAGGACTTGTACAAGCATTCCAAGATGCGAAGGTCTTATTCTGACAACCACCTCTGCTACGCCGTCACCGGCGTCCAGGCCGCGGTGGTGGAGCCAAAATTAAAGAGCAGTAGATCAATGGGTATTTTCCCATTTCAACTTTCGGGTTCGATTCTTTCGAACTCACTTCGATCCTTCTTGTTCGATCCAGAAACAAGCAAGGACATGAATTTGGTGGAGAAGGATGTTAATATTGTAGAGGAAAATAGGATTGAAAGTGGCGTGGGAGATGATGTGAAGAGGGCTAATTGGGTAGAGAGGCTTATGGAGATCAAGAGGCATTGGAGAAATAGAATACCGAAAGAGAATATGGATCCAGATATGATTTGTAATAAAGATAAATATGATGAATGTGATTGTGATGAAGGTGACGGTTTTTGTATGGTGGATTATGAAGAAGAAGTAGAAGATGGGCAAGAAGAGGCATTAGATCGTGACTCTTTCTCCAAGTTTCTAGTGCGAGTGCCTTGGTCTGATACCAAACTATACTCTCAGCTGGCTTTTCTGAGCAATATGGCATATGTAATACCACAAATCAAGGTTAGCACATTTTTATTTTATTGGCAATCATAGGATGCATTGTGCCTAAAATTTTACTTTTAAGATGAATCAGACCCATATTGATAAGGAGAGATAATAATAATTCAGCCCATGAATAGTTGAGTTTTTAGCTTTTATAGTTTGAAAATTAGTAGGTGTATGAGTTTGTTTTTGAAAACAATAAACTTATTGTACATTAATTTTTTTGTTTTTGTTTATATTTTTTCATATCTAATACTCCTTCATATAAAAAAGAGAATAATGCAGTGAGTGGCCTAATAGGACACGTACTGTCTTTCTCCCACGTAAGGAGTTTTTACAGAATAACTAATAGGCAATTGAGATTCTATTTTCCAAAGGCTAACTCGAGAGTTCAGGGATCAAATTGCTGGTCGACTCATTTTGTTTCTCTCGTTTTTCCATTTTTGAATAAAAATTAATAGAATAGAATTCAAACACAGGCAACAAATAACACCTGCAAATCAATTTGCGTGTAGGCCAAGGACTTGAGGAGATACTATGGCCTTCAATTCGTAACATCTTCTTTAGAGAAAAAGGCAGAGGTGGCTAAGATCAAAGCAAAACTTGACCAAGACTCAACTCAAGTACCTAGATCTGCCTCAGTCGTAGCTTCTGAAGATAACTCAGAGCAGAAGCGTGAAATCCAGCCATCTGCTGCTTACGAGATTGCAGCCTCAGCTGCCTCGTATGTTCAATCAAGAGCTAAGGATCTTTTGTCTCTTGGTTTTATGTCACAGAATGAGCTTGAAAATAAGGATTCACAAGGAAGAGGAGATCTTGAAGGTGAAGAAGAAGCAGAAGGGCCTTCACGGGTTTATAGATCAGAGGTTGCGGCTTATGTCGCCGCATCGACGATGACGGCGGTGGTCGCCGCAGGCGAGAAGGAGAAACAGGAAGCGGCAAAGGACCTTCAGTCGCTCCATTCCTCGCCTTGTGAATGGTTCGTTTGTGATGATTTCAGCACTTATACTCGCTGCTTCGCAATCCAGGTGGATCCTTCGTTATGAAATAGGAAAAATTAATTTTATAGATATTTATATTGAAATGGTTTTTTGAAATAATTTAAAAATTTTAATATAAATACTTTTAACTTGAAATCTTTAATTATAATTTTTCTAATGAAATATATACACTTCAAAAGAGAGTACACTTGTATAAGATTTTGCATATGTTAAAAATAAAACTCTTTATAGGTTTTTATTTAAAATTTTAAGTTTGATTAAAATTTTGTTTTGGTCCCTCATGAATTCAAGATTTCTTAATTTAATTCCTTTATAAAATTACCTTTTCGAGTTGGTCACAAATAAAATATTTTTAATTTAGTTTTTCATGAAATTATTTTTATTTTAGTCCTATGAATATTTTTCAATTTTATCTCTCATAAATAAAACAATTATTAATAATAACTTTTTATCGATCAATTATAAATAAAGATGTTATGACATATAATATATATTTTTTGATAAGTTAAATTTGAGTTGGAATAATTTTTAAGATAGATATATACTTTAAATTGTTGCCAAGCATGTTATACTATCATTTATATTAGATGAACAGTTTGAGCTTGTCCATTTCTGGAGAAATAGATGCTTAAATGAAGAACTCTGAAATTTGACAAGTGATTATTTTGCTTTATCATGCAGGGATCAGATTCATTGGCATCTTGGCAAGCAAACCTCTTCTTTGAGCCCGCCAAATTTGAGGTGTAAATCATTCTCAATTATTTCAAGGGAATACCTTCTTTCACTACTGATCAATGAACGAGTGTCACATTGCATGTTTATATTGTACCCGAAAGTTAAAGAATTTTTTGATATATCCCATATTAAACTAATCAACATCTAAATATGTTACAAATGAATTTCACTAAAATATACAACTAATAAATTTACATGTCTCTTGTTAATTAATTAGCTTGATTTATTTAGTTTTTATAAATAAATTTTTGTGACAATTTTTCAAAAATTCTGAGAATCCTTATATGTTTTCTTGCAGGGCACAGATGTACCTGTTCACAGAGGTATTTACGAAGCAGCTAAGGGAATATACAAGCAATTCATGCCAGAAATAATGGAGCATTTGAAAAAACATGGAGATCGAGCAAAGCTTCAATTCACAGGCCATTCCTTGGGGGGTAGTCTCTCTCTTTTGGTGCATCTGATGCTACTAACCAGGAAGGTTGTGAGCCCTTCAACTCTCAGACCAGTAGTGACGTTTGGCTCGCCATTTGTGTTCTGTGGAGGCAGGAAGATACTCGATGAGCTAGGGTTGGACGAGAGCAATATTCACTGCGTTATGATGCACAGAGACATAGTTCCCAGAGCCTTCTCTTGCAATTACCCTAACCACGTAGCTGTGCTCCTCAGGCGCTTGAATGGCTCCTTCAGATCACATCCTTGCCTCATGAAAAATGTAAGCATCTTCTTTTCATTATCTTTTTGAGAAATTCTAAGGAATGATAATCTCAGATTCATTCGATTGATATGTTCACACTAGCACGAGCTTAAGGTTGGAATTGGGATTGCAATATTCATGGCTTTTGTAGGTCACATTAAAACGACGAATACCTTCTGCTTCTCAAAATATACAAGTTTCAATTATTTATTACGTGAAATTTATCTCTCCATAATTTAATTTTTAGAAGTTTTTTATTTGTTACTTGTTAGTTCTTTGTCAATTAAAATCAGGATAAATGAATATGTTCCAAAGATTAATGAGTAGTGAGTCAAAAATTTTTAAAAGCAAAATCATATAGAATTAAGATTTATGAATCAAATAATTAAAATATATATGTATCTTTTAGGACCAAAAGTACATTTTCTCTTAAAATTATATATTTTATTGTTGATTCTATATTATTTGTTAGTTTGCTTTATTAATGACGCATTACTTAAAAAATGGTTTTGGAAATATTCAGAAATTTGATTTAAAAAAAAAAAAGAATTTTGGTCCAGTCATACCAAAATGTTGCAAACTCAAGTTTCAAAGGATAAATGAAAATATATATATATATATATGAAAAACTCTTGAGCAAACTAGATATCTATATATTAAGTCAACTAAGAAAAACATGTAAACAAAATTAATCATAGAAAATTGATATACTAAATTAATCATAAATAAACATATAAATATATTATTAAACTTACTATTAACAGACTTATATATATTTAAGTCTACTTAGATATTCTTATAATTTTTAATGGCAGGAACATCTGACATAAGTCTTTTGGTAATCTATATGATCTGAATCTCTCAATTTAGTTACATAACCATTGATTTTGTTTGTAAAATATACATGCAGAAGCTACTGTACTCACCACTGGGCAAAATGTTCATTCTCCAACCAGACGAGAAGACGTCTCCTGCACATCCTTTACTGCCTTCAGGGAGTGCCTTGTACGCTCTAGACAGCACCAGATGTGGCTACTCCCCGAACGTCCTAACGGCCTTCCTCAACCGACCCCACCCACTCCAAACCCTCAGCGATCCCACAGCCTATGGCTCCGAAGGCACCATCCTCAGAGACCACGACTCCAGCAACTACCTTAAAGCCGTCAACGCAGTCCTACGACAACACACCAAGGTTGTCGTTCGTAGAGTCAGGAGGCAGCGGATTGACCAACTCTGGCCTCTCCTCACGTCACCTACTCCTCACTCTTGGAGCCATGAACAGAGCTTGGAGAGCTATGGGTTGATCACCAAGGAGATCATGACGGGGGTGTAAATATGATTCATTGAAGAGCCTTTCTTGATGGGTTCGCTTATAATTTGGTAAAAGTTGAATCTTTGTTGGTAAAGGAGATCATTTTCGTGTAAATTTCCAAAGATGTAACTTGTATTGTCATGTATCTATCACCTCAATCTTTGACCAAGTTGTGAATAAAACATTAATAATTTTAAAAGAAATTATACGTTGAGATATTTATTACCTGCCTGTGTTATTTGCTTTTTTTATGGATGACATCTAGATAGCTCAATTGTAATGCACTGTGTAGTGAATGCTAGCTCAAGATTAATACCAATTAGATGTCTCCTGCGTTCATTTAAAACAAAAAACAAAAACAAAAATTGGTGCAAACGGTGTCGTTTAACGTTTGTTCTACCGTCATTTAAAAGAATGGAGCTGTTGAAGGAAATTATTATTATAAATATCTAGAATTGTATATTCTAATCTGTTCATAAAAGATCTGGGACTCAATAACACATTAAAATAATATATGATGTGTGTCCAGAGAATTCCCAGTCTCTTTCCATTCCCTGCATACATTCTAATATAGATTTCAATGAAGCTATTATAATTAGCTTAAATATAAGATGAGGGTGTCTTTTTTTTCTTGTATCAACTGATTAGTAGCTCTATCACGGACAAGTTTATCAGCAAGACTTATATGCTAACTAGTTCATTAGCAGTCTATGTACACATGAATTTCAAATAAGATGATCACATGGTTATATATGAACCCAACCAATACCACAATTAATTTGATAATTATACTAGTCCAAAATTTAATTTATACCCAAAAAAATCTAATTTATGCTAGTTCATATTTATGAATTTATCAAAATTCAAAAACTGCAGCCAGATTTTTAGATATAACATTTATATAATGATAAACGCTTCATTCTGATAATTAAGGGTGTTAATTAAAGCCTTGTGTTAATCAGGAGTCTATTGGTTCAGAGTTCGTCATAGATACTTGGTGGGCATCCGGCCTATCCACAGTCCCATTTGGTTTCGAGGAATTAGAAATATGGGAAAAGAAAGAAAAAATAAATTATACAAAAATGATATTTAGTCATGGTTTTGCTCTTTCTATTCTCATGGTAATAGAAATCCTATCCCAAAAATGAGAGAATGGCATTCTGTCATAAATATGATGGAATGGGATTCCATTAAGGATGCTTTTATCCAAATGAATATATATATATATATATATTGTTATAAAGGTTGTTTTGTATCCTATGCATATTAGCTCATCGTGTGTCCTTAGATAAATCAATGAAGTTTATATTCTCTCTCTCATCTCTCCTTTCTTTTGTTCCTTGCAGTGATTTCGCACTTTGACAAATTCTCACAATATATAGGAGAAGACTTTGTAGGCTTACATGATCTGTTTGTGTGTGATGTTCAACCATATCTCCATTCTAAAATGTAGAACAACGCAAGTAGGTGAACTAATTAAAGGAAAGCAGACGAACACTAGTAATTATAATGGTTTTATGGGTTTGAGCTTTTCTTTGACATAAAATTCAATCTACGTGCTGAATTTTTTGTCATTTGTGATGATAATAATAGTTTTATTTATTGTCCTGTGTAATAATAATAAAATGAAATTAATATTAGGTTCAAGTTTGAGTGAAACTTCTCGCATAAAAAAAAAGACCAAGTAAATAAGTGAATTAATTTATAGAGCTGAGGATTTGGCATGTACAATAATAAAAAGGATAGCCCAAATAAATGGTGTGTAAGGAGATTAACAAAGGCACACTAGGCTCCAAGTTTGTATAATAGGAATAATGTGTCTAGTTCATACTTGATTGCATTTGAATACTTAGGAATTAAGTGCAAATTTTGTGACGAGGAACATGGAAAATGATACACTTAGCCTGAGTAATTTTTAATAATCTATTTAAAATTTTGATATTTAAGTCTCATCATATATGACTAAAATTATCTCACGTCATTTATTATTAGGTAAACATTGCAGCTATACTAAAACAAAGCCCCCCAACAATTGATCCTAATGCATAATCAGTATAGAGGTTTTAATTCGAAAGAACACACTAGTAGTTTTATTCACCATATATATATATATATATATATATATTTCTTTTATCTTTCAAAGAGAAATTTTTTTTCCAACTAAACTTAGATATAATTTTTTATATACATATTTTTTGAAAGAAATAGTTCTTTTTATGTCTATTATCAAGTTTTATTAATAAAAATATGACTTATATACAATTTTTTTTTTCGAAAACCCTAATTATATGATACTAGACTGTAAAATTATATATTTATTATATTTTTATTAAAGAATATGATAATTGAAAAATATAAAAATTATATTTATTTATTTATTTATTTTGGGTCTAAGAGAAGCAGGGAAAAATAGAATAAGAGATTCTCCTTTATGTGTAGATGAGTTGGGCTTCTAATCTCTGTGCAACTTCATTTTAGGGACACAGCCCAATTACAAAAAAATAGGTTCTGACAAAAAAATTAAAAAAAATTGCTTTCTTGCTCCTTCTCCTTGTCTGTCCTTGCTTCCCCGTCTCTCTCTCTCTCTAGCTCTTCCGGATTCTATCAATTTCTGTTTGCCAATAAGTTTTCCGTTTCAAAAACCCCTGAACTGCACACAACACTCTGAGGAGCGTCAAACCCGTTCTCTCGCTTTCTTTTGTAGCCTCCTTCAATCCCAATATCCATATCCCAACAGACCCTTATTTCTTCCTCTCTACCAAGCCCTGTTTTTGATCGGCACTTTCAACTTTTCTAAGCCATTGGATTTGATTGATGCATAGCGTCTGTTTCCGCATTTGCATATTGGCCATTCCTTGCCAGTGTGTGCCACCGTGCTTCTGCTATCTCTGTTGATTCGCCGACATTTCCTACAGTGTTGGGATTGAGCCGTTTCCATTAGGGTTTTAATCATCTAAACTGTTATGTGATTGAAGAAATTTGTTTCCTATTGTTCTCTTAGTTTCTCCTTCTTTGGATTCATTGGGTTTTATTTTCGTCTTTGGGTTGGTAGATGTAGACTTTTCTTTTCATTGGTTGAACTATGAAATCGTTTTTTTATCTGTACTCTTGGGATTCGTTTGATAGTAGGTGGGCACTCCGAAATTTTTTGGGGTTCTCTGTTTGCCTATTTTGGAAAACATCCGAAATTTGTGAAGTGGGATTTTAGAGTTCGTACATTTATTTTACACTTAAATTGAAATAAATCTCCATCTTGGTTAGTTTGCTGGATATTGGAAATTTCCCTTCTGGTGGAACCATAATTTTGGGACTCGCAACTTTTTGTATGTGTTACTTTTACTAGTTTCATTTGTTGTGGGTTATTCGGAAGAAGCTGTGGTGGTGTATTGTCTTGGGGTAGGAGGTTTGCTGGAAAGAAAGAGTCGAAGGTGCAAGCAAAGGGAAAAGGTTTTGCTTGCATGGGCGAACGTGAGGGTTGGGCACAGCCACCAAGTGGGCTATTGCCAAATGGCCTGTTGCCCGATGAAGCCGCCTCCGTGATGCGAGTACTTGACTCAGAGCGATGGCTAAAAGCTGAGGAAAGGATTACAGAGCTAATCGCCTGCATTCAGCCTAACCCACCCTCTGAAGAGCGCCGAAATGCTGTTGCAGACTATGTGCAGCGACTGATCATGAAGTGCTTCCCTTGCCAGGTGGGTCTTTATGTGCAGTGCAGAAACTGACATGTACTATATCTGTTCTCAGATTGTGGGTTGTTGCCCACTAGAGAACTTTGATTTACAAATTGTGCACTTTTCTAGCTACATTTATGCCATCAGTTTAATTATCGAAGAATGTTAGGACTCCAAGCTTGATATGATTTTTTTCCCCCAAGGAATGATAGTTCATAGTAAAACTGTAATGCAGTTAATTGACCTCTAACAGTGGGGCACCCACTAATTCAGAAATGCCAACCTGTGGTTAAAATGTGCATATATGATGTGTTTGTAGTACCATTGTTTATGGGAGTAGCAAATTGGAGTTTTGCTGGTGCAATAATTTTTCCCAAGTTATGAATATTTTTGGCCTCCTGCCTTCCCCTATTCTGAGGTTGATGGGTATCAGGGCTCTATTTATTTCATTTAGAGCGCCAACAAGAATCCTGGTGCTAATTCATGCTCCCCCTCTATTGAGCATACGTGATTGTTGTTATTACAGGTGGTCACCTTTGGGTCTGTCCCCCTCAAGACATATTTGCCTGATGGGGATATTGACTTAACAGCATTCAGTCAGAGTCAAAATCTGAAGGATACATGGGCACATCTGGTTCGTGACGTGCTGGAGAACGAGGAGAAGAGTGAGAATGCAGAGTTCCGTGTGAAAGAGGTTCAGTACATCCAGGCCGAAGTAGGTTCTCTAGTAACAGAACATCGTTAAAATTGTTGACCTTTGTGCTTGTAGTCTTGTTTAAACACCTCATATGTAAATGTTGGTTGCTTTCTCAGTTTGGTTAAGAGCCTAGAGCCATGCTTAAGTTTACAATCTTCTAACTCCTAGTAAATCTTTAGAAGTCTTATTCTGCTTCACATCAAAACATTCTATGAAGATGAAACCATACAATGTGTGAACATTTCCTCATTTAAGAATATAACTGGTGGTTGGGATTTTTGGTTGACAAGTCATAGGCAGTGTATAATAAATTTCCTGTGTTGCTTCCTTTCTTCTATATGTTCGTTTGTGCCTGTGCTTTTGTCTTTTGTGATCTACTTGGACCACAGTTTGAGGGAAAGATTACTTTATCGAGCCTCTTCTTTAACAATTAACATAAATTACCAAGATTCTTGAAAATAACGTGCATGTCCATATAGAGTAATAGAGTTGTGTATGAGATTATTGAACTTTTAAATAATATGCAATGGTGTATGATACATCATTTTGGATTCAAAAGCCACATTACAATAAGTTATACTGTCCTTTTGCAATTCTCCCTCCTGTTTACTTTCACATGATGAATCGAATTTTGCAGTAGGTGGGGCTTATCTTTGCACATAATGCACACTTTTAATACTGGGGGCCTTCAAAAACCAAGTGAGAGCATAAGAATAACATACTCTTGAAAGAATTTCTGGAAGGGCAGGTACTGGGAGTTGTCAAATGACCTTTCGAATAAGTATACTTTGGTATCATGTTGAATTTTGTTATTGTTGTCAGCTGCTTAAGGTCATAGCTCTTAGGACATCGGGACTGATTTATGTATAAGAACTTGATGCAGTAATAACCATGAAATTCAAGTTTTAGGCCTATTTCAGTGATGAAAGCATGAATATGGGGAGATGATTTCTGTCATAAAAAATTCATAGTTGTACTACTAAGTAGTAACTACCAAAATAATATTGTATACGTTAAAACTGTTGGTCAAGATTGGTTGTCATGTTTTTCTTGGTACCAAGTTCAAACTGCTATTTGTTTCCCCACTATCGTTCTTATCGGTTATCTGGCTTAAATTAAGCTTGTCTAAGACTTTCTTCCCCCCTCTGTTTTAGTCTCTGTCCCCTACTGCCCCCCCCCCCCCAAGGGGGCCGCGGCTATGGGTATTTTCTTAGTATTGTAGTATTAATATCCATTTACATTGTCTTCTTCGTATTTGCAGGTGAAGATTATAAAATGTCTTGTTGAGAATATTGTGGTAGATATATCTTTTAACCAGCTTGGAGGGTTGTGCACCCTCTGTTTTCTTTTAGAGGTAATGTGTTGCATCCTGGAAGCCTCATGCTTTATCTTTATAATTTGCTTTGATACTATTCTTTCTTGGCTTGATAAAAATTGGAATTTTACTGCTGTAGGTTGATCATCTGATTAACCAGACTCATTTATTCAAGCGTAGCATTATACTGATAAAAGCTTGGTGTTATTATGAGAGCCGTATACTTGGTGCCCACCATGGACTTATCTCAACTTATGCTTTAGAAACTTTGGTTCTTTACATATTTCATGTTTACAACAATTCATTTGCTGGACCCCTTGAGGTAGCGATAATTACTGAACATTGTTTTATTTGAGTACTTTGGTTGATCTATTTGACATAATTATTTGCTTATGTAGGTACTTTATCGGTTTCTGGAGTTTTTTAGTAAGTTTGACTGGGATAATTTTTGTGTAAGCCTATGGGGTCCAGTACCCATTAGTTCACTCCCTGATGTGACAGGTAGTTGCAACCTGATTGAAGATTCCTTTGTCATTATAAAATTAGCTTGTCTTGTTTATGTCTGTTAATTTGCTAATTGGTTATTTTCCTTCTTCCTTCTCAATTTTCCACAGCTGAACCTCCTCGTAAAGATGGTGGAGATTTACTACTCAACAAGTTATTTCTTGATGCCTGTAGCTCAGTCTATGCTGTTTTCCCTGATGGCCAAGAAAATCAGGGGCAACCCTTTGTTTCCAAGCATTTCAATGTTATTGATCCTTTGCGTGTCAATAACAACCTTGGGCGAAGTGTCAGCAAAGGTGTTTTTAACTAAGATTTTGGATTTGGTTCATTTTAAGCCTGTTAAGTTATTATTTCTCAGTTTTTCATTTGGGCTTTTGAGTTGGTTTGTGTGGATCTGTTCATTTTGCCAATTCTCTATATGAGAAGTGTAGTTGTTAAGCAGAATTATGTAAGGTTGGAAGAATAAGCGAGCTACGCCTGAGTTCAATTTGGAGATGGAAGTCTTCTTTCGTTGTCAGCCATAACTGTTTATAATTTGAATCGAACTGCTCAGTTTCGTTAAACTATATGATAGCTATTTTTACCTTCTGTAGACTAATCTCTCCTTTTTTTCTTTTCCTGTGGTAGAGAAATTCATACAATAGATAAATTGTGAAGAATGAATAAATCATAAACAGTATTTTGTACATATTTCATTGGTTTTACCAAGAATGTTTCTGTATGTGAGTATATGTCAAATGAAGTACTTCATTTTCTTATGTGGTAGTAGGATGGGAATCCAATAGATTATGGAAGATTGCTGTGTACGTTGATAGTATCTATTAGGTATTAATAAAACCAATCATGGGCCTTTGTTTAATAGGTTAAACTTCTGGGTTGAAGTGGTTTTTGACATGGTATTATCACTGCCACCCCCATTTTGTTTTTAATTAAAATGAAATTTGAGAACAAGGTATGGATTCCTGTGCTTTGTCCATGCAAAGGGCTTTCACATGAGAGGGCCTTTGCTTAATAGCTTAAGATTTTCGATTGAAGTGGCCTGAGAGTATCCAATAATTTTGCTACCTGCGTGATTTGTTATTTGAAAATTTGAACGGAGTGAACCTCCGATATGCTTCTCTAATCAGAATAAATGATGAAAGCTATAAGAAGTTTTGTGCATGCTTTGAAATATTTAATTCTATATGGATAAAACTAACAATATAAAGTATTGATTTTAGTGATTAATATGTGGTTATGCTTTCCCTGGACTAATTCTTTATGTATCTGTCACCTTTTGTTATGGCTAATAACTGCATATATGAAACATATGTTCCAGGTAATTTCTTTAGGATACGCAGTGCTTTTGCATTTGGGGCTAAACAGCTGGCTAAACTACTTGATTGCCCAAAGGAAGACTTGTTTTTTGAAGTGAATCAGTTCTTTATGAACACTTGGGACAGACATGGAAGCGGGCAACGACCTGATGCTCCAGGCAACGACTTATGGCGTTTGAAATTATCTAGTAATGACCAATTACAAGGGTCTGAGAATCTCAGGAACAATAGTAAAAAAAACGATAATACTTCTAATCGTGAATTTCCAGTTGAAGGGTCACGTGGTTCACGAAGTGGGCCATCTCAGCACAGTAATATATCCACTGAAAGCTCATCTAAGAGCAGTGATGTCACTGCAGTATCACGCACTCAAAGTCAAAAGAGTTATGGCAACCAAAATAATTCAAGGACCTCTGACCAGGTCAGGAGGGAAAGTAATTTGACTCAAGGTGCTTATGTTGATAAGGGTCAGAGAAATTTTCAACTTGAGAACCCACTGACTGATGTTCAGGGAAGGTTTCTATTTGCAAGGACACGTTCAAGTCCTGAGCTAACTGACTCATATTGTGAAGTTTCTTCACAGGGAAGACGTAGAAGAGGCCCAGAAATTGGTAAAGGCCAAAATTTCTCTGCAAAGTTGGAGAATAGTCATAGGAAGAATTTTGAAACTGACATGTCTGCAGGCCAGGGTGTCAGAATTGATGATTCATCTGCTAGCCACATCTCATCCTGTCAAGTTCTTGATGCTGCTGATGATTCAAACAGTGGTTCAAATAGTTACTATGAAGATTCAGGGTCGGGGGTCATGGGTGAAGAGTTTGCATCTGTTGCAGGAGCAGGAGGAACCCAGATGATGCATCAGGAGGAGCAAGATCTTTTAAACATGATGGCATCTTCTACAGCTCATGGTTACAGTGCCCATGCTCATGTTCCAATGAATTTAGCTTCAGGCCACGTACCACTTCCATTTCCACCTTCCATTCTCACATCTATGGGATATGCTCACCAAAATGTGAGTAACATTCCCTTGATTGAGGCTCCTTGGGGTACAAATATTCGATTTCCTCAAGGTTTAGTCCCTGCGATGACTCCTTATTTCCCTGGCATAGAATTGACCTCAAATCCTCAAGAGTCCACTGAAAGTGGTCATGAGAATTTCAGTTCTGTTGAAATGAACCCAGGGGAACTTGATAATGAATTCTGGCATGAGCAAGAAAGGGGTTCTACTAGTGGGATTGAAGTTGATCATGGAAATTTTGAAATGCTTCCAGATGATAAGCAACCGTCAACTTCAGGTGGTTATAACTTTGTCCCATCATCTCGGGTAGGAAGCTCTAATAATTTTTCCAGAACTCAGCAGAAGTTTATTAAAGAAAATAGAGGATTGACAAGAGAAAATCATATTGATACTGTTCAGTATCAAGATAGCAGAGGAAATGAGGTTTATTATGATGATAAAATATCAAATTTTAGGCTGCCTGGTGATCCTTCAAACAACTTTAGGAGTAAAAACTCTTCTGAAAGCTCTTGGGAAGGACTGTCCATGAAATCCTCAAAATCAACAAGGGAAAAAAGAGGTAGGAAAAATTCTCCCTCAGCGCCATCTGCTGTTTACATGAAGGGTAGGAACATGTCAGAAATTTCATCTAATCTAGTGGATGCAGAAAACAGAGAGTGGACTTCTCTCTCAACTATGGCATCAGATATGTCAGAAAGAAGCACTGGACCTTCTGCTGTCACTCCCCTGCATGTTCCAAGGCATCAAATACCTGGATTTGAATCAGCTCAGACAAGTGGATCAGATTCTCTGGTACCCATAACTCCAGTGCTTTTAGGTCCTAATTCTCGCCAAAGATCCACTGATAATTCAGGGGGTTTTCCATTTGCATTCTATCCTACAGGGCCACCGGTGCCCGTTGTTATGTTTTCAGTATATAATGTTTCGCCTGAGTCTGGAACTTCTGACACATCAACAAGCAACTTCAATGGGGATGAAGGGGTGGATAACAGTGATTCTGGTCAGAATTTTGATTCTTCTGAGGGATATGATCAGCCAGAGGTGTCAAGCCCTTCTAATTCTATTAGTAGGGCTGCTGTTGAATCATTAGAGCACAAGTCTGACATTCTTAACAGTGACTTTGCTAGCCATTGGCAAAATTTGCAATATGGGCGTCTATGTCAAAACTCACGTAGTCCTCCTTCAATGGTCTATCCTTCCCCTGTTATGGTGCCTCCTTTTTATTTGCAGGGCCGTTTTCCTTGGGATGGTCCTGGAAGACCTCTTTCAGCTAACATGAATCTTTTCACTCAGCTTATGAGCTATGGGCCACGTATAGTTCCTGTTGCTCCTGCCCAGTCATTTTCCAATCGACCTACCAATATATACCAACCTTTTGTAGATGAGATGCCACGGTACCGAAGTGGGACTGGAACCTACTTGCCTAATCCTGTAAGATAAATTTCTAATAGACTTGGTACTTTATTCTGCAATATCCTTTTATCTCTACAATTTTTAGCATTGGGTTACATTCAGCATAATTAGAGAGGCCCTGGACTCTTGTTTATAATGGAGATCTTTTCAATGTATTGGATCCAGAAGAGAATCCATTAACCTAGTCCTGATTCCTTTACAAGTTTTCTGTGTTAAAAAATAATGATGAGGATAATTGAAAACTTTCATTATTTATTTTGTATTTATTAATGTTTAACTGAATACTTCTGATTGGAACTCACAAGACATTTTTCTTTTCAATGTTTTTTTCATGGTTGAGCAACTGGAGGCATAACGCAATTTGAGTTGGTTCTCCTTTTGTTTGCTTATCGTGAATTCTGCGTAATACTGCTTCATTAGACAATTACTTACATCTCTAGATTGTTTTTAGAAGCCAATGCTATATGTCTTGAAGAGAAGTATTTATATTTTATTTTTAATCAGCCAAGCAGAGAGCTAGTCCAAAGCATTTAGATTTTTCAGACTTTTATATTTGATCAATGGTATGCTTTTGGCACTTCTGTTTGTTTTTGTTAGTACTTTAACTTATTTTTTAATTTACTTCAGAAGGTTTCTGTTCGGGATAGACATTCTACAAATACCAGAAGGGGAAACTACAACTATGATAGAAGTGACCACTATGGTGATAGGGAAGGAAACAAGTTTAGAGGAACCGTTCGTGGTCACAATCGCAGCCAATCTGAGAAGCCCAGTTCAAACCCAGAACGGTTGGCAACAAGTGAGAGCCGAGCGGAAAGGTCATGGGGTTCACATAGACATGACTCTTCCATTTCTTACCAGACTCAGAATGGTCCAGTGCGCTCAAATTTAGCCCAGAATAGTACTGCCAATTTGGCTTATGGCATGTATCCTCTACCAGGCATGAACCCCAGTGGGGTCTCATCAAATGGACCAACAATACCTTCTGTTGTAATGCTGTATCCTTATGATCATAATGCTGGCTACAGTTCACCAGAACAGCTCGAGTTTGGGTCCTTGGGACCTATGGGTTTCTCAAGTGTCAATGAATTATCACAGTTGAACGAGGGAAGTCAATCTGGTGGAGCATACGAGGAACAAAGGTTTCACAGTGGTTCTACTCAACGATCATCACCAGATCAGCCCTCTTCACCCCACCTCCCAAGGTAGTCCTTCTGTCTCTAAGGAGAATAATCAAATGTGTCTTGCAATACTGAGATGGGTTCGATGGTCAGCGTTCTGGTTTATAATTTAAAATCTACTGCTTGTTTACTCCTGTTTTTTCCATTTTCCAGAACCCTGTCATTTTACACTTGGTTTAGGATATGCTCTAACCAAAAAAATGTTTGCAATATCTAATGTAGAATTTCCCGGTTGATAAAGGGTCTACTTAGTTTTTATTTTTAACTTATTATAAGTTGAATTGCTTTATGATGCTTTAATTTATTCTTTCTTAACAGGGGACTTTGATTCGTTTGCCAGGTGAGTGGCTAGGAGGAATTATCCATTGAAAGAGGAGAATTTTCCACGTCTTGCACATATCAGGACCAGGGAAAGAAATTCAGTGGGGAAAACTAAAACGAAAACACCACCCATTTCCAGGGATTATTGTTTACACCCCACTCGGAATTTTGTTATACGATCATTAGTTGATCTTTCTTCTGAAGGACCCTTTCTCTTATGACCTGGCTCCTGCATGTACAACAAGTGATAAACCTACTTCATTTGCATTTTTTTTAATCCAACACCTTTTTTAAGGATGAAGATAGTGGGAGAAAGAGGACGCCGAACTCCGATATTAGCTTTCAGCCGAAGCTTCAGACACAATTTGTAATCCAATCACAGAAGAAAATGATTTAGGTTCAGAATTAGAAATTTTGCCGTTTCAGATTTCCCCTTACACAACGTAGTAGGATTTTTGTTTTAGAAGATGCAGTAGATCTTTGTTCAACTTTTGAACAACTTCACAGTGGAGCAATAACATTGTTAAAAAGACGATATTAGATGTCACCCGCTTCTATCTTCCCCCAGCACCCTTGCCTGTACTATTCAGATTTCACTTGTCCTCCCCTACTTATCTGGTTCAAAGAATCCAGGGTTTCTTCCCTTTGATATTTACAGTACGTGGGATGCCTGTTTAAATCTTTAACTTTTGTCCAAACTGGGATGAATTACTCTGCAAATGTTTATCAAAAGCTGTTTTGTTTGGATAGTTGTTTGTCAGAAGTTCCAAGCTTAAATGGGGAAAATGTCCCCGAAATGACAAATTCCTAGATTGGATTTATAAAAGAAAATTGTGAAAAAAAAAACCGTTTTTTTATATATTCTAAAAGATAAACACACACTGTTCCCTTCATCTCGTTAATATTCATCTATCTGTTATTTATATTAATAGGGATGTACTTAAAATTTCCTAATTAAAACTAACAGCTTAGCTAATTAATTTTAATTAACTATTTTAACTAACACGTGACAACACTTGTCCTTTTGAAAACGATATTTGTTTTCAAGGATCTTGTACAAATTTAAAAATCCAAAAATTTAAAATTTTTCTTCTTTAAAAGTGTTGATACTATAACTCAGCTGTAGAATCTTGGCCCAACTATCCAGTTATAATTAGGTCTTGGAATACTCTTAATATAGCTAATCCACTAGCTTTTGGACTCATTGGGCCATGCCTTCCAAGACCATCGAAAACCTTGTACAACCCAAGTGTCCATCCCTATAGCATTGAAGCCTTTGGTCAAAACCCACCCAAAGGCTCAGTGGAAATTGTGATGGTTGTCTTTAGGACTTCATAGGATCAAAACCAACGGCCAAAAGAAAAATTATAGTTTTGATGGTTTTAGTTCGAAACTCACCCAAAATGACACCACCTCTGTAGACACATCTAATGCATCTGTTTGACTAGCTACAAGGACTTTGCCTTCGACGAAAAGCAGCTTAATGACCATGCCTTGCTACTTTTTGCGAAGAAACGTGTTAAACCCTCCTTCCTCCTCGAATAGAGTCAGGTCCTCAGCCAAGTGCAGGTGGAAGGACAGTCCCTTCACACGAGGTAGAGGCTACTCAGCCTCCTTACCTCTGAAATTTAGAAACGCTTTCTGCTGATGATGCAGACTCAGCCTCTTCTAGTGAACAATGAAAAGAACCCATCAAGATCTGTCTTCGTCTTACTCCAGTGAATTGAGAAAATCCTTCACGAACAACTCCACCCTTACTGATGGACTCACTGCTACAAGTACCTTCCTCCTGTATTGATTAAACACCTCATAGCTCTCCAATCTCACATTTGCAACGTAAAACAGAGGGATAACAGCATGTGTAGTGAGGTTGTGGGGCTCCAAAGTCTTGCCTCCTTTTTCATTGCCCCTTTCAACTTTTCCCTAATTTCGATCTTCAAAGATGAGCAATTGGACAGAACATTTCTGTTTGATGTGGTCTCCATCATCTTTATCGCCTTCATCTTCTTTTCCTTTGTAATTCTTTGATTTTGCATTATCATCAAGATTGACATCTCTACAATAATCTTTAACACTGTTTGATTCTGTATTAGTTGTGGGGTGGACCTATTTCATGGTGTTTGCAGCGTTCTTCATCTCTTTTGACTCGCCGTCACCCACCCAAACCTTCATTTCTATCATCTCTTTGATACACGCATCACATAAATCCGCCACCGCCTGTCCTTCCATTGTCTCTTCCATCATCACAGCTTTCATCGTCTTATTTTCCTCATCCTTCTCGTAGTCCTCTTCAATCTTGTCATCTCCTTTGCATTTTGTACTTTCATCTTCGTTGTTCCTTTCTTGCATCTTCTAAATGTAGATTTCTTAGAGATAGGCTAGGTGTTGGCTAGAGTAGAAGGTTTAAAAAGCCTCACGACTGTCTGGATGTTTGAACGTAAGCCTTTGATAAAGCAATTCATGACTATTTCCTCTGGCAAGTCAATTTTTGTCAACAACTCTTCAAACTCCATTTGATATTCCAAAACACAATCCTCTTGCTTCAAGTTCTGTACCTCCATTACTACTATTATCTTCTTGAGATGCTCCTTTATTTGTGTCAAAAAGAGCTTTGTATTTGCGTGAACATTCTTGTAAATGGTATTGGGTCTCTGATGGGTGGCTCTAATACCAATTGATACATTTTAAAAGGAAAAGTAAACACACATTATTCCATTTATTTCACCCTTTTTACATTCATTTATTTCTTAATTATACTAATAAAAATACACTTAAAATCTCCTAATCAAAATAGCAACCTAACTACTTAATTTCAACTAACTATCCTAATTACCATGTAACAATTTTAGTCCTTAAAATGTATGAACTTTTCATTGCAATCCCTCATTTATTATTTTCATTCCTTCTCAGTTTATTATTTAACTTACTTTCCGCTTCAATTTGATTCTTTCGTCAATTCAAATCTGGCTTGGTCAAATTTCCGGCCATATATTTTTCTAGCATATAATGATTGGCCAACTTTAAATTTTGTTAATCTAAGCCAGTATTTCTGTTAAAAAGGTTTATTTTGAATTAAAGAAAATACTAAATGGATGAATAATTAATGAGTGAAATATTAAATTGAGAGAAATTGAAAACGTGCTATCAACTTGGGATAGCTTGCACCTTTTAAGGACCAAAACAAAAATACTCAAATTTCAAACTAAATGATAATAAAAGCAAGCATGTCAAATACTATCACTAAAACTTTTTTAAGATACTTAAATTTTTATTCATAATAATTTAGTTTACAATTTTTTTAAACTGCACAAAATCTTGTTCATCTCCCTACTATAGCCAGAGACACTATTAACCCTCAAGTTGCTTTGTGGTTGAGGAAAGTCAATAACACTTGGAAGTTGAATTCACGTTTTTTTTTTTAAACAACAGGAGCAAATTATCACCAGTGTTCTGTTGAGTTATAACACAAATGGAACTAAATTTACCAGGTTAAACTTGTTTGGAACAGCAGACCATAGGCAAAACTGAAGAAATATATTTTATACTACGTTAAGTGTTTCGAGACTTAATCATTAGGGAGATCTTAAACATCTTACCAGAGAATACATTTTATAAAATTACTCATCAGAAATCACATGAACAGTAGAACCTATTTGGAACGTAAGCCAGGTATATTTCTGAGGCCCATCTTGCCAAGGACTAGCTTAGGAATAGCTGGAGGGTTATCAAGCCCCATGCTTCTACTAAACTCATTTGCAAGCTCCACTAGCCTATACTTGTCTTTCCCCACTTTCTTGTTGGAATTATAGTAACCAAGCCACGACTGATATGCTGCTTCTTTGTTCTTCATCTCCACATGGGATAGGGCCCTTTCCACCTGTTACGGCATAATGTTGGTTTAGCTTCATATTCATTCTATTTATAAACCTGCCAAGGCATTCGAATACGTAAGAATTTGTCTGCATTGTGTATCCATGCAATATGTACCTTTTTCTTTGTGTCAGGATCAACTGAAGGTACCGGAGCTTTTGTAATTGGCAAATCCTTTACGGTAGATAAAAAGAAATCTTCCCAAGGAGCCAGTAGCAATATGCCTTGCCCTTCTTTACCTTTTCGCCCTGTTCGACCCAGTCGGTGTATATACTGTTCTCTATCAGCTGGTAAACCCAACTGTCCATTAACAAATAGAGAAAAGGAGGGTGTCAAAGCAACAATTTTCATATTTTTTATATACATATAAATATAATAAATTTCAAAATTCCCAAGCTAAAATAACATTTCAAAAGTCCAATGATGGGGAAGGAGTTCTGCTTTTATTACCTGTACGACCAGAGTGACATCTGGATAATCAACTCCACGTGCAGATACATCTGAAGTAACAAGGATTAGGCCCTTTGACTTCCGAAACTCCTCAGAGACCCTGGTTCTATAGTTCTGAGGCTTTCTTGAATGAATTTCTCTCACATTCAAGTTCAACTCACCAAGAAGGTCAGCAACAAGTCTTGTGACCATAGCAGTTGTGCAGAAAACAAGAACCTAATAAACAAATAGCAAAGTTACATATTCTCCCAAATATATGTGCCTTGTTAAAAGTGAGAGTTCTGGAATCTTAGACAGCAACATCCTAAATTCAACATGTAATTCTCTGTGTTTATAATCATGTTACGTGTCTTGACTGTAAAAGACAAAACATTGTCAAAACAGCTGGTTTAGGATTAGAAAGCATACCTTATACTCAACATCATCTGCAATATGCTCCTTTAGAAGGACGTAGAGTAAGGAGAAATGTTTGTCTGATGGGGCAACTAAATGCATCTGTTGAACCTGAAATGATGCAACATCCCACATGAACAGACACAAAAAATCATATATTGGTAAGTACATACGCATGTGCTTGTCAGTGCTTTATTGGCATGGAATTACAAACAATTACCTGTGAATGTGTCTCCTCACTACCCTCTTCAACTGTATTGATAAATTCATGATCTCTATTCAATGCAATATGGCAGATTTGACGGACCTTCACACAGAATGAAAAATTTTCTTAAACTCAGAGCAACTACAATTTCTAAAGTGTGAAACATATTGCAAAACAGAAAAAACAAAAAGAAATAATAATCATAATAATAACCCTAACCTCTTCTGGAACGGTGGCAGAAAACATGAGTGTTTGTCGTTGTTTAGGAACTGCAGCAATTATCCTCTCAATGTCTTTGCGAAATCCCATGTCTAGTAGATGATCAGCTTCATCAAGCACAAGGACTTTCACACCCATCAGCCGAGTCGCAAAACCAGCTGTATTCTCAATATGGTCTCTAAGCCTTCCAGGTGTAGCAACAAGGATCTGTACAGTTTAGGAATGCAAACTACAATAAAATGCAGTCTGACAAAATAATTTGCTAATAGAAGATGACTGTCCAAGGTGGGCAAAAAGCCACATAATCATTGCATTATTACTGTTTGACCTCATTAACTGAAAGGCTGGAGCCTTAATTAGAACTGATTTATCAAGGTGCCGCTGGTTGCAGCTGTAAAAAGGTGATATTTCTAGAGTCATTTGCTAGATCACTTTTTAACCATAAAATCTCAATCGGTTCTACAATGTGAAATGGCTACAACAGATGAGTCTCAACAGGAAGCAATATGATATCTACTGTCCCTATGTCAAGCATTCCTCTCACACAGATTAAAGTCTTTCAGGCCGTTTAGTAATGCATAAAAAATTCAGAATCCTTTTGTTTGCTTGGTTATCATCCTTACACAAGGTCTAAGTCAACAGGAAATAAATTTTTGGTGGCAACTAAAAATGGATTTACCTGGCAAGGGTTAGCTTGCATGCGTTTCTGTTCTAAAGCAAGTCTTGTCCCTCCAATCACAACTTGGACCCCAATGGAAGGGTGGTACCTCAGTAGTTTCGTGGTTTCTGCAGCAGCTTGACTTGCAAGCTCTCGAGTTGGGCATATGACAAGCACAAGAATTGGAGGTCGCTTCTGATCACGATCAATTGGAGGTGACTTTGCAACAACTTCAATTGATGGAAGCTGAGTAGAAACACTTCAGAAATAAGTAGAGTTAAAACTAACATTCATGGCTTACTGTAACTGTAAGTGCAGTAAAATGAATCGTAAGCATCCAACACAAAGCCGTATGCTATTTGGTTGAGCTCCCATATACTGAATAGCACAAGTAACACTCACACATGTACAAGCTCAAAATAAGAAGAGGTTACACTTGCCCGCATAAAACAAAAGGCAGACAGGCTCAAACAGAACAGGGGGAAGAA
This sequence comes from Erythrophleum fordii, assembly GCA_032878935.1. Classification (NCBI taxonomy): domain Eukaryota; kingdom Viridiplantae; phylum Streptophyta; class Magnoliopsida; order Fabales; family Fabaceae; genus Erythrophleum; species Erythrophleum fordii. Next base: position 10,868,003 of record JAVQMF010000047.1, on the reverse strand, counting down.
TAAAAAGGACAGAAATATCCAACTCAAAAGCCCAAGAGGGATTAAGTAGACAAGCCCAATCAGTGTACTATATTAGAGTGTCAATTGCACAAAGGCTTTTTTTGTTGATAGAAGTAGGAGGGACTAACCCTGCTTAGCAAGTGCTACATTGCACTTGCACAATACACAGAATTCCCACAATCCACAGAAGATGGATTGTTTCAGTATATCAAATGCAATGGTTAACGAGGACTAAATCAGCTACTTGATAAAAAAGGCTCCAGACCCACGTTAAAATGCAGAATGCTTATTTCCCTAAAAAGTTTAAGGCGTTAGAAAATAGATCCAACTTTGTTATCAAAGCTTAACTAAGTTGAGCTTCAAACAAACTTGCTTGTTCCAATGATGGCTGAAGTGTCCCACTGTACCTTCTATTGATTCACCCTCAGAAAAGAAAAATTATCAAGATGATGGCAATGATACAGAAAACCAACAATCACAAATGCACCAGGCAAACACAAATACCAAAGAGGCTTACTTACCAAAAAGGCAACGGTTTTTCCAGTGCCTGTTTTAGCCTTGGCTAGGACATCCTTACCTGGAAATGATAACCAATTGGAGTAAGTGGCATCATCATAAATAAACTCCAGACCAGATATACAAAAATCATGTTAACTGAGGCAGCTACAAGTTGCTTTCTTCCTTGGCATTCTATTTTGTGATTGCCCAATAGTTTGAATACTGATCCTTCATGTAGTAATATGATAGCACCCAAAATTACAGCCCACGCACACATGTGTCTTGAAAAAAAAATAGAAAAAGAGGGTAACAAGGTATTCTGAACTTAAAATAATGATGAGGACCAAGGAGTATAAGTATGCAGGAAAATCTTATATATTAAGTAACAAATTTCTTGTAGTGTGTCTAGAGTAGGGGCTATAAAAGTCATTAATATAGATATAGTATTAGTATGAGGTTTTAAAGTCAATGTTGTGCAAGGTTGTCAAGATCTCAATCCAAATTTCAGGATCTTATGTTCCCAAGTAGCCCCAGAAATACTGATCTTAAATAAGATCGAAATCTTAAAGAATCTTGAATTAAATCTTAAGATCTTACAATCTTACTAATTCTATGACATTTTGGGTCTGTGCATTTTTTTTCCCCTTTGTGTCTAATTTTCTAACTCAGGTCAAGTGAGAAGGAAAGAAAATCATTAAAGTAGCCCAAACCCTTAGTGATATAACACACTCACAGCCTCCCCACATCTAATTTGTTCAACCTTCAACTTCATTTACTGAAGGCTGATGGTAAGATATCATAGCACCAAAGGTCTTGAAGAAGGAAGCAACATTTGGGGGAGAAAAGGATTATAAAGCTAACAGGAAGTGACGTTTGGCCCTCTATTTTTCCTTCACTACTTGCCTGTTTTCATACCTTGTGTAGTAATCCTTGTTATTGTTGCAAAGCGCCTTCTCCATTATCATGTTGAATCTTATTTATTAAAGTTAAATTTTGTATGAGTATTTTATACATCATTTTGATAATACTAAGCTCATTTGTGATAGCATAAGTAAATTATTAATTGTTATATTTCTTTAGAGGTAGGATATTCCGATTCTCAATCCAATCCTACTACTCAATATTTTTAACCATTCTAGAGTCTTTCAACCAAATTCATATCTTTTCTCCCCACTTTTTCCCCTCCCCTCCTATTTTTTAGCAAATAGCATCTCTTCCAACAAATAGGCAAAACATAACAAAAAGATGAGGTTATATCTAAGACTGCTTTATTTAAGATTACTCCATGGCCAAAGGTTAAAAGAAAGAAAGGGAAAAAAAAAAAAAGACCTCTGAGTATTACTGGAAGAGTTGCCTCCTGCACAACGGTCATTTTCTCATATCCAGCATCCTTGACTCCTTTCAATGATAATGGCGAGATTGAACATTGATCAAATCTGTGGCATAATATCTCAAATATCAGATACAGGATATAAATTATAAACACATATAATGGGCATGAACTAGGAATGGTCCAGCATACGTAGTTTAAGTCACAGAACTACTCTAGTATAAGGCAATAGCCTCAAACTATAAGCACAAGGCTCACCTTCTTTGATCCTCTCTATATTAGTTAAATTCCTATCCTCCTAAAACATCGGGCTTCCAATATTTGCCCACGTTGGAATATGGTCAAATCTGACACAAGCATGATGCAACAATAAGTAGCATTGTTTTTTTTTTAACAATTCTATCAATCACGTAGGGAAGGAAGATAGTGTCCATTCAAAGCTCAAAAGTGTGCATGCAGCATGCCTACTCATTTTTAAAGGTGCTACTTATATCATGTGGGTGATCAAGCCTGGCCTTTATGATTTTTTTTTTCTTTACATTAATAACCAAAAAAATAAGTTTCGTGAAACCACTGCTCCATAAATATCTCAGCCGCTGTTCACTCATCTGTTCAATATATGCTATATGCACTAATATTGAACAGCGGCACGTCAGCATATTTTGGGGATCAATCTCTCCTTCCTTAACCGACTGTCACTGTTAATATTCTCAAACCTCCGAACATTTACACACAATTCGTCAGTAGTCTGTTAGCCTAATGTACGTAATTTTTCTCCACCAGTCAATATTACTTAGCCATTATTTAAAACGAGAACAGGAATAACTCAGATAAAATAAACTACAAATCATTAAGAATGGGCTAAGTGTTGAAGTAAACAAACTAGACCCACCCAATAAAAGATGCTTTATAACATACTTGGTCTCACTTAAATAAGAGCCAGATCTCTCAGGAGAATCTCTTGACGGACTGCTCTTCTTCAACTCTTTTTCTTGAGCAAACAGAGAACTTCTACTCTTCTTCAATATATTATCATCACCATCGTCATCCCCAGTATCTTCAGCGTCACTATCTTCTTCACTGATATAATCTCCAATGCGTCCCATGAACTTCTTTGCCTCCTGTTCATCTTCATCAGCATCATCCTCACTCATCGAATACGATTTTCTCCTTCTATCCTTTCCCCCTCTCCTCAAATCCTCACCACTTCTCTTCCCCAAGAGAGATTTCACATTCCGACCTTCAGACACTCTACCACTTCTCCAAGAGCGGAATTGATTTTCTTTTTCATCGTTATCATCTTCAAATCTCCGGCCCAACCGAGAATTCCTCGAAAACGACTCAACTGAATCCCGAGTTCTACTCCGAGTTGACTCACCAAATCTGACCCGGCCACTCTCCCTGCTCCCTTTCATCGACACAGATCCTCTACTCCTCCCTCCATTACGACCCCTCTCCCTATCCGAGTCATCGTCTTCGCTGGTGAGCCGACCACGGTAAGAATCGGTCCTTAACTCGTCAACCCAGTCACTGAGTTCAGCCTCATCTTCAATCAAGCTCTTCGAAACCCTGACCCCTTCTCTATCCCGATTCCCCCGGTTGAACCCGGACCTCGACCCAGTCCTCCCAGGAAACGACCCACTCGAGAATCGCCGTACACCAAGTAGTTCATTACGAACAGCGCGAGACTCCAACCCCAGATACTTGAGCCTGAAGGGGAAAATCCGAGAGAAAATGGGGATTGCCCGGGACGATGGAATGGGGGCTCCAAGCTTCATGGAAGGAAAACGAGCGAATGAAGAAACTTGGAGAAGATGGAGTTGTGATAAGAGTTTTGTGGGCATGACAATACCTACAGTTTTACTTAGTACAGTGTGGGTCGTCGCGACTTGTGGTTGTCGGTGACAGCAGTGCAACGGAGAAGAGGGGGGAAATGGCTGACGTTCTCTTCCACCTGAGAGTGTATGCGAAGGAGCGCGAAGGGAAGCGACTTATTAGGGTTTAAGAGTGGTTTTTGATTTCCTGGATTTTGGTTTTTTTTATCGGGCGTTAATTAGAAGATCTTTCTTAAAAAAATAGACATAAAAATTTATTTCTTAAATTGTAAAAATTGAAAAATTAAATTGTCGATATGAAATTTTATGAGTGATCCAAAATTTAAAAGGATTGCTTGAATTTTTTGCTTAACAAAAAATGGATTTATAGGTAAAGTTATCAATATATTTGATATTAAATAAACACAAAGACATGTGAAAGTATAATTTAAAAACTAAATAAGACTCAACCAAACAGTGTTGATTATAAAAAAATCTTTAATTATTATATTTTCATTCAAAAATTTAATAATAAAGGCTTGAAAACAACTAAAATGTACAGAATCTTTTAATTTAAGTTTTTAGGGTTTGTTTAAATAATTCCCTTACTTTTAAAACTGTGTAATAAATCTTTAAACCCTTGATTTTATGCAATTAAATATTTTTATTAACAAATTTGTCAAGTCTATTAATCATCTTAGTAAGCAAATAAGATAAATAAGCATTATAGCCTTTCACTTTCCTTTCCTCGAATTCCCTCATCCTATGAGGGCCGTAGAAGGTCTCTTTGAGCTTTCTCTTTTATCTTTCGTTGAGGCTCTTGTTCATATTCATTTGCTTGTTGAATTTAAAATGACAAATAATGCAGAATAAAATTAATAAATCTTAATTATATATATATAACCTTACCACAAATATTATAAATATATAATCTTTTAAAATTTGATATTTAATTTCTCAATCCTAAATATACATTTGAAAAACCAACCATACCTATATATGTTTCGAAATTTTCAGGATTTGCAGTTTTTAATGTCACCAATTATTGTAATTTCCAATTTTTTCCCTTTTTTTTTACCTACTCCTCTTTTTTTTTTTCTTTATTTCAAATTGGCAAAGGAATAAGATTTTGGAAATTGCAAATCACGATGGGTTTCTAGTCTATGTAGTTTTCTAGTATCCCAAGCATTATAACAATGGTTGATCTCTTCTCTCTTCTTAAATCAGAGCTCTTAAAAGCTTCATATATTTATTTTTAAAACAAACAGATTAAATCGAAGAAGTTGATCTTATTGCGAAAGAAATGTGTTTTTTTTGCCTTTAATATTTGGGCTTAAACCTGACTCAAGGGTACTCTTATCATATTAAAAAAATGGGAATAGATTAATTTTGAAAAAAATATATATTTTTTATAATGTTATGTTCTAGCATATGTAATAATATGAATTAATAAAATTCTTAAATTTTTATTCAATGATATAGCAAATATCATATTTATTTATTTATTTAGTTATCATAACTAAGTTATTTGTGAATCTAATAAACTAAACATTGCATTTTTAAACTCAACTCGATCAATTAAATAAATATAATGTATTATTTAATTTTATTTATTTGATAAATAAACCAAGATAAACCTATAACAAGCTCAACTCAACCAACTCAAAAACAACTTGATTTATTTATATGTCTACCAATTAACATCATTGACATACATTGGTTTCTAGACCGTTAGCCATTAAATTTGGAGCATAAAGTAACACTTTAAGCAAAAGACTGTTATCAATGGGAATAGTTAACAGTGAGAATTTGGAGCACGAATTTTTTAATGCTCTGTTTGGTTCGCTGCTTCATAAATATAATTTTTTTACATAATTTATGTAATATTTATTATATTTTTATACTTATTATTTTATCTATTAAATTATTTTTTTTAAATAAAAATAAAATAATTATTTTTTATTTCATATACCATTACTTATCTACATTCTACATTCCCTTCACTTTATATCCTCTAACCAAACATACCTAACTCATCAGATAAAGTGTATAATTAAGCAAAATTTCAAAGTCATCTTCAAGAAAATAGTAAACCGAATAATTTAAGACTATGGGCTTTGGAAGCAAAATAAATAATAATTGACCCAAAAAAAAATTAGCAGAAGCAAGATGGGCCAGATAGCCTTTTCATATTTTTGGGTCTGACTAGATTAGCCTCTCCGAATTTGACAATGCAAGATACACAAGCTTTGCAAATGCAAACCTTCGTTTCTCCTATTTTATTGGACCTATGAAAAATGAAAAATTGAAAGGGTGGGCTTTTTATTTGGGGGGCCACGTACTGCGTAGTACAAATTCTTTAACAATAAAACAAAAAGAAAATATTTTTTATTTCTCATAATTACTTGCTTTAATTATTTGATCTCTATATTTAAAAAATACATAATTTAATTTCTTAGTTTTTATTTACTTCCTGGAACATATATGTTTATCTTGTTTTTGTTATATATATATATATATATATATATTTGGCTCATGAAAGACTAACGAATACTGAGGGAAAAATTTTGAGAGACTGAATCATATATTTGAAAATTTCAAAAACAAATAATTAATACATATTTTTTTCACAAGCCTAAAAGTACATTTTCCTGTTAAAATAACTTAAGCCCTCTTTATAATTTATGTTTCCATCGCATGGATCCACTATTTCCATGTATGGATGGAATTACAACTTGTGACAACACATTTCTAATAAATTTCAGCCGGTGAGTATGAAAGCAGCGTACTTCCTATATATCCAAAAGGAACGTGGGCAGATTGAGGAGAATGTTTTGTTTCGAAAACACATCTAACCGTAATTTCCAAAAAAAATAAAATAAACCTATGATTTTTTTTTTCACTACAATTTGATAATATTCCAGTCAATTTATATTATCTAATTTACTTTTTTAATCTAATCAAAAGCGAATCATTCGCGCAAAAATTAAGAAATTGACATACGGTTCCGGTAAGATTGAGTTATAAGCTTTTAAAGCACTATTGATATTGAAGAATTTTCTAGTCAAAAGATTAAAGAAAATGATCTTTTGATATGGATTTGGATCATTTCAAGTAAATAAATAGTATAGTTTCTCTCAAATGAAAAAAAAATAAAGTGAAAAAAATAAAGTGATCCACATACTCCAAACATTGGATTGGTTGTCTCCGTCAATTTGGCTGAACTTGGCTTGCTTTTATATTAAAAAGATATAGAGACTTTAGTAAAAAGAAATATTTTTTTAGGATTTATTTTGTAATTTTAACTAAAAATTTTTAAATATATTTTATAAATTATAAATAGCTAATAAATTTATACTTTTCTTAAATATGATTATCATATTTAAATAAAAAAATGAGATAGAAAACCTATTTTTTTGGAAATTGAAAACAAAAAATTTGAATTTGAAATAGCAAACGATTGTTTTTAAGGAAAAATAACGAAAAAAACTGTCTATGCATAGTGTCAATCTCTAAAAAAAATACCCAAAAACAAAAAAAAAATCATCCGAATCAAATTATTAAACTCTAAGTTATCATATATTAAAATTTTATTTTTTATATTTATGTTTTCTTCTTATTTTTGCTTTTAAATCCACATTTATTCATTTTCATTATGTAAATTTTAAAAAAATTCAAAACGAGTGATTATATATTTAAAATGATTGAGTGAATATAAAAATATGAACTTTTAAATTTTTAAAATTTTTTTTATTTAAAAAAAAAAGTTTTTTAACCCATTTTGCTTTAACTTAGTTAAGCTACCTCGACTTGTGATTGAGCCATGGTTGGGTTAGGTCTTGGGTCACAAAGTTTTTGTCCTCATTTAAACTAAGTTAAGGTTTGAGATGAAGTGAAAATCAACTTAACTCAGTACATATTTGGATTAGGATTAAGAAAGTCACGTTGCAATTCTCGTTATGTAAAAATAACAAATGATTACTTTGTTCAAAACATGGTTTGGGAGAAGGAAATGCCAATCTAAATACACACTTAATCTATGTACTAATCTATCAATAATTTAATAAAAATGTAGCCAAACAAAATTTGTTAAACATAATCATTTCAAAATGGCATAAAAATATGGAAATAAAATAGTATAAAAATGTTGAGATCAAAGAAAGACATTAACGGGCTTTTATGATATATAATATAATGTGGCAGCAAGCCAGCAACTTCACATTCTCTGAATCCTTGCACAGGAGACATATGAATATGGATCCATGTAGTCAAGTCAGCCTGACATGTTTCTATCCCATATGCTTTGTTTTTTTTTTTTTTTTTTGTAGAAATTAAAAAGTTTAATTGTATGGATAAAAGTTTAACTGCAAAAAATTTACATTTTATATTAAAAAACTCAGAAATCTTTTTACTATATACCTAATTTTTCTATCTATTTTAGTTCGTTATTGTTCAAAAAATTACACTTTATAACTATAAATTAAAAATATTTGTCGGCTAAATTTTAAAATTATTTTAAAGGAGTAACAAACTAAAATTTTTTGTTTTTATAATTAATTTTTTTTCTAAAAAGACACATAAAGTAAATACATGTTAAACTACTAACTGGACATAAAACGACTTTGCAGTCGCAGATTCCTCTTCAAGACAAATGTAGTTTAGATTGTCAAAAGATCCTTGTTAAATTTATGCCCAATAATTAAGTGATATCATTTATATGCAAATTTACCAGGAGAAAAAACTACATGAAAAGATAGTCTTAATTGTGTGTAGGTGCAAGAATTACCAGATGAACAAAGTTATTTGATACCTTGTTATTTTACATTATTTGGTATTTTTAGATATTATTTAGTATATATCTATATGATATTTAATATTTTTATATTTAATATGTAGCAATTGAAAGTTGCCAAACAAAAAATATACAATCATAATTTTGCATAAGATAATAAAGATGCATATTCACTAATAATGGATTCCAATCCTTATTTAGTAACATGAAACATTACTTAAACATAAGAGTTAGTACATAGAAAAATTATTCTTTTAAATTTAAATACAATAAATCAATATGGAATGTGTGTCTTTATAATCGTTTAAAGAGAGATACGATCTCATACAAATAAGCTCAAGTATATATTTACCATACAATATAAAATACCATTTAAAAAGATATGATGACACCACCTCCTAAAATTTTAGAATGATGCTAGATATTTTATAAATTAATGTATCAAATATATATATCTTAAATTTTTTCTTTAATGGTGTAATGGTGAGGTTTATCGGCATCTATTTTCTTTGTCATACACAACTTTGTTTCCTACCAATAAAACAAATAAATATTACCAACAAAAAAAAGACCAATTCTATTTGGTTCACCACAAAGTGAACGTATTATATTCTTATTTTTATTTTTTTATCTATTAAATCACTATTTTAACCATTAAATCATATTTTTAAAAATAAAGATATAAAAATAATTTCTTATCTTATTTATTAAAAGTTTATATTCTCTTCTCTTTTACATCACTCAACCAAATACACCCAAGTCATACTTATCCATATTCATCTTTTCAAATAAGGAACAATCTATACTCTATGATCATTTTTCTAGTTTTAAATAAATTCATGTTATATGAATACATGTAAATTAATTAAATAAAAGGGTCTCGTAAATATTTCACAGCATAAATTTTTTTAAAAAAATTTACTTCTAACTCAACAATAGATGTTAAGGAAAAAAATTTAAGTACAATTTTTATATTTTTGTTATTAAATTTTTTAATCAAAATATGATAAGTATATTACTTTTATAAATACATGTATAATTTTTATACTTCAATATTATATGATTGAACTTTTTAAACAAATTTTTACATATGTCATATTTTTATTAGAGAATAGCAAATACATAAATATCTCAATCTCAATCTCCTATGCTAATATGGTTCTATGACAATTACATGAAATTAAAATACCAAATTGATTTATCTATAAAAAACATAGTAACATATTTGAGAATATTCTATTGATTCTAAATCCTTGAAAACTTGAAGAGACTAAGGTTTTATATGTGATTCATACTTCCTATCACAATTTATAATGAGATAAGTTGTGGAATTAAAATTTGATATAAATACAGAGGGGATTTAACCAAACTTAAATAAATATTAGTATCCACCCATTATGAGCCTATGGGTTAAAGCTTGCACTATTATACACACTAATCAATTATAAATATTTAGCACAAAATAATAGCATCACCAATTTATTAAGTAGACCTAAACGCATTCCAATGGAATAAAAATTAGCCTATTTTTATTTAAAACAAAATTAACAATTGATTGTAACCCATAATAATTCTAACATTCTCCCACTTAAACAAAATTAATTCTCCATTTTAAAAACTTTTATTTAAAAAATGATTATTGGGTTAATAACTAATTTTACAATGTGACCATATTTTAAAAATCATATGATTCAATATGCGATATCTAAATATGACTTCATCCAACTAAAGTCATATAACATTAAATCATGATAGTTATCCATATCTCTTATTGATATAAAACTTTTCATTGTTACAAATGTCACTAATTCCGTCGACTAGTCATTAATGTGGAGTGTAGCAAGAAAATAGCATACCGATGTAATCCAATAGCCAAACCACTATTTTCTTTGTCAATCCTCGCAATTTCTTAAAACTAGAGAAATTATATAGTTTGTCAAAAGACTATCATACCTTAACTCCATTGTGGCATCACCCACGAGCATAATGGTCTTAATGACACTGATTTCAAAATTTTGCAATTAATACATTATCAATTGGTTAAATACAAATCATGTAAATATCAAAAGTTTTTAAAAAAAAATATTCAACATAATAAAAAAATAATATAAATCTTAAACTCCCACTAACTAACACACATCAAAAGAACTTACAGTACCCACGTTCTCAACGTGTTTTTTAAACACTATGGGGGCCTAAGTACTTTAGTTAAGGAATCATTTGGTATAGAATCTGTATCGGTATATTTAACAACTATTTCATTATTATTTATTAAATCTCTAACAGTCTAATACTTCAATTCTAGATCTTTAGAATTACTAGTAGTTTTATTATTTTTAATGTAAAATACTATAACACTATTGTCACAATAAATTCTTAGTGATCACGTAACCGAATTTACAATACAAAGACTTGTTATCAAATTTTTAATGACTTTTTTAATTATTTTTTTACCTCAATTTTAAAAATTTTAAATTTTTCAAGAGTCTCATATTTTTGTTTAATCAAATAACAATAGCTAGATCGAGAAAAGTCATCAATGAAAATAATAAAAAAACATAATACTACAAATAGTAGGAGAAAAAAATTTACTAATATTTGTATAAATGATTTCTATAAAACTTAAACTTTTAATCGTACTTTTCTTTTTATTTTTAGTGAATTTTTCTCTAATACAATCCATACAAATTCCTAAATCATCAAATTTTAAGAAAAGTAAAATATCACTTTTAATTAACCTTTCAATTATTTCTCTAAAAATATGACCTAAGTACTTGTGCCATAATAAAAAGATTTTTTTTTTAATTTTATACCTTTTAGCAATCGCATTTTTTATATTTAAAGATGAAGAAATATTGTCAGAGACCAAAGATAATCTATATAAAACATCCACTAAATATTTATAACCAACAATTTGGGAGTTTAACACTAAATTTATTTTTTCATCGCCGAAAGTATAATAAAAATCAAACTTATTTAAATAAAAAATAGAAATCAAATTTCTTTTAACAGAAAGTATAGAAAAAATGTCTTTTAAAATAATTTCATATCTAGTTGCAAAAACTAAACTGACGTCTTTCACTGATTCCATCACTACTTTAAGATTATTTTCTATCCTCAGCTTGCTTTCTCCTAGATTTGGTTTCCTGAAGTTTTTGAACCTCTTCAGATTTTTGCTTATTCTTTAACCAAGCTTTAAATTTTGTACAATCATTCTTTTTATACCCCTTTCCCTTACACCAAAAATACCATACATTTTTTTTAATAGGAGTTAGTTTAAGACCTTCTATATTATGGTGTTAACCACTACTTGGTTTTCTTAAACTTTGATTCTTATAAGAAGTATTAAATTGATTTTTCTTATATTTTCAATTACCCTTGCCAAAATAGGGTTTACCAAGGGAAGTAAAAAAGGTTAGATTACTCTTTTTTTAAAAAGAAAAATTTCTCTTCTTCAACCACACACTTGGTAATAAGGTCATTAATGGTTCACTTCCCACTAAAAGTATTATAGGCAGTTTTGATTTATGTGAACTCATCAGGTAGGCTATTTAAGGCATGTAAAACAACAAAGTTTTCATTTAAGTTAATACTATAATCAATTTAGATTGGATGTGAACCATTTTTAGAATAAATTCTTTTACTCCCTCATTATTATCATATCTCATGTCAGTCAACTGTTTATTAGATATCCAGACTTAGCATTATTAGATAATTAGTACATTTCTCCCACACACTGTAAAAAATTCTTTAGTACTTGCGGTTTTAGGTAAGCCATTGAGAAGGTGCTTAGAGATAGTCTTATTAATAGCAATCAAGCCAAGTCTATTAGATCTCTCCCATTTAGCTAACAATTCTTTTTATTCAGTTGTACTTTTTTATTTATTTCTGGCTTACTTTCACATAGTGCTAAATCAAGATTAGCAATTCCTAAAGAGAATTCTAAATATTGGTTCCATTTGTTATAATTTGATCTAATCAGAATTTCAATTAAAGTAGAACAGTTATTCATAGAAAAAGTAACTGTAAAATGAGAATACATTAGGATAAGTAATGAGGGCAATTTATACATAACTTTAATTAAAATAAGTTATCATAATAAGGCCAACATAGCAGCACATTCTCCTTTGGGTAAAATGTACAAATCAATGTTACAATCCCATATCAAAACTTTAAATGAGTTAATCAATAAAAATATATTGAGTTCAAACATCTATCCCTTTAAGACAGATAAATATTGTAGACCAATACATTTCCTAATAACTTCATCATAAATCAACTTCTAATTATAACATACAATAACCCCTTTTGTGCAAAGTATAGTATGAGATAATCAGAAGCCTTTCTCAAATTACAAAAGAAATTTAATAAATTAATACAAGCAATTCCATTTTGATAGCAACTATCCATAATAATTTATAAAATTTCTTACACAGGAATTAATTTTATTTTGCCCAAAATTATGATACAAGTTTTAAAGAGATGTAACAAATATAACACTTCTACTGGCCATAAACAAATTTTATAACATTCCCAAAAAGACTCTACGCACATACAATTAGAATTAAATCATTTTTTTTAAATAAACATATTAAAATATATATTTTAAGCTGAGAGTATGTAAATATCCATTATCATATAGGGAAAGTAAACATTATCACAAGGTTCAAAATATAGTAAAATAAAATTTCAATGTATCATCTTTCATTATATCATCCAAATAAATATTAAAATATATTTTATATATTAATATTTATATGAAAAATATTTATAGTGGTCTAAAAATTATAAAACATATTCTAAAAAAATTATATTTAAAATATGGATCACCATCCACATGAATTACAACGTGCTATTATCTTAATATTTCAAATAAATTAATTTACACAATAACGATTACTTTGGTAACATATTGTTTTAATTAACTTATTTTAGAACATCAGACATCTAAAGAAAGTAATATCATTATTTAAATTTATATTATCAATATATATATAAAGTAGAAAATAATAAATATATATTTTTAAATATATATATGCATAAACTTAATATTAAATTCATGTAGCCCCACAAAGAATTTAACAAATCTAACCACATTAAATATGCCATGAATCAACTAACATATATATACTTTCTTCATATACAGGCCCCATAAGTAAGCAATGTGGGTATTTTATATATTAATATTTATAGTGTTCAAAAAAATCACATTTAAAATATAGATCACCATCTGCATTAATTATAACACACTATCATCTTAATATTCTAAATAAATTAATTTACACAATAAAAATTACTTTGATAACATATTGTTTTAATTACTTTGATAACATAAATATTCTAAAGAAAGTAATATCATTATTTGAATTTATATTATCAATATATATATATATATATATATATATATATATATATATTAAAAATAATAAATATAATTTTTTAAAAAATATATATATATACATGCATAAACTTAATATTAAATCTTTAAATCCTTATATATATATATATATATATATATATATATATATACACCTCCACAATGAATTTAACAAATCTAGCTACATTAAATATGCCATGAATCAACTAACATATATATACTTTCTTCATATATAAGTCTTACGAGTAAGCAATGTGTATATTTTATATATGTGTATGTGTGTGTGTATATATATATATATATATATATATGCGGGCTCCACAAGTGTATTTTGTTCTTAAGGTATATGTATCAGGTTCCACATATATAATGTACTTAAAAAAGTGACAATAATTTATAATATATATACACATATATACATATTGTCAAAAATCAAAGAATTCGTGTGTGCATCTCTTTGACTAATTCTCCCCTTTTTTTTGGCAATATAGTTTAAATCAAAATAACTTCTATCAATTTATAGAATCCTTATTTAGGTTTAAGTTTATTATGAATTCAATATAAAATTCTAATTAAACTTAGAGTTTCATATTTAAATCTGAATTTGTCTTTAATTTAATTTCTTATTCAACAATTTGAAGTAATTTGTGAAAATTGCAATTCAATCTTAAAACCCTAACCAACATTTTAAAATTGAAATTCTTCCTCTATGTTTTATGATAATTTGAATTTCGAGTACTATTTGATTCAAAATTTCAAACTCTATAAAAACTCTAAAGTTTCAAGTTTTAATTTTTGAAAACCATCCAATTTAAAATACCAAAACTTACATGAACATGAATAGTAAAAAGTTAATTATATAAGCACGTAATAATGTCTTTAAAATAAAATTTAGATCATAAATCATATAATTGAGGCTTTGATACCAATTATAAAAATAAATTTATGACAATTACATGAAATTAGAATATCAAATTGATTTACTAATAGAAGACATGGTAACAAATGTGAGAATAACCTATTGATTCTAAATCCTTAAAAGTTTGAAGAAATTAAAGTTTTATTTGTAATTTACACTCCCTATTACAATTTATAATATAGTAAATTGTAGAGTTTGAATTTGATATAAATACAAAGGGGATCTAACCAAATTTAAATAAATTTTAGTATCCACCCATTATGGGTCTATGGGTTAGGGCCTGCACTATTATCTACACTAATCAATTATAGATATTTAGCTCAAAATAATAGAATTACCAATTTAATAGGTAAGTTCAAATGCATCCAAATGAAATATAAATTAGCTCGTTTTTATTTAAAATAAAATAAACAATTAATTATAACTCACAATAATTCTAACATTATCATCAGCTTATCATATATATATATATATATATATATTTCATAGGTTAAGATTTACTTATTTTGAATAAATTAATTTTGCCTAAAAATCTCTTTAAATAGAACATGTTTCATAGTGATTGTCCTAAGAATACCATAGAATAATCAATAACACAGTTTTAAAATAAAATTTTAGAATTTAGTGTGTATCCCTATAGGATCAATTAGAAAGTATTTGATGCGCTAAAATTTAGCAAAATGCATAATATAGTATATCGTATATCTAATAAAAATTCAATTTTATTTTATATATATTTTGATAAATAGAAATTTTGGCTTAATTACACTTTTGTTGCCTATAATTTTATAAGAAAATTAATTTGGTTCTTTAATTTAAAAGTAAGCGATATTATTACCCTTCTATTTCTTAAGATGATCTAATTTTACCCCACTATCGCATACATCTTCATCCGAAATTGAATGTAAAATTTAACAGTTTATTGACTTGGAAATCAAATCTAAATGTGAGTTTATAGTGTCAAGTATTTAAGTAACATCTAAGTTAGAAAACTATTATTTTTGGTGTTAAATTTTTGTGGATTATGCAACATAAGTGTAAAATTGAATCTAAAACAAAAAAAAAAGGAAAATTGTATGTTTTTAAACAAGGGTGCCGACTTGAAACTTGCGTGAAATTTAAAAGACTAAAAATATATTTAAACCTATAACTTTGGACTTGAAGTTGGAATTACCTCATATGGATTGGGCCTTGAGCACAGCCTACGGATCAGGCCCAATACAGCACTTACTATGAGTCTCTACATTAAGCATTAGAGCTTAGGTTACAGTTAGTAGTCATTGCTCGACACCTTGATTTTATTTATTTATACTCATCAACGTAAAGCAACTGTTCACAAGAAAGAAATTGTGGACAAAGTCATTAATCGATGTTGAATAAATTAAAATGAGATGAGAAACCTATCATTATTAGATGAGGACATGTAGTTGAATTAATGTCTGGGTCCATTTGAGACCTAAATGAGCCAAACCAGACTTATTGCTATAGGTATTGTCCCTTGTTATGACCAACAAAAAATCAAAGGTGATAGAAGTTGATGTATTGTGGTCCTTCCCAATAATTTCTCTAATAAGTTTAATGAAACTTTTTGACTCCCCCCATACTCATCAAAATGTGCAAATGGGCTCTCACTGTATAATAATTGTCCCCCACAAAAGTTCATCGTTCATGTGTGCTTCAACTTGTGGGATCTGTCTACGAATTAGAATGAGGGACATTTAGGATGTGATAAATGAACATATAGATATATTAAAACTAAATTTTGTTGAATTTGGATTTTTTTTATTGACTTAATATGCATACACTAGGTTTATATATAAGTCAAAATGTTTAAAACTCCCTCAATTTAGAAATTCATACAATTTATTCCCTTAACTTTAAAAGTTGACTATAAATCCTTTAGATTTTTTTTTTTGTTGGTTTTATGCAATATGACTTAACTTTTTCATCCAAAACTCTAACACAGTTTGTCAATGTAGACTAAAGGAGGCTATAATAAGTTTAACTCGTCCTTTCAATAGCCTAATAAAGAGTTTTTTGGGCATAAAAAATGTGAAAGGAAATAGTGAAACAAGTCTTTTTTAGCCACTTGAGATGATGGGTTTGATGTATTTTTTGTTGTTTAGGCCACTTTCTCCCTACGTTGACAAATAATGTTAGAGTTTTAGATGAAAAAAAAGAATGGAGGGATTATATTATACAAAACTAAAAATTTAAAAGGTCTATTGTTAATTTTTAAAGTTGACAGAGATAAATTATACAATCCTCTAAATTAATAAGTAATAAGGATCCATATATATATATATATATATATATATGAAGTTGTTTAGCATGTCCACCAAAAGCGGCAGCCATTTAAAGCCTTTTGTTTCTTTCCTTCAAGTTACTTGGTAAAACAAATTTTTATTTGAATTTAACAAGTTATTTAAACATTTTTAGATAATTTAATTTCAAGGTTAAATTACTTTTTATGTCCATAAATTTTATTCAATTTTTAGTTTAGTCTCTCTGATTTAAAAATTTATAGTTAAGTCCCTATAATTCTAAAAATTTTGTATTTATTCCTTCAGCAAAAATTAGTGGCGTATGGATAGAATTAAAAATTTCTCAAATTCTAAAGATCTAATTATAAATTTTTAAATTATAAGAACTAAATTAAAAATTAAATGAAATAATGGTAAAAATAATAATTTAGCTTAATTTCAAATATAATATTTAATTATGTTTAATGTGATAATTAAAAGCTAGATAAATTTCACATTTTATTAAAATTAGCTGAAGGAATATGCTAATTCAATTGTCTCATGCTAATTAATCCAGTAGAAACTATCAAAACCCAAGAATATTAACATACATTAATATGATAGAGTTTCAAGATTCCAAGCTTAAAATGTCCTTGATAATGTTACCAAAATTCAAAACCACGCCATTGCATTATTTTCAATGTTATCTAGAAAACTCTAAAACATTTCTTCAAATTAATAGCTATTGTTACTTTAATTTCTTGGTTTTAAGTGGCTCAAAATCGGTAGGTGGCATAAGAGCTTTTCAAGCTATGGCTGCCATTATTTGTGAGTGAGATTTGTCTGATTACATATATTTAAAGTCCTTTCAAGTTGTATAGTCCTCTAATTAATACGTTTTTCCTCCTTTTATGAGATGAAAGTGACACATGTGAAAATCGTGAATAGAATTTAGTCAAGCCTAATATGTAACAATAAATCATTTCAAGCCACATATGATATTGACAAATGACATAACAAAGGCATACAAATTTGTGTTTATATCTGTCAATTTCATAGATATCAAAATATATAGGTTCTTTAATTAAGTATACTTTATTTAATTAAAATCATATATAATTAATTATCACAGAAATGTTTCCTCTATTGCCTAATAAAGTACTTAATTTGAAGAGAACTGATCAAACTTCTCATTAACGTGTATATTGACATCTTATCAAGACGTGTATAATTTTGATTGGGCGCTATGCAATTAATGACATTTTAAAATTATTTTGCATAAAACATTTAAATTCGACTTATCTGTTTTGTAACAATGCAAACTATTTAGTTGTTAAGGAAGTTGTGAGCCGAATTTGAAACATTTATGGGAGCTGATTTTAGCATTAGTTGATTTATATTTCTATTCACGCACCATTTTTTTATTTTTCTAAAAGTAAAAACAATAGGTAATAATTAATTTAAAAATAAAATAACAAGTTTGAAACAAGTTTTGCTCTTGATATTAGTAATTGTTGTTTCTTCTTGTACGGACCAATTAAATTCTTGGTTGCCTAACCAACTTTGAAATGTGCGTGGTATATTGTTATATATTTTTTATTTTTTTAACATATAAAAATTAATTAAAACTACAGAACTATTAATTTGATGTTTGTTAATTTTTTAAATTTATATATGTGTATTAAAAAAAATCACAATTATTTTTTAGATGGATGATGATTATAATTTTGATGCCAATCCATTTGAATTGGATAGATATCATAATGATTGTCATCAAGATAATAAAGAAATATATAAAAAATGTATTGTCAATGAAAACAACTATAAAATTAGTTACAATATGTAAGCAGTGTGAGCAACAAAAAGAATGATAAAAGTTGTAATTAAATTTTCTTATTATAATTACATTTTTTTAATGAATTAAAAGGGACTTTATTATAATTAAATTTGTTATATTATTAAAATTTGGATACATGGATTCAAAATTTTCTAATAAAACACCAAGAAATCATGTTGGCGTTCAAATTGTTAAAGTAACTTATATTTTTGTTACTATTTATTTTTTAAAAAAATATTTTAATATTGTTACACACATAAATATTGACAGGTTTGCGAACCATCAGATTTTTTTTATTTTTTGTTTTAACTATCACCCTTCCGTATTTGGAAACATGTAGAAACAACTATTCATAAAACAACGTGTCATTGTTGAGCAATTAATGTATGGGACCAAAGCAATTTGGAAGTGGTCTGAGTAAACAAAAAAACTGAGAAAGTGAAAAAAATAAATAAATATGATGAGAAACAAAAAA
Organism: Erythrophleum fordii; assembly: GCA_032878935.1. Lineage (NCBI taxonomy): Eukaryota > Viridiplantae > Streptophyta > Magnoliopsida > Fabales > Fabaceae > Erythrophleum > Erythrophleum fordii. The sequence continues at coordinate 10,848,718 of JAVQMF010000047.1, read as the reverse complement.
ATTAAGAAATAATAGTTGTGTCTTTATTTTAAAAAATAATAAAATAAGTACTATTAAATAATTATTATAAAACCAGAATAAATATTTTTTAATTTTTATGAAATTTTCTATTCTTTCAAAATCTAATGCGGCATGCCAATCGTGGCATTAACTATGGACCACTACTGAACAATAAAGCAGATGTATCATTTCAAAACAGCTAAAGAGTTTGGGTTCTTTCTACTAATTCATTTTTCTTCTATCTTTTTATCAAAATTTGATGATTAAAATTGTGTCTCTTAAAATTTTTGTCATTGATTATTAATAACTAATAAATCTAATGATTCAAATTTGGGTGGAAAGACAGAAAAAAAAAAATTCCAAAAAAAGTTGCATAGGCTTACTTGATATATTATTTTATTCAACAGCGAACTATTTTGGTGCCCAATAATAGTTTAAAAGTGATCAATAACATTAACTGTAATTTTTTGATACAGTGCTAATTATAATTAAATTTACCGCTTTTCCGACAGGATAACTTTATGGAGATGGATTTTGATATTTCCAGTCCACATTAGTAAAACAAAAAATTGTAATGAGAATCTGAAAGTTCAATAGATTGTGAAGAAAAAAATAGATAAAATATTTGCATCTTTATTGTGAAAAATTTTAATAGAATTACGACAGGTAGAAGAGTTTGTTTGAAATAACTAATTATATGAAAATTAATTATTGGAGTATTTCGTAGTAAATTTAATACAAGATTGAGGTAATTTTTTTTAATTAACAAAAATTAATAATTAAAAAATTCAACATCAGATGATAAATAAAATTATCACTATTCACTGTTTTATTAAGTCAGTTTGTAAGTTATTATTATTATTATTATTATTATTATTATTATTATTATTATTATCAGCAAAAATCTTATTTGTTGTTTGGTCTAACATCTTTTTAACTGGTAAAATTTACTTTTAATTATAAATAAGTTGTAAGATACAATTAAAATAATAATGTTATGTGATGTCATTACGTGAGAATATCCTCATCTACGTATGTGGTTTTTACGGAAGGAAGGGACTATGGTCACATCTTCATTCAATTGTTTGATATGATATGGCTATTATATAAATTATTATTATTTTTTTATTTGTAAACGTTAATATATTATCTAATTAGTAAGATTATACATTATTATTTTTTAATAATGAGCATAACTTCAAATTACGCAATGTATTAGTACATTAATTTTATTATAAAACTAAAAAAACCTATCCAGATAATCCACAAATACTACAGGCAATAAGAATGCATAATTAGACAAAAAATAAAAAAATAAAAAAAAAAGTAGCATGGGATAGAATACTCTAAAGACTACTTCAGATAAAGTGAAGAGAGAAAAAAAAAAAGTGGATCTTATTTTTAACATGTAAGTACACTTGATTGAATGAGATTCATCTCTCTTTTTTTTTTTTATTTCATCTGAAGTAAACTGTAAAAGATTTATTTCAAAGTGGATCCAAGATAATAAAAACTTGATCCTACCCACACAAATAGTATAGATTTCCTCTAAAATTATATTATATATTGATTTTTTCAAATATAAAACAGTCTCAAATTCTGAGATTGTTTTGGAGGCCAAAACAGGAATGGCTAGCATGTTGTAGCTTGTGTGTGTGACAGTTGTACCGTTGCAATGAATGGAACAACTGGGACTCGTTTTAAGCAGAGGATATTCAAAAGATCTGAATTATTTAAATTTTTTTAGATAGTCTAAATAAAAAAAATTTGGTTTCTATTTTTTTTGGTTTTAAAAATTAAAAAATGTAAAATAAAAATGATATTTTAACTGTTAACTTTAAAAATTAAAAATTAGTATTAAAAAATCCATCATTTTTAATTCGAACTCAATGATGTAAATGTTTAGACATTCTCTATTTTTTAACTTAGAGTAAAGAATCCAAGTTGAGAAATGGAAGGTGGGATCAAGGGGGGACCATAGCTTGAGGGCGATGGGTATTTTAGTCATTACAGTGCAAGACGAAAGGCGCCAAAACGAGGAGATAACAACCTTAGCGGGAATTTTGAAAGTCGATCCTTCCCGCATACACTAGACTCCGATCCCGCTGCGATTAACGGCCACGCTCGCGCCACGATCCTCCGAAAATTTCATGCCACGTGAACTAATGTCAGCCAAATATTACTGCTCGTGGACCTGACATCGTGCGCTGGTATGGGCAACCTTCGCTCTCATTGGTTGGTGTGAACAAGGAAACAAAGACTTGTCCTACGTGTCGCTCTCCTATTGGTGTGTCTTTCATTATTATATTTGTTTTTCTTGGCGCGTTTTGATTAATTATTAATTAATTGAAATTTGGCAAAAATACATTTTTAGCCCATTAATTTTATTTTAAATTTTATTTTCATTATTTAATTTTATTGAGTTTCAAAATTTTCTTTTAACTTTATCTTAAAATCTATTTTTATCTTTTACCTTCTTTTAGTTTTAATTTAATTTTTTAATTTTAACTTTATCTTATATTTTATTTTTATCTATTTACTCCAATTTAATCTTTTATTTTTATCTCAAATCTTATTTTATTCTAATTTAACTTCTTAATTTTTTAAAACCACTTAGATATTTGTTCCATTTGTTTTTATCTTTGTTTTCCTGATCTTGACGTTACTAACCCAGTTTATAATTTAGTGATTTTAACTCTAAATTCATACCTAACCTAAATATTTATAGCATTTAAATTTGATAGTATTAAAAAGATATTTGAATAGTTTTTTAAAATTAATAGTTAAATTAGAACTAAATAATATTAAAGTATGAATATGAAATATGAAATAAAGTTAAAAGATTAAATTAGAATTAAATGAATTTAAAGAAAGAAAGTAAAATTTAAAGTAAAATTAAGGGATCAAATTGAAATTCAATTAATTTAAAGAAGAAAGGTGAAACTTAAATAATATGAATAGATCAAATTGAAATTAACCAAAATTAAAAGATAAAAAGTAAAATTTCAAATAAATTAAGGGGACAAAGATGCATTTTTGCCTTAAAATTTAAAAAGAATTATAAAAAAATTAGTGACCAGAATAACTGGACAACCACGCTAAAAACGAATGTCATAAATTCAGTCACGTGTCAGTGCACGCTTGGCTCGTGAACGGCTCGCGAGTCACGAGCCAGCCCTTTCATGTCCTATGGGGTAAAAGGCGCTTCCTAGCCGCCGAGTCCCAAGGAAGGCACAACGTCCCAAAAAAAGGTATGAACGAACACTTCAAAAATTTTTGATACACTAAAATTTTAGATATTAGTTAATGGATAAAGTTCCACTTATTCATTTGCATATTTGTTCCATCATATAAATTATGTCATTATGCTTTGTAATTATTCTAGTATCAATGAAATTCGTAACTTTTTTTCGCACTTAATTTAATATAATAAGATATACTCCGTTGCTTAAGGAAAAGTTAATGGCCTTTTATTTTAAAAAGAATAAATGATAATGGTATTTACATGGGGCGGAAATTTTGTCTAGTAGTTATAATTAGAAGAGAATATTTAAATAAAAAATTCCACATAATTTCTTTTAACTATTGTCTAGTTAAATGAAATAAAAATATTTTTAAATAAAAATAATTATATATTATAATTAAAATTATATGCCCACTACCATAGATTTAAATATTAATTATGTTAAATTTTTAATTTCAGATTGCATTAAATTTTTTTATCAATTATTAGATATAGAAGTACAAAAAAATTAAGATATGAATTGAATAGAATAATTATGTTTAATGTAATATAGAAAATAATAGAAATATTATTTTATTTATATACTTGGTTAGATAAAAAAAGTGAAAAAATGACTTGTATTTTTTAGTTAGAAAATAATAATAAAATTAAAATAAATTATATATAATAATTATTTTTAATTCGCCTATTTATTTGAAGAAAATAGTTTTTTCTAAAGTTCAAACAAAATTTAATTAATGAATGAGATGTACAAAATAATTCTTTTTTTTTGTTTATATTATATTATCAAATAGTGTCAATTGTGAGATGAAAGTTGTGCATTTGCGTGTCTAAGTTGATAAACTGGACTGCACATCCCTCTCCTTCTTTCAAACTATGCAAAAAAGTCTTTCATACCTGTCCTCATTTGATAAGGTGATGTGCTGACTAACAAGTTTGAGATTAAAAATATAATAAAAATAAGAACGAGCATGGGGTGAATTGGTGAAAAGAAAATTGATGTTACGACAAAGAGAGAGACAAGGCAACGTGTTAGATTTAGCCAAAATGAATGTTTGATTTTGGATTGTAAGAAATTTATTATAATAGAAGTAATGTATCAAGAGTTAATCAATTTATTGTAGCTTTTTATGAACTAAATAAATATTATGAAAAGTGAGAATGAAATAATTTCAGTTTTATTTTATAGATTGAAGAATCAGTTTGATGTTGCTAGAGATCTGTGAATATGGACCACACTGTAGCGGTGGGCCCAGCATTTTTTGCGTAGGAATGGTACGAACAATATATGATGGCGGCACAAGCATTGTAGGTCAGGGGATGACGGCTTTATATATAAACTACAATCGACAACTTGAGATTGCAATACAGGAGCTTTGTCATTTTCTTGGATCTTCTAATTAGGGCAATCAATGTGACACATGCCACGCCTCTCCTACAATAGCTTTTTTTTTTTTTTTAAATAGGATCTTTTCGAGTCCAAAGAGAAGATTTTGTGAAAGAAAAAAGAGATATGAAAAGTAAAGCTCAGATTCACTGCCTAATTAATATAATGTAGATATAGACATATTTTTTTTTATATAATTGTGTAATATTTATTATATTTTCATAATTATTATTTTATTTATTAAATTATAATTATAATTATCAAATTATTTTTTAAAAATTATTTCTACTTGTTCACTTTTTATATTCTCTCTTTTTTTATAATATTATACCAAATATACCTTACTTTATGTCGCTTTTTTCTTCAACAATTTTTTTTTTTGGAAGGGATTCGTTGGCTTCTTTTTATTTCTCATCCTACAAAAGTTTGAAAATAGAGGAACTAAGGAGGGAGAAATTACAAATCCAAAGAAGTAGATCCTCTCTTGTAATGCAATATAGAGGATTTAATTGAAGAAAAAAAGATGGTTGGAATTTAGTGATCCTCTCCCATAACTTTTTTTTAATAATTATACTATTATAATTATTATTTATTTTTTATTATTTATTTTAAAATAGAGATACACGGGTATTTCTATCATCAAAATTATTTTTTATTTCTTAATTATCAAAATTAATTTCTATTTCTTCTTTTAAAATTTTTATTTTTTATTCTGTATATTAAATAAGTCTAATTAAAAAGAAAGAAAAAAATATGGGAGAAGCCCAATACCAACCTTTTTAATTAAATTCTCTTGATTCAAGCACGGTTTTATTGAGGAGTAAGCAAAGTCATGGACATCCACTAGCTTTTTGCCTTTGCCTTCATAATTTGTGAGTGAATTCTTTGTACTGTCACTGTGAGAGGGAATCCCTTTAGAAAAAGAGGTACATCTTTGCGTATTGTCTAATTCGGTTAGGAAAGCTTCGAAGTTCTTTCAGTATCGGGTCAAATAGTCTCAAATGCCTTATAGGAGACTAGAGGTATTTTTTGACATTAAGCCACAAACTTTTTAAATAAATTTTCGTTTTGTGAATATTTCGAGGTTGGTTGGATTATATGGACTCAATTTTATTTAATTAGAACTTGAATTTTATATCCTTAAGCTTGACTTGGTTATATATAATTCAAAATATTATCATATATCTTAATTTTTATATTTGAAAAACTAAAACTTCATTCTAAGTTTCAAAATGCCTCTAACTGGGTATTGAATTTGGTTTGAGTTGTTTTTTTGTTATTTATATGTTAAATTATTTAAATTTTATTATCTTTTTATTAAATTATAATAAATAGAGTCAGGTCAGGATTTTAGCTCATATTTAAAGTTTTGTTATCAGAGTTAAGTCTCACCAAATACTATGTTTCTCTCTAAAGTTAATCCTTTGAGGTTGTAAAATTGTGCATTTCAAGATCATACGCTGGTGTAACATTTATCCCAATATTATTTCATGAATCAAAATAGTCATAATATTATTGTATCATGTATTTTCAAAATTTAAAATGAAAGTGTGTATATATATATTTCTTTATTATTGTAATTACATTTTTTATTTGAATTAAATTTATATGTATTTTATATATTTTTGTTATGAAATGTTTTGATTAAAATATAATAATTATACAATTTTTTAATTAATATATAATAAATATATAATCTAATAAAAATTATACATTTATTTGTAAAAGATTATACATTTATCATATTATTATTAAAAAATTATTTATTTGTTATATTTTAATTAATAAATTTATATAAAAATGATATATTAGTTTTTGAGAAAATGGCATATAAAGATTATAAATTAGTAATAATAACACTAAAAAATTTTAAAGAAACAAAATTTCTCCAAAGCTCCAAATGACCAAAGTTGGTATTAATACCTGTCAAGGCCATTATTTCTCTTAAAATTATAATATAGTCTTTTTGATATTATAGAAATATTTTAAATTTATTATTATTTTTGAATAAAAATATTCTTATGACATAAAAAAATTAAATTATAATCAAAGGAGTATAAATAATGATTTTGACCTTTTAGTTATTTAAAAAACTTTTAAATTTTAAGATGCTTTTAATATTATTTTTACAAAAGTATGCTCGTCATTCTTCCTTTTTGTTTTGGGAAGGATCGAAGGAAAGAGGAACAGTTGACGGTTGGTCAGTCTGGCGGCGCGGTATAAGGTCGTTGTGACTCGAGACTCGTGAGTGTGTTATGCACTGTTACCGAAGCCGAAGAAGGAGCTGTTCGAGCCGTGTCGGAAGATTTATTTATTTATATTTTCAAAAATTTCAAATTTTGTTTAGAAGTCTCTGTCACTCTGAGTTTCCATTTTCTCACCTCAGTTAATTTCATATGGTGAAAAAGGAAGAGCACGAAACCAAGACTCAAGAAGAATAAGAGTCTGTAATTTTATCCCAATTTTGTTAATTTTTGTCCTCCATTCTTTCTGTCCTGATTTTTTGTTTCTCTCTCTCTATCTCTATTTCACCTTTGCTTTGAAGTTTGAAGAACCTTCACCGTCTGTAATTCCTGCAACCCCATTGTCATTTTTATTCTATCTCTCGTGTAAATATCGTTTTCTATCTTCCGAAATATCTCTTAAACCTCAATGCTATTCGATTCGATGATGGATTTTCTCAAACATTACTTTCCATGAATTCCATACTCAGTCTTTAGTGCTCCAATTGTCAGCGTTTGAAGTTTCATAAGTTTTGTTTCTTTCTCCTTTTTTCTGAGTCGAAGGGCTGCAGAGAATGTTGCGTGGTTGATATTCTTCAAATTATTTTTCTTGGAATGAGGCGTTGGGGTTTCTGAATTCGTCGAGATAACCAGCAATTTTGTTTTCGTCTCTCTTTCTGTTCGAGATTCAGGAGCCGAGTACGAGGTAATATTTGCTAGATCTTCATTTCCCTCTTTTGCTTCATAAGCTCGTGATTTCGGGTCGAGGCATTGGGATTTTATATTGTCTGAAAGCTTAAGAAGTAGTTTCTTTAACAGCTCTTTGTTTGGTCGATTCAAGTTTCACTTCATCTCCCAAGAGACAAAAGGAGGGATAAAGGAAGCCACTGTAATTATTTACATCATTAACAACTAAGATCTGGGCTATTTCAAATTTGTTATTTATTCCTCCCATTTTCCATGAGATTTCAGAGGGATATTTTATTTGTTGTTCCACCATTTCAATCCTTTGGTGATACTCAGTGTTAAATGGTGAAAGATTTTGTTTCACGGTTTGCCACTTTTCTTTTGCTAATAACAGCTCCTGATAGTATTAGATGATTATATTTTTTCCCGTGGTTGCTATAATGGAGATAGTTATGTCTAGTCTATGGAGAAACACCAGCTTTGACTAATATTCTTGCTGAAGAAATTTATAACTCATCTTAAAGACACGGTAGAGGAACTTACTGTGTTAACCTAAACAAAGTGAACCATATTTGGTGTTTAGTTGCATTAAACTTGCTGTGCTGTCCTGTTTACGTCTATGTTAGTGTCATAAGTATGAAATAATTGTCATTCTTCCTTTTAAACATCTCTGATTGTACAATTAACCCTACCTCTTTTGGCAAAAAGATGTAACCTACAAACATAATTGTCACCACCTGAAGATTCTCTCAGATCTGAATCTAATATTACTCCATTGCTAAAGAGAAATTATTCTTATTTTGTAGAAAAGAATAGTTAAACTGTGCTCTTTAGATCATTGTTATTAATTGCCTTTACAACAGGCTCTTGTGCTTTTCTACAGGTGTAACACAACAACTTTTCTGTGGCACAAATATAGCGAGTGGTACATGTGGTATAGCAAACTCTGTAGTGCTTGCTATTTGCATTATGGCTGATTTAGTTAGACATTAGATGACTGTTAAGTGGTTTAAACGTGAGCTGATTTTATATATATATATATATATATATATAAGGTAATTTATTATTTCATTGTTGTCAGTCTGAATATTATTAATTCTTTTACATATTTAATATTATGTGCACTGCATTTGAATGAGCATTCGAATGCTATGCAATCTCCAAGGAGCCTTTGTTGCTACAAGTGCACTATGCACTATCAATAACTGTGCTTTGGATGGGTTTGGATTTCCTTAAATAAGGTTTTGTTGACTTTAAGAATGATGTGTTTTTTTAAATATTTTCCTTACAATCCCATCATTATTCTTCTTGTTTCAGATGGAAACTTCTTCAATATGAGGTTATTATAGACATTCAAACAAATATTTTGACTTCAAAGTGTGGCTGTTGGTGACTACGTAAATTTTTTAGGACATGTGGTCTGCCTACTTTCAGCTGTAATGAAGAACTTGCAGGTACTCCCATCATATTCTTTTTATGTTGGTACTTAGTTTGTATTATCCTCAATGGTTGTCATATCTCATTGATTTTATAGGTCTACTGCTTGTAACCATATTGAGTGACAAACTTCCTGGCTATATTAGAGATATGAATGCTGATTCTGTTTCTTTTACATTGCGGTTATCACAACAACTTGTGTGCAGGCTTTGATATTTGTTGGTGAAGGGACTAATTTATTATAAGGAGATCACTTAATTCAATCAATACAAATTTACTATATGGAAATCACCATAATCATTCAGAAAATCTACTCTCTTTAGATTTGCTGAACTTGTAACATTGAAAATGCAAACATCATTATGGAAAAGGTCATTGGGGTATTTTGATATACTTGTTCCTCTTATTTTTCTGAATAAATTATTCTTTAATTCAAAAAATAAAAAAAATGAAGGATCAGAAGTTTCCATTGAACAAGCTTGTTGAAAAGGATATAGAGCCAGTAAAGAGGAAAAAACTGAGAACAGAGGGAGAGGGGCAAAAGCTTATTGGCCACTGAAGTGTATTCTCCACCCGAGCCGTCACCTGTATTTATATTAGTAGATTCAGAGGCATTATACACATTCCTAGAATATCTTCCTAAGGCCGCTCCCCAAAATCACTCAATCATACACTAATGATGAATAGTTTTTTCTTAGTCAACACTTCCCTGATTCTTTCTGTAATTTTGACCATATCTCTCTAATTCAGATCAGATTTTAATTTCTTTTGTTTTCAATCCTAAACAGCTCAATTAACCACAGGAGTATTTCGTTTTTATTTTTATTTTTATTTATTTTTTGGAGGGGGGGTTAAAAAGGAGGCTCAAAGCCTTGGGAGTAGGTAGTGGGGAAAGGGGTGGAGCAAATTTGAACTTTGGTACATCAGAGCCACTTGACACTTATGTGAAGGGAAGTGCCACTTGAGTAGAGGCTCTCTTGGACTTAATCATTGAAGTTTTAGTGATGAAGATTCTTTAACTTTGTTGTCATTACCTCATAAGGCCTTAAAGAATTAACAAAAAACATCACACAGCCTTCCAAGACCTAGGAAACTATTAACTCCCCTGAGTAGGGCAACTCCTAGAAGACTTTGACTGTAGTGCCCCTTTCTACTTCCCCCTGGCTGTTAACCTTCTGACAGCTTTTTGTTGTCTTTGATCTTTTACAACCATTCGACACCCTCTTGGCTGCTCTAACAAGCTCAATGACAAGTCTTCTTGAGGTTTTTGACCTATTGCTCTTTAGTGGCTTCTTTGACCTTCTCCGAGCTAGTCTTGGTTCTCAAATTACTGAGGACACAAAAAGATAAAATAGAAAAATGAAAAAAACTTACTAGTGCCAAGAAAATGTGTCTCATAAACCCTTTGACAGTTTCCTTGATTGCAAAAGGGACAAGACTCAACAATCACAATAAAAAACACATCCTTGGCTTTTTGCAGCCACAACTCCATTAATAGTAACAAAATAAAGAAGCCAAATTAAACACTGAGGACATACCCACCATAACATGAAAATATGAAGACAAAGTCTCCAATGATTGCCGCCCACATTCATAGACTTAACAGCCAAACAGTCCAGAGATGTCAAAATTACACCAAACAAGTCCAGTCACCTCTGATGTGTGACACCTCCTGTAGCAGTCAAGCCTGTAGTCTGAAATCTAACTCACCAAACGCTATGATCTGAATTAGAAACAAAGAGAAGATGAAACATGGGATAGCTAACCCAAAGTTGTCAAATGTGGAAGGCGCTAGAGCCCTTAGCGACTTAAGGTGAAAGGCACTAAAAAAGTGCTTGCTCAAGTAAAGCAACGTACAAAAATTGAAAGAAAAAAATTTTAAAATATCGCTATGTAAATAGAAAATAAATAATTATGAACAAACTATTTTGATAACTTTTGCCATATAAATCAACTATTCAAGTGTAAAAACCATGTAAAACAGTGTACTATTGAAGTCACCAAGTCATAAGTCAAAATATACAGTTCACTTTACAAGCCAAAAGAAAGGCTGGCAGGCAGCCATGCATTAACAAATTAACGAAAGATAAATCACACTTAATTCCAATTAGGTTTTATGGTTTTAAATATGCTTAAAATTCTTATCTTGTTTTAAAATATTTGTTAAGTATTAATTATTAGGTGGGCTTTAAGGGTTCTATATCTATGAAAAATAAACCTAGTATATGCAAGGAGCCTGAAGCCAGAGCCTTTGAATACGCTGAGCCAATCTCCTCTTGAGGTTACAATGATGCTTGGAGGTGCTGGTTTGTACATTGAAAGACAGAGAAACTTGTGATTTACATGTTGCAATTGCTTTTGGTTTTAACTTGATTCTTTACATGTATCCTTTGATTAGGATATGATGGTCTGGACTCTTGATTCTTCTGGCATGATTTATTGCAAGTTGTATTTCTAATCTCTTGTCCAATCTTTGAATACTATGGTGAACTTTCTTCTTGAAAAGCCCCTTTGGAAGTCTAAGGCTCCTTCTAAGGTCAAGTTTTTCATTTGGACAGTGGTAGCTAATAGGATTAATACTACTGTCTAAAAAGCTGTCTCCTTTTATGTGTGTCATGTGTTGGCCTAGCTTGGAAGCTTATGCTCATCTATTTTTTATGCCATCTAGCAGCCACCTTTATCTGGAATAATTTGTTTAGACTTTATGGTGAGAATTGGGTTTATCCTTTGAGTTTGGAGCAGTTTATACTGATCACTTTCAGAGGCTTTGGCTGGGGGTGGTGGGCCTGTGATTTGTCCACAATTTTTAAGTTTGGGTGACTAATGATGACTAGCTCACTAATGGAAAAAGTCTGGATAAGAGATGCACGCAGCCCCCAAAATATAATGACAGCCCTCTGAATCCAGTAGTTATAGGGGAGGAAGCTACCTAAACGAAGTTTGGCATGGCATTCTACTAATGGCATTGATATGAATCTCGAGTCTTGACAGAAGTGGCCAAGATAAAGGTTGATAAGAGGCATAATTCATCATATCCATGCAAAGCACTTAGAGGCTCGAGGCAGTACATGTTTTCTAATATAAAGTAGTCCTTTGTTAAGTGAACTAGTATGGACATATTGAATGCTCCCAAAAATCCATCAACTTTTTAGTCCCTTGCTATCCAATTAAAGAATATCAACATACTTTCTACTTTCACGTGATGCAATCTGTCCCTGTTTTTTTATATTTGACTCTTAACAATTACTGCTTCATGCATATTTCCTAATTAGGGTAAGTAAAGCTTTTATTGGCTTGCAGACCTCTCAAGAAATACAATCCTCAACTCAAGCTTCTCTTGAGTCCCAGAATGACCAACCAAACAATCACACAACTGATGCTCCTCTTACAGAGTCAGGTTCAGTTTCTGCTTCCAGCAATGATAGCAAAAAAGTGTCACGACAGGATATTGAGCTTGTAAGGCAACTCATTGGTTAAAAATTTGACTAAATTTACCTAATACTGTACTTTTCCACTCGATTTATTTCTTTCTCATATTTGATTTTACAGGGATAGATAATTTATAGAGGCTAATCTGGACTGATCTGTTTCTTTTCCTCTTTGATTAATTATTTAAACTACTTTTGTAGGTCCAGAACTTAATAGAAAGGTGCCTACAGTTGTATATGAATAAAGATGAAGTGGTTAAAACACTTTTGACCCGGGCAAGGATAGATCCGGGATTTACAACTTTGGGTAGGCATCTTGAAGTCTCTGTGGTGATTTATATGTTGTACTCTAATACTGACAATATATTGTATAAATTGTCCATAAAAGAAACTTTTATCCTTATATAATGATTTTCCATTTTCTTTATTTTTAATGCAGTGATAACTAAGACATAGTTGCTATTGAAAAAGATTAAAAAAGGGCCTTGGCCACACTAGATTTATGTCCTATTAAATTGTCGCAGGAATATAAAAGTGGCTATTCTTATCTTCCATTGCTTTCTAATTAAAGCATTTTTTGTTGATTCAGTTTGGCAGAAGTTGGAGGAAGAGAATGCTGATTTTTTCAGGGCCTATTATATCAGGTTAAAATTGAAAAAGCAAATACTCCTGTTCAATCATTTGCTTGAGCAGCAGTATAATATGATGAAGTATCCAGTGCCTCCAAAGGTTCCATTGGCTCCAATTCAGAATGGAATTCATCCAATGGCTGGTAAGCTCTCATGTCAATTATGTAGCCAAATTTAAAACTGAGTTATTTCCCCCTCTTTGTATGGCTATGTACTAAACGTAAACAGTGAGTTTTGAATGATCCAACTTGAATTTTGCTTCCTATGTTATGGTATGGCTGTTCTCATCATATGATTATTATCCCAACTACACTGTTAACTTTTTAGCCAACAAATTAGATCAGGCCTGGGCTCTCATGGCAAAGGTCCTAATTGATGTGTACTTCCATTTTAGGATAGGGAAGACAAATGCGGAGCAGTTTTGCGGAGTCCTTAGAAGTTTATTTAACCTAGAAATGACTTAAAATATCATTGTTTTATGTCTGTCCTTGCATATTGAATAGCCTTTAGAGTTTAGAGTATTGTTTTAATGAAGCAATTTATTATACTAAATGATTGCATTATTCTAGGAATTATTGGGTATTTTATCATTGTGTAATCTAATAGATAGGCAATAGATATCTGTTATGAATTTACAAGTCACAATTCTTTAGAAATTCTTGGTATAGCTACTCAAAATAGCCAATTTAATTTAATTTGATTTCAGTGGGCATCGAATGATGATCTTTGGTATGTCTTGCTCATAAAGGTGTGCATTCTTATCTGCTTTGGATTTGAATATGTATGAACTTTTAATTTAATTTAAAAAAAAGGAATAATGGCGAGGTAATTAGTTATGAATTAGAAACTTATATTGGGCTGGCTTTGTATTACCCAACTTGAGAAAACCTTTTAGAAAGTTCTTGATTGGATGTTGACATTGGTGGATCACTGGGGGTTTGTTTTTCCATATTAATGCTTGAAAGACTTTCTTGAGTTGAGAACATTTTCTTTGAGTGTCCTGCACATACTACCTGTCTTCTAGGTTATAGTTGCATGTTCTGTTCACTTTTTGCTTATCTTTTTCTGTTTTGCCTCCCATTATTCTTCAACACCACTTATTTGCAGTGCAGTCAATAACCTACCTATGGGATACCCCGTGCTACAGCAGCCTCCCATTCCAGCATCAGGTCAACCACATCTTGACTCAATGGGTATATCAAGTTGTCATGTGGTTAATGGAGTCCCTGCAACAAGCAATTTTCATCCCATTCGAATGATTTCTGGGAATGAGTGAGAACTTATCTAACTGTGCCTCTTATTTTAGTCATTCATCGGACAAGAGTACCATAACTGCCTTTTCTTTTGGCGTAATGAGCTTTTTAAGATGACACTGCATGGCTGTTTTTCCTATTTCAGTCTGTTAGTAATGTGCAAATGGTTGCTGGGTTGTGCAAAAGTCACAAATGGTTTGATCAATGAACTATTTAGTGGCGTAACTGAAGCATGTTTCTAATAGTTTGTTAAATTGGTTCGTGGTCATGTTTTGAAGGCTATTTAAAATATCTCGAGACATTCCCCTGCAATATAAAAAATTATCTCCATCTAAAATATAATAGCCCGAATATATTTTTTGTGTTTGCTTGGTGTGTTTCTGCATTACGCATGTTATGCTTGGATTTTTTATTTTGGTTGTCATGGGCTTAAATATTATTTGAATTAATGGAACGTGGAGTAACTTCTTACTTCTCTGTTTGAAGTATTTTGCTTGCTAGAAATTCTGCTAATGGCAGCTGCTTTTGTCTTTGTTGAAGGATGGTGATGGACCACAGTGCTTCTGACATGACTCCTGTTATTCTGCCAAATAGTACCATGTCAGAAATGGCGGTGAGTCCTACATCAGTGGCATCCAGTGGTCACTTCCCCTTCACTGCATCAGAAATATCAGGAATGGGCACAGATGCGTCAGCTCTGGATACAGCATTTACATCCGATGTGGCAAGTTCAGTTGGAATGCAACTTGCACCTGATGGCAGCACTGGAATTTCCAGATCGCTGGATCAAATTCAATGGAACTTTAGCCTATCTGATCTAACAGCAGATTTGTCAAACTTGGGAGGTATTCTCTTGTTCTAGTCTGATATGATAGAGTTTTTTATATTTAGTTAAATTTTAGTCAGCAATCTTCTAGGAGTGAGGTTTTGTGAAGTGTACAACTCACATTGAGTTTGTGCTCTGTTATATCCCGAGTTAGTTTTAGACAGTTATGTAAACGCTGAAGGTCATGATCTCTGAATACCAGAGATATCTATTATTTAGGCCAAAACACTAACATCTTCTGATTGAACAAAACTGAGGTAAAGTTTCTTAGGTATAGCTGTCAGGTTTTCAATGACGATTTATTATGTGGAGAAACTTTATTAAAACAATCAATCATGTGATATTAAGTTGTAAAAAATATTTACATGTCATGTTCTTATTTAAAAAAAAAAATGGTAGCCATCTTAAAAGCTGTACCTAAATCTTGTCCTTTCTAATTCTGCTATTGATAATTTCAATGCTATGAATTCCAAGTTAATATTTAATAGATGAATTATCTCTTTTTATGATGAATACACTTAATGTGGTCAAGGATGCTACAAAAGTATTTAATAATGTTTACCCATCGGGTACATCTTCATGCTTAAAATATGAATCATCTCAAATTGTTGCAGATCTAGGAGCCCTGGGAAACTATCCCGGTTCACCATTTTTGCCATCTGATTCTGACATGTTGCTGGAATCTCCAGAACAACAGGATATAGGTAATGATAATTGCATAGAATTTTTTTTTTCTTAATGTCTTAACTCTTAATTATATAATTATATAATGTTGGTGAATAGTAACGGGCAAACTAAATTTAGATGACAATTGTGTTATTAGTTATTACTTCTATAGTTTAAGGTTCAATTTTTGTTTGTAACGGCAATAGCTCTTTTTTTTTTTTCAGTGGATGACTTCTTCGTTAATTCTGATCCCCCATGCTCTCAGTCAGATGAGGAGAAATCTTAAATAAAGGTGAGGCAATTTGTGTCACATCAAATTCTTAGCTTAGGTGAAATTAGGATTAGTAAATATCATCTAGTTTTTCTTGGCATACAGGCTTACTGTTACCAAATTGTAGGCAGCCTGCTCCATATCATTGGCATGCAGATAGATAATGTCATTGTTGCTGGTAGTTGCGGCCTCTAGGATTCTTTTAGGAAAACCGTTATAATAAAAGAGTTTGTGACTTTGTCGAGGATGTAATTCATGTTTTTGGATTTATATTTATATTGGTTGGATAGTTGTTAGTGAAAAGGTTGATGTGATTCTAATACAACATAATCTTGCTTCAATAATTGGTGAGAATGGATTGAACTTTTATTCTTCAGTGCAGATATGAATTTATTTGGAGATAAAATATAGCTCTAACTTGTTTCTACTTTAGTAAGAAGAATTTCTATGTACACTGGTTGTACATACTTGAGATTTTGATTTAATGAACTCTCATCTGTCATAAATAGGGATTTTGGTTCTCTCCCACAATTGCACACTGTTCAATTAGAGAGAGAGAGACAGAGAAAGAGAGGTGTGTGCCCTATGTTGGGGGTCAAATGTAACTGGAAGGGAGAGGAAGTTCCACATTTGATAAAATTGAAGTAAAGGTATATAAGTGAAAAAAAAATCTAATACTTTAAAGTTTTAAGTTACTTATATAATTTTTTTTTTAAAGTTCAATAAAGAAAGCCTAATAATCACCTCAATGTCTAAATAGGTGGAGTTTACTTTTTGTTCCTTGGGGAGAAAAGTTAAGAAGGAAAATTTTTTTCATGGGCATCCCATCATTACAAGTAAACATGATCAAGAGTCAGGTTTCAAGTCTTATTTTGCATAAAAATTTGTCAGGTTTTGAAGCTCTAGTCTTTTAAAATTGTGTTATAATGTTGGAACCTGGATCAAAAACATGATCAGCTCTAGTTACTCTAAAATGCAACTTGCACCTGATGGCAGCACTGGAATTTCCAGATCCCTGGATCAAATTCAGTGGATACCATTCATCTTATTTAAGCATAAATTATAATTTGCTTTTAAACACTGCTCCATGGCTGCCAGAATGTTCTTCAACATAGTTGTTGGTTTATGATTGTGTTGAGGTGGCAAATTGTGTAGCTGTGTTCAGTAAAGAACCAATTGCTCAAATCCGAACCAAGCTGTAATTGATTGATTTCGTTCTACTTTTTGTCCCAAAATTCTTTTATAATCAGATTAGTTTATAATATTACAAATTTTCTTTAATGGAAATGCGCACACACACGCACTCTGTTATACAAAGAATATTTAAAATTTAAAAATATTATTATTTATATAATTTGTTAAATGTTATATATTTAACTTATTTAAAGTTCAAACAATGATCTCATTACATCTAAAGAATATTTTTAACTTTCCGAAATTTCTTGGATCGTCATAGATTTTGTATAATTTTCAACATAATATAATTGAACTTGCTGAAATTACAATCACACAAACCTGAGTGCAGCCATTTCACTGAGGAGGGAGGGGGGAAGGATCGATGTAAGGCCTCAACTCCCAATCCAAGTCAAGTCGCAAATTCACAAAAATAAAAAAAATTACTTCCCTTGATGTTAGGCCTTAGTGAAATTACCTTATGACATGTTTGACCTTACTTTGACCCAAAAAAAAAAAAAAAACAAACTACTTCTGATAATAGCAGTTTTTGTAGGAAAAATAAAAAAATTAGAGCTTTTCATTAATGTTTATATTATTTTTACTTATAATCTCTTTTTTTAAATTATTTATATATCTTCTTTTAGCTTTATAAATTTATTTCAATGCATTTTGATATTTTTATTAAAATATTTTAATTAGATATACATTAAAATTTAATTAATATTGATCATAATTAACATTTAAAATTATTTATCTATGAAATAATATTAATTATAAAGTTAAATTCTATTTAAAAAAAGTTTCAATAGGCAGCCTCCGTTTCCCGGCTTTTGACAAGAAAATAATAATAAAAATTATTCTTCAAAATTTACGTTGTTATTAGTATGTTTAATTTATTTTTGGGTGTCTTGCTCACCGGAAGTTAAGACACCAACTAGTTACTTTTATTTATTTATTTTTATCTAATAAGCTTTTAATTTTAATTTGATCTTATAAAGATTGCATAATCATCATTTCGATAATAAATTAATAAAAATAACCTTTAAGTGAACTAATTAAATTAAATACTCTTTTCTCATTTTACTTACATAATACGATTATTAAATCAAAATATACATTACCTCAAAATCAATTTGATATTTTAAAAATTACAATAATATTATTTGTAATAGTAAATAAATATAAAAAAATATTTGAGCATCTTAATTAGATAATATCCATTTTTCTAACTTTACTTATATTATTGGGTTACTCAAACTTTTTTTTTTGGCATTAGTTTTCTATTATAAAAAATATTGATAGTTTATTATTATAAATAATATTGATATAATATTTAAAAAACTAAATAGATTTTTCAGTAATACAAATTTTAGTTTAATACTCAATCTATTAGGAGAGAGTATTATTTAATTTAATTGGTTCACTTAAAATTTTTTTATTAGGTTATTACTCAAATGATACTGAAATGATTTTTAAATAACGAGTGAGTTTTGAAATAATATGTATTTTGTTTAATACTTGTTATATCATATAAGTAAGATTAAGAGAGAGAGAGAGAGAGTATTTTATTTAATTAAGACACTCTAATATTTTTTTTTTGATATTAATTTAGTATTATAAAATGATATAATTTTTAAAAGATTAGATGAATTTTGTGATAATACATATTTTGATTTCCTTGTTTTTTTATGTAAATAAAAGGAAGATTGAGCATTTAATTTAATTTGTTCGCTCTAGTAATTTTTTGGTATTAATTTATTACACAAATGATATTGTGGTAATCTTTAAAAGAACAAAGAAGAAACTAAAGACTAATCAGGTGAAAAAAAAAAAGAAATGTAATTAGGAGCAGAGACACCAACCAAAAATTAAAAAAGTTTAGAAAAAGGGTCTGAGCTAAAACATTACTAAAATATTAAAAAATTATTATAGCGTATAGCATAAATAAAATAAGAATAGTGAAACATAATTTTAAAAATTATTATTATTATTATGATGTCAAAAAGCCCTCCTTTCCTCTCTCACGAATATAATATTTACCTCCTACCTCTCCCCCGGAGTCCCCATAAAGCTGCTGAGCAGACGACGACGAAGGCCGAAACGAACCTGATTCGGCCCTTCCTCACCAGCCACCGTGAAGACAGCCACGAAGTGTTGAAGCTTCTGCCCTTCCTCTAGTCTTTTCTACTCTAAATTCCAGGTTGGTAGTATGTAGAATGGTAGTTCATTAGTTGTGATTTGAGTTTTATAATCACCATCTGACAACTTGCTAGAATGGCCCAATGTGTCACTGTAAATTTGGAACTAGGAATGACATTTAAATAAAACTAAAGTTAATTCAATATTTTGTACCAAAAAATAAGTCAATTCAATATTTAGACCTACGAATGGAATAATTTCTGAATTAAGGCGTAACTAAACAAGTTTATAGGTTTTTCTGTTCTTCAATACTATTCTCTTTTCATCTCATAAGGGCACATTTTCTATTATTCGTTCCCCTTTGGCAATCTTGCTATACTCGAACATTTTGTTTATTTTTTTTTCGAAAACTTACGTCTGTTCTGGTTTTTTATCCGGTTCTTGATCACAAGAAGGTAGTAATTGCGAACGCACCCATCTTCCCCAAATATGAACTTAATTGCACGACATGTATCAACCTTACTCAGACAGCCACGTAGAACCGTTGAACCGCTGAATAATGGGTGTCATCAACTGCAGCAGCTTCAGCAATGCAGAGGAATACGAGTCATGGTTGAAGATGGGAACTTGGAAAAGGCACTGACACTTATGCAGCGTAAGATGCAATCAAGTGGGATGGAGCGCATGATAAAGCAGGTGCAGAGACACCATATCAAGAACTCTGAGAAGCGGGTTTTGGCCCGAAAGAACTTGGAGCAAAAAATCCGAGCACAGGACCTTGCTCGCAAACTTAAGGCCATTCTGCTCAAGAAAGTCAGGTAATTAGAGGCCTATGTCAAATACCAATTTCCCTCAGAAATAACATTGTGGCATAATATATGCACTTTGACTACTGCGTTGCCCCTTTTCATTTTCCTTTTTAACAATTCTTAAATGTACAATTTTGGTTGAATTTTGTAATATATCTTCGTGCAGTTCAAAAGATTTTACGAAACAGCACTACCTCATTTGCTATTTGCAAAAATTTCCCCCTAGTATAAAATATGGACAGTAGAATACCATCCGAGTCTCATGTTGCTTCATTTTCTTCTGCATTTTTGGTTGAAACTTAGAAATAATTTTGCCTCAGATTATGGTCCTATGAAAATTTTATTCTTGGACTTGTTGCTGATTGAACCAGTTAATTCTGGGTTTGAGAGTGATAGTAATCATGCAAACCTGGCACTGCATGAGTAAGATGGTAGGGGCATCTTTCTGATAGGCAGAAAAAGGGCAGAACGGGAAAATAGAGAGATAGAGAGAGAATGAAGAGAATCATCAACTGTATTAACTATCAGAATGCCTTTTCCTTCTGTTACAACTCCTTATATGGGTTAGTTAGTTATTAACTAACTAACCACCCTAACTAATTCATCAACCATTTAGTAACACATAACAATACTCCTTCCCTGAAGGACCCTTGACCTCAAGGGTTATTACAAAATTAAAGGACATTCTTTCAAAAATCAGGGAACATCCTTTGAAGACCATAAAGTTTGATCAAGTAGCTTCTTCATCTGACAATTCCTTCCATTGGACTAGTACCTCTGTCACTGGCCTCCCCTTTTTCTGGACTACCCTTCTGTGCAGGGCCTTCTTGGGTTCCACATTTTTCAGTTGAGTGGGCCAATCAGTTGGAGGATGTCTTGGGGTCATAGCTGGGTTAGGACAAGGTTTCAACAGGGATACATGAAATGTATGATGAATCCTACAGTCCTTCGGTAAGTCCAGCCTATATGCTGCTGCTCCAACCCTCTATGATTTTATAAGGCCCAAAGTAGCGTGGAGCAAGCTTCTGTTAGCTTCTAGAGGCTGCTGAAATCTGCCTATAAGGTTGTAATTTTAGGAACACCCACTCCCCTTCTTGGAATTGTCTATCCATCCTCCTTTTGTCCGCTTGTTGCTTCATTCTATTTGCTACTCTATGGAGATGGTGTCTAATTACAGCCTCCATCCCTCCTCTTGCTGTAAAAGAACGATCCACAGGATCAACTAATGCATCCTTAGTCAAATATGGAATATGAATAGGTGGCTTTTGCCCATATACAATCTCATAAGGAGTAGCTTGTATTGCTGAATGGAAAGTGGTATTATACGACTATTCGGCCAATGACAGCCATTTGGACCATTTCTTTGGTTTTTTCCCATGTCATACATCTCAAAGAAGTCTCCAAACAGCAGTTTAACACCTCATATTGGCCATTGGATTGAGGGTGATATGCTGATGTTAAGTTCTGCTGAATCCCTAATTGCCTTAGGAATTCTTTCCAAAAGTTGCTCATGAAGATTGGGTCCCTATCATTGATCACTTTTGCTGGGGCCCCATGCGACTTGTAAACTTGAACCAGGAATTGTTGAGTTAGAAGCTGTATAACGGTGTGTCAAGGGAATAAAACAAGCATATTTGCTTATTCTATCTATAACCACCAGTATTGTATCCTTTCCACTTGACTTAGGCAATCCCTCAATGAAATCCGTGGATATACTTTTCCAAATACCTTGAGGAATAGGTGATGGTTGATGTAATTTGGGATTAGCAATAGTTTCACTTTTACATTGAGCACAAGTGTCACAATGGTTGATGAAGAGTTTGATGTCAACTTACATATTGTTCCACAAAAACATGGTTTTCAACCTTCAATAAATTGCCCTCACTCTTAAATGTCCCCTTGTGGAGAAGAGTGCATCCATGTTAGTAGCCTTTTCTTCAAATTTGCATCATTCCCAGTCACCACCTTGTTGGAATCTCTATGAAAATGTGATATTATTGAATGTGACTCTAGCTTTCCTCCTAGAAAGTGATGATGGGAGGATTAGAACTCAAGGAAAAGGAAAATTCTGCTGTCATTAGGATGAACGATACACCACCTGCATTCGAGAGGCAGGTTCTCTCCCAACACAATTCTCAATTCTTTCTTACCTTCCCCCTACACACACCCACTACGTCCCTAAATTCCTAGACTCCATGCACTAATCCCATGCGTCCCTCTCTCTCCTCTAGCTCATAGTTAGTTATTTTTGTCATCATCACTTGGGACCACTCTTTCATTTTTCTCTATTATCCTCTTTTTCTTCCTACTAGATGCTTTCACAAGCTGAGGCCCATTAGGATTGGGCCCATCGATACCCTCCCTAGCTAGTTTCACCTTGTCTTAAAGGTGGAAATTAGGGAACTGGTTACGTATGGTATCATAGTCCTCCCAAGTATTCTCAAATTTAGGTAGTGCAGCCCATTTGATCAATATTTCGACCACTCCATTGGTCAGCCTCCTGGCCCTTCTAACTGCTTCTGGTTGAACTTGTAATTTGAGTTCTTCAGATAGAGAAGGGGGAAGTTGTTGGGAAGCCTCAGTAGCATTCAAGGACTGTTTGAGGTGTGACACATGGAACATTGGATGGATTCTTGTGGTTGGTGGCTGCTCCAGATGATAGGCCATAAGCCCTATCTTTTCTAGCACCTTGTAAGGGCCATAGAACCTAGGACTTAGCTTTTCATTGGCTCTTTTTGACAGAGTTTTGAATTTGTAAGGGCTGATCTTCAAATATACCATGTCCCCTTCCAGAAAAGTCACTTCCCTTCATGATTTATCAGCTTGCAATTTCATGTATTCTTGGGCTTTCTCTAGATTTGGCTTGAGTTGAGCCAGAACCAGATTTCTAGCTCTTATGGTCTCATTTACCTCTTCTGCAGCTGAGTGAACATCTTCCATCTTTAAAAGAGTTGGAGGATCCCGCCTATACAGAGGCTTAAAAGGCATTGTTCCTGTGGAATGATTGTAGGAAGTATTAAATCAATATTCAGCCCATGGTAACCATTTAGCCCATTGCTTTGGTTCGTCCCCTACAAAGCAACGCAAATAGGTCTCAAGGCTTCTATTTACCACCTTGGTTTGACCATCCATCTATGAATGGTAACCAGAACTATATTTTAGTTTTGTACCAGCCATTTTGAATATCTCCTGCCAAAATTGACTCATAAAGAGTCTATCTTGGTCAGACATGATGGATTTCAAAAAACCATGAAGTTTGACTACTCCTTTAACAAAAAGTTCAGCTGCTTCTTTAGCTGAAAAATGATGTGATAATGCAATGAAGTGTGCATACTTAGTAAGTCTATCCACTGTCACCAAAATGGTGTCAAGCCTCTCTGATTTGGGGAGCCTTTCTAAAAAATCCATGCTAATGTCTTCCCAAACTCCTTGTGGAATGAGTAATGGCTGAAGTAAACCAGCTGGGTGCATGGCCTGATACTTGCACTTTTGGTATACCTCACATCTAGCAATGAAATTCTGCACATCTCTTTTCATTCCTTCCCAATACACTACTCCTGTGAACCTTTTGTAAGTGCGCAAATAACCTAAATGGCCCCCAATAAGAGATGCATGGATAAGAGTTGTAATCTGAGGAAAATTTTTGGGCAATACCATTTTGTCCTGGTAAAACAAACAACCTCTTTTTAAGTTGTACCCCTTGGGAGGTTCCTTGTTTGCTATCAATTACTGCACAATCACTGCTTATTTTTTGTCCCTTTTGACTTCTTCATCTGGAACCTCCATCTCTTCACAATTCCATAGACAATAAGCCTTCAATTCCATCACCTCTTTCTTCCGGGACAATGCATTAGCCACCCTATTCTTAGACCTAGGCTTATAAGTTAATTTTAAATTTGTATCCCATGAACTTGGCAATCCACTTTTGCTGGTCTGGATCCACAACTCTCTGTTCTAGCAAAAATTTGAGAGCCTTTTGGTCTGTGCGAATAATAAATGGGTGTCATACTAGATAATGATTCCACCTTTTTACAGCATGCAAAATTGCCATTAATTCCCTTTCATAAACAGATATTTGCTGAGCTTTTTTTCAAAAAACTTGATTGAAATAGGCTATGGACCTTCCTTGTTACATTAGGACAGTCCCTATTGCCTTATCCAAGGCATCTGTCTCAACCTTAAAAGGTAATGAAAAATTTGGCATTGCCAACATTGGTGCAGTAGACATTGCTTTCTTTAAATTCTCAAAGGCTGTTTGAGTTTTGGGTCCCCAATTAAAAGCATTCTTCTTCAGTAACTCTGTAAGGGGGGAAGCTATTTTGCTGTAATTTTTCACAAAATTTTGGTAGTACCCTATTAAGCCCATAAGGCCTCTCAAAGCTTTGATGTCCTTTGGATTAGGCCATGAAAGCATCGTGTTCACCTTTGCAGGATTTGTCTCTACTCCTCTAGCTGAAATGACATGTCCCAAGTACTCTAACTTAGGTTGTCCAAATACACACTTCTTTCTATTGATTACCGAGCCATGATTTTGCAATACTTCAAAAACAACTCTTAAATATAATAGGTGGACTTTGAAATTAGTACTGTAGACCAATATGTTATCAAAGAAAACAAGCACAAACTTCCTCAAATAGAGTTTGAAAATATTGTTCATTAGGAATTGAAAAGTGGAAGGAGTGTTCACCAATCGGAATGGCATCACTTAGAATTCGTAGTGACCCTCACATGTTTGAAAAGTTGTCTTTTCTTCATCTCCTGCCTTGATTCGAATTTGATGATACTCGAATTTCAAGTCCAACTAAGAAAAAACAGTGACTCCTCCTAGTTCATCCAACAACTCATCAATACAAGGAATGAGACATTTATTTGGAATAGTGGCCTTATTTAAAACTCTATAATCAACACAAAATCTCCAACTCCTCTCTTTCTTTCTTAACAATAAAATGAGGTTGGAATAAGGACTACAACTTGGATGAATAATTCCAGCTATGAGCATCTCCTTCACCATTTTTTTTCATTTTTGCTTTTTGGGAGTGAGCATATCGATAAGGCTTAACATTTGGTACAGCTGCTCCTTCTCTAATTAAGATAGCGTCGTCCCTTGAACGATGAGGGGGTAGGCTCTTAAGTGCCTCACAAATGCCTTCAAACTCCTTTTGTATAGTTAACTCATAATACTCCGTCTAGAACCCTTGTCTCTCCTCTTACAAGCTTTTAAACAATGAATTTAGGGACACCTTGGACGTAGTTAAGGATGGATCTCCTTTTAGACAAACCCATTGTCTGTTCACCTTTTACTTTATGGTAAGATGCTTCCAATTTGCCCTTGCCTCTCCAATAGACTCTAACCATTCCACCACCAAGGCAACTTCTACTCCACTCAGGTCAAAGGGATAAAAGTCTTATTGAACTTTTACTCCTTGGAATTCCAGTTCTAGTTGCTTGCACATACCTTGTCCAAATATCTTGTGCCTGTTGCCTATGGTAGTAACATATTTATTTGTTCCTTGTATAGGTAATTTTAGGGGCTTCAGTAATTCTAAAGCGATGAAATTATGAGTGGCTCCGCTATCTATCAAGATCAGCACCGTTTCATCCCTTAAAGTCCCCAACAGCTTCACTGATTTTGGCTCACCTATTCCCACAATTTTATTCATGGATAGCTCCATAATATGAATATTCTTGTCCTCCTCATCCTTTCCTGCTAGTTCTACTATCTCTTCCCCCATTTCTTCTTCTTTAGGTGTTAAGATTAACAATTGCAGCACCTTACCCTTGCATTGATGGTTGGGATTATACTTCTCTTCACATTTAAAACATTGGCCCTGTTCTCTCCTCCTATTGAGTTCTGCTTTAGTGAGCCTTTTAGAAGTCACACTTCCTCCTTTAAAAGTTGTTGGGATGTTAACACGACCCACTACTAGCCTTAGATTCCACACCTCCTTTGCTATCAGGATTGTGGGTTCTCAAAGTTGATAATGTGCTCTTTTGTTGCTCTAGGGAGTTTTGTATTTTAGGAAGTAGTGTCTTGTTCCCCTATCACCTACTCTCGTGAAGCCCTTACCACCTTGGACATAATTTTCTTCTCCCTAGCTTGTTCAACCACTAAATTGCTCTCCTCCACCTGAAAAGCCAGAGATCCATTAGTTGTTTTAAGGACGCAGGTTGCATCATTCAAACTTCTGCTCTTATTTCCTCCTATGTCCATTCTTAAATGCCCCCATGAGCACCTCCTTAGGAGCTTCTGTCATTGTAGCTGATAGTAGTTCAAAGTCTTCTCTGTAATTAGCGATAGTTCCCTCTTGCCTCAGAGCCATGATCATTTTGTACCATCGCCTAGCTGCTTTTTGTGGAACCGTGCCAACACTTCTTTTTTAAATTCAATCAAACTCCTCATTGAACTGTGTTTCCAGCCATTGAGGCTAGTTGAGTGCCTTTCCTTTCCATACAGACAATGACGGCCTCGAGTTTCTCCTCATCTTTCACTCTGTTGGTGGAAAAATAGTGTTCCACTTTGAATAACCAACCAACTGGATTGTCACCTGAGAACAGAGGCATCTCCAATCTCCTAAATAGTGACAAATCCTTCTCTTCTGCTGTCACCTCACTTGCACCCCCTCCAACTTTTAATTACGCTGTGGGTTGTTTTGTTGTGACCCTCCTCTCTCTTCCCTGGCTTTGTGTCGCACCCTGACTCTCGTTAAAGTTTTCTCTCAAATCCTTCAATACATCCATCATGTTCGTTAGTTGATTGTGCACCTCATCCAAGCTTTTCTCCACTGCATCAACTCCCTGCTCCATTTGGTGTTGACCATCCCGCTTGGAAAGAATGGCTCTGATACCAAATTGTTGGAATCTTTACGAAAATGTGATGTTATTGACTATAACCCTGCCTTTCCTCCCAGAAAGTGAAGACGGGAGGATTACAACTCAAGGAAAAGGAAAATTCTGCTGTCACTAGGACGAATGATACACTACGTGCATTCGAGAGGCAGGTTCTCTCCCATCCCAACTCAATTCTCAATTCTTTCTTACCTTTCCCCTGCACACACCCACTATGTCCCTAAATTCCTAGCTCCATGCACTAATCCCATGCCTCCCCCCTCTCTTCCTCCCCTCCAGCTCATAGTTATTTTTGTCATCATCACCAGGGAGCACTCTTTCATTTTTCTCAGTTATCCTCTTTTTCTTCCTGCTATATGTTTTCACCAGTTGAGGCCCATTAGGATTGGGCCCATCAGATTTATTATAGCTCTAAAATTGTCATCTTGCTGCCATGAATCCTTGATTTGTTGCCATAACTCTGAGGAAACTCTGGATAAAGTCAGCTGCAGTAGTTGAGCTCCTTCAACTCATGAGAGTGCATCTGCCACTCTATTTTCTTGGCCCTTCTTGTATTGAATTTCATAGTCATACTCCACCAATTTGGCAAGCCGGAATAATTGAAATGAGGTTTTCAGTTTCTGATCTAGCAAATATTTTAAACTTTCATGGTCAGTTCTAATAATGAAGTGCCTGCCATCTGGATATTGGTCCCATTGTTCTACAGCATGTACTACTGCTGATAAGTCCTTCTCCTACACCGAAAGGGCTACATGTTTTGAAGATAAGGCCCTGCTATAAAAAGCCAGTGGCTGGTATTGTTGCATTGGGACAGCACCTATCCCATGATTGGAAGCATCTGTTTCCACAATGAAATGCTTGGAAAAATTTGGTAAGACAAGCACTGGGACTGATATCAAAGTCTCTTTTAAAACTTGGAAAGCTTTAGTCACTGCCTCTGTCCATGCAAAACTGTTTTGCTTGAGTAATTGGTTCTAGGGTCTGGCTATCTCTCCATAACCCTTCATGAACCTCCAGGAATACCTGCCAACCCGAAAGAGATCTAAGTTGCTTCACCGTAGTTGGAGTAGACCAATTTTGTACTGCTTGTATCTTCTGTGGGTCTGGAACAACACCCTCAGAACCTATTGGAGAGTAATGCTGTGATTATGCCCTTCTCTAAAAGGTGGCAGCAAAGTGGGGGTCTCAAATACCTCATGGAATTGTCATGCATGTTGCTCCTTCTTCTAACTTGTTTATAGCTTGTATAAAGAAATATTGAGCCCCTTCCCTGTTAATCTCTTCCATCTGCTTGTGTGTCGCTATCTTCCACTTATTGAGACCGCTTGCCACTGATTTCACCAGTTTTCCCTTGTACCAAAACAGCAAGATTAGTCTAGCAAAATCCCACTGCCCACATCCTATAGACTTCAGCCATTGCAGCCCAAGGACCCTGTCACATCCATTTAACAGAATAATAAATGGATTTGTCATGAATTCTTCTCCCTGCATCTTCCATTTGAAGTCCTTGCAAACCCCTTTTATTGGCAATTTACTTCCTCCTGCTACTGTTACCTAATAATCCTTCAATTCTTCCATTGGATGCCTAACTTCTTTGCTGTTTGTAGATCAATAAAGTCATGGGTGCTGCCACTATCGACTAGAATATGGAACACTCTTCTTCCTACATACCCCTGCACTCTCATGGTGGTATTACCCTCCATCCCTTCTATGGCATTCAATGAAATCTTGGGGGTTTGGCAGCTTCTTGGACTGATTCTGTATCTTCTCTATCTTCCTCAGATCCATGGTCTTCCTCCTCCATCTCTATCAAATGCAGTTGCATGTGTTTTCTGACATTCATGATCTTTGGTGCACTTTTCACGACAAAAGTAACAAAGATTATTGGTCCCGTGTACTTCAATTTCTTCAGCGGTTAATATTTTGCAAAGCTTAACTCCTCCCTTATTACCTTCATCTTCGTGTTTGCTGTGACTCAGAGGACCCATACCAATTGGCTTTGTGACTGCCTTCTCCTAATTGCTATATGACTGATTCCCTGGTACTCCCATTCTTGCTTGAAGGATTATAATTTAAGTCTTGGAGCTTGGCTATTCTCATTGTATCAAGTAAAGTTGTAGGCCTAAAGAGTTGCATTTCCCTTGCAATATCTTTCTTGAGGCTAGCTATATAGTAACTGATCACATAAGGCTCGGGTAGCTTTGGTTTGCATGTTAAATCGTTGAATGCATCTTGGTACTCACTTACACTCCCATTTTGTCTTAATTTCATCAACTCCTTCATTGGGTCTTTGTAAATTAGCACAAACTGCCTCTTGATTGCTTTTGAATACAATTCTTGGGTGATAATGGATTCTTTTATATAACTGGTGCCATCTGGACCCTTTTGTGTCTAGGTGTAGACTAGCCACAGTAACCTCCCATTTCTTTTGGCATCTCATCTATTTGGAAATACCTCTCGCACTTCTTGATCCATTTGATGATGTCATCTAGCATGAACTTGGGAAAATTCATCTTTGCAAATTGCATAGGTAGATGGTAGTCCCTTCCTTGTTCTTATTGTGCTCCTCTGTTACATTCACCATCGTTTCTGCTTCTCTCAGAATTGCCTCTGTCTCTCTCGCTCTCTGCTGCTTCTCATCCCCTCATAACCTGGGTCATTTGTGCTGATAATCCTTGTAACAGTTCTTGAATTCTAGACGTGTTGCTCTAAAGTCAACATTCTGTGGTTGATGTTACGCGTAGATGATTGCACTCTTTCCTCCAACTTGCACAGTGATGTTTGGGAGCGGTCACCTCTACCATAGGTCCGAAGAAGGGTGGCTTTGATACCGCTTGATAGTTAGAAGAAGAGTAGAATGGGAAAATAGAGAGACAGAGAGAATGAAGAGAATCATCAACTGTATTTACTATCAAGATGCCTTTTCCTTCTGTTACAGCTCCTTATATGGGTTAATTAACCACTCTAACTAATTCAGCTACCATTTAGTAAGGCCTACCACTTTCAAACTATTGGTAAAATTTTGTTTTCATTGATATTGTGAGTTTTTCGAAAATTTAACGATTGAAGTGGAAGCATTCAGCTTATTGCCCCTTTTCTTAATTCATACTTTGGATGTTAATATTCATTCATGGGGAACTAGTAATTTCTGCTACGGTTTTTATTATCATCTTGGAAAATTTCTAGTAGTTAACATTGATTTTTGAGATTTCAAATACTATTGGATATTTTTTGAAGATTTGAATTTGATTATAGCTTCACTTGTGAGCTAGGAACTATACCCCAGCCCCCACTGCGGTGGAACTTTATGGAG
Organism: Erythrophleum fordii; assembly: GCA_032878935.1. Lineage (NCBI taxonomy): Eukaryota > Viridiplantae > Streptophyta > Magnoliopsida > Fabales > Fabaceae > Erythrophleum > Erythrophleum fordii. The sequence continues at coordinate 10,818,385 of JAVQMF010000047.1, read as the reverse complement.
GTTTGCCAAGTTGTTAATGCTGAAGTATGTAAATTAGGATAACATTAAAGGCCAAATAGGGTATGCGTATCATATCAACTAGGACAGTTGCTTTTGTGCATGTCCCATTTTCTTTTCATTCCCTTTTTTCAAATAGTTTTCTCATATGACCTTTGTGATTTTCATAGATATTATGTATTCTGCTTCTATTTCTGTGTTCACTTTTGTCCTCTTATTTTCTCCTGGAATTTGGCAGGGGTCTGTGAGAAAGGTGTACGGTTAGTTTGCAAAAACAGTGATTACTGTAAGTTGCAGTCATTTTGTAGATGGCCCCTACTTTTTTTTGCTCTTTGCCCTACTTTCCTCTTTTCAGTTTTTTGTTATTCTGGTTGTGTTGTAGTTGGGCAATAATGCGGCAAAATAAAAATCCATTGATTTTCAAGTACTTTGATGGTTGGGCTTGATATCTTGGGCATCAGAGTTCAGATGTATGGCTGATGACTTTAATATAATTAACTGATCATTTTGCGATGTGGTAAAGCAGTGGTACTTTTGTTTAAGTCAAGGCCTGCAATTGGGTGGGAATATATGTTAAGACTTACTAAGATCACTAATATCTGATGAGAATAGTTATAATTCATATGTTTGCAGTGCCCGGAAAAGATGTTCATCAAATGACCCCAGCAAAAGATGATTAAAATACTTCTTAAGTTCTGGTCCTATGTCACTTTTGGTTGTTGAAATGGCTTAAAATCAGCATATATTACTGATAGACATATTTATATCTTCTCTAACTTGCTTAGTGCATGTCTCTTGACATTGAAGATCAATGTATATATAATGCATTTTCCTTTCTGGGGAAATAAATTGTAGTACTTTTAAAATGCTTGGATTATATATTGAATTTTTGTCATTGGTTTACTGAAAATCAACGTATTTTTTATCCTTTTTCATTCTCGGGTAAATAAACAGCCGTTGATGGTGCTTTTAATGCTTGGATTAGATACTGAATTTGAGTCATTGATGAAGTAAAAATCAATGCTAGATATAACAATTATGGTTGCGTGAGCAGATCACTGGTAACCGATTTGGTTGTGCATGACATGTAAGTGAACTAGTCAGTCAGTTCTCTGTCCTTGCTCCCCCAGCTCAGAAAATTTGTGTCCTAGGTGAGAAGGGAGTTATGATTTCTTTTTCTTCCTGCACTTAAGATTGTATGCTGGACCTTTTGACATTTAATAAGGAAATCGTTATTCGAAATGTTCAAAAACTATGCTAAGAAATAATAAATCTGAAATGAGATGAATTTTTGAAAGATCAAAGTCACGGATCTTTCCAATTTTCTTTTCTGGCTATGATGCTAATGAATTCATCTTTTGCCAAGGACTTTAACCCCTTCCATAAGTAGTCTTGTTTGATGGTAATTTTATTGAATCTTTTGATACTTGAGAAGTAGTTGAGTAGTCTCATGTAAGGACTAATTATTTGGGTTCCATATGCTCTTCTGAAATTTTAGACGTGCAATTAGTGCGTTGATCTAATAGTCTTGGAATAATTTATTTTTATTATCATATTAGTCGTAATTTTTATTTAAAAATGTCTGTACGCTAGAATTTGTTCCTTATTAAGCACAAAGAATAAAATAAATCGAAGTTTTCCATATAAAAATAATAAAATTAACAGTTAACTATACAAATGAACTATTAATATAATAAATACAGGGACAGGGACAATGGATAGTTTCCCCTCCTCAGAGATGTGAATGATTTAGTTCTAACACTGGCACTTCTAGTAAAAGGTGAATGACCAGGGAGACGAAAATTCATGTTATAGGGGATTTAGTCTAAGAAAAAGAATCTTGTAGACTAGAAGATTTGAAGATGACAGCGTGAGAATTTCTGATGGTTAGGGAGCTGGGTCACACACAAGGAGGAAGTTTCCTTTCTCAATGAAATCAACGAAAAGGCATCATCATTTAAGACTTGCCAAATACTTTTAACACTAACGAGCTATTGATAATCTCTTGATTCTATACTTGGCTCGTGCTATATACTTGGCTTAAATGATTAAGACTGAGAAGAATACTAACCAAAACAAGATAAGATTAAACTTTATTGTTCAATTATTAGTATTGAATTGAAAACTGACTAAAGCAAAAATTAATAACATTAAATTATATCAATAAAAGTGATTTTGAGTCGATTTGTGTTGACCATATCCTTTGTTACAAGTGATTTGTAATTAAGGTGCGTCTTACTTTAAAATTAGAATAATTTGGAGTGAATAGATATTTTAGTATGAGTTATTTAAATTTGACCTTCTAATATTTTAATATCATACTTTAGTTATTTAAAACATATTTTTTTTTAATTTTGCTTTTACATTAAACCATATTAACAGAGAGTTGATAGAGATGAATAATGTATTATACCGAAATATTGACGTGATTGTTAAATTATCGCTTTGTAAAATGTGATAGTAATATAAATAACTAAAAATAATTTATTTTGTAATCATCCAATTATTTAATGACATTCTTTAGAGTTAAATAAAATTTAACGTACTCATCAACTTTGCATTATATTTGGTCAATTCATTTTTATTATAATTATTTGTTAACAGAATTTAACATTAAAAAAAATTAAAAATATTATTTAAATGGGATGTTAGAATTTTAAAAAAATGAAATTTAGATAAGATGTAAGGACTAAATTATCAATTCATTCAATAATTTATTTATCTCAGTTTTTATTCTTATAACCAAAAAAAAAAAAAAAAAGCCTTAAGTTATGACTATTCTTAGTCCAGTCTTTTATTTCTGTTCTCCGGGTATCTTTGGTGAAGCTACCGAGCGGTAGGAGGCATCGGGAAAGTACAACAACAGAATATTCTGTTTTTCCACCTTCGCAATGTTACGTCCGGAAAGAAAAGAAAAGAAAAGGAAAGAAAAGAAAAAAAGGAGAAAAACTTGCGTTCCTTGCTCGTATAAATTGAGTCTAAATTTTCTTATGTACATGAGTCTCTCAAATAGAAGAGGGAGTAACTTGATAGGTATTGAGATTTATACAGGTAAATTTTATTGGATTTTATTTATTGTGTTGCTCTCTTTTTCATATAAGAACCTCTTAAGAGAAATTTTGGACTAATATAAATTGTTAATCCGATAATAAATTATTTGATTTCAATTGATTGAAGTTACTCATACAATAACAATTTATCTAATTACAATTGGAAAACTCAGAGTAAACTTGTCTTAAAGAAAAACACTTCATATAAATATACTAGACTTTTAAAATAGGATTAGCCTTATATAATGACAATACCATAATAAATGTATGATTTAATTGAAAAATTATATATCTATTTATAAAAATTACAACTAGATATGATTTAATTAAAAAATTTATTAATAAACCAAAGTATACATAAGATTAAACTAACAATTTAATCATTAGATTATGACATCTATCAAGTTTTACCCTCTAAAAATTAATGAAGGTAATAATTAATTTTTAAATATTATGCACTTGTTACATGTTAATTTTTCTGGCAGTTTTTAAAAACTTCCACGTAAAAATTAAGATATAATAAATATGTAATAATCAAACGTTAATTAGTTTTGAGCCAATTAAAAAACAGTTATAAAAACGATAGCCACAAAAATTAATTTCACCCGCAAAAAATATATAAATTAAAAATTTAAAAAAACTTGTGTTGTCATATTTTTTGAATGTATAACTCAATAGGTCAATTTACCGATGTCAATTTGTTTTTTGTTATTACAGTAAGATCATGTTTAGACTTTATTTAGATAAGATCTTAAGATTGCACTTCTGCATGTCAACTCAGTATATTTAAAAATGCATAAATTTTTAAATATTTTTAGAGTGTCATATTATTTATATTTTTTTAAAAAATAAATATTAAAAAAAATAAAATTTATCTATTAATAAAATAATACTAAATTTTATAATTAAGTCTCATTTAATTACCAATTATTTCTTTATTGTATAAATAAATTATTGTGTAAGATTCATATTTTATTACTTATTATAATATTACTATTGTATGAATAAAATATTATATAAAATCTGATTTAGAGATAGAAATGATGTTTCCATATCAGTTTCTCACGAAGAAAGATACCTTTGACTCTTCTTACCGCGTGGATTTTTTCTGTCTTTCTCTCAAAAGCTGCGATGACAAAGCTGACATGGCTGCATGCAGCTATTTTGCTGCCGAATTTTTTACCATACTCCAAGAACAATCAATGACTAAGATTTAATTTGTACAGGTGGGGTCTATGTGTAGTACAGACAGAATCCACGTGCAGAATAAATCTTAATCATGGAGTTCATAAATGACGTGGCGCTCTCGGTGCATGTAAGAATTGCTCCTTGCTGCCTGCATCCCTCTTGTTTGGTTCCCGAGAAACGGCAGGAAAAAAGAAGGGAAACGAAAATTCACTTGGGAAGGAATACGTTATCCTATTCATTCATTCCTGCCATATTTAAGGTTGGCTTATAATTCCTTTTCCTTCTGCCTTTTGCAAAGTTGTCACTTTTCTTTACAAAGACGCAGCAAATTTAAAACCCAGTTTTTACTTTTCTCTTTTTTGCAAGTTTTAACTTTCTTAGAGACCAAACGCAGAGCCATGCTTATTATCCTTCGTTTAGATTAGTTTCTGTTTTCTTTTATGAAGTGATCATGCATGAACGGTTGGTAATTGTAGAAAAGGCCGAAGTCAAATCCTTTAGGTTGAACAATATATGCTTTTTTATTAAATATGTCTATCAGCTACCTGGTGTTGAATTGCTAAGCTTCCTATATTCATTCAGTTCATTTTAATTTCTGTTTGATTCTACCTAGTTCATTTTATTTGATTCTTCTTCTGCTAATTGATCTCAATTCCACAAGGTTCAAGTCCTATATTGATATTTACAAAAATTTTCTATACGTCGGTAGGTAAGCATGTTGACTTCTTGACTTGATAATTTAAATATCTAAGTCATCCATGGTCATTAATTAATATTATATCTTTTGTGAATAACTGTATATGGATAAATAAATAATTATTTTCCCTCACCTTTTTTATTTACATGTGGACTGACTTAGAATTTTCGGAGAAGGGAACTCTAATTTGAAGTTGGACTTTGCAGGTTTCAGTCTTATGTTGTACTCGTCAAAGTTTTTCTCTCTATATTAAGCTAAATTTTTCTTCCTGGTTGGGGAGGTAGTTTAACCATGAATTCAAAAGGACATAAATTTGTGAGGTTCGTATGCTCAAGCTTCATGCTCCCATAAGTTGCTACATATTTCTGTTTTTAATTTTACTGCATCTGTCTGCGCACATTGAATACCCCATCTGCTGCCTTTATTGTGATTTTTGATATTTCTACTGCCTCAGTTATTCATTACACGAAAGGCTCATTTTGTTGATGCATCTAAAGAATTACTGTGAAGAATATGTTTCTTTGAAGTATGACGGTTTGACACCAAATAGACCAAATAGTGATTCAAATATGATCATGGTATTAAGATTACCATACTGCAATTATATGAGTTGGGTATTTACCCATCTTATATGCCTATCTTATATTATGGACAAGATTACTGGCTGCACATCTGATATTCATACTTCATATTGGATGTGCTATAACTACAGACAAACAATTAAGGTCTGTTTAAAGCTTCTGTTCATTGGCTTGGCGTATGTACATGGGATCTACATTTCAAATGTTTTGGCTAACATATACCTGATACTTACTTGAAGCTACTTACTAAGATAAGTTTATAATTCTGTGTAGGTTTGAGGATTGGAGCTCAGAGTCATCATCTAGTATTGAGCAAAAAAATTCTACTGATAATGGATATCATGGGGGAAAAAAACGCAGACCAAGTGTTAGCGCTGTTTTAGATAGTATCAAAAGAACACTTGAGAATGGGTCTGAGAAGATAAATAACTTAAGAAAATCCTCAACTGTCCATCCTGTAAGTGATGGACCACCCAAAAAATTGGATCCTAGAAGCAAAATTCTTGATCCACAGGGGCCACTTCTTCAGAAATGGAACAAAATATTTGTAATCACATGTGTGATGGCAGTCTCTATGGACCCACTGTTCTTTTACATCCCAGTGATTGAAGACTCAGGCAAATGCCTTAAGTTGGACGGAAAATTGCAGATTACTGCTTCTGTTCTTCGTACGTTCTTTGATATTTTCTACATTCTTCGCATAATCTTTCAGTTTCAAACAGGGTTTATCGCTCCTTCTTCTCGGGTATTTGGAAGGGGTGAGCTGGTTCAGGATCCTCGGGCTATAATGAAAAGATACTTATCTTCGTACTTTATCATTGACGTACTATCAATTGTTCCACTTCCACAGGTATCTCCCTCTCCTACTGATCTCCAAACTACTTCCTTATACTATGAAGGGTGGAAACTTCAAAAAATAGAGCATATGTTAGACATTTGTATTAAACATGGCATGACTTTTCAAATTTTATCATGTCAGTGTTTGAGGATTTGTTGTCTCCTATGTCCTTGTTAGTGTCAATGCTTCTTAGCTTATATACAATAAGCAGTCAATGGTCAAATGTTAATGGAAAGACCCAGAAAAGATATAGAATGAATTTAATACCCAAGAAAAAAGAGAAGAATAACATTCCTTTTGAAGTTTGATGTGAGACATAACACCTTTTAATGTGTTCTTCATTATTCAGGCGGTTGTTTTATTTATCATTCCAAAACTGAAGAGCTCAGTTCCATTTGTAGCGAAGGACATATTAACGTATATGGTCCTGATCCAGTATGTGCCAAGAGTCCTGCGGACTTACCCATTATTCAAAGAAGTGACAAGAACTTCTGGCAGACTCACAGAGACAGCATGGGCTGGAGCTGTGTATAATCTTTTTCTCTATCTGCTAGCAAGTCATGTAAGCTAATTTTATCACTTTATTATGCAATTAAACCTTATCCATATTCCTAGATATCATTCTTAGATTCCATGATCACCAAGCAAATTTGGCATACCAGTTGGTTGGAGCTTTCTGGTACCTGTTTTCAGTAGAATCAGAGCTTCGGTGCTGGCGCAGAGTGTTGAAGAATGCTACAATGTATCATGATTCATTTGTGAGCTGTGATCACCACAATCAAACTGTTGTTTCACTTCTCAGTAGTTCTTGCGCTGTCATTGATCCTGCTGACATTACAAACTCAACAATCTTCAATTTTGGAATATACACTGATGCTCTACAATCTGGTGTGGTAGAATCAACAATGGATTTTCCTCAAAAGTTCTTCTACTGCTTTTGGTGGGGTTTGCGTAATTTAAGGTTTGTGAATGATATTCTCTATTCTTCACTTTCATATGCAAGATTCATATTTTATGAATTATGAACTTTGGAACCTTTATGTCTTTATAGTATTGTCCCCTTAGTTTGTATGGATTTATTAGTTTTTGTCCTCCGTTTTGCAGTTCTCTTGGACAGAACCTTGCGACAAGTACTTATGTGGGGGAGATAATCTTTGCTATCTGCGTTGCCATCTTTGGATTGGTTCTGTTCTCGTTCCTTATTGGAAACATGCAGGTAATCCTCTTTTAGAATAGAGATCACAAATATACGCAAAAGAATCTTGTCCATATTTGCGTTTGACTTAGATGTCATTGGTATCCTCAAAACTAGGAAACATGATCATAGGACACTATATCTCAAACCAAGGAAACATGGACACCGATACCAAAGTATCACATAATGTCTAATACAAGTATCAGACACAGAAATGTGTCAAACATGGTTGTTTTTCTTTGACATGTCCATGCTTCATAGCTTCAAATTCATAGATTTACATTGGTGCAATTTGTAAATCGATAGGCATTTTGTTAAGGACAGAGACTATTATATGTTGCTCACTTGACGTTAAAATGTACAAGTTTTATAAGAATTGAATGGAGATTGTGATGGTAGGAATTTCAAGCTGGCAAAGGGACACATTTTATATCCTAAGTGGGCAAAATGAACTCAACCCAACCGCATTTTCCATGCCTTCCATTGGAAACTAGTTTTCATCTTTCTGGGTGTTATAAATTTGGCTATGTTAAACCCCCTTTATTCAATGAATTCATAAGTTGTGCCGAATTTGTTTACAGAAATATCTGCAATCTACTACTGTTAGAGTTGAAGAGATGAGAGTCAAAAGGAGAGATGCAGAGCAATGGATGTCCCACCGTATGCTACCTGAGAACTTAAGGGAAAGAATCAGACGGTACGAACGTTACAAATGGCAAGAAAATCGGGGTGTTGAAGAGGAAACATTAATTCGCAACCTTCCTAAAGATCTCAGAAGGGACATAAAGCGTCATCTTTGCTTGGCGTTAGTTAAAAAAGTGGGTATTATCCATAGTCGTTTCTTGTTCTCTTTTTAAGGATATTCTTAAGTAGACTTGATTTATGAATGATAAACGGATTAAGTTAATAAAAAATAGACATGTAATTAAGCATTTTAAAGTTAAGTCTCACTTGAGAATTTTACTTGTTTTTAGTTTTTGTCTAGGAATAAATTTACAGGTGTAATGAACATGTTTGTGTTCTTATTGATTTAGGTGCCCATGTTTGAGAAAATGGATGAACGATTGTTGGATGCAATGTGTGATAGATTGAAGCCAGTACTTTATACAGAGAATAGCTACATTGTTCGCGAAGGAGATCCAGTCGATGAAATGCTCTTCATCATGCGTGGAAAGCTCGCTACTACGACAACAAATGGAGGAAGAACTGGTTTCTTTAACTCCTCTGTTCTCAAAGCTGGTGATTTCTGTGGAGAAGAGCTTCTCACATGGGCCTTGGACCCCCATTCCTCTTCAAATCTACCCATTTCAACTAGAACAGTGGAATCTATATCAGAAGTTGAAGCTTTCGCTCTCATGCCTGATGACTTGAAGTTCGTTGCTTCCCAATTTCGACGTCTTTGCAGCAAACAGCTCCAGCACAATTTCAGGCAAGGCTTGATAATATTTCATCACTTTTTTTGTGGAATAATGTTGCATGATAAGAGACAATGTGCATAAATCATATAAAACCATTTTTTTAAGATTCTGATTGGAACTTGGTTAGGGTATGTTTGGACCGAGAAAATTTGAGAAGGGAAGGGAATGGAAGGATTGATTTAGATATAAATCAAATATTTTCTTCCATTCTCTCTTTTCAATCCAAACATACCTTTAAATAATCTTCCACTAAATCCATTTTACCACATCATATAAGAAAGATAAATTTGTATTAAACATATGAGAAATGGGAAATATGGAACTATGATAGGCTAAAAAGCATGGATATAAATAAACACAGGGAAAATTTAAAAAATCCATTTATAAAGTGTCATGTCATAATGCACACTACAAAATGAAAAAAAAAAAAAATAGATTATAAGTGCAATTTGAAATGTGTCTAATATGAATACCACACACAACACGACTTTGTTTATGAAATATCGGTGTTTCAAAACGTAAAGAAGGAAAAACATCATTTAATGACATAATTTATCAATGTTTTCTGCAGGTTCTATTCCTTGCAATGGAGGACATGGGGTGCTTGTTTCATACAAGCAGCTTGGCGTCGCCATTGCAAAAAGAAGATAGAAAGGTCATTACGTGAAGCAGAAGGAAGGCTGCAAGATGCTTTGGCAAATGAGAATGGATCATCATTAACACCAAGTCTTGGTGCCACAATTTATGCATCAAGGTTCGCGGCCCATGCATTACGAAACTCGCGACAAAATGGCGAATGCAATAGCAGAATGACACAGAGATTACTGCCTCTACTGCCTCAGAAGCCAGCTGAGCCTGATTTTACTTCTAAAAATCACTAGGCAAATTAGATGTGAGTGTGCATGTGACTAGCCCTGAGTGTAGGAGAATTTCTGCCTGTCTCCTCCAACAATTGAGTGTGCATATTTAAAAAGTTGCAGCATGTGAAAATCTCATTGCAATTTCCTTTGCACTGTCGCCGAACATTTGTGAAAATTTAATGGTTTTGAAATCTGTTACCACAAAACCCTTTCTTCTTTTGTTTCTTGCAATTTAACTCGAACATTTATTGATTAAGAAGTATAGATACTGACAAAGATATTGAATACTGACATAATATATACATTACAACATAACAAAATATATAGTGCTAAAGTATAATTCAAAGTATTGCAACGTGTCCAATGGCCGTATGGGACACATGTAAGATACCATACTTGTATGAAACTGTTTTAAGTATCTCTGCTTTTTTAGTTATTAGGGATATTGATATTAAATCATGAGCCATCACCTAAAAATTTAAATTTTTAAGATGAAATGGTGATTATAACACTTGAATGTGTAAATACAGGGATGGTTAAACATATTGTGTCCTAAAGTGAAACTTTAACATCAGATTTTTTTAATCTAATTAATAAATCTTATCTTTAAAAATTATTTTTCTAGCTTTTAATGCAAAGTTAGTAATTAAATTTTCATAATCGATTTTTTTTAACATTTCTTTCTAAATTGATAATATAGTTACCCCATTTAAAATAAAAGAATGTCAGTAACCTGGGTATGAAAATAAAAATACAAAATAAAAATATAAATAAAAAACTATAATATAAATTAAAAATAAAGGAAAAATTAGTTAAAGGTTAGAATAATAGAATTTGAGCATAAAACTTGATCGAAAAATAGATCACTTAATGAAGTTTGGAGTCCTTAAATGGAATGATATTACTAACTGTTTCTCAACGATAAGTAGAATAACTTTATTTTGCTTTTGACTCTGATGGAAAAGAAAAGCAATGAAGCAGAATTTGAGTGTTATTCAGAATGAAAGTGAAGATAAGGAATGTTTCTATAGTAAAATATTTGAAGGCTGATTTTGTGTGTTGGGAATGAGAGAAAAAAAAATAGGAGTTGTGAGAAGTAATTTTTTCTGGCCATGAGTTTTGAGAAATAATTTACTGTTAAAATTTGATGTACTTAGTCATGGAGAGTAAAAAAGAAAACAATTAGTGTGTTTGGAATAGGATATTGATTGAAAATTTAATTTGCAAGAAAAAATACAAATTGTGGGATAGTAATTAATACGAGTAAGAAATAGTGATATTTGTTAGACAAGTAGAAAAATTTGGGGTCTCGAATTGTAAAATCTTTTTTTTTTTTAAATTAGACTTTTGCCTTGTCAGTAAAAATAATATAAATTAAAGTTTTATAATTATATAAATTATAGGTATAATTATATAACAATGAAGCTAAAATTTTGAAAGGTTTAAAGCAAGTGCTTTACTTACTTATTTTGAGTCAATAAAACTAGTATAGTACATGTTGAAAGCATTTGCATGTCAAGTTCTATAAGATAGTATTAATCATAGTTTTTAAAATTGACTTAGATTTGCCAATCGGATCAAAAAACTGGTGAGTGGGCCTTCTAAAAAATTGGTAAAAAAAACTAGTTGAATTGGTAAAAAAAAACTGATAAAAATTAGTCAAAAACCAATAAAACTAATAAAAAATTATTCTTTTTTTGGGTCTAAACATTGAATCAAAGTATTATTTGCAAAAAGATAATACGAATATCTAAGAAAGGGATAGAATTTTGACCCCTCTCCCAAAAAAGGAAGCCCTTTCTTTTTTGGACCATGAAAGGGCTTTAAATCTTCAAACTAAAGATGAAATGCTCATATGTGAGAGTACATAAAACTTTGCAACTATCTACTTTGTGGAAGAAAGCAACAACACCGCTAGCTTGTGTTACTCATTCCATGGCTATGTTAAGGGAATAAGTAGAAAGAAAGAAGTGAGAAGAAAGCGAGGAGGATAAAAGAATAGATTTATGCTTTATTTGATTAGAGGGAATAAGAAGGGAAGGGAAGGAAAAGAAAGGAAAGGAAAGGAAATGGGAAAGGAATAGTTCCTTTCCTCTCTTTGGTTTGTGTTTATAGGAAGGAAAGGAAAGAAATGAGAAGGAAAAAAAAAACTTGCAGGACCCATATGATTTTTTTTGCTGGGTTTGCTTTCCACTCGTTGGAGGAAAATCAATCAATGACAATATAAATAGGCAAGTCCATATTTCTTTTGATTTGTTACTATTGGGACCTACTTGTATTATTAAATAACAAAATTTAATTATAAATAAGTAATAAAAATATAAAAATAAAAATAAATAAAAAGTAAAAAGTAAAAAATTCAAATAAATAAAATTATGGTTAATATATTTAATTAGATAGAGAATAATAAGATAATTTGAAAATTTATTTGTATGTATTTCCTTTTCTTTCTTTTCCTTCTTGAAATAAACAAAAAAGGCAAATGTCTCTTTTTTTTCTCTCCTATCACACCAAACAAAGCGTGAGATAACTCATTCACTTTTTTTTCCCTTTCCTTTTCTTTCCCTCCCGCCATATTCTTTTCTTTCTTTGTAAATCCTTCTTACCAAACAAAGCATTAGAGAGAAGAAGGGGAAGAAGACTAGGGAAGAGTATGGATAGGTGTTGACTAATGATTTTCTAGGAGTTTTACTTAAAAAAAAATTAAAGTAAATTATACGAACCTCTTCTCAATTTTGTTGAAATTATATAGACCTTCTTTATGTTTTTAAAATAAAAACTATAGTCAAATTTTAATTTTTTTGATTAAAATACCTTTTAATAACTTAAATATACAAATATATGTGTGTGTGTGTGTGTGTAATATCCAAGTATGCACAAATAAAAATAAAAAAGTAGATTTTGTTTTCATTAAATTTAACACAAAAATGTATTTAGGTTGATGGAAGGTATTTTATATAAAAATTTTTAGATTAGACTCAAGTAAAGTGTAAATTTTTATTTTAGAAGAAGTTTGTGTATATTTTGAAAATAGAAAGAGATTTGTATAATTTAAACAAAATTTAAGAAAAATCTGTATAATTTACTCCAAAAAAGGATGGAAGAAGGACTATTCATTTAAGAAAAAAGAAGGAAGATAGATTTGTTATCATATGTAAAATATTATAATTAATTTGTATGTTCAATTTATTTTAAATATTATTTTTTAAAATATATGTATTAATTTAATTATAAAATATTATATATATATATATATAAACAATTCATTTTCAATTTGACCATAGTCAGATCACTAAACTATAAACCACTTTTTATCCTAATTTAATGACTAGTTTAGTTTTTAAAACATTGGTATCGATTACAAGAATTGGAACATGATGTGTTAACAAGTAATTACATAGTTTGGGTGTAGGAATTGATGCACCAGCTTCATAAGGCCAGGTGATAAAAGAAGAGTTGGTATGTTTATAAAATTATTATTGTCAAAGCCTATGACAAGCTTTATTGAAATTTTTTATGGGTTGTGTCATTAGTCATGGGTTTTCCAGCTCATTGGATTTTAATGATAATGCAATGTGTATCAATTTTTAGCTATCAAGTCTTAATTAATGGTCATTCTATTTATCTTTTTTTGCCTAAACAAGAGTTAGATAAAGGGATTTGCTTTCTCCATATCTATTTATTTTATGTACTAATATCTTATCCCATATGACTATTATGGTGGAGAATACTTTACAATATGGTCTACTTTTTGGATAAGTAATTAATTTGTCAAAATTAGAGGTTATTTTTGGTCCAAATGTTCTTTATAAATTTAAAAAGTTATTATTGAGCATTTTTGGTGTTAAGTATAAATCTCAACTGGGGAAATACATAGGTACTTAGGTTGATATTGGTTGAAATTAATTATTAATTTATTATGAGTTGGTAGACAAGGTTGATAGCAAACCTCAGCCATAGAAGTTGAATTTATTATTATAGGCTACATGGATGACACTTATTAATGTTGCTTTAAATTCAATTTGTATCTATTATCATGTTTTGAATTATAAGTATTGTCATTAGATTGATACAAAAATCACAAATTTTTTTATGAGGTTACTCGCATGATCGTTTAAAGATTCATTTATTGAATATAGGAGGCTTGGGTTTGAAAAAATAATCATCTTCTTAATCAAGCATTATTGGTTAAACATGCTTTTCCTTCAATCTTGTGGTTGTAGAGTTATAGAAGGGGAAAAAGAAACAAAAAGGAACTAATTGGAATTATTGTGTCAAAGTAGCTTTTCCTTCATTCTTGTGTATGTATATCTGATTTACTTGAATGTCTTGGATTGCTTGTATGTGTTGTTTGTGAATTATGTGTGTTATTGATTACTTGATGATCATATGTAATTGTATGACATTTATTTGCATTTAGAATTAGATTGGCTCTAGTATAGGTGAGGTTATGCCAAAAGTTTCTTGAATGGTTATGGTGAAGCCAAAAGTTCTTTGATAATAGGTGAGACTGGGCCAAAAGTCCCAATAATGGATAAAGCTAAGTCAAAAGTTCCTAAAAAAAGATGAGACTAAACCAAAAATCCTTAATTGTTTGGTAAACTAAAAGTCCCTAAAGCATGAAATTGCTTTTGATGGAGTTATGGGATCTCTAATGCATGAATATGATTTATATAAGGTTGTATGACATGCATATTTGCATTTTTGTATTTGAGTAGACCATATATGTATACTTGAATGTTGGATTAGCTATTGAAAATTTTTAAATCTCATTTTTTTCTTATTTCCACTAATCATTGCTAGGTGGCTCTCAAGAAAGTAATAGTGATGAACAAAAGTATAAGAGGAGCAACTTAATAATAGAATTTCATTTGAGGCATGCTCTTGATTATATAATTATGTACTTTTATATTTTGGTGTATGGAATTGCAAACATATTTAAAAGTATGAAATTATGCTATAGAGACCATTTGAGACTTGTAAAACCTATTATGATGTAAATTGGTACTTTGAGTTCCTATATGCAATTATGGATTCTTCGATGTGGAAAAGTGATTTTGAATTGCATGGTAAATTTGACATGATATATTGGTCTTATGCTATAATTATGGATTGAAGTTTGTCTAAAATGAGAAATAGCATCTTAGAACTCAATTGATAATACTTGGAACAAAAATTTGGTCTATTTGAACCATAAAATACCTATTTACCCTTGATAGCCTAAATGACCTTGTTTGGATTCGAGATTTGGTATGTAATTAGAGGACATAATTTTTGAAATTCTATAGAATATCTTATAAATTTTTGAATCTGGCAGAATTATGTAGAATTTTGTAGTGTACTATTCACATAGTGCAGTTTCAAATTTTTGAAATTTTGAGGGACCAAATGAACTCATTTTGATCTAATATTTTTATAGTAGATAGCTCTCATCATAAGTTTTCCATAGATATCTAATTTGCATAAATCAGCGTTATATAGCCAAAGTTATAAATTTTTTAAGTTTGTCCCATATTATGTCAAATGAGGCTAAAAATGGTTATATGACTCTCTCATACAAATAAAGCCTATTTTATGTTCAATTGAGATAAACCAAATGCATTTATGGAGTTTACGGATCAAAGTGGAAGAAAATTCTAATTTTGATCCCTATAGTTTTATCTCACCTATGAAAAGCCTATAAAACCACTATTAAAAGCATTGTTACAATTGCACTTTGATGTTTTACAAGTAAATGATATGAAGAGAACTATGAGGAATGAGTATTCTTTTAGCAGAGCTTGAAATAAAATGTTGTTAGCAAGATAAACTATATTGTTGACAATGTATAAAATGTAGTTGACAAGATTGTAGATCTTGTCAATAAGGTCTCGAATCTAGCAAAGAAAAATTTAGAATCTTGTCAACAAGATCTTTTACCTTTTGAAAAGATATTCTTTAATTGAGAAAATTTGGAAAAACCTATGATCTAGGTAACTCCACCAGGATCTTGTCAATAAGGTCTCAATCACAGAAAGGTGAGATACATAATATATGATGGTATGACATTTATTTTAAGGAATCTTAGCTTATGACTATCACCATTCCATTGTTGAAACATTATGTTATGGAAGGAATGTAAGAATGCATGCTTACTACTTTTGTAGAAATTATGAAGCCCATGGTGGTCAACAAGATGTAAATAATTGTGAGAAAGAAAGCATGGCTTTTAAGCAAATTATGGGGAAATGTACTCAAGCTAAAAGGTGGGCATATGAATCAACAATGAGTACTTCTTTCAAAACCCAAGTTTCAACCAATTACCCTCAACTGAGTTGCCTTATGTTGATTTAGTCTAAAACATTACTAATGAATGGCGCCACTTGTGGGACCATTAACTCAAGTGCGAACAACCTTCTTTTTAGGTAAGTCCATATTACCAGAAGATTTGCTTCAATGCCTTCAAACCTAGCAAGTATCTTATAGGATGAGCTTGGCTAGAGTAAGCTAAAGCAAATATAGTGTATTAGTCCCTAGTAGGTCAATGGCCAGTTAATAGTTAAGGCATGTTGCCTTCCTTTCACTAGTTGATTCTATTCTTAACAATAGTGCAATAGTCCGCATGAGCCAAATGAGCATATAATAGCTAGCTCCTATGGCAACAACTACTATGCCCTAAGTGAACCCTTAACCTTGTTTGCTTGCTTAGTAATAAGTTTGCTCAGCAACAAGTTCCTTGAAGCCTCTATAGTTAAGGATTAGGCATACCATGCCAAAAATCACTTTTTTGGTTACAACAACTAATACTAATTGCAAACAGTGAGCAAGGCAATAAATATAATATGCATAAGAATAATTTTTAAAAATATAAAACTTGTAAACCATTCCATCCACCATGCATATTGCTTGCTCTGTCATATCCTTGGCCACAAAAATCATGAATACTAGGATAATAACAAGAAAGAATAAATATTATTTCATTTTTCAATCTCAATGATAAAGTATATGAAACATGTACAAGATCAAAGATCCTTTCTTCAACAAAACCATCTTTTTCCACAAATCCCAAAATTACAGCCGTTTGTTCTCTTCTTGACTCATCTCTTACTTCATCAATAATAAGAAAAAATTTAGAATAACCAATCTATTCATAAATTATTGCACTTACCCTTCTTGCATAAACATACAAAATTTTTTAGGCAAGAAAAAAAAAAAGACATACACGATTTCTTTATAAATGCTAGGTGAAATATATTGAACATTTCCAAGAACTTTTTTTAAGACAACATTACCAATATTTGGATTGCAATATGCTAAAAGCTCTATTAACTCACTAAAATTTCCCTTATTCAATGAGCTAATGCTTTTATCATTACCTCTAAATGCACATGTTGGGAAAGTGAGCTATTAAATTACATTAACAGAAGCCTTTAATCTCAAATAGTTCTTTGTAACAACTTGAGAATTTTGCTTATGGAAAGCTTTCTCTATATGTTGGAAATGAACTATTAAAGCATCACAACATTGTACACAACTATTATGTGATAAATTAGGAAGTAGTTCCAACATGACAAAAAGATGTATAATTAACTCCATCATTAACTTTCTTCCAAAATTGAAATCCCTAAATTGTTAATGTATCTTTCCCATTATTTGAAGAATCATCACTAAACATATAACATGATAAATAAAAAGTAGCATCTAATGTAGGTGAATATTCTAGCCAATTAATTCAAAACTTCTTAAACTAAGAGAAGCTTGAAAATTACGAGGATGTGGTTTGCTAAAAGTTAGAAATTTAGTAAACAGAGATTGATATGGTCTTGATTGAGTATAAACACGATGAATTTTATCATGTTTGTCAATTGATACTTCCAAATTGGAATTTGCTTCCCTAGATTTTTGTCTAATAAAAAAAAAATCAATTTCTTCCTTTTTCACCCTTAATTCATTAATATGATGTTACTTATTATTGATTAACTTAGTGAGTAATAGAAGAGGATAATATGATTCACTAACTTCAAGATTTTGAAAGGCTTTTCTTGTAAAAAATTTATTAATAGCTCTAGGCTCTCCCATAGTAAACATTTTTCCTATATTATCATAAAAACAACATAATTAATCAGCAAAGATTATACTCTAGCAATACAACTAAAATAAAAAAAAAAGCACTTAAATGATTTTTTTACAGTGAATTAACATCTAATTTTGCCATGAACAACACAAAGTAACATTTAAACTGTATTATGTTTTGGCCTTTTGGGTACATGGATTATCTTAATTAATACTCCAAACAAGAAATAAAAAAAAAGCTAAATAAAACAAATTACGCATATGTGGCAATTAATAACTACACAAATTTGGGAAGAAAAAAAAGTTAACTTGCATGGGATAAACAAGAAGGCCGAAGGCGGAGAAGAGCAAACCCAACTATGGCAGTGTAGCGCGATGACATAGCAGAAACATTGCATAAGAGAGCAGAAAGGGACTGGTCTCCAAATAGGTTCCAATGAGGCAATAATAATATAACAATAGCAGGGACGGAGCAATAAATCAGTTCAGATCCAACGGTTATCAAAAAGAAATTATTTTGCAATATATTGGTTCAGACCCAATAATTCGCTGATCACATTTGTGCAATTTTTATATTTTTTCACTTTCTTAAAATGAGAATCAAACACCTAACATTTCCAACCAAAAAAAACAAGACTATCATGATATGACTAAAAGAGGCAACGGTAATATGATTCCAAACTTGGATGTTGACCTTTTCACTAATAAGTACCGAAGGTTCCTTATCCCATTGGTGTAATTTTCTTATTTATTGATTTTTTTTAATATAATGAGAATTTAAGATGTTGATACCTTAATATGACTGACGGAAAAATTAAAATATATCTAAAGTTGATGTAAGACTTGCCACTTATGGGAGTAGGCCTAGCGTCAAGGTGGTTTGGAGGGACGTCCCTGTCGTCCTGATTGAATTTTGCGTCGTTTTATCATGCGAATTGGGTAAGGACTGTGTTTGAGTGCCGGGACAGAAGCGACAGAATGACAAGTGGGGTGCAATAATTGGGGGTGCATCAGATCCCTCCGCCCTACCACCTCTATCTCTCGCCGGATTTTGCACTACGCTGTAGCCGCAACCAAACAAAAGGTATTTAGGCCTAGTCATCATCTTGATTCAGGCTTTTATTGAAACCTGATGAGTCATTGATGGCTTGAAAATTTTAATTAATTTGATACTCTAAAAGAAAAAATAATAACTTGATACGCGTAATTAATAACTCGCGAAGTAATATCTAGGCCTAAAAAAACAACAATTGTAGAGATAAGGATAGAAATAAGATTGCTCTCATGCATGTTTGGTTGATTCTGACATTTGAAAGAATCTGTTATCTATTAAAAAATCGATGGATTGACAGACATTTCCAAAAAAAATTTCTTTTCATGACAATTTTGCCCTTCTTTCAATATACCAATTCGTGATTTTAACATGCTCATGTGGTTCTTTTCTAATACTATAGTATAGGTGGCCATATGCGCACTTGCCCAGAATTATACTCCGGTAATGAAATTATGCCTTCAGAACAAAATTAAAAAAGTTAGAAAAATGATTATACATATAATTGTACTTTAAAATAACTATTTTTATTTTTATTTTTGATTATTGAATATTATTTTATTATTATTATTAATTTAAAAAATATTTTTACAAATTAAAATACATATTTTAATATATATTTACATTAGAAATATTGTAGTTATTTAATTGTTTTTTAATTCTTACATTATTTTTATTTAACTAAATATAAAAATAGAACAAAATAGTTAATTTTTCTATAATATATAAAATATCATTATTTTATTTTAACAAAATTTAATTTAATTTTTCTTTATATTCTTATTTTTATAATATTATTTCTTGAATCAAATTGGTCCTTGCAGCTCTCTTTTAAGTTTCTGCCTATTTTATTACTACTTGATCTCCTGAAATATTTTAAAAGATGAAGTGAGGAAAAATAATGAGAAGAATAAGTGAGACTCACATCAGCTATATGGGTCTCATTTTTTATTCTCTCTTTCTCTCTTACTTCGGATGATTTTCTCCCGCTTACTCCACGCTTCAAGTTTCACCGTTTGAAATGACCTCCTCCTTATCTTTCATTTTGAACTTTTTCTGCCAGGCCACCACGCCATGAATCGCTATTTCTCCCAATTACCCTTGTCCATCTTCCACCAAGTTTGGTTAAATTATATTTTTAATATTTTTATATTACGTAAATATTATTTATTTTTTATAATAATATTTTTGTTATTTAATTTTTATTAATAAAATTAATATTCTATATAATATATTTTTTATTGAAATTTAAAATCATTCTTCTCCTTTCTTTTTTTTTTTAAGTACAGTTATTTTTTTTCTCTTATTATTTGTTGTATATAATATATATATATGATATATACTACTTGTTTATTAAAATGTCTAGTCAGAATAATTACAGCTGTAGATGTTAAATTTTAACATAAAATATGATGTTAGTCTAATATAATAATAAACACATCTAAATAACTTTATTCAACAGATCTTGTCTGAAAAGTTAATTTTATTAATAAAAATTAATTAATTAATAAAATATATGATTTTAAGAGAGACAAATAATATTTTTTAAGAGTAATCTGCACTTGGAAGTTTGCTTCTACTCTTCAACATTGAAGGGACCTAATATGAAGGAAAAGAAAACAAACCACAGAGGGAACATCGAGCATCTCCAACCTGATCTCAATTTATCCCCAACAAAAACGGTCATGGAAGTATCATATTACCAAAAACATTATTTCTGCACGTCAGAGTAACATATCGACTACCAAATAAGTCAAGTAACAGCTACAAAATTAAAATTATAAGATGGTCACACTGATTTAAAAACTAAGAAAATTTAAGATTATTTTATATTATTTAAACATCACAATAGACGTTAATTAAAAGGAAAAAAACACACATTTAAGTTACGGGGTGGTAAAAATTTACATAAAAATTATAAATTCGATCTTTCTTATGTAGTACTGAAAAAGTATAGTTGTGAATTTGATATTTCATAAAATTTTTATATTATTTTAATATTCCAAAATATGATGTAGTAATTATTTTATAGTGTATGATTTCATTTCAATTTCATCCTCACTTGTACTAAAATTGAAACATATATATGAAATTTTAAAATAATTAATACAACATTAAAGACCAAACTCAAAATATCCCCCATCCTCCTTAGCTTCCACAACAATTACATTATGGAAATACCACATTGCCCCTCATGGACAACTAACTTGTGAAAGATACCACAGAGCACAAGCATAAAAAATTAAAAATAAATTATACGGATCTCCTTTAAACTTTATTAAAATTTTACTGACTGTTTTTATTTATTTTTTTATTTTCAAATTATATAGAGATTTTTCCTAAAACAAAAAATTATATTACATTTTAGTCTAATTGAAAACTTTTTCAACTAAAATACCCTCAATTAATTTAAATATATAATTTTTTTGTTAAATTGAATGAAGACGAAATCCACTCTTTTCATGCTTTATGTATGCATATTTAAAAACAAAATATGCTCTTCTTATTTTTATTTGTACATGTTTAAATATAATATATATTCATATATTTATGTTAATGAAAAGTATTTTAGTAAAAAAATATTAAAATTGAAATGAAATATATATTTTAAAAATAAAGAAAATATTTATGTAATTTCAAAAAAAAATTAAGAAATATCCATATATTTTGTTGAAAAATTAAAAATCAAGTCTAGCAAATCTGTGGTTCAATTTCCTGGCTACCCCACAAACCACTTTTTCTTCCATTATAAATAATAGCTCCCTTGAGTCAAAAAACACCTGGCCATACCCCAGCGTTTCCTTTATCACACGTAATCGTCATTTTCTCTCAAAATGAATGGCAACAATATGGTTCTGCAATCTCCCTCTCCCTCTCTGGAGTTTACAGTGCGGAGGTGCCAACCGGAGCTAGTGGCTCCAGCGAAGTTGACTCCCCGTGAACTTAAGCTACTCTCTGACATTGACGACCAAGAAGGTCTTCGCTTTCAAATTCCTTTCATTATGTTATATCGTTATGACCCATCAATGGCAGGAAAAGACCCAGTTGGAGTCATCAGAAAGGCATTAGCGGAAACACTAGTGTTTTACTACCCATTAGCAGGTAGACTAAGGGAAGGTCGTGGTCGTAAACTTATGGTGGATTGTACAGGAGATGGCATCTTGTTCATTGAGGCTGATGCAGATGTCACGCTTGACCCGTTTGGCGATGCTCTTCATCCTCCATTTCCCTGCTTCCATGAGCTCCTTTACGATGTTCCTGGTTCAGAAGGAATTATTAACTGTCCCCTCCTACTTATACAGGTATTATACACAATGAATAAAGGAAGAAAAGAAAACAAAACCAGAGTTCATATTTGAATTTTAATCCACGCCAGGGTTGGATCTAGGCTTAGAGTAAATTATATTTTTTTCTTAAATTTTGTTAAGATTATATTGACTTCCTTATTTTAAAAATATACACTTTCGTTGAATTTTGATTTTTTTAATTAAAATACCTTTTATTAATCTAAATATGTATTAGGTAAAATTTCTTTTTTAAGAATTAGAAGTCATGTTGTTTGATAACCTAAATACTCTCATTTTCATCATTATTCTTTGTAGAATGATATTAAATATGCATAAATAAAAATAAAAAAGAGTACTTTTTTTTTCATTATATTCATTTGACTAAAATAACTTTTATTAACCTGAATACATTTTAGGTGATTTTTCTTTGTAAGAATTAAAAGCCATGCCATTTGATAACCTAAATATTCTTACCTTCATCATTGTTCTTCATCAAATTATATATAAATATGTATAAATAAATTTTAAAAATCATAGATTTTTTTTAATTAAATTTAAGAAAGTATTAAATAGATTATCATTTATCAACCAATATTCAATATGAACATGCCTTTCATGTGAAAAAATGAAAGTTTTAAAGTTTTTTCTTTTCTCTTTATGCAAATTGACTTGCTCAGGGTTAACTATTGTGAATAAATTTTCAAAAATGCATAACTTTTTGATGTACTCATTCAAACTTGCTTTATTAGTGAATTAGTTCCTTAAGATCAGTTTTAAAAATAATTTTGGCTTAAAGAAAGATTTCCTTCTCACCAAATATTCTCTCTTAAGTTGCTAGATTAGAGGGTATTATAGTTTTAAAAAAAAATGTATCTAGATAAATGGAGGGTAGTTTGGTCAAAAATTTTAAAATTTCATTAAAGTGTAACGCAACTTTTGGTCACAAGGGAGAAGGATGTATATTTTGAAAATTTAGGAAAGATTCATATAATTTTAACAAAACTAAAAAAAAAAAATATATATAAGTGTAATTTACTTCAAGTATTATCATCAAAGTTACGTCTAGATTAAAACTTGATTATGTCTATCCCTAATTAAAAGAAATTATTAATTGTCCCCTCCTACTTATTTAGGCATCATACACAATAAATCAAGAAAGAAAAGAAAACAAAAACAAACAGGCATATTTGAACTTTATTCCAAGCGAGGGGTTGGCCTTGAGTCTTAATAATAAGTATTATTATCAAAGCTAGGTTGGGCTTGAAATTTGTATATGTCTACCCTTAATCTCAATTAAAAGTAAAATAAAAAAATAAATTACATGAACTTTAAAGTAAACATGCTTAGTTTAGAGAAATAAAGGCACCAAAATATTTAAGACATGCATGATAAGGTTGGCTTGGTCATGAATGGCAGGTGACGCGCTTGAAATGTGGTGGTTTTGTCTTGGCTATTCGACTAAACCATGTGATAAGCGATGGACTTGGTATTGTTCAATTCTTGAAGGCGTTAGCTGAAATAGTCAATGGGGCTTCCAAACCTTCCATTCTACCAGTATGGCATAGGGAGCTTTTGACCATGGTTTTAAATTGCGGTCCGCATCATGTGATGCGGCCGCAATATTGCTGTTGCGGCACCGGCCGCATCCGCATTTTTTGACCGCAACACCCGCAATTCTTCTTATACTATCCGCAACACCCGCAACCGCAATCGCAACGTAACCGCAACCGCAACCGCAACCGCAATTTAAAACCATGCTTTTGACTGCAAGAAACCCACCACAAGTCACACGTATCCATCATGAATATGAGCAAGTGCCCTATACCAAGCATGCCATCTTCATGTCAATGCCACCGAAAGACATAGTTCATTGCTCTTTCTTCTTTGGCCCTTCCCAAATCGATGCGCTTCGTTGTCTAGTTCCAAAGCACCTTGCTCGCTCTAGCAATTTTGAGGTCCTCACAGCATGCCTATGGCGTTGTCGTACTATAGCATTACAACCACCATTGGAAGAGGAAGTACGTTTGATGTGTGTTGTTGGTGTACATTCCAAGTTGAATCCTCCATTACCAGTTGGCTACTACGGTAATGGGTTCGTATTTCCAGCTGTTGTCACCACTGCCAAGAAGCTCTATAAGAATCCTTTTGGGTATGCCTTGGAATTGATAAAAAAAGGGAAGGCTATAGTGGTGAGGAGTATGTGCGCTCTGTGATAGATCTAATGGTAATGAAGGGACGACTCCACCAAACTACTGTGAGGTCATTCCTTGTGTCAGATGTGACATGTTTTGGGTTTAGAGATGTGGATATCGGGTGGGGGAAGGCTGTGTATGGTGGGCCAGCCAAAGGTGGGTTCACCACCATTCCAGAGATGACGAGTACCTATATATCATATCAAACCGCTAAGGGGGAGAGAGGCATAATGATACCAATTAGCTTGCCAGCTCAAGCTATGGAGTGGTTTGCAAGAGAGTTGAATGGGATGCTTACTAGTTGCCAAGGTCCACCAGCAAGTGCTCCACAAATCAAGTCTTTCATCTAGCTTTCCCAATTATAGGCTAATCACTTGAATATCTCACAATTAATTATTGGTATCTTTTGAATGTAGCCATAAGATTTTAAGTTTTAATGATGAAAAGTGTATATCTTATAGATATATTAAAATTATATTTTCATATGATCACTATAAGTTATCATGCTTTATCTCTTTTATATGAGATATGTTTGTCTATAATATATTCAATAGGTTTTAATGCTATATATAATTTAGATTGGATATATGATTATAATTAATAATATCGTATGTATGATAAAATACTTTATTTTACACAAAATATTATTAAATCATGCAAATCATTAAACTTCACACTATTAACTATAAATTAGGCAAAATATTTAGTACGCAAGTTAAATATCTTTTATGTACGTAGAACGGTCTAAAAAAATAAGAGTAAACACTAAAGTGGTGAGAATGGAATATCAATATCATATTTTACACAAAAAAAATAGCAAGAAAAAAGAAAAGAAAAGATGCTCTAAGAATTAAAGAAAATTTAAATATTTGGAAGTTTGATTGCATCATGATAGCTAATAGACTCAAACAGATAAATTTATCATTGATTAAGAGTTCTTATGTGAAATTTAATTATTTATATTAGCATTTATTGGCTCAAGAATTTTTGAATCTTAAAATATTTGTTTAGACCTAAAAGATAATGAGACAAAGATTTTCCCTAAAACCTTATCTAGACATTTGGTTACTATTTTAATCATATCTCACAATTCATTTGAAATTTTGATATGAAACTTATTGAATTTGAAAATAGGCTCAAAATGCTTTCTAATGATAAGTCATTTTCGCTTAAAACAAAGTTCAATTATAAAAGTTATGACCATTTAAAAATGAGTCTATGTAATAGTCAAATGATAGATCCCAAGATAACTGGTAGGCCTTTAGAAGTATTAGAGAATTCATAGACCTATAGATGAAGATCAAGAATCACCTATAGATGCTGAGGGCTAGATATTATTGATGATATTATTTCTTTGAGATGATCTTAGAGAATTAGTGAACTTATAATTTCAAGTGATTACATAGCTTATTTGCATGAACATAGATTTTATTTGATTGATAGTTCAGGTTTATTTTTATATTAGAAAGCTATATTAGGTTATAACTTATCCAAATAGTTAGAGGTCATGTGGGATAAATAATCTTTTATAAATTATAATCATTTTTTAGAATGCACAAAATTGCCTAAGGGGTCTTTAAGACCAATTTGGGATTACGGTTGAAATTGAAAGATAAAAATCAAATTAGTTGCAAAGGGCTATAAATAGTGAAAGAAAATTGACTATATAGAGACCTTCTAATTGGTTTCTACTAAAGATACTTTTAGAGTGGTTATAACTTTCGTTGCTCATTTTGATTTAGAATCCCACGCATTGGGCCTTTCCCAAATCATTGTACTCTACTGTCTAGTTCCAAACCACCTTGCTTAATCCACCAATTTTGAGGTCCTTACAACACCCCTATACACTATCATACTATAGCATTACAACCACCATCAAAAGAGAAAGTATGCCTAATGATCATTGTCAGTGTACATTCCAAGTAGAACCATCCATTACCAATTGGCTATTATGGCAATGGGTTTATATCTTTGACCATCAGTATCATTGCCAAGAAGCTTTGTAAGAATCCTTTTAGGCATGCCTTGGAATTGGTAGAAAAGGGGAAGGTTATAGTGGATAAGGAATCCAGTGAGATCATTCCTTATGTTAAATGTGACATATGCTAGGCTTGAATATATCAGCTTAAAATACTAAGGGAGAAAGAGGCATAATGATACCAATTAGCTTGCTAGCTCAAATGATGGAGTAGCTTGTAAGAGAGTTGGATGAGATGCTTGGTAGCTGCTATGGCTTATCAACAAATCCTTAAAAAATCATGTCTTTCATCTAACTTTCCCGATTATAGGCTCTCATTTGAATATCTTGCAACTAGTGATTGGCATCTTTTGAATTTATTCATGAGATTTTATGTTATAAGTTTTAATAATGAAGAATGTATTATAAATATATCAATATTATATTTTTCATATGATCATAATGAGTTATCATGCTTTGTCTCTTATATATATGTTGTGTTCACTTGTAATAAACCTAATAGGTTCTGATGTTAAATATAATATAAATTGGATATATGATTATAAGAATTTCATATGTATATTAAAACATTTCATTTTACACTAAATATTGTTAAATCATGCAAATTATTAAACTTCACACTACCAACAATAAATTAGACCACATATTTAGTATGCAATTTAAATATTGCTTGTGTAAAATCATTCAAAGAAAGAAGAGTAAACATTGGAGTAAAGAGAATGAAATACCAATATTTGTTTTATTCAAAGCGATAGCAAACCTAAGAAATAAAAAAAGCTCTAAGAATTGAAGAAAATTTGAAGATTAGGAAGCTTGGTTGCAGCAAGATAGTTGGTGAACTCAAATATGTATATTTATTGTAGGCCAAGTGTTCTTATATGAAAATGAATTATTTGGATTAGCATTTATTAGACACTTTGTATTTCAAAATATTTGTTTAAACCCAAGAGATAGTGAAAACAAGATTTTAACTAAAACTTTATTTTGATCTTTGATTACTATTTCAATCATATCTTACAATTCGTATAGCATTTTGATATGAAACTTACTGCATTTGAAAGTAGACTCAAAGAGCTTTCTAACAATAGGTTCGCCACTTAAAACAATGTTGAAATGAAAAAAATTACTACCATTTAAAGTTGAGGCTATGCAATAATTGATTGATAGATGCCAAGATGATTGGTAGGTGGCTAGATCCCAAAGAGTCCATAGAACTATAAATGATAATGGAGAATCACCTATAGATGCCGAGGGATGCCTAAATGTTATTGATGATGTTATTCCATTAAGATAGTCAAAGAGAATCCATGGACTTTTAATTTCAAGGGATTATATATATGGTTTATTTGCCTCAAATGAAGTTCATCTAATTGATATTTTAGATTTGCTTTCCTATTAGAAAGCTACATTATTAGCCTATAACTCATCCAAATGGTTAGAGGTCACGAGGGATGAATGATCTTCCATGATTAATCATAATCATATTTAGGAACTCACAAAATTGCCTTAGGGGTCTTTAATATCAAGTGTGGAATCACAATTGAAATTGAAAGATATAAACCAAACTAGTTGCAAAAGGCTATAATCAGAGAAAAGAAATCAAACATATAGAAATCTTCTTACTCGTGTCCACTAAAAATGCTTTTAAAGTGGTTATGACTATCATTGTTCATTTTGATTTAGAACTCCATTGATACATGTTAAGACTCTCATTCTGAATAAATGCTTATCTGAAAATGTTTACATCTCTCAACTAGATGGTGTTGTGCAAACAAGGAAAGAGCACTTGATGTGGAAATTGAAATGATCTATCTTTGGGTTGAAATAGGCTTCTAAGTAGTGGTATTTAAAGTTTGATAAGGTTGCTACCTCTCTTAGTTTCATAGAAAATTCTTAAAACCAATGTAACTTTTAAAAGATTGATAGTATAAACATTTTTCAAGAGGATTCAAAGAAGCAAAGTCTGGTTGCTTAGTCCACAGCTGAAGCTGAACCCTAATGCAGTAAATTAATCCATTTGGCTTAGGAAGAAGTAATACGGTAATATTTTGATAAATTATGACAACAAATTAACAATTTAGCGTTGATAAATCCATTTAAAAATAGTAGTACCAACTACATTAAGACTGAATACTGTTTCTCTTGAGATGCTGAGAAGGAAAGAGAAATTACCTCTGTTTACTGCAGCATCGAGAACAATGTTGCTGATATTCTCACAAAGACACTTCCAAGGCCAAGATTTGAGTTTTCTGCCGCCCTGCTTGGAAGGTCAAGGAAAATTATCAAGGAGAACAATGTTAGATGCAGAAACTTTCACTTGAAATTTGAATTTTATCTAGTTTGGCAGTCAGCTAGTAAATGTTGTTAAATTATCTTCGGATTACTGTAATATATATCAATGCTAGAGTTTGCAACTTTCATCTTATCCCAAATTTATGAGTGTCTAGTGTTCTTATGTTCTTCGTATACTGAGTTTGTTTTGTTTCGTTTCTGCCTCTCTTTTTTGTTTTTCCGTTTTTCAGCATACAGCTCACAAGAAGCACATCATCAACTTTCAAATTCAATATATCTAAGAATTATTGAATCAAACACATAATTGTCAAACAGTATTATTGTCTTGATATAACCATGTGCTCTAGTATAAGATTTATATCGGGTTATCACGTGCATTGCTTGTCTACTATTAAGTTATAACAACCTTCATCCAACAGAGACTGCAATGCAGAATGATGAGACAGAACAGTTGTTTATATTATTATTAGATGATGTAATTGTCATTTGGGATTTAGAAACATTATTTTTGCATGTAAGAATAATATATCAAGTACAAAATAAATCAGGAAATAAGTAGAAATTAAAATTATTAGATGGTCACACTGATATAAAAACTAAAAAAATAAAATAAAATAATTTTTTTATTATTTAAAGATCATATTAGACGTTAATTTTTTTTAAAAGCACAATCAAGGTGGCTAAAAATTTACATAAATTATAAATTCGGATTTTTCTATGGTACTGAAACAACGTAATTGTGAATTTGATATTTTATAAATTTTTCATATCAATTTAATATTCCAAATCATGATTTACTGATTTTTTTAATAATCAACATGATTTGATTTCAGTTTCATCTTGTACCAAATTTTTTTTTTTAAAAAAAACATCATTAAAGACCAAACACAAAATATCACTTATGATCCTCAACTTCCTACAATTACATGCACGGTCGTAATGAAACACGTGCCCCTAGTGGACATGTAATAGAAACACGTTGTGAAAGATGCCAGAGAGCACAAGCATTAATTGGAGGAATGCAAAGGCGGATTAGAGAAAGATATACGCGTTACTTTTGGCCTATAAACAATTGTTGCTACACGAGAGACTGTCCCGGGAAAT
Organism: Erythrophleum fordii; assembly: GCA_032878935.1. Taxonomy (NCBI): domain Eukaryota; kingdom Viridiplantae; phylum Streptophyta; class Magnoliopsida; order Fabales; family Fabaceae; genus Erythrophleum; species Erythrophleum fordii. The sequence goes on along the minus strand of JAVQMF010000047.1, from coordinate 10,788,605 downwards.
CAATGACAGTAACAGAAGTGACGCGTGAACTTATATTTACGAGTAAAAAAAAGATAGATATTGAATTAAAATGATGCAGAAATGAGATGCTGCCCAAACGTCTTTGACCAAGCGATGTTTGAGCTTTACCTTGTTCAGAATCAAATGCAGAACAGCGAGACAAGATCGAGAGAGGAAAGATAGAAGCTGCTCCGGAAGATTTTTTTGTTTTTCTAAATAAACCTGTGGAAGAAATATATGATAATTATTTACTTTTGGAATTGGAATGATTAGTGAAATTTGAGTTTTATTTTTTTTATTTTTTTGGGGCTTTGAGGCGTTATGATTGGTTGCTAATGTCATGCTGAGGAACTTTTTTTTTTTATTCCGTTACCTCGTTATCGTGCTTGTATAGTATGATATTTTTTAAAATACGCTTTCTTAAAATTTTTCAGTTAAAAAATATTATTTTTTCTCTTTTTCACTTTTAATACATTAATTTGATGTTACTAATTACTGATTAACTTAGTAAGCAATAGATGAGGATAAGATGGTTCACGAATTTCAAAATTTTAAGAGATTGTTATTTTTAAAAAATTACCAATAATTCTAGACTTTCTTGCAATAAACTTTATTCTTATATTATCATAAAAACAATATTATTAATCAGAAAAAGATCATATTCCAGTAATACCACTAAAATAAAAAACACTTAGATGATTACTTTTTCAATAAATTAATATCTAATTTTGTCATGAACAACACAAAATAATATTTACCCTGCATTGTGTTTTGACCTTTTGGATCCATGGATTATCTTAATTAATACTCCAAACAAGAAATTAGAAAAAGCTGAGTAAAACGAGCTACGCATAGATAACAAATTCAAGTGGGGAAAAAAGGTAGCTTGAATGAGATTAACAAGAAGGTTTGAGGTAAAGAAAAGCAAACCCAACAATGACAGTATGGCACGATGACACAGTAGAAACATAGCGAAGAGAGCAAAAAGTGGGGTTGGTCTCCAAGTTGGTTCCAATGAAGACAATGATAAGAGAACAATAACAGAGAGAGCAAGTAGGTTGGTCATTGAAATCATAGCAATTTTTTTTAAAAAAATTATTTTGTTACCAAAAAAAAAAAGGAGTTTTCAATAAATTGATTCAGACCTAACAGTTGGCTGATAAGTGATAACATTTTACGCAATTTTTATATTTATTGATTTTTGTATGATGAAAATCAAAGACTTTAAAATTCGTTTGATATATGGAAAAAGAGATTAAAAAATAAAAAAAATAATAAATAGATAGAATAAAAAATAATACTTGTATTTTTAATTTAAAATATAATTAAAAGAAGTAAATATTATTAAATAATCATTACAAAGATGCAATTAATAATTTTCACTTTCTTTTATAGAAAGACCCCATTTCCACCAATTTTATTTGTGGTCCCCGAAGACGTTAATACTTCGATATCACTGAAAGAAAAACAAATATTGATATCATGATATGAATAAAAGAGAAAAGCGTGTTACAGTATTCTCAATTTAGAAACTTTTATATAATGAGAATAGGCCTAGCTAAGACTTCTCCTTAATGAGAGTAGAATCGGACTCATACTTTTCAATTTGGTTAAATGATTCTCATTCCATCACATGAGTAGAATCCTTTTACCACTTGTTTGCATGTTGAAGTCCATCTCATTTTCTTGGCATTGCTAGAGTGTGCTCTACGATTCGAATATAATGCCAACTCCTAATTTTTCTATTTTATCTAATTTATTCAAAGATGGTTGCATGTGAATTCAACACGACCCCCATTCTAATTTTATATCCATTGTCATGCTATTTGCAATAGAAATATATGCTACTCACCAATCATTGGGTTGTAGCATGTGGGCTTATAATCTATTCAACTGCACAAATGGGCTTTGAATGTGTGTTTAGTGTTGTTTTTCATTTATTGTTTTGTTATCTAAAAAAAATTAAAAATACAAAAAATATATCTTTGAAAAAAAAAAAAGAAAAGAGAGAAAAATAAAGAGAGTAAAAAAGTGAGATTTATTTAGTTTTTATAAATTAAAACACACGAACCAATATGCAAATTCAATTTGTTTATAAAATCTTTTTTTTTTTTTTTTTTACTTTCTTCACCAAAAAGAAAAGGTCATCAACCTAGTGACATGCACTATCTCAATTCACACCATGCAGGCTTTGCTTTCTTCATTGGCTTTGTAGGCTCTAAGTCATATTCCTAAGTCCAAGTTCTTTATTTTCAGAAATATTTTTTTATTTTTAAATATTTTATTTTTTCTATTTTTGTAAGTATTTTATTTTCTCTATTTTGTCAATATTTTATTTTCTTTATTTTTGCAAATATTTTATTTTATCTTGTTTTAATTTCTAAATATTTTCTTTTATTTTTTCAATTTCATAAATACTTCATTTTTATTTTTTTTGCCTTTTGTAAATATTTTATTTTATTTTTCCTTTTTTCTTTTCTCTTTATTGCATGTGTTTTAATTAGGGTAATTAAAATAAAATTAAAACTATATTAATTTTACATAATTAACTTAAAGTAATTATTTTTAGAAACAAGTGTTGTAAGGTGCTTAACACTTTTTTCATGGTACAAATAAACTCCTCAATTCATCTCTGATTCACATAACACCTTTCCACTTTTCTATTCTAAAAAAAAAAGTCTTTTTTCCAAAGTTTACCTTCAATTACAATTTTAATCGCAACTTCAAATAAATTAATTTTTAAAATTATTTTTGGAAATCAATTTATATTCTCTTTTTTCCTTTTTAGCCATTCACGTTGCACTCAATCCCAACAAGTTGTTAGGTGTGACAATACTTTCCATTGACTTAAATGCATATTGGGTTTTTTTTTTTTTTTGGCAAGAATTAAAGGCCATATTGTTTGATAACCAAAATACCCATAGTTTCATCATTATTCTTTCGTCAAATTAATTATATCCAAATATGTATAAATATAAATAAAAAAGGATTAAATTTTGTTTTCAATAAATTACTTTTTTTGACTAAATACTCTCTATTACCCTAAATACATATCATGTGATTTTTTTTTGGCAAAAATTAAAGGCATGCTATTTGATAACTTAAATATCCTTACCTTCATTGTTATTCATTGAATTATATCCAAATATGCCTAAATAAAAATAAGAAAGAGTAGATTTTGTTTCATTAAATTTAACAAAGCTTTATACTAATTATCATTTATCAACTAATAAGTAGTGTGGCATATGCCTTCCACATGAAAAGATGATAGTTTTAAAGTTTTTTTCTATTCTCTTCTATACAAGTTGACTTGCTCATGGTTAATTGTTGTAGATCAAAATTTTCAACATTGCATAACCTTTTTTATGTACTTGTTTAAACATAATTTATTAGTTAACTAGTTTCTTAATATTAGTCTTGTAAGTTAAATTTTGGCTTAGCAAAAGATTTCCTTGTCACTAGATCTTCTTTATTGAGTTGTTAGATCTGGAGGAGGATATTTTAGTTTTTTTTTTTAATGTACTCAGATTAATGGAAGATATTTTAGTAAAAAGAAATTAGACTAAAATATAGTTTAACTTTCAATCTTAAGGGAGAAAAAAGTATATTTTAAAAATAGAAGAAAAATTCATGTAATTTTAACAAACCCAAGGATATAAGTGTAATTTACTTTAAGTATGATAATCAAGGTTAGGTTTGGCTTGAAACTTGATTATGCCTACCCTTAATCATAATTAAAAGTAAAATAAAAAAAATAAAATCACATGAACTTTAACCTAAACATGCCTAGTTTAGTGAAATGAAGGCACCAAAATATTTGAGGCATGCATGATGAGGTTGGCTTGATCATGAATGTCAAGTTACGCACTTAAAATATGGTGGATTTAAGTTGGCTATCAAACTAAACCATGCCATGAGTTATGGGCCTGGTCTTGTTGAATTTTTAAAGGCATTGGCTAAAATAGTTAAAGGAGCTCCTAAATCTTCCATTATACCAATATGACATAGGGAGCTTTTGATTGCAAGAAACCTACCATAAGTCACATGCATCCATCATGAATACAATCAAGTGCCTTGTACCAGGCATGTCATCATCATGTCAATGACATCGAAAGGCATAGTTCATCACTCTTTCTTCTTTAGCCCCTCCCAAATCACCATGCTCCATTGTCTAGTTCTAAACCCCTTTGCTCAATCCTCCAATTTTGAACTCCTTATAGCATGGCTATGGCACTTTCATACTATAACATTGCAAGCACCATCTAAAAAGTAAGTATGCTTGATGTGCCTTGTTAGTGCACATTCCAAGTTGAACCCTCCATTACCACTTGGCTACTATGGCAATGAGTTCATATTTCTAGCCATCATTACCACTGCCAAGAAGCTCTGCAACAATCCTTTTAGATATGCCTTGGAATTGATTTTGAAAAACAAAAAAGAAGGGTTACAATGGATGCAAAATGTGTGCACTCTTTAACAAATCTAACGATGACTAAGGGACAACCCTACCATACTCTAATGAGGTCATTCTTTGTGGTGGATGTAACATGTGGTGGGTAAGATGTGGATACCAGGTAAGGGAAGGTTGTGTATGGTATCTTAGCCAAATTTGGGTCCTTGATCATTCCTGAGATGATAAGTAACTACATAACAACTTAAAACACTAAAGGAGAGAGAGGCATAGTGATGCCAATTAGCTTGCCAGCTCAAGCGATGGAATGGTTTGCAAGAGAGTTGGATAAGATGCTTGGCCATCAAGGTCCTCTAACAAGTGCTTCTTTAGCTTTCCCAATTATAGGTTACTCACTTGAATATCATATCATGCAACAATATAAAGGACAAGGGCTTCTCTTTATATTACATTGCCTAATTAAGGAATATTAAAAAAATGAAGAAGGGAAAAGAAACAAGAATCTTCTCCCTTGACTAATCTAACAATATATTGTTACAATATGTCAAACAAACAATCTGAATTAAAACACATATAGCATGAAAGCAATCAAAAGATGAATCACACCAGTGACATGAAACCAACTATGAGATTACAAATTCTTATTCTTATCGTAGCTCAAATATGAATAGATTATCTAAAATATGATTGTAGGAGTGCTTTTGCCCTTAAAAGATAAGGTAGGAGTGCTTATAAGTACAAGGACTTATCAACATTGATTGATAGCTTTAAGTTCCATCATCAAAAGTGGTGTCATGACTACTTCAATTAGTGTGGTTGTTAACAATATTTTTTTAGAACAAGACTGGTAGTTAAACTGAGAGACACTAGTTTATAATTTTTAAATTTAACTGTAATCGAATTAGTAATGATTAAATATATTTTTTAAAATTTTATATATTAAAATTCTAATGTAATAAATAAATATTACTAAATCTTAAATATTTGATTACTAATTCAATATTTTTTAAGATATTTGAAAAGTCATTTTTTAATTGAAAAATAAAAACTACCTATAATTAAAAGTTAAGAATATTTAATATTGAACTTTTAACATTCCCAAATTATATTAAGATTTCATTTATGATTAAAAAAAAAAAAAAGAAAACCAAAACACAAACAACAATTTTGGCCAAACATTTTGATATTTAAGAGAAATATTGCTAAGAAATACGACATGATGAATAGAAGTACTAAAAATAGCCAAATATATATCTTTTGTTTATCTTATATTCTTTCTCTTTTTTAATTTTTATTTGTTTCAACCTTCTCTTTTTTCTAGCACTTTTTATTTTCAGTTTTTCAAATTTACCCAAAATGAACTATTATATTTTATAAAAAGACATCTTTAAAAAAAATTCAATAATTAGTTTAGTTAGACTTTAACCGATTCTTTGGCAAATTGATTTTTTGAGCTAACCAAACCAAACGAACCCAGAGTTCAATTTTCAAACCAACTAGTCAAACCAGTTGATATAGTCCAATTTTAATTACATTGGTTGTTAAAGATATTGATGCCCTCTTGCAAAACAAATTAATTATAATAAGTTATTGTTTCTTTGATACTCTTATAGCTATCATTAAGACATGTCTATCTTAAACATAAAACATGCATATATATATATAAATGTCACCAAGAGCCATTGACAATAAAGTAATTAACAATTTTGTAGGCTTTTTTATTTAATTTTTTATATACATTTCTAACCCCATACATATATATTAGGTTGGTTCACATTTTACTCACAAAATTTAATTAATTTGCCATGACTTATAGTCCTTTGCTGTCAACCCAAGTTTAAATACGAAGTCTATGCCAAATGTAGTCATGTATAATAAGTAAATAGCAACATATTTCCTAGTTTAACAACATTACCTTCCAATCTAGGGTATTTATCTGTACTTTAAAAGACCATGTTATTGAAGCTTGATTTAAATAATTCCTTACATAACATTGATTATAACATAATTAATAAATAGACTTACTTTAAAAGTGGGTATTATCCATAATCATTTCTTCTCTTTTTAAGGATATTCTTAAATAGACTTAATTTATGTGAAAGATAAATGGATTAGGTCAATGATGAATAAACATGTAAATATGTTAGAAATAGGTCTCACTTAAAAGTGTACTAACTTAGAAGATTGAATCTACTTAAGAATCTCACTTAATCTTAGTTTTTGTCTAGGAATACATTTACAAGTAAAAAGAACATGTTTATGTTCTGATTGATTAAGGTGCCAATATTTGTGAAAATGGATGAACAGTTGGATGCAACGTGTGATAGCTTGAAGCTAGTTCTTTATACAAGAAGAGCCACATTGTTCGTGAACGAGATCAGGTCGATGAAATGCTTTTTATTATACATTGAAGGCTCGCTACTATGACAAACAAATGGAGGAAAAATGGTTTCCTTAACTCTTTTATTGTTGAAGCTGGTGATTTCTGTAGAAAAGAGCTTCTAACATTGACCTTGGACCCCAATTCTTCTACGAATCTTCCCATTTCAACTAGAATAATAGAAATAGATCCAGCACACTTTCAGACAAGGCTTGATGATGTTTCACCATGTTTTTGTGGAACAACGCTGTATTATAAGAGACAGTTTCATAAATCATATAAAAAAATATATATCCTAGATTTTGAGAGGAATTCAATTAGAGCATATGCTGACTAAAAAAAAATAAGGGAGAAGGGAAGGGAAGGGAAGAATTGATTTAGATATAAATCATACTTTTCCTTCCATTCCTTTCTCCATTCTTTTCAATCCGAACATATCTTTAAATAATCTCCCACCAAATCCATTTTACAACATTATATATATATATATATATATATATATATATATATATATATATATATATATATATATATATAAACATAAGAGAAACTAATATGGACTTATGATAGGGTAAAAAGCAAAGTGACATGTCACGACATGATATGGACATTGCAACATGAAAAAATATATTGTTTTTAAGTGCAATTTGAAATGTGTCTGATATGAAGGTAAAAAATAGTACAACATTGTTTATGAAATATCAGTACTTCCCGGCTTTTTTGTTCTTTTTTACAGGAAAAAGATCATTTGATGATATAATTTATAAATGTTTTCTGTAGGTCACATGGGGCGCTTGATTCATGCAAGCAGCTTTGTGTCACCATTGCAAAAAGAAGATAAAGTGGTCATTACGTGAAGCAGAAGGAAGGTCACAAGATGCTTTGACAAATGAGAATGGCTCATCATCAAGACCAAGCCTTGGTGCCACCATTTAAGCATCAAGGTTTGCTGCCAATGCATTGCGAAACTTGCAACAAAACAACGAACATAATGGCAGAATGACACAAAGATTACTATCTCTGCTGCCTTAAAAACCAGTTGAGCCTGATTTTACTTCTCAAAATCTCTAGTCAAATTATATTTCAGTTTGCATATGTGACAAGCAGTTTATGTTGGAGAATTTTTGCCTGGCTCCTTCAACAATTGAGTGCACATATTTAAAAAGTTGTAGGATGTGAAAATCTAATTACAGTTTCCTCTGCACTATCAGAAAACAGAACCTTTTTGTAAAAATTGTAATGGTTTTGAAATTTGCTACCACAAAACTCTTTCTATAAACCCTTCTTTTGTTTCTTACAATTTATCTCGAACATTTTTTGATTAAGAAACATAGATATTAGCACTGATATTGAATACTTGCATAATATAAATATCACAACATAACGAAATATATAGTGCTAAGATACAATTTAATGTATTGCAACATGTCTAATAGAAGTATGGGACATGTACAGAACACCATACTAGTATGAATCTATTTACTAAGCATTATTGCTTTACTAATTATTAGTGATATTGAAATTAAATACTGAATCATCACTCGAAAATTTAAATTTTTTAGATCAAATAGTGCTTATAACATTTGAATGCGTAAATTCAGGGGCAACTCAATATATTTTGTGGCCCAAAGTGAAATCTAACACAAACTTTTTTCTCTAATTAATAAAATTTTTATTTAAATATACTTTTTAGCTTTTTAAGATGCAAAGTTATTAATCAAATTTTTATAGTTAATTGCTTTAAACATTTATTTTTCAATTGATAACATAGCTACTCCATTTAAAATGAAAGATGTCTAAACTTGAGTATGAAAATACAAAACAAGAACATAAAGTATACCTATGGGTAAATTTCTTTTAATAAGTGTTTTACTTACTTTATGCTTGAGCCGCGCGGGTAAATTACGGCAATTCAATAAAACTAGTATAGTCCATGTTGAAAGCACTTGCACGTGAAGTTTCATAGGATAGTATCGATTATAAGAGCAGGATCATGCTATGTTAAAAAGTGATTAAATGGGTTCTAAAGCGAATCCATCCTAAGGCAAAGTGAGAATAACATGTTCATATAATGGCAGTTTTTATGTGCCACTGCAAAGCAACATTATTGCGACCATGTCAGCAAATAGGCTTCGGTAATTCTCTTTCTTCCATTACATGAAAAATAAGATCTTGTATTCTAGATAGTCAAAGCTAATTATCAGAAGTCAACTTCTGTTAATACCAAAAAATAATTCGACTGAACCAAGTTTTTGGTTGCTTTTGGCTAAGAAATTAGATGGTATTAGCTGGATTTGGCCAATTTTGCTAGATCAATTAGTCAAATTGGACTTTTTGAGGTTAAAATGAGCTATAATATCTTTGGACCATGTATGTGAACCACTAGATTTTTTAAAATATTTAAAAAGAATGGTCTAATAATGTGTAGCTAAAATATAGGATAATATTTAGATATTCTCCCGCGGTTTTTAGTCATTTAATAACTTCCCTAAAATTTAGGAATTGAATTGGTACAGATTAGTTAGAAAGAAGGGATTTTTCTTTGGTTTGAAAAAAACTCCAACCATATACCCACCTCCCTATAATTTAAGGATACAATCCACAAGATACGTTAGTGACAATTAATTGTGATCAACTAGAGATAAAGAAGGATTAGTGAGTTGATCAAAATCAAGAAAAATATAGAACACACTTGAAAACCCACTCCCTTAAATTTTAAGGATATAGGCGTTATATGGTCAATTAAGGTAACAATTAGTCAATAAATAAATTATTATTCTTAAATTACAAAAAAGCTAACGTAGTATAAACCAACACTTAAACTATTAGTTATAATCCTCCATTATTATAAACATGAGCTAAGAATTTAAAAAGGAGTGTCAAACATAGTCAATAAGGTTAACGACTAGTTTTAATCTTATAAATATTCATTGTACATTCATTCGAAAATAAACATATCCAATCAATCAAACACAAGTCTTTCACCGTTATTTTCTACTTTCATGCCTTTAAATTTCAACATTTATTGCTTTATTTATAACTTTCTTTAAAGTTGTTTTGTTTCTTTACTTTAACCAATTATCTTAGGTGTTGGCCATTTGTAGTCTAATCTTTGGACTAGGCACTTTCTGGAGTAGCCTAGGGATCCATAGTTGAGCAACAAAGTCCCTTCCTTGGTGAAAGTGTTTGAATAGTAATAATCAAAAGTACAAGCTAGCTAAGCCATTCAACTAGTCATTCCCAATTTCCCAGATAACACTTGGTAAATGGTAATGTAATGACATTATGATTTTTATATCAGGGATAATAAAAATTAGGGTAAAATGCAATTTATGACACTATAGTTTTCCCATTTATAATCAATTACTCTAGTGCTCAAAAATTCAAAATCGAGTCTTTTATGGCTTGCTTTGTTAAGACTTTGCTACTTGTGCCATTTTTTTTTTCTATTAAAGATTGAAAAAAATGCATTTAATTTGATGTGATTATTTTTTCTTCTAAATTGAATCTAAATCTCTAATTTCTCATCTTAGACATGATTATAGACATCAAAGTTAAGCCAATACATGCATATTCATTAAGTTTTCACAAAAATTAAGCTAATACATGCATATTCAAATGTCTTATGTCTATTTCCCCTCCCTAAAAAATATATTAGGAAACAAATTGAATTACGTGCCTTCAATTAGGGATTTCGATTAGCAAAAGGGAAAGATTTAGGAATGTTACAAGCATAGAGGATATACTCTCCCAAAAGACTAGCCTTTTAGAAAAGTAAAGCTTCTAAATGTATAAGCCTACTTTGACATCCCATACTACCTAATATGAGACTCAATAGGGTTCTAACAAAGCCCCACCCTTCATAGTTGACGTCTACAATGACTCCACTTTAAACAACTTTCTTAACTATCTCATTAGTTGCAACACTTCTAGGTATCCCTTTTCATATAGCAACTCCACTCTTGGTAGCTTATTCAGTTATTGTGGCATGTGAAGAAACAAGGTTCGAATTTGATACCATTGATAGGCTAAGAGTTAAAAAGGGCAGGAAGAAAAAAAATATCAATAAGATAAAGAAGGAAAGAATAGAGGAATAAGAGAAAAAGATATTAAAATTCATCATCCATACTTAACAAAGCTTCCAACTGGTATTATTACCCATCACTAGCTCAATAATGACCATTAAATCCTATCACCTGGCAATTACACTATTAACCCTCCTAACTCACTAGAAGTTACAATAATATCCTTCTTTCAATTGGCTTCCAATTACTACCCTGATCTTACTAATTATTGTCATTTTTGCAAAAATAACCATATTTACACAATTAATTCCCACCAAGGAAAGATATTATGTAGTATGTGTCAAATTTGAGATTTTGATTAGTTGGATTATAGCCTTAACTACATTGAAAGTTACAGATTTCATACAAAAATTACAAATTTATGGCAAATTTTGGGATTAATTTTGTTCACATGTGATTTTTGTCCAATTTTATTTAGAAAAATAACACAAGATAGGAAAATGCAAACAATACAAACTATAGGATACCCAATTACAAACTTATAAATCATAAGATAATTGATTGTAAACAAGCCAAACTATAGAATAGTAAACTATAATCATAAATCTTCATAGTGCAGCTTAACCCATTTTGACAATGAAGAAGACTTGGCTAAAATTTTTTAAATTATTTTTTGTCCTCTACTAAAAGGTACAATTTTCAATTTGGACCTTTAGAAAATAAATTTTAAATTAGTCCTTTATATCATATAACATCACTCAATCTTATCTCAAATCAACATTCCACTCCTTTTAAAAAAATTGAATAAGCTACTTGCACGATTAATAGTGATTTGTAACCATTAAATGCACATTTAGAATTATTTTCACTAAAACATTTGCTTAAATTTCACATAATTAAGCACTAAATGTCACATCTCTAGTAATGTTTTAAGTATCTTGATTTTGGATAAGTTTTTAAGTAGAAAACTCCACATGTGCATTTATTGATGTGCACTACTATTAAGTATAAACAACTTAAGTCGCTTATTTCTTCAATTTTTTAGAGCAAAATACTAGCAAAAAGACTTGATTGAATGAAGATATCTAGTGCAAAAGACTTTTAATTCTGTAAGGCCAAGTTAAATTTTTTTTAAAAAAAAAAAGAAATTTTGTGGCAAGTTGAAATAAAATGTCAATAAAAATTTTTAAATATTTTTTATTAAATTCAAAAAAGTTTTCATAAAAGAACAATCATGTAGTATTGAGTTAAAAAAAAATATCTAATAATATATCTTAATTAACAATTTAAGTAAAAAAACCCAAATAATACCCCTAAATTTTGTCCTAATGATTGGAAGTATGAAATTTAGGTTATTCTTAGTATTTTATAAAGCATTTTGTTATGAAAAGTTCAATTTTTTGTGAGGTCAAATTTCTTTATTACTCCCTCCGGTCTCATATATAAGAGACTTTTTAGAGATTTAATTTGGTCTTATATATAAAAAACAAACAATCATATTAATTACAGTATTCTAATTATGTTTTTCATTAAATAAGTCATTCAAATTATGAATAGTGTTGGTAAATAATTTTAAAGAGAAAGTGCACATATTAAATAGGGGTATTTTTGAAAAATAATTTTAATTTGAGACAAAATTAAAAAGATTAATTACTTTTAACTAACTTTCTTAAGACTCGTAAATTAGTTATTTATTTTTTATATATGAGACTAGAAAGAGTATTAAATTATTTCAAATTTTGTATACGATAACAAAAAAAATTATTTTATATAAATCTCAACAAAATTTTATGATAAAAAATTCAATCTCTTAACAAATCATATTTTCCATAAAAGAACCTTTTTCTTAAATAAGCCTCCTATCACTACCCATTTATCCCAATAAATATATTGATAGTTTGAAATATCAAAAAAAATGATTGCAAGGCCCACATAGTCCAACTTTATCAAACATTCTAGGATGAATCTAGAATTAAACAATTGAAGGGCAAAATTTTTTTTTTAAAAAAAATTTAACATGCTCATGTCTATAAAAAATTTTAGGCTAAACAATATATATGTGTTAACATTTGAAATTTATAATCAATGATATCAACTAAGATGAGCTTAGTCAAGGTGACAGCCAATGATGACTCACTTAGACACTAGCCAGGAACCACTAGTCAAAGAGCATAACAAAAAAAGCGAAGAATCTAGAAGATATAAATTCTGATAGTAAACGGTTTCAACATGTGGATATATGACATGATCAACATGATAAGGCCATAATTACATTGAAATGGAGTAGTGGTCAGATATGAGAACGTGTTTCACCATTGGAGAAGTTATAAAAAGAGACGAACAATAACGAAGAAGGACATATAAAGAACTTGATTTACAATTGCTTAATTTGCTTTTTCTTATTTACTTACTTTGTCTTATGGCTTTCTGCAATTTATTTTCAACATTCATCAATCATTATTCGAGTTGTAATCAAGTTTCTTTTGAAGTTTTTATTGTCAATCCATTTTGTATACGCAATTCCATTTTAACTGAGGTATTCCATTTCCAATTTATATCATTTCACCTTTCATTACAATTCAAAACCTTTTCTTACGCTTACTTTCATTTAACACCTAGGGGTCTTGTTATTGAAGAGGTCATGTCCTTTCTCCATTTACCAATCATAAAACAAGAACATAAGTTTTAGTTGAGATTTTGTATTTCAGCTAAACGTTATCAACCGATCAACCAATAAGGGATTTTATATGCAACCCTAACAACATCTTTTTTGACATGTCTAGTGGGACCACCTAGGTTTCTCACATATATTTGACATGTTTGACAAGTTTTATTGTTCAAACAATTACCTATACAAAAACCTTGTCAATGAGGAAATGACAACAGATGAAATGTATTAGTGTTCAAAAGTTCAAACTAGAGTAGCTATAATAGAACATATCTATCCTTGCCTATGATAATCACTATTCCATCATTCAAACAACATGTTATGGAAAGAATGCAAGAATGCATTCCTGGAATGCTTGCTACTTTCATAGAAATTATGACGCCCATGGTGGTTAACAAGAAGCACAATCAACAAGAGAAAGAAAGAATTGCTTTTAAGCAAACTAGGGGGCAACCTACGCAAGCTAAGGAGAAAGCACATGAATTAGCAGTAAGTACTCCTTTCAAAACCCAAGGTTTAGCTAATTAACCCCAACTAAGTTGCCTTAAGTTGATCCCATTTGAAACATTACCAATGAATGACGCCACATATAAGTCTGCTGGCTCAAGTGTAAACAACCTTCTTTATAGGTAAGTCCAGATTACCAAAAGGCCTACTTCAATCCCCTTAAGCCCAAGAAGTTAACCTATAAGAGGAGCCTAGTCAGAGTTAGCTAAAATTAACGTGAGGTATTAGTCCCCGTTAGGTCAATGGCCAATTGATAGTCGAGGCATGTGGCCTTTCCCTCACTAGCTAATATTGTTCTTCACATCGGTGCAGTAGTCCATGACGAGCCCAATGAGCATATAACAACCAGCTCCCATGATAGCAACTACCATGCCCCAAGTGAACCTTCATCCTTATTCACTTACTTAGTAACAAGTTCCTTTCGGCCTTTATGGTCATAGATTAGGCATATCATGCCAAAGACCTATTTCTTTAACTAGAGCAACTAATACTAATTACAAACAATGGGCAAGGCAATGAATATAATATGCATAAAAATAATATTTTAAAAATAAAGCTTATAAATCATTCTATTCACCACTCATATTGCTTGCTCTATTATATTGTTGACTATGAAGATCATTAATATTACTAAGGTTATGGCAAGAAAGAACAAATGTTTATTTCATTTTCAATGTCAATGATGAAGTATCTAAAATATAAACAAAATCAAAGAAGCTTTCTGTAAAATACCAATCTTTGTCCACAAATTTCAAAATCATAATTATTTGTTCTCTTTTTGACTCATCCCTTACTTCATCAATAATGAGACAAAACTTTAGAATGTTGCTTATTATTGATTAACTCATTGGGTAGTATATGAGGATAAGATGATTCACTAACTTCAAAATTTTGACAGGCTTAAAGAATTTGTCAATAATTTTAGGTTTTCTCATAGTAAAAACTTTTTATATATTATCATAAAAACCACATAATTAATCAACAAAGATCATGTTCTAATTATACAAATAAAATAGAAAACATCTACGTTATTAATTTTATATTGAATAATATCTAATTTTTTCATGAATAATGCAAAGTATCATTTAAATCGCACCAAGGTTAATGGATTGTGTTTTGGCCTTCTGGATACATGGATTATCTTAATTAATACTCTAAACAAGCAATTAGAAAAAAGCTAAGTAAAACAAGTTACGCATACGTGGTAATTAATAACTAATAAAAAATAATCCATTTTCCAAAACATTCTTAAAATGAAACAATATTAACAAGAAATAAGCTTCAAAATAAAAATAAATGATTAAGAGGAATTACTACTGACTACACGAATTTGGGAACTAAAGAAACCATGGTAACCTAAATGACATTAACAAGAAGGCTTGGGATCGAAAAAGAGCAAACCCAACAATGGTAGTATGGCACAATGGCACAGCAGAAATGCTGTGAAGAGAGTAGAAAGTGGGATCCAATGAGGCAATGATAATAAAACAATAGCAGGGACGGAGTAGAAAGTGGTTTGGTTTTCAAAGCCATAGCAATTTTTTTCTTTTTAAAACTATTGTTACGACATGGATTATGCAGTCAGTTGGCTAATGACATTTGTACTATTTTTCTAATGAGAATGGTAAAGACAAGGTATTTTCGGCCAGAAAAGACGTTGACATCATGATATAATTGAAATTAAAAAAACTTGTCACAGTATATCAACTTGGATGAGGACTTCCCCTTAATAAATGGAAAAATTACAAATAAAGATTTATACTTAAAAAAAATTATTTTATAAAATTTATTACTATTAGATATTATTAATTTAATTAAAATAAGTTATAATCTATTATAAAATAGTGATAATAAGTTTTGTAAGATAATATTTTTTAAATCTAAATCTTTATTTATAATTCTTCCGTAACAAAAGCAAGTTTAGCCAACCCTTGAATATGGTTCACATCTATAGGATTCGTATTTTATTTAAGTTATTCAGATTTGATTTAAATAGTTTATATATATATATATATATATATTTTAAATTTTAAATTTTTTTTACTTTATAAGATGTAAAATATAAAATAAAAATAATTTTATAATTAAAAACTAAAAAATGAATGTTTTGTATAAAAAAATTATAAAATTATAAAATCTGAATGATCCAAATTAAAATGTACGTCTGTTTATGGGCAGAGGATCTGGGCACCGGCTAGCTGTACATATATATGGGCAGTTGTAGGGCCAGGAACCCTTCCCCCGCACCGTAAATCCGTTGCGGACGTCCCGAACGGACCGCGTTGAAATGACATTTCATAAAGGAAAAGAATACAATCCACACGTTGAACATCGAGCATCCTCGACCTCAATGTTACTGGAAAACCAAAAACATTATTTTTGCCCGTAAGGGTAATATATCGAGTACAAAATAAATCAAGCAGTAACCAGGAGATTAACTTTATAAGATGGTCACAATGATTTAAAAACTAAGAAAATTTATATACAAAGTTATAAATTTGATCTCTCTTTTGTATTGAAAATATGCAGTTGTGAATTAGATATGTTATAAAATTTTTATATCATTTTAATATTCCAAAGTATGATGTATTAATTTTTTTTATAGTGTATGATTTGATTTCAATTTCATCCTCATATATTAAATTTTTTTAAAAAAATCATAATAAATACAACATTAAAGACCAAAGTCCAAATGTCACTCATCATCCTCAACTTCCACAATAATCACATTGTCAAAATACCAATAGTGCCCAACATGGAAAAGTAACTTGTGAACAGGACCACACAGCACGAGCATGAAAATCAAGTCCTAGCAAATTTGTGTTCAATTTCCTTGCCATCCTACCTACAGCTTTCCTGGGCCATTTGACTTCCATTATAAAGGATAGCTCCGAACATGCACTATTAATCCCATAAACCAAGAACTGCTGGGTATACACAGAATCTCCATTTACTCTCAAAAGATAGAACAACATTATGATTCTGCAATCTCCCTCTCCCTCTTGGAAGTTTGCAGTGCGGAGGTGCCAGCCCGAGCTGGTGGCCGCAGCAAAGTCGACTCCCCGTGAGCTTAAGCTACTCTCTGACATTGACGACCAAGAAGGCCTTCGTTTTCAAATTCCTTTCATAATGTTCTATCGTTATGACCCATCAATGGCAGGAAAAGACCCAGTTGGAGTTATTAGGAAGGCATTGGCAAAAACACTAGTGTTTTACTACCCATTAGCAGGTAGGCTTAGGGAAGGTCGTGGTCGTAAACTTATGGTGGATTGTACAGGAGAAGGCGTCTTGTTCATTGAGGCTGATGCAGAAGTCACACTTGACCAGTTTGGTGATGCTCTTCATCCTCCATTTCCCTACATCCATGAGCTCCTTTACGATGTTCCTGGTTCAGAAGGAATTATTAACTGTCCCCTCCTACTTACACAGGTATTATACACAATGAATTAAGAGAGAAATGACAGCAAGAACATACATTAGTTCATATTTGAATTTTAATCCAAGCCAAGGTTGGACCTGGGCATGTAAATACTTTCTTAAATTTCACTAAAATTACATTAACATCTTGATTTTCAAAATATATATATTTTATTTAATTTTAAGTTTGTTTGACCAAAATACTATACATTAATCTAAACGCACAATGGTTTTTTTTTTTGGTTGGGACAAGAATTAGAGGTCATGTAATTTGATAACTTAAATACCCTTACTTTTATCATTATTTTTCATCAAATTATATCCAAATATGTATATATAAAAATAAAAAAGAGTAGATTTTGTTTCATTAAATTTAACAAAGATATCATTTATCAACCTTCATCTGGTATATGCCTTCTATGTGGAAAGATAATAGTTTTAAATTTTTTCTCTCTTCTTTTTTATACAATATGACTTGCTTATAGTTAATTGTTATGAATTAGAATTTTCAACATTGTATAACTTTTTAATGCACTTGTTTAGACTTAATTTATCAATAAACCAGGTCTTTCAGATTAATTTTAAGTATAATTTTGGCTCAGTGAAAGATTTCCTTATCACCAAATCTTCTCTATTAAATTGCTAGATCTAAAGGAGAATATTGTAAATTTAAAAAATGTATTTAGATTAATAGAGGTATTTTAGTTTAAAAAAAATCTAAAATTAGATTAAAATGTAAAACAACTTTTGATTTCAAGAGAAAAAATATGTATTTTAAAAATAAAAGAGAAATTTTATAATTTTAATAAATTTTAAAGGATATAAATGTATTTTACTTTAAGTATTATTATCAAAGTTAGGTTTGCTTTCAAACCTGATTATGCCTACCCTAATCACAATTAAAAGTACAATAATAAAATAAAATTATACGAACTTTAAAGTAAACATGCCTAGAGAAATGAAGGCACCAAAATATTTGAGGCATGCATGATGAGGTTGGCTTGATCATAAATGGCAGGTGACGTGCTTGAAATGTGGTGGTTTTATCTTGGCTATCCGACTGAACCATGCTGTGAGTGACGCACCTGGTCTTGTTCAATTTTTGAAGTCATTGGCTGAACTAGTCAAGGGGGCTTCAAAACCTTCCATTCTACCAGTATGGCGTAGGGAACTTTGGACTGCAAGAAACCCGCCACAAGTCACAAGTAATCACTACAAAAAAAATATGGAATTTGCGGCGACAAAAGTCATTGCTAAAACGTTAAAAGTCATCGCTAACACTATTTAGCAACGACAATGTAGTCGTTGCTAGGTCGCCACAATTACAGCCGTTGCTAAAGAAATTTAGTGGCCAAAAAATTGTTGTTGCTAAAAAGACTTTTTGCGACGACAAAAAATATTTTTAGAGGCGAAAAAAGTCGTCACTAAATATATGGTTTTAGCGGCAACAAATATCTTTTGACACTAAAAACTTTTAGCGACGACTTTTTGCCAATAGTTGTGGTCACTAAATGCATACTTTTAGCGACGACCTTTTAGCTTAAAAGATTTAGCGACAACCTTTTCGCCACAAAAATCCTTTTATTTGGTGGGGATCTTTAGCGACGACATGTACCTTGACGCTAAATATTGTTTTAACAGTGACATTTGTAGTCGCTGAAATTCCTTGCAATGGGTATTTAGAGAAATTAGTGGCGAGTATTGTCATCGCTAAATATATACTTTTAGTGGCGAAATATTTTGATGACGCTAAATGCTTATTTTTGCAACGAATCATTCTTTTGCCGCTAAAGTTTTTCTTTTAGCATCAATATTTTATGTCGCCACTAAATATGTCTTTAGCGACGACGTAGTCGCCACTAACTATGTCTTTAGCGACGACATTAGTCGCCACTAAATATATGCTTTTATCATCAATATTGATATACTATTAGCGACGACTTTAGTCGCCGCTAAAGAGGTTATTTTTTTTTTCAAATTTTTAATATTTTTTTAATTATTTTCTTCAAACCTGTTTACTAAAATAGATTTTATAATATTATAAATGGTGAAAAATAAATCTTCTAAATCTCTAATAATATACATCATTTTACAAAATCTAACATTTTAAAATACATAAGTTAAAAAAGAGCAACGACTTAATCTAACATTTTAAAATACATAAGCCAAAAAAGAGCTAATAAATTTGATATATACATTACTGCAGAGGTCCATCAAATAAGTATAAATACAAAAACTTGTCATATGAATAATTTTTTAAACTCACTCATACACTCCACTATTCAAAATAGCATTACAATATTACTAAATAAAAGAAAAAGAGCAAGAAATTAGTATTGGCAATTGCTTGAATCCTTGTAATTCAAGGGAGAGGCACTAGCATTCAATCTAGACACTTCATTTTGTTTTGTAAATGTCAAGACTTTCTCCATCAAAGCAATTACCTGTGACAAATTAAAACTACATTCCAATTTCAATAAAGCATAATGTTTGAAAGACTATGTATGCCATAAATAAATTAATGTCAAAAGTTTAAAAGGAAAATGGTGTTATAACTTAAGATGCATTATTTGTGTTAGTTGAATAATCAATCATTAAAACTCTTAATTACTCACAAAATTATTGAGTTTCTCCACTTGAATCATTGTTCATCAGAGGTACATTTCCCTGCTAAAAAGAAATATAACACTAAGTTTTTTAACATTGAAAAGAAAAAGACAAGTGCAAAAGATACCTGTTGGAATGTGGCCATGAAGGCAGTCATTTGAGCACGAATTTCAGCTTGCATCTGTGCTTGCATTTGGGCTCGCTCCTCTTGTAGTTTTTGTTCCATTTCTTTACGCATATCTTCACGCACTTCTTCTATTGCAGAAGAAACTCTAGACTCTACTTCATATTCGCTGATGCTTCTCTTTCTCGAGGGTTTCTTCCCATATCCCTTACCACGTACATATCCCGATCTCTCCCCCAGTATGGTAGCTAATATCTCATCTCCAGTTAGGCGTGCCTCTTCATTTGTTGTTTGTTGTTGAATAACAAGATCGTGAATGCATGACTATAGTGTAGGACATGAGTTAGAAGTGTGAAAAATTGTACAAACAATTTGATTTTGGGTATTTTTTCGATTTGCTGAGGCAATCAATTACAACCCAAATAGTATCTTTTTCATCAGCCTTCGGAAGCTTCTTTATAAAACCCATCACAATGCTCTGCCACACACCTTCTGGGATTGGAAGAGGTTGTAGCAATCTAGGATATACAGTGGTTTCATATTTACACCATAGGCACGTCTCACACCGAAGAATGAATGTCTTAATATCTTCCATCATGCCTCTCCAGTATAAGATGGCTTTCACTCATTTCCAAGTAGCCTTAACGCCTGAATGCCCTCCTTGGGGGGATGAGTGCAACCATTCCAGTATAGCGTTCTTTAAATTTCCTTGATGTCTGATGACTATTTTATTTTTCTGGGACAGCGTATGCCCATTCCATCTATACTTAGGATAAGCGGCTAGATCTTCTTCCAGTTTTTGTATTAATTGGACTAGAGTTGGATCTTCCTTCCATTGTTTCTGAATTGCTTCCCATAAATCTATAGATATAGAAGAAACTGTCATTTGTAGCAATTCTCCATTATTAACTCTAGATAATGCATCGGCTGTTATATTTTCCTTCCCTTTCTTGTAACAAATTTCATAATCCAAGCCCATGAGCTTTGTGACCCAGTTATACTGTGTTGGCGTGGAGAGACGTTGTTCCAAGAGGAATTTCAAGCTCTGCTGATCGATCATGATTTTGAACAGTTGAATGTGCAGATACTGTTGCCACTTTTCCACAGCATAAACCACAACAAGTAATTCCTGATCATAGACAGACAGAAGTCAATTTCTAGGTGATAGAACTTTACTTATGAAAGTTATAGGATGCTTATCTTAGGATAATACCGCTCCTATGCCTGTATTCAAGGCATCAGTTTCTACTACGAAGGGTTTCTCCAAGTTTGGCAAGGCAAGCACAGGGGTCGATGTTAAAGCTATTTTAAGGTTCTTAAATACTTCCTCAGCTTCCACGCTCCAAAGGAATGCATCTTTCTTCAGTAGGTCGATGAGGGGTCTAGCCAACATACTGAAACTCCTGATAAACTGCTTGTAGTACCCAGCTAAGCCCAAAAAACTCTTTAATTGTTTCACTAATAAAGGAGTTAGCCATTCAAGGATTGCATGAATTTTACTCGAGTCTGTTGACACTTTCCCATCTGATATAAAATGCCCAAGGCGATTCGGTCACTTATTTTTCTCAAAAAAGTTTGTTTAGGCCTTTATTTACCTGATTTTTGTTTTTCACTACCTTTCACTAATATTAAAATAAGTTTATAATTATATAATGCTTTTTATAATTTACTTAAGCTTTATTCTATTTAAGTTTTGAATTTAAGTACTTGATTAATAATAAAGAGGGTAAAAATTAAGAAATATATAATTGAACTCAAAAATTAATTAAGAATTTAGAATTTTTATTCTTTAATAGCCTAATGTATCTTTTTCTATGATTTACCCAGTATATTTTTGTTCTAACTAAAACATTTGAAGTTCTTAATCCTAAATATAAGTCATCCTCCAATTTATCTCTCTAGAATTTGTATATGTTGCTGTTTTAATAAGAAATGCATGTTAAATCATTACACTATGGGTCATTACATTAGGACTCATTACATTACATTGGGGCTCATCTTTATAAAAAAAAAACATTTAAGGCCTCTCCAAGTTTAAAGTATCAAGAGTGAAGTTCTAAATTCACATCCATGGCTGTCCCTTCAGCAAAAAATCCATAGAAATCATTATATTTTTGCTGAAATTATAAAGCATCAAGTTTAAAGCCATGGAACATAAAGAAGAAGAAGACATTAATGGATGAAAAAGAATATAGAATAGGAATTTAAAAGGGTTACCCAAGTGAAATTAATGTTGCAATGATAAGAGATTAAGGCAGAGTTCAATCTTTTATCCATTCTTTTTTTTTCTCTTTCATTTTTTTCTTTTTTTCTACCTCTTTGTTGTTTACGTTGCTTTAAAAGTTGAAAAGGATCCATTAATAAAATGAATCATAGAAATGGAAATTCAAATTTTAAATATATGGATTCTTCAACATATGAAATGTTAGACACATTAATTTCATGAATTTCAAAAATTGAAATTTTAACTTCTTAAATCTATTAAATCTACTAGGTTTTTTAAACTTAATAAAAATTCTAGTTTTATTTTTTTAATTAATGATTAGTCTTATATATCTGCATATATTAATTATCAACTTTAAAAATATTTTTTTAACTTAAAAATACTCTAATTTATTTTTTGTCTTGTATATTTGCATATATTAATTGATACGTATAAGTTACAGAAATATTTCATGCAAAAATTTTTAATATATAAAATATTTTGCGTCAAAACTTTTAGCGGTGACTAAAATAGTCGCCACTAAAAGTAACTTTTAGTAACGAATATAATCAGTCGTCGCTAAAAGATTTGGCGCAAAATTTTTTCATTTGACCAAAATTTTAGCTCCAGAACTTTTAGTGGCAACTAAAAAAGGTCGCTAAAAGTTATGCTAGTGACGACTAAAGCTAGTCGTCGCTAAAAGTTTTGTCAGTAATATTTTTAATGGTAAAAATTTGGTATTTAGACTTTTAGTGACGATCACTTACGTCGTCACTAAATGTTATGCTTTAGTGATGACTAAAGTTTGTCGTCGCTAAAAGTTCTGCTTTAGTGACGATTAAAGCTAGTCGTCGCTAAAAGTTTTGTCAGTAATATTTTTAGTGGTAAAAATTTGGCATTTGGACTTTTAGTGACGATCACTCGTCGCTAAATGTTATGCTTTAGTGACGACTAAAGTTTGTCGTTGTTAAAAGTTATGCTTTAGTGACGACTAAAGCTAGTCGTCACTAAAAGTCCAAATTAGTGACGATTAAAGCTAGTCGTCGCTAAAAGTTTTGTCAGTAATATTTTTAATGGTAAAAATTTGGCATTTGGACTTTTAGTGACGATTACTTACGTCGTCACTAAATGTTATGCTTTAGTGATGACGAAAGCTAGTCGTCGCTAAAAGTTCTGCTTTAGTGACGATTAAAGCTAGTCGTCGCTAAAAGTTTTGTCAATAATATTTTTAATGATAAAAATTTAGCATTTGGACTTTTAGTAACGATCACTTACGTTGTTGCTAAATGTTATACTTTAGTGATGACTAAAGTTTGTCGTCGCTAAATGTTATGCTTTAGTGATGACTAAAGCTAGTCGTCGCTAAAAGTTGTGTTTTGAAATATATTTTTTGTGGCGACTATGTCTATGTCGCCGCAAAAACGTTTTAGCGGCGAGTTTTTTGTTGCTACTAAATAGTTTTAGTGACTATTTTTTTTGTCGCTGCTAAAAATATTTTCAGAATTAAAAATAGTTTTTTAGTGACAACTTTTAGCAACAATTTAATAAAGTCGTTGCTAAAAACATTTTTCAACGACCACTTTTTTAAGTCGCCGCTAAAAGTCGTTATTAAAAGTCTATTTTTTTGTAGTGATTCTTCATGAATACGAGCAATTGCCCCACACCAAGCATGCCATCTTCATGTCAATGCCACCAAAAGACATAGTTCATCGCTCTTTCTTCTTTGGCCCTTCCCAAATCGCTGTGCTCCGTCGTCTAGTTCCAAGCCACCTTGCTCGATCCACCAATTTTGAGATCCTCACAGCATGCTTATAGCGCTGCCGTACTAGATCATTACATCCACCACTGGAAGAGGAAGTACGCTTGATGTTCCCTGTCAGTGTACATTCCAAGTTGAACCCTCCATTACCAGTTGGCTACTATGGCAATGGGTTCGTATTTTCGGCCGTCGTCACCACTGCCAAGAAGCTTTGCAAGAATCATTTTGGGTATGCCTTGGAATTGATAAAAAAAGGGAAGGCTACAGCAGATGAGGAGTATGTGCACTCTGTAGTAGATTTAATGGTGACGAAGGGACGGCCCCACCATAGTAAGGTGAGGTCCTTCCTTGTGTCGGATGTGACACGTGCTGGGTTCGAAGATGTGGATATCGGGTGGGGGAAGCCTGTGTATGCTAGGCCAGCCAACGGTGGATCCACAATCATTCCTAAGATGACAAGTAACTACATATCAGCTCAAAACACTAAGGGAGAGAGAGGCATAGTGATACCAATTAGCTTGCCAGCTCAAGCGATGGAGTGGTTTGCAAGAGAGTTGGATGACATGCTTAGTAGCTACCAAGGTCCACCAACAAGTGCTCCACAAATCATGTCTTTCCTCTAGCTTTCCCATTTATAGGCTATTCCCTTGAATATCATATCCTGCAACAATAAAAAGACAAAAACATCTATTTATATTACGTTTCCCAATTGAGGAATATTAAAAAAAATGGAAAAGGGCAAAGAAACAAAGCTCTTCTTCCTTGACTAATCTAATAGTATATGGTAACCATATGTCAAACAAACAATCTGAATTAAGACAAATATAGCATGAAAGCAATCAACAGATGCATCACACCAATGACATGAAACTGACTGCGAGATTATAAATTCTTGTTCTTATGATAGCTCATATCTAAATTGAGTATGTAAAACTATGACTGTGGGAGCTATTTTGCTCTTAAAAGATAGGGTAGGATTGCTTCTAATAGCATTAAGTTCCATTTGGTGTTGCCTAATTCGGCAACATGCATGCCGAAGTCCCTTCTGGTACTGATGACCCCAATCGTACGTCGTTTGAGCACCAGAATGTGACACACCCCGTACGTAATTCTTACCCATGTGCAGATTCCAAAATTCCAAAAACCAGAGCTACATTGGCCAAAAAAAAAAACGATCTAGGTGCAGAGTAAGAAAAGTGAACAGAACCAGTGTTAACACCTTGTAGAGGCCAGAAAACTCGAAGGATGTTAATACATTGACTGCTACCTATGTCAAAAAACTCGACGGCACAAGCATCTTCATTGGACTTGATATAAGATGAAGGAAGGAAGAATCGCAAAAGAACATCTATTTATGGTAGAATCAACAAAGACGAAGACGCCTTGTCGGACCTCGATGAGTGATGAAATGGGTATGATAAGAGAATAGAAGATTGGAAGGGTAGGAAGAGAATTCGAAGAAGCAGAAAGGATAAGGAGAACAATAGAGAAGTAGTTTAATATCTCCAAAAACATGCTCATACAAACTTCGATGCTGAATAAAAGCTTGCGCCCACCCGTGCCCGTTCTGTTAGCCCGCTACCCGATTAACTTCTTGACTGATGCGAAATTCCTGACTTCAATAGAAACAACTAACTACCGTTATAGTGAAAAGACTCCCTAACCCCTACTTATTAAATGGAAAAGAACCCCTACCCCTTACTATATTTGAGATGTATCACCACCCCCCGATAACTTCATCCTTGACCCCAAGGATGCTGTAGCTTCATGAACTCTGGAAAATCTCTCTATAACTTGAACCAAAGTTCCCAAGTAGCTTTTTCTTCCATCTCGCCCTTTTATTTAACCAATACTTCAGTGACAGCTTGCTACCTCTTTTGGACAATTCTCCTATCCAGGATTGCTTCAGGTTTGCGTTTAGTGTCCATAAAACCCCAAACCTCTGGCAGCTGGTGCGTCTTGATCAATGCATCTGGACTTTTTTTAACAGAGACACATGAAAGGTAAGATGAATGCGTAAAGTAGAAGGAAGCCGCAGTGTATAAGCTACTACTCCCACCTTGTCAATTATCTGATATGGGCTAAAATACCTTGGCGACAATTTCTCTAAAGATCGGGCCATGACAGAGTGCTGCTTAAATGGTTGTAACTTAAGGAAAACCCAATCTCCCACCGGAAACTCGCATTCTGATCTCTTTTTATCTGCTTGTTGTTTCATGCGGTGTACCGCCTTAGCTAAATTCCTTTGAACCTGCTGTAGCATCCTTTCTCTGGGGTCGAAACTTCTATCTATAACATCAATCATGGAATCCTGTGGAATGTATAGGATGTGGATAGGAAGGGCCTGCCCATACATGATTTTATAGGGGGTTACTCTTGTAGAACTGTGATAAGATGTATTGTACCACCATTCAGCCAGCGAAATCCATTTACTCCATTCTTGAGGAGCATTCCAAGCTAAACTTCTCAAATAGTTCTTCAGACATCGGTTCAACACTTCACTCTACCCATCTGTTTGAGGATGATAGGATGATGACAAGCATTGAGTAACTCCCAGCTTCGACATGAATTCCTACTAGAATTTACTAGTAAACAACGGTCCCTGTCACTTACTATAGCAGCTGGTGCACCATGCAGCTTGTAGATATTATCCATAAACAGTTGGGCTGATTGACTTGCTATGAAGGGATGGACCAACAGAATGAAATGAGCATATTTGCTGAGGCAATCAATTACAACCCAAATAGTATCTTTTTCATCAGCCTTCGAAAGCTTCTTTATAAAATCCATCGCAATGCTCTGCCACACACCTTCTGGGATTGGAAGAGGTTGTAGCAATCCAGGATATACAGTGGTTTCATATTTACACTATAGGCACGTCTCACACCAAAGAATGAATGTCTTAATGTCTTCCATCATGCCTCTCCAGTGTAAGATGGCTTTCACTCATTTCCAAGTAGCCTTAACGCCTGAATGCCCTCCTTGGGGGGATGAGTGTAACCATTCCAGTATAGCGTTCTTTAAATTTCCTTGATGTCTGATGACTATTTTATTTTTCTGGGATAGTGTATGCCCATTCCATCTATACTTAGGATAAGCGGCTGGATCTTCTTCCAGTTTTTGTATTAATTGGACTAGAGTTGGATCTTCCTTCCATTGTTTCTGAATTGCTTCCCATAAATCTATAGATATAGAAGAAACTATCATTTGTAGCAATTCTCCATTATTAACTCTAGATAATGCATCGGCTGTTATATTTTCCTTCCCTTTCTTGTAACAAATTTCATAATCCAAGCCCATGAGCTTTGTGACCCAGTTATACTGTGTTGGCGTGGAGAGACGTTGTTCCAAGAGGAATTTCAAGCTCTGCTGATCGATCATGATTTTGAACAGTTGAATGTGCAGATACTGTTGCCACTTTTCCACAGCATAAACCACAACAAGTAATTCCCGATCATAGACAGACAGAAGTCAATTTCTAGGTGATAGAACTTTACTTATGAAAGTTATAGGATGCTTATCTTGGGATAATACCGCTCCTATGCCTGTATTCGAGGCATCAGTTTCTACTACGAAGGGTTTCTCCAAGTTTGGCAAGGCAAGCACAGGGGTCGATGTTAAAGCTATTTTAAGGTTCTTAAATACTTCCTCAGCTTCCACGCTCCAAAGGAATGCATCTTTCTTCAGTAGGTCGATGAGGGGTCTAGCCAACATACTGAAACTCCTGATAAACTGCCTGTAGTACCCAGCTAAGCCTAAAAAACTCTTTAGTTATTTCACTGATGAAGGAGTTAGCCATTCAAGGATTGCTTGAATTTTACTCGAGTCTGTTGACACTTTCCCATCTGATATAAAATGCCCAAGGTATTTGATTTTGGAGACTGCAAAGGCACATTTACTCCTCTTAACAAGATAGTTGTGGTCCCATAAGATGGTTAGCACCTTCCTCAAGTGGACTATATGGTCTTCCTCATTGTTACTATACACTAAGATGTCATAAAAAAAAAAAACTAAAACATACTTCCTCAGTTGGTGCTCAAATATAGCATTCATGGCCCTTTGGAAAGTTGAGGGTGCATTGGATAATCCGAATGGCATGACTAAGAATTCGTACTGTCCAGAGTGTGTTTGGAATGTTGTCTTATAAACATCCTCCTCCTTCATGCGTATCTGATGATATCCTACACGTAGATCTAGTTTTGAGAACACTCGTGCCTTGCCCAACTCGTCTGGCAGATCTTCTACCAAGGGAATTAGAAATCTACTCCTCACAGTTTGTTTGTTGAGTGCTCTATAGTCTACACACATCCTCCATCCACCATCTTTTTTTTTAACTAAAATAATAGGTGAAGCAAAAGGCGAGGAACTCTTTTGTATTATTCCCATCTCCAGCATTTCACTTACTAACTTTTCTATAACATCCTTTTGAGTTGCAAAGTACTTGTAGGGCCTGATATTAATTGGGTTTGTTCCTTCCTTCAGAATGATAGCATGGTCGTGTCCTATACACCAAGGAGGTAAAGTGCTGGGGTCTTTAAACACATCTTTGTATTGTTCCAAAAGCTGACTTACTACATCTGGAACAAGACTTCCTGCTTCCACCTTTACTGCATAGAAAGTGGCTTCAGTGTGAAGAGGTATAATCTACAGCAGATAGGGATTTAGGTCCTGTGCAATTAACTTATGGAGTCTGCCTTCTCTCACCACCTTAGCTTTTGGGTCCCTAGTTGTAGATATTCTGACTTGGTTCCCCTTGAACATGAATTCCATTATTAAATTCAAACAATCCAAATTAATGTTACCCAATATCCTTAACTATTGCATTCTCAGCACCATGTCACAACACACCAACGGAATAAAGATCACATCTGTTGTGAATTCCACCCCTTGTGTTGACCATTTCAACCCTTCACAACCTATTTTTCCCCGAATCTTGTTCCCATCTGCCACGGTTACATTTATTTCTTCCATGGGTTTAGTCTTCACCAATTCCTTCCAGCTTTCATTGAGAAAATTGTGTGTGCTTCCTATGTCAATAAGTATATAAGCCACTCTTTTTCTAATTTTCTCACAAATTCTCATAGTCAGATAATTGGCAGTTCCTTGTAAAGCATTGAGAGAGATAGCTGGTTCATCATAGTCTTGTAACTCCTCAACAGCACTCACCACATTAGCTAGCCTTCCTTCCTCCCCATCAACTTCTTCAACTTCCATTAGGAAGATTTGCATTTTCCTTCTCTGCGAACAATCATGACCTAGAGCGTATTTCTCATGACAAAAGTAACATGGATTTTTGTTTCTGTGTTCTTCCACCTCTATAGAGGACATTTTCTGCTAAAACCTCATATTTGGCCTTCCCAGAATTCCCTTTTGGGTGTTATTCTCATTCATAGCAGCTTTGAGCCCTCTTTTAAAGTCACCAGTTGGAGTTTTCAATATTCCTTGGCCTCCCGTAGTTTCCTTAGATTCCATGTGGTTACCCTTAGTATGAAGGTTACTTGGTTCACCTCTAAATTTTCCATTAAGAGGAACTACTCCTTCCTTCTTTTGTATAAGCTCCACATTTAACGATTGTAATTTAGCCAATCTAGTAGTGTCCAAAAGAGTTTGCGGATGGAACAGTTTTACTCTAATTACAATTTCAGGTTTCAAGCCAGCTAGGTAGCAACTCAATTTTTGACTCTCCGTGAGTTCCACTCTGCATACCAAGCCATCGAATGCCTTTTAGAATTCTATTAAATTTCCTTTCTATTTTAGTTACATCAGTTCCTCCATGGGATCATCGAAGATTGATCTAAATCTTACTTTAATGGCTTCCGTCAGTTCTTGCCAACTAAGCCTACCATTTCTACTCTTCTCAAATCCTCAGAACCATTTATATGCAGTTTCATCCAACGATAAACTTGCTAGTATCACCTTGTTGTCGTCTGGGGTTCCATCGATGACAAAGAATCCCTCGCATTTTGAAATCCACACATTCACGTCCTCTGAAGCAAACTTCAAAAAGTCTACCTTGGTAAAACGTGTTGGAACATGATAGTCTCCGGCTCCTTCAACTCTACCTCAGTCTCAAGTGCAATTCATCACTTTTGTGAACTGATACGATAACCCCCGTACGAACTCCTAGAACCCATTCAGCTGCTACTCCATCACATTCATCCTTTGTTCCATAGCCAACCGAAGTCTCTCTTTTATTTTGCAAATGTTCGCCTGAGATCGAGTTACGTCTGCCATAGATAATTCCACTCTGATACCAGTGATAAGAGAATAGAAGATTGGAAGGGTAGGAAGAAAATTCAAAGAAGCAGAAAGGATAAGGAGAACGATAGAGAAGAAGTTCAATATCTCCAAAAACATGCTCATATAGACTCCGATGCTGAATAAAAACCTGCGCCCACCTATGCCCGTTCTGTTAGCCCGCTACCCGATTAACTTCCTGACTTATGCGAAATTCCTGACTTCAACGGAAACAACTAACTACCGTTACAGTGAAAAGACTCCCTTGTGAACACCATATTTTGTCCGGACAAGCTCCAAAAATAATGATAAAATTAAACTAACAAAATAATAAGAAAAAAAGAAATGAAAAGTAAAATAAAAAGGGACTAGGAAAAAGAGAAAAATAAAAAAGATAAAGTAAAATAATAATAATTCAATATATATATATATATATAAAACTGTGAACAACCTATTTTGTCTGGGCAAACTCCAAAAATAATGATAAAATTAAACTAACGAAATAATAAAAAAAAGAAATGAAAAGCAAAATAAAAAGGGACTACGAAAAAGAGAAAAATAAAAAAAGATGAAGTAAAATAATAATAATAATTCAAAATATATATATATACATATATATATATATATATATATATATATATATAAAGAGAAAGGGGAAGCCCAAAACAAAAACAAAAGAAAAGATTAAGAGAGTCCAAACCATAAAAAAAAAAAAAAGAGGGAAACCAAAAAAGAAAAAAAAAAAAAAAAGCATATCAGAGTTTATTACCTACAAATAATTTTTTTAAAAAAAAATCAAACAAGAGTCTACTAACCTAATACCAAAACAAAGAAAAAAGACAAACAAAAGAAAAATCAATTAAAAAAAAAGGCCTTAACTTTGCTTCCTTTTCCTCTAAATGAAAGCCCAATACCCAAAAAAAAAAAAAAACTTGATCCCAAAAAGAAAAAAAAAAAAAACTAAAGCAAACAAATAGCTTCAGTCTATTTCTTCTAGACCCAAAGGCCCAAACATGAAAAAGAAAAATAGGCTAAAAAAAACAAAGCAAAGAAAAAATGGAGGCCCATTAGCAACTCTTCAGCAAGCCCTCCAACCCAAGTCTAAAGCCCAAAGTCAGCATCAAACAAATAATAAAAAAATAGAAAATAAGGAAGCCCTAGTAACGTGATCCCCCCTGCTTTGGCGTGCTGACTCTCGTGTCTGCCAGCATCAAGCATTCCTACCCATTACTTGTACAACCCTCAGTAGCTGAAAGGAGATAGACGCTGAGGCAGAAAGGGGACGCATAGAAAAAAAGACACACACACAGGCACAAACGGGGAGGCGAGACACTCTGAGGCAGAGGGAGGGGCACACGTCCAAGAAGGCACACAGACTAGAGGACAGAGGATGGAGACGCGAGAGGAGTGGAGGGAGACGGAGAAGCGGAAAGATGAAGGGAGAGAGGAGAGATAGACAAGAGAGAGAAAAATGAGAGAAGCAGAGGGATTGAAGAGGAACCGAGAGTGAGAGAGAGGCATGGAGAGAGGGAATACACGAGAAGAGCAGAAGAAGACCAAGAGTGAGAGAGGGGCAAGGGGGACCAAGCATGGATTTGCAAGAGATAGAGAAGCAGAAAGATTGAAGGGGAGATCAAGAGTGAAAGAGGATAGAGCTACAGGGGAGAGATAGAGAATGAAAGAGGGAGGCGAATAAAGCAGAACCGAGGGGAAGATGAGGCTACTGGAGACGTGTTTTTGATTTGACAATGCGAGCCTATGTGTGTGTAGGAACAGGAAGGAACCAAGAGGTATTTTTTTTTACTCATCTGCATCGCCCCCATTCTATTTTAAAGGCTGAGGATTATGGAGGTTGTTTGATTTTGATATGGAATTGTTGGGCTTGAAGCTTCTGGCTATTGAATTTTATACGTGCTGAATGTCTGATGATTTTGAATAATGCCCAAAGTTTTAACTTCCATTCTCTAAGCCCTTATTCCCCAAATAGAATGAGTCTTGTTTGATATCTTACAATAACTTGAAGTGTATCATTTCGTAGATTAAGTAACTACCATGATTCCCCAAGTTGTTTTAGTTTCCTGTTGATGGTGAGTGTTCTGTTTAACCCATATAGGTGAGTTCCTTGGCCACACTTTTTTTGTGTGCAAAGATTCACCCTATTTTTTTCCTTCTAATTAATGGAATATGCTGGCAGATTGTTGATTTCTCATCGGTGAATTAGGTTTGCATTGTGGGGTTATTGTATTTTGAGTTATCTCAATGGAAACTTGCCTATTCTCTGAATCATTTTAGGCTTTGTCCCATGCTAATTTGCTTCGCTGGGTTGCTTGATACTATAGATGATATTTCTTCTGAATATAGCTCCTTCCATGTGTGTCACCGTTGCCATACATTTAAGGTTTTCCTTGTAGCTACTGATAACGCTAGATGGGAACAGAAGGCTAAGTGATCTAGTAACTAAAATCAGGACTTTTTTTTTGAAGCATATATATGTTTCTGGTTTTGGTTTGTGTTAATTGGAACATAATGTTGGGTGCTGATTTATACCTCATGATAAGATTTTGGCACTCCTGCATTAAGTGGTCGTGGATGAAGTGTGAAATGTCATGTACGGTACAAGTCTTGAAATATGCCTGGTAAATACTAGATGAAATGCCTAAGAGAGGATTCCCCAAACGTTTCTAATTTAGTAGGTCCTAGCATGTTGAAATTAAGTGATTAGGATCCTAGGTGCCCACTTTGTGAATGTTTATTATTGAATTGGATTAAGTCATAGCGCTTTAATTATAGTATTCCCATTGCTGAAATTTGCTGTGTGGATAGCTTAATCTGTCTTGGTGCTTAACGCTTGATTGCAATATTCCCAGTGTTAAAATTTGTTGTCAAAACTTGATTTGGGCCAATGTTACTTCAACTTTGACTAGAACTGTTGAGATGTTTTAGTGAACGGGTATGCATTTGATTGAAGATTGAGTGATTATACATTTTGAGTTGTTAGGAAATAGTAATATTGTCAGGGTTCTGTGATTAGTGAAGTATGAATTTATTACTAGTCTGGCATAATGGTTTTGTTTGGATTTTGAGCTAACACATCTTTATGTTCCCTATTTGTCATATCTGCACCATTGGCCACGAAAATTGCTGGAGAGGATATGTGAGATTGGGACAGCTGAATAAGGAAAACAAGAAAAAGCATCGCTGATCAGGCAGATTGCTAGAGAGATTCTTGGGCAAATGATTAAAGAGAAGGCAAAAGGGATGGCTTCACTGGTTCTTTACTTTCACCTAATTTATGTACAATCTCGTGATGTATATTCAGAAAAGATTAATATTTGATTGAACAAAAGACACACACTATCACAAATTATCCCATGCTAGTAGATATTTCAGTTTTATTTTCATTTTATTTCATTTTGTTTCCTTCCAAGAATGGTCGTGTGGGATCCTTTGTCCCCTCAGACATATAAGAACTAACTTAAGGATCATATGAGGCAATAAGCCTCCTTGGCATCTATTGGGTGCTAAATTTATATTTTGACATATTTTGGATTTCAATGGCCTGCATCAAATCGATCTTTAAAGAAAATTTTCAAAAAAAGAAGGAAAAAAAAACAAAGAAAAGGGGGACAAAAAAATAAATAAATAAACTTTCTCAATATAAAAGTTAATTTTAAGTAACTAAGTTTTCATAACTTCCCATTTAAAATAATAATAATAAATAAATAAAAATTAATTAAATTCCCTTCTTTTAAACTTTGAAATTTTCTTTTAACTTTCATTCAATAAAATTAGAAATAAATATATGCTTTACAAAAATTGAAAAAAGGTGTTTCAAAACAAGAAAAAATTAATAAAAAAATTAGAAATAAGAAAGGAGAAAACGATAAAGAAAATGAAATCATTTTAGTTTTCACAAATTAAGATATAGGAATCAATCTTAAACTTGTTTTCTTTGTAAAAATCTAAAATGGTTTTTCTTTTCTTTTTCTCTTCTAAAATAATAATAATAATAATAATAATAATAAAACAAAAAGAACCAAACCAAACAAAACAAAATAATAAAAAATATATATATACAAAAAAAAACAACAACAAAATAAAATAAAATAGAACTAAAAACAAAAAGAAAGAAGGAAAAAAACAAAATAAAAATTAGCCAAAAAAAGAGGAAGAAACAAACAAACAAACAAATAAAAAAAACAACACAAAAAAAAACAAAACAAGAGAAATAAAGATAGAAAACAAAAGATAATAGCAAAAACAAAAAGAAGAAAGGAAAAAACAAGAATAAAACAATAACAAGAAATAAAAAAAAATAAAACAAAACAAAACAAGAAACAAACAAACAAAAAAAAAAGAAGAAAAAAAATGAAATAAAAAATGATAGGGAAAGAAAGGAAAAAAAAACTAAAGAATGCAAGAAAAGTAAAATTAAATTTTTCTTTAGTAAATTAAAACACATCGACTAATTTCAAAACTAGTTTTATTTGTTAAAGGAAAAAGTAATTTATTTTCTTCACCTTTTCGAAAAAAAACAATACCCAAACACAAAAAATTATATATAAAAAATAAAAAAATAAAAAATAAAGGACACATAAAAAAACTAAAAAAACAAAAACAAAAACAAAAACAAGAAAAAAAGACAAAAGACAAAAACAAAATATAAGACAAAGAAGAAAAAAAAAACAAAACAAAAACAAAAACCAACCTTAACACAATTTTAAACCAAACTACGTGGACTTTGATCCTTTTCAGAGGGTATGTAGGCCTAGACTTTCATCCTAGATCACGTCCGTCCTTGTAAATAAAATATTTTTTAATTTTATTTCTTTAATTTTATTTTTTTAATTTCTTATTTTACATTTTATTTTATTCCTTTTTCCTTATTTTACTCTTCAAATTTCTTTTTGTTTTACTTTTAATTTTCTTCTTTTTATATTTAATTTTATCTCCTAAATTTTTTTTTCTTCTATTTTTGCATGTGATTGGTTTAGGAGAATTAAAATAGAATAGAGCTATATTATTTTTGCACAACTAACTTAGGGTAACCGTTCTTAAGAATTGGTGTAGTGGGGTGTCTAACACCTTCCCCACTCACAATCGACTCCCGGATTCATTATCTAGTTCATAGACCATTTTTCTAAAAAAAAAGGCTTTTCCAAAGTTTTGCTTTTTCAAAAAACAAAATTTTGGTAGCGACTCATTAACCCTATTTATTTGAACCTTTTTACTTTTAATTTTGATTTCGGTTAAAAGCGCCACACGGTCGTATTTGCGGGTGTGACATCCCTAACCCCTACTTATTAAATGGCAAAGACGCCCCTACCCCTTACTATACTTAAGACGTATCAAGGTACAAGGCTAGGAAATAAGCAGTATTAACAAGCATGTTCCTTTACTTGGGCTTGTTCGATTTGAAGGAATACAGAGCAGAGGAAAGTGGGGATTGCTACGATAATTGAGATCTATTATTTAATATATATTATTTTAATAATTATTGGTAATAGATAAAGTTATAGTATTATCTTAGTTTAGTTATAATAGTTTAAAATATATTATTTTAATTTATTAAAAGAAAAGTTAAGAAAAGAAATTAAGTTTAATAATATTTTTCATTTTTTTATTTTCTTTCAACTTATTTAATTAGAACTTAGATTATGAATTTAAAATTTAAGTTTTAAATTGCTCAATTTTTGTTTTTTGTGATTATAATCATTAACCTTTTTTCTAAATCATTCATCTATTAAGTATATAAAATACATTATATAAAATGAATATTTATAATTTTGTATTATACTATATATCAAATTAGCATATTAATTTAGTATATCCCTTGTACCGTAAATTCTGTACCTATACTCCTATCCTATAACATAGCGAACTAGGTATTAGGAAACTACTTGTTCCCTTATTAGAAGTACTGTCATGGAAACAAAATAATTATAATAAATCCTTATTTCTTTGATATAATTATAGCTTTCATCAAGAAGCGTCTATCTTAAACATAAAAAATTTATCCAGATAGGAGAAGAATAGAAGTATTGGATGCTTAAACTTAGTTGAAATTCATATTGTTTCTAACATGGCAGTCAACCAGTAAATGTTATATTAAATTATCTTCTAATTTTGTAACACATGAATATACAAGTTTTCCATTAATGTGGCTAAAATACTAAGTATAAATAGCCCAATCTCAATCCAAGGTCAGTGGATGCAGATGTTCGTAGTTTTTCTGCAGGCTGTTAGATTAATTTTATAAATTAATGTTTAATACAAATTAGCATTAATTAATTATAAGATAATTATATATCATATTTTAAATAATCAGTCTTGTATTTGAAGCTCAGTATACAATGCCTGGGACCCCACAATAAAATGGAATTGCAGAGAGATATAATCGTACTCTAATGGACATGGTTAGAAGTATGATTAGCCACTCCTCCTTGCCATAATTCTTGTGGGGTGATGCTTTGAAGATTTTAGTCTATATTTTGAACCAGGTACCCAGTAAAACAGTACCAAAAACTCCATATGAACTCTTTACTAGAAGAAAACTGAGTTTAAAACATTTTCGAGTATGGGGTTGTAGAGCAAAAATGAAGTTATATAATTCTAAATTAAAGAAATTAGATTCAAGAATAGTTAGTGGGTTCTTTTATCGGGTATTGTGTAAGCTCAAAGGGATGCAAATTTTATTGCCCTACTTACATTACCAAGATTATCGAGTCTGATCAAGCATTTTATTTTAAAGATGACTTAGATAGTAGGAGTTCTATACCTAGAGTTATCAATTTACGTGATGAGAGTACCATCTTACCTATGCCTATTTTGACACCCTCTGTGTCTGACAAAGATGAGGTTGTAAAAAATCTAATTAGAATGGATGCAGAACTCCCTATGGAAGAAGCAGGCGAGCCAGTAATTGAATTAAGACGTTCTCAAAGAACCCAAAGGCTTGCAATACCAAATGATTACATAGTTTATTTGAAAAAATTCAAATATGATACTATTGAAGGTACGGATCCCAAATCCTTTAAGCAAGCGATGTCTAGTCCTAATTCTTCTAAATAGATTGAGGTTATGAGCGATGAGATTGCCTCCATGCATCAAAATCATGTGTAGAAGCTTGTGGAATTACCAAATAGGTGCAAATTAGTTAGTTGCAAATAGGTCTATAAAACTAAACGAGGAAGTTCTGGTAAATTTGAGAGATATAAAACCATACTTATAACTAAAGGTTACAATTAGAAAGAAGGCGTCGATTACACATAAACCTTCTCTCCAATATCTGTAAAGGATACTTTCAGGGTGGTTATGGCTTTTGTTGCATAGTTTAATCTTGAACTTCATTAGATGGATGTCAAGATCGCTTTGCTTAATGGAAACTTGTATGAAAAAATGTACATGACTCAACCATATGGTTTTATTGAACTTGGAATGGAAGATTTAGTATGCAGACTATAAAAATTCATTTATGGGTTGAAACAAGCCTCTAGGCAGTAGTACTTGAAATTTGATGAGGTCATCACCTCTCTTGGGTTTATTGAGAATGATTCGGATTAATATATTTATCAGAAATTTGATGGGAGCAATTTTGTCTTCTTAGTACTTTATATTGATGACATTCTACTAGCTAGCAATTCCATGAATTTTCTGAATAAGACAAAACATATGTTGCCATGCCATTTTGATATGAAGGATTTTAGTAAGGCATCTTTTGTTCTAGGAATACAGATCCATTATGATAGATCTCATGGTACGTTGGGTCTATCTTAAACAACTTTATATTGAAAAGGTACTTAAAAAGTTTAAAATGAAAAATTATGTAACACCATAACATCTAGCTCATTTCATGCCATTTATAAGTTTTGTATTATCAATCCCACAAAAGCATATAAAAAGGGGATGAAAATAATAGATTTTTTCCGTGTTGCGCTATATCTCAAAACTTCAATTCGATGTCACGTGGACTGTGTGAGTTTATACTATACTTCCTCATATTTAATTTCATTATTACAACTCATTTGCATCACAATAACATGTCTACAATTCATGGAAACTGAAATAGAGCTCAAAATAGGCAAGCATATTTTCGGCCAAATTTGCTCTATTTTTTGACCAAACTTTGGAAAATCATAACTAAATCTAAAAAATTCAAAATCATACAATCTTTGTCACTTTGGAAATCTTATGATGTCTACTTCACACTAAAAATATTTCCAAGTCACAACATTCATCACACAGGACGTTTGACATCCAAAAAGCTACAGAGGTCTACAAACTTCTAAAATTTATAACTAATTCTACAAAAATCGAAATCACACCCATTCAGTCATTCTGGAAATCTACAAATATTAAATTGATACTAAAAATAATTCTAGAATGAAACAGATACATTTAGCCATCAGAAACTTATGGAATAGTAACTGAACCCCTGGGGTACTACTAATACTGATAGTTAACTTCAAACATGCATAACTCTTTGGTCAAACCTCTAAATGAGGTGATCTCAGTGGCCACAGAAAGCTTATGACTTCTAATTTATTCATATAAAATTTTATAAGTATTGGACACTATTTGGCTATCGAATGACACAAAACACAAAAATGCCAGTATGAACAGTACCCATACCAGAATCCATGAAAAATCCCAATTTTGAAAATTCATCAAATATTTCTTAGATCTCTAAAAATTATAATCTTTAGCTTCAAAGAAAGCTCTTAATGAGACCTAATTGCATGCCAAATTTCAAGACAAGACTAACTCATTTAGCCAAAAAGTGATATAGAGTTCTGTTATGGTCAATTTTGACTCCATATTGGGTACCAAAATTGTCAAATGGATTTCCCTTGGCCTTGGCACTTTTTGGGCAAGTTTAAAAGCTTATTTGAGACTTGTGTGAGCTGCCCAAATAGTCCCAAACCTCATGCATTTCATTTTGGTCATTCAACCCATACTTATGCATATTTCCTTCAAACTTTACATTCTCATAGCATGACATTTCATACTCAAAACATGTGCTAGTAGTCATACATCATTTTCATACATCTAAACATCACATAATAGTATATCTATATATGTCTCAAGGTTTATAATACATATACAATATCATATACATCTTGAACCATTATTATGGTCCCAAAAGAGATAAAATAAAGCATAAACTTGTCAAGCTCCTTCCTTTAGTGTTGTTGGCTCCCATTAGCATATCCACTTGGTTCACCTAGCATGTTAGATCATTGGAGAGGAGGGAATGAGATTCAAAGAATCCCAATAGCTCATCTCCCATTCAATCATACATAATATGTGTAAAGCAAGTTTCACAAATGCATGCATGGAGAAGGTAGAAAACATAGACATTTTAAAGTTAACTATCAGTATCAGTAGCGCCCGAAGAGTTCAGTTACTGTTTCATAAGTTTCTGATAGCTAAACATATCTGTTTTATTCTGGAATTATTTTTA
Source organism: Erythrophleum fordii (assembly GCA_032878935.1). NCBI lineage: Eukaryota > Viridiplantae > Streptophyta > Magnoliopsida > Fabales > Fabaceae > Erythrophleum > Erythrophleum fordii. The sequence goes on along the minus strand of JAVQMF010000047.1, from coordinate 10,748,804 downwards.
GTATCAAGTTAACATTTGTAGCTTTCTAGAATTACCGAATGTGTGTGATTTCAATTTTTGTAGAATTAGTTATGAATTTTAGAAGTTTGTATTAGTAAACTGAACAACAGCTCAGGCAGCCAGCGACCTCTGTAATTTTTTGAATGTCAAACATCCTGTGTAATGAATGTTAATGAATGTTGTGACTTGGGTGTATTTTTAGTATGAAGTAGACATCCTAAGATTTTCAGAGTGACAAAGATTGTATGATTTCGAATTTTTTAGATTTAGTTATGATTTTCCAAAGTTGGGTCAGAAAATAGAGCAAATCTGGCTGAAAATATGCTTGCCTATTTTGAGCTCCATTTCGGTTTCCATGAATTGTAAGCATGTTATTGTGATGCAAATGAGTTGTAATAATGAAATTAAATATGAGGAAATATAGTATAAACTCACACGGTCACATGACACCGAATTAAAGTTTTGAGATATAGCACAACGCAAAAAAAGTCTATTATTTTCATCCCCTTTTTATATGCTCTTGTGGAATTGATAATTAAAAACTTATAAATAGCATAAAATAAGCTAGATGTAATGGTGTTACATTTATTGGTATCAGAGCAAAGGTTCAGGCTCTCATTGTGGGTTGTGGGTTGTGTTTATGAGTTGCCTATATGCATATGAGTTTGTTTTGGATAAATTGAGTGTGTATGATGATGGAAGTGTTCCCTAGCTCATGTTATAGTTTGTTATGATATTTCAGTACGATGGTGAACACTAGGAGAGGTCGGCCCTCTAGCCAGGCTCGTGCTGATGAAGCCAGACCTAGTGATCCAGTTGCTGGAGCCCTTCAGTCTATCATGGCTCGCCTGTATCAGCAGCAAGCCATCATTATGCAGCTTTAGGAATGACTTGCTGAGAGAGATAGCCAGGGCCCCACACCTACTCCTCCTCAGCCACCTCCACACTCAGATCGTCCAGAGCATTCAAGGGAGACTCACCCAGATGCACAGCCATACACACAGATGGTTGCCCCGATTCCACCAACTCAGACGCCTCTTACACAGTAGCAACCCTCGACCACGAAAATTATTACACAGTTTAGAAAGTTCAAGCCTCCCACCTTTGATGGTGAGATGAATGCAGAAAAAACCAAGGCCTGGATTATGGAACTAGAGCAAATCTCATCTCAGGGGACTTGCTTTGAAAACGTGCCTATTTCCGTCATTTAACGAAAACTGGACATTACAAATTACGTATCTAGTTTGGTGCCTACTCAGAAAGGTAATTCATTATCTCGCTCACAGTGCCCTAAAAACAATGTTAAGAGGACTGAAATAGATATGATTCCTTATGCTTTCGCTATGGGCAGTCTTATGTATGTACAAGTATGTACTCATCCAGATAGAGCTTTTGCTATTAGTGTGCTCAGGAGATATTTAAGTAATCCTTTAATGATTTTTTATAAGGGTACCAAGAAGGTTATAAGGTATCTACAAGGTACCAAAAACTACATGTTAACTTACAGAAAATCTAATATACTTGAGATTATTGGCTATTCAAATTCAAATTTTACCTCTTGTATAGATTATCACAAGTCAACTTTTAGGTATATCTTCATGATATCTGGAGGAGCTGTTTTATGAAAAAGTGTCAACTAGACACTTACAGCCACTTCTACTATGGAAGCAGAGTATATCGCATGTTATGAGGCCACTTGTCAAGCAATATAGTTAAGGAAGTTGATTTCTAGCATGCGTTTAGTTGATTCTATATCATAACCCTTAACCATCTTCTGTGATAATTTTTTTGCTGTATATTTCTCTTAGAATCACAAGAATTCTAGTCGTACTAAACAATTTGATGTTAAACTCTTATTTGTTAGAGAAAAGATTGCTGATTACAGACTTACATTATACACATCCCGAGTGAAGATATGCTTGCAGATCCATTGATTAAAGGCTTACCCGTAAAAGTATTTCAGAATCATATAACTTGTATAGATCTTATTAAATCTTTCATGTAGTTTTAGCTCAGTGGGAGATTGAGATATGATCATCTTATTTATTTTAGTTTAAGACCACTTATGCAATATTATTTTGCTCAATTGGATATTGAGATATTATCAATGTGCTTAATATCATTTATTTTCCTATTGGATTTAATGTTTTGTGTTAATACATCATAAATCACTTTATTCCCTATTGGATTTAGTGATTTTGAGTTATTTCTTTTGGATTTGTTTATGACTTAATGTACAATGATTTCTTATTGTTATCTTGTGCGTAATTAATTAATGCTATCCAAGTGGGAGATTGTTAGAGTAATTTTATAAATTAATGTTTAATATGGATTAGCATTAATTAATTATAAAATAATTATATATCATATTTTAAATAATCAGTCTTGTATTTGGTAATTAAATCCTAAACAAATTGAGTGTTGTTTAAAATTGTGTAATTTATGATAGGTTGGATTACACATATATTTATTAGGTAAAGAACCCAACCTACAGCCCTTTAGTAGCTAATAGTTTCCTATCAAGTCTGGCCTATATAGAGAAGATAAAAGAGGTAGTTAATTATAAATACAAGTATCATATTAGAAACTATGCAAGCGCTCTCTCTTCTTCTCCATTCTAAAACTCTAAGAGACAAAATAGGTTATGTGATTTACCTCTCTTATTCATCAAACTAACAAGTATATCAATGAATTCTTCATCAAGTATGCAAATTTTATTATTTTATTTTGACCAATAAATCTTGTTAAATTCATGCTATCAACACAGGCTATAATAGAGAGTTTCTTATTCTTCTCCTTTTTATGTCCTTAATGTTCTTATGTTCTTCATTTCTGATTTCATATTTTCTGTTTTTGCCTTGATTGTTATTAACATTTGTTGGTTGTTGCAACACAGTAGGTATTGGAGCATTTTTCTCATCTAACAAGACTACGAAAATTCATCTGAAGAAGGGGTTCTTAGTTTCTTTGTTGAGAATCATTTCTTCCAGCAACATTTCGCTTCTTGATGCTCTAGGTTTCTCTAGTAAGAATTATGATTTTTGAGCATTTAAAAGTAAGTCTTTCTTGATGAACAATGTTTTGCAGGAGACAGGGAAGAAAGGGGATGAAGCTCCATCTCAAGAAGCATATCTTTCAGTAGAATAGCAAAGACAATTTGAGGAAAATGCATCAAAAAATGTAAAAGCTGTTTTTCACACAAGCTGTACTATATGATTCAATTTTCCAAGGATAATGTCAACCTCTACTGCCATGGAGGCTTGATAATTAAAAGATTCTTCAAGAGAAATTTCAGGGGACTTTATTTAGGTGAGATTCATCAACTTTACGAACTGTATCCAAAAATATAAAGTTGAAGAGTTTTAAACTTGTGCAAGAATACTTATCCAAAATGACAAAAATAGTAAGGCATATGGTGGGCTTATATTTTGTTTACACTTCAAGCCCAAAAAACTTTCATGTAACGGGACATATTAGAAATTATAATTAAAATTATTCATGACAAAAGACAATGCATACTTTGGTGTCTGTTTTCAGCCATTTTGGAAACAAATATTTCTGTGGTTATGCATATAGAGACTAGGCTGGTTTTATAGACGATATGAAGAGCACTTGCAGTAATGCTTCTTCATCAGTCATTTGGTTTAGAAGTTTTTTCACAGAATTCAAAGAAGCAAAGTCTGGTTGCTCTCAGTCCACAGCTGAAGCTGAAGTTACACGAGCCCTTGGTGCAAGAAATTAAGCCATTTGGCTTAGGAAGTAACAAGGTGCTATTTTGATTAACTACGACAATAAATCAGCAATTTTAGTGTTGATAAATCTAGATAATAATGATAGTACCAATCACATTAAGACTAAGTACTGTTTTTCTTGAGATAGTGAAAAGAAAAGAGAGATTACCTGCAACATTGAGAACAATGCTACTGATACGCTCACAAAGACACTTCCAAGCCAAGATTTGAGTTTCCTATAGCTGTACTTGGAGGGTCAAGCAAGATTATCAAGGAGAAGAATGTTAGATGCTGAAACTTTCACTTGAAATTTGAATTGTATCTAGCTTGGCAGTCAACTCATAAGTGTAGTTAAATTATCCTTTAATTATTGTAATATATATGAATGTAAGAGTTTGCAACTTCCATGTTATCCCAAACTTAGAAGTTTCTGATGTTCTTATGTTCTTTGTGTAGTGGGTTTGTTATGTTAAGTTTCTGCCAATTTCTTTTTTCTTTTTTTTTGGCTGATGCAACTCACAAGAAGCACATAATCAACTTTCAAATTCTATATACCTAAGGATTATTGAATCAAACGCATCATTGTTAAACAGTATTATTGTCTTAATAACCATGTGCTTCAGTAGAAGATTTATATCATGTCATCACATGTGCATTGCTTTTCTACTTTTAAGCTATAAAAACCTTCATCCAAGAGAGACTGTAATGCAGAATGATAAGACAGAATTATTGTTTATATTATTATTTGACATTGTATTTGTCATTTGAAATTTAGGGCTTTGCATTTAGATGATTGGGGAAATTTAGGGATAATGAATAAAGGCATTGGAACCTAAGAATATGTTGTATCATCATTGTTTCTTAGTAGGATTAAGATCGTAGTTGTATTTGGGTTTCTTATTTAGGTAGCCTATAAATATCCTTCTAGTCAATATAAGGAAATCACTGCCCCTGATTATTATGATATATTTAATTATTGAGTTTTGAGTGTTTGTTTCCTTTCGTCATTTTCCCGATTTTTTGGTACCTGTACCGCAGCTGAGAGATTCAAGTATTTGTTCATACGTGTCCACTTACCACCACCAAAATCTCAAGAGTATCAAGACCCTTTTCTTTAAGTTGGCATAATCTGCAAATACAAACCCAGAAACATGTAAATGCCATATTTCAAATTTTACATCCTAATTATCTAATTTAAAATTACCATGTAGCTTGAGCAATAGTTATCATTGCAGGCATGTTTTGAGGGGAGGGTAGAACCCCTACTTTTACTATATGTTTTATGAAATTGACATTTATCACTCAGTGAGAAGCAATGGCAACCCATAATTCCTGCACATATAAAGAAGTATTCCATCTAGAACGACGGGTGAGAACTAGGAAATATGGAATTACCAGTCAAATGAGGAACCTAGCACCACAGGCCGAGCAAATGAAAAAGATGTGCTCTCTCAAAAGAGGGAACCAAGCCCAGTCAGTAGTCTTGTCGAACAATCAAAACGCTAGAACAGTGAGAATAGGGAATTGAGAAGGGCATTAACTTGGAACATCGGACTCAGTAAGATCGTTCTAATCATGAAAATTGGGGGTATATGAAGGTTGAAGTTGTCTACTAGAAAACGTGGGTGTGATTGAGATGCTTCATCTACAAGCCATTCCCAGGAGCAACTTCAGCCAAATTAAGTAAACAAGTGGTCATTTCGAGAATTTCAAGATGCAGGTGTTAAATTCTAAAACCAACGCTACAGATATTGCAACCCATTTTGCAAATTTACCAACAAGAGTTGAACAACAATGGTAACAAAAATAATTGAGGTAGAGGGACATCGCTCTTCATTCTACTTTGGATTGGTTGAAACAGTTAATACAAGATGCAGCTTGGTTATACTATAATTGAACGGGAAGAAATAAGCCATGGAAGACATAAAAAGAAAATGGAGATTTAGGTTACCTTTTCAGCTTGGGTTAGGCGCCTGTCACAATTCTCTGCACCTGCAAAACAGCAGCACGCAGAGCAGCTGTCCAAACGCAGCATTTGGGTGCGTGATTATGATCGTTCGCATGATCAGATGAAGGAGAGTGCGCCATGTCTCCCTCAACTGCAGCATTCCTGGACACAATCTAGATTGTCAGCGACATGCGATCTAAACTGTTTATCCAAATAATTTCAATTTTTGAGGATCGGTGACCATTAAGCTGTCTTCCTCGCTCATCCTCTCTCCAGTTTTGTAGAAGGATTGGCAACCATGAAGAAGCTTCCTGGGTTCATCCTCGGTATTGTGCAAAGAACAAATGGATCTACAGAAGATGGTAAGATCATTCTAATTCCTTTGTTCTTTGCACAAGCTTAAACTACGAACCTTTGTTTTGATCACAAATGCTTCATTTCATTTCCCTTGAGTTAATTGGAATTTAATTGCGGAAAACAAAAGATCATAGGATGAAATGAGTTGTCAAATCTCATTGGTGATTAGTTAGATCTATTGCTAGAATTTAATTGAAATCTAGCTATAGATCTAAATTCTATTGTTGGAAAGTCATTGTTTGTTTGACTAGTTAGATTAATTCTGACTGGTGATGTTTGTTCTGCATTTTCATACTGAGATTCTAATATCTGTTCTGTAATTCTGCTGTTGGAGACTTCAAATTTGTGGCTTTGATATTTCTTTGGCACTTTTGCAGCATGTTATTGCATGGCTATAATTGAATGTGCTATTTAATGAGAACATCGGCATTTCAATCAAAAATTGTACAAGCACTGAAGAGCCAAAATTGAATGTGTTATTTCATAATTAAATGTGTTGAAGCAAAAATGGTATACAAGCTGTTTCATGAAAGCTGTACGAGCAGCAAAAAACTGTATTGGCATTCCAATCCCTGAACATATAGCAAGAGATACAAGCATTGAAGAGCCAAGACCATTCACTGTACGTGGAGCAACAGATCGAAGGAGCCAACTTCATTGCTTGCTTACTTCTCTCATTTACAAAGGCTTGTCACTTGCTTAGTTGTAGCCTAGCAGAAGAGATAACAACCACAGTTTCAATGTAATGAATAGAGACGTATAATAAACAATTCAATGTATTTGATTGTATTATTTTAGTTATGATAAAGATTGATTTCATTCTTTTATTGTCTGTCTTACGAAGTCTTAACTTTTTTATTATTATGTGCCATTTGTAATATTTGGACTGAACTTTAATATTCTGAGAACTGCATGAAATAAACCCATTGTTAAGATCAAATGAAACTTCCTATTTTTCCTCCTCTTTTCTGATACTATTAAAATTACCTACTAAATTGCACGACCTTGAGATGCATGTCAAGAATTCATGTAACCTATCCCAAAGGCATTTTTTCTAATCTTCTCTTGGGTTTGCAAAGACCACTGTTAAAAGCCAAGGATCTTCGTTCTGTATATGCACCTCCATATGGTAGAACTAAGGGTGCTCTTCCAAAGAGATAAGCTTTGTCCTATCAGACTTCCATGCCACCCATACCCCACCAGCTAGGCTTGATCCTAGAATTGTAATAGACTTGTCAAAATGAAGCCTCTAAAATAAAGCAGAAGTCCTATACGAAGCGACTCGAGTTTCTAAGAGAATGAGAACATCGGTATTTTGCAAACTAGTGACTATAGAAACACCTGTTGTGAAAGCTTTGCTCCAGCGCCTTTACAGTTCCATATAATGAAGTTTCGATCCATAGCAAAATTGTAATTGTTTAAAGAGACACTGTGTGGCACTCAATCCACCTGCATGACAAATTTTCGCGCAACATTTGCTTCTTCACCCTGCTGTTCATACGTTTCAAGCACCAAAGGCTCTGTTTGATTCATCAAAGGGAAGGAAGGGAAAAGAAAGAAGTTAAATGAGTTCTGTTTGATTAGAAGGGAGGGGAGAGGAGCGAAGGAGAGGAGAGATTATTGTCTAGTGCAAGAATGACAGAGGAAAGGGAAAGGGATATAATTATATTTAGATAAATTTAATTTAATTTTATATTATTTTAATTTTATTTTTTATAAAAAAATTATTTTTATCAATATTTTAAAAAATAATTATAAATTTTAATTTTTTTTATTTTTAATTTCTGATAAAAAAGTTATTTTAATTTTTATTAAATATTAAAAAATTAAAGAACAATGAAATAAGTTACAATTTAAAAAATATTCCACCTTAACCATTCTCTCCTTTTCCTTCCAAAACTTTTAAATTTGGAAGGGAGGAAAATTTGCCTCTCCTCTCTCTCCTCCCCTCTTCTCTCTTCTAGTTTTATTCAACTAAATAATTTATCCTCCTCCCCTCTCTTCTTCTCCTCTCCACTCCAAAAATCCCCCTAACCAAACACACCCAAAGAGATGACTGAGGTCGCGTCCATAACATCTAACGCCTGTTTGGAAACGCGGTGGAAAATCGCGTTTACGTAGAAGCTTCAATGTTTTGCTTCATATCAAACGTGGTTTTGGAGGTCCATATCGCGTTTCCAAATATGCTATAAATATGCTGGTCTAGGGTTTTCTGGGCCATAAATATGTGCTATTGGGTCAAGGGTGACGTGAAGGGAATCTGGTATGTTGATGGGAAGTTCACAAAAGTGGGTTCTTGTGGTGGGTCGGGCTGTGCTTTTCATGGTTAGGTCTGGATCCAGGGTTTTTTGGACCTGGGTAATGGTCTCGTAAGATCTTTTAAAGGTGGGCTTTGTAGTGGTTTTAGTATGATCTGGGTTAGGCTCCATTTCTTCAAAGTTCTCAGTGCTCCGAATAGAAGACCCATGTTCACAAGTCACAGCACTTTCTATGCATCGTAAGCTACGGTTAAGTTCATGAGACCCACACGTACTTCTCTTTTGGGGATGTTTCAGGATATTCAGCTGTTTGCTGCTTGGACTCTTGTATCGTGTTGTGAATGTCCCCCTGAGAATCTCTTGGCTCTTCCAAGATTTTCTTCATAACTCTATCCACGTTATCATCGGTTAGCAGATGAGAAAATCCAGATCTCGTAATTCTTGGGAAATCAGTCACCTCTCGTTTCCGGCGGCAAGTTCTTCCTGTTCCGATGGTGTTTCTGGACCACCGTCCATGGTCCATAGAGTGCTTGGTTTGGTTCCACTGGCAGATCTGGTTTTCATTCTCGCTGCTTATATCTGCCCCCTTGGTCTTTCACTGCACTCATTTTCACCATGACCAAAATGCCCACAATGGAAACAGAGCATGTGCAATCCTTCATATTCTATCACGAACTCCCTATTTTTCAAGATGAATAAAGGAAGCAAAAGCTTTGTGAGGTCTACTTCAGCGCACAACCTTGCAAATCTCCCCCTATTCTGATGAGAGGCAGTGAGATCTACTTTCACAGTTCTCCTGATATGGTTGCCTATTCTTCTTAGAATTCTTTGTAGTACTCAAGCGGAAGATCCAGCAATTGCACCCAGACTTGAACTTTGCCTATTACCGGATCAAAATCTAGTCTCCATTCTCTGACCATCAAGTATTGGTCCAAGATCATCCAAGGTCCACTTTCCAGTGCAAATTGGTAGTCATCCAAATTTGAGAACTTGATAACAAACAACTCATTGGGTAAGTCGACAACACTAATACTCCATTGTGCGCCCACATCTGCTACAGTCTAGTTTCAAGAGTTTTGAAATCTATCTTCCTTCCCTTCTCTTTGACAATCAGAGCTCTTCTATAAGGATGGCTGATCCTTCTTTCCTCTTTCTCAAAAAGTATGAATTCTGGTATGCTAATACTACCCCTTAGATGTTCCACTATTAGCACATCTTTCTTTAGCAGGTCTTTTATCCAGTTCATTCTTAGAAAAATCATCGTGGGAGTCACTCTCCTCACTGATGGGAACATTTGTTTCACGCCCAGATTCTTCGTTCATCTCCTCATCAGGCGTTTGGCCCTTCAGTGTGTCAGCATATGATCTCGCCTTAGTCAGTTCCTGTAACCCTTCATCATAACACCGCAGCCCAAATGAATCTCAATGCATATATCTATTTAATTTTATATTTGATGTATGATTATGATTTTGATCTTAAATGATTTAGTCGGTTATGTTTTGGTTCCAAATATTTATTTTGTTTAAAATAACTTCAAATTTTAAAAAATATCTAATATTTTCTTTTATTTTAATGTCATTAACTTTGGTGATTTAAGTGTTTGATATGACATTATGGGTTTGTTTGGTTGGAAAAAAAAATAAGAGAGAAATGTAAAATATTGATAGGTAAAGATAAGTAAGATAAAAAATAATTTATTTATTTTTATTTTTAAAAAAGTGATTTAATAATTAAAATAATAATTTAATAAATATAATAAAAAATATAAAGATATAATAAACATTGTATAACTTGTATAAAAGAATTACGATTGCGTTGCACGTAACCAAATGGAATATACATGTTACAATGGGGATCTCACTCACACTTATTTTATACTATTTTGCTTCTTCTAGTTATTCTAATTATAAAATATTTCTCTTTGAATATTTTTACTTAATATTTATTTTGTTTAAAATGACTTCAAAAGTTAAAAATAAAATTTTATCAAGCATTCATGATGTTATTTAATAATTATATGTGGAGAAAAATTAATTATATGATATAAAATTATTTTTTAAAAATCATCTATTATATTATAACTAACAATTAAGTAAAAATATTTAAAAATTATATTCAAGTCAATTATTGTAATATTATTAATTTTTTCATCATCAAAACAAATAATAATAATGTATATATATTATTATAGGTCAAATTTAAATAAAACTATATAATTATATAGTATTAATTTTTTTAATAAATACAGTGTGTGCATAAAAATGTTTGTTTATTATTTTAGTATAAATTCGTAATAATTTTTTGATAATTATACATAAATTTTATTGTTTTTTTTCTTAAAAATTTTCATTAAAATAATTAATTTTGTAATATATTTTTATTTTTATTTAAATATTTAAATATTTATTAAGTAAAAAGTGATATTATACTCACCACCAAAAAAAAAAAAGTTATATTATCTTTATCATATTATCATTGTACTTATAAAAAGAAAAAAGAAGGAGGAGTTGTTCATCCTTATTAATATTCAACGCGTTGTCCGTGGCTCACGTTCTCCCTTCCGTTTAACGCTCAGATCCTAATTCCTAATTCCCAAATTTCACCCATACTTTGATCCCCAATCTTTCTGCCGGAAAAATCAACGATGGAGGACTTTACCACCACCACCACTAAGGCGTATAATCTCTTCGTGAAGCTCTTGGACGGAAAAACCCTAACCCTAAATTTCCCTTCTCGGACTCTTTGCGCCAATTCCATAAAAGATCGCCTTTTCGAGGTTACCAGAATCCCCCCACAACACCAGCGCCTCATTACCGGCGTCCGAGACCTCAACGGTAACGAATCTGTAATCTCCTGCTCGCCGGAAGGCGGTGATGTATTCCCGACTGTTCATCTGCTGCTGCGGCTTGCTGGTGGCAAGGGAGGGTTTGGGTCGCTTTTGCGTGGTGCGGCCACGAAGGCTGGGCAGAAGAAGACAAACAACTTCGATGCTTGCAGAGATATGAGTGGGCGAAGGTTGAGGCACGTGAACGCGGAGAAGAGGTTTGAGGAGTGGAAGGCCGAGGAGGCGGAGAGGAAGCTGGAGAAGATGGCAGAAGAGTTTTTGAAGAAGCAAGCGAAGAAGGGTAAGAAGGGTGTGGGTGATGGGGAGGCGCACAAGTATGTGTCGAAATATAGGGAGGAGTCTGAGCGTTGCGCTGCTGGGGTTGCCGAGTCAGTGAAGGAGGCTTTGACGTCTTTCAATGGCAAGAGGAAGAGGAAGGTTTCAGATTCCGGCAAAGACAGAGCAGATGCAAAGAAGATGAAGATATGGTTAGTGTTTTATCCTAGTGTTTATTTAAGTTATTATCTTTTTAAGGATTGTTTAGTCACGTTAATTCGCGTCATATTTTTAAAGCTTCACCTTTTTTATATGTATAGTTGTTTAATTTAGTTTCTACATTGTGATGTTCTGGTCTCTCGATAGGTGGGCTAATAATTCAAGATGAATGTTGACATGTTATATAACCATAGGATTGAATGCATTATTCGGATTAGAGAAAAATTGTGAAAATACGAACATATTTGTGGTTTTACTGTTTTAAGGGATGTGTATTTTCAATACATCAGATTATATATAAATTAAAAGCTGAGATGGTAAAGATCGGATTAAGTAGATATTGATGCTATAGACAATTGCAGAATAATATAGGGAGTCTGAATGAGTATTATATTCTGATTATTGAATGTGCTATTTGGATCAGAATAATGTGGTCATGGGTAACCTTTTTAGAGTTTAGGTGGTTAGAGGATCTATTTTGTTGATTGTTTATCCTTCTTTCACTCATATACTCACACACACACACACACAAAAACACTCAAAAGGATTTTATGTATTGATGTTGGTATTTATGCTTGCTAGGATGGGGAAGAGGAAATTAAATGAAAGTGATAGTGATGATTCTGAAGAGGATGGAAGCGATGATGAAGGGGAATATGAGAAATCAGTTGTATTAAATAATGGGAACGAATCAGACTCAAATAAGGCTGAAGGCAGTTCAGGTTCAGTAACTGGTGGTGGAGAACCTTCTGTTGTGGGCTCATGTGGAAGTTGCTCTGAAGAAGAGAAAGAGACTGTTCTAGAAGGCAAAATGGACTCTAGCAAATGTCTAAACATTGAATCTCTTCAGGCTACATCAGGCAATGTGGTTGAACCTGTGATATGTGATAAGATGGCAAAGGGTGTCACTATGCCTTTTTCAGAGTCTGCAACTTTGGGAATTGTTGCTGAAGAAGCTGGAAAGCAGGATTCTAGTGGAGCTGATGGGCTTGATTTAGCGGTTGCTCAAGCCTCAAATTTTGTGAGCTCAGAACATGTGGCTGATGCAAGCAAATCAAATGATATTGAAATTAATGGATTGCTTGAGCATAAAGTATCATCTCATGAAGAAACTCGCACAAGTGCCAATGTTCAAGAAATGGAGGTTCCTTTGAATTTTGATGCATTTAATTCAGCTGAAGAACTTGAGGTATGTTTTCAGAAGAATAATATTACTGTTCGGTGCTGCCATTTTCCATGTTATATGCTTACTTCAGTGGCACAATTTTATTTAAACTTTCAAGCTGATGAGTCTAGCAGCGTGTATGTGTATTTTAAACAATAAGTGGTCTAGACACACTTTCCTTTTGGATATGGCATGTTTGTGTGGTAATGTATTCCATTGATATGTTTTCATTGATAAATCTTTAGGATGCTACTGATACTGGCGCATGAAAGAAGTTTTTATACACTACTTAAATAGAATGCCACGAAGGTGTAGTTTGTGGCAATGCTCTAATTGCACGAGTAGCCATAGAGAAGCCTATCTGCAATTGATATTTCCCATATTTTGAACCATTTAGGTTGATGGGACCATGTTTCTTTGTAGTGAATGCAATCTCATCAATGAATTATGCAGAGACTTTGGCAAAGGCTAACATTTTGTTTCTTTCTTTCAAAACTTGATAACACCGTCTTATTATTGAAGGCCTATGATGTTGGCAAATTTTTTTGTTGCTGGCTTGCTGCCTTCTTCTTCACGTCCTGTGAAGAGTCTCAATATTCTTGCTAATCCTAGGGCTTAGGATTAAGAGTGCATGTTGATGTGGTAATGTTTGCATGCACATTGCAGAGGTCGGAAGTAGTACAAAGATACTTTCTTCTTTCTGTTTGACTTGGAGACAGATATGATTGTTTAAAACTCTGTCCTTATTGTGCTCTTGTATTTTTAAATTTTGCTTCTAGCAAGGAATGAAAACAAGTAGTTCATATTGATTTGTTGATTTAGACGGTTTCAGATGGAAATATACTTTACATCGTGGTTGAATTTGTATTCTGTGTGAGGGGAATACCATATAATTTGCATGCCTGTGGTATGAGTAGTACTTGTAATTTGCTGTTCGCATGAATATTTTTTTCTTCTATCTGGGAATTAAGTAGGCCTAGAATCTGCTCTATGAGTAGCCTCTGATGTAGTACTTCTGGTTCTATGATCTTAGCAGGTTCTTGGCCTGGAAAGGTTGAAGTCTGAACTGCAGGCACGCGGGTTAAAATGTGGAGGCACATTGCAGGAGCGTGCTGCCAGGCTTTTCCTCTTAAAATCGACTCCACTGGATAAACTTCCTAAGAAGCTACTTGCAAAAAGATGAAAGGTTATCAAAGATGCTTCTTTATATGATGTAGACTCTTCTTTGTACAGTGTTGGGTAAGCAACAGACTAATGTCTTTTCTTTTCTTTTTTCCGTTGAGTTTGATGTGTTACGGTCAAAAATAGCCCTAAACTAGTATTCCATCCTGTTTTAAGAAGTTGTTGTAGTTTGTGGCATTCCTCTTGTTTTATGTTCTGGCTGTAAAATCTACAAACTTGCTTCTTCTCCCCCCCCCCCCCCCCCCAAAAAAAAAAACGAGAATTGATATGAAAAAAAGTTGAGCAAGTAGCGACTTACTTCTGATTTGTTAGATTTATTTGGTTTTAATTTTTTAAAATTAATAAATGCATAAATTAACAAAATTGTTACATATATATATATATATATATATTCTCAGTGGATCACGAGTGGCACCCAAATTCTCTAACTAAAAACAAGTGGTATCGATGCCAAAACTAGGTCGCACTATGTGATTCGGGATCATCTGCAGTTTTGCTGCAGTGCAATTGATCCTTTGAGGCCTATTTTATTAGGGTCTTAAAAAATAATGGATGATATCTAAAAACTGTAATCAAGAGAATAAAAATTTTAACTATAAGAAATAATAATATTTTAAGATTTTTAATTGTGTTGTAAAATTTTTAATTTTTTTAACTATAAGTTTTAGATATTCTATGTTATTTTTTAGACCCTAAGACACTATTATATGTACTAATGATCACTTTTTTAAATTATTATGCTTTGTTTGATTGCGCGTTAGAGAAACAGAAATTACGTTTGTAAGATTGTGTTATCCAAAAATTATAATATATTAATTTAAAATAAATTATATTTTTTTATTTTTTAACGCGTTGTCAAACACTCGTCAAAAAAAATCTGTGTATTGTAACCCCATAACTTCAAAAATGTCAAATGGTTAATATTTTATTAAAATTTAACCTGACGTGAGTGATATAATGTAGATAAGTACGAGAAATGCTTACTTTTAGGGACGATGTGCGGATGAAGGTTTGAAATTTGAAGTATGAAGTCTTTGCCTATTTTTCTAAATCACAAGGAAAAAAAAATAATACTATAAAAATGATTAATTTTTACAGTTAAATAGTATAAATATATAATATTGAGTACCTTTGAAAGGAATAATTTATTTTTATTAACCCTCTTAATTAAAAGAAATAAATTATTTTAAAAAATTAAATAAAATAAAATTTTAATTAATTTGGAATATCTCTTAGGGTTTGATATATAGAATTGGAAGCAGTGTCTTTTTTTTGTGGGGGGGGGGGGGGTAATTAGAGCTTACCTTTATTCACCTGAAAGTTTTATAAACTTATGCACAACTTTTAGAAAATGTATACTACAATTTTAGTATACTGCCAACATAAGAGAAGTATACAATTGTTATCTTTAATTTCGTTTAGGTGAAAAAGGGTGAAGGGAGTGAAAAAAAAAAAAGTATATAACCTTAATTCAAATTGAATAAGCTCTGCATATAAAGCTAGAAACAGAATATAAAATTATAGGTCCACTAACGAAAGAATGTTGGCTGAATTAGAAAAATTTTATTTTTATAGCATGGGGTTATAAATACTCCAAAAAGTTTTATTCCTGACAAGTCATTTGAAGAAATTTACATTGGGAAGTTTGTTTTCAATATGGGTCCCACGTTTACATTAGTTGTTCATGTTTTTATTTGTTTATCAGTTGTTACATCGTAGATAGATCTATTCTAAATTTCAAAGTTCGGCAAGAATTAGCCGTGTGTGATACATGACACCTACAAAGAAGAAAGCTTCTTATCTTCATTTTCTTGTGAATCAGTGTTCACTGCTACTGCATGGAGAGCAATCATGGCTTTGGGTTGCCAATCATTGGGAATCCTACCCATGACTGCCATTTGATTCGGAAACAAAAACAGATTGGCTTTTGTGTTAATGTCATAAATGACTTTCGTGGGAAGCTATGGAAGAGGGGTATAGTCAATTTAGAACTTCTAGAACATAAAGCAAGATGCTGAATACCAACTCCCCAGAACCGGCTAAAATAATTTTCTTATTTACAATCCTTTTGTGGAGTTTAATTATGAATACACTCTTTGATGGAGAAAATCAAACCCCCTATCCTCCAAACCAGTGACAAAGCACAACTCTGAAGTATATCTGGCACTCTTGTGGTAAATGGAAGGTAAACTCCTTATGTATCAGCAGTGGCTAGGGAGTGTATCCTTAAGCAGAGCAGTGATCAAGGTAACTGAACTATGGCTAAGAAAGATAGTTTCAAGGACCAAAACTTACCAGATGCTGAAGAATCATTCAGGTGTTTGACATTAAATAGGGCCCCAGAAGCTCCATTTGCTTGCTTTTTTATATCATGAGATCCAGGAAGCTGTATTCCCAGCTCCCATTATGATAGCCTTCATAGAGAAATAACTCTATACGCCTTGTATCTAATTTGATATCAGCCTTATTTCTCGAACAAGAAGTCTTGCTAATTGCTATACAACCAAATAACCAAGTTACCAACATGTTTCTCCTGTTGGTGGAACAGGTAGGAGTGGCTCCCCTCTGCAAATTCATTTCAGTTAATCAGACGGTGACTGAGCATAAACCTTACCGATCTTAACCATACGTAGTGCTGAATATGCTATGCACGTGAAAGCTTTCGGAGAGTCGGGTCATACCGAAGGTTTAAGAATACAGCTTGTTCCACCAGAATGCGACGGACCTGAAGATCTCGCAGACACACGATTTTCCATATACTATGTGGAACCGTTGGGAAACTTAGCAATCTCTGTTCTCTCAAACAACGCCTTGGACAAGCAAACCCATTATCTCTATTTGTTTATTTTTTATTCGAGTATGTTATCTCGCATGATTGCAAAGGCTGAACCGCTGAAACAGTGGAAAGAAATTCATATTAGTAGATGCTCTGAGGCCATTTCTCATTTGATGTACGTGAATGACACATTGCTCTCATTCTGATTAAAGGAGCAAACTTGTGACATTGCTCGAAGGATACATTGTCAATTTTTGGGTCAAGTAATTAATTTTTTTAAGATGGAAAGAAATTCAGATTAGTAGATGGTCTCAGGCGATTTCTCATTTGATGTACGTGAATGACACATTGCCCTCATTATGATAAAAGGAGCAAACTTGTGGCATTGCTCGAAGGATACATTGTCAATTTTGGGTCAAGTAATCAATTTTTTTTAGATCTGAAATCATTTTGTCTTAATATCTCTCTCTTTTTTTTTTTTTAAAGAAGAGTATGGCACACATTTTTTAAGTTAAATTCAAAACTTAGTTTAAGAAAATATCTAGGCACGTGAGATAATATCAATAGAAATAGAGCACAAGTGTATAATGAGGTTGATGACAAGGTTAATAAGAAGCTTTTGTCATGGAAAACAATGTTGTTGCCGCAAGCAGCAAGGTTAATGCTTATGCGATTGGCCATTAATTCTACTATTATATACCCACATTCCTGCCTAAAAAGGTTTTTTCATAAAGTCGATTCTTGGATTGCAAACTTTTTTTGGGAATATAATCAAGGTTAAGCTAAAGCTCATTTACTGAGCTGGAACAAGCTATGAGAGGATTAGGTATTAAGAAAACCCATGAGATGAATATGGCCTTGTTAGCCAAGCATCTATGGAGATTATTAGACATTGAGTCAACATCTCTATGTGCTAAAGTGATGAGGCCAAAATACTATAGGGATGAGTTTCAAGTGTAGCTAAACTCTCATTACAACACTGCTTAGCTATGGCAGGGTATAATGGAAGTTAGTCCTTTAATTATCTCCAAGTTAAAATGGCAAGTGGGTAATGGCTACAATATTTCTTTAAATCACCACCTCTGGTGATTAATGCAATTAGGTCCATGTGACTGTGAGGGTTTGGTTAGTTAAGGACCTAATCTGCATTACAAAGGAGTATGAGATGTTGCCAAAGTAAGGTCATGATATTGGCTTGTTCAAGTGCAAAATATCATATGGGTTTGGATTCGGATCTTCTCCCGTAGCCTTCTCTCCAGTGTCTCTCCCATAAAAATTTCCAACCATTGATATCATCCAACGGCTCAGGGATGAAGCAAAATATATACACTCTTGGACCATGCACTTTGGACAGCAAAACGGACTGTTTTAAGGAAAGCGTAATGGCAAATTTAGAAGCACAAAAACGGTGCATTTCATAGAGATTATATTGCACACAATGCTTCCCTTCATTTTTCTGCTAGCATGTTCCCTCCATTTTGTTTTTCCCTCCGTTTTTCATCATCTATCTCCCTTCTTTGTTTTCTATCTTTCTTGTAACCATTAAGTGCCATAGATTTAATCTTCATCAAAGCTTGGTTCCTGTAAATCCACCTCAAGTGTGCTTGGTTCTTGTAAATCTTCAAACATACAAATTAGTTTCCACGAAGTGAAACACTAATATAAAAATAGAATGAATCAGAAGTAACCACCAAATACACAAATAAAACAGGAGTACGACACTTTGGCATTGACATACCCAAATACACAAAGAAAATAGAAATTCATATAGCAAACGAATTAAGCAGAAAATTCAGAGGTAACCACCATGAATAGAAAATACAGAGGTACTATCACTTGGCCACAGCTTTCTGAATGAATCAAAGGTAACCACCATGAATAGCAAATACACAAATAATACAGAAGTACTACAACTTCAACATTGACATACCCAAATACATAGAGAAAATAGAAAATTCAGATAGCAAGCCAATCAAGTAGAAAATTCAATCAAACAAAATCTCAACTTTTTTTTTTTTTTGGAAAAAAAGGAAGCTTTCAGAACTCCCATGACCGAATCCCAATCACTCTCATTCAGGACTCGAAACTCACATTGCCGTGAAGGGAACAACAGAGCTCACATGGCCGAATGCCGAGTAAGCCAAATCTGATGTTGCTACATCGTGATTGAGGATGCATAAAGGGAGGAGTAAATCTCCAATGGCATTTTCACAGGAAGGGAAGAGCATCACCATTGAAGCTAACCAACCACCAAAGAAGTTGAATCTAAGTTAAGGAATGTGATTGAGGCTATTTAAAGGCAAATGAACATATTTCCCATGCTACGGCATTATCACGCGAAGGAGGATTGAAGCTAGTTGCGTTTTTGGGTTTTCTGGATGGTGAAACACATGTTTTTGGATGATGACTCAGCTTTGTAAATTTTACTTTATTTTTGGATCTTTGGATAAGTTGAACGGTTGAGATTTGGCATGGGAGAGGTACTACAGATAATTTTACGGGAGAGGATCCCGATCCAGTAACCCTTCTTCATTATAGGGCAAAAAGATCGATTTTATGGGGCAATCTATTTATTTGTTCAATATTCAGTGGTGGCTAAGTATTGGAGCCTAATATATGGAGGACATGCTTCGTTGGATGGTCCGTTTAAAGAATGGAGAATTTTATGGAATTTAAAAGCAGCTTAAAGAGTTATTTTATTCCTTTGGAAAACTACTAGCGAATGCTCTGCTAGTTATAAAAACTTCGGTCACTCATCACATGTGATTGGATAACTCGTTTGTTTTGCAAAAAAATGCAGAAAATATCAACCATTTCTTTAATCAATATTCTTTTGCAAGAACAGCCTAATTTACACAACCATTCGCACAAATTTTTCTGACCAAAAGATATATATATGTGGTTACAAGACTGGTTTGCTAAACTAAAAATGCACCACAAGGTTTTGAT
This sequence comes from Erythrophleum fordii, assembly GCA_032878935.1. Taxonomy (NCBI): domain Eukaryota; kingdom Viridiplantae; phylum Streptophyta; class Magnoliopsida; order Fabales; family Fabaceae; genus Erythrophleum; species Erythrophleum fordii. The sequence goes on along the minus strand of JAVQMF010000047.1, from coordinate 10,729,119 downwards.
AAAATACTAAATGATTTTGTCCATTTAATATGGTATTTGGTATTTTTGTAATAGAGTTTTTTTTTTAAATTATCAAGCCCATCTAATTAAAATTATTAATGTCTCTAGAAGAAGGGCCTCACAGTTAGATATGGCTTGGTAACTTTTACGAAGGGTATAATATCCTATACTAGTTAGACAAGATGTTTGTCAACAAACTAGCCAACTTCAAAATGCCATATGGTTGGTTTTAATCTAGATATTTACTAGAAGATCTAATAGGGGTCAAACTAAGTTATGATTGTTTATATGACACAATTAAGTCCTCTTTAAGTAAAAGGGTTGGGAAGGATGAATATGGTTGGGCAGGAGTACACTATTTTTACTTGTAGCATGCAAAGGACTCAATTTTTTAGTCCAAAAGGATGTGATTTGCAATCCAACACCTTACTATTTAAGGTTTTTGGTTTTTTTCTTCTTCTCATTACATGTTATTGCTTGAGAATGGTGCAGTGTAGTCTCTTTCAAAAATTGTAACTTGATCTAAATAATAATAACAATGACAATTGTAAATCACAACACTAATAAATGTATTAATTGCACAAGTAATAAAGTGGACAATAAGTCTAAGTATTGATATCCTGAGAATTGTCAAGCAATAATAAAGAATTTTCAATACCCAAAAATTAAAAGAATACAAAACTACTTAATTACAACTAATTAGGTTATGTGTTAAAATTTCATGTCACCTTAAGTACTAGCAATCGAGTATAAGTTTGTAATATGAACAAGTATTAAAATATAAAATAAAACAATTAAAAGACTCAAGACCCTAGACTATGACTCTGACTCAAAAGGAAAGGAAAGGCATACTACATATCTAACATTGGATCATTAAAGATATAAAGTTTATTACATTATATTCTATTATTATGGATAGCTTAACTCTATGATAATAGGAACAAAACAAAGTAGACATCCCATCATATCCTAGACCTAGCCTTTCCTCAATGAGCTAAAAGTAAGGCATCCAAAGGTGGACTAAACCTAGAATGCATTAAGCACATGAATTTCTATTGTGCTAGTAACTAACAATGCGAGCCTACTGAACTATTTTATAGCTAACTTCTACTTTGGTGAGCCAAATATAGATCGTATATAAATTTGCTTAACTATAAAATTCCATGAAGTTTAATAAATTTTAAATTAACTATAAATTATTAGACTTCCTTTAGAACAGATTCAAGTATATTAATCTTAGCTACACCCATCATAAACAATGGATGGTATGCATCCATCATTAATCATCCATATGCATGGCTGACAAAGCAGATCCAACATCATATGGACTTAATTGCAATATTATTCTAGAGTTAATATTAACATCACTAATTAACCACTTCTAACTAAACGAAATTAAATAGTGATAGTTAATCTACCTAAAGAATAATAACAAAAGTATTAAGAGCAAATCAATACTTCATATAATAAAAATATAATATAAATCATTACAATAATCTATACATCAATGTCAAATACATTAATCCTAAATTAATACAAGAATATAAAAAAATAGAAAATAATATGGAGAGAGAAAGGATACATTGCTTAGGATAAATATTTTAAGCAATTAACTACAAGAAATAACACATCAAGGTTATGCTTGAAGACATATGCATAAATACTCAACCAACTTCTCGTAAAGTTGAATTAAAAAAAAATCCCTATGTATTGATGTTTGGCATAAAGCATATATTGAGACATTTTAATGTATTAGTTATAAGATGAAGATGGGACCGTATAGTCCTCAATTTATGAAATTGAATGCCAAAACTATCATTGGTTTTTTCATTGGCTTTTGTATAGACTCTAAGGGTAATATATTATATTGTCTTACTCATTCTACCAAAATCATCCAATTTAATCAAGCAATGTATTTTAAGAATGACTTAGATAAAAGGAGTTTAGTGCCTCATATTATCAATCTCCGAGAGGAAAGTGTTATCATGCCTATACCAATGTTGGCTTCATCAAAGTTTATTTCTCTTGTAAAGGATTTTGATTTTAAGTTAATGTTGAGAATTACAAAGAACTACTTGTTATTAATGCTAAGGGGCCTATTATTATTGTTGAATTATTCTTTTAAAGCAATCTCAGTGAATTCATAAACTTGTAATTTTGAGTAATTATGTGATTTATTTACAATATATAAATTTGTTATAATTGATATGTCAGATCCACTTCTTATCAAAAAGTTATATCAATGCATAACTCATTCAAATGGTTAAAGGTCATAAGGGATGAATTGTATTTTATGATTCATTGTCAAGTTTGGGAACTTACATAATTTCTAAGGGTTAAAGAGCTATTAACACTAAATGGGTTTTTAAAACCAACTATGGGGTCAAAAATTAAAATTAAAATATTTAAATCCAATTTAATTGCAAAAGGATATAACTAGGGAAAAAGATTTAGTTATTTAGATACCTTCTCACCATTATCCACTAAAGACATTTTTAAAGTGATCATAAGATAATTGTAATCTTGGTTCTAGAACCTTATTAAATGGATGTTAAGATTGCTAAGGATATTTACATAGTTCAACTAGATGGTTTTATGGAATTATGGAAAAACTACTTGGTGTGAAAGTCAAAAGATCCATTTATAAGCTAGAATAAGCTTATAGGTGGTACTATCTAAAGTTTGATTAGGTAGTGACCTATCTTGTTTTTGTCATGATCACTTCATATCATTGTATCTTTAAAAGATTAGATTATTTAAATGAAGCTACTTCTCTATTTTGGGTCATATGTTGATCACATACTTTTGGCATATAGTAGCATTAGCTTCTTGTGTGAAACAACATATGTTTTCTTGTCACTTTTAATATGAAATATTTTAGTGAAACCTCTTATATTTTTTGGATACAAATATATCATGACAAGTCTCGTAGTGTTTCGAGTTTGTTTTAAAGAACTTTAGTTGACTGAGTGCTTAAGACATTTGATATGCACTCTTGTTCTTTTTGTGATTTATTTATTAGATAGGTAAGAGGCTCAATATTATACAAAGAAGACTAAAATGAAAAGAATTCCATGTACTTCAACTATTGGCAATTTGCTGTGTTCTCAAATAAGCACTCATCTAGACATAAACTTTGCTATTAGTGCGTTTTGGTAGATACTTCAAGAATCTTATTTTGGACCACTGGATAACTACTTAGAAAGTTGTATGATGCCTACAAGACAATATGGATCATATATTATTTTAAAATAAATCTAATCCTCTTATAATCATAGATTATGTGATTTATGTAGGTGATTTATAATCTACTTTTGTACATATCCCATGATAGTTTAAGGAGCTATTTTATGGTGAAGTATCAAATAGACACTTTGTGATGACCCTAATTTCTAATTATTGTAATTAACGTTAAATATATGATTAATAATCATATATTAAGATTACAAGGCATTACGGCTAATTACGTTGTAAAAATACAGGAAAATTTGAACCTTAATATTATTAGAGTCATCAACCATACAATTACAAGCACTTATGTACATCAGGGAAATAAATATTCATTTATAAGCCTTTGATTCTATTACCCATTGATTCCAACTCACAAGAATCTTTTATCAATGTTTCTAAGTCATCCCTTAGGGTTACCATATGAAAAACCAAGATTTCCTGGTTAATATAATGGTTTCAGAACATTCGCAACGGCTAAATTTCCCTTAGTCAAGGCCAATTGCCCTCGGGTTCACTTCTTACTTCGTTACCAATTTCGCCACAGCTAACCTATATGGCGTCGCGGCAAGAAAGCCTCCTGAAACCTATCTCGCTTGCCTCACACTATTGGCCACGACTAATTCCCCTGTTCGCCGTGACTAATTCATCTCTAGAACGCCCAACAAATTCTCACAAAAGTTTGCCGTGGCTAATTCCAATTTAGTCGTGGTGAATTACCCTCTGGACGACTCCCAGTTTTACCTCTCATATTTCGCCGCTGCTAATTCCATATTTCACCGCGATGAATTTCTCTCTGGTGCTCTCCCTAGGCAATTCGCCTATATTGGCTACGGCTAATAATATTTGGGTCGTGGCAAAACGCCTTCTGATCCTACAACTTCTAAAATCTTGTCTCATACTCTTCACTCTCTATTTAGGGGTTCTCTAAGGCCACTCTCCCCCCATTTGTGACCCTCTAATGGTGTTCATCTACTTGATTTACCTAGTTAATATATCCTTATCCATCCCAAGATTTAAAGTATTGGCTTCTACTCACCAAGCTATCACACAATAGCAAACACCATAATTTAGTGACAACAAATGTATTCTAGCCATATGGTGCATGGGGCCCATGCATAATGTTCATACAAGAGCAAGTCGCTTATCTATTATCAGCCAATTACAACCAAAATGTTCAATTCCATGATAATTAAATTACATATACAGCCCCTATACTTGGCAATTCATGATGCAATACAGCAATGATACAAAACTAGTAATCTAGTTACAATACAATTTGATAAGGCTTCCAAACCTATGTGCTACCAAGTCATTTAATAAGCTTCCATTAATTTTCTCTTTTTCACTAAGAGGTCTGTTCCCTGAAAATGTTAGCCCACAACGGGGTGAGATATACAATTTCAATAACAAAAGGCAATTTTCATATACATGTATAAGTTAATCAATCCAATACAATTTCATGTCATCAATACCAGAATCATCAATTCAATTTGTAAATGAACTAGTTGAACTACAAATGACTACTGTCCCATACCAGCAATCATACACAACATGTTAATGGCCAATAACACCGGGAGAGGCCCGTCCACGGCACTTACTCTTTAATGAGCATAACTAGGGCTCAGTGCAACTAGGGTCTGATCACAACCCGATGCTCGATCAAAGTAAATGCAAGGGTTGCAGCCGCACCACAGCTCCACCATGGACTCACAAGGTCCAATCACAATAACAATTCAAGTAGTCAACCAATCATTTAGCATTTCAAAATCAAGCATGTGTAACAAAAATCAAATTAACATGAGCATATACATGAAATTAGGAAAATAACCCCGGTTACCTCATTGAAGGCAATTACTCATCCTCTAACTACCATGATGATTCAAAGCACACCAGGCATAATATAAGCATAATCATCATTATTCAACTACCATTAGTAAGGAATTTTCCTATATATAGATTAATCTTAACAAGAGTTCATTAAGAACTTCTTACCTAAACTTCCTAAGGGTCTACAGCACCAATTCAAGGTCACAACAACAAGAACTTACAATGAGTCACTCCTAATATCTCCATTTTCTCACATGTAAGAGCCATGCACTAAAAGTCAGTCCAAATGATGAAAATTCAGTATATATACCACATAAGAGAAGAGGAAATACTTACCCATACACCCAATAAGTCAAATGGATTGGGTTGAGCCTTAACTACTAAGAACACACCATAGGCCATCCTTAAAACTTAGGTTTTCGCACATGGAATTAGCCATATACTAAAGTTAGCTTATAACATGAAATCTGAGTAAGATTACACCACAAAATGAAAGCAAACTCTTACCCCATGGTTCCATTAACTCTAAACTCTAAAAATCTGCAAGGAATCATCCAACACCAAGTTTCAGATTTGAGAAGGAGATAAAAATGCTCAAAACCAAAAACTAATTAGACCAAAATGAAGAAGAGAATGAGAGGGACATGTTTTATATAGATTACCTTGGCTAAATCTTCTCCTAGAAGTGAGAAATGGTGAAGGAATGCAAAAAAACCCTAGCCCCTCTTCTCAAGTGCGTAAATAACTTTCTAAGTCTACAGAACATGAATTCCTTGGCAGCCAAATAGGTGGAGATAAGACTTATTAGGATTTTAGTAAAGATGGGCTGGTCTAATGGACCCATTATTTCAAGTGGGCTGGTGTTAGGTGAGATAGGCTGCAGAGACTCTTAGGGTTAAGGAGAATGTGCTGATTTAAAGGCCCAAAATCTAGTGGGTTCAAATATTGGTGTTAGTTGGGCTAAATCTCATAAGTTGGGCTTCAAAGTTGTAGTTGAGTCAGGCTAAATTTCAAGAGTCAATCTAATTTGAGTCTACATAATGTGTGTTGGGCCAACTATAAGAGCTTATATAAATTGGGTCGTAGGCCTCTATTCCACTAAATCAAATTGGGTCATTGCTAGATGGTCTCTCTTGGCCCAAGTCTCATGATAAGGAGTTGAACTTACACATAAAATCATTGGGCCTCCATAAATCCTTATCTATGGCTTATCAAATTAAATTTTAGACCCAAATTAAGCTTTAATCTAATTAAAATTTTAAACCCATATTAATAACTTATTTCTTTATAAATTTTCATTCATATAGCTTACCCAATTATTCCATAATAATTATTCTTAATTAGTCTAAATATATTATTAACACCTTAATTAATTTTGGGGTGTTACACACTTATAATTGACTCAGTTTGCAGATACATCCTTGTAATGTCTATAAGAGCTATTGCATTGGAAAATGTTGAATGAACATTTACAACTACCTCATCTATGAATGTAGAACATGCTGCTTGTTGTGAGGCCATTTCTTAGGTTATGTGGTTGAGGAAATTAATTTCTATTAAGTATATTATTGAATGCATATCTAAGTATCGAACATTTAGTTGTGACAAAGATTCTATTGTATATGATTCTTTTAAAATCATAGAAATTCCAACCATATTAAACTTTTGATATCCAATTATGTTTGTTGGAAAAAGAATATTCACTTATCTTAAACTCATATTGAACACTTTTTTAATAGATATTATGCTAGCTAATCTATTAAATAAAGACTTGCCCATTGGAGTTTTCTTGGAAACATGTAACTCTTGGGTATTGCGAAATCTTAGATGATGTGTTAATTTAGTAAAGGTCTAAGTTGTGTTTTTTAAGGACACTTTGAAATATTTTCACATTCGATTCAACCATATGTCTTAGATATACTTTGTTTACTATTTTTATTTTATTCAATGTTAAAACTTTATTAGCATTTATATCATTATTTTCCTTATCAAATTCGATGTCCTTGTTTTATTGTTTCATCATTGGATATCTGGTTGAGTGCTTGCTAATTGTTTGATATTCTTGATATATATGGGTTGCTCTATCCTAATGGGTCTTACAAATGATTACTAGCATCCAAATAAGAGATTGTTAGAATATTTTTAAAATATAAATTAGCATTAATCAATTGTTAGACTAATCAACAAACTTTGTTCAGTAATATTAAATAATTGGTATATATTTAGCATTATTCTAAAATAGATTAGATCATATAATTGGATAACCTGTAATAGGTCAGAATACCCATAAATCCAATTGAAAAGATATCTCAACTTGAAGGATATTTAGAGATCAATTATTTTATTTTACACTAACTAGAGCATTTTTGTCAATTCTATATCTTTTTATAAATATGAGTGATAAGTCATTTAGTGTGTAAGGTATCAGTTTGCAAGTTGTTTCCTCTTTACTTTTTAGATTCTCTACCTTCTTCTTACACTTTCTTCTCTTTCCACTTTAGCTTGTTAGCGCTTGAAGATTCATGGATCAAAGCCTATTTTCAAGTATGATTTAGCTTTTATATCTTATTATCTCTCTTTAGTTTTGTTATCACTTGGTGCAAATCATGGAGTGACATATGGCAAGATATGTGTCAACCAAGCAACTAGCAAGGTGACACTTGCCATCATCTTATAACACGTGCAATGACTTATATAAGAAGACATAAGGTAATTGTCCAAGTTGCCACTTGCCTTTATCCAAGTTTATAGGTGGCGATATGTGTCCTGCATAGAAAGGTGTCCCACATGCATCATTGTTATATTTCTCATCAGTTAATATAAATATGCATAATGAGGTCAAAGAAATTACGTGAATGTGAAGTTTATCTATTTTATATGTTGTTTTTTTTTGTCTTATTTTTAGATATTTTGCTAAAATACAAATGTCAACATTAGTCATTTATAAAATGAAAGATATAGAAATAATTTTTTGATATGAAATCAACCAAAGGTAGAAAAACACAAACAAAATACATTGTAGCAGACTAAATTGAAAATAAATTAAGATATTACATAGTTCAAAAATATATGGGAGTTTAATGTCTCAAAATTATTTTATAATTTATATTTTTTAAAAATTTATGGATTTCATAACAAACTTGGCTTTTAATTTATCTTTTCTAATTTTTAAAATGTGATAATTTGTTATGTAAAATAAAGTTTAAAAATTAAACCTATGATTACATAATCTTTTTTATAGTTATAATATCAATCATCTTACATGATTTTTTTAAAAACTTAAATTCATAACTTGCTTTACATTTAAAATCAACCATAACATCTAATGAAGAGATTAGCAAAAAAGAAAAAAGAAAAGAAAAGAAAATCAAGCACGAAATATTATTTAATATTTATTAATAATGTATTCTACAAGTACTTATATGTTGAGACTTTGGTAACATGTTTTAAAATTTTCTATAAGTTAAGTAGTAATATGTTTTTTTTTTAATGAAGATAAAATGTTTTAGAAAAGGTCATATTTAATATGAAAGATAAAGGATAAGAGATGGGGATAGAAATGAAGGAAGAGAGAAAGAGCATTTGAATTTTTAGGGCATTATCATTTTGTTTCTTTAAAGATGAATGCTTAGGTGAAGATTAAGAAGGCACGAAACAGTTTCTTACATAATTGCCAAGTTTTTATGAAAGTGAATAGAAGTCAATCTTAATATTTTTCCATTAATAATTCATATGAATCATATCTACAAAAGATTATGGTAGCCTAAAGACTTTGATATTGGTAAGAATAGAATGCAGAGTGTACTTAATGGAGATCTTCTACTATCCACTATCGATTTATTGCTATTATAATTTATTATTTTAAGGAATTATTGTTGTAATTTATCACTTTAGGGAGGTTTTTAAAAATTTTGTTCCTTCTTTAAATTCTTCTCGAAATAACATTTAAATATTATTTAATACCAAAATAATATTTTTTAAATAAATAATACTATTTACTACTTATTGAAAAATAAAATTAAATAACTTTCATTAATTTTTACATTATAAATATGATTCATTAAGCCTCCGTATATATACAAGTCATATTCTTATCCTCAAAAAAAAAAAATCTAACTAATAAGGCCTTAGACCTTAGATCTCCTTTACCCACGTTGACTCAGTCCATGTAAATATGATGGATTGTTAGTTTGCTCAATATCTAGGGCTCATTCAGTACATAAAATTTTTCTCGATGGAAACGGAAAGTGAATGTTAAATGAAATGTAATAGAATAAATTATGTTTGGTATGACTAGAAATGAAAAGGAAATATGTTTGCATATTTTTGTTTGGCTAGATGAAATATGTTTGCATATTGATGCAATGGAAAGTAGTTAAGGATAAAAGACAAAAATACCTTTGATATTAAAAAAAATAATATAAAACAACCAAACAATGTCTACAAATTAACTTCTCTTTACCAACAGTACAACCACATTTTCCAATGCATTGAACTAAAAGAGATGAGGTGGCTTTATATATCATTGCCTTTTAGTAACCATATGTATGGATGCTAGATAGGTTCATTTTCATTCTTCCATGCTTTGTGTTTGGTTGTTTTGTAGGAGACATCCCAGTTTTGCAAAATAAAAGAAGGTAAGTAGATTTCTCACTCAAGGTTAGGACATTTGGCCGACATTTAATTATATCTAAGTTTGCTTTTCAATTTGTAATGTTTTCACAACCATGATTTCTACTTGTATCCTTTAATGTTTCAATTGACATGGAAGAAAAAAACTTAAATGTGGCATTTCTACAAAAATCATAGAACTAGAAAACACCAAGTTATCATGTACTTTCTTCATAATTTGGAAATCATAGAAGAACATATGGTTTTAGGTGATTTTTTTTTTACCATATTGATTTTTAATTCATATTGTAAAAGTGTATATCATTATTAATTCTATTGTTATTTTATGACAATATGTATATGTCACAATAATGCACTGGGGCTAAGATATTTGATCTATTTACTAGTCTAGCTTTGGACTAAAAATAATTAACCAAATGTTAACTATACACAATTTTTTTTATGCTAGTTAATTAAAGGCTATATTTGGACTAAAGTTCAGTTTATTTCATAAATAAAATTTTAAGACATGTTGTTTTATGCTTTATCCTAATTACATATGTATTGTGCAATGTATTAAAGTTATTGCATTTTTTTCCTATGTTATAGTAACATGGAACAACCCCAAGCAGCACATAAGATGTAAACCAAGATTGCAACAAATGAACAAATTTGTCATGTCATTACAAGAAAGAGCTAGTCTATCTTGTCAAACTTCAAGATAGTTTTGTAAACTCTAAGGCTATGCTTAAAGATAATTAAGAGCATTGACAAAAAGCTCCAGTATCTTTATAGTATCTCCATTCTTGACCAATGGTTTTGTAGGATGAGATTGAAGCAAAATTAATCTCTTCCTAAGAAGAGTGCATTAAGTTGGAGAACCATCTTGCTAACTTCTCGATAGATTATGTGGATGCTCAAGAAAGTCTAATGGATACATCTATGCAAGTAACCAATACAATATATTTAAGGGACCAAAAACTTGCCCTATAAAAATGCACTAAGGAAGCATTCAAGAATACATATTATATAGTGAAGAAATAATTTTATGTCAATTTAATCATTAATAAGTTGATAAACTATGACTCTGCTTACTATTATATTACTTAATCTACTATGGTGTTTTCTATATAATATGCAAAAATGTACATTATGGGGATGCTGCTAAACATGGATAATGATCATTGTGTAGGAATGACATCCATTTTGTGGCTTTATTTGTTGGCTACTTCCTTGTAAGGTTGTAATAGTTATAAGTGTCTTCAAACTTTCACTTCATCTTTATCAATGTTCGATTCTTCTTTCTAGCCATCAAAGATGATATGGATTTCATACAAGAATGTTAATATGTTGTAATAGAGTTATAATCAATTTCTAAGTCTTATGAACAATTATATATCATGTAAAAAAAAGGATATTTATATATATATATATGGATGATTAGATAATTTTATATAATTTTATATAATTATATGTATGTGAGTGTGTGTGTGTGTGTGTGTGTGTGTGTGTGTGTGTGTGTGTGTGTGTGTGTATTATTATATAATTATATAAAATAGAGCCTTAATGTAATAAATATATAACTGTGTATTTATATATAATTATATAATTATAACTATATATAAATATATAATTAAATATACACATATAGTTTCATAATTAGATAATTATATACTAATATCTTTATAATTAAATATTTGAAAAAAAAAAACTAAAGACAAACTTTTGTCTTAAGATGAAGCTTATCACTTTATGTGACTTCATGTGAAGTGAAAAGCTTTTTGAAGTTTCATGTGAACAAAAGTTTTTTGACCCTTCACATGAACTCATGCATGTCATCATGCAGGAGTGAAAGATGTTGTATTTTTTTGCCAGTTGAAATATGCAAGTTTGGCATGGCTTTCTTCACATGAAGACACGAGCCTGAAAAGGTAGCCTTTCATAGCATATTGCAATCACATGAAGCTAGGAAAAGAAAAAAAGAAATTGAATATTTATACATATTTCTCATCTTCTTCATTTTCATCCTCTTTCTTCCATAGATTAACATATGTTCAGCAAGCTTGCATTTAATTAAGGTAATAGTAAAAAACTTTGTATTTTATATTATTTGTAATTGGATATATTAAGAATGTATATGCTTCATGTTTCTTCCACCTTCTTGTCAAATAATTTTCTTTAATTATTTAAATGGATGAAAAAAATTATGCAGTACTTTTGTATTCCAACATTTATGGAGGAGTTAATTTGAAAAAATAGATAATTCGATTAGTCAATGAAACAAAATAAGTATTCTTAACTATCAATATTATTTCAACATAATCATTTTTTAATATAGTTCCATTATATTTACTAACCAGATTCATGCCAAATTGTGATGAGGTTGTGGAATACATTGTTATTGTCATAAAACATAATTATGAAGGTCCTTATAATTGTTAAAAAGAAGTTTCTAAAAAAGTCAAACAATTATGGTTTTAAGAATTTTAGGTATATTGTGTATTTTATGTGTCAAAAAATTGTAATTTTTTGTGTGATAAGTTATTAATTTTTAGAAATGCTTTCTCATAAATAGAAATATTATGGTTAGATATTTGAAAATCATCTTCAAATTTATAAAAACTTCAAAGATCAGGAAAGGAATATTTGATTTTTTTTACACATGAGATAAAGGAAAAAGGCCATTGTGGGTTAAAGAACATATGTGAAATGACTTATATGCTAGTTGGGATAGTCCACAATTTCAACAAAGTAGTAAACGAGCAAAAATAAAATAAAATATCCAACTCTATTTATGTCCTATCTCTTCACACTAGTGGCTCCACTTCATTCAAAGAGCATGCTATAACTTTAGTCCAAGAACTAGGTAGACTTATAACTCCAGTTGAGCTTTAGGTTCGAATACATCAAAAAACAATATCCAACAATTAAGTTGGCAAAAATTTAGAAGCTGAATTTGTAAGTGTAATCTTTTTTATTTGGCTTCTTATGTCTTTCCATATACAAATAATTGCTAAACATTTCCTCTTCTTTATATAGAATGATTATACTAGACTTAAAACTATAGTTGTGAGTGCTAGCTCTGCACAAAATTTTTCACTCTCAAACGAAGTTGCTTTATAAACAATAACTACTAAAATAAAATAAAATAAAGGCAACTTAATATGTGATTGGGGAAGTGTTTCACACCAAATAGAAGAAGATCCGATATTTAGATATAACTACAGAAATGAGATTAATTGGTGTTCATATCCAAGTGTCATGGAGACCATATACCCATAAAGCAAATTACATAAACATCTTGATCATAGTTTAAAGTCTTATCAAATGCAAATACAGGCAAATGAAAATTTAATGCTAGACATGCAACATCAAATTTATAAATATCATCAAAAGAATATTAGTTCAAATAATAATAAAAATATTGGTATAAGTAGTTGAGAAGACCATAAAAAAATTGTAATTGTCTATGGTTTTTAATAGTTTTTTTTTCCAATTTATGTAACATAAATTGCTCAATTATCTGCAAAGTAATTTTTTGTATTTTTTATACTATTTTCCATAATCTTACTAAATTAAATTGTAAAGTCTTGAATGACCTCTTATGTGCATGTTTCTGAGCATCTTGCTTTTACGAAAATAATGACAAATGCACAGTATAGTGAATTAAATGACAATTCATTGAATTTTTTTTTATCTCTTGTCTTTGTATATTTCTTTATTAACACTATTATTTCAAATTTGAATCTCATATTACTCTCCCCTTCCAAGGTTTTTCTTCTCATGTCTTATTAATTTTCTTCCTTCTCCATTTTTCATGGCTTAGCCTTCTTCATTCTCTGATGATTCATCACTAATCTCACAGGTTTTGTAATGTAAAAATAAAGCCTTTAAATGCAAGTATATTACCACATATATTATTTACAATTTTTTTCCTATTTTATTCACTAATTGCATTCACTTCTATATTAAATTACTTAATCATTTTCCTTAGATGTCACAATGCGCTATGTCATCTAGGAGAAGCTGAGCAACACCTCAAAAAATCCCTCATCAAGAGTCATATGAAGAATAGTTCAACATTCAAGAAGAGTTGACCGTGCTAGAAATGATCACTAAAGAACTTATTCAATCAAATGACATAAGGTTTACAATTTAGTTTTGATCATATGTTAGCATATATCATTATTATTATCTTTGGCTTTGTTCCTATTTACATATTTAATTTATTATTTGACTAAATTTAAACTAAATAATAAGGTTGTTGGTACATGTACTATCACAATCTTTAAATATGATAGTCCATGGAATTATTGGACCCAAGTTCTACAAGAATATAAGAATTTATAGTTTTATGAATTTCAAGTAAATTTTTTACTCTCATTTTATGTTTTTTAATCTTTGATGATGATGCAAGTCAAATTCTCATCTTAGTCTACACAATTGGAAATTTCCCATCGAAATAACTATATTCTCTTTAGAAATATTATTATTAGAAACCTAAGTATCACAATTAAATTTGGTTAAATTAAAAGAATAAAGTAATTAACCATTTAAAAAATGTTGTTAATGATGCTTAAAAATATTTTTTTTTTAAAAAAGATTTATGTGGTTTAAAGAACCTATATAGGATGAGCTTTGTGTACATAAGCCTCTAAACAGTTTTAAACAACAAGTGAGCCTAAAAAAAAATTGGCCCTCTACATCTTAGTTCAGTGCATCTTTGCACATAGGAGGTTCCATCTCCATGGAAGAACATGCTAGAAAATTGGTAGCTATATACATTTAGTTTGAAGCAATTATTTGATGCTTTTGTTACATAATCACAAAAATATGTTTTTTTTTAGGTGAAGGCACACAAATTAAGGAGGGACCTAATGTATTTTGAGATCTATTTTAGAATACATTAACATCAATCTAATCACACTTTAGTTGATAAAAAATTAGAAGTTATTTGGGTACATTAAATTTTTTTCATATATATATGTTCTCCATTATTATATTTTTTGTATTTTAACCCTTTGACTTTTTTAGGATGAGTTTGTGCACACACAAAAAATAGTGCGAAAGGTTTAGGCAATAATATAATAAACTTAAATTTATTTTTACAAGCTATTGATGGGAAAAAGAAAGGATCGATTTATGGATTGAGCAATATCTCGTATAAAATGATTGGAAATTCTAATACAAAATACACATACACTGATGAAGGAGGACCATCCAGTCAATTGCCAGCATACCCTCATTTTGCCTGCATATAAAATATGATAAGAAATAAATCTACAAACTTTTCAACACAATCTTATAATACTCAACTTTAAGAGAAGCAAAGACAAATAAAAGCCTTGGGATCACAAATAAATGAATTTACTAATGGTTATCATCAACAATTTTAGGCTAGATCTAGTTCATCCCAAGCAAATCTAACTCCAAATAGGCCAAACATATCTCATATTAAAAATGAAATGAGAGACAATGCAAATGAAGATGATGATGATGATGACAAGTAAGGCAAGAAGTTCATTTTCATATATAATTTTTACTAAATAATCATCCATGTTGATCATCTATTAATATTTTGATCACTTTTATTATATCTAAATGTTGATATATGTAAATCTTAATTACAATTTTTTGTGTGTATAGCTACATATATATATATATATATATATATATATATATATATATATATATATATATATATATATATATATATATATATATATATATATATATATATATATATATATATATATATATATATATATATATATATATATATATATATATATATATATATATATATATTATAGTAAAGTATCATAAACTATATATATTATTAAAGTATCACAAAATGTAATAAAAAAAAACCAAGAACTAGAAAAAAATCTTATAAGAAACAAAATAACAAATATTTAATTTTTACAAAATAAAAAATAATATAAATAAACTATTACTTAATTATCCAATGTTTAAATTTGTAACAAGAAAAAATTAATTACTAGTAGCAAAAAATAATGAGATAAACATGGTACTTAACTGAAAAAACTGAAAAATCAAATATATATATATATATATATAAGACTAACTAACATTTAGTTGGAATGTATCCGACTAACTGTTAGTCAAATATATTTTGAGTGGTATTCAATTGAAAATCTTTGACTGACCATCAGTCAAAGCATAAAGTAGAAATATATTTTTTATTTTCAACTTTGTTTTTTACACTAAATTATTCATTGTTAGTCTACATTTTTGCCTTTTGTTTTTTACTTTAACTACTAGGAAATAATTAATGTTTTACTTAACTACTATTAATTAATTAATTTTCTATGTTAACAAACTTACATGTATGGTGACAAAATTAATAGCTTAAAACTAATATATTAGATTTTAAAAAAATTACTATTTGTTACTTCTTATTTTTCTGTAACATATTTTCCTTGTGCTCGGTCTTTTTTATATTACATTTGGTGATATTTTTATATATATTAGGGGTGTTCAAAGGCTTGATTTAGTTCGATTTTGAGCAAAAATCAAACCGAACTAACTTAATCGATTTAGTATTTTATTAGACCTTGTCAATTTTAAATTTTAATTGGTTTGGTTCGGTTTTGTCCGATTTGGTTCATGTTTTTTTTGTCCAAAAGTAATTTTTTTAAAAAAAAAATTGTTCCTTATAATATGTAGAATTTAACTTCTAATATCTTACATATCTTAAAATTTTGACCAATAATAACTTTGGAATAATTTACTATTTATATATATATATATATTACCTAAACAAATTTCATACATTCACAAATAAGCTTTAAAAAGTGAAAAAAAAAAAATAAGAGTAATATCTTATAATAAAATAGTATAAATAATTTGTATATTTTTTGAACCACATAAAAAATATAATTTTGATACAAGTTTAATTGACAAAAGATCTTATTAATCTAAAAAGAAACAAAATATTAAATTTTAATTAATTGCAATTTTAATGGTTCGGTTTGGTTCGGTTAACCAAACCAAATATGGAGAAAACCGACAACCGAATCGATTTAATCAGTTTTACAATCACAAAAACCAAACCAAACCAATTTTTAATCTGTTTTATTCGGTTTTTGGCGGTTTGATTCAGTTTGGTTTGGTTTAATTGGTTTGGTTCGATTTTTTTCACCTTTAATATATGTGTGTGTGTGTGTGTGTGTGTGTGTGTGTGTGTGTGTGTAATTATAAGAAAATTTGTTAACATAGTTTTACATAGATAAACATTTATAAATAACCATATAATGACATATCTATGGTGGTTCCTTTTGCATAAATTCCACTCAACTTATGCTTGACAAGGCTATTAATACATATCTAATAAATCATACTCTTCATCTCGATAGTCATTACCAATTATCAATCCAATTATATATCATCACTTCTTTACTAACACTAACCATATGTCAGTATATATTTCAACAAGAATGTGACAGAAAGACACAAATACAACAAAATAAAGTGACATTAGTTATATATATTACAAACAACAATCCATAATACATAATAGTAAGAATTTAGCAAGTCAATTCAATTAGCAACCTGTGTTACCCCAATAGGTCATTAGTGTCCATCTAACAAAAAAACATTCAAACTGCTTAGCTATGCAGAACTATAATCTACTTTCATTATATACATCATCCCAGGAAAGGTCCTAACTTTTATATATTTCCATAAGACAATAGTAGACATCAACCCAAAAAAGATCCATTGTTTATTTACCCTATACAAATACATACTCTAAGAAATGACACACATAAATTAACACTAGTGCATTAACTTAGTTTATTGACTTTCTCATCCACTCTGCCTTCAACACATCTGGGATCATGAGAAAGTACAAAATAGCCTATTATCATGAGATATTTGAATATGGGAGATATTTCAATATAAGCTAAGTAGACTTTGTCTATAATCAGGCCATCTATTGTTAGCAAATTTGCCAACAAATCAACTGATTTCTCATCAAAGTTTGTATTACGTGCCAAATGGTTAATACCTTGGCATATGTTCTATGTAACAAGTGCCAAGCGTTGATCTATTTTCTTAGTTATGTCCTTAAGCCTTTCCAACAATATATGTGCATGATTGCTTACCTTTTTTCATTTCTAAGAGGATAAGGTGGTTTCACTTATAGGTGTAACATCAGAATCTGCTAACTCTTGATCAACATCCCTATCTGACGAGCTATCAAAGAAGTCTTCTAATCTAGAACCATCATTTCCTTTTAAGGATGCATCTCTAATGTCCTCAATATCTTGGGTGTCCTATCCCCTAACCTTGTCATTTCCCCAAACAATGCACAAATCCTCAAAGTGTGGAAATGGCTTGCATCTAAATGCTATCACACTATTATAGACATGCAAAAGATATAACATATTATAAATTTGTGAATTTACAGATTGGCAGCATTGAGATTGTACTATCATATTTTCTGTTATTCAAAATTCAAGTAATACCTATCAAGTACATGTGCCACATATAAAATAGAGCAAGTACCTATTTATTCACATAAGAAAAAAAAAAAAGAATGCATACAACTTGCCTTCACAAAGTCATCCCAGACATCCTTGTCAGTTGTGATGGATTTTGATATTGAGTCCCATCCAAATCTAAAAGTGTTGGAACCATATACCATGTCATACAATTTGGACCATGATTGCTTAAATGTCTTCAGTTGAGACTAATATGGGGAATTCCCTTAAGGCTATAACTTGGGCTTCTCTTATCCATCATCTTTTCCAACTGCTTTGAATGGTCCTGCCTAAGGTTATTGCCACCATATATTTTTGGTCCATCATAACTCCACAATGCATTTGACAAGCACTGCATCCTCAAGTGGAGTCTATTAATAATTTCTAGGTTGAAAGTTAAAACTAGGGAGTGATCGATACAGGGAAGCTACATTATAAAGAAAGATTAAATGCATTGAATGAAAAAGAACGGATGTTATCTATAGATAAATAATCATAAACCATAGCTAACAATTACATAGAAGGTTTCAAAATGCATAATGCCGATGAAATGTAGTACAATCTAATGGCATCATCCAAGAGAACATTTGTCAAGGACAATAAAAAGTCAAGAAGCATAAACATCATATTATAATTAGATATTAGTAGGGTTAACAACTACTTGATTTCTGACTAAATGCAATCACATCACTAACGTGCTCAATGTGCAGTGTACTCTTGAAACATATTATGTGCAAATCATTCCTAAAAGCTGTTTTAAACCTCAGATGCCTCTATTACCATATGGTCTAACCCACCTACACCATCATTTTAGTCCCTACGGTCTAAGCCATTAACCCCCTCTATGAGTACATCATTACTGTCTTTCCGAATTATGAGATTATGCGGAAACAAGTATATTATGTGTCCTCATTAAGTAACAAGAGGGACTTCTAAGTATTTTTCGTCATTCTTTCAAGATCCCAAATGCCTCTGAATCACACTATGGGCTTAAAACACTCATTTGAGGTTGATGGGCAACGAGCATGTTGCCATTCACTAAGTAGCAAGAGGGACTTCTAAGAATGTTCCTTTATTCTTTCAAGATCCCAAATGCCTCTCAAGCACATTATGGGTTTAAAACACTCATGTGAGGTTGATGCGCAATGAGCGTATTGCCATTCACTCAACTGGTACCTTTATCTTCTATATGGTGCAAGAAATATGTCACAACTAGTATAACTTGCATCAGTCAAATAGTATTTACCTACACTATGACAAATGTTTAAACATCAAACAAGTAAATCAATGGTAAGCAAACATAAGTAAATAGAAATGCAATTAGGAATCTATGGCATCAGAAGAGACAATGTTCAATATACTTACCATAGGGGATCTTCAACCTATGTTCTCCTACTAAATGCATCCTACAAAGCCTAACCATTGATTTGCAAATCCTTCCCAACCAAGCAAGACATAAATAAATTGTACACCTTAGGAGTAAACACCGAGTACATTAGTGGAGATTTTCCTTTTCAATTATGATATCGAGCCTTGTCTACCACAGGTACTTGAATTAGAATGTGTGTTCCATTAAGTACACCAAAAAAATTCTAAAAATAAAGGAGTCAATTGGGAGTGGAATAAAAAAGCATAAAAAAATTAAGGTCATTTGTTATACACTTTATCATGAGCCTTTTTCATTTTTCATTGGTCAAGTTTTTAGTAATAAGCTCAAGGTTTTTTTTAAATAGCTCTCTATCTAAATGTATCATTGCATTCAATATTGCAGTGAAGTATCTACTAACGATTTCCTTGATCTTTTGAAGTACATCTTCATTCATCTATTTTTAAAATGATGCATTAGAATGGGTAAAAATATTTCTACTTACTTATCAACTAGCATATTTTTTATAGGTTTAAAGCCATTAATTTGATCAAGCATAGCACATAATTGATCGAATGTTGCCCTATACATTCTAAATTGGTCATAACATGTAAAGTTACTATTATACATCAACCTCCTAAGATGGGATTGCTTTGCTTGGAAGTCAATGGTGTACAACTTATATGTAAGATGATGACAATTCAAATCTACAATCACCCATATGTTTATCAATCACTGGTGCGTATATAAAATGACAAGTAAAAACCAAACCTACACATAAAGAATGATGTCATAGCTAATGTCATCCAAATCCAAATGGTGCACATTGTTGGAATAACAAAAAATAGTTGTTGCCCTGTAATGGTCAAAACAATTACAACATTGGACAAGATAGACAACCCAACAAATTAACATCAAGATATATCACATGGTGTTCTAAATAGATATAATACTAGTAATCATTTATAGGTACTTTTAAAGTTTAATTGCACGCAAAGAATTAGTAACTATTTTTTACAAGCAATTAATCTACATAGTTAATTACAAAGTGTAACACCATAATCTACTACCGCTATCTAGCCTCCCTCTGGGTTCGGTTCCATATAATTTTCAAAGAATCAATACCAATCCATAGCATTTTCATGCTATAAAACAGGGTTTCATACACTCATCTTCTGCCCCGTGAGTCCTGTGAACCCATCATTCCCATTCTCTACTCACACTCCACTTATACAACTCATACATAGCATAAAACAAGCCATAAGCCACAGGAATGGAGTCAAAAACCTAAAAAATGTAATTTCTCACATTCGCCCAAAAGTCTAATTTTTGGCTCTACTTTGGAAATTCATAAAGAATTATAGAAAAATGCGAATATAGCAAACCATAGCTTTCTGGAAAGCTAAGTGTTAATTTTACACTAAAAATAATTTCCAACCACAATCTCAGCGTTTGGACCATGTTTAATATCAAAAATCATACAAAGATCTGGCTGTCTCTATTTTTGGCGCAGCTTACTGTCATGAACTTCGAAAATCCATAATTAAATCCAAAAAAATCTAATCAGGGCAAACTATACTAATTTGAAAAGTTACAGATGTCTACTAGAGGATAAAAATAATTCCAAATTAGTTCAGTAGCCCCTAGACCCCAAAAACTGATGGAACAGTGACGAAGGTTAGGTGGGCTCCCTGATGCTGATATAGAACTTCATAAGGTTCATTCTCTCTCTACAGACCTCCGATTTAGGTGATTCTAGTTCTTATAGGTCACTGTGTTTGTCTAGTTTATATGTATAAAATTTCACCACATTTGGACTCCCTTTGGTCCATGAATGCCACAGATTTCATTTTCTGGTCTATGGTAACAGTACATGACTAAACCATTAAATTTTCCCAATTTCAAAAATTCGCTAAATATTCTCTAGACCTCCAAAAATTACCCACTTTAGCTTCTCAAGATGCTCTCTACAAACTTTAGAGGCATGCAAAATTTCATGGCAAGAAGAGCTCATCCGGTCATACTTTGATGGAGCTCACAAAATTACCAATTTTGGCACCCAAAATGGTTCAAATGGGTCCAAATGGCCTCTCACACATTCTAGCCACTCATGGACAAGTTTGAAAGCATAAAACTAGTATATATAACAAGTCTAAGTGGTCTAAATCATCATACATTCCAAACTCGCTATGCTACGGCCAAATATACACTATCACATACATTCAAAAAAAAAAAGGACAAAACCCACATTTCCATTAATTTGGCTCTATGCATAGTTTGTACATCATATATCTATACATTTACACTTGTTACAACATTTACATCTCAAAAATAGTGGGTATATATTCATTTGGCACCACTTTACAACAAAATAACCAAAATAAGCTATCATCTACCTAACATGTTCCTAGGCTCCTTGGTGTGCACTTGCTTCTCCTTGAGCTCCACCTAGCATGTTAAGTTGGGAGGGGAAGGGGTGAGATTCATGGAATCTCAGTAGCTCATGCACTCATTCAAGTAAGCAATCAAGGCATATAACAAATCAAAGCATGTAATTTGACATCCAACCATTCTCAAACATACAATACAAGTTGTACATGCTATGGAGATCACAACAATGCCACAAATAAGCTCTAGGGACTTTTGGTCTAGCCTCACCCGAGTTTAGGGACTTTTGACTTGGCCTTACTCGGTTGTGAGACTTTTGGCCTTATCTCACCCATCTCAAGGGACTTTCGGCTCTACCTCACCTATCTCAAGGGACTTTCGGCAATACCTCACCCAAGCAATTCTCACAATTCAACACACAAATACATTGGTAACAATGCATCATGGCAACAACATATAGCATATCTCACACAACAAGCATATACATAACCACACAATGACTATTACATCCAAGAATGCAACAAGAAAGAGTGGAAAGAAAGCTACCTTATAAGCTAACACAAGCTTTTCCTTTCAATTTCTCTTCTCCCTCCTTGGTTTCACACTCACACCTTGATGGAGGTGCTTCACTTGAGCCTAGATACAATCAAAGAGTATAAACTACTCTCTTAAAATGTAATCTTCAGAGCAACCCTCCTAACATACAAGAACCCAAGGTTCTCTCTCTCTCTCTAGAATGCTATCAACTCTTCCTCTCTCTCAAGCTCTTAAGGTAGTGGAAACAACATTTTCAAAGAAACAAAGAGATTCAAGGGTGTTTTCCACTTTCCCTCTTCTGACCCATACCGAAAATCCAATTAATTTCACAAACAAAACCATAGGAAAAGAGGGCAAAGAGAGGAGATCAGAATCCTAAGAAAAAATGAGAGGAACTTGCTTACCTTTCCTTTGTTCTCCCTTCTTCTCTTGGTCTTTCTCACTTCCCACGCCTCTTTCCTTGGGTCGAAGTCTAGGGCAAATATGAGAGAAAGAATGAGTTGGGTCGTTTAAGAAGTCAATTTCCTCGCTATTTACTCTTTTCTAGACTGACCCTCGCTATGGCGAAAATTAACCTTCGCTACGGCGAGCTCGTGTTAATCACCTTCGCTATGGCAAGGTTTAACTTTCGCTACGGCAAGCACATATAAACTCCCTTCGCTATGGCGAGGTTTAGCCTTCGCTACGGTGAACTCGTGTCAGTTCCAGACCCCCACTCTCGCTATGGCACACGCTACGGCGAGCAGTCCCCTGGTTTTTGTATGTAATGCTCGCACTTGCTATAACTAGAATCACTTTCGCTAGCGAACAGGCCCTCTCACTGTAGCGAGACCATTTCTCGCTATTGCGAGCAGACTTGGCAAAATTTTTGGATTTCGAAAATTTTCAGCTTTCTTCTTTCTTTTCTTTTTCCCTTTTCCCGGTTGTTACACAAAGCATAATAAAACTTAAAATAATTATGTGTCTTTTGTTTAAAATAATGATGTGTCCTTTGTTAATTTATTAAAGGTTATCATTTCAACTTTCAGTGAAAGTCCATGACAATGCATGTATGTGTGCAACACCCAAAACCACTTTGCTAACCTAATATGTACATACAAGTGAACTCAGTAGTTGCTAAAAGAAGCCACAAAATTTAATGAAATAACCTTGAAAAATCATCAAATAGAAGAACCCCTTTATAACAAGACCAATAGTACAGTAGATTCGCAAGCCATAAAAGACCAAAAATTATAGAGTAATGCATGCCAAAGTTCACACACTAGTTTAAGTTATCATATGAGCCCCAAAAAAAAAAGACTAATACATTTCATTGTAAATAGTACAAAGTCATTTACTGCATGGGAATAGGTTAACCATACCATGAAATTTAAACAAAAACATGCCTGTGTTAAGTGAACAATGGTAGATCTTCCTCTTCAATAGTTGCTAGTAAAGAGAATCGTAAGAAGTCCAACTACTAAGGCGAGGGAGCTAAAGAAAAATAGGGCACACCATACTAAGGACCACACAATGAGAGAAAAAAGAGGACCACATAATGAGAGTAAAAGACAGGACAAACTTTTACTAATGTCAAATAAATGGGTTAGCCAACTTGTACGATTAGAAAGGCAAAATAGTCATCACTAGTTCGTCTTGCAAAATTTTGCTTAAGGCTCATGCCAAAAATGAGAGAAAGTGCATAGTTTTATTACTTTCCATTTCCTCCCCTAAATATAACAACCAAATGCAACAGGCCCTAAAATCCATTTGACTTTCACTTTCGAATGCACTACCAAATAGGGCCTTAATGTTAAAAACTTTATTGCACTCCTTAACTTTATCAAATATAAGACAAAGGACAAGACTCTCTACTTACCGTTATTAGTTCTTCCCCATCAAGCTTCATCAAGTCCTCATGCAACTCCATAATATCTATCACTCTACATTAAATTCCCTCAATTGGCCTCCATAATCCAACTCCAACAAGACTCACAACTACTTAGGCAAATAGCCCTTTTCCCACAATCTCAACAAGACCCTTTCAACCAACGAATTCATCTTAAAGCTCAACAAGTTCAGAGGCCTAAAGTCCAAAGTACGCAATGCTAAAAGAGTGAAGGAGCTCAAGCTATGTAGACGTGGCACATAAGCAATGTGGAGACACGGGTTAGCTCTGCCTTGACTGACAAGAGCACTTGCACTAATATGTTCCAAAGGATTGAGAAACAGAAGTGCTTGATAAGGTGATGGCAAAGATTGGGAAGAAGATTACTTGTATAGTTATTGACCCTTTATTTTGGCATGGAAATGGCAAAGGAAATGCATGCCAAGTAGGTTCTTGTTCGGATGGCAAGGCATCACACTCTTTGCAAAATTAGTTGCGCTTATTATAGAAGCTTTATACCATGCAAATTAAGGAAATTAATTGCATCCCTTTTGGAAATATATATATATATATATATATATGGAACAAAAAAGAAAATAAGATTTTTAAAATTATTTATTATATTATATTTTTAATATATAAAATTATATATATATATATATATACACACACACACTTAGTTATTACTGATCACTCAATAAATTATGAATTCATGTTTCTACTAATTTAATGACTAGTCTAATTTTATAAATATGATTAATAATTAAGATCTATCCCTATTTTCAGTTTCACATTTTAGTATATATTCTAATTAAAAATCTTCAAAAAGATAACCCTAATAAGCTAAGCTTATCAAAAACCTTCACTTAAAAGAGGGAGTCAGAAACCTCTTCATTTTGATTTTTGACTTTTTCCATTGTGACTATGATTTCTTCGATTCATTGCGATGCTGTGTCTTCCATTCTCCTCATTACATTTACATTTTTGGTTCACCACGCCGCACTCCTTCAAATTTTTGTCTTTTCAATTATAATTTTTAAATACTTTACATTATTTTTTAGTCTGTCAAAAAAGGCCTTCAAAAAGGCTACTACACTGTCTGCAATAGTTCCCATTACTACAAACAATCCAAATTTGGCCTTTGGATGGCTATTGAGCCAAGTCTAATCAATCATTAAAAACAATAGTGTGATTTAATTATATATTTAATATCTGTTCTTTTGGCAAATAAAAAAAAGGCCTAAACCCAAGAGAAACACCAAACAAAAAAAAATTATATACAATTTCTTATATCTTTACTATTATATTATTTAATTTAAAAATTAATGAATGTACAGTTATTTAACAATAACATAACAAATATATAATTTTTTATATAAAAAAATAATTTTTTTAATTAAAGCATACACCAATTATTTTATTATTAACACACATCCACATAAAGTCTATAGAAACTATAAGCCTCCGGTCCGAAAGAGGTTGATCCATGAGAAAGACCCAGTGGTTGAAAAAATGCTTCTATTAGTTAGCCGGTCTGCGCATTGATAACCCTCCTTGCAGATAAGATTGAACTTTAAGTGTCTAATGTTATATTTTCTCAGAGCCGAAGTCTATTCAGAAGATGAATTTCATTATGAATAACCGCGGCAGCTATTAGCTTTAAGGAGATTCATCATAGCCGAAGAATCGCTTTTACCTTCTTATAACCCAAGCCCAGCAAAGCTCAAGAGCACCAAGAACACCTCACGTTTCAGCATTAAAAGATGAATCCCACCCAATATTATACATGAAGCCTTTAATCCAAATATCTTTTTACTTTTTAGACCTCAAAATTAAGTTTTATAATTTGCAATTATTTGTAATTCGATCTTTACTGTCGACTGTCATTAACTAACAGGGGTTTCGTTAAAATTGATTTAACGGGGCCAAAAAAAAAAGTAAATGTGTCAACAAACTCTACTTTCCTGGCTTAATTATATTTGATTCATACAATTTCATCTCATTTTTAAATCAATCTTTATAATATATTTTAATTTTAATTTTAATTTTAATTAGATCTTTATGATTTATATTTATTTTGTTTAATTAACAAATAAAACTTTATTTTGATCCTTCACACATAAAATATTTATTAATTTAATTTTTTATAAAATCATTTTCTTAATTTAACCCCCCATAAATAAAATTATTAATTTAATTTATAATAAAATTATTATAAATAAAATTAATAGATGTGTTGACATATAACATATTCCTAAACTCATCAAAAAATATTATGTTATCACATCTGTTAATTTTATTTATAATTAATTAATAAAATAATATCTTTTATAACAATTTTATTTGTAAATAATTAAATTAAAAATATTTATCTATAAAAAACTAAATTAAGAAAAAAATTATATGATAAATCAAATTATTAGATTACTTTATTTATGTTAAATTATGTTAAAAAATATATATAAAATAAATTAAGAAACACCACATCTATCACATTAAAATAAATTTTTAATCATTTAATTAACACTTGATTTTGCTTTAAAGAGGAAAAGTGAAAAAATAAAATCCTAGATAACTTTCAAGTATCACTGTAAAATAGAAAACGGCTAATCTGTAATTATCAATTGGTAGTCATTTGACTTGTTACTACATTGTTAAGATAAATAAATAAAATGACCTTCCAAATATCCCTATATCATTATTTTGCAAATTTATATTATTAAGCATTTTGCCCTTGCAAATCTTTATCTTTAAATTTAAATATACAAGAAACATCTATAATACATTTATCCAAACAAATTGCCTTCAAAAGTCGAGAATAAATGGCAGAGCATAAATATTACAAAGGAAATCATGAACCATGACGCAGATACAAAAATGCCGCCAGCTCATGGCTGGGGGATATTTTTTTTTTTTATTTGTAACCAAATGATATACAAATATACTGAAGCTGGGAACAAAAAAATAAAAAAATATGCGACACTAGACAAATCTTTTCCCTATGGTTAGGCAGGTGAAGTTGCACCACGGATATATTTAAAAAAAAAAATGTCAAAGCTAGTTCATAAATTTCCTACAACTGGGGGCTTTACAAAGGCAGGGAACTTTCAGTTCGTCCCGCTCATCCGGATCAAACAGGTAATCATAACTGATGCAACAAAAAGAGAGAAAAGTTAGTACTAGTCAAACTAATCAAAATGTTCATGTCCAAACAAGAAAGCCATCTATGGACCTATGCAGAATTAAAAAAACATACGTTAGTTCTTCACCAGCAGAAACATGGGTCCTAGCTATCAGAACAATCCGGCTCTCCTCAGCACCCATACTCATAATCCTTGCATAGCAGTTAGGCATGCACTGCAGGTAGCAGGTCAAATTGAGCATCAGTATCTTATTTAGAAGCATGATTATCCTCTAACGATAAGGTTGTGACAACTCATGCAACATAAACTTCTAGTTTGCATAATTTGATTTTCTAACTGTTCATATTTCCTTGGGGCAGAGAAACTACATAACAAGGTAACGGAAGTTACTTCTGCATATAAACCACATCAAGTTCACTTGGCAGCCCAATGCAGTGAATCAAGAAATACACTGAAATGCCTAGTTAATGAACATATGAGGGAACATAAGCAACTGGCAGCCATCTACATTTATATTTAAACAACTATAATAGGGATGAACTTGAATAGAGATAAAGCCAGCGAAGCTTAAACTGTTGATCAATTTGGTTGGCATTCCATAAACTATTGGAAAAAGAGAACAAGAGATGTGTCAATCACTGCATAGTCCAGTAATAACTTACTGAGTGGTTTATTAGGCGTGCTATATTTCCCCTGTGTGTTGCATCGATGACCACTTCCTCACTGATCTTGAACAGCTGCATAATTTATCTCGTTAAACATTAAGATGTAAACTACAATCAATTATATTAACTAGCGATAATAAACCTGTCTAAAAGAAGCATCCAAAACACATAGGCTTAAGTATCAAAGAAGGACCATCATAGCACTTTTCATGACTTTATAATAGGCTTATATGCGTTCAGTATAACAAGGCATGTAAGTGACAGTGGAGTACATTTGTATCAAAACAATTTTAAACAATAGACTCACATAACAGTCTTTGCCTTCTGAACGATATTTAGCCTCCCTCATATCAGCAACACTACGCCTCACCTGCTCACCACGATACTCAGCAACCTGAAGAAAAAAATAACTTGCTTGAACTCATCTTCAGAAACAATTACACTAATGTATTTACCTTGCATTTATTCAGTAATCATCCTAAATTATTGAAGTTCATACCATTTCCCCTTCTTGTATATCTCTACGCGCAAAGAGGCCCCATCCATGTATACCCGATTTTCCAAAGCAAACTCGATGGTTTTCAGTTTTCTGATACCACAAAAAATTAAAATTGACATTAAAAGAAAGAAAAGATACAGATACAAAAATTAACTACAGGACAGTTTAATCATTTGCCTGCAAATGGTGAAGACGCTCCTTGAACGAAGTAAATACTTTAGAATCATCTGAGTCCTATCACAAAACAAGGTTAGACATAAAAATCACTATCTTCCACCCAGAACAACCACAATTCAACAAGAGAAGGTGACCTATTTAAAAAGCAAAAGGTCTAATATATATACATTAACAAAAGAATGGACACAAAGACTACCTTATAGCTGTTCAATAGAATTATTGAACTTAAAGAATGACGACTTGGTCCCCTCAATAAGTGTATTATTGGTCCATCAGCCTTCTGGCAAAATAGGAAAAATATATAGTGAGACTAAATGTAAAAGGAATTTGAGTAAAATTATGTAAATAACAAGTTTATGGCAAGATTATAATAATTGTACCTAGCATTAATAAAGAAGAAACAATATTGCATGCAACAGCAATAACACAAGTGACTATGAATATACAAAAAATAAAATAAAACAAAATAAAGTTACATGCAAAACACAATACTAAAAAATTCCAGAACTAAATATATTATAAACCCAGAATTAGGATCAGTCATACCCTGGAAGACCTTCTATAAACACGACATCTTGCAGCAGAGAGTGGTTCAAACTCATTAGTCTCAGAGGCTGAAGATTCAAGAAGTTCTATGTTCTTTGATGATACCAGCCTTGATCCCCTGAAACATCCCTTATGATTTTGCAGGGAAGTTCTGGGAGAGAAGACCCCCAGGGGAGTATGTACAACCATTACAGAATCTGAGTTTGGAAGCCTGCAATGGAATCAACATACAAAGCTAGATTTTCTTAAAGAATTCAGATGCTAAGGAAAATGGCATTAATCACTATTATGTGACCGGATCTCAAACCTGTGAACTGCACAGTATATTAACTTCTTTATCATCTGAACTCCATTCTTCTCCAAAGAATGCAACTGTAAGTTTAAATAATATTAAAATATTTGCCCAGCTTGGGTGCATCCTCATATAATTCAATTCAAACTGCCATACAAACCCTTTATTTAGGGATGCAAATATAAGTAATACCACAGCCCTCCAGAAAAAGGACAAAGAAAACAATAAAATTATGAAATACAGAAAAATTTATAGTTTTGAATCAATGCTCTGTTCACATATAAAGAAATTATTGAACTTACTTCCATGCTGTATCCGGCTCTAGATGCACACATCACATGAAAATAAGTAGCACACTTGCAACAACTCGTGCAGGATCCATGGCTTTGTTTACAGATAACACAAGTCTGTAGTTGATGTGAACAAGAAAATTTAGACTAAAGTTAAAACCATAACCCTCCCCCCACCCCTGGAACCCAAATGGGGGAAAAAGGAAGAGCTGAGAAAGAGCAAGAGATAGCATAACAATCACACTGCAAAATAAACAATATTAATAAGATCAACAGGAAAAGGGATTATGAATTAAAGGTGGAAAGCTATACAATTTCTCTGTCCCACCTCCTCATAACCCTAGTTGTTAGATTATTGCTAGAAGAAATTCAGTAGCTAAAGCCAGCTAAACAAGAAAGCCAAGACAACCTTATAACACATTCTATACCTTCAAAAAGGAACTTGGAGGAATTTTAAGGATTCCAAAGGCAGGTTCCATTGTCTCATGGTTTGAGAATCCAACTTCAGGCCGGAACCAAGCACATGTAACATGAACCCACAGCATCTCAACATCAGTTGGCTTTAGAGCACCACCTGTAGAACATTATCACGTACTAAAACAAATTAGCATAGCAAGACAGAAGTGACCATGGCAAAGATGCAAATGGTTAGTCCACAATGTTACAGCTTAAATATAAATACATAATCATAATCAATTTTGCATCAAGTTCATAATATTCTCCTCAATTATCTGACAGCCAACAAAGTTGGCAAGCATAGAGTGGTGGAGTGGAGAGAGATATGGTCTACCAAAAACGAAAGTAAATTTCGATTGAATACTATGAAGAAGGTACATCACTTTTCTATTGAAATTAGAGTTATAAATCCACCATTTAATAATACCATAACGACGATGACAGCATATTAAAGAGTTTTAGAAAAATATATCACACTGCTCAAAATACTAAAGTTAAATAACCTTTTACAGGACAAAGGCAACACTCTCTCTCGACATCAGGAGTTTCGCACACTCTACAGACCCAAGAAGTAAAATCCTTAACATTCTTTGCTCCATAGCATTCTTGGTGGACTGCTATTTGGCACCTGTAAAACGAACATGTAAACACACTGTAAACAGTATTTCTTCCACTGAAGACATCCAAGTTGAATCATATTCAAACTTCTGACACGTTCACAATTATTTATACAAATTTGGAACAAAGATCAACATCAATTATAGACACACCTGTTGCATATGATCATTTTGTTATCATCCCAATCTTCAACCCATCTGCAAACTGCACATCTTTCTGTAGTCCATTTCGGATAAACTGGTTCATACTTCTCTGTGACAATAAATAAAAATAAAACGAATTTCCAACTATTAAAATAATATATTCAAGGAAAGAGTGGCTGCAATATGCCATAAGTCCCAGTTACTAAAGAAATAAAATAATTAAAAAAAATTTCAGTAAGTAAAACTTTATATAAAATATGTATTTAGTATTTACCTTGCAGAAAGGCAAGTACCTGCTGCTGATCTAACTGCAGAGAAACTCCACCTTGTGTATTGTTTTCTGCAATCTGCAAAATTTCATATTAATTAAAAATTGAGAAAGAAAGACATCATAATTATAAAGAAAGGCACAATTAAGGGAGGAAGGATTAATACAACAAATCATTCATGTCATAGACCTTTTTTTGGGGGGGGGGGGGGGGGTTTCACTTTTCAGAGATAAAAGTGATGTACACAGTACTAGCGAGTGCAGAGTAATAGTACACAATTACACATATTCTCTCATGATAGTTGATCCAAAACCAACATACACACAAAAGCCACCAGATTATATTGCTATGTTTCTAATTTAGCAAGAACTGATACAAACCCATTTTTCCAGCGGAAGCATTGTACTCTTTACTTTCACACTATATTTCCATTTTTTAGCTCTGCAACCAGTATGCCGTTCCCATTCACTCAGTGTCTGCTTCCGTACCCCACATGAGCCACACTTGCACATAACTCTGAAACAGAAGAAAATAATGAGCATTTTGATGGAACAATTTGGAACTGCATAAAGTTCTCTTATTGGTGTTGACTGCTGACTACTGAAATTGATCAGCTTATATAGAACCTATTCAGATCATATTTATGAAAAATCTAAATAGACAGCAATATGTTTTCCAAGATGATATTTCAGACCACCCAATGAACTTGTTACTACAACATCATAATAAACTAGACTAGATGTATATGCATGAAAAAAAAAAAAAAATGCATGTTTTGAAAAACATGCAAAGGAAGTTCATGAGGATATCATAAGAACAAAGAGGGGAGAAATGGAAAATGGAGAGAGAGGAAGAGAGCATTTCCAGAAATATAATTAAACTCATAAAATGCATTGAAGAGTTGAAATCTTACAGATGAAGCTTTGGAATGTAAAATCCTTCCATGCCATTGCACACCACTGTTACCTTATCAGGTATAACAGGTTTTTGGCTATTTTCTATTGATCTGTCTCAAAACAACATCACTTCATAAGATTCAGGATGGCTGCAACTTTAGAAGTATTAAAATAAAGTCAAAATGATTAATTCCCCAAATGAATGGAAAGGTAAGCAATAAATAACTGCTGCTTACTTGATTTTTGGCTTGTATGTTCGTGATGCTGGAAATTTACAGTTGAAGTTTGCTTTGCATTCTGGACAATAGTAATCTGAATGTTCCAGATCCTGCAACCAGAAACCAGTCAGAGGTCTTCACTCTTCCATCACTATGTGAACTTGGGAAAATAAACAACCCAGAGAAATTAATATGTAGCATAATATTAACCATGATACCACACCTTAAAAAGTTTACTGGATATTTTATCACACTCGGCATGCACCCAAACATTACAACCATCACAACATACCTGATTCAATAAGAAAAGCCACATAATAACTCCTTATTTTAGTTGTTCAAGTAAAACTGTAAAAGAGAATAGATTAAAAATAAGAAGCATAATTGAGAAAGCAGACAATCTCACCCAATTTCCACCATCTGAATGGTGCCAAATCTTTTTGCAAATGCCACAATATTGTTTTGATTTTCGTAACTGAAAAAACCAGATCAATCATTTTGATAATTACATTTGTCTGCCAAAAACCTATTAAACAAATAATTGAAACTGTATGAAATAAGGCATTTTGCAAAACCTTGGCACAAAGTTTACAATAAAGTTGAGCTGCAGAATTTGAATCCTTAATCTTCTTCATGGTTTTGCATGGCAAACCCAGATCACAGCCAGCACAAGGTCTTATATCCTGCATGATATTTATTCACTGGATGAAAATCCACAGCTAACCAGAATCTAGAAGACCAACATTTTCAAGTTGACTTTTGGGCCATATCAATTAAGAACAATTACTCATTCATACAATGTGCATACATCTTGTCATGAAATTTAGACGATTGATTATTAGTTTAATTGTCACGAGTTATTCAATTTTTTTCTACATAATATTTTACATGTCATGTCCAACCTCAAATCTCTAGTTCAAAGACAGAAGCACCCGTACGGACTCCTGAGAGTGTATTATATGTTATAGGGCATCCTTCCTCCCAAAATAACAATGTCTGCTGCAGCCTCTCTAATTCACAACACAGCACATCTAAAATCTTACAGCAAAATCAACGTATAGATGCTCCAATCACCTCGTCATAATCATATACAGTGCAAAACGGGAGAAAGTAATCTCACCTGATCTTGAGAGTAATATTCCGGATCAATATATGAACTTGTAGCCTCTATAAACCCATTGGGATGACCTTCTACATTTGTCATCTGCTCAGCTCCCAAATGTGAATCCAAAAAACCATCTTCTGCCAACAACGCCTCCTCCAGTGCCATTTGAAAGTCACTTGGTTTACTCTTGTACAGCCGAGTCTGGCCCTGGAATCTGAATAGATATAAATATCAATACGTAAATTCTCAATATTCTTGCAGAAACAACTGCAGCCCATATTAGTTTGCAACAAACCTGTCCATGAACTCCATGAAGGGGAATATCATTCCCTGCTTCACCCATGCGTAGTCCTGCCCATAAAAATTCCTCAGATATCAATAAAAAGTAGCATAATAACTCGATTTTATGACCAGATATAAGAAGAGAACTTTACCCTTTGTTTTCCATTTTTTGAATACCCAAAAAACATCACGCAAATTGCACCAGGAACACAACAGCTCAGAACGGACTTGGGAGCTTGCAAGATGGGATCAATCACTACAGCAGGCCAAGCTGGATATCTCTTTCCACACTTTGCCCAAACTATGTCACCCAAGGCAAAATCCTCCGGTTTGTAGATATCTTTCCTTTTCTCAGCATTTCGATCAAGCTTTTGGTCCACACCCTCAAAACTTAGACCAGAAGTATAACTCTCAGTTTTAACTGCTGATGAACGATTCCCATTAACTGCTGTTCTAGTAGTGCTAAACGACTTTGCAAGCTTCCTGTGGTTAAAACTGTTTAAACCTGAGACATTGAATCCTGATTCTTCCTCCTCCATATCTGGATATGAATAATACTTAGACTTTCTGGAGCTATAGTTATTTCCCTTTCCCTGTTTTACATATGCCAATCCACTAACCCCCGCCCTATCTTCAACTAAAATATTATCATCTTCAAAGCTGGAATCTGTGTCCTCCACTTTGATTCCTCCATTCTTCCATGTATCAAGAACAGAATCATTGAACCTCGATGGAAGCATTTGGGAGCGACCACGAGACGACCGCAATAGTGGAGGCCGAAGCCTTTCTGAGCCTTGCCCCATTGCTGTTCTACTATTCAAAGGCATAGAATTTGAATTCGATAGAACCTCACTAGCCCAATACGATCCTTCACTGCACCCCGACCCTGAACCACTGCTGAAATCTTCAGCCTCACCCGGCATACCAAGAGAATAAAACCCATTAACCTTCCGCTTCTTTGGAACCGCCGCATACCCATAGTCCTCGGCATCGTGCTCCTCTAGCTTACACCGTTTCACGTTCGGCATTTCAATTTTCATAGTCCGCTTAATTATCATCTTGGGACCATCCAAAACGACGAATTCGCATTTGAAACTCTCAGGCCAAAACCCTAATTTCACATCGAAGCACCAAATCCAAGATTCCAACAATTCGGCACCCAACCTCAAAGGCCTGGCAATATATACCCCACAATTATACCGCGATAATCCTATCCCCCACCACTCTCCCCGCACTAACAGCAATACAGATTCGCAAAACCTTTATGCCAAAACCCCCCAATCGAATAATGAATCAAGGATCCAAAGGAAAAAAAGGAAAAAAAAACAATTGTTGCAAACTCTCCCCTTTCAAATCACGCAAAGGAAAAAGTTTCGAAAGTAGATTTCGATCTTCGGATAAACAATCAATAAAAAAAACGCAGAACGAAACCCTCGTAAAAAAATACTGAAATTTTCTAGAGAAAAAATTACTGAGAATTCACAGAAAGAAAGCAGAAGCCCTGTGTATCTAGCAGTGAATCGGTCCGTCTAAACCGAACGTATGCAAATATAAGTGTCACATATATAATAATATAATAATATAATATAAATAATGTTTAATATATTATTTTTAAATTCAAGTACTCCTCACTTTTTGGCCCGAAAACAAAAGCGCTCCCCCACTTTAAAGACGTAATATATCACCCAACAAAATACATAATAAATAATTAACGAATAAATTTAAGCATTTTAATTCAATAATTAATATTTATTTTTTATAAAATTCTTATAGCGATATTGTTAATCAAGCAAAATATTAATTAATATGTATATGTATTTGTTGTTAAATATATATATATATATATATATTAAAATGGGAATTAAGGAAATAAAAATATGAATAGAAATAGAGAGGACACGTTCGGTAACGTGCTTTTTGGCTCCAGGGATTAGGGAATGCGATTTGGCTGAGCGAGAGAATTGGAGGGAGACGCCGCGGAATATATTGCTTTTCAGGAAAGCGCGAATTGGCAAATATTTTGGCGGTAGCATCAATTGTCAGTGCTTCTTGTGCACGTGCGAATCACGAGGAATATAGGTCCTTTTTTCAGTTTTTAAAAAACAATATATTTCAATTATTTAATTCTCAATTTAAATTTTAAAATTATAAAATGTTTATTTATTATTAATTTTATTAATTAAAAATAAGAGGAAAACAAAATAAATGTATTTGTTCTGAAACAAAATAAATGTATATATATAGTATTGAAAATCATTTTCACCGGGTGAAAATGAATTTGATCTAATTAAATAATAAAGATAAAATTTGTTAATTTTTTTCTTTTGGAGATAAAATTTTGTCAAATACTGTTATAACTAGTTTTGAGCTGTGAATATATAAAATTTTCAACATTAAATTTAAAATAACAAATATGTGATTTTAAAATTATAAATAATTATATTTAGATTCATATCTCAAAACCACTTCTCAAAATATTTAAATACTTTTTAATTCAAACAGATATAAACTTTCATAATTTTAAAAACACTTTTGTGTTTAAAAGTGCATATCATCTTTATGTATACAATTAAAACTCTTTATTTTTTAAAATTTTTAATTTAAAATAAATAAAAATAATAGTTTTACACTGAAATATACTCATTTCTTTTTGCACAAAACCTACTCTAAATTCAACAATATTCGTCCATGATTAATTCTTGGTTTTGGATCGGCCCACCTAAGCATATCAAAATAGGAGAAGGGGAGTGTAATATTGTACAATTAATGACTCGCTTGGTACTAAAATATTAAGAACAAAGATAAAATATTAAGAAAATAATAATAATCTTGTAGATAAAAAATAATTATTATATTCATATTTTAAAAAATTTATAAAAAATAAATATTATTAAATAATAATTATAATAATATAATAAATATTTTATATTAAATATTAATCTAGACTTCACATACAAAGCTACGTAACTCTCAACTTCGAGCTTGGCGAGGTATTGACTTAGTACTAAGGCTCCGTTTGGTTCAACGGAGGGGAGGGGAAGGGAGGTTAATGGAGGGAAGGGGATTTAATGAGTTATGTTTGGTTGGAAGGAAGGGGAGGGGAAGGAAGGGGAGATTATTGTTTGGTTCAGGAGGGGAGGAGAAATAATTATATTTAGACAAATTTATCATTTATATTATTTTAAATTTATTTTTTATAAAAAATTTATTTCTATCAATAATTTTTTAAAAAAATTATAAATTTCAATATTTTTAATTTTTAATTTTTGATAAAAAAATTATCTTAAATTTTTATTAAATATTAATATATTAAAATATTAGAATGGGCAAAAAAGTAAATTAAAACTTTAAAAATACCCCACCCCTCCCCTTCCCCTCCCCTCCCCTCCCCTCCCCTTTAATTTTACCCAACCAAACACCTTATTCCCCTCTCTTCCCCTCCAAAAACCCTCAACCAAACATAGCCTAAAGTCGGAATGGGTTGGTATCTTATGTTGGTGGGACTTAGTTTTTTATTATTTTTTTGGTCAAAATTATAAAATAACTTTTAAAAAATAATAAATATATATAAAATTTTATAAAATTATATTATATATATATAAATAAAATATTAATATATATTCCTATTAAATATTAAAAAATATTAAGAACATCAGGCTAAGCTAAATTACACTAACATGGTCAGTTCTATACTTGATCTAATCCACTTTAATATAATTAAGTTAGACCAAGTTTTGCACACCTCTTAGTATGTACGAATTCAATTTAGATTCTTAAATATATAATTATTATAATGTAACTAATAATTTTTCAAGATGACAAATGGAAGCCTCATGCATCACTTGAATCATATGTTAGGCTAAGTAATGAATAGTTATAATGTTGGAATAAAATAGGCTAAAATATATATAACTCTCATATTTTTTGAGTCAAATGCAAAATGTCTTTTGTAAGTTTTAAAAAGTAACATTAGACCTCATTAAACTTTTAATAATATGTGAAAAATCTCCCTCTATGATTGATTCCTTTATATCACTAATGAAAATTGCCACATCAAATTTAATTTATACATGTAGCAATTGACTTGGATTGAATGGCATTTTAATCTTTTTCTTCCAACTAAAATGCACAACTTGGCTTCTTCATAGGTTCATCATTGTTCAAAGCTTTTATAATGGCAATGAAAATAGATCTCACACCATTAGAGCTTGCTTAATGTTGTCTCTCATAAAAAAAAAAAAAAGGTTAAACAAGCTATTGTTGTCAATTATAACTTTACGCCATTTTGACTAAGCTATTACTTAACCATATATGCCTTCTAAAAAATTTCTCACAGCAAAACATTACACTCCAAAACCCATACTCCCTAGCTCCTTTTCCTTCCATATACTAAATCATTGTATGCAGCACTTTGCATCACAAAGAAGAAAATGAAGCGAGTTTCAATAGTCCAAAAAAATCTAGAAGAAGCAAGAATAAAAACCCACATTTCACGCGAGGTCTAGACTAGTTTTATTTGCATTTTATGCCAATCTAACTAAGCTATTGTTTAACCCTTTTTTGTTTGTGAGATCTACCTTGATTGCCATTGGGGTGCTAAGAACAATGATGAACCTATGAAGAAGCCAAGTTATGCATTTTAGATGCGGAAAAAAAAAAGGATTTGAATGCCATTCAATCCATATTATATGCCACCAGTATAAATTGAGTCAAATGTGACAATTTTTATTGGTGATTTAATAAAATTATTAAGAGTTTATTTGGTTGAATAATATAAAAAGAGATAGAATGTAAAAAGTGAGTAGATAGAATAAAAAATTACTTTTATATCTTTATCTTTAAAAAAATAATTTAATAATTAAAATAATAATTAAAATAATATAATAAATTATATAAATTTACCACGTTTACTTTGCGTGCAACCAAAATAACCCTCATAAATAGAGGTTTTTCATATATTATTAAAAGTTTAAGGTATTTAATGCCATTTTTAAAACTTAAGAGAACCTTTTGCACATAATCCAAGATTCAAGAGAGTTATGTATATTTTAGCCAATAAAATATTACAAAATTATATATATTTTTTTTTTACAATTAAAATTTAAATTATGTACATTAAATCCCTCTTTATTTTTTATCAAAAATATTGTTTCCCCTTACATCCGCATACAGGTCGATCCATGAGTGTACTAAATAGGCCCAAACCAATCAAGATGGGTAGGTATTTTGGGATGAACTGGGCCACGGGTTTGGATAACTCCTTATTCAATCTCTACCCATTTTTCTTATTCCCACTCCCAAACCCTGGGTTTTCTAGCTGAGGCGATGCGACGGTGTTTTCATGGCGGCCTCCTTCGCTTCTTTCCTGCCTTTCAACCGTTCGCTTTCTCTGCGTCGCATCTTCCATATTTCCTTCTTTCATCTCTTTCTACATCACCATTTCAATTTCCCCATTTACAATTCAGATGTACCATATTCAATCGATCTA
Organism: Erythrophleum fordii; assembly: GCA_032878935.1. Taxonomy (NCBI): domain Eukaryota; kingdom Viridiplantae; phylum Streptophyta; class Magnoliopsida; order Fabales; family Fabaceae; genus Erythrophleum; species Erythrophleum fordii. Next base: position 10,689,698 of record JAVQMF010000047.1, on the reverse strand, counting down.
TCTGGAAGGATTTTTTATTTTTCATTTTTTTGCTTGAATTAAATTGGCATGGAAATGATGGTATTGTAAAAGGTCTGAACAGGGAGATTATGTTGGTGGTCAGTGGTGACAGTGCTTGAGGTTTAGGCGAAATCGAAGCGAAGAGGGCCCCTGTCCCTGCTTAAGTTATTGCATTGTGACTCTCGCAACCTCTTCTACATCAAAATCATGCCTTGTTTTAACTTGGCAAACGGGTTGTTTGAAAAGGCGTGGGTTGCATTCTAGTATGGAATGATAACCTAGACTTCTCCCAACATCTATTTGCATGTCTTAACTTCAAGCACTGTCCTGCTTCCACTCTGCTTCCTGCATTGATCAAAACCTTCGATCTGATCCTGCCATATCTGCTCTATGTTGGTTACCTTAATTTTCCAAACTCAGAACATATATAATTTATAAATTTTAAAATTTTAATGTTTGTTACCTTTTATAAATAAATTTTAAATTATTTTTGGAAAATTAAACTTTCTATATACCAAAGATCATTTAAGAGACTATTTTGTCCGATGATGAGTCATGGAGTGTAGAATATGGTACTTACAGTTTGCTTTATAGGCAATGGTATGACTGCTTCCATGGCGAGTGATATGAGCAGCTCCTTATTTAAATTATAAGTTAATTGATGCATGTATTTGTTTTATTAGTTAAATATATATTTTTATTGTTCATTTAATGCGCTACAGGCACAAGGTAATGCAAATATAACTTCTTAGGTACCTGATAGGATGGGATTGGATTTTAATATCGTTCTGTATTAGTTAAAATTTTAAAATATGCAGCTGTAAATATGTTGGCCTCTTCATTTGATTCTCCAAGTGACTCAATTATTGAGCTTGGAGTGGGGGTTTTATTATATTTTTCATATACAAAATCTCTTAGCTGCTTATTTCATTGGGTTTCTGTTAACGTGCATGGAAGCAATCTATAATTTTAGCTGTCTTCATGGTCTAAAGTCTAGACAATATTTCCACCCACAAAATGATTTACTGAAGTAATTTCTTCTGCTGTTTCTGTAAGGAACTTCTGATTTAGACTTTATTGCAGTTATGAAATATTTTGAAACTTTGTTTCGAAAGGCTGTTCTTTTTGTAGCCTCTGCATCACATCACTACCCGAGGCTTTTTGCCCTACTTCTCGAAGGAGTTTGGGTTGTGCAAGAACTTAATATATGATGTTGACACTTTTATATGATGTCCCTTTCTTTGTTATGCTATTATGTGAATAAATGAGTAATTTCTCCTCTTGATTGGACCCGCGCCAAGATGCCTGAAGCTTATTTCCACTGTCTTTAATATTTACGCATTATATTATATTATATTATGCTATTGACTATTAATACTAGTTGGTAATTGTTAGGATCGAATCCCAAGGTATAGGATTTAAGTCTTACATTTGGACGTATGGGATTCTAAAGTGAGGTTTATAGGAACCTTGGGTTCTTCAACCTCATGACCTAGCTGTTAGCCAAATGAAAATAAAAAAAGAATTGAAAAATTTTGTACAATATTTATTATACCTTTGTTATCATTATTTAATAATATTTGCCATTGATTATTATTTTCTTAAATTCATTTTCTATTCATTTGTTTAATTTTTATTTTTATACTTAACATTCTATGTATTAAACAGTTTTTTAGTATATGGTTCTCCGCAAGTTCCTATCAGAAATACTTACAATTCTTCTGTATTTATTTTATAGTAATTGTACTTGATATTTGGTATTAAATGAATGCTGACATTGGTGGGAGTTAGTGAAAGAAAAAACTTCATTATTTTAATTGATTTGTCTGGATAAAAAATTATTTAATCATGCACTACTAAAGTCTTTATTATCTCGAACCCATGTTTGTCATTAAAACTGATGTTGGATGATAGCTCATCATTACTGTTGTATCATTATTCAACCGATAATCTACATGATGCTTCATTTTACATTGATTCTTCTGGATAGCACTGATTTCTTTTATTCTATGGATAGTTGTGAGAACCTGACCCAAACAGGGAAGTTAAGTGTATAGATTTGACCTGAATGAGTGAAACTTTTTCCATCTGGCAGTTCATTTTTTATTTTTTTATGAAGATAATCAAGAGTCTACGTTCCAGGATTATCATTGGGACGCATTCCCCCTCTTTGGATCCTTGTAAAGCTTTTGATTCTTAATTTTTGAGGTATAATTTCCTCCTCATCAGTGGGTGGCATTGCTGCATTATTTGGACCACTAAGATTGAGGATTGAGTTTAGCATCAAGGATTCAGACCTATCATACGGTGCATCAGCATATTTGTCTACCACTAAAAGAATTCATATTGGTTAAAACCTAATTGAGAGTGATGGGAGTAAGTGCATATTGAAGGTGGCTTGTAGAAACTGAAGACATGGTGCGTTCCACTTCCATCTTGTTTGTTCATCGAATTCTACAACCATTGTAGGGAGGATTCATCTTTGTTATAATGCTTCCATGCTCCCTCCCTGCTTTTGGTGTTTTTGTTGACTGATGAATTAGAATACAGAATTCGTATATTCATTCTTCATTAATAAACGTATGTCAAGATTCTCTCACTACTGTATGTAGAGCTGTTTTGCAAGCTGACAGTGGCAGTTTTGGCCTCGTAAAAAGATTGGAAGACAGTTGAATGAAATGGTAATCACAGATGGCAAGAAGATTGCTGTGATGGAAATATTCATTTGCTGTTACATGGCAGCAGCACCTTTATAACACACTGATGATGATAAGCATTGTAATTTTATGGAGAGCTCTACTATTTGAAAGGTTATTTTTTGTCCACCATTAGATCGTAAGAGTCTCGCTGTAGTTTTACAATTACTAAAGTGAGATTTTTATAGTACTTTTAGTAGTGAAAAAAGTTCGACACTTGAGAAGGAGAACTCTTCGGAAAATTGTTCGTCATATTATCAATTTATCATTTAGAAAAGAGTTTAAGTAAACTGATTTGACCATGAATAAATATTGAAGTGTGTCTGGGAATGTTTTTTAGTATGAATTGAACATTGAGTCGCTATCCTATTATGCCATAGGCTGTTTTTCCATTGTTTTGGAAAGAGGTGTTCACATCTTTTACGAACGATAAAGGTATTCACTTAAAAAAGAGCGAACATGCATGAGTGGATTTGGTTCATGTCATTAAAGGCCTCTTCCACTATTCTGCATTTGGAGCATAGGTTGGCCTAGCGTTTGGGACACTTGCAGCTTGTCATTTTCCAGCAAGAACCTTGATTTGATTGGCTGAGTTTGAACGCATTGCCACTGGTTATTAGATACTCTTTGCACCAATTGCAAAGGGTCATTAATTACTCTGCGGCACGTGTATCACACTTGAAATAGAGGGATGCTTTAGTTTCTTTCTATTAAAAAAAAAAAACAAGAAAGCGTTTGGTGCAGATTACGGCTCTGTTATAAATTGACATTACTTTAAATGGTATTTGATATTATCTAAAAATAGTGGAGGTATTACATGATATTAAAATGTGCATAATATATTTATTTACACATCCATTTAATTGAATCGGTACCAATTTTTCCTAAATATTTTTTTTTGACAGAATAATGCTGAGGTATTAGCTAAGTGGTTGGGAGTAGCCTCAAAAGAACCTTATATTTAATGTTGAAAGATGTGCTTTTTTGGTTAGGAAGAGTCGAACACCGCCCCACTCAGTTGGAAAAAGTGGGGTTTCCGGGTCCAGAAACGTCAACTCTGTAGTGGCCACTGGCCACTGTCCTCTCGTTGGTACTAACATATCCTGTTGTCTGTTGCCAAAAGGGCATTATTCAACGGTGGTGGAAGCTTGCTAAAATGCATTCAGTTCTCGTTATTTGCTTCTTATTGACTCTCTAAGTAAATCAGTGGCGTTCGGTTGGTGAAGTGATTTTTTAATTTTTAGGAATATTCGATGAGAATGATACATTTTTTATATTGAATTTAAGTTTTTTAAAAAATTATTGTCAAGAATATGATATTTTGAGAATGCAAGAATCTGTTTGATTTTTTATTTTTAGAATAATTTTTTATTTTTAAAAACAAAAAAAATAAAGAAACTTATTTAATAATGTATTTTTTATAAAGTGTTTTGTAAAACATAAAAATAAATTTGTATTTTCGGAAAAGAAAATCAGAATATTTTTTAGATGTTTTGTTAATATTTATTCTGTAAAATAAAAAAAAATAGAAAACAGCGATTTTTCAAAATAATAATTTAAAAAGATTTTTTAAATTTTTTGTTTTCAAAATTTGTTCTTAAAAATATTTATTTTAAAAATATTAAAATTAGAACAGAATGCTTCAATATTCTCAAAAAATTATCTCCCCCTTTCAATCCCATGAAAGGAGGTGGAAATTAACGTTTAAAATTCATAACCAATGATATCAACTGAAAGTAGCTCAATCAATCAATATGATAGTTGAGAATAACCCATTGAAACACCAGTTGAGGAGAGTAACAGAAAAAGTGAGAAATCATGAAGCATAGATTCTTGTTGTAGACAATTTTGACGGACGAATACATGGCACGATTAACGTGGTCGGGGCATAACTTGAGCACAAACAGAAGAAAAGAGGTAGTGGCCAAATATGGGTCATGTTATACCATCATAAACACTACAAAAGGAGCCAGATGACAGTGAAGAGCACACAAATAGTTTAATTTATAATTCTTTTATTTTCTTTCATTTATTTATTCCCTTTATTTATTATAATTTTCATCAATCCATTATTTGACTTATAATCAAGTTTCATGAGAAATTTTTGTCGTTAATTCACTTCGTATATGCAATTTCATTTCAGTCTAATTATTTTATTGTTAGCTTATATTTATTCCATTTTTTGTTATAGTTTGGAACTTTTTCCTAGGCTTAGTGTCATTTAGGATCAAATAGAACCCATCACTGTAAAGGTTGTGTCTTGTCTCCATCTATTGGTCATCAAAATCATTAGAGGTATAAAATCGAATTTTTTGACACTAGTGTCCTATCTGAAAAATATAATTTGCTATAAAATCTAGCTACCAAAACGTCTTCCCCATATATACTATCTGTATTTTTTATTTTTTAAGAACACGAAAAGCCTACCTCCATGGTCATTAAAAAAGTTAATTAAAAAAAAAATAAATCCAAATTAATTAGCTGAAAATTATTACTTAAAGGGAAGGGGGGAATGACTTGTTTTTATGTTTTCTTTTTTTTTTTTTTTTTTGGGAGGGGGATTGTGGGGTTATATGGGAGAAATATTTTGGCAGCTAAGTTTTTATAGTAAATTAATTTTTTAAATATGACACTAGGGTCAAAAAGCCTGAGAATTCCAACCTAGAAGTTAGGTTCCTAAATGTTTCAAAAATGGGAAAAGATTATTTTATCTTTTTTTATTGTAAAATGCTTTCGAAGATAATGAATGAAATAAATAATAAATATAAAATAATTTCATTAAATAATAAAATAAATTAAAAATAATATAAATAAATACAAATATAAATTACAAAATAACAAATTCAATATAATAAATAATGTGCACTTAAATATACTAATTATATAAATAAAATAATAATAAACACAAGATATGTAATTTTAAAAATTTGATATGAACCAAATATGAAAATATTAAATTTTCTAAAATGTAGCAAAATATTCTCAAGAATATTTATGATGAACCATACACGGGAATGTAGTATTTTTGAGAATTTGATTCCCGACAATTACAATCACGTTCTAAGAATGACTACATTTCTAGGAATATAACATTTGGTGAATCAAACAACCCTTTAAGTGTCATCATCAAAGCAAATTGTATTTCTTATATTATATTCAAGAATATTTCTTTGAGCGATCCTTAACAGTGTACTTCTCTACTTTGATCAAATAAAATTTTATTCTCAAAATATTTCTCAAAAAATTGAACCTAAATTAGTAAGAAAGTTTTTTTTTTTTTGGTTACAGATTATGATGTATTTTGATTCATCTGAGTTTAAGCACATTATTTTTAAGTAGTTCTAACATGGGTTCATAATTCATATACGTTTAACTAAGTTTATATGACAACATATGCAAATGAACTTTTTGCTTTTCAAAGTATGATTTGGTACAGGAGATTGCATTTATAAACTCTTTTTTGTTGAGCAATTGATAAGTCACTATCCCTAGTTGATTTCATAAAGTTATTGTGTTAGGTTGAATAACCAGCTTAAATGCAAATTTAATTTGTTTATTTTAATCAAAGTTTTAAATTAGTTTCTCTAGTTTAAAAATAGAAAACATTGTCTTTCCATTTTTTAAAATGATCTAATATCGCCTTTCTTCTCATAATTTATCCAAATTTAAATGTTAAATTCAACAATATATTGACTTAAATATCATATTTGAATATAAGTTATAGGCACCAAATAAACAAATAAATAATGTTTAAGTCAATAAACTATTAAGTTTATCATTACATTTTGTATGGATTATGAGACATAGGGCCAAATTAGATTATTTTAAAAAATAAGAAGAGAATATTGTTGATTTCAAATTAAGGAATCAAACTAAAATTTTATAAAACTAGAGATACTAAAGTGCATTTGAGCTGAAGTTTAAATACAACAAAATTTAGAAAAAAAAAAACATTTTATCCACTGATTAAGAAGTAATTACAAAATTGATATCTCAACTTCAAAAGTAATAAAACGTCGCATTGAACTTTGAATTAACATATAAATGTTAAAGCATATTAAAATTAATGGCTAGAAGCCATTCAATTATGAATATCATAACAATGCTTAACTTAGTTTAACATTAAACTTGCTAAAAAAAAATTTTTCTAGCTTTAAAATTAATTGAAAATTTATATTTTTGATTAAGATAATACAAAAAGTTCCCTTAAACTTTCGATCCCTCACAAACAAAGTTATCAACTTTCAAAATTAAAAATTAAATCATTTAACTTTTGCATTTTAAAAAATAGGTTGTTATGATTATCTTCCTTTTTTAACGATGTTAATTATTTGTAATATTTTTATAATTGACATGCTAATATTAAGGACAAATATTATCATATCTATTATGGAGATATCTAAAGTAGCAAATAAGTTAAGTGAGAAAAGAAAATTAGCTAAAAGGATCAATTTCCTAAAATGTAAAAAAGTTGAGAAACCTAATTTTAAAATTTTTTAAATTTAAGAAATTATTAGTGAGTGACCCAAAGCTAAATGAAATTTTTCTGTATATTTTTTAAGTTTTATCCAAAGATAAAGGAATTTTTTTGTTGTATTTTCAAGTTATTATACTAAATTTGTAATTAAACTTTGATTTTGGAGAGTAAAATAATTTTTTTTCTAAAATTTAAGTGGTAAAAAAAATTCATTTATAAGAATAATATTTAATTCACCGTAGCAATCACAACTATAATGATGATAATAGTGGTCTCAATTGATTAGGATAACGTCATACAATTTGTTATACACACTAAATTTTATCATAGATTTAAATTTTTTAATTTATAAGAAATTGTTAACTTTTTCACTAGTGTTATGAAAATTTTACATTTTTGTTTTAAATTAAAAAGTCCTCACTTTTTTACCAATAATACAATATATATATATATATATCATTTGCTCATTATCTTATATTTATTATTCATAAAAAAATCTAAATGTCCTTGCATTAATTAAGTATTTACAAAAAAAAATGACTTGAATACTTTATATTTATTTATTTTTGTCTTTTAATAAAAATATAAAAACTTAATAATACAGAATACAAATGCAAAGGTTACCAACCACTGTAACACTAAGAAGTTAGCAATCTCCTAATTTATATAATCAAGCATAATCTTATATGAATTTCAAATAGAGTCTAAGATTCTTAAACGATGAAAAACTAGGTGTAATTTTAAGTATTTGATATTAAATTTCTTAAAAAACATAATTTATAGTTTTTATTATCTAACACCATGTGTCACTTACTCCTTGAAAGCGATTCTCTACATACCATAATCTATAATTACATCAAAACTTGAATAATAAATACATAAGCAATTGCACTAGAGTTTTGCTTTTTACATTTCACCTTGTAGCTACTCAGAGATTGTAATGTTTGACTAAAATAAAAATTGTACCTTTTTTTTCAAGAGATGTTTAAAATACATAGTCGTCTTCTCTATTATAAAAAATATATATACAAACTCCCTATAGTTAAGATTTGATCAAAATACTCTAAAAAATAATGTTTTATTTTTTTATTAAAGATATAACTTATTTAAATTATTTTTTAAATTTTATTTCAATATTATTGATTTTGAGTTTAAAATTATAAATTTAATTTATTTCAAATTTGATCAATTTTTTAATTTCATACTAGTTAAATATACATTTAATACTTATTATAATATATAAATAATAAATATAAGAGCATTTTGATTAAAATAAATACTAATTGTAGCTTATCTTGTTTTTGGCTCCTATAATTGTAGCTCATGACTCATTTTTTCATTGTAAAGGAGGCCAACGTGACCCATCTTTTGATTCAAATAAAGAAAAGATAGATTTTAAAAATAAAGGAAGTGCCATACCATACAATTTAAATATCTTTTAAAGAGGATAAGCATATTTTATTTTTAAAAAAACTACATAAGATTTAGACTTAATTACTGACCTGAATCCTTTACATTTTCTTTCTAAATATACCAAGTAAGTTTAAGTTTGGATATCAATTTCAAAAGATCTGCTGTCCGTAAATTTATAGGGTTGAAGACCTAATAAAAGGAAGACAATAAAGAGAATCCACAATATTTAAGGCTGGCTTGTATTTTTTAAAAATATTTTGCACTATATATTATATTTTTATTGTTATTTAATAATATCTATTTTTTGTTATCTTTTAAATATGAGTTTAAAATTTATTTATTTTTTACCAATTCTAATCATTTTTTATTTTTATTTTCGGATCTACTATTTTGTATATCAAATAGCTCCATTAGTTACTACTCTTGAATTACATTTTCTTTTTGTATAATTTATTCATTCTAATATTTTTTTAATATAAATTTAGATACCTCCAAGAATGTTTGAGAATAAATTTTTAAGAAAGTTAGCTACAATAACTTAAGCTTTAGAAAAATTATAATAAGGGAATTTAAAAAATAAAATTATTTTTAAGGTTCTAAGGACCTAATTTTAGCACTAAGAAGACAAAAATATCATTCTTCTTGTTGTTGGTGAATCAAAACGCTTCCCTACTTCTCTCTATTGACGCTTCTCTCCATCAACCGTTTCCTCTTCTTCTTTGCCTTAACACCATTGCCCAATACTCGTACTCCTATTAACGCTTCTCTCTATCAATAATTTCTCCAGTATCGACAGTTTCTCCTTTGCTCACTTCAAACTTTCCATCGATGATATATTGGTGTGGTTTGCAAATCCGTTTCGACAACAGATTCGCCCCCCGCTATGGTTACAGGTGAGTTCACTTATTATAGCATCATTTATGGTAGTGGCAATCAGTGGTGAGCAGAACTACTAAGTCTTGATTGAGCCACCATTACCATCAATGTCAAAAGGGCTTATTACAAGGTTCACAATTTCCTTCCCACTAGAGTATTAAGGATTTATATGCTTTTACTTTATATTCAAAATATGTTTGGCTGTCGTTAATTTGAGGACTTTGGGTAGTAAAGGACTACAATAAAAGGTATAAACTACAGAGACTCTAGATTTAAAATTTTAAATATCAAATTCCTAACTTCTGGTTTTGAGTGATTGCTATTGTATTTTAGATTTTTGTTAACTTGTTTAAAGCATTTATACTCACATCAAATTTGGAATAAGTTTTTTTAACACCAATTGTATTGGTGTATCATTTAATATTGATTACCCATTAGAACATTTGTTAAATCATATCTATGTTGAACCTAATTTTGAATGAGTTTGATTTATTTTTTAGAGTTGGAAAGAGGATTAAATGTATATAATGGAATGAAATTCATCGAAGTTGCAACATACCAATGTAAGTTTTATATATTAATCTTAATGTAAAGGCTTACAGATTATTATATTGTAGAACATATACCCCTTGACATAAATTATGTTAGTGTCTCACCAGTATCATAATATATTACATTTGAAATGTGTTGTTAAGTGCACCTTAAGTTTTGTGTCTAATTAGAGGGTGTTTGATAAAATCTTATGTTAACTTATCAGCAAATATAAGACATTGTTAAGTATATTCAACAAAGTTTTTAGACATAATAGTAAATTTTCTTAAATTTAGTAATAACATACCTAAACATAAATTTTCTTAAATCTAGTAATAACATATCTAAACTTGGTAAGAATGAGCCTAAACCTAATAGTAAATTCTTTGAAATCTAGTAGTAACACATATATACTTAATAGTAACATGATTAAAACTCGATAATAAAGCACAATCCATAAAACATAGTAATAAATTTATTTAAATCTAATAGTAATGCTTATAAACCTAGTAGTAACAGTTGTAAAGCTCAATAATAACAATATTTAACAAGGTCCCCAACACATGGTGGTCAATTTTCATAAATCCAGTAATAAGACACCCAATTATGGTAGTAATAAGGATAAAACTCAATAGTAAAGCACAACCCTTAAAATTTAGTAGTAAATTTTTTCAAATATAATAGTAATATCCTTAAACTTGGTAGTAACGGTCTTAAAATGCAATAGAAATTATACTCTGTAAAATCTTTCAATGTAGTGGTAAATTTCCTTAAATTTATCAGTAATTGACCTAAATTTCTTGACATTATAACATTTAATATTATCTATAGATGTAACTAATTGCTTTGTAATACTCTATATTATATAAGTAATTTCTTACAATTATAATAATCAAATAGAAATGATCCTAAAATTTAGTAGAACATTTTCTAAAAATGAGTTGTAAGTACCTTAAACATAGAGATAACTTATTTATTATTAACATCCTTTCTTCTTGCTTTTCTATCCTGTTTTCCTTTTTTTTATAATTACAATTTTGAATTACTTTTATATTGTATGTATATTCTCAATTACGCTTAGATATGAAGAATCTTGTTATTTTTTTGTTTTATGTATTTTTATTATGAAGAATTTTTCATTGTTGTGAATTCAAAAAAATCCTTGACAAAACATAGAAAGATATTATTAATGTTTTCATTGGTTATTTGTGGTAGTGGTTATATGGCATTAATTTTGTAACTGTGAAGATAAAGCATCATAAAAGATAAGGATTATAGAAGTTTAGGTGATGGTTTTTATCTATTCATTTACATGGTTGTGATTTATGATAATTCAGTTAAGAGTTAATTATGCATTTGTTTTCATTTGTGGGGAACCAAAGCTTGAATGGGGAGGTCTCACCATGTTTACTTATACTCTTATATGAATTTCTCTTTCAATTGTCTATTATGTTATAATGTTTGTAGCTCATATATAAATGGTTATGGTTTTCTAGAATAATTGGATGAGTTTCATATCCAATTTATGTGAAATTTGGTTAACCATCCACTTAACAAGTGTTGTACTGATGTAATGGCCTTTGCATTGGCAACAAATCAAAAGAAGCAATAGAGAATGTAGTGATTAATTCATTGTTTTATCCATTTAGTTTTGTATTATTATGGTTATTTAAAAAAGATCTAGATATGAATATTGTAGAAAATTTGTTCAAAATATTACATAATTAGAGTTATAACAATATTATGTTTTTCAAAGTTCTTAAATTTTTTTTTTGGTGTTAACAAATTCAGTATTTACTTATTAACATGGCCCCTAACCCTCTAATAACGACCACTTCCCCATAAGTAATAGTAACTATTCTTTTACGTAGTAATTTTTCTTTAAAAATAGCTAATAATGGTCAACATGCTTGATAGTAAATTTTCTTAAAATCTAATAAATAATATCACTAAAATTGGTAGTTATTGCTTTAAAACTCAATTACTCTATAAGGACTCTAAATATGGGAGTAAATTTCTTGAAATCTAATAATAATATCCCTAAATTTGGTAATAACAATTCTAAAACTCAATAGTAATTATACTTTGCAATGTCCCTAAACATGTTAGTAAATTTTTTAAAATTCAATAGTAATGTCCCTAAACTTAGTAATAATAGTCATAAAACTCAATAATAAATATATTTTGCAAGGTCTTTAAATATAATAATAATTTTTTTTTAAACTTAATAATAATAAACCTAAACTTGGTATTAGCGCACCTAAAATTTAATAGTAAAGCAAGATTTATAAAACTTAATAGTAAGTTTTCTCAAATCTAATTGTAACATTTTAAAATTTGATAGTATTGGTTCTAAAACTCAATAGTAAGTGCAATTTGCAAGGTCATTAAATATAGTGGTAAATTTTCTTAAATTCAATAGTAATAAATTTAAATTTGATAATAACGTGCCTAAAACTTAATAGAAGCACAGTTCTTAAAATATAGTAATATTTTTTTTAAAATTTGATAGTAATATCCCTAAACCTATTAGTAATAATTTTAAAACTTATTAGTAACTATGCTTTGTTTATACTATTCATCCTTAATGTCATACTTTGCCATAAGTGTTGATTTTGATTTTAAATTAGTTTCAAGGCTATATAGTCATTCGGTGTATCACTAGGTAGCTACTATCCCCACATCTCTATCCATGAAAATGGATAGCATTTGTAGAGCATTAACAAGCTCCTCATATGAAAAAGGAGATTTTAATGAAGGACCAATAAAGTCATAACTAGTTAGTTCAAACAACCAAGTAGGTTTCTTTGGGACCCATGAGTAATTCTAGTGGACAAGTTAATGTCTCTTTGATAGGAAAGAACACATACATTAGTTTTATTTACTTCAAAGGCTCCATACTTCCAATTAGACAATACCCACACATTAATTTGTCTATACATGATTTCAGGTCTTAATATTGTAGGTAATAAAGATACCTTCTTTTCTTCTAACATTCCAAATTTATATAGAAGAGTCAAAAGCACTTCCATTTGCATGATAGTGTCATCTTCTTAGTCCTTTACTTCACTAGAAAGACAACTTGGTTTTTAATTTGTTGGATCTCTCTTACAAGTTTATTAGCTAAAACCTTGATGAGCATACCCATGCAATGGAAAGACAATAGAAGAATTATATTAGCACCTCTCAACCTATAATGAAATGAAGAAAAAAAAGATGAAAAAAATAAGGAGACAAAGGTCACAGAGGAAACAGAAAATGGTGAAGAACACAAATGGTAAAGAAAGAAGAAACTATCTAAAAAAAATAGTGGGAATAAATAGCACGAAAGAATATGAAATTGAGTGGGTTGTATAATGGAGCAAACAATGAGAGTATTTTTAGTCATAAATTGTCATTAGATCCTAAAAATAATATCAATTTTTAATGTCTTTTATTGTAATTTTTACAAAGTTTAGATCTTTTCAAATAATTTTACCTAAATTTTTTTCACCTAATGCAAACGAGGCAAAAGACCAGTTCAAGATTGGCAGACGCATCGGACTGACCATGCGCAAAATTTTCTACAGTGATGATGATGGAAAACAAGTAAAGAATAGAGAAAAAAGGATTAGGTTACTGTCTAGTACTGCAAAATCAAAGTATATAAAGAGAGACATGTGAAATATGAGGAAACATAAAAAAAAAGGCAGGTGTCACGCAAGGATAGGATTGCATTAGGATTTTGGTGGATTTTAGTTGAACGTGTAGAATTAATTTAAGGGATAGATTTTATATATTTTATATTTATTTTTTCATTGATAGAAAATAAAAAAATAAAGAGGATCAAAATTCATATAAAATATCATCAAAATAAAAGAGACTACGATATAATAAGTAAGAATATATATGAAATTTGTTATCTATTTATTTTTTATTTGGTAATTTTAAAATTACTTTATGGACTTTATATTTTAAAAAATTTAAACTCATAATATTATATTACACCTAATAAAAGCATGATAATATAATGATTTATGTAACATTAATACTTTCTTTAGAACAAATATTTTATTAACTTGTGTGTATTTCAACTATTTCAATTTTTTATTAAAGGTAAATGATATATAAATTAAAATTTTAATTACGATAAAAATTATATTTAAAAATTTTTAGTTAAAAAATAAAATCTTTTTTCTTATTAACAAAAGAAAAAGTAAGGGGTGGACTACCATTGTAGTTCGTATTGGGATTAGTTTTCAAAATTTTCTTCGATGAGATGATGATGTAAAAGAAGTAAGGAATAGACTACCATCTACTCCAAAATCAAAGCAAAATCAAAGTAGAGAAAGAGAGGGACATGTGAAATACGAAAAAATGAAGAAGGGTTGGTGTCAAAGAAGGGTAAAGTTAAGGAAAATTAGATTTTAAAATTTTAAATTAAAGATATTTATATCAACAAATTTTAAATTCAAAATCATTTTAAAGAATTTTAAGATACAAAATTATAACTTATGATTTTGAATTACATTTTTTTGTGTAGTTTAAAATTTTTTAGTCTAGAGTTCTTTAAAAGAATTTTAAAATTTAAAATTTTACAATATAAATTTCTTTAATTTAAAATTTGTAACTATATTTTTTTTTCCATAGGTTATCCTTGTGCTGGCCTCAAATTTTACTATCAGAGATATTTGAAATGACTAATAAAAATAATTTTGGTTGAATTATTTTTAGTTTTTTTTCTTTTAATGGGATTAATTTTTGAGTAAACTACACAAATATTTTCTAATTTTCTTAAAATTATGTAGACTTCTTCTTTATTTTTTTTAAATAAATAAATAAATGTATATATATATAATTTATTTGAAATAAAAAATTACTTTATACTTTAGTCTAATTTCAAGTTTTTTGACCAAAATAATCTCTATTAAACCTAAATATATTTTTTAACTAACAAAAATTAAATGAAAGGTATTTTAGTTAAAAAACTAAAAATTAGATTAAAGTGTAATGTAATTTTTTGTTTTCAAAAAAATTTGTGTATATTTCACAAATAAATGAGAAATTTATATAATTTTAACAAAATTTTTAAAAAATTATATAATTTATTCAAATTTTTTTAAGTGTTCTTAAAAATGCTCCTCCACACATCAGCTCATGTGACAGGGTTGCTAAAGAGAAAGACATCTTGTCATTGAATGAACTAACTTATTTTATTAAGTTTTCTTAATTATTTGTAGTTAAAAGCATATCCCTAGGAAATTAATTTATATTGCAAATGGAAAGATTGTCTTATTCCTGTAACATGTTTCATATTAAAATGATCTAAAAAAATAAATTAAATATTTTATCACATTAAATCTTATATGCAATATTATAAGTTTGGATAATCTAAATTGTAGAGTCTTAAAGTGAGGGAGAGTATGATATAAAGAGTGAATGTGTGCATGGAGTGTGTGTGTATATATATATATATTATCTATTTTTTTTTCTATATCTTTCTCTCTCACTTTAAAAACATTTTACAAACTTTACACTTTAGTGAATCTAAACTCATAATATTGTATTATACCTGATAAATGCATGACAATATAATGGTTTATGTAATATTAATACTGTTTCTAAAAATATATTTTATTAACTTGTGTGTATTTCAACTACTTTATTTTTTGATTAACAGGCAAATAATATACCCAAACTAAAATTTACAAAAAATTATAGCGCCTAATCACACTAAAAATGTTTGTATTTATCAATAAGATAACTTCTTAGGTTAATCTGAATATCTATAATCTATATCTATAAATATATGTAAGTTGTAAGAAAATTATAATTTTTTTATAGAACCTATATATTATCTTTTTTCTTTTGTATTTTTTATCGTAAAACCCACAACAATTTTTTACTGTAGAACCCACAACTTTTATAGTTGTCCGTATATATTTGTACAAGCAGAATTCTAATCCTACAAAAAGTTACTTCTTTTCCTTGGAAACTATGCTCCCCATTAGGTGGAATTTGAAGCAGGTAGTTCATAGGATTGTAGGAATTCATGCCCGTTTATTATTTAAAAAATTAGGAATGAAAATAAAAATTAAAAAAAGATGATTTTATAAATAAAAATAATTTTAATATTTTTATTTTTAATAATTAAATAATAATTATAAAAAGTAAAATAAATATTTTTTTTAATCTTTTTCTCCTCCTTCGTTTAGGTACATCATATCTGCATACACTGGAAAATTTATTTTGCACATGTAAAATTTGTTGTACAAAATAAATTTTAATTATTGAGTATACATATGCTTGAGCATGCAAAATTTTTTTCATGTGCTTTTGGTTGTTAATGCAAGAAAATAGTAAAGCAACTTTTTTCTGTAATATTTCTACAACAAATGGATTCTTTGCTGCTGTATAACATAGCAGAGATATATATTAAAAAAAAAAAATCAATCTGGGCTTTGGATGAACACATTGTTGGAGTTAGTCCATTTAATCTTTTAAAGCTAAAATATGAACAAAATACTCTTAAAAATAATGCTAATTTTTTATTGAAAATATAACTTATTAAAAAATTATATTTTTAAAATTTTATTGTAATGTTATTTATTTTGTGTAAAAAATTATAAATTTAATTATTCTAAATTTAAAGATTAACTATTTTTATATTATTTAAATATATTTTTAATATTTTTATTATATGAATAATAGATATAAGAATATTTTGGTCAAAATAAGTATAATAATAGTTTATCTTTTGTTATAAAAAAGTTTATATTTTTTATTTCAAAAGAGAAAATATAAAATTTTAAAATAAAAATAAGGTGTATAATTTAAACTCAAGAAAGTGTAATTTACACTTCTACCTATAGACTTGGAGAAAATAACAAGAATTGATATTTACATGCCAGATGAGATATTCAGCAAAGATATATGCAAAAGTCATGGGATTTTCAAATGCAAACAAAGGAGATCAGAGAATTGAAGTGACCTGCCATTGATTTTTGTTTTTCTTCTCCGATTACTATGAAAATTATAGCTAGCTGGAAATCTATGAACCAAGTAAAATGACATGAAGAAATTTTTCGAAAATAGAAAAATGTAGAGAGAGCTCGTCACGCAATTTTGATACGTACTCACGAATTTGATTTTATTTCTAAAATAAAAGAATAAATTCATTTTATATTTTTAATTAATTATATAATTTTGAACTATAAAAATAATTTTCCTTGCTAGTCTTTGACTCAAATTCTTTTTTCTTTTTTTGATAAGCATCTTTGACTTGAAATTCTTAAACTCAATTACTGCACTAGTTTATTTGAGACGCGACTAATTGTAAGTGTATGTGTGTATATATACATATATCTCTGTATATATAGTGAATAAATTATATAATTTTTTTTTAATTTTATCAAAATTATACAAATTTTTTTTTATTTTTAAAAAATATATAGATTTTTCTTAAAATAAAAAGTTATATACACTTTACTTTAATTTTAAATTTTTTAATAAAAATATTCTCTATTTAAATTTTTAAGAAAAAATATATTTAAGTTTAATAAAGAACATTTTAGTTAAAATTTTTTAAATTAAACTGTAAAATATTTTTTTAATAAAAGCTTGTGTATATTTTAAAAGTAAAAAGCATACTTATTTAATTTTAACTAAACTTATGGGAGACTTACATAATTTGCTCTATATATTTTTTCAAATTAAGATCTAACGGTTGCCCTTTTTTGAATTTTTTATGCAACAGTTGCTTGACGTAGAGGAAATGATGAATGAAAAGAAATAGAAAAAATAAAAAATAAAGAAAATAAATAAAGATTAACGGAGCCAAAAAACGTGAGAGTCGGCATCATGTTATCCTTTACGCATCATTCTCAAGGGGGGTGGTGGGTCATCCACTTACCCGCTACCCGACTATTTTGTTCAGATCTATACTTATTAGATTTGAAATCCTACACTGTTCCTTCACTTTCATTTGAATATATTATCAGATGTTCTCACCAGCTGTTATCAATATTTGGATATGAAATATGCCAAATATGAAATATAAATTTAATATTTAGGAATAAAAATCAAGAGCTGAATATATAATCACGATGGAATTATATATTTAATTTTTATTGATTTATACAAAATTTGAATCCTAATCTCACAAATCTTTCATCAGCTACAAAATAGTCATTTCATTAGCTATAAAAGGGGCTGATTTAGTCCGCATATCTTTTTTCATGCATGATGTAGTTTTATTTTTGGCGCATAGATTTAGAAAAAAGTTTTATAAATTAGACTGACCGGCCAATTTGATGGCTTGAATTTGAAGATATCCAAACACATGGTTTGAATAGCCTTAAAGATTATTTGGATGGTTACTCTTTTCGGTTCATATTATAAGATACTTTTAACTATTTTACATAATTTAATAAAATTACTTAATTAATTCGAACTCTTTAAATCATCACTTTTTTTTTTTACTTTTCCCCTTATTTATGGAAGAAAGAGAAAAAGAAAAAAACTAAACTAATATTCCTTTTTAAAAAAGAAGAAAAACATTTTTGAAAAAGTCAACATAAAAAATTACATGACGTCTTATATTTTGGACCAAAATAAACTTTTTAAAAAGTGCCTTATATACTGGATTGGAAGGAGTATATCATTTTGCATTGATAAAAATTGGCATGAATTGAAAAAATTAGGCTCCATTTGGTTTGTCATGACATAGATGAATTTTATTTATATAATTTGTGTAATATTTATTATATTTTTATAATTATTATTTTAATTATTAAATTATTTTTTAAAAATAAAAATAAAAAATTATTTTTATCTTATCTACTCATTTTTTTTTTCATTTTTTCATTTTTTAACCAAACGAGACATTAGAGTTGGATTAGGATTCAATAGAAAAAACAGAAAATTGGCTAGGTTTATATTGAAAGGGAAAAAGATATTTTTAAGGCATTTTTCGTTTTTAGCATTAGGCTACCTTATGAGCCTTGGACTTCTACTCTTTCGAGTTAGCTACAATATTTAAAGAAGCCAAAGCTTGTCGATATGGATTAAAATTGTAATCTAAACACATATTGTATTTAGCCCAATCCTCTGCAGTTGCAGGGAGGGTATAGGCAAGAATTTTTCAGTCTTTTTTTTTTTAATGTTATAAATTTTAAGTATAAAAATAAAGATTGTAATTATGAAAAAAATATTTTAAAAATTTTAATTGTAATTAAAATTGTTAAGTGCATTTTTTTACAATTAAAACTTTTAACTTCGTAGTTTTAATTTTTATGTTTACACTTAATATTTGTAATTAGAAAAAAAAGGCAAAAAAGCCTTACACATTCTATAATCCACCATAGATTGAAGAGAATCCATTTTGTATTATATTATGCTTTCGAGTTATTATGACTATGCCATACTTATATTTGACCTGCATTGTGAATTTCTATAATTAGTTTCTCTGAAAGTCATAAATTAGAAGTCTAAACATAATTTTTGTAAATATAATATACATTATATATATATATATTAAAATTAATCAATTATTATTTTTATATATTTATAACTTTATTCGATCTGATTAAATTAGTTGAACCTATTGACTTATAATCCAACAACCATTTCAGTTTGAAATTCACTCTGATTTTTGAAATAATGATTTTTTTTTTTGGGTGGAATCATAGAGTTGCGTAGGCAATTTTCAAAATGGTCTAACTCAAAATTTAAATAAGATTCTAAAGAAGATTCCGTGCACGGGCATGAAAGTAATATAATATGGATATTTAACAAGATTTACTTTTAATATATTTTCATGCTTCTTTGTTATTGATTTAGCGTAATGCATTAAATTAATTTATATTTTTTTTATTTCAGCCTAAACTTATACTTTCGTGACTTTAACAATTTTGTATATAAAATAAAACATGAAACTTAACCACTATCGATCAATTCTAATTCCTACGTCATTTTACTTATTATTTCAAACATACACTTCACTGATAAAAGAATACATTAACAATCCACAAGTTTGAGCTTTATAAGATTAAAAACTAAAAAAAAAAAAAAACAACGTGAAATACTACAACAAACTCCATTTTATTGATATGGTGTTATTATCTTTTAAAATTAAAAAAAAAAAAAGTGAATCTCAATATCTTCTGCAATTACAATTTGATTTTATATAATATAGTTAGAGAAAAATAGAAAAAAATGAATGTAAAGAAAAAAATATAATTTATATTCATTCTCATTCTTTTGTATTATTACTTTTTCAATTATATGATTGTAAAAAATTCAATCTCAAGATATCACTATTAAGATTCGAGGGAGTTTCAAGCACCAAAAAGATTCATTAGACATTTTTATATATAAGTGGATTTGATATTATTTCTTAACCCAATACCTTGATAAGCTTGTAGATGATTTTCATTTGTAGACCATTCGTCTAGTTTAATTTTGTGTGAGATTTCATCTATTCTCATTCACACTTGATCTAATAAATTTTTGGGTTCTAAAAAATAATTTAAAATTATAAAATATTTTAATATAATTATCTTTCATTTAAAATCTACAATTATAATTTTCCCATCTACTATAATAGTCTAATGGTCAATTTGATACATATGGTTGACCCCTCATTCTTGAAATGAATATAAAGGGGGGAAAACGTGAAACTTGCGTGATTAGGCCCAAAACATAAAATGACTAAACATGATAATCACATTGCATTGATTTCTGCAGAACTTCTTGCCCCAAAGAATGCCACGTTTTCTGAACGTGACTCTCTAGGGTGATTGGCCTTTTAAGCGCAAATACCTTCCTCGCTCCCACTAAGTGAAATTATTATAAGAGAAAATTATAATTAAGTATTTTAAATTAAAGATATTTATATTAAAAAATTTAAAATTATTTTAAAATATCTATAGACAAAAAGTTTTATTCCAGAGTTTTAAATTATACTTTTTTAAGCAAATTAAATTTTTGGCTATTAGATTTTTTAAAATAATTTTAAAATTAAAGGTCATTTAATATAAATATTTTTTAATTTAGGTTTTTCAACTGTATTTTTTTTCTTATGTTAACAAGTTTTTTTTAATATTACAATTAAATCTTCTTTTTGAGAGCTATGAAGACACTCTTCTTCACATAGATAGGGTTGACGTATTCATGCTTTATAAGACAACTAAAGTTATTAGTAAAAAGAAATTCAACTCTCTCTTACAAAATGAGTTAATTCCTCTAGGATATATGTGTAGAAGTTGGGAGGAGAAAAAAGAAATCCAAAGAAAAATTGAAAGAGAGAGAAGGAAGGAGAAAAGATGATTAAATAATAATAATAATTTTTATTTAAAAAACTTTTTCTTTTAAAATATTTTAAATGAAAAAATTTGAAATTATAAAAAAATTAAAGACTTTTAAAAGTTAATTAAAAATTCTCAAAACGGACTTTAATCTATGGGAAACTTTGTTTATATTAACTTACGGGAAACAAGTTGCTTCCTAAATTTGGTATTTATTTATTGTAAATATTACAAAACAAAACAAAAAAAAAGCGATAAACTTTGTAGTAAATTTATATATGTACACCATATATAAATTAAACTAACTATAAATAAATATATAATTATAGCATGTACACTTTGTAGTAAAATTTATATATGGTGTACATATATTTTTATTAATAATTAATTTCATTTATGAAAATTTAATAAATTAAATGTATATGAATTATTATTTTTTAAATCATAACATTAAATTCAGCCTGAAGTACTAGGACTTTTTTTCAGTGAAGCTAGGAATTCTCATTGTGTCAAGTTATTAATAGAATATTTTGAATGCTAATTAGTAGAATGAGTTCTCTGCATCACTATGCAGGATGTAGTAAAAAAAAAAAAAAAAAGATAACTAAAAGCTTTTAATATTAAAAACTATTTTGACTTACATCCTCACTTTTTCTTTCTAATTACCCATTATTAATTTTTTTTAAATTACAGAAAATTCAGAAGCGTTAACTTGGGGGGGGGGGGGGCCTATGACTCGTGTGATTTGCGGACCCAGTTTATGCAGTGGTCCCCCTCTCTCCCCACACCACCACAAGGAACAGGAGCTTCCAGCACATACATAAAAGGATTATTAAAATAAAAAAAAGGACAACAAGAAAGATAATTTTAAGGAAATAAATAAAAAAATTGAAAATAAAATCTACCCAATAAATTGTTTTGGCCAGAACTCAATAAAAAAATTGATAAATAAAAAATGTAGAGCAATTTGATAATTTGATGTAGCCCAGTATAACAAGGCCAGAAGGTCCCATAAAAGCCAAATTATCTCAGCCCTTCCTTCCTTATCACACCATCCTTCCGTCTATATCTCTGGCTGCGTCTGCCCTTTTTCGTCCCTCCTCTATCAATTTTCCTCGTTCTGGTGGATGAGAACCCCATTTCCTCACAGACCAACATCCTCTTCTTCAATGGTCATTATTCTTCAAAGTTCATTATCCACCCTCTGAACTCTTATCTGCAGAAACTTTCATTATTTGGCGCAGTTTGGTAATAATAGTTTCTATTGCTCCTTCTTCTAGTTTGAATTAAAACACCCTCTTCTCTCTCTCTCTTCAATCCTCATAAGCTCTATAAATAAAGGCCTTATCTTTTTGCTTTTTGTTCGGTTATTTTCATACCCTTCATTTTTTTTCCTTTTCTTTTCTTTTGTTCTGTCTTTTGAGCCTCTCTTATCCTGAACTGGGTCAATGAGAATTAAGGATAAATTTTCTGATTAGTCTTAAAGATTTTAAGCTTGAAACACTTGGGCTTCCATCTTCTTAATTGCTCTCTGCTTATTCTGTTCTTCTTTGTTTTCTGAGCCTCTCTTATCCTGAATTGGGTTAATGAGAATTAAGCATATTTGCATATATTTCCTGATAAGCTCGAAATACTTGAGCTTCCATATTTGTTCTCTGCTTATTCTTTTGCATTTCTTTTCTTCTCTATCTTTTGAGCTTCTCTTATCCTGAATTGGGTTAATGAGAATTAAGCATAAATTTTCTGATGGGTCTTGAAACTTTCAGATTGAAATACTGGGTTTTTGCTGTATGAACTCTATTACCTTGTGCTTCCACAGTGCCAGAAAGCTTTATGGAGACTCAATCTTTTTGCTCTTTGCTTATTCTCTTGCATTTCTTTTCTTCTCCGTTTTTCTGAGCTTATCTTATCCTGAATTGGGATAATGAAGATTAAAGCATAAATTTTCTGATGGGTCTTAAAATTTTAAGCTTGAAACACTCTGTGCAGACAATAAATAATTGATGGCTTTTTTAGCTGCATATACTCTATTAACTTGTGCTTCTGTGTTCTGTGTCATTTGAGCTTCTCTTATTCTGGATTGGGTTAATGAGAATCAACCAAAAATTTTCTTGTGGGTCTTGGAATTTTAAGCTTGAAATACCTATGCTGATAAGAAATCATTGATGGGAATTTGCTGTATATACCTTAACAACTTGTGCTTCTGTGTTTCTACAGAACCAGAAAGCCTAGAGTTTCAGCTTTTTTTCAACCTCAAAAGTAAAAAAATGGCACCAAGAAACAGTCGTGGGAAGGCCAAGGGAGAGAAGAAGAAGAAGGAAGAGAAGGGTAACAAAATTCTTATACGAATGATTATTAATTTATTTACCAATAAAAAGCACTTATTTTAATAATAGCTTCTTCAATAAGTGCATCAAATTTTCTTCTAATTGTATTTGTCTTTATGCAATAACCTTGCAGTTCTTCCAGTTGTCTTGGATATCACCATAAACCTTCCTGATGAAACTCATGTTGTTCTCAAGGTTTGTTGCTACCAAATTGAACTCTTTTTAATAAAATTTATTCTATTTTATTTAAATCAATAATTCATTATGGAAAAAAGATAAAAAAGAATGTGAAATTTATGTTTAATATGCTTATTTTAACATGGATGATTGTTAACTAATTAGTGAATTGACTTGTCACTAATTAATTGTTGTATACACTGGCAACTAACTACCTTGTGTCTTTTTTGTCATGATCCTTCTAGGCATCTTTTGCTAATTGTGCTCATTAGTGCTTAAAATTTGCACCTTGTAGGCTTGTACATTATTGCTATTATCATTATAAGCTCAAACATAAGTGTCAAGTTAGCTCACTAACTTGTTGGCTTTTACACCTGTTGAGTCAAACATCACTTATATGCTCTAAAGAAATATTAAGGAGTTATGTGTGTTAGCTTTAGCTAGCATCCAAAATTCTAAACCAATTTTTTCACTTCACAACCTACTCTTTTTGGCTTATTATTTGTACCAAATATTCAGTCATGCACATGCTAAAGGTTCCTAGAATGAGTTTATGGTGCACAAGTTACTTTATTAAGGAAAACAACAGTTTGGCAAAATATCCGACGATTATTCAATGAGCTGATAGTTCACGTAATACTGAATTTATATTTTTTAAAATTAAAATAAATTTAATTTGTAATAAAAGAAATAAGTGTTTAATTTCAATGAGTTTGTGGTGTCCAAGTTACTTGATTTAGCAAAATAAGACAAAATATCTCGTGTTTATTCAATGGATTCATAGTTCACGTAACATTTTAATGTTATATTTTTTCAAAGTTAAATAAATTTAATTTGCAATAAAAATTAAAAGCTTAATTTCCATGAAACCAAAAACGAAGTTTCAATTTTGAACTTCTAAGTCACTGTTATTTTATTTTATTTTAATTTGTTTGCTTAGACTATTACTTTTAATGTTGTAATTTTAAATACTTGATTATTAATTATTTATAAAACGATGGAAATTGCAAAAAGATTATTCATAAATGTTTGAGAATTTTTTAATGCAGGGAATATCAACGGACAGGATAATAGATGTTTGTCGGCTTTTATCAGTGAACACAGAGACATGTTATATCACAAATTTTTCCCTATCACATGTGGTAAGATGGCAGGGTATTTTCAATTATAAATTATTAATTTAATTATTTATTTTTCCACATATATTAATATTTTTTAACGCCTTTTTCAATGCTAAAAAGCCAAGACGTATCAGAGTCAATTAATTTGACTTCTGTTTTGACAAAATCTCTTACCAATGACAATAGCTTGTTTTACAAGAATATAGAAAACTTAAAAATTACATAAATTCATAATTTTTAGAATAAATTGTACAGATATCTTTTGCATTTTGTAAATTTACATAAACCTCTTTTAAAATAAATTTATTTTACATTCATCTAATTTAAATTTTTTAACCAAAATATATTTTATTAAATTTTTTTGATTAAAAAATATATTTAGATTTAATGTAGGTTATTTTAGTTAAAAATTTTTAATTTAGAATAAAGTATGAGATAACTTTTTATGTACTGTCTATGTAATTTATTCTAATTTTTGTTGCATAGATTTGTAAATTTAAATGCTTTTTTCTTTTAAATTATTGTTCAATTACATCTAATAACTTATTATATTATATTTAACTGTTATTATTTTTATATATTAACAAGACTTACAAATAAATTATATATGCGACAAATTTTACACTCAAATTACATGGTCAGATCTAACAAGAGGAAGAGAAGATTTTTCACTTTGTAAAATTAAGCTGCTTTTCTTGAAAAAAAAACTTAATGGAGTTTAGTTTATAAACATATGTGTGTATATATATATATATATGGTACTGTATATAATAGCTGAATTTAATTTGCTGTTTCATAAACTAATGATCATCATCATACCTATCAATTATCAAAATTCAAAGAGTTAAAAGTTAAGATTAATTTATTAACGAATAATCCATTCTTATTTTCTATCTAGAATTATAAGTCGTAAATTTTCTTAGTTTCTTAAAATGATAATTTCACTTCCCTAAAAAGAATTAAAATATTGCGTGATCACTATTATTTTATTTTCCCAATATTAAAGTTTTCAATCAGAATTGGCCAAACACGGGTATTCAGAGAAATTACCATTTTAGTTTTTGTTTTAATGTTAAACAATTTTGTTTATGGAAAATTATTATGACAAGAGGTATTTTAGACCTTTTATTAGTGTTTGTTACATGACTTAGGTGAAATCATAACATATAAAAAAATTTAAAAATTTAATCATATGATAATAAGTAATAAAAACTATATACTTAACTATAAAATTATATATATATATATATATATATATATATCAAATTTTAATTAAATAAATTTAAAGATATAATATACTATATACAAATTTTTTAAATTTATTTAATCATGTTCCTTGTTATGAAATACAGGTGAGAGGGCCACGGTTAAAGGACACGGTGGACGTCTCCGCGTTGAAGCCATGCATCTTAACTTTGCTCGAAGGTAACATTAGAATTTTTTTTAATAATTAAAATATAATAAATATATAAATTTTTAATAATATAATAATAATAAATATATGATTTTTATTAAAAATTGTATAAAATTTTAATATATTATGATATGCATACAATTTTTGCTGATAATTATATAATTTTTCAATTCAATTAGTTGTAGTTAAGTCTAATTCAAGAAAAAAAAATTTACTTTAGCACTTCCTGTTCTTTTGCTGCTGAAAAAAAAACTGCTTGTTTGTTAGTTGTAGTTTCATTTTAGTTCACATTAATTTTTATATTTATAGAAAATTTATAATTATTATGCATAGTTTTAAAAATTTTAATTAAACTTTCTTCATGATAATTTATTATTTATTTGTGAATTAATGTTATTTGAATTTTTATTATAACATGTATACTTTTTTTTATAATTCGACCAAATTATTATTTTTTCAATACAATCATCTCACTTATTTATGACTCCACATTTAATTAAAAAATTTCTCATTACAATTTTAATACATATTTGAAGTCTCAAGAATTTTTATATTATCAATTAATAATTTTAGGAAATTGAAGGTGTCAAATTATGAAATATTTATATGTTCATGATGAATTTTTATAATACATATTAAATTATAAAATTTTGAAATTGTAAATATTTTTTTCAGGTGAAATGAAATTACAAATACTTAATTACTATTACTAATCTTTTAAACTACAGGTTTAATTCAGGCTAAAAAAAAGTTTAATGTGAAATTTGAAATATATATATATATATATATCTTACGACGTCGTTGGAACCCTCTTCTTCCTCTGATTTTCGAATTGCTGACGCAGAGGATTACGATGAAGAGCGAGCAGTGGCCCACGTCAGACGACTGCTTGACATCGTGGCCTGCACGACGAGCTTCGGCCCGTCTTCGCTGCCGAGCAAGGATAGCCTCAAGCCCGATGCCTCGAGGAACGCAAACTCCACCACCCCGAGGTCCACCAAGTCTCAAGCGCCACTGCTGTCGTCGACGGCGGAGACCGCCGCTGACACGACGAAGCAATTACCGAAAGACACGGCGGCCGTTGACGGCGACGGCGAGATAAGCCACTCCTTTCCTAAGCTTGGGAGCTTTTACGAGTTTTTCTCTCTTTCCCATCTCACTCCGCCTTTCCAATGTACTCCTTTCAATCTCATTTGGTTTCTTAGATTCCTCTTTTGTATATAAGAGTGAGACATTGAAGTGATGAGTTATTAATACAGATATAAAGAGAGCAGCGAGACGGCAAGTTGAAGAGATATCAGAGGCTGATTATCTCTTCTCGCTTGATGTAAGACCTCGTCTTTAAACTCATTACCACTCTTTGGTGTTTCATTTTGGAGCAAAGATTATAAAGAAAATTATAGTGATGATGTTCTTTTATGCTTAGGTCAAGCTGTGTAATGGAAAAGTGGTCCACGTCGAAGCTTGCAGAAAGGGATTTTACAGTGTTGGAAAGCAGCGGATATTGAGTCATAATCTTGTTGATTTGTTACGACAGCTAAGTAGAGCTTTCGACAATGTTAGTTTTCCTTTGACTCATCTTGAATTGCTTCTACTGTCAGATTCAATTTTTAGGCATTCAAACTTTGAAGACGTTGCTTGCTATGAAAAATAGGTCCTTATTCTTGGAGAAAATTGCAAAGTTGCTAAGTTTACCATTTGCTATCTAACATGGATTCAGCCATGTTCCTAGGCTAGAGGAACAAGGATGTGAGGTTGATGATAGTAACTAGTCAGCCTTTTGAAAATATATGCAATATTGAATTCAAAATGAATATTGGGTTGTTCTTTTGATTGCTAACTATTATTCTTATCACATGCCATAATAAGATGAAATTCCAGTTGGCATGATCTCAACAATTGAATTGACTATATTCCATCATGTTTCTTTGGTTTTGGCTTATAAAACTAGGTAAGATTTATGATTCTTCTTTCGCAAATTTCAGGCCTATGATGATCTCATGAAAGCATTCTCAGAACGTAACAAGGTAACACCAATTTTTGGTTTCTTTACCTATTTTATGTATTATTTACATTTGGCTATAACCTGTGAATGCATATTTACTTTTGTTAACTCTTATAAATTCTGCTTAGCGCTTATTGCGACAAATTTATTTATTTATTTTTCTCTTCTTTTGCTTTTTTCTCGCTTCAGTTTGGGAATCTCCCATATGGCTTCAGAGCCAACACATGGCTTGTTCCTCCTGTTGCTGCGCAATCACCAACAGTGTTCCCTCTTCTTCCCATGGAGGATGAAAATTGGGGAGGAAATGGTGGTGGTCTAGGAAGAGACGGAGAATGTGATTTGATTCCTTGGGCAAATGAGTTTTCATTTATTGCTTCTATGCCTTGCAAGACAGCAGAAGAAAGGCAGGGTCGAGACAGAAAAGCATTCCTTCTTCACAGCTTATTTGTTGATGTTGCCATTTTCAGAGCTATAAGGGCTGTTCAGCATGTAATGGGACAACCAAATTTAATCTGTTCTGATGCAAACAATGACATTCTTTACACTGAGAGAATAGGTGACTTGAGTATCAGAGTCCTGAAAGATGCTTCTGTTGCAAGCTGTAAGATTGATACTAAAATTGACGGGGTTGTAGCCACTGGAGTGAATCAAAAGGATCTAGTGGAACGAAATCTTCTGAAAGGGATTACAGCTGATGAGAATACTGCTGCCCATGTATGATATTTTCTTTGATACAGAAAATGATGGGTCAACTTGTTCATAAAGCCTTCCACTCATAACTAACAAATATTCTATATCTTGACTGCAGGATATTACCACATTAAGTGTCATCAATGTAAGATATTGCGGTTATATTGTTCTTGTGAAAGTTGAGGGTGGAGAGAGTGAAATTGTCAATTCTCCATCTCAACGCATTGAATTGCTTGATCAGCCGGAAGGTGGTGCCAATGCACTTAACATTAACAGGTTGCCCTTAACCCTACTATGTTAATATAGCTTACATAATACTCATATTATCAATTATATGTCCTCTCTCTCTTTCTTTTCCTCTCATATTTTCCTCTTCTGTATATTTTTAGTTGTGAGTTTATTAGCTTGATGCTAAAATTGAGTAACTTGCTTCAGTTCTGGATAGATGCATTTGGTGGTTGTTCTTTGTTAGACTGGGCTGTACACTTGCATTGTTTTCTCTTTGTTGAGAGCATGGTTGATCCAGTTCTCATTCCTCACAAAATCATAGGGCCAATAATTATTATATTGTTCCTTGCAGTTTGAGATTACTTCTTCACAACACAACAGAGTCAGAGAACAATCGACCAATAATACAAGCGTGTGAAGAGCTTGGTGCCTCGCAAGCTTTTGTGGAGAGACTGATTAAAGAAAGCCTTGCTAAGCTTGAGGAAGAGGAGCCTAGTTTGGACAATTTTGTGAGATGGGAACTTGGAGCCTGTTGGATACAACATTTGCAGGACCAAAACAATACAGAAAAAGATAAGAAACCATCTGTTGAGAAGGCTAAGAATGAAATGAAGGTGGAGGGTCTTGGAAAACCCCTTAAAGCCCTCAAGAATAACAGGAAAAAATCTGATTCAAACAATCCTAAATTGGAATCTGAGAATTCAAGATCTCATACGTGTGTTAAGGGGGAGGCTGAAAGTACTATGTTACCCTCAATCAAATCCCAGAATGAAGCTACAGCTGCAGAGAATGAGCTTGTGCTAAAGGGGATGTTACCTGAAGCAGCTTTTTCTCGATTAAAAGAATCAGGAACTGGACTTCACTGCAAGGTAATGTCACCTAGGTCCAATAAAGCATCTCCTAGTTTTAGTTTTCGAACTGGGCTGTTTCATTGATCATCTGAACTGAACTACTTCATGGTGTTAACAGTCTATGCAAGATCTGATTGACTTGTCTCGGAATTATTATACGGATGTTGCTCTCCCAAAACTGGTAATGACTGAAAATTTAGTTAATTTTCCAATTTTCCTTCCAGCTTATAAGATTATCGTAATTCTCATTTCAATATTAATTATGCAAAACAGGTAGCAGACTTTGGCTCATTGGAACTTTCTCCAGTTGATGGCCGCACCCTAACTGACTTTATGCATACTAGGGGTCTACAGATGCGTTCTCTTGGACATGTTGTGAGTGCTCTAAATTTGTCTTCTTTGCTTTGTATGTAACTGCACTTTAAATATCTATAAAAAGAAACTCTTTTGAGTTTCCTATTAGTTGAGTATGTGTTGCTGCTTCAATCCTTTACAGACTCTGTTCAAGAAATGGAGGTTGTATTTTATTGTCATTAGCTACCATACCCTTATTAGTCCTTAAAATGACAATCTTTATGAGCCAACCAGATTTGTTAGCAATTTAGATTCAGGCTTTCTAATTTTATTTGTATAAATTTTTCTGCTCTTACTTTCATATTGCTTGTCACCTTTGGTTTTAGAGCGCTTTAAATCCATGGGCTAAAAGGCAGAAAGATTTTGTGTCTTTAGATTTATTTAAATCACATATGCATGTGCTTTTTCATACTGTATGATAATTTGTCTATTGGTTTTCTTCACAGGTGAAGCTTTCAGAAAAACTGTCACATGTGCAATCACTTTGTTTTCATGAGATGATAGTTCGAGCTTTTAAGCACATCTTGCAGGCTGTGATTGCTGCTGTTGATAAGGAGAAATTGGCTATATCAATAGCTGGTGCACTGAATGTGCTACTTGGTGTTCCTGAAAATGAAGAATTATATAAATCATGCAATATTCACCCCCTAGTGTGGAAATGGCTGGAGGTTTTTTTGAAGAAGCGTTATGATTGGCATCTTAGCAGCTCAAACTACAAAGATGTGAGGAAGTTTGCAATTCTACGTGGCTTATCTCACAAGGTACTGAGAAATAGATGATAGAATACATAGTTTCTGGTATGGCTTACAAAATTTCATAATCATGGAGTCTCAAATCTGTATCTTTTTTCATTTGAGGCCAATTCTGTGAATACAGATGTCCAAATTTTATGATTTCTTGCGGGTATTACAGATTGATCATAGATTCTGTTTATGACAATGATTCAAAACAGATAGAGACTTGTAGAGGTGATTTGAATATGGCTTTGCCACTTGAATATAGTGATTACTTCTCACATCTGTGGAAACCTGTCTTAATTTTAACCATGTATCTGAAGTTGAAATAATTTCTTACATTGATATGCCAATTGAATAGGCAGGTGTTGCATATGATAGCTTGATGGCCTTTCCCACCTAATTAGAGTAATCATATCATAAGGAAGTGGTGCTTACTGAGCAGTATAATGTGATTCTTGTCATGAATTTAACTGACTCATTTTCTTTCTCTTTCCCTTCGACTGCAATAACTCTCATAAAGATATTTGTGATTGTTAGGCTGTTAGAGATATGTTGTTTGATATTGTTTTTCTTATTAAGTAGAAAAATAAATATTCATATATTAAAAAATGTCATATATATGCATGTGTATTTACACGTAAACATACTTAAATATGTCAATAGATTATAGCTTTTATGGTTATTGATTGATAATTTAAGCACTCAATAATTGACAAGTTGTTTCTTACCATCTTATGCTTAGGTGGGCATTGAGCTTGTTCCAAGGGATTTTGATATGGATTCTGCAACTCCATTCCATAAATCTGATATTGTCAGCTTGGTCCCTGTTCACAAGGTAAAAAGGGAGAAAAAAAAAAAAAAAGACAGGGCAAGATAAATATTTGTTCTCTTGTATGTCTTGAAATTTATTGAATTGATCCGTATCATGTTGCACATTTTGATCCTTTTGCAGCAAGCTGCTTGCTCATCTGCAGACGGAAGGCAACTCCTAGAGTCATCCAAAACAGCTTTAGACAAGGGAAAGCTTGAAGATGCAGTTACCTATGGGACAAAGGTATATCTGTCCAGAACTCTTTGTTGGGATATCTGTGAATAATTAGCAAGGTGCTTCAATAGTTGTTACCTTTCATATTGGTATTGTTGTGTGATAGCTGCTATAATTTTTTTGTGACAGGCTCTTGCCAAGCTGGTAGCAGTTTGTGGTCCCTATCACCGGATGACAGCGGGAGCATATAGCCTTCTTGCTGTAGTTTTATATCATACTGGAGACTTCAATCAGGTCTTTCATATTTTCATTCCTGTTTTGGTGTTGGCAGGACAATGTTGCATCAGAAAACAAAGCTGCTTTCATGGTTGTCAAGACTTAGATCTAGATGTAATATGTCTGATCATAGTATCCAAAATAAATCTGGTGATCCCAATCCACTAAAGCTTCTGGAATTGTGATAGGATTGCGATCAAGATAATAAGATTGTAGGATTTTGTTGTCAATTTTATTTTATTTTATTTTTAATTTTATAACTGCTGGGCAACCATGGGTCATGTGTGTTGAAAAGAAAACCATAAATCTGGCCCAAGGTCCTCTGGAAACCATGTGTTTAAAGCCTCCTTAAATTGTTCTGCCCTAGCTATTATGCTAAAATCTGTAGAAAAGTTAGTGCTTAAGAGAAACCTGGGCATTAGACCTGAATATGATGATATAGAAGGAATGAAGGGAATTATTGTAACAGTAAAGGGAAATAAAAAGACATGGAGATTTGGAAGGCCATAAGTACATGATTTGAATCTTTGAGAAGTAGTGACTTGTGTTAAATGTATAAATTTTATGGTATGACAATATGTATTACTGACATTATCTTGCTCGGGCATATTACTTATGACATTTTTGTTTGATGTCATCGCATTAGTCTTATGCTTAATTGTGGCGTTAATATAAGTATATATATGATTTTAAATATTATTAATTATAATAGTTAGGATTTTGTGATCCTTCATCCTATCCTTTGAGTCCTGATCCTATGTCAGGTCTCAATCTTGACAACCTTGGTTACTTTTATCACCTTTATAGGACGTATAATCAATTAATATAAATGAATGTATTTGTGAACCAGAGTATTCTACCAGCAGAGGAGGGGGGGGGGGGGGGAAGGTTAATTTTATAACATTTATTACAGTTTTGTTAGAGAAATACTTTACCAAATACAGAAATAAGAATACTTGCTTATACCCGTTGAAGTTGTAATTATGTAACAGAATACTTGCTTATACCCATTGAAATTGTAATTAAGCCGTTTACTACATTTACAGGCCACAATTTATCAACAAAAAGCCCTGGATATCAATGAGAGAGAATTAGGCCTGGATCACCCAGATACAATGAAGAGTTATGGGGATCTTGCAGTTTTCTATTACAGACTTCAACATACAGAGCTGGCTCTGAAGTATGTTCTGTTTTTGTGCAATGCAATGATGACGAATAATGTTACATGCTTCTTCAATTAGAGTTCAGTTTGAGTTTTGACCTCATATGAATTGCTTTTACTTCTTTTTAACTTTAAAAAATAAGTATAATAATTTATTAGAATGCGGAAAGAAGTGTTACAAAGATAGATATGGTTTAGATATCCTCACTTCTTCTGGTCTACCAGACAAGATAATATAGTTTTCATTCACAGAGCAAAGCCAGTATTGATGATAACAAATATTGTATAGACAGTTTCTATAGTTTTCTTGAGAGTTCATATTTATGATATTTAATTATACATATATATATATATATATATGTACATTTTTTGTTCTGATTGTTTTTCTCAACTTGGCTCTTTAACTGTTATTAATTAGGTATGTAAAGCGTGCTTTATATCTTCTGCATCTGACATGTGGCCCATCTCATCCAAACACTGCTGCAACATACATTAATGTGGCTATGATGGAGGAAGGTCTGGGAAATGTGCATGTTGCCCTTAGATATCTACACAAAGCTCTAAAGTGCAACCAAAGGTTGCTTGGTCCAGATCATATTCAGGTTTTATATGTTCATTTTTGTTGCTTGTTTTTGCCAAATTATGAAGTTTGCTTATATTGTATTGTTTCTTCATGTGTAAAGGTTTATGTAAAATCTCTGCTTGATAATTCCCATATGCATGGTTTTATAACCAGCAACATAATAACTAATCACCACATCACATTAGGAAAATTGTTCGAACATATTGTACCTTGAGCTTTTTTTTTTGGGGTTATTTTATCTGTGTACCATTTGAGGGCTGAATAGGATATCATATAATATGTAATCTATATTCTGGTAATCTCTGCTTTTGGTTGAACTGTGATGGATGGGCTGGAGGCAATCAGATATCAAGCTTGAATACTGTTTGATAGATCTATATAGAGGTTTCCTTGATTTGGTTTGTATAGTCTGGGTTAAGCTATTTAAAATACCAAGGGAAAGACAAAATAATTGTTGTTTTATAATGAAAATGTAATATCATGTATATGCATGTGCCGTCAAGCATAACCATCTACTTTATATAGCAGAAAAACAAGCTGGACTGGGTGGTTTGGTACAGACAGTACCTGACCACTTTGGTGCTTTTTGTTAAGAGCCATTGTCCCAAAAGCTTAAGTGAGTAAGAGAAAGCCATGAATCATTTTATTATTATCTCTATCATGCCTCCTTGTATGAAAGCCCTTTTTGGGCTTGAAGTTGGATAAAGCATATGCCCGCCATATCTTGAATAGGATTTTAATTTCATGAGCATGGATTGGTTTCCTGACAAAGTGGTCATGAAGGCCCTAATACCTTGTCAATGGCCAATTTATCCTGAAAACTTAAACTGTTAGGAGAAAGCCTTGGAATGGTCTTATTAGTATGTCTAACACATGATCACTATGTATTGATTAATGTTCCCATCTAAAATTTGCATGGCTTCTTAATATGGTAAGTGGTAACTAGCATTCTAGCTCCAATAAAGCAATGGAAAGAAGAAAACATTGATTCTTATTCTTTTTCCCCTCCTCTTATAATAAATGCCATCTTTTAAATATCTGTGTTGTATCTTATATGTAACTGTATGTCCCATCAGATGATGTAACTGCCATATTTTTAAACAGAACTTAAGTAGCTTTTTGTGAACATTGTATTACAAACTGAAGAAAGGCATGAGACAAAAGCATATTGGCTATTAATTGCAATTCCCAAGGGTTTTATATGGAGGCTAAATTGATTAATGCTGTTGATTAGTGACAATGTTAACACGCAGGAACAGTGAAGTTAGATGGCAAATAATTAAAAATTCTGTGCTGGGCTGAAAATGTGGATTTTGCTTAAACTTTTTAATGCTGTTGAGTTCTAATACATTTTTAAATAATTTAAAGGGTAAATTGCTTTTTCTTTCTTTGAGAAATACTCAAATTACATGGCCTTCCCTGCTGTTTTGAAAATATACACTACCTTCTTGAAACCAAAATATGACCAATATACCCTCAAGAATAATATTGATCTCTTTTATTAAAAATTATTTTTAAAACTTTTATTTCAATGTTATTTATTTTGTGTTGAAAGTTATAAATTTACTTTATTATAAAATTTTATTGAATTTATGGCAATGCTTATATTTATTACAAATGTTATTCTTGAAATTAAATAATTATCTATAAATTATTTAAATTTAGAAATTATTTTGTGAATGTATTCTTTGTTTTCAATTATTTATTTTTTATCAAATGATTTTACAATTTCCTAAATTTAGAAAATTGATTATTTTATATTGGTCAAATATATATTTAAAAATTGTTGTATTATATAAGTAATAGAAGTAATAGATACGGGGGTATTTTTGTCGAAATAAGTATAGTTGTAGTTTATCTTTTGTTGCAAGAAAAGTAAGTGTGGCATATCTTTTGGTTTTGAGGGAGGGGAGTGTATATTTTCAAAATAAAGAGAAGGGCAATGCAATTTGGACATTTGTCACTGGAGAGGAGAGTAATTTACCCCAATTTAAATTCAACAAAGGCCAAAAAAATGTGACTCTTAATGGCACAAGACATAAAGATCACACCTCAAAGAGGAGAAAGAAATTAACAAGAACCTACAACCTGATATTTATCTGACAAAACTTCTCATCTCTGTATAGTAACATCTGCATATTTATTGGATGCTGGTTCTCTGCAGACAGCTGCAAGTTATCATGCAATAGCAATAGCACTCTCATTGATGGAAGCATACCCATTGAGCGTGCAGCATGAGCAAACAACTTTGCAAATTCTACGGGCAAAACTTGGCCCTGATGACTTGCGCACACAGGTATATTTTCATTTTGTTCTATCGAGCTGCAAAATTTCATTTGTGAATCAAATAAGCCAATGGAAACAAAATAAAACACAACTTAAATCAATTTGTATTTCTACAGTTGGCAGATTGAAGTCTTAAAATTATGTGACAGAACAATGAATAAATAGTTTACACCATCATTATAATTTTCTTTTCAATGGTTTTCATTGAATCAATGCCCACATTAAGTTTCTTATTTTCCTTCTCTGTATAACAGGTATAATGACTATTTGTAATTTTTGTGTTAAATGCTACAGGATGCTGCTGCTTGGCTTGAGTATTTTGAGTCCAAGGCTTTTGAGCAGCAAGAAGCTGCACGCAATGGTACTAGAAAACCTGATGCATCAATTGCTAGTAAAGGCCACCTGAGGTATAGTTGAATTATCCCTGGCAATCTTGATGTCGTACTTCATTGGCTGATCTCAGTATTTGAAGCATGGCTGCCAGTTTTATTTACATTTGTATCTTTTAATGGGTCTCATAATAGCGATGTTTGTTAAGTTATTGTACTAAAAATTGTAATATATAATTTTGTTAGAAATTATTGTGATTGTTACATTCTTTGATGTCACTTGCAATTGACTCTCAGTAGATCATTTATTGTTCTCTTGGTAATCTTATGGCTTGTGGGAATTTTTTTTTAACTGATAGTGAACTGTCTTCTTTACAATGCATGCAATCTTGGACAATGATCCATTTAAATGGATATGGTGCCATTTCATTCTGTTGGCATGTCAACATTGAAATTGTTGTACGTAATGATACACACACACACACACAAACTCACGCATAACTTTTGTACTGATTTCTTATATTCCCATGGAATATGTCAGTGTGTCAGATCTGCTTGACTACATTAATCCTAGTCATGATGCCAAAGGGAGAGATATGGCAGTGAAGAGAAGAAGCCATACAACAAAGGTATGCAGCAGATTTACTGGAAATAATAATTTTGATTAATCAGTTTGAGATCCTGTCCAAACACGTATTGAAGGATTGTCTGATTGCATTTCCTACTTCCAATATTTCTGTGATTGTTGGACCAGGGCTCTTTGGAGGATTTGATTGTTGTCAATTTATTATTATTATTTTTGAATATCCCTTTGATTGATCAATGTGCAATATTCTGAATCCTCATTACTAATGGAACTTCTTTAACTAATTCAAACCCATTAAAGGATCATTGTTTTATAGCTTAACCAATGAGAAATATTATAGTACTTGAGAACCTTAGAATAACTGAAGTCAACAGGAGAACTTATTAAGTCTTAACATTAATTTTGGTTCATGGATGAGCTCCCTCTCTCCTAATCTAGCATTGCTTATGGTGTAAGTCTGTAAGATGTATGCTGCAACAACAAACCTTAGTCTTAAATCTTCAGACAGCTACATAATTTTGTAAAACTAATAATAAATCCTTAATAAATAGATGATATATTTTCGGAGTTGGAAAATGAATGGAGAGGAATTTTGCTAACAATCTTCCTTGAAGGATTAACCCTTATTGATAGATGGGAGTCATTGTACCAATGATAAATATTGTAAGACACAGCTGCTATGACTGAACCATCTTTACTGATTTATGTTTTAAAACTGTTGTAAGATGTAAACAATTCAATCAACATGGAACTGATATTTAGGACTAGATCAGTTTAGAGTCAAAATGAAAAACTATTGGGTAGTGCATGAAGGTTGACATCATTTTGGATTACTGAGATAGTTGGCTACTTGCATAGTCTCTTGCACCCACCTCTTCTGTAATGCAACTCTATATGAACTTTCTATTATTTGGCAGCTGAGGGTGAAATCCTACCAAAACACTGGCTTCGCAAGTTCTGATGAGTCTTCAAAAGAAACTCCGAAAGAGCCCTCAGATGAAGAGATATCTATAACTGAACCAGGAGGTGGTGCAGATGCTGAGCAGGAGATCAACTCTGCACCGAAGTCAGAACAGCCTAGTTTTGAAAAGACAACAGACGAGAAGCCAAAAATTTCTGGTGAATTTTTGTCTGAAGCACATGCTGATGGAGAGGATGGGTGGCAACCAGTTCAAAGACCAAGAACAGCTGGCTCATATGGCCGGCGACTGAGGCAAAGACGTGCAACAATTAGCAAGATTTTTAGTTATCAAAAGAAGAATGTGGAGGCTGACATGGACTATCCTTTGAATAACAGCATGAATCAGAATAGCAGGTTTTACTTTTTGAAAAGGCGAACTATATCGCATGGGGGTTATACAGATAACCATACTGCGAACATCACCCAAGGCAACAAATTTGGAAGGAAAGTAGTTAAAGCTGTTACATACAGGGTGAAGTCCATGCCCTCATCTGGCACAACTGATACAAAGGATACGTCAGGAGTTGGTGACAAGCTATTCAGTTCTCATTCGGAACCTGATTCAAATTCAACACCAAATGATGCTAATCCAGCGAAGGCTTCAATTGTTAGTCTTGGAAAATCTCCTTCATACAAGGAAGTAGCATTGGCTCCGCCAGGTACGATTTCCAAGTTGCAGGTCTATAATCCTCAGAGTGAGATTTCTGTTAGCCATGGTCTTGATGTTGGCAAACATTATGAGGAAGAAGATATTGAAGCAAATTCAAATGCTAACACAATCCCAGAGGAGGTAAATGATAAACTTGAAGAGAAGGAAAATTCTTTATCAGAGTCTGTGGATGATTCACAAGATGATATTAAGGTTGTTGAAGAGAAAGAGGAAACTCAGCTGACTGATGCTGCGGAAGATAAGTGTGAGAGTGGTGAGGAACTTGAAACTGGAGATGTTGATGATCATGAAGCAGATGATAATACCATAGAGATTGATGTAGTTGATGATATTGTGGATTCGCACGAACAAGAACTTGATGCAAATGATTCATCTGGTGGCTTTGAATCCCATGATAATACAAATGCCATCTCACAAGGAGGTGAAGATTTGAGGCTCAATATACCACCAACAAGCCCAAGTGATACCCGTGGTGTCTCATACAGGAAATTGTCTGCATCTGCGGCTCCATTTAACCCATCACCAGCCATTGCACGTGCTGCACCACTTGCCATGAACATAACCCTTCCCTCTGTTCCTGGTGCTGTTCCAGCTCTTGCCCCCTGGCCAGTAAACATGAATGTTCACCCTGGACCGGCGACTGTGTTACCAACAGTTAACCCAATGTGTTCCTCTCCTCATCATGCGTACCCATCGCCTCCTCCAACACCTAATATGATACAACCGTTGCCTTTTATGTATCCTCCTTATACTCAACCTCAATCAGTGCCAACTAGCACCTTTCCAGTCACTAGCAGTGCCTTTCATGCCAATCATTTCACATGGCAATGTAATGTGAACCCTAATATATCTAAGTTTGGTCCCAATGCTGTTTGGCCTGGTATTCATCCTGTGGAATTTTCTCTTCCAGCACCTGTCATTCAACCAATCCCTGATCCCAATTTGGAACCGCAAGTGCAGTGTCATGGTTCTGAAAGTCCAAGTTCAGCTTCGGTTTTTCCAGAAGACATTGATAATGTTAGGGAATCCGAGAAAGAAGTGACGGTTCTGTCACCAGAGACTAGTGAAGATGAAGTGGTCAGAGTAGGTTCAGAAAGTATACAGGAAAATGGTAATCCAAGTTCTAATGGGACTGAAAATGCAGGGAACAAGCTAAGTCTTAACCTTGGCTCAAATGATTATACTAGCAGTAGTGATAAAAGCACAGAGGATGAGAAAACC
This sequence comes from Erythrophleum fordii, assembly GCA_032878935.1. Classification (NCBI taxonomy): domain Eukaryota; kingdom Viridiplantae; phylum Streptophyta; class Magnoliopsida; order Fabales; family Fabaceae; genus Erythrophleum; species Erythrophleum fordii. Next base: position 10,649,457 of record JAVQMF010000047.1, on the reverse strand, counting down.
TTTAGCATTTCGTTTAGGGGGAGAAGAAACCGAAAGCAAACTCTGAGAATGCCAATAAGTTTGCTTAATCGACCCTATGGCTCACAATCCTTTAAAGTTGTTTATAACCGTGTTGTCAGAGGAAGTGATTCCCCCAAGTCCATCAACATCTCTTCTAGTAAAGATTGTACAGCAACTGCATAATCCACTGTTCTTCAGTGTTTCTAAGGAAATGGGGCCGAATTATTGCAGACACAGAAGAAAGACCTCATAATTTCAGATACAAAATTTGAAGTGATATTTGGATCATTATTAGCACTTTGGATCACAAAAATGCTCTGCCTTATCAACTTTGTAGCTGCACAGACTTTTGGGAAGATTCTGGTAGGTCTTTTACTTTCAAATCTTTCTTTTTGTTTAAATTAAGTTTTCACTTATTGCAGTTTTAGTCCCTCTAGTTTACTCAAGAAAGATATTTAGTTCCTCTAGATTCAATGAGGGCAATGTTGTCCCTCTATTTTTTTTTTTTTTTTTCTGTTAGAGCAATTTAGTCTCTAACTTCAATTAGATCACTCTTGCACCTCTAATTATTTGAAAAAAAAAATTGACAAAATTAAATTCTATTTTTGTGACTTAATGAAATTTAGCTATCATCTTATCTAATTATTATTTTTAGTTGCTTTAATTTAATACTTAGAGAGATAATACTACTTTCATTTACACTACAATGACTAAATTGCTCTAACAAATATATTAGAGTGATAATATTTCTCTAATTAATACTAGAGGAACTAGATTGCTTTCTTGAGTGAACTAAAGGCACATTAAAAGTGCAATTAAGCTGCAAGTCTTATAGAAAGTGCAGTAACATGGTATATTTTATGGTTAATTCACCAATCCCATCCCACCAAAAATATGGAGTTTTAGACCGATATTTAAATCAACAAAGCTTTTCCATCAAGCTATTTAGATTTGACTTCGTCTGAATCGTATTAATTCACAACAACTTTCAGACGCATCTCGAGATGGAGGACTGGAGGCTTTTCTTCAATCTGAGGTACCATCTCACCTACAGTACTAGAGCTATTTTTTTAGTTCCCTCTGTTCTAGCAACTCACATTTCTGTGTCTAGAATGCACTTGGACCCATGATTTGTTGCTTAGTTGGTATGTGCACAATATTCGCCTAAATTAAAAATTGGATTGAAGCTGCTTTTAGAAGTGTTCATCCTAGTCAGCTTCATAATATTTGCATTTGGATCATACACAGGAAATAGAACAGTAGCCGCTGTTAAATCGCTTCATATATGGGACTTAGATGCTTCTCCCCTGCATGTTGATCCTCTGTGCTTCACCGATCTACATATTTGCCCCGTGTGCTACCATCACAGTTCAGTTTTAAGGTTTCAGAGTCACCTTCAAGGTGAAAATTTTGATTCATTATGTGGTTAGGCAATTTTGATATACTGAATTACAGGATTAAAGGAGTGATTTCTAATTTTTTTTATTCTCATTACTTCATTATCAGTGGCTTTGTTAATTAATTTGGTTCAATTGTATATACTTTCTTTATGTATCGTTCGTTTTCTCTGTTTGTTGACTTGTGTTTTGTTGATAGAACTGAAATTGTGTGAAGAAACATATCGGTAAAATTTGTCATTCTTTTGAAATAAAATAAACCAGAAGCTCGAATTTAATTCTTTATTGATCTGGCATGCTTCCGGCAATATCTTAAGATATCCGTAATTTGATATTTTGAATTTCTTGATGATATTGAAGGGAAAAAAAAAGGTACAAACAAAATATGTTTGCTCACCAATCTGATTCTTAAATTTCAACACAGCTCTCCAGCAAAACAACAAAATTTAAGAAAACTTAATTTACATTTCTGATCAAGCATAAAAAAGGTAGAAAAGAGTTCAATCTAGCAAAGCTCAATGTTAAGATTCTTCAACTCAGCAAACGTCTAGCTGGCTTCATATGCATTTTCTGCATATCTGCCTTAACGGAGCTCGCCCATGAAATAGCTTCGAAGTATGCTGAAGCTCAGATCATGTGCCATATATGGGACATTCAAACACTGCTTATAGAAGTGCAAAACTAGCAGCAATCACATTCAACCTGCATCGTTCAAATGGTAAGATAAATAAAACTAGCACGTTTTTGTCACTTTCAGCAGTAAATTTGGTGAACAGACGTAGTTAAACATAACAAGGACCGAAAAATTAATGCTAAGGAGAGTTCTATTTCTTGAGAGAGATTTTTCTTTTTTTCTAAATCTTTGTACTTTGAAACTCTCTTTGTAGAATTTAAAATTTAGTGTGAAAATCCTGAAGTCGATTTGTTGGTGAGAAAACTCAACTGCTTGAGAGGTGAAGCTTTTCATAGAATTAGAAAGAAAGAGAGAACTTCTTCAGAAAACCTAGTATAACAAACTAATAGATCAAAACAATTATTTTAAACATGTAATTATATTAATCTACATTTTAATGGGATTAACTTTTGTTGTGTTTATATATTCATTCATGATTAATTTATTCTGTCAATTTTTGTAGACTGAGTCCAATTAAAATATCTTTGCAAAAGGAAAGTAGGAAAGAACACACCTTTAGTTAGATTACTTGGAAAGGTAGCTTCTCCAACTGGATTCATTGGAAAGCTTGCAGGCAAAGAACGCATCTCTGACCTTTTTAAATATGCCAGTACTTCCAGAATGATAATTGCAACTATTACTATACTAACAAGGAATCCGTAGCTTATTCTCCAATCACTCCCTGCCGCTGCAGCTTGTAACCCCAACACTATGTTCACTGATGCAAAGAAAAGTGCCAATCTTCCAAGCCAACTATGATACCAATTCCAAAACTTGCGAATCTTAGAATCCTTGTTTGGCCTTAAGAGGAATGCCAATACCTGTACTCATCAAAGCTTTAAAGTCATTATAAATTGTACTTAACTAAGTGATAGGTTGAGGATACACCTAATCACAGGTCATTTTTGTACTCTCTTTCACATCAAGTCCAAGGCCAACCTAGATTTAATTTAGACCTCTTCAAATTTCATTTATTTGAGTTGGGCTTGATTGGGCCGGGCATGCTACCCAGCCCACCCAACCTTTGAGCAGGTCTAGACTAGAAGACTTAAAAAATCAGTATTAAATATAAATGGTCAGTAGCAAACCTGAAGAACACTTAGCACTAGGACAAAGATTCCAATGCCTCTGTGAGCTGGTATATGAGCTTGCATTTTGCTGTGAAGTTGTAATCCAAGAAGGACTGTGGCAAGCCCAAATCCGAATCCCACAAATTGAATAACTGAATGGAGATAGAACCACAGGGGATCCTTATGCCTGAAGTATCTAGCAACAATTGCCCCAACAGGCAGGAGCAGACCCCAGCCTATTATACCCACTATTCCATGATTCTTCCTCATCGGAATCAGCTCATTGGATCCAGAACCCTTAGAACCTGTGAGAGATTCAGTTGGTCGACTTTTTTTTTCTTTGATAAAATTATATCATAAGACGCTACTAGTTTCATCAAATCATATTGAAATGCATACGTACTTTTTTTAATTAAAAAAATGGAGGAATTCTAATATAGGTCCTTTTCTTTTTTGGGTATTACATTTAGGGGTGCCCTCAAACTTTGCCTGACCTTAAAAATTTAAAAACAGTCATCGCTTTGTTGAGCAAAAGAGAATAAAACACAGCATCTACTATCCTTCTTCCATAAGAGTCAGAAAAATGATGTTGCACCTGAAGAGAAATCAAATATGATTGCTGTTTTGTCAACATGCTTTGAGAGGTGGTGGTTCTGTGGGTATTTAGTACCAAAAGCCAACAAAATTGGCTGCTTCCCAAATGGAGTTGTGGTCTGCAACTGGAATGCCAAGTAAATCTCAGCCCCATTAGTGGCCACAGCAGCAGGCATATTATTGAGAGGCATTTCACCTTTGTCTACTATAACTTCTGAAGCCTTCTTACCCTGAAGATAAAACTGCTTGATCTTTGCATGACCATGTTTATTAATCCACCCCACCATTGCACTTGAACCCACCATCATACCATCTCTAGAAAATCCAATTCCCACCCACCCAATAGTGTAGGGAGCAGATAATATGATGGTTGTGGTATCGTCATTCTGAATGTACTGCACCAAATAACTCACAATAAATTAAATGCCAAGGGACATCCATGATATTCATAAGTTAACAAATTGGCAAAAATCTTATTCTAGTCTTTGAACTAATATCTAGAAGTATGATTTTCTTTCGATTTTACCCTTCCAGAGGTAACAAAACGATATTATACAATCTTTGAGGATAGAATATTTTGAGAGGTAGGAACAAAATCATACTCTGAAGGAACTAAAGCATTATAAAAAATTTATTAGTCATTATATTGAAAATAATACCATTAGGACTAAAATAGAGCTTTCGTATTTAAAAGTTAGTGTAGTTGTTAGAGACATTAAATGTAACTATAAATGAAGTTAACCCCAAAATTGGATGTCCTGCAACAGAAGCTCACTACAAATTACATGCAAAGGGACAACCATGATATTCATAAACTAATCAAACACGAATTTCTGGCCATGATTTTAATATTTTTGGAGATACAGAATTGTTACAGAACCGAAAAGAAAATACTCAAGATTCAAGAATGCCTTGAAGGCAACTTAATAATTATGATTTATAAATGTTAGTAAGAGGTGAAAACCCAAAGGCTAGGCAGTCCCATGTTCAGGCTACAGAAGTCTAAAATGTCTCAAACACCCAAACAAACAAATGAAGTGGTTAACTGGTTATCCAAGATATGAAAACTTCTGTTAAAACCACTCAAAATAAAATGTTAATTATAAACCATGAATAAATAAAGAAGCATCTGCATCAAGAATACAAAATCATAAAATATTTCGAAAATTTAGAAATATTAAAAAAATAAAAATAAAAATGAGGTGGTTATCCCACACCAAAGAAAAGATCAAAATGAGCAAGTTACAACCTTCTTGTCATCAGAACCATTAGAATTTTGACCTGTACTTACCCTCAATTCATAAGTATGCCATACAGGTTTGCATGTCATATAGGATATATTCTGATATGGTGGTGGAAGGAAACTTTGATAGTTTGTGTTCTTGCAAGTACTTTCTGATGCAAAACCACTACTGCTGCCATTATCATCTGCAAATGCTATGATTTTGAAGTCCCAGACAAAATTTAGAATACAAAGGCTTACAAAAGATGGCCATATCTGAGTCCAAGATCTCAAATTTGCCATTCATGGACTATAGACAAAAATATGAGATCTAAGGCCAGGAAAAATGCTGGTTACAAAACTCTATAGCATCAAAAAGAAGAGGGGAAGTGTGAATCGGAAGAGGTAACAAAGACAGTTGAGAGGTATTAGTCTCTTACATTTGAAGGTTGCATTGCAGTTTGGTGGTGGGGATAGTGTTCGGTACAGAGAGGTAATCATCACACTCTTCTATTCTTAAGGGCTCAACATCCACCAGCATTTGTCTCTGTCACAACTTTTTCCTGATATGTATTCCTATTAGCAATTCTCATACACATTCCATTCATTAATAAAGATATTCAAATGTGTAAAGAAAAATTAAAACACTGGAAGTGTTTGAGAAGCTTATATGCATCAGGGTATTAGAGTAGAAATTTGCTTGTATAAGCTACTAGATTTTTCATGGGAAAGGAGGGTGTTGTGGAGGTTTTTTATAATAGGAAGAATGAACATAATGGAACAAAGGGAGGAAATTTTATCTTTAACTAGAGCAAGATCTAAAAAAGCCATTAGGCCTCATCTAATTGTGAGCTGAAATCTTGAATAATTTGCAAGTGATGAGCGCTGTTTGATGAAATTATAATTTTTGCATTCCAAGTCATTAATATAGGTTTGATAAATTTTATTTTATTCTTGGGTGCATTTTTTTTTAAAGATTTGGATATTTTGGAGAAATACCATGAGATCTTTTCAAAGTTGCAGTCTTTATATAATAATAATAATAATAAATGCTGACATAAGCTTTTTATTTAAACTTGCTTAAATTTATTTTTGTAATTTTTTACATTAAAACATTTTTATAATAATATTTACTAAATAATATATTAATCAATGTATAATTTATTACGCGTTTTATCAAATAAGATTTTATTTTATTTTTAATAAATAATGATTGAATTATGTTCGATCACAGCGCATTACTACTTATAGCCTCATGAAGATAAATCATGGTCACCAATAACAGTCAATCTTCAATAAATATCAATATTAATAAAAAAAATTTAAAATACTACGCAATATATCTACATATAATGATTAAAATTTAATTTAATACTGTTGCCAAGAAAATTAATTTAATATTATATATAGAGACCAATTCTAACCATGGACGTGCATTGTCTAAAAAATTCTCCTAATATATTTGTTGTGCCTAGAAAAGCACGTTTCATCCCCTTAAATATTTACAGGGAATAGAGTTGGTGAGAAATAAAAATGGGGAATAGGGTTTACATAGAACTTATATTTCATTTTCTCTCTCTTTATTTATTCTTTAAAATATTCTAGGAGAACCAAATCCTATTTTACCCTTATCTATTTTCAACACAACTTGTCTAGGCACATGACCAACATGAAAACAAGTAATATCTTGATTCTTAAGTCTAAATTAATAGACACATAGATCAACATAATACAAATATTTTTTAAAACTATATATATGAACATTTTAAAAAAGTTTCACTCGAATCTCCTCTTAAATTAGATAAATCCCAAAATTTCAAACACAACTAATCAACATCATAGAGAGCTTTGTTCTCAAAATACAAATATTTGAGTGCTCTACTCCTTGATAAAATGAAACTATAACAGTTTTCAATATAAAGACATATCACAAAAGGAATCGTAAATGATTGCAATTCTTCATTTGGATTCCAAGCTTTCTTCCCCAAAGAGGTGGCAAGCCTAAGAGTCTGGGACAAGATGACTGGATGAACCTAGAGCTGAAAATAAAAGAATATAAATGGGTGAGTCACACTAACTCAATGAATGGATACAACTAAAACATCTTTAATTATGACTTGCTAGTAATCATCACACCTGCATACTTGAATAATAAAACAAGGTATACTTCTCATGCACAACAATCACATAGCCATGTATAAGCATGTGCACACATGGGATCAGGATACGGTTATTTTGAAGGGAATATTCATGCCAGTCCATCCATCTCTTGAGTCAGGGGCTATACCTCTTGATTAATTATGCTTATCAAGTAAGAGTCAAAGAATCACTCGTTCTAACTAAAGAGGAATTAGGGAATCATTTATCCCAACTAAACAAGGATTAGAGAATTAGTTGTCCTTAATAAACAAGGATTAGGAAATCATTCATTCTAGCTGATATAGGTCGTTTTGACTAAATGAGAGTTAGAAAATCACTCAATTTAATTGAATAGGAGTAAAGGAAATTTCCTCATCCTGACTAATTTCAATGGATTTAAGCTAGCATAACTAACTAGATAGAACATAGTATTATATGACCAAAGTACACTAAGATTTACAACCCCATACAATACTTATAATCTCATATATAGCATTATCATGACCAGTTAGAAATAAATACCAAATATTTCCTACATTACGTTATTTACTTCCACCATACAATTTATGCTAACATTTGCATGCAGATGTAATAATGGAACCACAACTTAAATTCGAGTAATTATGCAATGCACTAAAACCATGCATACTTCATAACAAAATAGATCCTCTCTAGCGATTCTCTAGTAATATGAATGACTGGAGAGGATCCGACTTAAATTCATAAGAATGCATCAAGTTAAAACAATTAATCATATTAACAATGTTATAACCACTAATCTACTCACTATAAAGGCGAAATGCAAGTGAATTGTGTTAATGGCATTGTTTATCGCTTCTCACAGCTAAACTTTAGCTGTAAGAGTATCCTTTGGGTTACCTATGATCATAATCACATGATTTTTAACATTTAGCTACACGGTTGGTAATTAATATTTGCAATTTAACACAATTTAGCCTCTAATGTCAAAAACCTAAATTTTATCCTAACTTTTTTATTCTCACTACTAACTTTAGCTTTAATTTTTTTTTTTCATTGAGTTTCCAAATTTCAAATTGATCTTAGGGATCATCTCAAGAAGTTGAAAATTGAAGATTAGGATTGTGGATATTATACTTTGAAAGCTCACACCAAAAGTCCTAAATTTTGAGCTCACCCATGCATGGCTACAAACTTGAGAGAGGAGGGAAGTTGCAATTTTGAACACCAATGAGGAAGGAAAGGATAAAAATGATAGGAAGAAGAGAGGAATAGAGGAGGAAAATGAGAGGAAAAGAGAGAGAAAGAGCTCACCATAGCTTGCCTTACATGTTTAAACTTCTCCATTGCCAACTTTGAGAGATGATGAAGAGTTAATGGTTGGTGGTGGTTGTGGTTAGTGTGTTGCCATGGCGTGGAAGAGTGAAAATGTGAAAGAGTTTGGAGGAGAATGAAGTATAAAGGAGGAAGGGAGAGCAAAAGCTCAGGCTCCGTTTGGTTTAACGGAGGAGAGAGGAGGGAGTTTAATGAGTTCTATTTGGTTGGAAGGAAAGAGAAGGGAGGGAAGAGGAGATTATTATTTAGTTCAAGAAGGGAGGGGAAGAGAAGTAATTATATTTGGACAAATTTACTTTTATATTATTTTAATTTTATTTTTTATAAAAAAAGTTATTTATATTAATATTTTTTTAAAAAAAATTATGAATTCTAATTTTTTTATTTTTAATTTTTGATAAAAAAAATTATCTTGCTTTTTATTAAATATTAAAAAATTAAAAGGCAATAAAGTAAATTACAATTCAAAAAATACCTCTCTCCTCTCTTCCAAAAAAGGAAATTTGACTCCCTTATTTCCTTTCCCTTCCAATTTTATTCGATCAAACAATTTATCCTCATCTCCTCTTTTCCTCTCCCCTCCAAAAATCTCCAACCAAACACATCTTAATGGCTTATTTGGTTTGAAGTTTTGGACGAGGGAATACGTTGCTAGAGGCTGTTTGGTTTGACGATTCATAGAGCCAAGCTTTTTATTCGATGTAATGTCTTATTTGAAGTCAAGCGTGGGAAAGGATTTTAAATTCGGAGCCAAAACATGGAAAGACCACTTTGTCCTTCTGTATGGTGCTTGTGGATTTTAGACAATGCATTTCGCTTCATTGGCTTAGACCACGCAAGGACGCCAAGCCTCCACCACCATTTGGTACACAATCATAGCCCTGTTTTCCTCTGCCACACACTAACACAAACTCTCCTCCTGCTACCCTTGTTGTAGCTCCTTCTACTACTCCATTTGCTTCACCACTGGCCATTCCTTTACCTTCTTCGCCAGCCATGCGTACTCCCAACCCTCCATCCCATCACCTCCAACATTTACTCATGGCCCTGTTCGAAGATGTAGAAGGGAATTCTTTTTTTTTTTTGGCCAATAAATTTCTTTTAAGTTAGGGGTATTTGTATCTTTTAATTGGTATTCCTTTTTATTCCTTCTGTATATTTTTCCAATTGAACATATAAATGTCCTTCTATTGTCAAACCAAATGCAACAGGGTAAATACATTCAATTCTACATTCCCATTCTCATTACCTAGTCCAAGATTTACTGAACCAAATGCCCCTCAGAGTGGTAGAAAGGAATGGCTTCCGAGGAAAGAGAAAAAGGGAGAAAAGGAAGGAGAAGGGGAAAAAGGAAAAAAAAAGGATACTACATATTTTCTTACCAAGATTAAAATAGAGTTTAAGAATGGTTATTTTTATGTTCAAAAAGTGCATTGACATCTTACTTTAGAACTTTGAAAAAAATATAAACACTAAAGTCCTATTTAGTAGGTAGAAAATTAAGTATAAAAAAGATAAAGATAATTTTATATATAAGAAATACTTATAATATTTTTACTTTTAATGATTGAATAATCATTGTTAGAGAGTATTAACTCTGATCTCATATGAAATAAACAAATAACTAACTCACAAGAATTAATAAAGTTAGTTAAAAGTAATTAATTTTTTTAATTTTGTCTCAAATAAAAATTATTTTTGAAGAATGTTTCTATTTAATGTGTGTATTTTCTTTTTGAAATTAATAACAGCTATTACTTATAATTTGAAAGGCTCATTTAACAAAGAATATAATTGGAATACTATAATTAATATATCAGATATTAGTGATTTATTTTTTATATTTTAGACCAAATTAAACCTCTAAAAAATATCTTATATATGAAACCGGAGGTATTTTTAAATAATAATTGAGTAATAATTATATAAAATTAAAAATTTGCCAAACTTCTCATTTCTTTTTCTTTTTCCCTCCCTCTTTTCTAGTAAATCAAACAGGCTGCAAAATAGTTTCCCAAAATAATTTTTAAGTTAAAAAATATTTCAAAACTTAGTTAAACATTAATCTATACCCTAGGTTAATTCTTTGTAGTATTAGTTAAACATTAATCTATACCCTAGGCTAATTCTTTGCATTATTAAACGTTATTTCCCACTAAATTTTTAAGTCACATTTTAAAACTTACACAAAATTCTTATTTTAATTTCTTGTAGCTCACTTGGTCATTATATTATATTTTCTCTAAAATTCTTTACTAACAATACTTTAATTCCTTAAATAAAAATTAAAATTCTTGGTTATTACACTTTTTATGTTTCTTACAAAAAAAAAAATCAAGACCATAAAACTTAAAAAAAGAAAAAGAAAAAGTAATGGTCACACGCATATATTAAACTTATGACACTTCCAGTAATATTCTAGGAATATTGAGATAGTTTTATGCTAAAAATGTTAACATTATAAGAGTTAGAGATGTACTACCCTAGTCGTCTCATCGTGTTCGTACATCACTGCTATAGTGTGTCCATCGTCGTTTACCTTTCGCGAAGCGAGCCTTTGTTTCTACTTTCTTATTGTTTGCCTTCTCCTATGGCGCCGCTGTCACAGCCTTCTCCCCCACCTTTCACTTCTTTCCTCTATTGCTACCTTGTTTTTTCTCTAGTAATGAGAAATTTGAGGTCTCACCAAATCTAATGGCTCATCCTTTGTCATTTCATGTCGTCTTCTTCTTCGACCTTCGCACTGTCGTCTTCTTTTTTCTCATCTTCACCCGCCTCATTTCATGCCATCCGTGCTTCCCTTTGTTATTCTTAGGATATGTCTGGAAGATTTGAGAAAACGAAGACCACCCCAACCTTTGCCACCACCATTTGTCAGTGGTGGCAAAGTTTTGCTCTTCTTAACTCCTCTTCTGTATGGTATCATCGCCTATTCTTGGTTCCTAAACCTTTTCCATACAGCCACTGGTGTCTCTTGCCAGTGTTCCCTTACCACTACAATCTTCAGCCCTCTGTTTTGTTGGTTTTTGGGTTCACTAGCAATGGTCCCTCCTTCTCCGTCTTACCATCACCACTTTCCTCCACGGGAACAAAGACTTTGCCAGATTTGTCCCTCAAATCCTCTTCTAAACCCATTGGCATCTCTTCCTCTGATGTTGTCTCCCACGGCGCTTCATCTAATCTAGCGGCTGGATCCCTTCAATGTACCGCCAGCAGGTTCATACAGCCACTGCATACCTCAAATTTCTCCTTGAAGCAGACCCCCTTCATAGAAATCTAAAAACTATCATGAGTAGAATTGTGGAAACCAAGAGTTAAAACGCCTGAATGAGTAGATTAAAATAAAAGTGGGGATTAAATTCATTTTTACTCGTCCAAGTAAGGAAGTAGGACCTTTAATTAGCCTCTGGTTATTAAGTGTAAATGTCATAGTAAAAAGTATGTAAAGCAGATTGAGAAAACAAAAATTATATAGGGATTCTTTCTGTGTACTTAACTCCTTTCATATAATTTAATCAAGTAGCAAGTCTTAAGATTATAGTTAAATTGTGAGGTCAGCAAAGTAATACTAATTGATGAATAGAAGATAAGAGATTCAAGGTTGAAGATAAGGTACTAATTTATAGCGTTTAATTCTGGCTCTATTTTCACAAAGGTGAAATTTATAGTTCCCACTGTTCAAAAATTCTCAAACTTCTTAGATTTGAAGATTCATATGTTATCTACATGGTGGCAAAATTTTAAGTAAGAATTTGTTCATTTGACTCTTTGACGAACTTAATTTTTATTACTGTCATGTTTGGTTAAAAATCTACCCCTACACCATTTTGGCCACAATTGAGCTAACAAAACATTTTGAAAAATTATTAAAATTTTCCCAATTCATTATAAGGGTCTTGTCTAAATGTCACTCAAATTTCAGAGCAAACAAAACCCATGTGATACTTGGATTACACACAAAAAGAAAAGAAAGCAAAACTGTCCTGTTTCTAAAAGAAATTTGTTCCATCACTTTTCTAGAATTTATAGATCTAGTTATAGCATTTTGCCATGAAAATTCACACAAATATTCTCATAACACTAAGATTATATCATAAAAATTTCAGCCACAAATTCATACCACAAACACTTCATACACTAGCATTTTTAGATCCTACACAACATGAGAACAAATAGCAACATATCAAGCTATTTGGTTCACTATCATACCAAGTTGGCCTATTCCTAAGCTATTTACATATTTGAAACTCCATTACTTACATTACATCAAATAAATACATAAACGAAGAAGTGTACAACTATTTGTTCACATCAAAATGACATGGAAATTGCCTTCTTTCTTTCCCCTGCTTCATTGCTATCACCTAGAAGTCAGTCGGTAGAGAATAAAATCATGAGATATGAAAAATTTATGACAATCAATTTGTAAAAATATATTTATAGAGCATTGCAAATATTATTTTATTTAATAACATATTAAAAAATTTTGCAGTATTTAAAAAAATATTTAACAAAGTGAGATGAGAAGAACATAAATAATGAAAAAGCTGAAATACTAAAAAAAAAAATGAAGTAGGGGCCACATGGGGAGAGAGAAGAAGCATTATATAAAATCTAGCTAAAGCTATGGGGAAATTAAAAAAAAAAAAAAAAAGGAAAAAGTGAGAGTGAATAAGAAAAGAGGAAGAAAGATAGAAGGAAAATAGGAAAATGAGAAAGAAAAGAAAATAATTGAAGGAAAAAGAAAAAGAAAACATGTGTAGGTCAAATGGGTTCAAATTAAAATGTCACATAATAAAAAAAAATGCATGTGTGGATTTAGTAGGCAATGGTTTATTAGGTTTACTAGGTTCAAGTTTGTAGGATCAAAGGCTTTTGAGGCTTTTGGTTTGGAATTTTGTCAAACATGTCCAATTATGGATATTTTGGAAAATAGATTTATTTGAGCTGAAATTATAACTCCAGAAAATATTTTTTTTGGGTCATAGGGTTTTGTTGAGATTCATGTTTGTTCAAAGGCTGAAAAGTACTTAATTGATATTAATAAAGATATTGCATAATTTAATCTTTTATAAAAAGTTTTCAAAAAGAACTTAATTGAGTAAAAAATCTTACAAGGAAAGGTTTAAATTGAACTTAATGAGATTTGTGAAATTATGATTTTGCTTTATAAGGAAATGTTTTTAATTGATATATTTAAGAAATTTTTTTTAAAATCCTTATAAGGTAAGTTTTTAAAAAACTTTTAAATTAATTTGAATATTTTTAAGGAAATATTTCAAAATGATTTAGTTTATTAAGTCAAGATATGAATTTGAAAATACTATCTATTGACTTCACATTACGCTATGCATTTAATGATATAAATTTTGATCAGGAACAAAAAGGGAAAGTTTATGAAACCAGGAAGCAAAAAAAGTAACTAATTGTTTGAAGGAAGTAAAAATGAAAAGATATCAAGGATGAATTATCCAAGCTATCTAGCTTTTAGAAGAAACATATTAAGTGAAATCAATGGGCCACGCATTGAAGACTACCAAACAAAGAAAGGAGATGTTGATTTGAAGTATTAAAAACACATTCATAATTGTCAGAGTATATTTGTGCATTCAAAGAAAGCTCTTATTAAATGGTTGTTATATATAAAGAAGACCATATGAAGAAAAAATTAAGAGAAAATAAATCAAACATTGAATGCTTATACTTTAAAGGTTGTTTGTGCTTTAACATGTTAGTGCTCAATGTGAGTTAATCTACTTGAACCAACTTCTTCAACTTTGAGTTTTTTGGTATCTTTAGAAGAATCTAAGGGAGAGTTTTTGGGTATCTTAAAAAAAAATCCCGGAAAGAGCTTCTTGACGTCTTTGTAGAAAATCTAGTACATGGGAAAATATGGTTGAGTGAAGAAAAAGATGTAAAAAAACTTGTGTTGAACCCTATTAAGTTGCTTTCAGTGAAGAGGTAAAAGTTACAGAGCTATTCCTATGTTGTGGGGTTGCTATATATTCTTAATGATTACCGTCATTTAATAAAATATTCTTCATTTATGTTTGGAGGTTGAATGTAGGGTATATTGGTTTGAACTAATATAAATTAGTTGTGTGATTTTTTTTTATTCTTTTTATTTGTTGATGAAAATACTATATTTACGAATAAGAGTAGAACTTTGTTTTTTAAGATTCTAATGTTGGTTTAAATATATCATAACTAATAAAAGAAGATAAAATAATTTTAAAATTCAATTCAACTCTTACTTCTAGACTAACAAAGTTAAAAATCCAATAACAAAAGTACATAAGACAATTATGTAATAGGTATGGATCCGATGGGTTCAACATTTAAAAAAATATGGGGGCATAATATCATAACATAACATTCTATATATAGAATTCTAAAACATTGAGGTATGTGGCTCTGCCATTGAGCGCATGCAACAACTTTTTTTTTTTTTTCTCTTCCTCATTCTTCACTTCAACCACCATGGAGGAAAAGGAGAAGATAGTGGAGTGTGGATTGTGTGTGTTGGCCAAACTGTGAGGAACAAGATAGGAACAAGAAGCCTTACCTCAATTTCCTTCTTCATTTTCAACCAAAAATGACTTGACTTACCTTCCAAGATGAATGCACAATCTCTTTTCTTTCTCTCTCACCTAAGTGTCAGCCGAGGGAAATAGAAGAAGGGGATGGAGAGGATGGGTAGGTGACGGATAGCCAACTTGAAAGAAACGGCTAAGTGTGGAGTGTGTGAGTAGAGGTAGGTAAAATATTTTGGCTATAATGATAATAATAATAATAACCTTAATCCCATTTAACCATTAAGATATTAATAATCTAAGATAGGTTCCTATGTCTAATGCAGACTAATCCTCATATTATGATAATATAAAATACTATAAGGAATTAAGCAATCTAAAGCAATAACATTATACACTCTTTCTCTTTTTTAAGAACTTATTTAAACACTAACTTAATAAATCTTAACTTATTCACAGAACCAGGAAAAATAATTGTATGAATGTTACAAGAATCTTGGAAGACGAGGTTCGAAATCCCATTGTCCATTGTGAGCAAAAGCATCATCTTTATCAGTGAAAACCATTCTAATGATTCTTCCAGTCGAGGAATCATCAACGAAGTCTTGATCTCTGCTGCCTACCAAAGAGCAAAAGGTTTCCTTTCTAATGATAGTCTTCCCACCTTCGTTCTTCACTATAAAGTCCATTGTCACATTGAAGCCTTTTTCTTATTTGAGAATTGGCTCCCTTCTCTTGATAATTCTAAGTTGGCTTTGTCTATCCCTAGGAGAAAATTGAAAACCTTGCAACTTGTGGCTTGCTGTCTTCTTCTACAAAGAGTGGTTCAAGCGATTCAACTTGCTCGAATTTAACAATTGAGGGATCTCTATTTGTCATGGGTTCGAGCTTATTGATTGTGTATTGTGTACCAATCTTACGTACTTTTTTTATTTAGTAATTTCAATTATCTATTTTACCCAAACAAATGTTGAATTATGAATATTGAAATATATAGTTTAATGCATAAGCACCTATTAGTTTTGCTATTTTTGATAATGTTTGGAAATGGTACGTGACTGTTTGACTATGTTCCGCTGTTTTCGACCACGGGAAAAATAATTTTTTTAAACCTATTGTTCGGGGGTGTGAAAAAATTATTATAAAAGATAAATTTTTGTTTGATAAAATGTGATATAACTTCTGTCAGTTGCATTTTGATTTAAAACAATATTTGATAAAACATTATTATAAGTAGTAGAGTTAGAGAAATTGTACGCATTTCAGCAACAATAATTTTAATCCAAACAATTCTAATCAATAAACTACTGATTTGGCTATCCTTTTACTAATCTAAAATTGTATGATTTAAATTTTGTTGACATAAAGGTTATAAAAGAAAAGATAAATACTATTTTTTTTTACTTTTTCTAATAAATTATTATGTAATTATCTCCCTTCTCATATAATAATAGACTCCAATTCCAACCTATGTCCCCACTGCCCCTTCATGCTAATTGCTACGTGTAAGTGTCATGTCAGTAAGTACAATTCACAATATTGGCTCACAACATTATTGAATAAAATTATAATTTAAAAAAACTAACATTGCAGCTTTTTAAAGGTAAGAAGATCTAAAGTGCATTTCAGCCCAACTTTGTAAATACAGAAGGGTTAACATGAACCGTAGGTCAGGTGAATCAAATAAAAACTCATCCTACTGAAACATTTGTTCAAGCAGTGGGCCAATCTAACTTACCAAATTGGTGGATTAATCAAGTGGTCAGCTCATTTTGGTAACTTTAAGCATAGAACAAGAACTTTTCAATTTTCAACTCTAAGAATTTGAAAAAACAAAAAAGAAGCCAACAAGGCCAATAAGTTTTAAAGCGGGTAAAGAGCCGCTTCGCATCCCAGAGGCACAAGGTTTGATTTCCTGCGCCTGCATTTTTTTTAAATTTTTATTCTTTTTGTTACATTTGATATGCAAAATAATAATAATAATAATAAATGCATAAGTAAAATAAAAAATAATATTCATATTCTTACTTTAAAAATAATAAAAAATAAATATTATTAAATAATAATTATAAAAATATGATACACATTTTCCAACTCTTTGTAAAAAATTTCCTTTTTCTGGAACGGGCAAAGCCACGTACCATTTTTGTAGTTTGTGTTCCATTCCTTTTCGATGCACGGAATTGCTATTATGCCATAGATGCTGTGAAATCCTTCGTGGGCCTTTTTTTTTTAAAAAATTTGGGGTAAAATCTTCGGTGGAAAACATGCAGCAAGAGAATCTTATAATTACTGTTCAAAACCAATCCAAACTAATCAAAATCAAGCAAAATAAAAAAAAAAAAGCCTAATGTGATATTTTTTTTACATGTCAACACCAACTTAGTTGGTTTAATTTTTAATTTGGTTTGGTTAAACCCTCAACTTTAACCGAACCAATGACTTAAATGTGTAAATCACCAACTTTTACAATAAAGTATATGACTAATTACTATTAATGATCAAGTTATTTTGAAATTAATATAATGAACTATACAAAAAACATGAAATATAATTAGAGATGAATATGTAATTGTTAATTTATAATATAATTATTTATTACTTATTAGAATTTAAACTTTACATAAATTAATTATTGAATAATTAGGTTCAAATTTTATAAGTATATTATTAATTAATTTTATATTTAATTGATAAAGCAAGTGAATATATATATATATATATATATGGAAAATAAATATTTTAAAAAAATCAAATCACTTGAAAAGAAATTAATATGAACAAAACTGAACTAAATCAATAATAACCCAAAATTAAATAGGTCTTTTATTTTGCAAAATTGACTAGTTAGGTTCATTTTAGTTTTGATACAAAACTAAACCGATTTGAACCTTTAAATACTTCTCCTTTTTACACAATATGTATTTTTTTCTTAAAATAAAACTATTTAACTATCTTTATTATTATATTTAAAATAAAGTCACAATCTTATATTATGTAAAAAACTAACTTTTTGATAAAAATAAATTAAAAAATTTGCAATATAAATCAAAATATGAAAAGGCAAGTATAATTTTTAAAATAAAAAAATTTAAATATAATTTAACCAAGCTTTAAAAAAAGTTAGCATAACTTACTCTTATTATTATATATATTATCCAATGGCTGAAATGAATTACACAAGGCAGAGTATGTTCATCCCATCAAAACATCCGACTGAAACAATAATATCCCATAAGCTATTATATAAAACAAAAGAGTATAAACAAATAAAGTAATATTTTATTAACTAATGTTAAAAAGTGAACAAAATTGAATAACAATACATAAAACTAAGCCAGCCCAAGAGCCTAGCCTGATAGCAAAATAATAGGTCAAAATGATTCACTAACCCGTAGCAAAACAATACCCTTCCTCGCTCTTAAATAAAAAAAGAATTGATATCATGAATTTAATAATAATAACAACAACAACAATAATAATACCTCCCATGAAAAAGCAAGATTCTAACTCCGAGGAGAACTAGCACTGTTCTTGTCTACTTGGCCCACGCAACTGCCTCAATTTCTGATTGAGCACTTCTATAAAGCTCTAGCCTCTTTGCAAGAGACGTCCGTCGCTGCATGACCGCTGGATCCTCGTCAAGCAATTTACCTAGTTGTTTTCCCTGCAAAACAATATGTAATTAGTGAAGGAAATTATAATTATAAATACCTTAAATCGCAGATAATAGTTCACTCATAAGATTTGTGATATAAAAACACGTTTGAATGAAAGGGCACGTGTGCAGATCCGAGATTTTACTCTCGTCCCTGCATATGTTCTTAATGTTAGGTTTCAATGGGGCTACGGTAAGTTATATACAAGGTGAGAGTATGAACCTATCCTTATGTTAATCAATGAGCAGTTTTTCTCACTATGGACAAGCCCATTTTTAAGGTTTACATGCTAAACAATTAGTCCACTTACAGTCAAGTGAAAATGAATCCCAAATAAGATAATCGCACATTCCCATATGGCCCGAACCAATGCCACAATTAGTTTGACATTCATATTAATCCAGACTTTTACTTATTAAATTAATTTGACTTATGTTATTCACATTTATGGTTCTATAAAAATCCAACAATTAGAACATGCAAGCAATCCTGTACTCAATTTCATCTTACTTGCCTATTGCATTGTTCAACAAGAAAACTTCATGGTACAACATAGAAAGCTTACCTCCTTCTTTCCCAACTCTGTAAAGAAATGGTCCAGCAAGCTGCGCTTAGCCTCACGCACTTGGCAGTAAACTACAGACTTGGGAATAGTGTTCCTGAGGGTCGCGCATACCATGTTCACATAGGACAAGACAGTGGTTGCTGGTATGTCCAAGGAATTCAAGGAATCTCAGTAAGGAGTCAGGCAAAGAAAATCTCTAATTTGATGAACACATACGCACACTACATGATTAGCGCATTCTGCCTAATCTATCAACGAAAGATTAAAAAATCAGTCTCCCACATTCCTAGTTAACTTCCAGTAACTTACCAATTCGACGAAGATAATTATCATTATATCTGTCAAAAAGTGAGAGAGTTGGATTTCCACCCTTCTCTGCATCCTGGGGAAGTTTGCGGAAAAATTCAACCGTCAAGTAACCACACTCCATGTCAACCAGCAGCAGAGTTGCTTTCTTACTTTCTTCTCTCATCCTCTCCAAGGATTCAACAGCTGCACTTCCAAGTTCTGCTCTCAAGGTGGGATATTGTTTTAATTCCTACAATTAACAGAATAGTTCATCAGTTTAAATTTTAAGATATTAGAATCATGAAGAATACTCTAAATGGGATTACTGACCTTTTTAACCAAACACCTTGTGTGTCTATTTACAATTATAAATTAGATTAAGTACAAATAGTATGTTATCAACACACGGATGGACCTGAAGTTATTAAGCCTATGGTATTGAAGAGGTATGAGAAGAAAAGGATGGGAAAAGAGACTCAAGCTGTGATCATTCCTGATGAGCTGGCCAAAGGGGTAGAAAAGGGAAATAATAGTGTTAACTAACTCACATGGGTTGTGAGGTGTAAGGGAGAGAGACAAGGCGATTAGTGGGGAATATATTGTAGAATGAGGAGTCACAGAGAAGGGGAAGGAAGAATTTGGCTTGGTGGGAGAGTCTCTAGCCTCTCGCAAGCTAGGAGAGTATTTCCTTTTCTTCTGCTTTCCTGCTATAGGACTACTACCATGTTTTACAGCTTCATTTACTTCATTTTGCTATTTATGTGTTCTTGTTGTGTTGCTTTGTAATCGGATCCTTGTCCATTCCCTAGAATGTGATAGGATTCCTTCTTTTGTTTTTGGTAATTCTATAACAGAAGAGCAGTTCGGTTCTGTTTTGGTGTTGGTTTCCAACAATTTGGTATCAGAGCAGTGACAATTCGGGAAAGGCTGTAACAATAGAATGGGAATTCTCTGTGAAGAATTTGAAAGAGTGATTCCCAAGTGGAAAATGGAGATGCAAATGACATCATGTAAAAGAGAGAATACTGAGATGGAAGAGAGTTTTTTTAATCTTGAGCGTCATATGGTTGCTATAAGGAAAAATGTCGCAACTATGAAAGAATGGACCTTAGAGATGCAAGACATTCTGAATTGCATAGAAGGCAGAGTAGCAAGGCTGTAATTGCTCAATCCACATTACAAACAGAAAAGAAAAAAAATATTGATCTGAAGGGACCATTGGAAGAATTAAGAAAGGAGAGGGAAGAGCTTAGAAGAGAAAAAGAGGTCGAAGGAATCCACAGGGAGCCTACCAGATTAATGTCTGTACTATTTTAAAATTCTAATGAACCATTAAGTGGCGCCTTTGAGAATAGCCCAGAAGAAAAGATGAAGCCAGCAACCATCGAAATTCTTGAGCCTATGGAGATCCTACAGGCTGTTAGCTCATCCATGCCCAAGGAGGCAAATCGAGAGAATGGAGAGAAATTAATTTCTCCTACAGCTTCAATGTCAATCAGACCCATAGAACTCCAACATCCATTCAACGTTGAAAAAGCCAAGAAAGAGGAGTTGAAGCGATGCTGCAACAGAGAGGGGGGGGGGGGGAATCGTTGGGAGGGTGAACAGAAAATAATTCTATCGACGACAATGGAAGAAGACGGTGACGGCAAAGAAGTGAAAGGAAACTAGGTCATGGATCGGGCAAGGGAAATTAGATGGAGTAGAAGCCCAAAACTAAATAGAGGACGAAATTTTGTTGGCCCAGTGATTTCTTAACCCATAAGAGTAGGTTGACCCAACCTCATACAACACCCAATCTCAACATTCCAATGCAGTTAATAGGTTTGGCCCATAAAGTGCAGGAGTGAAACCTAATTTTTAAAAGGCCAATGTTGCAACGCAGCATTCTGCATTAAAGAAGAGGCCTTTGTTCTCCACTTCAACGTCCAAAAACAAAAAACAAATGGATTTTGTCTCATGTCCAACGCTGGAAAATCCAGAGGAAGGGAGTCTTATAATAATCAGAACCAGTAGCTTCAACTTTTACTTATGACAAAAGAAGACAATGATGAAGACAAGGAAGGGAGAGCACCTGCCAGAGGAATTCAAACGGGGCAGAACAATGAGCTATTGGCAGTACAAAAAGAGATTCAGAAGCAAACAAGGATGGTTGCAATTCCAATTACAAAAGAAGGTAGAAAGCTCGAGATTACTCCGGGGCGTAGCAAAGAAGAAGCCATCATGGCTAACCTTAATTCAACAATTGAAGCTATTGTAGCAAGGTAAATTCAAGCTATGTTTCAGATGAATGACAAAAAGGAAATTCAAGTAGAAGCCACAATCCTTGAAGGCATAGTTGAGCATATAACTTCTATGTAGCAATACATTGAATTTGGATGTACCTCAGTGGCAAAGGCTCTAAGGGATGCTATTAATTCAGCATCATCTTTTACTCAAACCTTGAGTAGAAAGTTGGTTGGGGACCAGAGAAAGCTATTAACAATGGCAGCTACAATAACAAACTCAGGCACATCAAATGCTTTACCCAACCAGCTGAACACGGGCCCTTCACTACATGAAAAGGCTGAGGTGCCGCAAGATTCAACAAAAGAACCAGCAAGGCTAATATTTTCAACGCAAATACAAGGAGGCTTTCACTGTTACAGCAGACTTGGGAGAACATTCAGGCTTAGCATTTTCATTTGTCTTCGGAATTTCAGTGGCCTCTAACTTTGTACTATTTTCCTGCATAATGGGAACAACCTCTGAGAAGATGGAGATAATTCCTAATAGTGGTGGAGATGAGCATTATCTGAAAGTAAAGTATGAAGATTTTCAGAAGAGAAGAATGCAAATGAGGCCCAGTGCCATAAGAATGGCAAACCTGGAGGTTCACAAGGTTGAGTGGGAAGATGTTGGTGGCCAAAAAGGGGCTTGCAATGGGCTAGACTTGGCTGAAAAACCTTTAGATTTGGAAACTGAACTAACTCTTGGGTTTCTGGATGACCTTATTTGGATACCCCACTTTCACCCATGAGGACAATTCTGTCAGAAGATGGACTTGATCATGCAACTGGTGGCAGACTCATTCAACCTCAATTGAGCAGTGATCTGAGGGCTGTGAAGACAATTCAACAAGAGAATTTCCAAATTGTGCAATGTTTCATTTCTTCTAAAGGACAAGTCTGAAACCACAACACTTTTTAAACAATTCCATGCCTTTGTCCAAACACATTTCCGTACCAACATTAAAATTCTCCATTCAGACAATGCTCGAGATCATTTCAACTCCCACCTTTCAACCAACCTTTCCCAACATGGGATTGTTCATCAAAGTTCATGTGTTAATACCCCATAACAAAATGGGATAGTGGAGAGAAAAAATAGGCACCTTCTAAAGGTTGCTTGGTCTTTGTTGATGACTACCAATATTCCTAAAGTTTATTGAGGGGAAGCCATTCTCACAACCATCTCATCAATAGACTGCCCTTTAAGACTATCGAGTTCAAAACCCCTTGTCAACAATTTCTCCAAGCCTTCCCCACAACTCAAATTCATTCCACCTTACCCCACAATTTTTGGCTACACTATTTTTCTTCATATATATGATGGGAGCAAACTTTATCCAAGACCCCATAAATGTATTTTTCTAGGTTATTCATCAACTAAGAAAGGATACAAATGTTAATCACCTATAACCAGAAAATTCTACACTTCCATGGATGTACCTTTACCTTAAAACACTGATTTAGTGGGAGAGTGAGACAACCTTAGAATGGGGTTTGTAGGATACACCTATACCTCCTTCTTCCCTTGAAAATAGAACTGAAACTGCACCTATACCTACTGTTTCCCTTGAAAACAGAACTGAAATTGCACCTATACCTATTGTTTCTCTTGAAAAGGTAATACCCAAGAGTCCCAAGCCAATTCAAGGTGGACAGCCTCAGCACAGTACTGAACCCAAAACTGACAATGCCATTGTTCAGCTATCTGAACCTAATATGTATAGTAGTAGAAGAAGAGAATCTGAGATTGAACCTAATGCACCTCTAGAGCAAATTTCCCATCCAAGCTCAGAGGAAGATGATGATGGTTCTGATTGGCCAATTGCATTAAGAAAAGAGGTAAGATCTTGCACAAATTATTCTCGACATTATATTTCTTACAATAGACTCTCACCATGTTACCAGAGTTTTGAAGCCAAGATTTCAAAAGAACAAATTCCTAGCAATGTAGCTGAAGCTACGGGGAAATCTGAGTGAAGGAAAGCTATAGAAAAAGAGATGACAGCCCTTAAGAAAAGTGAGATGTGGAAATTAGTTGATCTACCTAAAAGGGAAGTAAATTATTAAGTGCAAATGGGTCTTTACAATCAAATATAATCTTGAAGGTAGCGTTAGTCGTCATAAGGCAAGATTGGTAGAAAAGGAGTCCACACAAACCCAAGGGGTGGACTTCCAAGAAACATTTGCTTCATAGCAAAATTTAACACTATTAAAGTGCTTTTCTCATTAGCAGCAAATATGGACTGGTCTCTATACCAGTTGGACATTAAGAATACCTTCTTAAATGGTGACTGGAAGGAAGAGGTTTATATGGAATTACCCTGTAGCTTGGAAAGTGATGGTTCAAAGTTTTGCAAACTTTAAAAATCTCTATATGGGTTGAAACAAGTCCCTCGAGCATGGTTTGGCAGAATGACTAAAGCATTGAAGGGTTATGCATATACATAAGGGCAAGCAGATCATACTCTATTCACTAAGTTTTCTCATGATGGAAAAATCTCCATTTTAATTGCCTATGTAGATGACATTGTGATTGTAGGGAATTACATTGATGAAATAAGGAGACTAAAGCATGAGCTTAGCCAAGAATTTGACACAAAGGACTTGGAGGAGCTACAATATTTTTGGGCATGGAAGTGACAAGGTCTAAAAATGGCATAGTTGTGTGGCAACAAAAATAGATATTGGATTTGCTTGGAGAAACTGGAATACAAGACTGTGAGCTAACTAAAAATCCAATGGAACAAATTATAAGATGAGGTTGAAACTTGATAGTGCCCTTGTTGACACAAGAATGTACCAAGGTTAGTAGGCAAGTTGATTTATCTCTCACATGCTAGATCGGATATTAGTTTCCCGATTAGTGTAGTGAGTTAGTTTATGAACAAGCCTAACCAAGAGCATTTAGAAGCAGCTTACAAAATACTGATATGCTTGAAAATGACCCCTGACAAGAGCATTTACTTCAAAAGGGGTACAAACAAGAATGTGCAAATATACAGGGATGTAAATTGGGTTGTTTCGATCATTGCCAGATGAGTTACACTAGGATATTGTACATTTGGATAGGGCAACCTAGTAACTTAAAGAGTGAAAAGCAACAATTTGTTGCTAAAAGTAGTGCTGAAGCTAAGTTCTGGGCACTCACTCAAGAGATCTGTGAAGCCATCTAGTTGATTAGACTACTTAAAGAACCCAGTGCCCATAGAGGGACAAATGAAAGATATGTGTGATAATATGATTGTAATCAGCATTGCAAAAGATACTTTTCATCATGACAAGATCAAGCATAGGGAAATTGATCATCATTTCATTAAAGAAAAAATGTAGATGAGTGTTATTGAATTAAAATACACTCAATCAAGGTTGTGACCAAAACTAAACATGAAGACTTAAATTACAAGTTGGGTATGTTCAACATATACCACCGCACTTGAGGGGGGAATGTTGGAGTATCTTGCATTAGTTATGGGATTATTCTCTCTTGATTGACTTTCATGGTCAGATCAGATTCATCGGGATCAGATTTGACCCCAAACAGCTAGTTTCCTATTTGGCCTTTTCAATTTGTGTAGTTTTGTCTAGCCAATTATGTAGAGTTATTGCCCTTATTTCCTATGTTTTTTCTTTTTTTAGATGAGCCTTCGGTCATGGCTGACCATATAAATGTACTGTGTTTATTTGAATAGAAGTATGAAGCATCAAAGTCATTTTATTCTCTGCTTTGTTCAGTATTGAAGATGTATGAGAGGAAAAGGATGGGAAAAGAGACTTAAGCCGTGATAGTTCCTGATGTGGTAGCCAGAGGGGTAGAAAGGGAAACAGTAGTGTTAACAAACATGAGTTGTGAGGTGTAAGGGAGAGAGAGTAAGGCAGTTAGTAGGGAATATATTGTGGAATCAGGGGTCAAAGAGAGGGGGAGGAAGAATTTGGCTTGGTGGGAGAGTCTCTAGACTCTTGAAAGTTGGGGGGGTATTTCCTTTTCTTCTGTTTTCCTGCTGTAGGACTACTGCCATTGTTTTACATCTTCATTAACTTTATTTTGCTGTTTATGTGTTCTGGTTGTATTGCTTTGTAATCGGATCCTTATTCATTCCCTTGAATGTGATAGGATTCCTTCTTCTGTTTTTCGTAATTCTATAACAGAGGAGCATTTCAGTTCTGTTTTGGTGTTGGTTTCCATCACACACTTATTTTAACCTAACAATCACATATTATTCTAACAAGCATTATCTCGAGAAGAAAGCAGAATTAAGTTAGTTAACTTTCTTTGGATATGAAAGTGTTAATCAGAACATTTTGTTTTGATACCATGCTTATTTACTAAATTGTCTGACAGCTTAAACATGTAGAGAAGTATATATACAACAGATAAATATATAGCTTGCTACTTGCCATTGTCTCACTAATAGACTTGTGAATCAGATCCTTCAAAATTCCATGAACCTGAAAGATTATAAAAGTAAGGCATCAAGTGAATATTTTATAACAAAAGGAAAAGAAAACATCTTATGATAAGGAAGGAAGAAATTGCAGCATTAGAGGCAAATGATTTTGCATGATGAGTACAAGCCCAGATAACATACAAGATAAATTGGATGTGTAAGAAAGAAGAAAGATTGATCCCTGTCCTTACTCCTTAGATAGCATATTTCATATTATTCCAATTAAGACAAGTAGTAGCGAATTAAATGTGGCAAAACCTATTAATATATCAAAAAATGACTCTGTCTATGCATATATGTAGTCATTCAGATACCAAACCTTAAAAAGATTAGAACCATGTCATTTTTGCCAGGAAAAGAAATGCAAATTTCTCTCAAATCTTAGCAATTCCAGATTGCTAATTTTAATTGTCAGTTACTCCGTCAAAAATGTAAAAGTTATGATAAATCCCTTTGACTTTTTGGCAGATAATCCCATATAGTTTCAATTTTCACAATAAACTGCTTAAACTTTCAGAATGAGATACCCTTTCCATCAATAAGAACTAAAAGGAGGTGAGCCAAGAAAATTGACTAAGTTGAGGCTTTGGTGAAATTTAATTCAACAAGTACGCTCCCAGGTGAAATTTCTCTCAAATTTCATTACCTTAGGGAAATTGCATTTTTATTTTTGTAAATTTGTGATATTTTGGATGAAGAGGCTATTTTCCATATGTTAAAAACTTTGAGCAGGTTAATTGCGAAAATTGAAACCACCATGGAATTGTTTGTTTGAGGGAAGCTGAAGGAGAGGATTTGCAGCGGAAAAAAAAGGCGTAAACTAGAAGGAACTAAAATAATGTCTAGATATATGAAAACAAATATTTGTGAAAATATATACATGATACAACTTAGATATCATTAACATCAACAACAAAGCAATTTTTAAGTAAATAACCTGGAGGAAGAAGTCAGTTACAAGTCTCTGACTTTTTGCGACATATGGCGAACTATTAAAAGAAATTAATTTTGTAGTATAAATATATACCGCATCAACAGCTGCTTCAGCAGGACCACGAATAGATACTATGCAAGATTCAATAAGACGGCGATATCCTTGCTCAGGAGCAATTAGATGAGGTTGATATCCATCTGCTTCAGTTATTAGCTTTCTCACATTTTCCATCGAGAGATGTTTGTCAAATTGCAGCCTTTTCATAGCTGCCGGAAACTGAGTATCAAATACTTGGTAAATTTTCTCACCACCAGGCCGCCTGTAGACATTGAATCATTAAATCAAAGGTCAAGTTGAATCAATCTGAGATTGAAAAATTATATATGAATTTCTTATGTAGATTAACTAACAAGGCATAAGGACATACACGCCATCAAGATGATCTTTATATATCTGATCAAAATTTCGACAGATTTCCATTGCCATGTACAACTTTCCCTGCAGAAGGAGGAAAAAAATAAATCACAAATGCTTCATGAACTTCATTCGTGTTCATACAGAAGAAAAACAACCAACTAAAAGAAGCTAGAGGCTTATATCAGCTACCTTCCACAACCAAGTTAGTACGTAATTAAAAATTCGCTTTGAGAGAACCTGGGGAAGGGAGGGGGCTTACTCCAGTATCAGTAGCCATAGGCCTTCCAAGACGGCTCAATTCTGCCTCTAGTTCACCAATAGTTTTGCTTATAAGAGACTGAAGGCCTGGGATTCGAGACTTGATGACAGTTTCCAAATGCTGAAAATTTGATTGTGATATATGTCAGAAATTTTAGAAAAAAATAATTTGTGCTGCCAAAATAGATTATAAATGCTTTTTCATGTACAAAATCAAGATTTATTCAGCATACCTTAGACAGCACTTTTCCTAGATGGACAGAACCCATTCTGCTAGCAAGATGCCTATATTCTGGAGTGCTAGCAAAATACTCATTCTCTCTACGCCGTGCAGCAATCATATCGACATTTTTGTTGATATCAGCTTGGGAACGATTAACAACACCAATCCAAGGGAAGTTTAGCTTATATGCTTTTCCTTCAAGGATCTAAGAAAGGGAACAGGTGGAGAAGAAACCGTAAGAGGAACAACTTGACTGCTTTGACTTTTTAAGTAATGATTGCTATCAAACAAATAGAAAAAGGGAAACCAAAGGAAATCTTAACTACCAAGGAAATGGTTAATTATGTGATCCTAAGCCTTATATCGTTCATGTTGACACATGCAATATAAGCCAAAAAAATGTTACTGAATGGTTCACAGATATCATTATGCCCACCCTCCAATCCTCTATGAGTATACATCCAAGATAAGGAATGAAGTTTTTTTAGGAGAAAGGAAGAGAGGGAAGTCGCAAAGATGAGGAATACTCTGTGATAATACTATTCAGCCAAGAAACTTACATATATATATATAGGGGAGAATAGGAGACAAATCTCATAATCAATGCCCATGAATCAAGTAAGGAAATAAAAGCAAACAAAGCTCCTAATAAAATCAGATTTGACCATTGCAAGATAGGCACCAAATAAGGAAAGAAAATAAGGCAAATAAAGGAAGGAAATGAGACATAAGAAGCATAAGAATCAGGTGAGAAATCCATTGTGATTCTCCAACAAGGAAAAAAATGCTTTGTAAATCAACAAGTGATGATTAAACATGTGACACTAAACTACCATACAATAGTAAACCCACTCCACCATCCTGACTTGAAGTATACTTCTTAGGCTTTAATTACGAAATAACTCTTGCCATGCTAACAAAAGTTGCCAAGAGGCACCAAGAGACGGTTGGGTATCGCCAATCTTGTTAATACCCTACCATTTCTGTATTGAAAGGGGGAACTGAATACTTACATCAACTGCATCAGTACCCTTGTCCATGAGATCAATCTTTGTCAAAACTCCAAATGTCCTTTCCCCTGAAATAAAGCCATAAAGAATTAACATATGAAGAAAACTATCCAGAAACACGTCATTTTCAGACATTAGTTGTCCGATCATCTGGTCAATTGCTCATAATCATAGAACATGTTTTAAGTCATCTTCTCATATGAAGGTTAAAGAAAAGTGATAGAGCATTGACAAATCAAGAAGCTTAGAAGCACAAAAGTCAGAACATATAAGCCGGATACTGATATGCAGGACCAACCGGTAGAAACTTGAAGAAACTAAAAACTGTCCCTTAAAAAACTATCAATCTGTGTAAACCTCTGCTTTTGAGTTATCACTTAAAACCATTGACAATTAACTTACAAGCATTACTTTTCAACGTAAAAAATATCAGAACAATGACTGCATACAACCCCAGTCACATCAAGAAATTCCTACCTAGCATTCAATACAAGAAATTACATTTCTAGGTCGCCAAACAAAAGAATAGATATAATCAACATAAAACATACTTTGCCTTGAAGCAGTCATACAAACTAAGCCTTTTTCTTTTTTTCTTTTTTTTTACTATCCACATCTTCTAAAATTTTAGCATTAGATGATTTGTAAAATTACTCATCATAGCTAACTTTACATAACACAAATTTATCAGCTAACTTTATGTAACACTTTCCCTCAGTACCAGTGCAATGAAAAAAATTTTGTTTAGCATCTTACCTTTGGGGTCTACTTCACGAGAAATCTTAATTGCATCTGAGGTAGCAAGATCTTGATTGGCAGGAGATATTGCCAAAATGATACAGTTGGGCTACAATAAGAGACAGATTTTTATATAAGTCCATCTACTGCCAGTTGTTTCAATTCATCATAACAAAATTGCCAAAAAGAGACAGAATGCAGTATTTCTTTAAGTGACATGCTCAGTAAATTTGGCTTGCACCACAGATGTACATAGATCTACATGCGTGGAACCATCTGTATGAGATCATTTATCTCTTTAGAGTGTGAGGAGCTCATTACAGCTACTTCATCTGGAGTAACAGCTTAAATTGAAACATAGGGTTTCATGAGTTTCAATTGATGCTTTTATCCAAACCATTCATCTTGATATAGTGGTTGCATTGTATCAAAACATTTTGCCCCATAAGAAACAAATTTTTTCTTATGTATCAAACTCTTCTTAATTTATATATGTGTTTCAAAAGTATAAGAATAATTACCTTCTCAATAAAAGCACGAACCATGTTTTCAATGTCCTGCACAATGCTTTCCGGTTGACCCTCTACAATAAGCAGGTAACAAAATGCCATTGATTTGTGTATTTAAAATACAAACTGTTCAAAAATTCAAATTATCTTTAACTGGTATGCATGTAGTCAATCTTAGAAACTCACCAACAGCAACTTTTGTAAGTCCCGGAAGATCAACTAGTGTCAAATTGACAACTGCCACGGTCAACAAGTTCAACAGATGAAATGGATGCATAAATAATTAAATTGATTTTTGTATAACAAAGTAAAAGAAGTAACACATATGCATGCAATAAATATGAGACAAGAACCTAAGAATCTAAGACAATGACAGAAAAATGTGACTTGCTAGTCAATTGTATATTTAAAGAATGATACTCATCGATATTTATATTATTAATGGGAAAAATGTACTGTTCAACATTTTGGGCTCAACAACTCAAAGATTAAGCTTATGCACAATGGATCCATAGAGAGCTAAAGTACAACATGGTTGTCACTGTATGTTTTGTGCAGCAGGAGACAGTGATTAATAAAAGAATATAGACAACAGCAGCCACTGGTTAAAGAAATAATAATAGAAAATGACATATCAAAAGGATAGTTCCTTATTTTGATTATATAAGATCCTTTATATACAAATTTGATTATAGGAAATCCTTTACATCTTTCTCACCATGAGGGGAGTAGATGCTTAGATGGATTGGAACAGAAGAAATAGACTTGGACCGGCCTGTCTCCCGATCAGTCTCATCAGAGATCTCTTGCCTAACAGCAGCTAGAGAACAGGTGAAATTAGTATATATGGAGAAGCAGCAATAAAAAGATCATAAGTGAAAGAACTAGTTAATTCCTAATTCTAAGCATCATCATAAGTAACAGACTAACAGTTGAAGAAAAATAAAGATAAATGAAATTTGCTTGTTACCAGGCTGGTCTTAGTTGCAATATAAGGAATAAACAAAAAATGTGTAAAAAAGAACAATCTTTCTATAGCAGAATACCAAAATCAGTGAACTTCTTCCTTGGAAGGTGCATAAATTCAGCATATTCTCTTGCTTCATCAATCTTATGAAGTTGCAAGACAAGAGGACGCCGAGTAACAATGCCTGCAAATAAAAAATTGGTTCACTTATTTAGAAAGTCATGTCAAGAAGAGAGAGAAGAAGAAGAAGAAGAAGAAGAAGACTAATCATAAAGGGGTACATGACTAAAACACGTGTACTATAGATAACCAGAATTACCAGATCCACGTGGTAAAAAGTCTTTTCCCACAATACTCTCCAACACTGAAGACTTTCCAGAGCTCTAGAAAATATTGAATAATTAAAAAAATTGCATATATTTATGAGGGCAAGAATGACTATACAGAACCATGGAAAATATTGAATAGTTAAAAAAGTAGTTGTTCTTCTAAAGAATTCCAAGGTAAGAACTATTTTCAACAGTGATTGAATTAAATATTAGCAAGAGGCACAACAGCCTGAACAATATAAGTGTCAATGAAAATGTGCATTAATAATTGAAGCATTTAATTACCAACTATTTAATCAAGAGGACAGTATATGAATGTGAGGTGTTTTTCCAACACATTTTGTCAACTAGAAACTGGAAGTCACTGCAAAATATGCTTTTTGAATCCTCCAGCCACAACACTAAAGAAAACCATTCAAGACACTGCCTTACCATTTTGTTATAAATGTACCTCAACATCAAAGATAGTGGAAATTGGTCACTGATCAGATACACACACACACACACACATGTATATATTTGAAGTAGGTCGAACTTTGACTAAAAGAGAAGAATCACTGCTTCATTATTTACTTACAATATATTTCATAAACACATAAACTCAACCACCTGAGAAAAAGATTACATTGTACACTGAATATAACTCAACAATTACTACATGAAAAGTCCCATAAAGAGGTAAAAACAATTTTGCCACACGGAGAAATGTAAAATGTCTCCAGGTACTCTTTTAACGGTTGTGCTCAATACGCACACCACAGGGCTCCTTTTTTTCTTGAAGAATCCATGCTTCGTAGTGTTGGAGATGGCCACAACGGAAACGGCAGAAGTGGACAAGTAACATTTTGTGGTTGAGTGAATCTATTAGGTGGACCCAACAAGTATATCAACTTTTCACATTTCATTCTTTTATTTAAAATGCAAAATGACTTTTGATGAAAGTGGCCGGCAACTACACTACCCATAACACATAGATTAGCACGCAAGAAAGACATGAATTTTAGGAAACACGCAGAGTTGAACAAAACAGAAGAGATTTTTAATCCTTTTTTATTTTTCAGTAGAATGAAAGGATTATAATCACTAAATTCGAATTTAGTTGAATGATAACGTAAATTGCAAAAACAAAAAACTAACAGATCAGATAGACAGCTTTTCACATAACAAAACTAGATCCTAATATATTGGATCAATGGATTAAAATTCCATAAAAATAAGAAAGAATGACTGAAAAAGAAGCAAGAAAATGAAACCTGTCCTCCGACGACGGCGATTGACGGCAGCGCGTCCCAGAGCGTGGGCATCGCGCTCTCTTCGCCATAATCCCCTAGGGCGGTACACGCCCTCTGTATTTTGTTCACCAGCTGGATCAAATTCTCCATTGTCGAGCGAGAGAGAAGAGAAGAGGTGATTGGGACGATGAAGAAAGCGGGAATGAAAACAAAAGCGAGCGATAACACTCGCAAACTTCGGAAGCTTTCCAAATGTTAGTTTGAAGATTCATCGATTCTTCCGTTATATGTTAATTGACAAGATTGCCCTTGCTTCCTTCATAGATGAGGTCATGAGGAGGATCTGAAAATTTTTCAATGAGATAAGAGATTAGATGCAGATGCATGAATATACAAAAATTTAATGGTAATTGTTTATATTTTAATATTAAATTTTAATTAAAATATTATAAGTGTTTAATAATAACATAATAAATATATAATTTATATAAAAACTATATACATATTATTTTATTATTAAAAGAATATTCATTTGTTATATTTTAATCACAAAATTTAATAACAAATATATAAGTAACTTAATATAAGGTCTTTTTAGGATAAATTATCTTCTTTTATCCTTTAAGTACTTAGATTAATATATAATATCTTGAGATAATTTTTTAAAAATTTATGTATGACTTATTTTAAACTTTTTAATTAAATTGGTTTCTACTCATGTTATTCTTGGACTAAACACAAAAATCAGGCAAACAATATTAATTAAGGAAAAATAACATCAAAGTATTTAAGTTGATATTATCAACTAATGGTCATTTGAGTTTTTATTTATAACATGATGATATTTTTTCGAATTTACATGGTCGTTGCTTAGGAGGTTTTGCCTGTCACATAGGATGATGCACATCTTTGCAAGCTGAGATATAGAGTGCTTTCATTAGTTTTGAGTTAGATTGGCAACTCGATTTTTTAAAAGATATGCCTTGAACTTGATTTTAACATTCTAGTAGTGACTTTAAATAATAATTCTCATGACCATGTTGCTTTGAACTGAATAATTATGATGATCATAGCTACAATGGCAAGGAACTGAACCATTAATGTTACACATGTTCTTTGTAAAGAAAATAGGAAGTTGATTTTTTAGCCAACCATAGTTTAAACCTTGCTTAGGATTTTATTTGTGGGACTATATTTTTGTCTTTTTCAATTTGACGTATCTTTTTTATTATATTGAGTAAGAGTAAAAATAGGTTAAAATATTGGCTTTACCTCGTGCTTAAACCCTATTTAGTTTGACCTAATATTAAATGAAATTATATTGATTTTTTAAGCTAAATAAACTTTTAAAAAAATAATATAAAATATAAAATAATCTTTAAAAAAATTTATATAAATCTCTATGAAATTATATTTTTCCTTCAAAACAAATTAAATTTTCATAGAAGTTTACATATATATATATATATATATATTTTTTTTTTAATTAATAAGATTATGTCAAATTAGTTAACATTGTTGGTTCACTCTAATCATGTGCCTCACCCCCTTATGTCCCTTTTATTTTTTGGGTTGGGAGGAGAGGCTTAGCCAAACTCGCCATAACGTGACCAAAACAAGACTAAGCTAATAAAACGTTATGATCACCCTACTCTGAGGATTGTCATTCCCCCACAATTTTAGTTAATCTCTTTTCTTTTTCTTTTTTTCTTTTTCTTCTGACCAGGCTACTAAAGCTCCGGATGTATTAACAAAAACATAAAAAATAAAACTTAGGTACAATTCTTTATATTTTTATTATCTAATTTTTTAATAAAAATATTATATATATAAAAAAATCTTAAAATATTTAATAATGAAATATTAAATTATAAAAATTAAATATTAAAAAATGTAATAATAAAAATATAAGAACCATATGTAAATTTTCTCCTGACAAGAAATAAAAAATGTTCATTATTTTTCCTATGTTGTTACGCGTATTATAAATATGATAATGCAATTAAATATCTGAAAAATAACTTAGATTACAAGTTATAAATAACACCATGGACTGACTTTTGTTGTGACAGCAGCAGCATTATTCTAGTGAACCACCGTTCAATGTCACCGGGTGGAGTCTCTACACATGGACCATAGCCTCTTTAACCGATTATGTAACATCCAATAGGTAGACTTCAAAGAAAATACAAAGTGATTACATGAAGAGAAAAAAAAATAAAAATAAAAATCCTTCGTCACCGCTATTTTTGTTTGCAGCTTTTAAAATTCTTTTTTATTTTTTAGAATTTAAAATAGAAACAGAAAACGTTTAAAATTGTTCTTTAAAAAAATGAAAAATAACTTTTATTCATAGTATCTTTAAGATTTAAATATAATTCTTTATATTTTTATAATTTAATTCTTTAATTAAAATATAACATATGTATGATTTAATTAAAAAATTATATACTAGTATAAAAAAATTATACGTATGTTTTTTAATTAAATAATTTAATAATAAAGATATAGAAAATTGTAAATAAGTTTTTTTCTTTTTTTAACTAAATGTTCAAATTGACTTAATTAATATTTTGTATTATTTTAATTTATAATATTATAAATATCATTTTACCTTTATATTATGATTTATAACAAGTATAATTTTTTTTTTCCAATCAAGTTATTTGAATCATTTCCAAAACAGGTTCAAGAATAGATTTTATTTTCTATTATTTTGTTTTTAAAATGTTTAAAAATTGTGTCTGACACATTTTTTTTTAAATAAAAAGGAAACCAAATACAACATGCTTTAATTTTTTTTCAGTCGTCAGATGTATATGAAGATTATAATTATAATTTTTTAATTTATAATTTAATTACTAAATTATGAATGGAAGAAATTTTAAACGCATTTAAATACAAAACTAACTTCCTAAAATGTTGTTATCCATAATTCTACCAACATATATATATATATATATATATATATATATATATATATAGAGGGTAATGACTAATGAGAATGAAAGCCAGACTAGCATATTCTTCTCCCAGAATGGGCCTTAATTGGCATATTACGTCAAAACGAGAACAGGTGTGTGGGTTCTTTGTTCTCTGTGCCCCACGTTCTTATCCCCATATAAAAGTAGCGTACTCAAATCAGCATAAGACTCCCCTCTTTACAGCTGACACGGAACTTCCCCGTTATCCCTCTCTGAAATGCTGACTGATCTCAGAAGTGATAAACCCCTTCCATGGACTCCGTTTCTTCTTTAACACCCAAATTTAGAATATACTGCTATAACAAGCCTCTTTTTGCGACTCACATATCCTTTTTTCAGCTCTCGCATTTCAAGAAACGCAGAGCATCGTCTGTGATTTCTTCTTCTTGTACAACTCCTTCATACCCCCAAAAAAACTCAAATCATAGTAGTGTTAAGCACACCCTCCCAGTGGTGAATCCCACCTGGGTTTCTTTCCCCCTTTTGAAAACCATAAAAAAGTTGGCTTCTTCGCAAACCCAGAAATGGGTTTCGAGTTTGAGAGTTTATAGCGATGCCCAGAAGGTCGTAGACGAGTATAATGGGTGTTATTTACAGAACGGAGGGTTAGGAGTTGCTCTATTGAGCATTACTACGAACGCGAAGCTTCGGTTTAGCCCATTTTTTGCTACATTAGCGGCAAACCCAACATTTGTTTCGGCCTTGTTTGCGTGGATTATAGCGCAATCGTTAAAGGTATTTCTGAACTTCTTCGTTGAACGGAAATGGGATTTGAGACTATTGTTTGCTTCGGGGGGGATGCCATCGTCGCACTCGGCATTGTGCACTGCTTTGACTACTTCCGTAGCGCTTTGCCATGGCGTGGCTGATTCGTTGTTTCCTGTGTGTTTGGGGTTTAGTCTTATTGTTATGTATGATGCAATTGGTGTTAGGCGACATGCTGGGATGCAAGCTGAGGTAAATAATTGGTTTTTGCTTCTTTATGTGAAATTGTTATCTCTCTTACAGCTTGTCATTTCTTAAATATTTTGATTGTTAAAAACAAATCATGAAGCATGTAAAAAATCAATATTTTTGTTGTGTTTGATAATAATTCCACATAAGAACCTGTTAACGAAGCTGTCCTTCTGTTGCGTCCTAAGAAGCAAGGATACTGAAATATGTTTATGTAGAGTTCAGGAGCAACTTGAAGTGTCGGAATAATATGGCTCCATTAAGTAGCAGTACTTCATAGGTTGCATCACTTAATCATTGTTACACATACTGATTAGTGCTTGGTATAATAGGGGACCACTGAGTGCACGGGATTTTGATTGCATGGTCAATCTACTGGAACTCATACGTGCTGCTTAAATCTGTTTGTCTAGCTTGGTGTATTTTACTTTCTAATGCCTGATGTTTTTCAAAGCTGTGGCTTATATTATGAAACTTGCTTTGTATGGACAAGACTATCATCTCCTTGTTAAAGGATGTGTTTGTAATACAATATGAAGGCCTTCACACTGCCATGTTTAATTTAACAATTTCCACGACAGTAAAG
Organism: Erythrophleum fordii; assembly: GCA_032878935.1. Lineage (NCBI taxonomy): Eukaryota > Viridiplantae > Streptophyta > Magnoliopsida > Fabales > Fabaceae > Erythrophleum > Erythrophleum fordii. The sequence continues at coordinate 10,612,147 of JAVQMF010000047.1, read as the reverse complement.
TCATGAACATCACCTAATTACGTATCTTGATCACTTTAGGATGTGGTTCTATCTTAGTCTTAAAGCTTGAATCCATTGAAGATCTTCATTATGTCCATCTAGTTAAATGCTAGACCAATTGAAGTTCCATTATATTGGGCTGTGTTTTTAGCTGATCAAGTTGCGTATAGCTCTTTGCAATTTCTCTTTTAATCAAAAAGTCAACCTCCTAAATCTCTAAAAGTATGCTTTGAGAAAAATCAAGGGTTGTCCTACCTTCAAACTGTTAGGAATGAGCCAAAATAGATGCATAATGATACTATCTAGTATTGCAAATGCATAATACCAACTATATCTTCTTTTACTATGAGATTAAATGCGTCAGAAGATAACTGCAGGAAAACTAATAGTGCAGCGTGAATAATGATCGAATGTGGCTATAATTTATACTGGTGTAAACATTAAGGACATTATTCACGATCTTATGTTAATAAGGCTTCCTTTTATTAGCTATTTTTATGTTTTTAGATAATTAAATGCCATCATGATCCATTAAGGTGTTTACTTCTTTTTACACTGTGGGCATTATGCTCTAAAGCCTCATTTGGTTCGCCGCGACACAAATGTATTCTATTTACATAGATTGTATGATGTCTATTATACCCTTGTAATTATTATTTTATCTATCAAATTATCATTTTGACTATCAAATCATCTTTTTAAAAGTAGGAATAAAAAAATTATTTCGAATTTCATCTACCTCCACCTACCCACTTTTTGTATTCCTTTCACCTTTATATCTTCCAACTAAACGGCCCATTAGTGTGTGACCATGGGACGTTAGATTAGTTCTTATTATGTCCTTTGGAATGGGTGCTATTCTGAATATCCTTGAAAGAAGAGAAATAACAGGAAATATTCTATGTAAGTATATGAAATAAAAGAAAGTATTATGAAATAGATTAGAATCTGGAAATTTCCTTTTCCTTTTATATCTAAAATAATTGAAGAGACCACAAAAGAAGGAAATTTTGAATTAGAGGAAAGAAAATTTGACCCTGGAAGGAGAGAAAAGTATACTTCAAAGATCAAATCAAGAAGGACTGAGTGCCAACTACCAAGTGCTGGTTTAGGCAGGAAATTGAGAAAGAAGTTGCCATGAGGCGTATGCTGCCAGTAGTGCTAGCTGCTTCAATACTACTATTAAGATTTGAAAGTGATTTTGATTATTAAATGGATGGGTCAATAAAATGACTTAGTAAATTAATTGTTTGTTATTTTGTGAATGGATTATTTTGCACATACCTTATATATAGCTTGGCTGCTGAAAGAAATCTCCAGGGGCATTAAGGAGTGGAGTTCAACGTAATCCACTTGATTTTTGGTTGTCCTGGTGGTCATTAGTTTCAGGTTTTCCGCATTGTTTTAAGCCCTCAACGTTGTTTCTCCTCTCTTTAGGTTGCACTCAATGTTTATTCTTTTAAGTTCATTGTGATTTTTATTGAACTCAATATTTGCACTGCTTTACACTGGTCTGACAAAAGAGGGAAAGAGGGTGAAGATATCATGTGTGTCTGAGAATGACCAACAAATATACATGTAAAAAGTTTATTATATGTTTATCGGAAGCATACTCAAAAATAAGTTAATAAGAGGTTTTACTTTTATAGGTTTGTTTAATAGTTGGTGATGTTGTTACATTGGTTATTTCTGTGATAGAATAGTCCTCCCTCCTGCTAAATTTTAAGGCAAAATTGAAAATTTTCATTCCTTGGTAGTATGAATGGGTAATTTATATTTGCATCCTTCATCCTTTTTCACATTTCGGTATTCAGAACATTTAAATTAGTGTGACCCTTCTTTAGAAGGGTACGTTTGGATTGAGGAAAATAAAGAAGGAAAGGAAGAGAAAATTTTAGGCATTCTTCTTGATTTATATTTAAATTTAATGCTTTTTTCCTTAGAATATGTATGGATTGGAGATAATGGATGAGAAGGACAAGGAAAAAAAATGTTAATTTAAATCTAAATAAAAAATTTCCCTTCCCTTTTCCTTTATTGTCCTCAATCCAAACATATACTTTTGAATTAGCATACGTCAATATTTGATTACTAGTGTCCCCAGGATTAGCAGAATCTTTACTTTCAGTTGCTATCATGTTTGGTTGGACAAGGTTTATACTATTTTCTGTGTTAACGCCTAAAAATTTTAGATAAACTCGGTTTAAAAAAAAATAGATAAATCAAACTAATTATTAATAGACATGTAACCATAGTAATATATTTTCAATAGGAATTACTTCTGACATCTTTATATATCCATTCATAATTGGTTGGGCTTGAAGATTTAACAGCTATTCATTTTTTGTTTATAAAGAAAATGTTTTACTGAACATTTTTTTATTTGCCTTGACACAGGTGCTTAATTTGATTGTTGCAGACTTGTTCCAAGGGCATCCTATCAGTGAAAGGAAGCTCAAGGAACTTCTAGGCCACACGCCATCTCAAGTTTTTGGTGGTGCTTTGCTTGGCATTCTTGTAGCCTGCTTCTGTTGCCAATCTTGCATTGTAGCCACTTAGCTAAAGCCTTGCCAGTTTTGTTCAAATTGTACTGATTGCCTCCTGTTTATACCAGACGCAGCTTTCTGGTATATTACAGGAAAATCTTAGGTAAACCTAATGGATAAAAGATACATTAAGCAAACTAATAATAAAGATCACCTTTTCTAGTGAAACTTAGGAGGACATGTTTATGAGTATTTTTATAATTGATTTGATTTATTTATCATTTTATTGAGTTTATTTAAAAATCCCTGCATAATCATTTTATTCTATTTACTGCAGAACATAATCGATTCTTGTTATTTTAATGCAGTTTCCTCACTCAGTGAAAAAAAGATTTTGTTGTTGTTGTTGTAGTTAAATATGAAACTCAGATATGAATCTTGTAATTTGGAAAGCCTACGCAATAAATTGCTTTATGGCACAAGTTACAATCTGTACACGACTTAGCTTGATTTAGGCCAATTACGGATCTTTCGTTGTATCTCTTTAGGGTTAGGCAGGCAAATAAAAGAGATGGGAGATTTCTTTTTTCAATTTAAATTTAATTTAATTTTTAAAAACTTTAAATCTCTTACATATTTTATTTTATTTTTAAATTGCGCAACAGGAATACAAAGTGGATTTAGACCACCAAAAGCACTGACCAGTGCGGTCTTTAACTTCATTTTCCTTTGAAAACATCCTCTTCTTTTGTCATCGTTGTTTAATAATTTTTGTTTAAATTATTTTTTTGTGGTTTTAGACTTATATTTAGTTTTTAATTTAATTTTATTATTTAAAAATTTGTAATTACGTTTTTAGAATTAAAAAGATCTTTCAGTGTCTGTTATTAAATTTATATCAGTATTTTGCTAAATTTTATAAGTATGATCAGTCATTTATTATTTTCATATTTTGAATATACTTGATTTAAATCAATTCATTTAAGATATTTAACACATGTAGCATTGTGTTCTACAAATGTGAGTTCATTTCGTTTGATTATCTATTTTTATCCCTTTTGTTAACATAAATTATACATAATTAGAGTATTAAGATGATAACATAATGATCACATTATCAAAATTTAACAAAATATTGATAGGAGATTAATGATAGGGATTAAACTAAAATTTGTAAACTAATAAATATTTAATAATAAATTAAATTATACAAATTAAATTAAAATTAAGTAAAATTATGGAGCAGTTAACCGTCTTGTCCTTTTTCTTTGACATTGATATTCCTTCTCTAAGTCTCTTGTTTATCAGAAATACTCTCTCTGGTGAAATACTTTAGTATTTTCTTTTTCAAAATTATCATTTATAATTTTTGGTGAAATCATATCTTATCTTAGCATGATAATTTGCATTAGGGTTATTGTCACCAAGTTGTAATCAAAGTAGCAAGTTTGAGTTTTGTTAATTTATTAAGTCCAAACTGTAAGAAATTTTTCTTAGTTATGATAACAAAAATTCATACAGACAATAACTAACTATAATATATATATATATATATATATATATATATATATATATAAAATTTAATTTAATTTTAAGCCTTTTAAACTTATTTTAATAAACGTAAAGAGTTTTCCAAATAAACAACAAATAAGATATTGTAAAGAAAAAACCAAAGGCAGAGTTGATTTTAAAAAAAGTGTAACACGCGTACATATAATCACGCATGCACACACACACACGTTTGTATATAATTACTAGAACTTGAATCACTTAACTAGGAACTGAAATTATGAACAAAAAAAATAACATAAAACAAACTAGTGGTGGGCCTTACTTTTTAAAAAAATAACATAAAAAAATATTACATCAATATTTTTAAAATTAAATTAATCATTGAATTGATAAAAAATACTAATTTATAATTTATTAGTTGAATCAATAATAATTAAATATTTTTTAAAAATTTTAATATATAAAATTTAGTATTATTTATTTATTACATTAAAATTTTATATATATAAAATTTTAATATAATAAATAAATATTACTAAATTTTAAATATTTTATTACTAATTCAATATTTATTAAGATGTTTGAGAAATTATTTTTTAATTAAAAAATAAAAATTACTCATGATTAAAAGTTAAGAGTATTTAATATTAATTTTTTAGAGTTTCCAAATTATATTAAGATTCTACTTATAATAAAAAAAATAAAAAAATAGTAACTTTAGCCAAATACTTTGATATTGAAAAGAAATGCTACTAGGAACAAGGCATAATGAAAAATAAACATTGAAAATAGCCAAGTATATACATTTTATTTCTCTTATATTTTTTATTTTTTCTAAAAAAAAAAATTTTATATGTTTTAACCTTCTCTTTCTATTAGTGTCTTTTATTTTTAATTTTTTAAATTTATTCAAGATGAACTATTTTTTTATATAAGAAATTTTTTTTAAAAAGAACATGTTCATTAACCGATTCAAACTAATGCTTAACTAGTCCGGTTTTGACCGATTCAACTAATTTTTAACTAGTTTGACTGCCAATTTTTTGAATTAACCAAACTAGACTAGGAATATGTTCTTAGTCTAACTAGCCGATCAAATCTAATTTTGAGAACCATGTATCAAATAGTAATTCAAAACTTTATATATATATATATATATATATATTCATAAGAAAGATCAAAGAAAAGACAATACCAACAAATATTTTAGTTTGGCCTATCAAGCTTATATTAGTCTCTTTGAATTTTAAAAGTTTTTTTTTTAACAAAAGCTACCAATCCTTTATAAATTTTCACCACCAATACAATGTTTTATCTCAACTTAAACTTACATATACAAAAATTTTAACTTAACTCACTTTATACTAACTGCCCAATCATCTAGGAGAGATTTAACAAAAGAGAATGGAAGAATTTTAAGACCCATATATACAAGAGGTTATAGGGTAAAGTATTAAATAATTCTTATAGTTAAATAATACCAAAAACTAAGCTATGAAGGAATTAAGAGAAAGTAAGCACAAAAGAAAGTCTTGAAAGTTTATGTGCTTGTCTCTTGCCTTTAATCTTGAATTCTTATATAGGAGTAGCTTCAAGTAGACATTGAGAGATATGCAGCTTCCTTATAGCATCTTTCAGCTTGTTTGAGAAAGGATTTGCTTCAACGATCAAAAACTTTCTTTCTTCGTGCTTGCCTTTTGCAACTATTGATTATGAGCTTAGAGTGAAAACTAGATGGAACTAGTTTTTCTTTTCTTAATTAATGCTCCTATTTAACCATTGATATTTGTGAAACACCAAGAAGTATTTTACCAATTTCACTAAGATATATGTGACAAAAGTTGTAATTTCCATTCCATTGTACTTTTCCTGCTATATGTTGACTTACAAAGAAAATAGATGTTTTGGCATTGTACTACACTTGTATGGCTTCATATGATTATGTTTCCTTCTATGAGGGAAAAATAAAGTATCACATACATCAATTGTTGGAGCATGTGTGTGTGTGTGTCAAAAGAGAAAAGAAAATAAATTATGAAGCCCACATTCCTCAAATATGAGAGGAAAATAAATGATGAAGTCTCACATTGCTCAAATAGGAGAAGACTTTGGTAACTCATGCTATAAATAGAAGGGTTGAACTCAATCTTCAGTGCATCACAGCTTTGACATCCTAACTGTTTCCTCTCTTCCTCCTCCTGAGATTTTCTTATTTTGAGTTTTCTATTTTCGCAGTTCTATTCCTTGCGAATTACACAGAAGGGTCTGTTTAATCCTGGGGAGTGGGATTCAGTGACGGAATAACTCTTAAGAACAATGTTCTTGATACGACTTAAATCTTTTTCTTCTAATTTTTTCTACTTGTGTAGACAACAATCTTAAGAGTTATGGAGTCACAAAAGAGTAATGCTAGTGTTTCCGATAGTCCTGCAAGTACTACCGTGAATGCTGGTCACTTTGCTCCATTGCCGTTGTTGCTTTCTAGACCACCACCAGACGTCTTAAAAATTGAGCTCTTTGGTGGGAATAATTTCAGAAGGTGGCAACAACGTGTTTATTCTATCCTTGACTTACATAGAGTTGCTGCCACACTCACACAATCCGAGCCTCCATTAGATGCTGATTAAAATCAAAGAAATGTTTGGGATTATGCTAACAAGATACCATTATTAACATCCTATCTAATAATCTCTTCGACGTGTACTATATGTACAAGGAAGCTAGCAAGATTTAGGAATCACTGAATGCCAAGTACAATGCTAAAAATGTTGGGAAGCAAAAGTTCGTTGTTGGAAATTACTATAGATGGGAGATGACCAAGGACAAAGATATCAAACTCTAAATTAATGAATATCACAATTTGCTGAAGGAGTTGCGTGCTGAAAAAATCAACCTCCCTGATGAGTTTGTTGCTAGAGTACTGATCGAGAAACTGCTAGAATCCTAGAAGGACTACAAGCAACAGCTGAAACACAAACAAAAACAATTGTTGCTATCAGACTTAATTACCCATATCATTATTGAGGACACTAATTGAAAAGAGATGCAAGTTGCAAAAGGCAAGGAAATGAATTCAAGAGCAAATCTGGTTAAGGCAAAGCCGCACAGCAAGAGGTATGATTCTAAAAAAAAATCTGAGTACAAACCAAAAAATACTAACCCCAAGTTCAAAAAGAAAGGTAATTGCTATATTTGTGAAAAACTAGGCCACCATGCTGCTTAGTGTAGGAAGAGAGTTAGAAATGACAATCCTCCTAAAGCCAACATGGTTCAAGGAGATGAAGATATCATAGCTGCAGTCATTTCTCAAGCTCTCCTTGTGTCCGATGTGAAGAAATGAGTGGTAGACTTTAGGGCTACCAGGCACATATGTGCTAACCATGAGATGTCTTCCTCCTACAATCCGATTAAGGACGGAAAAGACAAGATTTATCTTACTGATTCCTGAACTACAAAAGTTCTAGGAAAAGGAAAGGTTGAACTGAAGCTCACATCTGGAAAGATTCTGTTCCTTAATGAAGTCTTTTATGTTCCTGATGTTAGAGCTAATCTGATTTCTGTAGCTCTATTGGGTAAAGTTGGGGTTAAAGTGTCATTCAAATATGATAAAAAAAAAATGTATTTATGGGAAAGGGTTACTGTACTCAAGGGCTGTTTGTTCTTAATGTTGTTTATATGAATGAAAATGCATCATTTTCTACTTACTTACTTATTCTTATAATTGATTCTTTTGATGTTTGGCATGTTCGATTAGGACACGTTAATAAATCTTATTTAAAGAAAATGCAAAAAATTGGTTTAATTTCAAAAATTAAAAAAAATAATTTTTTAAATAAATGTGAAATTTGTGTAAAAACTAAATTAACTAAAAAAAATCTCATTTTTCTATATAAAGAGAAACTGAATTACTTAGCTCAATACATACAAATTTAGGTAATTTAAAGCAAATTATGACAAGAGATGGCAAAAGATATTTTGTAACTTTTATTGATGACTTTTCAAGATATACAAAAGTATATTTATTGAGAAATAAAGATGAAACTTTCGATAAATTTCTTCTATACAAAGTTAAGGTAGAAAATCAACTAAATAAAAAGATTAAAATAGTTAGATCAGATAGAGGAGAAGAATTTGTTTTATTTAATGAATTTTTTGAAAAGGAAGGAATAATTCATGAAGTAACCCCTCCATATTCACCTGAGTCAAATGGAGTTGCAAAAAGGAAAAATAGAACCTTAAAAGAAATGATGAATGCTATGCTTGTAAGCTCTTCTACACCTGATAATTTATGGGGTGAAACCTTGTTATCTGCATGTTTCTTACAGAATAGAATACCTTATAAAAAGACAAATAAAACACCTTATGAATTATGAAAAGGACATACAATTAATTTAAAGTATTTGAAAGTGTAGGGGAATTTTGCAAAAGTTTTATTGCCTGATCCTAAAAAAAAAAATTAGTTCTAAAACGTTTGACTACATGTTTATTGGATATACTGAACATAGTGCATCTTATAGATTTCTAATTTTGAAAAGTGATGTTCTTGATCATAATACTATTATTAAAACTAAAGGTGTAGAATTTTTTAAACATATTTTTCCATTGAAAATTCAGCATATGTCTTAAATAGTTGAAAATTTTTCTTCTTCTAAATAAAATGAAAGTGAAAATTTTGTTAAAAATTTGAGGAGAAGCAAAAGACAAAGAAAAGAAATTTCTTTTGGAAATGATTTTTATACCTATTTGATACAAAATGAGCCATCAAATTTTTCTGAAGCTATTTCATTTTCTGATATCTATCTTTGGAAAGAAGCAATTAATGCTGAAATTGATTCTCTTAATCAAAATAAGACTTGGATTTTGGTAAATTTACCTCTAGGAGTAAAACCTATTGGTTGTAAATGGGTTTTTAGAAAGAAATATAATCCTGATGGATCTATTGATAAATATAAAATGAGGCTAGTAGCTAAAGGATTTACTCAAAAATAAAATGTTGATTATTTTGATACTTTTTCTCTGGTGATAAGAATTTCTTCTATTAGAGTCTTGATTGCTTTAGCCTCGGTTTGTAATCTATTTATTCATCAAATGGATATTAAAACAGCTTTCTTAAATGGTGATTTAAAAGAATAAATCTATATGGTACAACCTGAATGTTGTATTGTTCTTGGACAAGAAAATAAAGCCTGTAAACTTGTTAAATCTTTATATGGATTGAAATAGGCGCCTAAATAATGGCATGAGAAACTTGATCAAGTTTTAACAAGTGATGATTTTTCTAATATTGAAGTAGAAATGTGTGTTTATACAAAAATTGTAAATGATAATTATATAATTATTTGTCTATATGTTGATGATATGCTTATTTTTGGTACCAGTATGAATGTTGTAATTAAAACAAAAAAGTTTCTATTTCCAAAGTTTGATATGAAAGATATGAGGGAAGCAAAGGTGATTTTGGGTGTTAAGATCATAAGAAGTGAGAATGGCATTTTGCTATCTCAAGAGCATTATGTTAAAAAAATTTAATTATTTCAAAAATATACCTGTGAGCATTCCTTATGATGTTAGCACCAAATTGGTAAAAAACAAAAGTGATTCTGTGGCTCCATCTACATATACACAAAGTATTGGGAGTCTATTATATTTAATGAATTACACCTGACCTGATATAGCATATGTTATGTGTAGATTGAGTAGATATACTCACTGTCCAAGTTCTGAATATTGGTTAGCTCTGGACAAATTAATAAGTTATTTGAGAGGTACCATGAATTATGGTATATTCTATAGTGGATTTCCCACTATGTTAGAAGGATACAGTGATGCAAACTGGATCTCAGATTTAGAAGAGATCAAATCCACTAGTGGCTATGTATTTACTCTCGGTGGAGGCACAGTAGCTTGGAAGTCAGCTTAACAAAATATTATAGCAAAATCCATTATGGATTCAGAGTTTATTGCTTTGGAGTTGGCCAGTAATGAGACTGAGTGGTTGAAAAACTTATTGGTAAATATTCTATTAGGTGAAAAGTTAATACCGTCAGTGTCATTACATTATGATAGTCAATTGACAATAACCGTTGCTAAAAATAAGACCTACAATAGCAAAAGTAGACATATTCGTTTGAGACACAATATTATAAGACAGCTGTTAAAAAATAGAGTTATATCAATCAATTTCGTAAGGTCAGAATTAAACCTAGAAGATCTTCTAACTAAGCCTTTAGGAAAGAAACAAATTTTGAAAACATCGAAGGGAATGAGACTTAAACAAATTTGAAATTAACAATGATAGTAACCCAACCTTTATAATTGGTGATCTCATAAAAAAGATTCATATGGGTAAAAACAAGTCATTTGTTAATTCTGCTAACACTTAATTAAATTTCAGTCCCTTCTTATGATGTGAAAAAAGTGCTAGAATGCATTTGTGGATAAGGCTAAACAAAAACTCTTAATGATTTCATATTCCTTATGGACGGTGTATTCATTGCAGATACACTTGATGAAATCACCTATATGAATGTGAAGTAGGGTCGTTCTTATGAGATTATAGCTAAATCTCTAGAGCATTTATTAAAACCAGGCAAACGCATGGCAGTTTAAAGCACAAAATTGCGATAACAGTGAAAATTGTGAGGGTATAAACTGACTCTTAAGGCCTCTAGTACACAACAAATAATTGTTAGTTTATAGAAGTTATAAGTTTCACTGACAATTTTGTGTACCAAGCTTTATTGGTCTAAGTTTGGTTTATAGTCGGAAAGACACCAAATTCAAAATGTTTATACTCTTAACTCAGATGGTCTTTTGACACACATGTGGGGGATTATTGGAGCGCGTGTGTGTGTGTGTCAAAAGAGAAAAGAAAATAAATGATGAAATCCCATATTGCTCAAATAGGAGAGAAAATTAAATGATGAAGTCCCACATTGCTCAAATAGGAGAAGACTTTGGTAACTCATGCTATAAATAGAGAGGTCGAGCTTAGTTTTTAGTGCACCACAGCTTTGACATCCTAACTGTTTCCTCTCTTCCTCCTCCTGAAATTTTCTTATTCTGAGTTTTATATTTCCACAGTTCTATTCCCTGCGAATTACGTAGAAGGGTCTATTTAATCCTGGGGAGTGTCGTTCAGTGATAAGAATATAAAACTTAGAAAAACATTAATGAATATTCTATCCTTGACTTATATGGAGTTGTGGAGTCACAAAAGAGCAATGTTAGTAATTGGTAACTTAGTGTGTTTTTGTATCAAAATGCTTAAGTTAAACCTTTGAGGCTAACAATCTCTTTCATTTTTATGATGACAAAACTATCCAATACAAAATAATTTAAAGGCAGACTATCAAATAAAGGTTTTTGAAATTTGAAATACTCCCTTCATATTTATTGAATTTTCAGGACTGTGGCTTCCCCTTATTGAGTGCTTGAGGAAACAGTTTAAGATGGGGAGGTCGCTCCACTTGAATTAGTGAAATCTGGAAATTATAAGCACAAAGGCAAAAACGAGATAATATGAACTGTTTCCAGAGAATAACAAGAATGGTTCCAGACAAAATGTTATGTACATGAAATTTCTCCCCCTTTTTGACATCATTAAAACGGGTAAAGAGAAAATAACGCATCACGAAGATGAATCAACAGAAGAAATATATCCAAGGATAAATCTAATTAGTCATAATGTCCAAAGATAGATTTAAATAGTCATAAACTGATATGTTTGAACTTCCAAAAAAAGCCAAAATAGATCCAGATATATCCAGTGAAGTTCAAGAGTGAAACAGAAGCAAATCAACTAAAGTTGTTTCAACAAAAGAAGGGCCATCATGGGCCAAGTCAAAAGATAGAGGGACTAAAGATTCTGCCTAAATTGTCTCAAGTAGGTCCATTTTCATGGTCAGTTTCCCCACTTCCTCCCCTCTGGCTTGCTTGATCTCTATCAAATCAGCGTGACTTGGATTTTTCCCTGCTTGATCTGGAGCACCTCTTATTTGACATTTACCATGTTAGCACACACATAGCCGATACGGGTACATCCTCCTTTTTGGTGCGTCGGTGCGTCCTTACTTTTGCTTCCCAAGTCATCAGCCACATTCTCATGTTAACGAGCCCCTACTCTTATTTTTGCTTTAATTAGATATTAACTTATCTTTTCTAACGAGTAGTTTAAATATGGACAATGTTCACCATTTGTTTCTTTTCCTGCTGAAATTATTGCATTTTCAGATGTGAGTGTCATGATTTTGTAGTACTTTGATCATTTTAGTGAGGTCTGAAATGATATATTATTTTGAATAAATTCTATGATATCAAATAAAGTACTTAAAAATAAGTATCCGTAAGAAAAACTTTACCTCAATCATCTCTCAGTGATATCTGAATTTCAATACAGTGTCAGACCTCGTGACGCAATGGTTTTGTAGATTTTGGTCTTTTTTTACCGGTGAAACTGAAGTTAACTAACGCGTGGGCTCTGTATTCGATATCTCTAATTCTAAATGGGCAAATAATCTGAAAGCTTCCCATTGAATCGAGGGAAAATGACACTATTAGGGATCATAATTTGGTAAATATGATATCATAAGATTTTGAAAATTAAAATTTTTTTAAATAACTGAAGAATCAAAATTACTACCAATACTTCTTAAAATTATCATTCATACCTTCTAAAGTTATAACATAATCTTTTTGATATTACAAAGATGTTTTGAATTTATTATTATTTTTAGATAAAAATATCTTTATGACATTACAATAATTAAGTTATAATTTTAAAGAATATAGATAATAACTTTAAGAAATATTGATGATAACCTTGAACTTTTAGTCTTTTTAAAAATTTTTTATTTTTAAAATCCTTTAGTGTCATTTTTAGCAAGTTATAATTCTCATACGCCATTCGTCTTCCCCTTCATGGAAATACAAATAAACAGTCGGGTAATCTTATGCAATACGGGTGCTTTCACGTATTAACATTTATACTAGAAGTCACTAAATTTTGTGGGGTCATTTTTCTTATAGGAGTTATTAGTTCCTTCTATCTTCTTCTCCCACCTTTTATTTATTTATTTATTGTTATGAGTCCATGGATAAATAATCGAATTTGAGATGATTTCTGGTAGCAATATTTCATCTGTAGACTTCCATTGAAATGTTTCAAGTTTGAATGTTACTTCTCCTGATTTGGATTAACGATTAATTAAATATGTGAGTTGTAATATTTTTTTTTTTCCTAATTCTGGATTTGCTTGGGAATTTAATACGATAGCCAAAAAAAATGCATGTCATGCATGAATAAATGATGAAAGAAGGTTCATTTTCTTTTAAGGATGTGTTTAAATTGAGAAATACTTTAGCTTATTAAAAAGAAGAATAAAGTAATATGCGAGATATGGTTTGTTTGACCATGATGTTGCCTTCTATATATGGGTGGGAATTCTGGTAGGAAGGTGATTTTAATTATGGCCTGTAGTGGGATTTGAAGGTACCTTTTGGAGTAGTCATTTTGTGCTAATGCTACTTGGCGGTGGATTGAGCGTCTAAGCACTCACTTAAGCTCACTATTTTACCTGTCACCATCATTTGAAAGTTCCGTTTTCTGTCTTATACTTAGTGCCGTAGGTTTCTAATAAACTTCGATGTTGCGTTCCATTGTTTATGTTAATATATCTAAGCCTGATAATTAATATATATGGGAGGTGTGTGGTATGATGGTAACTCACCGTTATGTAAGATATTGTATAATATTGAATGTCAACATTTAGAATTCCAAGATCATAAAATGTGACACAGAAACTCTTCCTTATGGTTCAACATTAGTTTTGTTCACATTAATGGGTTCATTTCATGCCATAAAAGAATCTAATGACCATAGTTTATTGTTTTGGTGTGCTAGAGACGCGTCTTAGGAACATGGCACCGTCATGTGTGCTCGGAGAACATGGGGGCAGGGGTTGTGATCATGTGGCCTTAGGTGTATATACACTACATGTATGTGCTAGGTGCATTTGGGAAATTAATTGGAAAGAATATTAATTGAAAAAGAGAGATGGGATAAATCCCATGCTTTTCATGGGAAAGTGTTGGAGCCAAAATTTCTTCTGACTAATCAGCTGGGAGCATCCAACTATGCTTGCAAATCTGCTAGCAACCTTGATCCTTGTTTTTGAAGTGAATGAAGGAAAACGAACGATACTTTCTAATATAGATCCTCTTAGGTCTTATACGAAGCTAAGTCTAGAAAATAGAGGCTCTGAACAAAATTAAATGAAAATAGGCAGAGATGATTAAAATACAGCTAAAAATATTGCTTAAAATTGATTCAGTTCATGTGCATATCCAAATGACATTAAATGACAACAGAAAATCTTCAAAAAAAATCTAACTGGAACTTCGTAAATTGATTGGAAATAAATGTAAAATGCTAACATAAACTGAAAGCCAAGGCACAAAGCGAATATATGATGCTATAAAACAATGAAAGGACACAGAAAAACAATGAAAAACTAATTATCCTATAATTCAACTTTTCTTTACTTCATGCTTCATTTATTTGCTTTGTTCCTTTGAATCAATTTTGAGCAATCCTTTTAGTTACATTTCAATCAATATTTTTAAAATTAAACTAGTCATTAAATCAATAGAAATACTAGTTTATGATTTGGTGATTTTGCTGTGATTACATTTTAATTAGACTAGTGATAATTAAATATGTATTTTAAAAAAAAATTATATATTAAAATTCTAATATAACAGATAAATAATAATAAATTTTAAATTTTAATATTGTTTGAAAATCTATTTTTTAATTAAAAATAAAACTACTCATGATTAAAATTGAAGAGTAATTAATATTAAACTTTTGGAGTTAATAAATTATATTAAAATTTTACTTATATAAAAAAATTAAAAAAACAAATGGTAGAGGAAAGGCCAATTTTGGCCAAACTCTTTGATATCTGAAAGAGATGCCACTAAAAGATTGATAATGATGAGAATAAGCATTGAAAATAGTTAAATACATGTTTTTTTGTTTCTCTTATATTCTCTTTAAATTTCTTCTTATTTTAACCCTTTCTTTCTCTTACAGCCTTCCATGTTCAGTTTTTGAAATTTGTCTAAGATGAATGATCATATTTTATAAGAAAGAACCTTAAAAAAGAAAATCAATAATTGATTTTTTACTTGTCCAATTTTAATTTATTAGACTAGTTTTTTATTGATTCTTTAGCATACCAATTTTTTAGGCCAACTCAATCAAACCAGGGACTAATTCATTAGTTTTTTTGTTAAATTGACCAAACCAATCTGGTTTAGTTCTAATAATTATGATTTTAATAATCTCTATACATTTTGATTTATCTTCATCCATAACTCTATTTCCTAACCTTAGCTACGTCTAAGACCTATGATTGGATAATTGTGTCTTTCTCCATCATTTACTCAAAAGATAAGGACCAGGGTTGCTACTTGATTCTCCTCATCATGGCCAGATGCTCTTGGCTAATTAGTCATAAAAAATTTTGGTAATAGTTATAAAAGGTTTAAAGTTCTTATGTGTCATTTATTTTGTTTGAATAGTCTAGCATATTTTGTAGATATTCATGTTGTTACTAATTGGAAAGTATATATTTTAGCATTAATTAGATGAATATGATGTTTCATTATCTTAAATTTGATTGACTGGAAGTAAAAATTTAGTTTATTTGGAGGATTAAACTCACTTTGAATTTTGGATTTGTAGACCATGCATATGTGATTGTTATAAGTACCATTTTAGGTTATCATTATTTAGGCTTTTTATTTTGAACTAATTTAGTTGTGCATGCAATACTAAATAAATAATATCTCATTAAATCTAAGGTCCTATGATAATTCTTTCTTTCTTTTATTGCATTGTTCTGATTTTGGGTTTTCTTGGATACGTGTGTTACTCAAATCAATAGTTTATTGATACATTCTTCGATTTGTTTATTTATTTATTTTTGTTGGCCTATTGTCATTATAACTTAAATTTGAGAACTTTTCCAACCATTTTACCCACCTATTGTCAATTCTTTCTCATATATTTTCCTTCCACCTACCCAATTAACTTAAAACTTGTAATTTTCAATATATAATAATAAGAGATTTGTCTGAATTTTGTAATTAAAACCTTTTCTTTTATTGATAGACATTTGAAATCTAATAAAGTATCATTAGATAAGATGAAGTAGGCCACTTTTCAATTGTTGAGTTTTAAAGAGAGATAATTAAACTCCTGTGAAATATTAGGGAGAATCATAATCCTAACTCTTTTGCTTTCCAATTTAATCTAGCATGGCGTTTCTCTATTATTTTGTTAATTTTTATATATTTAATTTAGTTTAATTTTCTATCACATTTATTGTTACCTTGATTTATGTTAAGGTGCATATTTTAAGTAATTAACAATTATCATAGTGACAAATTTTGGTGAGAATAATACTCTATTCATTATTGTATTACTTGTACAATACGTATACTTGTATATATGCCATATAGCAACAAGTTTTTAGCACTATTGCCAAGGATTTGTGCACTAAGTTTTTTCTAATATTAATATTAATATCACTTAATCTAAATTTAAGCCTTGTACATTTTGTTTATGTTTGTCGTAATTAGTTAAGTCTTTTAATTTGTGTTTTCTTTTTGTTTTAGTATTCTTGACGTTTTTGTTTAATTTTTGTTCTTGTTATTTTGTTTTTAATTATGAAATACTAATGGTTGGCAAAAAGGGCAACTAGTGTATATGAATATGATATAGTGACCAAATTGATTATTCAAATAGCTTAATTTGATAAGAGGTTTGATAATGTCGATGTGCACACTAGTTTTTCTGCTCATGTTAGTGATCTTCAGTATTCATTCATGAACTATGATATTAGTGGGGAAGTTCACTTAAGAGAGCAATAATAATATAATATAGAAGTTGCATAATTAGATGATGAATATAATAGGTATCTAGATAATTTTACCCTAAATTGGGGCTAGGAGCAAAATTTTTCTTAGAATTAAGGTCAAGCTTCTTCATCATATGTAATATATTCTTCCTAAATCCTTGCTTGTAATAAATGATCATACAATATATGGCCAAGCAAGATGTTGCTATGGCCAAGCAAGATAACGCTAGTAGAAAATTAAAAACTCAATTAGGCAAATTAGCCACTATAATCTTTAATAGGGCACAAGAGAATCTTCCAAGTGATATGTTAGCAACTCCTGGAAGTAAAGTCAATGATCATTGCAAGAATATTACCTTGAGGAGCAAAATGGAGTTAATAAAGGTTTCAAAAGAAAATGAAAGTGAACATGAGCAAAAGGTGAGAAAGAGGGAGTATTATTGAGTTAGAAGACCAAGAGGTAACTTTCTAAGTAGCCATAGTAAGGCAACCTCTTGATGAGCTAGAAAAATATTGCAATCTAAATGAAGTGAACACTAAGGTTTAAGAGGATAATGAAAAAATACTTGATAAATCTTCTAATAGAGTCCTTGGTTCTTACTAAAGACAACCAAGGATTTTGCAAGGTATTTGATGTATTTGGAGGCTCTTAAAATTGTCAAAGAAAAATTAAAATTAGAACTTCTAACTATGTCAACTAAAACATGTGTTTCAAAGAAACCTTTAACTAAGGAGTCACATACTTTCAAATGGAAAAGGCACCTAATGCAGTTGAAGCTTGCTTACCTAAGGAAGAAGGCAAGCAAGGCAATTATCATTTTTGAAACCTATGATTAGGTTTAGTTATAAAGTCCAGCTAAGGACTTTAAACTTAACACTTCTTGAGAGGCAACCCGAGCCTTTTATTTATGGTTTTGTTTAATAATAATAATGTATCTTTCTATTTTGTACTTTTTGTTGTTTTGTATTTAGGTATATCAAGTGGGAAACCCTTTAAACTACCTTCGTTGATTAAGAAAGACAAATTGCAAAGCCTCAAGCATGCATAGAAAATCTAAGAGATAAGAGCTTGGAGAGAAAAATTTTGATAAAAATGAAAGTTTTTTAATATCTTATTGTGCTCATTCAGTGCTTTTCTTGTTGTTGATATTGTGAAAATTGCATGTTGGGGGCATAAAAAATGAGTTAAGGTTCATATTAGTGACAAAATAAATAAATAATCAAAAAAGTGAAACTTATCCCCCCTTCTTCATGTCTTTCCATTTAATTGCTTGCCAACATTTTGGATAATGTTAAGTTTGGGGGTGAAATAATGTAGGACAATAAGGCAAAAAGACTTAAAATTTTGTACTTAAGCTTTTAACTTGTAATTTTTTTTTAGTGACAAAATAAATAGTGACAAAATAAACAAATAGAATTTTAGTGACAAAATATTAGTGACAAAATAAACAAATAGAATTTTGCATGAAATAAATAGTGCAACAATGACCAATTTTAGAGCCACAGTGCTTGTATTTGGTTCCAAAAAAAAAAACAATGTTACCACAATGCTTAAAACTGTTGATGCAACACCAATCATAAAATTAACTAAATATAACATTTTTAGTTGTGTTTTTTAAGGTTATTAAAGAGGGTTTCACCATTTTCTTCTAAATGCCACCACTCTGTGGTTTAGAGGGAATGAAAGAAGGCTTAGAGCTCCATTTTGACATGGGAAAAATTTGAGTTTAAGGAAGATTCACTGATTAAATCAATTTTTTTTCCTTTGCTTTTATTGTATTTCTTTGCCCATTTGATGTATGCTTTATTTTTTACATTGATTTCTCTTGTAATGTTGAGCTAAACTTGTTGATTTGGGGTTGTTATAAATTGTAGTATGCAATATGTTGTAATTACTCTCTTTATTAGTAATTAGTAGTGTAATTTGTTTACTTAATCTTTATTTTTCATACTTCTAAATGTTTGGAAACCATTAGAAGTGTTAGATAACCTAAATGAATTTGGGAAAGGAATTTTAAGACTAGACAATAGATTAAGTAGTGTGAGTTCATAAAATTTACAATGTTAAATGGATTAGTTTGCTTGTAAAATAAGAATATACCTACTAACTTTACATTACTATTTTGGGACCCATTCATGATTAAGTTTTTCAATCAATTATATAAGGAATTATATATTGATTAAGAAAATGCTTATATATAATTCAAAAGATATTTATAAGTAAATTAAAAATCTTAATTAGCAAAGATTAACATTAAAAGGAAGGTGAAGAAAATAAATTAATTTCATCTAAAATGTTAGAGGGAATTATAGGCTCAAACCTCTTACTTTTCAATTTGATTTATAATAGTATCTTTCCTTCATTTAGTTAGTTTTTATATTTTTAGTTTATTTTAATTTCTTATTCCCTTTTATTGCTAATTTGATTTAGATTAATGTGTATAATTTTAATATTTAGTAATTAATTTAGTGACAAATTTTGGTGGGAATAATATGCTATTCATCATTGTATTATTTGTGCAATACATATAATTGCGTATATGCTATAATGCAACAATTTCTTTCTTAAATATCAAGATGTTTGGCTAAAATTATTTCTTCATCTTCTTTAATATTTAAAATTAAAAATGAATAATATTTAAAATTTATATTTATATGTTATACTAAAATTTTAATATATATAATTTTAAAAATATATATTTAAATATTACTGGTTCGACTATAATTAAACAACATTTAGATTAATAAATCATAAACTAATATTTCTACTAATTTAATAACTAGTCTAGTTCTAAAAATATGATATAAAATGTATTAAAACACCATATCAACATGAATTAAAATGCTTAGAATCAACAACCTTTAGGGTATGTTTGGGAGTTTATTTTAGAGGGGAATAGAGTGGAATGGAACGAATATTAATGGAATATAATGGAATGGAACGGAATGGAGTGGAACTTAATGGAACATACCATTGTTTAAGAGTTTTACAGGGAGATGGAATAGTTTCATTTGATCATTGTTTGGGAGTTATTATAAAATGAATGGAATGGAATGGATAAAAATTATTTTTTTCCAATGTTACCCTTATAAATTGCTTTAGATAAAAAGTGTAAATAAATTATCAAAACTCTTCTCATATTATACAATATGATGAACTTTTTTAAAAGTTTAAGTACAAAAAGTGTCTGTACAGACATAAAAATAATATGAATAAAAATATATTTTAGTATATGAATTTTATTCATATTATTTTTATGTCTGTACAAGACTAATTAGTTTCTAAATTAAAAAGTTTTAAGATAATTAATTATTATTTAAAAATATTTCAATATGGTGAACTTTTTTAAAGAGTTCTTCTCTCTCTTTTTTCTTTTATAAGTTTTGTAAAATGATTGCAATATAATATTGGTTTCATATACTATACGATGCAATATAACAATGTGCATGTGAGAGAAAAATTGACGATATATGGTACAATCTAATAATTTGAAACAGCGACAAAACCATGCAACAAATAATAACAACAAAAGTATATTTTTTTATAAATCATAAGAATTTTAAAAGAAAATATACCTGATCAAATGCACGATGCAAAAGGATGTGAGATTATACGAGTCAATCGCATGAGATGGTGCTACTAGAGCGTGATGATTGGGAGTGACTGTGAATTCTAAATAAGGTTAATGATGTAACACACATAGAGAAGAGAGTAGGAAGAGATATTAGAGCAAGAAAGAATAGGGATAGAAGATAGAAGAAATGAGGGAGATGTAGAAGAAATAAAGATAACTTTTAATAATAAAAGATAAATATATAAAATTCTAATCCTATTAAAAGTCACATACTTAATTTTAAAATAATTTAAAAACTAACAAAAAGATAAAAAAATATTTTATTCACTTTTCTAGAATTAATATTTTGTAGAACTAATAATTTTAATATATCTATACTAAGATTTTTATAATTTTGTATCAGTTAAATAAGATTATGATAATATTGTAATTTAAATATTTAAACTTGGCCATTCCATCCTTGACCCCCGAAATTGGAGGGACAAGAAAAAATGAGCTTTGGATGGCTTGTGATGGCTTGGGAAGCCATCTCTTGCCATTCCACTCACCTCTAAAAAAAACTTTAAAATAATGATTTAACTCTTAAATCCATTCCATTCCACTCCACTCCATTCCCCTCTAAAATAAACTCCCAAACATACCCTTAGATATTCAATGATTCTCAAATTAAATTATTTATTTTTTGTTGCTGATCTTCGCAAAACACCTCTGCCATGGAAAGTTGCTCGCAAGGTCAAAAATAGAAAAAGAGAGAGAAAAGAAAAGATTAATAATTGAGAAATGATTTTGTAAATAAAAAATGATTATAATATTTTTATTTTTAATAATTGAATAATAAGTAATCAATAATATTAAATAATAATTACAAAGATAAAATAAACATTTCATAAAATTTTTTTGTTTTTACCTTCTACTATGCTACCAAATGAGGTCAAGCAGAAAATAAAAAAAAAATCACCTCTAAACAATAACAAAATTATAATATTGGTATAACAACTTCAAAAAATAATATTTTATTTTCTTAAATTATCATTAAAAAGTAAAATAGTTATTCATATGTTAAATTTAGAATAAATTATATAGATTTATTTTTTAATTTTATTAAAATTACATAGATCTTTTTTTTTTTATTTTCAAAATATACAAAAACTTCTCTTAAAACAAAAAATGACATATAATAACTTTTTTTAAATTTGTTGAAATTATACATATTTTCTTTCTATTTTTAGGAGAGGTTTATATATACTTTAAAAATAAAAAAAAGTTTGTGTAAATTTAATAAAGCTCAGGAAAGATCTTTATAATTTAATCTTTGTTTTATGAAAGATACATATATATTTGAAAAATAAAAAGAAGATTTATATAATTTTAGTAAAACATAAAGAAGGTTTGTATATATTTTAAAATAAAAGAGATACGTATAATTTTAGTAATATTTTAAAAAAATTCATATAATTTATTCTTAAATTTAATGTTTAATAGTTACATCATTAATAAAAATTAATTTTTGAGTCTTTAAAAGCGAGCTTTTATTATTTGTTTTAAACGAAAAAAAAAATATTGATACCACTGTTAAGAAATTATATTTTTCCCTCAAAGTAGATAGTACAAATCGATTTTTAATAGTTTGTAAGCCAACTTTTGGTAGTTAATTGTATTATTTTTTAAGATAGATTAAGAGACAAATGATTAACTTTTACAGTTCACGTACTAATATTATAATTAAGTTATAATTAAAGGTAAAATATTCTTAAAAGAAGGATAAATTATTCCTTGATTCTAGTAGTTTTACTTAATTTCTAATGTATTCCTGTCATTAATTTTTGACAATTTTTTGTTAAAATTTAACGATGTGACTCTCATATGATCACAATATATGAATTTGCAGGATTTAAATAAAAAATAGAGTAAAAATAACAATGAAGTGAAATAACTCACATATATAATTTGTGATTTGCATAAATTAATTTAAATTATGTATATTCAAAATGTCAATATAATATATAATTAGTCATGTTAGTAAAATTTAAAAGAAGGAAGTTGAATTTAAAATAAAATTAATGGACTATATTGAAACAAAATAAACATAAAAGATAAAATTGAAATTTGAAATAAAGTTAAGAAATAAAATTAAAATAAAATAAATTTAAAGGACAAAAATGACACTTAAAATAAAATTAAAAGATTAAAAGTCCATTTTATTTTTTTATAAATTATATACAAACTTTAATGTAATTATTTAAATTTTATGAAAATGAGATATAATCACGTTAAAATTAATGTTGGAGACATCTCACATTTCCACTTTCTATGACTTGTGAGGACCGGAGCATGTTCCAACAATCCCTAAAATTCATAAATTAAAGTAAAAATATTTATATATATTTTTATTATAAAAAATATAATTATAAGATATAAATTTTTTTTATTTTATTTTTTATTTTTATCCCATCAAAAACTAATTCATATATCAAACGAGACCAAAGATCCATAAACTAAAGAGAGATCGTACACATGCTTAACGCTGAAAGGAGAATGAAAACTTACGGGCCCCACGTTTTTTAATTTATCTCCTTACAAAAAAAAAGCGAAATAAACATTAAAATAGTGAGTGAGGCCATAGCTGTCATTGCAAAGTCCAAATTTTTCTTTTTTTTTTTTGACCAAAAATCGAATTTTTCTCTTGTATATAAGGAGGTCCAGCCTCCTTTTTTAACCCCGAATGCTTTTCCCCTCCTTTCTCTCTTCTGGGTGTTCTCTGCATTTTGCTTGTTTAGTTTCTGGGTTTACCAAAGACAAAATATCCCAATCGAATTTCGCAAACTGAAGCTCAACGAGTCCAGGTAGATTTAGTAGCCCCAAATTTTTAAAGTAATGGATCATGCCATGACCAAGTTTAGATTGGCGGTGATTATTTTACTTGGTCATTTTGAGGCCAAATTTATTGGCAGTGATTATTTTGCATCTACGTTCTAAGGTTGGAAAAATTCAGACGTTTTCGCTTGGGTAAACCCTAAAAACTGAACATGTGAAATGTAGACTCAGAAATAAGAAAGGAGTAGAAAGACAACCCACGAGAAAGATAGTACAAAAATAGAAGGACAAAATGGAGAACTGGCGAAGAGTAAACCAAAACAAAAAATAAAAATAAAATAAAAGCAGTAATAAAATAATCTGTGAAGCCATAGCTGTGCCTGTACCCGTGAAGTTGTTTTTTTTTTTTTTGGGGGGGGGGGGGGGGGGTGGGAGAGGATTGTTTAAGGAGGTTCAAGCACTATCTTTCACTTGGATTGTCTTTCTACTCCTTTCATTTCCTGGGTCTTCTGCATTTCACTTGTTCAGTTTTTAGGATTTACCGAAGAGAAAACTTCTCACCTTTTTTTATTTTTTGGCCAAACGGCTGACTTTAATTTTCCAACCTTAGAAGCTGTGCAAAGGGTCCATGGCAGATGATCATACTTCCCACAAATAGTTTAGTAGCCCCAAATTTTCATCATCAGTTTTTATCAGCTTATTATGGTGATTGATCATGACCAACTTGGTCATATATTGTAGACACTGTAGTAATTTATATTACAATTAATGGCTAAGTTTTCATTGTTATGGTGGGTGATGGCAGATTGAAGAAATTCGCTTCAAGGGAAATTCGAATTTTATGTTAACGGAATTGGTTTAGGTATACAATGGGTTGCAGATCCTCGAAGGTGGCGAAAAATAAGCTTCGACCGGGTTATAACGAATTTTCTCTTCTTGCCTCCGAAACATCATGTGGGTCAGGAACATTTTAATTTTCTATGCCGTCTTAATCTTTGCTTTTGCCATTCTCTGGATTAATATGATCTTTTGTGATGATCGGATATTTTACTTTCAAGGATTTTGGTATGTTGGTTGACCTTGATGTTGTGGACTAGTAATTTTCTATACCGTCTTAATCTTTGCTCTTGCCATTCTCTGGATCAATATGATTCTTTGTGATGATCGGATATTTTACTTTCAAGGATTTTGGTATGTCGGTTGATCTTGATGTTGTGGACTAGTGATTTGTTATCTGCAATTCAGGAGGAATAACATGAGCAACACTTTGATTGTTTGGTCTGAAGCCTCATGATATTGCTAAATAATCATTACCGGGTTAGCTAGGAAGCATGGCAGTTAAAGCATGACATTGACATGTACACCGTAACACGGTAAAATTGAAATGTTCATGTGTAATTTAAGAGTCACATTATGTGAATATTCTATACATGTCTGACACAAGTATAACTCTTTCTTTATAGTGTCTGCGCGTCATAGCTGATTAATATAAATGCTCACACCTTCATATATTAGATAATCTTTTTTCTCTCATTTGTATTTTGGTATAAACGAAAATTTTTTATGGTGTTCAAGAATCTTGTATGTGACATCTTCTATTGAATATCACATGAGAACTGATAATCATCTGTATAAGACAAAGGCTGATTTGAAACTATTTTATGTCTGACAGTTACTGTAAGTGATGTGGAATCCTTGTTTGAGTTATACAAAAAATTAAGCACTTCTGTTGTCAAAGATGGTTATATTCGAAAGGTAATTTTTGAATTTCAGTCATCAATGTTCATTTTGACTAAAGCTTCTCATTGGATAGGACAGTGTATATATGTCTTTGCTTCGTATCTGTTACTGTTGCAAATAGCAATGATCTTGGCTAATTTTACAGTTCATAATAATAATAATAATACATTTCCTTTATGTGGACGTACAGGAAGATCTTCACTTTGCCCTTTTCAGAAGCAGCAGTAAGCAAAATCTTTTTGTGGACAGAGTATGTGGATTTACTTCCACCATGTTATTTTTGAACATGCTTCTGGACAACTATTTCTGTATTGATAGAAGTTAATCTGCATCATCAAACCTATTTCCAAAAGTTTTTGCTAATACCTAAATAAGGTTACAGTTTATGAATACAGTGTTCTTTATCATGCTAGGAGAAGTAAATGCAGTATGAGACTATATAGTTATTATTTATTTTATAATGTACCCGTCTAAATGTTATTTGGGAATTAAGGTTGTAATTTGAGGCAATTGGGGTAACTTAAGATATAATATATCATTTTGGGTTTTGGGCTATGTTTGCTTATTGGGCTTTGAGTTAGGTTAGCCCATATCTTTTCTCTAAATATGCGTTTAGTCAGTGGAAGTTGTAATCCCTTGATTATTGAAATATTGAATTGACCTTTAAGATTTGAGAATTTGTCCCTTTTTCCTTTTTTATTTCTACCACTTATGCATCAAAGTTTTAGTTATTGTTTGTTTTCCAACAAATATTACATGAATTATTGTAGTGCTATGTTCTCGTCATCCCTATGGACATTGTATTGACTTTGTAAGTGTATATCCCTGCCACACAACCATAGACTTGTACCAACCTCACAACCATCTTGATAATGTCTTAATGCCCCAAAACCAGGGCTGCATTGAAGTGTTAATTTTCTGGTAGAAGCAGTCAGATCATTTTTCTTTATCATAATTTTTAGGGCAATAAATTAAAATTGTGCTACTATAAAGCTAACTCAGCTGATAGGATGATGAGTTTCAATCTGTCTCATTAGATGCTGACTCCATGCAGGTGTTTGATATTTTTGATGTCAATCGCAATGGTCAAATTGAATTTTCAGAATTTGTTCAATCCTTGAGTGTTTTTCACCCAAAAACTTCGGAAGCAGTCAAAATAAAATGTAAGTAAAAGAGGACTGGAAGCCATGATACAGGAGCAGTGTTGACCACACACCATCTGGTTTAGGCATATTTACGTAAAATATAAGATAGAAGACATCATTCATGAAGCATATTGGCTTTTAAGATCCCGTTTATAACCATATCATTACTCAAGTATGCAAAATCTTTTTGACAGATGCACACAGATTGTATGATCTGAGGCGCACTGGTTACATTGAGCGTGAAGAGGTACTGCCTTTTTAATTCCGTTTTGACTGCAAACAGCTCTTGCATAGGGAATCTTTACAACTAGTGACAACTGTTTTTTTATGAGCTGACTAAAAGGAAATAAGCAATCATAGTAAGTATTAATAAACATACTGGAGACAGAACTAGGAACATGGTTATAACTTTAAATTGCAATTTGACTATTTGACAGGCCACTCTATGAGCCAAGCAATCTACAAATTCATTGTCTTTCAGATAAATTTGCTTTATGCACGAATCTCCTGAGTAATAACATACATTGGCCAATGTTGCTTTCCTTGCCTGAATATTTGTGTCTGTACTACACTGGTATCTATGTCAACCTCTGGAGAGGTTGGATATGTTCGTTCTTCTAGGGGTTGAATCTTCCTCTCTGCTCCAAATTGATATCTAGACCCAATTTATTAAAAATCCAATGATGTTGCTTTCCTTGTCCATTTTTCAACACCTCCCTAGGTTGCTATGATTTCTAGGTTAGATGAGGGCAGAACTTGTATTTAATTCAATTTACCCTGATCTTGGGTGGAAACCAACCCTTAGCAAGGTTGAATATATGACTTATGAGGAGGAAGCTTGCTCAACCTTTGAGTTCAGTTGCTTGTGATTTGAATTTTGACATGTAATTTGGACAAATAGCAGCCACAAAAAGGTTTACAGTTGACAAATTGTCTCTAGGTTCTTTGTTGGTTTTTTTCCTAGGACAAAAATTTGTCAAGAACAAGATTAACTTTATAGAGAACTCCATTGAAGAGATCTTTTGTTTCCTGTAGTTTTATGTTTTACTTTTCTATGAAATATTATGATTCATTAAACTTAACAATTAGGTCATCTTCAATTAACTTTGGAAACTTATGAAAACTTGCAGTTGAAGGAGATGGTGCTGGCAATTTTGACTGAATCCAATCTGGAACTCTCGGATGATGTGGTTGAAATAATTGTGGACAAGGTTTGTGTTGTCCTTCGGACTCAAATAATTAGAGTAAAACTTACTAGGTATACGGTACTGACACCCACTGGGTTGTTGACAGACATTTGTAGAAGCAGACACAAAAGGCGATGGGAAAATTGATCTAGAAGAATGGAAACAATATGTGGGAAAGAATCCATCATTACTGAAGAACATGACTCTACCTTATCTAATGTATGTTCTAGATTCTATGGCATGAGACATGCATCATTTTCATATTAACGTTCTTTATATGGCTCTGAATTGCTTTCAGTGAAAATGTTTTCCGGCTGTGTCTATGAGTGTCAGGCATTATTAACATAGCTGAGTTAGATAACTTTGTTATTGTACTTCAAATCAAATATACATATATATATATATATATGTATGTATGCATGTTTGTCGACAATGATAAAGAGAACGTGAAAACTTCATTAGCAAATTACTTGTTGGTAACCGGAATTCATCCTTTGATTTTCTATAACATTGTTTGTACTAATATGATGGAAAATTTTATGTTCTTTTTGAATGCTGGGGATAAAAATCTCTCAGTCATTAGTCTCAACTCACAACCAAATTCTTTAACAAGCTGAAGGCCATGTATGTTAAGCATTAATGAATTTCCATCTGCAACCATTGCTGTAGAATTATGTTGTTTTTGGTATCTACTCTCTGTTACTGGATTTTTTCTTTTCTTGTTATGTTAATTATGATGGATAAGATTTGAACACAAGCATGTGCTTTTAGTTTCGTGTCAATATAGTACTGTTCTAATGAACTTCTTGTTAATTTCAGGGACATAACTCTTGCATTTCCCAGCTTTGTGATGAACACAGAAACAAAAGAATCACACTCGTAGCTTCGGTATATAACGTTTACCAGAAGCCTGTTTTCCACTACAAAGAAGCATCCACTGGGGAAAGTACTGGCATTCTTTGTGTCTGGATCGCTTTAGTAGCTGAGATATGAAAAGGTGGCAATTTGATTGGACATTTAGAAAATCCAGCAACTTTCTCAAAGAGACAAGAGACATACACAGCTTGGAAATCTACACTTTATACCGCAGAAGCTAGTCCAATGAATTCTCCCGTTAGAGAATTTCCAAAGCCTCTGCATTTCTTTCTAACAACCTGCAGTGTGTAGTCTTTATGTTAACATTGTTTGAATGTAGTATGTTTAAAGTATGGTATGAAGAATAATAGCTAAAGCGATATGAAATTCAACTGAAATATAGGCCCAATCCCTACATGGACTTGAGATTGTTAGTGTTTCATAAAAAGTAGTGTAAAAGTAGCTCATGTATTAATATTAGCATTTAAAAGCCAAAATGTAAATAGGGTATTATTATTAGAAAAAAATCATATAATATCTAAAAGATTATTGGATAAATACAGTTTAAGGAATAAGTAGATAAAACTAATTATAAAACAATAATAAAACTTACTTTTAACATATTCTTTAAAAAAAATACAAAACAAAAGGAAAACAACTTAGCTGTTAGTGTAACTAGTCCCAACAATATTATCTTGTTGATACTATGAATGGCTTTTTTCTATTTATCTTTTATATATCAAATTTAACTTATAACAATTTTTCACAGGGGAAAACACATTTTATTCATGCTGAAATTAAAGTTTAATTACAAAGTGATATTAATTAAACCTTAAAATATAGCAAAAAATTTCTCTAAACTTTTTATTAAAATAAAGATGTTAAATTCTAATTAAAGTTAACTACAGGCAGTCATGTAAAGACCACATAACATTTTGGTCTAAAGTTCAATGAAGTGCTTTGTTATATTTTAAAATTTATAAATCACTATTGTAATTCGACCTGAACTCAAAAGTATAAAATGTAATTTATCTTACATAATTTTTCAGTATGTACATAAATTTTAAAAATGTTACAAAATGCCTTTTTTAAACTTTTGATTAAAATAAAAATGTGTAATTCTAATTAATTATTAAAATTACAAAGGAACTTTTTGGGATTAGAAATGAAATTTTTTGTAGGTTTAGCAAAAAGTCCAAGCCAGAGCATTGTCATTGTAGTCAAAATCATGTGGCCCGCTGTTGTTAGTTTAAATAAAAATAAAAATTTATAAAATACTCTGTTACATTTTAAAATTTATGAGTGTGTTTGTTACAATTTAAAATGTATGCATCAACGTTATAATTATTTCTTAGTTTATGAGAATGAAACATAATAAACATGGGCAATGTTATGAAGTGGCTCTTCTACTGTCAAATTTTTTCAAAATTTATGTAAAATAATTTTTTATGCACAAAGTTCAAAGTAATCTAACAATAAAAAACTCAATCTGTTTTAAAAAATAAACTTCTCCATAATAATGTTTATTTAATAATTAAACGTTAATTGAGTAACATTTTCTCTTTTTCACATAAGAAATAATTAAAAACTTATGCTTTTAACAACCGAATTCTTAGAAATATGAATTTTTTCTTGTGCAGCTCGGCATGAGAATCACAAGAAAAAATGGACATCCTCTTTGTTTATGGGTTGTGGAGGAGCAACACACTCTGCTCCTTGTCAAGAGCAGCGAAAAATCTAAATACAATTCTCAATTGTGAGGTGCAATTTGAGATTCATATATAAATTATTAAAAAAATCCTTTGTACAAGTTTTAAAGAGAAAATTCTAAACAAAGATAATAAGTTAGTAAAAATTTTATCAAAGAATTTTAAAGATCAAAATTTCTTGAAAAAACAAAAAAAATGTACTATTAAAATGTTCAAAAATCGTTACTTTATTTCATAAAATTATGATTTAATCTTTTTGATGTTATAAGAGATTTTTTTAATAATAATTTTGAAAAATATAAATAATAAATTTTGAAAACATCAATTATAAATTTAATTCTTTAAAAAAATTTAATTTTTAAAGCGTTTTATTGTCATTTTTATCAATTTATAATATAATTTTTCTAATTTCAAAAGACATTATCAATTGAAAAGTACATCCCCCCTAACATAACCCTAACGTCGTACTCGTGGTGGTCCATGACAGTTGGCGACACAAATTGATTGGATGACAACGGTCCTTATACGTGTCACACGATGACTGGACAGAAGCTCGGATTTTTCAGTCCGCTCTGCGGTGTGATCCTTGGGCACTACTCCAGCTCGTAACGGCATCTTCGGACATGCCAGGAACCTTCATTTTTCCCTTTCAAAAGTAAATGAAAATGAGAAAAACCTCAAGTGTGTGAATCTCATTGCTTCCGTATTTGTTGGTTACAATATTCAAGCAAGACGCGCCTCTGTTACAAGTAACCTCGGTAGCTGCTTCGTCATTGCCACAAGCGCAAAAATGGGTTAGGTACAATACACTTATTAATTATAAAGATTTGATTTTTCGTGAAAGGATTTTATTGGTCGTGTTACGTACATAACGCCAGGCGGCTACACGCGTCTATCCCCTTTCCCTTTTGTGCTTTTCAGTCAGGGTCAAACGGCAACCACCTTCTTTCACGAGCATTGAATGAGAATTCTTCCTTCAAAACCTTAGGCTTCGTTCCAATTTGTTCCGATGAAACAAAACCCATTTCTGTTTGTTTTGCTATAATTGGTGCTCAGCTTAAAGCTTGCAATTTCCGGCATCAATTTCATTCGGTGAATGGGTTCTTTCTTCGGCTTTGGAGGGTACGAATCTGCTCTCTCTTCCTCTTTGAGTTTCCGTGTGTTGTTCGATTCCGGACCTGATTGCGCGAATCCCCTTTAATTATTTTGGGGCTTCTTTGTTTCCATGCTTTTGGGAAAGAAATGAGGAATTAGGTCGTGGAGTCTGAATTTTCTTTTTTCTTTTTCGTTAAAAAAAAATTCATATATTGTTGGAAGTTCCTTCTGGGTTGCGGTGATTATCACCCAGAATCCCCACTTTTTACAAACATGGCTGTGTTATTGTGTAATTTCGTAGGAATTTGAGGTTCAGGCATAAGTCATAGCCTCAAACTTCGTTTATATAATCCTCTTCTTCATCACTAGTGAAAATGTCGTCCTCTGGTGTGGCTGCTCTTAGTCCGGTTCGCAGTGAGCCACTGTTGGCTCCAAATATATTCCGAAGCCCATCGCACTTGTCTCTGGATGATTCAATTTTTATTTATCTCTCTTTTTCGGGATCAATGACTCCTATGCGTGTTCTGGAGCGTGATACCATTGAGTCTGTAAAACTCAAAATCCAAAATTGTAATGGGTTTTTAACAAAGAAGCAAAAATTGGTCTGTGGTGGCCGGGAACTAGCCCGGAGCGATTCTTTACTCCGGGACTACGGGGTAGCAGATGGAAATGTTCTGCATTTGGTGCTCAAATTATCAGATCTTCAGGTCATCAGTGTGCAAACTTCTTGTGGGAAGGAATTTACGTTTCATGTGGAACGAGATAGGGATGTCGGGTATGTGAAGCAACAGATTGCCAAAAGGGAGAAACAGTTCTCTGATCCTGAACAGCAAGAAGTTGTGTGTAATGGGGAACGGCTTGAGGACCAGAGGCTTATTGACGATATCTGCAGGAAACGTAATGATGCAGTGATACATCTGTTAATTAAAAAGTCTGCAAAAGTTCGGGCAAGACCAGTTAAGAAGAATCTTGAGTTGTCCGTTGTGGCAACAGAATTGAATGATAGGAAAAATTATGACAATGATAGAAACAATAATAGATATGATGTTGGTGAAGAAGTTTTCGGAGACATTATGCCAAGAAAGCCTCCTGATAGACATGTTCTTTTGGAGCCAGTTATTGTTAACCCTAAGATTGAATTAGCTTCAGTGGTTTGTGATATGATAAACTCCACATATGATGGAATAGACAATGGAAACTATCCAATCAGATCTGCCGAGGGTACAGGAGGAGCTTACTTTATGCTGGATTCAACGGGGAAAAAGTATGTATCTGTTTTTAAGCCTATTGATGAAGAGCCAATGGCTGTGAATAATCCTCGGGGTTTGCCTGTGTCGTTGGATGGTGAAGGCTTAAAAAAGGGTACAAGAGTTGGTCAAGGAGCATTCAGGGAAGTTGCAGCTTACATTTTGGACCATCCAGTAAGTGGGCGTCGCTCGCTATTTGGCGATGAGAAGGGCTTTGGCTTTGCTGGGGTTCCCCCGACAGTTCTAGTTAAGTGCTTCCATGATGGATTTAACCATCCAGGGGACTTGACTCCTAAGGTTGGCTCCTTGCAGATGTTCATGGAGAATAATGGAAGTTGTGAGGATATGGGCCCGGGGGCTTTCCCAGTTAAGGAAGTACACAAAATCTCTGTACTGGATATAAGACTGGCAAATGCAGATAGGCATGCTGGGAATATTTTGATCGGTGCTAAAGAAGAAAATGGCCAGGCTGTGTTGATTCCAATTGATCACGGATACTGCTTGCCCACAAGTGTAAGTGCCTTATTTTATGCTTAATTGTTGTGTTGAAATGCATGTGGTAGTTTTTCTACCTGAATTGATATTGTTTTTTCATTTTAAGGTGGAAACTTCTTCATTTTGTCATGCTGGGTTATAAGGTGGAAACTTCCAATATGATATTTTAGTTCAATTTCCATTTATAACTTGGAGGTGACTTGGCTGGGAGCCTGGGGTCCCGATTAGATTTTCTTTTTCTTCTCGACCAAGGGATTCTGAAGTCTTCTTTCTGCAGTTGTTTCCTAAAACATTTATTTTTATGATAGCCAAATTCCCATTTGCAAATTCCAAACTTTTCATTAATCACTATGTTTTTCTTTAGAAAAAAGTTGGTACTTTAGATAGGTCCCCCAAACTTCTGCTGAAATTCCATGTAATCATTGAGAATGGGGTCGGCAATGATCAAACTTTTGATCGGTTGGTTATAGAGGTTTCGATACCATATGTCCATGTCAAGAACTAGTTCACCCAAAAAACTTAAGCTGTTAAAATAAATGTTTATGAATGGTTTTATAATATCTATGAGTCTTTAAACATAATTTTATCCATGGAAAGATTTCCTGCTTCGCAATCAATAACAGTTTTTTTCTTGATGGGTTGGGGAAAAGGGGCTTTACTAATTTGATCCATTGGCTTTTCCTTAAATCTTGTTTGAAACTTTGAACCAATCATTTGACATGTTTGCCATTTCAACAGTTTGAAGATTGCACCTTTGAATGGCTTTATTGGCCACAAGCTCGCCAGCCATACTTCCCGGAGACTACTGACTACATAAAGTCACTGGATGCCGAAGAAGATATTGCCCTTTTGAAGTTTCACGGATGGGATCTCCCCATCGAATGTGCCCGTATTCTCCGAATCTCAACCATGCTTCTGAAAAAAGGAGTAGAGAGAGGATTGACACCCTTTGAAATTGGAAGTCTGATGTGCAGAGAATCCTTGAACAAGGAATCTGTGATCGAGGAAATTGTACAAGCAGCGCTGGAGTCTGTTCTTCCTGGAACAAGTGAAGCCACACTGCTTGATGCTGTTTCCCATATCATGGATCAGCACCTTGATGAGATTTCCAGTTCCCCTTCTTGATTGGAGTTGAATCATGAATTATGCACAAAATTGGTACACAAATGTCTATTCTGTACATGTGTTCTAGTACATATGTATTGCTCATATGATTGGTTTTTTCAGTTCATGACAACCATTCTTTCACAGCAATGACTTTCTAGGTTTGGGATTTTTCAAGTTATTTCCTACATTTTACAAGTTCTTTCAAGTTTGTATTTTTACTCCTTTCCTAACTTTGAATTCCGGAGATGCTTGAAAAATCCTTTACGTTTTTTAACTGTAGTTAAATATAGTTCTGTTGTAATGATTCCTATGTGTAACTGTTCATGTTAGAAATTAGAAGTGCAAAGGTGGGGGAGGTCCTGTACTATATGTTATTAACTTTGTTGCATATGTTAGTTTTTGAAAAAGATTTATCGTTTTTTTTTTTGACAAATTTGTAAATTTTACAAAATATCAGCAAAATAATTAATAACTTTTGAGGCGCTGATTTAGATGATTGCAAAAAGTATATAATGTGTGAGGTATACATTTTTTGTGGCAGCTTGGTTCATTAGGGGACAATCGTTTTGTGACACATGAATAAGACAACAATAAAAAGTTACGGATTTAAAGATAGCCATCTTTTTTCTTTTTCTTTTTTTCCAAATTATGTGTGACAAATATTGATGGATAAATCGTAGTAAATCACAGAAAAGAACGAGACTTTGTGTGTGTGTGTATTTTTCGGCATTCACTATCAAATTATTTAATGAAAATATTGAAAAAAACATTTTTTATATTTTTTTGGCCAAAACATTTGTTATAGTTGATTATTGCACTATTTACTCTTTAAAAAAATTGTCACATGTCATATTTTTATTAAGAGCTTAATACCAAATACTTGAAGACTACATCTAATTTTTTTTAATACAAAAATACTTTTTTCAAGTATTGGTGCTAGCGTAAGGATTATTGCTTGTGATATGTTAGTAGGTTCGTTGGTAAGAAGTCAATGCAGTAAATGAAGTCGGAGGCAACTTGCTTACCCCTTTGCAGTTCGACTTCTCTGCCTTCCAGAAAGCATGCATGCATCTCGTACCTTATGGGCAACAAATTCTTCAAAACTGAAACTATAATATTGTTCAGGTACAAATTGTCAAGTCAGCGCATGTGCTTGACACAACTCCTTCAAGGAAGCAACTAAGCAATTACCGTATGTATGCAAAATATACTTTTTCTATGAAGAGTGGGAAATGGATATAGTCAGATTGAGGTTACTTTAGGCAACCTAATAAAGTTAAAGCAGCTTAAAACCAATTCAAATGGCAAATTCAAAGCTCCTTGGATGGTTGATAAACTACTGCAATTTTTTTTTTTAAATGTACATCAGATATAGGAAATGTATTTGGGAAAGAAGCAACTTCCTTGCAATATTCATATCACTAGAAGTTGCTGGTTAAAAGGTTGGCTTTCACCTCTTTCATATCAATAGAAGTATCTTCAGATCCACTACATCGCAAACAAGCAAAATTCTATGTACAAACACAAAAAGCCCTCCTCCTGCTCTCTATATGGACACATTTCACAACGCAGTATAACTAACAGCAACGACCTATATAAGGCTGATATAATTGCTAATTAGCCATAACTTTCTCAACTACCTACGGTACAGACAATTCTTAAGATACAAAAATTTAGATATACAAGTATAGGAAAACTTGAAGGATCATACCATGGCTTCCTTCTCCTCAGCCATTAGAAAACCGATGATCTATGTTTTACATCTCTGCTAGAATCTAAAAAAATCTGGTCGATAACCTACCGGCCACACAAACCCATTTTCCATGGGACAGAATTTAGGTAAAATTCCTAAAAAGATTTTGGTACTAGGTTCTTTGACAAAAATATAACATGTGGAAGAACGTTTTTGAAAGACTCAATCTTAGTACTAAATCGTTAAAAATATCCACTTGTTATATTTCTATTAGTGAATCTAATAGTAGACACCTAAAAATTGAACCAAAGTTTTGTCCTTTCCTGTGTTTATCAAATGTCATTCTTCAAGTATGCATGTGTCCTCTGCGGTAAAACTCCAGCACTGGAGACCTGCAAATTGTCTTCAAATGGCAACAAAGTCAATCTCAGCCCGAGTACCAGAGTCATCATCACTTGCTGGGTTTCTTCATCTTTCGCTTCAACGTTCTATTGAGATGAAAGACACCAATAAATACAGTATCCACATGGAAAATAGTGAGAACTTAACGAAGTGGTGTCTCTATGTTGTTTTGTCTATCATGAGATATTATTCAAAATTATATCGCCTACCATGCAGATTTGTGAAACCACATATAAATACCTCTTAATGGAGCGATCACTGAAACCAAATACACCTTTCATTAATGAGTTTATATCCACAGACTGCTCCTTCATGATCATATCATGGTACATTTTGCTGCCGATCTCAGTAATTTGTTCCTCCACTTCTTCAAGTGGTTGATCTATATTAAGCTTAAGTTCCCCTTTCTTGATGACAGTAACACCAAACCCATTTGCTTTGGCTTCTCGGAAAGCATCCTTGACATGAAATAACAGCTCAGGAAGCATTTCAAAAGAAAAATCAACTCAAAGAAGAGTAAGAAAATACTGATTAAACATGAAAGATATCTTTATGGACCAAAGAAATGAAAATTGAAAATTCCAAGATCAGGAAAGGTTGCAAGTTGTACCAATAATATCACATGGTGAAACAGAAGGACAATAAACTAAAAGCATGAAGAGAACTACAGCTTTCTCTGTCCAACTCTACCATAATTTCCAACAAATATCAAGGCAAAATGATCTATAGAAACCTTAACACTAGTGTGAACAAACTTGAATATAATACCTTTGGAGGCTGTGCAACAACAAAGGCGTGGCCATTTCCGAGCATATCCATATGAGCCTGAATGATGTAACAAAGACTTTTACAGTCACCAGCATCTTGGAAAGCAATCACATGATATGGCTTAGGTTCGATTTCAAGATCTTTAGCCATCTCTAATGAATAAAAACCTACTCTCTGTTCTCCATCATCAATTGCATACAATTCAATGCACTGGAATAAAATAAACAAATTAATCAAAACGGGACACAGAGGATAAGCAAGCAGCTTTGATTAAGAACTATGAACTATCATTCAAGGTAAAGGGCAAAATATACATACTTTGTCCTTAATTTGATATTTGCAAGTCAACTATCTGAAACTGGAAGTACAATATACATACCAGTACATACGATAGATCTAACCACCATAGGTAATCTTCTTCTCTCTCATCTGCATATTCACGATATTTGCTCACCACAGCTTGTGGTCCAAACAATTCCATCTCTCTTTTAACTTTGTTGAGCTTCTTTTCCAAAATACTCCTATTCCTATCAGGCATCCTGTTCATCAGTTCAGAAGCCTCCTCTATTTCTTTTTCAGTGATCCATCGATCCAAGTCCTTCCCAATGTCTTTCATTGTGGATTTAACTTCTAGATCTGTCTCAGCATTGTAAGATTCCAAAAAACCATGGGACCATTTCTTTGTGTGCTGCCAATATTCCTTCCCTGATTTTTTGCCAGCTTTAACAGAACCATCACTTCCTTCAATAACAGTCTTCGGATTTCTCTGATTCTCATTGTGGATTTTCATTGAATCACTGGTTGCTATATGGTCTATAACATTTTCATGTGAAGATAAAGCAGCTGATTTTTTAGCAGAGCCATTTTCATCATTCTTCACAGGCTCCATCTTGCTGGTGGAAATTGTCTTTCTTTGATCTAGAAAGTTATTGAGGAAGTCAGGAATTTTCTCCACTGGGGGCCCTTTCCAGCGGGGTATGATTTTCTCTGGTGGATCATATAAACTAATGCCGTCTAGAGGATTGAAAGAGAACCATTAGCACAGTGCTTCAAATTAATAAAAAAAGAAGCTAGCTAATACTGAGATTAAAAATTTGATTATACTATATCAGCCTATAAGAAATCCAGGAGCTCATAAATGCTATTTTTGACCTCATACACTACAAACAACAACAAAAAGATGCTGCCTACTTAGAAATCAAAAGTTCATCTGGTTCTATATAAATATTCTAATTGCAAAGTAGCAACTACCTGCTCCATAATCAAGGTTTTCGATATTTGAATGAAGCCATTCATGGAGGTAAGAAAGTTTTCTATTTTCTTTCTCCACTTTTTTCTCCAGACCTCTGAAAAACACTTCTTTATCTTCGGCATCTATCAAATAAAATGGGTCACGCCCAGCCAATTCATTATCACGGACTTTAAAGACAATATCTCTAAGATGCTCATTTTGCATCCAATCAAATTCTCCACCATCTTCAAGCGGTCCTATCTCAGTAGTTGTATCTAAAGGTTGATCAACCCTCTCTTTTGCAACCATGTAGTTATCTCTAAATCCAGCTCTGATTTTCTTAATTATAGGCTCCACTTCATGAAAGTTCTTCTCCAGCCAATTTCCTGTCTTTGCTGATAGATTTGTCTCTGTACTGACACCATTAACTTCCTGGTTTACAGAGGTCTCAGAATTCTGAGGACCTCCCACTTCATGTTCAAACCCAGAACCTTTGATGTAGTCATTCTTCATTAGACCAAACTCCTTATCCTTCTGATTAGATTCTTCTCCAGCATTTAAGGCAGGCTTGGAATCTGATGTGCCAATTAAAGCATTATTTCTGGGCACTGCAGTATTCATCTCCAATAGTCCGCTTTTCTGACCCCCAGAATCAATGTCAGTTGGAGATCTCAAATCAGCAATATTATCTTTCATGAGTTGAATTCTAGATTCTGTTCCAAGCTCTTGTTTATCATGTTTCTTCAAAAGGTAAGCCTTAGCTTCCTTCACTGACCTTATGACCAATGGTTTCTTGTTTGTAAAACTTTCTTTTGTCATACATGAATCATCAATGGGAGTATCTGGGACCTGGCTGTGTTCCTTGTCCTTTGGGTGCACAGTACTTTCAGAAAGTTCTGTTTCCTGTTTATTGATTTTCCTATCATCTGAACCTGTTACATTTGAAGCTTGCAGATTGCATCCATCCACAGGAACTACCTCATGCAGAAATGAATTATCTATATTTTCTGCAACATCTACAGATGATGTTTGTAGAGTTGCATTAATATCCACTGTCTTCCTTACAACATCATTTTGATGCTCACTTAAACTAGTATCCTCTTGGCTGTGTTTGTTGACACCTTCCACCTCATTGGATGTTTCCCCAATCATGAAGTCATCCATTTCCCTATCCCTGCTACCCAAGGAATGATTTTTTCCTTCAATTTCCCGAGCCTGCCTAGCCATATCTCTGATTTCTTGAACTTTAGTGGCTGTATCGATAGATGTGGCTGCCACTTTAAAGGATGAATTCTGAACTACAAGTTTATCAGCAGAAGCTTTAGCTTTCACGATATTATTCTTGAGTTTTTCCTTATCTAACTTGGGCTTTTCTATGTGCAGCATTGGTAGTTTTGAAGGTTCTGAAATAACGTCCACAGCACCCTTCGACATCTCTTTCTCCTTTCTTGACTTAATTTTTCTCCTCATCATTTCTTTCTCCACTTTTGAGTATTGAGTTTCGTTGTCTCTAAAAGTAAATAGTTTCTTCACTGCCCACAGGAAAACAAAAACACATAAAACTCTGCTACCAACTCCTGAAAGCTTGGGGAGCAAGTCTGGTTGACTGGCAAAACCTCGAATAGCGTTAACAAAACCAGTCTCCTTACCTTGAACCACAAACTTAGCTACAGAACTATTTTTTGGTATGACATCGTTACCATTCTCCATCTCCCTAGCCAAGCTTTTGGCAGACAATATTTTGTAATTTACTTCTGGAAAGTCCTCGATTTCTTCTGGTTGAACTCGGCTTCTCCTTAATATTTCTCCTTCATCAACTGATACCCCTTTAACATTCCCTGAAGAATCCTCATAAACCGTAAATATTGGACAAGACCCTATGCCCCAGTTCTCAATATCCTTCTTGTACTGGTCTACCCAATTCTCCAATTTACTCATCAAAACAGATTCACCCAAGAGTTTCGATTTTGCTTTAACTTTTTCAACCTCATTGTAATCGGACACCCCATGAGCAGCTTCTTTTTCTTCCACTCCACTATTATTCGAGTTCTCTTCTAAACTGCCTATATCACTAAATCTAGAAGATGGGTTCTGAATTTCAGATTTCAGGTCAGTGAGATTCTGATTTAGACGCACCTGCCGGTCCTCAAGGAGCTTCTTCCTCAGCGAGTTGCGGCGACTAGTGGGTCGGCCGAAATGCGCCCAAGTTCGAAAACTTCTGCAGTTGGAAATGGCTACATAGACTGGAAATGCGCTTATATGAAATCTGGAGCTGGGTTTTTTGCGCTTAGATGGAAATTTTCGGTTCAAATTTTTTATGTGGGAGAAAGTTGGGATTCCAGACAGAATTGGAAAGTAGTTTTGGGTTGAAACATCCAGAATCTTCATCGAAGAACATAGAGAAGCTAACTAGAGAGAATTGTTAGCTATAGAACTATAGTCGAAGCTTTTGCTTGACTGTGAATTGAAGTGGGTGAGATGGAGCGATAGGCGACAGTGGTTTTGCAGAAATTTTCAGAGGCGAAGGTCTAAAACCCCAAAACGTTAACATTAAGACGTCGTCGTTTATTGCCAACCGCCACTGCAAACTACGACTTTTACCAGCTTTTCTATTTTGGCCAGTTGGTGAAAATTACTTTCTTGAAAATACTTGCCTTTTCATTTGCAAGGGAATGGTTTAATTTTTAAAATCGATAATTTCCGTATTAATTATCATCATTCAGAATTAAATCTTTTTATTTTTTGTGTGAAAATTACTTTTTTTGAAAAAAAATTGCAAATACCTGCCTTTTCATTTGCAAAGAATGGTTTAATTTTTAAAATCGAGAAATGCTCTACTAATTATCATTATCGAGAATTAAATCTTTTTATTAATTTTTCATTAACTCTATTAATTGAAATGTCATATTTGACTGTAATTAAGTACTAAGAATTAAAATACTAAAAGAATTTTCTGAAAATAAAATACTTAATTCTAAACCTCTAGAGTTTGTTTAGTTAAAAGATAGAATAAGAAAGGAAATGTAAAATGTAGATAAGTAAGGGTAGATAAAATAAAAAATGATTTTTTTGTTTTTACTTTAAAAAAATAATTTAATAATTAAAATAATGATTTGATAAATAAAATAAAAAATATAAAAATATAATAGATATTGTACACCTTAAAAAATACAATCATGTAGCAGCAAACCAAACAGAGCACTAATTTTTCATTTGATGTTTAAAATATTAAATGTGAAGATTGTAATGAAAAGTTGACCCCATGAAGTTAGTTTCAGGCTCTAGATGCATTTTCGATTGCAAATCTTTTTCTGCCATTTTTACATAAAAAAATTGGAATTATTTTACCCCTGCAAGGTCTAACTTCTATTGTAAAGGAAATTTTAACAAGCCTCATACCCGTCTGAAAAATAGCACAATATTTTAAATTATACTTTATATATTTTAACATGTCATGGTATTGGCATACTCTTCTGTATCTATGCCAATATTTGTATTTCTTTGTTTATCATACAGTGACTGGCTAGGGCATTTGCCTTTGAATTTTGAGTGAACTCAATTCTAAAAGGTCAATTCTTTTTGTGCACTGGGCATGATTTCAAAGGATAGAGACAGTTATTTGATTCAGCAGGGAAAAAAAGACATTAAAAGCTTTTAGATGATTGACCAATATTAAAATGGTCAAAATACATAAAAATTTTTTAAATTTCAAGTTATAAACAAATAATTTTTTAAATTTTCACTGGGCATGATTTGAAAGCTTGGAGGCATTTATTTGATTCATTAGGAAAAAAAATACATTAAAATGGTCAAAATGCACAAAATTTTCAAGATTTTTATGTCATGTACAAATAAATTTTGTTGATCCTCAAAATTTGATAATAAATCTCTATCTGAATTTTAAGATTATGTGCAAATAATCTTTTAGTAAATCCGTTATTTTACTCACAGGAATGTGACATGTTAAAAACAGTATTTGTATACAATTCAAAATTCAAGAAATTATTTGTTTGAGAGTTTATTTAACAAACATATTACTATTTCATTAGTAAATTAATAGATTCACTGATAACAAAATTATCTACACAAAATTAAAAGTTTGAGAGATCTATTATCAAGTTTTAAAGAAGTTTTAAAGATCAAAAGAATTATGATCACATGATTTGAAGTTAGGAGAATTCTGTAAATTTTATACTATTAAAATTATATATGTTGTTGACTTTCACTTGTTAGTGTGATCCATGTTGCCTATTTAAGAAGAATATCAAAACTTCTATTTTAACTGGATTTGATGGACCTCAGAATATGAAAACAGTAGCCTAAGAGAAACTAATTATGCTGTGAAATATAACTTCTGAATGCTTGATGGGAATAACAAGGAAGTCTTATCTAAACAAACACTTTCCCAAGTGTGCTCAAAGGTCAAAAAAAGAAAAACAATAAATATTTACCCCAAAAAAAAATCAGTGGCAA
Source organism: Erythrophleum fordii (assembly GCA_032878935.1). Classification (NCBI taxonomy): domain Eukaryota; kingdom Viridiplantae; phylum Streptophyta; class Magnoliopsida; order Fabales; family Fabaceae; genus Erythrophleum; species Erythrophleum fordii. The sequence goes on along the minus strand of JAVQMF010000047.1, from coordinate 10,569,687 downwards.
TTCCAAATATAGACACTTCAATAATTTTTAATTTTGGGAGTGGGGGTGGCGGGGAAAGCTTCTTATAGCGTATGATACAGAGTATCATGGATAGAAACCCAGAAAAGAGGAGGATTATTTTATAGATGCATTATTTTTTAAGTTTAAACCTCCATCACCAGCCATAAATCGAAACTTTCCAAAAGAACAAAACTCAGGTACAATTTTTAAGTATCTGCCATCAAGTTCTCCAATATAAACATAACAAATGAATTTTCTTCTTTTTAACCTCAACACCACAGAATTGGGTAAAAGACTTTTCTTTATATATCGTGTGTTTATTGGAGAATCTGATGGTACACACTTAAAAATTTTTACCCAAGTGCAATTCATTCCAAAATTATCTAGAGATACCAATCACATTACTCCCTTAAATCTCTAACTCTGGGAGAGAATGGAGGCAATGAGCTTAACTACAGAGGTTGGGTATGCACACTCCACCTTCAGGGTTTTGCTGTTCTTTCCATATCCTTCCAGTGACTCGTAGTTTCAACTCTTTTCGATCCCCACCTGAGAAGAAAAGTGCCATGTTTCGGTACACAATGAGGCCATCATGGCTGTCTCTAACTTTCTTATGGTTATCTCTGATGCTTCGCGGGCTGCCCTCCCATATTTGTTTACGTCCATTTCCTCCTATCTCCAGGCTGTAGCTGTAGTTCCGGGCTTCTCTTTCATCGCCCATGAACCGGAGGAATGCCATGTAAACAGGAGCCATACCAAGCTGGAAGGCTTCGAAATGGAGACAAAAGTACTGACCAAAACAGTGGAAGACCTGCCAGAGAGAATGACAGAGACAACCACAAATTAATTTGGGTTATATGTTAAGATGAATAAGTCGTTGTGCTGCCTGCATGATATCAACGAATATGAGCTAGAAATGCATAGCAAAGAACATTGTTTGAACCAAATCAAAGAGGGTAAACTATAATTTACACTAATTTTCCCCCCCCCCCCCCCTTTTCTTTCTCCTGGATCTAAAACAATATACTTACAGTTAACATCCATGTAGCATTTTCTACTTCCACAGGATTAGATTTGACATAGCGATGGTTAAATGTGCTTCCAGAATGCATATCAACCCTGTGGTCATCCCGTAAATGAGCAACAAGGTATGGAATATCCCCAACAACAGAACAGTCTGACCCAGCGTAGGGGCAGTTGTATGGTCTGAAGTTACAAATAGCCTCGTGTTTGAGTTTGCTGTAATAGGGAAATATCTCTGGACACCCAAGCGAGCTGTATCTGCAAGGAAGCTCAAGCGATTCTGCTATTTTCTCCAGTGCCAGACACCTTATATCCCCAAGTTCCTGTCTACAGGTTGGACATCGATTGTGTACCCTTGTCTTACAAGTTGAACAAAGCGTATGCCCATTGTGGCACTGCAGAACAAATTTTCATTAGGAATCAGTGACTGCACTATAGACATCCTCCATCACATTTATCGAGTTATATGCATTCTTACAAGAACTAGAAAGCAAAGTTTTAAAGATTGGTTTTTCTTTTCTGGAAAGGACAAAAGCTTTTAATATACTCCAGAGCTAACATTACTTCGTACACAGTGACAAAATCTAACAGGAATGTACCATCACTAGCTCAAATAAACTTCAGCACACTCTAAAGCTAAAGAAATAACCAGAATTGGTTGGTCTAAGATATTCGCAAATAAGCAAGCTGACATGAGAATCAACAGAGAATGGATTTCATGATGTTGGATTCTGAACGTTGGCATTATGACCCTTCAATGTCCACATTCTGATTTCTAGCTACTTCTCTTTTTTTAATTAAAAAATAAAAAAGGAGAAGCAGAAGAAGAAGAAGAAGAAGAAGAAGAAGAAGAAGAATAAGAGGAAGGAAGAAAGAAAAGAAAAGAAAGATGTTGGCCCTTTTGATTCTTCAGCAAAGCCAGACTGAAATATTGTCACCAGTCACCACGGCAGAGTTTAACATAAATACAGGAGAATGAGTGGTCACATTAACATCTTCACACAATACTAAGAAGTATAGACAGTGTGACTCAATTACTAGGAAATGCATAAAAGGAACTGAGAGAAAGATTTTTCTGACTATACTGAATTACAACCAAATTAAATTCTCTGGATGTTGTAACATGCAGTAGACATAATAAATAAACATGCCACAAATGAAAATTTTAGATCACTTAGAAATATAACCCTCTATTATAATTATCAGTTACCCAAGAAGCCAGTACAAGTGACTTGCTGATTATTGCTTCAAGCTTTTCTAATCTTCTTTGCTAGACAGTCTTATTAGATTGCTAGTCTATAGGTTCCTATTACTAACATATATGATATATCCATTTCCCTGAGAAGTTACCTATTCCTAAGTTCTCTTAATTGACCTATAAATGATGTATCCAAGTTTGTTTCTTACAACAGTAGCTTGACTTGTAAATATTTTCACCGAAACAATTATGTCTTTCTAAGCATATATATTTACACACCATACCCTCTAATGTTATAGCATCACATCGAGTCTGACTTTGGCATGAAGTATGGACCAGAGAGCCCAAGGCCTATGTTATATCTGCTAACTGCTAACTCCACAGAACCTAAGTCACAGAAATGTACTTACTTCCTCATCACTCATAAGTCACAAGGGCCCTGCCACACACAGGTGTGAGGAAGGCGGAGGACATAGACTATCTCTCAGCCATTAAACATTAAAATCAATCATCCAACAGAATTTCTTAATAGCACAAGAACTTAGGTGGCAAAATCATAGTACGCAGTATTTTTTTAAACCCCTTAAAACCACCCATAGAAACCCCATGTAATAACCCTTTTTCCTCCACAACTTTGCAAAGCAATGCAAAGATGAATGGGTTGAAGATATGTAAGCCTCCCTCTGCCATGAAATCAAGGTAAGTAAGTGAAGCATTCATATGGAAGTACCAAAGAGATTATGAATTGAGAAAATCCTACAGATTTTGATGAATAGGAAAAAATCTTTAGGACTCAAAGTTTGCCCCGTTACTAATCATATAACTTTACCTTAACCCCTGAAAAGTGAAAAGTCGTTATGTTGCAAGAAGCAAAAGTTACATCATAGGATCCTTGCTCCAACCAACCATAGCAATCAAATCCTCAGAGATTCAAAATAATCAAAATTTAAAACTGAAATTCCTGCAAACATAAGATCCGTACAACAAAGTCCATCGTATAATTCCTACACCCAATTGCAAATTCCCTCCATCCTAATATCTAAGATTTCCAATGCAACCATGACTTAAAAATGCTAAGCTCACACTTCACATAAAAGAAAATAAATGAAACTTCTAAACTCATAACCCAAAGAAAAACAGGAGCAAATAAGATGGAAATCACAAGCAAATCGCATAAACAGAACACATAAAGAAACAAAGTATCAAGTCAACATAAAGTGAAAGCAGAATCGGAAGAACCCTTGAAACATAATGGATTAAATAAAAGACCTGATGGATTGGAGGGTACATTGAACTGGTGCAAACTGGGCATTCAAGCAGTTCGTGGACGCTGGTAGTACCAGGACCATTGTTATGCAGCTTCGTGATTGAAGAAAACTGATGGGTGATATGCTCATCCTCATCCATAGTCAAGGACGATACAGTACTATCAACGCTACTCGATTCCATTATATCACCTAAATCAACAAGGATAATAAAACCATATAATCAAATCAATTCGAGCTACCCTTCGATAGTGGGTATAATTCTCTCGAATCACACAACTAATTCGCACACCAGAAGAGCAGAAAATTGATGTGGGTATGAGAGTTCTCGTTCACAAGCAAGTGTAATTTGGAAGACAACGAGGAAGGAAGAGGAAAAAAAAAGATTTTTAATTTAAAATTGATTGAATTAAAAAAAAAAGAACTTGGATGCTTTTCTTCCTTTGTTCTCACAGCTACAGAATAGGTGTTTCCGAATTCACGGGATTTCACTAAAAGCAGAGAGAGTGAGGTAGAAGAGGAATAGAGGAAAGAAAGAGAGAGATTCAGAGAGAAAGTAGAATGAAGAAGGAAGTAAAGCAGTGATTATTAGGATCGGCACCCATATGAGCAATAAGGCCAGTGATTTATTAGTGGGTCAGGTAGATGATGGAGTTTTATACTTTTACTACCACAGTGATTATAATGGAAGAATAAGTTAATTAAAGAGAATTACCTAGCACTAAAGATGCCAATTATCTGGATTTAGTACTGTGCAGTTGTCCCAAGTGGAGGAGATTTTTGGCCTCAGCCTACCCCAAATAAAGCATTTCGATGGACCTTGGCCTAGGGGAACATGGTGGTGGTGGACATTGGAGTTCATCATGCATCTTTTATCCTAGTGTAAGATTAAAGTGTGTTTGATAGGAGGAGAAGTATAAGTTAAGATTAAAATATAAAGAGAAGTTTGAACAGGTGACTAAGTGAGAGGAGACGGTATTTTTTTTTATTAACTTGAATTTTATGAATTTTAAAATATTTTCAAAAATAAAATTATGAATGTATTGATCAATTAAAAAAAACTTAAAAATCGTTTGAAAAAAATAATTTAACTTGAACAAAATCCAAAAATGTTTACTAAAATATAAAGAGAACAATGAAAATATAAATCAATAATTAAAAACAATGGAAATATTAAAAGCAAACAGAATGAAGATACAAAAGAAAATAGAATTAGTTAATTTGTACTTAAAATATTTAATTAATAAAAAAGAAATAAAAGAATAGAATTATTTTTTGTGTACCTATAATGACAGAAAGAAAATCAAAAATTAATTTCAATATTATAGCCATTGCCAGAGTTATGTTGAAGACAAAGGGGTAGATGCCCCTTCTGAATTTTATAAAATTTGTGCATATATATAATATTAAATTTCGTATTATATCTCTATATTTTTTAAACTTTTGAACCTATTAAATCCAACTCATTTATATATTTTTATTATTTGACATTTTAAATTAAACTTGCTAAATTAAAGCATATCTTTTTTCCCCCTCTTTTCCTTCATGTATTTCTTATTTCCCCCTCACTTTTTCCTCTATTATCCCTTATCCAATGTTTTTTCTAATTTTCAATTTATATTTAATTTTTACATGTCTTTGATACATTTTAATAAACAATAATTCTACAATAATTAAGTAGTAATTAAGTAGAATATAACCAACTATGGATAGATTTTTGCAAATTGACAATCATAGAATGTTATGATTCATCAGAAAAACTTTTTTTTTTCCTTTCAAGATGCTTTATTGATATTAATATAAAGAGTAATTTTTAATACATTACTTATTCAAATTCAACTTTATTTTTAGATTTATGATAGAAAAAGTTAAGATATTGTTAATAAATTAATTTTATTTACCTTAATCTAAAATTTCAAAAAGAAGCATTTTATTCAAAGAAGACATTACAAAAGTATAATTTTTTTTTTTTAAATATGACATAGAAAATTTTCTAAGAAAAAAATTGTTTGTCCCCTATCCCAGAGTCCTAGTTCCGCCATTGATGGCAATGAAAGAATTGTTTCTTACCTATTTAACACCCTACAGAGGATTTATATATATCTAACACTCTCCTTGATTATCGCCATGTGAAAGAATTGTGTATTTGACAATTCTTCCGTGCTTGATATTTTTATTTGCACTTAACATTAGGGTTGTGTAAGTGGTCTGGCAATCTGTACTTACTTAGTTATTTCTTGTTGTGTCAAACAAAAAAAAAAAAAAAATTGGATGGATCGAGTTTGGCATCACTTTTACCATGCTGGCCAATTTAATTTAGGGCAACCTAATCATATATACTTTTAAGAAAGAAATATTTTATATAAATTTATATAAAAATTTTATTTTTAAAAGAGCCATTTTATAACTATTATAAACAATTTTCAAAAAAATAAAAGTAGACTCCATCGGACCCAGCCAAACTAACTTAACCTAATCTAACCTATGTGCATCTCTACCTAACACTTGCATACTTGATACTTCTTCCGCACTTAATACTCTTCTTTCCCTAATTACCACCCTTCACACTTTCATAATAGATGCATCCAAAATCCCCAAAACAAAGTGGTTGTTCTCTTGCATTATGTATTTCTTTCTCTTTTATTTTGCTACCATTGAGATCTTATCCTAATTCCCCTTTTATATCTTTCAAGAAGAGATTCAAGAGGATTCTCATAACCATATCGAATTTCAAATTTTCAAGATTTAAAATTAATTATTATACAATAATCAATTATATTAATTCCTTAAGATAATAAACTAATTATTTCAATACTTTATTTAATTAAATTTGGATTTTTTATTAGTTCAGCCCATCATGAGTCCCCAATTCCAGTATATAGTAATAACATAAATTTACATAATTTCTTTATTAAACTAAATAAAGTACTTAATATATTGTCAAAAATTTTCTTATCCGTTGGAGTTCATAATTCTTTATACGACTGTCACCTACAAAAGATAAGTAATAATTTTTCATATTTAGAAATTCATAAAGTAATAATTTCTCGGTCAAATTTGATATATATATATATATATATATATATGAGATCACAGCCGCTATGTTTAAAAAGTCAGTAGTTTTTGCTTTTTCTAACATGTTTGGATGGACATTTTAAAAAAACAAATTACGATTTATAAAGAGCTAATCATGTTTTATAAAAAAAAAATAAATAATAAGTACTTCTATCCAAATGTGATTCCGTAAAGCATATCTAAAAACGCATTTCGAGGGTGACAACTCTACCTCTTCACAAGCTGTTACCTCAACATAGACATCAGGGGTGTGCACAACTTGTATATTAGGTTCAAGTGGGTAAAGGATATGTGCAAGTGAAATTTTACGTAAAAATTAAATCTGTCCAATTTAATCGTATCTAAAGTCTTAAAATGCATGTAATGTTAAGAATTTTAAAAGATACATATTTTGAGACGTAACCTTATTTAATTCATCTAAACCTGATTTTATTTGACTTAACAAAAATCTCAGTCATTTTAGATGGTGTTTTCTCTATTTGAATATTACTTGGTCAATTGATTGAATCCGGCCAAAGCCTATCCCTAATATATATTTTTGTGCTTTTGCATATGCACGACACTCTAAATTTTTGTCCTAGATTTTTTTTTTTTTTATGGTAGGGATTTTTTTTTAGATTAGCTTGTGCATAAATTGAATTAAGTCTTTATTCAGACAATATTAAAGATACACTCTCATGTTAACTTAATATACTTAAAAGAATAAATTTTTTTGACTGATGCTAAAATTTGAATTTGAACACTCAAAATATAAAAGTACATTTCATTTATTATGGAACCAATCCCATACATCAATTAAACAACATTTGATTAGTTAAAAATTTAAACGTTTTTAATAATTATTCACACTTATTATCATTATATTTTCTTTGTTTCAAATTAATTCACTGTAAAATAATTGCATAAGAGTTAAAGAAATTACTAAATAGCCTAAATAATAGAAACTATAATTGTATTTGATTAAAATATTTTTTTATTAAAATATGTAAAATATTAAATTCTCTTTCTCCTCTTATCAATCTCTAAGCGTAAAATTGTAAAAAAATCATTTATACTATCTTGAAATTCTAAAACAATAACTATTTTGAAACCCAAAAAAAAAAATCTCTAAAATGTTAAATATTTTGAAATTGAAGGAAGGATATACGACGCCTAATACCTTTTAATATTCTAGATATAAATCATTCTTGTAACAATGTATCATGTCGGAGGTGAAGGAAACATTACTTATCCTCCACTTCTCGTATAAATTTTGTTTCTAATGGAATAATTATGGAAATATTAAAATCACATTAATTAAGGGCCTAATCTTTCCTTCATGTGCTCATTATATGATCTCAACGTAAGAGGGGTTTGCGACAAAAGCATTGGCGTCAGACATAACTTGGAATCAACGTTACTTGAAAGGCAAAATCAAGAGGACGAAAGATCCCATGAAATCTCATAGTTTTTTGTCGAGTTATGGCTTGGGAGGCAACGCACTACCGAAAGTTGCACTCTTGTGAGCCACAAGGGTAAACCAAAAGATGACCATTAGCAGCAAAAGGTTCAGTTTGGTACCAAAATAGTGGGGGCAAAAGGAATGTTACTTTTTCCTATTTTCTCACCATTCTCTTCATAATTTGTTAATATTGATAGAAACTTCTGACTTAAATTGGTATTTTTTATCTTTTAATTTTATTTACTATTTGGATCTGATTCTTTAAATAAATATAGCTAGTTCTTTAATTTATAATGTGTATTATGTACATTTTAAATGGATAACTCCTTGGTGGACAACTTTACAAAACTATAATTATATCTAGTACTTTTTAAAATTATAATTTAATTTTTTAATATTTTAATAATATTTTCATTCAAAAATAATGACAATCTCAAAACATGCTTGTGACATTAGAAATACCATATTATAGTTTTAAAGAATATAAATATTATCTAATCATTTAAAAAATTTTGATTTTTAAAATCTTTTAATATCATTTTTATTAAGTTATGATTCTTTTATATATATATATATATATATATTTTTCTATCTCATTCTCTTTCCTTTTTTTTATACCAAACAAGGATTAAACAGTATATTTGGAAAGTATAAATAAATTTAAGGGATGAAAAATATTAATTTAACAAAAAAAACATATTAACTAATGAAATCAGCGTATGAGGTAACTCTAGGGAATGGAGCAAGCACCGAAATTTCTGGTTTAGGGTGGTTATAGGAGTCTAAGATCTATTCGAGGGTAGGGTAGGGGGAGATAAAGAGCAATAGCGAAAAAGGTCCACGACCACCAGCATCGGTGGGGTGCCTAGATATATATAGGATAAACTAGGTGAGGTGCCCTTGTGTTATCATTTATGATATTTTTCACACTGCTAAAAACATCGCCCAAGAAATTTTCAATTGAAGATAAATTTTAATTTCTCTTTTAACTTATCTGGTTCAAGAGTCTTTTTTATTTTTTATTTTTGGATTGGTTAAAGAGCAATATTATTAAAATTGGACCGATCATTGAACCGGTGGAGGTGCTGGTTCACGATTCATTGGTCGAACGGTGGTCGAACCGGTGATAATTAAATATATTATTTAAAAAAATTTTATGTATTAAAATTTTAATATAACAAATAAATATTAGTAAATTTTAAATATTTGATTACTAATTTAATATTTCTTAAGATATTACAAAAATTAATGTTTAGTTTAAAATAAAAATTATCTATGATTAAAAATTAAGAATATTTAATATTAAATTTTTAAAATTTCTAAATTATATTAAGATTCTACTTATTATTAAAAAATAAAATAATAAATAATAATTTTAGCTAAGTATCTTGATATTTGAGAGCAATATTATTAGGAAATTAAATATGATAAAAAGTAAATATAAAAAATAATTAATTATACACATTTTATTTTTCTTCTATTCTCTTTTTTAAAAAAAAAATCATATTTCAACCCCTTCATCTTTTTTATTACTTTCTATTTTTAATTTGTTAAAATTATTTAAAATGAATTATTCTGTTATATAGAAAAAATTAAAAAAAAAAAAGAAAATATGCTTTAAACCGGTTTGACTGGTTTTTTGTCTGGTTTTTTTACCAGTTTTTTATCGATTTTCACCGATTTTTGATCGATTTTTTGCTTGACCGGTTTTCTAACTCAACCGAATCGGACCAGGGATCGGTTCCCGGTCGAACCGGCTAATCCGGTCCGGTTTTCTAAACATGGTTAAAGAGACTTAAGTTATTTTGGCCCAACAAAAAAGAAGACTTGAGCAATGACTTTGCATTTTGTATGTCTAAAGTCTGAATTTTCCTTTTACTAATTTTTCTTCACAGTAGTTAACTTTTTTTAGAGAGATTTTCTGGCATCGAATGATTACTTAAATAATTTCTTTAAGTGACAATTTTTTGGGTTGGTCTCAATTAATCCTTATATGATGCCAAACTTACTATTAATACTTTGACCGATAAGTTTCAAGTAATTTATCACTATTTTTATAATAAAAAGGATAAATTTAATTTATACAAAATAATTAAATAAAATTAACTATAAATATATATAATCATATCAACATATTTTTTTATTAAAATTTATCTTAGACATACTTGTATATATATTTAAAATTAATTTAACTTATTTATCCCCATCATTTTCATAATCCCGTGTGGTGTTCATTACTCCTCAGTCTTAATTTACTCGTTAAAAAGGCTGTATGATTGCCGGGTAAAATTGAAAATTGGTATGATCAAATTTGACTCTAAATGAGTTGAAACTTGACTTCTTGTTTAAACCAGTCCAAACAAAAGCATCTCAATCTCGATTCATTTTAACGATAGGCAACCCAAGCCAAAACTAACAAGGGCCTCAAGTCTAGTTAAAAAGCAGTTGAGGTTATCAGAATTTCACAAAGCACAACATGACCTCAAGAATAAATTTGTAACTTCATATAATTGCAGTCATCTGGCATCTATTATGTACAAAAGGTTCTTACAGAAATTGTGGAAATATACTGAGAAAATATAGCCCCAAAACGACTTCCCTTATTCCTTGGCGAACCAACTCCCTCCCTAAGAAGGAATGAATGTTCAGATAAATAGATGAATAAATGAGTAGCTTTCCGTAATTCAACTATAAGGCAAGGCTTTACTCAAAATGCATCTGATCTTCAAGTTTGACTACAAGTAATCCTACATGCTCAACAAAGGTGAACCCAGTTTACCATTGGTTTGGGAAGGCTTCTCTATATTTAGCATCCTCACTAGAGTCCTGCTGCCTAACTGTAGCATCCCTGGCCCGACAAGTCAAAATCTTCTGACCGATTCTATCTTTTGATGTTACTTTCTTTCGTAGCATGGATGCAAGACTTCGCTTCTTGTCTCTGGCAGACAAGTTCCCTTCATTAATCCCATCCCTGTCTCGTCCAAGAGCAGCAGATCTGGAAGTAGAAGCCAAAGCTGCGTCCCGTAAAACTGCTTCATTGTGTTCCCGAATCTTGGCAAGTTTTGCATGCTTCCATGTCTGTTTATCAATTTCTCGTTTCTTTGCCACCTCTTTATCTCTTTCACGAACATTCTTCACAGCTTGTTTTGCCAACTGCTCCACTATATCAGTCCCTGAATCAACATTTACCTTGTGTTCTGATGGGCTCTGATTGAGTGGCTTTCCTTCATCATCTCGAGGAACAATAGGTCCATGAAATGGGCAAATTCTCAAGTCTTTCCTCTGACAGAGTCCCCCTTTCCTCAAAGGAGCACGACATGATTGGATCTCCACTTGCTTCTCTTCATAAAGGGCTGCATGAACATTCAATTCAGCAATTTTATCTGCCGGAATAACTGCATCAGAGTCCACCCTCCCCCAGTGGTTTTCAAGCTCCAAACCCCGCTGGTTAGCCATAAAAACCCTATTTGAACCCCAATCATCCAAATGAGAACTCCATCTTATCACAGGAGCTTCAGCTAGAAGTTTACTCCTCGGAGAGTTTGAGTCAACTTCATTCACTCCACGATCTAGGCTCTTGGTTTTAGAGCCATTAGATTCTTTATTTCTTGAACTGAGAGCACCATCATTCACTTTATGGGAAGTTGATGCCATGTCATGATGTTCATTTTTGTTATTGAGAGCACTAGATGCAATTTTAATTGATACAACATTACCCTCCTCCCAAAAATCTTCTTCCTCACCATGTTTTGATGTGTTTGAAAGAGAACAACCTGCCTCTTCACATTTCTTTTGAACTGATTTTAGAGAATTACGAATGTCAATGAACTCCTTCAAAGTGGAATCTCTAAATCTATTGTCAGCTACTTCAACCCTTACTAGAACAGAAATCCATTCTTGGATGGAAGGCAAATGCTTTGTCACTAAAAGCTTGTACAGCTCCCTCAATGCATCAAAAATCACCTTGTTATCACTGTTCTCATGAACCTTCTCTCCTTCTTTTATTGCATCAAGACGCATCTGCCGCAGTTCAGAAGGACGGAACTCTTCCACTTCTTCATCATCTAAGATATCCTCTTGCATAAACTCCTCTTTTGAGTTCAAAATGTCCAAACACTCTCCAATCTCATCCACTGTGGACAGTATTCCTCCCTTTATTGATGATGAATTCTGTCTCAAATGTTCATATTTGTTTAATAAAATCTCTTTAGACCTTCTCTCCCTTTCCCTTCTCTCTTGCTGAATCCGCTCTGCGTTAGCCTGTATGTTAGGAAATTGAAGCCTAAGGGTATTTTTTAGGTAATCATACCCTAATCTGAGCTGTCTGTAATGAACCCCAAATGAGTTGTTCCATTTTTCTAAGAATTCAATGGCCTTCGAACGTAAAACAGATGCAACAGCTGGTGGAGCAGGCAGCGGCAGATTTCGTCTAAATCCAATACTCAAACTCAGTAACTGGTCCAAATTCTCAACAAGCAGGGCTCTAAAAAGCTTTGATCGCATGAAGAGTTCATCAATTATTAGAAGAGTAAGGTACCTAACCTGCAACATATATCTATCAAGGTCATAAACTTGATTTCATAATTCAGATGATAGAAATAATCTCAAAAGTTAAAACCTTCAATATAGATAACTATTAAAATGCCCCTAAGAAGCAAGCCAAAGGGTTTAAGCTAAGTACTACCGATCTCCGTAATTCTGATCAATGACATGACAATGACTGCAATAGTAAATTACAAGAGCCACCACAACAACAAGAACTTGTCTTTTATAAACAACCTCGCATGATGAAAGTCTCCTAATGCTTGGACATGGGCTGATAGAATGCTCAGTTCATGAGTCAGTTAAAGACTACCTAACTCAAATTCCTCATGAATAAATTCGTGATCAGATGCTTGTTTAAGCTTATTCATCCAGTAATGGACAACCTCTGGATTGTCTACAACATGTGAGATTTTAATCATGGGATGCCATTTTCAAGGCAATATACTCTGTATGCCAAATGACAATAGGAGATAAACGCACCCATATCTTATGCCATATAGTAGCATTAAGAACGGTGAACTTATTCAAATAGAAATTTGACAACGCCAAAAGGAAGAAAAGCAAAATATTCAATTCATGCAGAAAACACCACGAAATGCTGAGGAGCTATATAGAGCGACACGATCCTCCAAATTTTCTTGCTATAAATTTGTTGTAAATTTAAAAAAATTAAAAAATTAAAAAAAAGGGAGGAAGAGAATGTACGAAATCCAATACTCTATTTTCCTCTCTAACTTAGAAAATCCAATCTCCCAAAACACACATGGATTTAAGGGTTCACAAGGAAAGTTGTAAATTTACGAACCATTTTCTGATCAATTCAAATGCCAAAATTATTGGATAACGGAAAAAAACATAAAATCCTTGGATAACGAAAAATAATTTATCCACAAAACTGCGAAATTAAGTATAAGGACCTGAGAGTGGTCTCGCTTCATGAGGTCTGTAAGGGTTTGGGCAGCAATTCGGAGCTCCGAATCGGAACATCGGACCACCGACTTGATGGCCTGAAGGAGACGGGGATCGACCTCTGGCGCAGTCGAGTTTGTGGCCTTCTCTATCAAAGCCCGCACCTTTGTCCCCCGTCCACTTCTCTCCTCTTCTTCCATGTGCGATCAAATCCAATCGATTCACAGATTCATTGAATTTCAATTTCGATATCGATTTTTATTTTCAAAAACCCTGAATTTGTAGCTCGCAATATCCCCCTTTCTCTAGTTTCGTTGGCATTTTGCGCGGTCACATGCCGTTCGTGTAAGATGAGCGGACCACGCTAAAGAAGAGTTTGACTACGTAAAACGGGCTGTCGTTTTGAGTTAGGTCGGATTTCAAAATCAAAACAAAAAGAATAAATTATACAATTTGTTTGTAATTTTATTGAAATTATATAATTTTTATTTTTAAAATATACAGAAATTTTTTTAATAAAAGGTTGCTTTATATTTTAATATAATTTTAATTTTTTAATTAAAATATCCTCTACTAATCTAAATACATATTTTTTAAACAAAAAATTTTTAGTAAAAGAATTAAAATTAAATTAATGGGTAATATAATTTTTTGAAAAAATTTATATATATTCTAAAATTAAAAAAATTTATAATTTCAAAAAAATTTAAAAAACACATAACAAGAATGAATTATTCACAAAATTTGTATTAGCTCGTCTTATTATAATCAGACATACACAGAGTTAGATCAGTTTAATTGTTTTTAATAAGTATTTTTTTAAAAAAAATTCCTTCGTTCATGTAACAATGATGAAACACAGTGCAACTTTATCGCATGAGATTTATTTTCTTCTGGATTTTTTTATATGATTACGGAAAAATAAAATAAAATCTCATGATATACCATATTCAAATATATTATCTTTGAAATCACCCCACCCAAAAAAAAATTTATTCTTTTTAATTAATACTGGTTAATCTTGATGCCTCATATCAAATTCTCAGCATCAAATAATGTCCAATAAACGAAATTTACCCATATTTAACATGACAATTGAGATAATATATTCTTTAAAGATGAAGTGCTTTTGAATTATTATACATCCCAAATTGTCATATTATCAGTTTTATAAATCTCGGAATCCAAATTATTAAATGATTTTGCCTATTTGTACAAAATAGAAATGTACCAAAACCACCTTAAAGTGATTTCATATTATTAATACAGAAAAGGAGCGGGCTGACTAAGGGCTCATTTGTTTACGCGCAAAATAAATATAATATATTTATATAATTTATGTAATATTTATTATATTTTTTAATTATTATTTTATTTTATTAAATTATTATTTTAATTATTAAATTATTTTTTAAAATAAAAATACAAAAATAATTTTTTTATTTTACTTACATATTTTTTTCTTTTTACATCATCTAACTTAACCCTAAGATTTATATTGAAGCTGAGCCCATCCATAAGATTAGGAGACAACCTCGAAACTAAAGTAGGTTAAACGCAAAACAAATAAAATCTGGCCCACGTTCGTTGAGAGCTTGAAAGGGTAAAGGCTGAAAGGAGCGACACAACAAAACAAAAGCACAGCCTATAACGTCTAAAAATGACAAAACCTAAATTATGGTATCCCTTCTTTGTTTTCTGGTTTTTGAGGTCACATTCTCTAAAAGTAGGACTTCAAAATTATGAATTTATAATTCAGTTTTTATAGTTTTAAAGTTCTCTTGATCTAATCTGTTTAACTTTTGCTAATATTACATTAAGTATGATTGATGTAACAAAAAAATAAAACTAAATAATAAAATAAAATTAACTTACATATATAGTGTGTGATGCAATTTATGTTAAGTAGTTTGAATAAATTAATTTGACCTATGTGTATTCAAAATGAAAAAATAATATATAGTTAATCATGTTAATAAAATTTAACAAAATATTAAAAAAATAATGATATGAACTAAAATTAAAAACTTCTTAAACTATAAAAACTTAATCACAAATTTTTAAATTATAAAAATTAAATTAAAAAGATTTTTTAAATTATAGAAACTAAATTAAAAATATAATTTAAATTTTATTTAAAAAGTATTGTTTCAAAATTGTAGGAAGGCAGAAGAACATGCCTCAATCGAACGCCTTAGAAGTAAAGACTAAAATATTGGGCTAATTTGCGCAGGCTTTAGTGTTTATTTGACAAATCAAACCGAGCTAACCAATTAACTTAAAAAATCAATTAAACCATCCGATCAAACTGAAAAACCAACCTTAAAGTTCAGTCTAAATGACCCTCTAAACTGGTCTCTTAAAACACAGATCAAAAACCAATCAGAACCATGCAGACTAAAAGGTTTCTCAGTTTTGAAGAACAAAATCTTAGAACTTAGGCCCTTTTAACCAACTAGTTGCCCGTTCCATGAAACATGACGTAAGAAAGGGTATGGCTTGCCATTTATAACGAGAGACTCCATTTCTCTCTTTTGAGAAGCAATCCAGGTTAGCATCGATTACAAGTGACTAAATGATCTTCATGTGCATGAGGCTGTACAAGCCTGAGATTTTCAACGGCTCTAGTGGTGAACAGAATCGATCGGCAATGTCTCAACGTGAGGGAGCGGATCGAGGTGGAGGAAGATGGAAACGGACTAGTTTCGGTGCACGTCGATGGTGGAGTATGGCGTTTTTGATGAAAATGAAAGCACATGGCCATGAATGAGAGTTTGTGAGTGGGGTGGGACCTTTGGACTCTGTGGGGTGTGATGACCTGAATATAAATTTTCAAACAATTTTTAACAAGTCTTAATTAGGATCTTTCTCTTTGGTTTAGCTAAAGTTAGTTCATATCAGGGGAGATGAAGAGTATCAAATTTCATTTTTCAGTTTTTACATGAAAACATAATTAAGGTTTAAGAGTGTGTGTCTATATATATTATTGATTTGATCATAATTTAATTAATAAACTGTGAATTAATTTTTATCGATTTAATAATTAGTTTAATTTTAAAAAGATTAACATGACGTATCAAACATAGAGAGGAAGAAAGTTCCTTTGGCCCCGTTGATTATTCTGCAATAGAAAAACTAATAATGCATATCAGACAAGTTTGTCTATATTCCCTTCAATAATTGGACCTTTAAGCCCATCTATTCACGTGCATGTATGAACACACTGGAGAACATTTCATAAGGGAAAAAATAATAATTTGGAAAAATATGCATTCTTTTTCTTCATTCAATCGACAAAAGTGGTAGGTAAAGTTTTCGTGTAGAAACTGCCCAACTGGGATCCCTTCAATTAAGGGAATTGTTTTAATTGTTTATAATTGAATAATTTGAATTGTTTTAATTGTCTAAATTTTAAGTGTTTTCTTAATCTCAATTGTTATATATATATATATATATATTAAGTTTATAGTTAGAATATTATTTTTATTCTGTGTTTTTCTTTCTTTAAAAAAAATTCAAAATAAATTAAAAAATACAATCTAAACCATACAAAGCAATTTAGACTGTCTAAATTACGTAATTGACTAATTGAGGGAACCCAAGTTAAAAATTGTTACCTCAAGTTTAATTAAGGAAAAATCAAAATTAACAATTCTAAGTTAAAATTTTGTATACTAAATATTTTTAAATTTTAAAATTATTTTAAAAGATTTAAGAATAAAAAATTTTAACTTAAAATCATAAACTATAATTTTTTGAACATTTTAAATTTGTTATCTTTGGATCCTTTAAAATAATTTTGAAATTTAAAATTCTTTAACATAAATATTTTTATCTTCAAAACCTTCAATTGTAATTTTTCCTTTGATTAACGTTTGCCTCTTGATCTGCTCGAAACCTCAACTATAGTTTTTCCTTTAATTAACTTTCACCTCTTGATCTTCTCGAAATATTAATAAAGAATGTACATGTAGGGATGTGTTGATTTCTATTGTATCTTACTATAAGAAATGTAAGAGCCATCATGGTACTGGGTCCAACTTAGTCCTCTTCTTTCAATTTTTAATTTAATTCCTATAATTTAAAACTTATAATATA
This sequence comes from Erythrophleum fordii, assembly GCA_032878935.1. NCBI lineage: Eukaryota > Viridiplantae > Streptophyta > Magnoliopsida > Fabales > Fabaceae > Erythrophleum > Erythrophleum fordii. Next base: position 10,552,133 of record JAVQMF010000047.1, on the reverse strand, counting down.
ATCTTTATAATTTAAAAATTGCTACCTCAAGTTTAATTAAAAAAATCATAATTAAGAACCCTAAAGTAAGGATATTTATGTTAAAGATTTCAAAATTTAAAATTATTTTGAAATTTCCAAAAACAAAAATTTTAACTTGGATTTTGAACTATAATTTTTTTTATATAATTTAAATTTTTTATCTTTGAATCATCTAAAATAATTTTAAAATTTAAAATCTTTTAATATAAATATTTTTAACTTTAATTTTTCCTTCAATGAACATTTACCTTTTGATCTACTCAAAATTAGGGATGTTCACCAGGCCTGATGGCCCTGACCCTGCCTAGTCAAATCAGGTCGGGTTAGCCCGGGCACAAAATTTTTTTTAAAAAAATTTAGGGTCAGGTCGGGTTACAAAATCGAGTCGGGCCAAGCATCGAGCCAATTCTTAGGGCAATAAGGGCCCGCCCTGACCCTAAAAATAAATTTATTTTTTTAAAAAAAAATTTATGAAAATTTATATCAAAATTTTAATATTTTTAAGAATAAAATATAATTTTATAAAAGCTATATACAAATTTTTTTAAGTATTATTTTATAATTTTTATAATAAATTTAGGTTGTCTCTAAGAGATATATTAATCTAATCAAATCTAAAAAATATATATTTTTTATAAAGACTTATACCAAAATTTTAATTTTTTTAAAAATAAAATATAATTTTATAAAAATTTATTTTTTTAAAGTTATTTTATAATTTTTATGATAAATTAAAAAAAATATCGGGCTGCCCGATTTAACCTGGCCCTGCCCTATATTAAATCGGGCCACGCAGTGCTGGACTCAGGTTTGAGCAACGTGCTTCAATTTTGAAACTCTTCTAAAATCAGGCTAGGTATCAAGTATGTCCAAAATCCTACCCAACCCGGCTTATGTATACTCCTACTCAAAATATTAAAAAAGATTGGACTTCTAGGATGTGTTAATTTCTTTCTTTATGTTACTGTGAGAAATATAAGACCCATCATGTTATTGGGCCCAACTTTTCACTTGCATACTTTCGCATACTTTTTGTTTTTAAATTAGTCTGTAGCTCTTTTTTCAATTTTAAATTTGACTTGTATGATTTGAATATTTATAATATAGTCTTTATAATTTTAAAATTTTTTAATTTAATTTTTATCGTTCACATTTTGTCATTTTGCTTATAAATTTTATTAATATATCCAATCATATACTAATATTTAATATTTTAAATATGTATAATATACGTTAATAAAAATAGATAGAGTGAAATATATGCAAATGACATGATGTCACTTTATGTCATGCAACTTGGATTAATTCATATAAATTATACATATCTAAAATACTAAAATTATTCATAATTTGTCATATTAGTAGAATTAACGGCATGCATGAACTAAATTAAAAATTTTAAAAGTTATAAAGACTTAATTATAAAATTTTAAATTATAAGAATCTAATTAAAGATTAAGTAAAATAATAAACACCGATAAAATAATGTAAAATTTTGTTTTCTTCTTCCTGGTGCTTTCAGATCCATACGGCATTACTCTTTTGATCATAACAAGGGGAAAATTTTGTTCAAGTACCTCATATGCTAGAAAGATGAGCAGCATAATGATATTTATAACAAAATATTCAAAATTTCAATTTAATAATAATATTTTAGATAACTAATATTTATGGGAAAAGTTCTAAGATATAATAGAAATTCGGTATACACACACCAAGCTAATAACGAATGAATACATAAACATATTAAAAAGTAAGTGTCTCTAAATTTTCATTTTCTATATATTAACTTCAGTATATATCTTGAATTTACCTAAAATTAAATATCTTTACTCATAGTATCTTAAATTTTTCCATGATGTTCGAAAATAATCCTGTATTACTTTCCCTAACATAATGTCAGATTTTTATTTCTTGGACATTTTAATCTCATTTTGAAATATATCTTGTTTTAATGATATATAGGAAAACACTGGTGTTCCATAACTTTGTCCACATCTTGCTCTATTTAAATATTTAAACAGAGATTTTCAATATATTCACTACCTTTCGGCTCGTGATTGGTTTTGAATTCGATGAAGATGTTACGTGTTTGAAATCAGGTTTTAAGAATTTCGAGTTAGACTTTTTTTTTAAAAAAATGCATCGTAAAAAATAAAATAGTCTAAAAACACTTTTAGTCCTTTGTAGTTGTATGAAAATTTTAATTTAGCCACTTTAATTTAAAAACAAATAATATTATCTTCTTATTTTAAAAAATGATTTAATTTTATCTTTTTGTTATGTTTTCATTCAAAATTTAACACTCTGTTGACTTAACATCAAAGTTAAGTATGAGTTAACAATATTAAGTAAATAAGTAACATATAAATCAGCAAATTATTAAGTTTGGCACTAAAATTTAGTAAAATTATGTTATAAAAGGCCAAAATAAAAGATAAGCAGACAACAATATTTTTTTAATTAAGAGGACTAAATTAAAATTTATATAAAATTAAGGGAGCTAAAAATGTATTTAAACTATTTTTTTTTTATTTTCCTAAAAACTAATAATGCATATCAGACAAGTTTGTCTATATTCCCTTCAATAATTGGACCTTTAAGCCCATCTATTCACGTGCATGTATGAACACACTGGAGAACAATTCATAAGGGAAAAAATAATAATTTGGAAAAATATGCATTCTTTTTCTTCATTCAATCGACAAAAGTGGTAGGTAAAGTTTTCGTGTAGAAACTGCTCAACTGGGATCCCTTAAATTAAGGGAATTTTTTTAATTGTTTATAATTGAATAATTTGAATTGTTTAAATTAATAAATTTGATTTAAATTGTCTAAATTTTAATTGTTTTCTTAATCTCAATTGTTATATATATATATATATTAAGTTTATAGTTAGAATATTATTTCTATTATGTGTTTTTCTTTCTTTAAAAAAAATTCAAAATAAATAAAAAAATGCAACCTAAACCATACAAAGCAATTTAGACTGTCCAGACTACTGACTAATTGAGGGAATCCAGGTTAGAAATTGCTACCTCAAGTTTAATTAAGGAAAAATCAGAATTAAGAATTCTAAGTTAAAAATTTTTATACTAAATATTTTAAAATTTAAAATTATTTTAAAAGATTTAAGAATAAAAAATTTTAACTTAAAATCATAAACTATAATTTTTTGAACATTTTAAATTTGTTATCTTTGGATCCTTTAAAATAATTTTAAAATTCAAAATTCTTTAATATAAATATTTTTAACTTAAAACCTTCAATTGTAATTTTTCCTTTAATTAATGTTTGCCTCTTGATCTGCCCCAAACCTCAACTATAGTTTTTCCTTTAATTAACTTTCACCTCTTTATCTTCTCGAAATATTAGAAAAGAATTAATGTACATGTAGGGATGTGTTGATTTCTATTGTATCTTACTATAAGCAATGGAAGACCCATCATGGTATTGGGTCCAACTTTTCATTTGCATGCTTTCGCATTCTTCTTGTTTTTAAAGTAGTCTGTAGCTCTTCTTTCAATTTTTAATTTAATTCCTATAATTTAAAACTTATAATATAATCTTTATAATTTAAAAATTGCTACCTCAAGTTTAATTAAAAAATTATAATTAAGAACCCCAAGGTAAAAATATTTATGTTAAAGATTTCAAATTTTAAAATTATTTTGAAAATTCCAAAAACAAAAATTTTAACTTGGGATCCTAAATTATAATTTTTTATATACTTTAAATTTTGTTATCTTTAAATCATTTAAAATAATTTTAAAATTTAAACTCTTTTAATATAAATATTTTTAACTTTAATTTTTCCTTCAATGAACATTTACCTCTTGATCTACTCAGAAATATTAAGAAAGAATGTACTTCTGGGGATGTGTTAATTTCTTTTTTTATGTTACTGTAAGAAATAAAAAACCCATCATGTTATTAGGTCCAACTTTTCACTTGCATGCTTTCACATACTTTTTGTTTTTAAATTAGTCTGCAGCTCTTTTTCCAATTTTGAATTTGACTTTTATGGTTTGAAAATTTATAAATATAGTCTTTATAATTTAAGAATTTTTTATTTAATTTTTATCTTTCACATTTTGTCATTTTGCCTATAAATTCTATTAATGTAACCAATCATGTACAAATAATTTAATATTTAAATATGTATAATATATGTTAATAAAAATAGATAGAGTGAAATATATGCAAATGACATGATGTCACTTCATGTTATGCAACTTGGATTAATTCATATGAATTATACATATTTAAAATATTAAAATTATTCATAATTTGTTACATTAGTAGAATTAACGACATGCGTGAACTAAATTAAAAATTTTAAAATTTATAAAGATTTAATTATAAAATTTTAAATTATAAGGATTAAATTAAAGATTAAGTAAAATGATAAAGACCGATAAAATAATTTAAAATTTTGTTTTCTTCTTCGTGGTTCTTTCAGATCCATATGACATTATCCATCTGATCATAACAAGGGAAAATTTTGTTCAAGTACCTCATATGCTAGAAAGATGAGCAGCATAATAATATTTATGACAAAATATTCGAAATTTCAATTTTAATAATAATATCTTAGATAACTAATATTTATGGGAAAAGTTCTAAGATATAATATATATTCGGTATACACACACCAAACTAATGACGAATGAATACATAAATATATTAAAAAATAAGTGTCTCTAAATGTTCATTTTCTATATATTAACTTCAGTATATATCTTGAATTTACCTAAAATTAAATATCTTTACTCATAGTATCTTAAATTTTTCCATGATATTCGAAATAATCCTATATTACTTTCCCCAACATGTATTCTCCAGAGGGGGGGCCAAAGCAGAGTTAGGTCATAATAATGTCAGATTTTTATGTCTTGGACATTTTAATCTCATTTTCATATATATATATATATATATATTAATGGTAATTAACAAATATGACTGGAAAATTATTCAAATAGTTTTTTACTAAATTAAACAAATTTCTCTTAAATTTTATTAAAATTACATAAATATCCCATTTATTTTTAAAATATACATAAGTATTTTCTGAAATAAAAATGTTACTTTATAGTTTAGTTTAATTTTAATTTTTTATCTAAATGTATTCCATTTAAATTTTTTTAAGTTTATATATATATATATGTTAGTAAAGAATATTTTAACCAAAAATTTAAAATTAGATTAAAGTATAAGGTAACCTTTTATTTAAAATATATATTTTTTTAAAATTAAAAAATTATATAATTTTAAAAAAATTAAAAACATAAATCTACATAATTTACTTATAACTTTTTCTCATAAAAAATCTAACCCTGAGAGTAGGTCTGGGAAGCAGCAAGGTGCAAAATTATCCATCATTGTGGATTCAAAAGAAGGAGCCTGCGGGGAGAAGTGCTTGCTCCACTTCGCCTTATAATCTTTTCTTTAACAGCTAGAGTCCAACGACCTGTAAAAAGGGAAGAAATTTCCTTGCTCTTTCCAAAGCTGTTTTATCCTACGCACTGATTAACCACTTTGACAATTTACTTCAGTGTGTGATTGTGCACCTCAATATCAAGGGGAAAGGGCTAGTTGGTGCTCACAGATTTTGACCTTTGCCTCTACCGGCATGGCCCTACTCCGCAACTGTGGTACCTGGTGCCATGTGCCTGCCTCCTTCAATCTCGCCTTTTGTTTTTATTGTTTTGTTTTGTTTTTTCTTTTGGCATTTTAGAAGAGCCATCGAGACTTGACAAATGACTTGGGTAAAGTCTACCCCTCTTCCATATATATATATAAATTCTAGAACTTGCATACATCTTTTGCAACCTATAAAAATATGGACTTAGATTTCTTATTACTTTTTTAGAGCAACTTTAAATTGTTTAGATCTGGTTTAAATTATCCAAATTCTAATTTTTTTAAGATCAAAATCATTTTTTTTTTGAAGGAAACAAATACAAAATGAAAAGAATCTTTCAACTTTCATAAGACAAATAGTATTCACCTTAAGTTTGCTTTCTTTAAAATAAGAAAAAAATGAATAGTTAGAATTAAAATTTAAAAATTTAAATTTAAATTTAAATTATCCAAATTAAATATAAAACGATCAAGTTATGCTTAAGAGAAATAACATTGAAGTGGTAGGACCTTAAAGTCTATAAAAGTATTCCATGTGCTTGATTTCATGCGCACATGATTAAGGTGAACTTAACCATAGTGCAAAAGAGAGAGAAATAAAGAAAGATAGCCAATATCATATTATTATTATTATTATTATTATTATTATTATTATTATTATATGTTGGTTCTTTCTCATTTTCTAGCCTTTACTTTAGTTTTTCCCTTTTCAATCATTAAACCTTTATCAAAGGACTTGATTAAGCTTTCAATAGCACTTTCTCTTTTTCTCCTTCGCTTTTTTCTTCCTTCCATTCATTTTTTTTTTTAAAACATATGACCTAGAATCAAAGAAGGACTCTATGTCATGTGAAAGATTTAATTATAATTGGAGTTAAAATTAGCCCTAAAATGTCAAACCTATTTGTTTATTTATTTTTGGCATAACTCATATAAAGTTGGCCTTTGTCACTAATGTCTAGATTTGTGTCATGGGCTACAATTGCACTTGTAACTATCTTAGTGGTAATTTTTCCCTTAGCAAATTGATTTAATGGCAAGGAAATTGTAATTAATGAAAGAACCAATTTTCAAGTTTTGGTTTGTTGAGAATAGTTTGAAAAATTAAAGCAAAACTAAGTCTAAATTTCATAATTGAACAATTTATATTTGTGCAAGTATTAATCGACTAGTCTAAATGAGATAGTTAAGGTTTGCTATTATAATAGAACGATCGATTGGTGGACAAGCATCAATCGACTAGTCCATACTTGATGGTTGATTAGCAAGTGTCATAAATATGAAATGTTGCTTTCAATTTTGATGTCTTTTGGTTTGAGCAATCATGCTTCTTTGGTTTAAATAGACAAATAATTGTTAGAGGGTTTAGTTAATCTAAAATAATTCATTGTTATTAAAATTTAATGAGTGGAAAGGCATGTTGGCTGATTTATAAATCTATAAACACATAAATTTAGGTTTTGTCAAAATATGAAAACACTCTCTCTTCTTCCCTAATTTTTGAACCTATGCCTACTTTAGAAAGTGATAAATCCATTATTTCCTAAGTGTGATTTCTATAAGGTGCTTTAGATTAATCCTAAAAGCATATTTGCCTACAACTTATAGTATTACACAAGGGGCAAATTTTGCTTTTAAAAATAGTGAGTTTCACATGTTTTAAAAGCTTGCAAATTTGTTTCTATAACTCTATTCCAAAACACCTATTCATAACATGGTTTAGATGATTTTATTGAGAGCCTGACCTCTTAGAAAGTATAGAGTATTGATCATTAAATGTGTTATACTCAAACAATTGATTGATGATATAGGTGGTCCAATATTATGCAAGAAGGTTGACAATAATATATAACCAACAAAAGATATATACATCCACTTAAGCTTTTGTGAATGTTCTAAAATGGTCTTCTAAGCTTTTGAAAGTATTATGTGTCATTTGAGATTTTGTAAATGATTTATAATGGTATTCCATGTGTCCAACTGTTGGTAGTAGTTTTTGGGCAAGGGATTGGTTATTTGACTCCATCTTAAAGCATTGTCTATCACTCTAAAATTTATGTTTAATTTACTTGCATTAGATGATATCATTGTAATGAAGCTACTTTGATCCTTACTTGTTAAAATTAAAAGTTGTTGATATGTTAAATGCTGAAGGTTTTAATTCAATTGGATTATTTTCCATTTATTTCTTCCTTTTTCTCCACTTGAAGAAATGAATCCTAATTACAAAATAATGGTATAAGGTTAAAATAAGTATTGAAACTAGCATGCAATTAACTGTAAAATCAATCGATTTTTTTGAGGCATCATGAAAACTGATTACCTTGAAAACCACACTTGAATAGGTTACAAGAATTTGTAAAATTCTTATTATTAGGTATAATTGCCAAAGGATAGTGTTCTTCAAAATGGAAATTACTTTATGTAATTTGTTTTAGAAGAATTTGAGTAGCTTTATTATATGATTGTTATATACAAAAAATCCTAAAAGTGTTTTTATTTTCATTCATTTTCAAATACACAATCCTAGTTTGATTGAAAAAAATTGATAATCCATTTAACATAGGGATTCACCAAAAATTAGCTTAACCATAAAGCTTCAAAATCCATTAAAGAGGCCTATTACATTAAGAGATAATAGTACATGGTTTCAAAAGAAACATCAACAATCATGTTCTATATGATGATTTTATAGCCAACTATGGTTGAATGAAACTTTCAATTTTTAAAGAAAACAATACTAGGTCAACATCCACTTACAAACCAAATTTCATGTTTGTTTTTAAATTATTTGTTTCTATTACCCTAAGGGTTGGTAGAAAGCATGTCTAGTGTCCAATATATTAATATGACCTCACAAAAAGAACATTCAACAAATAAATTTATGGCAAGCATGAATTATTAACAATCTACTATCAATATTCTAAAGCACATGGAAGTTATGATTCCATATTAAGAATCATATCTCAAAAATCCATTAAAACACCTAGAACATATTGGTGTAAAGGAATGAACTCTAAACATAAGCTGACTAAGCTTTAGTTATAACTACCAAGATTAGTAGGAGTTTGTTAGCGTCAATTATATACGTAATCCATGTATATATGAATTTGACGTTTTGTATTGGAACTTTGGTCAATCAACATAAAATTTACTTTTTCTTTCTTTATATTATATTTCTTTCTCTTCTTCCTCTTCTCTTAATTCCTTTACTCTTTTGTATCACCAAAGTTTTGGGACTAGCCCCTATACAATCATCGCATGGTTTCAAATACTACACCAATTTCATTCATGAGTTCTCCAAGTTCACTTGGGTTTGTATGTTGAAAAGAAAATCAAAAGCTTTCTATACTTTTCAACATTTCAAAGTATGATAAAGCTACAAACTAGCCTTAAGATCAAAGTAATCTAAACTAACTTCAGTGAGGAATATAGGGCCTTTACTAACTACCTAAAATAAATGGCATCATATGCAAAATCTCATGCCCTTACAGACCTTTATTAAATGGAACAACAAAAAAGGAACACAAACATCTCACTTAAATGGGATTGATTTTGTTGATTTAAGCCTCTTTATCTCTCAAATTTTAAGAATATGTTTTCAAAACATCAGTCTGCCTCATCAATCTACTTCCTATTCCTCTTATCATTTGGAAGTCACTAACACAAATATTATTTTAAGCCAAACCAAATTATAGAATATTTGGTTATGAATCTTCCCTTACACTAGACCTTATAGCAAGTACAAATTTCAATACAAGTCTAAAAGGCATGTGTTCTTATTTAAAATCAAGGAGTGACCCAATCTTCATAGTGTTGATTGATGAATAAATGATGGTTTGATACTCGACGGAAACAAATAGCCAACTAACGTTATAAAAACGTTGACTTGCTACTTAGACAACACGCTTAACCACGAACACAATGAACCAACCCATACAACAACGCACTTAGGTCGAAGTACGAATTAGGGGCTTTTGTGAACTTGAATCACCAACCTAAGGATAGGTTGACAAGACAAAGGTTTGACAAAAGCAAAGAAAAGATAATATTTTCACAATTAGAGGAACACTCAAAATAATTCTATTACTTTCAATCTGATTCAAATGGATATATAATATATGTGTTTATAGTGTAACTCAAACCTATTTACTGGAGGAAAAGTAGAAAACTAACTACATAATTCTAACTGAAAGACCTAAAAATTAGGAATACAAAATTAAATCTTTTTAAAAACAGAAAAGGAAAGATAATCCGCCTAATTAATTCTAATTTTCGTCCAAATACATGAAGCTTTTAGAAGTCAACATATCAAGCCCATAATATTATTATTTAGCGCTAAATGAATCAATCTATATATGGCCCTTGGTCTAGACTCTTTAAATTGCAACATTTTAACCCAAATTAGCTCTAATAGTTCCATCTTTAGCCCAAATAATATTAAAGATGTTTTGATTAATACTTGAATCAGATTTTATCAAAACTCTGCTTAGTCCAAATCTCTTGAATAAGTCCACTCAATACTTCTTTAAAGTTTTTAGCCTTCTCCCTTATAATAGGTCCAATTGAAAGATACAAAGAATCATTTGAAGATTTTGAATTAGCATCTTAATGAACCCAGTTCATATCATGTTCCTTGGTTACTATCAAAGCCAAATAGGATACAAGTGTCGTGATCTCTCTACTAGTCAAATATACATGCCAAGACATGTCACATTTAATCAATGTTTTCCTATTCCAAATACACTAATAACCCTTCCACTTCTATCCTACTATCTTTAAATATGCCTTCCCCACCTCCAATAATACTAGTTACTTATCCACATGTCTTAACACCCACCATAACTACATCACAACATCAATCATCTTTAAATCCCATTTCACCACATGCTTAACATGCCACTACATCATTATTTATTACTACTAACCATGGCAGGACAATGCACAATTTATCACACTAAATAGTACGACAAGTAACTTTAGTGGAGATAGTGCTTACAAACTAATTAGACAATCTAGTTCAATATATTACTAAGCTAACAAACGTAATTTACTATCTAATGGTCATAAGATTAAAAGCAAGAATTAGAAAATCAAATACCCTTATAATTGTTGTTACACATTCAAAACCTCATTAGTCAAAGAAGCTCTAACATCTTCTTAATGGCACTAAGCCATAAAGGATGAATTTCAAGCCCTTATTAAAAACAACACATGGAGTTTAGTATAATTGCCAAATGATATAAAAGTCATTGGTTGCAAATGGATATTCAAGATAGAAGAAAACCCAAATGGCACAATCCACAAAAATAAAGCATGTTTAATTTGAAAAGGTTTCATCAACAAGTTTGGTTTGATTAGAAGAAAACATTTAGTCCAATGGTAAAGCCTATAACAATTTAAATGGTCTTTATAATTGCTCTTGCAAGAGGCTAGCATGCACACCAGTTTTATATAAACAATGCAACTAGGTAGCAAAAATTTCCTTTTCATCTATTAACTATTTCCAAGATGAATCTTGCATTATGATCAAAAAAGAGATCTTTATCTAGGTTCCTTTTCTTGATTTGTAGTCTGTAAATGAAAACACCATATGTGTTTATTAAATTACTGCTACAGCTATTGCCCTTAATTTTTTTCCACTTGGTTTGGCTCATCTCAAACAAAAGCATCTATATGAGGTTGCTCATAAGGAGACAACATATTTGAAATGGGTTGCGTCTGAAGTACTAAAACAAGTTCACTCTCCCTCCATCCATTGTTTTATTCTATTGTTCTTTTTTTAAACAATCTTGCTATTCAAAAGATGGACTTTGGATAAATGAATGAGCCAAACTATTCATTCTATAATTGAAATTGAGGACTACAACACTAGGGAATTTAATCTTAACAATAACAATTCGGATGTTTTCTTTTTAGTATTTGGTGGACTAAATATTATCTTAATATTTGATCCTAGTACTTCCATCATTGTTGTTTCCATCACTATTTGCTCCCTTAAAAAATATTCACCTCTTAACAAGCTTTTTTTCATGTTTGAGGAAGTGCCATATTGAACTTCTTGATATTTAATTTGGTTGCCATTAAAGTTTCCTTTTATTGCATGGACTAGAATTTATGCTCTTTAGATAATTTGAAGCTTTTACCATTCATCTTTTGTACTAGACTATGGCATTGGTTATGAAGTAGTTCTTTGGGTTCTATAAGTTTCGACCTTATTAGAAGGATGTTATTGATTTTATTCATTGCAACGCAAAACATTTGAATGGAACTATTCTAGGTTGTTTTGTATAGCTAATTGTTCTTATAACTTATGCCTACAATGTTCTAAACTCTACATTTAATGAGGAAATGTCAACTGATCCTAAAGTCTTCTTGATAGGTGAGAGGTTAGGGAATATTAAGGTGCATACAAGGTATCTAAGGGTGTTTTTAGAGACATATAGGCTCGAAAGGGTTCTTGATACTCCTATAATTAAGGCTAGGTTTGCTAGCAATAGAGTTGGTATTGCTTACCAAGACTTAAGGCTTGTTGTAGTGCTTATGATAATTAACTTCTCCATATAGACAATAAATCACATCATTAATCAACAGCAACATCAAATTACATGTTTCTATGGGAAAAACATGTACCTATTGTCTTTAATGGACATGATGGTATTGTTGTCAAGATTGTGGTAGCTTGTCATACTCTTGCTCTAAGACACTTAGATCTTAGACTTAAGAGTTTTATATTTATCAATCAGCATAAGGATTTTTCACTCATACTCATAGACTTTTGATTATCTATATTTTTTAAGCTAGGTGATGTATTTACTGACATGGTTAGCACTATATTATGTTACCTTACAAGTGTCAAAGATGCCATTAACCATCCCTAAATAGCTAGCAATTCCTCTTGTCCATCAGGATGTTTGGTCAAAGGCATATGTTATGGCTTGTGCTTCACAGGCTCTAATTCTCCTTATCGTTTTATGGAACACCCAAAATAAATATAGGTTACATGAGCACTATATTTTATTTTCCTAATGCATTAGTGGTGTTATGGGATGCATACTTGGTATTCTTGCCTATAAATAACTTTATTTAATTATCCACTATATAGATTTTTGATTCCCTGGGTTATTGACAAATTTCACTTGCACATAATGTGGTTCTACATAATAGCAAGTGAGCTTATAGCTTTATTGATGTCATTTGGTGTAATTTTAGAAGTTAATCCATCCATTTGAGGATAAACTACATTATCATAAGGGAATTCAACAAGGATTTGATGTCAAATGTTGCACTGATAATAAATGGAGAAGATGGAGTTTAGATTGCTTTCTCTAGGTACTATCTAAGACTTATGTTCAACACACTAGTTAGTGTGGGAATCTTAATGCTACTAAGGGCTTCATCAATGCAACCTGAATCACATTTGGTTCCTAAAGACAAGAATGATGAGGTTTTTGTTTCACTTTTCTATGTTGACTTTAGGACACCAATAGAGAATACAACCAATTAGAAGTACCCTTTTTAGCTAGTTTTGATAAGATTGAACTGTCTACATATGATAGACCAAGTAAACTTTTACATGGACGTGCATCATTTAAGTTTGAGATATTGTAGTTATCATTCACAAATGTTAATAGGTTGTTCCTCATCTTGGCCAAAAAAGGATAAAAAAGGGTTGCTCCTCATCTAGTCTGAAGATGTCATTAAGTCGGGCGAACATTTCAATAATTGATGTAAGGACTTCAAAGCTTTACCTTGAGGACAAAGTAGTTTTCAAGGAAATGGCAATTGATAGCAAGCCAAGCCTAAATAAGGCAGCCTAAGAATCAATGCAAAGTGAAGGAAAGCATGTTGTCATTATGTTACAAGAAGGAATATAAACATTATAAAATGGAGATATGTGACAAAAAGATTACCATTAGCCATTAGTGGGTTGTTATAGTTATTTGTTTTTTTTTTTTTCCCTAGTTTTCCTTTCTAGTTGTATGAGTCATATATTTGTATTGGTTTTGGCATAGAAGAAATTGGATATTAGTAGTAGAGGGAGCTTGATCTTTTTTTAAAAAAGGATCACCATTCTTACTTTCATCTATTAAATTTTCTATTGCTTCCTTTCTTAATTTGTAAGTTAATTCATTTTGCCCTTTTATCCCTTATTTCCTTATTTTAAGCTACTTAATGCTATTAGTTATTTGGTTCTACATGAAACTACTAAGAATCGAGGAATGGTTAAAGAACTTTGTGTAGTTAGAATTGATGACAATAAAGACCCAAATGAGTTCCCCCAAAACCACCATTGCTGCAAGCCTTCCTTGTTTTCATCTTTTGAATCTCACAAAGGGCATAGGTCTTTAGAATTTGATGAAAAAGTGGTGATGTTGGAAGAAAATGATGTTAGGACCATGATTATGCTAGTGATTTGGAATTCAATAAAAGAAAGGAGAAACAAAAGAAATGGGCAGGTTGCAGTTTTTTCAAGAAAAAATGATAAACTAAAAACAATGGAAGAGATGGAGTTCAAAAGCATTAATACAATTGTCATTCTAACTAAAAGTTAACCCTATCAATTTATTGTTACTCTTAGGGAAGCTAAAGTTAATGCTTTATTTGGTAGGAAAGAAATGAAAAAGGATTTTACCTTTTCTTTATTTGGTATGTATTTTTAGGATAGAAAGGAATGAAGAGAAAGACTAATTGTTGAAGCCACATCTTTTTTATACTATTTCCTTTTCTTTTCATTTCTTCCTAGGTTAAAGGAAAAGGAAGGAAGAAGAGATGCAAATGTGAAAGATAATAAAGTAACTTATTTAACATAAATAAAAATAATCAAAATCAATATATTTAATTAGATAAATGATAATAAAGTAATTTGACATTTTATTTACATATATTTCTTTTTTTCCTTCATAAAACCAAATAAGGAAAAAGAAATTTCTCTTTTTTCTTATCCTATTATATCAAACAAAATGAGGGATAATTCGTTCACTCTTTCTCTCATTTCCTTTATTTGCTCTCTTACCTTCTCTTTTCTTTCTCTTCTTATTAAACAAAGCATAAGTTTCAAATTGAAAAAAAAAAACTCAATAATAAATTGACTTTATTATAATAAGCTAGATATGACTGCATAAGATTCATGTCCATTACATGGCTTCACATTTTGTTTAAATACAAAAAATTAAAAAATAACCCATAAATTAGCTATAATAATAAAGAATAGTGATAATAAATTCTTTATATATATATATATATATATATGCACATACACATATAACATGTGTGCCTACAGATTTTTTTTTTTAAATAATTCACTTGAATTTAATTTGTTCAAAATTAAAAAATTACTCATATTTATATTAAAAAAGGCATAGTACAAGATATGCTCTTCTTGTACGGTAGTGCCAAGATCAAAGAGAAAATGACACTGCTAATGCCGTACATAACCCAAGTTTGTTGGTTGTCCTCGTTTATAACATTCGATTATGGAATAATATTATCTTTTATCACATAGCTTTTATTTTTTAAATTATATATATCTTCAAATTATAATAAATTCTTAATCTTGACTCTCTTACTCAAACACGTAGAAATAACCAAATTCAAACCCAAACAACTTGTACGGATAGAAGAGCAATGTTTTGATACATGGGGAAAGGGGTAATAAAATTTCCAAATGTAGCATTTAATAGGAATAAAGCATCAAATGAGTAAATCAACAATTTACTCTGATATGCAATAGAGCACTGTGTTTAGATCCTCATAATAACGGTAATAAATTAGATAACAATACAACAACAAACACAATACACGTAAATTGCAGAAATATCCTTCGTTATCTCTACCCAATTTGTTCTCTAGTCCTCTTTCTTCATCGAAATCCGAGACAGATCTTATCTTCGCTCGTCGAATCTAACCTTAGCTTTTGTTTAATTTAAAAAAGAGCCCATCAACAATTAAGTAAAAAAGAAAAAACTACGGGGAACGATTTGTCCCCATCATACTCATGGTCCGTCTCACGCACACCCACGCGGAGCAAACCC
Organism: Erythrophleum fordii; assembly: GCA_032878935.1. Classification (NCBI taxonomy): domain Eukaryota; kingdom Viridiplantae; phylum Streptophyta; class Magnoliopsida; order Fabales; family Fabaceae; genus Erythrophleum; species Erythrophleum fordii. The sequence goes on along the minus strand of JAVQMF010000047.1, from coordinate 10,536,435 downwards.
GACCCGAGAACCCGCCAGATCGTACGCGACCCGGAAACCTTGTTGCTGGATGTTACCAATTATGGACAACCCACCCATCGTTCCTGCGAAGGCGAAGCAAAAGCTTCCGCTGCTATCAACCGGAATCAAGTAGTTCGTCGCCGGAAGTGACAAGTCAGCACCTCGGAAATGCAGCACCACCGTCGGCACCTTCACCTCCGTCTGCCCCGACAGGTCGTAACAAGTGTCGAAGAGCGAAAACTCCGGCGCCCGCTTTAGATGCGAGGCTCCGACCCTGAAAGCGTTCCTAAAGGCGATGTAGGCCGGTCGGGTGAGCCGGGTCACGGATGTGCCGGAATCGATGATTACGCCGCCGTTCCCGGCAGGGTCAAGTCGAAAAAGCGACGGCGAAACACCGCGAACGGGTGTTCCGCCTACACTGATCCCGAGGAGTTCTACAAAGTAGAATGTGTCGAGCTTAGGGTTTTTGAGGAGAGGAGTGAACCGGGCGGTTCGAGGAATGGCCAAGTTGCCAAATACAACCGACGACGGTTTAGCCGATGCAGATCGATCCACTAAGCAATACGAGAATTTCTGGTTGAACCGGCTTCCGGTTTGTTCCGGAAATGACAACTTCCCACGGCCGAGACCAAACAGACCCGCCGCGCCGACAAAGAGTCCCTCGTTGTCGTGGCCGCAGCCGAGGGCCACGCCGGCGACTTGGGTGCGCCGAAACGTCAGCGTTTCAGTGGAAAACTCCCCCACGGTGAACGAACCGTCACCATAGGAAACCTGATAGAGACATGTCTTTTTAGTGTTGCATCCGGGAGAGTCCAATCGACGGCAGAGAGGGGAGCCACATGGGACTCCAGCGAACGACCGAGATTTAGTCGGGTCAAATACCGGGTCGGTCTGGGAGTAACATTTCCGGCAAGGAGAACACTGGAGCCAAACGACGTCGCTTCCGGTGTCCAGCACCATGTACACGTACCTCGGCGGAGTGCCCACGCCCAAGCGCGTGAAGTACTCCCCACTCCCCTGAGCCAAACCAGATATCACAGAGCTACTGAAACCCGGCCCGGCCGGCCGGCCAGCAAGGCTCTGGTTCACAGAAGCAACTCTAGAGGCCATGGAAGTGAAGGATTTGACCCTAGCAGCATCTCTTTGCAACCTGAGGTTGAAGAGCTGTTCTGGGGTTTTGTTGAAAGAGATAGCGTCTATGTGATGTAGTTCAAGAGAGATGGTGGATTCGGATTCTGGGTCGGATTCCGATGTCTCTACTGTTTCGGATTCGGACCATGAGACGGTGTTTGGGCGAGGGAGGGAGCGGAGGACTAGAGTTTGGGTTTCAAACGGAGATGGGTCGACGGAGGAAGCGGCGGAGAGAGACAGTAGCACGGTGGCAAGGGAGAAGAAGAGAATAGCATTTCTTGCTTTCTTTTCCATTGTTGCAGAGAGAAAGAGAAAGCGAGAGGAAAAGAGATTGGTGGCAGTTTTCGCAGATGGCAGAGAATAAATAGTGGAGCGAGGGGTGAAGAAGTGGAAAAGCGGTTCTAAAAGTGGCTCTTATTTACCAGTTCATAATGGTAGTTTGGTGTGAAACCAAAAACTAAATAAAGAGGATAGTTTGGTGAGTGTTTTCCTGAATTATTGCCATTCTTCGGTTTTTAGATTTTACACTCTCTGATGGGTTTAGTTACTGGACAGTTAACAGTTGATGGGGATTGCTATTCTCAGAAATTTTTATTTCACCATAAGAAATAACTGGTATAAACTTTTACGCAAACAAGGAATAGCAGAAATCATTATTGTTGTATATTTACATTTAGTTGTGATACTGCATACAACAAGATATTGTCAGAAAATTGTGTGGGAATGGAGCCAAGAAAATAAGATTTGTATGTTTTGAAACTTGTGTGAATTTTACTATTCTTATAATAATATTTGTCTCTATTAGCTATTGGAGATTTGGAACAAGTTTATTTATAAAATTTATTCAAAGCACCCGAATTTCATTAAGTATTAGTGAAATTTTTTTTCCAATAGAACTTGTAAAGGGATAAGAGAACATGGAAAAATTTTAAAAAATAGATCATGTCTTTTGTTTAGAAACTAAATTTAAATTTTAAATTTCAGGTATCATCATGTTTTTTGGAATGTTGAGTATTTTTTTATTTTTTAAACAATCATTTGACTGATACACGATAAAAACACACGGTACTTAAAACCAATAAGTACTATCTTATCAAAAAATTTGATTGTTTTTTTTTTTTAAGGTTTGTTGCCAATCAAATGACTGTTTTTGGTTATCAATTGATTAATCACTTCCAAATATGTTAGAATTCAATTTTGTAACTCATCAGTGGGCTAATGATCCTAAAATAGCCGATTGATGTTTTTCAAAGATGAATTAATCAATTGTTTCATCCTATAAGTCGATTGATGATTCTTTATTTCCTATCCCTTCTTCTTCATGTTGTCTCAACCAATTGGTGACTGACTTCTAGTAGATGGATGAATTTTAAAGATATAACTAATATAGTTTTTCAAACTATCTCTAAGATATATGAACAACTTTTATGTGAACAAAATGATCTCAATCATTTACTTCATGGAGTTTGAGGTTTTCAGAAGTAAGATTTATTATAATTTAAGTTCATACCATAATACAAAAATTCAACCATCTAAAACTTCAATTATTTGTAAAATTACTGATTATTTTAACAATAATAATAATAATAAGTTAATTGCAATTTAGTTGTACACTTGTATTGCAAGAACCATACATTAAAGTAACAATTTTAACATGCACTTGGATAATAAGAAAACGGTTAAATTATACAAAATCTTCTCTAATTTAAAAATTTATTTAATTTATCCTTTTTAACTTAAAAAAGTTGAGTATTAACATTTCAAACTTTTAAATTCGTGCAACTTTGCCCTTCCATCAAAAAGACCATTTAAATGACTAAAGAAACTTGCCATGTGGTATTATATCACGCCACCTGGGGTCATTTTAGCAAAAAAAAATTTTTTTTAGTACATGTGGTGCATGGTATATCTAAAAAAATTAATTGTCAAAGTTGAATTTATACAGATATAACACAAGTGAAACCTATATATAAAATATTAATCGTTGAGTGTATAAATAATGTAATACATTAGATGTATGTAAAAATTATTCCATTTCAATGTTCGTAGCATATAGACCTTTTCATCTTCCCTTCTCCCTCCCAATGCCATTATGCACGAATAAGCAAGTTTAGATTTGAGTGTATGTAATGTACGGTGTATCTAAAAAAATTAATGGTTAAAATTGAATTTATACTGGTGAGATTCATGCACAATTTAGATAGAACCCATATACAAAATAAATTTTAACTGTTGAGTGTATAAATAATGTGACGCATTAAATGTATATAAGAATCATTCTATTTTTACGTTTGTAGCATACAGACCTTTTTGTCATCTTCCCTTTTCCCTCTTTTCCTCCCAACAACATTACGCACGCATAAGCAATGACATACTTTGAAGCAATTTGCCACAATCACCAAATTTGAGAGAGGGATTCGAAATAATGTCATTGATGTACTATCTTCATTGAACATTTCGTCATTGTGGCAAATCGCTTCAAAACACATGGTGCCCTTGCTTGTTTGTTCACGGTGGCATTAGGAGAGAAATAACAAAAGGCCCGAACTCCACATAGGCTAATATGAGGTAAGATGACATGATATAATGTCACATGACAAGTTCTATTAGGCATTTGGAAAGTTTTTAAATGGAAGAGTTAAGTTGTGCACATTTAAAAATTTTGTGAGGTTAATAGTCTAACGTTGAAAGTTGATGAAAGTAAATTATACAAGTGCTTAAATTGGAAGAGGTTTTATGCATTTTAGTCTAAAAAACTTTTTAGAAAATTAAATTCTAAATTAAAATAGTCATTACTTTAATTAGTTGATATATTACTTATATATATATATATATGTATGTATGTATATGATAAAACATAAGTTTAACCTTAAAGCTTTTTATTAAGGCAAAAGTATTTTTTTCATCTGTTTGGAGTAAATTTTAATTTTATCTCAAAATTTTCTTTAATTAATCTGTCTTATATGTTTATTAAAATTTCATTATCTTCATAATTTGCTAACAACATCCAAGTTGTTAAAACAAATTAATTGATCTGCCAAACACGTGATTACTAAAGTATGTAAATGTGAATATTACACTGCTTACATGGATATTTGGCTTGATATCTCACCTCATAATCTGAGGGAAAAAAGAAGGGGTAGTATTGGAAACCATATATTGTTGACATTTTGGATTTATTATATAAGATATTATACCAAATATCCATATTGGCACTATACTATGTTAAATTAGTAAACTAATTTTACTAACAATTTAGATGATTTTAACAAATTAAAAAAAATAAATTTTTATAAACATATAAGACGAAATTAACTAAAAAATTGTGAGACAAAATTAAAATCAGCCCAAATTTAAAGGAAAATTTTTTTTTGCCTCTTATTAATTATTCACTACTAAACTATAGTCAGTGTGCTTTTACCTCTCCTTCAGGAGTGAATAGCATATAACCAGTGAACTTAGAACCGGACTGGACCGGTTGGTTCGACTGGAAACCGATCCCTGGTCCGGTTTGGTTAAGTTAGAAAACCGGTCAATCAAAGAACCGGTCAAACCGGTCAAAAACCGGTAAAAATCGATAAAAATCAGACTAAAAAAATCAGTTTAAACTGGTCTGAGGCAATTTTATTTTATTTTTAATTTTTTATTATATAATAGAATAATTCATTTTAAATAAATTTGACAAATTAAAATAGAAGGTAATAAAAAAGATGAGGGAGTTGAAATATGAATTTTTTTTAAAAAAAGAAAGAGAATATAAGAGAAACAAAATATGCATAATTAATTATTTTTTATACTTGCTTTTTATAATGTTTAATTTCCTAATAACATTTCTCTGAAATATCAAGATACTTAGCTAAAATTATTATTTATTATTTTATTTTTTAATATGATTTAGAAATTCTAGAAATTTAACATTAAATATTCTTAACTTTTAATCATAGATAATTTTTATTTTAAACTAAACATTAATTTTTGTAATATTTTAAAAAATATTAAATTTGTAATCAAATATTTAAAATGTATTAATATTTATTTATTATATTAAAATTTTAATACATAAATTTTTTTTAAATAATATATTTAATTATTACCGGTTCGACCACGGTTAGACCAATGAACCGTGAACCAATACTTCTACCGGTTCAATGACCGATCCAATTTTAAAAACATTACATATAACATACTCCATTAAAGGGTGATTGCTTTATTGGGAAAGTAGGACACAGAATAGTGGGAATTTCCATAATGCCCTTGTTAGAGAATTGGAAAGACGACAATCGCACAACAATCTTTTGCTTTTTGTTTGGTGAAAGTTGGGTTTAAAATAAAGTATTGTCAATTAATGGAAGTGTTGTCATCGACAAACATGACTTATGACCGTGAAACACTTGAGCTGGCCCGCAAGACCAGGAGCACAAATCACCTGTGCGCGTGCTCACGATAACTTTCAAATAATGTCCTTTTCTTCAATCGTAACACACATGCCCTAATGTGAATGTCTCTGTAACGTTTGACTCCTTGGTGAACACGACGCCGATCATTCTAACAAGTGCACATGCGCTTCGCTTTTTGATATCCAATAAAATTCTGACTCTTGTGCGGAAGAAATTGCATATATTAGAAGCTTAGTTCGAAAGTGCCATTTATTTTATTAGTTATAATAATATTAATCTCACTTTTCAAATGGAAATGTGCTTCCTTGCTTCATGTAGATAGAGACACATCAGTTAAATAGAAAAAATTTATATGTAATTATTTATATTTTTATTATTAATTTTTTTAATTGATATATAATAAGTGAGTAGTTTCTTAATAATAATATAATAGATGTATAATTTTTATAGACTGTATGATTCTTAATTAAGTTATATATTTGTGATTAAAAAATTATATACTTATTATATTTTGATTAAAAAGTTTAATCATAAAATTATAAGAATTGAATATAACTTTAGTCCCAAGTTAAACCCCATATGCAATTATCTTTTCTCTCCCTGCACAGCCACTTGCACAATGTAGATGACGGAGAGAGTTGATTGGATAGATGAATCAAGCAAATTGTGTACATTTTTTTTTTAATTTCCTAAAATGAAATGTATACATTTATTTTAAGCCGTGAAAAATTTATTTGAATAAAATTTTATTAATTTTTCACTTTAAAAAAATGCAAAAGAGAGTACCTATAGATTTTTCGTTAACTTCGAGAATGAAGTAATAATTTAAAGAACAGGTATTTATTGAATTGGAATTCTTTGTATTTTGACAAAAGAAATTAACTATTGATTTTCTTAAAAAAAGACACAATATGCGAGAATCAATACTTATTTAGCAAATTCCATTTATTTAATTCTTAAATGTTGGTAGATAAATATTGTATTTTGAGCTATCTATCATATTAATTTTCAAAAAATTTTATTGTCATTAATTATGTCCAAATATCATCAATTTAGTATCGACTGAAAAGTTTTTTTTGTCATTCATTTAGTCTCTGAAAAATTTTAGCGTCATTAATTTAGTCCAATCTGAATTAGAGTGAAGACTAAAATGATATACTACTTAAAATATTAAAACTAATTTGACAATAATAAAATTTTCAACATTAAATTGATGGCACCAACATTTTTTAATGATTAATATGGTAGTTTATTATTTTATCTTTTATTTTTAAAATTCACACCAGTAATTCTGTTTTTAAAAATATAGATGATTTAAATATTCAAGGCTAATTCGACCGCAAATGAACGTCAAATAATGAGATTCATTGTTTGGTAATATCAGATTCAATTCATCCTTGTCATTGTCCATCGCTTTTTGTTATTTGCGGTAGTTTAGGATTTGATTAAGCGTACGGATCCGTGTGCATTTAGGAAATGCAGAATATATAATAAAAATAATTTTGTAACTAATAATTATTAAAAAAATGATGTTTTATATTAAAAAATAAAAAAATTATAAAATCTACATCATTTAAATTTATTCTGAACGATTTAAATTTCACAGAAAATTCGAGTTACCATCCACAATGCACTTTTTCACTGTGTGTAGGTCCCCGACACTGCACCTACACGCGGTGTCGGTGAAACTCGAACCTGCAATGGACATCTTTCAGGGAGGGAAATACTTACCACAAGGAATGGAAATCTTGTTGGTTCAAAAATCAATAAATTTGAATTGTTTATACAGATTTAAAAAGTTTAAATTTTGATCTTTATTTTAATATCAATCATTATTTTCTATTTACTTTGATTTTTTTAACTTCTAAACAATCTATCTTATAGAAGTTATACACACTTTTAACGTATCAAACTTTAACAAATAAAAAACACAAATACACGCATATGAGATGAGATTGAAGGCACATACATACATACAAATACGCATAACGTGACACTTCATATGTGCATACAAACACCCAAACAAAACATTGCACAAGCTCATACGTGCACATGCAATGCGAAATCGCACACACGTTACTAGGTGCACATATACACGCATACATATAATATAATATAATATCATATCACTTATACATGTATATACACATACAATACAACATTATACATGCATGCACGTACACACACATACTCATATACACATTTGTGAGGAGTGTCATCACATTATCCACAAATTGAAAGACCAACAGTTAGAGCAATTTTGATAGAGATATTTTGGACAATACACATATCTTATTAATTGCACCTAGATCTTTTATGCATCCTTTAGATGTGTAGCCAATTTAGGTCATTTACATTTGATTCAGATGATCTATATTTTATATATATATATATATATATATATTTAATATTCTTATTTTTTTCTAAAGGATGTTGAATGTAAAATAAAAATAGATTTTTAATTATAAATTAAAAAAATTATAATTGATAAAAAATAATAAAAATATATAAAATTTGAATTATCTAAATGACTTACATCCTGTGCACATCCATGCCATGCACAAATGATTTAAATGCATTATTAATTACCTTTTCCTATTCATCTTAAATACCTTGTTTTTACTAATTGCCAATTAATTAATATCCAAATTTCAATTTCTTACTTATTTAATTATGAGGTAAATTAAAAACCTCAATACCAAACACACCTACGTAGTTTAACTAATGTCAAGTAAAAGCCACAATAGAGGATGGGAGTGGAAAAGGAGAGGCCAAGAAGGCTTCGTTATTCTTTGTTCCCGTTATTCTTAGATTTTATTTGATTGAATAATGTAAAAAAAGAGAGAATGTAAAAAGTGAATAAATGAAATAAAAAAATTATTTTTATATCCCTACTTAAAAAAAAGTAACTTGATAGTTAAAATAATAATTTAATAGATAAAATAATAATTAAAAAGATATAATAGGCATTATGTAAACTATATACACGGATAAGAATAAAAATATTTAAATAATTTTCTTTTTAAAAGAAATATATATTAGGTAAAATATTAATTTTACTGATAAAAAATAAATGAAAATAGAGCTAAGTGTCATTTTTAAAATAAAAAAGATATAAAATATATTTTAGCCCAACCTTACGGGAGGTGAATAAAATTTACTCCTTTGTCATTATCCCTGTTTTCTGCTATAAGAGATAAATCTATTTCCGTCTCATTTTTCACATGCTATGAAAACATGCGAGAATATTCATGTTTGTAAAATTTATTAATTAAGATTAAATTAAATCTGATAAAAATTAAGTAGCTATTTGAAAAATTAAAACTATATATTTTTAAAATTAAATATATCCCTAAAAATAACCATATATTAAAGTGTACATCCGCGCACTCAAAAGAAGCATCACGAGATGAGTGATGTTAGACTAGGTCATGTGCGACGGTGTGTGTGTACTTTAAAGCAAAAGTAAATAAAGGGTATAATAATATTCTCTCGAGTCCTTCTTATAAAAAAACTTAAAGAAATTTTTTTGATTTTAAAATATAAAAAATATAGTATATTTTTTTCATTAAATAATAAATTTCTTTTTTACTCTTCATTTATTATTACACATAATATACTTAACAATACATAACGTTTTCCTGTGCAAAATGAAGATGGATAAAATAAAAAAAATTACTAAATTTGAACTTATTCAATGAATTAAACTGATATTAATTGTTTTTCTTAATATTAGTAAAACAATTTTTTGTTTTTAATAAAAAAGACCAGAGGACAGGAGGGAGTAATATTTTAAATATAACAAGGTTTTCACGGCATAAAAATTCCTCTATATGTAAAAAAATCCTTGCAAAAATTTTCCAAAAAGAAAAGTTTTCATCTATAATACTTAGGCGTAAATAAATAAAATCTGTAAGAAAGCAAATTATGGAATATGGATGATGCATGTGACTATTGAGTCATGACGAAGCATTCTATGGGAAGCAACTTTCTAAACAATCTTCCCATAATCAAGGAGATATTTTTTTAATAGATTTTCGCTTTTAAAAAAAAATACACATGCAAAGTGAAGTCCCTAAAAAAATTAATATGTTAAATGATTATTTATTAATTTAATTTTAATTAATTTATTATTAATAGACATAATTCGGTCATAATAACAAAAGGCCTGAATAAAATTTTATTAAAAATTTGTCATTTAGATTATTTTGTGCATATTCAATAAATCACAAGTGACTTTAATAATAGGGATGAAGGTCACGAAGTTTGCGAAGTTCCCATCTAAAAGTATTTGACTGTACAGATAAGAAGCAATAGAAATTACGTTCTTCACGCTTCTATGGAGCCTCTAACACTCCATACACTCTCGTGAGCATTGTTCATTTCATCTTCTCACACCTATCCTTAATTATCTTACACTTTTTAATTTCCTTTTTTTTTTTAATTTCTCTTTCCCATTCTAAGTAAATACTGAAGCATCTTGTGCAACAAATAATAATGCACAAGATTTTTTTTTAAATGATTTTCACGATTGCATAATCCTGATTTTTCGGTTCTGTGAACTTGGATTCATACCAAAAAAAAAAAAAAAATAGTCGTGTGATTAGAGAATATTGGAACGGAATGAAGACTATTCATTGCCTCGTATTTATTGTTGGTTCATAATTAGCTGTATAATCTATGAAATAAAGTTAATTAATTGTCATGAGACTTTTTGCTTCGTGTGCTTTTCTCTTTCAATAAGAAGTAATCATACGTATATTGAAAGGTCACGAGGTGTATATAAGATTCATAAATTAACAGGAAAGTAAAGTTCAACAGGCATTGGTCACGAGTCAAGGAACCTGATGATTAAACACAATCTTCCCTTCAGAAAAAGAAAACTTTAACCATTAATTAGTAATAACTTAATTAAAGAATCTTTAGTAAGGAAAAGACCCCTTCAACAAAAAGTTTTTTTAACTGCATCTGGAGCATAATACACTTAAAAAAATTAATAAATATGATTGAATTTGTATAAGTGGAGTCTACGTGCAGTATATATAGAATCTACGTGTAAAGTAAATTTTAATTGTTAAGTGTATAAATAACGTCGCACATCGGGTGTAAGTAAGAATTGTTTATTCAACAAAGGGCTAAATTTTTAAAATATTTTTAGCTAGTAAAATTATAGTTGTTTAAGGAATTAAAAAAATAATATAAAAAAATACGACTATGTATGCAATTTATTTTTTCTTTTTATACTTATTTACTCTTTTTTTAATCTCTTTCTTATTACATTATATGCAATAATTTATTTGCTGTAGAGAATCCAAACTTGGAAATTTTCCTGATTCTTTTCATTTTTGCTCTATACTTGTTCTATAAGGAATTTACGGTCTTCTCCTTAATTTGAATAAATAAATCTTAATTTTCTTTGGTAATTTAAAAAAGAAAGAAAGAAGGAAAGATCGTCCTTTCAATTTGGAGCAAAGCGCGCGGAGGTTGGCATCATCACAGACTTGCATCATTTAATTTTGTCTACTCCATGGAACTACCTATTTTAAAGGAGCTAATAAAGAAAAAGGTGATCTGATGGGTAATTAAAACTTTTTATTGTTAAATATATCTAAAAAATTTTACTTTAATAATTTATTAATCAAATTATAAATTATATATATATATATATATATATATGTATATATATCTAACAATAAAAAAATTCAACTCGATAAAATTTGAGCTTTTTATAAAATTACTTGAAATAAAAGTGTCTTTTTATTTTTGACATTGTTAATATTAATAAAACAATTACAGTTTTTATCTGTTATCTTGAAAAGGAATACAATATTTATCTTCAATTTCGATAGCATCATACATCAAATGAAAATATCTTTAATTTTTTAATTTCTTATTTTTATGATTAATTACGTGCATATAATCATAAACAACAAATAAATATTTAATTTTGTTGCAAGAGTCTCGAGTCTTCCTAGAAATCATTCTGAAAACACACTGTTTTTATTGTCGTATCCTAAGAGATAGTGATTGAACATGATGTATATATATGTGAAATGAAGATTAAATGAATGGATATAAGCTTTTATTTTTCTTTTCTTCCACCTTCGTTCACAAGTTATATATATATATATATATATATATATACACGTGGAATGGATATAAGCCGTTATTCTTCTTTTCTTCCACCTTCGTTCACAAGTGAAGTTGACTGAAGGTGAAAGGAGCCCATGGTGCTGGTTGGTGTTAAAACATTGATATCGTAATAATTCAATGGTTGCGCACAATCAAGTCTCCATCTTTCCCTCTAAAGAAAGATCTATTAGAATAAAGAAAACCACAAATTGATGCACTTAATTATCATCATTCTTAGTATTAAATATACTATTAAAATTGATATTATATCAGTTTTTGTTTGGCACCCCACAATCAGAAGCTTCCATTAGGAGCAGGAGCAGCTAGGAAGTCTAAGATTGTAACTTGTAAGTAATAACATACATTAAAAATAACAAAATTCAACAAGCTGATAATTCACGCAATGTCAATTTTGATTGCTGCAATGTCAACAGGTTTAATTCTTATTGCTTTTTTCTTTATATAAATAACTAAAAAAAAAAGGGTTCATTTTCAACTAAAAGGTTCACATCCGAAAACAAAGGGAAAGAAAGGTGCCTTCGAGTGTGGACACATGGTCAAATGCAGTATTCTTGCGAAATAGAACAAACAAGAGATTTTCTGGAGTTCATTTTCAACACCCTTTAGTACTAAATAACTATTGCTGTAATTTATATATTGTCACATAATTTAATTGTCAAAGTCATGTAATATATTTTTATATCATAATTTATATATTGTCACATAATTTAATTGTCAAAGTCAAACAAGAGATTTTGTGAGTTCATTTTCAGTACCGCCATTTTTACTTTTGTCAAAAGTAAAAATGGCGATATGTACTAAATTTTAGCTTGATGCTTTTTAATATTGTATCATGTGTAATAAAAGATAGTAACACAAAAAGGGTAAAAGTGTACAGGATTCATATGCTCTTTTCTCATGCACTTTTTTTTTTCTCTTTCTTTTCTCTCTTAAATTGATAGTCTCAATTTATTCCTTAAATTGAGAGGGTTTAAATTTCTAAATTTTTCAGTATTATGATATTATAATAAATATTTTTGACTTTGTGGTCTAGTCATGACAGTTCCCTGCAACTTTTGGAAGTTGAATTCAATGATTTTGAGTGAACAGCATATTAATTAGTATATGTTATGCAATTTGAGCATAACTTGTACAGTATAAGTAAGATTAAATGGAGCGTAAAAATTTATTGTTTTAATTAACATTGAACATTTAATTATAATGATAAAAGATGCTACAATGATAAATGAGGGTTCCTGCTTCTTCTTCTTCATAGTCGGCCTAATTCTTCTTCTTCTTTCTTTTCTTTTTTTTTTCTTTCCTAAAGAAATTATACATAATTGAATTTCAGATCTAAATCTGATCATGGTCGGTCTAAGTTATAAATATTACATAAAACATCAACTACTATACAATTTTTGCATCTGCACAATTCTATACAACTGCATTCAATTATGTAAAATTTCTTAAAAGAAAAAAGAAGAAAGAACCAAAAAAATGACTCCATGTAGATAGGATTATGCTACGGACAGTTGGACTTAATGGCATTAAACAAGAAGGTCAAGGGACAGGTAAGGTGGTAATGTGTCTATGCCTTGGTGAGCGTGAAGCTGTAAATAAACTGTCCAAGATGTGGGGGCCATGCTAAAACTCTTATACCCACCCTTCCTGACTGCAATAAAGTTGGGAATTTTGGTTCAGTCCAAGTTCTGAGCGTACGTCCTTCTTCCAGTTGCACTATCTTCTCCAAAGAGCTGGGTCATCGTGCTTGATTGGAGATTGGTCCTTGGCATGGCGACTTGGTGCATTTGGAAGATGAGAAACAATCAAGCAAGTGTCTGATAACAGTGATTAGTAGCTGTAACACAGATCCTGTTAATATATGAGCATTTTATACAATGAGAATCTCTTCTGCATGAAGACGTTTCTGGTGTTGGTGTCTTGCGTTCTTGTGTAGCGTAGTTTCTGTGTGATTCCCATCCAACAGAAAAAAAAGAAAGATTTAATGTAGCGCAAGAGAAGAGTTATTCAACTGCAGTGCATTTTTCCAACGAGGTATTAATTTCTAGCACAATATCTCACTCTTCTTCCCACTTTCATTTAGGTGAGAAGGGTACGTGGCACATTAGTTGGAGTGGAATAAATTAAATCCTTAGTGCTTCTACTTCATTCAGGTGTAAAGAAAAAGACTTAACTTATTAGTTTTTTGTAAATTAATTTAATAAAAATAATTATACACACACAGAGAGAGTACATATAGACACACATGATTGTTTTTTATTGAAAATTTATCAAAAATTTATTGGCATTTTTTGTGGTTGCCTTTTATATAATTAATTTTGTCAAGATATATATGTTCCTAATGGTATATCTATATCAAAAGATTAATTACAAAAATAAAATAAATAAATATATAAAAGTAGACAAAAGAGAAATTATTACTTAATTATAGAGTTAAAATGGGCTAGATCCTCTAGTTCATCTAACCCTAAAAAATAAATAGAGTTAGGCTACTGAAATGACATTGTATATATCTTTAAATAGGACTTCTTAACCCACTCCCATTGGGTCATAAGGTTTAATATGGTGGAGTTGGGTTAGGGGTCTACTTGGGTTAGGTCTATAGGGTCATGTGTGTGTGTTACAAAAATATTTTGTAGGACTTGGAGGAAAAAATTGAGGCAAAAAATAAACTATTTTATCATAAAAAACTTAGTGTATCCATCAGTTTTTTTAATTAGCAAAATAGTTATATATAATTTTCATCAAATACCCTTCTCATCCCTCATCATAATAAATTACTGTGCATATTTTATATATAAATATATCCATAATGCTAAACAAAAAATAATTCTAATAAGGGGAGAGCCAACCCTTAGGATTAAAACTCTTATAGCGAACCCTAGAGTCTTAAAGAACAGAGTTGAACAAACAAATCGGTAGTCTTCTCCTTTTAAAAGAAACTCTTTTAAGTTAGTCTCTACCTAATTGACCGTTGCAAAAGCCAAAACTCGTTCCAATGTAAATAAGTTATGCCTGAAAAGGGCCATAAATGCCAATAGTTGCTTTTACAAAGACGTGAGATACTTAAGTCGTGGAATATCAAGATGTCATTTTACATTAGTGGAGCTAAATTGCTTAGAAAAAGATAAAAAAAAAAAAAAGAGGATCCTATGCTATGCATGTCACTTGCCCCACCCCGGAAAGAAAAAACAAAACAAAACAAAACCTAGCTTGCAGAAAAATAGAGGAAGCTTAATACTGCATCAAATTTAAATCATATAGTACTTACTGCTGCCACGATAGACTTCAATTATTGAAGCGTGTTTCCTAAACCGTGTGGGGCAAAGGCCTGTGACAGCGAAAAAAGATAGGTGGAATAATCAAGTAGAAAGTAATGATTGATCTCTATTTTTTCCAAATTATGTTGGCTTACCAAACAACATCATCGTCTAACTTATTCAGCTTTTGTGATTCTAAGTATGGTTGATTATGAGTTGGATATTTCGAATTTTAATTTCATCAATTTTATAATAAATTCTCGTATATAACGAAATTCAAAACCCAGCTTAGAATTGAGTCTATTTTCGGTACATTCGAAATATGGAAGAGCTAGGCTTTTGAGAAGTTTAATGTATTCAGCAAATTACTTGTTTGGCTTTGCTACAAGAGAGAGAGAGAGAGAGAGAGAGAGAGAAAACACGACTCTTTCTTTTTTTGGGGAAAAAATTTAACAAGTTGGAGTGTTTGTTATTGATTGATTAATTAAAGGGGCTAAGCGGAACTCAATGAACGATATATATGAGTGGCAAATCACAAACTAATTTAAAGATCAGCTCAATTAATTTTTTTTATAAAAATTTTACTTTGAAAAATAATCGATCTAATAATCGAAATTTTCTAGTGATTTTGTATCTCATGACCTTAATAAAAAGTCACAAATCACAACCAAAAAAGCTTTTGTCCATACTTTATAATAAAATTCTTTTTCCAGTAGTTTTAATTATTTTGTATGTACTATTTCTTTTATTTCTTGGGGTTATATTATATATGACGAAGAAGAAAATCCTTACAAAATATGGAATCTGCAAATAGATGTGTAATAAAAATGAGACACAAGATTAAATAAATAAGATCTCAGTAACCTGTTTGGTTGGTAAAATGATATTGATCATTGGATGAAAATATCCAAATTTATTTAATAGTTGATGACAAGGCCAATATCTTTTCTTCGAATGAATTTCAGCCTTTTCATAAAAGAACAAAAATAAAGTGTGATTGGATTTCATACGAACGGAAGAATTCTATGCCCAATCACCTTCTTTTTCTTAGGGTCAGAGTTGTTATCCTTAATAATTAGAATAGTACATCCTTGTTTAATTGTTTAGTGACCTGAGGCGGTTGTCGTTGCTATAAAGTGGTGCATTTGTCTTTTCACACCACAAGAAATATGCAGCCAATATGATATTTGAATCAACAATTATGATAAATAAATGAAAAGCGAAACATTCATCTTATCCAAATAAAGAAACGAGTTAAAATGTACTGTTGGTGCAAAGAATGCCAGGCGCGCAAGTGCTGAACTTCCTCGGTATTTTAATTGTAAATTATTATACGTCTCTTGAAATTTATTAAAATTACACATTTTTTTATTTTTAAAATATATGTAGAATTTTTTTAAAATAAAATATTATTTTTATTTTAGTTTAATTTTAAATTTTTTGATTGAAATATCTTCTATTAATCTAAATATATATTTTTTAACAAAAAAATTTTAAATAAAAGGTATTTTGATAAAAAAGATTAAAATTAGATTGAAGTGTAGGATAACTTTTTTGTTTTAAAAGAAGTTCGTATATATTTTGAATATTGAATTTTAAAACTGTTGGATCGATTTACATACCATTTTGCAGAAAATTGTCTGACTAAATGTCCCACATGATAATTTGATCACTTTGACAGACTCAAATTCTTTGTTTACAGTAAATGTATCCTTTTCATCAAAATAAAATAATGAAAATTTACAGTCTAGGAGAGTTTTCTCTCTTATACATTTTTCAATTTTTAAGAGAGGAAGGGAGAGAGAGAATGATTTTCCGCAACTTACCACACTCACACATGTTTATCCTAACTTCTCTCAAAAATAATTTTAACTAATTTAATTTTCAAATTTTGAAATTTGTATTTCCCACTTAAATGGGAAATAATTATTGCCTCTATTTTTTTAAAATAAATGAATAATTAATTCTAATAAAAGAATTAATCGACTAGTTAATTAGATTAATCAATTTTTATAATAATTAATTAATTTAATTAATTTTCCCTTGGGCCTTTAATAATTCAAAACTTGGGTCAACCTGTTATGGGCAGCCCAAAATATCTAACATCTTTTACTTGCAGATGAATAATACAAGAATTTCTATTCCTCTTAATTTTTTCATACTTGGTGTTCTATCATGATTGCATAGGCATAGTATTTAAGAGCTCTTAAATTTGTGTTACACACTTATCGATGTATATCAAATGCCCTAAATTCATTCATTCATTTTATTAGTGGCATGTCTAATCCTTTCTAAGTTTTAGCATGATCCAAATTGTCTTTTTTTTTTTTGATATATAATATCTACACTTATGAAGTTATCCAATTAACTTCATAATGGACATGTCTTAAACAATAGAGTAGGCACATATATTTAAAGGCAATCTTGCTTTTGCCTACATGTCATTTAAATCAAAATTAACTGCTTTCTTAGCATTAATCCTTTAGGTTGGATCTATCATGACTATAGGACTTATATTAAACTAGCAAGTACTAATTCATCTCTTTATGACATTGTTGAAGTCTTAAAGGCATCAATGAAAGGATTTAATCCTTATTGGGAATCACACAACATTAAAGTAGGAATTAATTCACTTATTTTCTAATTGCAGTGCATAAGTGCCATATATTCCAACTATCATTATTAAGTTTCTCTCCTTTATTGAGCTCAACTATTATATTCTTAGTGGCTATATTCGCTTAACATAATTATCTACGTAGACATAGTGTAGAATTATAAATATATGCATAATATCATTTATTTGCAATAAATTTTGATTTGACCAATAATGATATTATTAGGCTTATGATTGAAAGCTAACATTTATCTCATTTTCATCACGTGTCCCACAAAATGTAATCATTTTTCTTGTCAAATTTATTAGCAAATTATTTATTGATTTTAATTCTTTGTCTAAGAACTCTCACTCAATCAAATATCTTACAATTACAACAATTATAATAAAATATGCAACTCAATAAAGCATACATATAATCATAAATTGCATTTAATTAAACAAAATAATAAATAAATAAATAGATAAACAAACACATAGTATCTATTACATCAAGATAAAATTTGTTTCATACTAACATTAATTTTAAATAAAAATAAAATTAAAGGCTAGAGGTGCTTTATCTTGTTGAAAGATATCTTGTCAACCTTATAATTAAAGCTTCTCCTATAATTGTAAATTGGAATATTTGGAAATTGGAATTTAGTGTGACATTTAATCATTCTCTTAAGATAAATCTCCTTCTCATGTGCACTATATCCAAATTTATGTACACTTCTCACATTTAGAACTTGTGGAAGAAAAATTGATTGTCGTACATTCACAATAAGGCAGCTTTCTTTTGCGAGTTATATCTCAATAGCACACTCATAAAAATTCAATTCTTTCTCACTTGTCTCTTTATTATATTTATATTTTTCTTTCATCTCTATTTTCATTAGGGTCAAAAAATCATCATTTGGGAGAGAATTGATAAATTCTAAGACCAATTTGGTGTAGGAATTCTTCTATACTTTATCATGAAATTTTTCTTTATATCAAACCAATGATCCCTCATTAAATATATATGGCATTGAATACTATTGTTAGGGTCCATCTTGTAATTCATGAAAGTTTCTATATCCAATTTGTAGTTGATATAAGTTTCTTGATCCATTTTGACCTATTAAGGGTAATAGAAAAACAATTAATCAATAATAGGCATTTTAAAAAATTTTAAAACATAAAAAATGGCAATTAAAGACCAAACATAATGTAGAAAAATACCCAACACACTACAAGAATTATGGGTTTTAGCAGCGGTCTTTTAGTGATGATTGAAAAAACTGTTGTAAAAGATGAATTTAATAGCATTTTTTACAATTGTCATTAAATTCACGTAATTAATAACGTTTAGCATAAAAGTGCTATTAAGGTCTACTTTAGTAGTGATTTTTAGTAGCGGTTTCTATAATGGCCACTAAATTCAAATTAAACAACAAATTAGTTTATTTTTTTTCTTGGGATTTTTTAAGGGTATCTTCTTACCCATTTCAATAAAAGACTAATCTCTTTTAGGCTATAAAGTGTTAAGGAATACTCTCCCTAAATTGGTATCTCGAATACTTGAACACTCGACTATTTTAGAATTCAAACCGCCGCTACCATTACCACTTTGGGGACATTAGACAAAATGAGCCATTATAGTGATAACATTATTTAAATAACAATAGAAAAAATAATGAAAAAAAATCCAAATTAATGTTTATTAAAGATAAAGATTAAAAACACCATTTTTTATTATACAAACCAATATTAATTTTCATATTTATAAATTTTAGTTTATTTATTACTAAATATAAAATTTTCTATAAAAAATAAAATTTATAATAATTTTAATCTACTTTAAATTTAAATAAATTAAAAAATTTAAAATTTTAATTGCAATACTTTTTTTTTCTACCTACTATTTTATGAATTTAATTTAAAGTTTTAAAATAAAAACTAAAGAATTATATTATTTAACATGTGCTATTTAATATTTAAAAAAAATTAAAGATATCAGTAACGGACAGAAATATAGGCAAACTAACAAAAAGTATCTTTTAAAGCATATTCTTTATATAAGGATATATGTATCATCAAATTTGAAATTTCAAGTGTATTCTTTAAATAAAATTTAAAACTCAAATAATTATTAGAAGATGTATCTTTAAAATTTATATATTTTTTAAAAATATATAATTTTGAATTTTTTTGAGTAAATGGATTTTATATCTTAAAACTCATCATTTTGATAAACTAGAAATTTAGATATTGTTTATTAACAGGATCTTGCTATAGGATTGTATTTTTTTATATTGTTTGTTATAAAAACAAAAACAAAAATAGTTGAAAATCTACGTTATCTAACTCAGATAAGTATTTTTAAATTTTTGACCCTAGCTTTTTTTTCCCACGTCAGTTTCATTCTATTGTGCCTAGCTAGTTACTTCCAGCAATTCTAAAATTCCAGCCTCCTTTTCTTAGCAATTCATCATCGTTCACCCTCTCCTTTTGTTGTAGTGACAGTACTTTAAATATATATAAATTATATGTCAAAATAAAGCTTTTAAAATTACGAAATTTTAGAGAAAAAAAACCAACCTCTTATGGGTTTCCTTTGGCCACTGTGTCATTACCATCCTCCGTTAACTTTTTCCTTTCTGTTGGTATAATTTTTGGATCTAAAAAAGGTTGGGGTAGATCACACATGTTACCCTGAGAGTGGGATAGCCCTTTGACCCTTACCTCCAAATTCTGTACTGTTCACATTATTTATAGAATTGCCATTTTCGAGCAATCATATTTATTGAGTCATATTTCACTCATTTTAATTCCAATTCAAGCAAATTTGATATCATTCAAAAGCTTACATCAAGATCTTTCCAATGGCATATGGATGGTACAAATTCATAGCTTGATAAAAGAGAAACAACCTTGGAAACATGGCTAGGTGACCATAATTTTTAGAAAAATCAATTTTAAGCATCCAACTTCAAACACTTTATCTCTCTCATCTTAAGTCCGATTAGGGTGTTCTTGGTTTCTTGTAAGGTTCTCTAAATGGGCTGTCTAGTTGTACCAACTTTACTTCTTATGCTTTATTCTACAATAAACGTTAATGCTCAAAATTTTGTTGTTTGTCCATGTTAAAATTCTAACTTTGAGTTTAATTTAATCTCTAATGGAGTCACAATTTTTCTCCACACTTCTACCATATATCCTCCTATATATGAGTTATATTTTATCTAAAATTAAGACCTTAAATGTATTTTTACATTGATATGCTATTTTTTATGTTTAAAGGTCTGAAAAAAAATATATATATATATATGTGTGTGTGTGTGTGTGTGTTTCATGTATACTAGACTTCAAACATACCACAGACAGAACACATATTGTATTTCAAACATTGGAAAACAATTTAATCCAGCCTCTAAACAGGCTCTGATACCAATGTTGAATTTTAAAAAAATTGGATTGATTTACATGCTTTTTTGCTAAAAATTGTTTGATTAAATGTTCCATACAATGAATCTGATCACTTTATTAAACTCAGATCCTTTGTTCACAGCAGATGCACCCTCTTGATCAGAAGAAAATAATGAAAATTCACAATCTGAGAGAGTTTTCTCTCTTCTGCATTTTGTAGTTCTTAAGAGAGAGAAAAAAAGTGGTTTTTAGCATTTGACCACATATTCAGGCACGTTCACCTTAACTTCTTTCAAAAGTAATTTTAATTAGTTTAATTTTCAAATTTTGAAATTTTACTGTCTCCATTTTTTTAAAATAAATGAATAATTAATTATAATAAAAGAATTAATCAATTTTCATAATAATTAATTAATTAAAGTAATTTTCCCTTCGGCCTTTAATAATCACTACAAAAAAATGCATATTTAACGTCGGTTCTCCAACGTCAATCACAACCACCGACGTACGTACTGCAGCTGGAACATGTTTAACGTCGGTTACCTACAACTGATGCTAAGTATTTGTTAAAATTTTTTAATCAAATAGAACAATTACTTTACCAAATTCTCATCCCGCGCTATCCCCGTGCTTTGCCGCTCACTGGTAGCCCCAAATCCCTAGATCCCAAGTTGCTTCCCCCACTTTTCCAACAAAACTCTGAATCTCTCGCTGTGAAAGTTGAAGTTCCAGCTTTCCTTTTACTTGAACTCAATCCATTCATCTCACTTTATTACATGTTGCTCCTGACGTGTTGGGTGATTATTATTCTCGTTCTGAGCCAGTTGAAGTCATTCTCGTTTTGAGCCAGTTGAAGAGGATTCGGTGAAGGGATTGTTGTGAATAACAAATTTCAAACTGCAGTGAGGAGCCCCAGAATCCCATCGCGTTCGTCCTCCTGTGACCCTCTTCTCGAACCCTCTACGAAGCACAACCCTGGTCGCATTTTCGTTTGAAGGAGACTGAAGAAATGTCTGCACCTGCTCCTAACAGTCTTTCTTTGAAGTTCTACTGAACAGGTCGATCTTCCCTTCCCTTTTGTTTAGCAACTTATTTGTTGGTGTCTTCACCAAGAGCTCCCTGGCGGCGACAGAGGAACCAACCCACCAGCTATGGCAGAGTAGCTTTGTTGTTTCATAATAAGACTTGTACGATTACCCCTACTTACCTCAGACAGAAGAAGAAATAACTTCAATGGGTAGTGGCTGACCAAGCAGAACAGTGTCTGTGTTTCTGTAGCATCAATCCTTTCATGAGATATATGGGTACATATATATGCTAACAGAGGCAGTGATTGTTGCAGCTAGTCATACAGCAGAGTTCTTCGGTGGGTTCTAATAAGATGATCCTATCCTGGTATTAAAGCTTAAGTGAGCAATTTTTCTTTCTCCTAGCATTCATTGCTTGCATATTATCAGTAACATTTTCTCCCTTTTCTTAGTATCCATAGCAACTATAAACTAGAGTTCATTAGTTTTCTAAAAAAATTTTTAAATCCATATGATTTGCTGGGTTTTATTAAACATCTGCAATGTATTCATCCTACGGGTAAGCCCATCTTGTCTTCGTGTGGTGGCATCCCCTTAGCTTCCAAATGAATTTCATTCAGTTATTCATAGTCACTAGCCATTGATAATAGTTTCATGATTTTTGTTGCTAACAATTACTATAACTACTTATTAGCTTATTGTTTAATCCTATTAACTACATGTCTTTTAAAATAATTTGACAGTAAAAACTTTTTCTTTTCCTAAAAAGACTTGTCAAACAGAACGATATTAATAAAAACACTTAAAATGATTTTGTCTAAAACAAATTGCTTCTTTCTCATAGTACTTTTTATGAAACTTAATATCTAAAAAGATAATTTTAAAATAAGCAAAAATCCTCACAACAATCCCAAACTAAATTTATTAACTCCAGAAATATAATTAGAGCTAAGCAAAAAATGCATCTAAAGTGAAATTCTCAATCCACTTAAGCATAAGCATGTGAGAATAACTTTCCCAAAATATATAATTGTTGAGAGATTTTAAGGTAATTTCGATAAACAAATTCAAAAAATAAGTAGATCAAACTTAATAAAAAATATGTAAACATGTTATAATTATCTTCTATTGAAAATAGTAAATGTTTATATATATGTATATATATTAAGATTTATTTGGTTTAACTATTTGATAAATAAGAATTTAAGAATTAAACCTGATAAAAATTAGGTAGCCCCTTTATGTTAAATCAAGCGAAAATGGATCATCTATTGTGCAACAAGTGAAAATTTCTGGCCTTCCATTCTTTTATTTTATTTCATATATATGTTTGATTATAAAGAAGCCATGTGCATTTTTTGACCATTCACTGGTTGTTAGCGATGCATACATGTGTGAGAAGAGAGTATTAGCTTAATTTTCTTTGAAGACATGCATGTACCAAATGGCTGACTTTGGCAAATATACACACACACACACAGACATATGGAAATTCGTGAGAATAACTATGCGTGTGAGTTTCATTTCAAATTTCCATTGATCAAGTTGCAAAGATAAAAACAAGATCAAAAGAATGACGAACTAACAGCTACTAACTTTTGCTCAAAATAAATTTCTTGTTCTGCACCATCTTAAAAGCAATATTTTCCTACATCAACCTTATATGTCTAGTATTCTAATTAATTACAAATTGGCCCAAATAATCAAACTTAAATTAATTGATATTAAAGCTTCACTGCTTTCTCTATGTTATTGTCACACCACTTTTGTAGCTTGGTAGCTCTATAAAGTGTCTAGGGTTGAAGATTGAGATATATAGTAGTAATCATGATGGTGATAATGAAACTTTACTGGCCCCAACAATGGGGCAGCATGTGCAAACACAAAATTGGTAGACCATGAGTGGAACCCACCATTAATTAAACAAATTTAACTAACAATATATATATAGATATATATATGTAATATATGGGCATGTTCTTGTTAATCCTAAGAAGCCCCATTTCTTTTTGGTCCTATTAATTGCCATTAATTAATTAGTTGCACGAACTTGAGAAGAAGTATGTTGAACACAAAAGTTAGCCACAAAGCTTAACTTTGCTGGCACAAGCATGTCACTTTCTTTGAGTGCAGTGCACTATATTACTCTCCCAAGCCTTGGCTGGTGGTGGACCCTACAGGTGTTCTTGAAATAGGGACTCTTCTTTTTGATTGTGTATAGTAAATCTTTAGGTTTAGTAGCAGATGCACTTATTGTTAATCTTTAGGTTTCCTAATTTTTTCTCTTTTTCCTTTTTCCTCTATAGAAACAAATGAGCAAAACTATTAATTGATGGCCGTGATGATGACCACAAAATATAATTATTTGACCATTCAGATTAGTTTGGTGATTTTTCCTTCCCATTTTTGACTTGAAATAGTTCCCATAAAGATTGAAAGATTCATCAAACTAGACTATTTGGTTAGCCCCCTGCATAATTAGACGTACTATTATCTATGCCTGGGACTGACATTATGTGTTGTTCCTATGAGACATGAGACAAGTGGTGATTATCTAAAAAGTGCATCCTACACTTTGCTTACAGTTCATGGGTACCCTTCCAAAACTCCCATTTTACTGTGACTAGGATTTTTATTTGTAATAGCAATCACAGGACTATACCTTTACTTTCATTCCATGTATTTTATATATTTAATATGCATGATCATATTCAATGGCATATTCTTTGATATTGCAATCTGTGTAGTCAAGATCTCTATAGCATTCTGAATATTTTTCTTGTATGTTAATAAGTTTTTACTAGATGAACCATATATTTGCAGGAAAAGACAACTTTGGTCTTGGTAGGATCATGTCTGAGGACCTTTGAGTCACATCCCATCAATATTTTTGGTAATTGCTACTCAGGTATAAATCTTTTTAATGTTTTATGACAATGGTTATTCAAGTTATTAGGTATGCTCACTCTTGTTGACGTTTTCTGTGGGACCTATACATTGGTACAAAGACTCACTGATATTTAAATATATAAACCATTACTAATGAATTTTTTTTTTAATTTGATTTGTATGTCTTTTTTTTTTTAATTTTTTTCGCTTATTTTCTTCCCCCCCCTTTTTTTTTTGCATTAGGCCTAAACTTCTAATTGTAAATAAATCTAAAAAAAAGTTAATAGACAACCTTAAATTTGATAGAGGCTCTTGTCTTTAGCACATGAAGAAAGGAATACATTAGAAGAAGAAAATACACCTAATAAAGTATTGGTACACACGAGATTATGAAATTCTAATTAGGTGTACAAATATATTGATTTTTGGATGTTGTTCACATGTTCAGTTTTTGTTGGTTTTTTACTTAAAGTAAATTTTATGGATTTTTCTAGAGTTGTGCAGGATTGATCTTGCTTTGAATTCTTGTCACATTGTTTGTATATATGTTAAGTATGTTCTGTAAAATTTTGGTGAATTTTTGAGTTCATTTTCTTAGGTTAAAGCAGTTAATTCAGTAGGTTGTACAGAAATTCTGTTTTGCTGTTTTTCTAATTTTGTTAGTTACTTTTTTGATTTTGCTATACTCATCCATATGGCATTTTAAGCTGAATTTTAGTTAATACATGTTCTTTGATATGTCTTTGATGTTGAGAAAAATTGATTTGAGGTTTCGATTTCATTACCTATGGCTTCTTGATTGAGGACCATACATGGTTGAGCATTGTGTCAAAATTGAGAAAATTGATTTACTAGGAATTTTGGGAGTTGAATTTTGCTGAGATTTTTGGAGTATATGTTCATCTATATGTCTATTTTATTGATGCTTATTTTTGCTTATTTTTAGAGGCAATTTGTCCTATTTCTGTTGAATTTTTTGTTGAACCATAGCTACATGAACTTACTGCAAGTAATACAGACATGATCTTGATATGAAATTTTAGCGTGATATTAGTGTATATGTGTAGTTTAATATATAAAATTTTCATAATTTTTGGAACTCATTTACATGTACAAATTTACTGATTTTGGATGTTGTTCACATGTTCAGTTTTTGTTAGTTTTTCACTTAGAGTTAACTTTGTAGATTTTTTTAGAGTTGTGCAGAACGGATCTTTCCTTTAATTGTCACACATTGTGTCCTTAATGTCTGAAATTGTCAAATACTTTTTTTTTTTTAAATATGCCCCTTCATTAATTTAGTTAAAAATTAGATAATAAAATGAGTTAATATACATTATTATTGTCTTAATTATTTCTATAAATATGTAGGTGTCATGATGGATAAAAGTTGGATTAATAAGCCACGAACTTCACCTGAATATGTCACTGGGGTGGAAAGCTTTCTTGATTTTGCATTCTCTAGGCCTAATGCAAAAGGAGTTGTAAAATGCCCATGTCGTTCTTGTGGTTTTAAAAAATGTTTCTCAAGAGATATTATCTTTGATCACTTGATATGCAATGGTTTTCCCTTAGGGTATACTACATGGATTAGGCATGGAGAACTCCCTGAGGAGGAGGATAGTTCTAGTTGTCCTATAGTGTAACAAGTTGAGCAAATGGGAGGGGATATGCAAGATTTGTTACATGATGCCTTTGGGGTCTCTAGAGAGAGAAACATCTATGAACACATGCCATCCCAACCTTGCACTACTGAAACACAAATAGATTCTAATATTGGGTTTAATGAGGAATCCCATAACTTTGCCACCTTAATCAATGATGAAAGCCAAGAATTGTATGAAGGGTGTACGAAGTATTCAAAACTTTCATTTTTGGTGAGGCTTTATCATATCAAGTGTTTATGTCGGGTGAGTGATAAAGCAATGGACATGATTTTAGAATTGTTAAAGGATGCATTTGAAAATGCAAAGCTTCTAGATTCTTTTTATGATGCCAAAAAGATCATAAATAAGCTAGGTCTTAATTATAAAAAAATTCATGCTTGTCCAAATGATTGCATGTTATATTGGGATGAGGATGCTAAGCGTGACAAATGTAAAAGTTGCAATACCTCTAAATGGAAGACCAATGTAAGGGTGGCTAACAATGATGACTCCAGTGGACATAAGAAATGGAAAAATAAGCCTACAAAGGTTTTGCGTTACTTTCCACTTATACCAAGATTGCAAAGATTATTTATGTCATCTAAAACAGCTGAACATATGAGATGGCATGCAACAAACCACAATACAGATGGCTCACTTGGACACCCGAGAGACGGTGAGGCTTGGAAGTCATTTGATGCTAGATACCCTGAATTTGCTACAGATCCTAGAAATTTCAGACTTGGCTTGGCAAGTGATGGTTTCAATCCTTTTGGGATAATGAGCACTAATTATAGTATTTGGCCTGTGATTTTGATTCCATACAACTTTCCACCATGGATGTGTATGAAGCAAACCTCTTTCATACTGTCTATGATCATACCTGGGAAAAAAATGCCTGGAAATGACATTGATGTCTACTTACAGCCACTAATTAAAGAACTGAGTGACTTGTGGGTTGATGGCATAAATACATTTGATGTTTCGACAAATCAAATGTTTAACATGCGAGCAGCATTATTATGGACCATAAGTGATTTCCCAGGTTTGGGAAATTTTTCTGGATGGAATACCTATACTGGGTTAGCATGTCCATCATGTAATTTCGATCAAGAACCTTATAGGCTTACCAATAGTAAGAAGTGGTGGCCATCATAGATTTTTACCACCCCAACATATATATAGATTCAATCGAAATTGTTTTGATGGAACTGTAGAGAGACGTGAACCACCAATCCTATTAACTGGTGATATGATACACTCTCAATTGCAACGTGTTAATGTCACGTTTGGTAAGAATCCAGCCTTTGATTTAAGAAGGAAAAGACCTCATGAGAGAGATAATGAACTTGATAGTCAGCAATAGAGAAAGAGAACTATATTTTTCCAGTTGCCATATTGGGTTAACAATAAGTTACGACACAATTTAGATGTAATGCATATTGAAAAAAATGTTTGTGATAATGTCTTGTACACTTTGTTAAATGAGGTTGGAAAGTCAAAAGACAACTTGAATGCTTGAAAAGATTTAGAACATTTGGGAGTAAGGCCTGAGTTATGGCCAGATGCAAATGGTAAATTTAGATCTGCATGTTTCACGATGACACATTCTAAAAAAGATATTTTCTTTCAAACACTTAAAGATGTGACAATGCCAGATAGTTATGCATCAAACATTTCTAGATGTATTGACATAAAACATCGTAAAATCTTAGGCCTAAAAAGTCATGATTCTCATGTACTTATAGAGCAGTTACTTCCAGTAGCATTACCAAATGTGCAGATGGATCCTAAAGTTACCACAGTTGCACTGAAGCTTTGTTTATTCTTTAGAAAATTATGTTCCCATATCTTGGATGTGAAAGATCTTGACAAACTTCAAGATGAAATAGTGATCACTCTTTGTCAAATGGAGATGTTATTCCCACCATCTTTCTTCACAGTGATGGTGCACTTGGTAGTTCATTTGGTAGATGAAGTAAAACTTGGTGGTCCAGTTCATTATCGATGGATGTATCCTATAGAAAGGTAATCTTTTATTTTTTGTTTAGTTGTCAAATGCTATTTTCAATTGCTTGATTATATGTATATTGGTTTGTTCATCCCAAATAGGTACCTTGGACACTGTAAGTCATATGTACGGAATAAGGCACAAGCAGAAGGTTCTATTACTGAAAGCTACCTTTGTGAGGAAATATTAACATTCTGTTCAAGGTATTTACAAGACATCGAAACAAGGTTTAATAGGCCAACTCGCAATGATGACTATGTAGTTCTTAGTTGCTCTGAAGCATGTATGTTTCCACTAGTTGGTCATTCTATAGGAGGCATATCAGAAATTCAACTCACTCCCATTGAAAAGATCCAAGCACGTCGTTGTGTCTTGTTCAATTGTAAAGCAATTGAAGAGCTTGTTCAGTAAGTACTTGACAGTTCTTTTTTGGTTTCAAACATGATGTTAGTCTTTGATGCTAGTAATTTTTTCCTTATAGACAATATAGAGATGATGTGAAGGCTAGGCTTCGTCATCATACTAGATCTGCTGTGGCAATTGACAAACATGTCACAAAAAATTTTGCCAATTGGTTCAAAGAATATGTGAGCCTAATTTTGTTAAAGTTTGTATTTAGGTTAATATATTGAAGTGATATTGATTCTAGCTAACATGTGAACTATTTCAGGTTGATAAGGATGATACTACAGGGTTTTCAGATGACATTAAATTTCTTGCACGAGGTCCTTTAAATTTGGCTAAACGATTTAGTGCATTCAATATAAATGGTTTTAGGTTTCGCACATTGAAAAGAGAAGAAGGATTGAAGACTCAAAATAGTGGTGTGTGGGTAACATCAGAAACTAGATGTTATGCAAGTGCAAAAGATGGGAGAGTTGCACTTGCAGATCTCTTGTATTATGGCAAATTAGTAGATATAATTGAGTTAAACTACTATGGCCATTTTAAGGTTACTCTTTTCAAATGTTTATGGGCTAGCACTAAAGGGGTAAAAAAAGGATGACTTTCAATTCAATATAGTTAATTTCTCCCGATTAATCCATACTGGAGATGTTGCAGAAGATGAGCCTTACATTCTAGCTTCACAAGCTCAGATGGTATTTTATGTAGATGACAAAATGAATCACCCATGGAGTGTAGCAATACATGTGAAGCCTCGAGACCTATTTGAAATGGGAGATAATGTAGAAAATGATGAAGCAAATAGTGGTTACCAATCTGAACAGCTACATTTAGAACAACAAGTTAGTTCTAATTTTCCTGATGACGTTGATAGTTTACAATTAACAAGAGGCGATGAAGAACATGTTTCTAGTCAACCAATTAATAACCTTGAGTTTGATAATAGCGATGAAGAGGATGGCATGGTTTGTTTAACAACATATATAGAATTTTTATTTGTGTCTATGTTTTATTGCATACTTGTGAAATCTATTTATTGTTGCATGTTTACAAAAATGACATGATTATATTCTTGGTTTACATTTGTAGGATGCCACCTAAACGTCCACGCTCATCTCGGGCAACAGTTGCTAACATTGCTCAAAGATTGCATCAATCAAGTCCTGCTCCTACGCCTACTAGGAACCTACAAACATCCACAGTGCCCACTACCATTACCTCTACACCTGCTTCTCAAACACATGCAACAGCTAATCCAATTACTTCAACATATGTCTCTCATCCACAACTCCAAGTAGTAATAGGTGATACTACTCCTTCTCAGCCATGTGTAGCTGCTAACAATGGTGAAACTTCCTTCCAGTGACGTGCACTAAGGGACAATGTCAAAAATAAGGATTGGATCGTTGATATTATCGGTAATTACTTTAGTCAATTATATTACGAGATAGTTAATAATTTAAATGCAATATTTACTTTTTCTCTTTTGTATGGCAGATGAAAATGGCATAGTAAGAAAAGAGAGATTGAAAGCAAAAGATGTTTGGAATCTAGAAAAAGGGAAGATGATAGCTTGTCCAATCGATGAGTTTGGACAACCGTATGGTGATGAGGCTGGCATACTTGGAGTTTGGTTAGGAGAGCTAGCCACAGACACTGACCTCATTCTTCTCAACTTCTTTGATTGGAGGGAAGTTCCAGAAAGATATATGAAGTTAGGAATAGAACAAGTGCAGGTATAAAGAGTGATTTTTTTTATTTATTTTTGAACATCTTCGTTTTTTATTATATGTTTTCACAAGCTTAGATAATTTACTAAATGATTTCAAGCACAGGATAAGATTGCCTTCCAGTCTAGTGATGGATTAGAATGGGCATGAAAATCGCTAGGAGTTAAGCGGAAGGAGTTTAGAAATAGGCTACATAAGAGTCTATTTGGGGAAAATGACAGCAGAGAGGAAATTATGAATAAATGTCCTGAAAGAATTTCACAAGACCAATGGAATAGCTTCGTGGACTACCGGATTACAAGAAAGTTGCATAGTAATGGTTTATCTCTTCATACATTGATGTTCCTTAGTTAACATTGCATCATTCATTTGTTTGTCTTTGATTTATAGGAAATAAGCAACAAAAACAAGGTTAATCGTCAAAAACTCAAGTATCCTCATACCGGTGGTTCTAAGAGTAATTCTAAGAGAAGACATGAGATGGTAATTTACAATTTTTTTAATGCATACTTAAATAAGGAAAATTGTAGCAAAATTAATCCATTTTATTCCTTGGACTATAGGCAGTACAAATGGGCCGGCCATCAAAATGTTGTGAAGTATTTCTTGCAACATGCAAACATGCTGATGGGAGCTATGTTAATGAGGCAGCCAGAGTTGTAGGGGTAAGTGACTGAAACTTTTTTCAATGCTAAAGTGTTGTCATTTACAATAATGCACTTAAAAACTAAAGAACAATAACGATATAATCAAATAGTTCAAAGTCTCATTATATTTAACAATTTTATTGAACATGAATTTGTGAAAGTTATTGAATAGGGGTGTAACTTGGTTGGTAAATATTCTTATCTTGTAGCCAAAAAAACAAGAAAGATTATTTGCTAGTTGAAGTTATAAGTGAGGTGTTTAGTATGCCACTGTCTTTATTCTCATATCTTACATGTCAAATCCTTCTAAAATTAAGGGGAACCAAAAGAAAGTGAAACAATGTTATACTAACCAATTCTGAGGAGTTTCATTTTTGAGTTTTTTGTTAACAAATTTTGATAAAAGTCTGGAAAAAGGGGGAAAAAATAAAGTTTTGAGGTTTTTTCTTTTTATTTGATGAAAGAACAGAAACTAAAGAAAAAACATAAGGACAGCGTAGGAGCAACTGTACCAGGATGCTTAAGTCCTTTATTAATGATGCTAGTTTTGTTTGGATAATTATAATACTGTTAGAATTAGTCATTTATGGTAAATGCAAAATTGGTATTGAATATTGATAAATGCCATTGTCTTTTTATCTGATTGATAATTGAATGATAGTGAATTGTTTTATGCAAAATCCTATGGTCTGGCTGATTTCAGTTATGGGGATCTTATTGACATATAGGGTTTGCAGATCTCTGGTAGGGATCATTTTGTTAAAATGGGGGATCCTTATAGTTTGTGCTCTGTACTTTTATTGTAGACTTGAAAACCATGTTCGAAAAACACAGCTGAAATCATTTTTAATGTTTACTAATTTAAAAAGAACTCATTCCAACCAAAAATAAAAGCGGAAAAAATATATATATATATATTCCCCTCCCAATTCCGCAGTTTGATAAGCAATATATTAAATGTTCTTGATAGCTGAGTAATTACCATCTCGAACAATAGTAATGTAATCAATAAATCTTCGCTAATTAACAAAAAAGGAAAAGGAAAAAACAAAATAATTAAATATTTGAAGACATACAAATAAGAATGATAGTGGGTTAGATCAAATTTTAAATATTTAAATCTAAATTAAGTATATATCCAACGTCTGAATGAATGTGCCTTATTTGAAATTGAAAATTTTTTATTTTTTATTCCCACACCCGAAATTCAATATATTTGAAATTCATTGAGTATGCAAAATTCATTAAGTATTCAATGTATTTTTTATTCCTATAGTTATATACCTCTTTCATCTTGATCTCTTTCCAAAGTAGAGCTGAAAAGAAACTATATCTATGCACTACTCACCCACCCACTCAGAAAGACTCATACTAGGATTACCTGCTGAAAGGTTCTTTTTTGCGTAAAGTTTCAAGATTTTCTTCATCTTCACAATTGAATCATGAAGAAAGATTTCCTATATGTTTGGCAAAAGACCGTAGTAGTTTACTGGCTTAATAGAATTACTTTGGCTCGGTATATATATCTTTCATTTCGGTGGTTAAAAGAAAAATTTTACACAGTGAACATGTATTTCGTCCAACCCACTTCCTCTGTGTTATATCTTTTTTGGCTATCATGAATTATAAGTACTATATTATTTTGCTGGATATCTAATTTCTTATTGTTTAACTCTTTAAATATAACTTTGTTTATATTGTTTAATGTGACACCTTAATCTACTACCGCTACCTAGCCTCTCACTGGGCTCGGTTTCATATGATTTCCAAAGAATCAACACCAATCCGTGGCATTTTCATGCTATGAAAATGGGGTTTCAAACACTCAATTTTTACCCCGTGGGTCCTGTGAACCCATCATTTATATTTTCAACTCAAACTCCACTTATACAACTCAGTCATAGCATAGAACAAATCATAAGCCACGGGTATGGAGCCAAAAACCAGAAAATGCACTTTTCTTACTTGTGCCCAAAAGTCTTATTTTGGCTCTAAATTTGGAAAATCATAACTAATTATAAAAAAATGAAAATTCAGAAAAATTTAGCTTTCTAGAAAGCTTTAAGTATTTACTTTACACTAAAAATCATTCCCAATCAAAATCTTAGCATTTGGACCATGTTTGACATCGAAAATGGGAAGAAGGTCCAGCTGTCACTGTTTCTGGTGCAGCTTTCTGTCATAACTTTCAAAAATCCATAACTAAATCCAAAAAACTCCAATCTGGGCACATTATACCAATTCAGAAAGCTACGGATGTCTACTAGAGGAAAAAAATAAGTTCAGATCAGTTCAGTAGCTCCTACACCCAGAAAATCGATGGAACAGTGACGGGGGTCAGATGAGCTCCCTGATACTGATACAGAACTTTAGACGGTCCAATCTCTCTCTACAGACCTCCGATTTAGGTGATTCTAGTTCTTATAAGTCACTGTAGTTGTCTAGTTTATGTGTATAAAATTTCACCACATTTGGGATCCATTTGGTCTAAGAATGCCACAGATTTCATTTTCTGGTTTATATGAACAGTACATGACCAATCCATTAAATTTTTCCAAATTCAACAATTCACCAAATATTCTCTAGACCTTCGAATATTACCTATTTTAACTTCTCAAAAAGCTTCCTACAAACTCTAAAGGCACGCCAAATTTCATGGCAAGAGGAGCTCATCCGGTCATACTTTGACGGAGCTCTCAAAAATACCGGTTTTGGCACCCCAAAGGTCCAAAACGGATCCAAATAGCCTCTCACACACTCTAGCCACTCATGGACAAGTTTAAAAGTATAAAACTAGGATATATAACAAGTCCATGTAGTCCAAATCAACATACATTCCAATCTCGCTATGCTATGGCCAAATATACACTATTGCATTCATTCTACAAAAAGGGGCAAAACCCTCATTTCTATTCATTCGGCTATAAACATAGTTAATACAATATCATTTCATATTTTTACACTTGCTACAACCTTTACAACTCAAAAATAGTGGGCGCATATACAATGTGGCACCACTTTACATCAAAATTACATCAAAATTCCAAAAGAAAGTAATATCTAACTAAGCATGCTTCTAGGCTCCTTGGTGTGTGCTCGGTTCTCCTTGAGCTCCACCTAGCATATTAAGTTGGGAGAGGAAGGGGTGAGATTCAGGGAATCTCAGTAGCTCATGCACTCAATCAAGTAAACAATCAAGGCATATAACAGGTCAAAGCATGTGAATAAGCACTTAGCCATTCTCAAACTACCAACACACGATATACATGCTATGGAAATCACAACAATGCCAAAAATGGGCTCCAGGGACTTTTGGTCTAGCCTCACCCGAGTTTAGGGACTTTTGGATGGCCTCACCCGAGTTTAAGGACTTTTGACTTGGCCTCACTCGTTTGAGACTTTTGGCCTTGTCTCACCTATCTCAAGGGACTTTTGGCTTCACCTCACCCATCTCAAGGGACTTTCGGCACTACCGCACCCGAGCAATTCTCACAATTCATCACACAAGCATATTGGCATCAATGCATCAAAGCAATAGCATATGGCATATTCCACACAATAAGCATATACATAATCATACAATGACTATCATATCCAAGAATGCAACAAGAAAGAGTGGGAAAAGAGAGCTACATTTGGAGCCAAAGCCAACACTAGCTTTTCCTTTCAATTTCTCCTTTCCCTCCTTAGGTTCACAATCACACCTTGATGAAGGTGCTTCACTTGAGCCTAGGCACACAAAATCATGCAATTACACTCTTAACATGGAATCATCAGAGCAAACCTTCCTACATACCAGAACCTAGAGTTCTCTCTCTCTCTTTAGAATGCCATCAACTTTTTCTCTCTCTCAAGCTCCCATGGTAGTGGAAACCACATTTTCAAAGAAAACACAAAGATTCAAAGGTGTTTTCCACTTTCCCTCTTCTGACCTATGCCCAAAATCCATCTATTTTCACAAACAAAACCGCAGAAAGAGAGGGCAAAGAGAGGGGATCAGAGTTTTAAAGAGAAATGGGAGAAATTTCCTTACCTTTCCCTTGTTCTTCCTCCTTCTCTTGATCTCTCTCACTCTCCATGCCTCTTTTCTCTCCTTGGGTCGAAGTCTAGGGCAGATATGAGAAAAGAAATGAGTTTGGGCATTTAATGAAGTCTAATTCTCGCTATTTACTCTCTTCCGGACTGACCCTTGCTACGGCGAAAACTAACTTTCGCTATAGCGAGCTCGTGTAATCTGATTTCACTATGGCGAGGTGTAACCTTCGCTACGGCGAGCTTGTATTAGTTCCCTTCGCAATGGCAAGATATACCATTCACTATAGCGAACTCGCGTCAGTTCCAGACCTCACTCTCGCTATGGCGCACGCTACGGCGAGCTGCCCCCTGGTTTCTGTATGGACTGCTGCCCGCACTCGCTATAGCTAAAATCTCTTTCGCTATTGCGAATAAGCACTCTCGCTGTAGCGAGATCATTTCTCGCTATTGCGAGAGGACTTGGCAGAAATTCTGGATTCCGAAAATTTTCAGCTTTCACTTTCTTTCTTTTCCCTTTTCTTTTCTTTTTCCTGGTTGTTACATTTAACTCTTTCTTCTATTTTGAAAAAGTAGGCTACGGATAGCAATGGAGTGGAACGGGTGGATTTTTCATTATCTTTCTCTTCTCCATTCTCTCTTGTCATAACTTTTTGTGAGTTTTTTAACTTTTATCCTATTCCCAAACTTAAAGGTATTATACTATCCTATATTTACCCAAAATTTAAAATAATACCAAAAAATAAATTTACAAAGAGTAGAATTTATGCAAAGGGGGTTTTAAAAACCTTTACCTGCAATTGAGTTACAAATTTGTTTCTAGCCTGTTTATGCAACACTTTATATATATATATATATATATTATATTATATGTAATTAGTTTTGTTTTCAGGTCTTCATGTTTAAAACTAAAATTTGGACTATCCTTACAAAAGCCGTAATGTGATAGTTTTCTGTAATAATTAATATTAGAATATTAAGTTGAATTTTAAGTTGTTTTACATGTATGAAATTAAGGGGAATGATTTTAGAAATATTTTTAAATTGATGTTGATTATTTGGGAAAGTATTTATGGATGAATTGAGTTATTATGATTTCATATATGATTGAATTTTTTTTTTGGAAGGAGCTGGTTATAAAATACTAGTTGCTAATATTAGTTTTATTAGCTCTTGGCACATTTTAGCTTAACTTTAGTTAGTTGAAATACAAGAGATGTTAACCTGATGTGTTAGTTAACACGTGTAGAATGGAAGAATGTATTTTTTGTGAATTTTGAATTTATGATGGACTTATATTTGCTACATGCTCACGATGAATTTACTTACTTACTTACGTAAGTTGTAGGTCCACAACACCTATACCATTTATAAAAGAAAGTTTGCCCAATGTGAAAATTTTCAAATGAATTGGTTTTGATCTAAAAGTTTTTTATTATTTATATTGACTTTTAAATTATATAACTTTCATGATTTATCACATTTCTCATATTTTAATTTTAATTTATTTATTTATTTATTATTATTTTTATAGATAACTATCATAGATATCGTGTAGTATTGTTTCAAGTCCTAATTATTTATTTATGTGTATTTATTTCCAATTGGAGAGATACAAATCGAAGTTTTGTGTTGACTAACTAATAAATGTGGACACATCACATGGATAATTACACATGTCGACATTCTCACGTCCATATTCTTATAATGTCCATATCCCAAATTGACTATCGCAGATCAGGGTGCAAAGTGAATGATTATGATTATGTCTAAGGAAATCTTAGAATCTCGCACGTGAGAAATGACGCAACTGAAATTAGTGCACCTCACGATCACAATTCACAAACATCTATTCCCAGATTGCATTCCCATTATTGTGACAATTGCCACATTGGCCTTTCAATGCTAACATATCATTTCCATGTTATTTTTAATAATAAAATTAAAAAGTAGGTTTCAATGTTGAGTTATATTTTATGGATAACATTTACTGCTTCTTCACAATGAAACAGGACTTGGAGTCATATTTGTTAAGGGTGTTCAGTTTTTGCCCGGGGGTAAATTACTGCTTGCTGATTAATTATTTATGAGTGAATAAGTAATGCATCTAAATTAGTAAAGATTGATACCTTTTATGACACTTAGTTGGATGTTTGTAATTACTTATAAGCTTCAATTGTGTATATTGTAAATTAGTTATGAATTTGAACAAATTGTAATTGTGCATTATTTTTGTAGTCTTGTACAAACTCTACCAAATATATTTTAGAGTCTTGTATGCACACTTGCCATGATTTATATTGTGCATTATTTTTGTAGTATTAAGTAGTGACTGCTAAGTTACTTTTGTAGTACAAGTGATCATGTCTCAGGTGTAGTTTTTTGCTTTTTGCTCCTTTTATCCATGACAAAAATTAGATGAGAAGTGAGCCTATGAATCTGGAAGTTCTAGGTAAATAAGCACACAATATTGTTGTTGTTTTTTCTATTTTTCATTTTTTTCATAATTTAGACCAATTAAGTTATTTTCACTTTGATTTATATGTCCACTCCAATTCCAACCACGTTCATCCTTTCAGCCTTCACAGGGACCCCCCATGTGGCAACGTATTTCTCATGCAACTTTAAACTAATTTTTGTGAGTAATAATAATTGATTGTAGACATAAGTTAATTTTCATTTGTCTGATAGAATACTGCCTGATGTTCAAATTAGGGACATTCAAGAACTCAACTAAGTTGATTAAATTAGCTAAGTTAAATTTGGTTAACATATAATTTAGATTTAAGGAAAAATAATTCAGCTGGCTGGACCATCACAAATTAGAACAGGCTTAAGTAATGTTGGTCTATCAAAAAGCTCTCACTCGACCCATGATATAACAACAGAAAAGTACTATATGCAGTAAGAAAACAATGATCAGATTGACGTGTCTTCTTAGCTTTGGTGTTGTGTCAAAACTGAAATGGTATTAAATCTAAAAAATAGAGTCCAATAAAGGGAGGTCAAAGCTATAATACACAGACAAACAACGAAAACTATTTTTGTAGCTCTCAGCTCCTCATATATTGTGGTCATTTTGACTTTTCTGCTTCTATTTTCTGGTAGTTATTACATTGTCTCTTATATGATAATTTATTGTTTTGATATGTAGGAAGAAATTTCACAGAGGCTCAGTCAAGAAACTGAGACTTCACCACTTGTTTCATCAGATGATCCACTTGTTCAAGTGCTTGGAAAAGAGCATTCTGGACGAGTACGCGGCTTAGGGTTGGGTCCATGCCCTTCTAAGATATTTGGATTATCTACTCGTCGATTTAATAGTGTGCCTATGAGTTTTGCAGCGGGGAACTCAGGTGAGGAAGTGATAACTTTAAAGAATAAGTTGGCAACAATGGAAGAACGACGAAAAATTATAGAGGAAGAGCGTGCAATGGAACAAGCAGAGTTGGCTCATGAGCAAGCTCGAATGAATGGCATATTTAAATATTTAGTAGAAAAATTAGGAATGGAGCTACCACTAGACATTTCTCGCGTTGCCAGGGCGTCTCATTCACAGGTAATATAAATGTTAAGTTGTGTAATTATTAAATTACTATATTAAAAAGGCTTTAAGTAAATGTAATTTTTGTATTTTTTCAAGTAGCCACCTGATGTTGGTAGTACAGAAGCCTCACCTGCCCCTGGTCGGCGATCATCTGGTGCAAGTCATGATCCATGAAGCATTTTGGATTTTGTTGAATTTATTTTGTTCTGTGGCATGTTTAGAGCCTTTTTTGGATGACAATTTATAAGGCTTAATAGTTGCCTTGTGTTTATCTTAGTTAATGTTTTATAATATTGTTGGATGGTGAAACTTTTATGAAGATCATATAAATAGATGTTTATTAAATCCAAATGTTTTGTATACAGAAAATTAATCTAAAATTTAATTTTATGTGAATGTTTAATTTCTTTATATATATCAAAGTATAGCAGGGCAAAAGGAAAATAGCGATATATAAAAGAAATGGAAAAAAATGAAAAAAAAGTATTTTCCGTTAACGTCAGTTATAACTGACGTTAGTATATTCACCATAGCAAGATGCTAACGTCAGTCCTAATTGACGTTAAAGGTACATATACTAACGTCGGTTATAATCGACGTTAGCGTATTCACCATTGCAAGACGCTAACGTCAGTCGTAATTGACGTTAAAGGTGCATATACTACAAGATATTAACGTCAGTTGTAATTGACGTTAAAGGTAAAAATATAACGTCGGTTATAATTGACGTTAGTATATGCATAATTCCCTATTTTTAACGTCGATTACAACTGACATTAGGTTTCTCCATTTAACGTTAGTTGTAACCGCCATTATTTGTATTCGTAGAAGAATCTCATATGAAGTTAGCTTTTACATGGTGTCAGTTAAAACTGACGTTATAGTTAACGTCGGTTGTAACCGACGTAAGTGGACATTGGTTAATGTCGGTTCCAACCGACATCAGATTCTAGCATCAGTTGTTCCAACGGTTGGTATAACCGACGTTATTTGGGTTCTCCACGCTGTCTCTAATGTCGATTTTGTTAACCGTCGTTAGATTACCTAACGTCGATCATAACTGACGTTAGATGCTTTCTTTAATCGACGCTAAAACCTATTTTTCTTGTAGTGAATTTTGAATTCAGGCCAGGTATCATGAGCAGCCCAAAAATATCTAACATTAAACATAGAAAAAAAATCTATGTAATTCTAGAAATCTTAAAAGAATTCCATGTAATTTACTCCTTAATCTATATACCTCTTATTACAAGATGTATTCCATGATGCATTCTTCTTTTACAGAATTGTGGTGCTTTTCCCAATTACAATTAGTATGTTTTGGCAATCAGACTAGTTGAGCTTTTTATATCCATATCCACAATGAAGTAATTTTATTGCATGCATGATGACTACTCTTGCAGTAGTAGCTGCCTGCTACGACAATTTTCCATGCTCTCTTCCTCTGGTTGTTTACATTTTTACTTTCTTCTCCAGTGTCCCAAAATCTTTTCACTTTTCGATGAATGCAGCTGAAGCATTTGACCTTAAATTATGTAACAGCCGAGGCAATGGAATGACAACAACTGGGGACCTGGACCTTCTTAAGGCTTGCTCTTGATTTTTTTGCTCCACAGTTAGTTTCTATTTCTGTGTATGGTTTGTGCTATTCTAAAACTTGCATTATTATTACTGAAATTGACCCCATGTGGCAAAAAAAAAATATTATTATTGTTATTTTGGGTATGTTACTTTTACTGGTTCTTGTTTTGTATTGCATTTCATTTTTGTTGTATCTATGATATTTTTCGGGGATTAATTGGGTTTCTATGATATTGAGGTAAAACGCTTGCCCCACTAGCATACATAGAAATGAAAAAACAATGATTCCTCCCCATTGTTTCTGACGACCCAGTTTATCTTATGTTTTGATCTCTCCAATGCACAGAAAAATGAGTTTGTTTCTGCTAGTTTGTATTTCAAACTTAACAGCAAGCACCAATATTAGTAAAGAAATAAAGGATATTAATTAATATGTATATATAGTTCAGCATTGCATTGAACTTGATATAGAGCTCAATTTACATGGCCTAATCAACAGTACAGAGAAAGAAGCGATGTCTAAAAAAGTTTACCCAGAGTAGTAGTCGGCAGATCCTGCCACTTCTATTGACAATTTTATTTGTTGCACCAAAGTATGATGACAAATGTCCAAAAGTGGTCTATTTGTTTTCCCCACAAAGCACTTTCACAGTTATAATTTGCATGTAGATCTTCCCCATTAGCTAGCTCTTTTTTTTTTTTCAATTTGTAAAGTTTTGTCATGTTTTTTAAGGTAGCTAGTGTAGTGTATCTTAGCTTTATTACCTAGTCCTGCATCTCTAGCTTCTTGTCTTTCTGGCTTTAAGTAATTTCTTGTTGCTTCTTTGAATAGTCATGATTGAGGGAATTAGGCTGGAAGCATGAAGTTCAAACACTTAAGATGGAAGAAAACCATATATATCTCAAGGATTTTGAGGTATTGCTTTTTTAGAACAGTGAAAATAATGTCTATTACTGTGTTTTATAGTATTACTAGTCTGACATGTAAACATGTATTCAATTATTCAGCATGGTATGTAAAAGTGCCCTGATATCTATTTATTTGTGTGAAGATTATACTGCAGCCGATTTGTTCTTGTTGATTTGATGCTTGTATATAGATTACATCACTTTTCCTAAATGGAGCTATGTGCAGTAAGAAATTTCTTTCATTGGAAGGATTGGATTTACGATAAAAGTTGGGCAAGCATAAAAATTTATGCTTGAGGATGCTTAATGAGAATGTCTTCCATTATCAACAATAGCTTCATTTCAGTTCTGCTTGATTCTTCTATGTTCTCTTTTATTTCCCTTTCTAGTTCAGTATCTCATAAATACTATTTTATTTTATTTTTGATGATTTTACAGACTGAAACAAGAATATGGCCAGGAGAAGTAGTGCAAATAACATTAGATGAGCTTCTTATTATGTCTGAAGTTCCTGCTGATGGAGAATTAATTGCTGTATGTACTTATTGTTAGAGAATATGTGTGTGTGTCAAAAGAAAAATAGAAAAAGAGGAGTCCCACATTGCTCAAACAAATGAAAGCCAAAGGGTTTAAATATTAACATGTGATTATGGAAGAGCAAAATGGGCCTAGGAGGAGAATGGGCTCACGCGCATAAAAAGCTGGGCCAACATAGTTGAGCACAGTTGAAATTAGGCGATTTGCCCCCCCTGCGCGCAAAAATATTCGCGGTGTTGGACAATTTTTACCGTTGCCAGAATTTATTTTTTTAAAATTAAATATTTTCAAATAGCCTTCCAGAAAATTCACAATTTTAAGGCTTCGATTATGAGTTCATTATGTAAACGTTTTTGAATGTTGGTCATCATTTACCGGTAATTACTAATTCATTTTTTTTTATTATCTGATTTAATGTTTATTAATCCTAATGTCGGAAACCGCCCAACGTTCAGAAACGTCCTCATTAATATTATTAAACGTGGTCCAACGTCTTGTTACTCTTGTACCTATAAATACCGTGTTGCTCATTGGGTTTGACACACCACAGCTCCGGACAACACTTGAGCTATTCTCTCCTCTTCTCTTCGTCCCTGAGTTTTTAGTTTCTGCTGTTCTGCTTCCCTGCGACATCGCAGAAGAATCCGTTCAATCCTGGGGAGTGCCGTCTTGTGGCGGAATATCTCTCAAGGACAGTGTCCTTGTGCACGGCTCGGATTTATTTCATGCTAACAAATTCCTTGTGCAGCTATTAATTTACAACAATCTTAAGAGATATGGAGTCACAAGACAATGCTCCTGCTTCCGATGGTCCTACCGGTGCTAGTCTTGGTCCTACATCCAGTGTTCCATTCACACTACCTCCGATGCCACTGTCTAGGCCACCACCAGATATTTCAAAAATTGAAATGTTTGATGGCAAAAACTTTTAAAGGTGGCAAGAACGTGTTTACTCTATCCTTGACCTATATGGAGTTGCTGCTGCACTCAC
Source organism: Erythrophleum fordii (assembly GCA_032878935.1). Classification (NCBI taxonomy): domain Eukaryota; kingdom Viridiplantae; phylum Streptophyta; class Magnoliopsida; order Fabales; family Fabaceae; genus Erythrophleum; species Erythrophleum fordii. Next base: position 10,493,534 of record JAVQMF010000047.1, on the reverse strand, counting down.
ACAATCTGAACCTTCGCTAGATGTTGACCAAAATCAAAGGATTGCTTAGGAATATGCCAACAAGGTATGCAGAAATACCATCATTAACACTTTGTCTAATGATCTGTTTGATGTTTACTATGTGTACAAGGAAGCAAGCAAAATCTGGGAATCGTTAAATGCCAAATATACTGCTGAGGACGTTGGGAAGCAAAAGTTTGTTGTTGGAAATTACTATAGATGGGAGATGACCGAGGACAAGGATATTAAGCTACAAATTAATGAGTACCATAAGCTGCTAGAAGAGTTGAGGGCAGAAAAAATTAACTTACTTGACGAGTTTATTGCTAAAATTTTGATTGAGAAGCTGCCTGAATCATAGAAGGACTACAAACAACAACTGAAACACAAACAAAAACAATTGTCATTGTCGGACCTAATCACTCACATCATAATCTAAGACACAAATCGAAAAGAGATGCAAGCTGCAAAAGGCAAAGAAATGATCTCAAAAGCAAATTTGGTGGAGACAAAGCAGTATGCCAAGAGGTATGACTCTAAAACAAAACCTAACTACAAGCCCAAGAGTTCTAACCCTAAATTCAAAAAGAAAGGGAGTTGCTTTGTTTGTGAAAAACCAGGCCACCATGCTGCTCAATGTAGAAAGAAGGCTAGAAATGACAATCCTCTTAGAGCCAATTTGGTTCAAGGAGACGAAGAAAATGAAATCATTATAGTGGTCATTTCTCAAGCTCTCTTAGTATCCAATGTGAAAAAATGGGTGGTAGACTCTAGGGCTACCAGGCACATTTGTGCAAATCGTGAGATGTTTGCCTCTTATAATCCTACCAAGGAAGGAGAAGACCGTGTTTACCTTGCTGATTCCCAAACTGCAAAAGCTCTAGGAAAAGGAAAGGTTGAACTAAAACTCACATCTGGAAAAACTTTGTCACTCAGTGATGTTCTTCATGTGCCTGATGTTAGAGCCAATTTAATTTCTGTAGCTCTATTAAGCAAAGCTGGGGTTAAGGTGTCATTTGAATCTGATAAGATCGTAATGACAAAAAATAATGTATTTGTAGGGAAGGGCTATTGTACTCAGGGCCTGTTTATACTCAACATTGCTGATATGAATGAAAATGCATCATCTTCTACTTACTTGCCTGTTTTTATGGTTGATACTTTTGATATATGACATGCTCGATTAGGACATATTAGTAAGTCATATTTAAAGAAAATGCAAGAACTTGGTTTAATTTCTAAAATTAAAAATGATTGTCTAAACAAATGTGAAATTTGTGTAGAAGCTAAGTTAACCAAAAAGTCTCATTTTCCTGTACAAAGAAAAACTGAATTGCTTAGCTTGATACATATTGATTTAGGTGATTTAAAACAAACTATGACAAGAGGTGCAAAAAGTATTTTGTAACTTTTATCGATGATTTTTTTAGATATACTAAAGTTTATTTATTGAGAAATAAAGATGAAGCTTTTGATAAATTTCTTTTATATAAAGCTGACGTAGAAAATCAATTAAATAAAAAGATTAAAAGGGTTAGGTCAGATAGAGGAGGAGAATTTGTTTTATTTAATGACTTTTGTGAAAAAGAAGGAATCATTCACGAAGTAACTCCTCCATATTCACCCGAATCAAATGGAATAGAAGAAAGGAAAAATAAAACTTTAAAAGAAATGATGAATGCTATGCTTGTAAGTTCTTCTGCACCAGATAATTTATGGGGTGAAGCTTTGTTATCTGCATGTTTTTTACAAAATAAGATACCTTATAAGAAAATAAATAAGACACCTTATGAATTATGGAAAGGATACACTCCAAATTTAAAATATTTGAAAGTGTGGGGGTGTCTTGCAAAAGTTCTATTACCTGATCCTAAAAAGAGAAAAATTGGTTCTAAAACTTCTGATTGCATGTTTATTGGATATGCTGAACATAGTGCATCATATAGATTTCTAGTTTTGAAAAGTGATGTTCTTGATCATAATATTATTATTGAAACCAAATATGCAGAATTTTTTGAACATATTTTTCCATTGAAAATTCAGCATATATCTCAAACAATTGAAAATTTGCCTTCTTCATCTAAAGTAAATGAAAGTGAAAATTTTGTTGAAAATTTAAGGAGAAGCAAAAGACAAAGAAAAGAAACTTCTTTTGGAAATGATTTTTATACTTTTATGTTACAAGATGAGCCATCAAATTTTTCTGAAGCAGTTTCATCTTCTGATGCTCATCTTTAGAAAGAAGCAATTAAAGCTGAAATAGATTCTCTAAATCAAAACAAAACTTAGGTTTTGGCAGACTTGCCTCTAGGAGCAAGACCTATTGGTTGCAAATAGGTTTTTAAAAGAAAATATAATCCTGATGGATCTATTGATAAATATAAAGCGAGGTTAGTAGCTAAAGGATTTACTCAAAAACAAAATATTGATTATTTTGATACTTTTTCTCCAGTAACAAGAATTTCCTCTATTAGAATTTTGATTGCTTTAGCTTCAGTTTACAAGCTTTTTATTCATCAAATGGATGTTAAAACTGCTTTTTTAAATGGTGATTTAGAAGAAGAAATTTACATGGTACAACCTGAAGGGTGTGTTGCTCCTGGACAAGAAAATAAAGTTTGTAAACTTGTTAAATCATTATATGGATTGAAACAAGCACCGAAATAATGGCATGAAAAACTTGATCAAGTCTTAACAAGTGATGGATTTTCCACTGTTGAAGTAGAAAGATGTGTTTATACAAAAATTGTGAATGATGGTTGTGTGATTATCTGTTTATATGTTGATGATATGCTTATTTTTGGTACAAGTATAAATGTTGTGATAGAAACTAAAAGGTTTCTTTCTTCTAAATTTGATATGAAGGATATGGGTGAAGCAAAGGTGATATTAGGTGTTAAGATCATAAGGAGTGAAAATGGTATTTTACTATCTCAAGAATATTATGTTGAAAAAATTCTTAAAAAATTTGGATTCTTTGAAAAAATACCTATAAGCACTCCTTATGATGCTAGCACCAAATTATTTAAAAATAAGGGTGATCCGGTAGCTCAATCTACATATGCACAGATTATTAGGAGTCTATTACATTTAATGAATTACACCCGACCTGATATAGCATATACTGTGTGTAGATTGAGTAGATATACTCACTGTCCAAGTAGTGAATATTGGTTAGCTTTGGACAGATTAATGAGTTATCTGAAAGGTACCATGAATTATGATATATGTTATAATGGATTTCCCACTGTATTAGAAGGATACAGTGATGCTAACTGGATCTCAGATTCAGAAGATACCAAATCCACTAGTAGCTATGTATTCATTCTTGGTGGTGGTGCAGTAACCTGAAAATCAGCTCAACAAAATATTATAGCGAGATCCACTATGGATTCAGAGTTCATTGCTCTGGAGTTGGCTAGTAATGAGGCTGAGTGGTTGAAAAACTTCTTGGCAAATATTCCATTAGGTGAAAAACTAACACCATCAGTGTCATTACATTGTGATAGTCAATCGGCGATAGTCGTTACTAAAAATAAGACCTACAATGGCAAAAGTAGGCACATTCGTTTAAGACATAATATTATAAGACAGCTGTTGAAAAATGGAGTTATATCGATCGATTTTGTAAGGTCAGAATTAAATCTGGCAGACCTCCTAACCAAACCTTTAGGGAAGAAACAAATTTTGGAAACATCGAGGGGAATGGGACTTAAGCCAGTTTGAAAATTAACAGTGATGGTAACCCAACCTCTGTGATTGGTGATCCCATGAAGGAGGTTCATATGGGTAAAAATAAGTCATTTGTTAATTCTGCTAACACTTTATTATTTTGATCCATTCCTATGATATGAGAAAAAGTGTTAGGATGCATTGTTGGCGAGGCTGAGCAAAAGCTCTTAATGATTTCATATTCCTTTTGGATGGTATGATCATTGCAGTCACACTTAATGAAATCACCTATATGAATGTGGAGTAGGGCCGCTCCTATGAGATCATGGCAAAAATCTCTAGAGCATTCATTAAAACCAGGCACGCACAAGGCCGTAGTTTAAAGCACAAAACTGCGATACTAGTGGAAATTGTGGGGGTATAAATTGACTCTTAAGGCCTCTAGTATACAATGAAAAATTATTAGTTCATAGAAGCTATAAGCTTCACTTACAATTTTGTATACTAAGCTTTATTAGTCTAGGAATGGTTCATAGTCCGTAAGACATCATATTCGAAATGTTTATACTCATATGTATAACTCAGATGATAGTGATCTTTTGACACACATGTGGATGATTGTTAGAGAATATGTGTGTGTGTCAAAAGGGAAAGAGAAAAAGAGGAGTCCCACATTGCTCAAACAAATGAAAGTCAAAGTGTATAAATATTAACATGTGATTATGGAAGATCAAAATGGGCCTAGGAGGAGAATGGGCTCGCGCGCACAAAAAGCTGGGCCAACATAGTTGAGCACAGTTGAAATTCGGCGATTTGCCCCCCCTGCGCGCAAAAATATACGCGGTGTTGGACAATTTTTACCGTTGCTAGAATTTATTTTTTAAAAATTAAATATTTTCAAATAGCCTTCTAGAAAACTTACAATTTTAAAGTTTCGTTTATGAGTTCATTATGTGAATGTTTCTGAACGTTGGTCATCATTTACTGGTAATTACTAATCCATTTTTTTTATTTTTATTTTTATTATCTAATTTAATGTTTATTAATCCTAATGTCAGAAACCGCCCAACGTTCAGAAACATCCTCATTAATATTATTAAACGTGGTCCAACGTCTCGCTACTCTTGTGCCTATAAATACCGCGTTGCTCATTGGGTTTGACACACCACAGCTCCAGACAATACTCGAGCTATTCTCTCCTCTTCTCTTCATCCCTGAGTTTTTAGTTTCTACTGTTCTACTTCCCTGCGATATCGCAGAAGAATCCGTTCAATCTTGGGGAGTGCCGTCTTGTGGCGGAATATCTCTCAAGGACAGTGTCCTTGTGCACGGCTCGGATTTATTTTATGCTAACAAATTCCTTGTGCAGCTATTAATTTACAACACTTGTCAACACTTGTAATCACTAATAATTTTTTAATATTCTAATTTCTCATAGCCTAACCTTAGGCCCCTAGACTAATAGTTTCACAAACTTCTCTTTGATCTTTCTTTCATCGCATATATGCTTGAATCTGGATGTGTATTGTGACAAGTAAAATATATGCATTTTTCTTGGTTCTTGTGATAGGTTGGTTACAATGCTATCAATATTATTTTTCTTTTTGATAACAAGGCAAATAAACAAATTACAAAAGATCAAAGCTGCAACTAAAATTTGACATAAAGTTGGGATCAAGTGGGACATATTCCCTATAGCCTTCTGCAACTCCCTCCTTCCCCTGTTTGTCATGATGCCTTCCATGTGGGACCAAAATCTACAAAGTAGTTGAGGGATGTCATACTTGACTGTTTCCTCTCAAGCCTCTCTGTGCAAATTAGATTGCAGCAACCTAGTTGTCTTTGCATCTAGAAACAAAAGTTGAATGGGAAGACTATAGTTGGAGTCTGAATGAGATCCAAGTGGGATAGCCACGTCAGCACCTTTCTAACGGCACAGAGGATGGTTAAATTCTTGAAAAAGCTTTTAACATCATCCCAACACCATGATCTTACTAGATCCCCATAGAGGAAAAGAACAAAGCAATTTTTAGTCTTCCTTCTGTGCTTCCTTTATGTTCTAAAGTTGCAGATGATAGTCCAGCCGTCTCTTTGAACTGAGATCTCCTGAATGATGGAATCTTGTTCTAAATGAGAGTCTTTTCCTGCTGAGGCGAATAATTCCTGTGCCATGCAGAGGAATTGAGATGAATAGTGGTACTGATTTGTGAGAGCAGCTTGGCTGGATCAACTTGATGCCCTTGTGGATGAATTGAAATGAACTTGGAGAGGAAATCCCATTCAGGCTCGAGATAGATCCGAGCAACCAGGTTTGGATCCATTCGACAATATCTTGTTCCAGGAAAGCATCAACCTTTATAGCAAGGGGGAGGCAAACCATAAGGCTCTAGGAAAGTCACATTTCAGAAAAATATGATTGATGTCTTCAGGATAAGCATGACAGAACAGAACAGGTATATCTGGTTGATATGCATGTGATTTTTCCAAAGGATATCTAGACAAGGAATGGCCTTCCTCAAGAGTTTCCAAGTAAAAAGGATCATTCTCATGCAAAGTTTGATCCACAAGATGTTCTTCCAAAAAGAAGCCCAAGCTTGAGAACTCATACCCTGCTCCACTTTAAGATAATTGTAGCCATCTTTGGTGGTGCAATTGCCACTCGTGTTAACTGCCCAAATGAGCAGGTCTTCCTTGTCTAATAGCGATGTTGTGGCAATAAATTTGATCCCTGATGAGTTGAGGATAGAGATTATCAACAAGCTTATGATTCCACTTAAACGAGTTACGCAGAATAAGGTGTGAGATAGTCTCAAGCTGATTGGACTGACTTAATTACATGGGCCATCATAAGTGGTGCTTGATTAGAATAGAGTTATCCAATTCAATTTGCTATTGAAGCCCAGAAATGAGTAGAGTGCTCACCTAAGAAGCACTGATATGGGTACGTGTATCGGGTACAACATGACACGATACGTGGGATACAGTAATTTCTAAAATTTTAATATATGGGTACGAGAATATATATATATAATTATATATATTCAATAATCTAAGCTTATTTTAATTCTAGCTTATATAGAAACAACAACAATGTAATGAATTATCAACACAAAGAATGAGCTCTGAAGCATGGAGTATTGATGCATAAATTAACAAAGTAAATAAATTAACAAAGCATGGGCACGGATTAATGAAGCAGAATTTGGAATAGTCAAATTGTAAATTCTCAATCTTCATCTTCAAATTTAACTATTCCAAATGGAGAGGCTATTACTGGCTTTGGGGAAGTAAGCAGAAGCATTAATGAAGCAGAAGCACATTAACGAAGTAGAAGCATAAATTAACAAAATTTTCAATTAACTATTATTGGCTCTGGGGAGATAAGCAAAAGCATTAACGAAGCATAAGCATAAATTAACGAAGCAAAAGCATAGTTCCTTGTTCTATCAAACAAGCAATCTACTTTGTGCAAGTAGCTAAACACTCTCCATTCACTGACTTACGTATCGGATGAAGAAGACATTCAAGTTGAATGATTCAACTTGAATGATTCAAGCTTTAAAACAAAAAAAAAAAAAAAATAGAAGCCACTAGAAAGAAGAATCAAAAAACAAAAATAGAAGCCACCGAAAAGAAGACGCAATGATTCAAGCTTTAAACAAAAAATGAAAACAGAAGCCACCGGAAAGATGACTCACCTACCACAACCGGAGAAGATGACAGAAACGGACAGCTTGCCAGAGAAGATGACGTAGAACGGAGCGAAGAGATGAACAGCGCGGAGGGAGACACAGCAGGAACCAAAGGCGAGAGAGAAATGAAGACTGGCTTGATCAGTAGGATAATTTAGGCACAAAACGTTTCGGGTCATTTTAAAGCCATTTTTCAAAACATTTTGGTACGAAAAGAAATGTTTTGAAATGTATGGATAAAAACAGAAATGTAAGGGTACTTTTTGTACCCTTACGGTACGCGTGTCTGTACCAGACACGTATTTGATATGGGTACGGCACCTTGTTTGCCGTATCGGTGCTTTCGAGGTGCTCACTTCTGCAATTCCTTTCTAGAGCCATGAAGCATTAGAATGCTTGTGAAGAACTCCTCAAGGGACATTCTTGCAATATTTAGGATGGAGAGAACTTGTTAAAAGAGAATTTTGTTTAAAACTTTCTGAACTTGTGTGGCAAGCAAGGGCTCATTAAAAAGGCCAATAGGTCTAAAACCCACCCTTCCTTGTTTGATGGGCAAACAAAGATTTTTCCAATTTAAAAGGTGGATTTTTGCTTTGTCTTTGTTGAAGCCTGAGAAGAAATTTGCAATGCGACTATCCAGCATGACATGAAACTTTTGAGGTAAACTAATGCAAGAGAGCTAGTAGACCAAGATAGATTTGAGAACAGACTTGATTAACGTCATTTTAGCTGCAGGTAGTCTGGCATCATGATTGCAAATTCACGTCTATTTTTTCCATATTTCCATTTATAATTGGTTTTTATTTCTCCTCACATCAATTCAGGTTCCTAGGTGTTTTCCCAATCTGAACGTGCATTTGATATTGAAAATCCCTGACAGGAGTCCTTTGAATCTATTACACTATGATGAAGCTAATTACGACCATATTGTGTCATATTCTTCTTGATATACGTGCTTATAATTATGTGTTTTTTTTTATGAATCAAGAATTTTAGTCTCATACATTGCATATATTTAATGTCATTATTTTTATATTTAGACCACAACTTAGCAATTAGAATTTTGGAAATTAAAGACCATTTTCATTGCTTGTGTTGCAGCAACATTCCAAGTCACTCTTGCTATATGTAGTACACTACAGGCTGGCAGGGGGGAACAAAAGTGATGGGAGAAGCTGAACATGAACCAACAGGGGCGCAATTTCAGAAGTTGGTTTATAGAAATGAATTGGGGTCCTTCCAAAAGATCAAAGAAATTGAAGATTTTTTTTTTTTTTTAATCCATGTCTTGTACTCTGTTTGGATTACAAATGCTTATTTGTAACAGACAACTTTAAATATTTATTTTGTTCGGGAAAACGCTATATATTGTTGAATTTAAGTAATAACATTGTTTATATATATATATATATATATGTTACAATTTTTATAACTTCTTGAATTATATTTGTATTCATAAATGAAGATTTTATTAAAAAATTTTCTTTAAGGTACTTTTTGTAATAACTTTTATCGCCTCAGGAAGTAGTTTCAATAACAATTTTTGTGAGTTGACATTAAAATTTTTATTTAGTGGCGATTTTTGTCTCGTCACCAAAAGTCTCGTTTTAATAATAACCTATTTCCAATTTTGTGTTGAGATGATCTTCAGTGATGAATTTTAGTGGTAACAATAAGAGAATTACAATGGCTAATTCTTTAGTTGCACCCAAAACTTTTATTGACGAAGATATCTACAACAACTTAGCGATGACCTAAATGTACTTTTTGGTGCTGATTTTTGGACGTTCTATTATGACTCTAGTTGTTATCGAAAACCAATTTTTTTGTTGTGTCAATAGTCCTTCTGCTGTGACTTTTGGATTTTCTATTGTGATTTTAGTTGCCATCAAAATAGAACTAGTTTACTAGAACTTGAAGCCCTTTTGTTCATCATCCAACAACGAAAATCTAGGTTAACATGACCTCAGGTTAGATCAAAATAGTGCTCGATGGTTTGTGGGTTTATTGCCCTCACCACTCTCGGATCCCCAGTTTTCCTTAACATGAATAATAAACCACAAGGAATTTGGAGGGGAAAGATGACGAAGATGATACAATTTTTCTTGAAGACTTTGAGATTGAGGAAAAGGTTCTCTTAGCCAAGTAAAATGTCTTAGGTAAAATATTTAATGATAAATCCATTTAATTATCTTTCTACTGTCTTTACATGTCCTGAATGCCATCTAAGGTAGACCTAAAAGGGCTGAGGCTGGAACAGGTTGAATAGAACCTCTTTCAAACTTTTTTTAATGATGGCCTTGAGCTTACGGAGAGCTCTCAAAAAAGTCCATGGACATACAAGAATCAATTTTGAACCAAGATATCTCAAGTACTTTAAGAATACCTGTCCTGAAGAAGTTGAGATCCAAAAGGCAAACGTTATCTTGGATCCATTTTTTGCCTTTTCGGCACAAAATGAAAATTTTGGGAGTGCCACAAAAATCAATTCAAAAAAGCTTGCCAGAAGAAAACCCCTCATGTCCAGGGAAGAGATTAGCAACATGCAATGAACTCCTTCCTGAATCAGAACTCGAAAAGACCTTATTAACAAAGAAACCGAAAACAATCTTGCCTCACCCTTAATAGCTTTTAGCTTCCTTTACGTAGTTAGGCTGTTTTTTATTGCTTGTTTTGATGTATAGCTTTTGGTTGTTTTACACCTTGCATCTTTTAATATTTATGGTCCTATAAGATTTATCATGTTGTTTTAGGACTTTTTCTTTTTCCACTCCCATTTGAATAAATAAATTAGGGATGATCATAGGTAAAATATAGATACGTACCATAGTCCACAATCCTAGACCCTGAATAATATTTTCTCCATCCCTAAACCCATATGCTACTGGGTAACAAATTCAATTCTTATCCTCATATTCATTGAATCCCTAAATCCCAAGTCTTGCACATATTTACTTGGAGAAATTTTAAAATCAGTAATTTTTTCTCAAGTTGAAACTCATTATATGAAGTTTATTTATATAAAATCACAAAAAAGAAATCTCACAATCATTATTATTATTCAGACATGCAATTAACATACATTGAAATTGTGTCTAAACTCATTTTTTTATCCCGATATATGTCGAAATGAGTAAATTTTGTGAATACCCATAAAGCATGAGATTAAGTATTTTGGTCATCTCTAAAGTAAATATTTCTTTCTTTTCAAATAAAACCTTTTCAATAAAAAAAATAGTTGATAATAATACCAATTAATTAATTAAACATAACAAATTTTGACTACCAAAGAGTTGGCCCTTTGTGAGCTGCAACTTGTTTTTTAATGAGACAAAATTTATAATTTTTGCATCTCTTGATCCAATTATGAGTCATGATCATCCATGTTGAGATAAAATTGATATAAATTACTCAAAGGTGGCTGTATTCTGCCAAATGTCACCCTTTCGTATTGTAGAAGTCAACTAAATAATGCTGAAACACACACACACATACACACAAATTCATTTAACAGTTTGATGCAAGTGGCAACACACGCGTGTAAATTCATTTACCTGATTAATATATAGAAGTGGCAACTTAGGGAAAAAAAATAGTAATATTCAATATTTATCCAATGTATCAAAATTTAGAATAATCTTTGCTTCTCTTGACCCCAATAAAGAGTCAAATGCGAATTCAGAGATAAAATGGGTATAAATTAGCTACTCAAAAATTACTAAATTATGCTAAATGTCACTTTTCCCATATACTCTAAAAGAGAAACCAAATAAAATTCTCACTAATACATACACATAAACTAATAATCAAGAAGGTGTACATGTTTCTGATTAAATAAATCATGGCCAAAAGCAAAATCCCAAGATGTAGTTAATTAGATAGAATAGCTATGGGTGAAAATAGTGTAAAGTTCACACCATCCTTTATGATGAGAATGGTGTTTCTCATTCTTGTGTTGTCATGGTTCTCATGGTTTCAAACTCGTCTTTTCATCTCTTGTACTTGGTAGAGCTACGTACCCTTAGAAACTAATAATACTTACCATTTAATTTTAGAGAACTTGGTTAAAAAATGTAGTAAGACTGCGTCTTGAGAAGCCATATCGATCTACTTCTCGCCTGAAACTTTAATAGTGCCTTCACAAGTGCCTGGTCCGCGGAGAAAGCTAATTATAAGGCCATTTTAAATAGTTGCAAGTCGCAACTTATCGTTAAGGCAACACGAGGCTCACTTGTTGCAGGAATATGAGAGAGTTCGCCGTTTTGTTTCCTGCTTTTATTCTGCATGTGCATGCTTTGATGTTCAAGTTTTCTCCAATCTTTAATCCATCAGACTTTAACTTCCTTGCGTGGGCTCGGCTCTAGTGGCCGTTTATTTTAATTTTCCTGTTTGTTGCGATTGAGTCTCCCTCACTATTGTTCAGGCACTATCTACTTTGCTCCTCAGTCAATTTCTTTTGTTATATTGTTAGTTTTCATGTCCCTTTCAGCATTTTATATGGCCCTTGTGCAGAAGAGCCTTCGATCTTTATTCTCTTTCTCTCTCTCTCTCACTTACAGAGGGAAGATTGGACACATCTCTTCCCAAAATCAATTGGGATTCACTACGACATATTTGACTGTTACAACAGTATCAAAGCAACATCATAAAAATCATTGCATATTAAAATATGCAGGAATTCATAAAACATTAGTTTTAAAAATAGTTTAAGCAACAAAATTTAAATAACCTTTTATAAATCATTGCATAAAATTAAAATATCCATGAGTTTACAAAATCGTTGCTTATACTAGTAGTTCATGCAATGAAATTTAGACAACATTCTGAAAACTATTGCATAATTTCAAAATATACAACGGTATTATACTAAATTGTTGCTTACACTAGTAGTTTAAACAATAAAACTTAGATAATACTCTTGTAACCACAGCATAAAATTAAAATGTGCAACAGGTTACAAATTCATTGAATCACTACCAAAAAATTGGGCTTTGGCGGCGGTTCCTCAGCGGCAGTTAAAAATAAAAAAGGCTGCAAAAGCCAAACTTAATTGCAGTTCTTGTAACTGCCATTAAGTGCTGATTGCCATAACACAACGGCAATTACGGTGCGTTGTTATATATAAAGTAATAACCGCCGTTAAGTAACAATGATTCGAAACAAACTATCATTAGGGCTGATAAGCCCCTCCTTTTCGGATTTGGATTTGATGTTGCTCCTGGAGGAGTGATTCAGGTTTTATATATTTGTATTTTTAATCTAATTTTTTTAAAAATATAAGATAAAAACAATCTTTTTAATATCTATTAGACAAACTACAATCAACTTCAATATTTTATTTCCTTTAAAATAAAAAATATAAATATAAATATAAATTCTTTATATTTAAAAAGCAGCAAATCCAAATCCTTCCTTTTTTCCCTCCCCCAACAGGAAATAGACCCTTTAACATTAATTTGGAACCCAAGTTTTATCTCCCACCCCCTTGCAACTTCCGTCCATTCCTCCGTCCATCCGTTCCTCTCTATCTGGTCATTCCTCCGGCAACATCTTTTTCTGTTCCTCCCCAAAAACAGCCCCCTCCTTCAGATTTGCAACCTTCTAAGAAAGTGAGGCATGAGCAAGATTTATTGTTATTGTTTTTCATCTTAATTTATCACTCTGAAGTTGAGGTAGGGAACTTCGATGCCAGTTCCCAAAGATTAACTTTACTATGAAGTTTATTGTCCATAAGAAAATTTTGCATAGCATGGCTGATTTTTTCTATTATATATATTGCTTTGTAATTTTAGGGGAATTCTTCATGCAATGCAGTTGTCTAGTCTATCATAGTAGCCTTCATTTCTGGATTTTGAGATACATGAAAGTTTTTAACTTTGAGGCCTGCAACTTGCAAGTTACATTATACGGAACTATTATGGAAGTGTCATTGCTTTCTTTTGGTTGTTGGCGATTTCTTCCTTTCAACATTAGATATTATGTATCTTGGCATTGAGGTGATTCTCTTTTTTAGTGTCCACTAGCTAGGTCTCAGAATAAAAGACACATTTTTGTATTGATGTCTTATATATGTTTTATTATTTGCAGCCATTGTTACTTTGAGAAAGTGGGGTTGATCGGTTCGTTAAAATCGTTAAGGTACGGTTTTCTGTGGTCGTTGGCCTCCTTCCCTATATTTTTGCCATATTTCCTCTTGAAGGTTGCATTCTACCAGCCTTTGCTTATTAATCTGAGGTCTTAAAAGGAATTTGGTGGTGAAAGTTAATAGGGATTGCAAAAGGGTTATTTGGAGATAGGCTTGATTGTTCTAACGGTGTTGAGTTTGGTGCTATTGAAAGCATGGTTATTAGAACCGGACCTGACTGGCTGGTTCAATCGAAAAATCGGTGAACCGACCATCTGTCCGGTCCGGACGTGTCTCAGAACTGGTGTGCCCCAGAATCGGTCAAACTTGGTCAAAAACCCAGTTGAACCGACTAGTTTGAGGTGAAAACCGGCTCCAAACCCGCGACTAAACTAGTTTGCAACGTCTTGTATGTATAATTTCGCAAAATGCAGTCTACGCGTCTCGAACCCTGCACCTCACAGTCAACTATCGCTACATGTTCACCATTAAACCAACAGGCATCTTCGAGTATATACATACAATATATAATATAAAGACTAAGTGATTTTTATTTTAACAAATTACCAAATTGACCTCCATGTGTCTCGAACACTGTCCCCCTCGAGGTAAATCAGCTGCACCTTCACCACTGAACCAACCAACGATTTTGTACATTAAATGCAATATTTAATATAAAGAGTTAAAGACTTATTATGTTTTTATTTCAACAAATCAAAAATAATCTTGTGATTCGAATCCCTGACCTTTAAATTGATAAATTACACCTATATCATTGAATCTCTATTATTGTTTTATTTATAATTATAAAGTTTTAATATAATAAATTAAAAATAAAATTCATATAATTTTTATTAAAATTATATAAATAAGTTTTAATATATATACAAATTAAAATTTAAATATTATATCATATTTGATTTATTTTTATGTATAATTAGTTATAATATGTTTCAAAATTTATTAATATTTATTATATTAAATTCTAATATATAAAATAAAATATATATATATATATATATATTTAATTATCACCGGTTCAACCACGGTCTAACCATGGTCGAACCAATGAACCGTGAACCAGTATTCTTACTGGTTCAATAACAGGTCCGGTTTTAAAAATATTGATTGAAAGGGATAGTTTTTTTTCTTTTTTTGGGGTCTTGTTTTTCTTCTTCCTTTCATGCTTTTCTTTTGATGCTAGTCCTTATAGAATTTTCCTCCTTTTTTCATAAAAGATTGCTAATTCTGTCAACTATCTCTTGGAGTCTATATGCTTTAGTGGCTCACACATTTGGATCTGTGAAACAAAAAAATAAAAAAATAAAAAGTGGAAATGAATACTTGTTATGGAAAAAAAATTGTAATAACCTAAAATATCGAGAAGAGTAAGCATGGGTATAAGTTAAAATCCATGGGAGTAGGTTTAGAATTTAAAACAATTAATTTGGGTTATGGGCATATTAATGCTAAATAACATTTTCAGGAGTAAAATAAATTTTGGGCTTTGAAACTTTTATTAGGGAATAACGGGTTTAATTTGTAATTGTGCTAAATTTCCTTCATGTGATCACCCAAAGATTTAGAATAGAGACAAAGGAGGAATTAGTGTGTCATTAATTAAATTGAACCAAACCAAAATCTAATAAGATTAAAATTTATCAAAGGAAAGTTCTAGCCATAACTCAAGTGGCTGTGTAACAGAATGGATCTTTTGCTATTCCAAATTTTATTATTTTTAAATGAAGATAATTTTTCAACTACTAACTTCAAAAAAAGTGATAATTAATATTTAAAAAAATTGAAATCTAAATTATTCAAATTAAAATTTAAATAACTTATGATTAACAAAGTGTTAGCATATTCCTCTGACAAGCGCAAAGGAATCGAGCTCCTATCTTATTGGCGTTTAAAGGCAAGGGTCATAGGTTCTACAGGCAGTGGGGTCAATTGCTCAATTTTTTTTCAACCTTCCTTGTTTTTTCTACCTTAATATTCATAACTTAATTACCCTCTGAAAAATCTGGTATGAAAATAGGGCGTTCCGCTTCTCTCCATCAATGTCTCCATCTGTTGCGTCTCCCCCAACGTCAAAACAGTGCCGTTTTGTGTCGCAGGGTGATTCTTAACCATTGGATTAGCGAGCAATGAAAGAACAGTGATGAGGCCATACTAATCTAAACAACATCATTTTGTGTGACGCGATCTTGGCTGTCCATTTTAGGGAATAATCACAGCCGTTTGAAGCATGAGAAATCATTCATCGTTCTGCTGCTTCCTTCAGACCAGTGAGGGAAAATAGAGCCTGTCATCTCCTCTGCCAAAACATCGTGTGGTCAAAGGTGGTGGCAGCAAGGTAGCTCCATTAAAGGTGACTGGAGTTTCCTTCTCATTTTCAGTCAAATAACTGCAACCTGATATCAAGAATATCTTTTTTTTTTTGTTTTATATTCAGTTTATCTTTTTATAAAAGTTTAAAGTTGGATTTTTTAAATATTGTTGCTGTTACATTTGGTTCTGTGTTTCAATGAGTCTGACTTGTATTTGTTTTAGTGAGTCTTTTATAATTTTTTTTTGTTTAACATCAATTTATTCAAAGTTGGGTTTTTTTTAAGTATTATTTCTATTACATCTGTTTTAGTGTTTTAATGAGTTTGGTTTGTATTTGTTTTAGTATCAGTGAGTGTGTTTTATAACCATTCAGAATACATATTAATGTATTTATATTTGCAGGCATATATATGTGATGGATATAGGCTTGATTCCTACACTTAATTTTGAGTTTGAAAATATAGAAGAAGCATGAGAATTCTGGCGTGACTATGGTAGGAGAGCTGGTTTTGGTGTTCAAAAACAAAAGTTTTACAAGAGTAGAAAGGATGGGTCATATTTATATTATCTATATGTTTGTTGTAAAGAGGGGTTGTGGAAACCAAATAAACGAGATGAGAAAACAAAGAAGCCTAGCAAGAAACAAGAACAGGATGTGAAGCTAGAATGAAAGTTGTACAAGTAAATTGAAAATACAAAATAAGTGAAGTTTTTCTAGATCATAATCATCCTCTTCAAGCTCCTGAAGCAGTTTACTTGTTAGCATCGCACCGGATATTAACATCAGCTCAAGAATATGAACTAGAAGTTGCTGAACGAGCTGGGATTAGTCAAAGATTAGCATTTAATTTGATGAGCAAATATGCAGGAGGTCGGACTAATTTGAGATATACAAGAGTCGATGCAAAGAATTACCTCAATTCAAGAAGGCAAAGAGCCATGGCATTTGGTGAAGCTAGGTGTTTATTTAGTTATTTTGAAAAGCAATTGGCAGAAAATCCATCATTTTTTCATGCTCAACAAATGGACTCGGAGGAGCAAGTTACAAATGTGTTTTGGGCTAATGCATGCATGTTGGTTGACTATGCTTGCTTCGGAGAAGTCATTTCACTTGATACAACGTATTGCACAAATCGTAATCATAGGCCTCTTGCTATTTTTTCTAGTTTTAACCATTACAAAGGAGGGGTGATATTTAGCATTACTTTATTATATGATGAGACTATTGAGTCCTTCAAGTGGCTCTTGAAAACTTTTTTATGAGCATATACAAGAATGTCATGCCCTTAACTATTTTCGCAGGCCAAGATGCTACAATGGCACATGCAATAGGAGAAGTGATGCCAAATATGATGCATTCCTTATGCACGTGGCATATCTCAAGGAATGCTATGAAGCATCTTCAGAACGCAATGAAGGATGGGTCACATATTGTGAGTGATTTCAATGATTGCATGTATCATTGTTAGGATAAAAGAGAATTTGAAGAAGCTTGGAAAGCATTATTATCAAAATACAATATGGAGGATAACCTATAGTTGATGTCTATGTACCGGATAAAAGAGAAATGGGCTGCATGTTATATCAAGGATGTAAGGACACTTGGTATTAGAAGCACTCAAATTAGTGAAAGTGTCAATGCTAGTGTTAAAGGGTGCACAGGTCCTAAATTGGATATTAATCAATTCCTGGAACAATTTGAAGATGTTCTTGAGACTAAGCACTTTAAGGAAGTGGAAGATGATTTCAAGGCACGTGATAAGTTACCAAGGTTGATATTGCAAAGTTCATCTATGCTTCATCAGCTTTCTCAAGTATACACTAAATCTATCTTTGACTTATTTCAATGTGAATATGATCTATGTGATGCTACACGTATAAAAGATAGGAAAGAAAGAAAGATAAATGAAGCTGAGGAAGATAGTCCTACCTTGATCAATTATGTGATAATTGTGGAAAAGAAGAAAGGAAAGTTTCTATTAACATTTGATCCATCAACAGAGACAATTACTTGTAGCTGCAAGAAGTTTGAAAGAGTGGGCATATTATGTTGTCATGCTTTGAGAATTTTTCTTGAACATGATATTAAGTTACTACCAAAGAAGTATGTAATAAAGAGGTAGACTAGAGAAGCATGATATGGTGTAGTGTATGATATCAAGGGAAGGCAGGTTGAAAATGATCCTAAGCTACATAGGTCAAATCGATTTAGACAATTGTGCCCCATGCTTGTTAAGTTAGCTAGTGATGCATCAGAAAGTTTAGAAGCATTTTCCCTAGTTCATGAAGCTGTCTTCGAACTTAGTAAGAAAGTGACTGAGTTGCATATAAATGTTAGTAATAGTGATGAGGATGGTGATAGTGATGGTGAAGGTAATCATGAGAGTGATGGTGGTCATGGTGGCAAAGTTATTGGGTGGAAGAAAAGAGAGGATAGAAGGATAAAAATACGTCTAAAGAGTTGGGTGGATGAATTACATTTAAAAAGGCGAAGACAGAATCCTTCTAAGGATAAATCACAGTCAGGAAAAAATTCTAAAAAGGCTTCAAAGTCAAACAATAATTCTAAAAAGTATTCACAATCTCGCAAAAATGCTAAAAAGGGTTCACAGGTTAACATTCTTTCATTAATTTTTATATTTTTTTCATTAATTTTTAGGTTCTTTCATTAATTTTATATCCTTTAATTAATTTTTATATTCTTTCATTAATTTTACATCCTTTAATTAATTTTTATATTCTTTCATTAATTTTTAGGCAACTCAAATGACACAAGAGATTGCTAACTCAGCACCTCAACTACAGAGTGATTACATGGTGGTAGATACACCAATACCAAGTTAAATGACTTTTAGAAATTTGTTGATAGTAAATATGCTACATGTTTCTATTGATAAATAAAAGAATATAACTATTTTTTTACTGATAAATAATATATATTCTTATTGTAGGCACCACTTCACTTTGATACGTTATCACTTAAAGCTATAGAGTTAACCAAAGCATTTACAAATGGTATATCATAACACTTTTAGCCACTTTTATTCAAATCAAATTTATAATTTTACAAGCAGTCATATAACATGGTCTTAACATGGGAGACTTTACAATGTGAAAACTAATGATGTACAATATATTTCAAATGCAGGTTCACACATCTACATAGATCATCCTAATATAGGTCCACATTTGTCCTAGCTCAATGAAGCCTTCTATTTCAAATATAGATCCAAATTTGTCCTAGCTGCTGCTTCATTTTAGCTTCTCTTGGTCAACTATTCTTTTTGTTCATAGCATGTTGTCACTTTGGGCTGCTCTCTTTTTTATCATGGTGGCTCAATGCTCTCCATTGTGCATATTAGTATATTTTGTATAATAGTCCTGACCCACATTAATTTTTGTATAATCTGTAAAGCCGCAATTTGACAAGTCAGTACCAATTTAGAACAAATGACACACATTATGTAATTTAGCAATTTCATATAATAGTTTGGTTAGTTGCAATTTGGCAAGTCTGTACCAATTTAGAACAAATGACCCATATTCTGTAATTTGGCAATTTCATATAACAGTTTGGTCAGTTGCAATTTGGCAAGTCTATACCAATTCAGAACAAATGAAACACATTCTATAATTTGGCAATTTGACAATTTCTAACAACAGTTTGGTCAGTTGTAACTTGGAAAGTCAATACCAATTCAGAATAAATGACAAACATTCTGTAATTTGGCAATTTGGCAATTCCATATAACAGTTTAGTCAGTTGCAATTTGACAATTTCATATAGCATTTCCAATTTGTTCAGTACCAATTTGGTTATTCTTCAATTTGGCAACAAACTATTCAATGTCCATATGACCAACTTACGCTCTCAGATTCACACTTCGAAGTCATGCAAATGGAACAAACCCTGTACAAGATAGTAAATATAATAAACAATCTCATTCTTAACTTTAACTCATCGTCAAAATGGCCTACCATCATTTTCTTAAGAAACATGCTCCAAGTCTCCAAATCATCGTTTAGTAGCAAAGAAAACAGAAGGTGGAAAAGAAATGAAATAGTGGTGGTTATTAGTTAATTATATTTTTTGTACATGTAATTACCACTCGAAGTATTTCCTATGAGAATCAGAGGAACTTGTTTGAGGAGGGTTTGGAGAAGAGTCAGTGAGTGTAAGACTTTCCTTTATGAGCCTGTCCGATGCTATTTGAAAGGTCTTCTGTCTTCAAATTGTTTTCCTCAATAGGGGAAGTAGGTGGGGGGAAGAGTCCATGCTTGTTCTGGAAACAAATTAAAGCAGGAAATATGCAAAATAACAACGAAATTTCATAAGAAGCAATGAAATTAGAGTATTGTCAAGAGAAAAAAGAAGGAAGGGTATAGAAATATTCAAGGAAAAACTCACATTGGGCTGAAGAGAAATAAAGAGTTTCATCACCTTAGAACTCATTCAGAAACCACCACAGCGAGCGGTGACTAGTTTCCTCACATTCAGCAAAGATGAAACTCGACGGGCAACCACGAATGCCGAATGTGAAGGGTGTTAGGTTCAACTTGTTCTTCGTCGAATGTCCAAGAGGAAGATGGAATGAAAAAAAAGAAACATGAACGGTTCAGATCAATCTACAAAACGAATGGTTGGGATGTGTTGTAATCAAAACGATGCCATTTTGACATTGGGGGAGACGCAATAGATGGAAACGTTGGTGGAGAGAAGCTTAACACGAAAATGGGACCCCTGCATCTCTCTCAAATTCTCTCGAAGCTTCTTACCTCCCATCTCCTTTCTTGCTTCAGTCCTCTCTTGGGAAAAAACCCAGCTTTTCTTCTGAAACACTTTCCCTAGCAGAGAACTTAACATGCAACAGTGTAGCAGCTCCATTCTACTGCTAAACGGCTATGAAGGGGATGAAGGAACTATCTTCTTTCTTTGGACTTCAGTAGTAACTTCCAAGTGAGCAACTCCTTCCTTCTTTGTCCTTTGCCTCCTTCTTCACCAAGCTATTATATGTCGTTCTAGAAGTTGCAGCAGCTCAAATGAACTTTTCCCCAAATTTTGGCTCGCATTTCGGCCATCCTTTCCCTTCTTGACCGTGAACTTTGGGTGGCTGCTTGGAACAATCAAATTGGAAGTAGAGGCATCAATCTGTAGGTAAAATTTTGGGATTTCTTCACTTTAATTTCACGCCCCCCGTTCATGAAGTTGGGAGCTTGTTAAATTAGTAGTTAGTCATGAGCTATGAAGACTTTGGTAATCTTGTGCCTTTGGATGTTGGGAGTTGATTATAATTTTAAAAATTGAGCAATATCCTCCTGGGTTTTTGTAATGTTGAATTAACAATAATGCTCCTTGCGATTTTTGAGGTTGGTTTCGTCTCCTACTCATGCTCATTTCACTTTTACCCTTATGTGAAATATATAAGTGCTAAAAACATCCATTATGATATAGTTTGCTGTGTCTATGGCTAAAAGCCTAAGTGACTGTCATACTCGAAAATGCGACCGCGTGGCGCCAAAATTAAAATCAAAATTAAAATTAAAAAGGTAGGAAGAAATAGATAAATAAATAGGGTACATTTTGTAGGGTTCAGGAGTCGCCACCAAAATTTTTAATTTTGAAAGGCAAAACTTTGGAAAAACTTTTTTAAATGTGAAAAATGGTCTGCAAACCAGATTCGAATTCGGGAATCGATTGTGAATGGGGAAGGTGTTAGGCACCCCACTACACCCGTTCTTAAGAACGGTTACCCTAAGTCAGTTGTACAAAATTAATATGGCCTCTATTCTATTTTAATTCTCCCTAACCAACCACATGCAAAGAATAGAAGGAAAAATTTTAAGGAAATAAAATTTAAAAGAAGAAAAAAAATTAAAAGCAAAACAAAAAGGAATTCAAAGAATAAAATAAAGAAAAGGGAATAAAATAAAAGAAATAAAAAAATAAAATTAAGAGAAAATGTTTATTTACAAGGGCGGACTTGACCTAGGATGAAAGCCTAGAGCCTACGTACTCTTAGGAGGGATCAAAGTCCACATAGTTCGACTGGTGTTGTGTTAAGGTTTTTTTCTTTGTTTTATGTTTTGTTTTGTTTTGTTTTTTTGTTTTTTGTTTAATTTTTAATTAATTTTCTTTTTATATTTTTTTTTGTTTTTGGGTTGTTTTTTTTTTCGTGAAAAGACAAAGAAAATAAATTACTTTTTTTTTTCTTTAACAAATAAAATAAGTTCTGAAATTGGTTGATATGTTTTGATTTGCTAAAGGAAAATTTAATATAATTTTTCTTACATTTTCAATTTTTCATCTTGCTTATCATTTTTTTTTTCTATCATTTTCACTTCATTTTTTTTATTACCCTTTTCTTTGTTTTTTTCTTCATCTTATTTTGTTTTTGTTTTTGTTTTTGTCTTGTTGTTACTTTTTTGTTGTTTTTTTGTTTTTTCTATTTTTATTTCTTTTTAGTTTTTCTTTTTGGTTTTGTTATTGTTTCTTTTTTCTTTTTTTCATTTGTTTCTCTTTTTCTTGTTAATTTTTATTTTTGTGTTCTATTTTTTCTTCTCTTTGTTTTAAATTCAATTTGTTTTTTTTAATTTTTTTATATATTTTTGTTTTTGTTTTTATATTTTTTATATTTTTTGCTTTTTGATTTTTGTTTGGTTTTTGGTCTTTTTTTTTGTTTCATTATTATTATTATTATTATTTAAAAAAAAAAGAGAAAATAAAAATAAAAATCATTTTAAACTTTCACCAAGAAAACAAGTTGAAGATTGATTTATATGTCTTAATATGTGAGAGCTAAAATAATTTCATTTTCTTTACCATCTTCTCTTTTTTTATTTCTATTTTTTTTTGGTGATTTTTTCTTGTTTTGAAACACTTTTTTTCAATTTTTGCAAAGCATATATTTACTTTTAATTTTATTGAACGAAAATTAAAAAAAGCTTTAAAGTTTACAAAAAAGAATTTAATTAATTTTTACTTATCATTTTTTATTTTTTTTCTTTCTTTGTCTTTTTTTGTTTTTATGAAATATAGTTTTGTTGAAAGAAACATTGAAAAAAGTTCATATGTTTCAAAAAATTCAATTCTTACTTACTTTTTTTTATTTTTTTTATTTTTTTATTTGTTGGGCTTTGTCCTTTTTTCTCTTTTTTTTGAAATTTTTTTTGTTTTGCCAAATTTAAAGAAAACCAATTTGACTTTGACAATTGAAACCCAACATTTATTAAAATATGAATGAGACCCAAATAGGTACCAAGGAAGCTTATTGCTTCACGTGGTCCATTTGGTTTATTCTTATATGCCTGAGGGGACAAAGAATCCCACACGGCTATTCTAAGAAATGACGTGATAAAGCAAAATGAGATTAAAAAGAAAATTTACAAAACACCAACTTGTGAATGTGTGTGATTTGTGTACGTTCATGATTCATTATTTTTTATATACAATTTTCATTACAAGAAGGAAATAAGAAAAGAAACTACATAGAGAGTCGATGAACCTCTTCCTCCCTGTTCTCAGTTTTCGATGTCTGCAATGGAAAAGCTCCCAAATATGCTTTCTACCGATTTAACTTGGTCTCCATCAACTCACGCAACCACATACAAATGCAATGAAACAAGTTTGAAGTCAAAGCCAATCCAAAGTTCAAAAACCCAAAAGCAATATCATGCATGAGATTTAAATTCATATCACAACAAAATTTTTCTTTGCAGGAGTTTAGGTGCCTTTGAAACTATATTCCACAATTCGGCAGAACCAAATTACTTATAATTCTCTCTTAAGGGAGCCTCGAAGTTTGTTAAGGCAAAAGGCAAAGACAGATCATCATTCAAAACTCAAATTCTTAATTCATGGCAAATCAAGATTCAGGCCAATCAAAATTTCATATTCAAAAGTACAGCATTTGGAATTCTGAACGCCAACATAGATGAACGCATTAAGGTTATTCATAAATTGATATCAACGTTGCCTTTAAAAGGCTTTCTATATCAACTTTTATGAACCAACATGATCAGGAATAAACTTCAATACCAATGACCGTTCAAGAATAGACTCATCCCAATCAGACCAGTGATTAAAACCGCAGTTAATCATAACTTTCTCCCTTTCACGTTCCATGGTCAACCATGAGCAATATGTGCAATCATTCCCTTTTTAAAAAAAAAAAATCCAAAGCTATACTGGCAAATAATAGACAGGGTTAAAGCCAAAAAAGAAAAACCAAAATAACCTTACAGCGAGGAGAGAACATGACCAACAATGCAGTAGTATAAGTAATATTCATAATCATCAAGATCAAGCCATACTTCTTCATGGAAGAAAATGAGTGGCCATGTATGCATGGGAAATAAACTCTAAATATTCCCGAAAATTAAACCTGGATGCAGATACAGTCCCTATTATATGAGAAATGAATAAGGGCAAGGTCTACATTAGACTCTCCCAATGACCGGACCAGAGCCCCCACTAAATGCAACACTTGCTCAATAACATCAAGAGCACACAGAACACTAGATGAACTCTTATCCTCCAAGGTTTTTCATAAAATAGGGAACCAAAACATTTTTATCTAAGTGCAAAATGTTTTCCTAACATCCAATCATGAGATTGAGACCATTAGTTTAATGAAGCAGCATATACAAAGAATAGGGTACCCCAAGTTTTTACCAATATGACCTCTCATACTCATTTTAATCTTGTTATTTCATATCAGCAAGGAATCTCTAGGTTAGCAAATAAACATTGAAATGGCTTTCCCAAATGAATTACATGTGTTAACAATGTCAGAACATTATTAAACATGAAAAGGTAAAAGAAAATGAACAATAGAGGTGATATATGGGAAATTCTGAGGGCTTCTTTCAATTACGCTCGTTCAACACATTGATTTACAATCTAGGCCACACAACCAAAATCAAAACTCAAACCAGCAAAGAGTATAAATAAGACCAAAATCAAAACATGCGCATACAGAAAGACAACACGGAATCAATATTTCCAAATCCATCAGATCTAACCAAGCAAATTAAGCAGAGCTATAAAAACTCACATTCTTCTCCCTTTCACAGATGACCTAGCTCGATGAATCACGTTGCTTGGCTTCTCCTTTATGTTCTCATTTTCCTCCCTTCTGGCCATTAACCATCCATCTGTGCATCACCGAGAAAAGAGGCGTTCTCTGATTTCTCAACCCTCGCCTCCTCTCTCGGTTCTCGCTTGCTCTTCTCTCAATCTCCCTTTTCTCGAAAGCCAAAACCTCACCTCCTTCCTATTTGTTTCTCTAACTCACAATCCCTCCCTTTCGAGTCACCTTTATCTGTCCCTTTCTGTTTCTCAGTATGGAGTCCCCTCTCTCTAGTTCTCAGCCCCTTTCATCTCTCGGTCTCAATTCCCTTCTCCCCCATTCTCTCCTCTGCTCTCCCTTTCGGTTTTCTCCCTACAATCTGAAAATCCCCCATTCCTTTCACCCTTCATCCTCTGTCTTTCTCCTTCATCTCCTTTATTCTCACCCTTCTCCCTAATTCAATTTTTCTCGGTCTCTCCCCTCGATCCCGAATCCCTTCCTCCTTGATTCCGAATCCCCTTCTCTGTGTTTTCGAATCCCCTTTTCTGTTTCTTCTCCTTCTCCTCTCTGCTCCCCCTCCTAGTGCGCCTCTCTCTCTCTGCCTTTCTCCGTCGATCCCCCCTCTTTTCTTTCTCCCCAATCTCGTTTTTGTTTCTATCTGGTATCTCTCTCTGCTCCACTATCTCCCCTCTTTCTGCATCTGCCCCCCGGTGCCAGCCTCGCGTCCCCTCCCTCTGTGTGTCTCCCCCTCTTTTTCTTTTCCTTCTCTCCGTTCTGTTCTCCTCCCCTTTTGTGTCTGCCTCTATCTCGTTTGGTTGCTGAGGGTTGTACGGGCAATGGGTAGGCACGTTGATGGTGGCAGACACGAGAGTCAGAACGCCAGAAGGGGGTGGACCACATTATTAGGGCTTCGTTATTTTCTCTTTTTTTTTTTATTTGTTTGATGCTGGCTTTGGGCTCCAGACTTGGGTTGGGGCCTGAAGAGTTGTTGGGTTTTAGACTTGGGTTGAGGTTGAAATAATGGGTTTCAGTTTTTTTTTTGTTTTTTTGTTTAGCCCATTTTTCCTCTTCATGTTTGGGCCTTTGAGTCTAAAAGAAATGGACTAAAACTATTTTTGTTTGCTTTAGTTTTTTTCTTTTTGGGATCAAGTTCTTTTTTTTTTTTTTTTTGGCTTTCATTTAGAGAAAAGGAAACAAAGTCAAGACTCCTTTTTTTTTAATTGATTTTGCTTTGTTTGTCTTTTCTTTTTTGGTATTGGGTTAGTGAACTCTTGTTTGACTCTTTTTTTAAAAAAATTATTTGTAGGTAATAAACTCTGATTTTTTTTTTTTTGGGTTTCCCTTCTTTTTTTTCATGATTTGGACTCTTTCAATCTTTTTTTTTTTTTTTAGGCTTCCCCTTTCTCTTTATATATATATAAGTATTTTTTTTAATTTTTTTATTATTATTTTAATTTATCTTTTTTTCTTTTTCCTAGTTCCTTTTTTTTTATTTTACTTTCCATTTCCTTTTTTTTAATCTTTTTGTTAGTTTAATTTTATTATTATTTTTGGAACTTGCCCGGACAAAATACGGTTTTCACAGTGACTTTATGTGTTATGAAGTTTATCATAATATTTAATAAGTATGTATGGATAACATGTAATTTTTCTATGTTTTATCTTCAATGAAGTTTAGAGGATAGGGAACACTTGACAATCAATTTAAATTGGATTGGGACTCTGTGTATGCTGATTTTTTTAGTATGGAACCTCAAGCTCATTTACAATGATTCCTTATCATTTATCTAGTGGAAATTAAAAGAATAGAGGAGTTTATGAGTTCAATTAAGGTTCATTTTAGAAAGGTAATGATAATGAAGCTTTAATGACTGCCAAAGCTCACATATGCTCCAAGATTGACTCCTCTCCTCAATCAATGAGGTCAAGAGGGTAAGGAACATCTAATAATTTTGAGTTAAAATTGGAGATAATTATATGCTGTCTTTTATGTTTAGATCTTATTAATTTATCCTCTGAAGGACTCGTCTTTCTCAATTAGAGAGAATCAATTAAAAGGATAAGGAGGCATATATGAATTTGCTTAGGGATGTTTTTATAGAGCAATAGTGATGTAGCTTTGATCTTAGCAAAACTTACAAGAAATGAAATTTGTAATAGGGAATGCTTCGTTTAGTTCAATTTAATTGGAAGTGTTATAGTTGTTGAAATCCCCTACGTTATATGAAAATATCTCTTAGTTCCTTTTCCCAAGGATTCTCTATTTCCAACTAATGGTAACAAGAGATAGGATATTGCATTTAATTAATGGCAATAAGTCCCCCTTTTTTTTTCTTAAATTTATGCCTCCCATGTAAAGGATTTACTTGTTGTGTGTGCTTGAAGTTTACTTAAATTTAACTGATGATTATCATCTTTCTTTAAGTGATTTGAGCATGCAAATATACTGTGAAAGCAAATTAGGAATAACATAGACAAATGAAATAGCCAATTTCATTTTCTACTCTTTTGTAAATTGGATTATACATATATACTGATAGAACACAAGTATACAAAGCATAGTCACACATAGATTCGCATATGCCAAGCAATCACCCATGAATACACAAATTCCAAGGAATCACTACAAGTATTCACTAATTTTATGGCAAATTTCAATTGATAAATGATAAATTCATTGCCCTACAAATCCCACAAAGATACATCATGTCGATTAGAGGTAAAGGTACTTAAGGGAGGGGGATGCCATTCACAAGTAGGTGTGGTGAGCCCTCTGCACCACATACTTCAAATCCTTTTACCTTACATACCTTAAACCCACCTGTTTTTATGCAGTTGAACATTACAGTTGTTCTAATATGAGGTCTTCATGGGTTATCTTTTGCTAAGATTGCTTTTGCTAGGTCATCTCCTGCTTTTATGGATAGTACGAACTAGGTCATGTTTAGCTATCAGAAATGGGCCTTTAGAAAGAGAAAGGGAAATGTGATTCCATCACTATAATTGTTTGGTTAATGGAATGTATCACTTTTGCTTTCCATTAGAGAGACCTTATATGTGCAATTGGAGGAATAGAGAATCCATTGTAAATTTGAAGGCAATGTCAATTCTTCCATGGAATTAAATAACCATTGTCAAAAATGCCCTCTAACATGCTAAAATCAAATAACTGCCACCATCACCAATATCATCATCATTGCCACCACTACCTCCACCATCATTGCCACTATCGTTGCCACCTTCACCACCACCACCACCACCACCATTGTTGCTGGCATTGCCACCATTACAATGACCACCTCCATTTTTAGGCCACCACAATTGTTGCTGCCACCACTACCATCAGAAAATATATATATATATATATATGTGTGTGTGTGTGTGTGTGTGTGTGTGTGTGTGTATTATATTTTATTTTTACACTAGGACATTAAGCTATTATGGTCATTTAATCAACTTTTCTTTCCATTAATATATTATTTTCATTTCATATAACCAAACATAAGAAAGGAATAAAATGTCCATTTTTTTTGTTATACTAAATATGATTATTGACCACAAGATTCTTTCTCATAAAGCCAATCTCCAATAACCAAATAAGCCCTGATTTGGCTTACTGCAGAAATCCTTGTAAGTATTATTATAAGGGTTGATATTATTTTAATTTGCAATTGAAATATGACATTAATTAATCTTCGGCTTTCATTGTAAGATTCAATTTAAGCCCAACAAGATTACTAGTTAGATTGTCCATTAGTGTTGACCTGGATGCCCCACACAGTTGCTAAGTCAAAGTACTATCCATAAGAAACAAAGGATGCCTAGTTTGCTAAATTCTAGGTGTGTAATTAATGTTATTTAGTTATGGCATTAATTTTTATCTTTTTTGACATTCATTATTCGCTTATATGTTTGCGGGCCATACATCACCTTGCCACAAAGGAGGAATGCCATTTGGCATGTGGGATAGGTAGGATATGTAAGTACTGATGCTCTATAATGCTGCACAGTGCAAGGAAAGCGAGCATGAATGTAGCAAACATGACTAATGTTCAAGAAACCTAGGGTATCAATCTGTCAGGCGCATATGCGGAGGTTTAGGCCAATGACTTAGACATGTGGAGAGAAGTTACCTAATCAAACAAAAAAAGATGTGTTGATGGTCTAGGTAGCCTCAGCTTTAAAATGCCCCAATTAAAATTTGTGATAAATCCCTTCAAATTCCACAATAGGACCAGGTGGACCCTATGTTGGCCTTGGCCATCACCACCATCAAGTAGATATTCAAGGGGCAAATGGATCAATAGTCATGCAACTTTGTGTGGGCGTTTGTAGCTTCCCAATAGAAAATCATTGTGAAATTTGCCTTATCACAACCAACAACACCTTCGCTTGCAACAATAAATGGTTCATCCAAGTCGCAAGTAAATTTTGCTAATGCTAACAGAGTGAGAGAGGGACAAGGGAATGAAGAGTGTTAAGAAGAAAATTTGGACACATATAGTTAGTTTTTAGTTTGTTTTATTTTGTATTGATTTCATAATTAATAATTTACGTTATTTTATTTGAAAAATATTTATTATTTTTTAAATAATATATAGTTTTTCCTTGTATCTAATTGTGCTATTATATTGTTCTATATAGTATTTCAAGTTAGAGATAAATTTTAAAAACACATTCTAACAATGGATTGGAGAGGGAATTACAACGAGGGAAATGGGCAAAAAAAATCTAAAATTGGTGAGAGAAAATTGTCAAGAAATTTTTTGTCTGAATTTTATCAAGGAGGGAACTTAGTAAGATATTATGAAGGGAATATTTCCTTTGCTAATTAGTGACTCTAGTTTAATGAAGGGTAGCTCCCTTTTTAATCCCTTGCTAACTTGATATGGCAAAGGAACAATGGAGGAAATTTTCCTTATAAAATTTCCAATTTCTTGTAGTGTAAAACCATGGTGGTTTAACAGTTCTGTGATAAGTATGTAAACTATTGTTAAAAGCATTTTTGGGGATCACAATCACCATCAAACCATTAAAAACCACTACTATGAATTGATTTTTATAGTTGTGTTTTAAGACAAACCCTTCATGTTACATTGTCTTCTAAATATGAAAAGCCTAACCATTTAAACTATGTGGGTAAATTATAATTTGAGCTGATAACATTTTCTTATGAAATTAATATTTTTGAACTTAGACTATAATTGTAACTGAATGAATCCAAGTATTATGGATTTGTTGCACTCAGTGTTAACATTTGTTGTGCTGAACTTCAATGGCATCTTAATTTATAATATTTATTCTATATTGGATATTAGCCCTCTAATTTGAAATAATAATAGAGGTATGATATCGTATGCATTTCTACAAAGTGGATTTAAATTTCAATCACTTGAGTTATGGGAATTCTCTACATTCTAAAATGTTGAAAGACTCTTGAATCTAATTTTTATATTTTTATCAAATGGACATTTGGATTAATGATTTTTGTGGAAGGTGCCTTGTACAAAACTCTACAACTAGTAGTAGTAGATGTTAACTTTGGTGCACCTCAATTCAAATCCCAAGTAGCAAGGGTGTTACATGTTAGCCTCATATGTCAACCATCATACATGGATTTATTATGATGATTTTGAGTGAAATGCTCTGTCTGGTTACTTACCTACATGAGTTGTATGTTCATGTCTATATTCTAATTTGATTCTAGGAAGATACTTCTTACTCTAGTCTATTGAAAAGTTCCTTGGTAGTTATTTTATCCAACTTATTTAATTCATCTGTCATATAAATAGTCAAATTACACATTGATATTATTACTTTCAAGTAATTATTAACTTATTAAGGGAATTGGACAATGGTCTTATTACTCCTATATAATTAAGTAACTTGTTATTGTAAAGGGTTGTTTTATAAAAATACTAGTGCCTCTAGTTTGTTTCTTTCTTATCATAGTTTTGTATTATTTATTGACTACTAAGTGTCAAAACTCACCCTTTTAATTTCTTTACATGTCACAAATAGTAGAATTAGGCAGAACACATCTTTTTCCTTGTAGTTTGAGAGGCATTTAAATTGGCAAGACTCACATTTGGGTCACATAGGCAATGTGTCATTTTGTTATCTTGAGAATTGAATATGTTTTATACTTTAAATGTGGCTTCACTTGCCCAAAGGCAGGATCCCCTCTTACCTTTTGATGTTGTATAATTAAAAGGTTTGATACCAAAGCTCTCTTTAATATAATTGTTGAGTTATGACTATTTGTAGAAATTTTGAGATATTCTAGTTTTAGGGGATATTTTACCAAATTTTTTGCAGAATATTAGAAATAACCTATTATCTAATCAAATGTTTGAAATCATTCAATAGAATTTATAAATGAAATGTATTTTCTAACTGACTCCTCTTTATGCTATTGTGTTGATATTATAAGGAAGTATGAGTTTAGTTTTTGTTGGACCTATAAGTGCGAATTTCACCTCGTATTCCATGTCAAACACCCTTTTGGATGTTTGAGGTGTGACAAACATACCATATGTACTGCTCATAGTCCCTAAAAATGGTCGATGTATGAATTCGGATGAGCCTCACTTGCTAGTCATGATCTCAATCATGAACGAAATTCCTACTATGAACACATAAGAACTCCCTTATTGTAGTTGTGGAGTGACTATTAAAGTCCTCCACCATATATATACATGTCTTAGATTTCTAAGGCTTAAAGTGCCTTACGAGAAAATTGGAGAGAGAAAGTATTTAGAGATTAGAAAGACCAATATTTTAGAGAGAGATTTTGCTAAACACATGAACTTGATGCCTTTGAAGATGGAATCTGGTTGGGTGTGTCACCACTTCTGAGAGCCACTTAAAACTAAAGAAGGTTTAAGAAACTTGAAATTCGAATGGAATAAGTCCTATAAGGAACAAGTTCAATTTAAATTAAACAAATTTGATTTAAATTTATTTAATTACCTAAATTAAATTTCAAATGGTTAGTTTATCTAAATAATTAAATTATTAATTCAAATAATTCTATTTGAATTCAATTGATCCATTTAAATTAGTTATTATCTAAATAATAATAATAATTACTCAAATTAATTATTATATAAATTTTTATTATCAGAACTCATCTAATTCAATTAATTAATTATAGAAATTAATTAATATAAAAATAGGTGTACATATTCCATGCTTATTTTATAACAAAAATCATAATTCTTATTATCTACAAGTGATAACACAATTTACTGTTTCATAGATTCTCTTTAAAATAACATATTTTTAGGTGATATATATAGTAACATTAAATATGCAAATTTAACTTAAAATTAGATATCATATATGTAATAAATCATAATTCTTAATATCAATATTGCTTTTATGTCTTTTATTAATTTATGAAAAATACAAAATATCTTACCAATTCTAAAACTATTATTATAGTTGTAAAACCAATGGTTTGTATATTATCCAACCTTTTATAGAAGTCTCACAAAAATAACATAACATTTCAAGTAATTTTTTCTATAGTAACATTAAATAAAAAATCTCTATCCAAAAATATTACTTAAATATCTTATAATAAATATGAAAACAATAACTTTCTTAGCATGTTTAGAATATTTTTTAACATTATAATATATATAGTAACACTGAATATGTAGATTCTCCTTAAAATTAGATAGCATATACCTAATAAATCATTATCCTTCATATCAATATTGCTTGTATGTCTTTCATCAAATTATGAAAAATACGAAATATCTTACCAAGTTTAAAATTATTATTATAGTTACAAAATTAATGTTTTGCTGATATATAGAATTCTCACAAAATAAACATAACATTTCAAGTAATATTTTCTATGGTAACATTAAATGAAAAATCTTTGTCCCAAAATACTACTCAAATATCTTGAAATAAATTTGAAAACAATAACATTCTTACTATGTTTAGAAATTTCTTTTTAACATATGATGAATTATATGTAACTACTCTTCATAACTTAGACCTATATATAATGGGTTCTTTTAGCACTAATTAGAATCAAAAGAAAATAAACCATGGAAACATCAAAAACGTATTTGCTTTCCATTCTGTCGTTACTCTATCTATCTTCAATTTCCAATAGTTATGTCTTTACAAACCATGGAGTCCCTTCTGGCCCAAATCCAATTGAGCCTCCAATTTTGCCTTCTGTGAGGCAAACTTCAATTTCCAATGGCTATAGCTCTTTAAATCATGAGATCAAAAGAAAAGTCCCTTCTGGTCTAGATCCAATAGAGCCTCCGCTTTTGCCTACTTCAATTTCCAATGGTTATAGCTCTTTAAACCATGAGATCAAAAGAAAAGTCTCCTTTGATCCAGATCCAATTGAGCCTCCAGTTTTGCCTACTTCAATTTCTAATGACTATGGCTCTTTGAAACATCAGATTAAAAGAAAAGTCCCTTCTGGTCCTGATCCAATTGAGCCTCCGGTTTTACCTACTTCAATTTCCAATGGCTATAACTCTTTAAACCATGAGATCAAAAGAAAAGTCCCTTTTGGTCCAAATCCAATTGAGCCTTTAGTTTTACCTTTTATGGGGCCCTTCAATTTCCAATGATTATAGCTTCGTAAATCAGATCAAAAGAAAAGTCTCCTCTGGTCCAGATCCAATTGAGCCTCTAGTTTTTCCTTCTGAGAAGCAAACTACAATTTCTAATACCTTTAGCTCTTTAAACCATGAGATCAAAAGAAAAGTCCGTACTAGTCCAAATCCACTTCACAATAGCTATGGCCTTTTAAACCATGAAATCAAAAGAAAAGTCCCTACTGGTCCAGATCCAATTAAGCCTCTAGTTTTGCCTTATGGGAAGCAAACTGCAATTTCTAATACCTTTAGCTCTTTAAACCATGAGATCAAAAGAAAAGTCCCTACTAGTCCAGATCCAATTAAACCTCCACTTTTGCCTTAGGTGAAGCAAAATTCAATTTCTAATGGCTATAACTCTTTAAACTATGAGACTAAAAGAAACGTCCCTTCTGGTCCTAGTCCAGATCAACCTCCGCCATCTTATATTACAAATCAAAACAAGGATGGTATAAGAAGGCTTGCCTAGTTTTTTCAATTCCACCTAAGAAGCCCCACACCACGCATTTTATAGAGTAATCTACTATATTTCTATAATTATAAAGGCTTTTATGTGAAATAAAAGGCAATATCATATGCCAAGTTTGATTGAAATAAATGATGCATTTATAGTTATATTCAGTTTCATTATTATTTCAATTCCAAGAAAGTTATATTCCAACAAAAGTTGGATAGCCTTCTTTCTTCTTTGGCACTGTATAATTTCTCTATTTTGTTTGCTAGTTTTGGTCTTTTACGTCCATTTCCTATACCAAAAGTAAAATACTATAAATTACACTACTCATTACATGGTAAATGGTCATATTATTTAATTATATTACATTGTTAAATGTAGAAAATCATTTTTAAGTATTTGAATTGGAGTGGGACAAGTAGTGGTGATAACAAACTTAGATTCAATGCACGATACAGAGAGTGTTATGACTAGCGAGAAACCAAGGAGAAAGACAAATAATGTAACTCTTTAATAGAACGTTTGATATAAAATGACTTTATTATCCACTTTTATAGGGTTCACAGTTCGAAAGAATGACTATTTTTGTTCAATACAAAATGTGGCGATACTTCCACTCTTGGACTCTTTTACCTAATATATCTTGACATTATGGTTGTCTTTGTATCAAATGTTATGATGTTACTTTTATATAAAGATATTTTTTGTACAAATACTTAAAACTTTTACTTCCTCAACTTATATAGTTATTGATAAGCTAAATTTTTACACTCTTTTATAGACTTTGATTCCCTATTTTTAATCAATAAAATGTGAATTCTTATGCAATTTCTGCATGCTTTGATCACGAGTGGAAGGAATAGGGAAAATGAAAGATTTTCAAAAGGAGTAGCTAACAAACAGATAGCTACATAGGCCCCCTGTATGCAAACACACAGCCGTGTAATCATCAAAGCAGGATGAAAATATAAAGACAGAGAGTCATACAGCTAGGACATGCTATTAGGTATATTCATACGACCTGGCTGTGTATGACAAAATTAACATGTTTTGGGATTATTCAAGGGCAATTTTAGAATGACCAAAGGGTAAACCCTAGTGTAGAACATAGAAACACATGAGAAAGCTCATTTGACGACACTTCAAGAGAAAGGTTGTAGAGATGCTTTTCTGAATATTGTTGTCATCTACTGATTTGTTTTCTTCTATCTACTCTCTTTTCTTTTATTGTCATAAATTCCTTCAATTTAGATTTTAGGATTTTCCTTTTATCATGGATGGCTAAACCCTTTAAATATGAGGTTTTGATGGAGTTGTTTACTAATTGTGTTTAAATTGAGCTACTTTTGATTAATTTTTATCTCAATTAATCTATTGTATAGTTTATTAATTATTGTAAATTATTAGCCATTATCTGTGAATTTTGATTTGTAGTGAGAAGAATAAAGAGGTGAATCACTATAAGGGATTATCTAGGAAATAGATGTAGGTTGTGATTTTATAGAGCTATAGGCCATACCTAGACAGATTGTAACTTGCATGCATGTCAAGCCATTACATGCAAGCATATACTGAATTTCATTGAGTTTAAGGGATCTATGTTAAGGTTTTTGTTCAAGAAAGTAGACGTAAAACTAACATAGACACACATGTTTTAACTTGAGAGAGAATTAAGCATACATTAGGAAATCAGCTGTTAATCAAGATACAAGTCAATTGCATAAGTTAATCTTTGTTCATTCATAACAAGTAAACAATGAATTCAACTTCAAAGCTTTTTAATTACTTAATCAAGAATCAATTTATTTCAGTTATAATTCATCCTTAATTCTTAGTTGATTAATTTGAATTTATTGTTTTTCTAGATAATAAGAATAATTAGAAAAATTAATACTTGATTAACCTTCCTTCTAAGATGATACTCGACTTTTTTTAATATTACTTGTGCGATCCATACATTTGCAAAAAATCACCAATAAATTTTTGGTGTTGTCACTAAAGAAGGCACAATCAATATCAATATGACAATTATTCTTATTACTTTAGAATTTTTCTTTTGGTTTTTATACTTTTTATTTTTACTCACTTTCATTAGTTCTTTTCTTAGGTGATTGAGTTTAATGAAATATTCTCAAAATACCGATTGCCTAGAGATTGGCCCAAACCTAGAACACTCATTTCAAAATAAGCGAAGAAAAAGTTGTTTTGCAAGTAGCACAACCAGAAATTCGATGAGAAAATATCTAGTAAAAAGCTATGGTCGCACCTAATCACACTCGAGCTATACATGATTTTGCCATGCCGAATGTGAGAAGGCTCAATAATAGTATTGTCAGTCTAATTGTTGCTATGAACAACGATGAGATCAAATCTAAGATGATTTAGATGGTGTAATAGAATAAAATTTGGGGGAGGAGTGAATAAAGACCCAAATGCACATTTAGCCCACTTCCTTTTGATTTATGATACAATCAAGATGAATGGGGTTTCAAGTGATACAATTAGACTTCGACTTTTTTCCTTCTCATTGAGAGATAAGGTTGCATAATACCACATGGTACAAGTTATTTTAAGCTTTCTTAGCTAAATATTTTCCACTTGGTATAACCTTCAAACTCCAAAATGATATTCAAAACTTTGTGCAAATGGGAGGTAAAAGTCAGTTGCATGAGTTATTTTTGTTCATTCCTAGAAAGTAAACAATGAATTCCAAACTCCAAAACTATTTAATTACTTAATCTAAAGTTAGTTTATTTCAATTTTAGTTCATTCTTTGTTTATAATTGATTAATTTGAATTTATTGTTTTTCTATATAATAGAAATAATTAGAAAAATTAGTATTTGATTAATTTTTTTCTGTGGGACAATACTCAACTTTTCTCTATACTTATGCCATTTGTGTACTTGCGAAAAATTACCAACAGTTATTAATAAACATATGATAGCATTATGTTAAAAAATCAAGTATGTTAAAACATGTTATTTAAATAAAAACATTAATAGAAAGATTAATACAATAAATTAATAAAATACTCTTTTTATTGCTCATTTAACGTTACATAACAGGATTTAAAAGAAAAAAATCCTGTTATGGAACGCTAAATGAGCAGTAGAGAAATTTGTTTGCTCTCTTTCATTTTTTTCCCCATGAGGTAGCAATGATTTTACTCAAACCCAACCGCCAAGAAAAGAGAGAACATAACGGGCATCCCCGCCAAAGTACAGTACAGCAAACTAGCGTTTGATCCGTGAGTGTGTTAATTTTTTGAGTAGTTAATATGTGTGTGTCGGGCATACCAGCCCATGCAGGTACAGGACAACAAACCAGTGCTTGATACATGAGTACGTTAATTTTTTAAGCAGTTAATATGTGTGTGTTTGTGGGAGAGGGAGAGACAAGAACAATGGACGCCGGCATATGATTCCACATCCTTATGTCAAATTTTATAAAGATAGGATAACTATAAAGTTTGCAAATAAATAGTTAAAATTTTTATATTTGAAACATATAATATAGAGTCATTTTTAAAATAATTGATAGGACATAAAACAATTTTGTATAAATATTGAATTTTAAACGATATTTATGGTAAGAATTATTATTCTCATTATCAATTTTGTTAAAAACATTCATCCTATAAAAAAATTATTTTTAAGTGTAAAATTAAATTCCATTTACACCAGTGTCAATTAATCTCATATATATATATATATATATATCTTTTAACTACTAATTAGATGTATGTACTATAAAATACTAAATATGGAAAAAAAATTATTTAGGATCCATATAATAAATATTTTATTTTTGTTCACATTTATTATAGTCAGTACATACATCACAATATTGGTACTTAATAAGAGTGAGTCTATAATCTAAAATGTACGAACATTTTCGTTTAAAGGAAAAAGAAAAACACTAGATTATGCTAAGCAAGTTCTAAATAAATCTCAAATTTTTCAACCCATTCATTTTCTGCTGTAACCTAGCAGATAAAACTTCCACACATATTCGGTACGAGCTTTCCACTGCTGAAAGAGCATTAGTCTAAGGACAAACTAAGAAACAAAATTTCCTCTTTTAAAAGAATAATTTTTTAATAATTAAAAAAATTCTAAGAAGAACATCATTGTACCATATTCATCATTCACAGGCCATATATTTAACTATTTGTCTTGGATAGTCCCTACCTATTTATGACAACCAGCCACCTGCAAATACTCCATGTGAGATTGATTGGTAAGAAACCTTTAAGTAACAAATACTTATTTTATGCTCTGATAATTTGATTGTAACTGGATAAGAATTCAGTTAATAGAATACTTTCGTACATGAAACAAATCCATGCATGTAACAATACTAGTAGAAGATTCTATATCAGTTATTCACCACATCTTAACCGCGGATAACATGGCAGTCTTCTATATCCATCACCAGGCCACCTAACTTAACTGTTAGGAGGAGAGAGAATAAAATTCAAACAAAAAGTTAGAATATTTGAAGCACAGACAACGTTAAGGAGAAAGAAACAATCCTAGTCAATAGCCTTCATTAGTCCTTTGACTTCTCTAACAGCCGAACTTACAGCATAAAGAGTCATCTTTTTAACCTGTAAATGAAGAAAAGTGAGCAGTGGCACAATACAATTTTCGAAGACACAGGACATGTAAATAGGTGACCCTTACGCAACGGGGATTATCTCATGTCAATGGTTATGTTTGATCAGATTGTATACAATGTGTTATCTGAAGATCATTGTTTTCTCTTAAAACCAAAGTATGCAAATAAGATTTTGTTGTCCGGTCAACTTAAGAGTTATTTTACAAAATAAAATAAATTTCTTTTAAAATATAATTAATGTAGCAGAATGTTGAAAAAGTTTATATGTAAACTTAAATTAATTGATTTATTTTGTTTTCTAAAATAACAAGTTGATTAATGGCTCATTGAAGTATGTTACAGGTCTAACTTTTATATAAGTGATCATATAATAATTGGATTTAATACACATTAAATTAATAAATTTGGGTAGTGGTTAAAAATTTACACGGATTAAATTTCATTGAAACCTGTAATAAAACAGTTCAATAAAACACTACATAACATAAGACTAAATTCTTTGTCTAACCCTACGGAGTATGCTAGACCTATTAAAAGCTATTAACAAATCTAGGATAACAAAGAAGAAGACTCAACCTATCAATTAATATTATATCATCACTTTAATTCCATTGTCATGAATGTTCGACTTAAGAGAAGAGTAGTGAGCAAAGGCCAAAACAAGGTGTCAAAGATCACGTAGTGGCAATTAAAAGAGAATAAAAAAAAAATTTATAGAGAAAGATTTTACAGGAAGGGTCATAAAAAATATAAAGAAGTGCTAATGATATATGATACAAGATGACAAAAGAGATTAGGAAAGTGACAAAAGAGATTAGGAAGGTGACAAAAGAGATACTTAGTAAATCAATAAGTTTTGGATCTAAGAATTAAAATTTTAATGGTGGAATGAAAGCAGGTTAAGGTTAAAAAAGAGTGTTATAAAACGTGGTATTTATGTAAAAGTGATAAAAATTAAAAAATATATAAGATAATGAAACAAGATACTAAAAAAGCAGTAAGCGAAGTGAGAGTTATGACACTTAATGAGTTATACCAATCTTTAGGTACTAAAGCTAAAGAAATAAGTATTTACAAATTAGTAAAAAATATGAAAAGAAAGATAAGAGACGTGGACAAAATAAATTGCATTAAAGATAAAGAAGAAAAAGTCTTTGTCACAAAATAAAATATCAAGAAAAGGTAGAATGATTACTTTCATAACTATTTAATGAAGGACATGAGATTCCATTATACCAGGATAGGTTAAACACTAAAATTGAGGACCAAAATTATATTTTTTATAGTAGAACGCAAGAGTCAAAAATAAAAGAAATATTAAAAAGGATAGAGAATGACAAAATAATTGGACCAGATAATATACCAATTGAGATATAGAAGGGTTTAGAAGCGAAAGATATAAGTTGACTCACAAAATTGTTTAACAAAATTATAAAATTTAAGAGAATGTTAAATAAATAGAGAAAAAATATTTTAATCCATATTTAAAAGAATAAGGTAGACATATAAAATTGTGTAACTTATAGGAGAATTAAGTTCGAGTCACGCTATGAAATTATGAGAGAGGATAATTGAGTAGAGATTAAGACAAGATATTCAAGTTACAGAAAATCAATTTGATCTTATGTTAAGAGATTGACTGTAGAAGCAATATACTTGCTGTGACAATTGATAAAGAGATATCGAAAAAATAAAAAAAACTTATATATAGTGTTTATCAATTTGGAGAAGATATACAATAGAGTGCCATGAAAAGTTTTATAGAAAGTTCTAAAGAAAAAAAAAAAAAGAGAGTTTATATTGCTTATATTCGAGCAATCTGAAATATGTAAGATAGAATTACAACTAGTGTGAGAATAAAAAGATAAGTCCACATAAGATTTTTCGATATCAATTGATCTGTATCGAGGTCAATTTTAAGCCATTATCTTTTTACTTTAGTTTTAAATGTGTTCATTGAGCATATCCAAGAGCTGATACCATAATGTTTGTTTTTTACAAATGATATAATCCTAATTGTAAAATCGAGAAAGGAAATGAATGAAAAGTTAAATATGCAAAAACTAACTTTAGAAACACATGAATTCTGTTTAAATAGAAGTAAAACAAAGCATATGGAATGTAAGTTTAGTAAGAGATGCATATTGAAGTGAAAATTGAAGAACATACCATATAATAAGTTATACAATTTAAGTATCTTAGATCCATCATACAACATGATGGAGAAATAAAAAAAAGATATAAAAATATGAATTCAAGTAGAGTAAATGAAATAGAAGACTGCTTTGAGTGTTATTTGTGATAGAAGAGTACCACTCAAATTTAAAGATAAATTTGCTATGAGACTTGCAACGTTGTATGACATGGAATGTTGGATAATAAAAGCCAACAAGATAAAATTTAATGTTGCGGAGATGAGAATATTACATTTGATAAGTAAATATACCAAATAATATAGAATTAAAAATGAATGCATTAAAGAGAAAGTGAATATCACACCTATTGTAAAAAAAATTGTAGAATCATACTTTAAAAGGTTTGGATATATGTGAAGAAGGCTTATAAAAATTTCAGTAAAAAGAATAGATCAAATAGAGAATAGTACAATAGTCAAAAGTAAAAAAAAAAAAAAAGACTAAAAAATCAAATACAAAATCATTAAAAAATTTTAACTTTAAATAATTTACTTAAAAATATAATTTACAATAAAATTTTATAATATTAATTAATTTACATAA
This sequence comes from Erythrophleum fordii, assembly GCA_032878935.1. NCBI lineage: Eukaryota > Viridiplantae > Streptophyta > Magnoliopsida > Fabales > Fabaceae > Erythrophleum > Erythrophleum fordii. The sequence continues at coordinate 10,452,197 of JAVQMF010000047.1, read as the reverse complement.
TCAACCTCTCCTAATAAAAAAAGACTTGTTATTGTTGTACTCCTATTCTATTGGGATGGTCAAATCAGGCATACTCTATCCTCACTAATTGATTTTAAATCAATGTTTTCAATGTTCTAACATTATATACGAAATCTATAATTATTTGAGTTGATCACAATAAAATTTACATCTTGACTCTTTTTCGTTCTTGACATTGTCATCGTCTTTACCTCAAACGTTATAACATTACTTTTATAACAGACATTTTGGCGTAAATACGGAAACTTCTATACTTCCTCGACTTGTATAGTTATTAATCAATATATGCTAACATTACGTCATACAATCAAGTATCAACGATGATAATACATTTCATTTAAATAAAAACATTAATAGAAAGACTAATACAATAATTTATACAATACTCTTCATATTATCAGACAAAATCCGGCTATGTAACGCCAAATGAGCACTAGAGAAATTTGTTTGCTCTCTTCTATTTTTACTCACGAAGGAACAAAGATTTTATTCAAACCGAACCACCAAGCAAGAAAGAGAACATAACGAGTATACCAGCCCAGTACAATTATAAAGAGTATCTCAATTTTTAAAGTAATACGACACTCTAGAGAGACAAAATATGTCTCTCAAAGGGAGAAGAGGGATCAATTGACACCGACATAAAATTTCACACTCTTACACTCATTATTTTATCATCAGTGATTTTTTATATCCAACAACTAAATTAAAAGTAATTACTATATTAATCTTTTTATGTTAAATTTTACAAAGATCAGAAAACTATAAATCTGCAAATAAATAGTTAAAATTTTTCTATATTTGAAATAATGTACAGTAATTTTAAGTCAACTGATAGGACCAAAAACAAAGATGTATAAATATTGAATTTTATAAAAATTATCTTTATGATAAGAACTATAATTCCGACGGTGACTTTTGTTAAGGCATTTATCCTATAAAAAATTATTTAATAGTGTAAGGCCCCATATATATAAACTACTAATTAGATATATATTCTAAATTAATAAATTTGAAAAAAAATTAAATATTATCAAACTATTTACGACCTGTATAATACATATTTAAATTTTTTTTTTTAATATTTCTTATACTCAGTACAGACATCAAATTGGCACTTAAAACAGAGAAGGCTATCATCTAAAATGTAGGAAGTTTTTTTTTTTTACTTAAAAGGGGAAAAAAAATAGATTATGCTGCTAAACAACTCGGATCTCAAATTTTCAACCCCTTCATTATATATCCACCACTTTCCCCTGTAACCTAGCAGACCAATCTTCCAAATATATTCAGTACGTGCTATCCACCGCTGAAAGAGTAAAATCTAAAAAATAAACTGCAGAACAAAATTTCCTCTTTTAAAAGCAGAATTTTTTTTAATAATTAAAAAAAGTTCTGAGGACAACATCATTGTACCAAATTCATCATTCACAGTTTATTTTAGGCCATGCATTTAACTATTTATCGCGGTTGGTTCCTACCTATTTATGACAGCCAGCTACCTGCAAATACTCGACGTGAAATTAATTGATAAGAAACTTCAGCGAGGAACAAACACTTATTCTATGCTTTGATGATTTGATGGTAACTGGATAACAATTCGGTTAATAGAACACTTCTATACATGAAACAAATCCATGCTTGTAACAATACTATAGTAGAAGATTCTAGATCAGTTATTCACCGTATCATAACTGTGGATAACATGCAGTCTTCTATATCCATCACCAGACCACCTAACTGTCAATAAGAGTAAAATTCAAATAAACAACCTTCCATATGTTTATAAAATTAGGTGACTCCTCAAAATAACAATTAAGATATTTGAAGCACAGCCAATGTTAAGGAGAAAGAACCAATCTTACTCAGTAGCCTTCGTCAGTCCTTTGACTTCTCTAACAGCCGAACTTACAGCATAAAGAGTCATCTTTTTAACCTGTAAACGAAGAAAAATGAGCGGTGGTCCAATTCATTTTTCAAAGGCACAAGATATTTTGATAGGTGACCTTTTCACAATGCAAAGCTATAATATAACACTAGAAAACACTTTCAGTGAAAACATAATAATATGAGAACACGCAAAACCAAATCACTTAATAGCAGGAAACAAAACCAATCAAACTGAAAATGCACATGAAATGAGAAACAGCAAATAGACAAGCTTGCCTCCAACTTATCCTCCTTGGCTCTGTGGTTCTTTGGGAGCAAACGAAACTCTTCAGTTAGTCGTAAACATTCTTCAATATTTTCCGGAGAAATAAAATCAAGTGCTACCTTTATACAAGACTGATTAATGAAAAGAATTAAGTTAAAAGCAATGTAAATGAGACAAAGTAATATTCAGATGCATAATAGATGAAATAATGATGCTATAAAATATTCCAATAGAAATTGCTCTTGATTGCAATTCACTTCAATAAAAGGCAAATTATTCATTGCCTCTGTGAAGAAAATACCATCCCCAGATAAATGAGTTATTTTCTTGGTTGGACCGTACCATTAAGGGAAATAATGGTATTGCGAGATTTCTTCTCCATATCTGAAGTTATTACCATATAAGGTCATGAATTAATTACGAGGTTAGCTTGACCGTGGTTGTTACTAAAAGCCTTTTGACCACAATATTTCCACCTATTCAAAGACACCATTACGTAGGGCAGCTTTTTCGGTTGTAAATAGTATCAGATACTGATATTTAAGAGTTCACGATATTTTTAACCACAAGGAAAACCATATGAAAAAAACTATATTAAAGCACTGTGGCCTGGCATGCACTTTAATGCATACCAATTTTCTCCTAAATTTATTTTTAAATACTTCTTTTAATATAAAATTATAGTAATTTTAATACTTTGAAAATAAATAATAAAAAAGAAACAAGGGGAATGTATTTAACTACCCACTCTCTCACATGCACTCTAACTTCTCTTTCTTATATTATAAGTTATATTTATATGCTTATGTATGATGTTGGGACTAATGATCAGAAGGCCCCAAAGCAATAAATATTAGCCTAGATATACCAAGAAATCACATTCCCCCTCCCCCTTTTAAAATGTATGAGAAATGCAAATCATATTTGCTAGAATTTCAAATAAACAGGTTTGCCATGAGAGGATCAATTACTTCTCTATTTCTCACTTGATGGGGACATCCTGCAGGAATGAAAACAGCCTCACCAAGGTGTTGCTCAAAAGTCCAGGGTTCAACATCTGCATAGAGCACAGAACATATAACAATTTTATTAGTAATACTTTTCAGTTTTCTAAGTCTAAACCAGGCAAATCAAGTGGGTATCTTACTGAACTCCTGTTTTAGTTGTTTCTTATGCTTCTCATTTAAGAAGAGAGTCTGATCATGAATGGGATGTATAACCTGAAACCAGCATAATAGAAGGATTTAGTTCTCCATATATGGTTAATAAAGTGAAAACAGACAGGTAACACTACTCACAGAATTTACAGGATTATTGCTGATATGACGGAATTCCTTCTTGTGCTTTCTTAAATACTCTATTAGCTTTGGCACATCTTGGCGACGGAAGATATCCCAAACAGCACCACCAAGGACAACAGCAGCTCCATTATTAGTTTCTACAGAATCTTTTGCCAGGCCTCTTTTTGATTTTTGGGACTCTGGATCATCAGACAAATTGTCTAGAAAGTCAGTCCCCATTCTGTCTTTTTTATTGCTCTTATGACTTGAGGTTAAGTTACATGTAGACTGAATATGTTTGTGTTCCTGTTCCAAAGTCTCGGCATGATCTGAAACTCCAGTGGATATTATACTAACACCATCATCTGCAAAGCAACTTCTTTCGACAACATTTCTGCCAGTTGCAGAGCAGTTTCTGCTCTCACCAAATTGTTTTCCGTCTGGTGTTTCTAACCTCCTAGTCAAGCCTTCAGATACAGATGAAATACATTCATCTGTTTGGCTAGGTGAAGAAAAACTGCTAATTCCATTCTCAGCCTTTCCATCACGATTCAAGACTTTTGATTTAGGTCTTCCATCAATATCACTATTTGCATCACAGTATAGTTCATGCATGTCTGCTTTTGCATATTTCTCCCGCAATTTTTTTATGCTTTCTTGTTGCCAAGTAGGTATATTCACCTTGGTTGTGTGGGTCAGTACATTGACCTAAATCTCCATCACAAAATTATTGTGACATCAGCTAAAGTTTTATACAGAAGACTGCAACTAGCACAATGAAAAAATAAGTCTGAATAAAAACACACTCCTTTATTAGATTTGATTTATTAAAGGCTCTATAATTTTATAAATAACCTTGAGTGGGAGGCTAGAAGATTTAGGGAGTGACAATTATTAGACGTCTGCAGTAGTCAACTAGTAAACTAACTGCATCAAATTGGAATTTACAATATACAAATTTACAGACACAATCACATGTCCGTAATCTCTAACATCTATATTTTTAATGTTCCTAGTTAAAATTTCAAGCAAAATAAGATAAAGCCTCCATGAAGTAACCTATGGTGTGACTGCATATGGGTACATAATATAGGATCAAAATTTTTTAACCTTGTGTTTCAACAATTCATACAAGAGAATCTGATGGGATCACCACACCAAACCCCCGGGCCAAGACATACAGCCGGAGACAAAAGGGAGAGACGAAGGGAGAAGAAAAAGGGACTGCTGGTCCAACAGAAGGCACAAAGGCATATACAAGAAAAAGGCAGAAAAGCAAAGGAGCAAAAGGGGGAAGCAATGATGAAGTAGTAGAAGGGAGCAGGTAGGGGTAGTTGGAAAGGGGTATTTAAAGGTTAAAGTTGAGAGGGTGAGGGGGAAGACTATTTTGGAGGGACCTTGGGAGAAAGCCTCTCAAAAGCTAAAATTTGTACTTTGCTTCTTGTTCTTTGTCCTTGAAAGCCTTAGAAGCAAGTGGCAGAGTGTGATTCCTTGTAGTGACGTACTTGAGTAAATCTTTTGCTAGTAGTGGAAGATTCATTATGAGAAACAGTGTTGTAAGCTCCTAACCAGGGAGCATATTCCATCTCAATAGAAGTGCCATAACTTTGTGCAATTCTCTGTGCAATGTGAGTGAATTGTGGTAGGGGTCTAGGGTGTAGAAATTCAAGGATTAATCTTCCTCTGAACCTATTCTTTATTGAATAGCAACAATTATATTTATAGAAGATAAGAAAGAGACATAATCTCTCAAGTAACTAAGCGATAAAGCCTATCTAAACAAAAGAGGGCTAGCGGCAGGAGATAAAACCAAACTAATCCTATCTAAATAGCCTACACATAACGGCTAAAAAATAGGGAATAAACCAAAATATATAAAAACAAATTGCCAATTAAAAAACAAGATAAAATCACGTTTAGAAAACGTGATCTCCAACACTCCCTCTCAAGCTAAATATTCTAGCTTGGATCTCTTCTAGCCTTGCTAGTTGTATTCTCCAAGATCAATTCCCACTTGAGCAAGAGTACCAAAACCCACAACCTTTTCTGCAGTATTCTAGGGTCACAATTAATTCACGGGTCTCATCTCTTGATTTCTTGTGTAATTTCCAACAAGCCTCCTTGGTATGACTTACCTTTTAGCAGTGTTCACACCAAGGTCTTCCTTAGTTTTTCAACTTGTAATCACTAGTTCGTAGTCTCTCTACCATTAAAGTAGATGATTCAAAGATTGCAAGGGAATTTTGAGTTCCTAAAGTCAATCTTCCTTTGCTTTCCTCCCTCTTAGCTTTATAAAAGACTTCTCTGAGGGAAGGTAAAGGATCAAGGCTTATGATTCTTGATAGGTCCCAGTCAGAACTGAAAATGGATTAATAGGAAAAAAACACTGCTTGGGCATGAATAACGCCACAAGGTTGAAGGAAAAAAATTGTGCATGCCTTTATTCAACTAATCACATTCTTAAATACAAAATGGTCCCACAACTGACTTCCCAGTACTCTGCCATAATGGATAATTTACTTGGAGTATTAAAATACTTTAAATTAATAAAATAACAACTAAATCAAATAACAACTATGTAACGGACTGAATCAGATAATGGACTTGGCATGCAACAGACCCTTAATAACAAGACCCATCCATATACTCCACTTTCGCAACAACATCCACGTATGTGCTTCAATTTCTCCACAACTCGTGCCATCTCATATCTCAAGCAATATACTCTCTGTAATACTTGGGATTTTTCTTAGGTAGGCGTTGAGATATTCTTCTCGTATTAGTACTCCCTCCTTCCTAGGAACCTTGTCCCCAAGGTTCAACACAGGAAAATGATCTTGAGGCTGTGTGGTAGGTTCCCACGTGGCATCCTCTGCCGGCAAAGACTTCTAACTAACCAGGCTTTCTTCAATGAGTCTAATACCCTATTTGACCCAATGAGTATCCAGAATAGATTGGCGCTCAAGCAATATTTCTCCATCATCTGCAGGTGGAATTTTAGGACTTGGCGCGTTGGCATCTCCCACTTTGTTTTTGAGCAAAGAGATGTGAAAGATTGGATGAATTTGAGCACCAAGAGGCAAGCAGAGCTTGTAAGCAACGTTACCAATTCGTTCTTCAATCAAATATGGGCCATAATACTTGCTCGCCAGCTTCTAATAAGCTCTTTTAAAAATTGATTGCTGACGATAAGGGGTGCAACTTAAGGTAGACCATATCTCCCACTTGAAACTCAATGTCTCGTCGATGGCGATCCACTTGCGGTTTCATTTGTTTGTTGGCAATAGCTAAATTGAATTTTAGCTAAAAGTAATGCATCACGTGAAAGGAGGCTTTGGTCAACTTCGTTTACTAGACACATTCCTTCCATATAATGTGAAATGGATGGTGGAAGTCATCCGTAAAGAACTTGGAACGGAGACATCCCTATGGAAGCATGATACGTAGTACTATACAAGAACTCAACGCATGGAAGGAACGCAAACCATTTTTGAGGTTGCTGATGACAAAAGCACCATAAGTACTACTCAAGACAATGATTCACAACTTTAGACTGACCGTCCATTTGTGGGTGGTACGCCGAACTCATCTTGAGTTGAGTGCCTGACAGATGAAAAAATTCACACTAGAATTGGCTCAAGATTAGCGGATCACAATCACTAATAATAGTCTTGGGTATATCGTGATGCTTAACAACCCCATCTACAAATAGAGAAGCAATTGTTTTGGCTGTATAAGGGTGGGAAAGGCCCAAAAAATGAGCATATTTGCTCAATCTATCCACAACTACTAAGATTACACTTTTACCATGAGAGGAAGGTAATCTTTCAATGAAGTCTAGCTTGATATTATCCCAAACTTGACAAGGAATTGGTAGAGGTTAAAGAAGTCTTGCAAGAGAAAGAGTCTCAGCTTTTACCCGTTGACAAGTATCACAGAAAGCCACATAATGCTTAATGGTACGGTACATGGAGATCCAATAAAATTGTTGTGCCAATCTCTTGAATGTACAAAGAACCCCTAAACATCCCCCCCGTGGAGAATTATGAAATTCATGAAGTAGTTGTTGAATAGCAGCCAAGTTTGGTGGAACAACTATTCGTTGTTTGTAGCAGACCATGCCATGAGTAAGGATTACCAAGGTCAGCTATGGCTATTCGACCTATCTTCTGCATATAAAGATAATCCTGTGACTTTTGTTTGATTGTATCCCATAGTGATGAATGAGAAACAAATAAGGAATCAAGACTTGGGCTCCCAAATACTCGAGATAAGGCATCTGCAGCATTGTTAGTCTTGCCAGGCTTATATAAAATCTCATGATCATAACCCAAAAGCTTCGTTACCCATTTTCGCTGTTTAGGAGTGGTGACTCGCTGCTCTTAAGAGATATTTGAGGCTCCGCTGATCTATTTGAATATAAAATTTCCTGTCAAGTAAGTAAGGACGCCACATTTGAATAGCAGTGATAATTGCAAACATTTCCTTAACATAGATGGACCAAGCACGTTTAGCAACGCCCAAAGCACTATTCATGAAGGCAATAAGGCGTCCTTGCTAGGTGAGAATAGCACCAATGCCATCACCAGAAGCATCAAATTCAATCAGAAAAAATTCATGAAAATTTGGCCAGGCTAATGTAGATGTTGTGGACATTGCCTCCTTGAGATTTTGAAAAGCCTCGTCGACTTTTTCTGTCCACTGAAACTGTCCCTTTTTTAGAAGGTTAGTTAAAAGACGAGCAATGAGGCCATAGTTGTGAACAAACTTGCAATAGTAACTTGTGATACCCAAAAATCCACATAAATCAAAAACATTAGTTGGTCGAGGCCATTGCAGCATGGCTTGTATTTTTTTCTGGTCCACCTTAACGCTATCGAGAGTGATAATGTAACCCAAGTATTCTAACTCTTGTTGACCAAAGGCACATTTACTGAGCTTAATGTAAAATTGATGACCGTTTTAACATGTTCAAGATGTTCAAACCAACTAGGGTTATAAATTAATATATCATCAAAAAAGATCAAGACAAATTTACGCAAACAAGGCCGAAAAATAGAGTTCATAATTGCTTGGAAGGTAGAAGGAGCATTGTAGAGACCAAAAGACATAACCAAATATTCGTAATGCCCATCATGAGTACGAAAAGCAGTTTATGAATATCTGGTTCATAAACGCGTACCTGATGGAACCCAGTCCATAAATCCAATTTAGTAAAATAAGAAGCCCCATAAAGTTTATCCAACATATCATCAACAGTGGGAATAGGAAATTTGTCATTGATGGTTATAGCATTTAGTGCCTTATAATCAGTGTAAAAAAGCCACGTCCCATCTTTTTTCTTGATATAAGAACAGGTGAAGAGAATGGACTAATACTTGGTCTTGTCAACTCCAATCTAAGAATATCTTAAACTTAATTTTCAATTCCAGCTTTTTGAAAATAAGCATACGTATAGGGTCTCACATTGACGGGCTCTATGTCATCCTTGAAATTGATATGGTGTTTAATCTCTCGAGGGGATGGAAGTTGTGATGGCTCCCTAAATAAATCCTCATACTTCGCCATCAATTGTTGCAGCTTAGTAGAAACATCATGAAGATTGCCTTGGCTTGTTAAATTGAGACAAAATGCAAACAAAGAAGCCCCACTTCGAGCCTCTTTAGAAAATGCGTGAACAGAAGCTAGTCGAATAGCTTGAGAAGTCAAGCCATGTAATTTGTAATGTTGGTTATTCCATTGAAACTCTATAGTTAGTTCTTTCCAATTGCAAAGAACAGACTCCAATTGTTCCAACCTTTGTACTCCTAACACCACATCCAAATCAATTAGCGGTAAAGCATAAAAAGTAAAGGAAAAAAGTATACTTGCAATGTTAAGGGAACCCGTTCAAATCTGCCGTTATATCTTAAAGGACCTCCATTTGCCACCTTGACATCAAATGGTTTAGTTGGAACAACGCACAACTGAAAGATGTCCGCTACCCTAGTATTGATGAAATTGTGAGTCGAGCCATTATCAATAAGCACAACCACCTTTGTTTGACCAATGGTGGCTAAGATTTTTGTTTGTCTTGGAGGGAGACCATCCAGTAAGTGCGTGTAATGAGATTTCAAGCTAGAGATCTTTAGACTCCTCCAATTCACCTTCCTCTTCAATTTCATGAGGATTTGATGGACTATCTTCCAAAAGCTGAAGTTGTGGTTTACGACACCTATGGATAGGAGTAAACTTCTCATCACAATTAAAACAAAGCCCTTGTGCACGTCGCTTCTGCATTTCTTGCCATGTGAGACATTTGGTAGTCAAAAAAGATGGAACCTTTGGCGAAGAAGTAATAGCACAAGTGAACGGCTTAGAGTCATGCCACTGATGAAGGAGTTGCTCATCCCGAATACGCGCTAATGAGATTACTTCCTTCAATGTCTTCAGTTTGAACATACGGATTCTATCTACTATTTCTGGCTATAAGCCACCTATGAAAGCTCCTACAAGGCCCTTTTGAGGCCAGCCATGCACTCGATTGCCAAGTCTTTCAAACTCTTGTTGAAATTCTCACAATGAGCCAGTCTGCTTGATCTTTGAGAGTGCCTCATCAAAGTTTTCGCACTAGGTAGGTCCAAAACAAGCACACAATTCTTCTTCAAAAATAGCCCACGTAATTTCCCTACTCTCATTAGCATAGGCTCGATGGATCCATTGCCACCATTGGTTTGCCTCACCTTCAAGATGGAAGGAAGTGAGAGAAACTTTCTGTGCCATTGGGGTAGCCTGAAACTCAAAATTGGTTAACACAATTAAACCATATAGTTGGGCCACCTCTAGAAAATTTTGAAAACTCAAGTTTCACTAACTTGGAAGAGAACATTGGTTGTCCCCTCTCTGTATTTGTTTAACTGTCATCTCGATTTCCACAAAAATATCTACTACAATCATTGGTGTTGCTACTGGTTCCTTCCTGATTTGAAAGTAGAGCTTGGGACAAACGGTTAATGGTTTGTTCCATATTTTAGAGTTTATGAGCAAGGTTTAGCTCCATCTAACTCATTCCCTGTTGAAGCTCGCCAAGACTTGCTTCCAAGTTGTCAATCCGCTCTCTGTTGGAAGCCGTGGAGGAACCAGGTTTTGATACCAATGATAGGTGCCAATCAGAACCGAAAATAGATTAACAGGAAAAAAAAAAAACTGCTTGGGCGTGAATAACGCCACAAGGTTGAAGGAAAAATATTGTGCGTGCCTTTATTCAACTAATCACATTCTTAAATACAAAATGGTCCCACAATTGACTTCCTAGTACTTTGCCATAATGGATACTTTATTTGGAATATTAAAATATTTTAAATTAATAAAATAACAACTATGCAACAGATTGAACCAGATAATGGACGAGACATGTAACAAACCCTTAATAACAAGACCCATCCACGTGCTCCACTTTCGCAACAACATCCACCTATGTGCTTCAATTTCTCCACGACTCGTGCCATCTCAAATCTCAAGCAATATCCTCTCTGTAATACTTGGGATTTTTCTTAGGTGAGTGTTGAGATAATCTTCTCGTATCAATTCTCCCTCTATTCTCTTCTCCTCTGAGTTGCTTGAAGTAAGTTGCATCAGCCACACATGACCATGGATAGATCTAACAAAGATCAAACTGCCAATTTCTTCTGAAAATATTGTAATATTATGGGACTCCCATTTCATCTTGTCTAAAAACATGAAGAAATGCTTCAATTTCAAATTATACTGCTTTTTTATTAAATACCAAGGAATAAGTCTCCCTTGTTGCCTTCCAAATTTCTTAGATTGTTCGATACAATAGAAAGTTTTTCCTAATTAGTCATTGAATTGATCCATAACATAATTAGGCTGTTTTCAGTTTCCCACACCTTATACGTGGGATCACCAATGCTTGGGGGGACAATGGCTCTTATGAGATACTCAGCCTTACCTCTCCCTCAAATATACAGCATAACGTTGGTTGACCATTATAACTAATTGTTGCCATTTAGGCAATGGCTTGTGATAATCACAAGTGAGGATTTAAGTGAGCCATGGATGATGGGAGAAGATGACATGACACCATTGTGATGAGATGATGAAGTTGTCTTAAATGAGGAGTTATCTCTTCTTTGCACTTCGGCATTCATCCTTGTGAATCATTTGAATTGGATTAGAGGATTGTCAAGCATCGTTTATACTCTAATACCATGTAGAAATTCAAAGTTTAGTTTTTTTCTGAACTTATTCTTTAATGAATGGCAATGATTATAGTTATAGAAGATAAGAAAGAAGCCTAAGCTCTCAAGCAACTATGATGAAGCCTATCTAAACAAAAGAGGGCCAACAACTAAAACAATAGGAGACAAACCTAAATTAATCCTATCCAAACAACCTAAACAGAATGGCTAAAAAATAGGGAATAAATTGAAAAATATAAAAACAAATTGCTAATCAGAAAGTAAGATAAAATCACATTTAGATAACATGAGCTCCAATATAGGGAATGCTATCATTTGGTATCACGGTGATGTTGTCCAAGGGATGGTGAATACAAGGATGAAGGGAGAAGTAAATTCTTTATAGGAGCATGTGGGAAACTTAAGCAAGGAATTGGAAAGGTTAAAGAAAGGGGTGATGGAGATGTGAAAGACACTATAGCTCGCATGGAGGTAAGGGGAAGAGTTAGAGTAGACTTGCAACCCATGGCTCAAGTAGGTGTGAACACAGGAGCAAAAAGGAATGCAATAGTAAAACTAGGAGCAACTCAACTACTCATAAAGAAACCAACAAGCATAGAAAGTTGGAACTACCCATTTTCTCAAGCAAAGAGTTGGATGGTTGTTTAAAGTGGAACACTACTTTAATGTCAATAGAGTAACATATGAAGAGAAGATTGACACTGCAAAGGTTTGTTTGAAAGGATGAGCCCTTAACTAGTTTTAAGGGCTCGAGATGAGGAAAGCACTACAGTCATAGGTAGAGTTCAAAGTTGAGTTACTCAAACATTTTCATCACTCACAGCTAGGAGACGATACGAAATGACAATGGCTCTACGGCAAGAAGGCTTTATCATTGAGTATTGTGAGAAACTTGAATTGCAGAAAGTCCTTTAAATGACGCATTGGACGAGATTTTGATGGGGGCCTTTAAAAATGGGCTGAAGGATGAAATAAGGGCAAAGCTTCGAATGATGCACACAACATTGTTGCCTCATGTCGAGTAGGGAAACCCACCCAGAGTTCAAAGTAAGAAAGAAATCAACCTAACTTAAGTATCAAATAGATCTAACCTTGGGAAGTCCACCACACCCCTCAACTAAGCTCAAAAGACCAAAATAAGGGAATCTAAAGCCAACAACAATGTTGCATCTCAAGCCCCTGCTTGAAGGGGAAGTAACTTTCGTAAGCTAACTCATGTGGAACTCAATTGAGAAAGGGATTTAGGCCTCTATTTCAAATGTAATGAGAAATTTACACCTAACCACAAATGCAAGAACAAGCAACTTCAAGTTATGCTGCTTGAGAAAGTGGCGGAGGAATGGGGCATTGACCAAAAGGGCACCACCAAGTTCGAGGAAAAAGAGCACTAGAGCAAGAGGACGAAAGCTTAGAACTATCAATGAACTCTATTGTAGGCTTCACTTATAAGCACACAATGAAACTAGAAAGGAGATTGAAGGAGGTAGAGGTTCTCATCCTCATTGACAATAAGGCCTCCTATAACTTCATCTCCACAAAGAGGATGGCCTTACCTAGAGAAAAGGCCAGCAAGTACACTAAGTCAACGGGGGATGGCTACAAGGTGCGACAAATCAGCTACGTGGGTGTGTTTCACTGCAAATACGAGCCCTATTGATTATCAAAAATTTCCATCTCTTCGAGCTAGGAGGGACAAACCTTGTGCATTGGCACTGAATGGATGAAATCATTTGAGGGGGTGAGAGTTAAATGGAGTCAACTCACCATGAAGTTTAAAGCTGGAAAGAAAGAAAGTTTGCTTGAAAAGTGACCCAACACTATCCAAAACTTTGGTTTCTTTTAAAACTTTGATGAAATTAGTAAAGGGAGGAGGAAAAGGCAGTATGATGGAGATCGAGGAGGTGACTTGAGTCAGGAAGCAAAGCCAAGCACCCCTTTTGAATTCAAGAATTGCTAAAGGAATATCGATATTTTGCAAACAACTAGGAGGATCACCACCCCCAAGGGCAAGAGAAAACGCCATCTTGACCAAACTAGGGGAACAACCCCCTAATATAAACCCATACAGGTGCCCCCACTCATAAAAATAAAAAATAAAAATTAAATGTATGATGCAAGAGATGATATTGGCAAGAATCATTAGACCAACAACAACCTATATTCTAGCCTTGTGTTGCGAGTTAAAAAAAAAGATAAGAGCTAAAGATTTTGTGTGGATTACAGGTCCCTTAAACAGATTTCAATCCCTAATAAGTTTCCTATTCCACCAATTGATGAATTAATAGATGACCTTGGTAATGCCTCTATTTTCTCAAAGTTAGATTTGAAGTCTGGATATCATCATATCATAAGCAAGCCAAAATATGAGCACAAAACAGCCTTCAAGACTCACCAAGGCCATTATGAATTTATGGTGATACCTTTTGGATTCACCAATGCTCCATCCACCTTCCAATTTCTAATAAATGATGTTTTCAAGGAACATCTCATGAGGTTTGTGTTAGTATTTTTTGATGATATATTGATATATAGTCATGACATGGCTTGCCACCTCTAACATCCAAGATTGATCTTAAATCTCCTGAAGGAAAACCACCTAGTGATCAACCTCAAGAAATGTGTCTGCGAGGATGCAACTAGATTATTTAGGTCACATTATCTCTACCCAAAGGGCACAAGCTGACCCCTCCAAGAAGATTCTTGGGGTTAACAAGATATTTTCAAAAACCTAAAAAGAATTGTGGAAATATTGTAACCCCCCTCACAAGTTTACTGAAGAAAGATGCCGTCAAGTGGAAACCTGAAAAATTGCAAGCTTTTGAAGAATTAAAGGCTACCATGGCCAACCTCATAGTGTTAGCCATACCAGACTTCACCAGACCCTTCAAATTGCAGATAAATGCCCAAGCAATGGGGTTAGAGCCATCTTAACGGAAGAAGGGAGGTCAATAGCTTACTACAACTAAGTGTTGTCAAATAAAGCAAGGCAACATTCAATTTACAAAAGGGAAATAATAGCCATAGTCCTTGTGTTGAAAAAATGGAGGCACTATCGCATAAGGCACAAATTTACAATTAAGACAGACCAAAAGGCTTTAAAGTACCAGTTGAAGCAAAGAGTTCCTGAAAAGCGGGAGCAAAAATGGATGCCAAAATTGATGGGGTTCAAATTCAATGTCATATAGAACCCAAGGAAGGAAAATGGGGTTGCTAAGCACTTATGCAAACAACATGAGACCCTAGAGCTCAAGGCTTTTTCCATGTTACAGTTTGGAGAATTGGAAGAGTAGGAGAGGTGGTTCAGGCAGACCCCAAATTATCTTATCATCCAAAAGCGCATAAGCGATCAACTTGTACCATCTAGTTTGGTGGCTTAAAAGCAAATGTTTGTTGTACAAAGAAAAAAATACCAAAACGTTCCCCACAACCTTAGCCATCACCACAGAATTTCATGCTCCTCCCTTAGGAGGACACTCAGAGTACCTTCATGCTTGTAAGAGGCTAGCCAACATGGTGTATTGGGAAGGGAAGAAAAGAAATCTTTAGCAATATGTATCCCATTATGACTTATGCCAAAGGAATAATAAACACCAAGCCCTCTCCCGGGCAGGAACCTTTATCAATTCCATAGCAAGTATGGGTGGATGTCAAGATGGATTTCATCTTGGGATTATCCAAATCCAAGAGGTTTGACACCATTATGGTGATGGAAGATAGCCTATCTAAGTATGCTCATTTCATCTCTCTTTCCCACCTTTTTTAGCCAAGGATGTGGCTAAGGTATTCATCTCTGAAGAGGTTAAACTCCATGTTTTTAAAAAAGCCATAGTATCTAACAAAGTTAAGGTATTCATTAGTCGATTTTGGAGGGAACTCTTTAAATAGGCTGGCACCACTTCATGCTATGGCTCAACTTACCATCCAAAGACAAAAGGCCAAACAGAAATGGTCAACCGAGAGCTAGAAATCTATTTGTGTTGCTTTGCAAAGGAGCATCCTAACCAATGGTCTAAATGGATGAATTGATCTGAATTTTGGTACAACACCTCCTTTAACAACTCCATAAGCATGAAACCCTTCAAGGCAATGTATGGAATGGATCCTCCCACCCTTTTCAAGTTTAGTGATGAACCATGAGCAGGAAAGGAGGTAAATGAACAAATTGCAGCTAGAGACCTCATCCTCACAACCTTGAAAAAGAACCTCCACAAAACACAAGTTCGAATGAAGGTTGAGGCTAATAACCACAGCCCAAATGTTCAATTTGGGGTAAGAGAATTTGTCTACCTTAAACTTAACACTATAAATTGAAGTCACTAACCAAAAGGGTCAATGAAAAACTCAATCCTAGTTCTATGGTCCTTTCAACATCTTAGAAAAGGTGGGTGTAGTGGCCCATAAGCTTGATTTGCCTCCAACAACTTGAATCCACACAGTCTTTCATGTAACCCTACTCAAGAAATCACTTCTTTCATCCACTTCTACCAAGGCATTACCCTCCTTTTTGTCTGAAGACCTATTGCTTTAAATGCAACCTAAAGATGTAAGACAAACCAGAAAACTCACCAATGGACAACAAGAAGTAATCATCAAATGGAGGGATCTACTTGAGTTTGAAAACACGTAGGAAAATTTTAAGGTCATCCAGCTACAATTTCACCCTAACAACAAGGCAAGACTTCTTTTTGTTTTTTTCTTTTTTCTTTTTTTTTTAAGGGGGGGGGGGGAGGAAGGGCATTGATGGGATCAAATACGAGACAAAAGGGAGAGAAGAAGGGAGAAGAGAAAGGGACTATTGGTCCAACAGAAGGCACAAAGGTGTATACCCAGAAAAGGTAGAAATGCAAAGGAGCAAAAGGGGGAAGCAATGATGAAGTAGAAGGGAGCAGTGTGGGTGCAATTGAAAAGGGGTATTTAAAGGGAGAATTTGAGAGGGAGAGGGAAAAGACATTTTTGGAGAGACTATGAGAGAGTTAGCCTCTCAAAAGCTAACATTCATACTTTACTTCTTGTTCTTTGTCTGCATAAGCCTTACAAGGGAGTAGCAGTGTGATTGATTGCAGTGAGGTACTTGAGTGAATGTTTTTTGCTAGTGGTGGGAGATTCACTGAGAGAGAAGCTGTCGTAAGCTCCTAACCAGGAAGCATGTTCCATCTCAATAGAAGTACCTTAACCTTGTGGAATTCTCTGGGTGGTGACAGTGGCTTATGGTAGGGAATCATATCAGAATCTCATTTCACATGCTTGATCAAACTAAAAAGACTGAAGTGACAAGAATATAATTGCCTAATAGTTGGTGCATTTTGTCAGAAATAAATCTCAGACAAGTAATCTGATACAAATACATTTGTCCATGGTGTAGATCTTGCAAAATAGATGATTCTTTTAAAATTATTTAAGAATATAACTTTCGTACTTTTATAAGACATCAACACTTTAACACACACACACACATATATATAGAGAGAGAGAGAGAGAGTGTGTGATATGTTCCATTAATTTTAATGCAAGCATTAAAAGAAGGCTTTTAGGTCCCCATGCTTACATGGCAAACCTTGAAATCCAACTGCATATCATCAATCAAGAACCCAATTATCCTTCTGAATAAAAAATTTAGGCTCCATCAATAGATTTACCACTAGAACACTAATCAATAAATTCAGTTTCCAACTTTAATTCAATTATTATTTAACCCACGATAAAGTTTAGAAGATACTAAACCATATAAACTTTTCATCACTCCAAGGATTTTTTTCCTTTTTCTTTGACTTTCTTGTCAGCCAATGACAACATAATTCAAAAGTTAAACCCTGAGACTCATGTAAAAGCACATCAAGAAAAATTCCAAAACCTGGACTATTAATTCCAGAGGAATCCAAATGAAACCTATTCATATTGACAATAAGCACATGAGAGACCAACAATATGCAACTGACAATATGTAACTGAAGTGCCAACTCCCAGTACCAGCAAATAGAGTTATCAATGATTGGCACAGGACTACCAACACATGCAAAATAGAAAAGCAACATAATAATAAATCCACTCTTGAACCTTCAAGTAAGTAAAAAATAAAGGAAAGAAAAAGAAACTATACAACACAGACTCCATGACTGGCCTCCTCTAAAAATCAAAATGTGTAGAGATTACCGCATCAGACACATCACAGTGGAGCTTTGTCACTGAATCACCTCTACCAAGCTCGTCAGAAAACCCATAAGCAATATATGTTTTGGGTCCCAAATCTGGTTTCAGTGAGCCATCAGGAAGTTTACTGGCAAAATTCAAAAGACCTGATTTTGGATCAGTGTAGTCCCGGTAGGGTAGAGCTGTAAAAAATTCAGCACCATGCCTGGGCAAACGCTCTTCAAACAAGGTTGATGAAGGCCAATCTTTCAATTTCAACATTTCCGGCCACCCATTACTATGCATTCGACCCGCCAGGTAGCCTTGGAAAAATTGGTGAATATTGATCTCCACCTATGTAACAGTAAGATGTAAATAAATTAAATTGTCATTGCAGTAAAGAATAAAAATCCAGGCATTGATTTACAAGTAGACTTACCTCACACCAATCAAGGCAATCAATGGCCTTTACACTTCGTATTTCATCTTTAAACTTCACCCTAGAACCTGTTTCTCTGAAAGCCCTCCACATAACCATTGGTTCCCAACTAAGGCCAGATGTCTTGTCCAGAACATTTCTCACAATCACAGGTTCTCCCCTCATCCAGTGCCTCTGGAAATGCTCAATTTCATCACCAGACATGTCAAGGGCATTTGGGCTGTATAAAAAATTATCTTCACCATCATCCCTGAGTGCTGCCTGCCTGACCTCGTAATTAATTTTTCCTTCAAGCAAATTTGGCTGGCATAAAAAGCACCTAGAAGAAAGATCAATGTCTAGTGGTATGTAGTCTCTAGTGAGATCCTCTGCATTCTTTAACAGCTTCACTACCCAATCAGCTTTAAAAATGCGTCTCAGTTCTAACAAAGCAGTGCCACAACCTCCCCACTGTTTTGGAGGACATGGAATGTTACCATCACTATTAGCTCTCCATTCAGGAAATGGAGAGGTTCCATCAGTTTGAAGATCAAAAACAGCAGGTGCAAGTTGGCTTTCCCAGCCATATCTTTCCTTTTGTGTCTTACTACGAGTCCCCCTTGTTGAATCTTGGCTCCCATCTTTCTCTACAAACTGTTCATGCGATGTTTCAGCTTCAATGCCTCCAGGTTGGCAACCATTTCTGAGCTCTTGACAGCAGGCAAGGCATAGGTCATAAGAACAATTGAGGTTGGGACAGCTTCGGTAAAATCCACAAATAGATGTATTGCAATTGTCACTGCCATTGATAATGGAGGCATTCAATTGACCCATAACCAAGACAAATGACCATTAAAAATTGATATATAGTAATTAAAAATGCAATACATAGCATTAACCCAAGTTTTGTATGAACCCAAAAGCTTAATAATACTTCTTTCTCTTGAATTTGTTTGCAGCTTGATTTATTGTGTATCAAGTGTTTACATGGATTGTATCCCATCAGCACCTTTTAATACACTAACATCATTGCTTAATTGAGGAGAGAAAAGAGAAAGAAAAGAGGGGGGGGGGGGGGGCATAACTATAACTATCCAAGCATCAACTGGAGGGGTGAGAGTTACAGCAAATACAGCATTCCATTCCACAAAAACTCAGACAAACATCAGCAAAGAAGATAGAGCAGTAAAGTCATAGCAATAACAAGATTCTTTCCCCTTGTCAAAAAATATATGTAAAAATACAGTCAGACATAATGGAAACAGAAACCACAATGACTGCATTCTAATATCTTGTCAATATATGAATGCGTAAACATACCAGTAAAGACGCTCACTTTCATCTAACTTTCTTCTTGTTATGTCAATTTCTTGCAGTTGCTTACCTAACACCAGAAACAAGAACAAAATAATCCATGAACGGAAGTAAATTTCTATACGCTTATATCTCCAACCAAGTTACCTCTTATTTTCGCTTCAGTCTCTAGTTCAGAGCTCTGCTCCCTATGAATATGCCTAAGAATGGGCAGAGCCTTGTATAGTAAGCACAGCAGTCGTTCTAATTTAACACTATCACCCACTTCTGGATGCTGTCCAAGGAAGAAGAAAAGTTAAACAACATTAACAGTGAGCATATAAATGATGTGTATTTTCAAACTTTCAGTTTTGATCATAGCATACGGAAAGAGACTAAAAGGAAGGGAAAGCATCTACCTTTAGCACAGGAACCTCTCGCAAGCAAGCTTTGCAATTGCAATTGCCACAACAAAATGGGCATTTATTCTCAACTTCCTCTCGTGTTTTTCCTGGGTACCTAATTCATCTCATTGACAATAAGCAGCTAGCTACATTAGAAGGCACAAAGCTTTTGATGTACGTGAATGCAGGAAATTAATCAATTTCTTCATCACAAATACATAATCTAAAACTCACCAATATCAAAACAAATGGGAAGATTAAGATTAAAAAGAACAAAGCCTACCACTTCTTGAGGCATTCATAACAGTAGCGCTTTCTGTCACAACTTGAGCAGAAGACAACACCACTCTTATCATTCCGCTGGCACTGATGACACATCAAACTTCCACCCTCCTTGGTTTTTCTGTGTATATCCTGAGAAGCCAACATTATGGTAAAAGTCAACGGTAAATTTTCATCATCATAATTAATGATCTCCAGCATATGTATATCATATCACATGTTAATAATAACAATACAGTAAAAAATATCTTTATCCTCCCACTTATGCATATCCAACATTGATAAAATTTTAACAAGCAACAAGGAACATTCACTCAAATAGGCCTTTACTCAACTAAATATCAACTAGATGATTCCAAATAGCACCTCTTTGTCCCTAATGAAGATTTACATTCTTTTTTTTTTTTTGGGATAAAAGAAGAACTTTTATTTGGAAGATGAGAGAGAACAATAAGTTGGAGGATATAAAATCATCAGCCAAAGAAAACAATTACAAACTCAAAACAGAACAATATATGAAAATCCTTTAAAAAAAAAAAAACCTAACAAGTGTAGAAGTGCAGTCCAATTTCTTAACATGTCCAAAATAGTGAGTCCCTTAAAAAGAGCATGATCAGAACACCAAAGAGAAGTCACAAATGCAACTGTATCCCATTACAAATTTAAGCCAAAGAAATGCCCTTGAAAATGCAGGCATTTCTCTCCATCTGGACTAATTAGAGTCCCATAAGTCACGCATTCCCACAAAGTTTGTTTTCCATCTTATTACCAAACCCTTTAAAATGAATTTGAAGGAACTGATTCATAGTTGAGGATGACACAGCCAACTCTCTCCGGAAAAAAACCAAAGAGCCTATTCCAAACGTAGCTCACTGCTGTGCAATGAAGAAATAAATGGGCTGATGGAACCACAGATAACTCAAATATTATTTATGTAAAATATGCCAGAATTCCTACCCAAAACAGAGATGGGAATAGGAATTAACAGACTGAGGTATTACAAAATAGATGGAAAATGCAAGAAAGAAAAGAAATAGCAGAACAAGCTCCTCTAGCTTTCAAGCGAGAGTCTCTCCCAAACCATACTGAATCCTTGCTTTTCCCCTCTCTGACCCACGACCTTCTCACATATTACCCACTAACAACCCACTCTCTCTCTCTCTCTTCTCTACCTCTTGTCCCATGTGATGGTTAGTTACAAGCACTCTATTTCCTCTTTCTTCCTCTCTGGCCACCTCATTAGCAGGCATTGCAGCCTTGGGCCCTCCTGCACTATCTTTTCTCTTAGTTCCCTTCTCATAGGTACAGGGCCAGAGTTTCTGAATCAGATCTGCACATACATGTCAGGAGAAATAGTTCTTGGGACCATCAAACCTGCAACATATCATTAGTGTTTATCTTTTTGAATACAGCAATCCAAACAAAGGATTTGACCCTAGAAGGAGCTTCAAATTTCCAAATTTTCTCATCAAGAATAGACATTTTCCTTGAATGAGAAAGTGTAAGGAACTGAAAATAGGATTTACAAGAAAAAATACCGGAAGAATCAAGATACCAAACTCTCATATCTTGTCTAGGAGAAAAGGGAACAAGAACAATTAATGACAAAAGGGACTAAAGCTCAATACTTTTCTGTCATTTAGGTTTCTGAAAAAGTGGAAATTCCAAGAATGGCTGGAATTTAAAATAGAAACAAATTTATGAATGGGAGAATTATGCAATGTAGAAGATCAGTAAAGACAAGGATATGCTTCTCAGAAAGGAATATTTCCACCAAATATATTCTCAAAATCATATCTTTGAGCCATCACCCACTTTTAAAGTAATTAGTGGACAAAAGGATAAGAGCCCAATTGGGACTGCTAAGGATTTCTTTTTCTTTTTTTTTTCGAAACAGTTTTTCTTTTTTGCAAACTAGAGTTTCATAAGAAGCACTATGAGATATGTAGCTTGTGTTTCACAAAATCATTTGATAAGCACTTTTATCAATGTTATTGTATTTAGCAAATCTTTCAACAAGAACAAAAGCTCTTTCTAGTCTCAAATTACTAAAAAGGGCATGAATAGATTTGAGTGAAGGTAGAGGTCAGGTGGTAATTAACAATTTTGAGTGAGTATTTTTGTCTTTTAAAAAAATAATTTCTGCTTATGCTTTCGAAGAAAAACTCTAATTTTTTTCTTCTTTCCCATTAAAGGTATTTAAAACTAAACCAAACCGATTGAATCAAATCAAATTAACCAAAACCAAACAAAATTGAATAAAAAAGTAAGTCCAATTCAGTTTGATACATCTCAAAACCAATTTAATTGATTCAGTTTTCGGTTTGGTTTGGTTTAGTCAAACCAAACCAATGAATCAAATGTAAAAGTCACCAACTTTTACAATATGATACAAAACTAATTCAGTATTAATGTTCAAGTCACCTTGAAGTCTAATATAGTGAGTTGTGCAAAAGACCTAAAGTGTAGTTAGAGATGGATATGTGATAGTTAATTTGTGATGTACCTACTTATTACATATTAGAATTTAGAGTTCACATAAATTAGTTATTAAACAATTAAGTCGAAATTCTATAGGTGTATTATTAATTAAGTAATTTTGTATTTAGTTACCAGTGCAAGTGCATATATATATATATATATGGAAAATTAGAAAACAAAAAAGAAGCAAATCACTTGAAAAGAAAAGAAGAATTAGCATGAACCAAACCAAACTAATTATAACCTAAAACCAAATAGGTCTTCCATTTTGTAAAACCAACTAACTCATTTTGGTTAAGCGTTGGTCAAAAATCAAATCAAACTGAGCCTTTGAACACCCCAACCTCACACAGCAGAAAAACAGCTTCTACTACCACTCAAAAGCAGCTTATTTTTTAACAAAAAACTTGGCCAAACACTTCATTTTCTCAAAATAAATACTTTTTTGAAAGATAAGTAGCTTCTCCTTCCACAAAAGTTAGGCCAAACAGGCTATAAGTATCCTTGCAAGATAAATTTCCAACAACTTGCAAAAGTCACATTAAATGCTAGGCTGGGATCCCAACCATTCAAATTTAAGAATACCTGCTTCAAATTACCTTATGCCACCATGCATTCACCTCCACAGGGAATTGCCTTACCCATTTAGTTGACAAGGCAAACCATATTTTCAAAACCCAAGCCTCCTTCATTCCTAGGTTGGCATCCCAACCATTCAGATTTAAGCATACTTACTTCCAATTACCTTATGCCATGATGCATTCACCTCTGAAGGAAAAAAATGCCTTAACCAATAAGTTGACAAGGCAACACCATATTTCCGAGACCCAAGCCTTCTTCATTCATGGGTTAGCATCCCAACCATTCAGATTTAAGCATACCTACTTCAAATTACCTTATTCCATGATGCATTCACCTCGGCAGAAAAAACACACCCATTTCGTTGACAAGGCAACATCATATTTCTGAGACCCAAGCCTCCTTCATTCCTAGGTCTACAACAAACTTCCCAAATAATTAGAGGAACTCTGTTATACTCTCTTTCTCCTGACCAAAGAAAATTCCTCATAATCCTCTCAGTTGAGACAGTGCATGCAGGAAGTTCATCCTTCCTATGTGATCCTGAACTCCATCTAAATTTAAATGGAGTTTTATGATTCGGAATAACTTTATTGAATCTACATTGGGACGTATGTCTGCAACTAAGGCTGTTTTAATAAGTATTTGTCTTCACAGGTTGGACTCTTGCTAGCCATAGAAATAGATATGAGCTTGGGATTAAACTCAATCTCAGACTTTGCCTTGGAACATCGTCCAGACAGCAAAGCGAGATATTTCCGTCATGTGGAAAGTCTACTTGCCAAAAAACAGTTCTCAAAGACAATGGAAAGTCCCAGGTGGGCAGAAAAATACCAGATCATCTGACTCAAGAGCCTTGGGCGGCGCAAGATTTATGCATGATCAGGCTTTCGAGATGGTAGACTGAACATCAATGACTAGTTGATCACTCAAATCTTGTATAAAGAGGCATCATTCCGGCCAGTGATCTCTACGATGATCAGATTCTTTCATCTTATGTTGAATAATGCTCTTCACATTAGAGCAAATCCCACCTCAAGTGTTTTTCAATATAATTAAAGTGTTCGTGCTTCCCAAGTCGGAATAAGCAGTTCACATGCTTTCTGGACGAAGCATGTGGCTGCTTCTTACTACAGTGAAGCACTTTTTCAAAAATGCATTTTCCATCAGAAAATCCACCCACCTATTTTGTAGAAACCTTTTGCCATTATAGGACACAATCCGTAAAAATACGAAAAATACATAACTCATATATTCAATCCCAGACCAGAACTCAAATTAGCAGAATTTCTTTAAGACCTACCGTAACCGTGGGTGGTTTCTCCAGTGAGGAACAATTCCGCCCCCGCTTTTCACTGGAATTTACCTTCAATACTGACTTCACGGAATTATTTACACGTTTACCATCACTCACTTTCTTCTTCTTCGAACTAGCCGAGAGCCTCGGCTCTCGAAGTCGGAACGATTTCCGATTCAACGCGGAAACAGACACTTCACACTCGGATCCACTACTGACCGTAGCGTTCTTCCTTTTCCTGGATCTCGAATTACCGAATTTCTCCCCCTCCTCTCCTTCGTTCTTGTTAATTCTGTGTTTCTGGCTGTAACTCTTCATTTGCGCCAAGTGCTTCTCGCAGTACGATTTTCCCAGCAACGCCGCCTCCGAGCATCGCCACGTTGGACCGGCACTTCGCTTGCACCGTTGATCGGCCGACGAGTCCATCGGAGACAAAGGAGCGATTGCCAGAAGATACAAACCGTCGGATCTAATGCACCAGAGTGTGATGGGCCATATCACCGCCAAAAGGCCAACAGGCAGCAGCATGAAGACATCGTTAGGCAGTTACAAATATATATATATATATATATATATATATATATATATATCAAAACTCGTGGAAACTACACCGTACATAAGTCGTTTCCTTTGTGGCTTCTGTAGCTTGTCATGCACTGACTATGTATTATTTATGCATTGATTATGTTTCTTTTTTTTTTCAAAATTTTTTTCTTATGAAACTCATGTGATATTTTTTGAATTTTCTACGATATACAAAAGTATATTCTAGTTTACAACTATATGATATTATGTGAAAATTAGTTTTGTTTCTTTTTTATATATAATTTATGAAAATATTTTAATTATTTAAAACAAATTTTCATATGACTTGTTTAGACTACAATATTAAAAAAATTACAATTTTTGTGTATAATATAATATACTATTATTAACAGTAATATTATAATTTTCATAAAAAAATTTTACATAATAAACAACTATATTATTCATTTGTCTTAGAACTAATTATTTATAAATAAATTTTAAATAGAGAAAAGTAATAAAGCTAATTTGGAACGGAATAGAAAAATGGAGAACGTTGGTGTGCCCCCTTTTATCAGCGAAAATGAAGAAACCCTCAGATCCTAGGAAGAAGATGATCAAGTAGAAAGGAGTATTAGAAAGATACGACCCAAGGATCCTTTAGATGTCCTTATGGCTAAGGGGGTTGAGATGGCTCATGTCGACACTGAAGAGGATGGATATAGTATGGTTGATGCTTCAGATATGGAAGCAGTGGAGGTCCCTCCTAAAGATCCTGTGACCCACAAGCCCGTCCTATCTTATAAGGACTCCCTTTCAGGGTACAATGGAGTTGATAATAAGGATGCTTTGGACTTTTACAATAATGAGGATCCAATCACGGAGGATGACCCTGACCTAGAGGTCCCTAAGGAAATACTAAATTTGATGAAGGTGCATCCAATGATTCCAATATCAAACAAAGAGTGGACAAGAGTATTGTCGTCCATGGAGAAATACCTTAGTCCTTACTTTGTTGGGAGAGACACTCAATTATAGATATCTTAAGGCTCGCCAAGTGAGACTATGGAGCATACCAGATTTTGAACTTACAGATTTGGATGATGATTACTTTCTTGCCCACTTTACGAGATTATGTAACATTAGCTAGTGGTGTAAAGGTGGGCGTTGAATTTTAATTTGAATGTTAATTCCATAGAAAACATTTCCAATTGGGTATGCATTCCTAATTTGCCTACCAGTATTACAATAAACATTTTCTTTAAAGGCTGGGTAATCTTATAGGAAGAAGCTCAAGGTTGACCCACACATTCTTAAATTACTAATCAAGGTGATGTT
This sequence comes from Erythrophleum fordii, assembly GCA_032878935.1. Taxonomy (NCBI): domain Eukaryota; kingdom Viridiplantae; phylum Streptophyta; class Magnoliopsida; order Fabales; family Fabaceae; genus Erythrophleum; species Erythrophleum fordii. The sequence continues at coordinate 10,425,797 of JAVQMF010000047.1, read as the reverse complement.
ATGAAGATTGAACATGGTCGTTTTGCCCATGTAACCATCAAAATTTATTTACGGAAAAAATTAGTTTCCAAGTTCATAATGTTTTAATTCACTTTTTACAATTAAATATAAAGGTCTTGAACTTTATTTGTTTGGGTGTGGCAGGTATGGGCAAAAAAAAAAGATGAGTGTCCTTATGAGGGTGTTTCTAGGGTGTTACATAAGGAATCTAGATCTACTTCTAGTGCTTGTTCCTTGAAGCCACTGCCGCAAGCTCAGACCAACTAGAATATTCTGTTATAAGAGGCATATGGGCCATAGATGCTTGCTAGGAAACCTATCACATCATACACGATGATACCAAAATCCCTTAATGCTGTGGATAGAAATCAAGAAAAAATTCCCAAAGCATATGAACATAACGGTTTCATTTCCCATAAATCTTGCTTTTCTACTATTACTAATGTGGAAAGTGATGAAGCACTGACCGTTGAACGAAGTGACTTGGATCTTCCAATATTGAATCTTATAATGGTGGCCAATCATGATTCTACAAGCATGTGGGGACCATAGTGATAAATACACTTAAGAGAGGTAAATAGGTATGTTGTACACAAAAAAAAAAAAAAAAGATTTTGGCTTTTACAAAGGCAAAGGACCAATTATCTTTTAAAAATAATTATTCAGAAGGTAAAAGATGTAAGCAATATTTAACAAATAAATTCAATAAAATATAATAGATAAATATGTAAATTAACAATCTTTACCAAGTTTAAATGAAATTAATAATAAAGTAAAGTAACAAATTGAAATATAAAAGTGGAGGAAACAAAATCAATACTTATGTAACTCAGCAATTAAAATCGTAATCTTCCAAAAATAGAGGAGGCAAGCTCAGCAAAATAAAAGATATAACAGAAAAAGAGAAGACACAGAAATTTATTCTGGTTTAATCTCTTAGCCTATGTCCAGTCCTTTTAAAACTTTTTAAAGGATTTTCTTTACTAAAGAACAACAAACTTACAGAGATAATGGTTTTTTGTTTTTATTTCATGCTCACCACTAACACTAACTTCCACATTTCACTATAAACTTTTAAAAGGGTTTTATAGAGTTAACTCTCAACTATATCACTCAATATTTTTCTTAGATTCACTAAAGTAACTTTATCTCTTTTGAAACACTTTCAACGCTCAAAAAACTTTTACTTCTGATAAGTAGATATATCATAACTAGGCAAGTATTTTTCATAAGAATTTTAAATGAGTTTTGTTTTGTTTTTCTCTACAAATTGTTCTATGCTTTTGCACTTAAATTTGCTTCGTATTTATATGCATTCTGCATCTTTTAGCTATTAAAGATAGAACTCAATATTCTTTTTGGTTGGAGCAATCTTCTTTTATTTCTAATGTTCAAAAACTTTCAGCATTGCAACTACTGTCGCCAATGATACACTTTCCATGCAACTCATCTGTTCAACTCATCATAAAGTGCTATTATAGAGCTCAAAACATGAGTTAGAGAAACAATTCATTTTTATAGAATAATAAGAGACAATCGCAGCAAAAAGCATTTCTGTTCATCTTCTCTTTATGCAAAGGTCATAATTCATTTGTCTTTTATACATTAATTAGTTTGTCATTTAATTCATTAGCTTATTTGGACTTAACGACTGAAAGCTTATCTATCATGAGTTAACACAATTAAGTCATATAAAATTCACACAATAGGCTAGAGAACTTAAATGAGTTTTTACATATATATTGATTGGATTTTGTTCTCATCAAAGTCTTGAACCTACAACTTTGAGCCAACAATCTCTCACTTTTGATGATAACAAAACTGTTATGTAAAAGATTTAAAAATTTATGTAGAAGTTCATTTTATACTCCCCCTGAATCTATGCACGAGATCAAACAAACAAACAAGATTCAACGGAATTACATATCAGCAACAAACAAATGATCATTAAGCACAGAATTTAGAATAAATCATTTTACATACTAGTCTCCTCCTTTTTGTCAATAGCAAAATGAGAGAAAGATAGAAATAGAAAATCAATCAATCATTAGCAACAACAAATTCATAGAGTAATATGCAGCAATGTAAACTGATGTAAAAGTTAAGGCCATCACTGGCAACTATCACAGGCTTATATAACTTTTCTCAAATTTAAAAGTCATCCCAAAGTTACTAACTAAGATAGCAAAAGGCTTGAGACATCCAATTAAAAATCCGTATAAGCACAAACTAAATGTCTCAGAGGCGTTGCAAGAACTCATTATAGTTAGTCTAAAAAACTTGTTTCATATCATGTAGCTCAATAGTAATAAAATCTACTTGTTGCTGAATCACTCTTTAATCGTTAATCATATGACAAATGGAGCAAACATTAGTCGTCATTGAGTCAAAATCATCACAAAGTAATTGGACATTGGTATTCAAAACACAAAGAAGCTAAAGGACTTCTTCATTAAATAGTTGAGCAGTGGTTGGAGAAGGTAGAGGAGGAAAAGAATGAGGTGAAGACCTATGATCATCTGCAGGAAGGTGAGGAAAAAAGGTTAGTGGAGGCATAGAAGAATGAGGATGGGCAGTGGAAGAAGGAACAAGAGGAGTGAAGGATAAAGGAACGAGTGATGGATCAGAAGAGAAAGGTGTGTGAAAGGAGAAGTGTTTATTGGAGGAAGAGGAGAAGTTGGAAAAGGAAGAGTAAAAGGTAGTGTACCTAGAGGAGTGGGAAGAGAGAATGGAGGAGATAGAGGACCGAAAGAAGGTAAAAGAGATAGAGAAAGAAACTCAAGAATTTCTTTCTTTAAGAATAAAAGAATTACGATTGGTGGAGAAAAGAGGTCTTCATCAGAAGTGGAGGAAGGAATGGATGCAAGAGTTTTTCTCTTCTTATAAGATGGAGATGGAGATGGAGGATGTGTGTCTAAGGTTGAATAAGATGGAGGACAAGTTTGGCAAGGTGAGAAAGGTGGAGAATCAGCTAGTTTACTTAAAGATGGTGGAGGATCTGGGTGACTAGGTGAAAGTGGAGGATAAGGTTGATGTGGAGAGCTTGAAGGAGGATGTACGTTACTTGGTGGAGGAGGAATATCACTAGGTGAAGGAGATAGAGGATGAACAAGAAAAGAGGTGGTTAGAGGATCAAAGGTTGTCGAAACAAGAGCGTCCTTAAACAAAGATGCAACAATATCACTAGAAGTGGAAGACTTTTTAGCTCTAGATGACACAAATTTCTTCTTGCTCTTAAAGGAGGAAGGGTTGACAATCTTCGTCGTAGTTTGCTCAATAACAAAAGAAAGAACTTGTTGAATGTTGAGGGTTTGATTATACTTAAGGCGAAAGGCTCTAGAATCAACTCCGTACTCTCCATATCACAGTTCTTTATCCATTCTGTGCTCGCAGGAGTACAGTTCATAGACCACAAAGTAACATCATCATATGTTCCAAAAACCACCTTAGATGGACATCCTTCAAAATTTATGCCCTGCAATTTGAAAACCATAATAAGAAGCATCCTATAAGTAAGGCTCATCACTTGAGATGAATTTCTTACTGCTTCCTCCATATATTTAAGCATCTAGTAGTAAACATTTATGCCTTGCTGTGCCATCAAATTATATACCCAAAAAAATGTCTCTCCAAGATACCACATCCAATAACCGAATCCGAGGAAACATTGTGAATCCAATAATATGTGCAACAACCCAATATAGAAAAATAAGAGCCTGGGCATTTGTTTTTCTTCTAAATATATATTTCCTCTCAACGACAATATCATAAGCATGATGACTTCATTTCGGCAAGCCAAGAGCAACCAATAATGTAATATTAAGGCTCATTACTGAAGGATACCTTAAAAATTTTCTCCAACATGCTGATTCCCACTATAATTAACTATCTATTCACTGAAGAGCTTAAATCCTTTTAAATTTTAACCATAACCAAATTATAGTAGAATTCTTCAACTAAATTCTCATAAACTGATTCATTTATGGTTACCAGAGAGGTCTAGCCCATGGACTTAAAGTCCAATTCCAAGAAATAGTTTAACTAAGTCAACTTAAAGAAATTAACACACTTTCCAGTGACAATGGGTTAGTGTTGAAAGTCAACAAAATATCAATCAAGATATTTTTTGGTACAAGACTTAGGGAGAAAGTAAAAGTAATCTTTAGGGCTCTCTTCTACTTCACCCATCTTCTTCTTTCCTTTCCCTTATGTTCTGGTAATCTTCTTGGTTGGAGTTTCTTGAATGGATATCCCTTTTGATTTTCTCAAAAACTTCTCAATCACTACAAATTCTTCCTACTCTAAGTCTTCATCAAAGACCCTATTTCTTTTTTATTGCTCACTCTGGGTTGTTGTCTTTTCTTGTTCTATTTCCTTTTCTCGAAGTTTTTGTAATGCAAGTTCTCTCTTTATATTTTCTTCTTCAACATCTATAACTCATTCAACAGGGATGAACATTTCCTACCAATAAGACCTCCAAAGATGAAATGTAAAGTAGTTGAAGTGTTATTCCATTTGCCGTATTAGGGTTAGGGCAAAATAGGTCCATGAAAGAGAGAGAGTAAGTTATGAAAAGACACTTCGTACCTTTCACTAAGTAGTTTTTGAAAAAGAGTCTTTCTATAAGTATCACTTTTTCACCCAAAATCATTACTAGCCATTAGGCACGCCCTTTTTTGAAAACACATTAATGTGATGATAGATGACTTAGTACATGTGCAAATGATGCCAAAACAATTTAATTTCCTAAAGAGTGAGCACTTAACACATGTTGTCATAAAGATAAATACAAAAAAAAAAAGGCAATAAAAGACACAATGTGCATTTTCACAAAATAAATGATAACTCGGTAATGACATATGACAAATGACATTACAGAAATAAGGTGGAAGAGACATATATAACACAATAGATAGTGGAGGAGCAAGTGTGCTCCACTTCAATCAACTCGAAATGCATTTTATATGATCAAGCATACTAAGTTCATTTCTTAGATGTAAAAATTTATTCTCAAGCAAAGGTTTTGTAAACATGTCTACAAATTAGTTCTCAATTTGGATATATACATTACCTCCACGTTTCCTTGTTAACCATGATTTCGAATAAAATGGTGTTTTACCTAAATGTGTTTGCTTCGAGAGTGATGTACAAGATTCTTAATGAGACAAATGGCACTTGTATTGTCATATGATATAGGAATAAGATTGAAATTGAGTGAGATATCTTTAAGTTGATACTTTATTTACAACAATTGAGTTTAGCAACTCCCAACTGCAATATACTCAACTTTAGTAATGGAAAAAGCCACAGAACCTTACTTTTTACTATACCAAGACACTAATGAATTACCAAGAAACTGGCAACAGCCACTAGTACTTTTTATGTCCAACTTATCTCTAGCAAAGTCTAAATCAACTTATCCAACTATTGTTTTATGTTTTTACAAACTATTATTTTGTGTCGTCACTAAGTATCTAAATATTCTTTTAATAGTGGTAAAGTGTAATTCTTTAGGATTAATTGAAATCTTATACACTTGCACACACTAAACGTGATGTCAGATCTAAACTCTGATTACTCTTTTAGTCATATCTCACAAAATATATAAAATTTTGAAATAAAACTAGTTTTATTAAAAAAAATTGACTCAAAAAGCTTTACAATGATAGATTATTCACTCGAAATAAAGTTAAAATAAGAGAGATATAACTATTTGAACTTGAATCTATGTTAACAAGTCGACTGACATTGAAACTAGTCGACTGACCTTATCTAAAATGGCACTTAATGCTCTTTAGACACAATCAGTTGGCTGTTTATAGGTGACCAGTTGATTGGTCCCTAGAAATTTAAGTTAATGGTTATATTTAGTCCAGTAGTCACCTAGTACAACCCTGACAATCAACTAACAATATTAGGAACGATTTTTTAAAGTATGTAACATTTATATGTAACCCCAAAAGGTTATATTTCATTATAAACTATATATATGACCATCCAAATATGTTTTTGATAAGAACAATAAGTTATAATGTGATCTTAAACTTATTTTTGATCCTTAGAATGAAAAAAATTTTCCTTGAATCAAATCTTGCAAAATCTTTATCATTTATGTTCTCAGTGCTTCATCTTATATATTTGGTCTTTGAGAGAGTTTCTTTAAGTAATATTATTCCTCTAAAATCATTATAAGGCAAAGATGATGTATCCCTTGATGAGATTATCCTCTGAAAAGTAAAGAGTGCTCTATTTTAGAACAAGAAACAATTCTAGGTTGAATTATCCTCTAGAGGTAGGCTTGGGTTGGAAACGTACTAGGATAAATCTTGGATTTACATTCTCCCTATCCCTACTCTCTTTATATTTTAAGTTGTTTAATTGATACTCTCTTTTTTTTTAGGTCAATATATTACATTAAGTATTGATTAATTGTTGCTAGATACATTTATCTACATCTATCTCAAAAATTGTTGAAGAGATTGTGAAATTATTCTAATTTACTTGAAAATAAGCTTTTGCATCAAGTTTAATTATATATTGTTACGTGCTGTAATTTTGGGAATAAAAATTATGTTTTTCATACATCAAATATTTATATAAAGTTTTTCTTAGTTGATATAATTATTGTTTTGCTCAATACTCTTTAAAGTAACTTTAATAACAAGTATTTTGATGAAGAATTTTGAAAATAACCAAAATTTTTATAAACACCCAATTTACTCACCTTCTTGGTTATTGGTTACCTTATAACAAAACCATCTAAAACAATTTAGACCTATCTCCTTGTGTAACATCAGCTTTATGATCATTACCAAAATGATTGCGAACCGTTTGAAGGATAATTTGAGTAAACTTATAGCCCCCAATCAAGCAATTTTATTCTAAGCAAGCATAGTAGTGATAATATCATCAGGCATAGTAGTGATAATATCATCATTGTCCAAGAAGTTGTTCACTCCATGCGGATTAAGAAAGTGCGCAAAGAGTTTGTTGTTATCAAAGTCAATCTTGAGAAAACGTATGACCACTTAGATTGGGACTTCATCAAAGAGATTCTTACCTTGTTGGGTTTGAGGCCAAATTTTATTAATCTTATTATGCAATGTGTTTCTAATTGTCAAATGCAAGGGCTTTGAGATGGGGGTACCTTTAAAGAGTTTTACTCCCTCCAGAGGTATCAGATAAGGGGAATTTTACCTATTTGTTCTTTGTATAGAAAGACTTGGGCATTGTATTAATTTGGCCTCTTGGAATAACTTTTGGAAGCCTATCCGTCTTTCTAGAGCAGGCCCCCATCTCTCACCTTATATTTAAAGGTGATCTCTTATCGTTCGCTGAGGCCAGCACGCACCGAATAAAAGTGACCAAGCACTGCATGAATACCTTTTGCAACTCATTTGGTCAAAAAATGAATTTCGGTAAGACTGAATTCTACTACTCTAGAAATGTTCATTTTTCTCGTGCCATGGAGTTTAGCCAGATTTTGGGAGTTTAAAATATTGCAGGTGACTTGGGCAAATACCTTGGAATTTCCCTCCTACATAGACGCTATTCTAAGGGACACTTCAAACATATTCTTAATAAAGTTAATGAGAAACTTTCCTCTTGGAAAGGCAAAATTTTCAATTTTGTTGGGCATACCACTCTCATTAAATCCATAATCTCGACTCCCCCTCGCTACTGCATGCAGACTATGTGTTTTCCAACCAATATTTGCAAAGATATTGAAAAAGCTAGTCGCAATTCCTTTGGGGTTCTTCTAAGTAGGCTAAGAAGATTCATCTTATCTCTTGGGATAAAGTGCGTCTCTCCAAGATGGATGGTGGCTTAAGGATAAAAAATCTTAGAGCCTAAAATGAAGCTATGAAGCTTTCTTGATGAAATTATGCTGGGGCCTTATTGTTCACCAAGATACTCGATGGGTGAAGGTTATTAAATCTAAATATGCTTATGGTTCTGATTGTATGCCCATTATCCGAAAAAACAGGCTTCTTCCAATGTAGGGCAAGGGTTGGTTAAAGTCTATAACACTTACTCAGCAAAGGTACTGATATAAACTTTTAGACTGATAATTGGTCCCTTGTGTATGGGCCGTTGTGTGAACTGACAAAGGGTGATATACCGGAAGATATCTTTCATATGAAGTTCTGCGACATGACTACTACCTTAAGCGAGTAGGACTTCATTCGTTTCGCCCACCTTCTCCCTCAAAGTGTTGTTTGCTCATTTTATAGTATCCCTACTCCATCTCCTTGTGGGGGTGAGGACACTATTGTATGGAAATGGTCCCATGATGGATGGTTCACGGTTCATTCTGCAAATGACATGATTACTAAATCTAATGGGGACAGAAAAAATATGCAGCTTCGTTTGGCAACTTTCTCACGATCGTATTCAGTCAAATCATCTCAAAGCCACGTACGGGTTTATGGAACTAGGGTACGCGACGCCGGAGACGGCACTTCACGTTGTTCGTGACTGTAGCAATGTTGCAGCTCATTGGAAAAAATTACTCAATCCAGTCCATTGGCCAACCTTCTTCTCTTTACTGCTGCAACAATAGTCAGCCTGGAACTTCTCTAACAACTGTAGTACTGAGGTCATAAGTAACCTTCCTTGGAGGGTGGTGTTCGGCTACGCTTGCTGGGTTGCTTGCGTGACCAGATGTAATGTAGTGTTTAGGGGAAAATCATGCTCCACAGATGTGATGTATCATATCTGCATACATAAGATAAAGGACTCTTGCAATCTCCAGGCCCTGCACGATCGAGTTTCCCCCATCAAACACGAGATGTTGCTATCTTGGAGACCTCCAGCGCCTGACTGGGTGATGATTAATGCTGATGGATCTCTTCGAGCTAATGGTTTTGCTACCTGTGGAGGTTTGATTGGCGACGCAACGAGCAGATGGCTCATGGGTTTTGATTGTAACTTGGGAACCTATTCAATTACCTTAGCTGAGCTTTGTGGAGTTTACTTTGGACTTCATACTGCTTGGACTCGTGGTTTCAGGAAAGTCACCATTCACACTAACTCTCAATCTGCGCTTAATTTGATCTTTAAGGGTTGTACTTGGCAACACCCTGGCTTTAATCTGGTGCTGGATATTCAGACTTTAATGCAACTCCAATGGGATGTTGAGCTCATGCATACCTATAGGGAAGCTAATGCTAGTGCCGACTGGATTGCCAATCCTACTCACTCTTTATCGCTTAGGTTTCATCATTTTCATGTTTCCCCCGAAGGCTGAATAGTTGTTTATTAACTGACCTTTAGAGTGTAGCTTTTTCACATTTTATGTAATGTTCTTTTTTAGGCTTTAGCTCCCACGTTTATCAAATAAATAAATAAATAAATAGTAGATTACTGAAGTTTTATTTATGAAAAATAAAAAGAAATGTTAGATACCGGGTTAATAATTCTTCCTAGAATTATTCATTTATTTACTAACTACTATTTCCTAACTCATATAGCCCCATTACTTTGGAACAAAAAATACTACATTTCTTATCATGAGCGAGATGAATAAAACAAATAAATTTATTTACAAAAATAAGTAAAAATATATTTTGTCCCAAAAGATTAAAGGCATTATCAATTTTGTCATAAATATTTATTTATTTTTAATTCTATCCTATATATTTGCCAAAGTTTTTAATGTCATTTTAAACATTATTTCCATCAAGTAAATTAACAAAAATTTATAACATAGCATTGTATGTGCATAGGTTAAACCTTAAGTATTAAATTAAGGACTTTATCAGATTTTGTATTGAGCATGAAGGAAGAGCATTTGCTCAATAACAAAGAGTTAGGGATAGAAAAATAGAAATTATGTCCTTTAAGGGATAGAGTTATAAAATTAGATAATATAATATCCATATAGACAGTATATAATCACTTTAGCATGCCATAGCGACCATTAGTTCATTTGTAATGTTACATTAATTTTTAACACGTAGGATAATATTGAAAATTTTAACAAACATGGAGAACAAAATTGACATAAAACGGTATTTAAGATGAAAATAATAATAATGCGGAATTCCAAACTTTTGACCCAAAAAAAATCTTTTACCTAAAAAATTTTACTTTAGAGATGTCCATGACCACTTACTTTAGAGGAAAGTAAAAGAATTCAATACCCACACACTTCAATTCATTTATTTTCTTTAACTATTATTGTCATGATTATGTTAAGGACAAAATTCTTACACAAGCTAAATCTATTTAAAATAAGTTCAAAAAATTAATATAAACTTGCCAAAATGAGTATATTAACAAACTTTATCATCTTCAACATCCATATAGTGAATTCCTTACATCTAATTTAAAGGTCAAAAATGTACCAAAGCATTGTTTCTCTCTTTTATATAAGTAGATATTACTAATGTAAAACTTTAAAGCATTTGTAATTAAGCATTAAATTTTTTATATCAAAATAAAGATTTAGTGTCCAAAAAATTAACTCAATTAATAAAAAGAGATAATATCTCTCTTTTATAATCTTAGTTTATTTTTCTAAAGAGTACTTTAAGATTAAAAAAATCCTAAATGTACAAATTGATGTATTATAACTGTAATAGTTAAAAAAACAAACAAACAATCAATCAATCAATCAATCAATCAATCAATACCTATAATCTTTGGTTCAATAATATTTTTTTTGCTTGCGCACTCAGTATTCCAAGCCTGCCTTCACTTAAGCTATGAGGACTTAACGTGGCCCAAATTAATCAGGATCAGGGCAGGTCGACACCACAAGGGTGGGAATCCCTGACCACTTACTTTGCTGCATTCCCAAAGCTCGAACTCGAGACCCTTGGTTAAACTAGAACAATCCTTTACCAATTGATCCAAGCACTCAAGCTAGAACAATCATTTACCAATTGATCCAAGCGCTCGTGATTTGGTTCAATAATATTGCAATCATCGTAGTCAAGTAAAAAAAAATGGTGAATTATTCTGAATGTATAATAGGTTGCTCGCTTTAATATAAAAACAAGTTGGACAAATCCGTCATTCTGCCTAAAACCCTTTAACCAACTAAATTGCAATTTGCGGTGAAAAGAATGTTTAGATACAAATCTTAACTAAATACTCCTTGATGTGTTTTCTACTTTCTACCACTGATGGGGAAAGAAAATCTAATTTTTAATGTTTTTTTAATGTTAAAACTTTAATTTGACCTTTCCAACAATTGTGAAAATATACCACTTTATTTAATAGGCTTTTTAACATAAATATATAAAAAGAAAAAAGAAAAGAAAGATACATATAACACTGAAAACTTATTCCGGAAATATATAACTATTTTTTAAAAAAAAATAAAAATTTGAGACGCGGAGTGTGTGGCTTCGAGTCTCTTTAAATTTAAATTTTTTTTTATTTTAGGGACGCGGAGCTACAGGCTCCACGTCCCTATTTTTTAAAAAAAAATTTAATTGCTTTCTGACCCTATTGGGTCAGAAAGCACTGACCCTACGTGGGTCAGAAAATTCTGACCCACGTAAGGTCAGTGAACTGACCCTCAAAGGGTCAGTCAAAAATCTGACCCCCAAAATGGGGGTCAGTAAAAAAAAAATTAATTTAAAAAGTTGATTTATATACCTGCCTCTGCATAGTCTTTAGTGTTCTGTCTTCAAATTTTCTTCTTGGCTTCTCCTATGCATTCCTCCTCCTTCAAATTTTCTTCTACTCAACTCAATGTGGCTATAGCTCATTCTTCTTCACCAATGCATCATTCTGAATATCTGTATCTGTTCAGTAAGTTTACTTTTCTTCTTCATCTATATTTTAAGATGTATATTTTATTTTTTAAAAATATTTATTTTCCATCTGCTTAACAAATATTCATATTTTTTTCTTTTGAGAAATTTGGAAAATAAGAAGTATTTAAAAAATTATAATATAATTCATTTACAGTTGAAATGTTCATAAAATTTTTTTATTTACCAAAAAAAATTTCTTATTTATAATTTGAAAAATATAACGTCTTCATTTGTTTATATTATTTTAAAAAATATTAATTAATTTTATTTAAATTATAAGGATAAAAATTAATTAAAAATATAAAAATTAGTAAAATAAATTGTAAAACAAAATAGTTATTTATGTATTTATTGTTTAAATTTGTATAAAATTAATTCAACGGTGAAAAAAAATTTTAGTTTGCACCATGATAAATATAATATCTGAGTTTCTGAAATATTGTAATTGTGAAATATTAATGTTTTGAGGAATATTAATATTATTTAATAAGAATTTAAATAAGTCAGTAAAAGTATTTCTAAAATTAGATTTGAATGATTTTTTTTAATTGAAAAACATATTAATTTATGTATTGAAAAATATAATGAGAAATTAAAATATTAATTTATGTATAGTTTAAATTTTGAAAAATTAAAATATTAATAATAAGTTTAAAAAAGTTCAGATTATACTTTAAGTAAATTTAATTAATTTCATTGAAATTTGTAAAAGGTGAAATTTAAATAATCATGAAAAAAAAGTGAACAAGAATTTAAGTAAATTAGTAAAAACATTTCTAAAATTTCATTTGAATGGATTTTTTTAATTGGAAAAAATATTAATTTATATATTAAAAAAATGATGACCTAATTTGTATATATAATTTGAATTTAATTTTATAAATATAAGACATTTATGTTTTAAAGAATTGGAATTAATTTTGTTCAAATTTTGAAATTGTAATTTTAAAATATTTATGTTTTGAGAAATATTAACAAAATTATTTTCATACATCTGGACATATATTTTTTATTGTTAATATATGAGAATAAATTTGTGCAAATGAAATATAACAATTTTAAAAATATGCCGCTTGCAAACTAACAAATATTCATATTTTGTTCTTCTGAAGAATGTAATAATTTTTTTTGAATTTTTTAACAGGTTCTTAAGCGTTGCCCTCTTTTTTAATTTGAGGTTATTTTTATATTATCTCTCATTCCAGACACGTAGAAGATTTAAACTTTTTGATCAGCCTTCGTATTCTTGTTGAGGTTTGTTATTTATTTTAAAATATTTTTATATTTCTTATTTTCTTCTCATATATTTTGATTTTTTCGTAGAAAATGCTGATAAGTTTTTTTTTTTTCTATTTGTACAGATTCTCAAGAGTTTCTATTCTACACCGAAACTTTTGTTTGTTTGAAGCTCTTTGTGATATTCTCGGTATTATTTATCTTTCATCATTTTGATATATTGTGTTTAACTATTATTTACACAAAAACATTGAGTAAAGATCGACAATGAGTAGAAGGAAGGAAATCATATGCATTCATGCAAATGGAAGAATTTTTGACACCAATGAAGGAACAACATTTGTTTGTGATAAGTCGAAATTATTAAGAGTTGACCCTGACATTAATCTCAAGCAGTTGAAGGCTGTGATTGGAGAAAAATTACGACTTCAGTCAAGACAGTATATATCTGAGTTGGTGTACCGATACCCACGATCACTTAATCCATCTTGGTACTTGCCGTGCACATTAGAGGACGATTCAAATATCCAAACCATATGGGAAGCGAATCGACACTTTCAGTCTCAACTAGGGGCACCTGAATTATATGCACACATCTCAACTAATGATGTGGGCCCAAGTGATGAAGAGACTAATATGATTGAACCGTTGACAAATCCATGTCCAAGTCAGATTAATAGAGTGGATGAACCGGTCTCCTTATTCAGCTCTTATCTTGGAAATGTTCATCCATTTAAGACCCAACTTTCTAATACTCAACTAATGCCGCTCACGAATGATATATCTCAATCAAGTTCATCGAGGGATGAGATGGGTCATAACAATCCTTCTAGTCCTCCAAATGCAACCGAAGATATAATGGATGAATTTGAGGCAGAAGATGAATATGATGCTCCGTCAGATGCCAATGAATATGGAGAGAATGATGTTGCTGTGACTACTGCTGAAGGGGATCCGGTAACTCTATTGAATTTGCATTCTGAGCAGGCATTTGCTTTTTTGTCCCAAATCAACAATAATAATGTGAGTGAATTTGAGATACTTGACATGGAGGGGGTCATTGATCTGAATGATGACCAAGAGATGTATGTTGGCATGCGATTTTCTGATAAGCAGTCACTGAGTCGTGCTGCAAAACTTTATTCAGTCCGCAAATACCACACATTCAAAGTGCATCAATCATCAATGAAATACGTGGAATATCGTTGTCCAGAGTATGGTGTTAGATGTAATTGGCGGATAAGGGCATGTCAATCTGAGGGAGAAAATGATTGGCGGATAACAAAGTATGCGGGCCCACACACTTGTGTCTCTTCTATGCTATCACAAGATCATCCGAAACTTGACTCTGATATAATAGCATCAAATATTGTATCGATGGTCACAGAAAATCCATCTGTTTCGGTCCGTGATGTCATTGAGCGGATTCATAGCACCTTTGGATATACGGTGTCTTACAAAAAGGCATGGTGGGGTAAACAATGGGCTATTGCAATCGCTTTTGGGAATTGGGAGCGATCGTATGCAGTTCTCCCGAGATGGTTATCTGCTGTCCAACACTTCAATCCAGGCTCATACTTTGAATTTGTAACTAAGGAATGCCCGCAGACAGCATCAGATACAGAGACAACACTTTTTTTTCATAGGGTATTTTGGACATAACCTTGCATTGATGCCTTTGATCACTTGAAACCGATTATCCAAATAGATAGCACATTTTTGTATGAAAAATATAAGGGGACGTTATTAATTGCCAGCTCACAAGATGGTGCTAGAAAAGTTGTCCCTCTTGCATTTGCCATCGTTGAAGGTGAAACGTTTGACGCATGGGGATGGTTTCTTAGTAACCTTAGGCGACGAGTGGTACCGAACAAGCAAGATATATATTTGATATCTGATCGTCATCCTGCAATATTAGCAACAATCGCCAACCCAGAAAATGGGTGGCAACCACCCCATGCACATCACATGTTTTGTTTACGTCATATTGCGAGTAATTTGAATACAACATTCAGGATTAAATGGTTGAAAAAGAAATTTGTGAACATTGGCTATCTGAATGAGCGTCATTTGGTTGATGAACAATTGGCTCAGATCCGACAGTTGCATTCAAAAGCGGCGAATTGGATAGAGGATATACCGAAAAGTAAGTGGTCACGTGCATATGATGTGGATGGCCGCCGTTGGGGGCACATGACAACAAATTTAGCCGAGTGTATTAATAGTGTCTTCAAAGGTGTTAAATTCTTGCCCATTATTGGCTTGGTTAAGGCAACAATATATCTGTTGAATAAATATTGGGTTGAGCGGTCACAAATCACATTTGCTCAAATGCAAGCAGGCAGCTTATTCTCTGAGGATATCCACAAGAAGATTTCAGTTAGAATTGCAAGAGCATCTGCTTTATCAGTTCGTGCGTTTGATAGAAGGGCTTCAGAATTTAAAGTGGAAGAACCCTACGATCCATCCAATAAACAATATGGGTGAACTTGCAAGGTTAGCTTGACGAATAAAACATGTGATTGTGGCAAGTTTCAACTCCAAAAGTATCCCTGTCAACATGTCTTCGCTGCATGTGCCAAGGTCTATCTTGATCCTCTACAATTTGTGCATATTATTTTTCGGTTTGAGACAATTTTAAAAGCTTGCAAGACAAAATTTCGTTCAATGGGAGGAGACGTTTATTGGCCTTACACAAATGGGCCTCGATTGGTCCCTAATCCTTCTATGATTCGAGATAAAGGTCGGCCGAAAGCCTCGCGAATACGCAATGAGATGGATTGGCAAGAAAGCTCCAGGGACAACCAAAGATGTGTGTTATGTAGACAGATCGGACACAATCGTGCCACATGCCCCTCTCGTCAATCACGAGGATAGATATTCATTATCAATGATCATTTGCATATGAGTGTTATATGAATTGTCAATGATTAATTTGAAAGTACCTATTTGCTTATATCTTTGTTATGTATTCATTGTTGTTCATTGGTTTGTCGTACTAATATTATATTATTGGCTTCTAATATTTTGTTCATTAGTTTGACATATTAGTGTTATTATTAACAGATATTTGAGTTATTGGTTTCCATTATGCACCCTCACCAGAGTGCTGTTCATCCGGGACCAGAGGATGAGTCTTTACTATATTTACAATCCCGTCATGTGTCTCAAGGACGAGTGAGTAGAAAATATACTTTATTATGTATTATTGAATGAACTAAATTTATGATAGTTTGTCTAACATAATTATATAGGATGATAGAATTCTACGCATAAGGCGAATAGCGCAACAAGATAATATATTCAATCCCCCTCCGGCTATTGTCCCATATCTCGTACAGGCTGGTTTTTATGGTGTTTCATGACTCGGTCATTTTGACTTTAATGCCGCCCTCGTGTCAGCCTTGATTGAGCGGTGGCGCCCGGAGACACATACCTTTCACCTCACTAGAGGCGAGTGCACAATCACACTGCAAGACGTTGCTATCCAGTTGGGTTTATCCTGCACAGGAACTGCAGTATGTGGAAGGACAGACTTTAATTAGTCAATTGTTTGTAATGGGTGGCCAGAGGTTGAGCGTTCCCTGGTTGACCCAGACATTTAACAACTTGCCGGATGACGCGGATGATGATACTATTCGCCAGTTTATACGAGCATACATTCTGCGATTGATTGGGAGGTACTTGATGCCAGATAGGACTGGACATAAAGTTATGTTAATGTATCTTCCGCTACTTGCTGATTTTGTAGAAGCTGGTCAGTACAGTTGGGGATCAACAGTGTTGGCACATCTATATAGAGAAATGTGTAATACCACCCACTATGACGAGGTTAACATAGGTGGTTGTCTGACTCTACTTCATTTATGGGCATGGGATCGATTTCCCCGTCTTGCTCCACGCAGACCCCCCCAACCCGATCCTCGGATGACTATTTATCCTACTCGACCCCCACTGGGTTTCAGGTATAGGCATATATAATTTTTAGATATGTTATTTTTCGATAATTGAAAAGCTAACGTACGCTCTCTCTTTCCTCACAGGTGGCGGGATGTTTCACAATATCCTCAGCCTACGGCAGATGCCTTACGTCAATGTAGAATATTGTCAGACCAAATGAAAGACGATGAGGTTTGTGTTAGGGTATTTACTTATTTTCCGTTTTACAATTATACCACTTTCTGATTATCTTTTGTTGTGTAGGTCATTTGGCTTCCATATGACTCACCCGAGGTTGTCCAATTGATTCCGGAGTATTGCTTAGCGATGTCTGATGTATGGCGTGCATCTGTGCCTATACTTTGCTTTTGGATAGTCGAGTGGCATCATGCTGATCGCGTTCTCCGTCAATTCGATAGGGTGTAACATATTCCAGACAAATCATTTAATATATGATCACTACATACTCTCCAATTAAGAGAAAAGATTCATAAAGATTGGCGCAAAGAACATGTAATTTTTATTACAGCATGGAATTCATGGCCCTTGGTAGTGGCACAGAATGACCTTACTGATACATCACTAGATCGCGCATCAGACTATATGCGTTGGTATTAGCGACATACACGAAGATGGATCCATCCTGCCAGTGGTTCTCAAGGTTTTGTGGTATGACTTTTATATAATTCTTACTTTCATACTACGTATCTTTAAATAAATATATATACATATAACTTTTAACAATTGATTTTATCTTTAACAGACTGATGTGTTGGAGGACTTATACAGACTTACTATCATTGACCCCCGACGCTTAGTTATGGGGATTTTAGGCAAAAAGCAAGCAGTGATATTCGAAATATGTTGCATGCTTTAGGAGAACATCGAGATATGTTCGTTTCTCAACTAACTCCGCCAGCACCTGATCTATCCAGACCTCCAGAGCCAGAGACGAGACCAGGAAAAAGAGGTCATGGGTTCCTCTCATCTAGAGAACCAATGTCTGGTGGAGACTATAGAGGATTGCACACGAACATGCCATCGTCATCTTACATGACAGCCCCTATGTCTAGTGGAGACGTTGGTCCTTCTTTTGTTTTACCACAAACTGTCGGTGGAGATATTGGTTCTTCTTCCTTTCCATCAGCTATAAATGTTGACATTCCAGGCCCATCTTCTTCTACACCTTACTATACCCCTTCATTGCCTGCCTCCACTTATATTGAGTCATCTTTCTCCACACCGCTACCGCAGTCAATGCAATCTGCTGGCGTTCCATTTACATCATTATTTACGGATCCGGCTGCATTTAGTGCAAAATATTGCAATACTTCGTTCTCACAGTGGGCATCCTACCAACCTCAACAAGGCTTTCTCACTCCAAATTAACCAATTCTGCCTGTTCAATCTCCTCAATGGAATTTCAGTTCCTAACAAATTCGCCATCAAGTGGAGAATGAATCGTCTGAAGAAGAAAATGAAGAAGAACTTGTCAATGACACCGAGGAGGATCAAGAGGAAGACGAGGAAGAACAGCCACAACAACGTCGCCCACAGCGAATGAGGAGAAGGCCTCGGTGTGGGACAGGCAGTCATTACGGCTGATAATTATTATTATTGTTTTTCAAATTTAATGTTCATTTGTCTTATTTAATAATTTAAATATATTTTAAGAAAACTTTATTCTCTTCTTCAACAGCAATAACTTATCAAAAAATTAATTAATACAATTATATATACATCTATATAATCACTATATATACATTACAACATTATTTTTTAATTTCCAAGCGTCATATTTTTAAAATTGTTATATTTCATTTACAAAAATTTATCCTCATATATTAACAATAAAAAATATATGTCCAGATATACGGAAAGAATTTAATTAATATCTCTTAGAACATAAATATTTTAAAATTACAATTTCAAAATTTAAAGAAAATTAATTCTTATTCTTCAAGACATAAATATCTTATATTTATCAAATTAAACTAATTATATATACAAATTAGGTTATTATATTTTTTAATATCTAAATTAATATTTTTCCCCAATAAAAAATAATCAATTCAAACGAAATTTTAAAAATACTTTTACTAATTTACTTAAATTTTTGTTTACTTTTTTTAACAATTATTTAAATTTCACCTTTTACGAATTTCAATGAAATTAATTATATTTTTTGAAAATATAATCTGAATTTTTTTAAAGTTATTATTTATATTTTAATTTTTCAAAATTTAAACAAAATTAATTCCTATTCTTTGAAACATAAATTTCTTATAGTTATAAAATTAAACAAATTATATATATAAATTAGGTCATTATATTTTTCAATACATAAATTAATCTTTTTTTTTCAATTAAAAAAATTCCATATATATGTAATTTTAAAAATATTTTTATTAACTTATTTAAATTCTTGTTAACCAAAATTAACATTTCTCAAAACATTACTGATTTTTTCATTTTCAATTAATTTTCTTCCTCACAATTTAAACAAAATTAATTAATATTTCTTAAAGCAATATAAATAAATTAAGACGTTATGTTTTTCAAATTATAGAAAAGAGAATTTTTTTTTATAAGCAAAAAAATTTTATGAACATTTCACCTACAAATGAATTGTATTATGATTTTTCAAATACTTTTCCTTTACTATTTGTTTAATAATTCTTATCTGAATTGTTAAAAAAATTTTATTTATATTTTACTTGTTCAAAATCTAAATAAAATTAATTACTATTCTTCAGCACATAAATTTCTTATAATTATAAAATTATACAAAGTATATATATATATATTAAGTTATTGTATTTTTCAATATATAGATTAATATTTTTTTCAATTAGAAAATTTTCAGATAAATGTAATTTTATAAAAAATTTTACTAATTCATTTAAATTTTTATTTTTCTTCAAAATTTCATCATTTACAAATTTTAAAAAAATCAATTAAATTTTCTCAAAATATAAATTTTTATCACTTATAGAATTAATAAACTTATAAAGAGATTTAAAGATATTATATTTTTTTAATATACAAAAAAATTAATATATATTAAAATAATATATAAATTAAAAAATATTTATTATAATAATTTTATCTTTTTAAAATTTTATATTTTTTATTATTTTTATAAATTTTAAATAACTTAATTAAAAAATATTATTTTAAAATATTTTTAAATTTGACCCACGGGTCAATTTGACCCGTGGGTCAATTCAAAGAGTCAGTTTTCTGATCCTACGTGGGTCAAATTTCAGTGCTTTCTGACCCAATAGGGTCAGAAAGCAATTAAAAATTTTTTGAAAAATAAGGGTCCCTAAAATAAAATAAAAAATTAAATTTAAAGAGACGCGGAGCCACACACTCCGCGTCTCAAATTTTTATTTTTTTTTTTTTAAAATAGTTATATATTTTTTAAATAAGTTTTCAGTGTTATATGTATCTTTCTTTTCTTTTTTTTTTTATATATTTATGTTAAAAAGCCTTATTTAATACCTCTACAGAATGATTCAGGCATTTGAATTTTTGTGTGAAAAGAAAAATAAATACTTTTGATCTTTTCATAATTAATTATTTTGTGTCTATCTTTATTGTCGCATCTTATCACGTAAGTAGTGAGCATTATCTTAACACTCACTATGAGGTATTATAGTGTTAAAACCATGCAACAATATCAAACACAACCTTAGCCCTACCAATATTGTCTATCACTAATTATAGCTTAAATTTAGAGGTGAACCTGAATCAAGCTATGGACCTAATTTTATTACTTTCATAAAAACATCTGAAACTAAAATTTAATAATTCTTACAAAATATAAAACTGAAATTCCAAATCATGACTAAATCTACCTTTTAGTGGAAAGTCATAACCTGACATTTGAAATTTGTCAAATTAAAAAATGCACAGTAAATGCTTCTCATTGAAAAAGGTGTAGTAACAAAATGAACGTTAAAAATCTTGAGAAAATTATGTCTAAAGACCCTAACTTTGTAAAATTGATATTGAAAGATTTTAAAAACTAAAATTCCTCTTAACGACCAAGAGATAATAGTAATTCTAAAAGTCACTTGTAATTTTAAAATGCTTAGATGATGCCAAGGTGATAACTATAGTCCTTAAAAGGAATTCTAATTTTTAAGATCCTTTGTTGTCAATTTCCTCATAAATCTTTGTCATTTGACACTTATCAGTGAAGCCCTGCCATGTTTCTCCCGTTCTCCAGTTGGAGAGAAGATTTTGGGGAAGGAGATAGATGTGAGATAAGATGTTCATTAGCAAGGAAGAATCCAAGAGGGAATATCCAAGGGTTACTTACAGCATTCAAACAGAAAAGTTTAACAATCCCAAGTTTTTTCTTGACTACAGTTACTTATCTAAAATCTCAACACTCAGAGATTCTGAGAACAGTCTTTTAAATATTTTTTATCAGATTCTATGGTAAAACATGATAAGTAGATATTCTTTTACAATTTACCATTACATGGTTGATTCTTTCAAGGAAAAAAAAATATCTACATATCATATTTTTACTAGAGAACTTGCCTAAGAAACTTCACGTGTCTAATTGTGCATACCTTTCTTGGAGCCATCCCTCTTCAGCAATGCCTTCAAAATCAATGGGCTAATCCCCAAAATTAGAAGTTGATGATAATCGTAAATACATTTTCAGACTTGACTGGTGAAATCGGCCTTTGTGTAATCCAATAATTGTTGCTCTCTTTGAATATCCGCAGCAATTTTAGAGCTTTCCCACTTCAACATCCTTGCAATGTCTTCGGCTTCAACATAGTTTGCAGGTACATCAGAATCTCCAGAGGTTACAGGAAATTTCACTTCTACTTCTTTCCTAGAGCCAGATAGAGTTTTGTGAGATAGGTTTTTGATAAAGAGAAAAAGAATAGTATACTCGAACAAAAGGCAAAAGCCAAAGAGACGATAAATTTAACCCGTTAAACAGTACATGGTCATGATCCAAGTTGCCAAATGGGAAGAACTGTCTAAATGAATTCAATTCTAACTGCTCTTTCTAAATATCCCACTAATAAGTTTACTTTGGAGCATTACATGACAAAGCAGGAAACAGTTTAAATATTGTTGAACATATAAATACCCATGTGCTATGCAGAAAGATGGACTTATAAATATGACGACATGAGATCTATAAACCAATTGGTCCTAACCCACTTGATATGAGATTACTGAAAAGGCAAAAAATAAAACAAAATAAAATTGAAATGTGCGATAACAAATCCCTCAAAGTAATTTAACATAAGAGAGTTCAAAAGGTTTGAACTTTTTCTAGAGTAGGCTTACCTTATCATGTGTATTCTTAGACTTAACTCACAAATGAAGAAAGTCAACAATTAAAAATTATATTTTATATGGTGGAGACCGCTGAATAATATGTAGCAAGATCTCTGATTGGTAAGCTATATAAGTTGAGCATACACAAAAATGCCTTCAAAAGGTTTAGCCATCTTAAAGGGTGGAAAAATGATTTTAATTAAACATGCATTAAGAGGGTTGAGGATAATTTGACACTGACCTACTACCAAGAGAAAACATGCCACATTTCTTAATCATCCCACCATCCAATGACAAGGCTCCATCAATAATGCATGGGAGAGCAAGTAGCATCTCTTTACGGGTTCCATATATTTGGAGGCGAGAAAAAAGGCCATAGAACAATGTCTCTCGAAGACCGAGCCCATTAGCAGTAAGATACAATAAATTCTCAGAATCCAAATGGATCATGTTCACTGCATAATCAATAAACCCGGGCGGGCACTCCCCATTTGGTAATTTTGGCTTTGGAAGATTTAGCTTCTTTTGTGGATCATTGGCTACAAAACCACCAACAAATGGTCTTTTTGTTGGGGGCAGGGGGGAAAGGAAAAAAAAAAGAGAGAGTAAAGAAGTGCCTTTAAAATTATAAGCGAACACCTTCAGCTCCCTTCAAAGAAAAGAAATATGGTTCATAACTTGCCTTAAATCTTCAAGACATATGACAGCAAATCGGCCATGTATTCTTTTTCCAATTGAAGATCCAAGTCCATGCAAACCACTGGTAGAGTTTATTGTGCCTTCTGCATCATACTTCTCAAGTGCATTAACACCTTCATGAGTCTTGCAGACAATTGCAAGCATAGTCTCCAATCCCAAATACTCAGAAAGGATCCTAAATTGAGAAGTGCAAAACTTAGCTTCTTACTTCTTGAATATGCTAATAATAATATAATGTTAAAATTTACACTAGTAACAATAAACAAGGATATTGACAGATTATGTCATTTGAATGGTCTGCATTATAATTGGTATATTTTTATTATAACATAAGAAAACTATCAGCTTCATATTTCAAGATGGGACAAAATTAGACCATAGTTCATATTACTATCAGTCTGTTTGGCGGCATAACTCAAGGCTTAAGTACCATCTTAGGTCTCAACATTTAAACAATGTGGGACATAACAACAGGTTCTTTCACCTGGTGCAGGATTGTGAAACCAGATGACACAAAGAATGTTAAAAATTTGGAGAGAAGAAATACTGACATGCTAAGTTCATTGCTATCAACCTTGGCAAGAGATGCCACAACTCCCACAACATCCTTGGTAAAGACCAAATCCGAAGCCCAAGTCAAAGTATTAGATTTCAACCAGCAAAGCACGCCAGCAGCAGTGTTCTCTTTCTTCAATATCTGTTGTACTGTTTCCTCTTCAGCATGAAAGGCACCATTTCCATTTTCTGTCTCGGATACATTAGCCGAATGATACCTTCCAAGACTCACTAAAAACTACATCAGCCAAAAATTGTTGGGAGAGTGACTTTATAATAACTAATTAAAGAGATTTACTCATTACACTGGTCTTGGGTTAGTTTGTATGGTTAATCTTAATGACTCCCTTACCCATGGCCCCCACCCTTCGGCCTTCCCCACAAAGGAAAAATTGAATAAAAGAAAGGATAGATATCCGAGCATACCCTGTAAGTCAAGTATAGATTCATCAATGCGATTTGCTTGAGAAGTTAGAAATTTAAGGTTATCTTCATGCTGCTTGATCTTATTCTCAAAGCTCTCTCTATTATTCTTTAGATTCTGCAGAAAATTAACAAACAACAACAGTTATAAGGTTCAGTAAGATTGAGATAACAATGTGCAAAAAAGAAAATTGAACAAATAGTACAGCTATATTACAATTTCGAATTCTGTGGAAATATGAACAACACATAATTTGACCACAGTTACTTCTCCAAATTCCAAAGTTCATGTTCTCTGAAGAACATATCCCATATGTATCTTAAAAAGTTTATTATGGTCAAGCTTTTGGGATATGGGCACATTATGGAACTAACATCCTCAACGAAGTGACAAATTATAGGTCATGGAAATATTTCTTTCAAGGAAATAATGCTCACTACTTTTCATCTTCATAACTAGTGTTATTATATATTCAAAGCAGTAGGAATAATATCTTTAACGGCTATAAGTTCTTTAATCAAATTTAAAGCAGGGTCTCTTTCATGCTTTCAAACATGTTAATCAGTACAGAAGAGTTCATGGCAATATCACAATAAATTTTGAAACACAAAGAATCCAAAATTTCCTCCTTTCTTACCCCTTTTTCTTCCTCGTTGGGGCGAGCAATTTCTTTTTTTTTTTTTTATGAGTACTATGAACTATATGAAGTGCTCCCAAGGGACCACTTCAACTCCAAAGCTTAAGCTTTTACGTAAAGGCCCAAGAATATGAGAAACTAAGATTTTTCCCACTAGGTGGAGTCAGACACATGGATCAATCGACACCATAAAGTTGCCCAAGAATAATATTTAATATTAACTTTAACATACCCACTCACACAAAAGCCCCTTGGGCTTGAAGTGATTGTGGACAAAGCACAAATTCACCGATCTTGTTCTGAAGTTTCATTTAATTATGAAGAATGGATGATTGGATCAAACTCTTGATCACTTGACTATAGAAGCTTTGATACCATGTCAAGAGGTCACTTTTACTTCAAGCTTAAGGCCCATGAATAGTCTTTGGTATTATCTCTTAACAAAATCCTCACACTAAACCACTTAGGACTTGAAGTGTAGACAAAGCACAAGCACACCTATCTTTTGCTCAAACTTCATTTAATTATGAAGAATGGACGAAGCTAAGAATCAAAAGTTTTAAGCATTTTAGTAAAGGCCCATGAATAGTTTTAAATATAATCTCTAACATGAAGTAATCAATAAATAACATAAAGGAAGCTCTTCCCTTGTAGATCCTATTCATCCCAAGGGCTTGAAATTAGTCTCACATTATGACAAAAAGAAATAAAATTTCCATAACTTCTTTTGTTGCAAATAAATAATCAACAAATACTGTAAAGTTATGCTGTTACAGAAATAAAATTTTCGTAACTTCTTTTGCTGCAAATAAATAATCAATATATACTCTAAAGTTATGCTGTTGCAGAACTAATGGAGAAGGAACAAAGTGCAACTTGCCAACTTCATATCAATCATGCTTCAAGTTCTGCATTTTTGGACATCTGTGAAAAGGATAATGCTCCAAAAATACCAAGCTTATCAAATTAAAACTAGACCTACTTATTTTTTCCAATTTTTAAAAACAAATTATCACTCCTCATTTCCAGAAAATTTCTGGGTTCTAATTAATTGCCTGATATCTTGTGTCCAAGGGACCCCAGTAGCCTTACAAAAGGATCAGTCACATTTATCTCAATGCAAGATATTATTATCCACAACATCTCCACTTGCCAAATAAGACATTTAATATATTGCCAATTCGAGGATAAACAAAGTTAAACTATAGGCACATAAACATTATCCAAAAGAAAGATCAAAGTCCCTACAATTCTCACATGAACAAGTTTTCCCATTCTTAGACCATCTTCAGATATTTTAATCAAGATTTTAAGAACAACTTGTAGAGATTGATGGAATCCCCCATATGCTGGACCTAAACACTAAACTAAGCTTTAGTTCCAAGGCAAAATACATGAGTTATTGAGTTAACTACATCATCCCTTTATGGCAAATATACACCAGTTAAAGCATTTTTACTCCTGCTCTGTAAATACATCAACAGAACTTAACACTAACAAGAGGGGTTAAAGGTTTATGCAATAAAAAATCAAAAATAATAAAACACAAAAAGATAGGCATTTCTTTAAGAAGTCTGAATTTTTCACCCTAGGATACACTTGAGCTTTGACCTTCAACTTTTAATCATTCATGATTTGATTATTAAAGTGAGAATCTGGAAAATTATCCCAGAAAAAAAAAAAGGGTCTCAAGAGGGTTAAAGGTTTGCGCAATAATAACAATAAAAAGCAAGGTAAATGACCAAAAGTATATGAAGTGACAACATGAAACACAAAAAAATGGGTGCTTCTATAAAAAGTCTGAATTTTTCACCTTGGGATACAGTTAAGCTTTGACCTAAATCTTTGAATCATTCATAATTTGATTATTAACGTGAGAATCTAAAAGTAAATCTTATGATTCGCTAGCAAATCATCCAAAAATGGTAGTGAACAGAGGAAAGACCTGACCATTAGGTTGAGACATTGCGTTGAGAAGGACGATAATCGGCAGTTACGTGCTGTTTCCCAAGGGGCAATGGTGCGTAATCTGTCGGCCTCAGCTTAGAAGACAGCTTCAGTGGCAGTTCCGTAATTTCGGAAAACTCATCCAACATTACCCAGATCACACCCAAGTACCCCAGTCTGAGGTTCATTTACCTGGTAAAATAATTAGAACTTATTTGACATATAAAATATTAATAAAAAGAGGAAGAGAATATTAAATAAAATGTAATTAAACTAATTGTATTTAGGGTGATTAAAAAAAAAACTTTTTCCTTTATTTAGTAAGATATAAATAGTAATAATAAAAACTAAATAACATCAAATAATTAAAATATTTTTAAATGGAAAAAATAATGTAAGAATGAATTTTTGTATATAATAATAATTAATATATAATTATTTTATTTAATATATAATTATAAATAATTTAATATTTTTATATAATTATTTATATTTAGTATTTATTATTTTAATATAATAAAAATAAATATTCATTTTAATATTTTACATAAATTATTTTAATATTTATTAATATATTTAAATATAATATATAAAAATATATATATAGAGAGTATTATATATGTGTGTGTGTGTATTGCAATACATTGTGGCAATATTACCACAAATGTGACTTATTTATTGGTCACATTTATCATAATGCAATTGATTATCAGTTAAAAGTGATTTAATTGATAATTGATTGTATTATTTATTTATTTATTTATTTTTAGTCTTTTTTTAGTTTATTTTAATTAATTAATGTTTATATAATTTATTATTTTTTATATCAAATATTATTAAATTGTATTATTTTTATTTTTTACGCTGACCCAACTTTAGTTGTAAGTGAAATTTAATTTTTATATTTTAATCAAAGTTTAATATTTAACATAGTACTATTTTGAGAATTATGAGAATTTAAAATTTGTGAAGACTAAATTAACATTTTTTTCTTATTAATTCTTCAATTAGGAATTGCCCACTTTGTTGTAGTGGAAGAAAATGATAAAATTACATTTCATATGATATAAAAAGAAATAAGAACAACTTTCTATTTATCGATTTAATATGATAAAAATAGTATAAGAATAAAAAATAAGTTATTAAAAAAATTTTGGCTTTGTAATTAATTAAAAAACAATAAAACAATAATCTTGTTGGCTTTATAATTAATTAAAAAGTAATAAAATAATATTTTTTATCAGCCTTAAATAAAAATATTATATAATAATCCAAAGTAATATCTAAAAGTTATTTGATTTTAAAAATATATAAATTTAAAAATTAAAAAAAAAACTAAAAATATAATTTATAATGTAAATAGACTTCAATTGTTTTTTTATTTGTTAAATATGGCTTTTACATTTCATGGATAAAGCATCTGCTTTATCTTAATCTACACTCACCTTTTTTTACAAAAAATTATGCTTTAAATTATATCACAGGAGTATTATAGATTTTTCTAAATTTTAGCTCCAAAGCATTTTTTTTTTTTCTTTCCACATTATAGTGCCAAAGAAAAGGTCCTTTTCAACTAATTCTCTCAGTCATATTTTTTTTATATTATCAAACATACAAAGTAATTGATTCCTTTTTATTTTTTATTTCTACTGTGATACCAAATAGGACCTTCATTTTTGTCTTTAAAAGTCGTATATAAGAATGATAAATTGATAAAAATAGCACTAACAAAATTAAAAAATTAAATTTTTTTTTTTGGAAGATTAAAATTACAATTAGTACTTCTCAAAATTACTACTCATATTATCTAAAATTGTCACTAGAAAAAATTCTTTGTAATTTTAGGAGGATTAGTTTGTAATTTGAAGAAATATAAATGATAATTTTTGGAAGCTTTAATGATAATTTCTCTTGTTCTTCAAAGAAATGTTTATTTTTAAAACCCTTCAATAGAATTTTTACTAAATCACGGTCATTAGATGAAATTTTGCCTAACTTTTAAGTCATCTTACTTAAATTTTAATTTTATTTTAATTTAATCTTTTTAATTTTGTTATGTAAGATCAAGCCTCACACTAATTTAATAATAAATTAATTAGATTAAACCATGACAGTATCACATGTTAATTTTTCATTTGTCATATTGAAAGTATTGATAAAAAAGAAAAGATTGAGAGTGTTAAAAAATTCAAAGACTAAGTTTTAAAATAAAACTAAGTTAAAAGATAAAATTCAAGCTCGAAATAAAGTTTAAAAAAATTGCCAAAATTAAATCTTAAGTTACTGAAAAAAGGTAATTCACATTTAATTATTTCTCACTGTAGTCATTTCCCAAACTATTTCATCCAGTGAATCAGTTGGTTTTGAATTTTTTTTCTGGAAAAAATTAGCCAATTCACCAATTAATAGATGATATGAGCATTAGCGGTTAGGAATAGAGTTGTAAAAAGTTTTGATACAGTAAGTTTATCTTTTATATATCTTTTAAAGATACAGTATATTTGTTAATAATAATATGATAAATATATTATTTTTATTATTTATCATCACATGCTTGGCCCTTTCAAAAGAAATTATATATATGATAATTTTACTAAAAATTTGTAAATAAAAATATAAAAAATTCTATAAAGTTTAATCCTTTAAAAATTAATTTTTATTATTATAGATGTATTTTAAACTTCTAATTTCCTAGCTATTTCCTTCTTGAAACCAAACCAATTCATCTTCCAAGATTGTTTTTAATAATGGATTTAATTTCTTTTCGGTGTTAGAAAGTGTATATATGATCTCTTCCTAATAGTTAAGAGAATATTGGTAATCTGTCACAGAAAAATAATAGTATAAACATATTTTAAGGTTCATTCATCATTATATATATATATATATATCAAAGAAAGTAGATCAAATTATTGGTCACCAATAATGATAGTAATGGAACATGCTGAAATACGAAGAAATAAATCTCGAATGATTATTAATTATAAAAAATTAAATGATTTAGCTATCAGAAATCCATATCCAATACCCAAAAAAGAATTATTATTTAACCTGATAAAAGGAAAATAAATATTTAGCAAATTTGATTATAAATTAGGATTTTTTTTAAATTAAATTAAAAGAACCTAATAAGAAATATACAGCCTTCTTAACCTCAGAAGGACTATATGAATAGAATGTATTACCAATAAATTTCATAATGGCTCTAGTATATTTCAAAAATATGTAACAAAAGTATTACTTCCAATTAGAGAATTTGCAGTAATTTATATTGATGATATCTTAATCTTCTTAGAAAAAGCTGACTAACATGAACAACATTTAGATCAATTTATGACCTTAGTTGAAGAAAAATGAATCAATATATCACCTAAAAAAGCCTAACTGAGAAAAGAAAGAATAGCTTTCTTAAGCCATTATATTACATCAAACGGAATTGAATTATAAGAACATATTAGTTAGAAAGTAAAAGACTTTCAAAAAATAATAACAAAAAAAGAATTACAATCATTTTTAGAACTAGTAAACTAAGCTAAAAACTTTATACCCAATTTAGCTAAATATACTGCTAAAATATCAAAATTAGCCAAAGAAAAAACTAATTGGCAATGGGATGAACATAAAGACAAAATTATTCAAAAAATCAAATATATGTGTAGTAATTTACCTAAATTAACTATTCCAACTCAAGAAAATATTAAATGGATTATATATACTGATGCCTCTTATAATTATTGGGGTGCTGCCCTTTATCATGAAAGTCAAAATGGTCAAGAATTAATTACTCGATATGCTAGTGAAAAATTTAATCCATGTCAAACTAATTATCATTCTACTTGGAAAGTATTTTTAGCAATTATAAAAGCTATAGAAAAATTTGAATTATTTATTGTTAATACTCATTTTATTATTCGTACTAATAATACCCAAGTAAAACACTGGTTATCAAAAAAAATAAGGACAACAAAATTATCTAATAAGATGTTATATAAATGGTAAGTTTATTTATCTTATTATGATTATGTAATTGAGTATGTCAAAGAAAAAAATAATCTTATTGCTGATTTCCTTAACAGGGATGGAGCAATCCTCCCAGACCAGTAAAGTTACAAGTAATCCTCAGCAAGAGGAGACCAATAATGATCAAATTAATTTATGATTAAGTACACTCAAATTTAATCTCAGTATACTTACTTCTCAATTATATAATCAAACAAATAGTTTTTCAGTAACAATTAATTCTCTAAGTCAAATTGTGGGCAACTTAAGTACCCATCTTAATGACTTAGAAGCACAAGTAATTCAAGTACAAAGACAATTAAGGAGTTATTCTCCCACTTCACCAATTAGTCCTTCTATGACACCTCCTACAACACCACAGAGTCAACCACCTAGTCCATCTAATCCACCTTCATTTGTAGCCATCCTCGAATAGGAAACTAAAAAGGCCCAAGAAGAAGCCCAGCAAAAGCAAAAACAAATAGCCACATTCTCTACTTCATTAATTCCTCCACCTAAAATAGCCCAAGCAAAACTTCGCGAACAATTCCAATACTTCCAATTAATTATTGAAAAAATTAATCATTTCCAGATTGCCACTCCTACCATCAAATATATCTCTCACTATTTCATCAATAAAGTTGTCATATATCCCGGAACCAATCCTCAATTAGTATACACCCTATTTAGTTATGACTTAACCTATTGTATTTATCCATTTAAGGATCTTCAAGAAATTAGCCAGCTCCCAAAAGTCATCCAAGAAGCAGCTAAACATTACCTCCAAATCATTACTCAGTATATCATGTATATTCGCTGTTATTCTACTATAGTTGAAATCACGTCAGAAAAATTTTATCCTCCTATTAACCTCATTAAATTTGGAACTACCAAACAACCTTTTGAATTTGAACAAATTGAAAAATCTTCTATAAACCAAGACGAATTCCCTGTTTTAATCTCCCGAATAAGAGCCCAAAAATTTGATATTATCTTTATGGAAATGAATAGAACCCTAACTAGTGATGAGGCCCAATGGACCTACTTCACAAGCCCAACAATATGTATATACTCTGTCTGAAAAACCAATAGAAACACCCGATTATTCACCAATTTCTATGATCGGATCAAAACCAATAAACTCGATAACACAGAAGAAACCAAGAGAAGAATATGCCAACAATTCTCCGAATATCCAAGCCATTCTTGTAATTATTGCCAAGATAAAAACAAAAGCAAGGATTATGATGAGCCTCTGACATCGATTAACATCTTAGAAAGCTGATGCGACTAAAGGCAAAACTAAAGTCAAAAGTAACGACTGATAGTGACAAAAGTAGCCGACAAGATATAAAGCAGCCATCGCAGTGACAAAAGAAGTCAACAAGATATAAAGCAGCTATTGACGTGACAAAAGAAGATGAAGATGCCGAAACAATAAAAAGCTGAAGCTGACAAAAAGACAAAGAAACTTAAAGTAGCCACCCATTATCCGAAGGAATCTCCATTATTGTACTTCAATTATTGTAACTTTAAGGCCGAGGAATGCCTCATTGCCTATATAAAGCCTTGTAAGCTTCTCTTGTAAATCATCACTCATAACCTCCACTCTTTAATTTCTCTCTCACACTCAAGCTCTCTGAAGCTCCCTCTTGTATCTTCAATCATTATCAATAAAGAATTAATTTGCTTATTAAAGGTATGGCCTTCTAAACTCCCTTTGAAAATTAAGTGTAGTATTTCTGATCTTATCCTCCATTATGAAATGATCCTATGATGGGATAATACTGAAATAAGGATTAAAGATCTTTTGAATATTAATTTATATATCAGAATAGTACAACTCCAATAGGAAACGAAGGAAAGTTGTGCTGAACTAAGCTGAAAGGGGAAAGTTTTGGCTCATATGTATGGAAGCCTTTACAGTTCTCTCTTTGTGTTACTTTCTGCTTTCTTATACTTTTTGCTTTGCTCTTTTGTTGTTTTACTGTTTAAGTCTATGTCTTTTATTAAAAGAATAGAATCTCGAATTTATGAAATAGATCAGAATAATCTACCCTAAGTAGTTTTATTCCAATAAATAATGAAACATTAGTAGCCTTACCTTTCATGCTTAGTGGTGAAAGTGATAGTTCATGGAACTTAATTAACTGGACAAATATGTACTTAATAAAACAATTAGGATGTTTAGTTGATCCCAAAGTTGAAATAATTTCCACTTTAGCATATCCACCTACAGAAATAAAAACAATATTAGAAAAGGAACTAGAAAATAATAGAATTCATAGACTAATAGAATTAGCAAAACTATTAGAACAAAAAATTTATGAAATAAAACAAGAATTACAAGAAGTAAGATCTGAAGTAAGTCTTATAAATCAAAAGATTGATAAAATTAGTCAAACTTTAAGAATCCAAAATACCCTAGAACCAATAACAAAACAACCCGAAATTATATAATGAAGCAATATTTGGAGAAGTAACATAACCACAAATAAAACAAAAACCTATGAATGAACAAATTTATGAAACCCGAGTAATAGTTGAACAATAAAACATGGACAGGAAATTATGAATAATAATTTATAGACTATATATGATGAAATCCATAAACCTCTAGAACTACCGAAAGCTATATAAGCATAAATCGATTATATCTCACCTAAAGAATGAGAGAAAAATGAAATTGAAAGATTAGAATTTATGAGAAAATTAGACAAATTAGATCGCGATGAAGAAACTTTATTAAGTTTTATTCCTTGAATAGAACCAAAACCAAAAATCATAGTAAATCAGGTCAATATGATCCAAATATTAGATGAACTTGAACAAGATGAAATAGAAAAATGAATAGGACAAGAAGAAGAAAATTTAGCAATAATTAAAGAAGAATTAGGATATTTAAATATCCAAGATGACTATGAAGTAAATATGCAAACCACTATAAAACAAGAAGAACAATCATTACCTTTTAATCCTCCTAATTTATCTACACCAGGATATAATCAAAATAATCAAGGATGAAGTAACCCTGTAATAGATAGAGAAACAGAAATAAGCCTACAAGAATTAAAACATAAAGAACCATTAAAAACTGATAATGATTTTATGTTTGAAACAATTTATACACCCAATGAAAAAAGTAGTTTTCTACCTCCTCCATTAGAACAATATGAAACCCAACAAATTCCAAATGCAGGAATATGGTTAAATTTAGATTGTAATTTAGATCGAGAAAAAAGATTAGAAGAATGGATAAAAGTCCAAGTAATAGCTTTATTACATCGTAGTATAGATACTAACTCAGCAAGCCTTGTAGTTGAATCTAGTTTCACAGGTATAATATTAGAATGGTAGAAAAGTCTAACTGAATAATTTAGACAAAATGTAAGAAATGCAGGAAGTTATAATACACGAAGAGAATTCTATACTTATCTCTTAAGAAAATGTGAACAAGCGTTAAGAAATGAATTTTTAGAAAGAAGTATAAGAGCAAACGAATAAACAAAAATAGATAGAGTTATAACTAAATTACATCAAATAGAAATTTGTACATTAAACCCAAATGATTTAAATCAATATATTTATGAATATAAAAAATAATATATATATATATATATATATGTATATGTATACAAATTTTAACACACATTCAATAATTGAGAATTCAAATTCTTAATAGTACAATCCTTTTGGGCCTTTTGATGAGGGTTGGCAAAAATATTGGAAAAATCATTACTTCATATTTCAAGTTAAAAATATTTATGATAAAAGATTTTAAATTTTAAAATTATCTTAAAAATTTTTAAAACAAAAAATTTAAATTATATAAAAAAATTATAGTTCTAGATTTCAAGTCAAAATTTTTTATTTTATATTCATCTACAATAATTTTAAAATTTAAAGTCTTTTAATATAAACATTTTTAATTCAAGATCCTTAATTATAATCATCCCAAAAATGTTTGTGTGTTGTGCCTTCAAAGATCATAATTTAATTTGTACATATAGATTTCATTATAAAAATTTATTTCTAATCATGTATTTGGTGCACAAAAAAATTTGAAAAAATTAAATTCAATAACTTATATTATATAAAATTTACAATAAAAAATCTTAAAAATTAAAACTATTATTAAAAATTATAATTATCATTATATTTTAAGGAATTTATTATCAATTTTAAAATATCTATTATTGAGTGTAGAAAAAATTTTATTATAGTCATTAAAAATAATTTTAAATTTTTAAAATCTTTTATTATAAGTTTTATATGATATAAGTTTTTAGGTATAATTTTTCCAAAAACAGTTTCTTGGCATTTGGTGCAAGCCTTAGAGGCTATCAAATAGTCAAATGGATTGTGGGTCAATGGTGTTTGAATCAAACCGGGGGCAGTCCACCAGCACAACAACAATTATTTTACGGCCCAAACATATGGGCTGGCCCATTTTGAATTGCAGGCTAAACTACATAAGCTAGAAATGCTCACATTTAAATGGGCTAGGATTTATCTTTCTAAACTCAGACCGATTTGTGTCATAATTTTTGACGTTTTATTAATATTAAATTTTAGAGTGGATTAAAATTTTAGTTTTTCAAAAATATTTATTTATTTATTTTGGCCTCCCAAAAATTTAAATATGTTAATAAAGATAAGTAATGCAGCTTAACATAAAACTGGTATGACCAGTAAATTCTTAGTTGTCAATACTAAAATATGTCATGACAAAACCCCATGCTACTTAAAATAGTTACATCATACTATTCTGATATTTTATTATGGCATGTCTTGTTTAAAAATGGAATATTTAACAACTACATCAAATTTATAATAAAATTATGTTACATATCTTTCTTAACTATGTGTTAACTAACTTAAACATAAAGCAATATTGAAATTGAACTCATTTTTGGGCGACTAAAATAAAATGTTTTAATCTTGAGTTATCAAATTAAGACGAAAAATTTTCAAAGAGCCAAATGTCAATTTAGTCTAAATTTTAGTTGATTTTATAAATTTTGTCTACAAAGTAAAAACAATATGTGATGCTAAGTGTCTAAAAGAGGATATTTCATTGAGTGTGTGGTATACGAAAATTTTTATTTTCCAAAAATATAATAATTTATTTATAAGATATTTAACCTTGAAAGGTTTTAAAACATATATTTTTATGCCACTCTATGTTACCATATTCAAGAGGCTAAATTATACATATTCTCCTAACTTTAAGTTGTGTACTAATAACTCCATGACTTTTAAAACTTGATATGAATTTTTAAAATTTTTAAATTTTTGCAAATAATTTTATTACCATTAGTAAACCCATTGTTTTACTAATAAAATGTGATATGCTAAAAGATTATTTATACATAATTTAAAGTTCAAAATGATTATCTACATATAATCTAAAGTTTAATAGAGTTATCAACGCAAAAATTAAAATTTTAAAAAAATTATTATAACTAATATGTTACGTTCTATTAATAAAATAATAGACTAAAAATAAAAAATAATTATTAGTATAAATTTAAAAATTTAAAAGGGTTAATTATCAAATTTAAAAAAATCAGTAAATTACCAACATATAACTCGGAATTTAAGGAGATTTTGTGCGATTTAACGTATTCTAAATAACATAAGTATTTTGTTTTTCATACATATCATATTTAACAATTTTATAAATAACTTTTTAAATACTTAAAACATAAAAATATTTGTGTATCAAATTTAACCTAAAGCAGCTGATATCCCATTATAAATCTTTTGGTTAGGTGAAATATCCAATCATTTAATGTTTGGTTGGTGCGATGCTCACCATGAACCATGTTTGGACCACATTCGTCACTAGGAATATCAGAAAATGAGAAAAACATGCTTATGAGTTAACCCATCATTTGACAGATCATGATTTGCATTCTCTGTTTGTGGTCCAATTCAGCTCTGGACCAGTGATGCACATGCATTCTCTATTGGATTGGGACCAAATATGTCGTATTAAAAAATTGACTCCATATAATTTCTGGATTTCAAACTTCTATTCCTTATTAGGACAATCATGCATTCCTTATCATCAAATTTGGAAAATTCTTTGTTGACCCACGTTAAAAAAAGAAAAAAGAAAAAAAGGTTGAATTTCTTTTTCTTAAGTAAATTACTGTTTTGGTCCTAGAAAGATAGTGTTGACGTTTATTTAATCCTCAAAAGTTAATTGATATCAATTTAATTTTAATGTTTGAAAAGTTACATTAATTTAGTATTGACTTTGGATTAAATTAATGTTTATAGAATCTTTTAAGGACTAAATTGATGATAATTATTTTCTTGGTCAGGTCTAATTCATGTTGTTAAGACTAAATTGATGTTATTGAAATTTTTCAAGGACTAATATGATAGTTAACTCTTTTTTGAGAATGTGTATAGCCCCAAGAAAATATATAGTTTGCTTCTAGATTTTTATTTTTATTTTTATTTTTCTTAACAACTAAGGCCTAAGTCTTGAAAATATGAGTGTAAATAAAATAAGTTATTCATGAACCAGTTCATTAAAGGCTCAATTTTTGGTCAATTTATTTTTTGAATGAATAAAGTTGATTAATATATTAAACTCAATAACTGTGTCAAATAAAAAAAATTTAATGCTCAACTCATTAAACTCATGAACAAATTAATTATTCATGAAGTATTATTATTGTTATTGTTGTTGTTATTATAAGCTTTTTAAATTTTTACTAGTTTAATTAATTAATATAATATATATTTATAAACATATAAGTATATATTATATTTATAATTATTCATAGACTATTCGAAATTAGCTTGTCTAACCAACTGGGAGTCATCATAATTTTTCTCTTAATAAAAAATCAGACTTGATTTATTTTAAATAAATAAATTTAAGCATATTAAAATTTGACTCAACTTTACTCAATCACAATTGTACTCGAGAGTATAAAATAATAATAATAATAATAAAAGAAAAAATCATTGACATCAATCTTAATTCCGTTTGAAAGATAGTGTGATATATGTAAATTATCAAGCTATAAATTAAAATAAAAAGATCTCCAAAAGATTAATCTATGGTAAAAACCAACATGTGATGTATACAATTATGAATCTTAGTTATGCCACTTTTTTAGAGTCAAAACTTAAAACAAATTTAAGATCAAATGTAAAAGATCATCGTTAAAAAGGTAAAATACTCTTGTGATTATTAATAGATGACTTAATTATATAATATTTTTTATTATAAAAATATACATAGATTTTCTTTAAAATTGAAAAACACACTATAACCAATTTCAGATTTAAGTAATCCATTTAGATCTTTTTGTTTTTTCTCTTGTTTGGTTGAAGTCTTAATCATATCACAATTTCTTTTTATCAAAAATATCTTTCATAAACGTTGGCATATAGTGAATTTTTTTTATTTATTTGAGAAAATCTTTCTTAATGTCATAAATATTCACAAAAAATTTTCTTATTTACCTGTAAATATATAAAAGGGACCCAACATATATAGAAATTAATTAAAAAAATATTCTACTTAGTCAAAATACTCTGGTATTAGGATACCACCAAAAATCGAAGCTAAACATATCCCTTTTAAAATCAAATACAAAATTAAATTTAGTTGTAATATATGTTCCGGTTTTTTATGAGAAAAAAATCTAAAAAATGTGTTCTATGCTTCAGGATTCTTACTGAAAAAATTATGTTTAAAGATCAAGAACAAAAAAAATTTTTTTTAAGATCCTTTTCACTAAGTTTAACAATTTGTTGTTAAACTAAGTAATAATTATTCTAAAAAAAGTGGTAATAGATACTTAAAAATAATTTTTTTATTTTTTAGTCATTTATTATAATTTTCCCTTCTTACAGTCCTTAAAATTCAAAATTTGAAAAGTAACCTTAAAAAA
The DNA here is from genome assembly GCA_032878935.1 of Erythrophleum fordii. Taxonomy (NCBI): domain Eukaryota; kingdom Viridiplantae; phylum Streptophyta; class Magnoliopsida; order Fabales; family Fabaceae; genus Erythrophleum; species Erythrophleum fordii. Next base: position 10,387,349 of record JAVQMF010000047.1, on the reverse strand, counting down.
AAAATTTATGTGCCCAGGATTTATAAAAAAAAATCTGTACTCTTCGCAGCTTTGAAACAATAAAAACTTCTTACAAACTTTATATATATATATATATATATATATATATGTGTGTGTGTGTGTGAATGATTTTGTACATTTCACTAAAAAGAAAAACCCATATAATTGTGCCTTATCCCACCCCACAGCAAACAAAAATATCATAGACCATTGAAAAAATCAAGTTGAGATAGACCACGCCATGAAATGCTAGCTAGGCCGTAGTGTCGTTTTAAGAGAGGAAGCCCCACATCCCATTCACGTAATGATCCTTCACACCCTCCAAGGGGCAACGACACAGGAAGCTTCAATCCTATGAAGGAGGATGAATGTTGAAGGGACAAAGGTGAATTTAGAGGGTAAGTTGAACTATGGGCAAAAGTTCACAGAACCATGTTCTGCGTCGTACTTGTGTTTTGTGGCCCCAGATTTTTGTCACTGCTCTTTGTTTAGCTCACGAAGAACATGATACGCACGTTTAGGGCATTCTTGAGAACTATTGATATCATTTTGCCAAACCATTGACATATCATGTTATGGAGTCTTTTCTTTTTTCTTTTTAATAATCATTGTACAAAAATTAATTTTTTTGGGGGGGCCTAGGTGCAAAAATTAATGTTGAGAATACAAGAAAATGTTTACATGGCATAATAATTTGTTGTTAGGAAATAGGATGATATATATATGAAGTCAAGAAATTACAACCGAAGGCTTTGAAACATACAGAAGACACATTATTTTTAAAATAATATTTTTCCCCTGTTAATTACCATAAGATTTAGATAAAATTGTTTTTAGGAGTAATCTAAAACATTCCTAAAAAATTATACTCAAAATTAATAGAATTCTCTCTTTAATTAAGAATACTTGTAATGAGTTTAGAAAATAAGAGATCAGAGTCTAGAGAGATAGATTGTCAGTTCTTAATTTTATATATTTAGAAATACCTATTTATACCATTAATTTTGAATAATCATGCCCTTTCTTATGAAAACTGATTTAATTTTTTTCATCATGTTGTTTTTGAATGTCATGTGTGTTTCTGATCATTTCAACAATCTTTTGGCTTTTGGCTTTTGTTCAGTGAAAACATATTATTCTTAAAGCCAACAAATATTTTTACTATTATAATTTTTAAGTTTTTTTTTTTTTTATGTCTACTATTCAACCAATCAATATTTAACTTTTAGTTAGTGTCTCAAAAACTTAAATTTGACTAATAGTTACTACTAGTCTATTGATTGCTCTCAAGTACATGTCACTTGATTGTAGCTAGTAACTAATCCACTAATAACTTTTAAAGACGGACTAATTAATTGATTATTCTTCATGTGATCAGTCCCTTATTCTCATAATTAAATCAATCAATCAATCATTAACTAGTAGTTAACTAGTTGTCTTTTAAGCAAAAATATTTAAATTTTTTAAGTTATATCCAACATTTATAAATTTCTTAAGTATAAATTTAAATTAATGTCTGCATTTTTTGAATTGTAGTCATTTCCACAATAAATATATATGATGTAATATATAAGTTCCATAAAAAAAAATGGCAATCTAATTTAGAATTCACCGCCACGATTGCCTTACAGGTTTAGAATTTGCATTAGTTAAATAAATTCAATTAATTTATTAAAGATAAATAGATTAAATCAATTAAAATAAATAAATAGACATATTAGAGATGGATCCAAGTCCAAATGAAAAATTGTCAAACTTGTCCACATAAACTTCATTTCTCATGGCCTCTAGCCATGCTTATCTAAGAATTTTCATAGTTGTAAAATAAAAAGTCAACCATGAATATATATATATATATGTGAGTTTTACTGAAAATATAATTAATATGTTTTAAGATATTTATATATTAATGGTTCGGTTTTTTTAGACATAACATACTTAAGATTTTTTTTTAATACATAGAGGTTAAAATTCTAAAAATATACTGAAGATATCAAAGATAAATAAATAACCAATTAAAACCAAACATTTCATTTCATTTTTTTTATTGAAACTTACACTATATATATATATATATTGTATGCTTTTCTACTACTTTAATTCATTTTTTAACAAAAATTTAATTAGTGTATATTTGATATACTAAATGATTGATTGATACACAGAATATTAAAATTAAGTATGAAAATAAAAAAAAAAATTGAATGAAAGAAAAATAACTTTCATATTTCTATCTCTCTTTATTTGGACACCAAACAAACTTAAAGTGTAACTTGGAGTTACTCAATTGAATATATCCCAAAAAAATCTTTCATCAATAATTTATTAAATAAAGAATCATTCCAAGTTAAAATTCTTCCAACTAATAATGGCCATAAAACTAAGATAGAAGAAACTACGAGCAAAGAATCAAACACAAGAAATCCAAGCGAAAATGACATTGGCTTGTTGGGTTTCCTTGAGCAACATCAACCCCATGCAAGTTGGGTTTTGTCACACTTTCTCTCTCTTTTTATTCTCATTTTTTATTTTCAAAGTCTTAAAACCTTTACTTTTAAATGGAAACACATGCACCACATGATTCTTGTCATCACAAGACTTATTGGTTGAAAGGTCCTAGCACGTGAACGTTTTGCATTTCAGAATTCAATAATAGGACATGACGCGTGCCCTAAAGGACCACCAAATTGGCATCCACTCATTATTTTTGCAATATGCTACTTTATTTTAGATATAAACTAATAATTTAATTTTAAATTATTAGATTTATTTTTTTAAAAAAATTATTAGATTTATTTAACAAATGCATAACTTAAATTTTTAGATAAACAAACTCTTACTATCAATCTTTTTTTGTCAAAGGGTCCAATATTACACTCATTAATCCTTAAATTTTGAAATTAAATAGAAAATATCTTTTTTGGTCTGCTGAAATGTGTGCCTCAATTATTTAATCTATAAATTTAAAAAGCACATGATTTTATTCTTGGAGATTTTTGACTTGCTATTCACAATTTCCATCAATCAAAAGCATGATAAAAACAAGGTTAATGTATATGTTTAAAGGGTCAAAGTCCTTTAAGAACTTCTAGTGACCCCATTGGTATAATCTCTAAAAGAGAGAAGAAAATGGAATCTATCATAAATGGATGATTGGGAGCCAGTATCATTGCAAGATATGAATGGAATTGAGGAATATGTTTTCCTTATGATATTATTGGAATGGAGGTACATTTTGGTGAAAATTTATATAAAACTTATTTTATTATTATTTCCATTACTCAACGAATGGTATTTGTCGTTTTCTATCATTTTTTTAAGTACGAATATTTTTGTTATTTTCTTATTATTTTTTTCTTTTAAAACTATTTTTATTCAACCAAATATTCAAATGAAATAATATTGTTATTTTTTATATTATTCTAAATATAATTATTTCATTCTATATACATTTTTATTCTTTTTTAATTATATTAAAAATAATTTTATGTACTAAAACGGGTATAAAATTTAAGGATCAAAAAGTATACTTCCTCTTTAATAAAAGTAACAATTCAAAAACTAAATTGTTAATTAATTCTTATTTTATTTGTTACATCGGAAGTGTAGGCTCACTTTTTGCTTTTTTGCTGCTTTAAGCCCTAGCTTCTTTTCTGCATAAGTAGGAGATACCTCAAATCCATTATAGAAAGCAGGAAATATCAAAGGAATGGCCTAGAATTTGAGAGCAGTATATATGCTTTTCCTTTCCTCCTTTTCATGTGCATCATCAAAGGAAGGCCTCATTTGATTGCTTAAGATAATGGGAAGAAGCAGAAAAAAGCAAAGATAAATGAGCAGTACCTGAGATTCTCATAGTTACTGCAGTTAGTTGATCTCATGGGACTAAGGATCAATTCACCAAAAGTTTTGTTGGCCTTCTTTTATATTTGTATCCTTTTGTTTTCTTTAACTTCTAGACAAGCCAATCATGAAATGCGAAGACCATCTTACTCTTGGCAAGAAAAGAGAAACACATAACACAAGACAAATTCTTACATACAATTATTGTATCTAAGATCATTACAAGCCAACAAAATTTTTTTAAAATAGATGGATTAGTAGATTTCAGTGCCTAAAAAATTTACTTTGTCACATTTTCATTGGTTTCTTGTGGGTTTAGATCCCTTGCTACAGGGACCACAACACCATGTACTACACCCCCTAAAGAAGGCAAAATGGGTTTTTCATCTAAGGTAAGCGCAAGGCAGGCTATCAGAAACTCACAAAAATGGGTTTTTCAATAGATAATAGAATCTCAAACACCCAAGTTGTTAAATTTTCGTTCATTTCTTGTTATCTTGGCTGCAAATAATGTATCTAAAAAAGTTTTTCAGTCAACTGTCCATTTCAACGGTGAACTACAAAAAAGGTGAAAAAGCATTCAAAGGGCAAAGTTCCCCCTTCTATTGCAGGAAACTACACTTTTAAGCAGATGATAGCATTATTACAAGAAAGAAGTACGTATGGGAATTTGAACACACTGAGGCTGTACTTTACCAAAGCTAGGAATGAAAAACCAGAGTTAAGGTTGAAACAAACAGCGTAATAGTAATCAATCTTAGAAAGGAATACAGATCTAAAATAACCCTATGTATTAAAAAAAATCATTTTTGTTCCCATCAAGAAGTTACAGCAATACTACGTATCTGAATTCCACATATAAGATCTTTGAGTTTTTAGTAAGGGCTGGTCCACATGCTGATTTTAGATGTGAGAAGAGACAGAAACTCAGGGAACGCAAGAGAGCATTCTGTTCCAAGACAAATCATGACATAAGCAACTACATCCATGAAACCGCGTACCCCATAAAAGAAAATTTTCAAAATATATATATATATAAAGAAAAACAATTTTTACAATTAAATGTGTCCCATCCAACAAGTAAACTAGAGATGCATAGGTAAGAAGACAGGATATTTCGTATTATCAGATTCACTATCTCTGATATTTCAAGGTGACACAAGCAGCAGAAAATTTACTAATGCTTTTACTCTTATGCACAGATCTTGGAAGAATACAAGAACTTTAGCAACTAAAACTGAAAAGGGAAACAAAGCTTTAACCATGGTAGAGCTGGTTAAACTTAAAAAGGAAAAAAAAAAAAAAACTTGCAGGAATAGTCCTTATCATAACCTGTGTATACTATAGACAGACATAAATTTGCTGCTCTACTTGGTTAATAGGAGCTATTATTCTACTGCTAGTTCCCACTGCTGTATAACAAAATTTCTGAGGAAGCTTTGAGATTGGTTCTTCTCTATGTATCATGCCTATGGAATATGTTAATTGCAAATTCCCCCGCTAACCAGCCAAAGAAAATGGCCGCGAGGAGTTGGATTCGCGGGAAAATGCAGCAATCAACTTCTCCTTTGTCAGTTGCTCAGATCCTTGAGACTTGATCACAAATGTATGGAAGACAGTATCATCTGCGGCATCAAGTTTTGAATCAACAATACTTACTTGTGCCTCTTTGAACGCTTGGATCACTTTAGAAACCGGGTGAGTATCGATAGGGCAACTCACCCTTACAATGACCTCATCGTGGGCAGCTTGAATTTCCACATCAGGATCTTGATTCTGATTAGGGTTGGACTCCACTGATCCATCCCTTGAAGTGCTTCCAAATCTCTCTTTTTCAGATTCCATGATTTTGAGTTTTGCCTGAAGTTCATTGATATAAGCAATGGCATCACCCAGCAAAGAGGCTTTGTCCATCTTAGAGATATTGGGCACAACAGATCGTAACGCGTAAAACCGTTGGTTCAGCTTCTCGCGCCGTTGCCTCTCTGCTTCCACATGGTTCAGGGGTTCTTCCCTTCCATTCGCAGGCTTTCTTCCCCGTTTCCTGGGCTTCCTTTCGTCGGTTGCACCTGGCTGCTCCTCCTTGCATGAAGCCTCAACATCAGAATGCTCGGATTCACCACAATTTGGTCTCACAGCAGGCCTTGAAGTGGCTCCTGAGAAATCAATTTGCATTTGTGCTTGCCTTTGTGGCTGATAGCTGTTAAGCCGAAAATCTTGCCTAACCCCATTAACTATGTCCGGCAATGGCAGAGTGCTCACTGAGGACATAGAAGCATAAATTTCTGCAGGACTGGCTTGCCTTACACCCTGGTTAGCTGTCCAACTTGGACTCTGAACACCATTCCGAGTGTTTGGAAGCCTGACGCTATTCCCATTGGGGTGACCTCCTCCCCCCCAAGGCCTCTCCTCCATTTTCCTAACAGCAAGTTTCTCCCTAAAATGGGTGGTTCGACCCGAGTTCGCGGTGTTCAAATCCTGCCCAAAAATCTTTGGAACTACTTCCACTTTGTCAGCAACTGCCAAACCAGGAAAAATGGCATTTTCATCTCTCTTCTCATTCACCACAGGCAGAGGTGAAATTGGCTTAACCCGGATCGAAAACACTGATTTTATTGCCTGCAACAATTCTAAACTCTCTCTTACCATACTCACAGAACCCAGTTCCACCACTCCCATATCAGTAGGGATCAAAACTATGGTCTGAATTCCAGCTGATTTGGCCAGAAATGACCTCACGCAGTAATCAGAGCTAGATTTCTGTGCATCCGTGAGCCACAAATGCTTACCAGATGCAAGACACTTACCTGGTCCTCCATGCCCGCGAGGAAAAGAGAAGTACATGGAAGCAAGAAAGAACATCTCAGTATCAGTTACACGGTCTAATCCATATGCATAATTGTCTTCATCTGAACCACCAAACGTTGTGTGAAGCTTCTGCAACACCCTCTTCCTCATCCTTTGCTGCGCCTCATCCTCCCTGTGGAGGCTGAGGATTCCTCTGAATCCGCCTTCTTCTCCTTCCTCGGGTTCTCTGCAACACCCATCACCCCAACCTAAAACCCAATCTCCGGATTTTGACTGCGAAATTTGCCAGAAAATCGCGTAGTTCCAGCTGAAATTCGATACGTTTGGACGCTCCACGAGATCCGAGAGCTTGTTCTGGAGATTCTCGTCGCTCCCCACGGCCATTAACAGATTCTCATTCGAAACGGAGTTGTTCACCAAGTACTCGAAAGCTAGAGGGCCCAGAACCGCCGCGACCATGGCTCGTTCGTCGTCGTTCCACAACATACCTCCTAGACCCACCTCAATCTTCATCTTTTATATCAAAAATAAAATCACCTAGAAAGAAAAATCTCGAAATATTCAACCCCTCGATTGATTCTCACCTCTCAGAATAAGGACCCCGTCAGTGAGAGAAAATCTTCTCGGTTTCCATCTCAGCTTAAATTCTATACACCCAAATCCGAAAACCCACATGAAGCCTATCGCGACGCCTTCAATCAGATCTTAACAATTTCAACTCTATGTTTAAAAGAAAAGACAGAACTGGGATTCACACCAACAAGTTCAAAACAAAGATGGAAGACACGGCAATGACAGGAAAAGAGAGCATAGTGAGATCAATAGTCTCGGGAAAAATAGACATTCCGAGAAAAAATGAAGGCTGAAGGAAGAAAAATAGCAGGTGTTTCAGGAATCAAAATGAGAAGGAAGGGGTTGTGAGAGAAATGATGTGAGATCCTGCGGCTTCTCACGCCCTCTAATCTAACTCCCTAACTGCAAAACATTCAACCATGGTCAGGTCAAACGAGGTTAAGAATTAACTAGAGTTGCTTGGTTGGATGTTGAGAGGTAGTCGGCAACGTTTACGTTGGTTTCAGTTTTGTTTTTGTTCGCTCCTTATCCTTAACTTGAAACCAACCAGCACAAAACAACTATCATTGTTCAAAGATATTTTAAAAGAAATTACCATTCAATTAAATGTTAACATTTTTATACTTTTAATTATTTTTTATAAAAAAATTTATATATAATTAATTGTCTTGTTATTGTCAATTCTTTTAATTAAATTATAATAAATATAAAATTTGTATACACAAGTATATAATTTTTAATTGAATTATCATATATCATATTATTATTAGATAATTATATATTTATTATATTTTAATTAAAAAATTTAATAATAAGGATATAAAAAAATTTATATGAATTTAATCTTTTTTAATTTAACATTTTTATTAGTACTTTAACAATTGACGTTACTTATTTTTTATAAAAATTTAAAAAAATATTAAGATAGAAATCAAATTTAAATACGTCAGACTTTTCAGACATTCAAAGCTCAAAGGGGGCCCAAGTTGAGTTAGTGCATGTTTGGAAAAATATTGATATCCTCCAAACCACGTTTTGGGAGGAGCAAGTAAGTGTAATTTTTGATAAAAGTGGGTTAAGTAAAAGTGATTCTAGGCTTTCTACCGGTTTTCCAAACACACCCTTAGGCTCTTGGCTGTTGTTGTTAATTTTTAAATTTTACTTTTAATAAAATAACTATTTCAATATTTATAAAATTTGAATTGGGATTTTTTGCAGTAATTCAAATTAGACGGTGCAGTTGGTTTTTTTTTTACTTTTTTTAGGATTTAAAAAATAATGTAGGGTATTTAAAAATTATAAGTAAAAGAATAAACATTTTTAATATGAGAAAAATTACAATTAAAAGATTTTAACTATCCAGCTCAATTAAAATTTTTAAAGTATAATTTTTGCAAAATTAAAATTTTTATCCCTCAAATTATAATTTTGAAATACTTTACATTATCTCTTAAACTCTAAAAATGGCCTAAGAAAGCCAATTACACCGTCTTTACTAAATTTCTTTGCTGCAAACAATCCAAACAAATAAACTTTGGTAAAACTAATTTTTATTAAAATTATAATTTTCATATAATATATAAAAGAATTTTTACTGTGACTATTAACTTTGGATTGTTATTGTTTAGAAGTAAATCTTTAGAATGAAGAAAAAATTATACTCTATGTCAGAGATACTTTCTCCAATAAGGAAAAAAAGCACATAATAGTAATACACTTCAATACAATCTTCTTTATATATAAAAACCCGTGGAACACTTATTGTTTATTACTGTTTTTAGCACTGTTTACAATATCTAATATACTAATACTTCTTTTAAAAAAAAAATCATTTCTAAAACTTTTTTTTAATATGAATCTTACAAAAAAATTTTAAATTACCCGTGAATGCAAGGGCAATACTGCTAGTTTAATGCAAAAGCATGTAATAATAATACACTACCATAAAATATGGTGCCTTCTCTCAAAATTTTCAAAATTTGGTGGAGGTATGAGATTTTTAGTTTTTAAAATATTATATTTTTAAAGATACTGTAACAAAAATAATAATGATTTTGAATTTATCTAAATCGTTGAACAAATACATTTAGTAACATTGTTAATATTTAAAATAATATGATTTTTATTTAAATGAGTGTATTTTTATTTACAAAAGGTTTAATTTTCTTTGAATTAGAATTAGCTCGAATTCCTTGCTTTTATGGAAAGTAAATAAATAAATTCTGATATAAAATTATATTTTTGGTGTATACCGTGACAGATTACTTCAAGTTGGTGTTATATTATATAGGTTCATGATACTCGTGTGTAATAGTTGCCCGCAATAACTCCTACACCAAGTACTCATGTGACTTGCTGGTAGGTGAAATAAATTATCTTACCAACAACACTATTTTTCTTTTTTTCTTTTTTATTTTATGTAACGCAGTGCTGCATATAATAATAGGTTAAATTTTTATTTTGAATTTTTATAGATGGTGTATTTTTTTATTTGAAACTTGTTATAAGATTCAATCTTTCATAAACAAAATACTTTTCAACCTAACCTGTCATGAAACTATCTTCTTATTTTTACAATTAACCTCAAAAAGCTAGCAATGAAAAGATCCACCCGTAATGTATAAATGTATAGTTAAAAATAAAGTAAATTACATATATTTTCATTGAGTTTTATTGATATTACATAGGTTTCTCATTTATTTTCAAAACATATACAAATATCTTTTAAATTTTGTTAAAATTATATAAATCTATCATTTATTTTCAAAGCCTATACAAACCTCACCTAAAATAAAAAATAAATTACACAAATCTCCTATAAATTTTATTAAAATTATATATGCCTTCCCTCTATTTTAAAAATATACACAAAACTCTCCTACAAATAAACAGAATTTCTGTATAATTAAAAGAAAAAACTTAAAGGAGATTTGTTTAATTTGCTCTTTATTTTATGAGAGGTTTGTGTACCTTCCCTGAAAATAAAGGAGAGATATATATAATTTTAACAAAATTTAAGAAAAATTTATATAATTTATTCTTTGTTTTTAGGGGAGATTTGTATAGATTTTGAACATAAAAAAGAGGTATGTGTAATTTTAGAAAAATTTAAAGGGAATCTATGTTATGTAATTTGCCCTTTATTTTAGAGAAGGTTTATGCATTTTTAAAAAAATAAATGAGAAGTCTATGTAATTTAAAAGAATTCAAGGGATATATATATATATATATAATTTATTTTTTATTTTTTATTTTATGTAATATACTGTTAAGAATATAAACATAAATTTGAATATTAGTGATCAACTAGGCCTTATTCCGGTATTAATAATTAATTATTTGTTAATAAAAAGAAGAAACTTATAATGTTGCATTTGCTTTTCAAAAAGAAAAAAGTTAAGCAAAAACAAATCATTTGATTATAACCAACTTTTTTTTAAGTGGTAATTGATATATAACTTCATAGAGAATTTTAAAAAGCAAAATCGTTTTCAAAAAAGGACATGACCAAAATTCACACCAAAAATGGTATAGATTTTTCATTTGTTTCCTCCTTTGTCGATATACTTACAAAATAGATGTCAAGCCAATTAAGGAAAATGAATTGACATCTCTTTAACACTATCTGTAAGCATATTTGGCTATGCAAATTTAAATTATACAATTTACAACAAAATTGATCACCTGATTTTATATAATTGCATGCCATATTTTTTGCACAATAATATTATCATTATGATATTCTATATTTATTATTTTTGTCGTCAAGTTAGTGCATACATTAATTAAATGCCTTGATTGCAATTGAATATGCATTCTTCAAGAACTATCTAACTTTAAAACCATGTGTATAATTAATTAAGCTGTTAAAACATAACATTATTTTTACTTTTTAAAAAAATAATATGTCTGTTAAATAAAAGAATTAGGAATTATACCAAAAACAAATGAAAAATATTTTTTCAATAAAAGCATTAGCTTCTTATGTGAATACAATAAACCTTAATATGTAATTTTTTTGCTTTTTTAAAAAAATCTCCCTCTCTTTTATTACATCCATTTTTTAACTTATTGAATCAATAATACAAATCAAATATTAATAAAATAAGTTCGATAAACTTAAATTTTAACTACTAACAAAGGACAATATATTGTACTAAAATCTTTAATCCATTTCAAACATGAAATAGTTTGTAAATGATTAATTAACAGAATAATTGACATAATTCATAAAATGCAAAATTTGTCGTGATTTTACTTGTCATAACGAACAATTCGTTAATCATTACTAAACAAACACCAAAATTATCATGTTTTTATATATACTAGCCAAACAATCGTTAATCATTAAGTTTAATAATTAATCGATAATAAACAACAAATATTGTTGTGCTTTCTAATTATTATAACTCCAAATTGAAGATTTCTTGTTCAAGAAAATTTAAAGCAATGTACATCCAACAATGTTGTTAATTCTTCTTAAATTCCAACAGAAAGTCTCTATTTAGCATATGGTCATAATTTTTAAATAATGTTTTCAAAATTTATATATTATCTACAAAATAATTTGACAAATGATATTTACTATCATAGTTAATTAGATAGTGTTTGAATTAATTTTCATTTTAGTTAGATTTGATCAAAGTTTGTAATAAATATTGGCACAATTTGTATGCATATTCAGCGAGATGTTTGTTTTCTTAGATTCTTTTCATGAGCTATTATATAAAATTTAATTATTATTATTGTGGTGCAAGTTGAAGGGGCAAGGATGATAATATAGAAAGTAAAAGAGGTGATATGACCAGGTGGGGTTAGCAACTTGCTAGTTAACGTTAATTAATGATCAAAACCTTTGTTAACAAAAAGAAAACACAATCAAAGTTCCTTAATCATTAATTAAGGAAATCATGATTATGTTGAAAGTTAAACAAAAAGTATTCATAGGAAACCTAACAGGTTTTGATTTGTTTGAGGTTTAATTTAAAAGCTTTGTTGATTAGGGACTTGGGAGATGAAGCAGAGAGTTCATATCTTCATAATTTCAAAGATAACCCATTTCATAATTTTTTTTTTAAAAGCTTTGTTGATTATGGTGGCCCTAGTTGAGAGCTGGAGTGCATCTTAAGGCAAATAAAATATGAAGATGATTAATTCCATTTTATAGTTTAAAATTTTGGTTTAAAAAAAAAATTATGAAATGGGTTATCTTTGAAATTATGCGTAGAAAGTAGACAAGCAGTTAACCTTGATGGAGCCCGCAGTGACTAATTTACTTTTAAAGCATTAGTTTTAATAGACAGCTAAATTTGCTTGCTTATTTGGAGACATACATTATCTTTTGATCAAGTTTATTTTTGTAATATTCAAGCAAAATATGAGCTTTGTTTTTTTTTTCCTTTTAATAAAACATAAGCATTCTAGTTGTTCACTACTAATATGTTTAGCTCAAAAACAAAACCATTTAGCTACTTTTTTCAATGTCATTTATTTGCAATATTTTTAAAGTTGAACTTGTTACTAAATTAATAAAAGCATTGATTTATAGTTTATTAGTTTAATTATGGTAAAATAATAGCTGAATAGATAATAATTAAATGTATTTTTTAAAATTTGTGTATATTAAAATTATGATACATTAAATGATCACTAATAAATTTAAAATTTTATTAATTATTAAGTTTAAATGTAAATGAAGAGGAAGAAATAATTTTAGTCAAATATCTTAATATTTGATAGAAAGATTATTAGGAGATGAAACATGATAGAGAACAAAACATTAAAAACAATCAATTATATGCTTTTTGTTTCTATTATATTATATATTTTTTTAAATTTTCTTTGTTTTAAATTTTTTTATTGTCTTTTATTTTTAATTTTTTAGATGTGTCTAAAATGAAGTAAAAAAGAATCTAAAAAGTAAAAATAAAAATTGATTAAACCTTGAACCAATATAATTTTTGATTAATTTAACTTATTTTTTATGCATTTTTTAACAGGTTAATTTTATCAGTCAATCAAACCAATTTAGCAATTGGTTTACCAATTTGTATCTAATTTTGGCTATATCCGATTTTGATAATAATACTTATATGTATTACAATATTCTTTTACAATTATGTTGTGGTTGTCATAAATATAAATAATTTATTTGAAAATTTCAACATTATATAAAAATATTATTCTATAATTTAAAATATACATTGGATATTTACTAAAAATAAATACTTTGTAAGAAAGGTAGAAAGAGATAACCAAGAGAGTGCATACTAAACTCAAGCTAATTTAGTTCATTTAAATATGATCTGGCTTTTATTGGAAAGCAATCTTTTGGCGAGCCTAAGCTTGAATATAACCTCTTTTTTTTTCGGTTGGTTCATGGCCTGTTTTACAAACTGAGTTTTTTTTTTTTTTAATGGATTCATTCTTTATTTGAGCTTTATTCTCTACATTCATATTCGTTTTCTAAGGGCTAAATGTTAGATGAAGTTTTTGACTCATGGTCAAATCTAATTTAAAATAAAGACAAAAGAAAAAAAAATATCAATAGATATGTTTGGTAAAAACTAAATCATTATATTTTAAATATATTTCTAGGTAAAATTTTATTTTGGTAACTAAGGAATAAAAACATTTCTGGTTTCATTGCCTATATTTTTCCTAAATTTAATATTTTAATTATTAAAATATTTTTAATGTTGTTATTCTATATGATTTTCATTTAAAAATTAAAACAAATCTATAAATTATTGACTTAAATATTTAGGACTTATTTAACATTATTAATTTACACATTAAATTATTCACTTCGAATCATGAGTATATTATGTTTGATCTAAATTTTTAAATGGAGATGAACAATAACATTGGAAGCATTTCCCTCATTAAGCGGCTAAGTTAAAAAAAGAATTGTAAATGTCAAAATTGAAAATGCATGTATCTATACAAAGCGAAAATAAATTTTTCCATTTTTTTATTGTAATAATTAACATATTTTAATCTCTATTCATAATTGATTTAAGATGGAAATTTTCACCATCAAAGTATAAAGAACTCCTGTTCATAAAAAAAAAAGTATAAAGAACTCCTCTCAATTAAGGGAGTTTTGTATTTGATTATTCTCAACTTTAAAAGTTAATCAAAGATCTTTTAAGTTTTTTTAGTTTTGTAAAACATAACTCTCCATGTTGGCAAAATAAATTACACACGTCTAATATTACGTGCTCAAATCCTTTCGCTAACATGAAAAAAAAATTGTTAGAGTCTTAAATAGAAATATTAGTAGAAGAAATATATTTTACAAAATTGAAAATTTGAAGGTTTTGAGTGAATATTTAAAATCAAGAGAAATAAATTATATTAAAATAAAAAATATTGTATATTTTTTCTATTTTTTAAATAAAATTTTCTTAAAATACAAAATGAACATAAAAGTAGTACTTGTTGAAAACAAATAAAAAAAATACATTTAAGAATTCATATCATATAAAATTTATAATAAAAAATTTTAAAAATTAAAATTATCATTTTAAAAATTTTATTATTTATTTTAAAAAATTTATTATTGGATATACAAAAATTTAACACTTTTTTATACTTAATAATAAATTTTTTAAAATTAAAATTAAAATTTTAAAAATCTAATAATAATTTTTAAAAATAATTTTAATTTTTAAAAATTTTTATTATAAATTTTATATAATAAGAGTTTTAAATACGATTTTTCCAAGAAACAAGAAGCGTGAGTAATGATCCACAAATCCCAAAACAATGAATGCATGAAAACAAGATTCACCGCTAGTATTCAGGGCGTGCGTGTTCCGCTTCTTCCGGATAAGGAAACCCCCCAGTTTGCATCACCAAGTCCCACCCACGCGCTATAGCGCGTGACGGGAATCCAGAGGGGCCTCTCATTGATCACGCGGGGTCACGCATTTTGGGCGGCTTCTTTTCATCTTTGCTCTCTTCGAAAACAAACACGTTTGACGCAGCTGCACGCTTCCCACGTGCCGCGTGTCTGTTCACTATTTTCCACGTGTCATCATCTCAAGAGTGGGAGGGGACGAGAGCCGTGAGGATCACGTGATATGCACGTGAAGCAATTGGGACCATGCCCTGTGTGGGGTCCGCGTGACGAGCACGTGAAGTGCATTTAGTATCGTTCGGCTTATTTAAAAAAGAAAAGCAACTTGGTTGGTCATGGTAACGTGTTTGGCGTGTGCATTTCAGTCCGCGTTTCCTTTGGGTACTGAAAGGGCCACGTAATTGGATCAGGCTGTGTGAGTCCACTGGATGACGTGGCGGCGACTCTCTTTATGTTAATCACGTTGTCGTTTTGCGGGGAAGGGGTCGTTCGTGAAAGTATTCAATGCTGACCGTTGGATCACGGCAAGGAAGAGGTCAACAGGGAGGAGTGATTTTACAAAATTTTAAAAAATTATATACAATTTTTTATATTTTTATTATAACATTTTTTAATTAAAATATAACATGTATATATTTTTTCATATAATTTTTATAATTTAATATCATTTAATTGAATTTTTAAATTATTTTATATAAAATTTTAATAATAAAAATATAAAAAATTAATTCTAAATTTAAGTTATTTTCTAAAACAAAAAAGGTCGCATCATTTATTTTTTCAAAAGTATTTTATCCAAATAAATAATGTTACGTAAGTTAGTTTTATTGGGAACCGATGCTGGAAGCAATTGGCCAAAGTGATCAAATGATAAAAGAAAATTAATTTTTAAAAAAAATTAATTAAATTATACTTGATATTTTTTTTGGAAAATTATACACAGTGTCTCTTTGACTTATTTTTTAATTAATGAAGTTATTTTTGTATATAATACGCATTTTTTTTAAAATAAAAATATTTAACTATTTTTATTATTATATTAAAACTGAAATTATAGTCTCATGTTAGGTTTAAAAATAATTTTTTAATACAAAATACATTAAAAAAGATATTTCTGCATTGTATACGAAAAAAAAAGATAAATTGTAATTTTTTAACTAAAAGGAACTTAAGTATAATTTAGCAAAACTTCAAAAACAAAAAAGTCAATGTAATTTAATCAACCAATAAAATAAATTTAAATTTCATAAAAAAAGACTTAAATATTAAATTAATATAATTCTTTTTAGAAAAAGGTACTTAATATAAGAAGTCAGCCGAGCTAGCTCCAGGGGTCTGCCCGTTAATGACTGATTAAGGAGTTCTATCATAAATTTATAAATGTTTACTCCAATTACAAATAAAAATTTTTTAAAATTAATAATTTAACTCAATCATAATTTAAAATTAAATTAGGTCACTCTTGCCAAAATTAAAACTGCATTACGTCATTAAATATTTAAACCTATTTAAGTACAAAAAAATAAACTCAATAAATCTTATTATGTGTCTTCATGTAGAAAATCTTACATCTTTTGTGTCATTACTTTTTAAGATCAAATGCAAATTAATTTCTTAAACTAAGATATAATTATACTTATATTAGTCTAAAATGTAATAAGATATTGTGTTGTTTAAAAAAAAAACACACACACACACACATACACAATGGTCCTATTCTGATTGAGATCAAACGAATTATTTATTATCTTTTTTTCAAAGAATAAGGGATTTGTTGTTAATTTTAAAGTTAATACATAAAAAATGTAATTAATTCTTAATTCAAGAAATAAGTATTTTTTGATTTTTTTAATTTTTATTATTCCACTCCTTCACTATCTTTCCTTTTCTAAATCTAAAATACTCTCAAGTCTCAACCATGGCTTTGACTAGTACATGACAAAAGCCACAATTGTGTCATGTTCCTAAATCCTAATGGATTTTTTGCCTTTTAGTAACTTGTTTGGATAGGTATTTTTTTCTTTCCAAACCACGATTCAGATGAAATAAAGAATTATTATTTTTATGCAAACGTAATTTTTTAACATATATCCAAACACACACTAAATATAATTGGATGACAACTACGCTTCATTTTCTGACTAAAAACATGCATCCAATACCATGTTTTAAATTGGATAAATTTTGAAGCTGAGTTAGACGACAAGAACCACACCCTTGACTTAAATTAGCTGCATGGGGGAATTAAGAGTTTGGATGGTCAAGTTAAACACTAGACCAAAGAAAGGAACTTTATAGGAATATGCAAGGAAAAATTGCAAATGCCCTCC
Source organism: Erythrophleum fordii (assembly GCA_032878935.1). Classification (NCBI taxonomy): domain Eukaryota; kingdom Viridiplantae; phylum Streptophyta; class Magnoliopsida; order Fabales; family Fabaceae; genus Erythrophleum; species Erythrophleum fordii. The sequence continues at coordinate 10,369,931 of JAVQMF010000047.1, read as the reverse complement.
TTCAAGTATCACTTATTTGCAAGTACCCCCTAAATTATAAATGGCAACTACCCTTAACAACCATAACTCATATGCAAATACCCCTCAACTATAAAATCCCCAAATAGCCTATTGCACTTTCATATATTCGCATTTAAATTCATTTACCTATTTTTGAGTTAATAAAGTTTCTATGTCAAATTCTATTTGTGACTTAGTACATTCTTATTAGCTCGGGAACAACACTAAGACAACTTTTTTGATAAAAGAAATCCATACTTCTCCATTTGAATAGAAGCTTTGACTTTTATCTTATTGGATTTTTCTTTTTTTTAATTAATTATTCACAGACTATTTTGAAGCCAACAATATTGTATTAAATCATAAGTGGAGTCTGACAAAAAATTCTATCAACAAGAATTTAGGCAAATGGATTTTAAAGCAAACATGTGAAAGGTAGAGAGAGTATTTGCAAATAATAATATTTCTTTCGGTTTCATATATAAGAGATTTTTTTTAAATTTAATTTAATCTAAAATATAAGAAATAAATCACTAATATATATGGTATATTATTTATAGTATTTTAATTATGTTTTTTATTAAATGAATCTTTTAAATTATGAGTAATAGTTATTATTAATTTTTTTTAAAAAAATGTATATATTAAATATGGATATTTTAAAAAATAATTTTTATTTAGAACAATATTAAGAAGATTAATTATTTTTAATTAATTATTTTAATTTTTATAAATAAATAAATTATTTTTTATATATAAAATCAAAGGGAGCAATAATTAAATGAAGTTATTTGTATTTTTTTAAAGTACAAAGAATGTTTTGGGCATTGCATGCAAGTGAGGAAGCCGAAGAACTTCCTTCTATACCTCAGGGTAACTCCTCGCGGTCCCCAAAGGACATGTTGGCAAAGGTAGGGTGGGTGGGATCCCCTCTCGCATTGAGAAGGATTGCCTTGGAGCCAAATGTCGAGCATGCATAGCTCTTATCAATTAGTGGATATAGGATGGATATGGATATCTTATTTTGAAATTCCTTCTTTTTAAATGAAACTAGATATCATTTCTGTGCAAAAAGTATGGGCAGTAGGCCCCCCTGATAACTTTTACCATATTTATATAAGGCATACTCAGTAGCAAAAGAAAAAATCAAAATTTTCAAAAATATCTATTTTTATAATAATTATTTAATTAGTAAAAATATTAAAATTATTTTTTATTTATAAAATTATTATTATTATACCTAATTTTTTAAGTATTAAATAGGCCGATAGAAACAAAAGAAAAAAAATACAAAATTTAATGCAAAGAGAGTTAGTATTGTTTCAAAATCAATTTTTATGCTTTTATAATATATATTAATATGTATATATATATATATATATATATATATAATAAAAGATACTTTGAAAAAGAATTAGTTTGTGTTTAACAACAATGTTTAAAAAAATATTGTTTTAATAAAAGATAGATTTAATAAAACATACTTTGAAAAAGAATTGGTTTGTGTTTAACACCAAAATGTAAAAAAAAAAATTGATTTAATAAAACATACTTTGAAAAAGAATTAGTTTGTGTTTAACAACAATATTTTTTTTAAAAAAATTTCTACTAATATTATCGTGTTTAATAAATCATTAAAAAATAGTTTTATTGTAAATTATTTAAAATGACATGTATTAAAAATAATTAATAAGTTAAAAAAGATAAGTGATAAGTATATTAATTAATGATTTGAAGTGGGAGTACTTTTTGTCTTTAAAAAAATAATTTTTTATTTCTGTTTTTAAGAAAAAACTATGATTTTTATTTCCTTTTCACAATAAAAAAATATTTTTGTTATAACTCAGAAGCAACCTCCTCCCCCCCCCCCCCCCCCCCAAAAAAACCTCATTTTCTCAATATAATTTTCCTTAGAGAAAAAAGAAAAACACTTTCTATCCTCTCAGAACTTAAAACCAAATAGGTCATAATAAGAAATCAGTTATGCTTAATGTCCAGCTTAAGGAAAATGATCTTGTGAGATCAACCGTAGGATAAGTCCTTATAGATGTGTGAGCAGACTTCAGCCTGGCCCAACATTTTGTTGTATATGAAAAAAAAACATATTTAGTATTCGAAAATTTATATAACTTCACTACTGTTTATATTAGCTTCCGATACTTCAAACGGTTCAATTTTGTTCAGTTACAATCAAATAAACCATAAAAATTAGTGAGTTTTTAAAAGATCTTTTTATGGTTTGACTTCAAGATATTAACAAATTTAAATTTTGAACTTATAACCACATTTCAATCATTTACCACATGCTTGCTTTTCACAATGATCATTATTATTTTTTTATAATCCAGTGCTGCACAGCTAGACCAACAATAAGAATTATGTAGATAATTTTATTTGCAGCGAGCTCGGTCCAATGTCTTACTGGGTCAGCATCAATCTCAAAATAAAAAGCCTAAATTGGGCCAGATCCAGAGTATTGGGCCGGCATTCAAATCTAAAACCAAATGTGTTTATCTAAGGTCTCATTTGGTTTGATGACTTTGATGATAAATGGAAAAAGAAAAGAAATTAACCTAAAAACATGTGTGGTTGGATTATTAAGCATTCTTATCCCATACTCGTTCAATCAAAAAAAAATTGATGAAATGGCCAAATATTTTAGAGAATGAATAATTAAATGACTATAATGCCCTTCTAAAGTATGTTAACATTTGAAACTAATTTTTGTTTACAAATTAAAAAAAATTAAATTTGAATATATTGATTTTTTTAATTAGGGGTATTTAAAAGAATATTTATGTACAAAATGAAATAAATAAAAATAAAAATATTAATTTTTTAGGGTATTTAAAAGTATTTGTTTACAAATTTAAGAAATTAAATGAATATTTTAGTATTTTTTTAATAGGATATGTAAAATGATATCTTTTCTACAACTAAAACAAAAAGAATTAATATTTAAATCTTTTTTTGCCAAAAATATTATGATCATTTGCTTAGCTATCTTTTTCATTCATATATTGTTTTTATCTAATTAAATATATAAATTGAAATAATATTTTCATTTTTTTATATCATATCAAATATGATTATAGCCCATAAAATTTCATTTTATCAAAGACCATTTCCATTTTTATTCCTACAAAAATTATTCCTTCGCACCAAACATAACATTAAGAGATAAGCTACCTTTATAATATACCTAGTTGTTGTGTTTGGTACATGGAAATGAAAATAAGAATGAGAATGAAGCCAAAAGTGGATTTGGTACACTTCATTCCTATTCTTTAGAGAAAGCCCATTCTCACCTAAGGTCAGATTTAGTTCCTCTTAATTATTCTTCAAAATTCACAACATCATTTTTTCAAGGGAGATAGTTAAAGAATGTGTTTCTCTTGATTGTTTTTCAAAATTAGACATCATTTTTCAAGAGAGATAGGTAGAGAGTGTCTTCTTCTTAATTATTCTCCAAAATTAATAGCATTATCTTTTAAAAGAGATAGATAAAAAAATATATTATTTGTAAATAATTTTCAAAATTAACATAATCATTTTTCAACGAAGATGAGTAAAGAGTGTGTGATATTTACTGAAATCTATCATTTAAATAATCCATAACTCTATACTTATCTTTTTAAAAGCTGATTCTATCTATTTAACATTATGACAAAGATATATATCATAAACTCATAGCTACATTCCATGTTTATGCTGTATGCACCTAACATGCTTCAACGCATTTCATTATTTTATCCGTCCTCATTTAACCTAAACTTAACCTAATATTTGTTGTTTCTGTGTTGTTGGTAATTTGACTTGACTATGTTTTATCACAAAATGCTATTAAAAAGTTATTTTACATAAAAATCTTTAGGTTTTGAATTTTGAATATGTAACATTAGGGATCCCTTTGTTTTATGGGAAGAGTAAACATTAAAAAAAAAAAATCAAATTATTTGAAAATTATTTTTTCATAAAATTTTTAATTATTTGTTTCATTAAATGAATTTTATTTTTAAATTTCAATTTCTGCTCAAACATAATTTCCGGTAAACTTCAATGATTATATTGGCCAATAGTGATAATAATATTTAATAGACATGAAAATAAGTCAAGTTGTTAATAAATGAATTGTTCAAGCTCATCTTGCAAAATTAAAAGAACTAAAAAATGAGATCAAATTTTGCATGCTTTATTAAATGAGAGTTCTAGTTTGACTCTTATAAACTCATTTAAAATTATACATAAATGAGATATATAAACTTAAAAAATGAATGAATTTTTATGATACTTAAAAAATATTTTTAATTTATAATAAAATGTATATAATATTTAAATATTTATATTCTTTTATCTTAAATGTTATGCTAAACTCGTTGATTTAATAAATAAATTGTACTAAAACAAGTCTTTATACAAACCAACCCGTTTAGGAACAATTTTAGCACAGTCTTGGATATGTAAGCTTACCATTAAAAATATTTGTTTCCTCCTTTGTGGATATATTTACAAATAGATTTCAACACTATCTATAAGCATGTTTTGCTATGAAAATTAAAATTATACAATTCACAACAAAAGCAATTAGTATGTCCTATTCCTACTTTAACTTGATAAAAATCATAGGATAAGTTACCTGATTGTTTATAATTGCATACCTTATTTTTTGCATCATTTGTGATATTATTTTTGTGGTCAAGTTAGTGTATGCATTACTAAGATTAGAGGCCTTGATTGGAATTGAATGTGGATTCTTCAAGAACTATCTAACTGGAAGACTTTGTATATAATTAGCTAAGCTGTTAAGATATAACATTATTTTTAGAAGTATTTGACATGCCCGTCAAACAAATATTAGGAAACATACCAAAAACAAATGAAAACTATTTTTTTTCAATAAAAACATTTGCTTCTTTTGTGGATACAATAAACCTTAATGTTAACTTAATAAAAAAAATATCCCTCTATTTTATTACATTCATTTTTTAACTCATTGAATCAATAATATAAATAAAAGATTAATAAATCGAGTTGGATAAACTTAAATTTAGACTACTCACAAAGGACAATATATTGTACAAATTTCCTTTATTCATTTCAAACAAAATACAGTTTGTAAATGATTAATTAACAGAATAATTGACGTCATTGATAAAATAACAAATTTGTCATAATTTTGCTTGTTATAACGAACAGTTTGTTAATCACTAGTAAGCTGAGAACAAAATTTATCATATTTTTATATATACTGTTCCAAAATTTAATGGTCATGAAAGTCAATAATTAACCATTAATAAACGACAGATATTGTTGTGCTTTTTAATTATTATAACTCCAATTTGAAGATTTCTTGTTCAAAAAAAAATGTGGAACAATATATATCCAAACAGTATTGCTAATTCCTGCCAAATTCCAACAAAAACTCCTTGTTTAGCATATAGTCATAATTTTGAAGTAATGTTTTAAAAAATTATTATCTACGTAATAATTTGACAAATTTACCATTATAGTTAGGTAATGTTTGAATCAATTTGTTGTTGTTGTGCTGCAAATTAATTGAAGGGGCAAGGATTATAATTTAGAAAGTAAGAGGGACGATATGACGAGGTGGGGTTTGCAACATGCTAATTAACGTTAATTGATGATCAAGCCTTTGTTAACAGAAAGAAAACACAATCAAACTTCATTAATCATTAATTAATGAAATCATGATTATGTATAAAATTAACCAAAAAGTTTTGATTTGTTTGAAGTTTAATGTAAAAGCTTTTTTAATTAGGACTTAAGGAGATAAGGCAGAGACTTTTCCTTCTTACATAGAGAGCTTTAATTAGCAACACATAAAGGTGGCCCTCGTTGGAGTTGGAGTGCATCCTAAGGCAAATAAAAGTTGAAGGTGACTAATTCTATTTCATAGTTAAAATTGAAAAAAATTATATGAAATTTTTTAATTTTTATTATCAAAATTTTTAATTAAAATATGATAAACATACAATTTTTTAATAATAACATGATAAATATTTAATTTTTACACATAACTATATAATTTTTTAATTAAATCATATATTTATTATATTTTAATTAGTAAATTTGATAATAAAAATATGAAGAAGTGCATATAAAGCTTGATGATTAAAAAAATTATAAAATAGGTTGTCCTTGGAATTGTGTGCCGAAGCAGTCAACCTTGACAGTGCCCGTCTTGACTACTACTCCCTTTTAAAGCTCTAGTGTTCATAGATTGCTAAACTTGCTTACTTGTTTGGAGACGTGGATTACGAAGATTAAAATTTTTAGCCGTTCACACACACACACACACTCTCTAGTGTTCATAGATTGCTAAACTTGCTTACTTGTTTGGAGACGTGGATTACGAAGATTAAAATTTTTAGCCGTTCACACACACACACACACACACACACACACACACACTCTCTCTCTCTCTCTCTCTCTAGTGTTCATAGATTGCTAAACTTGCTTACTTGTTTGGAGACGTGGATTACGAAGATTAGAATTTTTAGCCGTTCACACACACACACACACACACACAAATATATAAATATATATATATATATATATAAATGTAGGGGTGAACAAAACCGAATAAAATCAATTAAACCAAATCAAACCGAACCAAATCGTTAAAAATCGATTAATAATTGTTTGGTTTGGTTTTTGTGATTGTAAAACTGATTAAATCGGTTCGGTTGTCGATTTTCTCTATATTTAATTCGGTTAACCGAACCAAATCGAACCATTAAAATTGTAATTAATTAAAATTTAATATTTTGTTTCTTTTTAAATTAGTGAAATCTTTTGTCAATTAAACTTGTATCAAAACTACATTCTTTATATGATTCAAGAAATATACAAATTATTTATACTATTTATTATAAGATATTACTCTTATTTTTTTCACTTTTTAAAATTTATTTGTGAATGTATGAAATTTGTTTAAGTAATATATATATATATATATATATATATATATATATATAGTAAATTATTCTAAAGTTATTATTGGTCAAAATTTTAAGATATGTAAAATATTAGAAGTTAAATTTTATATATTATAAAAAACAAATTTTTTTAAAAAAATTACTTTTAAATAAAAAAAATATAAACCAAATCGAATCAAATTGAACAAAAATCGAACCAAATCGATTAAAATTTAAAACCAACAAAGTCCAACAAAATATTAAATCGATTAAGTTGATTCGATTTGATTTTTGCTCAAAATCAAACCAAATCAAACTTTTGAACACCCCTGCGAAATGTATGCATGCACGTTAGTTACTATAAACTTCGCATGCGAAACCTCTCTTTCATGTCCACGGTTTTCATAATTAGTTGCGTACAAAATTGACTTTATTTGGCCGACAAGTAATAGTTCACATCATAGTGGTTTATTTTTTTCAAGTTTGGAGTGACTTTTTTCTTTTGAACAGAAGATTGGAGTACTGACTTCAATATTTAAAATTTGATCTTTATTATTTAAGATAAAAATTTAAATATAATTACTTAGCTATTTGTCATCAGATTGTTTAATAAATATATAACTCAACATTTTATGACTAATCATTAAAAAAATGTTTTCCTATCATAATTTAATTAAATTTATTTAACGAAAATTATTTAAAATTTGTATGTCATTTTTCTACTATTTTTTATTTTCTTACAATTTTTTTTCTGTATTATAGGTGTTCTGAGGAGGGTTCTAATATTAATACATTAAAAGAATCTATATATGATTAATTTATATATATATATATATATGATAAAATGATTAATAATTATTGCCAACTTTTTTTATAGATATAAAAAATATTTTAAAAAAGCATGAATTTATGCAACACTTACAACAATTTTAAAATTTTGATTTAATATTCAAGTAAAACATTTATAATTAATAAAAATAAAAAATTTATATACAACTTCTTATATAATTGTTATTGAATTTCTTAACCAGAGCATGAGAAGTGAATGATTTTTTAATAATAACGTGAAAATGTATAATTAAATTGGAGAACCATACATTTGTCTATAAAAAAATCATATAAATATATATGTTTTAATTAAAAAATTATACACTCATTAAATTAATCCTTAACAAAATACTTTCAAGTTAATGGTAACTCGATTATATAATTAGAATTTCAATCAATATTATGTTTTCTTTTCAAAGTTAAATCATTTTTTTATTCTTCATAGTTTCACTCCATTTTAATTTTAATATCTATAATTTAAAATTTTGCAATGAGTTCTTTATAATTTAATTTTTAGGTTATTACTCTTAAATTTTGTCAGTATGTTGAATTTTGCTAATATAATCAATTATATGCTATTTTAAAATTTTGCATATGTATAGTCCATGTCAATAAAGAGAAGTAGAAATAGATAATAAAATTAATTTACATAAATAACATGTGATAAAGTGACTTGAAAAAATATATATAACATGTATATTCAAAATAATAATATAATATACAGTTAGTTATATCAAAGAAATTTAACAAAATATTGATAAAAATATAATAGTAGGAACCAAATTAAAAATTGTTTCAATTATATGGATTTAATTATAAATTTTTAAACAATAAGAATCAAATTAAAAATTGAGTGAATTGTGAGGAACAAAAATATAATTTTTCTTATTTTCAATCATTAATAATATGCCTTAATTGTCATTATTTAATAACTTATAAACTTATTATCACTTAAAAAATTGATAAGCAAACACCTAAACTTGCTATACATATTTTTTTTTGAAATAAAATTCACTTATATATATATATATTTTTATATAATTTTCATTATTATATTTAAAAAACATTTTTAAACTTTATTTAGATTAGATTCCTTTTTAAAACAAATTTAAGGTGTCTACGTACATTTTTATATGTTTATATGTAATTTTTAGGGGCAATATGATAGCTTTTTCTTTTATTTATATATTTTTAAAATCAAATTTCAATAATGATCTCAAATCAATTAATCATTATTCATAGCCAAAACACGACAAAAACACAAAGAGATAGTATATAAGAATAAAAATCTTGCATCAACTACTTACAAATTAACAAAGAAAGTTTGCAAAATCTCTCCCCAAATTTTAAATTATTTGCAATTAACTCCTAACATTTTGAAATTTTCAATTAAATCTTAAACTTTAGCATTCGCATTCTGACAAATAAATTTTTTAATCAATATGAATTCATTTGTTGTTATTATAGATATTTTTATAATTGAGATAGTAAACTCTCATTTATCTTTAATGTTAAGATGTTAATCATAGAAGTGTTTAACAGTGGAATAGAGGAAGGGAAAAAAAGGATGAAAAAAGAAAGTTTTGAGAAAATTTTAATTTTAATTTTATAATTATTATTTAATATTTTTTAATAATAATTATTCAATAATTAAAAGTAAAGATATTATGAATATTTTTATTTATAAAATTATATATTTTTTATTTTTATTTTTAACTTTTTACGTATTAAATGAGTATAAATTAAATAATATTGAAAGAGAAAATCTAAAAAATTTTAAAAAATAATTATTAATTTTAAAAGTTAAGAGAATTATTTGTAAAAAAAATACAAAATTCAAGAGGACTTAATGCAATTTTAACATCAATAAATCAATTAAATTATTACAAATTAATATGCAGATTCCTCCGTCGGTGTCTCATATCTCAGCCCATCGCCCATCACCCATCACGCTCTCTATGATTAGTCAACTTCTCGAGTCTGAAACCAAATCTCCTCTTCTCTGAATCTCCTCACTCTGTCTCTGGGTCACCGTGTCTCTGCCAAACATAGTTAAGGAAACCCCATCAGCCATTGTATACCCCTAGAAGCTCTGCATCTGAGAATTCATCAGAAGAAAAAGAGGGGAGGGGAGCGTCTCATCTTTCGCCAGTGTGGGACTGCAGATCTTGATTGGAATGGACAATGATGGAGCAAGAAATGACTCATGTTCAGGCACAAGCTATTGAGATGACCCAGGTGAGTTCTATTGCGATTTTCCTCTTAGAATTTGTTGATTTGCCCAAAATTCCTACTGCAAAATACTTTAGAGCTGGGGTTCCTGCAGGGAAAGGAGGGAGAACCGGAGAAGTAGGTTCAAGCAAGTGTGTGTTATGATCTTGACAACTAAGTACAGTTTCAGAAGGTTCCGGCTTCGTTGTTGAAACTTGAAATCGTTATGGATTGATTTAAAAGTTGTTTATATATGATTGTTATTTACAGAAATAAAGGCGTACTTGTGACACTTGTTTATTGTTTCTCTACCTTGTAGGAGTATTATGACATCTTACTGGGCACTTACTTTGCGGGTTTTTCACTTTGGGGTTTTTCACTTAGAAATATTAGGCGAATTTAGAATTCGCTTCATACATGTCGTAAATTTTTTTTTTAAAAATGTAATACAATTTTTTTTTAAAAATAAGAGATCATGATTTTTAAATAACTATAATACTAATTTTTAAAAAATAAAATTTTAATTAAATGGGTCATAATTACTAATTGAATTATTTTTTTAAAAAAACTTAATTGAATGGGTCACCATTGTCTAGCAATGGTGACTCATTCAATTAAATATTTTAGTTAAATTTTATTAAATGTCTTTAAAAAAATTAAAAATTTATTTTTTGATTTTTGTTAGTTTGTTTTTTAAATATGAAATATAAGTATAAATATTTAACACTTTAATATTTTTAAATTTTTTAGTTATATTAATTAATTTATTTCATAAATTAATTAATTAAAGAATTAATTTAAATAAAAATTATAATTATTTAGGAAAAAAAGAAATTATTTTTAAAAAATAATGAGTAAGTAATTTAAAAAAATTTAATATAAAATAATTAAAACTTGAAAAAAGGGTTAAGAAATAAAATTATTTAAAAAATGAAATATTATTGTTTAAAAAAATTAAATAATAAATTTTGAAAATTAATAAAATGGGTAAAAAATACAATTCTATTTGACGAGATAAATTTTAATTTTGTAAAGACTAGATAACTAGTAATAATTTTTAAAAAGTTAATAAGTAATTAAATATACTTGTTAAGTAATATTGAACTTAATATTAAAGGAATAACAATTTTAATTAAAATATGATTTTTTTATTAGGACAAAATTTTTATTAAATGTTTTTAGTTATAATATGATTTTTTTGTCATTAAGTTAAAATTTTTTATTTTAATATATAAAGGGTCATGGTTGGAAGCTAATTGTGACTCCTAAACTAAAATTTTTTTACGTAATTGTGAAGTTAATTTTTATAAAAAATTGCTGAAAGTAGTAAATTATGTAATGAAAATATTTATAGTAAGTAAAAAATTATTTGCCATAAAAATCATAAAATTAATTTAAGAAAATAAATGTTAATTGTTTAATTCAATTTCCTTTAAATTAGATAAATAAATAAGAGTACTTAAAAATTTGATGAGAAATTAATCACAATTGTAAAGTTTTACTGAATTCGATATTAAAGTAAATTAAATTTTTTAATGGATGAAAATAAATAAGACAAAATAGCAATTTTACTTTATTATAATTTTTTTTACACATATTTTAGTTAAAATTTTTATTGCTTTAATATTAAGTTCAATATTACTTAACAAGTATATTTAATTACTTATTAAATTTTTTAAAATTATTATTAGTTATCTAGTCTTCACAAAATTAAAAGTTATCTCTTCTAATAAAATTTTATTTTTTAACCATTTTATTAATTTTCAAAATTTATTATTTAATTTTTCTTAAACAATAATATTTCATTTTTTAAATAATTTTATTTCTTAATCTTTTTTCAAGTTTAAATTATTTTACATTTAATTTTTTTAAACTTCTTAGTCATTATTTTTTAAAAATAACTTCTTCTTTTGTTAGAAATTTATATTTATATTTCATATATAAAAAACAGATTAATAAAAACAAAAAATAGATTATTAAATTTTTAAAAATATTTAATAAAAATTTAATTTTTAAAAATATTTAATTGAATGGGTCAAGCAACCGTGACCCATTCAATTATTATTTTTCAAATAATTTAAATTGATATAGTTGTTACCTATTTAATTAAATTTTTATTTTTTTAAAATTGGGGTTACAGTTATTTAAGAACCGTGGCTCCTCATTTTTTTAAAAAAAAATTATATTACATCTAAAAAATAAAATTTATAAATATGTATGAGGGGAATTTAGAATTGGCCTGCATATTTCTGAGTCAAAAACCCTTTACTTTGCCATACTAGTCGACAGCTCAAGTTATGCCATATATGCAATAACGTGCCTAAGCATGAATGCTTTCTGACTTGCTTTTTTTATGCGCTGACGTTCATAACTTTAAACAACTACTATGAAAGTGTGGTTGCTAAATTTGCATAACCGTTTATACATTTTCAGTTTTAATTTTTTTAGAAGCTTCTCCATACCAATTTAACAGTCAAGTGACTCTTATGAGAATGAACCAGTCAAGATACAAGTGTCATATTCATTGCTGTTATATATATTATTCATATGGAGCTTATTTCGTTCAAACTCTGCTATGCGTCTTTTATGCAATGTTTATTACATTTTTATAACTATTAATTTTTATAACTATTATTTATTAGTGTTTTTTTTAATTATTTTTTCAAAAGTAAGAATATAAGTGTCATTTTCTATCTTATCTACTTTTATATATATATGTATATTTTTTTTTATATACATAATATTTTGCCAACCAAATAGGCTAATGATGTATTGTAAATATATATATTGGCAATTACGCCATTGAAATCTTGTGTATTCATTTCCGTTAACAACAAAAATCCGTCCTCATTTAACCTAAACTTACCTAATATTTGTTGTTTATGTGTTGTTAGTAATTTGACTTCACTACGTTTTATCACAAAATGGTTTCAAAAAGTTGTTTTAATAAAAATCTTTATGTTTTGAATTTTGAATATTTAACATTAGGGATGCCTTTGTTTTATGGAAGAGTAAATATTTTTTTAAAAAAATTTTCAAATTTTTTGAAAATTATTTTTAATAAATTTTTCATTGAATGATTTTTTTGAAATTTTTTTTTAAAAATGTTTAATTATTTTTTTCATTAAATGATTTTTTTATTTTAATTTGTGCTCAAATATACTTTTTGGTGGACTTCAATAATGATATTGATATAGTAATATTCAATAGAGGTGAAAATAACTCAAAGTTAAACATTCTCAAATTCAACTTGGTTAATAAATGAATTGTTCAAGCTCAACTTAGAAAATTACAAGAGTTTAAAAATGAGATCAAATTTTGCATGCTTTATTAAATGGGAGTGTAAGTTCAACTCTTATAAATTTGTTTAAAATTACACATAAATGAGATATATAAACTTAAAAATTAAATGAATTTTTATGATAGCTAAAAAATATTTGTAATTTATAATAAAATGTGTATAATATGTACAATTGTATATAATATTTAAATATTTAAATTATTTTATTTTAAACGAGCTCAATGTTATGCTAAACTCGTTCACTTAATAAAGAAATTGTACTAAAACAAGTCTTCATACAAACCACCCCCGAATTTCTTAGGAACAACTTTAGTATAGTCTTGGATATGTAAGTTTACCATTAAAACACATCAAAACTGGTAAAGAGTTTTTCATTTGTTTCCTCCTTTGTGGATATATTTACAAATAAATGTCAACACTATCTATAGGCATGTTTTGCTATGAAAATTAAAATTATACAACTCACAACAAAAGCAATTATTATGTCCTATTCCTACTTTAAAAATCATAGGATAAGTTACCTGATTGTTTATAATTGCATACCTTATTTTTTGCATCATTATGATATTCTATATTTATTATTTTTGTTGTCAAATTAGTGCGTGCATTACGATGCTTAATTAGATGCCTTGATTGGAATTGAATATGGATTTTTCAAGAACTATCTAACTTGAAGACTTTGCATATAATTAATCAAGCTGTTAAAATATAACATTATTTTTAGAAGAATTTAACATGCCCGTCAAACAAAAATTGGGAATTATACCAAAAACAAATGAAAACTATTTTTTTCTTCAATAAAAACATTTGCTTCTTTTGTCCATACAATAAACCTTAATGTTTAACTTAAAAAAATATCCCTCTATTTTATTACATTCTACTTTTAACTTATTGAATCAATAATGTAAATAAAAGATTAATAAATTAAGTTGGATAAACTTAAACTTAGACAACTAACAAAAGGACAATATATTGTACAAAATTTTTTTATTCATTTCAAACAAAATAGAGTTTGTAAATGATTATTTAACCGAATAATTGACGTGATTGATAAAATTAAAAATTTTTCATAAATTTACTTGTGATAACGAACAGTTTGTTAATCACTAGTTAGCTAACGACAAAAATTATCATATTTTTATATATAATAGTCCAAAATTTATTGGGCATTAAATTCAATAATTAACCAGTAATAAACGACAGATATTGTTGTGCTTTTTAATTATTATAACTCCAATTTGAAGATTTCTTGTTCAAAAAAAAAATGTGGAACAATATATATCCAAACAGTATTGCTAATTCCTGCCAAATTCCAACAAAAACTCCTTGTTTAGCATATAGTCATAATTTTGAAGTAATGTTTTCAAAAATTATTATCTACGTAATAATTTGACAAATGATATTTACCATTATAGTTAGGTAATGTTTGAATCAATTTGTCCTTCAAGATTCGATCAAAGTTTGGTAATAAATATTGACACAATTTGCATTCATATTCAATGAGATGCTTATTTTCTTTGATTCTTTTCATGAGCTACTCTCTCTCTCTCTACACACACACACACACACACACACACATATATATATATATATATATTATATTGTTGTTGTTGTGCTGCAAATTAATTGAAGGGGCAAGGATTATAATTTAGGAAGTAGAAGAGGCGATATGACGAGGTGGGTTTTGCAACTTGCCAATTAACGTTAATTGATGATCAAACGTTTGTTAACAGAAAGAAAACACAATCAAACTTCATTAATCATTAATTAATGAAATCATGATTATGTAGAAAATTAACCAAAAAGTTTTGATTTGTTTGAGGTTTAATTTAAAAGCTTTGTTAATTAGGATTTAAGGAGATAAGCCAGCGACTTTTTCCCTCTTACATAGAGAGCTTTAATGAGCAACAGACAAAGGTGGCCCTAGTTGGAGTTGGAGTGCATCTAAGGCAAATAAAAGTTGAAGGTGACTAATTCTATTTCATATTTTAAAATTGAAAAAAATTCATATGCAATTTTTTATTATCAAATTTTTTAATTAAAATATAATAAGTATATAATTTTTTTAATAATAACATGATAAATATATAATTTTTTTCAGATAATTATATAATTTTTTAATTAAGTCATATATTTGTTATATTATTATAAAAGAATCATACATTACTTATATTTTAATTAATAAATTTGATAATAAAAATATGCAGAAATGTTAATAATTTAAAAAAAATTATAAAATAAGTTATCTTTGGAATTGTGTGTTGAAGTAGTCAACCTTGATAGAGCCCGTCTTGACTACTTCGTACTTTTAAAGCTTTAGTGTTCATAGATAGATAAACTTGCTAATTTGTTTGGAGACGTGGATTACGAAGATTAGAAATATATATATATATACATACACACACATATGTGTGTGTGCACTCGCGTATGTATGTATATATATATATAGTTACTATAATTCTGATAAACTCCGCATGCGAAACCTGTCTTTCATGTCCGTGGTTTTCACAATTAGTTGCATACAAAATTGACTTCATTTGGCCAACAAGTAATAGTTCACGTCGTAGTGGTCTACTTTTTCAAGTTTGGAATGACTTTTTTCTTTTTAACAGAAGTTTGGAGTACTGAGTTCAATATTTAAAATTTGATCTTAATTATTTAAGATAAAATTTAAATATAATTACATAGCTATTTGTCATCAGATTGTTTAATAAATATATAACTCAACATTTTATGATTAATCATTAAAAATGGTTTTCCTATCATAATTTAATTAAATTATTTAACGAAAAATATTTAAAAATTGTACTTCAGTTTTCTACTATTTTTTATTTTCTTACAACTTTTTTCTTTACTATAGGTGTTCTGAGGAGGGTTGTAATGTTAATACATTAAAAGAATCTAATTGTTAAAAAATTATATGATAACCTAACAACTTAGATAATATATATATATATATATATATATATATATATATATATATATATATATATCTGTGTGTGTGTGTGATAAAATGATTAATAACTATTGCCAACTTTTTTTATAAATTTAAAAAATAAATTTTTTTAAAAGAGCATGAATTTATGCAACCCTTATAACAATTTTAAAATTCTGATTTAATATTAAAGTAAAACATTCATAATTAATAAAAACAAAAAATATATATGCAGTTTCTTATATAATTGTTATTATATTTTTTAACAAAAATATGACCAGTATATGATTTTTTTTAATAATAACATGTACATGTATATAATTTTTTTATAGACAAATGTATAATTTTTCAATTTAACTATATCTTTTCATGTTTTAATTAAAATTATACATTTGTTAAATTAATCCTTGGCAAAATACTTTCAAGCTAATGGTAACTCAATTATATAATTATAAATTCAATCAATATTATGTTTTCTTTTCAAGGTTAAATCATTTTTTTTATTCTTTATAGTTTCACTCAATTTTAATTTTAATATCTATAATTTAAAAATTTATAATTAAACCTTTTATAATTTAATGTTTTTAAATTTAGGTTATTACTATTAAATTTTGTTAGTATTCTATTAAATTTTGTAATATAACCAATTATATACTATCTTAAAATTTTGAATATATGTAGTTTATGTCAACAAGGAGAAATAAAACTAGATAATGAAATAAAATTAATTTACATATATAACATGTGATACAATCTATATTAAGTGGCTTTAAAAAATATATATGAATCATGTATATTCAAAATGATAATATAATATATAGTAAGTTATATCAAAGAAATTTAACAAAATATTGATAAAAATATAATAGTAGGAACTAAATTAAAAATTGTTTAAATTATATGAATTTGATTATAAATTTTTAAACAATAAGAATCAAATTAAAAATTGAGTCAACTATGGAGGATCAAAAATATAATTTTTCCTATTTTCGATCATTAATAATGTTCATTGATTGTCATTATTTAATAACTTATAAACTTATTATCAATTAAAAAATTTATAAGCAAACATCTAAACACGCTATACATATTTTTTCAAATAAAATTCACTTTTTTATATATTTATATAATTTTCATTATTATATTTAAAAATATTTTTAAACTTTATTTATATTAGATTCTTTTTTAAAACAAATTTAAGGTATCTCCGCACATTCTTATATGTTTATATGTCAATTCTTAGGGGCTATATGATAGCTTTTTCTTTAATTTATATTTTTTTAAAATTAAATTTCAATAATTATCTCAAATCAGTTAATCATTATTCATAACCAAAACACGACAAAAACAGAAGAGATAGTATATAAGAATAAAAATCTAGCATCAACTACTTACAAATTAACAAAGGAAAATTTGCAAAATCTCTCCTCAAATTTTAAATTATTTGCAATTAACTCCTAACTTTTTGAAATTGTCAATTAAATCTTAAACTTTAACATTCTGACAAATAAATTTTTTTGATCAATATTAATTCATTTGTTGTTATTATAGATATTTTTATAATTGAGATGGTAAACTCTCATTTATCTTTAATGTTAACATGTTAATTATGAAAATGTTAAAGTTGATAAATGAGATAATATTGAAAGAGAAAATCTAAAAATTTAAGGATTTATTTATTAATTTTAAAAGTTAAAAAAATTATTTGTAAGAAATACAAAATTTAAGAGGGTTTTATGCAATTTGGACATAAAAAAATCAATTAAATTTTTACAAATTAATAAGTAGATTCCTCCTTCGTTGTCTCAAATCTTTACCCATCGCCCATCACGCCCTCTATTGATTAGTCAACTCCTCAAATTCCCTGGTCTGAAACCAAATCTCTTCTTCTCTGTCTCCTCACTATGTCTCTGGGTCTCCGTATCTCTGCCAAACATGGATAAAGAAACCCCATTGTATACCCCCCAGAAGCTCTGCATCTGAGAATTCATCAGAAGAAAAACAGGGAAGGGGGGCGTCTCATCTTTTCGCCGGTGTGGGACTGCAGATCTTGATTGGAATGGACAATGATGGAGGAAGAAATGCCTCATGTTCAGGCACAAGCTATTGAGATGACCCCGGTGAGTTCTATTGCGATTTTCCTCTCAGAATTTGTTGATTTGCCCAAAATTCCTCTGGTTATTCTTGCTATATTCACTGCAAAAAACTTTAGAGCTGGGGTTCCTGCTGGGAAAGGAGGGAGAACCGGAGAAGTAGGTTCAAGCGTGTGTTATGATCTTGACAACTAAGTACTGTATCAAAAGGTTCCGGCTTTGTTGTTGAAACTTGAAATCGTTATGCATTGATTTAAAAGTTGTTTAGAGATGATTGTTATTTACATAATTAAAGGCAGTACAATCAAGTTTGTGACACTCCTGTCTATTGTTTCTTTACCTTGTAGGAGTATTATGACATCTCACTGGTTACTTACTTTGCCATAGCCATACTAATCGACAGCTCAAGTTATGACATATATGTATGCAATAATGTGCCCAAGCATTGATGCTTTCTGACTTGCTTTTTTATGTGCTGACGTTCATAACTTTAAACAGCTACTGTGAAAGTGTGGTTGTGTGAAAAAACTCACTACAGAAAATTTATCTGCTAGTGCCATAGTCTTCTTGCTTCTGTTGGTGATTGCCATTGTAATTTGATCATTGCTAACTCAATTTACTCAAAATTCTAATATGGCTCCAAGAGGTTAGTTCTTGTACTATGTTCATGATTTTTCAAGGATTGCTAAATTTGCATGATCGTTTATACATTTTCAGTTTTAAATTTTTTAGAAGCTTCTCTATACAAATCTAACAGTCAAGTGACTTTTATGAGAATGAAACAATCAAGATAGAAGTGTCATATTCATTGCTGTTATATATATTCATATGAGGCTTGTTTGGTTCAAACTCTGGGATGTAATCTTTTATGCAATATTTATTATGATTTTGTAATCATTATTCTATAGTGCATGGTCCTTTTTATTACTTTTTCAAAAGTAGGGGTACAAGTGTCGTTTTCTATCTCATCTATTCATTTTTTATATTCTCTTTCCTTTTACATACCTAATATTTTGCCAACCAAAAAGGCTAATGATGTATTGTGAATATATATATATATATATATATTGGTAATTACTCCATTGAAATCTTGTGTATTCACTTCCATTGACAACAAAAATCCATACCGTAGAATATTAATGTCATGAGATTCAGATCTTGCAGACAATACCCATCTAATATCTGATCCTGAAACAAGCTACAATGTCAGAATATTTGGTTTTGTTAGCGTTGGTGTTGGTAGCTCTGGCCACTGGCACTGCGTGGGGCACAGAAATGAGTCAGAAAGCTCCATGGAGAATCCACACCCTGTTCTCTGTGGAATGTCAAAACTACTTTGACTGGCAGACGGTGGGCCTCATGCAAAGCTATAGGAAGGCCAAGCAACCTGGACCAATTACCCGTCTTCTCAGTTGTACTGATGAGGAGAAGAAAAATTACAGAGGGATGCACTTGGCTCCCACCTTTGAGGTGCCCTCAATGAGCAGACACCCCAGAACTGGTGACTGGTAAAATCTTTGTTGCAAAGTTCATTTGCTTTAGGAATTTAAATTCAATTATGAATTGTAGATTGGTTGTCTTTTTAAATGCAGTTTACTATCTTTGACTTAAGTTTCGATTGTTAATGCTAGACTTGATAGTTATTTCACAGATTTTAATTCTGCATGATGTTATCTCTACATAATTATGTAACTGCTTCTTTTATTCTCTTGATTGGTGCATCTAGGTCAGAATATATTGTTTTGGAAATTGTGTATGCTAACTTTGTGGATTTCTGTGGCAACTAAATAATGACTTCTTAGAGCATAGCTCTGGATTTGTGTTTGCAATGATTGTTTAGTTGTGGCTACTACAATTTCTAGCCGTTGATTTTTATATTGTGCTTCCTTGAGTAGTTATGAGGTTGACAAGAATTTCCCTAATGTGTTCTTTGAATTCACATCATTCAACTATGTTCATTTTTAACTGAATATAAAGGCTATTCAACATCAGCTAAGTAATTTTACTGCCGTTCTTTTGTGATCAATTTATTTCTGGTTGTACTTTGGTACCATTATCAGATTATGTCAGTGTTTCTTCTCTCCCATATTCCCCTTTCTGAGTGTAATGAATCTCAAAACTTGCCTTTCCCAAATAAGATAAGTGCGTATTTTTTTTACAAAAGGGAAATCCTTTTTCCATGATAGGGGCATAATATATGAATCATCTATTTACTGTGCAGGTACCCGGCAATAAACAAACCTGCTGGAGTTGTACACTGGCTCAAACATAGTAAAGATGCAGAAAATGTTGACTGGGTTGTCATACTG
Source organism: Erythrophleum fordii (assembly GCA_032878935.1). Lineage (NCBI taxonomy): Eukaryota > Viridiplantae > Streptophyta > Magnoliopsida > Fabales > Fabaceae > Erythrophleum > Erythrophleum fordii. The sequence goes on along the minus strand of JAVQMF010000047.1, from coordinate 10,349,316 downwards.
GATGCAGACATGATAATTCGAGGCCCCATTATACCTTGGGAACTTGGTGCAGAGAAAGGCAGACCTGTTGCAGCATATTATGGGTATTTGCTAATTTCATTCTTATTTCTCATCCATTTTGTTCACTTTTTTGTTTAGTGGTATAGTGTAAACAGAAACAAACTGTTGAAGCAATTTGTAGAAGCAAGTGTATGGACTAAAACAGCTTATTTGGGAACGACCAATTATAACAATAAAAAAATTTTTAATTGTATATGCCTTTTTTATTTACCTTGAATGTTATATTTCCATTTTATATTATTATTCGAGAGAGAGAGGGAATGGACGAATGCTTTTGATATTATTTGTGATAAAAGAGTACTACTCAAGTTTAAAGGTAAATTCCACCGCATAGTTATAAAACCTGTAATGTTGTATGGGATTGAGTGTTAGGTAATAAAAAGCCAATAAGAGAATAAGTTTAATGTTATAGAGATGAAAATGTTGCGTTGGATGAGTTGACAGACTAGGCAAAATAGAATTAGAAATAAATGCATTAAAGAGAAAGTTGAGGTTGCACTTATTATAAAAAAAAATTGTAATATCGCATCTTAAATAGTTTGGGTATGTGTGGAGAAGATTTATAGAAACCCCAACAAGGAAAGTAGATCAAATGGAGATTAATCCAATAGTTAGCGATAGAAGGAGATTAAAAAAGACTATATGTGAAATCATTAAAAAGAATTTAGATTTAAATGGTTTGTCTATAGACACGATTCATGATAAAACTTAAGAAAGATTAAAAAAAAATATAGGCAAAATCATTAAGAAGAATTTAAACTATAGGCGTTGTTTGATCCATATAACCGACCGTACTTACTCGGAAAAAGTTTGTTGTTGTATTGGAGACAGAGGGAGTGAGTCATTTTATTGTGAGTTAGAGTGTAGGACCTTCATCAAACCTGAACTGGAGAGTTTTTGAAATTAAAATTGGGGTCAATTGATGAAATTTGCTTGTTTGAATCTCATAAAGTAGTACATATATATTGGAGTCTTTTTCATCCAACTTTCCCCCTCCAGGTATTTAAGAGGTTGTGACAATATTTTGGCCCAACTGCACACAAAACACTCAGAACTCTGTGACAAAGTTGGCGGCCTTCTGGCCATGCACATAGATGACCTGCGAGCATTGGCACCTATGTGGCTTTCAAAAACAGAAGAAGTGAGGGAAGATACAGCTCATTGGGGAACAAATATAACTGGTGACGTTTATGGGAAAGGGTGGATCAGTGAGATGTATGGATACTCTTTTGGTGCTGCAGAAGTGAGTTTACTACCCTAATTTTTTCTATGAGCACTCTAAAATATTTTATTAATTGTTACACCACTCAATCCATCTGGCACTTCATTTGCAGTGCCTGACTATTCAATTTTCGCTGATTTCTTTGAGTGTTTGCTTTTCCTTCTTTTCTTTTGACTCCCTTTTGGGTTTTCTCCCCTTGCTTCCAGGTTGGTCTTCGGCACAAGATCAATGATAACTTGATGATCTACCCAGGTTATGTTCCGCGAGAGGGAATTGAGCCAATTCTTCTTCACTACGGGCTGCCATTTAGTGTCGGGAATTGGTCATTTAATAAACTAGCTAACCATGAAGATGGTATTGTTTACGATTGTAATCGGCTCTTTCCAGAACCTCCTTATCCTCGAGAGGTATGTTAATTGTAGGAGGGAATTCACATGATATAGAGAATTAGGGTCTTTTTTCGATGGCAATTATGCTTGTGTTCTAGGAGACTAAATTCCTGTGTTATAGAGAAGGATGCATAATGGCATTTGCATTATTCAGCATTGTAAGCTTCATGTCATTTTTGTGGACTCTGGCTGGTCCCTTAAGCTCTGGTTTCAATTCCAATATTTTGAATTTATGCACGTGACATATTGGATCAGTTTTCTCTCTTGTTCTTTTTTTTTTTTTTTTTCCCAAGGGGCTGAAATTGAAAATTTCCTATCGCAGGTAAGGCAGATGCAAGTTGACCCTAATCAGAGGCGTGGGCTATTTCTCAGTATAGAGTGCATGAACACTTTAAATGAAGGTCTTTTATTGCAGCATGCGGCAAATGGTTGCCCTAAACCAGGATGGTCTAAGTACTTGAGTTTCTTGAAAAGCAAAACCTTTGCAGAACTAACTAAGCCAAAATATGTTACTCCTGCTACTCTACAAATGATGGAGGATAAGGGTACCGTTCAAGAACATGATGACGATTCTGGAAAGCCATATCCTAAAATCCATACTGTTTTTTCCACAGAATGCACCCGATATTTTGATTGGCAGACTGTAGGGCTTATGCACAGTTTCCGTATGAGTGGGCAGCCTGGGAATATCACTAGACTTCTTAGCTGTACTGATGAGGACTTAAAGCAATATAAGGGTCATGACCTGGCTCCCACCCATTACGTTCCTTCAATGAGTCGACATCCTTTAACAGGCGATTGGTAAATTTGTTTATTTCTATTGTATTTTGTTAACCTTCCTAGTTAGTCGCTTGTCTTTATCTCACCAAAATCTTGATGAGCTGGTTTCCTTAATATTCTTTTCATTGTCTCTGAAGCTATATTTACCTTAGTCAAATTAGTTATCTACCTGAGTTGATTTTTTTTTTCTTTTTTTTGGCTCAATTGATTTTTCTCTAATTATCATTGCTGCATGACCAATGTGATTTGTAACTTGAAAATAAGATCATTAGTGTTTTGTCATCTTTTGACACACTCTCCAGTATCTTCAGCTTTTAATTCTAAATAGATCCTGTTAGAATTGTTTCTAACCTCCAGAGCAACTTGTTGTGATTATTAACTCTGCTGCTTGATTTTGATGTCCTGAAAATAAGGATCTAGATTTTCATGTACTCAATGTGTTTGGTGGTGATCACATTTTGTTCCAAACAAACTTTAATTATCAATTTAGCACTATAGAATTGCTCATGTTTTTCTTATGTTTGGTATTGCTTGCTTAAGGAGATATAAAAAATAGTGATATACTAAATGTTACATCATGTAGTGTGCAGTTATAGAGAGGTCACTTATTTGTAATTCTTCCATTTTACTGAATAATTTAGAGTTCAACAAGGATTGAAATTTTGTCTGTTTCATTTTAGGTATCCAGCAATTAATAAGCCTGCTGGAGTGCTTCACTGGCTTAACCATGCAAACATTGATGCAGAATTCATAGTTATTCTTGATGCTGATATGATCTTGAGAGGTCCAATTACACCGTGGGAGTTCAAAGCTGCACGTGGCCAGCCTGTTTCAACTCCATATGAGTAAGACCAGTGAATTTGATTTATGGTTGTGGTCTATAAATGTTGGTGCTGATGTATAGGCAATACCGGTGGCAGCAGTGTGCATACATACGTGTCTGTCTTTTCCTGTTTTGATAGCCTTTATTTAGAGTATTAGAACTCATTTACTTTGTTTTCCTCCCGTCCCTTCTCTTTCTCTGTACATGGCAGCTATCTTATTGGTTGTGACAATGAGCTTGCGAAACTTCATACAAGCCATCCTGAGGCTTGTGACAAGGTTGGTGGAGTAATCATTATGCACATTGACGATCTTCGAAAGTTTGCTATACTATGGCTGCATAAAACTGAGGAGGTCCGGGCTGATAGAGCTCATTATGCGAGAAATATAACAGGAGACGTATATGAATCTGGGTGGATCAGTGAGATGTATGGTTACTCTTTTGGTGCAGCAGAGGTAATATGTAGTTATTGAAGCGTTTGACTTATCATAGCATGCTATGTATTTATATTTTTATTTTCCCTTCAAAGTATGAACATATTTTAAAGCCGTAACTAATAACATTATTTATGCAGTTGAATTTAAGGCATCGCATAGAAAATGATATACTAATATACCCGGGATATGTTCCTGCACCGGGTGTCAAATATAGAGTTTTTCATTATGGATTGCGATTCGGTGTTGGGAATTGGAGCTTTGACAAGGCTGACTGGAGGGAAGTTGACATGGTTAACAGATGCTGGGCCGAATTCCCAAACCCACCAGATCCCTCAACGCTTGATAATGCCGATGATGATGCTCGAGAACGAGACCTGCTCAGCATAGAATGTATAAGAACAATGAATGAAGCGCTGCGTCTGCATCACGAGAGAAGGAACTGCCTCAGTGGTAATTCCTTATCCAGTTCAGAAGGCAATACGACTGAGGAAAGAGGAATTTCAAGGAAACTTGGCGACTTTAATGAAAGTTTCGCTTCAAGAAGCAATCATATATCAGCAAATCATCCCGAGGATCTGGCAAATGCTCAGAAAGATGGGATGCTTACTTCTTTCAAGTTCTGGGTGATCGTATTATGGGCATTTTCTGGCTTGGGTTTCTTGGTGGTCATTTTTCTGGTATATTCAGGTCATAAGCGAAAAGGAACGAGGATGAAACACCATAGAAGCCGGAGAAGAAGCTTGTATCCTGGATACATGGAAGTAAATGGTCGTGATCGGCATAGCCGCGGTGTTGATGTCCCTCTGTAACATTTTTTCTTTTTTCGTGGTGTAAAGCTGAGAGGTCAGAATTAATTTGAGACTATCATGCAAGGATCACATTTCAAGGTGTGTAAGCCATAGTGTACTAGAGCGAGCTAATTTTATGGCTTCCTGCGTTTCCTTTGGTAACAGATTTAATGTTGTAAACTTGTTTAAAAACAATTTGTTGTAAAATTTTTCTCAATAAGTTTAAAATATTAATAATAGAAGCTTAAAACCTTTTTGAATGCCACAATGTCTAACATATTGTCTGAATAATCGTTTGGTAGTAGCATTCTTTTTACAATGCTGCCATCTACAATTTTTTTTAACTACTGTTTGCCTCCCTAAATGGCCATCTTTATTTCTCTTGTCATGTTGATCGGGCAATGCACGGTTGGATACTTGGATTTGGTCTTTCTCTTTTGAAAATTATAAGAATTGAAAAAAAAAAAAAAACCAAAAAAGCTAAAGTTATGCAAAGTCTAAAGAATATTTAGTTGACTTAACAACTAGAACGATCTTGCACAGTTTCAAGCTAAACATAAGGCCAACTTAAAAACTTATGATACCTAAAAAAGAATGGATAATACTAACTCAATTGTTTGTGTAACTAATTTTCATCTACAACGAAAATTCTACTGTGGATTACAGACAGCTCTAAAGTATCTTATAACATCAGATATTAATTATTGTCTTTGGTAGTCAAAATTCACGTTAGAAATGAAAGATGGGGTTGCTATTAATATGATACTTCACAAAATGTTCTTGTTTTGTAAGCCTAAGGAAAAGGAAAGGTAAAGGCAAAATTTTGTTTAATGTTTGTAATATCCTTATAATTATTATTTAATATTTATTATATTTTCTATTTTTTAAAAATAGAAGTATAATGATTATTTTTATCTTTAAAATCATTTTTCTACTTTCTATTTTTTTATTATAATAATTCTATTAATTATTTAGTATTTGAGAAACTCACTTTTTTTTTTCACTTTCACTAATGTTCATCAATTATCTAACGATATAATTTTGTGTCAATTTTATTATTCTATCGACCTATTGTTTATAGTACTATTCGAAAATGATAGAATTGAAATGAAACTAATGGAGTTGATTTTGATTTGGCTGATTCTTGGTCATTGGATCGGTTTCTTGGTAGTTAAATACTGTATAAATCTTGTAAAAGAATGAATGGTTGTAGCCATGATTATGAAAATCAAACTATAAAACTAGTTCATTCGGCTCTTAAAATTAGTCAAAAAAACCATTCAAAATTTTAACATTGAATCAATCAAAAATTGATTTTGATTTTTTATTAAATAGTTTGACATTTTGTGATAGAGGTTTATGATATTTTTATAAACTCTATTTAACCAATTTCACATAAATTTATGGTTATATGTAAAATATTTTAATTATTTTTTTATATTTTTTAAATATATATATATATATTAAACATTATTTTATAATATATATATATATATCTTAATTTAATTGTAAATATATTATATATTATTACTTTTTTTTATATATATTTAATAAAATGATTCGACTCTAATTCAATTATGATTGAATTATTGAATAATAAATTATTTTTTATCTTAATTCCATATCTAATCTGATTTCATGAGAGAGCTAACGGTTTTGTCTTGGATTTCAATATTTAGCTTAGATACAAGGAGAGAAAAATATAATATAAGATAGATAGGAGAGAAATTAAGAGTCTACAGATTTAAGATACCTTGATAATATACTTTGCTATATACAGGGAGTCCTTAGAAACAAGAGTATCTTTAAGACACATTTGGTATAAGGGTTAAGTTAAGGGATGGAAATAAAAGGCATGCGACATCTTAATTTTCTTTGTTTGATACTTGGTATACATCTTTCCAAGGCATGAAGCATTCCCATAGATGAGGTAAAATCTTTGCCTTAGTTGGAAAGATGGAAAGCAGACACAACTGAAGGAGAGGTACTCGAGATCACCATTATACCCCTCATTTATCTACAAGTTATATAGTTGATATCATGCCCCTAGATGAGCCAAGCTATTGCAAAAAGACACCGTTGGACCAAATTGCGTGGCATCTCTATCCTTTCCTGCCAAGTCTTCGACTACCTCAAGGCATTGGAGCTTATGCCCGATCTTCCAAATGGAGCCTCAATGATGATTGAATTTATGAGCAACAAATAGTAATGGGTGCTTGGTTAAGAGAGAAAACAAAATTGAAACAAAATCCAGCAAAAGAAACGTTTTTTTTAAAGAAAAATTCGATAACAGTTATAATAGATTAGTGTTTTGACGAGAGGTGGAGCAATAGATGTCTCACGATTGATCTCATCATTAGAGAAAACTTTTTCCTTTACTTTACATATCATGCAAATTAGGGTTCAGAGGTGGCTGGGTATTGGGTTTTGATTTTTTTTTTTGTTGAATAAATCTCAATAATGCAAACCAAAAAAATTTATTTCTTTAATTTTTTATTATAAGGGTATTTTTCGCTTTTGACTATCTTTTCTTTTTATTTATCTCTTTTTTTTTTATTTTACCAAACATAAAATAAATATTTGAAAAAATTATAATAAAGGACTCAAATCTTATAAAATTTATAATAAAAAATCTTAAAAATTAAAATTGCCCTTAAAAACCACAATTATCATAAGGTTTTAGGGATTCACCATTGTATTTTTTTACATTCAATAGTAAATCTCCTAAAATCAATGATAAATCTCTTAAAACTTGATGATAATTGTAATCTTTGAAAATAATTTTAATTTTTAAGGTATTTTATTATAAATTTTATAAGATTTAAGTCTTTCATTATAATTTTTTTTAAATATTTCATTTTCATTCTTTCTTAGAGCATACCAAACAAGATTTAGGTCTCAAAATTCATTTCCATTTTCATTCCTTTCCCCATTTCCATTCTCATCAAAATTTATTCTATATATCAAACGAGACTATAATGAATTGAGTTGGTTGTCGCCTAATGATAAAAATAGAACAAATTTATATTTATAAAAAATTCATATCAAAGTAATAAAAAAGATGAAAAATTATTAGATATGTTTAATTTATAAATAATAATCAGATAAAGTCAATTATAAATATGCATATAATTTCACATGCATTTTTTTATGTTAATATATCTATTTTTATTACATCATATTGACATAAAATTCTCATTTAAAAAAAAAAAAAGAGGTTGCAAGAGTATTATCATCTACTATAGCCCATTTTTAGGCCCATTTGGTCCCATTGTATAACACCACATTCCTTTTATTGAGTTTTTTCTAGTTCCAGCTGGGTCACACCATATTGTTTCTACATGATTCAAATTCACTGTCTAAAACCGTCTTTTAAAAAACCCTCATTCACTTTCCCTCTCTCCAAACGCAATCTCACTCTCTCAATCATGGAATGGAACCCTCAGAGTCTCCAATTCCTCTCCGAATGCTTTCTCCACACCCTCTCTCCTTCGCCGGAGCCTCGCCGCCGCGCTGAAGCCTCTCTCGCCGAGGCGGCCGACCGTCCAAACTATGGCCTCGCTGTGCTTCGCCTCGTCGCGGAGCCCTCCATCGACGATCAGATCCGTCAAGCCGCTGCCGTCAACTTCAAGAACCACCTCCGTGTGCGGTGGGTCCCGGCTGCGTCAGATGACGCCAATGTGCACGCTTTCTCCCCGCTACTTCAGCCGGAGAAGGAGCAGATTAAATCCCTGATAGTGCCGCTGATGCTTTCGGCCACTCCCAAGATTCAAAGCCAACTTAGCGAAGCTTTGGCTGTAATTGGTAAGCATGATTTCCCGAAATCATGGCCTGCGTTGCTTCCTGAGCTTATTTCGAATCTTCAGAAAGTATCGCAAGCCTCTGATTATGCCTCTATTAATGGTATTCTTGGTACTGCAAATTCTATTTTTAAAAAGTTTCGGTACCAGTATAAAACCAACGATCTTTTGCTTGATTTGAAGTATTGTCTTGATCTTTTTGCGGCACCTTTACTGGAAATATTTCTCAAAACCGCTTCATTGATTGATGTGGCTGCAAATTCCGGAGGGCTTGCTGCAAATCTTCGTCCGCTTTTTGAGTCACAGAGGTTGTGTTGTAGGATATTTTATTCATTAAATTTTCAGGAGCTGCCTGAGTTTTTTGAGGATCACATGAAGGAGTGGATGACTGAATTTCGAAAATATCTCACCACTAGTTATCCTGCACTTGAGAGTAGTGGCCCTGATGGTCTCGCACTTGTTGATGAGCTTCGAGCTGCAGTTTGTGAGAATATTAATCTTTATATGGAAAAGAACGAGGAGGAGTTTCAAGGATACCTGAATGATTTTGCATTTGCTGTGTGGACTTTATTGGGGAATGTGTCCCAGTCTTCTAGCCGTGATCAGCTGGCTATCACAGCAATCAAGTTTTTGACCACTGTTAGCACGAGTGTGCACCACACTTTGTTTGCTAGTGAAGGAGTTATACCACAGATTTGTCATTGCATTGTGATCCCGAATGTAAGGTTGAGAGAAGATGATGAGGAACTCTTTGAGATGAATTATATTGAGTTTATTAGGAGGGATATGGAAGGTAGTGATCTTGATACTAGGAGGAGGATTGCTTGTGAGCTACTTAAGGGGATTGCAACACATTATGGAGATGCTGTCAGAAGCATTGTTTCTGCACAAATACAAACTTTATTGAGTTCTTTTGCTGCAAATCCAGTGGCAAATTGGAAGGACAAGGATTGTGCTATATACTTGGTAGTTTCTCTTGCAACCAAGAAGGCCGGAGCTACTTATATCTCAACAGAACTTGTTGATGTTCAGAGCTTTTTTGAATCTGTTATTGTACCCGAGCTGCAGAGTCCAGATGTGAATGGGCATCCAATGCTTAAGGCAGGTGCACTCAAATTTTTTACTTTTTTCCGGAGTCTAATATCAAAGCACATAGCATTGAAGTTTTTTCCAGATTTGGTTCGTTTCCTTTCTGCAGAATCAAATGTTGTTCATTCTTATGCTGCAAGTTGTATTGAAAAACTCTTGTTGGTAAAGGATGAGGGGGGTAGAGCACGTTATACATCGACAGACATTAATCCTGTTTTCCCAGTGCTGATGAACAATCTTTTCAGTGCCTTGAAGTTCCCAGAGTCTGAAGAAAATCAATATGTAATGAAGTGTATCATGAGGGTTCTTGGGGTTGCAGATGTATCTGTTGAAGTTGCTCAAGTCTGTATTGAGGGGTTAGTCTCTATTCTTGGTGAAGTTTGCAGAAATCCAAAAAATCCCATCTTCAATCATTATCTCTTTGAGTCTGTGGCTATTCTTGTAAAGAGGGCCTGTGAGAGGGATTTGTCTCTTGTATCTGTTTTTGAAGCAAGCCTATTCCCTAGGCTTGAAATAATATTGACCAATGATGTTACTGAATTTTTCCCATACACATTTCAGTTGCTTGCTCAACTTGTTGAGTTGAACAGACCACCTATCCCAGCAATCTACATGCAGATATTTGAGATCCTGTTGTCACCTGATTCTTGGAAAAGAGCTCCAAATGTTCCTGCACTTGTGCGTCTTCTCCAGGCCTTCCTTCAGAAGGCACCACATGAGGTCAGCCAAGAGGGTAGATTGAGTAAGGTGCTTGGCATATTTGATTCACTTATCCAATCTCCTAGCACAACTGAGCAAGGATTCTACGTGCTTAACACTGTCATTGAGAGTCTTGAGTATGCAGTCATTGAACCTTATATTTCTCACATTTGGGCTGCCATTTTCAGAGAGCTTCAAAAGAGGCGGACAGTAAAGCTTACTAAGTCTCTTTTGATATTTATGTCACTCTTTCTGATTAAACATGGTCCTTCAAACCTTGTCGATACTATGAATCGCGTCCAGCCTGATATATTTACTGTGATTTTGAAGCAATTTTGGATGCCTAATCTTAAGCTTATTACTGGAGCTATTGAGCTCAAGTTGACTGCAGTTGCTTCAACTAGACTTATTTGTGAGTCTCCAATCTTCTTAGATGCTGCAGCTGCTGAATCCTGGGGGAAGATGGTTGACAGCATTGTCACCCTTCTTTCTCGGCCAGAAGAGGATAGGGTTGAGGATGAACCTGACATGCCAGATATTACAGAAAATGTGGGTTATAGTGCCACCTTTGTTCGTCTTTACAATGCTGGAAAGAAAGAAGAGGATCCACTAAAAGATATAAAAGATCCAAGGGAATTTTTTGTAGCTTCATTGTCCCGACTTTCTTCACTTTATCCTGCGAGGTACCCTAAGGTCATCAGTGAAAATGTTGATCCAACAAATCAAGCAGCGTTGTTTCAGCTTTGTCAAACTTATAGTCTCCCAATTGTCTGAGTAAGTAGAAGTGTGTGACACTTTCTTTCCCATTTTTGGATCTTTTACTTATTGTGGATTCTTTCAATGACTATTCCTTCAGTTACTATTAGAAATGTTATGTGAGAGTAATAATTTTGTCAATTTTGTGAAAACACTTTTTGCACAAATTATACTTGTTATTATTTATCTCTTAGTTCATTTGGACCATGTATGGATGTACGATTATCAAGTTCAGTTCTTGTGTGGCATTTCAGACACTTTCATTCTTTTTTATGCATCATGCAACTTTTAAAATTTGATACTTGATTATAGATATAATGAAATAATTTAATATTTCCTATGCCAGTTCCATGATAGATCAATTCTTTGTTGCTGTTGTTGCAACTTCTGAGTTCCATTTCTCTTTTCTTTTCTTTTCTTCCCCCCTCCCTCTCTCTCCCCTCATTAAGAAATGAAATAGACATTTTAAGGAATCATAAAAGGTTCAGTTCACGTAGAGGGAGCAATTGTGAATGAATTTGGATAACAGGAGCTATCTAAATTTTATAAATATTCAACAAGCGCATTTGGTAGAATCAAAACTGGCTAATTATGTGCATATGTTGTGGCCAGTTCTGAAATTGGAGATCTTTGGGTTTCATTTAATACCAAGAGTACCAGTTTTGATATGCTTATCTTGAGGTGGAGATCAGTTATTTGTGAGATTTTAGTATGGGAAGTATTTCATCAGTAGCAAAATGACAGGAAAAATCTGATTTGTGGGATTGATGCTTGTCATGCACTCATGCTAGAAAAAGAAAAGACAGCAGATTTCAAGAGCTCATGTTTTTCATGCTTCCAAAATTTCTCACTTTCTTAGTTTCTATTTGCTCCATTATCTGAGGGTAAAATTTAGGTCCATTTCTCCATTGCTGCTCATGACTATAAGAGAAGATGGTCTTCACTTCTGACTCTTATTACTTTATTACTTTGGCTTAGGAGGGATATCCATGATATGCTTAATAGTGAGGTTGCCACCTTGGGAAAATTCTTGTATAGATTTGTCTTGTGCACATGAGCTATGCACCTTACTTTCAAGCACAGGCAATTCGACTTGACATCTTCTGATTGGCTCCCACCATGCAGTGCTTGTCAAACTTGCTGCCTGTGCCCACTGGTGCACAGCTATTGTGGAGCACCCGGGGCATGCAACAAGCAAGAATATCTAGTTCTTTTGGCATTTAGGTTGAGAAATTACCACAATTGATCTTTTATTTCTTTATCCATGTGTGTGTAGTGGCAGAGATTGAGTTTGAAACTTGTGTTACAGGCGCACATGTTTTACGTGTCTAATTATATTCAATCCTCATTATTATTATGATTATTCTTATATCTTTGTTATGCTTCAACTTTCCAATTTGGTTGAGAATGAGTTATATAAGTGCTCTGCCTAATGACCCATTTGTTCTACTACTCAGGATTTTATGCTAGAATCAGATTAATGGATTATTGTCTGGGTCCGAAGAATTTTCTGCACGATGCATGAGCTAGTTGATGGTACTGCCTTGATACAATGGGAATTAAATCAGTATTTCATCATCCATTTTTACTTCTGCCATGATTATACGTGATGATGAGCTGGAATTTCTTATTCCAGTCCTGGTTGAATCCATGGGATCTGTGCATGTGTTTGACGTGTCATGTGGTCCGTTGGGTTTCGGGGTAAAACTATTTAATGCTCTTAGTTTTCCATGGGATCAGGATCCTTTGAAGTGAGGATCTTGTGCACCTAAGAAGTATCGATACGGGTACGTGTATTGAGTACAACACGATATAATATATGGGATATAACAATTTTTAAAATTTTAGGATACGGGTACGGGAATATATATATATATATATTCAATAATTTAACACATTAAAAATTAAATTAAATCATAAGTAAGTCATAATAGCATAAATAATATTATCAAAACATCTCAATAATTTATAGAAATGGGATTTAAAAATACCAAATAAAAAATGGAGATGCTTTAAAGTTGCTGTTAAAGGGAAAAATATAATATTTAGTAACATTTTTCTTTTGTTCCACCTAAAAAGTATAGAAACATATTAATAATTCATACGGTATATATATATATATATATATATGTCTTGAATAATGCATACGAGATGCTTATTGACCAAAGCATAAAACATTGATAATTAGATACTTGAAATTAGAGGAAGCATCGCTAAATTTACATGTTAATAATTTAGTATTTTTCATTGTAAGGTTCAATAAAAAATGAAAAATGATTAAGATAAAGTTCAAACATTTAGTTTAACTAAAAACATAAAATAACTGTGCATAAAAACAAATACTTTATTGACATCTAATTATTAAATTAAATTAAAAATAATTACATGTACCAGTAGTTAAATTTGCAAATTTATTATATAATAAATGCACATGAAAATGAATAATTCAAATCTACTCCCTTTTGAAAGGATTCACTCAAGTTTTTGTTCTTAACATGGCTTTCATTATTTACCCTCCTCAACAATCAGATTTGTATATTGTGATATACATAGGTTATTACATATCATGATACATAGATATAGTTAAAATTGAAAAGGAATAAAGATAGATTTTTCTAAACAATCAGATTTGCAATCAATAAACACCAGCAAAGATCAATCAATCCCAACGGAGGAACTGGAAGCATCAGAGGAGAAGACATTCAAGTTTTTTTTTTAAAAAAAATAAAAACAAAAGCTTTTTGCCACTGGAGAAGAAGACACGCCTCCACTAGTTGGAGAAGATGACGAAGGAATGGACGATTTGCCGGAAAAGATGATGCAGCACAGAGGGAGGAGATGAGGGATGGTGGGCGATGCACAGTGAGACACAGCAGCAATCTAGAGAAGCAGAGGCGAGGGAGAGAACTGGCGTTTGACGGATCAGCCAGGTAAAATGAGAAACAAAACAATGTCGTTTAATGTCACATCGTTTCGTAGTCGTTTTAGCACCATTTCGAAACGTTTCGATACAAGAAGAAATGTTTCAAAACGTATAGATAAAAAAGAAACGTACAGGGTATGGTTGAATCCGTATAGTATGCATATTTATATCGGATACGTATCTGGTACGGGTACGCTACCAAAATTGTTGTATTCGTGCTTTCTTATTGTGCAGTTTCCTAAAGTGAGAGATGACTAAGGCAAAGTTTTATATATATATATATATAATTATATATATATGTATGTAGAGAAAAAAAAAAAGATAAATGTGAGAGACTTCACCACTTCAGTCGGAAAAACACCTCAGGGGATCCATTTCAGTTTTCCATGTTTTCCTGTTTCTCTTGTTCTACATGCATATGAGCAAAGTGTAACAAATAGTGAGGTCAATTTTTGCGTAAGCTTGCATGTCAACGTAATTTTACATTTAGAAATCTTTGATTCCATAGTTCAGCTTCAACTTATAACATTTCGCGGCCAAAAAATGTAAAAACCTTATAAAATTTCAAGCGACAGAAGCTCCTTTGAAAATAGTCAGTAACCTGGGTTAATTTTAGATGTTGTTCTCTGGTTCTCTAATAAGGATATAACAACTGAAAATTTTTACAATTTGGTATTACAAGATTAAGTCTTTTAAAAGAATCTTTCGCTATGTTTTTATTTAAAAATCTAATAGAACCTTCTAAGATGAGAAATGACAACTGAGACTGGACAGTGTACATTGGGATGGTTCAGTCTTGGTTAAGAACATATATGACTTTTACGGAGGCCGAGGCGTTATCATTCTCAATCGACTGGGCTTCCTTTAAGGCCCGTGTGCAGTTAAAAAGCCCACTCCTCTCCCTCCCCAAAATTAGGACGTAAGACTTGACACTGAAATGGCTTTGACGTAACATTTTTTTTGTATTATATTCAAGTTCTTTGGAATAGGATGAGAATCATTAAGTCACCAAGAACGAAAGCGCTTCAATGTTTGGGATGAATCAAGAAATTTGATCAGATTTTATTTCTATTATCTCAGTCTTGTCGGTGTACAGTAATTCTCTTTAATTTTTGTTATTTAATAAATCATTTGGACACTATTACAAAAAAAATTAGGCGTAATTTCTGAGTAGTGATATTATATTTTATTAATAAAATCATATTTATAATTTAATGTTACATGGTTAATTACTAAAAAAGTTATATATCATGTTTTTATTAGAAAATTTGATAATAAATACTTAATAAGTTTTGTTTAAATTTTGTCTAATATCAAACACGCTTCAAAATAAATATATCAATTTTAACTTTATTTTTTTCTCTTAATGAGTAAACCTTTAGATACAATATTAACAGATCTTAGAAAAATAATCAGGATGAAACAAGTAAATATTGAAAACATAAAGAACCAAGCAAGTCTATAATGATGCCATTGAGAGAAGTTTGCATTCAAGTGCAAGGCTCGGACCAGGTCTTCCCATTTGGACTAACTAAATTGTTGCCGACGCATTAAATTTATTTATCTATTTTACAATTATCGTGGTTATATACACATTTGAAATTAATGAATTTCAATTACTTCTTTTAAAATAAATACAATCGCGCAGCAATGGTGAAAATTATGACAAAAAAGAAAACAATATAATCATGAAGAAGAAATTTTTATTTGGCCATTTGGAAGTATGAACATTGCACTGATCACATTTTAGGGTGACACCTAATATACTACGAGGGATAGGATGCATATATATAAGTGTTTTTAATGTTTATTCACCGTTGTGTCATTCTTGCGTTTTTTTCTTTTTACTCTCCATTTTTGTAATAAACTTTCCTCCCCTTTTGTTGGTTTCCGTATAAGTGTCATAACCACAGATTGTCCATAATAAAAATTCATGAAGTTTCTTTGAAAGAAATGTGCCTAATTTACTTTTTTTTTTTTTTATAAAAACCCCCTCCTATGATGCGTTTCAAGGCACTAAATACAGATGTTCATTTTAAAGGATTTGTATTTGGAGTCTCACCTCGTTTTGTATATATTTCATAATATTCAAAATTAATGAAAATCTCAATTTCCTGATATTTTAGTAACTAACTATCAATTTTATTTCTTTGATTAACTTCTAATTACTATAAGCATTTTACACTATGATACATATACTACTTAAAAATATAAAATTAGTGTACCAGATGACCCAAAATTTTATACATAAAGAGGAAGATGCGTAGTTCTTAAACAATCCACCCCTCTCTCTCTCACATTTCTGAGGCACCTACCAGAAAACAAGAGCAAATGAAATTGCAACGGAAGAATCACTCAGAAAATGCCAAGGAACACACACAGTCATATTGTATGGAGTTATATAACTAAGGGACAATAATTTAAGTTCTAAGTCACATTGTTGAACAATTGCCTTTAATTAAACTAATTATAAAAAGTACACCCACAAGCTGCTTCAATGCCTAACCGGCTTCCACTAAACATTCTTTAACATCTTTTTCTATTGCATTAATTAATGAACTCTTAAACAAATAATTTCTTGCTGTGAATAATGGTTCTTTGTAGGTGAACTCTCATTTCTCTCTCTCTCTCTCTCTCTTTGGGTTTGCTGAGATGACAATCATGTTTCCTATGTTTCATAGGACCTTTTGGCAACTGGCTTGGGCTTTACATTTATATTACTCTACTAGATGGTCCCTCCATGAGTTTTATGTTACATTATTTTAATTATTAAGGCCTCCCTTTCATGTTTCTTGTTCTTTTTGTTTTAATATATATTTACCATACTCAAAAAGATTTTACATCATACTAAAAATATAATGTGTAAAATAATTTTTTAAAAAAATATTCACATGTTATATTTTTATATAAGAACTTAATTATATCTTTATTATGTCTCTTTAAGATCATGAATGTAAATTGTTATTATCTAATACAACTTTATTTATGTATATAGGTTAAATTATTTTTTTGTCTTTATAGTTTCAGTCAATTTGTAATTTGGTTCTTATATTTTTGAAAAATTTTAATTTAGTCATTGTCATTAAATCTTTGACAATATTTTGTTAAATTTGATAATGTGACTATTGTATCTTATCTTAGTACTCTATATATGCATGATTTAGACAAACAACAAAAAGGAGTAAAAATAGATAATGAAATGAAATTAACTCATATGACATATGGTGCAACACATATTATGTTATTTGAAATTATTTTAAATCATATATATTTAGAGTTTCAAGATAATATATGGTTGATAATATCAACACAATTTAATTGAATGCTTATGGGACTTAAACAACAATGATTAAATTACAAAATTTTCAAAATACAAGGATTTAATTATAAATTTTCAAATAACAAGCACCAAACTAAAAATTGAGTAAAAATATATAGACTAAAAGAATAATTTTCTCATTTATTTGTTATATATATATATATGCTCCATTTTTTTTCTTACATGGAATACACTTTTCTACATAGGATTGTGAGTTCAATTTTAAAATTTATTTTACTTTATGAAATTTCAAGTTCAAACTCCTTAAAAATTGATTTTAAAAATTAAATCTGCAGCTTGATTCATGATTTTTTGGCATGATTGTTGCGTGGATGGTTCCTAGCTTCTTTGTAATGTCAAAATGCAGAATTTGGGATGAGATGTGATTAACTGGAATGTTCTAATCTAGTATACCATAACAGTAATTGGAGATGGGATAGATTTCAACCCTTGATGTAAAGGGAAACTTGTTTGAAAATTCACACCATCTCTCCCTTTAATGAAGCTTTCCTACAATGTTAGGAGGGGTATAAACTAATCAGGGGAACCAAGTTAGGCAACCAGTTCTCTTTTTGCAAACTCATTTAGAAGTGAGTAGGCCCTAAAAGAGTTTTATCCTTTTTATGTCTGGTGGCTCAAAATCATCTTCATATGAAGGAACTTATAAGGAGATGGAATGGCATTGTTTTTATGTGCCATGTTTATGGCAATCCTAATACCACTTTGCATGTGCTTAGTAATTGTAGCACTATGTATAAAAGTGCAGTATAGTCTTGTTCCACCAAATAGAAAATTGGTGTTTTTCACTTCATTACTCATTTGTATAAGGAGATGTCATGGTGATTAACTTTTGGTATTGGTTACTGGATGTTTTGGAAGTGTCATAATGAGATTTTATTTAATAGAATCAGTTCCACCCTTCACAATCTTATAAGTAAAATAATTATTTTTAGTTAGCAAATTATTCATGCAAGTTCAAACACCTTGCTTTTTTATTCCACCCTTTTGGTTACTTATGATATACGCCGATGGCCCCTTGATCATAACTAGGTAAAAAGTAATTGTGATGGTGTGAGTAAAGAAAATCTAGAACTAACAGGATATATAAGTATTTTCTAGGACTCCTATGATTGTTGGTTGGGAGGCTTCTCTAAGAATGTTGGATGGTACTCTTCCTTGCAAGTTGAGGCATGGGGTGCCTTTATTAGACTTGAGTTGGCTTGGAGTTTGGGATTTTGTGAGGTCCATCTTGAACTAGATTCCAACATCTTGGTAGCAATATTGAATAGCAATAATCTCCACTTTACCTTCATTAATAAATTGTTTATTTTAACCAAGAATGTTATGGTAAGGGATTGATCTATCAAGATAATTGATGTTTGTCATAAAGCTAATCATTGTGCTGATTTTCTAATGAGCTCTGGATAACTTAAGACTCAAATCCTCATTTTCTCTTATTTAACATTTTATCCAAATTTTATTTAGCTTTGAGTCACTCATATCAGGGGACTTTCTTTCCAAACCGGCCCGTTTCTGTGTTTTTACAACATATTGGGTGTTACACTACAACTTATACCTTTCATTAGGAGCACAATTTTGGGATTCTATTCCTACCATTATTACTCTAGCATTTCTATTTGATTTTATAGGGACTTATGTAGTTTTATGTAATTTTTTTCTTTCTTTTTCATGCTTTTCTAGCCCTTTTGATTTACTTAAAAATTTTCATGCATTGCAATTTGTAGTAAAACTATATACTTGTTTATAAAAATCTTATACTTATTTTGTTATCATTGAAAAAGCATTCACTTATCTTATTCTAATTAGGAAAGTTAATAACAAAAGTATACAAAACTGTATATTATTGTAAAACTAATAAAAATACCAAAAAAAATCTAATAAATAACTTCTATTTATAAACCTTAAACCATAAAGTCCAACCTAAGCATTTTAATTATATAAATGAGAAAATTAATCTTTATAATTATACAACATAAGCCCTTTGAGGGTTATTATAGGGCATATGCCATTAAACATAAAAAGAGATCCTATAAGATTATTTTTTAAAGGTTATGGACATTCAAATAACTATAGCATTTACAACACTCCTCATTAGATGTCTGTTAACAAATAATATATCTCACTAAAATCTTAATAAGAAAAACCTAGTAGGATAAAAACCTAGTGAAAAAAATACATATTATTTATAATATAAGTTGTCTTGTTAAAAACCTTGGTTAAAGAAAAAAAATACGTGTATTTTATTATAATGTATCTTTTGTTCTCTATGATGACAATGCAACTTTATGTTCTTGAGTTGACACATTTTAATATCATATACCAACTTCTCAAATGTGACTTTTGGTAATGTCTTAGTGAAAAAAAACTATCAAATTATCACATGAGTGAATCTTTTGGCAATCTATATCACAATTTTTCTAAAGCTTATGGGTGAAAAAAGTTTGGTGAAATATGTTTCATTCTATCTCCTTCAATATACTCTTTTTTTAGCTAACCTATGTATACTAAATTATCTTCATACAATCTTGTTAAAAGCTTTTTCTTTAAAAGAAAACCACACATCTCTTAGATATATTAAGTTATTAATCTTAACCAAACACATTCTTAACTTTTCTTAACTTACCCAATGCATTGTAATTATTTTTACATAAATTGATAAGGTAACAACTAAAGTTTTTTATTTTGTGAAAAGCCATGATATAAACATATTCTCATATGTAAATAAATAATTTATTTGAAATTGAGCTTTATGCTGATTGGATAAATATCCTACATTTGCATAACCAATTGATTGTGATCCATATTTAATTAAATAAAAATATTAATAGTTTTTTTAGAGATATTGTAATAAAATACTTAAACCTATTCTATTTTTTTTTTGTTAAAGAAGAATTAAATTTTGCTAACAAATTTATAACAAACGTAACATCATGTCATATATTATTAGCAAGATGTATTAATACTTCTATAATGCTAAGATATAATACTTCAAAACTAAGAAGTTTTTCATCATCTTCTTAAGGACAAAAAAGGGTTTTTATTCACAAATAGTGATCTTACAATCATTCAAGTACTTTGTGGATGTAATTTATTCCTATAAAATTGGTTTGCTATCTTTTTAGTATAAGTTCATCCTTGAAGGAGAATTTTATTTGTTAACTTATTGATTTGAAAGTCAAGACAAAATTTTATTTTTTTCGAGATCTTTTATCTAAAATTCTTTCTTCAAATAATCATTTGCTTTTTAAAGCTTTTTAAAAGTTTTAATAATATTTAAATCGTCAACATATATAGTAATCATGACAAACTCTAATCTAGGTCTTTTTGTAAAAAACACAAGGGCAAATTAGATAATTTTTATAACCTTCCTTACACATATATTAGTTGAGATGATTACATCACATATGCCTAAGCTTTTTTAATCTATATAAAAATTTACATAAATGTATCAAACGATTTTTTTAATAATATTTACATGCTTCTAGCATTTTAAATATTTTAGGGGTTTTTATTTAAATTTTATTATATAATAAGTCATATAAATAAACTATAACATTTATTAAATGCATAAAAGGCTTTTTATGCACTACGACTAATAAGATATCTAAAATTGATTGTATCTATTATAAGAGAATACATCTCTTCATAATTAATCTCAAGCTTTTGTAAAAATTCTTGTACCATGAGTTATACTTTATATTTGATGATTTTATTTTTGTAAAAATACCTATTTATACCATATTCCAAGAATTGACGCTTCACATCAATTCACTCAAGACATGTGTTGATAATGTATTCTAAAATTACTGAAAATATAAAAAATTTAATAAGAACAAGAGAGAAAATTAAAAAAAGAAATAAAAAATACTTTTCATTTACTTAAGGTTCCCTTAGTAAATGACCTCTATTTATAGACTTTAAATTACAAAAATCAACCTAAGAGTTATAATGACTTAAATAAAAAAATTAAACTACATAATTTTATAATGTAAATCATTTAGGAGTTATATAATATATTTCATCAAACACAAAAAAATCCTAAAAAATTATCTTTTAAAAAATTATAAACATTCACATAATTATAATATTTAACATGCCTATAAGATTTTTCTTTCTTTCCTTTTTTTTTTTTTTAATAACTCCTACCTTCGAGATCCGTAGTGCATCAAATTTGGATTAAAAGGATGATGGTGAAGGGTGGGGGAAAAGTGTACCCTGTCCGTACGTCCAAAATCCTCCTAATCCCTTTTGCCGTAGTGCTAAGTTTTTCTTTTTCTTTTTTTAATTTTATTGAGTATTGATTCTATTTTTTTACGAGGAAATCTGATAAAGAAAAGAAACCTCACTTAATATAAGAAATTGGTTATATATATATATATATATATATATATATATAATGAATTTTAAATTATTAGTTGCCGTTTTATATAAACTATTAAATTAAAACGTAAACAATTGAATGTAAATAGAAATATTAACTGAATAATAAGATAATTTTTATTCTTAGAAAACCAAAAATCCATCAAATATGAAAACATTTTCTTTTCTTGTCAAAGGGAAGAAAAAAAAGAAAGGAAATTTTCTCTCTTTAGCATATGGTATTCCCCTTTGATAAGAAAACCATCATAATTTTCAAAGAAAATTCATTATATATATATATATATATATATTTCCTTCTTAGAAAAAAATGATTTTCATTAAAGAAAACTCCCATTCATATAGTATGAAAATTTCTATTTTCTCTCTTTAATTGATTGCGACTGATTAAAATATGTCACGTTTGAAGATCCTTGGTGATGGAAATTTAGTGTCATATACAAGGAATATTGCTGTTTTACAAAAGAAAATTAACTAATTAGCCGCAGAATCAATCCTATAATATAATAAAAATTTCGTTTTTGGAAATTCAATTTAAGAATGTATATATGTACAATTTATTTATTTGAAAAGCAAACCAACATTAGGCATCTAATTCTCTGAGAAAGTCAATAAGGTTTTCACATCTTATCAACATAACATCCACATCTTTAATAAAAAAATGAAGATATTTAAATAAGCTTAGCTTTTTATTACAAATAATAAAAAAATCGTATGTCACACAATCATATATGAAGATGAAGTGAAAAGGCAAAAAGGGACCCCCACAAATTAAACCTTAGTGAGGTGTGCTAACCCACCCATGGTGGATGGAGGAAAGGCTCATGATAATCCAATTGTCCATGATTGCCTGCACATGTTTTCCAACATCAAATGCTTAAATTTGATTAATATTTTTATAATCTTGATGTACAGATTTCAAATAAACTAACGCTAATGCTTATTCTTTACTATTATGGTAGGGAAACCTGCACCACTTGCACTAAAACCTAGATGAACCAAACCTCATTTACAACAAAAAATATTACCAGTAGCTTCAAATAAAAAGTTGAAAAAGAAGTTATCAAACCTAGCTATGAGCAAGAATGCACATCTGGGTCTTCATAATGTGCAAGGTTTAGGACTGGCAAGGAACACGAACTGAATTGGTCTTCACATAGGGTGTGCATTCAAATCACTAGTCCCACCTACTCCTCTAGTCTATATTATTTTTAGGATTTTTTTAATGCTTTAAGTTTTTTTCTTTTGGCCAAAATACATAGAAATTCTTGAATTTTAGATTAGATAAAAATAGTTATTTAATTTTTAAAACTTAATAATAAATTTTTAAACTCTAATTTTGTACAAATAACTCCTACTATTAATGAATCTATTAGATTAATAATATATTTGATTAAACAGAGCTCCTAAACTCTATTTTCTGTGCAATTAATAAATTTTCTCAACTTTAAATTATATACAAATAACTCTTTTAATATGTCATATTTACTTGTGAAATAATGAATTTACTAATAATAGGTCATACTTTTAACTTCAGAAAGTCCATTGTTAAGTTTTAAAAATTATAAAAAATTTTTACGCGTGATTTAAAGTTTAGGAAAAATTTTGCACATTTTAGCCGAAATTTTATGTGACAAATTTATTTATAAAAAAAATGTAATGCCTCATTATTTTATTTTGACAAACAATGTGATTTCTTTACCTCTCTTTGTGTGTGCGTGCTAGCATGCGTGCTTTTTTTGTTTTTGAGAGAGAGAGAGAGGTCCTAACAATCCAAACTAATGGAAAGATTCTGCTAAGATACCAAGCTTTATGGGAGGGAAAAATTAATTATGAGGAGTAGAATCATTTGGGTCAGGAGGAAAAAATTAGCCATATTCTTGGCAATTGTTGCCAAATGATTCAATCTCTAAATTTTTCAGTAATGGAGGGATCTGATCCCTAATCTTAATGGAATCTATGAGATGACATGGATAGATTTACATGATAAGGTAATTGCTGCTTTTATTGTTAATTATTGCTTCGGTGTGCAATTAAAAGAATTAAAAAATTATTATTGACCTTTAGTGGGAGCAAGAGTCATTTCATATATATACACACACACACACATATCTTAATGGTGAAAATTTGCAGCAACTGTTGGCCATTATAAATTGCTCAATGGTGGGGTCCTAATAATTAGGAACAACTTACACTAAGAAATTCCGCTTCGATACATAATTGTGCTGGAGACAGTAGTTATGGGTGGAGGTAGGTTTAGCCTTAGCCCACCACACTTATTGGTCTTTTCTCTAATCAAGTTAAGTAGATTTAGATTTTTAATACATTGTTATTCTACATTTTATAATATTTAAGATATTATGATATAAAGTTTTATAATATTTAAAATATTCATATTTAATATGATAATTATAAATTGTCATAAAAAAATTAACAAAGTTGAAAGAGGGATTATGTGATACTAATAGTTTTTAGATAGTATATATGAAATGCCATACAAAATAATTATGATCCCTTAATGTCTTATGTGATACTTATCATCTTAAATACTATTATTATCAATGTATTAAAAAATATTTTATATGTCAACTATCATTTAATATATATATATATAAGAAATCAATATGTTAATATTTCAAACACTAGCTACAATCTAGTAATGATCCATATCAGTTGCTAAAAGTTTTTAAATCGTTGCTAAAAATATGTTTTTTTAATGACATTTTCGATGTATATATAGTAAATCCATAAAAAAATAAATATTTTAATTAAATTTATCTTTCACCCTACGTATTTATATATTTATTTGTTGTTTGTTTTGTATATATTGTTTTTCATTGCATTGAGCAATAAATAGGTTTATATAAAATAAAGAAGTATGAGAGAATAATCAAATAAAATTAGAAATCATAGCTTATAATAGTTGTGAGAATTTTAAAATCTTTAGTTGTGGAAGTAGCAATAAGATAGAAGATGAAACTTGCAATCAATTACTAATTATTTACAAAATATTAAAGAGAATGACTTTCTCGAGTCACCTTGTTGAAAAAATCACAAAGCATTGTACCGAAAAACAAAGTCATTATGCATTTGAATAACATAAATTTTCTTTTCAACTTCCATTGGGTTTCTTCCTGTAAACACTTCGGCTGTTTCAGTAAATGCTTTTGATCAAGTATAATTTAATAATTAATGCTGTGAATTTTAATTTTCACTCATCAATTGCTTGGATTTGCAATTTCATCTCTCTCTCTGTCTCCTGTATTTAAACTATATATGATAATTATTATTAACCATTAATTTGAGTGCATCCTGATAATGCATTTAGCATTATACAATTTATTTGTTATAATCTGCCACTTTCTCTCTCTCTATACATTTAGTATGAAGTAACACACACAAGCATCACTATGCAAGTATAAAATCCGATTTAATTTTCATTAGAATTTCAAAATATATCAAAAAGCAAGATGCGTGCGTGGTTACTTAATTATAACAAAATCAAAGCAATAGGGAAGAAGAATTAGTCAAAAGAGTTTTGCTTATTGTAGAAATAAAAGATGCAAAGAAGGAACCAAATCCTCTTATAAATACAGGTTAATAAAGATTGGTTCTTAAAACATATGCCTCTTCCTTTTTAATTTTATTTTTTCCACAGAATAGGAATCCAAGAAATCTAAATCCATCCTAGATGCATATTCATGATTGAATACTTATTCGTTGATGATTCATTTACCACACTCATATTGGATGCTTTTGGGACAAATTCTAGTTATCTATAGGAATTTTGGAAACGAACAAATCTCATGCATCCACTCGTCTATAACATAAATTATATTATATTAATATAAAACGTATAGTCTTAATTAAGATATTGGTTTAATGGTAGATGGATGAAAAATTTTAATACAAAAGGTTAATATGGGAAAGTACACCCTTAAAATTATTTGCAGAGAAAATAGTTTGAATATAGTCTGAAAAGATCTTTACCATTGTAATTTGTAAATTATTATATATTTAAATGAGGATTTTGTCAATTTTTTTTAGATTTATAAATTGTAAACAATTTAGTTGTGAATTTTCTAGCCCTAATAAAATGACTTTGACACCATCTTAGTAATATATACCCAAAAAAAAGTTATATAAAGCAAATAAATTGAAAAATTAATGTTTATTAATATGAAATGTAAGAACAACCTGCTTCATAAATATTAAATATTTATAATATGTGTATAATAAATTTAGGTAACAAGTTATTTGCTAGGAAAGTCTTCCATCTTCACTTTCAAACTTACAATTGGTGTAGAGAAAGAATTGAGAAATTTTGAAGGGAAGTTGAAGTGGTATCAATTGTAAATGAACTATGATGAAGACATTATTGGAATTCAGGTTATTGCATTCACACCACACAAAATTGGACAGGTTTATAGATTTGGGGAATTTTGTCTCTCCATAATATAATTCAAACAAAATTTAATATAAAAATTTATAATTGATTGACTTAATATTATTTATTTATTTAATATTCTTAACTCACACTTAGATTTAACCTTTAAATTAATATATTGTTAAATTTAAAGTTATATTTTAGATAGACTATATGAAATAAAATGACAAATTTTAATTATTACAAAAAATTAGAAGACATTACTATCTATTTTCAAATTAAATTGACCAAAAACATAATTAAATTTATTGTTATAAAAATTAAAGTTGGTGTCATGTCAATTATTAATTTATAAATGAATGATAATTATTGAATACACAATAAAGTCTAAAGAAGGGCCTGACAAATAAGCCAACATCAAAAGAGTTGCTTTCTTGCACGAGCTTAGTGAAACATAGCAGCAGAAAAGTGGGGTGTATTAAGACTTTAATTTTACATACTTTAAGAGTACGATTTGGCTCCCACTCCACCAGTGGGCTTTTCTTAATACATGAAAACATTAATAATATTCTTCTACCAAAAAAAAATATATTAATTAATATATATTCTCTCATTCCTGAGCCTCTTATATTTATATGGTAATTACTCTTTTTTTATTTTTCCTGTGACAGAGATCCATTGGATGGTCACAAAGCAACGATTCTTATTAAGCTTCTTAAACAAATCTTAAGAAAAAATAATCAAACTTTGATAGTGACCACTCCTTCCTTTAGTCAAATGCGAATGCATTAGTCACACGCTTGCACATGCATTTACACATCAGAACAAATAACTAATCAATGTTTTAATTATTTTATACCATTTTAATTATGAAGAGCCTCATCGCAGATATCGATTTCCACATTGATTCTCTAGTCTATTTTATTTATTTATTAATTACCATATCACAAAGCAGTCATTAGAACTTTACTTTATCCTAAATTTACCAACCCATAATGAGTTTTGTAGATTGATTAGCACAGTACTTTTCTCCCAAAAAAAAAGAGATTTAGAAAAAAAATTCTAATATTATAGCATTTAAAATTTTTTTTATTAGGTAAATATAGTCTACTGGCATATTTTTAAACATTCACTACATATTACATTGACATTGGTTAACATAAGAAAATTTACAACATTTTTAAAGTCTAAAGATAAATTTCATATTATAGACATTACCCTTATAAAATCAAAATACCAACCATTCATCTACAAGTAATGTGAACTATTAGTGTGTCTTGGCAAATGCTTGAAGAAGTGGCATCTACGACTTTTGCTAAAACTTATTGAAGATTATAACTAACCATATATATATAAATATATATATATATATATATATATATATATTCCATAAGATATTTAAAAGTTGCTTACAAGTAGCCTAAGAGGATAATACCATCACTAAGAAAATTTATATTAATTTGTCCACCATGCTATCCTTTTGATAGTTGCATGATGAATATCATTTTTATTGTGTATCTCTCTCAGCGTTAGGTTCTCATTGCATTATTTTGCATATTTATTAGTTTTTATAATTATTTAAAAAATAAAAAGTTAATGCATAATAAAAGTCCATGATCATGTGGTCCAATGCAGAATTTGGATAACTATTTGGAATGTTTACATCATTTTCATTTGTTGGAAAGAAGATCCTCTCTTTTGCTTCGATGCTTCTGTGCACAAGAAATGGTCCCAAAAAGAAAAAAAACAAAACCTAGTTAGATTATTGAAAAGAAGATCTATCTGTCCCAGGCCTTGAGAAAATATGATAGGCTAAATTTTTATTTTCCAATATATCTTCTACTTTAAATTATCACCAAAAACATCTTTAATTTGTTACAGTTTTCATTCTTTATGTCTGAATCGTAATGCTTAAAACTTGCATTATAGTGAGTGACATGGAATAGTGTTTTAATTAATAAATATATATAGTTATTAGCCTTGTTATAAACGCTTTATTTATTAAAAAGACCATCCTATAAAAATTTTTTATTAATTTTTCAAAAGTTCTTAAGCATTTTTTAGTTGACATGTGGTTATATAATTATTTGCTTTTGGCTGTAAGTTAAGCATACATATTTGGTATGATAGCTCGATTAGCTCGGTCATATATTGGGTCGAGTTAAATTGGATTATAAAAAAATTGATCAGATTAGGTTAGGTTAAACACTAGATCAATTCTATTGACTAATTTAATCAAACTTAATGATATATTTTTTTTTTAAAAAAATATTTTTTAAAAAATTTCTTTAAATTTTTTTTAAAATATAATTTTACAAAAATTTACATAAAAATTTTATTTTTTTAAGAGATCATTTTATAATATTTACTAAAAAAATTTTGACAAAGAAAAACCAACTAAATTAACTAACCCCTCAATCTAAACTAAACTGAGTTATGTCAAAATTTAACCCATCTCGGCTTGTGGGTACTTCTATTATAAATCAGATATAAAATCATAATGAATTTACGTGAATATCTTAATTTAGTTACAGGTTAGTTAAAATTGGGGATATAATTATACCCTCTTCATAAAAATATATAAATTACAAAGACGAAAACCCATGGAGATATTTGATATGATTAACTCAAGTGCCATAAGCTTTATCTAGTATAGTTAAGAAGGAGAAAAATAATGAGCATTATCACTTCTTTATGATGAAATCTTCTGTAGCCATTTAATCGTGTCTGGAAATATATAGAAGAATCTCATCACTTTATCATCAGCCTTTAAAATTTTTTGTAATGATGGTTTAATTATTCTTCGTCCATTATCATAGGCATCATAAGTCAAATTAATTATCCTTGTTCAATCCTCGAAACAGATTATCCTCCGTTTTTTCTTTTAAATATTGATTCTTACTGAAATTTGCTTCAGATATTTCATTTTTAAAAACGATTCCGGGCCATCAAGTCAGAAGTTATTAAAAATTAGAATAAATTATATGGATTTTTTTTTTATGAATTTTTGTTAAAATTACATAAATTATTTTTTTATTTTTAAATATATATTAGTTTAATTTTAAATTTTTTAACTAAAATATCTTTCATAAAAAATCAAGTAAGAAAATATTTAGGCTAATAAAAAATATTTTAGTCACAAAAATTTAAAATTAAATTAAAGTGTAATACAATTTTTTATTTTTACAGAAGTTCGTGTATATATATATATATTTAAATAAAAAATAAGTTCATGTAATTTTAACAATTTTTTTTTTATAAAAATTGTATAATTTACTCTACAAATTGTAATTTATCCATCATCACATCGTAAGTTTTCAAAGTAATTATCATTTTTTCATGGTTTGACATAACTATCGCCTTTGTCAACTTTAGTTATTAGTTAGTTGACACTCATCGGAATATGTTCATCTTCAAATGTCAATAACCAGCCATCGTGACTAACATTAACCAATAATAGTTCAAATATCAACAACTTTAATATTTATAATAATCTGCGCCCAAAAAATATTAATTTATAATTATGAATTAATGCAAAACTGTTCATATACTTTAATTTTAGATCTGGTCGTTTAAAAGTTTTTACGTGAATTTTTTAAGTTCCTGCATGGATAATTTATTCTCTATAAGACTGAGGAAATAAAATAATTCAAGTGTATCAAAGGATTAATCTTAGATATAATTTTTTTATATTTTTGTTATCAAGTTTTTCAATAAATATATGACATATGTGACAAAAAAAATTTAAAAGTTTAATTATGTACTGATAAATTATAAAAACTATTTACTTGTCTACCAAATTTTAAAGATGTTCAAGGTTTCACTGGTTTAGCCATATCATGTCAGGCAAGGGGGAAAAAAACTTAGGGTTGACACAATCTTAAGGGTCAATTTGGCTTAACCTACCCTAATCATGCAATATTTAAAAAATATAGGTGGACTATATAAAAAATTTTATTTTTTTTAAGAATTATTTTATAATTTTTACTAAAATTTTCTTTAAAAACAGTTTAACTAGCCTTAGGTTCCAACCTAACTAACCTTGATACTAGATCAAGTTGAGATAAACACTTGACTTTAATTTTGAGGCTCGATTTAAAATCAGATTAGGCTAATTTATAATTTGATTCAACTCGTGAGTATTTTAACAAAAATCATATACTTATTGTATTATTATCAAAAAATTTATTAACAAAAAAAAATTCATCTAAATTTTATCTTTAACCAAAGCATCACTTTACTGAAATGATGTTTTCAATATTACTATAGATCGTATAATGACAAATAATACATACATATCGAAGACACTATATTGTAGAAAGATATTTTTATAAGATTTCATTATAATCACTCTCTAGCATTCTTTAACTGTTTGAGGCATTGAAAATGAAAGTGAATTTCATAGGCCAATATTGTAATGCGCGGTGTCTCTAAAATGGCATTGGATGAAATTAGCTTTAATGACGGTTATGATGCAATGTATATTCATGGCGTTAATTATTAAAAGATGTGTAAGTTGCAAGTGTTTTGTATGTTAATATTTAAAGATATTTAATATAATAGAAGATGATATTATTTTAAATGACATTAATTTTACCACGTCCCTAAATAAAAAGTTATGAGGAACTCACCTTATTAAATTTTTAATCTTTCTAATTTTTTAAAAACATATTAATTGTCTTATTTTGTCCAGAATTTTCAGTTTTCATGTTCATATTTATTTATTTTTGAATATTAATCTTTTTATTGCCAATAAATCGGTTAATTTATCAAGGAAAGTTTTATATATCAACATGAGATGATCATTATCATATCAGTGGCCACTCCTCCGGAATTCGAAGCAGTCTGAACCCTGAGACGATCAAATCGCATGCTCTAAAAATGGAAATATGAATCGATCAAAACCCAATTTGAAATGAATTAAACTATTCGATATTATGAAATTAACCCATTCTAAAATCTTATGCTCTAAAAGATGAAAGTGCCAGATGTGGTAGAATGGCCAAAGACGTCGTGCAAGGTGTCACAGAGGAAAGCAAAAGCAATGAATAGTGCCCGATGCATTCTCACAAAAGGAGGTTGGAGAAAGATCATTGCTTTTTTCTTCTCTCCATCAAAGATCGTTGCTTTTTCTGTTCTTTTCTTAAAATCTACTATGATGAACAAAACCCATTTTGGAGCAAGGAAAGAATTATTGAAGAGAAAGAAAAGGAAAGAGAAGAGAATGGGCACTTCACTTGGATAATTACTATCATGCCTTCTTTTGTTTCTATCTTCTATGTCATCAATCACGTGGATAAAAAGTACGTTCATGCGTATTATTTCCGGAACTAAATTAATAGACTTATTAAAGGAACGAGGTCATTAACACAAAATATAAAGTTTCAGAAAGTAAAATATTGAAGGTTAATTAGTTACTAGTATATAATTTAAAATTTAAGAAATTTTGTGTATTTTGATTTATTTTAATGAAAAGTATATTTGAATTGATTATCTACAAATTTTATTAAGAGTGATGATATTATAAATTTAGGAATATCAACAATATTTTATTAAATAATTGCTTAAAATATTAACTTATTTAAAGGGTTGAATTTGATTTTTTTGTAATTAAAAGTATAACTATAATAATAAATTTATTAAAATAGATAAAATACTATTTTACATTTAATAATATAATTATTGTATTATAACTAAGCAACATAATATTCTTTAATTTTTAGGATGATCACTCTTTGATGAAAAGAAAGCAATGCAAGAAAAGAGAAGAGAAAATGAAAAGCATATATGTAATACGAAGTTTTGGGCTTTTATCCGGAAAAGAAGAGGCAAAGGAAGTGTGAGGGTTCCAAATCATGTGTGAATAACACATAATATGGTTATTGTGTAAATTTATAATTAAACTTTATAATTTACTTTACTAAAACTAAATTAAAGGTTAAAAATACATTAAACGGGAAATAAATTCATATTATTAATAATAACAATTTTTAACTTGACTCTATAAATCAGTTAGTATTAATAATTTTTTTAAATTATTTATTTATTTTTAATAAAAAATTATAAAATACAATTGAAAATTTTGTGGTATGTGATATATTGACATCAAAACATCTTATCCAAGTGGGGTTGAAATATCTTGAGTTTAAAAATTTATGTTCGTGCCTAATCTTTTTTCCACAAAAAAAAAAATTTGGGGCCCAAATTTTTTGAGTAGACGTTCAATCGTCTTTCAATATATATTTTTTTGATTTTTTTTATAAAAAAATTTGAAGAAATTTTTTTACTTTCAAAATATAAGAAATATAATAAATTTTTTTATTTTATTAAATAATAATTTTTTTTACTTTTCATTTATTATTACACCTAATACATTTAACAATGTATAATATTTTTTATGCAAAATAAAAATAAAAAAAATAAAAAAAATTATCAAATTTAAACTTAATTAATGAGTTAAATTGATATTAATTATTTTTTAATATTAATAAAATAATTTTTTATTTTTAATAAAAGAGACCGAAGTTAGTATTTTATTTTTATGCCGGTTGCCATGAGTTTGAAAAATACATGTGTGGGATTATAAAGGGATTTCATGCATATCATTGATGACGAGAGACCTCAAAATGAACTACGCCCCCAAGACTGACAAAAATAAATAGGATCGAACTAATAAAATGACATCCTATATGTTAATAATTTCTTTTTTTGGGCTCAACCTTATTTTACCACGAGGCTTAATAGAGCTTAGCTAGGTTAGGTCAAGCTTTAAAAGAAAAATTTTTTTTGAGGTAAAATTTTGTAATTATGTCAAAATTAAAGAGAGAAAAAAAAACTACTCAATTGTAAAAAATTTAGTGTATTTATTATATATATATATATGGATAATTCTAATTAAATAATAGGTTATTAACTCCTTTCACTTCTCATAATATATTACTTCAATCACTAAATATGTTTTTACATACATCACATATTATATATATATATATATATATATAGTATTATTATATTAAATAAAAATAAATAAATAAAATTTACTGGAGCTTACCTTAAGTTTAGTCTCTAGAATGAGGACCAACTAAAACTTAGATTACAGGGCGGCCAACTCTAGAAAAGGCCATCTTTTTTAAAAAAAAAAAATTTGTAATTATGTTGGAGTTAAAGAATGAAAAAAAATAAACTATTTAATTGTGAAAATTTTAGTGTATTTATTACTATTTTTAATTTATATATATATATATATATATATATATATAATTTTCATTAAATGATAGATTATTAACTATTTCCACTTCTCACAATAAATTACTTCAATCACTCAATATGTTCTTATATACTGTACATCACATGCACTATATATACATAAAGTATTATTAAATAAAAATAAATAAATAAAATTTACTAGAGCTTATCCTAAGTTTAGTCTCTAGACTTAGGACCAATTTAAACTTAGATTACAGGACCAACTCTAAAAAAGGCCAATTTTTTTTTGTGGAAAAATCTGTTGGAGTTGAAGAATGAAAAAAATAGTATCTAATTGTAAAAATTTTACTGTATTTATTATTATTATTTTAAATATATATATTTCCATTAAATGATAAGGTATTAATTCTTTTTGCTTTTGATAATAAATCACTAAATATATTTTTATATACATCACATATATTATATATATTGTCTTATTTTATTAAAAATAAATAAATAGATAAATAAAGTTTACAAGAATTTACTCTGGTTTAGTCTCTAAAATTAGGACCAACTTAGATAACAGGGCCAACTCGGGAAAAGGCCAAATTGAACTAACAAATTTTCACTTTAAGAAAAAATTAAATTTGACCTTAAATATTCATTAAAAAAAAAAGACTTTGAAATTTGACCTTGTACATAACTTTAGAATTAATTAGAATAGGACCCCCAACTGTTTCCATTGACTTCCCATCCGTAATGTTTGAGACGCCGCAGTAACTTACCGTTTTCTCTTTGTTTTTTATAGAAAAGAGGGGGAAATGTGACGGATGGATGGAAGGTATGAACGGATGTTGAAGGAGTGGGAAACAAAATGTGGGTTTCATAGGGAGAGTGAAAGGGGGTCAGAAGAGAACACGTGGGTATGAAAGCGACCACACCACGTGTATCCTGCTTTCTCTCCTTCCTATCATGACATGTACCGTGGCAATGGGACCACCTTTGTTTTTTTTAATTATAGATAAGAATTTAAAATTAAAAAATATTTATATTAAACAATTTTAAATTTTAAAATTTTAAAGATTCAAAATTTAAATTATACACTAAAAGTTTTCCCTATCACTACCATAATTCAACTTGATAGTTTCTAGTTTCTACTACCTATTACGTTTTACACCCAATCATTTTAGACAACATCTGCGTCCTTTCTTAGATGAGGAAACCGGTCACTGACTCCAAGTATCATCTAGACATGATGCATATTAAATCTGACCAACTAGCTATCTTACTTGCAGTTCAACATTTTAATTAAAATTTTTTTATACTTTAATTCTCTAAAATAATTTTAAAATTCATAATATTTTTAATATAAATATCTTTTACTTGCTAGTATATTTTTATAATTCAAAAAAAAAATTATTAGAAAGAGAAAAACATAAGTGAGGCCCAACAAAATCAATTCATGGACGTTTCATTTTCTTATATCTTTCCTATCTTCTGCGTAATTTTTTTTCAAAGATAATTTATGTTTTTAAATTTAGAATACTCAATTATAATTTTTTTATTTTATGATTATGTATCATCATTTCATTTCATCCCTCGCCTCATGACTCATGCGCTTGGATTTTTTAATTAATTTTTTATTATTTTAAAAAAATAAATATAAAATATATCACTCAATTAAATTTTAAATATTTCAATAAGATTAATTAATCAAATAAATTTTACATATTTTATATTTATTTTTTCTTAAAATTAACCCCAAAAAGAAGGGAGATGAAGAAAATTGTGACTTACGAGCTCTATGACCCACGCGCTTTCTCATGCTCATTTCACATATCCTTCAAACGTTTGCCTGCCAGGACGAGGACAGGGAAAGTAACGGGAGGAGGAGAAAATCCCGTTTTTGGCGTCAAAAATAACGGAACGGATGCCAAATCCTTTACTGTGGTCGTCACGTTTCCCGTGGCGCCGTCAGTTGTTCGGCGCCACATCACTTGATGTGATTCCATCATTACACGCATTCAATGCCTGCTGCTACGTTTTCTCGTGATACGTGAAATTTAATATAATAAAATAAGTCAAAAGCACTAAAATGACTAAAAGGTCATCTTAATTAAGTATTAAACTGCTTAAGAGTTTTAAAAAAATATAAAAATAAAATTTATGTAATGTAATGCACAATACAATTATTTTACCCAAAAATATGCTCTTGTGT
Organism: Erythrophleum fordii; assembly: GCA_032878935.1. Classification (NCBI taxonomy): domain Eukaryota; kingdom Viridiplantae; phylum Streptophyta; class Magnoliopsida; order Fabales; family Fabaceae; genus Erythrophleum; species Erythrophleum fordii. The sequence continues at coordinate 10,314,040 of JAVQMF010000047.1, read as the reverse complement.
CTGAATTAATTTAATCCCCAATAAGAAGTCATATGAGATTTTGAATTTTTTTATGCCGATTTTAATGACAAAATTATAAGAATAGTACTATAAGATTGTATTTGATATGTGAAAAAGGATATTAAAAAATAAAAAATAAGTGAAATAAAAATTATTAATTATTTTTTATTTAAAGGCAATAAAAATATATTATTGGGTAATAATAATAAATATTTCTTATCTATTTTAATTTTCATTCCCATTGATCTTCTTTTCTAAGTAGTCATGCTATAATAGATTTTTTAGTTTTTACTACCTCCTTTTTTAATTTTTTTTATAACTACGCCTTTTTACTGTATATTTTTTATTTTTAAAAAACAATGATACAGGAATTGATATTGAGGAAACGGATGAAGATAGAAATAGAACTCACCTATATTAGGTTGCCTAACACAAAAGTCCAACTTGAATTAAGATTTTGGGCTACTACTTACCTCTTTTATTTAAGAGTAAATGATACATCTAATTAAATAAGAATATTGAGAAAATAGAAAATCATAATTTTGTAAAACCTAAAAACTCTAGTTATTTTTCCTTTACCTTTTCATGGAAAAAATGGTAACAACTATATTTTATTATTTTAATTGTTGTATTTTTAAGTCAACTTGCAGTATTTTAATTTTGGAGAAAGGCAAATGCTTCACTTTTAGAGTAAAAAAGGCATTAATTAAGTTTTTTTTTGGGTCAAGAATTTAATTTTCTCATGACTTATGTCCATGGTAATCTAAAATAATTTTGAAAATATCAATAATTTTTCATAAAATTTTCAATGGTATTTATTAGTTTTATATCAATATTAATTAAATAAAAAATATTTTGAAACCTTTTCATCAACCCACAATACTTAAATTGTTTTATAAAGTAATTTTAGAATAGATTCAATCTAATAAAAAGGTTGAACTCGTCATGAATAAGCATTATGTCAAATATATATTTCAGTGAATTTTTTTTAATATATTTACCTATTTAAGTGTTATTTTGGAAAACCATTTAAAGATGATTTGAAATAATAGATGATAATAATTTAGTTCCATAAAGGTTGACTTAATAAGATCAATAATTTTTGGAAAGAAAGTTTTAGACACACTGTATCAATGTCACCAATTTTTCGCTCTTAAAACTATTTGGAGAAAAAAAATTTAAGACTCATATTCAAAAATTACTGAGGTCTAAATGTTATAAAAATTTATTATATAAATAGAATAAAATTATGAAAATTGTTTTCAAAAGAAAAATTAATTATTAGAATATTTAATAATATTTTTCAAAAATCACTACAAACATGCAAAATAACAATAACGCCCGTTATATTTTATATACTTGTAAGAAATTTATTTGAGATTTGTGTAGCATTTTGTACTAATATTTATAATGATAATAGTTGCTTTGAAAAATATCACGAAATGAAATATTAAAAAAAATTAACTATATTTGGAATAACTATGACCATATTTAAAAGAAATAAGTTCTTCGTTTAGTTATAGTTTAAATAATTTATTTGTATTTTAACTTTTTAAAAAATAATAATCTAATCTAACAACATGATTTATTTTCCAAAGTTTGTGAAAAAACGAGAACTGTTTCAAGTTGGCCAATGAGTAACCGACGACGTAGCTGAATCTTTTTTCGTAGGCCAGAGGACCACAGTCTATGGGAAAGACTAGAGAGAGAGGGAAGTTTTGAGGCTCTCTACTTCTCAACACAAAGAATGAGAGAGTGAGAAATGAGAAGGAAAGGGCGCAAGAGAAGAGAGAGAACGAAGGGATGAGAAAGAAACAGAGAGATACAGAGAGAGGGGGGGAGAGAGAGAAACAGAGGGACCGTATTATGACTCAGATAAAGTAGCCTTGGATATTTGGTAACGTCGATTCAGTTCTTTTCAGGCGAAACAATCAACGACAACGACGACAGCAGAAGGAAGAAGACCCATTATCATCCACTGGGGCTTTTAGAATTTCTGAAGCTCGAAAAGTGGTTTTTGTTTTTGAAGCTTCAAACTTCAAAGGCAAGAAAAAATAAAAGGGATTTCAGTGATATATCCTGTAACCGAAACTTGAAGCAGCCTATATTTGTGAGAGAAAAAAAAAAAGAAAAAGAAAAAGAAAAAGGGCAATTCATATTCGTTGAACTCATATTCGTTACAGAAAAAATAACTACTCTCTAATTATTATCATTACTCGGTCGCATAACTGTTTTGTCTGGTTAGTGCTTTCTCTCTCTTGATGGGGTAATCTATTGTTGTGGCTGCGTGAAGTAGGAGCTGCTCTGAGCTTTGGGCTTTTTTGTTTCTGTGGGTTTTCCTTTTCTTCTTCGTGTTTTCCCTGCTGCGACGTGTTGAATGGCGCATCTGGGGTGTAATCTCAGGGGCCCGACCAGTTCTCCAGCGGATACAGGTCAATGGGTATACTTTTATGGGGGTTACCCTGTTTGGTTGCTGAGAAAGTTGTGCAGAGGAAAGGAAAACGGGTTTGTTTTTGGCAATCACTTAATGGGGTTTTTTAATCTTTTAATGTGAAAGTGAGAGTTTCATGCCTTTTTCTGTAAAGGAGGAACGAAATGGGTTACTATGAAAGTTTGGTTTGAAGATTTTGGGTCTGCACCGATATTGGGTTAAACCAGAAGCAGAGGACTGACCTAGCAGAGGGGAATTTTTCATCTAGAAGAAATTTCGTTAGCTTCTCCTTCGCTTTCTCAGAAACCATGCAGGGCAATAGGCTTCCTTTAGTTTTTTTTTCCCCCTTTTCTCTCTTAGCCACCAATGGGAGATTTAAGTTTTGAACCACTTGTTTATGTTTTTGTAATTTATGTTTGATAGGTTTGGAAGATGACGATCTGTATACAGAGTTATGGAAGTTGTGTGCAGGGCCTCTGGTGGATGTTCCTCGTGCTCGAGAGAGAGTTTTTTATTTCCCTCAGGGTCACATGGAACAAGTATGCTCTTTCTTCTAGGCCCATCTCGTTTCTTTTGCCATTTTAGGGTTCTAGTTGCTTTCAAGTTTTGTCGAAATCATATTTTCCTTATTCTTGTACTTGCATGCTAAAACTTTTTGGCTTCTGGGTTTTTGCAGTTGCAAGCATCAACGAATCAGGAATTGAACCAACAAATTCCCCATTTCAATATTTCATCTAAGATTCTATGCCGCGTTATGCACATTCAGTTATTGGTACTGCTGTTTTGATTCCCGCGTGAATTTTCTTGTTCGTTCACTAAAAGTAATCGTGTGTTAATGGAATTTAATTTTTGTTAATTTGTAGGCGGAACCAGACACTGATGAAGTTTATGCTCGTATTACTTTGCTTCCGGAATCAGATGTGAGAATATTTGTCTTTTATCCTTTTCTGCTTTAGTCTTTTCTGTCTGTTTGGCTGCTGAGAAAATGAAATAACCGAATTTCCCATATTGCTAATCATCTAAAATCTGAGACGTTTCTCATTCTTCTGTATGATTCACTAAGCTACTAAAAGATGCCTCATAAGAAAGAGTAGTTTTGAACTTGAGAACAGTTTTTTAGAGCCTAATATATATTTTTCTAAAAATATTGATCAAGGGTTTTTCTTGTTGTGGGTTATACAGCAAACTGAGCCTGCAAGTTCTGATCCATGTCCGCCTGAGACTGGGACACAAACTTTTCATTCATTTTGCAAGATATTGACGGCATCTGATACTAGCACGCATGGCGGATTTTCGGTTCTGCGGAAGCATGCTAATGAGTGCTTACCTCAATTGGTATCTAGCTCTCGTGGTTTTCTTTTTCTGAGGTTGAATCCCTTAAATCACATTAGTTTCAATTTTTCCTCACGCCTAACACAAGTTGTTTATACATTGTAGGACATGACCCAACCAACCCCAACTCAGGAGTTGGCAGCAAAGGATCTTCATGGGTTTGAGTGGAAATTTAAGCATATATTCAGAGGTAATTTGATTTGTATACTTAAACCTTGCTTCATGGATTGATGTTTTAGTGGCATATTGAATATCTGAACTAAATGAAACGTCATACTTGTATCAAAAGAGAAATCATAGGAACATTGTCTTGTCTCTGCTCTATTGCTTAGCATTTTGGTTTTCCCTTTGTATTGATTAGGTCAACCAAGGAGGCACTTGCTTACAACTGGCTGGAGTACATTTGTCACTTCCAAAAGATTGGTAGCTGGAGATGCTTTTGTGTTTTTGAGGTATTCAAATCTTGATAGTTTCTGTTCTTTTGTGCTGTATGTTTTGGACCTCCTGCTGTGGGTGCTGGCAGTTCGGTCTCTAATAAATTTTTGCAGGGGAGAGAATGGGGAACTGAGAGTTGGCGTCCGGCGCCTTGCCCGGCAACAGAGTCCAATGCCTTCATCTGTGATATCGAGCCAGAGCATGCACCTTGGAGTGCTTGCCACTGCTTCCCATGCTGTTGCAACTCGTACCATGTTTGTGGTTTACTACAAACCAAGGTCTGAAATCTGAATATAGTGATGCCAATGGCTTATATTTCAACAGTCTGTAATTCTGCCTTACTTTGTCTTTTGATATTGATCTGATTCAGGACCAGACAGTATATAATTGGTTTGAACAAATATCTGGAGGCAATCAACAATAAGTTCTCAGTTGGCATGCGTTTCAAGATGAGATTTGAGGGAGATGACTCGCCTGAGAGAAGGTATCTATGTTAATAGTTATCATTATCACTGAGTGTTCCGTACCTTAAGTTTGTCATTTATTGCTGTATGATCGTTTGGCCAGGTTTTCAGGAACAATTGTTGGTGTTGGGGATGTATCTCCAGAGTGGCCAGACTCTAAATGGCGGTCATTGAAGGTGAACATTGTTCTAAATTATTGATATGTAAATTGTGTTATGTGCGTTGGAGCAATTATATTTTCTTTGTCATTAGGTACAATGGGATGAACCAGCAACAATTCCAAGGCCAGAGAGGGTTTCTCCCTGGGAGATGGAACCTTTTGTAGCTTCTACAGCTCTAAATCTCGTTCAACCAGCAGTAAAGAGCAAAAGATCTCGGTCTGCTGATGTTCCATCTGCTGGTAGGGGAGACTCTTGCCCTAACTTCTCTTAGGATCCATTTGAAACAAATGTATGGAAACCCTATCAAATTATTTATCAGTAATCAGAGGGGGTGACTATTTTATTTGCCTAAAGCCTTATTTATACGCGACTGACAAATATTTCTAATCTTAGCAAAATACTACAATGGGCTAATATTTCTATAGGTTCAAAAACCTTTATTGATAACTCCTCACTAAATCCTAGTATTACTTCAATTGCCTAAATACAAAATCACAAATCCCAAATATAATTAAATCTTCAAAATGACACAATCAACAATAGTTCTTTCTTGTCCTGCATCACTTACTGCATTGACTGGTTGCAGAAATGACTTCCAATTCAGCTGCTTCAGCTTTCTGGTATCCCGGGTCATCCCAGTCCCATGAACTTGCTCAATTAGGTGGCACAACAGACGTACAAAGCCATGACAACAAGGTTCTATGGAATGTAAGGCAGAATGATATGAATGGCAATCCTATGAATAACAGCAGCTCTGGCAACTCTAGAGTCCGGGTTGAAGGAATGTGGCCTTCTTCACATTTGAATGTCTCTTCAAACCATTTTCCTGACCTGAAAAGCGACAAAGCTGTTGGAGCTCAATCTTCTCTCTCTGGTTATCCTCCTATTTCTTCTTGGCCAAATGATGCTCCAGCATATGATCAAGTAGAGAATGGGAAGAAATCTGAGAATCCTGTGGGTTGCCGGCTATTCGGGGTTAATTTGACTAACAACTCTAGTATTGTTGCTTCTCTAGAGAAAGAATCAGGAGGCTGTAATATTATTCTTAGTGGTCCCAAAGAATCTATTCCTGTTGCTGCATGTGAAACTAAGAGGAGTCAGAATCCCACTTGTTCAGTGTCCAAGAAGGAGCAGAAGCAAGAAACATTCAATGCATCACCAAATGAGAGGCAGAGCAAACAGGCATCTTTACCATCCACAAGGACTCGGACAAAGGTACATGATCAGCGTAAATGTAATATTCTAAGATTTCTCTCAATGTTTAGGAGGAAGTTAAATAAGGTAGAGTGGGTGGAAATCGACCTCTGACAAGCCTTGAAGTAATAGTTCAATGGTAGTGTAGTGCACCCTTTAAATTTCTGGGGAGGGAATTTAGGATCGGGCAAAGCCCTAAGACATCCCTAATCACAGTTCAGTAATTTTTGTATAATTTCTTTCATATTTTGATGAATAACTTGAGCTTAATTGACCTCTGAAAAGCCTTGAAGTAATAGTTCAATGGTAGTGTAGTGCACCCTTTAAATTTCTGGGGATGCAATTTAGGATTGGGCAAAGCCCTAAGTCATCCCTAATCACAGTTCAGTAATTTTTGTATGATTTCTTTCATATTTTGATGAATGACTTGAGCTTATTGTCTGAGAAGGTACAAATGCAAGGTTTGGCTGTTGGTCGTGCTGTTGACTTGACCATGCTGAGTGGCTATGATAATCTTATTGAAGAGCTTGAGAAATTGTTCGACATTAAAGGAGAGCTTTGTTCGCAGAACAAATGGGCAGTTACTTTCACTGATGATGAGAATGACATGATGCTTGTGGGCGATGATCCATGGCCGTAAGTAACTTGAACATTGTGGTTAGCTGCACTTCCGAAATTGATTGTTTCATGAGGAATTGGTTTTAAATTTCTCTTTCCCTCCACTTGCAGGGAGTTTTGTAATATGGTCAAGAGGATTATTATCTATTCAAGAGAGGAAGTGAAGAAGATGAATGCAATATGCAAGGTTCCTGCATCTTCATCAGAGGGTGAAGAAACTCTGATCACCGTGAATTCACAGAATAAGGATGAAAGTCAATAAATTTACTCTCTTTTGACAGTTTAACTTTGTCTTTTTTGTGGTTTGTGAGGGAAGGGTGTCTATGATAATTTGGGTCGCTTAGATTTGTGGAACTCATAAGCACAGCGTAGTAGTAGAAGCATTCAAGTGGACTTCTATAATATAAAGTTTACAGGAGTGCCTTTTGTTGCTTTGTTACCATTAGCATAGCGTTTTCTGGTTAATGAGTATTTTGGGTGAAAAGTTTCTTTTTTCTAATTGCACCTAATTGAACCCAGGATGGTACGAAGAGTTTCTATGTCCCAAAAAGTTAGTGTATTATATTTTTATCCAAAAATTTAGAAAAAGCTTAAAATGTTACCCCTAGATTGTGTTCTATAAATTTTATGCACACATGGGCCTCATTGGTGTTGGTAAATATCGTGCTTGATCTGAGTGAAGAATTCAAAATATTTCTGTCTTTATTTTATTTAATGCACCCTTTAATCAGATTAAAGGATGGGTTTGGAATGTTGTTTTTCTAGTGTTCGTTCTTAGTAGTGGAATGTTGGAAGCTCGAATGTATTGGAAGCGTTAAAACACATTTAAAGACAGGTGGCAGAAAGTTTGAATTTTTAGGACGCATGAGAGAAATATCTATCTTCTATGCTGCCCAAAATATGGAAGCAAAAGTTGCTTTTAAGATTACTTGCGAGTATCTACAATTGGTACTTTACCTAATTAGAGTTTTTAATTATTTATTAAATTAAAATAAAAATTAGATAAACGATGTAATAACTTAAAAAGTCAAGGTATAGCTCAGAATATTTTTACCATTATCCATGTTACTTACCTTACACAACTCTTGAAAATTTACTATAATTGTTTATAATTATGGTCCTTGTAGAATTAACCATTTATTTTATTTATTGAATTGTTGGAATAATTGGACTGTATCTATTTCAGGATCTATTCTCCTTTTTAGATCATTCTTGATTTTCTTGCACCTGCTGATATTTTCTTGACGGTTCCACATTTTCGTCCATTGGTTAACAGGTTTTTTTTTTTATAAGTTAACATTTAATCACAATTTGAGCCGTTTTCTAATGTTCTGGATGGTTTTTCATAATTTTAAAATCTTCAAGCATATAAACAATTATACATGAACAAAATAAAATGTTCTCATAAAGCTAGAACTAATATAGGCTAGTCGGTTTGTTGGTTCAATTCTTTAAGAAAATATACACTTATCCCTTCCAAATAAAAATATAATCAACATACATTCAAAAATAATATTAATTTTTTAAGTAAATTATATAGATCTTTTTTGTGTTTTACCAAAATTACATAGACTTTTTTTTTTTTAGTTTTTTTTTTAAAAATATTCTAGTCTAATTTTAAAATTTTTGACTAAAGTATTATTTATTAACCTAAATACATAAATATATATTATATCTAAATATGTATAAATAAAAAGAAAAAGAATAGACTTTGTTTTTGAATGTGTACAAATGAAAATAAAAAAGAATAGATTTTATTTTCATTAAATTTAACCCAAAAATATATAGCACAACTTTTAATTTCATCAAAGATTTATGTATATTTTAAAAATAGAGGGAAAGTTCATATAATTTTAGTAAAACTTAGAAGAACTATATGTAATTTATTCTAATTTATTTTATTAAAAATATAACTTATTAAAAATATTTTAAGCTTTTTTTTCAATGTTATTTATTATGTGTTGATAATCACAAATTTATTTTATTTTAACAATTAATTGAACTTCCAGCAAAGCTTTTGTTTATTGATATATAGTTAATAAATATTATTCTTGAAATTAATTTATTATCTATAAAGTGGTGAAATTTAATAAATTTATTTTATATTAGTCACATATATATAGATGTATTTTGGTTATAATAAGTATAATAATAGTTTATCTTCTATTGTCGAGAAAATAAGTATAATGCATCACTTAGTTTAAAAGGAGATGAGTGAATATTTTCAAATTAGAGAGAGAATCGTGTAATTTAAATATTTTTTAGAAGAGAAAAGAATAATTTACCAAAATGACTTCCTACTACTTCATTTATTTATTTATTTAAATATAAAAAAATTATTTAAAAATAAAGTTTGAAAAAATTTGCATATACTTTATTACATGCATGCCACTAATTATTATTACTCACACAAAATGCTAACATATTTAACAAACTATAAAGGTTATTAGGGTCACCTCGGGCTTCATATTAACATTTTGATAATTCATTAAGACAAAAAGCTTACTCAAATCAACTCTTTAAAACCTCAATTTTTACAAGAGTTAAGTCAAACTAGGGTTAATTAACAAATCTAGGTATAATGATGCATATATTCTTCATTGTGTTAATTACATGAATGTGGAATTTCTGTTGATCTGAGTCATATAAGGCACCGTATAAGCATAAGATTCGTCTCCCTTACTCTTATACTTTTAAAGTATAAAAAGCGAATAGAAGAATGAGATATGTGAGGATGGCATTTGGTGGTATTGTCATTAATTAGTAATAGAAGAAAGGACAAAGTGGAAGAATTAATGCAAAAGGGGAATCAACAAAGTGGAATGAATCAGCTTTGCGTTCCAAGATTTGAGTTTGGGATTATTTTTCTTCAAAGCAATGTTGAGCATACAAATATGCACATAAAAGATAGTGTAAAATAAATCTTAGCAAAGTTGGTCAAAATAATACAATCTAAGTGGGACCTTTTGATTTTCCATTAAGTGTAGTGCTAGTAAATAGGACACATGGTAGGTGACATGAACCAAAAGAGGAAATTAAAATATAAGATTTGATAATGACATGGTTATGCGTCACTGTGCTTTTCATGTGCACATTTTGCATTTTTATTTATTGATAAGTTGTAGTTTATTTTTGTATGATTTGCTTTAAATTTAAAATTAATTTATCCTCCTGTAATTTGAATTTTTTTAACTTGCTTTTCTTGTGCCTTTTTCATTATCACTTAACATAAGAAATTGAATGAGAAATTTTAAAATGATGAACAATTTTATTGTTGGAAATATATTTTATTTAATTACTTATATCTTAAAGAATTTTGTAGTCTCTTAAAATTATTAGTAGGATTAAGTTGACATTTTGAAGTTTTCAAAGTTAAATTTATTTAATTAATTAATCTCAGCAATAGCTTTGATATATAATAAAATATTTAGATATAAGTGAAATAGATATTTAATTATGAAAATTTTTATCGTTTCAATATTCTTGTGATTATTTTTGTTGAAATTTAAATGTAAAATATATTAAATCATTTTTTTAAGCTTATGCATCTTTTTTATGTTAACTTTGCATCTATTTTTCCCTTTAACCTACTAAGCACAAGTCACTTGCATTGCTGTCAACATTCTTTTGGTATTTGATACGTTTCACATTAAATAACCATTGAGACTTGAAATGGCACTTGAGCTTTAAGGCTTCCCCTCCAAAAGCTAATATTTAGATATGTTCTTTTCATAATTTAAGTGAGTCAAAATTTTATTTAAAAAAGCTGTCTCACTCTCCAACTTTCGAAAAAATATGTAATAATATGTCTCACGTTAGCTCAAACATTGAAATTCTCTGACCAAAGAGATTAATATTGGAGTAATTTAATCGTTTGAAATTTATAAAAAATATAAAAAGAACAAGTAAACATACATAGAGGCAACACACTTCTCAATTCTCTATATAATTAAGCCTTTTCACGTTTTCTTGCTTCAAGATTTGACGCTTTTAGTTGTCGATTTCATGAGCAAAGTTGCAAATCTAACAAACTAACCCAAAGTCCAAAGCTCTTACCGATGAAGAGGGGAAACCTTCCATAGAGAAAGAAGATAAATCTTCCAAAATGGAAGAGAAAAACTTTTTATAAAAGAAGAGAAGCCTCCTACAAAAAGAGGAATGATAAAAGAGCTATGTAATTCAAAAAAAAAGAAAAGAAAAGGAAATCACAAGATCCAATGAAAGTGAGAAACAAGTCTCAAAACTTGAGTTTTCAATATATTTTTTGCAACTCAAGTTGTTGTTGTTGTTGTTATTAATGTCTTAAAAAAAATCAGATTAGTTATTAAATTAATAGAAATACTAGTTTATAATTTGCTGTTTTAATTATTGTAAAACCAATCATAATTAATATATATATATATATGTATATTTAATATAATTTTATCTTTATTTTTGTCAATATATTTATATAAACTTTTCATGTATTAACAAAGCAACAATTGTAGGACAATTGGCTAAAGCAATTTTTCAAAATTATTGATTTTTTACCCGTATTGACTAATTTTTAAAGATATGAATTTTTAAGTTTTTGCAGATTAGATTATGATCCGATTCATTAATTTATTGGTTAAATAAGTGAGTCTAATATGATTATAATAATAATTATTATTGGAAAATAATTTCATAATAAAGAAAGACAATAGGGCCTATAGAAACATGAAAAGCATTAATAGGGCACAAGAATATTAATTGCTTTGAACAAGCTTGCACTTATGGAAAAGCATGATAACAAGTATACCACGAGCAAATACACTCAGGTAATGTGAAGGCTTGTAACGGAAAACAACAAAATCCATCTAGGCAACACACTGAGAGAATCATAAACTAAATCTTCTAACAAAGTCATCACATTTCTTAAAAGTCATGACCATTGTTATAAGTTCAGAGAGAATTGTCCATCTTCACCAAAAAAAAAACAAAGACCACTACACCCAAAAAATCTTCTATGGAAGAGAAAGAACTTCCATAAAGAAAGTAAAATGGCTTCCATGAAAGAACAAGAATGTTCCCATAAAAGAAAGGCAAGTAGGAGTTTAAAAGATAGAGCTAAAAAGAAAGAGAGAATGGATCTAAATGAAATTAGATGTTCTGCGTGATATAAAGGGATATAAATATGTACGGAGTCCATTTTCTCTCTTTATATATTTTTTTCAATCTCTTTTTGATGGCATTACATGGAATTAATTTGTTATTGTAAGAACAACTCTTTGTTTAAGAAAATCTTAACAAAGCTCTTCCTTTCACTTTTTACTCCCTATATGTAACAGTATTAGGGAATGAAAGCAAGAAAGAAGGAAGAATGGTAGCAGTCCCTTAAAGCATAGATTTTCAACGAGGGACTTCTCTGCTAGGGCAAGGGTAATTTTCAACGAGACTCAGGTTAGTTCAAAACGATACGTAAACACTGTTTTTCTGCAATTTTTGTTTCCCAATGTGTCCCAACTAACTTGGGCTGGCTTGAGATTTTAATGTGTATTAGGTTAGAATTGAGTTTGGGCCTGGAAACTATAACAATTGCCCAAACATTTGAGCCCAACTTTGTTTTGGGTCCAGTTTTTAACTTTGGAGAACTTTCAAGCTTTGTTTTCTAAAACAACTTTCATGGGCCTGCAACAAGGCCTCCCTAAATATAGGTATCCCTCATTGTTCTTATGCCTTCACTGGCAAGCATGAAGCTTATTATGTCCGCATTATTACGCCAAGAGAAAAAGGCATTCTCTGTCTTTGTGAACCTATAACTCATTACATGTAAAAAAACAAATAAAGAACATAAAGCTTATTGTGAATAAACCACATTTTTCATATACACCAAAGAAAAATACTACAACTGCAACTTTTCTCTTTTTGAAAAACTGCTTAAAAAATTATCTTGCTAATACTCTTCTTGATTCGTCCTTCCTCTAAGGCACATTCCAGTGCTTTAATGATTGCTTTTCCACTTCCTGAATATTCATTAGCAATGATTGATTGATTAATTAATTAATTGCTTTAGTAAGTTAAACAAAACGGGGTTTGTTTGCGTTGGTTGAAGACAAGGAAGGGCAATCATCTTCTGGCTTTGGTGTTTGTTTAGATTAGGTTTAAAGCATCTGTGGTGGTAGCGTTATGAGCTAGAAATGTGCATGGCCAGGGCAGGTAGAGGACCCACACTTTTATTAATCTTAAAAAAAATTTATATACAATTATTTATGTTTTAATTACCAAATTTTTTAAGTGTATCACTATTTAATAATAATATGATATATATATATATATATATATATATATATATATATATATATATATATATATATATATATATATATATATATATATATGATTTTTATAAATAATTATATAGTTTTTCAATTAAACTATATATCTAACGTATTATTATTGAAAAATAATATATAAAAAATTGCTTATAAATTTTGTCTTTAATTTAATAGGGCTCATGTGCTTATAAAATGTATGTTTATCCTTTATATTAATTTGTATTAATAAGTTGAATTTTTTACATACATTTTACCAACAAAGAAAAAAAAAAGGGAAAGGTGTACCTTTATATGTCTTTATTTTTTGGGGGGGACATATTTTGAAGCTCAATGGCGCTTATACATTGCCAACATATGAATCTTCCTCCTTTCAAAGTACCAAAATGGGAAAAAAGGAAAAAGGAAAAGTAAAGAAACAAATATACTTTGAAGAGGGATATACTTCATGAATCTACAACTTTGTTTGCCATTTATTCAATAGTCCACCCACCAATTATTCTTTTATTTTCACGTTGCCTTTTTATAGTATCAACAATTTTATTATTTGACCTTTTTTTTTTAATGAAATTTATCACTTGACATTTACCCCTTTTCTTTTTTGGCATTTGCATCATCTTCAAATTAATTTCTACACACTTTAATTAATTTAATTTGTAATTCAAACACATACAAAAATTGTAACCTAACGTCGTAGAATAGACGAATCATATGCCTTTATTGTTTGATTAATCTCTTGAAATTTTTAATAAAATACACAAATAATACTACCGACACTAACATCTCTGTCAAGAAAAGGAAAAATGTATGCAAGTCAAGGATTGTGTGAACAACATTGCTTGCTGATATTTCTCGTTATCAAATTGAGTTCAAATTCTTTAGGAGTCGTATCTTAAATGTATTAGATAGTACATTTTTAAGATTTACTGGCTATCACACACAATAATGATTTCTCTTGTGGTGGTGATACACAGTATAGGATGAGTATGGATTTTCTGTTACTCATGTTGAATAATGAATAGCAATTTGGACTATCAATAGGAATCTGATGGTTTAGATTTTAGTTTTTTTTAAAAAAATAATTTCAATCATTATTTTTTATTTTTGATATTTCTTTAATTGTGAATAAAATAAAATATAAATTAAAAATAACCTTTCAACTTTTATTAAATAGATAATTTTATCGTTTAAACATTTAAAAATTATTTTTATTTTACTTTTTTAAAATAAAAAAATAGATAGTTAGAATTAAAAAAATTAAAAATTTAAATTTAAATCTATATGAATGATCTAAATTACTACTTAGCATAACTAGGAAAAAATCCATGCGCGTCTAGGGCACTTGGCTTTCCTGAGATAGATTTTCCCGTGCTGAACACGTGAGGCGAGAGCAAGACAATGACTACCTCTTTTGTCAAAGCAAAGATAAGGTGGCTGCAGCTTCCACGGTATCACCGGATTGTGATTTTCTTTGACTTTCAATGTAAGTGTATGCTTTCTCTTTTCAACTTTTTGACTTTTGCATTTGGGGTAATTAGACGTTGCAATTTCCAAGCCATTCGCTGCATTTTCTCTCTTTTTGCATCCACCAAACTATTAATTTTCTTTCGCATCAATTTTGACTTCATTCACATAGAGTTGGGACAAAACGAAATGTAAATTACAGAACCCTTTTTTTCATAGAAAGGATACAAACTGCTGATATAAGTACCTCTGAATTTGACACAAAATTTTATTCAGGTTCGAATAATTTAAATTTAAAATCTACCAACTATGGTAAGATTAAAAAAGACAATGTTTCTCTTTCTCAGCCAGAAGTGTATAACAACTGGAAGGGACTGAAATTTTATAACAATAAATTGCTATCATCCTATTTTGTTTCTCTTTGATCCTGTCTTGATCATATACACTAAGAGCCAGTATTTCATAACTAGGCCGTTCACCAAATGTCAATGAATTTTTCTTTGAATAAGGACGTGCCTAACAGTGATGCATTAGCTATAGACTCGTCAAATACTAATAAATAAATTAAAACTATTGGAGAGTTTCACAAATTAAGACGAGTACATATTTCTGAAATCTCTTATATTTTTTAATGAATCTACGTGCTTACTCAAGAATATATTTCAAATGACTATCATAGTAATTTTTGACATATTCATTTATCCTAAGATGAACCATTTATTATATAGTAAATTATATTATTTTTTAAATGGCTAAATTATACAACTCTCCTTTTCTATTTGCAAAATTTATACTTTCTTCTTCTAAAATTAACAAAATATAAACTAATAAAAAATGAATTACAATTATAACTGTTTTAAATAAAAATATGCTTAGCACTAAGGTATAGACTCATCAAATAATAAATAAATAAATAAAAACAACGAGAGAGTTCAACAACTTAATAAAAGTTAATATTTTTGAATTCTCATTTTTTTAATTTGCTTAGGCAAGAATATATTTCAAATGAGTATCATGGAAAAATTTGACATATCAATTTATCCTAAGATGAACCTTTTTTATACTAAACAACACAAAACCATCAACAAGAATTTATACCTAGAGTAAACGTTAGGCATTGTTGAAGTGATATAAGAATAGAGCAGATCAAAGTTTTCACACAAATAGAAAAACAGAGAGGCAAGTTATTAATGTTGGGCTTCTCACCAAACATTTCTGAAAGAAGACCCTGATATTTTTTTGTGCATATATGAACCTTAGTGGTAAAAATGTATGTTTCACACCTGCCATTTGCATAGGGGAATCTAATGGGGTTTGGTAGCAAATAGAAATGACTTGTTTGGAAGGGCATGTGAATATGTGATATTGCCAATCAAGGCATATAATATGGTCCATGCTCTGTTCAAGCCATTTACTTTTTTAGCATCACAATTTGGCATCCAAAGCATATGGCTTGGTCCGAGAAGAAAAATCACCTGCCATGTGGACCAGAGTGGGGTAAAATCAATGTCAACCTAGATCACAATCAAGGCTTACTCAAACAACGAAAAACTCTTAAATATATATTAGGTATCAAAGGTAAATAGATAACATAAGTAAAAATAAACATGTCATATTTATATTTTTTAAACATGTAAGTTAAATCATGCAATTTACTTATATAAGTAGCAAAATAATTTCATACAGGTTACAAAATTGGGTATAGTTTCGAGTATAGAAATGTATCCATCTATAAAAACTTGAGTATCATGTAATCTATTGTATTGAAAATTTAAGTAGAAGCACTTTTAAAGGCATAAATACCTTTAGCCATGATAGAAGAGTTTGATACAGAAATCCAAATCGACAAATTCAAGTTCTAGGACAAATCCACCAAAGAAGAGTAGAGAAGAAGAATTGTTGATTAAAGGCAATTTTCTAATAAACACTGAAATCTCAGTAATAGTTCTTTCTCAACGAAGATTTCACTTATCAAGAATCATCTTAGATACTAGTCTATAAAACTAATGCACTCTTCCATTAAAACAGTGTCAATTTATTTAACATGTATATTAACTGAATATCTCCACGAACCCAGTAACAACTTTATTTGGCAAAAACTAACAATATAAAATTCAGGACCATTAATCAGAATATTTAAAATTAAAAAAATAGAATGTAAATATCCTAACTTATCTTTACTTAAAAAATTCCAATATTTTAATTAAATTTAAAATGTTCTAACTTTTTCACTTAATTTGAATATGATTTAAAATATAGCATGTTTATTAGTAAATTTAACACATAATAGAAAAATTATAGCAATAAATTCTTTAAATAAACAGATATTACCTTCTATGCATTTATTGTAATATGTTTTTAGTTTTATGGAGTATTAAACTTTTATAATAAACCTCAAATGTTTATTTGAATTCTTGTCAATCTCTCAAAAAATGCATACAAATATATTATATGGGTGTAAATTATTCATGATAATTGGTTTTAAAAATGGAATTTTTAAGGGTAAATCTTATGGATCTTATGCAATTGCTATGTGTTTTGATTAGGAATGTCTTGCATAAGGTAAAAATGGTTTCTAAAGTGAAAAGAAGATCAATTTTACACTATACATGGCCGCCTCATGCAATCTAGCATGAGCCATCTTGACGAGAATACACAGCTGGACTAAAAGGATACATGAGTATAAAGATAGCAATTTATACCCGACTCGTAAGTATCTAACTTGCCCCACCCTACCTAGGTCAAGTAAGCCAATGGTTGATTGAGTATTAGGGCGAGGTTGGGGAAAGCCTAAACTTTGTAGTTCGGGTTGGGACCCTAATCCATTACCCATCTCAAATCCCATAAAATGTAAATATGTAAAATTAACCTTGGTAAGATTTGAACATATAGCATGAAAGGTGGAGTACAGTTACTTAACCATCTTTCTAAGACTACACCTTTGTTATATAAATGCAAAATATTATATATAAAAACATATATATTATATACATATACACGTGCACACACTATTGAATCATTTATAAAAGTATTCTTAACATTTATTACTTTATTTTTATTTTGAATTATATCTAATATATTTATAAAATATATTTTTGTACAAATTTTCAACTATATCCACCATAATTCAATCATGGTAAAATTAATAATAATCTTGTTTATTTTCTTATCACTTGAAAAATTCATATAATCTAAATAAATAGATCTATGAAAGGTAGCTATAAAATGTTGAAAGGTTATATTGACTTTATTAAAATGAGATAATTAAATTATAATAATAATTAAATTCTAAAATATGTTTCACATATCTATTAAATCACTTGTCATTTTTTATTGGACTTTGTTAAGAAATGATAGAGAGACACATACTATTAAGTCATAAGTCAAAAGATGTAAGGGCCTTCCTTGATATCGTTCTTACAATCATGAGTCAATTTGAATCATTAAACTACTTTATAATAGAATTGTATCTAATTGAAAATTTTATATTGGTTATTGATATATTAATATATTAAATTTTAGTAAAAATATATTTAAGATTATTAAATTTAACATAATAATTTATAGTTATAAAAAGTATACAATCAAAGATTTTCGAAACTTAACTTGATATGCATCTTATGTCTCTAAGTATCTTCGTTGTATCTTCAATTTCTTTAAACTTTTAAAATAATTAAAGAAGGATATAGAGTATTAAATACTTCCTATATTTTATGAAATTAACATTATTATTGCCTAAATAACTTGTCATTAAAGAGTATTGAAGCAATCCATATACTTAAATGAGAATCATTCACTTCATCATTTTATTTGACTGTTAGTTTCATTGACTAAAATAGAAATGTACATTTGTAAAGAGTAAAATTATCATCAAAATAATCATCTTTTTTAACAAAGATGATTTAAGACTAAAAAATTATTAATAAAAATGTAATAAAAATTTACCTAACAGAAAAAAGATCTAATTAATTAATAATTAGTTATAATCTTAGCACTCATTATTATTTTTTAAAAATAATTACAAATAAAAATGAATGATTTCTCAACCAATAATATAAATCATTTAGAAAAAAAGGTATGTGTTAATAAAAAATAAAAGAATATTATCCAAAAAATAGTATAAGTTATTTTAATATTGATTTAAAAATTCTAATTTATTTATATATTTTTTATTTAAAATATATATTTAAAATATATTCATAAATCTTTTTCATAAAAATTAAATTAATATATATTTATAAATAGCATACTATATTAAATAAAATATTATTTTATTTCATACTTGTTTATTTATCGTAGTTTGCTATATCTTACTAAAGATGCACACATGGTATCGTGGTCACAAAGATAGAGTGCTTTCAATTTTCAATAGAGCTTGAGTTCGAATCCCAGCAACTAAATTTTGTGAAATTAAGTTTTTTAGGGTGCAGTGAGGTAAGTATGGCATAACGAAATACCTGCGAGTTTAGATATAGGGCAAAAGGAAAAAAAATCTCACAAGGATACGAGATAGGTATAAGACAAGATAAAGCAAAAACTAGATGAGGACGGGCAATGAAAAATTAGCCCTGCCCTACCCTATTGCCACCCCTACATGGTTAGCCTATGTACTTAAGCATAACCTCATGCAAAAATAGAGCTTTCACTAATGTATGCATAACCTGGCTATGCAATTGGTTATATTCTACACAACTCAGCTATGTGCAGCCAAAAAACTATATTTCTAAATTAACTAGGGGTATGTTGGAAATAAAATTGGAAATTCTATGTCAACAATGAATAAAAGATGTTAAAGAAGCAATTAGACGACATGCTGTGACTTAAGAAGAGAGCTTTAAATCACCATTAGGACATTGTTGTAGGCTTGAAGAGATTGTCTAAAGAATTGCCACCTTTTAGATTTGTTTCTTTATTCTTCTATTTGCATTATGTTTTCTTCTTGTTTAATGTTTGAATTTTCCTTCCTAGTCATGAGTAGTTAAGTTTTTAATTTTGGGATTTAGATGAATTTGTTCATCGAATAAGTTTATTTAAAAATTCTCTTGTAAGGATTTGTTTAGCATTAATCTATAACATTAATTTAACATCTTTTGAATGGTTAACCACTATTCTTATCTTGATCTATTGTCAGATAACTGAGAGGTTAATTACAATAGCAGTTCATTAAGGCAATAAACCTAGGTAACAGTTTTATAAAGATGTAAACTATGCTTAAATGATTTGTAGATTGTTTGCATACCGAGTCGCTACATGTAGTCTTACTTTAATTTCTTGTTCTCTGTGTTATGTGTATGATCACAATAGTAAACTTAGGCTAAGCATGAATATGATTGATTTTTATTGAAAAAGAACTTTATTAACCCTAGTGAATTATCATTAATTCAAACAAATTTCAATTGTAAGAGTCAATCTTTAATTAGGCTTAGGAAATGGATAGACGATTCTAAATTCCAAAGCTTTTAATTTCATTAGTAAAGTTAGTTAATAGTCAATTAAATTTAGGTTGAGCCAATTTTAGTTTAGTCATTAATTAAATTGAATTTGTTATTCTCTAAATAATAAGGATAACTAAGAAAAATTAGTAATTGATTAACCTTTCTAGTGGGACGACCTTAATTCATACCAATACTATTTGTTTGATTCGTACACTTGTGGAAATTAATTAATATATATATATATAGATAAAAAATCATAATTTGAAATTTCATTACTTACATATCTCAGCAAGACAAAATTTGATCTGAGACCCATTTGAGGCAAATGATCCTTAAACTATCTCAAATGTATCCTTGAATGTGCTATTTGATCACCTAATCAACTTTAACCCATCCTCTTAATGTTATATACTTAATGTCAATGTGTTTATTTTGACTCTTATTTTTGTTATTCTTAATAAAAAAAAGCTACAATTGCATCATCATAATGCACTTTAATGGGTCTAGAAACTGAGTACAATCTTAAGCCCAATAATCAAATTTTTTAGTCATATATCTTGTGAGCTTGCCTCAAAATAAGAACAAACTCATTTTTTATAGTAGAGGTAGCTATTAAGAACTGTGTTACACTTCTTTAGGAGATAACTCTCCTGGCTAGTAGAAAAATATATCCATATGTTAACTTCTTTGGGTTAACACATCCAGCTAAATCTAAGTTTGGATAATCAACAACATCAAAATTATTGATTATTTTATAAACAAGAATATATTCTTTCGTACCTTAAAGGCACCTCATAACATTTTTTACAGATTTCCAATGGTTAATCCCTTGATTACTTTGATATTTTCCTAATATTCCTACAACAAAAGCTATATCAAGCCTCATGCAAACCTATGAATACATAAGGCTTCCAATCGTTGAAGTGTAGGGAACATTCTTCATCTCCTTTCTTTTTAGTTCATTATTAGGACATTGAAATAAGCTAAATTTGTCCTTTTTCATAATAGGTGCCATACTATGTAAGCATTCTTTCATTCTAAATTATTTAAGGACTTTATTTATATAAGTTTCCTAAGATAGTCTCAAGATACCTTGAGACCTATCCTTATAGATCCACATGCCAATGACATAAGATGCCTTACCTATATTCTTTATTTCAAAATTCTTGAACAAGGACTATTTTACCTCATACAACAACTTCAAGTCACTTTTAGCAAGTAGTCCACACATAAGACTAAAAATATGATCTTACTCTTATCAATCTTTTAGTATATACATTGATCCGTAATGTTCTTAACAAAACTAAGGGGATATTATTATATCATGGAATTTAAGATACTATTATTATGATACCTCTTTAAGTTTATAAATTGAATTTCTTCAACTTGCACACTAAATTATTATTGATATTTAAGGTGGACCCTTCAAATTATTTCATAGTGGGTCTTTTTAATTTAACTTGTTATGAAGGTTGAAATTGCTCAATATAAGTATTTTCTACCATCAGTTAAAGTGCCTTATCATAAATGGTAGAATTTTGAGGATGAAGATATGTTTGATTTCTAGTATGATCAATTAGGATTTCAGGAATTTCATTATATTTTACATTACCCTAACATGATGGGTGTCATATAAAACCAATATTCCACTATAATTAATAGACATAGTTTGTTGTATGTGATCATTCTTAATGACTAGTTTTATGGTTGATCACTCCCATTAATTATATCTTTTTCAATAAATTTGGTGCTTTTAGATTTCACAAATCTCATTGAGTATAGGGGATAATGGAATTTATATCCTTTGGACTTCTCTACATAGCCAACAAAATATGCAGTTATAGTCTTTGAGTCTAACTTCCTTATCATGTGGGTTAAATGCTCTCTCTTTTACAAGACAACCCCATACATGTTCATGATTTGAACTAGGGTTGCAAACTTTTTAGATTTCAATGGTTGTCTTAAATACAGCCTTTGTTGGAACCTATTCAAAATATATATTATTGTCTTGAGTGCATCTCTTTATAAAGAAATAGAAAGTTTGGAGTTGCTAAACATACTTCTCACCATATCTGATAACATCATGTTCCTTCGTACAATCACACCATTCATATAAGGTGAGCTAGGTATAAAATATTGTGCAACTATACTATACTCTTAAAAGAGTTCAACAAATGAACTTAGTGCTTATCTATCACAAGTATACCTGCCATAGTATTCAACTCACTTATTAGATTTCCATATTTTAATCTATTTTTAAGTTTTTTTTTTCTATCTCTGCTTTATACTCCTTAAAGGCATCTAGTTTCCTCACTTTTATTATAAAGTAAGTAGATGTACATATCTTTTGAGAAATCATCAATAAATGAGATAAAATGCTTTTGACCACTAGAATATAAGTCAATACAACATATATCAATATATATGATATCTAATAATTTAAAACTTTTCTCAGCCTTTTTTTGTGATTTATTGGTTTACTTACCCTTAATGCGGTCCATACATGAACCAAAATCAATAAAGTCTAGGCATTGAAGAACCTCATCATTTACTAATCTTTTGATTATTTTTGCCATAGGCTAGTAGAATTCTTATTCATGACACTTTTTTTTAATTCCAAAATTACCACATATAGTAATAAATGAACTAAGGATATCATTAATTGTATAGAGCTTAAATAGAACATCAAACAAAGAAATTTGTCCAATGAGGATAGAATCTATTAATAAATTAAACACAATTCCAAAAATATTTAAAGAAAATTCCAATTGAACCAATTTATAAACTAAAATTAAATTTCTAAAAAAACTAAGAATATAAAAAAAGTGTTCAAGGTTTAATACAAATTCGAAAGACAAGATTGTTCTAAATATTCCTATAGTTTCTAATTTCAATGACTTCCATTTCTTGGAAAGACTTTATGCCTATTAGAATGTGGATTCTTGATGTTAAAAAAGTCCTGTATAGTGTTAGAGATGTGAATAATTGATCTAGTGTCAATACACCATGTGTCATGACATGTATTGACTAAATAAAATTCAAAACATACAAAGGATATAGGTATACCTTTTTTTTTTTTTTTGACCAATTAAGCCTTCCTTTTGTGACAGTCTTTCTTGATATGCTTCTTCTCTTTGTAGAAGAAGTACTTAGCTACAACCTTGTTCAATACATGAACAAAAGCTATGCATTTTCTATTGTTTTTTCTTCCTTTTGGGAGCCACTTGCTGGATGACCCTTACATGACACACCATCTTCTTCAATTACCAACCTATATTCTTTTTATATGTACATGGATAACAATTAATCTATTGTCCACTTCTCCTTATGCATGTAATAGGAAATCTTAAATGGTGCCTATTAGGAAAGTAATCAATTGAGTATATGTTGCACCAGAAAGGGTTTGTTAAGCTTTATCCCTAGGAACTTTAATTATGACATAAGGTCCCTTATTTGCATGATATGTTGATGTATCTATTATTGACTTATTTGAAAAAGTAAATTATACATAAATAGCCTTCAAATTGTCCTTGACTATTTGGCATTCAAGAATGGACCCATGGATGCTGCTTTTAATATATTGTTTCACAATCATCATCCTGATGCAATTATATCACTTCTAGTATGCATATAATGCCTTTACATCTTTATCACTTGTATCTGTGGGCACTAATAGCTTGGCCACGCAGAGCAAAATCATAGTCAATGCACCCTAATTAAAGAAAAACATATTCTTTTGAGACTTTGTAATTACTTCCATATAAAATTATCTTATTGGTATTATTAGTTAATAAAAGAGATGTAGAAAAAGCTACAAGGTAATTACAAACATTAATAACACTTATTAAAAGTAATATGAGACAATTAATCATCACATTTCATAAATATGTACTTACCAATGCAAGGCATACTAAACATAAAAATATTATATTACTAAAATCTATTTGTGGGCGAAGATATTGGCTTAGCATATATTTATGTATCATTTATGATGAAACTAGAATATATTCATGTTTCTTAATACCTATGGACTGCTTAAAAAACATAAAGTAGTTTCCATGTCATCCTAATTAGGTATGTAATTATAATTATCCACCTATAAGTCAAGGTATATCATGGTTATATACTTAAATAGAATTAATATTTTTAAGTTTATATGTGATCTTTATATTTAAAAAAGGACCAAGAATGCATGTATACGATTATAAAGGATTTTGTGTTATGGATATTTTTTAATTATACATGCAAATCACAAAATATTCATGCTCGTTATGTGCATTTAATCATACATGTATATGCATTGATTAATTACACTCTTATGAGAATTTAATTAATTAATTAATCCATTAAACCATATGTGATTAACTAATTAAAATTCTACCTTTAAAAATTATTTATATTCTATAAATGTGATAAAAATTTGACTAAAATAATTTCTTATAATTTAGACAAAATTAAATATGACCAAAAATAATTTTCACAATATCCCAAATATGCTAAAATTGCCTAAATATATTTTTTTTTCAAATATAAGATTGGTACTAAATATTAATTTTTCATAAATTATTTTGGTCCAAAGAATCAATTAAGGGTTAAAAACCTAAGAAGACCAATAAAAATTTTGGACAAACCTAAAAAAATAGGTTCAATGTATTTCTAATCCTAAAATGACTTAAAAAAGTCTAAAATTTGGTCCTAAATGGCCCAAGATGCTTTTTCGCCCAAAAGGGCATTTTCCCCCTCCCCCCCCCCCAAAAAAAAAGAGGCTACTATTCATGACTCATTTTAAAAACCTTCCTTTTTTTTTTAATATAATTATTCATAAATGAAGCAAAACAAAAACAAACTAGTCTAAAACATACAAAAAGCATACAAAAAATCCTCCACATGCCTAACCTAGTGTCCTTCATTAGTGAAATTGTGTGTCTCACTCTTAAAACACAAAACAACAAGTTGTTTTTCTTCATGGTCAAGACATCGATTAATGGACGCCAAAATGACCTGCCATTTAGGTCATTGTTGAGCTTTATGCAGGTCTGTCACACCAGAAAATGCGACTGTTCGATGCCAAACCGAAATCAAAATTAAAAGTAGTAGAATCGCCACCAAAATTTTAATTTTTGAAAAGACAAAACTTTGAAATTTTTTTTTTTATTTAGAAAACAAGAAAAGTAGTATATGAATTAGAAAATGGATTCGGGAGTCGATTGTTAGTGGGGAAGGTGTTAGGCACCCCACTACACCCGTTTCTAAGAATAGCTATCTTAAGTTGGTTGTATAAAATTACCACGGCCTTTAATCTATTTTAATTCTTCTTAACAAATCACATGCAAAATAATAAGTAAAGAAATAAAATAAAATAAAATTAAGAGTAAAAAAGAAGAAGAAATTAAAGAAATAAAATTAAGAATAAGTGGAAAGAAATTAAAAAAATAAAACCAAAAGAAATATTTATTTACAAGAGCAGATTTGACCTACGATAAAAGCTTAGGGCCTATGGACCCTTCGAGAGGGATCAAAGTCTACGTAGTTCGAATAAAATTATCTTTTGGTTGATGTTTTGTTTTTGTTTTTGTTGTGTATTTTTTTTATTTTTGTTTTGTTGCTTTGTTTTTTTTTTCGGCTTTTACTTTTGTTTTGCTTTTCCTTTTGTTTTCTTTTTCTTTTTATATATTTTTTATTTTGTTGTTGTTTTTTTTTGTTTTCATTTTAAATGACTAAGTTATTATTATTTTTGTGTGAAAGGAGAAAGAAGACAAGAATCACTTTTACTTTTAGCAAATAAAACA
Source organism: Erythrophleum fordii (assembly GCA_032878935.1). NCBI lineage: Eukaryota > Viridiplantae > Streptophyta > Magnoliopsida > Fabales > Fabaceae > Erythrophleum > Erythrophleum fordii. Next base: position 10,288,424 of record JAVQMF010000047.1, on the reverse strand, counting down.
AATTTAATGTTGGTTGACGTATTTTAATTTGCTAAAGATAAAGTTAATTTTATTTCTTTACTTTTTCTTCATTTTTGGCTTTTTCCCTTTTTTTATTAATGATTCCTTTTTTTGTGTTTTTATTTTTTCTTAATTTTTGCTAAGACATATTTTTTTATTTCTTTGTTTTACTATTTCTTTCATTTTTTGATTTTTTTGTATTTTTATACTTTTTAATTTTTGTGTTTTTTTTATTCTCCTCTTTTTCTTGACTTTTCATCGATTTTGAATTAGTTGTCTTAGATTTTTCTTTAAATTTTTTTGGGTTAATCTTGATCATTGATTTGATTTTTGGATATGTTCTCTAAATTTTTAATTGAGGGGTTTTTCTTGTCTCTCTTTTTATTTTATTTTTTTTATTCTCTCAATTTCCTTTTTTTTTTTTACTTTGGTTTTTGTACTTTTGATTTCTTTTAATTTTTTGTTTTAATTCTTGAATCCCTTAGTTATTATTATTATTTTACTCTTCTTTTAATTTTAGTAAAAAGAAGTTTCCCTTTCCTTTCTTTTTTTGTTTCAATTTTGATGTTTGAAATAGGATTTTAAGTTGAAAAAAAAAGGAACCTTTTGGTATCTTTTGATTAGTTCTTTTTTTCTTCTTGTTTCTTTATTCTAAAGCCTCTTTCTTTTATTTAAAGAGAGAATCCCCTTACTTTTTTTTTTTAATTGTTAGGCTGTTTTTGCTTTTATTTTGTTTTTAGAATCTTCTTTAAGAAGCTCCCTTTCTTTTTCAATTTTTTTATATCCCTTTATTTGCAATCAAACCCCATTTGTTGTAGGCCATTGAAATTTGTAATTATAGAATTCAACAAAGGATTAAGGAGGTTTATTGCCATACATACCCTTAAATTGATTTATATATGTCTGAGGGGACAAGAGATTAGCTCTAAAATAATCTGGGAAAACAAAAGAAAAAGAAAGAAAAGCAAAATGAAACCTAGAGGATAAAGCGTGATTGCTAGGTTTGTGTATTTTTGACATTATAACATTGCAAGTAGGGGTCAGTAGCATACTTGGGAGATCGGCTCCCCACTTGAGCCTTCCATCTAAAATCTCCTTAAACATTCATTCTAATAATTTACACTGCCCATGATCCAATTGCTCAGACAGGAATCATGAAATTGAACGAACTACAAGTCGGGTAAAAATAAAAAAGAATACTTACAGTAAACTATATTCGTCCAAGCCCCCATGTCCCTAACAACGTTATGATTTCTATCAGTTCAAGATATGGATTAAGCAGCCTTGAGAAGCAGAGACACTTATGCAAGCAATAGTTCTGAAACTACATTCGTTCATCACAACAACATAGTAGGGGAAAAATTAAAGTAAATGCATCATGACTCTATCAGACTCCACATATCCAGCAACCATGATCAAATACCAAAACTCAACTAAACCTTCTAACAGGCATTTCATCGACCACCTATTGTGCGTATCTTAGGATATATATAGAGCAACATATTTCGGACTCTATCCATGACTATTTAGTATAAGAGTACCATCTAGTCTTTCATTCCCATGGCAGACCATTAGCAATCGCAAGAAAATTCCATTGACAAACAAAGAGAGCTAGCCAGATTCGTGACTTACCTTTGGGGGTTTCAGGGAACAAACGAGTTCTTCTCTGCACTTCCCTCTTAGTTTCAATCTTTGCCTTCCCTTGATCTTTCGCTCCTCTCTGCCTCTCTCGATCTTTCGCTCCTCTGATTCTCCTCTGCGCCTTCTACTGTCGATTTTTTCAGTCTCTCCCCTTTCCTTTCGATCCTACCCCTTCCGTCCCCCCTCAATCTTTCTTCGCCTCCCTTTAAAAATCCCCTTCAGACCCCTTTTCAAATCTCTCAATCTTTGACTCTCCTTCCCTTCTGATGTTCCCTCTTTCTCCCTTAATCCTCATCTCTGTCTCCCTTTTCCATTTTTATGCTTCCTTCTCTTGGCTCCCGACGATGATAGGGACTTGAGGGGAGGTCAATGCCTCAAGCGCACCATTAACCCTTCGCTGCTCCCTTTGTTGACTTTTCTGAGATGCTGTCCTGCTCCTTCCATTCTTGTGCTCCTCTGAGGCGTTGGGATGATCAGAGCCTCTGCCCTTTTTCCTTTTCTTCGTTCAATTTTCAACTGGTGTCTTGTTCTCTGTTGGCAATAGTGAAGGAAGCGATCAGGGGGGGCTGGGTCAAAACGTAGCTCCCTTTTTTCTGCTGTTGGTTTTTTTTACTTTTCTTTTTAATATTGAATTATTGGGCTTCAAAAATTTAAGGAAAATGAGTCTAATACCCCCCCTCTTTTTTTCAATATTGAATTAGTGGGTTTCAAAAATTTGGGGGAAAATGAGTCCAATACCTTTTTTTTTTTTTTTTTACTTTCAATATTGAATTATTGGGTTTTACAAATTGGGGGGAAAATGAGTCAAAACTCTTTTTTTCTTTTATTTATTTATTTTTACTTTCTTCATTTCGTCATTTTTTCATTTTTTTTCATTTTTTTACTAAATTGATTTCGTTGTTGTTGTTGTTATTATTATTATTATTATTATTATTATTATTATTATTATTTTATTTTGTTGGTTTTTTTTAAAGTTTATCCGGACAAAATACATTATTCACAAGGTCATTCCAACTTGAACTAGAATCATCTCAAACCTGCTTGAAAACCCATTTGTTTCTTGCAAATTTTGGCTTCATTTTGGGGTGATTCAAATGGTGAAATGCATTAGAGAATTAAAAGCATTCATTTTTTTGCACCAAAATTGAAAAATATGCATGAAAAATCCATAAAGAAATTTTCATAGTAATTAAAAATTTTCACGCAAGAACAACAATGAAAATTCACAACAAACAAATACAATAACAAAGGCTTTCATGTTATTTCGTTTTAGCATAAAAAAGCCCACAACTTGCAATCATATATCTTAACGTATTGTAGCCAATTAATTTTCACAAATTTAAATCCATCTGAGAAATTCTCAAATTTCTCTTCTTTTATTAGAAAATTAGGATTCATCAACTCAAATAGTAGGTAAGGGTATAGAACCTAAGGCTTTTAATGCCACATGTAAGTCAAATCATGTAATTTACTCACATAAGTAGTAATATAATTTCATATAGATTAAAAAATGAGGCTATCTCAAGTATATAAATTTATCCATCTATAACAATTTGAGTACCTTGTAATCTATTAAATTAAATATTTAAGCAAAAGAAAATTTAAAAGTATAAATACCTTTAGTCATGCTAGAAGAATTTGATGCAAAAACCCAAATAAACAAATTCAAGTTCCAGGACCTGGAATCAAATCCACAGAAGAAGAGTAAAAAAGAAGAAATGTTGATCAAAGGCAATTTTCTAATAAGCTCCAAAATCTTAGTGATGGTTCTCTTGCAAGAAAGATTTTACTTATTAGGAATCCTCTTAAATATCATTTGATAAAACTAACATACTCTCTTATCAAAAGAGCATAAGTTTATTTAACATGTATATCAATTGAATATCCCTACTAATATACTAGCAACTTTATCTGACAAAAGCCACAATCTAAAATTAAAGCCCACTAATTAAAATATTTAAAATTTAAAATTTAATAAGACAAAATGTGAAATATTCTAACTTATTTTTATTTAAAATATTTTAATTAAATTTAACTTATTCTTAACAAAATAGTTTCTCAATTGCACAACAGTGCAAGATTGAGTGAGCTTGTAAATAATTATGAGTTGCAATGCTCTGACATAGATTTTGACAATTAAGTCAATGAAGAATAGAGAGAGTTGAAAGTAACTAGGAGATTTTAGGCCCCGTTTGATATGACGATGGAAGCTAAAAATGAAACGAAATTTGCTACCAAAATGTGTTTGATATGCATATGTCATAAGAAATGAAATCTAATACGGAAAGTATATAGATTATGTGCATTTTTTTTCCATTCTGCACTTTTTCCCTTGACATCATTAATAATAACTTTTTTACCCTTATTTTGTACCCACGATATGCTTTTTCAACATGGTCAGCACTATTCTTCAAATTGAGTATTTATTAATTTTACCTATTAACGTTATTATCATACAAAATTTATTTATTGTTATCGTATAAAATGTAATTATGTATAGTTAACAGGAGGAAAACAATTAGTCTTATAAAACAAATGAAAGACTAATGATATTAACACAGAAAAAAAACTAAAGTGAATTTCTTTAAAAAAATTACTTAAAAAAATAATAATAAATTTCCCAAAAGAAGAATAAACTTATAAAAAGCACATTTCATTTTTTTTTTCAAAAAAATTAAGCTAAATAATGAAATAAAAAAGTGGAAACCAATTCAAAAAAAATTTCAAATAATAGAAAAAAAAAATTCTTGAATAAGGTCAAAAAAATTTTTTATTAGAACAAAACACATAGTTAAAATTAAAAAAAATTAATTCAAATAATTTTAAAAATTTTTTGACTGAAATTCAATTAGAAAATTCTGACTAAATTTAAGTCAGAACATCTATTTTGATTCGAATGCAATTGGAACATCAGAAGTTTTGATTGCATTGTAATTATAACGTGTTTACCAAACAACAATTGGACGAGTTTTGAGACAGTTAGAATTTTCAATTGTATTGCAATTGAAACTTGTTTGACTCACTCTTTTTTGGAGAGATTATATTACAATTTGTTAGGATTTTTTTGAAAATATTTTTTTGCCTTTCCTTATTTTTTTTTCTTTGTTTGTTTTTCAGTTTTTTCTCTTAAGCATAAAAAATTATTTTTAAATTTGATGGCTTCCAATAATAATTCAAAATGTCTACAAAAATATAAATAACAAGAAAGAAAAACAAAAACATAATAAACTATATCACTTACAAAATTAATTAAAAAAATATAAAACAAGTAAATAAGGTTGAATTTTTAGATAATAAGGTCAGATTTATCATCTAAAAATATAAATTAAAGGCAATGGTATTCAATTAAAAAAAAACAATGAATGAGACTATTATAGATTAACGCATTTGAATTTTATTTATTTTTTAATAATAGCCTTTGCGGAACAACGAAAATAGAAGGTAAGGAGAGAATTTACACTATACTGTGGTTGATGTGAAGTAAAATCATTTTTTTAAATGAGAGCATTTTTTTTTCTTTTATTTGTTATTACTTTTTATTCTATTCTTATTTTATCCAATCAAATATATAAATTCAAATATAATCAATTTTCTTTTCATTCACACCAAATGTAATTTTTTCCATTACATTCTATTTATCTTATTATTTGTATTTTCATCGCTAAAAAATATGTATGCCAAACGAGGCCTTGGAGTAAGTGACAATTCCCAGTATGGCTGTGGGCAAGTGTATTTATAGAGTAGTGAAGGGCTTGGAAGGTTTCTTGTCACATGGAGAAAAGTGGCTATAACCCTGCTCCACAACTTGTTCGACAATAATGCCAAATAAGATCACCAATTGAAACTTTGATCGCTCTTCACTCCAAAATCTAAGAGGAAAGGAGAATCTCTAGAAAAAGGTTTTCTGGGTATTTCGCTCTGTATGTTTTCTTCAATTGTGCAAAAAAGGAAATTGCTTGTAAGTTTAGTTTTATATGATCCCCTTATCCCTATAACTCTGAATTAATTAGTCAATTATTAATGAATTATTAAATATTAATAATTAATTAACTGATTGTTTAAATAAAGACATTTTGAATACTCGGTCAATCTATCATAAACCCCCAATATTCTAACAAGTAGTTAGCGAGTTTTAGAGGGTGTTTAAGTCTTTTCGATCTACCAATCAGGGACAATTAGAAAGGGCTATCTGCAAAGTGCAACAAGTCTTCTGTAGAGTGATTGTCCTACGTGACTTCGTTGGGCAATCACCCGCGTGAAAAGAGATCCGGTAATCCTCTACAAAGTTGAGTCACAAGAGGTGGAAGAACATGATCACATGGTGTATGATTATGACTTTTTACACACAGACACTCAGACACACATATCAATTTGGTCAATCACCGAAGATACTTGGGAATTTTTCTTCAAACAATAAACATAAACTCACATGGCAATAATTAAAAATTAACGTATATTTTATATCAAGGATGTAATTCCTACCATTACCTCTTCCAAGAAAAAAAAAAAGTAATAAGTGACACATTACAGCATAAGTTCAACAGTAACGTGTAGTTAGAGTAGCACACATGGATAAATGTTAATTGGACGACTAATTTTCTTTCTCAATAATTATAATTTTATACGTGGCTAAATTTAAGTTCAGTCAACCCCATTTAAAATTTATTTCAAATAGGTTTATCTGAACTTGATGTAGTCATGTGACAATTATCAATGTTGTGAATAGTAAAAATTGTGTATCTAAATAATCAAATATAGATGTGAGTTGGGACTGTAATGCTGTGAAGGTAACATTTTTTTTTTTTTGGTTTTACATACGTTATAATCACAAATGGCTATAATAGAGATGATATTGATATTGATCGATGCTGGTGGCTTCACTAAGAAGCAATTGTGTTACTGGTGAAAGGCAGTGAGTCCATGAAAATGACAAGAGAGAAATGGTTTTTATGGAACGATAAGCATGAAGGGATGTGGAAATTTGGCTCCAATAAAAAGGGCAAAATAACTGTACACTGAATGTATTCCACACTTGATCATGTCCACAATTTTCTTTTTGTGAAGTCTTCATCACGTCAACCTTGCTCATTCACCAATTGGTTTTATTCTCTAGTTTAACATCATTCTTTTGATGGTGATATTGCCAGGGGATTTTGTAAGATTGGTAAATTATACATAAGCACTTACAATCATATATATTAAAAAAAAAATGGGAATTGGGCATTGGTTTGCATTTAGCCAATAAAGGCATAAAGGGTTTACCAACAGTGACAAAGTTGGTTAAATGCACAAAATCGAATTGGGTGGATCAAATATTCGATCGGTTTTATTTTTTGACAAATATGAATTGTGAAAGATTTAAAAAAATTGAAATTTTCGGACATTTATAAATAGTTTCTTAAACTTTCAAAATTAAAAGAATAGTTTTCTCAATTTTTACCTTCTAAAAAATAAGTTTTTTTTGGTTATTTTACCTTTCATGTCATTATTTCATATATCACTTGAGATTCTCCCATAATTGACATGGCAGGTTTCTTTTAATTTCCAATCCCCGTATGTTCCCTTCAAGGGAAGTCTTAATATGACATACGAGATAACAGCATTAATGGTGAAGTAGTTTAACGAAACTATTTCTTAGAATGTAGAAATTAATCGACTTAATTTTTCTGTTTTAAAAGTTTAAAAGACTATATACAAGAGACTCAATATAAAAGGGGATCTCTCATTTTCCTAAATGAATTATACACTTTCATACAAAACAAAGCATAATCCATGTATGTATAATTATAAAAAAAAAAGAGTAAGTCAGCATTTTGATCATTTAAAGATACACTAATTTTTAATTTGGTTCTACAGCATTTGACTTATTTCATTTCAATTCTTTGGAGAATATTAATTTTGTTATAACACTTAGTAAAATAGAATGAATTACACAACCTGGCATGAAATTGATGTTGGCCATTAAATGTCTAACGATTAGTGAAATAAGCCAGAATAGGGCACCATTATTCAACTCGAAGTAGTCATAATACTATATTATTTTGATGTTCTGTTATTGCATATTTTAATAATAGCTGGATACTTAAAAGCCATATCAACTTTATGTTAGGCCATGTTAATCATTTATGTAAACAAACTTAAGGTGAGGATGAAATATTTTTTTAGAAAATTGAAATAAGATGGTCAAACTTTGGGATAACTAAATTAAGATAAGAATATATAGGTTAAATTAGTATTCTAAAATGGTCATTGGCCAAAAAAAAAAGAAGTTAATGTTTTGTTCTCATAATTTATTTAAAGTTTTGAATTGGTCTTTTAAATTTGAAAAATGTCAAAATGGTTTCTTATATTTTATTTCGCCTCAAAGTGTCTTAAATCCTCAAGTTTGTAAACACAAGTGTTGCTCGGTTAGCTCTGATTGTGTTGATACAACTCGTCACGGGATTGTTGACTCTGGTAAGGAAGAGATGCAGAGGTATTAGGGACCCACAGTGCCAAAAATGCGAGACAAATTGAAGTAAACTAAGAGAGAGTTGGTATTGGATCATAATGGGCAGGGAGGCTTTAACAAATTTGGAAAAATATCCAGCGGTGCATATCAATTTAACTAGCTGAGCCAAATCGGGCCGGTTCCAAAAAAATAAAAAGGTCAATCGGGTCAAACTAGTTAGTCTAACTTGGCTTTACCTAGTCATGCATTACTAAATAAAAAAACTTATATAACAAGTTAACTTTTGTAAGGACAATATGTAATTTGACAAGAATTTACACGAAAACTTTATTTTTCAAGAGGCCATTTTATACTTTTGGCCAAAAATTTATAAACAAGTTTTACAAATTATAAAAAGATAGAGGTTCAAGACTTTTGCAAATCTCCTTTTAAATATAATTATCATATTTAAATGAAATAACACGAAATTAAAAAAAGTGCATTTTTGAAGTTGAGAGCAAAAATTTTAAAACTGAGATGATAAACATGCATAGCAAACAAATTGCCTTGACTATTTAAAAAATTATCTAAAATAAATTAGAAAAAAGCACCTAAATAGACTCTCAAACTCTAAGTTATAGCATTTTAAAGTTTCACCTCAACATTTATGTTTTTTTTTTCTTGTTTTCTTCTTTTATCCTACCTTTTTTTATTTTCATTATATAGATCTTGCAAAAATGTATTAAAATAAGTGGTTATATATTTAAAATATTCAAATAATTATAAAAATATAAATTTTTAAATTTTTTTAAGTAGAAATTGTTAGTAGTAGACATTGTGATATAGTAAGCAGTAAAAAGAAATGATTTGAGTTGTGTGCAAAGACACTATGTTTAAGAGTTATTATACCAGATGCAGCAACTCCTCATGATGAAACGAACTCGTCCTGCGATGGTAGGAATGCAAAACAGTAGAAATACAGAAGAATAACTCAGAAAGAGAAGAAGAGAGGAGAGCTTGAGAGCTCAATGTAGTTTGGTTTTTATAGGTAGAGACTACATGCGGATATTAGAGGAATTAAAAGATGATAATAGTGTCCATTTTTGATCTATTTCTAGTGGAGGATATTAAAGCAAATAAATTGAAAAATCAAAACCATAAATGAGTAATTAAAACTATTAATAGATAGTTAAAAATATAAATAGGCCCAATGTTTGTAAACCCTCAAAACTGAAAACATAAAAGCCTTATAACTAAAACCTTTAAAAGAAAGACTTTCTGGGAGGCTAATTTAAATTAAATAGATTTTGTATTTTGCAAAATAATTTTAAAAAAAATGTCCAATGTCACATTTAATTTTACACGCAGGGGAGAAATTGGTAGATTTTAATTGCGTTGATCCATTATTGTGGGTACAAGCCTACTCCTCTTCTTGACTCATTTACAGAAGAATAACTTAAGAAGAGAAGAGAGGAGAGCTTGAGAGCTCAATGTAGTCTAGCTTTTATAGGTAGGGACTACCTGTGGATGTTTAGAGGAATTAAAGGATGATAATAGTGTCCATTTTTGAATGTTAGAGTCTGTTTCTGATGGAGGATATTAAAGCAAATAAAATTGGGAAATTAAAACCATAAACAAGTAATTAAAACTTTTAATGGATAGTTAAAAATATAAACATGCCCAATTTTTATAAAGCCTCAAAACTGAACACATAAAGCCTTATAATCGAAACCTTTAAAAGAAAGACTTTTTAGAAGGCTAATTTAAATTAAATAAATTTTGCATTTTACAAAATAATTTTCAACAAAAATGTCCAATGTCGCATTGGCAGATTTTAATTGCGTTGATCCGTTATTGTAGATGTAAGGTATTTCTGTACTAAGGCTTCTTTAAATTTAAACAATATGAGACTTCTTTTAACACATATATATATATACACACTCCAATCCAAGTTCGATAATGCTTGACCTAATATGTGATTAGTTCATACCCACGTTGGGTTAGACATGGGGTTGAAAAAACAAACTTGTTATAAAATCGTATTGAGCACTAAGCCAAGGACAAATCTAGCTTAACTTAGCCCATATTAATTCTTAAAAATAAGAGAGAATTATATTTAAAAATTTAAAGTTAAAAAAAATTATTCTCAAAAATTTATTACTATTCTTTTAGGATTGATTACATTAATTTTGACAAAAAATAATTAAATTTAGTGATAATAAATCTTTTAAAATAAATTTTTTTAACTTTGAGTCCTCTTTTATAATTCTCCCTAAAAATAATGTCAATTTAAAGAAAAATGACACCTGAGTATGTTTGTATTAAGAGTTAATGGCCAATTCGATTTCCATTTACATCATATTAACAAACCTGTTAGTTTAAATGTCCATGATTTTGTCTGACGGAGACATTGTTTTAATTGATAGAAATTTTTTTTGAAAATTAAATTATTAGATTTTATTTTAGGATGACAACAAAATGATATTTTATGATTAAATTATTAATTTAACATTTTTTATATTTATTTATTTAATTCAGGAAGAACACGTTGTCCTATGCACAACTGTAGAGTTCACCATAAAGCAGGGAAGGGAGGATGCTCCTTTTGGAGTTTTTCTCCAGTGAAAGGCAAAACGTGACGGAAAGGACCGACATTTTCTGCTAAGGAAAGCAGCTTCCAACTCTTCCTTTCCTCCCTCATGGTCTCTCCCGTTATCTTTGCTTCCTTCCGCTTGACACAAAAGGGTACCTAAGCACCATACACACACAGAAGAAGGGACACACCCACATCGATACAGTACAGAGAAAGGAAGAGAAAAACAGAGAGATGAATTCTGAAGCAGAGCATACCACAATACCAAAATTACCCTTTTTGTTCTCCGTCCCACCAATGCCCTCACCGGAGCACTCAGGCACAATCACCCCTCCACTCCATACCTTAGCTTCAGTTCCATTTCGATGGGAAGAAGAGCCTGGAAAGCCCAGGCCTTGCACCGCCCTTGTCCCCTTCTCCAACAACCCCACTTCTGATTTTCCCCAAAAATCCTTAGATTTGCCTCCAAGACTGCTTTTTGAAGCCAAGCTTACCAAATTACTCTCACCCACTTCCGTCTTGGAGGGCCCTTTGGCGAGCAGTGAGAGCTTTCGCTCTCCTTCGTCTTTTAGAATGGGTGGTTCTTTCAGTGACGAAAAGGGTAGGCTTGGAGCTCTGGTTCTGAACAGAGGAGGGTTCAAAGAGAAAAGAGGAGGGTGGTTTGGGTCTTGGAGGAAGAAGGGGTTGAAGGTCAAAAGAGAGGTGAGTTGGGGTAGTTATGTCTTTCCATCTTCTGCTGATAACAGGGACAGTGATGATGTTGGTATCATTGGTGAAGCGAGTCACAAGATGAAACGATCTGGCAGCTTTTCTAGTTTATCTCAAGCCAAGTCTCCGGTCTGGGTAAGTTTTAACTCTGTTCTGCAATAATTCCTGTTTAGTACTTTGCTTTTGTGTGACTATGTGAAAACCTTATGGCTTTGCAGCAATTTCTGTCTGGGTTCTTGTGGTTTGAAAGGTTAACTTCAATGTCAGGCCGTTTGGACCTGATACTGTTGTAGACATGACGGATTTCACCAAGAATAAAAGAGTTCTAGCTGAGAGTGACCTTGTTGCCAAGATCCCCACTTAGATTCAGCCATTGTTCTTCCAATTCCTAGTTAAACCAAAAGCAAAACGTTACTGTTTCAATAAGAGAAAGCTATTATAGATGCCAGTTGTTTCTCAAGGAATTGGCTGATTTTACTGTAAAATCTAGATTTTGCTTCCAAATCATAAAGCTGGAAAATTTTCTCAAAAGCTAGTGACCCCCCCCCCCCCCCCTTTTTTTCTTCAACGGGGGTAAATAAAATTGTGAAACGAGGGGCTCCACTTGATTAAAAATTGCTAAGTGTACTGTTTTCAATTTTACAGACAACAATCTCAGAGAGCTTGAAGCAGGTGATTCCATGGCGGATTAAGAAACAGAAGAAAGGTGGTAGGCTCTAAAATTCTTTCTGTGGCACCATGGTCAGGTCAAAATCAATTCTGTGTGAAGTTATCCACAGCATAAGTGCTATCTTTTATGGAAGAGTATGACGAAGTATGATAGCTTAGTTACAGGATAGGAGGTAAGCAGTAAGGACCAGTTTCTTCTGCAGCTACAACGCTGTGAAACTCAGGACTGGACCATGCTTAGTGTGGAACCTGTAGGTCTTCCCATGTGACAAGTTGTACAGGTTTACCATCCTATCCCATTAAAATGATTCTGTGTTATTCCGCTATCTTGCTGTCTCGTACATCAGGAGAAAACTCCAAACATCCTTACGCTTTGATTATGCAAATGAATAATTCTCTGCAGTTAGTTTGTTTCAGAGTATATAATTGTCCTTTCACGATGCCCTTTAATTATTTAGGAAGAGATATCTGACCACGGGCGTTTCGTACACACAGTACATAAAAAATTATGAATAAAATTTAAAAGAAAAAAGTTTATAAATAAAAAACATTCCTTGTACTTTTCTTTTCTAAAAATAATAAAATATATAAAATATTAATTGTAAAAACATAATAAATATTATACAAAATTTTCCCCTTTTTTTCAATTGAGATTTGAAATATGCCCCTGATTTTCCAACTGCTAAAACTTGGAGCAATGAATGCTTACTTGTGTGCTATTTTCTTCAGGTATACAATGCAGCGCACGGATAACTATCTCTTTCAATTGCGTCACCATTTTTCTTTTTAATTGAGATTTAGGACACAGCACATTTAGAAAACGAACATGCCCATGCCAACATTTTCCAAATTAACCATCATTCAAGGATTGTTATAACAACTTTTGGCTTTACTATAAAGATTGTTTAATCTGACCCTATAATTTTCATTGTTGAACACAAGTTTCCAATAAAAGAAGTTCCAAAATCCAATAACCTCCCTCTTCCCAAAACCGTCAAAACGGGTATAATGCTATGATCATTAAATGCCAACTCGAGTCTATGACGTGATTAATGAGCTCGAGTTCGCGGAAACAAAATCCTTCACTTTAATCCCACCTAAACAGGTTCAAAAGCCCCACTTTGTAAATCAGAGGCAGCAAAAATGAGAAGCCAAAATAACAAGGATGTTAAATCCAAACTTTACCAGCTGGGAAAAAGAAAAAACCACATAAACTGCATATGGATAGAATAATATATGCACGATGCAATATCGCAAATTCCCATATACAGTTTTACTTCTCTCCCACTTGGAATAAAAACGGCTTCAAACAGGGCAGTTGTATGCAAATTCGCATCAAGTCACCCTTGCTTTTCCCCAGTCATACCTGCGACCACCTGCAATGATGCAAGACATCAATCTCAGAAAACCGTAAATGCAAGAAAACAAGCAACGATACTCTTAGGATGTGTGTAGACAGAGATAATGGGGGGAAAAGAGATTTGAAGAGAAGGTTTCAATGAACTTTTTTTTGTTTTGATTGGGATATATTTGGCACTAACTCTAAAACAAACATATCCTTAATGACAAGCACTTTCTGCAACTCATGGCCAGTTGACGTCTTTTAGTGGTGGCATAGAAATACACTATTTGCTGCTCTGTCTCACGTGGTCAGAGTGGATAAAACTGGAACTATTTTTTGGGGGAAAAGAGAAAAAGGGAGGGGGGATTGCTCCTCAAAATCCAGACAACATACAATGCAACGTTGAAACTCAATTTCAAAATAATCTTGCATTTACAAGTTGATGAAAAAAAAAATGTCTTTCTTACTCTGTCTTTTGGTTATTCTAGGAGGATTTCCAATCCTCCTTCCTTGTGCTTATAAAAATAATTTTTCTTATCCAACAAAAATCGATGGGCAGTTTGTTCTAAACATTTAACACCACTGGAACAGTTTAATAAGAAGAATAAGTGATGGGCATAAGAATCGAGCATTCATACAACAGAAACAGGTTTATAACAAATATTTTGTTTTAGAGTTAGTGCCAAATATAACACTCACATCGCTTAAAGCTGGTTGAGGGGGTTGCTTGGATCCTTGATAGGAATCCAGAATGGGCCTCACAACAGCAGGAAGGAAAAGGCCTGAGAATTTGACAACATAATAAATTATTACCTGAAGTTGAAATGACAATTTCCAGAAATAAATAATCTTCAACTATATACCAAACATAATTTTGGTAGGTTGGTGAAGTAGCATAAACGGTTCCAGAGAATATTCATAACACTATCAAAAGAAAACAAAAAACCAGAGGTAAGAACATGCTGCTAACTTCTACCCTATCCACTACCCTATTTGGGAATCTACAAGTACAAATAACTTGGACTTTCTGTGTTAATTTGGTAGACCATACTAAGAACTAGGGGTATTGGATTTACTCATGCGACATGATAGCATGCTAAAAGGAAAAGATACAGTGCTTTCTGTCTTTCCTAATCGAAACTTCAAGTGCCTTGCTTTGCCCTCTCCTAATATGACTGTCGTGTCACGTGAGGAACCAACACCATCATAGTATGTCCTTTATAAAATTAGCATTAGCTACATGAATTCCATGCTGGAATATCAAAGAGCCATTTTCATCCCTGTGATCCAAATGATGTATGCCAAACTTAAGATATCATAAGCTGATTCCCTTGAGGATTAATGCCTGCACTTACATTCCTAGACTAGATCACCCACAAATACATCAGTGCAGATTACCAAGACCACCACTTCAAGTAGTTCCCTATGTCAATCTCCCGTTAAGTAACACACCATGGTTACACTTGACAGAAGATATTTTCCAGGTCCACAAAAAAGTCTTTCAAGAATTGGAAACTGGCTTCTTTTAGAAGTGAAAAGTCACCATCGGTCATCATCACCTAAACCCAAAATCATTTCCATCATCTATTGCTTACAAGTTGCTGTCCATGCCTGTTGAGAGCTGAACCTCCATGCAGATCACATAATTAAACCACTTGAGCTACTCGCAGCAATCTAACTATATTAAGTTAGTGATACAGTGATCAGAACCAAAGAGTTTTTTTGTGCGTAAGTGTGCTGTTTAAATACACTATAGTCATAACCTAACATTTTTGGAAACATTAACTCATAAGAAAACACTTTTCTAAAATATACTATGAGAATTTTTTTCCAGTAAGCAAATGGAGGCAATAAGAACTTTTTTAGAGTATACAAATGGCACAAGGTATGGGTACAACTTGAATTTACAGGTAGCCATGCTTCATAAGGAAGAGAGAGATAGAGAGAGAGAGAGAGAGGAAAATTTATGCTCTGTTTGGTTCATTAAGTTGTGAACATATTCTTTTTATATAATTTGTGTAATATCTATTATATCTTTGTAATTATTATTTCATCCGTCAGATCATTATTTTAATTATTAAATTACCTTAACAAAGATCATTTCCTGTATCACCTACTTACTTTTTATATTCTTTTTCCCTTCATGTCATCCAACCAAACACACCATTAGAGCTATTTTTTTTTCCAAGCATCAACATAGAGTCACAAACAATAATTATTTCATTATTTTGGATGAGGTGCTTTGAGAAATGCTAAGCTAACAATCCATATGTTGGGTCTCAGATAGAATGCAAATCATTGACTATCTAGAGGCCAGAAAAAATCAGTGTTATAACCCAAAATTTCAAAAGTAATTACAAAGGAAATTTAGGAGGATTATTTTAAAAATTTCAATTTAGGAATGGTTTAAAAAGCATTCAATTAAGTTAGAAATTTTGTTAATCTTCCCTTTTATTTGGTAAACATGAGATTAGCAAATTGTAGACAAAGTTGGTATTAGAGCTTAAGTTCTCCTATGGCTTAGGGAGCAAGTATTCTCCAATGTTACTTTAGTCATCATAATGAACACGGGCATAATCATAATTAAGGCATCATTGGAAGCCATATAGGATATTGAATTTCATTTCTTTGGCGTATTCTTTATTAAGCATCAGGGTGTGTATATTTGAATAATCTATGTTTTGAACTTGTGCTTTTGTTTTATACAGTGATGTTGCTAGCTAGATCTAGTGCAGCTGCTAAAGAGTTTGCAAATGAACCTTCTATTAGGGCTTCCGCCCAACCTGTTGCCTCACCTTCTAGAGGTCATGGCAGGAGTCATGCTAGAGGTAGAGGGACTCAGTTAGACCTCCTGGAGGAGAAGATCATGAAGAAGGCCCTAAATACCCATAGTTGAGCAGTCAGTAGTTGGATTGCGAAGAGTGAATCAAGCTATGGAAACATTAGCAACTTTGATGGCTAAGAAGATAGTGAGAAATAATTCTGCATCAAGTATGGTGCCCTTGCAGGGACAGGTGACATTAGGGGAAGTTCAAAATCAACCATAAGAGAATAGTATCGAGAAAATCGTCTCAGTTTATAAAGTTCAAACCACCTATCTTTTCAGGAGTAGATAATCAAAAAGATCCACAACAGTTTCTCAGGATATTAAGTGGGTATGTGGGGCCCTGGGGTGTTCCAAAAGCAAAACTGTTGAACTAGCCACTTTCCACTTGAAGAGTATCGCTCAAGCTTGGTTTGAATACTTACAATGAGGTAGATTGGTTGAGTTACCCCCATAAACTAAGAAGAGTTCAAGACCTTTTTCTTAGAGCGATTCCTACTTGTAAGTGTCATGGATGCCCGGGCATGGGAATTTGAGGACTTCATATAGGTTCTTGGTATGATTGTTATTGAATATGGTGCTTGCTCTACTCAATTAGCCAAATATGCTCCTAAATCAGTCACTATAGAGAGAGAGAGAGAGAGAGAGAGAATCAAGAGATTTGCAATGGGTTTACTCAAACATTTGCTAAGCGCAATGACATCTCCAAGTTTTATGCTGCAACCATGGATTATGCTAGGTCAATTGAGACGAAAGATGTGGATGATAATGCCTCTCAGAGGAAGCAAAAGTGTGAGAATGACAAGTTTCAAGATAGTTTTGCTACAGGTGGGCCTTACAAGGGACCTTACTCGCAAGGCCATTAACAGCTATCTCGAATCTTTACAAGATCTTTGCCACCATCTCTTATTAGTACTAATAGGTAGAAGGTAGCCACTCTAAATACCAGGTCACCACCTCAAATAAAGCTTACACAATCTCATCGTGATAGAGCTTCTTGTTCTACTTGTGGGAGGACATAATTTAGGTGATGTTTCAAGGAAACAAGGGCGTGTTATCAATGTAGACAAAATGGACATTTGATGAGAGACTACCTTGATCAAGGATCTAATCAAAGGTTAGCTAGACTCATTGGATAGATTGCTCGTAGGACTCACTTGATTGGTAGCCATTTCTCAGGGTGGGAAAAGTAGTGGTAACAAGGTAGTCACAAGTAAAAGACAAACATTCACAAGACGTGGTTAGGCTTGAGTCTTTGCTCTTAATTGATAGGATGCACAAGCATCCAACGCCATTGTGAAAGGCACATTCATAGTTTGCTCCCACTAGGCTCATATATTATTTAACCTCGCCTTTACTCATTCATATGTTTCCTCATACTTTGCTAAAATGGCTAGGTAAAGACTGGACTGAACTAAATCACTCTTTTATGGTCGCAACCATTATTAGGGAATCTTTGTTGGCTGAACAAGTGTTTAAGTCTTGTGTGATTTCCGTAGAGGATAAAGAGACAATAGTGGATTTGATAGTACTTGAAATGATAGATATTGATGTTATACTTGGTATGGATTGGCTAGCCTCATTTTATGCTATAGTTGATTGTCACCTTAAGATGGTGAAATTTGATATTCCAAGCAAGCCATCCTTTGTACATAGGGGAATTTTAGTAATATACCAAGCAATTTAATTTCAGCCT
This sequence comes from Erythrophleum fordii, assembly GCA_032878935.1. NCBI lineage: Eukaryota > Viridiplantae > Streptophyta > Magnoliopsida > Fabales > Fabaceae > Erythrophleum > Erythrophleum fordii. The sequence continues at coordinate 10,270,521 of JAVQMF010000047.1, read as the reverse complement.
CAAGCCTAAAATAGATACTGGTTGCTAGACAATGTCCTAATGTCTTTGCTAAAGAGTTAGGTTGCCTCCAAATAGAGAGATAGAATTAGTCATTAATGTGTTTCCAGTTATCTAGCTAATTTCCATTCTTCCTTATCGGATGGCACCTCATAGCTGAGAGAACTAAAAAAACCAATTTCAAGAGCTAATAAATAAGGGCTTTATACTACCAAGCACCTCACCCTGGAGTGCTCTAATATTTTTTGCGAAAAAGAAAGAAGAATTTTCGAGACTTTGCATTGACTATTGACAACTCAATAAAGTGACAACATCGAATAAATATTTGTTACCTTGTATAAATGATTTTTTTGATTAGTTACAAGATGCTCATCACTTTTCTAAGATAGACTTGCATTTTGGGTATCCCCACTTAAAGATCAAGAGAAAGGACATTCCTAAGACAATTTTTAAAATTTGCTATAGTCACTATGAATTTTTAATGATGTCATTTGGGTTGATAAATGCACCAGCAACATTTATGAATTTAAAGAATAGAGTGTTTACGCTGTTTCTTGATAAATTTGTGAGTGTGTTCATCAATGATGTCTTAGTATATTCAAAGAGTCTTGAAAAGCATAAGCAACACTTGGGGTTAATTTTGTAGACATTAAGAGAACAACGATTATATGTTAAATTTGCAAAATGCAAGTTTTAATTGAATCAACTACTCTTTTTGGGTCACATTACCTCTAAGAATGAAATCCAAATGGATCCAAGTAAGATGACAATAGTATAGAATTAGCCACAACTAACTACTGTTGCGGAGATTGATAGTTTTTTGGGTCTAGCAAGTTATTACCATCAATTTGTGAAAGATATTTCAAAAATAGCTACTCCACTGACTAAGTTAACTTAGAAAAATAAGAAATTTGTGTGGACTAATACTTGCAAAAGGATCTTTCAGAAATTAAAAGAATGCTTGACTTCTGCACTGATATTGAGTCTATCTTTCAAATCAAGAGGTTATGCAATGCATTGTGATGCCTCTCAAGTGGGCTTGGGATATGTTTTGATGTAATGTGGCTATGTGATCGCCTATACTTCTAGGAAACTTAAAAGGCATAAATAAAACTATTCAACCCACGATTTTGAAATAGTGATAGTGGTATTTACTTTGAAAATTTAACAGCATCATCTATACAACGAAACCTGTGAGATTACTTTGTCTAATATTTGTAATCTCATGTTTACCAAATAAATTGGAAGATTAACACAATTTCTAACTTCATACTTCTTAAACCATTCCTAAACTTGAAAATTTTTAAATTAATCCTCCTAAATTTCCTTTGTAATTACTTTTAAAATTTTGGGTTATTACATTCTTTCCCTTTTGAAAAAAAAAATTAGATCGTCGAATTTTTAAGTTCATGTACTAATGTTAAGTTTCAAACAGATGGTAGTGCTTAGCAAGCATTTTGCTTTCAACTTCTCATGTGGCCTCATCTTGTGAGTGGTGGTGCCATAACACCTTTACTGATGTGATCTCCTTTAAATGTAGATTCTTGACCTATCTATTAACAATGATCAAAGATACTTCTTCATATGTCAACCTTGCATCTAGTTAGACCCCTAAAGACTCTAATATGGGAGGGATGAGATACATACTTCCTCAACATTGAAACACGAAATATGGGGTGAATGTTGACCAACTTAGGTGGCAAAGCTAAATGATATACCATGAGACCAACTCTCTCCAAGATCTTGAATGAACCTATGTATCTTGAGTTTAGCTTCCCTTTCTGCCCAAACCTTGTCACCCCCAGGAAATTTTGAGGAATACATGATCACTTACCATAAATTCCAAGTTTCAGCACTTGTTGTCAACATATGCCTTTTGCCTGTTCCTCTAAGGTCTATATAGTCCTTTTAAATTGGCCATTAGTCTGTGTTCAGGTTCAATTGAGTACCCAAAGGCCTTTGAAAAGCTCTCTAGAACTGAGATGTAAATTGTGATCTTCCATTAGAAATGATAGATATTGGCACACCATGGACCTTTGCTATCTCATTTAGGTAAAGTTGAGCCTGTTTTGCTACGCCATAAGGTGTCTCATTGGAAGAAAGTGTGCTGACTTGGTTAGTCTATCTACAATGACTTAAATGGAATCATAGCCTTTAGTTGTCTGAGGCAATCTTGTAATGAAATCCATGGTGATTTTCTCCCACTTCCATTTTAGTATTTCCAATTGTTGCTGTGAACCTGATGGTTTTTTATGCTTAGTCTTTACTTGTTGACATATCAAGCAACAAGAGACAAAGTCAGCTATATGCTTTTTCATGCCATCCCACCAATACAATTATTTCAAGTTTTGATATGTTTTTGTTGACCCTGAGTGGATAGTATATTGGCAATGATGAGCTTTTTCTATAATTTCCTTCCTTAGGCTACCTATATTAGGCACATAGAAACAAGCACCACACTATAAAACTCCCTTATAATCAATCATGAATTCATTTCTCACATCATCCATCAACTTGGGTAAATGTGCATCTTTTGCTTAGGCCAACTTTACCCTTTCAAAAAGATAAGAGTGAAGTTGTATATGAGCTAAGAGTACTCTAGGTTCTTTGATTTCAAATCAGACTCCATTTTTTTCTATCTGATGAAGATCTTCCATCAACGGTCTCCTCACTTCTGCAATATGGCTCAAACTCCCATAGACTTTCTGCTCAAGGCATTAGCCACCATGCTAACCTTGTCAAGATGATACAAAATCGTACAATCATAACCCTTTAATAATTCCATCTACCTTCTCTACCTCAAATTCATATCCCATTGTTGATATATGTATATATTTAAGGCATTTATGGTATATGAAAATCTCACAAATTTCACCATACAAATCATGCCACCAAAATTTCAAAGCAAATACCATGATTGCCATTTTAAGGTCATGGGTCGGATAGTTTTGGGTAGCATTGGCAATCACACAACCATGCTACATTAAAACACATCCCAAACCAACTAAAGAGGTATCACAATACATTGCATAAGCTTCTGATCTAGAAGATAAAGTCAATACTGGTACAAAAGTCAAATATTATTTTGATTTCTGAAAACACCCTTTGCAAGCATTAATCTACACAGATTTCAAATTTTTTCTAAGGTAATGGAGTAGCTATTCTTGAAAAATCTTTCACAAATCGACAATGATAACTTACTAGACCTAAAAAATTACTAATCTCTGTAATGCGAGTAGATCATGAACACTTATATACTATTTCTTCCTTGCTGGGATCTACTTAGATTCCATCCTTAGAAATAATGTGACCTAAAAAGGTTACTTGATTAAACCAAAACTCACATAAACTGTTCTTCCCTCAACGTATGCAAAAATAACCCTAAATACTGCTCATGTTCTTTAAGACTCTTCGAATACACCAAGATGTCATCAATGAACGCATATAGATTTATTGAGAAATGGCCTAAACATTGTATTTATTAAACCCATTGGTACATTTGTCAACCTGAATGACATCATAAAAAATTTACAGTAACTATAGTTGGTTTTAAAAGCTGTCTTAGAAATATCCTCTCTTTTGATCTTCAACTAGTAGTACCCAGAACGCAAGTCTATCTTAAAGAAACACTAAGCACCTTCTAATTGATAAGAAAGATCATTTATATGAGGTAATAGATATTTATTCCATATTGCCATTTTATTGAATTGTCGGTAGTCAATGTAAAATCTCAAAGATCCAATTTTCTTTCTCACAAAAAGTATTAGAGCACCCAAGGAAAAGTGCTCGATCTTATAAAGCCCTTATCTAGCAGGTCTTATAATTGATTTTTCAGATTTCTCAACTCTTAAAGTGCCATCCAATAAGGAAGAATTGAAATTGGCTAGGTACCTAGAAGCACATCAATGGTGAACTTCATCCCTCTATTTGAAGGTAACCCAGACAACTCTTTAGGAAAGACATCAAGAAATTGTCTAAGAATTGGTATCTGTTCTAGACTTACAACTGGCTCATCAACATCTCTCACCATAACCAAATAACCTTAATACCCCCTTTTTAGCAATTTTTGCACCTCTAAGACTAAAATTGGATTGTTCAATATATCACCATGATTCCTCCATATTACAAAGGAAGGCTTGCCTAGAATATTAAACTTCACCAACTTAAGGTGGAAATCAACTGTAGCATAACATGAAGCCAGCCAATCCATGCCAAGTGTAACATCAAAATCTATCATTTCAAGTACTATCAAATCTACCATGGTCTCTATACCCTCTAACTTGACCACATCATGAAAATATTTGCCTTTTACCTACAGATGCCTTGCCACCGCTACCTCTGCCACCTTGAGAAATAGCTATACCGATTGAGTGAGTTCTAATAACAAACTATCTAGTGGATCTAGCTAACTCCTAACTAGATCCTTAAAAAGGGCAATCTCTCATCAAACGTCTAATCAATCCACATGATAATACACATTTGTCTCCTTAAAACATTACCCAAAATGTGTCCTCCCACAAATAGAGCAAGGAGCTCTATCATAATGAGATTGTGTGGGTTTTATCTAATATGCCAACCTTGTATTTCTAAAAGCTACACTCTACCTGTTAGTACTAATAAAAGATGATGTTAGAGATTTTGTAAAGGTTCGAGTTAACCAATGATGCCCTTGAGGTTGAGTTCCCCAAAAAGGGCCACCTTTAGCTAAGCTACCTCAAAATTTTCTATCATCCTTATGCTTTTGCTTCCTTTAGGAGACATTATCATCTGCATCCCTTATCTTAACTAACATAGCACCATCCATAACTACAGCATAAGAAGGAAACTGATTAATTTGAGATGCCATCACCCTAAACAAAGGCTTAAATAAATCCATTACCAATCTCTTGGCTCTGTCGCTCTCTATTGGCTAATTGAATAAAGCGAGCATCATATTCAATAACAGTCATACCATGAAGCTATACAAAGTTTTCAAGTTCTTGAGCTTGGGCATCCCTAACACTAACACTCATAGGTAGGAATTGCTTTAAGAAAATCATTTGAAACTCCTCCCAATCTACCTCTTTCTAGGGACTTCAACCAAGCCTAAGTGATACTCTTTAATTGGAAATTGTTATGGATCTTCTAGATTATCTACTCCTTAAAAGGTAGGTGGTTTGAACTTTAAAAACTGAGACAGGACTTTCTCAATACTACTCTCTTCAGGCCGATTATGAACCTCCCCTGCTGTCACCTGTCCCCACAAAGGCATCACATTTGCTAGAGAAGGCAATCAAAGCTGCTAATGTTTCCACAGCTTGATTCACTCTTTTCAAGTGTAAGCTCTGAAGGAATCATGGGGATATCCCATATACAATGCGTTGTTGAAAGGAGTGATAGAGAATTCTACAGTGTCCACCCCATAATGTGAGTAGATTATACTAGCTTTGCTTGTTTTTATAATTATATCTCACTTCTTTTATTTTTGGTTATTGTTTAATTATTGTTCTTGTGCCTTGAGGCAAGCTTCCTAGGTACGTAGTTTTTTGTACGTGATTTAATTTAAAAGGTTTTAGTTCTTGAAATATTAAGTTGTTCATGGACTCCTTTAAACCTTAAGCTCTGATGAATGCTTGCATTTAGTTTGAAATTTATGAATTATGAAAATACTTAAATCTTGAATCTTTTGAATGTTTTAAATTTGTACTTAAGAGAAAGAAACTTTCAGGAAGCAATCTAATACAGGACATTAGAGCTAAGAGCAGTAACTATTAGCCATGGTACACCATGATGTAAAATAGATATGAGATGACATGACATGATATGATATAGATATGAGATGACATAATATGATGCAAAATAATATGATACAAATATGAGACAACATGATATGATACGAAATGATATGATATAAATATGAGATGAAATGATACGATGTGAAATGATATGATACATATATGAGATGGCATGATAGGGAATGATATGATACAATATGAGATGAGATGACATGATATGATATGAAATAATATGATATGGATATGAGATGACATGTTTGGAACTTGGTTTTGATTAGAAGCTTCCCAAAATATTGTTGAGTAACGTCATAAAGAACATTTATTTTCATTACCGGTTTATTTGATTTATGAACAATGGCTAGACCATAAGAGATGAATTTATATCTTTCTTCAATGTACATTATATTTAAGATAAGAAAGAAACATAAGAATTTATTTATCTATTTATTAACATGTTACTCTAACTTTCATTTTCAAAAAATTCTATCATTGTTGAGTTATCCTTTCTTAACGTAGTTAATATTATCACTTACTCCTTTTCTTTTAACTTTTTTCTCTCTAGATAGTTCTGCAAACCCAAGACCTACCCCAGTGGCATAAGAGTGACTTACCCTCATTTTGGTGAGCCTCGCACTGGTTTGCATGGGCATGTTATATTTTGGAAATTGTAAAATTATATCTTGTACTCTTAGAGGTATGTTCTATTATTGCACAAGTAGGATCCCTACCCATTTTGACCTTATATAATGGATGGGAAATTGAGTGCAGAGATCTCTTTTATTGTAGTGTTGTGATTCACTGATTGTAGAGATTTAGAGAGGTTCTATTTTTACAGGAGACTCTGCTAAAATTTTTACAAAAAATTACATGAAAAATTAATTTGTAAGGATTAAATGATGTTTTAATGAAGTGTAAGTTCAACCACATATATGTCTATATAGTTGAATGTTTATGATTTAGGAGAAATAGATCACAGGTCGTTCTGTTAGGATGCGAGTTGCCTTTCGTATTCTGTGCCAATCACATCTTCCTATGGAGGTGTGACAATTAGAGTTCAGCTACAGTGTATATCTCGCACTCGTCCCCGCATTAATTCAGATGGTCCAAATTTTTTATGCAAATCTCACTGCAAACTTCTGAACAACCTTCCCACGGTTCCACCAATATTCTAAAATTATACGGTTTCTGTAAGGTTCAGTACAGAATATGCAACCTTTCCAACATCAGTAGAAAAAAAATTCACCACAAGCATGGTTCAGAAAAGGGACTCTGTCATTTAATACACCTTTCAAATTCGGAATACGACACTACAACGCAATCCTAATTTGCTATAGAATAAAAATAAAAAGTCATCAAATATTGAGCGAGTATGATTTCAGAGCTAGGGTTTTCAGTGACACATACCAAAGCCAGCAATGAGACAGGAAGCTGCAACCACCGGCTCTTGAACGACGAACATCTTCAACTTCTCCATCACCGCCATTTCTGTCTCCTTCCCTCTCTCCTCGGGACACAGGGTTGGATTGCTTTTCTCACTGACTTCGCTCTCAGTTCTTCTAAAAGCGATTAAAACTTCATAAATTTTGATTAAAACGCCTCAAAATAAATCTTCCGGTCTCCCTCCAGTGTATTCGTTTTTCTATTTTTATTTCACTTCTCTCCCCTCCCTCCCCCCTCCCTCTGTTTTTGTTTTTTGTTTTTTGCCAAACTTTTTTATATAACTTCTCAAATGTTAATTTTCCTTTTGTGGGATTATTTTGGTTAGAATTTGATTCAAGGAATCTTTTGTGTTTTCGTGTGACACATTTATAAAAAACAAGTAATCATAATCTTTATATTTATAACTTTCGTAACAAGTTACACTATTTTGAAGTTATAAATATCATGACTTGTCTTAAGTTCTGTATTTATAGTTTCACTTTTTTTTATTGCACAGAAAGTCATGCAACAGGGCCCATCTAATTACATAAATATTCAAAATTTATTATCTTTTTTGTTAGATATATTGTACAATGCATGTACATATAACAGTTAAAATTTAGATTTTTAAATTTGAAATATGTGCAAATTGAATTATAACTATTATAAGTACATAAATTGTATAACTCTCAAAAATTATCTTTTTGGTACTAATCAATCAACTAGAAATATTCTTATTATCATATTTTACATAACAAAAAATTTAAAAAAAATATACTAAGTCCTTTATTTTAACATTAAGCTCTTCTAAGTTCCTTCCTAAAGAAGAGATGCATTAATTTTAAAGTAAATAAAATCTTATTATATGTATTATATATAAAAAAGTTATATTCTTATATTATTTAAAATACACAGGACACTTAGAGTTTTAAACATTTCATATTTTTTATATTTAGACAATTAAGACAAAATTTAAAAATCTCTACCTATTTTTTGATGCCAATATCATTTCACTATATTAGAAAGAGATAAACTAACTGGATCGAATATCTTACATTTTCATTTTCTCTTTTCCAATATTAGGAATATATACATTCCGTGCCCTTTAATCTATCTCTCTCTAATGTGATAATATCATGTTGGTACTAAAAAAAAAAAATGAGCGGTCCAAATTTCACAACCTACTATGCTTAAGAGCAATTAGTCATAAAAATATTGTCTTTGGCAATTTGTAGCTGGAATTCTTCTTTCTCCTTTTCTGACATCTCCTCCACTGATGTAGAAAGAGGATGGGAGCCTATAAAGACTAAACAGAACCAAGAACTAGTTGCTTCGCATCATCTTCACACCAAGATTTTTTTGTACATCATCTCAACATTCATCACACAAGTCAGATGTCAAATGAGGATACGTGACAAGGACTAGAAGAATCTACCAAAGTACATACCTATCTAAATAAATAAATGGGGCTTCTCTCTGTTTACCTATTCCCCTCCTCTACCAATCTTAATGTAAAAGCAGGACTATATTTCAAATTCGGGGGGAACAAAAAACTACAAATGAGGTAACATCCAACCTACACTCCATCCTAAGAGCAAGCCAGCACCAACAAGAGACAGTCCTAAAGCAAATGCAATAGCATATGTTGTAATATTATCATTTCTTGGCCTTTCTCGTTTAGTTTTGGGAAACTTCTGCTTTCTCTTCCGCAGTTTTCTTCCTTCACAAGTCATCCATGGAAGTGCCACGGGGAAGAGAGTTGAGAGAGGCTGATCCTTCTTCTTGATCTGAATGTGCAGACTTTCCAGCTGCAGCAACCTAAGCCATTGCTTATAGGCGAAAATTTGTGAGGCCTGTTTAAAAATGAGCTTGACAACTTGCTCTTTCTCAGCATAAGCTTGTTTTGCTGCCTCTTCTGCTTCTCGCGCGCGTGTTTGAGAATGACACAGTGCTTCCATTAGTTGAGCTTTGCTGGTATCCTTATGCATTGTAGTGCAACTGTTATAAAGTTGCAAGTCCAAATAAATATTAGCAAACTAATTCTGCTTGCTCAATTAGCGAAACTAATGATATTAGCATCCATGAAACCCTGGAAAAGAGCTCAGTTGGACCCTATGAAAAACAAAACCTGTACTAAAAAATAATCATCTGTTTTGTTAATGCGTTTGTTTTTAAAGATTTTGGGAAGTAAATTCAACTTACGTAAAACCCAAAAGGTAAAAGCAAAATTCCAGTATTTACAACTAGATGATATTCTTTTGTTTTTACCTGGAAGAATTTTCAGAAGAATAACGTAAAAGTTCTTCATTAGCTGATGTCCCTTGCTTTCCATGCATCAATCCTGAATCCAAACTGCCTTGTGCATGAGCAGTCAAGTTGGACGAGCCACAGGACTTGGTCTCCCGGTTAAAACATGATGTCCTTATTTTTTCATCACCAATACTAGCACATGGATGTCTTCTCACAAACTTCCTCTGAGGTGGAGGAAGATCACAATTCTCAATATGGTTGAGTGATCTCATCAAAACAAAGGAAGCTAACTCATCTCTATCTGTAGTTCGCCACCATGGCTCGGTCTTATCACCTTCAATCCAAGAATAATCTGAATCCAAGCTGAACTCATCCATTTGCTTGGAAACTAAGCAACCAGTATGATCAATCTCCATTGTCTCATGTTTTACTGTCATATCCATCAGTTGTGCAAATGCCTGAGAATTCTCATTATATTGCCCTTGCATTGTGTCCTTGCGAGCTTTCTTCATCATATCAATCTGTAAGTCATAGTCCATATGATAAAATGAATCATGCTTCTCATCGCTAAAGTAAGTAACATCTCCTTTGTAAATTTCATCTTCATCACTAGCTTTCAACATCTCCAGCTCATTGTCTAATGTATTTAATTGTTCATTCGATATACAGTTTTGATACCCATAGTTAGGTTGCATTTGCAACCACCATCTTGAGTCAGGGGATAGATTGGAAAACGAAGATTTCCGGTTAAAAGGCATGACATTAACAGCAGCATTATCTGATTCATCCGCTGCATTGGCTTGTCCAGCATCAACCAATTTTGATGTTGCACATGAAGGTTGGCAACATGCCAACTTGGGAGCTCTTTTCGCGTCTTCTTGGACAAAGCAACGATTAGCAGTTCTCTGCCACACAGCCCTCGCTTCTGCTGCGGCCATCACTTACCTAAGCTTTCTTCGTAATCACTGCATAAAACAGAGAAGTTAAAAGTTGAACAACTTCAGAACTCATAAAAAAGATATGTATTATGTGCAACAACATATAAACCATGAAATCACTAATAGAAAGTGTGAAATTAGTCCACAATCAGATGCTCATATGACAACATGCAATAATATATAATATAATAAGTGTTAAGATGTATGGCCAAAGAAGAACCTAAGATGTAAAAGAAAGTAGTACAATGCCTCCACATACCAACTATAAGGAGTAGGAGTATTTAAATAGCAAGGATAGCGTTATACCACAATGTAAAGAAAAAGGAAAGTTACAAAATTGCAGAACAATAAAGAAACTGAGCAAATACTAATGGCATTTTAGCACATGCACATGCCTATAGCTTCTGCATTCTTATTGTCATTAAATTTAAAACAGATCAATATCGTAAGGATGATTGTGTTATAGCAGTAGTAAGAACAGTCCTTTCTTCAAAGAAAGATAAGGTGAATGTTTGCACTACAACTACCAGAAACAATCGTTCAGACCCGCTTCAGTAAATAATATAATATATCCTACTTCAAGCGTTTATCATCAAACATTCGGTGGACAAGAAGGAAAAAAACTAGAAAATGGAGGAGAAGATAATCTGAAACGGCAATGTAAAAGTGCACTGTAAAAGAAGGCCTCAATTTTCATTATAGCTATTATGGAGTCAGATTTTGGTTTCCACATGTACTCCCCAGATCTTGTACAAAGTGGCAAAATGTTTTCATGTATTAGAATTGTTCGTGGATAGGGTTGAGTCGGACATCTAATAGGTCAAATATCCAGTTCGATTAAAACATTGGACTTATTTTTATACTTGTGGCCTGACCCAACTCGAACAAGCCCGATTTTATGTTGGATTAGAGCAGATTAGGGTCGCTTAAGCCTTTTTTTTTTTTTTCTTTTATGAATTGATATTTATAATATAAAAATACCTTTTTACAGATTCATAGGTATATATTTCAAAACAATAAGTTTTTAAAATCCTCATGTTTTTATTAGTAATAAAAAAATAACTTGGCATTATCAAACAAAATATAAGTTATAATAGCAAAATTAACTTTAGGTAAACATGTGTATTTTCATTATTTAACAAAAAAATGTCAATAAGTAAACACATCAGTAATAAAAATAATTAAGAAATAAGAAGGAGTTGGGTAAGTAATAAAAGTTGCGCATGTAAAGAGAATCATATAAAATAAAAAAAAATACATATATAAAATGACAAAATATTAATAATAAAAAAAGTAATTAATCGGGCGGGTTAGACAGACCATGTCTTCGCCCGTAACCCAACGTAACTCAATATAATTTTGTTTAAAATTCTACTCATTTATATTTTTGACCCAACCCTTCCCAATCAAATTAGGCCGGGCTAAAGCAAAGCCCTTGGAATCTAAACAGGCCAATAAACGCAATGTAGAAAAAGACGAAAGTTATATTATTGCAGAACAATAAGAAAACGGAACAAATACTAATGGCACTTTAGCACATGCAGATGCTTATGCTCATAGCTTCTGTGTTCTTATTGTCATTAAATTTAAAACAGATCAATGATGTAAGGATGATTGTGTTCTAGTAGCGGCGAGAACAATCCTTCTTTCTTCAAAGAAAGATAAGGTGAATGCTTGCACTACCACTACCAGAAACAATCATTCAGACCAGCTTCAGTAAATAATAATATATCCTTCCTCAAGAGTTTATCATCAAACATTTGGTGGACAAGAGGGAAAAAAACCAGAAAATGGAGGAGAAGATAATCTGAAACAGCAATGTAAAAGTCCACCGTAAAACAAGGCCTCAATTTTCATTATAGCTATTATGGAGTCAGATTTTGGTTTCCACATATACTCCCCAGATCTTGCACCAAGTTGAAGTGGGGCGGAAAACAAATACCAAGAAATTGAATATCTCTCATCGAAATGGGCAAAACAACCACCCATATTCATAGCAAGCATGAAAATCAATGAAGACCCAGATAAAAATAATACAAAATTACAGAAAAGAGAATATAAAATCCGACATATTTATGATTACCCAGCACATCGCAATCAGTCAAAGACGCCCCAAAATACCCAGCACACACTCTAAAAAACATACGGAGGATGAAACAAACCTATTCTAGAAGTAAAAGACAGAAAACAGAGTAAAATAGAGGAGCACATAGAAGGATCGAGAGGACGAACCAAGAGAGCAATTGGCAGATAGTGGAAGGACGAACCAAGAGAGCAATTTGCAGGCAGTGGAAGACAGCGAACTGGGCAAGACTAATAGATGCAAAAGAAGAGAATCAAATTGGGATCCAAATGAATCATCACAATGAAAGGAAGAAGAAGAAGATGACGATGATGACGCTTGTCAGAGGCCATGAATTTTGTGCTCTTTTCTTTGCGTTTCCGTTATCATTCTTTCCTGTCGGTTTTCAGGGGCTTTTGCTTCGTTCCAGGGACAACTGAAGTTGATAAATGATACGACGCCGTTTATAGCTTTATCAGATCATCCTTTGCCAAAAAAGCTGGGCTATTCTTCGACTTGGCAATGTTGGGGTCCACACGTAAAAAACACTAGAGAAATTATGAGGAAGATAATTATTTCTTAAATATTTAGTTTCAAGTTTTTTTAAAAAATTATTTAATTAAAATATGATAAATAGATAATTTTTATAAATAATTTTTAAAAATAATTATTTAATTAAATTATATTCTTATCATATTTTTATTAAAAAAAAATATACATATCATATTTTAATTAAAAATTTTAATATATATTTATTAATAAATTTTTTAATTGAAATATAAAAAATATATAATTTTTAATAATATTAAAATAAGTGTATAATTTTATTACAAAATTATATATTTGTTTATAAAAAATATGTGATATTATTTAAATATTATATATTTATTATATTTTAATTAAAAATATAAGGAGAAAGAAACGGTATTATTTGCGGTTAGATTTAGAACAAATTACAATACCAACTGCCACGCAAGTTTGATGAGATCTCTAAAATGTGACACGTGGTAAGTACATGAAAATCAGTTGGCTGTCCACCGATTCTCTAAAGATAAGAACTTTATTTTCAGCGACTTCAATGGGAAAAAATCCAACAACCTGAGGGACGCGCCAAAGCCATGTGGGGTTCGCCTAAGAAATATATACATATGTATTCACAAAAGCTACTATAATAAATTAATTGATTTAATTACACTATTATTTTTTCAGTTTAGTTAAATTATATTTAATATTTATTACTTTAAATTATTTATTTATTTTATTATTATATTAAAAATAAAAATATAATTGATATTAAAACTTTCACCAATTTTTTTTTATTGTTATATTGGAAATAAAATTCTAATCTCGAAGAAAATTGACCTTTTTAACAAGAAAACATAAATTAGAAGAAAAACTTCTTTAATAGAAATCCAAATGTTAACAATTATATATGTTAATGGAAAAGAACTTGTTATATGCAATGAAATTAGAGAAACTTGAGTGTAAGGTGTGTATCTTTAAATAAATGAATTTTTTAAAATTTATATTATTATTTGATTGGGGAAAAGAAGAAAAAGAAAAAGCGTTGGGTTTGACACATAAAACACTTCATAAACGATTCATTTTTTTTCAAAAATTTATTGCTCTTCTCTCATACTTGATTTCTATATCTCTCACTGATTACTCGGTTTAGATTAATGATAGTTATTATAGGGGCTTGAAATTCACATATGGGATAGGTTGGAAAATCACTTGCATCTACACGAAATGGTCAGAATACTATAAATTAAAAGCTCTATGAGGAGCAATAGAGTTGGTGGGTTAGCTCAAAGTTTCATTATCAAACAGGGTGTGCCCATGGTTTTATGGTTGTGATTCGCACGTCATAATTACTTCCATATATGGGCAAATCTGGGTAAAGAAGGATCCACTTTTCGCCATTTTGGTTGCCTAGAAGATATGGAACATTTTGGAAACATTTCTTTGGAGGTAAAGCACTTTCAATTTGGTCAAGCAAGTAAAGTTACAGAGGCTGCACAAAATTAGAACAATGGTTGCTATTGGATTTGCCTGTAATCAGTGGGTGTAAGAAATCTAGAAATGAATCTTTCAAACTATTTTTAAAACTTGACATTATTAATTTTTAATAATTTTGAAAGAAAACCAATCATTATATAGGAGAAAAGAGTGGTTTAAGATTTAGTGGTTAGATTGTGGTTAAATTTGTTTAATTAATTTGTTTGATAAATATATTTATATAAAATTTTGCAACCGGCTTCTTGGACAAGACACTGTTTTCAATTTTCATGGTTCCCACTTCGAATCCTTGTTCTGCACTCTCTTTAAATTTTAGAAAATCAAGAGGAATAAGTAAATAAATAAATAATATATATATAAAGCTTTTTTAAAAGGGAATGGCCTGGTGTGATTTCAATAATACTATTAATTTTAAGGATAAATAAATATTAAAACGGCTGTCATATATTTTATATTTTTGTTTTTGAAACTGACATCATCAATGTTGGAGAGACCAAAAAAAAAAAAAAAATCTCTAGACTAAGTCTTCTTTTCAAGAGAAAAGTTTAATTAAACTCCAACTCGTGGCAGGGTGCACAATTACAGCTCGTACGAGCCATTCGTTATATGAGTAAGGAGAGTTCTCAAGTCAGTGCAATAGGCTCGGTCGGACCATTTTATGTGGTATAGTCAAACAAAATATTAATATTTATTTTAAGCAATTGATGAGAATGTGAGTTAATTTTTTTTATTGTACTATCAAAGTAATGTCCAATTCTTGAATTTATTGTTTGTATTGATTGGTTAATTTGATGTACGTCAATTGGAAGTGTTGTTGGGAAAAATCCATTTTAAATGTTTTGAAATGGGGAAGAGAATCTGAAATTGTGGGGTTTTGAAATGCAGGGAGCAAATTGAACATGGTTGGGCTCATACCTTGTGGTTTGCTTGGGTTCGGGTCAAAATCTAGCGAAGTCACCTCAACATATGTTTAATAAAGTTATAAAAAATTTTTAAAAAAATGTAAAAGAGAATAGAAATAAAATTTTGTGGTCTAAAATTACGTTTAACATGATATAAAAATAAATAAAAACAACTTTTTATTTTAATTTTTAATAAAGTAGAAATAATACAAGAATTGAATAAAATGTGAATAAATAACTAAAATGTCTTTGGAGCCAAAAAATTATTAAAAATTTCAATTTTGTTAATTAACATAAAATAAAAAAAATACAATGGAGAATTTCTAATTAAAAATATTTATATTAAAAGATATTAAATTTTAAAATTATTTTAAAAGATTTAATGGTCAAAAAATTAACATGTACAGAAAAATTATAGTTCAAGATTTTAATTTAAGATTTTTTGATTTTGGATTTTTAAAATAATTTTAAAATTTAAAGTTATTAAATATAAATATTTTCAAATTTAAAATCATCAACGGTAATTTCTTCAGACAAAAATAAAACATTATTATTATTTAAAGTAACAATTTTTTTTACTACTCTTTCCATCTTTAATGATAACTTTTAATATTATGATAGGATAAATAGTACAATAAAAATAGTTAGACAAAATTCATAAATAATTACATTTCAAGCATATTAAAACTTTCGTTTGATTTACTAAACATGATATAATATTTATTATATTCTTATAATTATTAATTTATCTATTAAATTATTATTTTAACTATTAAATTATTTTTTAAAAATAAAAATATAATAATTATTTTTTAATTTATTTACTCACTTACTATTTTTTGGTGGCTTCAACATCATTCCACCAAATATATCGAAAATGACTCTTCCCACCGCCCTTTCTTTTCACTCCCCTTCTTTAATGCACCAAAAACGCGGTCAGATTAACGAGTTGATTCTCAAACCCAAAATCTCCCTCACCAATATATGCAATATATTAGTTTGAGTATGACGTTTAACAACAAATATTATTTTTAATTAATTGAAATGTCAATATTTTTTATACCAAAATTTCATGCTTGTTCTTTTTGTGGAAGTTCGCACTTAATTTGCACCGAGAGGTGCAGTGGAGTGAGTAGAAGCAGGCCACCGATGAGACACGTGTTAGATGAAAGGATCAGATCTGCCCACAGATCCGAGATGGTATTTCTCTTTGTGGGCCACAACTCGTGGGAGTGGGACCCATTACAATAAAGTAACCTATTTTGGCCATTCACGGAGTTGAACAACTTTAATAAGTCTTTATCTTCCAAAATCAGAATCTGGCCCCACAAAGAAAAAAATCCCTAATTTTTTGAGGATTTAGCATTATAATTATTTATAAAATTAAAATATTTAGACCATATTATTTATTAATTTAAAAATTTTGAATTGTCATATTTTATTAATTATAAATAAATAAAATTCAATATATTAAAATGAATCTTATTAAAAACATATTTATTTTATTTAGATAATTCATATGTAATGTTTATTTTTATTTTTTTTATCATTATTCAATATTTTTTTATTATTTATTTAATATACAAAGATCATTTTTATTCTTGAAATTTTATTTTTTATTTTCTTTGTAATAATATTTTTTAATATTTTATATATCAAACCAGTTGACTTTTCATATTTATTTGAGTCTTTTAAGCTTTCAAATATTTAAAAAAAAATATAAGCTTAACATATATAACGAGTTTTAATATTTGAAAATTTTTTTATATAACAAGAATAATTATTATTGTTAAATTCTTTAATTAAAATATAATAAATATATAATTTTTCAATAATAATATAATAGATGTATGATTTTTAGAGATACATGTATGATTTTTTAATTGAACCATACACATATCAGGTGATTATCATATAATTATATATGTGTTATATTTTAATTAAAGAATTTAATCATAAAAATATAAAGAATTGCATATAAGTTCAATTCTTCAGTATTTGTATATTATGTTAACATATATATTACATAAATTTAAATCTTAAATTTGTTATATTGAAAATTATATACATTTTTTAGTGTTTAAAAAATTAAAATTTTTATGTATTGGACATCATCTAAAAAATTTTCTTGTGACAAATTTCACCTACTTTATCTGAATACGCAGAGAATGAGTGGAATAGAATAGGGAGGCTGTTTGAGAATGAGCTGAAAGTAATCAAAACCATGGGCAGCTTGGAAGTCTTTTTATAGCATGTGTTTGATTGTGCGAAAATGTATATCCATCAACAATTTTAATATGTTTTTCATCTTTGAGAAAACATTCACTTGATTTTTCTTTTCTTTTTTAAGTCAGAGAACGTTGCTAGTTTTCTAATCATGGATGACTGACTGGTTTTTAAATTCTACAGCAACCAGTCATCCACTATTGGTCATTTTAAAATTACTATTTGATTCTTACAATTTCATATGTGTATATACATACATACATATATATATATATATATAATTTTATTTTAATTTATTTTTTGTGAAAAAAATTAATTTTTTGGAGACATGAACTGTAACTTTAATCTTAATATAACAAGAAAAAATAAGTTAATATAAGCTCCAACGTCAAATTCAGATTTTATTTTTTAATTTAATAGCAAAAATAGTTAAACTATGTTATTTTTGAAAAATATATTATGTAAAAAGTTAACTTTGTTGATAATTTTTTTAATTATATATATATATATATCAAATGTTAAATATATATATATATAATATTTAAAACCTTAATAATATTAAATATAATTTAGTCAAATTAAAAAAATTACAATACGTTGGATTGACACAGTACATTACCAAATCATCTCGGATGACAGGCTTCAATAGGATAGTGCGCCACATTTTGGGTATAACACATTTTTATATTGCAAGATGGAGATTTATATGTGATCATGAAATAATATGCCTATAACATTATTATAGCCAACATGAAATAGTATGGCATTTGCATTAATATATGCCGTATTGAAACATAATATTGAATTATTATGCAAAAGTGAAAGGGATGTACATTGTCATCATGTGAATACATGAATCAATAGAAAAATTCTTATATGCACTTAGTGATTTCATTTATGCCTATCTAATTAAAAAAAAAATCAAATAACATAATATAAAATTTACTTATTAGATTTTTTTTCTTCATCAAAACATAGGTGGGACCCAGTAATAAATAGAGTGTTTGGGTAAAAAAATTTGTTATGTAAATTTTATTTTATGTCACTTGACATTTTGTTATTAAATAGAGTATAAATGATGTGATACGTTAAATGTGTTTAAGAATTTCTCAAGGATGCCATATTTGAATTAATATATACATGTTATATGTAAATTATTTCCTTAATTCAATATAAATAATATATTATTTTAATATATCTCAATTGTTACTTGTTGCAAGTGAGTAGCATTTTATCTCTCTCTCTCTCTCTCTCTCTCTCTCTCTCTCTCTCTCTATATATATATATATATATATATATATATATTTTTTTTTCGTTCTTACATATTATAGCATACTTTCTATAAATATGAATTCTATTACTGTTTTTATATATACAACCTGCCTTACAAATTGTTTATCCCACCATAGAAGGTTTATGATTTGGCACATGAAATTATATTGTCTTGGGTCTTGTTTCAATCACCTTATATATTATTTTTTTTTTACATTTTTATTTAGAAATTTACAACTTATAGTTTAGGTTTGCTCAAAATTAAATAAAAAGAATAATCAACTATCGAATCGAAAAAGGTGATTAGACGATTAACTTGAAGAAGACATGCCATCTATAATAAGACAATAAACAAAAAGAGAAGAGAACATAACAAGGTGTGATACTCATAGATGGGTGATTGAACTTTTATTCGTCCAGAGTGGTTGAGCTCTCAAATCTACATTTTGGTTTCCCCCTTTTATTACTTAGGGAGTGTTTGGTTCAAAGGAGGGGAGAGGAGGGGAGAGATTTTAATGGAGGGGAGGGGAAGGGAGGAGTTTTAATGATATCTTGTTTAGTTGATTTGGAGGGGAGGGGAGGGAGGGGAGGGGTTTTAATGAAATCTTGTTTAGTTGGGGAGGGGAGGGGAGGGGAGGGGAGATAAAATTAAATAGACAATTATACCCTTATTGTATTAGAATTTTTAATTTTTTTAAAAAAACTTTTTCTTACTTTTTATTATAAAAAATAATTTTTTTATTTTTATTCAAAAAATATTTTTTATTTGTATAAAAAATTATCTTAAACCCCATTAAAAAAAATAAGATTTATATTATGTTTTAAATAAAAATAAGAGTAAGGGGCAATTTAGTCAAATAGAGCTAAAAAATTTCTCTCCCCTCCAAAAACCCCTACTTTTGGAGGAGAGGGGAGGGGAGGCCCTCCCCTTATTTGGTATGGAAAAGTTGGAGGGGAGGGACCAAACAGCCCTTAGGCAATCTTCAATTCCATAAGGGAGTTTGTCAAAGCTTTTTTCAACCCGATCTTTAAAAGTTACCATTTCAATAGAACACTCACCAGGTTGAAGGTTTTTAGCCAACCAATGTTAGCATTAACAAAGTTAGAACTTTTTAATGCACTGGTGTTAACATTGACAAGGTCAAGGCTAGTGCCAATTGAGACAAGACAAAGTCTCGTCATTAAGTCCCTTTTGGATAACCAGTGCTCACATGAGAAATTTAGAGAAATGTTTTCTTATGCCTCTAGAATGGTTGTATAACCCTTGATCTTATATGGACATCTTCAAGCCTATGTCTTTTTTCAAGTGACCAATGCCCTCATAGTAACTTTGAGAAAAATTTTAAAAATCTAGACCAACTAAAAAATAGCAAATGGTCCTTGATGTTAACAACAAAGTTAAAGACCAAACCTTATCCACTAAAGAGAGAAGCAAATGATCAACTCGACCACTTAAAGAATGGTAAACAATCCTTGAAGTAAAAAACCACAAGGTTAAAATCCAAATCCAATTTACTGAAGAGAAAGGTGAATGATCACTAGATCAATTGAAGAATAATATATGATCTTTGTAATAAAAAACTGCAAGGTCAAATGACCAATTCTGATTTGCCAAAAGAAAGGCAAATGATCATCTAAAATAGCCAATACTAGTAAAGGATCAAAACAGTCTCTTAACTAGCTCAATTAGAGAATTACAATCAACTAATGCTCCAATAGAAAATTGGAAAATAAGTTTTCCAAAACATACAAATACTCCCTAGGTCTAAATCCTTTCTAGGCAATTGGTGTCCCTATGGATACTGATATATTAAAGTTCTATAAATGCAATAATGCTTTGACATGATTTGTGTTTGTAAAAGGGGTTATCATTCAGTATGCCATTAGGTTAGAACAAATGGTCTTTAAGAATCTTGAGGAAATATTGATTATAAATTTTAAAATGTTTATAAGTTCAAAGCCTATCAGCCAACCAATGTTGGCATTTCCAAGGTCAAAGACTTCTCAAGCAACCTTTTTGATCAACCAAATCTAAATGGACAATCAATATAAAAAGAAGAGAAAAGAGAAAGGATTTGAGACAAGTCCATGAAAATCATAAAAGGTTGATTGGACCTAAATATCAAGTTGAAAGACTTATGAAGATTGTCTCTTTGAGATTAAAGCTCTTTATAAACAAATACTACATTGCAGGTTGAATGACCTCTAACCATTTATGATTTTCTATTAAGCCAATTCCAATAAAAAATTTAGAATGATCGATCAGTTAACACCTATAGTGAGTGATTATACTTGGATAGTTGATAAAAAAACATACAATAGAAAGTTGCTTGCATAGGCACTTTAACATATCCACAAGTATCTCTTCTTTAAAGAAAGGACACTACTTGGTATTGGATGATCGCCACTATATCCAAAATACAAAAACATGCTTAAAGACTACATGAGTGTTAATTAATATCAATTAGAAGATTATCAGGATCTTCAAGGTGACAGCTATTAGTAATGGCATCTCCACCATCATGGGAAATGCCTTCAATAGCTTCTTCCCTTATAACTTGGTAAAAGCCCTCAAAAGCTTCACCATTGATGTTTGGGTGAATGCCTTTAGTATCATCATCATTAACTTTCATTTCCTCCTCTTCCTCTTCCTCAAATTCAAAATAAACTGGAGGCCCACCAACCTTCTTACCTCTAAAATGGATGTTGTAACCAAAGTGACCGGATTCTTCTATTCTTAATTCGAGATTCTAAATTTGCATTTGTGCAAGGCAATTTGTAAAAGTACCTTTAAGTTGCACTTAAAGGATCGTTTTCAGATGTTTCAAATTTAAAAAATCGACTTAAGATGTTAAATAACATTAAGAGGCCTAATACTTATTTTTGTTTTATTATGACATCTTATATCATAGTATGTAAACCCTACCATAATATTTGAAATTAATCATGGTCCATAGTATCAATGTCCGGATATACTAATAACCAGAAGCATGTGTTGACAAAATCATATACCTACAAGGGTACACCCTAAAGTACCATATATGGTGCTTTAATTTAGTGGGTGGGAAGGTGTAATTATACTATATTATTGCTATTATAAGGCCCAGACATCTCTAGAGGAAATTCAAGTGGGTCATAGGCCATAATATGATCAACGTCATCTTCTGCTAAAATACTATGATAATCAGCGACAAATTTTGGGTCGTTGATGGGAAATACATGGTCAAAATTGTTGTGAACTTTGTTATGATGAATTGTCAATAACTGGTCTCTTTGTTCTTGTAGCTCTGATACTCGAGCTCTTACTGATTCTAAATCCACCTTCAGCTCTTGAACCATCTTTTGCAGCAGCAAAATAGTTCCAGCGCTGCCATGAACTGGGTCTCTAAGCCTCGCCTTGGCCTCATACACTATTGCTTTAACAGCGTCCTCCCTCTTTGTCTCCTCCACCATCTAAAAATTTAACAGAAACTAAATTAAGGTACATGTTACTAAATATCTGATCGGGTGAAAGTAAAAACGATAATTTTTTTTTTTCTCAAAAATCTTCTTTGTTTTGAAAGTTTTACAGCATGAAGAGACTATTGTTGTGATAGCCACCTCAAGTGGTTGAAGGTGAGGGTTTAGATATAAAAGATCGTAAGTTTAATTTTTCTTTTGTATTAATAATGATTTTGTAATCCAAACACCTCATATGATAATCAAACCATAAAATACCTGAATGATGTATTCAAATAACCAAAAAAAAAAGATATTAGATTAAACCTCATACGATTTATCATATATAAGAAAAATAGATAGCATAAACAAGTATTTATAGATCCCACCTGAATCATTTTGATAACGTTGCTAGCACCAAACACTCTATGAACTCCAGCAAACTTGTAAATCTCATCTGGTGGGAAATATGGAGCAAGCAGGCACTTACTATCACATCTCCGGCGTAGCATCCTGCAAGCTGCGCATGGTTGATTATGGCTTCTCCCTTCTGCCACCCCTTTGATACCTATCATTTTTTGGAGAGCAAATTGATGTCTAAGCTGAGTACAAATATATATATATATATATATATATATTGGAGAAGTTATTTCAAAATTTATAATTGGATCATTAATAGTTTGAAAAAAAAAAAAATTTTGTCCCTACTATTTTGTTAATGTAACAAATCATGTATCATTCAAGTGCTTTTATGTATTATTTACATGAGCAAAAGAGATAAAAATATGTAATAAAGTAAAATTAACTTATATATAAACCGTATGATGCAATAGATGTTAAGTGACTTGGGTCAAATTATATATATTTAAAGTATTAAAATCATATATAATTAATATTTTGATAAAACTTAATAAAACATTGATAAAAAAATTTATAGTATGGATTAAATTAATCATTTTTTAAATTATTAGAAATTATTTTTAAAATTATAAAAACTAATTAAAAAATTGAGTGAAAGTATAAAAATAAAAAAATAATTTATCCTCATTAATATACAGCAGAATGGGTTTTTCTTGACTTGGGAGTGCTGACTTTTCAGGGGCCAAGTGCAAGGAAGATGCGGAGGCGGCTACTAGAATCAGACCTAGGATAAGGGTATTTGTTGAAAAATATGGTATAGATTATTGAAACTTCATTATTTTTTGGTTATAATAATTTTAAATAATAATTTTTTTGGTCAAAAATAAAAAAAAATACATTACTTTAGTCCTATACTTCTAACTCTTCTAAGATTACATTCTTAATTAAAAAGTAGGCGCGTGATTGGGGCGTTAAGAATTGGTGTGTTAGCTTTTGCTAAATATTCAATTAGTATATGGTGTGCTATACCATATCATTAATTCCGTTAATATTCTCTTAATAGCAAGGATTGAAACTGAAAGGATAAATGGTTAAAAAAAGGAAAACTGATATATATATATATATATATATATATATATATATATATATATATATATATATATATATATATATATATATATATATATATATATATATATATATTAGAACTAAATTTTTTAACCACAATGATATATTCTAGTGACCAATATAATGATTTACTATATTTGTTAGTTTCTCTCTTCTAATGTCTCTGACTGTAGGGACTGTGGATCTAACATAGGCAAAATATTCAAAATTTATAGGAATTTATAAATTTTTTAGCTTATGAGGATTTTTATAAATATTTCAAGAACTTGAATTTAAATCTGGATAGTGTGATGCTCACTTCCCCTCATCTCAGACTCGTACTATATATATATATATATATATATATATATATATTTTATAGGTATATTGAATATATTAATCTATATATTATAAAAATAAAGTACTTAAGTATAATTTTATATATTAACTATCAGGTTTTTCAATAAAAATATGACAATTATATAAATTTTTCAAATAAATATATGATTTTAAGGAATTTTTTACATACTTCAAAATTTTGTTCGAAAATTTAATAGTAAAGTCTAATTCATAATTTAAAAAAAAAAATCATCCAAATAGTGTTTTATGAGTTTTGAACTATATTCATAGTTGTGTGAGACTTTTTAAATTTTGTCATGATTTATATAAACATAATTTATGTATGTAAGTCTCAACTTGAGAAGAGCATATTCACTTAAAACTTTTCTGACTAAATGAGCTATAGTCTAGAGATTTAAGAATTCAATGAGGATGAAAAGTTTTTACTCATTAAACATGGGTCTGCAAATGAAGACTATAGTATCATATTCACCGTCATTCCCATAATCACAATTTCCCTATTTAAATTTTCCTTAATTAGAGAGCTAGAAAATAGTGAGTTTGGAAAATATTTATTCTACCTTATAGCATTAAAAAATTGTTATTATTATTACTACTATTATTATTAGTAGTTTATTTTACTTATATTTTAAAATTAAATTAAATAATTTGATAAAAATAAATTAAATTACATGATATCATATAAACTTAGTTGCCAAAATGGGAAGAGTCTATCGGGTTGACCCATTTAATTCACTATTTAGGTAAGTTAGGTTGAAATTTTAACAATCTTTTTGTTATTGGTGCTATCTAATCATAAGAGTTTAGATCGGCCCAACTTGATATAATCTAATTATTTTTGATCAAATATAATCTAATTTTAAAAGGTTCAAAGTACTCATTGATTGAGCATCATTAAAGAATTGATAATTGCTTAAGTTGCTCTAAACAAAATGCTTCTAACGTGGTAAGCCATCTAATCATACAATTTCTACAACTCCACTAAACAATTTAGCTTGGCTATCATTGTGAATATTATATTTTGTTTGAACATTATCTAAAAATAAAAATTGATTTAAAAAAATTAGACCAATTTCAATATTATTTTGAGTTAATAAAATACCCAAAAAATAAATAAATAAAAAATAAAGATTAAAACAATTATTAGACCAAAAAAATAGAAATAAATAAATAAATCATAAAAAGTAATTAGAATCATAGGTTTTTCAAGAACCTTAAAACAAAGAAAAGAAAATTTTAGAAAAAAGAGATTCTAAATATATTAAAAAGAAAAAGAAAAAGATAAAAGATAAGAAAGAAAAGAATTTTAAAATAAATAAATAAATAATAATAATAATACATAAATACATAACAAACCAATCCTAATTTTCTAGCCCAAGTCTTAGCGACTTAGCCTAAGTCCACATAATGCAATCAACCAATTGACTTCAAGCCCACATAGCTTAATACCAAAACAAAATATAATGTACAAAATAATAATAAAATAAAAACAAAAGAAAAAAATATTAAAAAATAAAAAATAAAAAAGAACAACCTGGTATTTTGTTGAACCTTACTTGTGCATATGGTTTTTGATTTGTCTAACTTTCTTTTGTGTCCTTTTTAAATTATTCCAAAAATACCAAGCATGCACAGAAGCAACACGCATAGGGGAAGCCGTTGTAATTGCTGGATGCATGGGAAGATTGGGTGAAACATGTTTGAGAGAGGGAGTGATGTGATAGAAAAACTCAATCTAAAGAATATCATATGATGAGATCTATCATCAAATAAAAGAATCATGTTAAACCATTAAAAAGATAAAATTAGCATAAGCATACCTGAATCTATGAGTGAGATCAAGATGTTTCTTGGATTTGGGGTTTTGGATTTTTTAAGTCAATATGCCAGTTACTCTAAACACATTCTTTAAGGACGGGATTTTAGAGTGTATTAAGTGTTAATGTGCATATGACATGGGGACATCAACCTTTATATATATATATATATATATATATATATATATATATATATATAATATTCCTAATTAAACCCATCATATAATTAGAAATATAGTTTTTAGGATTTCTACACATTAAGCCCATACTGAAGAGATGTTTAATAAGCCCAATAACATAAGCCTAATTAAATCACTTAAATGGGCCAATCTTTAAGATAGTATATAACATATAATTTTAATGATATATATAAGCCCATTAATTAGATAATTATCCATCAATCTCCCACTTAGGCCATATATGTCATTACATAATCATGCATTATAATATAATTTTATAAGCTTAAGAACATTATCTATACTAAAATATCATCTCTCATAGTCTGGTTAATTATATCAATATAGGATCAAAGTAGTCTTTGTTACATTTATTATAACTAGACCCATCAATGGTCACATATATTAATATAACCAATGACATAGATTAAGTATGGATGTGTAGTATGGAAATTACATGTAATGTGATATTAAACATGCCTAGTTCCAACTGGTTTTACTTTATTATTTAATTAGATCATAATAAGTAAATTTAGAGTAAAATGAAACATAAATTTTATTCTGCAAAAAATATCCATAATTTATGTCTACAATTGAAAAGCACTTAAAAATAAACTCCCACTAAACCAATATATCACTAAATGATATGACACCTATGTGAGCAGTATGTTCATAAAAAACCTTGGGTGGTAAACCTTTAGTAAGTAGATTCACAATCATGGAGTTTATTCTAATATGCTTTATAGACACTTGACCACTCTGAATTCTTTCCTTAACAATAAGGAGCTTGATGTCTATGTGCTTTGACTTTGATGAACTCCTGTTGTTGTTGGAATATAATACTACTAACTTATTGTCACAAAATAACTTTAATGGTCTTAACCATTCAAAATTTGCGGTCTTGTAACAAAATTCTGTAGCTATATGCTATGATTGGATGTCTTATAACAAGCTATAAACTCCATTGCCATAGTGAAAGGAGCTATAAGTTTAGTGCTTTTCCAAGAAATAGCACCTCTAGCTAGTAGGAAAACATAGCCTGAGGTGGATCTTTGCATCCAGCAAAATCAGAATCAAAATACCTAATGATCTCTAATTGATTTGATCTCCTATACGTGAGCATGTATTTTTTTGTTCTTTCTAAGTATCACATAACCCCTTTAGTCACTTTCCAATGATCCATCCCCGAATTGCTCAAATGTCTACCAAACCTTCCAACAATATATGGAATATCTAGATGTGTACATACTTGAGCATATATTAGACACCCTACACTTGATGCATAGGGAATCTTTTGCATCTCTTTAACCTCAAACTTGTTCTTGGGACACTGATTGGGATTGAACTTGTCTCCTTTAGCAATAGGGGTGTTTCTTGGTTTGTAATCCTTTATGCCAAATCTTTTAAGAACCTTTTTGATATAGCTCTTTTATGATAAATGAAGAATACCCTAAGAGCGATCTTGATGTATCTGAATCTCTAATATAAAAGAGGCATTCCCAAGATCATCCATTTCAAATTTCTTTGCTAGAAATCTCTTAGTCTCATGCAATAAGCCTATATTGTCACTAACAAGCAATATATCATTGACATATAAAACTAGGAATATGTGTTTACTCTTATTGAACTTATGGTATATGCATTTATTAACTACATTCATCTTAAAACCAAATGAGATAATAACTTGATGAAATTTATGATATCATTGAGAAGAAGCTTGCTTAAGCCCCTAGATAGATTTCCTGAATTTACAAACCATTTTCTTTACATCTCCTGACACAAGGTTTTCTAGTTGCACTATATATATTGTTTCTTCAATGTCATTGTTGAGAAATGTAGTCTTTACATCCATTTGATGTAGCTTCAAATCAAAATGAGCCATAAGTGTCATTATAGTCCTAAAAGAATCTTTCGAAGAAACTGAAGAGAAAGTCTCTTTATAGTCAATGCTTTCCTTTTGAGTAAAACCTTTTGCAACAAGATGTGCCTTATATCTCTCTATATTGTCTTTCAAATCCCTCTTGGTCTTAAATATCTATTTACAACTAATGGATCTCACACTTTTAGGCAATGGAACAAGATCCCAAACATTATTTTCTTGCATAGACTTAAACTATTCATTCATGAAATCGATCCACTTTTGAGAGTTTGAACTTTACTTAGCTTGATGGAAGTTGATTGGATCATCTTTCATCACTCCAGTGTCAACATCATGTTTTGGAGAAAGACAATATAGCCATTTGAAATTGCACTTCTCCTTTCTCCAATGGACCTCCTTAATGGCATCTGCTTTTAAAGTTCTTGAAGTTGTTGAGTTTACTCTTCAAGAACAATTTGAAGAGGGAGTTTTTCAACAATGTCCATTTTTTGAATTGGATTTATTATTTGAACAATGTCAGGAATTGAAACTTGATCATTGTTAATAACAACTGCAGAAAGAGAACAAAAATTCCTTTTCGAGGATAATGTCTCTAACCTTATCTCTCCCTTAAGCTTAACATCCTAGAAGAATGTGGCATTCCCATCTCAAAAAAAGACCTAGTTGTGGGATTATAAAACTTGTAACGGTTTGACATTTTAGAATATCCAACAAAGTAGCAGCTATATGTTCTTGAGTCTAATTTCTTTTCATTTGGCCTATATGGCCTTGCCTCAGCTAGATAACTTGAAATGTGAAAATGCTTCATGCTAGGCATTTTGTTTATCTATAATTCATAAGGGGTTTTAGCTATTGCTTTAATAGGTATTCTATTGAGTATGTAAGCTACAATCTTTAGTGCTTCGCCCTATATGGATTTTGGTAAGTTAGTATGACTAATCATACTCCTCACCATGTCTTTAAGTATCATGTTCCATCTCTCAGCAACACCATTCATGCTAGGAGTACTTGACATATTGTATTGTAGGACAATACTGCATTCCTTTAGAAATCTAGCAAAAGGTCTTGGATGTTCGCCTGATGCATCATATTTGTCGTAGTTTTTACCACCATTGTCAGATCTGATGACTTTTATCCTTTTGTTGAGTTGATTTTCAACTTCAACTTTAAATGCCTTAAACACATCCAAAATTGAGATTTTTTATGAATGAGATATAGATAGTCATAATATGAGTAGTCATCTATTGATGACCATTCCAAGAGGCCATAGGAAATGGTCCACAAATATATGTATGAATTAGTTTTAAGATGTTTGAACTTTTGTTGGCACCTAATCTCTTAATGTTTGTTTGTTTCCTCTTAATACAAACTTGAAAGTTTGTTAAATCTACGGGATTAAGAATTCCATCTACAAGTCTTTCAATTCTTTGTTTAGATATATTGCCTAAATGTTTATGCCATAATTTAGTAGAATTCTCATTGGCCAATTTATGTTTGTACTATATGAATTTAAATGCTAGGTTTCAGCAAATATAGGTTGCCATCAAAAGATAAAGAACTAGTACCAATAAGATTTAAATCTTGAAATTGACTGAATTTACCATTTCCAAAAGAATAAGAATATCTAAATTTGTCGAACATAGAAATAGAAATTAAATTCCATCTAAATAACGGTACATCATATGCCTATTTCAAATCCAAAAAACAACCAGTCTTTAATAACAACCTAAAATTTTCTATCGCTTTTATTTGAACTGATTTACCATCGCCCATATAGATGAATCTTTTAGTATCACTTGGCATTCGGCAACTAAGGCAACCCTGCATGGATATGCTTATATGAGTAGTAACACCAAAATCTGTCTACTAAGTGTGTCCAGGTATGGCAGTCAAATTAACCTCAGAATAAACCAAAGTAAGGAGCGTACCTTTCTTTGCATGCCAAGTGTGACACTTGGTACAATCCTTTTTCATGTGTTCTACACTTTTGTAAAGAAACAAGTAGATTTTGCATCATGATAATTTTTCTGTTTCTTTTTGTGGTGGAGCAACTGCAACTTTGTTACCTTTATTCTTTTTCTTATTTTTGTCCTTAAAGGTTGTTGCCAAGTGAGCACTTTCACTCTCTTCTTACCTCAACCTTTCTTCTTCTTGCAAACAATGTGAAATGAGTTCATTAAGAGTCCATTTGTCCTTTTGGTAGTTTTAACTGTTCTTAAATTGACTAAATTATGTAAGAAGAGATATCAAAACCAAATGCACTAGCAAGTCTTCAAATAACTCTAATTTTAATCCTTTTAATTTTGAGGCAAGATGAGACATCTCCATAATGTACTCCCATATGTTCCTGTTGCTTTTATATCTTATTGAAATAAGACTTGCTAGAAGTGTGCTTGTTTCAACTTTTTTGTTTTTAGCAAAACGTTTTTCTATTTCCTTAAAGAACATCTTGGCATCAGTCTCTTCAGACATATAGCCCTTGAAGGTTTTTGGAATTGCACACTTCATGATCACAAAACTCATGCAATTGGAATGACCGCACTTCTCAACATTTATAGTATCCTGAATAAAACTTTTAGATGTATGATGATGGGGTCATTCCTTCTATAGTACAAGGTTTAGATCTATGCGACTGAGAACTATCAAAACATTCTCTTTCTAGTTCTTAAAGTTTGTGCCATTTAGCATAGGTATTGAATTAATATTGGAAGATATTATAGTTGCAGAAGTTGTAACTAAATAGAGAATAGAAAATGAGCTCACAATCAAATATGGATACATAATATTTAATCAATAAATTCAAACAATGGTGAACCTATAACAAGATAACTAGCACAACATTGACATTTAGTCTTTGGACAAAAATATCAACTTGTAAATGATATACTCGATGCAGTAATCAAATATTGACAGTAAATCCTATCAAAAAATAAGCTTTTCTTTGGATTGACTTATTATTTATATAGAAACCAAATAATCATCACATATTTATTATCACAAGTATGTTTGAAACTCTACCAAATAATAACCTTCCTTTAAGCCAATTACTATTTACATGAATTACAATCACATTATCATCTTAATATTCCAAACAAATTAATTTACATAATAGAGGTTACTTGGCAACATATTGTTTCAATCAACTTACTATAAAATATCAAACATCTAAAAAAATAGCACCATTATTTGAATTTATATCACTAATATATATATATATATATATTAAAAAAATTGATCATAATCTTTAAAATTAAAAACATATATGAATAAACCTAATATCAATTCCTTTGACTATTATGTGTATATATATGTGTTATATTTATTTGTGGCTCCACAAGTATAATCAGTCGTACATCAATAATTTAGCAAAGTATGCCTTTATATATATATATATATATGCGGCCCCACAAGTATATTTTGTTTAAAAGGAAAAAGGCATACATATTAGATTCCATATTCCAGATATACTTCAAAAGCAACAAAAAGCATGAATGATAATTATATATATATATATATATTGCCAAAAGCCAAAAGCATCTACACATGCATTCATCATCTCTCTTACTATATTTTTTTTGGTGACAATATATGCTAAATCAAAAAATAGTTCTTTTTCCAAAATTTTTTTTTTCTTTTATAGAACCTAAGATTCTTATCAATACATGGAATCCTCACTTAGATTTAAGTCCATCGTGAATTCAACATGAAATTCTAATTAAACTTAGGGCTTTAGATCTAAATTTGAATTTATCTTTAGTTTAGTTTCCAATTTAACAATAGAATCCTAAAGTTTTAGATTTAAATATACTTAAATCAAATATAAATAAAAGACAATTGAAAAAGCCAAGTTTCTCAATGATTAAACATGAATGGCTCTAATACCACTTGATGGAAAAACTCAATCTAAAGAATACCATATGATGCGATCCATCATCAAACAAAAGAATCATGTTAAACCATTAAGAAGATAAAATTAGTGGAAGCATACCTAAATCCATGAGTGAGATCAAGATGTTTCTTTGACTTGGGGTTTTGGATTTTGCAAATCAATATACCAGTTACTCTAAACATGTTCTCTAATGATAGGATTTCGGAGTGCATTAAGTGTTAATGTGTGTATGACATAGGGACATCAATTCTTTTTTATATAAATAATTAAACCCATCATATAATTAGAAATAGGGCTTTTAGGGTTTCTACACATTAAGCCTATACTTAAGAGATGTTTAATAAGCCCAATAACTTAAGCCTAATTAGATCATTTAAGTGGGCCAACCTTTAAGATAGCATATAACACATAATTTTAATGATATGTATAGGTCCATTAATTAGATAATTATCCATCATGAGGAACATGCTAAGATTCATTATAATAGTGGTACTAATAAGAGAGAGGGGGTCCAATTGGAGATTTTGGGAGGAACCTTCGACTAAAGATCTTAGGAGAGAAACTAGGGCTTCATTTTCTATTTTGGTTAGGAGGTTTTTGATTAGTGAGTGAGGATTTTTGGCTACAGGTTTTGAAAATGTAAAAAGCTTATAATTTTTTGAGAATAAGCTGGGTGGTTTTTTGAGGGAGAAGCTTGTCGGTTTTCAAAGAAGATGCTCATGGGTTTTCAAGCAAATTAAAAGGAAGCTTCATTTTTGGCTAAGGGAAAGGAAGCTTGAGGTTTTTAAACTGAACACAAAAATTGAAAATAAGTCGAGAGTTATATTTCCTCCATGTTCCTTCTTCTTCTTTTTGTTTACATCTTCCTTGTTCTTAGTCTCTGTTTTTGACTGAGGATTATAGAGGAAGTCCAATCTCGATGATTATGAATTTTGGGTCAAATATTTCTGGGATACTATGGTGTGTGCAACATGAATACATGATGTTTTCAAATGAGGGCCAAAAGTGTTTGAATTATCTATTTCTTTGTGGCTTAGGATGTCCAATGTTGATTGATGCCTCGTATTCATTTGGAATGAGCTATTGCATGGAATGAATGGATAATTGATTTTTTGAATTATTGTTGAGTTTTATATTGGCATGGAATGTTTCTGTTCAATATACATATAGGATGCGTTGGAATGAAGCAAGGTGATTTGCTACTAGAAATGTGATTTTGTTACTGGCATAGAATGTTTTTATTTATGTTGTTATTGGAAATGTGATTTTGCTAAGGATGCTAAGCTTTCAGTTTATCATGATAAATGAATATGGGAGATTGTTTGTATTACTTAATTAGGATTTTGGATTAGTTGTGTATTTTTAATTCTCCTTGGAATGATCTGGATTATTTTTAATTTGGCCTGAGTGAGGAAATTGCTAAATGTAATATGATTTATTGAGGCATTGATTATTTTTGGTTCATGAAAAGTAAACTTCTATGTTTCTTTGTTTCCTTCTACTGTGTATGAGGCCCATGATCTAAAGGTCAATGACTTGATAAAAGTAAATAGATGGGAAGCAGTACAAAGAGATGGATAGAAGGGACATCATGGTTTTTTTTTTTTTTAATTATTTGTGCTTTGAAAATAAAATGTAAATGTGCTTTGAATGGTATAATTGGATGGACACAAAGCATGCACAATTAAAGATTACTGTATGTTTGTGAACCCTTTTATCCATTTATTTTTGTTTTCTTGCTATTATTTTTAAAGTAGTCATGTGAGACTCTTTGTCTCATCAAACATATACAAATCAATCAAAGGGTTATATGTAACAATAAATCTTCATAAGCACCTATTTGGATCATAAAATCTCTTTCCAATAAAATTTGAGTTCTAAGGATTTGTATCATATTAATTTTTTTTTAAATCTCATGGAAAAGACAAAGAAAATATTTAACTTTTTTTTAAAGTTGTACATAGTTTTTTGTTTTAAAAAAGATTAATGTATTTCTTTAAAAAAAGGGGTAAAAAAGTCAAAAAACAAATAAGTTTCTTTTAGAATTAAGTTAAAAAATAATATAAAAATAAAAATAAAAGATATATATTCAAAAAGTTCAAAATTTAAGTTCTTAAAAAAAAGAAAAAATTAAAAAAAAAATGACTTTCTTTGTCATAGGAATATTTTTTCCAAATCCCCTTTTAAAAATTTAAAAAGTTATTATCCATAAAAAATAAGTAAGTTACACCTTAATCATCCACCTTCTCTTGAAAGTTAAGAGATGTAGGGGCATGCAAATAGAAGTTAGTTTATTTGGAATTTGAATAGACCGTAAATCTTTTTCTAAAAGTTTTCCTCAAAAAATTCGAATAAAAAAATCAAAATTAAATAATATTTCAAAGTTTAAAAGTTGTTTTGATTAGTTAAATCTTTTAAGAGCTTTCTAAATTCAAAAGTTAGTTTTTCTCAAATAAAAAAGATAGATCTCTTTCTTAAGGGTTTCAATACAAAAAGAAATAAAAATCAAAGATCAAAAGTTAGTTGAATTTTCTTTTTATTAAAAAAAAACTTTTCACAAATTATGTTTTGATAATATTGCAATGAAAAATAAAATAAATAAAAAATACATTTGTTGAAAAAATCCAGAAAGCTTCTTTTCAATAAAAATTTAAACTTAGAAAAAAATAGCATTTTAAAATAAAAGATCAGTTTATTTAAAGACCTTTTCTATCAAAATTTTTTCTCTTTAACAAATTAAAAAAAAAATCAAATATAAAGTTTTAAAGCTCAAAGTCAAACTCTGAATGTAACTAAAAGATTAAATAAAAATTTCAAGTTCAAATGTTAATGTTTTAATTTTTTTTAAGTAAACAAATTTTAAGAGTTTAATTCCAAAAAAAAAAATTAATTTCTTTTTTATCATAAACTCAGGAACTTTCTTAAGTTTTCTTTTTATCAAGATGAGAAATAAAAAAATATGTTTCATAAAAATCCTTTTGACTTAAATAAAATATCATTTCCAAAAAATAAAAAAATTAAAATAATAAAAGAAAAATGAGAAGAGTGAAGAAGTGAAATTAACTTTATTTTTCCATATTAAAATACATAAACCAGTTGAAAAGTTGTTTTGTTTACTAAAGACAAAAATAATTTCTATTATCTTTCTCTTTTCACAAAATTAAAAAAAAACACCAACCAATATATACGATTTTCCATCTAGTTAAATTCCGTAAACTTTGATCCCTTTAATAAGGTATGTAAGTCCTAAGTTCTCGTCTTATGTTAAATCTACTATTGTAAATAAATATTTTATTTTTATTATTTTTCTTAACTTCTTTTTTTTTTTATATGTGATTGTTAAGGAAATAAAAATAAAATTAAGGCTATATTAATTTTACACAATTAACTTAATGTAATCATTTTTAAAAACATGTGTTGTGGAATAGTGAACACTTTTTCCATGCATAATCTACTTTTGAATCTATTTTTGGTTTGTAAACCATTTTCTTTTAGAAAAGTTTTTCAAAATTTTGTCTTTTTTAAATTAAAATTTTGATGGCAACTCTAACTCATTTGGTTTTCATTTTCAAAAATCAAAATTTTTAAAATTTTTTTGGTGGCTGTGCAAAATATTATGGCTTCTTTTTATTTTGATTCTCCTTTTATATGTTGTTTGCCTCATATGATGAGGGTTAATAACATGTCTTTCATATATTTGATTATTTCATTTATCTGATTATATATATAACATGTGTTAGGCTAGATAACATGTGGAATAAAACCTTAGGGGAGATAACTATTTATGTACATGCTTTAGTTATTTTATTTTATTTATATTTGTACATATGTTTTAATCTCTTTGTTTTGTGAATTTGCTTAATAGATAAAGGGTGGATAGTCCATAGGATCAAAGCTATGAATGCTCTTCTCACATACATCACTAATACATAACTACATCGTACCCATTATAGGCCTTATACCCGAGTTTGAGTGCACCTTATGTTAATAGAGATTTATATTGATATTCATGTAAAGCTTTGTACTTCATGAGGTTATCATGAAGATCTTGTCCAAATTATACCTTGTTATATAGATTTGACTTATGTAGAATCTTTTTTTTCTCAAGATTAGATTTATATAGTAAGATCTTCATCTTATGGTCGGAGCAATTTGGAGACCAATATTTTAAGACTATAGACCTAACCTAAAACCCTTGCATTAATAGTCAAACCATAGTTACTTCCTTTATTATTAAAGCCAGAATTTTATAAGTCAGTAACCTTAACCCAGGTTTCACCTATATTAGAACAAATGAGAGCATTTTTAATCTCAATCCTCATTACATTCATGTCATGCATGTGATAAAACCTATAGGGAAGGTGACATGTTGTCACTTTTTTTTTTAAATGGTTAATGAAATGTCATTACATAATTAGAAAGACATTAATCACAATGAAAGAATGCATTGACCTTTATCTGGTGGGTTTTCAACCCCATAAGGCCATGATCATGCATATTATAATTCTCTAAAAGAAAACCTTTTTGCATGCATTTAGAATATATATATATATATATATAATGTGCAACAATAAAACCAAGATAAATGGTGCATAATTTTGGATTTTCCTTATTCAATTACTAGTCTCTTTGTATTGACATTAACCTTGAGAAAACTCCTTTCTCTTTTAGAATCTTTTCCTTTGAAGGGTAATCAATCCCTTAAAGAAAAAGAGGATTTCCATGGTTAATTTTGCATAAACATACATATTTGTTAGTATATTGTCAGTGAATATTATGTCTTGGTTAGATATTTGAATCAATTTTTTCTTTAAGGCATTAATTGAGTTGTAAATGCATATTTCTCTCAGATTGATTATCAATTGCTTTTTTCTCCATGAAGCAATAGGCTCTTCAAGAAAAAGTACAAAGTTATATTTCTCACACCAAGAAATTTGTCCTTAATGACATATAAGCAAGTATGTAATATTAAATTCATTATGATATGTTAATGAATTATTACATTAGCTTGTTACCTAAACCAGTGTCCATTGTATAAAGGCTTGTTCTTTCTTAGATTGATTACTAAAGCTTATATCCCTATAGATCAATAAGTTCCTTGAGAAATGAGCAAAATTGTTAATCTAATGATAATGAACCACTAAATAATAAAAGAGAGAAATGTCTTAATCTCTACGGTATTTTGAAATAGTGAATTAAGCTGATTGGCATAACAAGAGCAGTGGAACTTTTGGGCAATAACTAGTCATTGAGTATGAGTCAAACAGGGTTAGTTGCAATTGGAATAAAGATCAAAGTTAAGACAAAAGTTGAATTAGTTAAAAGTTTGATTGTACTAAATAAGAAATTGAAAGGAAGACATCTTCAAGATTTTTGAAGAGATTATGGGGACATCCTAGATTTGTTACAAATATCAATCTAATCTAAGGCTCTTTTAGCTTTAACTAAATGCTAGGACAATTCTGTAAGATGTTTTACAATCTCTACATTTCAGATTACACCCACCTTGGAAGAATATTAGAGCTTTATGAATTTTCCTGTGGGTAAGAATGCATTAGTTTACTTTTATCTTGGGTATTTACCATCAAAACAAGTGGTGGCATAGATTTTAGGGGAAGATTTTGGCATAGTCCAATTACATTAAAAGGGATAGACTAAAAAACTTTTAAGAAAATATATAGAAAAGCATATAAAAGTCCTAACTGAAGAAGAGGATTAGGTCAGTGTTAATAGAGTCCTTACCTTGGCAATATATGGATTGGTGCTATTTCCATCAATAGTGAGAATAATTGATTTGGCTGCTATAAGTGTTTTATAGATGGTAGAAAATCATCACGTAAACCCTGTACCAACTATTTTAACGAAAACATTTTTGACATTAAGCTTTTGCCAGCAAGAAAAGAGAGAAAAATTGAAGTCTTGTTTGTAGCTTCTAATTGTCTAAATTATTAATCAAATTTATGGGAGGAAGTATTAGTTGGGTATTAGAGATTTCATTAATTATGAAAGGATGAACCATAATGATAGGGCTTGTTTCTTTGGTTAGTTGAATGAAAATATAGTTTGGTGGAAGCTAGTTGATGGGAAAGTAAAGAAATTATCTATTGTTGTGGTGAGTTTCAAAATATACCATTGATAAATCCTTGCGGCTGTAAGTTATCTATCATTAGTTTACATATAGGCAAGATATTCCATCTGATGAAGCAACATGCTTAATTCATTTTTACCATAATAACCTCAAAGCCAAGGTTTTGAGCCAGAATGTAAGGAGTGCATGGAGTAAGGTGATATTTGAAAATTTGAATTGGACAAACATATTTTTGCCATGGCTAAATAGTATCAAGAGTGGCTTAAAGAAAGAACCAATGGTGCAAGCCCCTCTTTTGGATCATATAATCTTTTTCTCAATAACAACATGCAAGTAATTAATGAACTATTAGCTAAACAACTAAAAGACAAAAAGGCAGAGTTGAAGAATTTGGAAGAAGAAAGTAAAAAGTGTTTAAAAGGGTATGTTATCTCCACATCTCCTCATTGAACATGATCTTTAATAAAATGATGTTTTATTTCATTATGCTTAGTCCAAGAATGATGAATGGGGTTCTTTGTAAGGCAGATGGCTCTTGTATTATCACAAAATATGAGAATGTGGTTAAAGCTCAGAGAATAATCTTCAAGCTAGTGCATCATCCATAGAAGTTGGATGCAACAGCTTTCAACTACCATATACTAAGTTTTAATGGTGGAAAGAGTCACAAAACTTTGCTTTTTGCTAAACTAAGACACTAGAGCATTTCTAAGAAATTGGCAACTACTATTAGTGCTTTTTCTATCTAATTTATCTTTTGCAAAGTCTATGTCAACATACCAAACTAGATTAAAAGAGTTAGTTTCGGGATACCACAACCCATATTTTTGTGTTTTCACCAAATATCTAAAAATATGTTC
Source organism: Erythrophleum fordii (assembly GCA_032878935.1). Taxonomy (NCBI): domain Eukaryota; kingdom Viridiplantae; phylum Streptophyta; class Magnoliopsida; order Fabales; family Fabaceae; genus Erythrophleum; species Erythrophleum fordii. The sequence goes on along the minus strand of JAVQMF010000047.1, from coordinate 10,231,688 downwards.
AAGAGCAATAAAATGTAATTTGTTAGAATTAACTTGAAATTTAGCATACTTGCAAACATTAAACATGATATTTGGTTTGCTTGTTGTTAAATAAAGTAGTAAGCCAATCATATCTCTATACCTTTTTTATTTAAAGTTTTTACCATCCTTGTCTTTATCTAAATTGGAGGAGGCATACTTTGGAGTTACCATATGTTTGGAGTTTTGAAAACCATATTTATTTATCAACTTTTTTATGTATTTAGCTTGATTTATGAAGTTTTCTTCCTTCATTTGCTTAATTTGTAGTCTAAAAAAGAAATTCATTTATCTCATCATACTTATCTCAAATTCATCTTTTATTAGTTCAGCAAATTCTTTACATACAGATTCATTAATACTGCCAAATGTTATATTATCTATATAAATTTCCACAAATAAAGAATCATTTCTATTTCTTTTCATGAAGAGGGTAATGTCAAGTTTTTTTTTTGAAAACCTATCTTTTAAGAGAAAAGCACTCAACCTTTTATACTAAGCTCTGGGAGTTTGCTCAGATTATAAAGAGCTCTAAAGAGTTTAAATACATGGTTGGGTAGCTTTTCATCCTCAAAACCGCTAGATTACTTAATATACATCTTTTCAATTATAAACCTATTCAAAAAAAATACTTTTTAAAATTCAGTAAAGAAGCATAAGCAAGCAACATTCTAATCTATTCTAGTCTAGCAATTGGATCATGAGTTTCATCAATGTTTATACTTTCTTATTGAGTATAACCTTAGGCAACTAGTCTATCTTTGTTTCTTATAACATTACCTTGCTTATCTAGTTTGTTGCAAAATACTTATTTTATTCTAATAATGGAGGCACCTTTTGAATGCTCCATTAATTTCCATACTTTTTTTTTTCTCTCAAATTCATGTAGCTCTCCTTATATGGCTATAATTGAATTTAGGGTAGGAGTACAAGATTGTTGTTACTATTTCTGAATGAGGATCTAGTGTATAATCCTTCATTTGGATATCCTATGATATACTCCTATGGATAAGTGGAGGAGTTTCTCCATTTTCTTCACAGTCTAACATCTATTGAAGTAGCTTCTTTCATATTTGATCATTGAGCATTAGCTTAAGCTTAACTTCCTTGTTATTGTTGATTGGAGGATCTTAATCCCTATTGGTGCTTTCTTTAGAATGTTAGAGTAGGCTTTCTCTTAGAGTTTGCTTCTCACGCCAAACTTGGAGTTCACTTCTATTTGGAGGATGAACTTTGCTCCAAATTTTATCAATGATTCTAAGGTGGCTAGAGCTACTTTACAAGTTTAGTTCTTTTCTTCCATCTATCTATTACATTTAGAGTTAGCTGCTGATTTCACAAATGATTTACTCCTAAAATGTTTTGGTCCTTATCTATATTTATTATTTTTCTTAAGGCAATATTAGTTTTATCAAATACCACCTGCTTAGATTCTTCTACATTCATGGTTCTTTTATCATACATTTTATATACTTAGCTAGATGGTGAATATTCTAAGAATATGCCTTTATCACTTATTGCATCAAATTTTCTAAGTTATTTTTTCCATTATTATGAATAAAACATTTTACGGCCAAATGCATGGAAATAACTAATGTTAGGTTTTATATCTTTCCATAATTTATATAGAGTTTCCTTAAGAGTAGGTTTAATGAGACAACAATTCAAGATATAGCAAGTAGTATTATGGCTTTAGCCTAGAAGTATTTGGGAAAATCATTGTTAATGAATATAGTTCTAATTATATCTTAAAAAATATAATTTTTCATTTCAACAATTCTATTTTGTTGTGAAGTTCTTAATGCAAAAAAGTTATAATTAAAACTTTGCTCATCACAAAAATTCTCAAATAGTTTGTTTTCAAATTTCTCACTGTGATCACTTTGAATATTAGAGATTAGATACCCTTGTTCTCTTTAAACCTTTCTTCAAAAGACTTTAATATTCTTAAAAGTTTTATCTTTATGAGAAAGAAAGAGAATTTAGGTAAATCTAAAGTAGTCATTAATAATAACAAATGCATAGTTTTTCCTACCAAAACTATGAGTTTGTATGGGGTTAAAGATAATTGGAATGGCTTAGAAGAGGAGATAAATTGCTCTGGTTTAAAGGAAGATATTGCTTGTTTTCCTCATTGGCATGCATCATATAAGTGATCTTTTTCAAAACTTAGGAAAACTTTTTACAAGATCAAACTTAGATAGTTTAGATATAGTATAGATGCTTGCATGGTTAAATTTTCGATGCCACAACTAATAATCATTACAAATAGAAAAAAAAAAATCACACTTTCTAAGCTCAAATTAATTAAGCTAAGAATGTAAATGTTTTAAAATCTTTAACTTACAAATAAGGCCTTGTTATTATCATAGACAGTGCAGTGCATGAACTCAAACATTACTTTGTTAGTCTCTATCACATAATTGATTAATACTAAATAAATTATGTTTCAATCCACCAACTAGACACACATTATCTATACAACAATTTTTAGTTAGCTTGATCTTATCTATACCAATAATTTTACCTTTTCCTCAATTACCAAAAGTAATAGAACCACCATTTTTTTTGTGAAAGATAAAAACTTTGATGGGTCTTTAGTCATATGCCTTAAGCAATCATTGTGCAAAAACTACTAATATTTTGATATCCTTCCTTTCAGGCATACTTGCAAGTATATTACCTTTTCTTAAGTACCCAAATCTTTTTTGGGTCCTTTTATATTAATTTTTGGGGGTAATAGTCCATTTTGGAACCTAAACTAAATTGCTTTTTTTTTTTTTTATTTACATTTATAACATGCATGACTAACTTTGTTATAGAATAAGCAATAAATGGAGGACGTTGATTTTACAAAGAAGTTTTTATACAACTTTACATTTCTTTTTCTTTATACCCAATGCCTAATTTATCAAACATGTATTTCTATTTACCTAGTAGTAAATTTAGGTTTTCTTCCATTTTTACAAAATTTGCTAAGTCTTTTATTAGCATAGCAACTTGTTTTAGGTCTTTATTTTCTCTAAGAGCCAATTCTAATTTAGTTTCAAGAATATGAACATTATTTACCATTTTCTAATTAACTTGGAGTTAATCCTCATATTTTGAAAGTAGATTTTCAAAGTCAATAAAAAAGCTCATTAAAGGTTTCATCAAGTTTAATATAAGAAAGATAGTTTTCATTTTATACCTTATTGTCCTCTAGCACCATGAAACACATATTTACAGCTTCATGCTCTAGCTTATTTTCATGTTCATCATTGTCTCTCCATGCTACCATGACCTTTTTTTGTCTATAAGATTTAACGGGCTTCTTCTTTACATATGAATGTTCTAATCTAATATGTCCACTTTTTTCACATTCATAATAGATGATTAAAGCTTTCCTTTCTTTTTTCTTGCAGTTGTTTTTCGAGGTATTCCCTTTACTTTTCCATAGCTCTTTCTTTTTTCTTGGTTTGCTTGCCTAATATTTTTTAGAAGAAGGCTATATCTTAAGCGTTTAACTCTTTATCATATTTTTCAGTGGAAGGTTCTTCAATAACAATGGCGTTTAGAGTAAGTGATTTTCTTCTCTACTTCAACTCATGTCTTTTGAGATAATTCTTTTAGTATGCAATAAGTATACCTTACAATTCATCATAAGATAATGTTTGTAGATTCCCACTTTCAATGGAGTCTACCTTAGATTGCCGTTTTTGTGGAAGACATTTGAGAATCTTATAGTTGGGTTCAAGGTTTGTGCATTTTTTGTTGAGAGCTTTCAGATCATCTACTAGTTTGGCAAACTTGTTGTATATTTCTTCAATATCTTTATTTTCTTTCATCTGTAATAGTTCATATTCATATACAAGAGTATTCAAGTTGCTCTTTTAACTTTAAAGGTTCCTTCATGTGTGATAATTAGTTGATAAGCTTTTCCCACATCTTTTTTGTTGTCTCACAGCTGAATGTTTTGTTATATTCTAGTCTATTGGTAGCATAAATTAAAATATTTCTTACTCGATTGTTGCATTGAATGAACTAGATATCATCCTCTATCCATTCTTTTCTTGACTTATCAATAATATCTCCAGTCATTAGGTCCATTTTCTTGGGCATTTTAGGATTATCTTTTATGACTTCCCACACTAGGTAGTTAGTAAAATGAATGCAAATTTTCATTCTGTCTTTCCAGTGTGAGAAGTGTTTTCTTGTGAAATATGGTAGTCTAATGATGGATAATCCTTCTTAAAAATTGGCCCTTTAAGAATATGAGTATTCATTTTTTTTAATGAAAACAAATGGAACCTTTTCTCTTAATTGTTGAGCACAAAAAGAAGTGAGACTAGCTTTGATACTAATTGACAATCACACCTAAAGGGATAAATAAATGTGGTATGCAAAAAATTAAATAATAAAGAATTTTTGCAAATATAAAATTGGATGAGGCACAAAGTCGAGTGAGCTACTATAAGCAATTGGAGTGAGCTGCTATAGGCAGATAGAGCAAGCCATTATATGCAAGTGGAGTGAGCTATGAAAGTTGAAGGAGCTTGTGTATGTAGGTGGAGGATACTTTAAAAGTGGAGTTAGCAAGATATGCAATAAATAAAAAGAGATAAAGAAAGAGAGAAAAACATTACTAACTTTGTCTTGGTCCAGCCCCTCAGGCCTATGTCAAATTTATGGGATTTTCTTTCAATCAATCTAAAAATATCAACTTACTAGTTTTACTGCTAACACAAGTTTTATAAGCTCATCTTAAACTTATAGACAGGATTTTTTACAACTCACCTTCAATTCACTCTTGCAACTAGAAGGTTACATATTATAATACAAAAAGAATATTTATCCTTTATTCAAGGCTTTTACTACGCTTAATAAATGCTTCTAAAAGATTGATACACTAGAAACTTGGAATATTTTTCTAGAGGAATAAATGTTTTTTTAAACAACACATAAATATTTTTCAATGATTGACATTTAAGTCTTCCACACATTTATATAGCTTCAACAACTTCTATCCATTAAAGATGGAATAATGATAACAGTAACTTTTCGGTTGAAGTAGAAGAAGCATGCCTTTAACATTCAAAAGCTTTGTCTTTAATAGCAACTATTAATGCAAAAAGTTCTTCCTAAACAACCCATCTTGTCTAATCTACATAAATGCTATTAAATGATTGTTTCATGGGTTGGAAAAAGGTTATTGCTTTTTCTTCATAAAAAAGATAGTTGTAAAAGAGAAAGATAAAAAAGACAAAACAATTATACTATATTTCCTTTTGCTTGACTAAGAGATATAATGGTTTTGTCGTATATTTGTTAATGCTTCTATTTTCAAACAAGACAATGACTTGAAAATGGACCAAAAGATAATGAACTTTTACATGGATAAAATTTGGCTTTTATTATCATTAAAGTTATAGGCCAAGTGAGATATGAATACTCAACCTTGGGCCAATAGATTCCTTTTGAATTGACTAGATTCCTTTTACACCATTAAATATCAACTAAAAGCCACTCTACAATTGATTCCTTTAAGTGTGAAACCATGAGTATTTGAAAGCTTCATACATTTAAAAGCTTGCTAGGAAAGACAAATTAAGAAAAAAATCATATTTTGCTTACACCATGTAGAAAATTTTGAAAAATTAGTAATAAGATGTACCTAAAGAAGTCAAATTTCTTTACGTCATCTTGAAGCAAATATGAATGGACATGTGCAAACATTAAGCCTTACAAAAAGAAGAAAAAGAGACAAGAGAACAAAACCTATGAGGACATTTCACACTTGGCAAAGTAGGAAATTACAAAGTTTTATAAAAATGTAAGGCAATCCTTTCACACTAAAGTGAAGGTTCATCAAATTGGTCTATTTCTAAGAAAATTGAAAAGCATGTCAAAATAAAAGCTGGTAGGAGATTGTCAAAAATTAGGAAGCATTTGACAATTAGTCAAATTAGAAAGATTGTTAGATGACGGAAGGAAAGTCATGAAATAAAGCTTATTACACACTAGGAAATTAATATCTCACACCAACTAATTGGCTAGGAAGAAGCAATAAGAAACTTGTAAGGCAATTAATTCCTTTTATTAAATTAGATAGGTTGGTTTGAAAGTTTAGTAAAAAGTCAGTCAAAAGCACAAGTCACATAAAAGTTGTAATTATCTTTGTCCACTTTCCAAACTTAGTGAAATGTGGTACTTTGGTCATGAAAGGCATTAAGCCATTTCACCTAGCAAATTTCAAAGCGTATTAGAAAGAAACTATAAGTTAATTCCTAACTAGATTCATATCTTAAAAGTAGTTAGGAAGAAACCATAGAAGACATGTCAAACTACTAAATTAAATGAGATAATCAAAATATACGAAGCATCATTTATTAAATTGTTAAAGTAAAGTATCTATGAGGTAACTATTAGTTAACTAGTAACTACGAAATTATAATAAAGTTAAGTTAATAAGTAATTATTAAAAGAATAGCAAACCTAAAGTAATAATTATTCTATCAAGATAAAACTAAACTAGTTAAGAATCTAACTAATAATTAATTCAAGAAATTGTTTCTAAAAGTAATCTAGCCTAAATACCTAATCAATAGGAAATTAAAGGAATTAATTCAGAATTTAGCTATAAATTAATTATAAGTTAGAATTTGACTAAAAGAATTGAAATTAAACTAAAAAGTCCTAAATAACTTAAATGCCATATGCCTAAAATATTAGTCAAAAGAAGAAAAAGTGCTATGAGGTAGAAGAAAAAGGGAAGAAAGAAATCATTCATATGCTACCTTCTATGTAATGCATGACATTTGATGCAAGGAATATTTAGTATGTAAGAAAACTTAGCAAGGAAGGATTAATTTGCATATGTGGCATCAATTTGAAGCTCAATACTCACTATAAATAGTTGGAATACTTCTCCCCTATTATGCTAACCAAGTGAGAAATTGAGTGATGTATAGTAGAGAGAGATGCATGAGAAAGAAGGTGAAAAGAGAGAAAAGAAGGAAGAAAAAGATGTAACAAGTTGGCTAGCTTAGGAAATTTCAAGGCAAAAGTAACAATCTTTCTTTAAGAATTTTGCTGTAAGCAAGTTCTTTTAGCATTTTTTTTATCAATTCATGGTTATAAAGAAGATTGAAGTAGATTAAAATAATGACACCTGTATTTAAATAGCTTAATCAGATGATTATCTTGAAATACTGCCTTTTTCATACCATTCATATTGCCTAATATATTATTAATTATATATGGTAATTTCCTATGGAACCATGAAATTAAGACTTTGAATTAAATGAACATTTTTAATCTAATAACTTTCAAAACTTAGAGGCTAAAATACAAATGTGTTGCAAATGATTCCATAAGTATATACGTCACAAAAGTAATAAACTAATGAATATAGTATCATTCTTATGAAAAAGAAATTCAATTACCAATCACTAAAATTAATCTTATTATCTAAATTATCCAATTGAAATTAAAACTAAAAAAATAAATTGAAAGTAGTAAATTCATTTAACAAACATTGACTATATATAAATATAAAAGCTCTAGAATTTAAAATCTCTTATTTACTTTTCTAAATGTTATTCATAATAAACTCTTGTAATTTAATTCAATTGAATTAACAGTAATCCTACTAATGTGAGTGAAATCCCTTTTCAAGATAAGTTATCATGCTTATACCAAACCCATGTCTACTCTCGTGATTATAAACTTAATATAAACCTGTTATGTATAAAGGATTCAATGCAAATATTCGCAAATCACTTACATATCTTTATAAAATTACTATCTAAGTCTATTATTCTAGTGATTTATACTATAATCGACCTTTCAATTCTCTCATAGTGCATCAAATGAACAATAGCCAACCATTCACAAGAATAATTTAAAATAAGCTTAATCGATAAATAAGTTTATCTAAACTCTAGATAGAAGAATCTAGTTGCACATAATGAAAATAAACAAAGTAATAATGAAAGTAAATAAATCCATGTTCGAAAACTAAAAAAGAGAGTAAAAAAAGTACTAAAGTGATAATCTATTGACAAAAACTTTATATCTTTTCCTGTATCTAGCAGATTTATAAACCACTCTTTCAAGGTATTCTTGAGCTTTAATTTGCGTCTTTAGGTCTTTTCTTAGCCTCCTTTCTTTAGAAAATTGAAGTTATCTTACAAAAAGCCCCAATTCTTGTTGAATACAAGCAACTAATGTTGAAATCATCCATCTACACAGCTAGCCTATGTAGGCCTTTAGCTTGTTCAGAACCTTTCTTTTTTAAATGCCTGTGCTCACTAATCCAATTAGCATGTGGTTCTTGCTAAATATGTTTGATTTCTCATTGATTCTCTCATGTTTTTCACTTTTTTTTATACCTGATTAATTCATATAAAAAACATAAAAATCACATAATATGAATTTAATTGCGCAATTTTATGTCAGGAAAAACATATAAATTTAACCTTTATAAAAAATCAATAACATTTGTATTAAAAAAATGATTCATAACTATTCTGTAAGCTTGGAAAAGGAGTCTTGTTGTAGTATAATGAACAATTATTACCTATACATGGACAATGGACATGAAATGTGGACTATTGACCTTAGACTTTGAACTAAGACATTTAAAGTAATCTTTAAATATTCTAAACATAAAACATTATGTTTTGTTCCATAAATAGGTATCATTTGAAGATTTAGTATTATTTTAAGATTTTGCATTATCTAGGCAATATACTAAGTTGATCATGATTCCTTTGTTATTTAGTATCTTGTATTTTGATTGATAATTAGATTATTCTTAAACCTTTATGAATAGTTGTCCATAAGGTTTAGAGAAATGATCTTCAGTAAGAGAGGTGATCTTATAAAAGAAAAGATAAAGAGAAATGATCCTAGAAAAGAAAAGTATAAAGGGAGGCAACCTTAAAAGAAAGAATTCTCAGTAAGAGAGGTAATCTTAATGAAACAAGGTAGGATTATCATTAAGAGAAGTGACCTTTGATTGCTTGGTTTTTCTAGTTATAGATCTAATATAAGAGATGCCCTAGCTAGAAAGAATGCTTGCTATGAGTAATCCTATTTCACATATAATGAAACCTTAAATAGGTTAAAAATAATAGTAAAGATAAGAAGTATTCTTAAAGTTTGTATGTCTTACTTTTCCATTATTATTCTGTATGACCATGAAATTGTAAAATTTGTAGTTTCATATAACTAGAAGCATCATATGGTATTTTTATTGTTATGACTATGTTTTAGGAATTCTAAATTTTCACTATTTCTATGATAAGTTAAGAGACTAACTAGTAGTTTGGCTATAGTCTAAATTATAATAGAAGCCAAACCAGCCTGAGTGGATTGCCTAGGAATAGGATATGTGCAAGTGCATGATCATGGTTTAGGACGAAGACTAAAAGGGAACTCCTAGACTAAGTGTCACATAGTTATATATATATATATATATATATGTTTATATGTATATGTATAAATATTAAAAGTAGAAGACTTAATTTTGTCAATTTTTTTGAAAAAGTTACCCATAAGTTTTGAATACCAAATATGATATGTATGATATATAAATCCAATTACTAATTTGTCATACTCTAAATGTAACATTCAACCCTCCGTAAACAATAAAAATAAGTCAGTTATAGAAGGAAGTTTCCTAAATAGAAAGATTTGATGCTACATAAAATTAGGAGAAAATCTAAATAATGAAAAATGAGGATCCAAGATTTAAGATGTCCGAAAACCAAAGCTAGAGTAGTTCAATAAAATTGCTAAAAACACAGTAGCATTTTTGTAATTTCAGGCACTTTTTAGAAAACTCAAAGGAGAAATTTTTAAATGAGAAAAATGAGTTTCTTAGGGTTCTTAAAGGTTTTAGAAACCATAGAAATCCCTAAAATGGTTTATGTAACATCATATATTTTTAACTCATTTCATAACATTCCCATGCTTTACATTCATAGAGTCCATAAAAGAGCAAGGAAAAAGGGGATTAAATAATGCATTTCTTTGCGTTGTATTGCATATAAAAAATTCCATTCGATATCACGTGGATCATGTGAGCTCATACATCACATTCACATATTTAATTACATGAATACAATTCATTTGTATCATTTAAAGTGGCCTACATCTCTTGGAAACCAAAGGGGAGCATAAAATACTTATACATATTTTCGGCCAAATTTTCAATTTTTTTGTCACAACTTCGAAAATTTATAACTAAATCCAAAAAAATCAAAATCCAAAAACCTTTAAAATTCTAGAAATATCTAGATGTCTACCCCATGGTAAAAATAATTTCAGCTCATGAATCATTAAGCGGAGAATGTTTGACATCTGAAAAGCCACTGAGGTTGCTGTTATCTGGGCTACTGGTTCAGATTACTTATGTAAACTTTCAAAATTTATAACTAATTCTATAAAAATTAAAATCACACACATTTGGTCATTATAGAAATCTACAGATGTTAACTTTATGTGAAAAATAATTCTAGAATGAAAAAGATACTTTTAGCTATTGGAAATCTATAAAATAGTAACTAGACTCAAGGGGTGCTATTGCTACTGACAGCAAATTTCAAAATTGCATAACTCTTTACTTAGACATCCAAATGAGGTGATCTCGATGGCAACAAAAATATTATGACCTCTAGTTTATACCTAAAATTTCACAAGTATTAGACACCATTTGCCTATCGGATGACACAGAACACAAATCTATCAGTGTGAACAGTGCACATACCAGAATCAATAGAAAATCCCAACTTTGAAAATTCATAATTAATTCTGTAGAGCTCTATTTTTGCTATACTTTATCTTTTCAAAAAGCTATCAATGAGCTCTACATGTCTACCAAATGTCATGGAGAAACTCCTTCATTTGGTTAGAAAGTGCCATAGGGTGCCATTTGGGTCATTTTAATGCCTTTTAATGGTGTAAAGGTGTGCAAAATGGCTCCTAAGGTTCTTGTGGCCACTTGGGCAGGTGGGAATGGCCTAAAAAGGCTCTTTAAACTTTTCTTAAAAATGTAAATGTCTAGAACACAAAATTTCATTTTCATCTCCAAGCTATATGCTAGGAAACATGCACTAGATATGGCCGTTTAATACCCAAAAGTTTTGTCATACATATATCAACTATGGGAATACTTACACATGTTCCATTCATTGTACATCCATTATATCAAAAGATTACATCATATACCATTCCTTTGGTTACAACATAAACAAAATTAAAAGCTTTATGGTCAAGGCTTCATCTTCCCACTTGGTGGCTTCCATTTCCTTGTTCATTAGCTCCACCTAGTATAATAAGATGTTGGAGAGGAGGAAGTGAGATTCAAAGAATCCCAATAGCTCATCTCCCATTCAATCATGCATAAAGGATGTAATACAAGTCTTAAGGATGCATGCATGGCATATTAATATAGAAAATGGTGCAAGTACATTCTTGGCATTTAGACAAAGCACACATAACATACTTAGGCTTGCCAAATGAATGGGTTAGCCTCATCCACTTTCTTCAAGGTTTTTGGACTTACTTCACCCTTTTTCTCAAGGCCTTGAACTAAGCCTTACTTTTGGGAGACTTTCTCTTGGTCTCAACCACTTCTAAGGCTTCTTGGCTCATCTTCATCGAAGATAGAAGGTTCTCGACCTCTCCACAATCAAACAAACCAATGTAAACATTCTAGGCATCATTTGAATATATAATGCAATACTATGGTTCCATGGAGTATAGGCATCATACTAAAACATAATTCATAACTTAAAATACACATACACATATTCAAAGACAATGTAGACATTCATTTATGCATGGAAGAAAAGAGAGAGAGCTACCTTTGCCACACAAGCACACTTTTTCTCTTGAAATTGGATCTCCTTCCACGGCTATACACTCACAACTAGGTGGGGCTTGTTTTCCTTGGCCTAATTACATAAAATAAGAACTAATTAGACTCTTAGAACCATTCTCAAAGTTATCTATCTATTTGGAACTCTTATCTATCTATTTGGAACTCTAACTTTGTTTTATAGTTTAATTATGGTTCTTAATGGCACCTAATGAAGCAACATCTACTCTTTGAAGTCTAGGCCCCATTCTTTCCTTTTATACATAATTCTTGACTCTCTTTAAGCCTCTTGGAGTTATCACCCAATTAAAACCAAGAGCCTAAGTACATGTTGCTTCCTTAGGTCACATTATGGAACATAAAGCACCAACTCATTCTCTAAACTTCCTAAAACTCTCTCTAGCTATGCTATCCTTGCTTGGCCAAAATATAGAGTCTTAATGAGATTTAATGGCTTCTTGATGTTTCCTTGATGGGGGGACCATTTAGGGAGGTTGTTAAGAGTTTTAAAACTTCAAGGAAACACTTAAATAGCCAAGGGAACTCATGGATTAAATCATTTTTTACAATTTCCTTAAGTGCTCTACACTTTTCTAACTTCTAGTTTAATGAATTTTCTTGAAATTTCTTGGTATCTTCCATCTTTCTCTAACTTAATCTCACTAATTCTTGATGGTTCTTGAACAAAAACCCTTCCCTCTCCTTGGGTCTGTTTTGGCCGAAATTATATCAAGAAAGAGGCAACAAAGAAGAAGCAATGAATCAAAGAGTTACCTTTAGCTTCCACTTACTTCCAAGAGCTCTTTTCCTTGGTTTGTGGCTTTTCTAAGATTTCGAACACTTCCCCTCTCTACTACACCAGAAATAGCCCCCAAACCATCAATTAAATTCATAAGAATAAGAGAGGAAGGGAGGAGAGAGGATTCTTGTAACATCCAAGTTTTCATAGACATGAGAACTTAAGGTTGTTGAAGTTTGCTAAGTTTGCTGGCTATAGTGAGCGTACTTGTTACCTATAACGAGTATACCTGTTCGCTATAGTAAGAATGCTATTAGTTATAGCGAGTGTACTTGTTCACTATAGCAAGAAGCCAGTTAGCTATAATGAGTTCAGGGCTGATACAAAATTTAGAGAGTTTTTTGCAATAGTGCTAACTGTGGCAAGCACAGGGGCATCTGGGACTGATAAAGGTTCGCCGTAGCAAGGGTGGTTTCCCGCTATAGCGAGATTTAGTCTGAAAAAGTGTAAAAAAAGGGAAATCACTTGTTAAAATGTCCAGAACTTTACTCCATCTCTGGATAGACTTTTAGCTGGCTGAAAGGAGAGAGAGAGGCAAGAGAGAAGGGTGCACAAGAGGGAGAGCCAAAAGAGGAAGAAGAAGTCTTGAAAAGGTGAAAAACCTTACTCCTTTCTTTGCTTCTTCTCATGCCAAGTCTTTTCTCCACCTTCTCCTCTCTTTTCCTTGAATCTAGAGGTTAATATGGTTCTGTTTTAAGGTCAGCCCAAGTAAAAGAAGGAAGTCTCAGAAGGAGAGGCTTATTGCAAGTGGAAGACTCTTGGAAAAGCTCACAAACAAGGTAAGCTTCTTGAGTCTTAATGGCTTCTTCTTGGATGTCTCTCTTTAGTAAAATTTGGCTCAGATCTACCCACTTAGAGGAAGATGAATTCTGACCTTAGAAAGAGAGAAATAAGTGCTTGAGAGTGTGATAATTAAGAATAGTCCATCGGAATCAAATGAGAAGCAATGAAGTCTAAGATTGAGAATCTTAGGGTTTTAAGACTAATGCTTAAGTTTAATTTTCCTAGAGCTATTCTAGCTTATCAAAGAGCTTGTATAAGTACATTAGACCTCTAAGAAGATTGTAAAGAGCCATTCCCTCAAGAGAAAAAGCAAGCAACTCCATGGGCTCCTTTTATGTATATATATCATAGCCTCAAGGGGGCTAGAACATATAGGGAGCAATTTAAATTGTTTTAAACCTAGAAAAGGGCTAATTATAAGTAAGAAACATTAAAGGAAGCCTTGGAATGAAGTTAGGAGGCTTGTAAGGGAAGATAGACTTGTAGGGTCCATATTAGAGCACAAAGAGACATTGTGAGTCAAGTAGCTTAGTTTTGAGTTGTAAGGAGCTAAGTTTTATTTCAATGACTTAGTTATGCTCCATTGATGTTTATAGGCTACGGGAAACGAGTCCCACCTCCTTGCAAGAGTGTGACCATGAAGGGAAAGGGAATTCTAAGAAAAAAGTATTGTGATCCATTATAAAGTAGCCCTCTAACCTTTCTCTCATGTATGTGCGTGGATGTTTTCTTACTTGGGATGCTTATGTGTATGTGTGAATTATGAAAAGTATGTTTAGCTATTAAGGGCTATTAAAATTCTTTAAATCTCACTCCCTCCCCATTACTTAACATGTCTAGGTGGAGCAAAATAGCAAGGAAATTGGGAGCCACCCCACTTGAAGTCATAGAGGTTGGCAAAGAGGTTGGAAAATGCTTATATTATAGCCATATAGATGTCAAGTGATGTAATGCAATGATGTATAACCCCTTAGACATATGTAGATACATGTATACGTGATGTATGTATGGAAACTAAGGGTATATAAATGAGAATGGATGTTTTTGACATTGTATAGCAAGAATGCATATGTGTGCTCTTATGTATATCAACAAATGGGATAGTGAATTTGTAAGATCTGGGTTTTTGAACCCTTTTGTCATGCTTAGAGGTCTGTTTTGATACTTTCTCACGTGCTCAAGAAGTCATGGTTAGGGTAGGAAGGCATTTGGACACATTTGGACCCCATGTTGGTGCTTATAAAGCTCATTTTGGCACCCTATGTCACAAAGCGACCAAATGAATGGTTTTGATGCTAATATTTTACACACATATAGATCTCATATAGAGATTTTTTTTAGTCTAAGAACCGTAATATTTAGAGGTCCATAGGATTTATTATGATTTTTTGAAGTTAAGCAAATTTTGCATTTTGGTATCAGTTACTGTTCACTTGGTCCAAAAAGTTTTTATGTCATCTCAGGGCCAAATAAGGTCCAATGGTTTTAAAATTTTATATGAAGAAACTAGACACTCACAGTGAGCCATATCCACTAAAATCACCTTATTCGGAGTTGTGTAGAGAGAGATATGTATTTTTGAAGTTAGAATTTGCTGTCAATAGTGCAGTAGGACCTTGAGTATTATTCCATCATTTTTTGTTATCATAATGTTATTTTCTGGATCTGAAGCTATTTTTCTCTTAAAGTAGATATCTTTAGTTTTCTAGATTGATATAGTTTACTTGATTTGGATTTTTTTAGAATTAGTTATGAATTTTTGAATTCCATATCAGTAAACTGTAGCACAACTTTGGGACAGCTAGACTTATGTCCGTTTCCTATTATCAAACTCGGTCCAAACGCATTTTTTGTGGCTTAAAAGTATTTTTGGCATAAATTTAACATGTAGAGCTTTCCAGAAAGCTATGATTTGTTAGATTTCAATTTTTATAGATTTAATTATGAATTTCCAAAATCTGCCTCAGGAAATTAAAATCTAGACCTGAAATGTAACTCTCATTTTTCTTATGTGTGGCCTCTAAATACAAGTTGCATGAGATTTTTTATGATTTTTATGACTTGTATTGATGGATTATGAGTAGGAGATGATGTTGGAGAGTCCACAGGGTCCACGGAGAAAAATTTAAATAGTTAAAACTCTATATATGCTATTATAAGTCATGACTTAATCCATTTTCTTTTTTGAAACCCATGTATAAAGCATGTATGGAGTGTAATATATGGGAAAGTAAGGCTAAAGTAATATAGTGTTACAATTCTTTAAAGGAAGAACACAAAATTTTCAAGATTTCCTCACCTTTCCTTAGCTTTTTCTTCCTCCAAGATGGCTTCCTCTTGTGCGCCTAAGAGGGCTGAATATTTTTTGTTTTAAGGTAGCAAGAAGGTTGGCCAAACAAAAAGGGAGAGAGGGTGTAACACCTTAATCTACTACCACTACCTAGCCTCTCACCGGGCTCGGTTCCATATGATTTCCAAAGAATCACTACTCTTCCGTGGCATTTGCATGCTATGAACCGGGGTTTCATATACTCATCTTTTGCCCCGTGGGTCCTGTGAACCCATCTCAAGCATCCTCAACTCAAACTCCATATAGACGACTTATACATAGCATAAAACAAACCATAAGCCACGGGTATGGAGCCAAAAATCAGAAAATTTCATTTTCTCACTTGGGCCCAAAAGTCATATTTTGGCTCTAACTTTGGAAAATCATAAGAAATTGTAGAAAAATGGGAATGCAGCAAACTTTAGCTTTCTGGAAAGCTCTAAGTGCTAAATTTACACGAAAAATTATTCCCAATCAAAATCTCGGCATTTGGACCATGTTTGACATCGAAAATCGGAGGAAGGTCCAGCTGTCACTGTTTCTGGTGCAGCTTTCTATCATGACTTTCAAAAATCCATAACTAAATCTAAAAAAATCCAATCTGGACACATTATACCAATTCAGAAAGATACGGATGTCTACTAGAGGAAAAAAATAAGTCCAGATCAGTTCCGTAGCTCTTGCACCCCGAAAACTGATGGAACAGTGATGGGGGTCAGGTAAGCTCCCTGATACTGATACAGAACTTCAGACGGTATAATCTCTCTCTACAGACCTCCGATTTGGGTGATTCCAGTTTCTATAAGTCACTGTGGTGGTCTAGTTTATGTATATAAAATTTCACCATATTTAGAAACCATTTGATCTAAGAATGCCACAGATTTCATTTTCTAGTTGTATGAACAGTACATGACCAATCCCTTGAATTTTCCCAAATTCAACAATTCCCCAAATATTCTATAATCCTCCAAATATTTCCCACTTTAGCTTCTCAAGAAGCTTTCTACAAACGCTAGAGGCACACCAAATTTCGTGGCAAACGGAGCTCATCCGGTCATACTTTGACGGAGCTCTCAAATTTCCCGATTTTGGCACCCCAAAGGTCCAAAACGGGTCCAAATGGCCTCTCACACACTCTAGCCACTCATGGACAAGTTTAAAAGCATAAAAATAGTCTATCTAACAAGTCCATGTGGTCCAAATCAGCATACATTCAATTTTCGCTATGCTACAGCCAAATATACACTAATGCATTCATTCCACAAAAGGGGCAAAACCCTCATTTCCATTCATTTGGCTATAAACATAGTTCATACAATACCCTTTCATACATTTACACTTGTTACAACCTTTACAACTTAAAATAGTGGGTGCATATTCACTTGGCACCACTTTACATCAAACTTACATCAAAATATCAAAATAAAACTAACATTCTCCTATACATGCTCCTAGGCTCCTTGGTGTGTACTCGGTTCTCCTTGAGCTCCACCTAGCATATTAGTTGGGAGGGGAAAGGGGTAAGATTCGGGGAATCTCAGTAGCTCATGCACTCAATCCAGCAAGCAATCAAGGCATATAACAAGTCAAAGCATGTGAATAAGCATTTAGTTATTCTCAAACTACCAACACACATTGTACATGCTATGGATTTCACAACAATACCAAAAATGAGCTCCAGGGACTTTTGGTCTAGCCTCACCCGAGTCTAAGGACTTTTGACTTGACCTCACTCGTTTGAGACTTTTGGCCTTGTCTCACCTATCTCAAGGGACTTTCGGCTTCACCTCAACCATCTCAAGGGACTTTCGGCACTACCGCACCCGAGCAATTCTCACATTTCAACACACAAGCATATTGGCATCAATGCATCAAAGCAATAACATATGGCATATTCCATACAACAAGCATATACATAATCATACAATGACTATCATATCCAAGAGTGCAACAAAAAAGAGTGAAAGAGAGAGCTACCTTTGGAGCCAAAGCCAACACAAGCTTTTTCTTTCAATGTCTCCTCTCCCTCCTTAGGTTCACAAACACACCTTGATGTAAGTGTTTCACTTGAGCCTAGACACACCAAAAGCATGCAATTACTCTCTTATAATTTAATTTAGAGCAACCCTTCTATCACATACAACCTAGGGTTCTCTCTCTAAAATGCCATTAACCCTTTCTCTCTCTCAAGCTCCCATGGTAGTGGAAAATCTCATTTTCAAAGAAAACTCAAGGATTCAAAAGAGTTTTCCACTTTCTCTTTTCTGACCCATACCCAAAATCCGTCCATTTTCACAAATAAAACCGCAGAAAGAGAGGGCAAAGGGAGGGGATCAGAGTTCTAAGAAGAAATGGGAGAAGTTACCTTACCTTTCCCTTGATCTTCCTCCTTCTCTTGATCTCTCACACTCTCCACGCCTCTTTTCTCTCTTTGGGTCGAAGTTTAGGGCAGATATGAGAGAAGAAATGAGTTTGGGCGTTTAATGAAGTATGATTCTCGCTATTTACTCTCTTTCGGACCGACCCTCGCTACGGTGAAAATTAACCTTCGCTATAGCGAGCTCGTGTAATCTGGCTTCGCTATGGCGAGGTGTAACCTTCGCTATGGCGAGGTGTAACCTTCGCTACGGCGAGATCGCGTCAGTTCCCTTCGCTATGGCGAGATTTACCACTCGCTATGGCGAAATCGCGTTAGTTCCAGACTTCACTTTCGCTATGGCGCACGCTGCAGCGGGCAACTCCCTGGTTTTTGTATGGGCTGCTGCCAGCACTCGCTATAGCTAGAATCGCCTTCGCTATTGCGAATAAGCACTCTCGCTGTAGCGAGATCATTTCTCGCAATTGCGAGAGGACTTGGCAAAAATTCTGGATTCTGAAAATTTTCAGATTTCACTTTCTTTCTTTTCCCTTTTCTTTTCTTTTTCCCAGTTGTTACATTTCTACCCCTCTTAAAAGAAATTTCGTCCTCGAAATTTAAAGACTTACCTCAAGGGAATAACTCTGGATATTTTTGCCTCATTTCATCTGCTAATTCCTAAGTTGCTTCCTCAGATGTCAGACCTCTCCAGATCACTTTCACCAGAGGAATGCTCTTGCTTCTCAGCTGTTTCAGCTTAGCATCCACAATTCTCTCCGGTTTCACTACATAGGAAAGATCTTCCTGCAATTGCATATGCTCATATTCTATGACATGTGAGGAGTCTGGTAAATACTTTTTCAACTGGGAGACATGAAAAACACTGTGTATTTGGGCTAGGTTAGGAGGTAAGGCTATTCGGTAAGCCACGGGTCCAATTTTCTCAAGGATTTCAAACGGACCAATATACCTAGGACTGAGCTTTCTTACCCTCATTGACCGACCTACTCTCGACATTGGAGATATTCGAATGAATACGTGGTCTCCAATCTCAAACTCTAACGGCCTCCTACGCTTATCAGCATAGCTTTTCTATCTACTCTGGGCCGTGAGGAGCCTCTTTCTAATCAATTCTATCTGTCGGGTGGTCAGGTCCACAGTCTCAGGTCCTATCATACTCCTCTCACCTAACTCAACCCAACACAGAGGGGATCTGCACTTTCTCCCATACAAAGCCTCATAAGGGGCCATCTGGATACTGGAATGGTAACTGTTATTATAAGCAAACTCTACTAACGGCAAATATGCATCCCAGTTCCCCTTCATCTCTAGCACACATGCCCGCAACAAATCTTCTAATGTCTAGATGGTCTTTTCAGTCTGACCATCTGTTTGGGGGTGATATGCAGTACTAAACCGCAATTTGGTCCCTAAGGCATGCTGTAATGACCTCCAAAAGTTCGATGTGAACCTGGGGTCTCTATCCAAAACTATGCTATTGGGTACTCCATGAAGTTGCACTATCTCTCTGATATACAACTAGGCCAATCTATCCAATGTATAAGTAGCCTTAATAGCTAAAAAGTGTGCAGACTTCGTCAGTCTATCCACAACTACCTATATAGTATCGTGTCCAGAGGATGTCCTGGGTAACCCCATGACAAAATCTATGGCTATACTATCCCACTTCCACTCAGGGATATCTAGAGGTTGCAACAACCCAGCCGGTTTCTGATGTTCAATCTTTATCCTCTGACACACTAGGCATCTAGCCACATAATCCGTCACATGGCTCTTCATCCTTGGCCACCAGAAGATCTTTTTCAAATCCTGATACATCTTGGTGGCATCTGGGTGGATAGTATACTTACTCTTATGCGCCTCTTCTAGAATGCTTTCTCTCAACTCATTCTGACTAGGCACACAGATTCTATCCCGATATACTATCATGCCATCCTCAGACAACTTGAAATCTGAGATCTTACCTTGGGTAATCTCATTCCTGATCCGTTTCTGGAACTCATCTTCTCTCTGGGCATCTAAGATCTGGGTTCTCAAAATATTCTCAATTCGGGTTTTACTCAGATACAATCTACCCGATACCACCTGACACGAGAGGTTCAAATCTCTGAACTTCTCTAGGAGCTCCTGCTCCCTAATTATTATATGGGCTACATGGATGGATTTTCTACTCAGGGCGTCTGCCACCACATTGGCCTTGCCCGGATGATATTTCAACACATAATCATAATCTTTCAAGAATTCCATCCATCTCTTCTATCTCATATTGAGTTCTTTCTGATCAAACAGGTATTTTAGACTCTTGTGGTCACTATAGATCTTTATGGTCGCACCATACAGATAGTGTTTCCAAATTTTAAGAGCAAACACTACGGCAGCTAACTCCAGGTCATGTGTGGGGTAATTCTCCTCATGAGGTCTCAACTGCCTCGAGGCATATGCCACTACTCTACCCTGCTGCATCAACACACATCCTAACCCTTTGCCCGAAGCATCATAATAAACCACAAATGGTTCACTAGGGTCAGGGATAATCAGTACAGGGGCAGTGGTCAAACAGAGTTTCAACTCCTGGAAACTCTTCTCACATCTCTCATCCCACACAAATGGTGTATCTTTCCTGGTTAGCCTCGTCAGTGGTAAGGCCATTCGAGAAAAGTCCTGAATAAATCGTCTATAATACCCTGCCAAACCTAGGAAACTCCTAACCTCGGTGATCGTTCTAGGTCTATCCCACTGTAACATAGCCTCAACTTTATGGGGATCCACCGCAACCCCATCTCGTGAGATCACATGACCTAAGAATCGTACCTCGGTCAGCCAAAACTCACATTTACTCAGTTTGGCATACAACCTTTTCTCTTTCAAGGTCTCTAGGACTAGTCTCAAATGCCTCTCGTGCTCCTCAAAAGATCGGGAGTACACTAAAATATTATCAATAAAGACCACCACAAACTGATCTAGATACGGTCTGAATACCCTGTTCATATAATCCATGAACACAGCAGGCGCATTCGTCAACCCGAATGGCATCACAAGGAACTCATAGTGCCTATATCTCGTCCTGAAGGCCGTCTTGGAGACGTCTTCAGTTCTCACTCTCAACTGGTGGTAACCAGATCTAAGATCTATCTTAGAAAATACAGATGCCCCAGCCAACTGATCTAACAGATCATCAATTCTAGGGAGAGAATATTTATTCTTGATGGTAACTTTATTCAACTCTCTGTAATCAATACACAACCGCAAGCTACCATCTTTCTTTTTCACAAACAATACTGGAGCACCCCAAGGTGAAACACTAGGGCGGATAAACCCTTTCTCTAACAATTCCTCTATCTGCTCTTTCAACTCAGCAAGCTCGGCGGGAGCCATCCTATAAGGAGCCTTGGACACCGGTCCAGCACCAGGCACAATGTCTATAGGGAACTCTAATTCTCTCTCAGGGGGTAGGCCACTAAAATCAAACTCTCTAGGGAAAACCTCCGGGAATTCCCTGACAATTGGAATCTCCTTTATCCCTTCTTCTACCTCAGCCCAAATAGAGAAAAAGACTAGAAACCCTTGACATCCACACTCTAAATATCACTCAGCCTAGGTAGTAGTCATAAAAGATAACTCAGCTCCTACCCTAGGTATGGTCCCACAAGCAGGTAGGGAAATGGTTCGGTGTTCACAATCAAGTATGGCATTATTTGCAGCCAACCAGTTCATACCAATAATCAAATCAATATCATGAAAAGGCATACAAACCAAATCAAGAGTGATATGACAATGGTTAAATTGGACAGTGATAAGCAAGTATGGGAAGTGACCACGTGGCCTCTAGTGGGTGTAATGACAGACAAGTCAAATGGCAAGACACTAACAACCAGACCCAACTTCCTCACACAATCATAAGATATAAACGAGTGACTAGCACCCGAATCAAACAGAGCAACTACAGGAAAGCCATTCACTAACAGCGTACCTCGGATCAAACTGGGAGATGCGCTGGCTTCCTGCTGAGTAAGGGCAAACACTCGGCCCTGGGTCTGTGGTCTAGAAGGAGGCGCTGTCTCCATCTGATGACAGTGTCTAGCAATGTGCCCCGGCTTCCCACACTTATAACATGTCACCAGAGACTGCTGGAAGGATGACTGGCCCCGCGGAGGTGGCACACCTCGCTGTGGTTTTCTATTCCATGGCCCTTTGCCTCTCCTCTTATTACTAGGGGTCAAACTAGAACCCTCTTCTGGTTTCGGCATTTTTAAATCCGGAACCCTCTTCTGACTAGCCGTCGTCACAGTAGGCATGATAACTTGCAAATTCGTCTTAATCACCCTACTGACCTCCACAAGAGTATTAAACTTCCTGATCCGCTGTGGAGTGACTCTGTCGCTAATCAGGGGCTTCAAACCAGTCTCAAACTGCTCACATCTCCAGGGTTCATCATCATACCTCTGGAGGTAAGAGGAATACCGAGACAACTCTATGAACTTGGCCACTTACTGATCCACAGTCATCTCATCCGTCTGTCTCAAGCTCATGAATTCTATCTCTTTCTTTTTCCTCACTGAACTTGGGACATACTTCTCATAAAACTCAACCAAGAAAGTCTCCCAAGTTATCTGTATGTTCTTGGTCTCCATCAGGGGTTTCGCACTCTCCCACCATCTATCAGCTTCCTTTTCTAGCATGAAGGTGGCTAGCTGGGCTTTCTGCTCAGTGGTACAATCCATCACTGAGAATATCTTCTTAAGCTGCATCACCCAAGCCTCCGCCTTATCCGCATCCAATTCCCCGTCAAATGAGGGTGAATTATTTTGCCTAAACTGCTTCAACACTTTTTGGATAGGCGTCTGGGTCTGTGGAGCAGCAGGCTCCTGAGGAGGTACAGGTGGAATGCTGGATGTAGATGGTTGAGGTCCAAGGGCATCCCTTCTGGCTTTTTCTTGCCTAGCCAGGGTGTGTTTGCAGATGCATGATCATATCATGCTGCTGCTGGGCAATATACCTCTATTGCTCTAGCATCTCTTGGTGCTGGCCCATCATAGCCTCATATCGGTCAAGTCTATCCATGATGGCCTGTAGAGGAACCCTAGTCTCAGTAGGAACCTCTGGCTCATCTCTCTGAGCCCTGGGCGGTCTGCCTCTGCCTCTACCCCTGCCCCGTCTAGTCTCAACCATATCTGAAAAGAAGTAGCAATCCTCAGTTCACAACACTATCACAACACATATGCATATGGATGCTACAACTTCCATGACCATTCACACCAAACACCAGCAAAACATAGCATTCAAGAGCCTAACATTGAGCAAAAGTGCCTGAACCATTGCTCTGATACCAAAAATGTAACACCTTAATCTACTACCACTACCTAGCCTCTCACCGGGCTCGGTTCCATATGATTTCTAAAGAATCACTACTCTTCCGTGGCATTTGCATGCTATGAACCGGGGTTTCATATACTCATCTTTTGCCCCGTGGGTTCTGTGAACCCATCTCAAGTATCCTCAACTCAAACTCTATATAGATGACTTATACATAGCATAAAACATACCATAAGCCACGGGTATGGAGCCAAAAATCAGAAAATTTCATTTTCTCACTTGGGCCCAAAAGTCATATTTTGGCTCTAACTTTGGAAAATCATAGGAAATTGTAGAAAAATGGGAATGCAGCAAAATTTAGCTTTCTAGAAAGCTCTAAGTGTTAAATTTACACGAAAAATTATTCCCAATCAAAATCTTGGCATTTGGACCATGTTTGACATCGAAAATCGGAGGAAGGTCCAGCTGTCACTGTTTCTGGTGCAGCTTTCTATCATGACTTTCAAAAATCCATAACTAAATCCAAAAAAATCCAATCTAGACATATTATACCAATTCGGAAAGATACGGATGTCTACTAGAGGAGAAAAATAATTCTAGATTAGTTCAGTAGCTCCTGGACCCCGAAAACCGATGGAACAATGATGGGGGTCAGGTAAGCTCCCTGATACTGATATAGAATTTCAGACGGTCTAATCTCTCTCTACAGACCTTCAATTTGGGTGATTCCAGTTCCTATAAGTCACTGTGGTGGTCTAGTTTATGTGTATAAAAGTTTATCACATTTGGAATCCATTTGGTCTAAGAATGCCACAAATTTCATTTTCTGGTTGTATGAACAGTACATGACCAATCCCTTGAATTTTCCCAAATTCAACAATTCCCCAAATATTCTATAATCCTCCAAATATTACCCACTTTATCTTCTCAAGAAGCTTTCTACAAACTCTAGAGGCACGCCAAATTTCGTGGCAAACGGAGCTCATCCAGTCATACTTTGACGGAGCTCTCAAATTTCCCGGTTTTGGCACCCCAAAGGTCCAAAACGGGTCCAAATGGCCTCTCACACACTCTAGCCACTCATGGACAAGTTTAAAAGTATAAAAATAGTCTATCTAACAAGTTCATGTGGTCCAAATCAGCATACATTCAATTTTCGCTATGCTACGGCCAAATATACACTAATGCATTCATTCCACAAAAGGGGCAAAACCCTCATTTCCATTCATTTGGCTATAAACATAGTTCATACAATACCCTTTCATACATTTACACTTGTTACAACCTTTACAACTTAAAATAGTGGGTGCATATTCACTTGGCACCACTTTACATCAAACTTACATCAAAATATCAAAATAAAACTAACATTCTCCTATACATGCTCCTAGGCTCCTTGGTGTGTACTCGGTTCTCCTTGAGCTCCATCTAGCATGTTAGTTGGGAGGGGAAAGGGGTGAGATTCGGGGAATCTCAGTAACTCATGCACTCAATCCAGCAAGCAATCAAGGCATATAACAAGTCAAAGCATGTGAATAAGTATTTAGCTATTCTCAAACTACCAACACACATTGTACATGCTATGGATTTCACAACAATACCAAAAATGAGCTCCAGGGACTTTTGGTCTAGCCTCACCCGAGTCTAGGGACTTTTGGATGGCCTCACCCGAGTCTAAGGACTTTTGACTTGGCCTCACTTGTTTGAGACTTTTGGCCTTGTCTCACCTATCTCAAGGGACTTTCGGCTTCACCTCACCCATCTCAAGGGACTTTCGGCACTACCGCACTCGAGCAATTCTCACATTTCAACACACAAGCATATTGGCATCAATGCATCAAAGCAATAACATATGGCATATTCCATACAACAAGCATATACATAATCATACAATGACTATCATATCCAAGAGTGCAACAAGAAAGAGTGAAAGAGAGAGCTACCTTTGGAGCCAAAGCCAACACAAGCTTTTTCTTTCAATGTCTCCTCTCCCTCCTTAGGTTCACAAACACACCTTGATGTAAGTGTTTCACTTGAGCCTAGACACACCAAAAGCATGCAATTACTCTCTTATAATTTAATTTAGAGCAACCCTTCTATCACATACAACCTAGGGTTCTCTCTCTAGAATGCCATTAACCCTTTCTCTCTCTCAAGCTCCCATGGTAGTGGAAAATCTCATTTTCGAAGAAAACTCAAGGATTCAAAAGAGTTTTCCACTTTCTCTTTTCTGACCCATACCCAAAATCCGTCCATTTTCACAAATAAAACCGCAGAAAGAGGGGGCAAAGGGAGGGGATCAGAGTTCTAAGAAGAAATGGGAGAAGTTACCTTACCTTTCCCTTGATCTTCCTCCTTCTCTTGATCTCTCACACTCTCCACGCCTCTTTTCTCTCTTTAGGTCGAAGTTTAGGGCAGATATGAGAGAAGAAATGAGTTTGGGCGTTTAATGAAGTATGATTCTCACTATTTACTCTCTTTCAGACCGACCCTCGCTATGGTGAAAATTAACCTTCGCTATAGCGAGCTCGTGTAATTTGGCTTCGCTATGGCGAGGTGTAACCTTCGCTACAGCGAGATCGCGTCAGTTCCCTTCGCTATGGCGAGATTTACCACTCGCTATGGCGAAATCGCGTTAGTTCCAGACTTCACTTTCGCTATGGCGCACGCTACAGCGGGCAACTCCCTGGTTTTTGTATGGGCTGCTGCCAGCACTCGCTATAGCTAGAATCGCCTTCGCTATTGCGAACAAGCACTCTCGCTGTAGCGAGACCATTTCTCGCTATTGCGAGAGGACTTGTTAGAAATTCTGGATTTCAAAAATTTCAAGATTTCACTTTCTTTCTTTTCCCTTTTCTTTTCTTTTTCCCGGTTGTTACAGAGGGCGTGAGTAAGAAAGAGTGTTCAAGAAGCTTCAAGGACATAAAGATTCTAAAAATTTCCATTTCGTCTATTGTTTTTGGCATTTTTATTTCTAATTTGTTTTAGCTCTTTTTTGAGAACCATCTTCTCTATTATGAAATTTAAGTTCCCAATCTAGTAAAATGCTTTTGGAATCACTCAAATCGGAGCTAAAATATTCCTGAACGAACCGGTCAAAGTTTGGGTCAACTGACATTGAAAAATATTTACCAGAAGGGTTTTAACTGTCCTGGTACTTCCTATGGTTTTCAGAGCCTCTGAAAACTCTGGAGAACTTAAAACTTTCATTTAAAAAGCTCTCCTTTGTATTTTTCCAAAATTGTACTTATTTATGAAAATGTCACTGGTCTTTTGATAAATTTTTTGAATCACTGCGACCCTGGTTTTAAGCAACTTAGGGCTCAAATCCTTATTTTTTGTTATTTAAAAATTTGTTCTAATTTTTGTTGGTCTTAAATAACTCATTCTAAGGGGCTTACTTTGAAAAATGTATCTGTTTCTATTATTTAATGAAAACTGGACATTACCATTAAAACCCCTCCTGTTTACGTTTTAGAATAACGGTTAACTCAAACTTTGACCTTTTTATTTGGAAAAGTTTTAAATCCAATTTGAGTGATTCTAAAGACATTTTATAAGTTAAAGAACCTAAATTTTATGAAAGAAAAACCGATTCTAAAAAATGTGTTAAAATGAGCATAAAACAAAAAGCTAAGAAAAGGAGATGCAGATGGAATTTTTAAGAAGAATTTCAAGAAGCTTCTTGATTATATAACATGTCTCACTCCTCCTCCTTATGCTAACTGAATTTAGTTTTGCCCAAAACAAAAGAGAGACCAATAGAGAAACATGCACAAGGAGAAGGGGGAAAGAAGGAAGAAAGCTTAGGAAAAAGGTAAGAAAACCTTAGATTTTCATGGTTCTTCTTTCACTAATGTTGTTCCTCTCCTTCTTCTTTTCCTTTCTATGATTTTCATGACTTATATGGGGCTATTTTAGGACTGGTGAATTTCAAGGAGAAGCTTGAAACAATGGAAGGAACTCTTGAAAAGGGTTTGAATATAAGGTAATTCCATAGCTTTTCATGCTCTCCTTGTTTGCTCTTCCTCCATTGGGTTTTGGCCAGCTTAGAGGCCATTATCTAAGGGATGATTTCTAACCCAACCAAGAAAGAAACCTAGGTTGTGGAGTGTGAGGAACAAGAATATGCAAATAAATTCAAATAAGATGCATTAAAAATCAAGTTAGCAAGACTAGGGATTTTGTTGCACCATGATATGTAAGAATCTTCCTAATGATAATTTAGGTTGTCTAAGAGTATGAATGAGTTCTCAAGACACCTAGGAAGTCTTGCATATGCCAATTCCCTAAAGAAAGTGAAGTAAACTCAATGGATGCTATATGCTTGCACAGTCTTGGCCAAAACAGAACCATATACCTAAGGAGTGTTTTAAATTGTTCTAAGGCTAGGAAGGGATTAAATATGATAAGAGAACACCAAAGGAAGCCTTGAAATAAATTTAAAGCCACATCTTGTGAGATAGAGGTTTGGGTTCCATTTTAGGGAATTAGGAAGCAACTTGTATCTAGGATCCTTGAAGTAAATTTGTGATGACTCCGAGGAGTCTCAATGGAATCAGAAGACCTAGATTGAATGAGAGATGGGAGCCAAGATCATGAATTCTAATAGTTGCTTCATTGTGTCTTATATGGAAGCATAATGAAGTTATATGAGAAAGTAGTCATGCATAGAACTTGAAAAGGTTAAAGCTTGTCTCAATGATTTAAATATGTTTCAATTGATATGTCTAAGCCCAGAGAATCAAGTGCCACCTAATTCCATAAGCTTGGCCGAAAAGAGGAAGAAAAGTTCAAGAGAAAAGTGTTGTGTTCTTGCTCTAAGATAGCTCTCTAACTTTTCTCACATGTATGACTTGGATATTTACTTGTCTTTGAGTACTTTGTATATGTTTGAACTATAAAATATATTTCTAGCTATTGCTTACTTGCTATGGTACTATTATGCATCTTGAAATGAGTTTATGAATATATTTTACCTTGAATGGGTATAGTGATGCCAAAAGTCCCTTGGCACAGGTAAGGATGAGCCAAAAGTCCCTAAGATTGGATGAGACAAAGCCAAAAGTCTTAAGAAGAATGAGACCTAGTCAAAAGTTTCTTGAAAATGAGGGAAACAAATTTCAAAATCCATAGAAAGTTAGGTGAAACTAGACCAATGCTCTTGAAAGCCTATGTTTAATATGTGTGAGTTCATATGACCAAGAAAATGTTTTATATATGTTCATGAGAAGCTTGCATAACATGCATGTATTCTTTGATATATATATATATATATATATGCATCCATTATGTATGTTTGAAAGAGTAAAGAGCTATTGAAATTCTTTGAATCTCACTCTTCCCTTCCATATGCCTAATCATATCTAAGTGAGCCAAGTGGATCAAAGAATAGAGGCCAAATGTCTTGAAGTATGACACTTTGACAAAAGAGTAGAGAAATAGGCATTTAATGGCATTTTAATGTCAAAAATTGTATCCATGTAATGTATATAAGATGTAATTATTTGAATAAGTTTAAATGTATATAATTATGATATATGTATCAATCTTGAAGCCAAATGAATGCATATATTGAAGATTGACATCTTAGCACTCTTATATGCATGTGTATAAATGTGAGTGGCATGGTGAGAATGAGCTTCATGGTGATTTGGATGATTTGGCATACTTTCATATATTGTAA
Organism: Erythrophleum fordii; assembly: GCA_032878935.1. Taxonomy (NCBI): domain Eukaryota; kingdom Viridiplantae; phylum Streptophyta; class Magnoliopsida; order Fabales; family Fabaceae; genus Erythrophleum; species Erythrophleum fordii. The sequence goes on along the minus strand of JAVQMF010000047.1, from coordinate 10,202,517 downwards.
TTATGCTTTTAGACATGTTCAAGTGGTTGTAAAAAGGTAAGAAAAGTATTTGGTACTTTAAGAGTCCACTTTGAACTTCAAATGTGACCAATTTGTGTGTTGAATCAAAGTTTAACAAAATGGATGAGTTTTTACATGAAATTTGGCTAGTAACATCTAGAGCTTTTTAAAAGTCAAAGATCACTCAATTTGGAGCTCTAGAGAATTTATTATAATTTTTCAAATTTGGCCAAGTTATCTAGAAATGGTATGTACACTATTTATATGGTTAGTTTGCTTCTCTGTGTCACACGTAAAACAAATAAAGTCCAATGCTCATGACATTTTATAAGCATAAACTATACATTATAAGCTTTTCATGTCCACTGAGATCACCTCATTTAGAGCTTTGTAGAGGGACAACCAAAATTTTAAAGTTATAGGTCCTGGAGCTATTTAAGCCATGACTTGAGTTACTATTTTATTATTTTATACAGGATAAATGCCATTGTCTTGGTCTAAAATTATTTTTACTTATTAGTTAACATCCATAGTTTTCCAAAAAGCTATCATATGCATGATTTTTATTTTTTTTAGAATTAGTTATAAATTTTCAAAATTCACACTAAAAAGTTGTGATAGCAAACCCAAGAGCAACTTTATATTTTTTTGGTGTATGGTTCCAAACCTGAAATGTATGAGATGAAGTGTGATATTTATGATATGTATGGATATGTTATGGATAGAAAATGATGTGGATGAGTTCATATAATCCCTAACGCTATGAATGATATATATGGCTTTCCAACTATGCAAATTTTTATGGATGAAAATGTATGCTCCCTTACAAATACACAACAATATACCAAATATATGTTGGAATAGCCTAGGTGAATATTGTGTGAGAGCTAAGAGGTTATGGTATTATATTAAAAAGTTAGAAGTTTAAGAGATAATCTTTAGTTAGATTTCAACTTTCAAATAGACATTTTATTATTCACATTACCCATTTATTGCAAATTAAAAGAACAACAATAGTAACAGTAACAACAACAACAACAATAGAACTAGAGATGTCACATTATGCATATTAGTATTTGAAGAACAATATTTTAGAGACTATCTAAGTGCAAAGGATGATTGATTATCATAATAAACACATAACAAAATCAATGCATTAGAGAAAGGAGTTATAATATTGTGCACATAAAGGATCCATTTTTGCATGCCAAAAAAAAGGATGTGTATATAATGATCCTTAAAATGTACAAGTATAATAAGCCTTGGCTTTTGGCACAAACTATTGTATAGTAATCTACTACCTTGTGAAAAAGGTAGTCCTTGAATCAAGCTATCTAGTATAATTTAGTGGATTGTTCGTTGTTCTCCTATTTGTTTTTGCATGATCAATCTCCAAGGCTAAAGATTCCTTTAGTTCATGCATTACGTAATTTATGTTTAGCCTTTGAGTTGACTCTAGTAAAATACATGACATTGCTATTTAAGTAGCTTTCCATGTGAAAGTAACATAGAATTTGCCTACCAACCTTAGATCAACAATGCCTTGGATATCCATATTAAAATTTAGGATGAACTTAATCAAAAATGAAAATGATATCATCAAGTTCTCTTCCTATCGAGGGTTGGCCAATGATTAGCTAAAGCAAAAACATTCTAATGCTATAAATGTCATATTTGTCTATGAGATCAAATTTTCGTCAAGACAGATTCCATTTCTAAATATAGATTTCTCTACCCTTGTTTTTAGAAATAGATTTTAGATTTAATATGAATATTCTATCTCTAACTTTAAGATATGGTTTTTATTTTTCATTTAAAAAATAAGTGACTTGAATATCAAAGAAGAATTGTGCATTGTCTCTAACTTTGTCTTTAACTAATTAGAGATAGAATCATCCTAGATCAAAGACAAAATCTTTAGCCTTTGATAACTATTTTTCTTGTAGTGTTTTATAAGCAATATGAGGAAATGAGGCATAACTCTCTTAGAAGGAAGGTACCTTTAAATCCTAAATAAAACTAAGTCAGGAATAGAAGTTTCAATGTGTGTAATTAATGATGGCAAAGAGTTTATAAATGGATAATGCTTGTTGAATTCAATAATTGAGACTATACAAACCATAATTTGAAATGGAATGACAACAAAAAGATTACAAAAGAAATTAACTCCTACTTGTTAAAATTTGGTTGAAAGTGATAAGTAACTAAAAATAATAAACAAAGCTATAAATAAAGTGAGTAAATGATTTAAAATAAATAAGTTGTAAACAAGTTTCTTAAAAGGTTTTTATGTGTCTTTTTCAGTGTTCTTTACTTCCCATTTATAGCTCCCTTGTTAGTTATACATATACCCAGCTTGCCACTTCCTTTCCTTTCATGTCCTTGTTTATGACATGGCCTAATTATAAAGATTATGTTATCTAACTAACCTCTAAGGTCACCTATTTTATGGATTCCCTTTTTTCTATTTTGTCAACATTTTGTTATATCGAATGTGGGTCTTCAATTGTTTACCATTGTTGCCTTGGCTACCTCTCTTATAAATTGTTCTTTTGGCTTACTTCTTTTGACCAATTTCTTTGATTAATTGGATTCCTACTAATAGTCTTTGATTTTTTATGCTAATAGATACATACCCAAGTATTCAACTTCTTAGATATGCTTATTAGATATTATCTATGAAAATTTTTTTGACATAAAAAACATAGTACAACTAGGTTGGCTTTGAAGGTTTCTACATTCAAAGGAATGACAACAAAACAAAGTTGTTACTTATATATTAGTGATGTTACACAAAACCAGGATCTAGCAATCATTATAACTATATACCTATATTTTTCAATGGCTCATCTTAACTTCATTCTTACCAACTCCACCTAGAAAGGCAAAAAGTACCTTAAAAAATTGAGCTAAGGAAATTCAAGAATAATAATGATAAAATTTGTAGTACATCCAAGTTGTACATGTTTCATGAATTCCTTTGACATGTCCAAATGATAATTTAATAGGATGCTTAATAGCTTTTCTAATTTTTATGTCACACACTAAAATTGGAACATAACGGTCTTCATAGTTCCATCCTTAAATCAAGATATATAGAGCAAGTTTCCTACCCAGACATATCTATAACCACAAAAATTTAGCAGTTGCATGTAAGATTCAAATTTAAATAATTAATGAAGTGCAAAATCTTTTCTACTTGGAGAACAAATCGTAATAAATATTTGTTATAGTCATCATCACCTAAATGATTGTGTTTCTTTTGCAATTGAATTCCTACCACCAAAATGAAAATGTTTAGTAGCTATAATATCTATTGTTAGCCTTGAATATGAAATCAAATGGATTGAATCCTTACTTTTAACATATTTGTCCTATCCTATCACTATTGTCACCAACTATCATTTGCAACTTGGAACCCAATCCTAACTTTACCAAAATGTGCCATTCAATTCCTTTAATTTCAATATAATCTCATTTAGAAGTTTCATCAACTGTCTTACAATTAGCTTCATTAACTTGTAAGGCGCTAACGAATGCAATGAGCACATTTACAAGCACTAAATGATTATACAATGCAGATTTTTTACTTGTACTATTGAATTATGAATGCAAGATGTTTGTGAATGAAATATGGACTTGGAAGCTGCTAATCTTCTTAGCCCACAAAGGTTGAGATGCTAATATGGAGAGTAATTGATGGGTGCACATGAGGTAAAGGACAATAGATGGTTGTATGCTTGGCATATAAGCCTCAACTACCCCATTTAATGCATTTAGTGAAATTGCTTTGGCTTATTATGTAGATAGGAGGGCATCTAAACTACTTTAACTGGCATAAAAAAGCTCTTCTATAATTATGTAGGCATCCTACTTAACTTTAACTATTATTAACTATTAAACAAGTCCATTTAAATTCATATAACAATTGATACCATTATTAAACAAGGCATCTATATAATTTGGATATCAAAATATTTCCTTCTAGTGTATATTAGTATATACATGTAATGTACATGATTAAAATGGTGGCAAAGCAATATTTTGGATCGTATCTAGGTTCAAGGGATAATTAGCTACATTATTACAATAACTAGTTCTCTTTGCATTGATCAAGTTTAAGAGATTCCTATATGACACATAAGTTCATTCACAAGATCAATGTATTAGTGAAAGGATTATTTTATATAAAATTGTTTTTCATAAGCCACAAAAAAAGGATACGTATATAATGATCCTCAAAAGTTACAAGTATGATAAGTAGTGGCTTTATATTACATAGTGACTATCTAGCAGACAAAGTCGTTATTAAATCATGCTGCACACCATAATTGAGTGAATTGCTTGATCTAGTGATATCTATTATTGCATGATCCATTTCTAAAGCCAAACATTCCTTGAGTTCTTGCAATATGTAACTTATATCTGGCCTTTGGGTTGATTCTGGTAAAATGCATGACATTGCTATCTCAATAGCTTTCCATATGGAAATAACATTGAACTCTCCATCTAACCTTGGATCAACAATGCCTTGGATATCCCCACATTCAATCTTGGGATGAACCTTATCAAGAATGAAACTGATATTCTCATATTCTCTTTTTATCGGAGGTTGGCCAGTGATTAGTTGAAGGAGAATCATTCCAAAGCTATAAATGTCACTTTTCTTATTTAGGTTTCCAGATCTTTGAAATCTGCAAGGAAATATGCTTCCTTTTGTTAAATCTCTTTTATTAATAATTATATAGATTAAGTTTCAAATATGGGTAAATGAAGTAGAGTTAATATATGCCAAAGCAAAAACTAATTAGTAATAAATAAATTCTTTATTGGTACAAAGTAATCACTTACTCAGGGTCAATGTAACCAGGTGTACCCGCTGGTTGAGTTGAGAGATAAGAATCATTGTCATTCGTAAATGCTCTAGACAACCCAAAATCAGCAATCTTAGCTATTATAGATTTATTTAACAAGATGTTGGATGGCTTTAAGTCTCTATGGATGATAGGAGACGTACAACCATTATGCAAATATTCCAATCCTGCAATTCCAACATATTATATAATTTAAAGAATGGAAAATAAGAACTTAGGAGAGAAAATAGTAGTAGTTTGCTCACCTTTTGCTACATCCACTATAATTTGAAGTCTCTCATTCCACTTTAAAACATTTGGGTATTTTTCTACAAACATCAATTTGTTTCTCAGTAAGGTGTTTCAAAAGAAAACTTACGTATGATGATGCAACTATTTTGAAGAAGTTTGATGGATAAAGTAGTTATTTAGAAGAACCACAAAGGAATAATGCAAAGCTAAAATTGGTAACCATGTCTTGTCTTTCTTTACCACCCTTCCATTGATATTCACTCTTAGCATGGCATTACAAACTTAGCATGCTTCGAAAGTTCATATCTAGGACTTAGAAGTATCTAGGATCCATTTAAAATATTTTTTTTTTGCTACTTTTAGGTATTGATAACTAATCATTTGCATAGAACCAGAAGCAACCAATTATTAATGGCAGCATGCAATGTGTTTGGCTTACCAGATTTAATTATAGAAAAATGATAGACTAGTTAATGCAAAAAAATTGTACAATCTTACCTTTATCAGTCAATGAGATATTATTTATTTTATACTTTTATTGAAGGTAAGAAGACCACACTAAAATTACATAACTAATATTATAGTGAAGTTTCGAGCATAGGATATGACAAACTTGATAATAGTCGACTAAGGTCTCCATTATCCATATATTCATAGATCAATGCCTTGATGTTATCTTCATGACAATACCCAATAAATGAAACCAAGTTTCTATGATGAATAACCGTCAAGAGTTGAACCTACAAGTTAAAAACAATTGAATGTCACAAATGAAGAACATCATTTTGCTGTGTAACTTACATTTAAATGTTATGAGAAATTAAAAACTTTGGAAATAAAGACTTGACTTTCAAGTCCCACCTCTGATTGAAATTCCATATATCCTTGGTTTGATGACGGAGAAAGTAATTTAACTGCAACTTGAGTATCATCTTCTAAAGTGCCAAGGTAAACCTTCCCAAAGCCCCCTTCTCCAATAGCAGTTTCAAAATTATTGGTCATAAGGAGAAGCTGAGAGTAAGAAAATGCTTGATTCTTTTGTTTTAGAACTCCCGTCTTTTGAGATTCAGTGGACAAAACTGCACCATTATATCAAAAGTTTTAAGACTTTTAAAAATGGAATAAAAGCAACTTTAGCCAAGAGTAGAGTCTCTTAGATCAAAGGCTATTTTATGTTTTAATTATGACAAACATTTTCAAATAAATAGAAATTTGGAAAATATGTTTAATTGGGTCAATTTTATAATAATAGAAAATACCGTTTTTAGGCCTTAAATATTGTTTGATTACTTCATGGGCTAAAGCATACTTAATTATGTGAATGTGGTTAGGAATTCATAAGAAAAGTTTTTGAAGGATTCATATATAAAATGTTTTTGAAAATAAATTGATATTGATATAGGTTTTGAAAATGCAAATTATATAAACGAGTATTTGGATCTTAATTAGGATTTTATATTTAAGATTAATTTATTTCCACACAGGCATCTAGACTCACAACAATTAATTGTTTTCTTATTTAGATGCCACCTTTATGATGCGTTATATATAAAAGGAATTCAAAAATACATTCATAAAGGAATTTCAGAGACTAAAGCAAATAAAATTCACTTTAATTAGTCTCTCAATCACAAAAGGAATATTCAAGAAATCAAAAAGTTAAAAAAGGAAAATAGCTATTTGAAGGAAGTAGAGATAGAAGTGTGTTAATGACAAATTATTCAAATTAGTTGCCTTTTAGAATGTGTGCACTAAATGAAGTCAATATTTTACACATTAAAGATACCTTGAAATGGCAAGAAAATGTTAATATCATCAATGGTTGATCTAAAGCATTAAAGACAAAGATTCCTGAATGTTGGAGCTTATTTGCACAATTAATAAAGGAAGTTATTGTCTAATAGTTATGCTGAATGTTTGCCCTGATTAAAGTAGATAATTTGAAGATAGGATAAAACAATATTGAACGCCTATAATTTGAAGTCTCATACTAATATTTGTTTCATTTTACTGTTGATTTTGCTTTGAGTGAGTTAGTCTTGTAATTGAGAGAACTCCTAGTGAGTATTATGCACTTAACCCTTTCAATACCTTTGTCCTAAGTTTTTAAATACCTTGAGAAAAAAAATCTAGTGAGAGAAAGGTTTTAAAAGTAGAGAATTGAACTTATGGAGTTGCCTTGTATTTATTTAGAGTTCCTAAAAAGCTTTTAAGTACTGGTGGAGTGAGAAAAAATTGTAAAAGTTGAGTGTTGATCTTTGTGAGGTTACCTTAAGAGTAGGTAGTCAAAGCTAAGACGCTAAGCATGTGTCTAAGGTTATCTTGTATTTTTGGTGATTGCCTACTATAATAAAAATCCCCTTGCTTTGTGCTTGGAACTAGATGTATAGGATATCTAAACCAAGATAAATCAATTATGTGTTTTCTATTTTTCCTACTCTCTTTAATTTTTTGCTTAAAGTGCTTTCTAAAAGAGTAGGAGTATGTTTTGAAAAGGATAAAAAATTTTAAAATCCAATTCAACTCTTTCTTGAATTACTTATAAACTAACAAAGTCCAACTTAGGAGATTAGCTTGTTAGTGGTTTCGAAGTTCTAGGAATCATGCAACAATTGCAATAATCTTCTTTATTAGTAACTAAGGTGTGCAAAGATTTAGAAAACATGTGTTATATTCCTAATAAAATGACAACATACATAAAAATGGATACCTAGACTTTTCTTTCTGAGTCTCAAGAATGCGTAGAAGCCAATGACAATAATGACCAAAACTGCAATTGATATAGTCAATGGAACTACAAACATGTGTTGTTTGCATGAATTTGTCTCACAAAGACCTGGATTGTTGGCCACACTGGTAAAATAATGGAAGGTCAAATTGATCAATATTTTTTATTAAGAAAAAAATTTATTAGAAAGAGAAAAAGGTACATCTTGTTAGAGCAAGGAGAAAAATTAATTATGGTTATTAAGTTTTTGTTATCACATTCTTTAATAAAAACATAATAAGTGGAGATTTTTTATAACTCAGCACTACATGATTTAGATCTTTTACAAAAGTTTTTGCACACATCATGTTCTACTGAAAAACTTGATAAGCAAGACCTAAGGAACTTTACCTAAATCTTGTCCTTAAAAGGAGACTTACTTATGCTTAATGACTTATTATAATAATCGAATGATTTAGCTATATAAATCATGAGTATTGAGTACAGATTTTATGCAATAGTGAGATTGAGCTTCACATAGCTTTCTTTCTTCTTCCCCTCTCATTCTAATTATATTTTATTTTTGCAAAGCTTTTCTCCCCTCTTTTATAGATAAGTTTAAGGGTAAATTACACTTTCTCCCTTGAATGTTGTCCAAATAATAAGACTCTCATCTCTATTTTAAAAATTTATATCCCCCCACCCCTACAATAAAAAATATGCTACACTAGCTTTTTTGCAGCAAAAGATGAATTGTAATTACAACTATTTTCACCAAAATATTCTTACATCTATTATCTATATTATATAACAAATATTAAGTATGAATTTGACTAATATAAAAATAATCAATTTTTTAAATTTAGAAAAAATTAAATTTATATTTTTCAATACAAAATAAATAACATTAAAATAAAAGTTAAACAAATATTTTTTTTAATAAGTTATTTTTTTATGAGAAATCAATATTATTATTGAGAGTATTTTTATCATATTTTAACTCTAAGGAGGTTTGTATATATTTTCATAATAGATAGAAATGCTCTATAATTTAAGTATATCTTAAGAAAGAGGAAAGTAATTTACTCTAAAGTTTTATGCATGCTTGATAGACTAAATAAACTAGAATGTTTTATTGCAGACAAGCAAACCTCAACTGCAAATCGGCCTTTTTTCTCAGAGCATTTGGAATTGAACCTGTGAGCTTGTTTTTGGTCAAATTACTGTAAAAAGGGGAAAAAAATTGAGATATATTACTTCACAATCAGAGCATGAAAATTAGAATGCAATATTAAGGTCTTACAGGAATTTTAAATTAGGAAGATCTGCAAGAAATTCTGGTAGTTGTCCAGTCAATTCATTGTTTGACAAATCCCTATAAACACAACATTAGTTTTGTTAATGATATTTAATATCTGACCACTTGCTTAAGAATAGTATTTGAATCTTTACAGTGTATCTTATGTAAAAACTTACAAGAACTCCAATTTTTTCAGATCGGCGAATGACTTAGCTATCTGTTCTGTAAGTTTGCTTGAGCTCAGGTTCCTAAAGTTTGTATTTCACCCATTAACGTTTTTGCCACCATTGTAAACAAAATAAAGGAGAAAAACAAAAGTAAATTTGTAAGTTGTAATCTGTGAAAAAGATATATCACCAAATTAGGGCAAGCTTTTGGACGTTCTATGAAAATGGAATCTTCACCATATGTCCAAACCTTATCCTTGGATGTTTCAACATAGAAGATCATAAATAAGAGCAGTAGTACATTATTACTTACAATGAAATGATCCTTGGATTCTTGTCAGGGCTACAAATCAAGCCATCCCATACTAAGTTAGTTGGAACGCAGGGGTCGCCTTGCCAATTGACTTTGGAGAGCCCATAAGTCCGTTTGATTTCCATGATGGCATCAACTACATAATTTCCAATAACAAACGGAACAACCTAGTTAAGATTTTTTAAATCAATTTTACAAGCACTCGATACTAACCAAAAGGATGATAATTGAAACAAACAAATAAAAACCAATACCATCTTGTGCAAATGTAGGTGAATTTGGTTGCGGGATCAATTTGAAGGTTTCGAATGCATTGAGGATAGGAGGAGCATCAGATTCAGCAGCTGCTCTGAGTGTGAAACGAATATAACCTTTAGTTGGCTTCTTAGAACTTAGGGTGACAGGCATTGAGTTTGCAAGAGGCTCAGAGAAGGAGTCTTTATCATCAAAAGTTACATTGATGATTCTCTTGTGGCCCGGCGGAAGCTTTTGAATTTCAGCAAAGTGAAGGAATGCAATATATTGGTAAGATGTATCATAACTCCAATTCGCATATAAGATGATGGAATGATTTAGTGGCTGTGATGCAGTGCGTAATACTTCAAGCGGCAGTTTATAAATAGAGTCTTCTTCCTTTATTTCTGCCGTTGTTTTCAAGGGATCCCATAGGGGAACATCATAAATTGTCCACATGCGATCGTACACGTCATCCTTATACCTGCAATTTTTTAATACATAAAGAGCAAAATAAATTCTTAAACCAATGTTCATTTTCAAAAACATGCTCTTTTGTTTTTTATAAATATTATTTAGATCAAGTATTTAATATATTAGTATCTTTAGATATTTTGAAATAGTTAAATCTAAAATATTGATTTTTGAAATTTTATAATTATTATATAATTTAAACTGTATTGTAATTAATATTTTCAATAAGCGTAAGAAATATGTTAGACTATTCTAGCTTTTATTTGATAGAAGATGTTGGCAAACCGAAAAAGCTTAGATTCTCAATATATTAAATACAAATATCAACTCACCATACCCACTTAACTCAAATGGCATCATATATCATGATCAAATTGATTTTGGTTTATGCTTTTTTTCTTTTCAAAAGACGTACAAACTTTGAGGGTAAAAAACAGGATAATTAGGATTGAACTCACATACCAAGACCCTCTGACACTTTCGCACCTACCAAATTTCTTGGACAAATTAAAGTAAAAGTTTTTAGAACTATCGAAAAGAGTTACAATTTTTTTTTTGGTAGAATATAACCAAAACTTTGAAATTATAACAATGAAATAAAAATTTTAACTAAAATTATAACTGAGTAATTTAACTTGATGATGAGAAAAAGGAAAAGACAGTGATAGAAGTTGGAGCAGAATAAAAGGAGTACCTGGTAACAGTACGCTGAAGCCCAGAGCCAAGGTCAACCCTTTCCGCAAGAGATAAGGGTAGTGATGATGAAGTGGAATAGATAGAATTGTTCAAAAGCCTTAATTCCAAAGTGGAAATGAAAGGTGTGCCTTGTCCGGTGTTTACAAGACACACTTGTACCATATCAGTGGGAACCTGCAGGATTATTTCATAGAATTGGAAAAAGGACGCATTAGGCAATCGAATTGTTGCCCAGAAGTTGACCCCCAGGTAGAGATCGAAAACTGGAACTTGGTTTTTGTCGTCATAATTTCCATACGCAAACACAGTTCTGATAAGATAATTGTAGTTCTTCTTTGATTTCAATGTGTAACAGCTTCTTTCTCCCTCCGGAAAACTTCTTAGCCTCTGCAACTGCTGCCGTATGTATGGATAATTGAATGTAACATCAGGGGATATTCCATAATTGGTTCCACTTCCTATGAAGATTTCATCTGTCTGGTACCAAATTCCGGTTGCTTCATCTACATAATTCACGCTCGCCCCACAGTCTATGCTTATGAAACCTTAATATATATACATATATTCATTATTTTTCTCGGGAAGTTTTTGTAAACAAAATAACATAAACAAATAAACTTGAGTTCAAATGCTGTATAGTATATATGTGTGCTTACTGAAACCTTACCTTTGTCTGCAACCTCATTTCCAGCAACTTGCTTTAGGTTACGATGGGCACCGATCAACCAAACAAAGAAAAGACAGAACTTAGAGACAGGAATATTTTTCCATTTTGGTAAACTCTTCATACTGGCCTTTTGCAATTATAATAATACAGTGATATTGGAAAGCTCGGATCCAGAAAGAAAGAATTAGTGCAAGGTTTTCAGAGGCACTGCTCACTTTCTAGTTTCTACAGCAAATTAGTGCTTAAGTTAGACGTGTGTGCATATATAGGAGTGACAAAGCAAAAAAGCTAATGCCGTGTTTGGTTCGAAACATCTCTCTGCGTATAGGAGACGGACCAAGCAATGCAAGCTTAGGATGATTTTTTTTTTTCATTTTAAATTAATTTTAATAATTTTCCTTTAATATAAAGACTTATTATTAACAAATAACGTTAAACCGAATGGCTTAAAAATAGAGTAAGCATTACCTATTGAATTAAGTAAAGAAGTTAAAAGCATGCAAGTAAATGACCCAAGTAGAACTACATATTGGAAAGCATCAAATTTCCGGTGGCAAGTCAATTTTTTCTTTTGGCAAAAGATCAAGTCAATTTATTTTATTGTGGTTTATCTAGAAGAGGTTGATGCATTTAACTTCTAATTGGTCTGTTAGGTTGTTAAAGATGGTCTACGTCGGTTGGTATGTAATTAACTCTTGGAATAGTTAATTCGTCTTATATTCTTTTTGAAAAGAAGACTTCTTATGCGGGAAAAAAGGTTCCCATGGTCGATTGTATTGTGGTGGCAAATCCACTCTCCAGCCAGCCATGTCGGAAATGAATATATATCAGTGTTTCAGCATCAGTATGTCGAAATTCCTCTCCCATCTCTCTCAAATTTCGATCAAATTGACATCAGAGGTTCAGAGATACACCCTTTAGTTGTAAACAAATTTGGTTAAATTATCCTGTTAGTTTTTATAATTTTATCTAGTTTTAATTTAATCTTTATAATTTAAAATTTTTTTTACTTAGTCCCTCTAGTTAAATTTTTATTAATGTATTGTTAAATTTTTTTAATATAATTAATTATGTATTATTTTAAAAATTCTAACTATGCATGTGTGATTTACGCCAACCATGTATTTTATTTGTTATATAGCTCATGTCATTAACTTTACTACTAAAATTTTCGGTTCTTAATTTAATATTTCAAAAATATTTTAGTAGATTTTCATATATTATTAAAATAATGGGTGAAAATTAATTAAGTACGTTAATTTCTTAAAATAAAATTTTATTTATAACTGCTTTTAAGTTAAATTTATAAATATGGTGAGTTAATTTTAAATTTTGATATATTAATAGCCGTTGCATTTTTTCTCGTTAAATGCAAAGTAAAATTCACATCTGTAAAACCCGCAGCTTTTTCTTTTACGAGTGGCGCTTTGCATTCACATGCTGAAGGTGGTGGTTTTATAGAAAATGGATCCTCTGTCATCACTCTGGCGACCCAAATATTTATTTAACAGGTGTCTTTCTTTTTATAAAGAGATAAAAAATTTTTAATTATAAGAATAAAAATTTTAATTGTGAAGATAAAATAATTTTAACTTAAAAAAATTATTTTAAAAATTTTACTTGTAAAAAAAATATTTATTGTAAAAGAATTTTAAATTTTAAAATTATTTTAAAAGTCTAACAAATAAAAAATTTATCCTAATTATTAAAGTTTTTGTCTTCACTGTTAAAGTTTATAAAATATAAAAGGAATACAGATAAACAAATGCTTGATTGCATCCGAAGAATTTGTATCCAATTTTATAAGCTCTTTAATATGACAAATAGACAAGCATCCTTCGAAAAAAATACAACCTAACGGTTGACCTTCTTGCAGCATAGTCCTTAAAAGTAAAGTGGGGTGCAAACTTGGGCTAAGGATCCTCTCCCATTGTGATGCCAGTTGGCTTTTTAAGCCATTTTTCTTTTTTTTTTTTTAATTTTTTAGGCTATAAATGTGAAGAATGAATGGGAGGTCAAAAATGAAAACATATTGCCTCAATTTGAGGCGCGAAAATGATTATCATTTCTTTCAAATCTCATCCCTTTGTTTCATCCAAATGATGCCATTTGGCTACAAGTCTTTATGTAATTGTTAATTTTTTTTCTTCAAGATTTTACGAACAAATCTTAGCCATCCAAGCCATGAACACCTGAGACCTTGCCATATTGCGTCTTCCTCCTCCCTAAACGCTGAGAAGGGCATGAATTGAGTCTCATACCCAATCAAGATCCTGAAGGTTTGCATTCTTCGTCTGTTAATGGCATCTAGCGTGAACTGAATCTCTAGTTCTCTACTATGGTCCAGCACTTTCCCTTCTTCCATGCTTTTATCTTGATGAAAGTTTCTTCTACAATAATAGTCATAACTTTAAAGCAAACAAAACTAAAAAAAAAATTAAAAACACTCAACTAGGTAATGTCCCTAATGGATTCCTATGGTAATAGGAAAAACAAAACTCATAGCAGATTCAATAGTGCTATAGGTAGGAAAAAACTCGGTAGGTAGATTGGTCTCATTGATACCAAAGTATGAAAAAGGAAATGGATTCCTATGGCAACAGAAAAGGTAATGCCAAATCTAAGATCGGTCATCAACATGAGCATAAGGGTTTAAAATAGCACTGCATCAAGTGCACACAAGAAGATTATAAGGAAGCACAGGAAGCTCGATGGCTTGCATTAATGGCATGCACATGTACCGAGCGGGATGATCAGAGTTGTGGCTTCCAATTTGGAAGCTAGCCACTAGTTCCGTGGCCATCAAATTAAAGGCCTTTGACGGCCTCCAACTCCACAAAATCCATGGGAAAGGAGGAAAATTTTTTAGAAGGGATTTATAAATTGAATTTGAAAAAAAGAGAATGGATTAACTATCTTATTCTGAGGACAAGCATCACTTGATCTTCTCCATAAACTTATTGTGAGCACATGCATCACTTGATAAGCACAGAGCTCAAGCTATATTGTCAAGGGCGGCATTGCCATCTCTTAGCAACAAATGATACTGAGTTTTATTATTGTTTTAAATTACGGTCCACATCATGTAATGCAATCTAGATGTTGTTGTTGCGGTGTAGGCCGCATTCATATCAATTAACTGCAACGCTCGTAATTTTTTTTATACTATCCACAATACCCATAACTGCAACTACAATTTAAAATCATGAGCTCTATTGCCATAAAGTATGATTTTCTCTTTCCACATTTTCAATGGGAAAAGATCCAAAGCTTTTGACAACGCATGGTGAAATGGCAATGTTTAGATGAAGTGAACAGCGAGAATTTAGGGGAAATGAAAGCTTCATTTTCGTGCCTTAATTTAAGGTAATCTGCTTTCCTAAAAAATTGTAACTGTATGAAAAAATTACATTCAAAAAATTTTAATTGTATTGTACAATTAAAAGTTTTTGAATGTAATTTTTTTTTACAATTACAATTTTTGTCTTCATTTTTCATATTAAAAGTTTTTGAATGTAATTTTTTCTTACAATTACAATTTTTGAGTTTTCAATTACAATTTTTGTCTTCATTTTTCATATTTATAACCTAAAAGGTAAAAATAAAAATAAAAAATGGCTTAAAAGCCAATTGGACCCTCTTTTGTTGGTGCCACAATGGGAGAGGATCCCTGCACACAAACCTAAGTGCGATGTGAGAGGCAAAAAAGGTTAAAAAAATAGTGATAATAAAATTAAAAAAGAAGAAGAAAAAGAAATAGACTTAGGTATTCTTTTTAATAAGAAAATAAAAATTACATTTAAATTTTGTCTTAGAAAAAAAGAGCAAGAGTCACAAGAAACACTAGGAATGAGGAAAGAAAAGGTTTGAAAGTGAAAAACAAGCAGTGACTTTTCCTTTTTTGAAAAACAAAGTATGAGGAACAATTAGAATATTATTAAGCACAATATCCAATTAAATTTTGAACTAGACTTAAGATGTATTTCTATATATTTTTGTTATCAAGTTTTTAATTAAAATATAACAAGTGTATAATTTTTTAATAATATTACGAGAAATGTATAATTTGATTGAGAAATCATACAATTGTTTACAAAAATCATATTCTTGTCTTAGTATTGTTAGAGAACTATACATTTGTCATATTTTAATTAAAAGAAACCTAAGAACAAAGATATAGAAAATTGCATATAAGTTTTTTTCTTAAATTTTTTTGTTTACAATTATAGGGGAAAACTTGACTTGCTTTGCAAAACCTTTATCCAATTTTATATTAATTCATAAAATAGAGATTTTTAGTAACTAAATATACTAATTTTTTTTTTAAGTAAATTAATGATGTTATTTTTGTAAGATTGTTCTCTTTTTAATTTGATCATTTAAAAATGAAATCTTTCAATTTAGTCTTTAAAAATTTTCTCCTTATCAAAATTATATTTTTTGTATAGAAATTTTTTTTACAATTAATAAATAGAAGTCCACATGGTCACTAAGTTATGATCTAGAAGACTTGCCTAGGTCACATTTTTCCCCAAAATAATGTCATTTGGGCAAATTTCTTAAAGTAGAGTGATTATCTGTTTTGGCAAAAAAATTGTTTTAGCAATATCTTTTATTCATTTTGGGAGAAAATACCACCTAAACAAGTCTAGCTCATAAAATAATAGTCACATGAGCTCTTGTTTATTAATTGGAAAAAAAATTGTCTAAGGGATGAATCATCTTAATTAGAAAAATTAAAATTTTTGGGAACTAAATTAAGTGACTTTATTTTTTAAAGGCCAAATTAGAAAGGAAATAATTTTTTTAGATTAAATAATTAATTTATTCCTTTCCTTTTCATATTAATTAGTTCAACGTTTATAAATGATCTTGTGCATATGTAGGTGAATTTGGTTGAGTGATCAATTTGTAAATTTCACATGCATTGAGGATAGGATGAGCATCAAATTTGATAGTTGTTGTGACTGTGAAAAGATTATAACTTTCGGTTGGATTCCTAGAACTTAGGTCTCGTTTGGTAGACTAGAAATGCGCTGCAAAGAATGGAAAAGAGAGTGGGAGTGAGGTGTTTACATGTTTGGTAGGCTGGTGAAGTGCAACCAAAAGGAGAGGAGTATCCATTAAATGTCGGAGAGACAAATCCTCCAGAGTATCGATGGAAAGGCCGCGCCTGTGTGGGAGAGGCATAGATTTAGACTATCTTTCCCCTGAATTTCTTTGCATAGTGGGTAGCTCAAGCTCTAATGAACCCACATTTCTTAATAGAGAGCATTGTCCATCATGTACACAAGTTGGTTCGCCTAGTGTCTCTTGTCATGGCTGCCTCCCTTCACCACTTGCTACCAGATCTGGTGAGCTCCTAGAGAAGAACCTCTATTTCTTCTCTTCAACTAGGACTATAGAATGCACAACAGGTTTTCCCCCTCTTTTTCCTCATTAACATCAAATCTAGCTTTCATTCTAGTGGTAGTTAGAAGATATAAAACACTTTGGTTTGATTTTGCTTTAATTGCTTTAGTTTGGTTTTTGTTCTCATGGGATGGCAAAAACTCATTTTTGGCAACTTGTAAGAGCTAAGAAAATTGATTTTGCTTCTATTTGTTTCTTACTTAGATTTGATGATTGTGGAAAGTTTTAATTGTAATCAACTTGTAAGAGTTCTTTTTTTTTGGGGGGGGGGGGGTCTCCACTAGGAAAGAATTTCTTTTACTTCCTATAATTTGTAAGTGATATGATACGTTTGCTTGGTTTTTTAAAAATATCTCAGAATTCCTTCTCTTCCCACAATATATTCAAAATTGGAAATTTCCATATCTCAACTACTTTTCATACAATAATTTTTGCCTGTAATGGATAAATGACCTTTTCTTTTGCTGCATGTTTTTAGTGGAATTTGATGAAATTTTATGTTAATTCCAAATAAAAATATGTAATATTTTATTGTTATTTTTCTAAGGGTCTTATTATTTTTTGTATCATACTTCCTTTCCATTCCTATCATATTTCTATCTCACTAGACATACAAAATAATATTCTATTCCTATTCTTCTTCAAATCATATCAAATATAATTTTGACTACAACATTGCACTCCATTCCTATTCTCATTTACATTTTCATCCCTATTTAAATTTAATTTGCATACCAAATAAGGCCTTAAAGTGATAGGATTTCAGTTAGCAAAAGCTTACAGGAGTCTATCATCAAAAAGTGACATTGATGATTCTCTTATGGCCTTGGGGAATGCTTTTGAATTCCAGCGAAGTGAAGGAATACAATATAATGGTAAGATATATCATAACTCCAACTTCCTTATATAACAGGATGGAATGATTTAGTGGCTGTGACGGGGCGCGTAATATTTTGAGGATGTATGGAAGAATCTATGTGTTTCATTTTTATTGGGATACATGGCACTTACATTAAAAAAAAAAAAAAGTAGGATAATGATAAGGTGAACACTACAGAAGAGTCTCAACTAATAAAAAAATTATTTTATTGTATTGGTATTTTAGTCCTAACTATTTTATATATTATATTTCTTAATTCATTATCTTTAATTTTTGAAAATCTTAACTAAATCTTTTCAACATTCTTTATTTTTACAAAAAACCTCCCAAACCATGGGCCTAACTAAAACTTATAAATTATAACAACTAAATAAAAAAAGAACAGTAAAATTATAAAGAAACCGAATAATTTAACTTGATGGTGAAAAATTGGGAAAAACAGTAAGTTGGTGTGGACTAAAGAGTGTCTGGTGATAGTGCGCAGAAGCCCAGAGCCAATGTCAACCCTTTCCGCAAGAGATATGGGTAGTGATGAAGTGGAATACATTGAATTATTCAGAAGTTTTGATTCTAATCGAGTGGAAACGAAAGGTGTGCCTTGTCCAGTGTTTACAAGAAACACCTGTACGATGTCACTGGGAACTTGCTGGATTATTTCGTAATATATTGAAAATATGATGCATTAGGAGTGGAGGTCGAAAACTGAATCTTAGTTTCAGTCGTCATAGTTTTCAACACAAACACAGCTCTAATAAGATAATTGCAGTTCATCTTCTCTTGTACTTGGTTTCAGTGTGTAACATTTTCTTTCTCCCTCGGTGAAGCTTTAGGGCCTTTGCATGTGCAGCCCTAATTATGTATGGATAATTGAATGTGGGGTATATAACAAAATTAAATTATTGCGTTATCTAATTGCAAAAATTTTTTATTATTAAATTTCACGCATTCAACTTCTAGATGATTTACTAGTTTGTTAAAGCCACAATGTCTGTGGTTTGGTATGTACCTAACTCCTGCAATAATTAAATAATTGTATTTTCTAAAGAAGAATACTTCTTGGAAGGAAAAGTGGAAAACCATTGCAATAATTTAATCTGTCTTTCGAAAAGGAAAAACCTGACGCAGGAAAAGAGGCTACAAAATACCAAATTATATATTTACTTTCCAGCTGCCCCCCAACATATTGTGCTCTTCATTTTCTTGGGTCTTGCATGGTTGACTTTATCAATTAAATGTATTGACTTGATCGGGACGTACCACTAATTAAGTATATGCATAAGGACAATTTACCGTTTGAAATACGTTAAACCCCACTTAAACTCTGACATTTGAATGTTGGAGGAAAGGAAAAAAGGATTCTTTGCGGTTTGATTCTGGTGATGTCATTCCGTCTGCTATGTTGAACAATATGAGTATTCCTCTAAAATTTGTGGACAAACCGTATTTTAAACTATCATAAGGTACTGAATTGTTACGATAGATCGATTATTAACAAAACAAAAAATTGGTTCCACCAGCTGGTGTTGAACATGACTTGGATACAGATCTCATACTAGTACAAGTACACCAATACTTGAGTATGTGTATGAGTTGCAACAATTTTTTGAGTATTAAACCTGTGGACATGACCAATATGTCCTCACAGCAGTCACGGGACTATAACCTTGGTTGATGTCTTTGTTTTTTTGGATAAAAGGTACGGAGCAAAACCAGAGCTAAGAAAATACATATACACTAACAACATCGGGCAAAACAAAACCAAGACTCAAAAATTAGTTCTATCAGATTGATTATGATGAAAGCAGAAAATCGAATATGTGTGTGCTCACTCAAATCAGTCATTCGAATTGCTAATTTTTCAATAAAAAGAGGCGTATCAAGCCAAAAAAAAAATGATTTAGCTTAATTTATTGCATTCTTGTAGGTTTCAAAAATTAAAAAACTTAAAAAAGTGACATTTTATAACTTTGAGAACCAGCCGGACAAATCCTTAATTCGAAAGGCGATAATTTTTCTTTATCTAATCACAGGCTATCTATAACATTCGGATAATTCCTCTATGTAGTATCATTAATAAAGTTAAAATTTATTAAGTGGACATTTAATTAAGAAAAACAATTTAGCCTACATACGTCATGGGAGCCAATTTTATACTAATAATATCTTTATTGTTCAATGAAAAGTTAAGGCTAATATTATTATTAATATTTGTAGCATCTAATTCCTACCTAATTCCACTCACACACGCCACACTTTGCCATTTCTTCTATTTAGGCGTCCACTTTAGGATAAGCAACTTTAATAGTATGTATTCAAGTCCTTTCCATTCGATAATTCCTCTATGTAGTATCATTAATAAAGTTAAAATTTATTAAGTGGAAATTTAATTGAGAAAAAAATTTACATACGTAATGGGAGCCAATTTTATACTCATAACATCATAATTGTTCAATGAAAAATTAAGGCTAATATTATTATTAATATTTGTAGCATCTAATTCCCACCTAATTCCACTCACACACGCCACACTTAGCCATTTCTTCTATTTAGGCGTCCACTTGGGGATAAGCAACTTTAATAGTATGTAGTCATATCCTTTCCACCTACCTTCTTTGTTTTAGAACTCCCGTCTTCTGAGATTTAGTAGACAAAAAACTGCAACATTAAATCAAATGTTTTGAGACTTCATGACTTCAAAAAGGAGTAAAAGCAAATTGAGCCTAGCAAAGCTTGTCCAAATAGATTAGCCAGTTTGGTGGGAGAGACTAAAGGCATAAGTACCATCTTATTTATCAATGGTTACCTTACGTGGGACATAACGCACATACAACCGAACAGTTTCCAAGTTCAAGGAAGCATACAACGATTGCAATATAGTCTTCTCTACTTGTAAGTTATAATAATTGTGTAAATACTCAAAAAATACGGGTGTCACATTTTCAATGAAATGACGACATATATAAGAATAAATACCTTTCTTTCTAAATCTCCAGATCATCAAAGAAACAATTACAATGATGACAAAAGCTGCAACTGATGTAATCAGTGTAATTACAAACTTGTGTTCTTTGCATGAATTTGTCTAGCAAAGCCTTAGATTATTGGCCACACTAGTAAAATAGAGCAAGGTTAAACTTAGCAGTATAGGTATAATACAATAATTTCTAATCTCTTTATCACGCTTAATTTATTTTATTAAAGTAGATTGCTTCATGTTGAAAAATTAGATAAAAATTTATATTGTTGGTCCAATGTTCTTTCAACTATCTTTATATTTGAGAATAACAAAGGCTAAAGTTTTTTTTTTCTTTAAAAGCCCATTTGTTTTGTTCAGTTTTTAAGCACTATGTTTTGGCCCAAAGACTATCTCATTTTAAATTAACATAAGCCAAATATAATATTTTATCATTGTTGATGTACTAAAGATTAACCATTTCAAAAAGTTGCAAAAAGTATAGTGTTACTTTTCTCTTATTCTCTTTGAGTTTGCCACATCAAGAAAGTATGGCCTCTTAAGTCTAATGCATTAATTATCAATAATGGAAAAGAGAAAACTTGAGTAAGAGTTCAACCTCCTCCTTTCTACTCAACATGCTTTAGAAGTCTCAAACCATAAAAGAAAGATGGAGAAGGTCTAAAGCTAGCCAAAGGGAAGATCATTCGTGCCATGCCTTAGCTGTTCAGCCTTCATGATGACTCTATTACTTCAATGGCCAATTCGAATAAGAGTCATAATAGCTAAAAACATGAAAAGCTATATATATAGAGAAGAAGTGTAGAACTAAAATACATCAAAAGTGAATAGAAAGATTTTGAGCTTATATTTGTTATAATCCTCCTTGTCCTCATTGTCTTAACTTATTATCCTTTTCTAAGTTGAGCGACTAGTTCATCTAATTGTATAAGAGTTATCCTATACATTTACTTGTAATCCCTTTGTGACAAGGGCTCTCAAACCTTATAATCTTTTTTGTAAAGTCTTTCCAAGGGTTAAAAAGCCAATTTGTGTATGAGTTTAGGAAACCACTTGCGAAAAGTTTTAGTTGAGCTTGAAAAACTAGAGTACTTGTTATTGTGTAACTCTGATTCAATAGTAAAAAAATATCTTAAAGTTTGTAAGGGGATTGAACGTAGGTCAGAGGAATTGAGTCATGATGTAATAACCCAATAATTTTAGTAGTAATGAAACTCAAATAAGTTCATTTAAATTGTTAGACTAGAAATAGCTGAGGTAGGATAGAGTTCAAATAAGTAATCAAAGAATAAATCATTTTGGTAATTGTTTAATTAAATTAAATACATAGGGCATGAGCTTATGTTAGCATTGTTAAGAGAAATTTAATAATCAACTCTGACCATGGTTCAAGTGGTCATTAGGTTGAGCAAAGAATTGAAGACTTGCGTTCAAGGCTTGGTATAACCATTTACTCCATTTTCGTATACATTTTACCTTACCTTTTTTTAAATTACAATATTGCCCAAAGAAAAACCTGATATGAAACAAAGCAACTCTTGTGTTCTTTTTCCCTTGCTTCTTGAAGCTTCATCCATTATATCTCTTTCATTTTCCCTTGCGAACCTTGGTTATTCTTTACTCCCAGCTTTGGTGTTTGTTGTTCACCCTCAAATTATTGTAGTTGCAACACCATTGAAGCTCCTACCCAAGCTTTTTTCCCTCGCCCTCTTCCATTTCCTTTAGTTGGCCATTTGGTTTTGCCATTTGTGGCTTCCTTTCTTTCTCAGTTGGTGGCTTCGTTTCCATTCCATTTTGATTCATCATAAGGCTTGCAACTTCCTCCCTTATTCCATTTTGCATCTTGCCCTCGTTTTGTTGCTATTCCAGTTGTGAGTATGTGTTAAATGAGGTTGCTCCATAAATGCCCTAATGTCTCATTTTCTTTTTTATCTTGGCATATACTAAATTCTTAAATCAGTGAGCTTTACCTTCACTTTTTAGCATCCTAATTGTTTAATCCATTATGGCTATTTAGTCTAAAATTTCCCTAATTTATTTCTCAAATTTTGTTGTTTCCTTTCATCATTTCGGCATCAACCTTGCCCCTGTAGTAGTTTTAAAAATTTTTTTCTTCATTGTTGGATCCTTGTTGAACTAAAGCAAGCTTGCATTTTTATCTTGTTGGGTGTTTGGGCTATGGGTTTGCATTGAGTCTCCTGTAAATGGTGGTGACCTGGTTAAATTTGCAGAACTTGAATATCAAATACTTGGTGAGTTATTTTCTTAGTGGTTGGGATTTTCATACTAGTAACATTATGAATGTAGAAAATAAGATGCAGTAAGGATTCAAATAAACAAGGTTCACTTGGTGAGTTATTTTCTTAGTGGTTGGGATTTTCATACTAGTAACATTATGAATGTAGAAAATAAGATGCAGTAAGGATTCAAATAAACAAGGTTCACGTAGGTTAACCTAGGGCAAGATTAATATAAGAAGCGAACCAAGTAGGTGAATAGACTAATGAGTAAGGGCTAGTGTTAAAATAGAAATTTAAATATAGGCAATTTAGTAATTGTTGATATTTAGGAGACACCTACAATTTACTTATACTAAGTGAGATAATCTAAATCATGGGAGGGTAATTGAATAATAACCTAGTTAGTATTGATATTTAAAGTAAGGATTATGGTAAGTAGTAAATAATAATAATACTAATAATAGATAAATAAATAAATAAATAAATAATATAAATAAAATGAAATAAAATAAATAATGAATTGAACACTAAAGGAAAATAACTACTAGAGTAGCAATTAATTCAATAGAACTTAATTTAACTAAATAAAAATTAATACAAAGCAACTTAACTAAGTGGAATAATAAACTAAATGGTAGTATAGGAATAGGACTTAACGTGAGGTAGAATCAATTTGACTAAGTGAAGACAATTCTAGAGTTAGTCCTTAGATCTTAATGAATTGTTATGACTATGTTATAAGGAGCATTTTGAATAATTTTGTTGGAAATGAGACCATGTACAGTGAGAAAGTATGGCTAAGTATTTGGTAAGCATTGTGAGTAAATTATAAAGTATGATACATTTTTAGCTTTTCCTTCCATTTTTACTTTCTTTATTTCTTGTTTATATTATGCATGACCATTGGAACGAACATCTTAGGTAATTGTCACACCTACACTTTGCATACGCTATAACTTACCATATAGAAGGATTTTGTACTACTAACAGAAGACCCTGTTGACAAGGTCTTAAGTTTTACAAAGCAAAATTCAAGATCTTGTTAACAAGATCCTAGACTTAGGAGGATAATTGTCATACCTAGACAACCTTCGTCATTTTCACAAGAAAACCATAAGTTGATAATGTTAATATGTTAGAATTGCTCCCAAGATTATGATAATTAGTTTCATGCAAACACAAATATAAGAGTTTACTTGTACAGGGAGTTCAGTAGCCTTAATAAACATCACAGTTAACTTACGGTAAATTCCTCATGTGTAATGTTTATACATAACCAACAAGGAGGTAGTAAACAATGCTAAGTATTCACTAAAGTCAAACTTTCAGCATTTAACATTATTCAAGGAAGTTACAACAACTATAGCCACTACAGTCTCCAAATTGGTTCAGTTATTCTCTGTAAAGTGGGCTCTATCTGTAAGATGGGTATTACCTGAAAAATAGTTAGCTCTATAATGAGATATAATCCCAGTAGATAACAATGAGTTCACGGTTTACACATACAAGAACACTGAATAAGAATACTTCGATGCACCATTTGGTACAGGAGCATGCAAATCCCAAGATAGCAGTGTACATTCATTCGTTAGGCTATTATACTTCAGTCATTGGCCAATAACAGTGATTTAATACTCACAAGAGTTACATTAGTAGGTATATATGCAGCCATGCATAGCATACAAAATTTAGAAAATCATTCAATGTAATTACATATGTAAACAGATAGAATGCCATGTTATCTACCTGTTTCATCACTGTCATTTTGTCACGTTATTCCTCAGTTTTTGCTGTCCCAATTGCCTTCCTAAATTTCAATCATGCATTGCCTTAATTAAGGATGATTCATGATTAATATTTACATTGAAATTAAAGTACTAATATCCCCGTACAAAATTCCTAAACCCTTTTTGTTAGTTGACGATTGAAATTCTTAATTGTAAACAATCATATCTTCATTTTCTTTTCCTTCTCATTAATTAGTTACTATCTAAGTTATTCATGTGTGGTCCAGCACTTTGAAGTTAAGTTCTTAGTCCTTATTTTCAAGCTTGATTCTATAATTGTAAATACAAGTTCACACTACAATAGCAAAAAATGAAAACTACTATAGTATCAATTTAACTACATTTTCGGACCTGTTTTTGTGAAATTTCTTCCCTCTACTAAATGACCTCCAAAAATCATAAAAATTGGTAGAGTGACCCCTTATTATGTTAGTTATAAGTCATAGAAACAGTTTTCAATAATTCCCAAGGATAGCCCCTAAACTCCTACTGTTTTTGTCACTACCTCAACTGAGCTTGCTGTACACTGCCCTTGCTGTTTCTGGCTTTGTTATCCTACCAAATGAGCTCAGAAAATTCTAAGAGTTTTCAGACCTAAAGTTATACGTCTTAGCTATCTTCCCAACAAATTTCATCCACTAATTCCTTCATTTACCCATTTAACAAAATTCTTTATGAAATCAGCTCCAAGCTGTCCCATCTAGAAGCTAAATTGAATTAGTGGATTGTTTCTTTGATCTACCTTGTTCCAAAAATTCTATAATTTTCCAGATTTCAAGTGTAAGGAATGGACAACCTGTTATAAAATTTTTGGCTTTAAAATCCTTTTCTAACTAATTCTACAAAAGCAAAATATCCCAGTCCAGAACAAGGAAGCAACTTAGAACATACCTTTTATGGAGTCCTTGTACCTTGGTTCATCTTTCCCTCACTCCTCTCCTATGGCTGTCCGAGTTTTTCTCCTCCCTTCTTTTCATTGCTTTCTTCGGCCTAAAGTGACTTAAAGTGATCATCATAATAGGCAGCTCATGCTTCTCATCTTCATTTGGTCCAAGCATGAGGTGGCAAGGGTGAAGGTTCCAATTTTCTTGTTTGGTGCAAGGCTTAGTGGCAACATATATGTGTCTTATTCTCCCACTACACTCTATATAAAGATGATATCTAATCCTACTGTCGGACACTCCAATTGCCATGACCGAATGATAATTAAATATGAAGGCAATGTTTTGGACGGTGCAAGCATGTAGTGGCTTCCTTTGATTTAATTTTCTTGATTTGTATTCCTTTCCATTCTATCACCGGTGCTATGTGGCAGGATTTCCTCCATCTTATTCCCACCTAATACATCCCTCATATATATCATTTAACTCCCACGGCAATTGCAAATTCAGGGCACTAACCAATTTCCAATTAAATATACATATATGTGAGTGGAGGTGTAAGCATGAGGTGGCAAGGATGAAGACTAATTCCTTTCCTACTTAATCATCCAACCATGTGTCTCTTCCTCCCATTTTCCACTCAAACGCTGCCTCTTATATTTATCCTAGCTTCTCCATGGCTGGACACACCATTTAAGTCAATCAAATACCATTTACATACTCATATGCAACATTACACATAAGGAAGTATGAAGTGTCAGGGGAAGGTTGTGATTTAATTCTTTTGTTACTTCATTTTCTATTCGGTTCACATGTTAGGTGGCAACACATGATATATATATATATATATATATATATATATATATATATATATTCTTTTCTCTATTAAGCCACATTAAATGGATGCTTTCTCTACTTCACAGCTGGGATTATTTCTAGCCTTAGTATTTTAGTGGCTGCATACACACACATCTTTGGTGGAGCCTTCCAAGAGTAGGTTTGTAGTTTTCTTATTTCATTCTTCCCTATCACATTCATTCAGCCATGTATACGTTAGTAATCCAAAGACTCATTCCAAGATTTTGGTAGTTTTAAGCTTACAATATACAAGGCTAATGGGATTGCTACTTGGCCGAGCACACATACTCACATCCCTACGTAGGTGGAAGTAAGGAGGTGCTATCATAAGTGGTTGCAAGCTTGTCTTAAAGTATCCCTACTTACTCTCATATTAAACAAGTGAATGTGCTATTATCTCTTTTAGATCTCCTAGCATCTACCCTCCTCTTTAGTATTTATTAAGCAAGTTAGTTCCTCACCAACTTTGATCATGTTAATAGTTACAGAAAATTCAAAATGTGATAGTAGTATCTCTTGTGTGTATATTATTAGTAATATTAAATCTCCCATATTATAATATACTATATGTATTGTGTTATCAAAGGGATATGAAATGAGATGTTGACTAGAAGCATTATTTTTGGAAATTTGAAAGGTGATACATTTGCTTAAAATGTTTTTAGGGTATCCCTAAAGTGTTTTATGCTTATGCAATGCCATATTTTCAATTGTGGAATTGTTATTGCAAAATAATTTATCTAGAAGTTTTTGGTATATGAACTTTGTTTATTACATGATATTATAGATATAAGATAGGATTGTGTAGGATGTTGATTACTAATAGTAGTCCTGTTAGTATTCGATGCACTCTGGATATAGCCATTGCCATATAGTTTGTGTGACTAACTAAAATGTACTAAGCTAGATGCTCTTTGAATGTTTAGAGGCTATAAGGATAGTGATAATAGTCAAGTATGTGATTCTTGCCTATAGTACTCTAGGATTTAATATGTGGTTATTTACTTTTGTGGGCTGTGTGTCTATGTTAGTATATATCTTAGAACTTAGAGTTTTGCATAGACTTTCCTATTGTAATGTTGTATTAAATTATTTTCAAATTATTAGTGTTTGTTACTTCTTGATATGTAATTTTTTTATATAAATTAAGTCTTATTTATCTCTTATTTTTTTTAATGCTTCTTTAAATTATTCCTTGATTTAACTATCAATTACTACATGTTTTATTTTTATACTTTTTCAACCTTGTATTCAAAAGTAAGTTTTCCATTAAATTAAATTTTAAGATTGATTAAATTTATTGTATATGTATTTTATAATTTTTTTTCTCCACTTGTTACTGTTTATTAAGTTCTATTATTCCTTAGTTTCTATATTTTTATCATAAATAAATATTGATATATCATATCAAAGTAAGGTATGCTTATCTACAATTATCTTTGTTATTTTCTTACCAGCTTGAACACAAACTAAAAATCTATTTTCACTTAGAAAAACTTTACACTTGCTTGTCCCTTTTATTATTGTATTTTATTTCCTACTCACTAAATACCATGGCTCATTCTATTATTTACTTTTGTAGATGTTAGAATTTTGTCTAAATACTCCCTTAACTTAGCTCAGGAGTGTTGATGGTAGAGAACTAGCAATTGGCTAGTTAGATGTTGATGGTTAGTTGTCCTCCAGATATATATATATATATATATATATATATATATATATATATATATATATATATATATATATATATATATATATATATATATATATATATATATATATATATATATATATATATATGTTTGTACTTTAAAATTAGCTCAACAGACTACAAGCAAGATCCCTTTTGTTGAATAGAACTTAAGAGTAGAGCTTTCTTCTGTTATTTATAATTGGTTAGTTGTTGCAGATAATTTGGGATGTCCTGTTTACATAGGACACTTTGTTGAATTTTTTGCACACTTATTACAAATGAAGCATTACTATGATATTAAATATGTGAATGTAATTTGATATTGTTAGGATTTGTAGACATATGTAGCGAAAAAATTAATTAGAGGATGCAAGAATCCCTCCCATGAATCCATCATGTTTGCTTAAATCGAAGTAAGGTAGAAGTATTATACCTCTAAGGCAACAAAAAAAAGCTTTCTCTCCTTCAGATTAATTAGGTTTGGATCTCTAGGCATTGCTTTTCACAAACCAACACCCTCTACCGGTATCCACATGAATGGGATCTCCAATACAAGTGGTGTGCTAGCACTTTGTCACATGAACATCCCCCTCTCTCTCTTGGGTGGTGTTGTAACCCTTTTAGTGTTTTTTTTTAATAAAAATTGTTACTCTTAGAAAACCCAGCATCCCTTTTATAAGAGAGCTTTACTTGGTCTCTAAGCTAAAAAATAATATTAAATTATATTTTAAATTGAATTTAAACTTATCAGGTAATAATTTTGAATTTCAAAATTAATATATATTAAATATATTAATTTCGTCCACCACATTATCAAGAAAGAATATATTATCTTAACAAAAAGGGGATAATCTCTTATTCGAAATAGAAAACTATCTAGAGAGTAAATACATCAAATGTAAACACTATATTCATTGAATCTAGACGCCTTCTAGGTTTAATGAATCTGGAAATTCATTGAATATAGATGCCTTCTAGGTTCAATGAATTTGGACCTTTTAGCTCATGTTGGCCAATTCTTGTGTACGATCCTATAGGCCCATATAATATTGGTAGTGTGTTCAAAATTGCTTTTAGCTCACAAGTCATAAGTAGCCTCTAACAAGACATTATGACTACCCAAATTATATAAAAATTGGTGATCCAATACAACTTATCCTATAGCCCATGTTAAGTCTTTTTTGTCACACAATATCTAGGTCAAGCATAAGGCATGAAGACGTCATCCTTGTATTGCTTGACCACGCTTTCTCGATCTCTAAGTATACTATCAAAACAAACAAAACTCCTTTCATTTGAGCACAGTCATGCATTTTTCAGTCTTACTTATAGAAGGGCCTAAAGATATTTCTCTATTTGTGAGAGGAACAAATCCTATATTGACCAGTCATCTTTTTTTGCATGGATTCTATGGTATGCAATCATAACCTTTATGATCACTCGATTAAAGGAGATTTTTTATTATGTCAAAGTACAATGATCCTCAGATAGAAATCTATGGCGGTCTTCGTTCTAAAGGCTCGGTGATATGGCTATAGATGAGATATGCTTATGACTTAGTCCATGTAGCTATCTCGCTGCAGGTTGGTCTAGCACCTTAGTCCTTAACAAGTGCCTATGACTTTGACTTATATCAACATACACGATCATCTCATGATCATTAATCAAAATCATACTAATTTTAATTCATTATTATTCCTACAATGATGATAGATTAGGGACATTTAAGATAACTATAATTACCCAAGGATTTTATTATATAGCAAATATGAAAATAATATAATAATAATAAAACTCTTTTATTAAATCAAGACAATATTCACAGTAAATTGATAGGCTTATGACACAATCTCTAATAGATATATAAGTAAGAAGGAGCATTTATTTGAAAGATACGATGGTATATATATTAGATAGGCTTACAGATATGGGATCATTCATATTCTGTGTTGGTCACATCATTGCTTTAGGGCATGACACTGGATACATATAGTGTACTTCTTCCTTTACTCATCTTTATTTTTCTATCTTTGCATTCTCTTTGAAAACCTTGTTGATAAGGTCCTTTTAAGTATCTTTGATCTTTAGCTGCTTAGTTCTATTTTACAACATCTTATCGACAATATCTTTTTTCATATGAGATTCGTAATTGCATCTCATTTATCTTAATTGCCTTGTACACATTCTATTATTAGCATCCTAATTGTTTTAATTGTGCATAATCTTTAAGATTTCTATGAAACCACCTATTCACCCTCTTCTAAGATGCATTCTTTAATTGGTATTAGAGCTAGTCTCACTAATTTTATTGCTTAACAATGTAGAAAAAAGGTCTTTTACTTTGTTTTGTAGAAAATATAATAGAACAACAACCAATAGAAGGCTTATACTTTCTTGAAGGATTCTTAACTTTGAGGCCTGTATATTTCAATGACAATCACTACACTTATTGGAATGTAAGAATGAGGATAGACATTCAATCCACTGACTTTTATGTCTGGGAAGTTATTGAGCATGGTTTAAAGTTTCCTTTAAAGAAGGATAACAAAGGAGAAACTATTTAAAAAAAAAAACTAGAAGTGAATGGGTAAAAGATGATAATAAGATGGTAAAAACCAATGACAAAGCCATCAACATTCTTTTTTGTATGGTTAGTAGGCAAAAATATGACAAGATCTCTAATTGTGATGCAGCCTAAGAGATATTGGAAGAAAATTGAAATGATTCATGAAAGAACATCAAAGGTTAAAGAAAGCAAGCTCAATATACTTATGTATGAGTATGGGCTATTATATATGAAACAAAATGAAAGCATTGAGGAAATGTTTAATAGGTTTGTTAAGATCGTTAGTGATCTTAAATCACTGGATAAGACCTACATTAATCTTGAGAAAAAATTAACGATTTTGAGGTGTCTTCCCTTATCATAACAATTGAAAGTAGATAATCATAAAAGTCAAAATCTATCCATTATGCATGTTGATGAGCTTAGAGGACATCTGATAGCCTATGAAAGATATCATCTCAAAAGACATGAGCTAGAGAAGTAAAGAAAGTCTCTTGCTTTAAAAGCAATCAACATTAAAGAACCATCTACAAAAGATAAAGAAAGAGAACCCGATGCCCAAGATGTAACATTTTTCTCTAAGACACTGGAAAATTATGTTAGATGAAAAAGGCTAATAAGAAAGCTTAAAGGAATCTTGACAAAAAAATATAGCAAAAAGAGATGAACTAGCAAAAAACACTATCACATGCTATAAGTACGGAAGAAGTGGACATATCAAATATGAATGTTCATTCGTAAAAAAGAAAATGAACAAGTTTCAAGGAAGAAAGAAAGCCATGATAGCATGAAATGACAATGAAGAAGATGAAGTTGAATTAGAATAAGAATTGGCAAATATGTGTTTCATAGGCCTTGAAGAAATTGACGTAGAAATCGAAACTCACTCTTCTTATTTACAAGATACGTTCGACGAGCCTTTTAGTTGATTTTGAAAAATTATTTGCAAAATATAAAGATCTTATTCAAGTAAATTCTAAACTAGAAGAAAGTTTAAATATCTTAGAAATAAGATTAATAAATGCCTTAAAAGAGAATGAGGAGCAATAAAATAATTATTTTAAAAGGAACCCTACTAACATTATTAAGGAGAAGAAAATTTAAAGATGCTTTTAAGACAACAAAAATTATATGTTTGATAGAAATAGGCATAAGCCATGAAGGAAAGAATGATGTTAAATTATATAAGAACTTCTTTGTTATATAATTCAGTAATTCTATTTCTACTATTATCTATTTTTGATGCAACAAATTTGGTTATGCTTGTTATAAATGTAAAAATAAAATAGGGAAATGGTTTAGGTTCCAAACGATACACTTATATCCAAGGAAGCCTTTGCTAACCTCAAAGGACCTAAGAAAGTTTTGAGTATCTAAGAAAAGTTAAACTTACTTATAAGTATGCCTTAAGGGAAGTATTTCAAGGAGTGACTAATTCTTAGACAATTATTGCTCTCTTCATCTAACTAGAGACCCTTCCAAGTTCCTCTCTTTTACATATAAGGATGGAGGTTTAGTTACCTTTAGAGATGGAAGCTAAGGTAAAATAATAGGAATTAGAAAGGTAAACTTGAATAAAAATTGCTGTGTTTATAATGTAGGCTTAGTTATTGGTCTTAAATATAACCTTTTCAGTATTAGTCAAGTATGTAATAAGGGATATAAAGATGAATTTAAATATTTGCATTGTATAGTTTCCAATAATGATAACAATGCCTTGTTTCACTACAAAAAAATAGACTTTTAGTAACAACTTTTAGCAGCGACTAAGAAAAGTTGTCACTAAAAAATTTTTTTAGCAACGATTTTATTATGTTGTCACTAAAAGTTATCACAAAAATACTATTCTTAATTTTGATAAAATAGTGGCGACAAAAAAATTGACACTAAAACTATTTTGTAGCAACACAAAGTCGCCACTAAATACTTTTAGTGACAACATCAACATTGTCGCCATTAAAAAATTATATTTAGTGACAATATTTCAGTTGTAGCTAAAAAGTTGCCACTAAAGCTGACTTTTAGTAGTGACAAATTGTGTTGCCACTCAAGATAACTTTGAGTAGCGACGAGCGTCGTCGCTAAAAGTTTTATCATAACTTTTAAAAGATTAAAAATTTTTTGTCAAACTTTTAGTGACAGTAAAAGGTGTCTCCACTAAATACTATTAGAGGCAATAGTGTTAGTCATCACTAAAAGTTTTGGCGCAAAATTTTTATTTATTTAAAATATTTGCGCCAAAACTATTAGTCACAATTTGTTTTAGTCGTCGGTAAAAGGGAAGTTTTAGTGACAACTATTTTAGTCACCACTAAAAGTTTTGATGCAAAAAATTTAAATTAATTAAAAGTGTTATGCCAAAATTTTGAACTTAGAATCTTTTTAAATAAACAAATACGTAAAAATAAATAAATTAGACTTGAAAGATAACTTTACCAAAGAAAATACAAATTTTTAATGCTAATAATATTAATTAAATTTTATATACAAATAACTTAAAATAATCTTTCTATAAAATTCTTAATAAAACTAAAAAAAATTTACACACAAATAAGGTGAAAAAATAAATTATACTTAGAAATGTAACTTTATCAAAAAAATTAATAGGACTTAAAAAATATATTTTTCTATTAAATTCTAAAAAAATATTTTTATATGTAAAACAATAAAAATATATATATTATTAGTACAATTACAATTCACTACATTGAAACAAATAAACCATGAATTAGTATTTTCACTAGTTTTGTTCAACTATATTTAAGAGTTATTTATTTATAATTTAATATCATATGATAAAATCTTTTTTAAATTTTATGTATATATCATTTTTTGAAAAAGAGTGTTATAAAAAAATACCTAATTTAATCCTAAATTTCAATAAAATAAATATTAGTTTTTATAACAAAACTACTCACTTAATTTTTTCCATAAAAAAATCTAATACCACTTATATATATGTTGAAAAAAGTCAAATCAACAAGAGGCGATTCATTCAATTTGTTCAAATGAGATTCTTTATAATAGTTTATTTTAAAGTATAATTTTTTTATAATTAATTTTCATCCTTCAAATTAGACACTTTAAATCATTTTTTATCTATAAAAGAAATGCCTCACATGGTGTTACTGCACATGGTGTAATAAAATGCTAGTGCTGAGGATTTGGATTCCAATTTGTCATTTTAAGTGGTAAAAAATGACAAATTCAATGTATGTTTTGCTAATTTGACTTCTTTCAACTTTCATGGACAAGTAGTTGTAAAGGTTTTGGACAAAAAAATTAATGAAATGATTATAATGTACAAAATTGAAAAGCTTAAAGCTATGTAACGGACTTTTAAAATTAAAGAAATTAAATTGCATGAATTTCTAAATTAGAAGGAATGGTTAAGTGCTTTTGCTTATAATAAGTAAAAACTTTTTACAACTCAATAGTATATAATTAAATTTTTAAAAAAATTTATATATGATTTTTTATCAAAAACTTGTAACCGAAATGTTAAAAATTTAATCTAAATTTTTTATTGAAAAAAGTTGCACCTAGAGATTGAACTATATATTATTAGTTAATATTTTTCTCACTTCTCTAATTTCTATTTTGTTGTGTAATAAGGAAGAATACCCCTCTTCTCGTATGAGATGAGATGATTGAAATATATAATTATTAAAATATTATTCAAGTATATGAAAATAATTAATAATGATCTCATTAAAATATATATTTGTTGTATACAATTTTTCTTTTTTATACAACATTTATTTAAAGTAAAGTTTCCTTTTAATTATTCTTTATTAAATTTTTAAAATGATCTAATCATTATTTATACATAATAGCACTATACATAGGTTTTTTTTTTTTTTTTTCTGTCATACCATCATAATGTATAAGCACCCATAAGCTTTAAAATAAAACCTTATACTCTGGTCGAAGACCTTGTCGACAAGGTCCTAAATAAATAAATAAAATTTTTCTTTTTTATACAAAATTGTAATAAATAAAAGTAAAAAATAAATAAATAATATATTAAATTAATTTTTCAAGATTGAAATTAAAAATCACATGAAGATTGAAATTAAATTTAAAAAGCACATAAAAAAAGATTTATCTATTCATATACTTCTTCGATCAAATTCAAAATTCCATTACTCATTTGTCTATTTAGATCTACATTTTCTTCTATAAGCCACTATATGTCAATCGAAACTAACACTTAATCAAACATACATCTATTGAAAGTTTCTTTTTATTAAAAGTTATTATATAACGTTTATTAAAAGTTTATTTTTAATTATTAATCAAACATAATAGGGTTGTCCCCCAAAATACTAATTCAAAATAAAGACTAAAATGAGTAAAGAAATATATTTTTAAAAAAGATATTTATAATAGCACTTGGCTAAACAAAATATTTCAAAAATTTTATTCATTAAAATTTGCTACAGAATTTATTCATAATTTATCATCATAGATAAAATTTTAATGAAATGTTCAAAATTAAAAAAAGTATGTAT
Organism: Erythrophleum fordii; assembly: GCA_032878935.1. Classification (NCBI taxonomy): domain Eukaryota; kingdom Viridiplantae; phylum Streptophyta; class Magnoliopsida; order Fabales; family Fabaceae; genus Erythrophleum; species Erythrophleum fordii. The sequence continues at coordinate 10,167,049 of JAVQMF010000047.1, read as the reverse complement.
ATAGAGTTTTAATTAATTGATTAAAATTTGATAAAAAATAAAGCATTTTGTTCGATTCAAAACTCCATTATTTGTTTATTTATTTATTTACACTCAAACTCTCCTCCTTTCTCTTTATTCAATCCACCTAAACTAACATTGAAATCTTATCTACTTATCTACTTATTATCTCAAATATATAAAATAAATCAAATAGATATTATTATAACTACAATCTATTTGCTTTTTAATAATTTTGATTTAAAAAATCTCATGGAATATATTAATAAAAAATTATTTTTTATTTATACATTAACGACTGGTAGTTTTATTTTTTTAAAATTTTTTATTGAATTTTATGAATTATTTAATCATTAATTAAAAAATAAAACTATAAATAAAATTATCACAAGACATCACATAATAAAGTTTTTTTAGTTATGTTTAAAAAAATAATAGATTATTATTTATAATTTTTTAGTATATCTAACATTTCATATATCTAAAATTTCAATTTTAATTTTTGGGATTTATCTTATTAATAAAAACTCATCCATCCATTTTTATTAAATTTTTATGAATTACCTTCAAATTTTAATTCCCTCCCAACCAAATACTAAGGCAGCTTCAGCCCTAAAGTTTCTCCTGTCCTTCTGAAGCAGAACAAACAACAAAGAAGCAAAGCAAACGAAGGAGAAGAAGGGAAGGGTTGATTCCATTTATATCATCTTGGAAGACTAGTGAATACCGAAGACAAGATCACACATCACCGCTCAACTGCTAAAACTTCAGTGCTTATCTGGGTCAAGGTATTCCCTATCTTAGATTATTGTTGTTGTTGTTGTTTTATGCCCTAATCTTCGATTTAATTTTTAATTGCTGCTATAAATGCTACAGCATTGTTGACAGCAGATCTAAACTAGAGTTTTATGAATCTAACCTTCTAAAAATACTCCAAAACAATTTCTCATATTGGTTTCTCATTCATTTTTTAAAAGGGTAGCAGAAAATCATCTCTTTTGAAATGTACTGATGGACTTCTAAGTATTTTGGACTTATAATTGTTTCTTTGCATGTTTGCATATATATTGTTCTAAGACCTTCCTTCCATTTGAGAATATAACTTCTTAAAACCTTTAATACTCTATATTCCCTATCTTACTTCTATTTCGTTGTTTACCCCTAACTCCCATAAGTGAATACTCTGTATTCTGTATTATCGGTTCTTGTTTTGCTTGAGCCATCCAACCTAGCCATTATATAGTTAATCATCTACTTTGCTCTACAACAAGAATGACAAATTTCTAAACTGTTAATATGATTGCAGCAGTTCTCTCTATTGCTCTGTTCCATAGGTGTTCTTGTTGGTTGAGTGAATAGCTACTCTTGTTATTTAGTTCTCTGGCTAACAGAACATGTTCTATGTTTCTCATTAAGATTAACATGTTATGAAGTGCATTAATCTTATTTCATCTTTTGCCTGTTACTCCAATGCTTTCCCAGCCTTTCTTCCTTTCTACCATGTCCTATAATCATGCAATTATTAGTGATAGTATGCTCGATGTTTATTTCTCCTCTAATGACATGACATGTATGAAACAACAAAATATGTAGTGTATAAGTGCAATGTGAAGCATGGTGTAGTCCAAGTATCTAATTGATGTAGAGCATCAAATGTCCTGCAAATGACCTTTTAGAGTGAGTTGAGTGTCTGATAATATTTCACATATCATTTTTCTTATTTAATTTAGAGATTTATCAAGATGGGCATCACTACCTTATAAATGAGTACTATTTATTTTTTTGGTTGGCATTTTATAAATAATATCATTGACTTAATTTTTTGATTAGTTTGCTGGGTTATTGCTATGCATCTGATGGTATGATGGTCTAATGGTCTGATGGTCTTATGGTTGTATTTAGTCTGATGCTTGTATGTGGTATTTAGTTTGATAGCTGGTTGTATTTGATTTAATGGTTGTTTGTCGTATTTGGCTTGATGGTTGTATGTAAAAGCCAAGCATGATAATTGATTGTGTGATCTTTAAGGAACCTAGGTAGTCATATTTTGATCTAGAGATTTCTTGGGAGTTTGGGAAGTTCTAATAGTCTTGAAGTATGATTTGAAACTTGTTAGAAGTATTAGGGTGGTTAGTGGAATGGTTTAAGGCCATCATTTGCCCATATATACTCTTTAGTGTCAAAGTTGGAACCTAAATAGAGTAAGTCTGGAAAGGGATGCATTTGAAGGATCAAATGGTGGAGTCTAGGTGTAAAACTTGGTAAATAGTTAGAGGATATTTAGAGGTTGAATTCAAGCATAAGATGATAATTTTTGGAGTTATCTGGAATATTAAATAGTTAGAGGATATTTAAAGGTTTAATTCAAGCATAAGATGATAATTTTTGGAGTTATCTAGAATGTTTTTTAAATTTTCGAAATTCATGACAGCAAAAGGTAAATCTGCAGAATTATCACCCAGACCAATCCTATTGTCATGCAATTTTTGAGCAACAAAAGATATAGAATTTGGCTAAAATTTTTACAATATAAAGTAGACATATGGAGCTTTAATTAGAGCTAAAGTTTACTAAATTTGGAGATCCCTAGCTCAAGTTATAGACTTTTGCATTTTAAGATCTGAATATGTTCTTTTGAAAAGAAAGTAAAACAAAAATCTCAAAATTGAAGGCCAAAACATGCTTTTTTGAGAAAAATAAGTGACTAAACTGCCTTTGGCATTTGCCATTGCATATATCTCAAAAAAAAAACCTTAAATGGACTACCATGCTCAAAGTTATACCTTTTAGAAGTTTAGAAGCTAAAATGAGAATTTAGAAATTTAGGCCGCGGCTTGGTGGATCTCCACCGCGGCTCAAATGGGTACTGAAACCTCTAAATGCATTATAATAGGATTATGTTGCAGCTTAAATACTCCTTGCCGTGGCGTAGTTAGATTCTGTAACTCTCGAACAAAAATATTAAACTTGAGCTGCGACTTAAAATAATTATGCTATGGCGCTATTTCCTACTAGAACTAACATATACCAAATCACGATCCTCGCCACGACTTGAGATTACCACGCCACGGTGCAACTTCTTACTAGAACAACATATGCCAAACACGATCCTCACCACGGTGCATTTCAATTTGAGTCGCGGTGCAGTAATTCGCGCAGCTGCTCAATAGTATAAGCTGCGGCACTCATTAGTTTTGTTTGAATTTTAGCCATGACTCAAGTAGTTTTGGCCGTGACCCCAATTACTTTTGATTCTAAACTCTTAAATATTCATTCCAACCATTTGGTACACCCTCTAATGGAGTTCTAGGGCCCTCTTGTGGCTAGATTACTTGGTTTTATTGATATTGGTTCTCCTATCTACCTCTCTAAACTATCACTTATCATTTAGGGACTTAGAGATTAGTTGAATTCATTGAACTTTACTTTATACTAGAACTTCAACCATTATATCAGCAAAAGTACATATTTTCTTACCAACAAAAATCTTAGACCACCTTGGTTTCAATAAATCCAACTCTTTAACAACCCCAAATACATAATATGCTATATATGGTACATCTCAAATTCATTTATATCATTTCTAGCATCAAGAATCACTTACCTAGTCTCCAATGCATGTATGTGGGGGATTCATTAGTTGGATAATATGGTACTTATGGTAGTGGATAGTTGAATTTTGATTGTTGTTTCAAATTTCTAAGTGTAAAAAATGAAACTTGGTTTGATTGAATTACAATTTCTTGTTCATAATGTGGCTTGCTTTATGCAACTATGTGAGAAATTGAAGGTGTGGCTTGATTATAGTATGATTCTTATTATTGAAATTTTACTGCCTATGCTACCTAATGTAGGAAATAGAAAATAGGGATGGATAAAAGTTGGATAATGATCAGGAATATAGCTAACCTAAGATATATAAGAGGAGTGGATAGTTTTCTCCAATGGGCATTTAATCAATCAAGGGTTAATGATATGATTCGTTGTCCATGCAAAGTGTGTAGGAATATAAAGTTCAAGCTAAGACATAAAGTAAGGGAGGACCTATTCAAAAAGGGTTTTTGTGAGAGTTACCAAGTGTGGGATTCACATAGAGAACTTCGTCACCATGCCCAAAGTTACCCGCAAAAGATTGACGAAGGTGTGCAGGAAGATAATAATAATGAGGAGGATGACATTATTGAGATGATAAATGATGAGTATGGGCATACAAAATGAGAGGCAAGGAACTATGGCTCAGAATATAACAACTCACCAAATATGCAAGCTAGGCATTTCTTTGAGTTATTGGAAGATGCTAAAACTGATCTTTATCCAGGCTGTAAAAAAGCTTCTAAGTTGTCTTTCATTGTAAGGCTACTTCACTTTAAATGCCTCAACCATTGGAATAATAAGTCTATGGATGCCTTGCCTGGCTTATTTAGGGATGTACTTCTAGAGGGAACATTAGTACCAAACTCTTATTATGAAGCAAAGAAGGTTATCCGAGAGCTCGGATTAGACTATACCAAGATATATGCATGTGAAAATGATTGGATCTTGTATTGAAGGGAGTATGTCGATGTCGAAAGATGTCCTAGGTGCAACCTATCCAGATGGAAGTCAAATAGGCATAGAGGCAAGAAAGTCCCACGTAAAGTGTTATGACATTTTCCCATTACGCCTAGGCTACAAAGGCTGTATATGGCTTACAACACAGCTAAAGAGATGAGGTGGCATAAGGATGCACAAAAGGATGATGGTGGGTTAAGACATCCATATGATTCCATTGCATGGAAGACCTTTGATGAGGAACATCCCGACTTCTCTGATGACCCTAGAAATGTTTGCTTTGGCCTAGCAAGTGATGGATTCCAACCCTATGGCAATATGAGTGCTGCACATAGTATATGGCCAATGGTTTTGGTTCCCTATAATTTACCACCTTGGCATTGCATGAAACAACCATACTTTATGATGACATTCCTAATTCCAGGTCCTAGGTGTCTAGGTGATGAAATAGATGTATATCTATAACCAATGATTGAAGAGCTACAACATTTGTGGGAGGAAGGGGTAAAGACATATGATGCCCATTCACAATCTAATTTTAAGATGCGAGTAGTTATATTGTGGACAATAAATGACTTCTCAGTGTATAGAAACCTTTCAGGGTGGTCAACTAAAGGGAAGTTAGCCTGCCCTTGTTGTCATAAGAACACGCATTCAGTTTCCTTGTGTAGTAAGGTATGCTTTATGGGCCATCGCCACTTCTTATCTATTACTCATCCCTGGCGACGAAATAGGAAGGCATTTGATGGGAAGGTTGAAACTACAAGAGCGCCTATACCTTTATCTGGAGTTGAAGCACTAAGGCAATTAGAAGCATTAGGCAATGTAAGCTTTGGAAAAGGAAGAAAGAGAAAGCATGATCGCCCAACCAATGCTTATAATTGGAGGAAGAAGAGTATTTTTTTCCAATTACCATACTAAAAAACCCTCTTACTTCAACACAACCTAGATGTCATGCATATAGAATGAAATGTGTCTAAAAACCTCATTTCAACAGTAATGGGTGTGGTTGGAAAGACCAAAGACACATTAAAGAGTCAGTATGACTTGGTGGATTTGGGAATAAGGCAACAGTTGCATCTAATAGAGGATGGGAATAGAGTATTAATGCCCGCAGCTTGCTATGCCTTATCCCCCCATGAGAAATCAAAGGTGTGCAACTTCTTGGCAAATTTAAAGGTTTCAGATGCCTTCTCATCAAACATTTCAAGGTATGTGCATGTCCGTGATAAAAAATTATTTGGATTAAAGTGCCATGACCACCATGTATTGTTGCAAGACATATTTCCAATTGCAATACGTGGTTTGTTGCCTAAGGAAGTGTCAAAGCCGATAATAGAGTTAGGCAAACTTTTCAAGAATTTATGTTCTAAGTGCCTGAAAATTAAAGATCTAGAACAACTTGAAACCCAAATTGCACTCATATTATGCAAATTGGAAATAGTATTTTCACCGGCTTTCTTTGATGTCATGGTTTACTTGCCCATTCACTTGCTAAAAGAGGTGATGCTTGGTGGACTGGTGCAATACCGATCAATGTACCCTATTGAAAGGTATTATGTTTCAATATACATTTGATTCAATTTCTCAAATCTTCCAAACTATTTTTCTTTTCAACCATCTGCCTTTTACGTAGGTACTTGTGCACGCTTAAATCTTATGTTCATAACAAGTCTCGTCCAGAAGGTTCAATTACAGAAGGTTATTTAGCTGATGAATACCTTACCTTTTGTTCTCGTTATTTAAAGGATATGCTAACCAAATTTAATTAGCCTCCTAGAAATGACGATGGACCCATAGACAATGGCGACAAGTCCATTTTCAACCAAATTGGGAAGGCAAGAGGGCGTTATGATTCCATTACTTTGCCTGAGGTAGAGTTCTATCAAGCTTGCATATATGTGCTACAAAATTCTATAGACGTTTTGCCATTCATGGAGTAAGTTATCACTCCTTTGCCAATCTCTATGACAATAATTACCGCAAATATTTTCTAACTTTTTACTACAATTACAATGTAGGGAGCACCAATTGGAGATTGAAACTTAAACTTCAACTACTGAGGACTTTACCAAATGGTTTTGTGCACGAGTAAGTTCCTTTGTTGAGTAGCATATTTTGAGTCATGATCCTTTTGTCCAAATAAATGATAATAGAGTATGGTTAATTTATGCAGGTTTTACAGTTATGCACACAAGGCCAAGCTAATGATGACCTCATCAGTCTAGCACTTAGCCCAGCCAAAATAGTGCATCATTTTTCTATTTATTTGGTCAACGATTTTAGATTTCATACAAGAGATCATGCCTTAGGGAGGAAAACTGACAATACTGAAGTTCTTGTGAAAGGGGATGACTCAAACGAAGGGAAAGAGTATTATGGCATCTTAGAGGACATATATGAGCTTCATATATTAGGAATAAGAAAGTATATCTCTTCAAATGTCATTGGTGGGGCGTGGGTCACTTAGGAAAAGGATACAAGGTTGACAAGTTTGGCATCATAAGTGTGAATACTCGGCATTCGTTGGATACAAATGAGCCATTTGTCTTAGCTAGCCAAGCAGAACAAGTGTTCTACCTGAGCGACATCATTAACACAGAATGGCTAATTGTTGTAAAGACAAATCCTCGTGACCTCTTTAGCCTTTCAGAGGTGGAAGAAGGTGAAGAAAGTGGTGAGAATGATGGTCTCCTTCTTAATGAGGCATATCAACAAGACGTAGTCTAATTAAATCCAATTTGGAATGATGAAATGGGCATTGACCTTGTGGTCCTCTTACATCGAGATGATGTTGAACCAAAAATAATAAGCCATACAAGTATAAATGCTCAAACAAGTGGGCATAATGCAAGGGGTATGGTAGATGATTTCATTAATGACAATGATGAGATTGGGTCCATTGATGAAGAAGGAGAAGATTTGCTTAATGATGATGATACGGAAAACACTATGGATACTGAATGTGATCAAGATTAGTGTCAATCTCACTAAATATTTGAAAAATTTATAATTATTATACAAACATCCCCATTGTATGATTGAGTGGTTAAAGTATTTGAAGTTTGGTATATTTTGTGTCATATACGTTTTATATTGTTTACTTCCTTTTTTTTTTCTATGTCCTTGTTATGTATGTGTTGTATTGTCTACTTTTGTTTACCATTAATGTTTGTTTCATCGCATCTTGTAACTTATACTATATATGGACAAAAGGTAGCAAATGTCATGTTCTGCACGAGATAGACTGGGAGGTTGAGGAGGATGAGGCATTGGGCAGGGTAATGGTTGAGGTCGATATAACCCCACTGGAGAGGTGATATCACCTAAGCATACACAGAGAGATTTAATGCCAAAAGGTGCACTCTCACCTGAGCGTGCACAAGGGGATTTAGAGTCAAGAGATACATTCTCACTACTCCTACCACAGAGGGATAGATAAACTATCTATAATGATTCGCCTCTTAAATAACAATCACAGGTGCTGAGTAGTTCAGGTATCATTTCATGGAAATAATTCTTTTTTTATTACACTTTTGCCATGTATATACACCAATGATTAATTTGTTTACTTTTTCTCATATACAGCAGCTTTTTGCAACACAACTAAGAAGGGTAGGGAAAAATATAAGAGTATATCAGTAGACATGAAAACAAAATATAGTTCTAAGATCAAAGTTTACATCCCTGAGAACTCAGATAGACCTGTTGGAGACGGGGCCCGTGACTTTGCCAACTATTGTGGACATGTGGTGCGAACCACAGTCTCTCTTAGGGATGGTGATTGGGCCAAAGTTTTATGCCAAATATGAGAACACTTTATTGTTGAAAGTAAAGGTATTACATTACATTTGTGGGTCATTTTTCGCTATGTAGCATTTATAGTGTTCCTCCATTAGTTAATAAGTTTGGTTTCTTATGTTTTATGTAGGACAAATTTGATGTTTGCGATGGGTGCCCTGAAGAAAGATTAAATAGAACTTGTGTGGAAACATTGCATCGACTATACCGATCTTGGAAGGTTGACCTGCATGCAGAGTATGCTAAGTGCGACACAATTGAAGAGAAAAAGGTTGCTCGACCAAGTAACATCAGCCGTGATGATTGGGAATGGCTGATGCATTATTGGGAAAGTTTAGAGTTCAAGGTAATTTATTTCTAACAAGAACTTGAAGGATTGTTTGCTTTGTATTTACATCATAATACCATCCAATTGTAGGCTACAAGTAGCAGGAATAAAGTAAACAGGGCAAGGCAAGTGACAAAGCATACATGCGGTACTCGCTCATTTACAGAGGTTGAGGAGTCTATAGTAAGTATTTATGTTGTACTTAAAAAGTTTCTAAAAATTTCTTTTTGTGTCATTCCCTCTACGGTAGCATGGATTATCATCTAATAAATATTGTAGAGAGATCCCATTACTGGAGAAGTGGCACCTCTTGACCGAGTTTGGGAACTTCAACACACCCATAAGAACAAGGACAGAGAAATGGAATGGGTAGATCCCAAGTCACAAGAAATCTATGTAAGTTGCTATAGATCATTAAGCTTTAATTATTTATTGCATTGCCTCATTGTCTATGGTGTTTATCTATTGTTATATCACTAGGGACGCATTCAAAAACTAGTTCACTAGCAAGAAGTAGAAGATAATGAGAATCAATTAACAGGAGATCAAATTTTGGCCACTGTGTTAGGGGAGAGGTCAAGGTATGTTAAGGGGAAAGGATATGGAAAGAAACTGACAAAGAAGAGAATTATGGACTCAACAGAAGTGGATTCAAGGGTTTCAACAAGGATGGAATAAATGCAAGTTGAAATGGAGAGAAAATTACAAGAAGAGCGGGAAAGGTTACAGGAGGAAATGCAAGCTGAGATGGAAAATAAGCTTCAAGAAGAACAGGCTATAATGCAACAACAGGTTTAGTAAGAGATTCAAGCTCAATTGGCTAGCCTTACGGCCACCATACAATATACTTGTAAATGATTTTCTACCTTAATGTTATGTTAAACAATAACAGTATATGATTAATATTATTTTTTATCAATAGGGATAGAATGCTTCGACCGATGACTCCATTGGTAGACAAGCTAGGTGAAGAGAAGGTGAACTTATGTTTTTTTATTGATGGCCATTTTGATGTATCAATTTATGCCATCATTTTATGTTCTAATAGATATTTTAATATAAGTTCTGATATGTATGACATTATGAAAGCACTTATAATTATAATACTAATTATGATATACATTATTAAGAAATTAATGCTTCTTAAACATGTTAATTATTTTTGAACATGTCAACATGTAGAACGTTTTAATTTTCTTCAATATTAATTCAATTTCAATGTACATTATTCATTTTAATATATATATTAACCCATTCACCTTTAGCAGCAATAAATTTTGACACTAAAAAGCCTATTTTTAGTATAAAAAACAAAATAATTATCACTAAAATTTTATTGCAACACCAAATGTTGCTGCTAAAACTTAATTGCTACAAAAAATGCCATCACTTTTTTTTTTTAGTCACCATAATTTCTTGCTACTAAATATCTTTAATGACGAGTAGAATATCATCCTTAAAAACTTTTAGTGATAACAACATGTCGTCACTAAAAATATTTAGTAGTGACTATAATTATGTCACTAATTCATTTTAGTGGCGACTACATATCATCACTAAAAATCTTTAATGGCAACCATGACTATGTTGCTAAGTCATTTTCACCCGCAACAAATGTTATCGCTATATGTTTCTTTATAGTGACAAATGACATTAATTTTTACTTACAGCAATAGTCGTTTCTAAATATATATAGCAGTGATTTTAATGGTGTCACTAGTTATTTTTTCTCACAACAAACTGTTGTCACTAAATGTGTACTTATAATGACAACATATGTCGTCGCTAATACCTTTTCATTTAGTGGCGACACTTGTTTCACTTAAATTGTAATAATTTTCAATGGCGACTATAGTCGCTGCTATATATTTATAGTATCAACTTTTAGTGGCGACATTTTGTAGTGGCCAAAAAGTATTAGCGTTACTGGAGTAGAGTGGCGAAAAAGATGTCGCCACTAAAGCTTATTAGTGGCAACATTTTGGCTTTTAGCAGCGACTTTAGTCCTCGCTAAAAGTCAATTTTTTTGTAATATTTGTTGGTCAAAAATTTGAAAACATTTATACTCTTAGTTCAAGAGATGTTAGCTTAAAGAATATAACATATCTTTTTTCTATTTACAATGATCTTTGGCTTTGGCATAAGAAGCTTGGTTATGTGAGCATGTATATAATATCTAAAATATCTAAGCTTGACCTTGTAAGATGAATTCTAAGCTGCATTTTGAAAATGATCATGTGTGTGATGCATATCAATTAGGTAAGCAATCCAAATCTTCCTTTAAACAAGGAATTTGTTTTCTACATCAAGGCCATTCCAATGGTTGCACATGGATACCTTTGGCCCCATATAAATTCAAAACTTTGGTGGTAAGAGTTAAGCATTTGTTATTATTGATGATTATTCTATATTCACTTGGGTTCTCTTCTTGGCTCACAAGGATGAAACTTTCAAGAATTTTGAATTCTTTTGTAAAAAAGTTCAAAGTGAGTAAAGGTATTTAATTTTAAGTATTAAAAGTGATCATGGCAAAAAAATTTGAGAATAAATTGTTTGAAAATTTCTATAATAAACATGGTTTTACTCATAATTTTTTAACTCCAAGAACTCCATGACAAAATGAGGTTTTTGAAAGAAAAAATTGTATTTTACAAGATGTAGTAAGAACCTTGGTGATTGACGATAATATTCCCAAATACTTTGGAAATGAAGACATAAATATTGCTTATTATGTATTGAATCATTGTCTTATTAGGCCTATTGTTAGGAAAACTCCATATGAATTATAGATGGGAAGAAAGTCCAATGTAGGTTACTTTCATGTATTTAGATGCAAGTACTTCATACATAATAATGGTAAAGACAACCTAAAAAATTTGATGCTAGAAGTGATGAAGGAATTTTTTTAGGATATTCTATAACTAACAAAACAAATAGAGTATATAATAAAAGAATTCTAGTTTTTAAGGAACCCATGCATGTGGTATTTAATGAAACTAACCCTTCCTAAAGAGAAATATGGATTTAGATAATGAAAAAGGTACAACAGGTCTAAACAATCCTTAGATTTCAAAATAGAAAGAAAGAATAGGTGTTAATGTAATAGAAAAGGAAAAGCAATCTATTACGTAATGTTTTAAAGAATCTGCTCAAAGATCAAGTTAACAAGATCTTACAACTTTTTGATAAGATATGTCAGAACATATGTTAACAAAATTAGCTAATCTAAAAAAGCCTAATGAAGCTAAAGCCATAACCTCTAAAATGCCCATAACAGATATAAGACTTTTAAGAAAGTGGAGAAATTCCTCATCCTATCCCGTGCAATACATTATTGGAAATCCAAATAAAAGAATGAGAACAAAGGCATCATTCAAACAAAGTAATAATTATGCTCTTCTTTCCTAAATTGAACTAAAAGCAATAGAAGAAGCTCTAAATGATGAAGATTGGATGATAGTAATGGAAGAAAATTGAATCAGTTACAAAGAACTAAAGTATAGAAGTTAGTAGAACCACTTAAAAATGCTTCAATAATTAGAACAAGATTGGTACTTTGAAGTAAGCTAAATGAGCAAACAAAGTTAGTAAAAAGGCTAAACTTATGGTTTAAGATTTCTCACAATAAGAAGGAATTGACTTTGATGAAATATACACCCTTTTTGTTAAACTTGAATTTATTCAATTTTCAAAGCTTATGTAATGAGAATTCAAAAAGAGTATGATGGGTGAAATAAACTTCTTTCTTGGACTTCAAATCTGGTAGACAAAAGAAGAAAACTTCATTAATTAGGCTAAATACACTAAGGAGATGATCAAGAAATATGGTTTTGAAAATGCTAAACCTGTGAGAACTTCAATGTATCCTTCAAAAAATCTTGGTAAAGATAAAAATAGTAAGAGCTTTGATAAAAAATAGCATAGAGGTATGATTAGTTCTCTATTATATCATATAGCAAGTAGGCTAGACATCATGCTTAGTGCATGTAAGTGTGCTAAATTTTAATCCAATATAAAGAATCATGCTTTACAGCTATAAAAATTATTTTTAAATGCTTAGTTAGTACATAGAAATTTGGATTATGGTGTCCAAGAACTAACAATTTCAAACTAATTAGATATGCAAATGTTGACTTTGTAGGTGATAAGCTTGACAGAGAAAGCACTAGTGGCACTTGTCAGTTCCTTGGTAGTGCATTGGTGTCCTAGTTTAGTAAGAAGCAAAGTTCAATAGTTCTACTTATGGCTAAAGTAGAATATATAGTAGTTGAAAGTTGTTGTACTCAACTTCTTTAGATAAAACAATAGCTCGAGAACTTCTTATTAAGAGTCAACCAAATTCTAATCTTTTATGACAACACAGTGCCATTTGTTTAACTAAAAATCTTGTACATCACCCTTGGACAAAACATATTGAGATTAAACATCATTTCATCTGAAATCATGTAAAACAAGTTGATGTTGAGGTTAAGTATGTTTAAACTAAGCACTAGCTTGTTGACATCTTTATAAAACCTTTATTGGAAAATAAATTTTTTATGCTTAGAAAAGAGCTAGGTTAATTAATCATATTTAATGATTATTTGTGTGCCTTTAATGCTTAAATTTTATATGTGCAAATTCTATATGTTTTTCTATATGCGTTTGAAAACCTTGTCGACTATATATAAACCTAATCGACAAGATTGTTGAGGCCAAAAAGTCAAACTTATGATGACCATGGGCATTTATGCTAATGCATATGAACAGTTATCTTTTTCAGTCATGGCATCAATTGCAACTTAGAACCATGGGTTAGACCTCTCTTTTTTCTCTCCTAAAGTTGTTATAAAAAGGTAAAGTGGGTTGCAACATGTCCCCTTAACTTCTATTAAAAAAAAAAGTCATAAAAAATGCTTGCTACGCAAGTCTCTTTGAACTAGATGTTTGCCTCTAGCATGAAAGAAATGAGTAATCAAATAAGAGAATTGACTACAAGCACTGGCTCTATGAGGGGACCATTAGAAAGTAATAGTCCAATTTGTCAATAGATGGACTCTTACAGAATGAGCTTAAAAAGGCCATGACAAGAATTAACATTGATGCTACTGCAATCAACCTCAAGCTGTAGGACATTGATACTACCATTGTGGATTCTACCTAGGTCTTTAGGGTGATTAGTAGAAGAGTTTAAAGTCATTGGTCTTTATAAGTTCTGGCTGGCTAGTGATGGTATTTTTATTTTATTACTTTTCTTAGTTTTATTTTTAGACTTTCTACACTTTAGTTCTTCATTGTTTTATATATTTGTTGGCTTTATTCCTACGGTTATTGGACATTAATGACTATTATGGATACTAGTATCTACTAGATAGTAGTTGTAAATTCCTATATATGTGGTGGATTTTTGCTAACACATTGTTGCTTTATTACTAGATATTACTACTTGATATTGGATAATATATTGCTAGATTACATTGAAATATTGTTATTGATGTTTCACTGGATCACATTATTGTTTTAATACTGGTTAGTGCTAGATACTTGCTAAATATATTTTTGCTAAATAGTTTGCCTTCTTAGACCCCTTTTGCTATTGACAAAAAAAGAGAGAAATTCTACATACTTTGCATATAGGTTATTTTGCAAATGAATTATTTTTACAAGGTACATACATTATTTATAGGTTGATGTTGGAAATACCTAATTAGATAATGTTGTTTAATTTCTCTTATGTTTTTTCCTTTGTGCTTTGATATGCATAAAGATTATCTAATTCAGGGGAAGTAAACTTTTAAGGGGAGCCCTTATTTGAACTATCTTTTAACTATATATAAGACTTTTTATCTCTTTGGTTTTATCATCATCAAAAGGGAGAGATCATTAGGCCAATAATCTCTTAACTCTCTTAATATTTAATGATAATAAAGGCCAAATTTTTTTTTTTCAAATGCTTATTTACTTTGTTTAGTTTTTAAGTGATGTGTTTTGGCTCAAAAACTATCTCATTTTAAAGTAAAATAGGCCAAATAGAATATTTTATCATTGTTGTTGTACTAAAGATTGACCATTTTAGAAAGCTACAAAAAGTACGGTGTTACTTTTCTCTTATTCTCTCTTTGAGTTTGTAAGTCTAATGGGGAAGAGACAACTTAAGTAAAAGTTCAACATTTTCCTCTCTATTTAACATGCTATAGAAGTCTCAAACCATGAAAGAAAGATGGAAAAGGTTTAAAGCTAGCTGAAAAGAAGATCATCTGCGCCACACCTTGGCTATTCAACCTTCATGATGACTCTACTAATTCAACAATCAATTTGAAGAAGAGTCACAATGGCTAGACACTAGAAGAACTATATATATATATATATATAGAAGAAGAGAAAAACCGAAATACAACAAAAGTAAATAGAAATATTTTTAGCTTATATTTGTTGTAATTCTCCTTGTTCTCATTGTCTTAACCTACTTCTAAGCTAAGTGGCTAGTTCATTTAATTATATAAGAGTCGTCCCATAAGCTTACTTTTAATCTCTTTGTGATAAGGGTTCTTAAACCTTATACTCTATTCTATAATGTCTTTCCAAAGGTTGGAAAGCTAGTTTGTGTGTGAACTAAGAAAATCAACTTGTAAAAAGTTTTAGGTGAACTTGGAATGCCTAGGGTATTGTAATTGTGTAATTATGATTGAATGGTGAAAAATACCTTGAAGTTTATAAGGAAATTGAACATAATTCAAAGAAACTGAATCAAGATACATACAATGTACTTCTTACCAACTCATCTTTATTTTTCTGTCTTTGTATTCTGTTTAAAAACCTAATTGACAAGGTCCTTTTAAGTCTCCTTGATCTTTAACTATTTAGTTTTATTTTACAACATTTTGTCGACAAAATTTTCTTTTGTTTATAAGATTTGCAATTGCATCTCACTTATCTTAATTGCCTTGTATGTATGTTGTTTCTGCCATCCCAATTGTTTTAATTATGTATAATGTTTAAGATTTCTATAAAAGTACTTATTTAGAGCTTGCTAATACTTCAAATGACTTGCTTGTTTAGCTTTTCTCCTTTACCCTTTTCTTAGGCCTTGATTTAGAACTTCTCAAGGACAAGTTTTCTTGAGTAACTCAAGCTCCTTAAATTCTTATTTTGAGTCCAAAGTTAGTCTTTTACTATTTATATGGTCATTTACTACTCATTTGGTCATTTCCCATACTTGGCATATTAGATCCCTTATGGCCATTTTCAAAAATCTCACTACCATGCATCTAGGCCTCATTCTAACATCTTAGATGACTCATTAGGGTCACATTGAGTTCATTCAAAGCCTCAATTACGATGCCATCATGCATGACCATGTACTCTAGTTAGGGTTTTATATGCACATGAAAAATTCAACTTCCATTATTAGTCTCTATAATTGAAACTGATGCTTTCCTTAGCCGCAATAATTGTCAAAAGGAACTCTAAAGCCCATAGAACTAAAAAACAAACTCCCTAGCCCATCAAACTAGAGAATGGCCGAGAGGTGCACCAAGTGAGCTTACATGGAGTTTCTTTAATTTTCTTGCCATTTTCTCTCCATTTTCATACTTTACCCAATTCTACATGCATTATACTATCAAAGGCATGAGAGAAAACATGTAGGAGATCACTTCCTCTCTCTACGAGAAGCAAAGGAGCTCCAAGTTTCTTAGTATGCTTACTTCAAACATAATGATTCTTACCTCAAATTACACCTCTCTTTGAACTCCTTAATTTGCACCAGTTGATTTTCCAAGGAAAGCTCTTTCCTCCATCCTAGAAATACTCAACTTCCTCCTATCAAGATTGTGAAACCATAATATTGAAGCTTAGAAGGAGAAGATCATCTTTCATAAATAAGAGAAAGGCTAAAAATGTATAGTTTTACCTAAAATGTGGCTGGAAATCTTTCTCTCTCTTCCTCCTTCTTTTTCTTCCATTGAAGACATCCTCAAGCTACTAGACCAAGCAGTGAAAATAATCATGGATGAAGGCATACATAATAATGGGATTATTTTAGTATAAACAATTTTAAAAATGCTATTTACACCTTTTTTTTCTGTACTTTAATTTTTTATGTTCTAACTCATTTTTTCTACATATTTCAGCCCTATTGTCTTTTAAAGGTCTTAAACTATAGGCCAACTTTCCTAGGCTATAGGAGCTCAAAATAGTGTAAAACAACTTAAAACTACACCATGTTACAGAATTCCTCATTTTTCATGTTGATAGTGTTTTGACCTATTTTATGCCTTTTAGGTCTTCTTGTTAGTCATCTAGTTAACTCAAATATAATGGGAAATACCTTCAACTTACTTTATTTTACTTTTTATTAAAGTCCTTGTATTCCCACTTTTTCGGAGTAATCTTTGTCTAGGTGCCCCTGATTTTCATTCCTTTTCAGTTTTTCTCTCTATTTTTTTTCTTTAGTTGGCCTTTTACTCCTTTTTTCATGTTCCTATACTTATTAGGAGGTCTATACTCAAATTAAAATATAGGATATGCCTTCTTTTTTCTTTCTGGTATTTCTCTTACTATACTACAACATTTTGCGATTGTCTCTTTTAGGCTTTTCTCTCATTTTTAGTCCCAATCCTTCATCTTGATTAGGCTTCTAGCCCTTTTTAATTCTTCCTCGTACTCCTCTCTAGGAGTTTAGCCTAGTATAGAATATTGGATGTGACAGTATAGTCTAAAGGTATTATTCTATTAAAGAGTTAAATTATGCCTATTTTCCATAAGCTTTGACTAGCATGGTAATGGAATAAGAATCCATATGCTTAGTTAGGCTTATGAAGGCAAAATTATCTTATATTCTATGTTATGATTTGTTTGTTCTAGGGCACGATAGGTTTGGTAACATATAAGGGCATTATTATAAATTTCAATGCAAGCTTGAGGCACAAAATAAAATAGAATTTGATATTGATCAACCTTTTCCCTCAAAGCCTTAGGAATTGAACATGTGAGCTTGTCCCTTGTCAAATTATTGCAAGATGGCAAAATGAAAAAAAAAAAAAAAAAAGAAATTCTAAGATACATGACTTCACAATCTAAGTATGAAAAGATGTAATGCAATATTAATGTCTTATGTTAATTTCAAATTAATTAGGAAGAGTTGCAAGAGATTCTAGTGATTGTTCAATCAATTCATTATTTGACGAATCCTTATAAACAAGAGGTTAGTGTAATTAATAATATCATGATATCTAACTACATGCTCATCAAAAATAGTATTTGAATGTTTTTTTTAAGTCCGTAAAATTGTATTTGAATGTTAATGGCCTATCTTATGTAAAAACTTACAATGACTCCAATTTTTGCATGCCGACAAATGATGATAGCTATCTATCCTATCAATTTGCTTAAATCAGGTTCCTAAAATTTGTATTTCACAATTTTGCCACCATTGTAAGCAAATAAAGGGGAGAAACAAAAGGGAATCTGTAGCTTGTAGGTTGAATTTTCTGAGATATATCACCGAATGTTGGCAAGATTTTGGACATTTTATGAATATGAAATCCTCACACCAATTGTTCATACTTTACATTCAGGCATTTTACCATTCTCTTCAACTATTTGTATGCAAGATATTATCCTTGAATGCTTCAAATTTAACAAATCATAAATAAGAGCAGTAGTGCAGTACTACTACTTCCAATGAAACAATCCTTGAATTGTTGCGAGAGCTGTGATTCAGACCATCCCATGCTAAGTTAGAGGGAACACATGGGTTACCTTGCCAATTGATTGAACCCCATGAGCATGTTTGATCTCCATGATGGCATTAACTATGTAATTTCCAATAATAAACAGAACAACCCAGTTCAGATTTTTTTTTCCCTAAATTATTGGTTATATGAGTACTACAAAACCAAAAGGATACCAATTGAAACAAACAAACGAAAAAATAACAATAAAAGCAATACCATCTTGTTTATCCGTAGGTTAATTTGGTTGTGGAACGAATTTGTAAATTTCGCAAGCATTGAGGATTGGAGGAGCATTAGATTCAGCAGTTGCTCTGACTGTGAAACTAACATATCCTTTAGTTATCTTCTTTGAACTTAGGGTGATGGGCTTCAAATATTCGAGAGGGAGGGAATTTTCATCATCCAAAGTGACATTGATAGTCCTCTTGTGGCCAGGAGGAAGCTTCTGAATTTCAGCAAAGTGAAGGAACGCATAATATTGGTAGGATACATCAAAACTTCAATTTTCATTCAAGAGATTGGAATGATTTAGTGGCTGCGACGCAGTAGGGAATAATTCTGGTGACAGCTCATAAGCGAACTCTTCCGCTCCTAGTTCTGCCGTCGTTTCTAAGGGATAGGCAGGATCATATATGAGCCACATGTCCTTGTACCTGCATTTAAAATAATAATTAGTGTTTCTACTCGTGCATTATGTACGTATCTTTTCAAAAAGAAAAACAGAACAAGAACAGTACTATTAAAAAAAAAATGAGGAAATATCAGAAAGAAGAGAAACAAAGTAATTTTTTCATAAATAAGTTAGGAATAGTAATTAGAACTTTACTTTTATATATATTGATAAAAAAATAAAAGAAATTCTTAAACCAACGTTGTTTTTGAAAAATTTTCCTTTTTTCTTTTTTAAAAGAAATTTCTTTTTCTGTTTAAATATAGTTTGGAAGTATTTAATATATTAATTAATAGCTTGCAAGGGGTAAAGTGCTCTGTATTAAAAATATATAGACATATTAAAATAATTAGATGGAAATTATTTATCACTTTTAAGTTTTTCATATAGTAATTAAATTTTATTATAATTAATATTTTTAAAAAATTTTTAAAAAATATGAAACATTGTAACTTTAAATTTCATTTAAAAAAAAGTTAAATTGTTATCAATGGAAAGTCGAATTCAACGTCCAGGGATATTCCATTGTTGGTTCCACTGTCTGAACTTTTCATCTGTTTGGGACCAAATCCCAGCGGTTTCGTCGCCGGAGTCCGCGCTTGTCCCACAGCCTATGCTTATGAAACGTGACATATTAATTATTTTAAGTTTTCAGCAAGTACCAGAGAAAAAGAAAAATTAATTCCAAAATCCTCAAATAGAGACATCTGTGTACTTCCTAGAACCTTAACTCTGTCTGCAACCTCATTTTCAGCAGCTACTTGCTTTAGGTTGGCATGGGCACTGATCAACCAAACAAATATAAGACATAATCCTACGAGAGGAATATTTTTCCACTTTGAGAAATTCTCCATGTTGGCAATTCGCAGATATAAGAATACAGTGATCGGAAAGTTCGAATTTAGTTTCTTAGATAGAAAGAAAGAAGAAAGAAGATGAGCTTGGCAATTTTCAGCGGCAGTACTTCTCACTTTCTACAACGAATCAGTGCTTAAGGTAGACATGTGTCTATACAATTTATAGTTACACTAAATAAGAGATCTTAAAAGAGGTTATATTTGCATTTAGGGAGTCATTTCGGTTGTTGCACAGAAGAGGTTGACCAGTGACTACTTTCCACAATTTGCCAAGTTGGCAACTTAGCATTAGATCTTATAAAGAGCTTGATGGTTTTTGATTTGTTTCGGATATAAATGGATTGAAGGGAGAGAGATGAAGAAGAAGAACAAGGGACATATAGCTTCTTAATATAGCTATGGAGTGCTACTGAAAATGTTACACCGAGAAAATATCACCCTTTCTCCTTTTATAGGGGTCTAGAGACGGTGGGTGATATTGTGTTATATTATAATATTACAATTTGCCTCGTAACAATAACCTCGGTTTGAAAGCCGCCAGCTTCTTATACATACAAGATAAGTTTTGCTTGTATGATTATTAGCGTGTTTGGTTTTGCAATGGAATAGGTAAAAATCTTGTTTGTCCAACTATGGTACTAGAAGCAATAATTTATTATTTTATCTGAAACGTGACTTGAAAAATATCACTGTCTATCCAAACACGCACTGTATCTTCGACTTTATGTATCCACTGCCCCTATGCAATTCTCTTTGGTTTGCCTCATTATGAAACATGTTCCTTCTTTTTTCTAGATTAATATATTTTAAAAGCTTGGCATTTGGTCCATCAAGCTTAATTTAAAAAAAAATGTAAAAAGATCTAAATTTGAGGTTCAAATTTTTCTTTTTAACATATCTTAAAAAAAAACTCGATCTATACTTGATTAAAACTACATTTCGGTGGATAATTCTAATAAATTTTAAAAAATAAAAAGAATCATTAGTAAGACAACTATTTTAAGAAAGGACTCTGTCAGAACCAAATTTATGTTAGCTTATTGAATTTAAATGGAAGACCATGAGACTAGAGCTCCAAGTCTATGACGAAAGAAAAGTCTGGTATCAATTGTCATCAACATTTATTGAGACACCTTTCCCTGACAAAAATAAAACATTCTCAGGTTCTCTATTTTGATTTCCACATCACAGCTACTTCATTTGAACATCGAACACTGTCTTCCTCTTAAGATATCTTTATTCTTTAATTCTTGTATGCTAAATAGTAAATTGTGGTAATGATTTGGCATGCATAATAAAAAACAATTGAGATAACTGTCAAATGCATCCTTAACTTGTTAATAATGCTACCAAAATTGTTCAAGTTAAAACTTAACAAACTAACCAAAGGCGGAGGGAAGGGCCCTCCCCCTTCTCCCCTCAATATATATATATATATATATATATATATATATGTGTGTGTGTGTGTGTGTGTGTGTATATTTTTTTAAAAAAATAAAACATATTTGTGTATAAAATCTTCCTTGTATATAAAAATTCGTGAGATTTACTGTTCATTTTTACTGTTCTTTGTGCTGATTATAATGTCGCATCACTAAGATTATTAATGTATTATTATATATTGTTCATGCACTGTTTTACACTGTGCATATGTATATTTTTTTTCATTTTTTTCGTATTTCTTTTTTTGTTGTGAGGCCTACATTTTTTTTTACAACTCTTGAATTTGTAGGAATTACTGCTATTTGTGATAATATAACTAGTATTTTATATAGTGATTTAATCTATGTCATACTTTAAATGACAAATTAAATATAATTTATTGTTGCTTATTATTTATGAATAATAAATTACTTTAACAAATTTATGTGTCTTTTAGAATAATAAAATTAAAAATGACAAAATTGTAAGATAATATCTAATAAAAGTTTAAGAAAAACTTCTTTTTATACTTTTATGTTAGTAGACTAAAATGAAAGAGTGAAGATTTTTTTGTTTTTGTTTTTGTTTTTGTTTTTTATCCTGCCCTTTGCATTTTCACCGTCTCTAACTCTTAACTTTCTTTTCACTTATAATTTTGATAAATTTTCTTATTTAATGTTGGTTGTTGTTGTCATCATTGTTGTCGTCATTGTCAAATTATCAATTTTTTTTTTGTTCACATGAAATTAATTCATAGAAAGTTAACCAATGAGATGAACTATATAAAATAAGACTTACTCAAAAAATATACTTTATATATATTATAAAGTAATTATAAATTTGTTATACAAAAAATAATATATATAATTAAAATTACAATCTCGATGAGTTTTTTCTTATTTATTATTTAAAAAAAAGAAAGTCAAATACTACAGTGCCAATACCAAATGCTATATTTTCTTAGTTTATTAATTTATTAATGAGTCCTTTAAAAGTAGTTCTATTATGCACTTTATTGTGAAAGACTAGATTGGCCTGTTGTGCCGAGAAGTACCTCCATATTCCACTTATTGGGCAATGAGTTTGATTTGATAATAGGTTTAGGTCAATGATTGGAAAACTTACTTTTCTCCATCTTGTTTCATATAGAAATTTAAGAACTATGATTCTTGTTAAACCACAAAAACCCAAATTCACACCAGTATCATAAATTTACCTGGCAAGTATCTAGTGTTAATATTTTTGGCGTTGTAGCATCTGACTTTTTATTTTTATTTTTTATAATAAATAGGTATAGGAGCCCAATCCTTCTGACAAAAAATTCCTCTCTCGGCCCACAAAAACAAACTTTAATCGGAAGTATTTAGTATTTAGCACCCTTAAGAGTGGTTTAGTTCATGTCATTTGGGTTTTATACATTTGATTCTTGAGCCCAACCCCTCCTTGGTAAAACTCGGTCTAGTAAGCAATAAGCAACGAGACAGAAACTTCGTCAACTCAAATCAATCACTCCTGAGGAGTGGGTTTATGGGTTCAGACTTATAAAGAGCCCTGCCTAGCCTATGGGCCTCTTATTGATTTAAGATGCAAAAGAACCCATAGCCAATGACTTGCTTGATATTCTCCTGCTGCTCTCTTCTTTCAAGGGTGATTTTCAAAGCCAAACAATCCTTTAATTAGCTCAATTATTATGTGTCTTATATATCAAGCCTTTGTACTGTAGTAGGAGGAATGCAGGACATGGCGATCTCTACAAACTTCCAAGCTGAACTAGTATTATATATTGTCCTTGTAACCTTGGATCAAATATGGATTCAATATCTTCACTCCCAACTTTAGGATTAACCCAATGAAGTACGTGACTGATGTCTCATAGTGATACTACATTCATTGCTTCTGCCTGGCGATTAGTTCAAGCAAAGTTATCCCAGAGCTATGAACATTACTCCTTTTGTTCAAGTTTCCAGAGCTATTAAACTCTCAAAGGTTACAAAAAATTACAAAGATTTTTTTTAAAAATGATTTTCTTCTGTTTTATGATTTTGTTATAGCTGCCACAGAGGTCGACCAAGAGGAAAGTGCTCCAGCTGGCATGGTGACTCGAGTGCCTTCATATAAAGGGTTAGGAAACAACCTTAATGGTTATTTGAATACACGGTCCCAAAATGATCCGCTTTAGCTTTGGGCCCAAGCCTTGGATCCAACAAATGAATGACATTCAATCATTGGCAATGATTGGCGGAATAATTGTTTTGTCTTTATCCTTAGTTATCTTTGTTTGATAATAAGATTTTACTATTCTATTTGTGTAATGTTCTGTTGTTTGGTTGCACTATGTACTGAAACGCTTTTAATTCTCTTTAAGGATATTAGAGAGAATCAAGAAATAAATTAGTCGTCATGTTGGAGCGAAGCTCTCCACTCAACAGTGATGATTGTGTTGCTATACCCCATTATCTATTGCCAGTTGCGATAGCAATAATTGGTAATGCGACGATGTATAATGGAGGCAGAGTTGGGTTGTAGCTTGACTCGTAAAAAACATTTTGTACCCAACTTAGATATGCCCATCGTACTTTTAAAATTGTACTTTCATCATGAATAAAAATGTCTCAGTCCAAAATTGGACTCAAGCACGACTTATTGTTATTTCAAATGTTTATTTGGGTCAATTTTGTTGTCTGAATGAAAAGTTATGTTTTTATTTTTGGTTTAAATTTATCCCATTTTAAAAAAATTTTATTTAACCTAAACAACAAAAGACTGGATTTAAGCTCAATCCCTAGCCTGGTCCTAACTTAAAATTTTATATTTAGGTCTAAGCTCAGCCCTCAGTGGGTGATTTATAATGGCGGTGCCCCATGTTGAGCATCAATGAGTAATAAGTTAGCTGGTAACTAAGAGTTAAAGCAAAAACTAAAAATGGTTTCCTACTTTTATAAAAAATTTCTTCTTGAAACATTGAAGAAAGATTTAGATCATTGAAAGAGGGAAAAAAAAAATAAACAAACATAAGAAATTTTTTTTTTTAAATGCGCTATAAAGAGACTTTACAACCAAGAAACAGAGCCTAAAAAAAAAAATCATTAGTATTCTATCATGAGATAACTCATTCATTAGGAAGGAGTCGGTCAGAGCCAAATTTAAGTGTGGCTATGCTTAATTTATTAAATTGTAATGGATGACCAAATGACTAGAGCGCCAAGTCTTCAGCAAAAGAAGTTGGGTATGAATTGCCATAGACGTTTACAGGGAGTTACCTGTCCCCAGCATATGGGACATATAGTTTAGGTTTCTTTATTTTGATTTCCATGTCACAGCTACTTCATAAACTCTATCATCCTCTTGAAGCTTTCTTCTTAGAGCCTACAACATGTGATCGCTTTGCTGGGTAATTCTTGCATGACACAGAATTGCTAAATAATAAATAGTGCCATAGTGATAATTAATTATTTTGGCGTGTATGAGTAAAAATCTGAGATAACTTTGGTTTTTATTTTTATTTTTTGGCCAAATCTGAGATGACTTTCGAATCAACACCGGACAAGACTAGTTCTGTAATTTGTACAGTGCATTAATTTGTGCAAGTTGTTTTGAGGTCCTCATACGTTACTTGATTGAGAATGATTCTATGAAAAGTTGGAGTTGAAGAGAAAGAAGATTTTGTTGAGCCCTGTTTTGGTTTAGCAGTATTAAAGTTGTCTCCAAAGATGAGACTTTGAGCTCAGTGTCTCTCTCTCAAGATTCATGCTTTTAAATTTTAATTGGTTTGTCAGGTTGCGAAACTCATTCATTCATATATATATATAATTTGAGACATTGAATGTGGCTTCTATTCGTAGTGAGAACAAAGAAAGATCTTAAAGGACTCTTTGGGCCTTTAGCCTCTCTTTAAATTTCTTACAGAAATGCCAATATTTGATTCTGTTCTTGACAAGTATCAACTACATAATTCACACAAGTAAATGATCCAAGTAAATTCAAAATGATTAAATTTCCATAAGTCAATTTGTTTTCTTGTGCTTAGTGTTGCTGTCATTTGAGCACAATGTGTACGCTAGAGAAGCTTGCGTATGTTCAAGGATGATGCAGACTTTCACTGGAAAAATGAAGAACTATAAATACCAAGGCCTCCAAAGTTGTCTCATCTACAATGCTACTTTTTGAGATGACAAATCATCTACTCTGGGGCCAGCAACAAAAAATGGGTCCCTTGTTAATTTTCTTGGGTCAGTGGTATAGTTGCCTGCAGATAAATCTCAACAATATAACAAATAACAAAGTTAAATTAAATTCTCCCAATCGTATTATTCCAGAGCAGTCTCACGTTCACAGATAAGTGATGAAACTAGACAAAAGATACAGGGAGAAATATCACAGCCCAATCGAAAGAGGAATTCACAAGAAGGAGAAACACTCTAGGAGGAAGATAGAGACGCACAAAGAGAAGAGAGAGAGATCATTCACATATTCCACACCCCCAACCCTCTCTCCTTGCCATATATATATATATCCCTTACTCATTCCCTCAGACGTGTGGGTATCTTAGTAATTCTGTTACTCCTAACTGCTTCTTGCACCGACCTTGCAATATCCGGATCTGTTGCCACTTGTCCCTTGGAGGTCCTTTTCGTCTTTTTCAGCATAACAGTCAGAAAAAGAAAAAAATGTAGGAAAATAATATGAATAGTTCAAGTTCTTCAATGTTTGATTGTGTCTTCAGATATGTGTAAAATTATAAGATATTATTTATCACAAATTTTAAATAGACACTCAATTTTAAAATTATCAGAGAGTGTAAAATCTACACTTTGACCGAGTCCCAAAAAACAACCCATTTAGGACTCTTATTCTTTTTGCGTATGGTTCGCTTGATCATTTTATAATTGTTCTACGGCTTCTGTCTAGCAGTTAGATATAGCAATCAAACAGTCTATTAGCAAGTCAAGTATATATATTATTCCAAATAAACCTTTGCCTTGTCATAGGCAAATTAAACACTACTTCCTACTTATATATACACGCACACACTCTTTTACTATAGTACTCAAACCACTGCTCATCTTAGTCTGAAAGCTTTAGGTGAGTTTGTTTCTATTGTTCTTCTTATCTTCTACTTAACTACTATTCTTTTATATATTTATTATAATATAATATCAGCTAGAGATAGCTTCTATATAGAATTCAACAGATCATATGGAGAGGGCATCACAATGGATTTTGTCCTTACGCTTGTGACTCGCCTTCATCCAACTTTTCCTTAATATTGGCGACCCAATGCTAGGTGGAAGGAAACACACCACCAACAACCCCAACCCTGGTAAGCACCCAAAGTACTATGTATGTAAGATAATCTTCTATGTTTCAACTAAAGCTTATAACTTGCCTTTGTCCAGCCTAATGCTTTATTGGTAATTGGTTAACAAAGTTTTCCTTCATTTAAAACCAACCATATTCTGTTGTACTTTAATTAATTAGTATCAACTTTTGCATGCACAGGTTTCATAAGCATTGACTGTGGAGTAAGCAATGAATGCACATAGACAGGAACTGGCATCAGGTATCAAATAGATATGAATTTTTGTAAAAATAGGAACAAATTCTATGGTTGCACTTGTATCAAGAAACAACTTAAAATATTCTGGGAGACAATTGAAGACGCTGAGAAGCTTTCCAAAAGGAAAGGGAAACTATTACACTCTGAACCAAAATAGGCCAAAAACTACAATTACCTCATCAAAGCTTACTTCACATATGGAAATTACGGTGGCAAAAATCAAACTCCAACTTTTGACATGTACCTCGGTGTCAATTATTGGGAAAGTGTTAATCTGATGAGATATTATCACTTTATAGAGATTATCCATACTCCCACAATTGATGCCATAAACGTTTGTCTTGTGAAAGTGCCATAGGAATTACCTTTCGTTTTTGCATTGGAAGACCTCTCAGGAATTCTATTTATCAAAGCCCCTTGCGTTCTCAAAAACTATTAGCCTTACAAGCAAGAATTGATGTTGCCTCCACTAGTTCAGCCACGCACAGTAGGTGACTTTAATTGTTGTATTCTCCAACTAGTTGTATTTGCATGTTTTCATTAGGTACGTGTGTGATTTACCCCTTAAGTTTTCTTCATTATCTAGCTCTTCTTATGATTTTGATGATAAAGAAGAAAAAAAAGAAGCATAAGGGTCAATGATTATTTCATTTCATACTTTCCTTGCACATGCAAGTAATTCCCAAATTCCTCTATCCAATAATTTATGCAAGCATTTTTTTATGGCCATTGAATTAATGCAAGTATATAGGCACAAGGATGACATCTATGGTCATCTGTGGTGCACAGATGATGATTTGCAACAATTAAAAGATTGGCACTTGTTCAGTTGATCTATAGATATTGATCTTGGAAGTGTAAATGATTCTTATAAATGACCAGCACAAGTGCTGAGATCTGCGGTCCAATCATGCAATCGCTCCTGTGCTTAAAACTTTAACTTCAAGTATATTTGGACTCCTTTGAAAAGTCTTTAAAATATTATTGAATTTAAAGATCTAAAGTAAGAGTGAAATTGAGGACCCTACACTAAGTTGAGTTGACCTGAGTGAAGTTGAATTAAAGTGCATACCATTTTGTTTGTCCATTTTTGCTTTTTATAATAGATCTTAACACATTAGTCAGCTAAAAGTTGAATGTTAATGGCGTCTGATTTTAGGAAATGTCAATTTGTTCTTTTTCACTCTAGGATCATAATTTCTAGTATTTCGGAAATGGTTAAGCATTTAAAATTAATTAATCAAGTTGTAAAACTTTAGAATATAAATTTGTAAATGAAATAGAGCAACTTAAGCTCTACTCTTTGAATTCTTCCTTTGCCTTAAGTTTAGTTCATAGTTTGTGGTTCCAACATCTAGTATCAAAAGTCTACTAATTTTTTGAAGGATTATAAATGAGAAAACTAGTAAGGAAACTTATCACATCCCACCTTTAAATCATTATTTTTTTCTTCTTGTCCTGCTATGGCTTCTTCTAACCTTTTGGATTTTGCCGACCCATTTCCAATGGGCAAAATTATTAAATATAAGCTATTAGATGAAAACTTACCTTAAGTCATTTGATTTTTGGGAGTATGTTAAAGCTAACAAAGCTGTACACTCCTTACCAACCAACCCAATGGTTAACCAAATCAAACATCATTTAGAAGAGACAACTAAAAAGTATAAAGCTCTCTTAATCATTTATTTAGCCATTGATGAAGTCATTTTCATGAAGATAATGGCCTATGAAACCACTAATGAAACTTGGGTGAAGCTAAAGGTAGAGTTTCAAAGGAGTGACAAAGACTCAATAGATACAAATTTACAATTTGAAAAGGGAATTCGAGCTACTAAAAATGAAAAAGTCTCACCAGGTGAAAGACTACATTGATAGAGTCATGTAAACATAAGCAAGATCTAGTTGCTTAACAAATAAGTGGAGGAAAGAAAGAACATGGACAAAGTCATGTTAATGCTTCTTAGAAATTTTAAAGCAAAGATCTCTTTGTTGGAAAACACTAAGGATGTGACACAACTCTTTATAGTTGAACTTGTAAATGCATTATAAGTTGTGGAGCCAAAAAAAGCCTTTTAAGTGGAAGTGATTGCTAGTGAAGCTACATTAGCAATAGTACAAAAGCTAAAACCACAAATTGATAGTTCCTTAAAGAAGTAAAATAGCGAAAAGAAGGGTAAATGAAAGAATGAGCAATAGCAAGGCAATAAAAGAATATTTAAGAAGCATAAGTTTTCACTGTTTCCTCATTGCCGGAAGAAAACCATGTGGAAAACCACTGTTAGTTTAGACCTAGAGTTTAATGCCGATCTTGCAAGTAGTTTGGTCATATTGACAAAGTTCGCAAAGTAAATCAGAATTAGTAACCTCAAGCCCAACTTATACAAGTACATGACAACAATGAAGTTAAAGAAGAAAGGTTGTTTGTTGCAACTATTGTTAAAGAATATTGTAAATCAACTGTGGACACTGATGTGTGGCTAATCCATAGTGGATGCACACATCATATGGCAACAAATTTGATCACTTTCAGAATCTTAGACAAAGATTATTCTTTCAAAGTTATACTTGGACATGATAAGCTTGTAGATGTCAAAAGGAAAGATGTTGTTACCATTTAAACACGTTTAGGTATAAGACTTGGATAGGTCCTTGATAAAAATTTTCGGGAGAATTATAATAAAGAATCCAAAAGTAAAGAAAATTATTTTTGAGGACCTGTTACCACTTGTTTTAGGATGATTACCACTAAATTTAGTAATAAACAGTTAAATCTAGTAGTAAAGGTCCTTAAAAATAAATTTTTTTACTTCTTAATCCTTAAACATAATTTTCCCAAAATTTTACTCTTGATAAAAATTTTACCCTATCATTCAAGAGTAAAATATTGGATAGCTCATTGATAAAAATTTTACTCTATCATTCAAGAGAAAAATATGTGAAATCTTTTATTTAGTTGGTGTAAAGTTATCTTCAATCAAAATGAACAATAAAAGTTTTTCTCTTGAGTTGAAAGACCATAAAGGGGAAGCTTATAGTGGTATGGATGAAAATGGTGATACGTGGTATAGAGGAATTAGGCATACCAATCTTTCTTCACTAAAGTTGCTCCAAGAAAAGGAGATATGTTAGATTTACAACTTGTAAGGGGTTGCAATGGAGTATATTGAATATGTCAATTAAGAAAGTTGGCTAAAACACCTTTCCTTATTGATCCAGTCTTGAGAGCATTTGGCAAGTTGCAAATCATCCGCTAAGATGTGTGTGAACTAATGAGCATCCCATCCTTGAATGGTAGTGGATATTTTTTCTTGTTTCTTAATGATTATATAAGATATTGTTAGGTGTATTTCCTTAAGTAGAAGTTTAAAGTATTCACTAAGTTCCAAAAGTTCAATACAATGATGGAGAATCAATGTTCATTGAAAATCAAGACATTAAAGATCAACAATGGGACTGAGTATACCTCTAGTCATTTAAGGAGTTTCTCTAATGAGCAAGTATATATCACTAACTTAGAGTCACTTACACAATGTAAAAAAAATGGCATGAGTAAGAGATAAAACAATTCTGTCATGAATATGGCCAAATATTATAAGTTTTGGAAAGACTTGTCAAAGATACTAGGGGTAGAGGCTCCACCTTTATCTATTTATAGAACCAACTTCCAATCAAAACCCTGAAGGCGGAGACCCCATACAAAGCATAGATAGGTTAGAAGGCATTTGTAAGTCACCTCAAAGTATTTGAAAATATATGTTATGCATATGGTCCTAAAGCTAAAAAAGACAAACTTGATCAAAGATGAGAAATTACTGTTTTTGTGAGCTATAACAATGTCTCCAAAGGTATTGGATTTTTAATGCTATTACACAATAAGTTATTATAAGCAAAATTGTGAAGTGTGATGAAAGTGTAGCCTAAGATTGAAAGAAGATGGTTGCCATTTCCTCTAGTCAAATCCTAACCATGGAAGATATTGCTAAAGAATCTATTAGCATCTTAGAAGACAATGATTTTGATAAAGAAATTATAATTTAAAGAACAAGATCTCTTAAGGATATTTATAACAAATGTGATAATTCCCAACTATTCATGTTATTTATATATTTTCTCTCAGTAAATATGATGATTAACCCCCATTTATAGGACAAATGACACTTACACAAAAGAAAATGAACATATTTAGAATGAATAGCTATATACTCAATACTTATTTGAAAAATCAGTATTTATACTTTAATTTTGAGTATATTGATAACTAATCACATGTTTTTTTTCATATAGGATGTATATGTTAAGGATTATTGAGCAGTCTCAGGAGAAAAAGGCTGGAAAATGGTGATTTTGCAATTCTCGCCGCGGCCAAGACCATTCAAGCCGCGGCTGAAAGTGAGGAGTGCAACTCGCGCCGCGGCGGAACATGATATCACCGTGGCCAGAGCTCAGACAGAAGCAAAACTCACCGAGACGCAATGTTAAGGAGCTGCGGCGCTTATGGAATGAACCAAAAATCCTCGGCCTAAGATGATGAGCCACGGCATGGAGTCTCACAGAATCAAGATACGCCGTGGCAAAACCTGTGTGCGCCGAGGCGAAGAATCTGCATGCCACTCCGAAGCTCACAAAACCGAGTCTCGCTGCGGCGTAACATGTCATCACCGCGGCCCTCAGTCAGACAGAACTCAACCTCACCGCGGCGCAAAACGCTGAGCCGCGGCGCACTTTGAATTAACTGAACGCAGCGTTTTGTTTTCAGAATTTTTCGAGGGTTTGAGGCTTCATATGTGTTGGAGAGTCGAGGAGCCGTTATTCTGGACATTCTGGGTCATTTTTGTGTGGTTCCAAGTGAGTAGAGGCTAGGGGAGAAGCTAAGAAGACATTTTGAAGCAAAGTGAAGCTGGAGATTGAAGATTGAAGCTCAAACCATCTCGTTTTGGGAGTTTCTTCTTTCGTTCTTCTGTCTTTACCATTTTTATTGATGTATCTGAATGTTGCTTCAACCATGTCTTGGAATTTTATAATCATGTATAGCTAAACCCTCTCTAATTTAGGATTATTAGGAACTCTTGTATGGATTAGTGGTTGTTCTTCATTCTAACTTTGCAAGCAATGGTTAATATTTGTTCATTCAACTTTATGCTTCATGCTTTCTGATTGATTGGCCAACAATTAGATTAATTTGATATCTAACTTGAACTTGGAAAAGGGAAAGGGAGATTAGATCAAAAGTTGAATGGTGTGGATGCTTGAAACTTGCCTAAGTAAGTGGATAGTCTAGTTACTGAGATAGGAATATACTCAATAACCCCACATGGTCCAAGTAGGTATTGTGATAATAGTGTGATCTTGGTTGATTTTGTAAGGAATTATAAAATGAACTGGGTAGACCTATATAATGTTTGGAAAAATATATATAGGAACAACTTAATCCTAGACCAGCATGTATTACCATTGATAGCAAAAGCATTGAATGTTGAGCTGACTACTATGAAGTACAAGAGGACCAATAATCTTAGATGCCACTAATTATCCAAAACATCCAAATATCAATCTTGAGTTCTGTATAGCTTTTAATCCATAAACAACTTTCTTTTACACCAACCATTACAAATTGATTCGCTTAATTTAAATTAGAGTGTGAATTTCAGTACTTGATAATATTTTGACAACAAATCCTCGTGGGAACGATCTTTTCTTATCACTATATTACCTTCACGATACGTATACTTGCGTGTACACTTCAAAAAGAGCAACAAAATGCAATGTTGCTCTTCTAGAACCTATAAACATTAAAAATGCTTTAAAATCCACAAAATGCAGAAATTGCTATGGAAGAGGAATTGAGTATGATTGAGAAGAACCATATATGAGTGCTAGTGCCAAGACCAAGCAATAAGCACGTGATTGGCACAAAATAGGTTTTCAAACTCAAGTTGAATCTTAATGAGTCCATAAACAAGCATAAAGCAAGATTGGTGATGAAGGGTTATGCATAAATGCAAGGTGTAGACTTCACTGAAACCTTCATTTTAGTTGCACTATCAAAATGCTCCTCTCAATTACAACTCAATAAGGCTGAAATGTAATCCAACTTGATGTTGAATTAGCCTTTATAAATGGAGTTCTAGAGGCAAAAATTTATGTTGAACAGTTAAAAGGTTTTACACAAGAAAGTAACAAGGTGTATTAGTTGAAGAAAGCTCTCTATGACTTTAAACAAGCTCCAAGATATTGGTATGCCAAAATTGATAATTTTTTAATCGATTTAAGGTTAAAAAAGAAATGTAATGAAATTACCTTAGATACCTAATAGCAAAATGATGAAATCCTTATTGTTGTCATTTATGATGATGATTTATTGGTGACAAAAAGTGATCTCAAGTCATTCAACTTGTTTAGAAGACAAGTGAAGGAAGTCTTCGAAATAAATGACATGAGAAGTATATCTTATTTTTTAGGAATTAAAGTGAAGCAATTTTTTAAGGTATTTTTATTTCTCAGAAGAAATATGCCATAGAGGTTCTGAGAAGATTCAACCTAAGAAAAGTTAAAATTGTAAGCACACTAACAGTTCAAGGAAGTAAGTTGAGCAAAGATGATAAGTTAGGTTTAGTATATGCTTTAATTTATCAAAGTGTAATTAGATCACTCCTCTACCTTTCTATCATCATGCCTAATATCATGTATGCCATAAGTGTTCTAGCAAGATTTATTAGTGCTCTAATTGAAAACCACCTTTCAATTACCAAGTATTGAGATATATTCAAGGATCCCTAGATTTTGGTATATTTAATAAAAGATTTGTTGATGTCAACTTAGTGACATTCACATATAGTGACTGAACTAGCTCCCTTGATAAAATGAAGAGCACTGCAAGATATTATTTCACGCTCAAATTAAGAAGTGCCTACTAGAGTTCCAATAAACAAAGAACTATTTCCCATTCAACCATTGAAACAAAGTACATTGTAGCTTCAACTACTATAAACCAAACACTTTGGTTAAGAAAGATACTAAATGACTTGAGGATGCCTTAAAATAGTACCACAAAGATGCTATGTGATAACAAGTCAGTTGTAGCAATGATTAAGAATCTTATATTTTATGAAAGTTTGAAATACATCAAGATTAAATATCAGACAGTTAGAGAAACCGTGAAAGAAAATGAAGTTTAGTTCCTTTATTGCAATACAAAAAATCAAGTGGTGGACATCTTCACTAAAGGCTTGCAAAAAAATAAGTTTAAAATTTTGAGAGAAAGTTTTGTCAAATCCAGCATTTGCATTAAGGTAGAGTTTTAATTTCTTTGTTTTATATTTTAGTTGTTTTAGATTTAAGAAGGAGAATATTAAAGTTAAAGAGTTAATGAGGAATATTTGTGTGAAGTTAATTCTAAAAATTATCTTAAGTTGAAGCTAAGTATAGCTGAAGTTGAACACACTCAAATTAAGTTAATGAGAGTTAAGCATATTTGAGAGAGTTGGGCAAACTATGGATAAAGCTAAGGAGTACAAGTAAGATCGAAGTTGAAAACCCTAGGTTGAGTTGAGTTGAGCATCTAAAGTTGAGTTAAATTAACTTGAGTTAAGTTAATGACACCTTTTTTACAAGTTAAAGCACAAACCTTTTTGTTTCTCTATTTTTACTTTTTGTAATAGATCTTGATATATTAGCTAGCTAAAAGCTAAGTGCTGATCGCATCTATTTTTAAGAAATATTAGTTTGTTTGTTTTTTCACTTTTAAAATCATGATTTCTAGTATTTAGAGGAATGGTTAAGTATGTAACGTTGCTTAATCAAGTTCTAAAACTTTTGATTATAAATTTGTGAATGAAACAAATCAATTTAAGCTCTACTTTTTAAATTCTTCCTTTGCCTTTTGTTTAGTTTTATAACTTGTGATTCCAACAATTATGTCTACTTCCACTTTGCTAAAATTGAGCAGCTTTGTCTTAGGTAGAAAAGAGTAATCAATATTTTTGGTA
Organism: Erythrophleum fordii; assembly: GCA_032878935.1. Classification (NCBI taxonomy): domain Eukaryota; kingdom Viridiplantae; phylum Streptophyta; class Magnoliopsida; order Fabales; family Fabaceae; genus Erythrophleum; species Erythrophleum fordii. Next base: position 10,132,162 of record JAVQMF010000047.1, on the reverse strand, counting down.
ATGATGAAAATATCCTCTTAGGGCTTATAATTCTTGAATACTTAAAGCTGCGGATAGTTGTTGCTCGAAATGCTTAAGATCTTTTAGCATAATGCAACATCAGAATCCATTGCTCGTCCCATCCTCAATGCCTATGAGATTTATAATTTGATATCATCACTAACTTCCCTAACAGCCAAAAGAGATAGTAAACATGCTTCTATTCCTCATTCAACTGTTTCTTGTAATTCTAACATTTATATATTTTTTGTTTTTTATCTCTTTTTTTGGTTTCTGTTTTTTTTTTTTTTTGGTTTTGGTTTTGGCTTTGACTTCTTAGACTCATTTATTATTGGTAATAATAGTGGATGCTATCTTAGACATCAAAAATACATACAAGATCTCTAAATTAAATTTGCCAGGTGATCCATGTGTTCCAAGGGAAAATGCATGGGAGGGACTAAGCTATAGTTATGACATTAACACAAGGATCATTATAGTGTAAGTATTTTGCTTCTAAATTAATAGTGCCTTAGGAGAAGTTTTAGAGCATATACCTTAAGAAAAAGGGATCTAGTTAAGTTGAATTACATCTCTTAAGAACTCCTCCATTTATAGAGAGTTGTAGGGAATTTAAGTTTTGAATGAAAACATATTCTTGTTAAGAATACACCTCAAGTCTTTTAACCTCATTTTGTCGTTACAACATGATGGTTCTTTTTTTTTTTTGGTTGTTTATATTATGATCTTGACCAAAATAGTACATATTTTAAATTGATTTAAATAAATTATTTTATGAATTTGAATTCAAATTTTTTATAGAAATTTTAAATTTAATAATAAATAAACTAATTATACATTTGAAAATATTAGTTTATATATTAAAAATCATAATATTTTCAAGCATGATCTTTAATTAACTTAAATTCAAAATTTTTATTATTGTTGCATTGATGTTTAAACAATATTATCAAATTCCAATAAATAATTTTTTTGGTTAGTGAGAGCATTGTTACCCTTTGATGAAAACCTATTGAAGTAAGTTCCCTTTTTCCCATTACTACATTTTTAAGCTAAGATATTTTATAAGTCTACCAATTAAGCTCATATGCTACTAATAAATTTTCTACTTTGAATATCCCTTTGTTGTTTCTGGCAAGGGGGTTCTTTTGAACCATATTGTGCCTTAGGAGAGAATAAAAAAAAAAAAGAGAGAGAGAAAGATTTAGGTAACATTTGATAGTTGGACTTGGGTTGATGGAAAAGGAAAGGGAATAAGAGTCCATCATAAAGCTTATTTGGTTGTGGGATTTGGCTTTCTTTTCCATTTTTTAGGGAGAGGCTTTTCCTAATTTAATGAAACTCCTTCCAAAAAGTGATAGAATCTAGACCAATCAAAAGGAATGAAAATTTATTGGACAAAAATGCCTTCAAATGTAGCCTTTATCTATCATCACTATTGCTACTACCATTGCCTCCACTGCTTAAACCATCATTGCCACCATTGCCACCACCTCTTCCACCATCGTTGCTACCATCACAACCACTCCATGTTGATTGTAGTTGCTATAGCCACTACCATCACTATCACCATTGTTTTTATTGCCACTTTTGTGTGTTATCACTATTACTATTGTCATTGTTGCTATTATCACTAAAAAAAAGATTATTTTATTATTTTTTCCACTAAAAGCATTATGGCCATTTGTTTAGCTTTCTTTTTTATTACTGTATTATTTTCATCAAACCAAATATGGGAAATAAATGAAATATATGTTTCTTTTCATCTCAGACCAAATATAATTGTGGGCAACAAGAATGCATTCCATCAAGGCCCATTCCCATGCTCAATTATTCTAGCAACGAAGCAAGCCGTTAGTTAAAAAAGATGAGGAAAAAAAATTCATTAGGTCTTCACTTAATATATACTATGCTATTCTTAAAAACCATACAATGTATAGTCAATTGGTATAAAAAACAATAAAAATTCACTTGAGTATATTATTTGAATTCACTGCTTTTAACATTTTAAACTTTCATTAGGTTATTGTACAACCAATTAATATATTATATGTACTTAAGAAAATTTCAAAACTGTGTTGTGTGTGAGAAATATGAAAATACTTATGCATGTATGTGAGAAGAACTTTGAAAGTGGAATATAAAAAGTGAGAGGAAAGCTTTTCTTAGATTACATGCGATTGTGACCTCTGAATGGTGCTTAACATAAAACTATTATGTGGGACCTACTCAAACATTTTTATTTTTATTTTTATTTTTTATGAGAGTGACTTGATTGTAAATTAACATTTTTTTGGGGTGCTTTGTGCAAACAAAAATAATGTGCATCCTACGTAAATCTTTGTTAAGAGTATATGACCCTCCAAACTTAAACGTATGCTGTGTATTACTATTATAAGCATAAAACTAGTTAAACCTATTAACTAAACATCATCATAGGTCCGGATTGTTTAAAAAAGAACCGGACCTGTGACCAAAAATTGCACAATAATGGGACTCGGCCTAGTACTATTTTTGCATTTTGGGCTTCGGTTCAAGTCGGTTAAATCAGGCCTAAGCAGACCCCTTTTAAATTTATTTATTTTTTATTAATAGTTTATAAAATGGGTTCACAACTCTTTTCTGAAAATATTAATAAACACAAAAAAGTAGGAATTGTTATTAACTTATTACGAAATATTTTGTTCAAAAAATGTTCAGAATGTTGAATAAGGAATATATAAACTTAGTTGGACCTGACGTTGTGGGCCCGAATGTTTCGTGAGTGCAGAAATTAATTGTCAGATTCAAAATTTTTATCATCGTTCTTTTTTTTCTTTTTAAAATAACATATTAACATCGTTTCGACGAAAAGCAAGGTTTTTTTTTTTTGGAAAGTAAGAGAGAAATTAAATAAATAAAAAAAGAGTATAAAACCTGTATTACCATAAACCTGGTATAAAGGATTTACTAGTCTTAACAAAAGAGGTAGTTTTAAGTACCAGTAAAAAGGAAACTTTCACCTGATTAGAAAGAGTTCAGTACGACTAACATATCACTTAACATACTAGAAAATTACAAAATTTAATTACAAAACGGGTCAGCCTTTTAGAAAAAAAACCCAAGTTTGGCCGTTTTTAAAATGGCTTTTTAAAAAATGGATCTATTTTTATTGAATTTTTTTTATAGTTCATATTCATTTTTTTTGTCAAATAAACTTTTTAATCCATAATCAAGCCTACTTCCAATATATGAGAACATTAGTCCACAAGAAACGTATATATGACGAAGGAAGACAATGACGAAGAACAAGATATAGAGGTTAACAAAATGTCCTCAAGAAAAGCTACTGGCTCAGTTCAATGCAGTAAATTAATCTAATTAATTTGGACCAAATGATGATGGGTTTGATGAGTGTGAGATGTCGAGACTAGCAGAAGTTTGGCTAGATGGTTCATTTGAATATGACAGAGCATATGACGATAAGGATGCTTATATTGGAGACATGGATAAGAAAGGTAGAGCAAGAAAATTGGATTGGGAGACTGGGACTGCTATATGCGTTGGAAATTTTGGTTGTTTTGAGAATTAAGACATTGAATGTGGCTTCTATTCCCAGTGAGAATAAAGAAAGATATTAAAGAACTGACACAGCAAACTTAGACGATGAAAAATGAACACAAATCGAGAGATTAAATTTGAATATTTTATTCAATAATAATTATCATCAAAATTAAGGAAAAGCTATTTATATGTCAGTTTTTATTAATTGGGCAAAATAACAAAAATAGTGTGAAATACAAATAAATTTAAAAAATAATTAAAATCGTCTTGAAATGTAAAAAATAAAAAATTTTGGCCCAAATGACCTTAACTGGTAAATTATATTGACCCCATGATGGATTCAAAAATAATTTTTCTTTTATATATAAGAAGGTCAAAACTTTTAACTACTATAATTATAACTAGATTAGATTGGTCGGTCAACCGATTGAACTGAGAATCAGACTCTAATCTAATTCAAAAAACCCTTTAAATCGATGCTTACAAGAAGCGGCCAACTTTGATCAAGGATTATATTTGACTAGCCAATTTTGAAGCAGAATAAGTGCAAACAAATCAACCGTTATCTATATTGGAACCCGCGTACATATTACTTCCAAAATATATATATGCCATTTGACCTGTAGTACACCTTTAATATGAGTATGTAAATTTTTAGATAAATAAGTTATTAGTGCGTTGCTTGCATTTTATTATGAAAATGGCCATATGTAATGTCAAACCAATGACCCAAAGGAAAAATCTCAACATTTTAGCCATTGCAACACCTTGCTCTTTTTATTAAGATTGTACATAATATTATATAAATATAATTATAGTATTTTTTAAAAAATTTATGATATTTAATTTAAATATTTATCAACTATTATTTTTTTTTACGCTATGTTCAAACCTTCAAAAATCAATTAAATTTTATTATATAAATTTTTTTAAAAAGTAATAATAAAAAATTAATATATTGAATAATTAGTTTTTATAATATCTTGATTTCAATATTTGTTTTAACATATTAATATTTTATAGATAAGTTATTTTAGACTCACATTTTAAAATTAAAAAGTTAATTAAATTTAAATATTATATCATATTTAATTTATTTTTATATATAATTAATAATAAAATATTTCACATTTTATTAATATTTATTTATTATTTATTATACTAAATTTTTAATATTAATATATATATTTTTAATTATTATTAGTATAATCATAATTTAATTATAATTAAATTAATAAATTGTCAATTAGTGTTATCATGGATTCAATAACTAATTTAATTTTAAAAATATTGCTCTTAACTGGTAAACATTTGAGGTCACAACTTCCTAGGTTGTAGCCTCTCCTTAATTTCTAACAGAAATCTAATTTCTTATTTTGTTATTGACAGACGATCAACCACACAATTCACCCAATTAAATTTGAAATGATCAAATTCCCATCGGTCAAGTCAATCTGTTTGCTTTGTGCTTAATATTACCTTGCTTTAAGCACAATGCATACGCTAAAGGAGCTCGCAAATATTTAAGATTGGTGCAAACTTCCGCTAGAAAAGTGGAAAACTACAAATACCAAGGACCCCAAAGTCGTCTGGTCTCTAATGGTACTATTTGAGATGACAAATCACCTACTTAATTCCTGCAACTAAATGATCCAAGTAAATTTGAAATGATCAAATTTCCACAGGTCAAGTCAATTAGTTTTTTCGTACTTTATTTTTTATTGTTGCTGTCCTTTGTTTGAGTACAATTTATACGCTAGAGAAGCAGGCAAATGTTCAAGGATGGTGCCAACTTCCACCGGAAGAAATGGAAAACTGTAAATACCAAGGAACCCAAAGTCGTCTCATTTATAATGGCATAGTTTGATATGACAAATTACCAACTTAATTCACATAAGTAAGCGATCCAACTAAATTCGAAACAATCAAATTTCCACAGGTCAAGTCAATTTGTTTTCTTGTGATTTATTTCAATGTCACCTGTCTTTTATTTGAGTATGACCCGTACATGCTAGAGAAGCTGGCACATATTCAAGGTTGATGCATTTAACTTTCACTAGAAAATTGGAAATTGAGAAACTACACATACCAAATCATATACATTGCCGCCGGTCACAAAAATGGGTTCTTCATTTTCTTGGACCAAGTCAACCGTGATCTTCTTATAGTACTGAGGGCCTTTTTATATATGCACTTGACTAAAGCACTCAAACCACTTCTCAAGCTTTAGGTGAGTTCATTTCCATTGTTCTTCTTATCTTCTACTTAACTGCTACTCTTTTATATATTTATTATAATATAATATGAACCAGAACTCGCTACAACAGATCACATGGAGAAGGCACACAATGGATTGTGTCCTTAAGTTATGGCTCGCCTTCATCCAACTTTTCCTTAATCTTGGCAGTACATGTTGAAATTAATTTAGAAATATCCAACAGCTTCTAGAATCCAGCAAGTGAGTTAATTTGACAACATGATCTGATAGAAGCTACAACAAGGAAATGTAATGATGAAGTTGAAAATTTTGACTCAGTAAAAACTCATGACAGTGATTCGCAAAAGACGTATTGCAATAAATGAAGTATAATACAATATTTAAAAAAACATGTAGAAATCCCAATGGACTGACAATTGAATTCTTGTAAATAGGAATTAGGCAAAGCTTTTCATATGAGCATATTGTTGTAAAATCCAAAATATCCAATTAGAACAATTCATATATCATTCCCTCTTTCAAAACTTTCTACCAATATTTCCTAATTTCTCTCCCTTCTTCTAGCCTTCATTTACATTATCGTTATTTCACCTTCAAATTTTCTACACTATGGTACTTTTATAAATAATAAAATACTATTAGTGGTATTTTAAAACACCTATCCATATTTAGTTACTTTAACATTATACTTTACACCTTTTTTATTAGTCTTTATGGCCTTCATATTTACCTCAAATCTAAACCACCTTCAATTATACTCAAGCTTCAATTCCCATATTTGAGGGTGAAGTTTATGATTTTTGGAGTATAAAAATGAAGACATTATTCATCTTACAAGATTGGAAAATGGTGGTGGAAAAATTTCAAGAATCAACTCTAGAAGAACAGGTATCATGGACAACTACAAAGCAAAAAGAATACAAGCAAAATATGTAAAAAGATGCAAAAGCTTTACTTCTCATTCAATAAGGGGTAAGTAATGCAATCTATCCAAGGATCATGAATGCCAAGACTACAAAGAAGATATGGAAAATTTTAAAGAGTTAATATAAAGGCTTTGATAAGGTAATTATTATCAAGCTTCAATTTTTATGGAGAGATTTTGATACTTTCATGATGAAAATGAATCGATACAAATTTTCTTTTCTCATGTCTCTAATATTATTAATCAAATGAGAAGTTATGGAGATATGATAGAAGATAAAAAAATTATTCAAAATTATGGAGAAATCTTCTAACAAAATTTGATTATGTATGGTTGCAATTGATAAAGCCATGAATTTATCAAATTTACTCTAGTGAAGCTAATGGGATCTCTCCAAGCCCATGAGGAGAGAATGCAAAGATTTGAGCCACCACTAGAGCAAGCCTTTCAATTCAAAATAAATGTTTTCAAAACTAATGGAGATAAGAAGAACAACCATGATCAAATTCCTCAAAATAGGGAATCATCTAATTATAATGGAAGGGGAAGAAAAAGTTACCAAAATCAAAGGAGTAAAGATAAATCAAGCTCTTATTGTAGCTTATACAATAAAAATAATCATGAAATAAAAGAATGCCAATACAAATGCAAGATGTAACACCCTGAAATTCATTTAGAATAATTATGATGAGTTAAGGAAGTAATATGAGCAATTAGTAAAATTAATTAAGGGGAAAGGGAGAAAGATATTTAATTTGGGCCTTATGATCAATTTAATTATACTTTGCATCAATTGTAGAAGCTTAATCTTAACTATGGGGAGACCTAATTCCATTTCTTAGAAGCCTAACCTTGGTTTTGTGCAGACCTAATTTAAATGGACTCTTATATCTTGGCCTAACAAATAAAAAATCTGAATCCACTTGGATTTGGGCTTTTGGGTTAACGCACAACTCAATTAAAACCCCTAAAACCATAAAAGCCACTTCAACGCCTCCCCATTCTACATAAACATTAAAAGGCCAGATTCAAAGTTCTTAGAAGAAGGTTAAGGTTCTTGGCATAATTTTATCGTCTCCCACTCTTAGAACAAGATTTAGCCAAGATAACATATATATAACTTAACCCTCTCTTCTTCCTCTTTAATTTGATACAAATGGTTTTTTGTTTGGAGTATTTTCACCTTCCACCCAAGCTTGAAACTGATTATTTTAGGTTGCTTTTGCATGAAATTCAAAGGTTGAAACTAAGAGGGTTATTAGGTAAATGTTTCCTTCCCCCTTTGAGGTATTTTCTGCTGGTTGGAGACCCCTATAATTGATTTATAACATGGGCATGGATTTTGTGCGATTTTACCTAGAATTTGGAGTGCTATTCTAAAGTTTCTACTGTGGAGACAACCAGATCCAAATTTAGAGTCTTGTAGTGGATGGATAAGTGTCTTCTAGGTAGTTTATAATGTTTAGGTTTTATAGTATCTAATTTATGTTGTAATTAACATATGAGGATTTGCTTGATTTGATTTAGGATCTCTAGAGTGTGGAGACTCATCTTTGGCTTCGAAATTTAACTCATTTGAGTGAGGTAACTGGGATTAATTTTAATTCCTTACATATGTCTATTTTAATTTTATATCTACTACATATGTATGATTTTGAATGCTAAATGGATGATTGACTATCAGAAATGTATGTTTGGACCTTATGAGAGTCCATGGTAGAGCTGTGGTGTGGTTGTCACTCGTACACTGTGTTTCGATTAGGTATCGGGTTATGATCAGACCCTTATATGCACTGAGCTCAGGTTATGCTCATTGGAGAGTTAGTGCCATAGACGGGCCTTTCCAGATGTGATTGACTTTTAATATGTTGAATGTGATTGCTAGTATGGAATAGTGGTCATTGATAGCCTAATTGTTTCATTTATTGATACGACTAATATTTCTTATACTTATCAGATTAAATACACATATGGTAATTAAATTAGTACATATGAATGGAATTTACCTTTTCATTACTAAGATTTGAATCTCACCCCATGTTATGAGTTGATTATTTCAGGTGAAGGCTCTTTGGGCAAGGATAAAGAAACACAAGTGGATGAGCATCCATGAGCTAAGACCATGTATAAAAAATACTACATTTGGGTTAATCTAACTTAGGGTAGATGCTAATTTTGTTGTTTTTTTATATAACATTATCATGTAATTATGTTGCCAAGTGTAAGAACTTATGGGTTTGGAAATAAAAGTGCAACTAATAGGAAAATAGACCTTATATTAGTTGCAATATGATGGATTCTTTTGTAACTTGATATGAAACCTTGCTGATATTGAGAATATAACCATGTACTATCTTGAATGATGATTCTGAACTAGTGCTATGTGGAACCCCTATTAGAATGTATGTTTGAATGATGTGGTTAGTGGTTTATGCATTCCTTATTGTCAAAGTTCATAATTTATCGATGTATAGTAGTTAGATGGATTTAAAATCAATATTTGAGTCTCCAATTGATTATGACATATATATGCTGAGTAACTTAGATAGTTGAATACCATTAGAACCTTACAAATTAAGGTAAAGTGACCTTAAAATATTATTAGAGGGAAAGCTAGAATGTGCGGGACAAAATTTAGAGAGTTTATGTGCAAAAGGGAGTTGAGTGGCAACCAAAATAGCTTAAGTCACGACCAAAAGTCAGTTAGAGGTGAGGAGCACTATGGCACAAGACAAAAATTTTCCCCAAGAAAGGTAAAAGAACTAAACTTCGTCGCAGCGTAGGTTCTTTCTGCCGCGATGCAATTCAGGTAAAGTGAAGGGTAAGCTCCAGGATGACCTCTTGCCACGGCACTACGTCGGTTAGCCACTGTGAGACTCAAGACAATGACGCATCTTGCCATGATGAGAATCGTGGAAAAATGAATAGTGAGTGCTAGGGGAGAGTTTCGCCACAACGCGGGAGTTCCAAGTGTAACAACCGGGGAAAAGAAAAGAAAAGGGAAAAGAAAGGAAGTGAAATCTGGAAATTTTTGGAATCCAGAAATTTCTGCCAAGTCCTCTCACAATAGCGAGAAACGGTCTCGCCACAGCGAGAGAGCTAGTTCGCAATAGCAAAGGCGATTCTAGCTATAGCGAGTGCTAGCAGTAGCCCATACAAAAACCAGGGAGTTGCTCGCCGTAGCGTGCGCCATAGCGAGAGTGAAGTCTGGAACTGACGCGATTTCGCCATAGCGAGTGGTAAATCTCGCCATAGCGAAGGGAACTGGCACGAGCTCACCGTAGCGAAGGTTACACCTCGCCATAGCGAAGCCAGATTACACGAGCTCGCTATAGCGAAGGTTAGTTTTCACCGTAGCGAGAGTCGGTCCGGAAGAGAGTAAATAGCGAGATTTAGACTTCATCAAACGCCCAAACTCATTTCTTCTCTCATATCTGCCCTAAGCTTCGACCCAAAGAGAGAAAAGAGGCGTGGAGAGTGTGAGAAATCAAGAGAAGGAGGAAGATCAAGGGAAAGGTAAGGTAACTTCTCCCATTTCTTCTTAGAACTCTGATCCCCTCCCTTTGCCCTATCTTTCTGCGGTTTTAATTGTGAAAATGGACGGATTTTGGGTATGGGTCAGAAGAGGGAAAGTGGAAAACTCTTTTGCATCCTTGTGTTTTCTTTAAAAATGAGGTTTTCCACTACCATGGGAGCTTGAGAGAGAGAAAGGGGTAATGGCATTCTAGAGAGAGAACCCTAGGTTGTGTGTGATAGAGGGTTGCTCTAAATTAAATAATAAGAGAGTAATTGCATGCTTTTGGTGTGTCTAGGCTCAAGTAAAACACTTACATCAAGGTGTGTTTATGAACCTAAGGAGGGAAAGGAGAAATTGAAAGGAAAAGCTTGTGTTGACTTTGGCTCCAAAGGTAGCTCTCTCTTTCACTCTTTCTTGTTGCATTCTTGGATATGATAGTCATAGTATGAATATGTATATGCTTGTTGTATGGAATATGCCATATGCTATTGCTTGATGCATTGATGCCAATATGCTTGTGTGATGATTTGTGAGAATTGCTCGGGTGCGGTAGTGCCGAAAGTCCCTTGAGATGGGTGAGGTGAAGCCGAAAGTCCCTTGAGATAGGTGAGACAAGGCCAAAAGTCTCCAATGAGTGAGGCCAAGTCAAAAGTCCTTAAACTCGGGTGAGGCCATCCAAAAGTCCCTAAACTCGGGTGAGGCTAGACCAAAAGTCCCTGGAGCTCATTTTTGGCATTGTTGTGATTTCCATAGCATGTACATTATGTGTTGGTTGATTGAGAACGGCTACGTGCTTATTCACATGCTTTGACTTGTTATATGCCTTGATTGCTTGCTGGATTGAGTGCATGAGCTACTAAAATTCCCTGAATCTCACCCCTTTCCCCTCCCAACTAATATGCTAGGTGGAGCTCAAGGAGAACCGAGCACCCACCAAGGAGCCTAGGAGCATGCATAGTTAGAGATATTACTTTCTTTTGATATTTTGATGTAAATATGATGTAAAGTGGTGTCAAATGAAGACGTGCCCACTATTTTTGGAGATGTAAAGTTTGTAACACATGTAAAAATATGAAAGGATGATGTATGAACTCTGTTATTAGCCAAAGTAATGGAAATGTGGGTTTTTCACCCCTTTGATGCATGATTGTTGTTGTGTAAATTTGGCCATAGCATAGTGAAAACGGAATGTATGATGATTTGGATCATATGGACATGTTAGATATACTAGTCTTATGCTTTTAAACTTGTCCATGTGGAGTGAGAGTGTGTGAGAGGCTATCTAAACCCGTTTTGGACCTATGGGGTGCCAAAACCGGTATTTTTGTGAGGGATGAGCTCCGTTTGCGATGAAATTTGGCATGCCTCTAGAGTTTGTAGAAAACTTCTTGAGAAGCTAAAGTGGGTAATATTCGGAGGATTATAGAATATTTGGGGAATTGTTGAATTTGGGAGAATTTAATGAATTGGTCATGTACTATTCATCTAAACCAGAAAATGAAATCTGTGACACTTTTAGACTAAATGGATTCCAAATGTGGTAAAATTTTATACACATAAACTAGAAAACCAAAGTGACTTGTAGGAACTAGAATCACCCAAATCGGAGGTCTGTAGAGAGAGATTGGACCGACTGAAGTTCTGTATCAGCATCAGGGAGCTTTCCTAATCCCCATCACTGTTCCATCGATTTTCGGGGTGTAAGAGCTACTGAACTGATCTGGACTTATTTTTCTCCTCTAGTAGACATCCGTAGCTTTCCGAATTGGTATAATATGCCCAGATTGGAGTTTTGTGGATTTAGTTATGAATTTTTGAAAGTCATGACAGAAAGCTGCACCAGAAATAGTGACAGCTGGACCTTCCTCCCATTTTTGATGTCAAACATGGTCCAAACGATGTGTTTGTGGTTGGGAATGATTTTTAGTGTAAAGTTGACACTTAGAGCTTTCCAGAAAGCTAAAGTTTGCTACATTCCCATTTTTCTACAATTTCTTATGATTTTCCAAACTTAGAGCCAAAATATGACTTTTGGGCCCAAGTGAGAAAAGGTAATTTTTATGGTTTTCGACTCTATACCCGTGGCTTATGGGTTGTTTCATGCTATGTATGAGTTGTATATATAGAGTTTGAGTTGAGGATGCTTGAGATGGGTTCACAGGACCCACGGGGTGAAAGATGAGTATATGAAACCCCAGTTCATAGCATGTAAATGCCACGGGAGAGTAGTGACTCTTTGGAAATCATATGGAACCGAGCCTATGGAGAGGCTAGGTAGTGGTAGTAGTTTAAGGTGTTACATTTTTGGTATTAGAGCCTGGTTGAGGTACTTTTGCTCAAGTTAGGCTCTTGAAGTATGTGAATTGCTTGTGTTTGGTGTGAATGGTCATGGAAGTTGTAGCATCCTTATGCATATGTGTTTGTGATAGTGTTGTGAACTGAGGATTGCTATTTCTTTCAGACATGGTTGAGACTAGACGGGGCAGGGGTAGAGGCAGAGGCAGAGGCAGACTGCCCAGGGCTCAGAGAGATGAGCCAGAGGTTCCTACTGAGACTAGGGTTCCTCTGCAGGTCATCATGGATAGACTTGACCGGTATGAGGCCATGATGGGCCAGCACCAAGAGATGCTGGAGCAATAGAGATACATTGCCCAGCAGCAGCATGATATGATCATGCATTTGCAAGACACCCTGGCTAGGCAAGAAGAAGCCAGAAGAGATGCCCTTGTACCTCAGCCATCTACATCCAGCATTCCACCTATACCTCCCCAGGAGCCTGCTGCTCCACAGACCCAGGCGCCTATCCAAAAAGTATTGAAACAGTTCAGGCAGAACAATCCACCCTCGTTTGACGGGGAATTGGATACAGATAAGGCGGAGGCTTAGGTGATGCAGCTTAAGAAAATCTTCTCAGTGATGAAGTGTACCACTGAGCAGAAAGCCCAGCTAGCCACCTTTATACTAGAAAAGGAGGCTGATAGATGGTGGGAGAGTGCGAAACCTCTTATGGAGACCAAGAACATACCGATCACTTGGGAGACATTCTTGGTTGAATTTTATGAGAAGTATGTCCCAAGTTCAGTGAGGAAGAAGAAAGAGATGGAGTTCATGAGTTTGAGATAGACTAATGAGATAACTGTGGACCAGTATGTGGCCAAGTTTATAGAGCTATCTCAGTATTCCTCTTACCTCCAGAGGTATGATGATGAACCCTGGAGATGTGAGCAGTTTGAGACTGGTTTGAGGCCCCTGATTAGCGACAGAGTCACTCCACAGCGGATCAGGAAGTTTAATACTCTGGTGGAGGTCAGTAGGGTGATTGAGACGAATCTGCAAGTCATCATGCCTACTGCGACTACTGCTAGTCAGAAGAGGGTTCCGGATTTGAAAAGGCCGAAACCAGAAGAGGGCTCTAGTTTGACCCCTAGTACCAAGAAAAGAGGCAAGGGGCCATGGAGTATAAGGCCACAGCGAGGTGTGCCACCTCCTCGGGGTTAGTCATCCTTCCAGCAGTCTCCGGTGACATGTTACAAGTGTGGGAAGCCGGGGCACATTGCTAGACACTGTCCTTAGATGGAGACAACGCCTCCTCCTAGACCACAGACCCAGGGCCGAGTGTTCGCCCTTACTCAGCAGGAAGCCAGCGCATCTCCCAGTTTGATCCGAGGTACGCTGATAGTGAATGGCTTTCCTGTAGTTGCTATGTTTGATTCGGGTGCTAGTCACTCGTTTATATCTTATGATTGTGTGAGGAAATTGGGTCTGGTCGTTAGTGTCTTGCCATTTGACTTGTCTGTCATTACACCCACTGGAGGCCACGTGGTTACTTCCCATACTTGTTTAAATGTCACTGTCTAATTTAACCATTGTCATACCACTATTGATTTGGTTTGTATGCCTTTTCATAAAATGGATTTGATTATTGGTATGAACTGGTTAGCTGCAAATAATGCCATACTTGATTGTGAACACCGAACCATTTCCTTACCTGTTTGTGGGACCATACCTAGGGTAGGAGCAGAGTTATCCTTTATGACTACTGCCCAGGCTGAGAAATATTTAGAGTGTGGATGTCAAGGGTTTCTAGTCTTTTTCTCTATTCGGGCTGAGGTAGAAGAAGGGATAGAGGAGATCCCAGTTGTTAGGGAATTCCTAGAGGTTTTCCCTAGAGAGTTTGATTTTAGTGGCCTACCTCCTGAGAGAGAATTAGAGTTCCCTATAGACATAGTGCCTGGTGCTGGACCGGTGTCCAAAGCTCCTTACAGGATGGCTCCCGTCGAGCTTGCTGAGTTGAAAGCGCAGGTAGAGGAATTATTAGAGAAAGGGTTCATCCGCCCTAGTGTTTCACCTTGGGGTGCTCCGGTGTTGTTTGTGAAAAAGAAAGATGGTAGCTTGCGGTTGTGTATTGATTACAGAGAGTTGAATAAAGTTACCATCAAGAATAAATATCCTCTCCCTAGAATTGATGATCTGTTAGATCAGTTGGCTGGGGCATCTGTGTTTTCTAAGATAGATCTTAGATCTGGTTACCACCAGTTGAGAGTGAGAACTGAAGACGTCTCTAAGACGGCCTTCAGAACGAGATATGGGCACTATGAGTTCCTTGTGATGCCATTCGGGTTGACGAATGCGCCTGCTGTGTTCATGGATTATATGAACAGGGTATTCAGACCGTATCTAGATCAGTTTGTGGTGGTCTTTATTGATGATATTTTAGTGTACTCCCGATCTTTTGAGGAGCACGAGAGGCATTTGAGACTAGTCCTAGACACCTTGAGAGAAAAAAGGTTGTATGCCAAACTTAGTAAATGTGAGTTTTGGCTGACCGAGGTGCGATTCTTAGGTCATGTGATCTCACGAGATGGGGTTGCGGTGGATCCCCATAAAGTTGAAGCTGTGTTACAGTGGGATAGACCTAGAACGATCACCGAAGTCAGGAGTTTCCTAGGTTTGGCAGGGTATTATAGACGGTTTATACAGAACTTTTCTCGAATGGCTTTACCACTGACGAGGCTAACCAGGAAAGATACACCGTTTATGTGGGATGAGAGATGTGAGAAGAGTTTCCAGGAGTTGAAACTCTGTTTGACCACTGCCCCTGTGCTGATTATCCCTGACCCTAGTGAACCATTTGTGGTTTATTGTGATGCTTCGGGCAAAGGGTTAGGATGTGTGTTGATGCAGCAGGGTAGAGTAGTGGCATATGCGTCGAGGCAGTTGAGACCTCATGAGGAGAATTACCCCACACATGACCTGGAGTTAGCTGCCGTAGTGTTTGCTCTTAAAATTTGGAGACACTATCTGTATGGTGCGACCATAGAGATCTATAGTGACCACAAGAGTCTGAAATACCTGTTTGATCAGAGAGAACTCAATATGAGACAGAGAAGATGGATGGAATTCTTGAAAGATTATGATTATGTGTTGAAATACCATCCGGGCAAGGCCAATGTGGTGGCAGACGCCCTGAGTAGAAAATCCATTCATGTAGCCCATATGATGATTAGGGAGCAGAAGCTCCTAGAGAAGTTCAGAGAGTTGAACCTCTCTTGTCAGGTGGTATCGAGTAGATTGTGTTTGACCCGAATTGAAAATATCTTGAGAACCCAGATCTTAGATGCCCAAAGAGAGGATGAGTTCCTGAAACGGATCAGGAATGAGATCACCTAAGGTAAGACCTCAGATTTCAAGTTGTCTGAGGATGACATGATAGTATATCAGGATAGAATCTGTGTGCCTAGTCAGAATAAGTTGAGAGAAAGCATTCTGGAAGAGGCGCATAAGAGTAAGTATACTATCCACCCAGGTGCCACCAAGATGTATCAGGATGTGAAAAAGATTTTCTGGTGGCCAGGGATGAAAAGTGATGTGACGGATTATGTGGCTAGATGCCTAGTGTGTCAAAGGATAAAGATTGAACATCAAAAACCGGCTGGGTTGTTGCAACATCTAGATATCCCTGAGTGGAAGTGGGATAGTATAGCCATGGATTTTGTCATGGGGTTACCCAGGACATCCTCTGGACACGATGCTATTTGGGTAGTTGTGGATAGACTGACGAAGTCTGCACACTTTTTAGCTATTAAGGCTACTTATACACTGGATAGATTGGCCCAGTTGTATATCAAAGAGATAGTGCGACTTCATGGAGTACCCAATAGCATAGTTTTGGATAGAGACCCCAGGTTCACATCGAACTTTTGGAGGTCATTGCAGCATGCCTTAGGGACGAGATTGCGGTTTAGTACTGCATATCACCCCCAGACAGATGGTCAGACTGAAAGGACCATCCGGACATTAGAAGATATGTTGAGGGCATGTGTGCTAGAAATGAAGGGGAATTGGGATGTGTATTTACCGTTATCAGAGTTTGCTTATAACAACAG
Source organism: Erythrophleum fordii (assembly GCA_032878935.1). NCBI lineage: Eukaryota > Viridiplantae > Streptophyta > Magnoliopsida > Fabales > Fabaceae > Erythrophleum > Erythrophleum fordii. Next base: position 10,115,573 of record JAVQMF010000047.1, on the reverse strand, counting down.
TTACCATTTCAGTATCCAAATGGCCCCTTATGAGGCTTTGTATAGGAGAAAGTGCAGATCCCCTCTGTGTTGGGTTGAGTTAGGTGAGAGGAGTATGATAGGACCTGAGATTGTGGACCAGACCACCCGACAGATAGAATTGATTAGAAAGAGGCTTCTCACGGCCCAGAGTAGGCAGAAAAGCTATGCTGATAAGCGTAGGAGGCCGTTAGAGTTTGAGGTTGGAGACTATGTGTTCATTCGAATATCTCCAATGACGGGAGTAGGTCGGTCAATGAGGGTAAGGAAGCTCAGTCCTAGGTATATTGGTCCGTTTGAAATCCTTGAGAAAATTGGACCCGTGGCTTACCGAATAGCCTTACCTCCTAACCTAACCCAAATACACAGTGTTTTTCATGTCTCCCAGTTGAAAAAGTATTTACCAGATTCCTCACATGTCATAAAATATGAGCATGTGCAATTGCAGGAAGATCTTTCCTATGTAGTGAAACCGGAGAGAATTGTGGATGCTAAGCTGAAACAGCTGAGAAGCAAGAGCATTCCTCTGGTGAAATTGATCTGGAGAGGTCTGACATCTGAGGAAGCCATTTGGGAATTGGCGGATGAGATGAGGCAGAAATATCCAGAATTATTCCCTTGAGGAAAGTTTTTAAATTTCGAGGACGAAATTTCTTTTAAGAGGGGTAGAAATGTAACAACTGGGGAAAAGAAAAGAAAAGGGAAAAGAAAGAAAGTGAAATCTGGAAATTTTCAGAATCTAGAATTTCTGCTAAGTCCTCTCGCAATAGCGAGAAACGGTCTTGCCACAGCGAGAGAGCTAGTTCGCAATAGCGAAGGCGATTCTAGCTATAGCGAGTGCTGGCAGCAGCCCATACAAAAACTAGGGAGTTGCTCGCCGTAGCGTGCGCCATAGCGAGAGTAAAGTCTGGAACTGACGCGATTTCGCCATAGCGAGTGGTAAATCTCGCCATAGCGAAGGGAACTGGCACGAGCTCGCCGTAGCGAAGGTTACACCTCACCATAGCGAAGCCAGATTACACGAGCTCGCTATAGCGAAGGTTAGTTTTCGCCGTAGCGAGAGTCGGTCCGGAAGAGAGTAAATAGCGAGATTTAGACTTCATTAAACGCCCAAACTCATTTCTTCTCTCATATCTGCCCTAAGCTTCGACCCAAAGAGAGAAAAGAGGCGTGGAGAGTGTGAGAAATCAAGAGAAGGAGGAAGATCAAGGGAAAGGTAAGGTAACTTCTCTCATTTCTTCTTAGAACTTTGATCCCCTCCCTTTGCCCTATCTTTCTGCGGTTTTAATTGTGAAAATGGACGGATTTTGGGTATGGGTCAGAAGAGGGAAAGTGGAAAACTCTTTTGCATCCTTGTGTTTTCTTTAAAAATGAGGTTTTCCACTACCATGGGAGCTTGAGAGAGAGAAAGGGGTAATGGCATTCTAGAGAGAGAACCCTAGGTTGTGTGTGATAGAGGGTTGCTCTAAATTAAATAATAAGAGAGTAATTGCATGCTTTTGGTGTGTCTAGGCTCAAGTGAAACACTTACATCAAGGTGTGTTTATGAACCTAAGGAGGGAAAGGAGAAATTGAAAGGAAAAGCTTGTGTTGACTTTGGCTCCAAAGGTAGCTCTCTCTTTCACTCTTTCTTGTTGCATTCTTGGATATGATAGTCATAGTATGAATATGTATATGCTTGTTGTATGGAATATGCCATATGCTATTGCTTGATGCATTGATGCCAATATGCTTGTGTAATGATTTGTGAGAATTGCTCGGGTGCGGTAGTGCCGAAAGTCCCCTGAGATGGGTGAGGTGAAGCCGAAAGTCCCTTGAGATAGGTGAGACAAGGCCAAAAGTCTCCAATGAGTGAGGCCAAGTCAAAAGTCCTTAAACTCGGGTGAGGCCATCCAAAAGTCCCTAAACTCGGGTGAGGCTAGACCAAAAGTCCCTGGAGCTCATTTTTGGCATTGTTGTGATTTCCATAGCATGTACATTATGTGTTGGTTGATTGAGAACGGCTACGTGCTTATTCACATGCTTTGACTTGTTATATGCCTTGATTGCTTGCTGGATTGAGTGCATGAGCTACTAAAATTCCCTGAATCTCACCCCTTTCCCCTCCCAACTAATATGCTAGGTGGAGCTCAAGGAGAACCGAGCACCCACCAAGGAGCCTAGGAGCATGCATAGTTAGAGATATTACTTTCTTTTGATATTTTGATGTAAATATGATGTAAAGTGGTGTCAAATGAAGACGTGCCCACTATTTTTGGAGATGTAAAGTTTGTAACACATGTAAAAATATGAAAGGATGATGTATGAACTCTGTTATTAGCCAAAGTAATAGAAATGTGGGTTTTTCACCCCTTTGATGCATGATTGTTGTTGTGTAAATTTGGCCATAGCATAGTGAAAACGGAATGTATGATGATTTGGATCATATGGACATGTTAGATATACTAGTCTTATGCTTTTAAACTTGTCCATGTGGAGTGAGAGTGTGTGAGAGGCTATCTAAACCCGTTTTGGACCTATGGGGTGCCAAAACCGGTATTTTTGTGAGCTCCGTCAAAGTATGATCGGATGAGCTCCGTTTGCGATGAAATTTGGCATGCCTCTAGAGTTTGTAGAAAACTTCTTGAGAAGCTAAAGTGGGTAATATTCGGAGGATTATAGAATATTTGGGGAATTGTTGAATTTGGGAGAATTTAATGAATTGGTCATGTACTGTTCATCTAAACCAGAAAATGAAATCTATGGCACTTTTAGACCAAATGGATTCTAAATGTGGTAAAATTTTATACACATAAACTAGAAAACCAAAGTGACTTGTAGGAACTAGAATCACCCAAATCGGATATCTGTAGAGAGAGATTGAACCGACTGAAGTTCTATATTAGCATCAGGGAGCTTTCCTGACCCCCATCACTGTTCCATCGATTTTTGGGGTGTAGGAGCTACTGAACTGATCTGGACTTATTTTTCTCCTCTAGTAGACATCTGTAGCTTTCCGAATTGGTATAATGTGCCCAGATTGGATTTTTGTGGATTTAGTTATGAATTTTTGAAAGTCATGACAGAAAGCTGCGCCAGAAACAGTGACAGCTGGACCTTCCTCCCATTTTCGATGTCAAACATGGTCCAAACGATGTGTTTGTGGTTGGGAATGATTTTTAGTGTAAAGTTGACACTTATAGCTTTCCAGAAAGCTAAAGTTTGCTGCATTCCCATTTTTCTACAATTTCTTATGATTTTCCAAACTTAGAGCCAAAATATGACTTTTGGGCCCAAGTGAGAAAAGGTAATTTTTATGGTTTTCGGCTCTATACCCGTGGCTTATGGGTTGTTTCATGCTATGTATGAGTCGTATATATAGAGTTTGAGTTGAGGATGCTTGAGATGGGTTCACAGGACCCACGGGGTGAAAGATGAGTATATGAAACCTCGGTTCATAGCATGTAAATGCCACGGGAGAGTAGTGACTCTTTGGAAATCATATGGAACCGAGCCTATGGAGAGGCTAGGTAGTAGTAGTAGTTTAAGGTGTCACACCAAGTCCTAGTGAGGATTGTCTAACTTAGGTAATAGCCCCTATAGCAAACCAAGTCATGGCACAAGTATACCAAGTCATAGTGTAAGTTCATAAACTTAGTTTTTAAGGTCTAATAGTTAACTTAGCCATAATGAGAAAGATCCAAGTCGTGGCATGAGTCTCTAAACTCTTGTTTTTACTTAGAAACCTTGGATTTAATCATGGTATTGTTATGTAATGACTTAGGAACAATTATAAAAATGGTTTTATGGATAGAGAATTAGTGATAGAGTGAATTGAAAGCTTTATTTGATAACCCAAATACCAAGGTTCAAATTTTTCTCATTTTTCCCTAATCTAGCTATTTGTAAATAATTTAGGTGTTAATTCATAATCACTAACCACGTAATTAAACTTAATCACTATAATTAGGAGTTAGAGTTATTGCACAAAAGGTGCAAAAAGCACACTCATTTTGAAAAGGATTATTGGTATGATGGAAAGAAGAAGCAAACTTCACTGAAAAAGATTAATCCCTTCATGAAATTTATTATTCTACATTTTCTTCTCAAGAATCAATGGATGTCTGATATCTTGATAGTGGTTACTCAAACCACATGACAAGCAATAAAAATTGCTTTTGTCAAACTAAATGAAAGTAAAAAATCCTAAGTTACATTTGGTGATAGAAAAATGTAAAAAGTAGAAGGCAAAGACATTAGTGCTGTAAAGACAAAAAACGGCCAACAAAAATTTATTCATAATATTTATTATGTTCTAGGTTTTACACAAAATTTATTAAGTATTAGTCAATTAATTCAAAAAGGCTACAAATTGATTTTTTATGATGATAATTTATCATATTTGATAAAAACAAAGGGTAACATATAAGTACTATCAAAGTGGCCCCTAATAAAATTTTTTTGTTGACAATGCCACTTGGGCAAAAATTTGCCATCAAATGTGAAAATGTGGATGAATCCATGCTATGGCATTTGAGAGATGGCCATTTGAATTTTTATAGCCTTAAATTATTACATAAAAAAGAAATAGTACTTAAGCTTCCTCCTATTCATTTTGGAAAAAAAGCTTATGAAGAATGCATTTTAGGGAAGATGCATAGATTGTCATTCCCAAAATTGTCTTGGAGACCAAAAGCTCCATTAAAGTTTATGTATGCAAATATCTGGGGTTCCTCAAGAAACCCCACTCTTAGTAAAAAAAGATATTTTCTACTCTTAGTTGATAATTATACCTATATGATGTGGGTTTATTTTATTGAGCAGAAATCAGATGCATCTTCTTACATCATATAGTTTAAAGCCTTTGCTAAAAAGGTAAAGTGGGCACTCTCTTAAAATGTTGAAAACTAATCATAGGGGATAATTTGTTGACCAAAGATTCATCAAGTTTTACAAGGAGCATGACATTAAGAAGGAGCTCACAGTTCGACATATACCTTAGTAGAATGGTGTCGCAGAAAGCAAAAATAGAACTATTATTGAGATTACACACACTATGCTCAAAGGCAAAAATATGCCAAAATATTTATGGAATGAAGCTGTTAACATAATAGTTTATATTCTCAATCAATCTTCCACAAAATAGTTCCAAATAAAATGCCATATGAAGTTTGCTTAAAGAAAGTTGAAAGTTGATCATTTTAGAATCTTTAGTAGCATTGCCTACGCTCACATCTTGAAAGCAAACAACAACAAGGTGGATAACAAAGGAGAAAAGTGTATCCTTATTGGCTACGATGACGAATCTAAGGGCTATCATTTCTACAATCCTAAAATGAAGGAATTAATTATTTCAAGGGATGTCATCTTTAATGAAGAAGCTAGCTAGAAATGGCGTAAAAAAGCACTTAAAGGAGTTTAATATCTTAAAGCTAAAAAGAATCTTAGAGATAATCTAGACCTAAGCACAAGTCAATCACTAAAACAACATTGCTTCTTACTAGATCCATCTCGTCTAAGAAAAATATGATCATTATAAGATATTTATCAAACTTGTACTTTTACATTATTTTCTGTGAATCACAAAAACAAGAAGAAGCTATAGAAGAACAAGAATGGAGAAAAGCCATGAATGAAGAAATAAAGGTGACTGAGAAAACCTATATATAGGAACTCATAGAAAAGCCTAAAGAAAAAGATATCATTAGGCTTAAATGGGTCTACAAAATTAGGTATAATGAAGATAGGTCAATCCAAAAGCACAAGGCATAGCTCATAGCAAAAGAATATACCTAGCAACTAGGTATTGACTTCAATGAGACCTTTGCTTCAGTGGTACCCATACCAACAATCAGAATTGTACTTGCTTTGACTGCCCAATTAAAACTTATGATATATTAATTATAAGTGAAGTCTATGCTCCTAAATGAAGAAATTGAAGAAGAAGTGTACATGGAGCAACCTTAAGGGTATGCAGTCTAAGGCAAAGAAGATAGAGTATATCAGTTGAAGAAAGCACTTTACAGATTGAAGTAAGCATCACATGCATGGAATAGTAAAATAGACAAGATCACAGTTTCACCAAAAGCCCAAATGAGCCATCATTGTATATGAAAAAACAAAGAGATTATTTCTTCATCCTTTACCTATACTTGAATGACTTGATATATGCTGGCAATGATACAAAGATGATTGAAAACTTAAAGTGGGCCATGATGAAGGAGTATGAGATGACTGATCTTGGCCTTATGAGGTACCCTTTTAAAATGCAAGTAAAACAAAGACTTGTGCAAATATTCATTTCTCAAGAAAAATACCTAATGATTTGTTAAAGAAATTAAAGATGCAGGATTGTGACGGCCTCATTGCGCAACCCTCAAAATAAAACTAGATTGACTAAAAATATAGTTAGTGGCACAACCTAGGTCATCTCCTTTGGAAATGGAATTCAATGCCTAATTAAGTTTTCTAAATGTTAAAAATCCTGAAAACTATCTAATTTGGGGGTTTTGATTGAATTAAACTAATTAAAATTGAAATCAAATTAAAATTTCTAATTGCTACCTAATTGTGCAAATTATGGATGATAATGGTCTTGTGACTAGCTTTGGAATCGTCCCTTGGTATCCACTATCCTTATCCTAATCTAATTGTAATTAATTCTGGCTTAAGAGTTCCTAATCATGTTCATTAGCAAATGATCTTGAATTACTACTCAAGATTTAAGAAATTAGCAAGTTAATGTTGAATTAAGACTTCAATCCTACACCAAATCATTAATTCTTGTCTTTAGGATCAATGAACACTTGATCTGAATGATTAATTGATTAATTAGCCTTTGAATTAACACCTAGGATGTTTAATTAACCAATCAAACTCCAAGGAATCCTCAAATTAGACAATTAGGCACATAATCTCACTCATGCATTTCATCGAACACCTTCATGGCATACATGGGAAATTAAAGGAAAATGAACAATTCAGTACTTGATTCAATCAATTAATCAACAAAAACAATCTCCTAATTAATGTCTAACCAGCCACTAATTAATTACACAAATTCTCAATCCAATACTACTTAACCAAGCAAATACAAGAAAGAGAAAAGGTGTAGGAGAATTTAGAAATTCTTAGCCCAAATTCTGAGTTCATCCATGGATTCAAGCTTCAACTCAAGAGCTTCCTCCCTTGCTAGTCATAGATGAGAATCAGAGCTTCATTCTATGGATGGAAATGGATGGAGTGTGGATGAAGGCGTAGGAGTCGATGGTTCTGTGTGTGGAAAAAGATGAAGGGAATGTGTGAAGGTGAATGACATCGTGAATTGAATTAGATTCGTATATAATGTGTGCTGATGGTGTGATTTTCCTTTCACGTGAGTATTTTACTTTTCACGTGCTCCCTCTCTTATTCCAATTGTCTGAAGCTCCTTCATGTGATTATATTTTTGATATGGGCCCCACAGCTAATATAATAATCTCTTTCATGTGAGCTACCTTCTTTCCACGTCCAGCTTGTTTTCCTTCATTTTTATTCTACTGCTGCATGCATGCTTAGCTTCTTCACATGATTTCATGGCTTATTTCCACTCTTCACATTCCTCATTTCAGCTCATGCTTCATACGTCTGCCCTTTATTAATTCGTGTATGTTTCTTCTCTTCTAGCTCACTTTTGCGTGGTATGTATTTTCCTTCATAGAGTGCCCAGTCCGTAGCTCCTCTTTTTCTGCATGTAGCTCTTCTCTTACGTCAAAACCAAGCTTTAGCTCCATGCGTCTTCATTCAGCTCGTGTAACTTGCATGACAACTGCCCAAGCTCTGTACCCATGGAAACTCAACTCGCTGCATGCTACATGGATGGTTCTAGTCTGCTTCTTACTCAAAAGCTTCTTCATCTATCGTGTTTGTTCATTCCTCTATTCCAGCAGCTTCATTTCGTTTCCCTGTGCATCCCTTTTGCTCTTCGAGTTGCTCTTCATTTCTATGTGAATTCCTTCTCCATTTCTGCTCGAGTTTGTGAGCATGTGGCAACCCCCTTTTCAGCGTTACTTTCACGTGCCTACAGATCATGCTTCTTCATGCAAGGCTCGTGGTATGTGAGCTGAACACGAGTTGTTTCCAAGTTAACTTCTGCATGTTTATTTCTTCATCTTTCTCGTGGAACTTCAACTTGCTGAATGCTACTTGGATGGATCTGTTTTGCTCTTCTCCATGTTAGAACCAAGCACTCGAGCTTCTTAACGTGGCTTCTCTTCCTCTATTCATGCTCTGTTCTGCATGTGTATAAGTGTGATGATCACGTGACTTTGTGTAAGTGTGTGGGTTGCATGGAAAAGTGTTGTACAAGTGTGTGACTTCCATGTCAGAATTGCATGATGTTTGAAGCTCATCCTTTCTCCAAATCAATTTAGCATTCAAGCTCCAATTGGCTAACAAAAAATCTGCATAAATAATAAGAATAATTCAATAGGAAAATTCACAAAATCATTTAAAATAAAATTGTGCATTAAAATTCCTAAATTTTGCAATTAAATTCCTAAAGTGCCCAAATGGCTAATGAAATCAAATTCCACCTAATTAAATCCATTAAGCCTTATTTGATCATTAAAATGACTAAGTTAGGAGGAATGGAAGATATAAAATTCATGCTTATCAAATTGCAACCTAGCATCCACACCAATAGGAACTAATGAGAAGCTACAAAAAAAAGATAGAAAAGAAAAGATGGGTGAGATGTCTTATCAAAGTCTTATTCATTTGTTGATTTATCTCATAAACCCTAGGCCTAACATAGTGCATGCTATTAGCATTGTTTCCAAATTCATGAGTGAGCCCAACAAGTCTCATCTCACAACCAAAAGACAAATCCTAAGATATGTTAAAGGTATAAAGAATTTTAGCATCTTGTATGAAATAAAAGATGATTACAATTTGATTGGCTACCTCGATAGCAATTTGGTAGGAAGCATTGATGATAGAAAGAGCATAACAAAATATTTTTTCTTTCTAGGTTCCAGAGTAATTTTACAGGCATCAAAGAAGCAGAAGATAATTGTGCTTTCATCTACAAAAGCAGAATATATGACATCAAAAAATGTAGCATGTGAAGTAGTTTAGTTTAAAAGGATCTAGAAAATTTACATCATAGTGCTAGCAAACCAACAAAAATCTATTGTGATGATAACCACTAATTTTGAAATGGATTCTGCAAGCTACAGATTGATTACGTAGTATAATGGATCAAGGTTATTCCACAGGGGATTAATTTAGATGTAGTTAAGCCCAAAAAGTATTCATGTTCATTTAAGTCAAGAAATAAACCTAAATGCAAGAGCTAATGAAATAAAAAATCAAAGGAAATTACTAGAATTGTTCTAATAAGAAATGTCAATAAGAAGCACCTTAGGTTTTTTATCCCTTTACTACTAGGAATTGAGTTGTTAGATTAATTAGTTTAATTTATAATTTAAGAGTTGAGGAACTAAGTTAAGTTAAGTATCTTTCGAACCACTTTGATTTTTATCCTATTTAATTGTAGATCTCTCTCACAATTAATTAGGTTAATTATACTCAATTCTCTTAAAGTACTTAGATTCCTTACACATATCTCTATACCTAAAAATGAAATTAGGTTAACCTAATTCTAAGTTACTTGATCCTATAATCCATTAAGATTTTCCTTTCTCAAAATTTAATCCTAACCCCTAAATTCATGGAAGAGGTGGCTAAGCTTTTAAATGAACAATATAAACTAGATCAAGCACTCAAATTCAAGATTAAACCATATTAACTACACAAAATCTCAATTACATGACAATAAGATTTAAGAAAACCTAGAATCCACAATATCTAGCCACACATGGCTTTAAATAATACAAACTAAGTAAAAAGTTTAGAAAAACAAGAATCCATAGGAGAAGAAAGGTAGAAGACAAGGAAAACTTAATAGTAGCATGATTTCTCAATCTCCAATCTTTAATTTAAGTTTTTTGCATCCAAAACCTAGCTCCTTTATGCATTTCCCCCTCATAACTCATTCCAAAAGTCTCAGAATATCAAAATCCTAGTTGCCTCTCGCATCTTAAATCTAAAAATTAAAGTTGTATGTTTCATTAAACGTTTTTCGCTATTGTAAGAATAGTGTCAGTTTTAGACCCCAAGTCCTCTTGCTATTGCCTACACTGTTGCTAGACTCTCTTTGGATTTTCAATGAGCTATCACTTGCCATTATGAGCTAGTACCTTCGCTATTGCAAGGACACTTGCTAATTTTCTCTTGATTTTCCAACCTTCCCCTTCTCTTCATATCCTTCTAATAGGTCTCTATCCCTCTCTTGAAATTAAGATAAACATGAAATGAAAGGAAGAACTACTAAAATTAACCACAAAAATTACATTTTATTTATTTACACTAACTAAAAAAAATCTACACTAAGATGCAAAACTTATAAGAAAACAACTAGATGACTTTTTATTTCACCATAAAATGTACCAAATAGTACCAAAATTAGGGAGTTATCATGTGACAACATGTCTATTACTGCCATGACAAAGTGTAACACCTCGAAATTAATTAAGAGTAATTATGATAAGTTAAGGAATTAATATAGGTAATTAGTAAAATTAATTAAGTGGAAAGGGAGATGGATATTAAATTTAGGCCATATGATTAACCCAATTCCATTTCTTGAAAGCCTAACCTTAGTTATGTGTAGACCCAATGTTAATGGACTTTTGTAGTTGACCCAACAAATCAAAAATTTAAACCTAGTTGGATTTGGGCCCTTAGGTCAGCCTAAGACCCAACTTAAACCTTAAAAACCCTTCTCCTTCACTCCATTTTGCAGAAAACATAAGAGGAACAAGGGAAATTCGGAGGTCTAAGGTGGAGGCTAGGGTTTTCTACATATTTCCATCATTTTTCATTACTAAAGTAAGATTCAGCCAAGTTAACTTATATATAACTTAATCCTCTCTTTTTCCTCTTTAATTTGAACTGATTGGTTTTTCATTTAGAGCATTTTCATCTTTCACCCAAAATTGAAACTTGTTGTTTGGTACTTTCATGGTGGATTTCGAAGGTTGAAGCTAGAGATGTTGTTAGATAAGTGTTTTCTTTCTATTTTGATGCATTTTCTGCTAGTTTAAGACCTTTATAATTGATTTATAATATGGGCATTGATTTTGTGTGAATTTATCTAGAAAATTGATAGATATCTTGAGATTTTTTATGTGAAGAACACTAAATTCGAATTTGGAGCTTATAATGGCTAGGTAAATGTCCTCTAGGTAGCCTTTGGTAGTTTAATTTTATAGGCACCTAGTTTGCTACTATAAATTATGATTTGAGTAGTAATTATCTAATGGTTTGATTATAAGGTGATTTTGGTATTGCTGGTAGTCTCCAAATTGTCTACAGAGTGAGGTAATTGAGGTTCATTCTAATTCCTTACATATGTTCGATTTAATCTTATATTTGCTACATATGTATGATTTTAAATGCTAAATGAATGATTGGTTACCTGATATGTTATGATTGGACATTATGAATCTATAGTAAAACTGTGGTGCGACTATCACCCATGCATTGTGTTTCGATTGGACATCGAGTTATGATCAGACTCTTTTGTGCATTGAGCCCAAGTTATGCTTATTGGGGAGTTGGTGCCATGGATAGGCCTCTCCTAGTGTTATTGGCTTCTAACATATTATATGTGATTGTTAATATAGGATAATAGTCGCTGGTAGCTCAACTATTTTATTTTGCTGATATTATGATGTTTCTAATGTTTATTTGATTTAATACATATATGTTGATTAATTTGAAGCATATGAATGGAATTTACCTCTGGTTACTAAGATTTGCATCTGATCCCATTTTATGGGCTAACTATTTTATGTGAAAGCTCTTTGAATAAGGATAAAGGAAAGCAAGTGGATGAATATTTATGAGTTGAGACCCTATATGGGGAATGCTATACTTGGGTTAATCTTACTTAGGGTAAATGCTAATTTTGTTATTCCTTTGTATAGCATTATTATATAATCATATTGTCAACTATAGGAGTTTTGTGTTTTGGTGACCTATGATGTAACCAAAGTTTTGAAAATTGAACTAGATCGACTGGTTCGACCGGGAACCGATTCCTAGTTTAGTTCAGTTAGCCCAGAAAATCAAAGAGCCAAAAAATTGATTAAGAACTAGTCAAAACTAGCCAAAATCAAACTGGTTAAAACTAATTTAAACCAATCTGTAGCAAAAAATTTTTTTAGCATTTTTCTTATATAATAGAATAATTCTTCTCAAATAAATTTAACAAATTAAAAATAAAAAGTAATTAAAAAAGGAGGGAGTTGAAATATAACTTTTTTTAAATAGTAGGCTCAGGAAGCTCTCTCGCCGCGACACTAGTCGCTGAAGTTTGAATAGTAGGTTCTCGAGAGCACCTGCACTACGGCGAGAATGGTCTAAGTCGTAGCGCAAGGTCCGTAGTTTTGATTTTAAGTTTCAGTAACCACTTAGCTACAGCGGGGAAGGTCCAAGTCACAGCTTAAGTCTCCTAAACTCTTATTTTTACTTAGAAACCTTGAATTTTACTATGAACATAATATATATAATGACTTAGGAACATTTGTAAAAGGATTTTGTGATGCTTGGGATTAATGGCAATGTGAACCAAATGTCTTAATTGATAATTGGAGTTACTTGTGGGATCAAATAGTTTTGGTTGTTTGACTAATGACCTTAATAATATCAAATTTCAAATTCTCTGACTCTTTCTTAATTTAATTAATTATAATGACTTTTGACCTTGATTTACGATCATTAATCGTATAATTAAGCCTAATCATGATAATTAAGAATTAGGGTTGTTACATTTGATATAAAAGCAATGGTTCAGGAAATTATATTATATTTAAAACCTCGTGGTTAGAACACTTGGTAATTGTAATGATGCATGCTAAGGATAGAAACATTGTGATTTTGGTGATGACCCTTATACTTGTATATACTTGTATATACTTGTTGTAGGTGGAGTTGTGTTAGGGTTTCCTTTGAACTATAGCTTAATAAGGGATGCTTCTAGTTATGCTTATGGCATTACAGAGTGATATGGCTACACGTTGGGAAACCGCTGAGATGTTAGGAGAAGTGCAAGAGATCATGACTATAATGGCCAACCGTATGAGGGAACATGCTGAGGTGCATGAAGCTACAGTTAGGGCAATGACTGCTCGACTTCAAGAGCAAGTCGAAGCTCATGTAGCCACTGTTCAATTACTACAATAATTTCATAAGACTATGAATAAGTAAAATCAGGAGGTGCTGGTGGGCAATCATGTTAATGCTGGTAAGAACTTAGTATGGGACATCAAGGAGAAAATGGTAACCTCTCTGTTGTAATGGCTCAGTTCTGAAAGGCGGATCCTCTATTGTTTATAGGGGAACTGGACACTAAGAAGGTTGAGAGATGGCTAATGCAACTGGAGAAGATTTTTGAGGTCATGATATACACCACGAAGCAAAAGGCAAAGTTAGCTATATATAAGCTAAAAGGTGAGGGTAAATATTAGTGGTGGAGTGCCTCTAAGTTATTGACTTCAAAAGGGATACCCTTGACTTAGGAAAGTTTTCAAATCGCCTTTGAAGGAAAATATTTTCTACCTTCAGTGAGGGCTGACAAGAAAGCTGAGTTTAACTTCCTTGAACAAGGAGATATGAATAAGGACCAATATGCAACCAAGTTCATCCAATTGTCTCGTTTCTCCTTTTACTAGAGACAATTTGATGATGTGCCATGGAAGGCCGATAAGTTTGAAAAAGGTCTAAAATTAAAGCTAAATGACAAAATTGTATCCTTATAGATCTGTAATTTTGATGAATTAGTACAGAAGTATAAAGTGATGGAGAGGGCTTTGATTGAGAGTGAGGACAAAAGAAAGAAGACCATAGAGGGTAAGCGTGACTAGGGCAAAGAGCCTTCTAGGGGCAGAAGTAAGAAGGGAGCCAAAAGTGGTAATGGCTCTTAGAGTAGGAGACTGCCCTCAAGAAATATTCCTCAAAAAAGGAGTATAGGGCCTTTAAAAAGCTCAGCTAATGTCCCATCAGTTTGTGACAAATGTGGGAAGAGTCATGGTAACGGACCATGCCCGGTATATTATAATTATAGGAAGCCTGGACACTATGCATGGACTTACACAGTGTTGAGAGAGTCGACCTCATTTGTTAAACCACTTATACAGGGGCAAGTGTTTACACTTATGTAGCAAAAGGCTAGTAGATTCCTTAGTCTGATTCGAGGTACTTTACTTGTCTATAATCATGTTATAGATACATTGTTTGATTCGGGTGCAACCCATTCATTTGTCTCATATGACTATGTTAAGTGTCTGGGTCTTAAAATTAACTTATTGCCATTTGAACTATTTGTGTCCACCCCTATTGGATATTTTATGATTACATCTAATGTGTGCTTAAATTCCATTGTACAATTAGATAGCCGTTATACTACCCTTGACCTAATTTGTATTCTTTTGTGTGACTTTGACGTAATTATTGGTATAGACTAGTTGTCGGCTAATAACGTGATACTTGATTGTAATTGTAAGACTATTTCCTTACTTGTAGTATATCGAAATCTTATCTTGTGACTAAGCTTACTTGTGTGTCTGTTGCCCAAGCTGGGAGGTACCTTAGCCGTAGTTGCGAAGAGTTTCTAGTATTTTTTTCATTGCATATTAAGGTTGATGATGGGTTGGAGGATATACCTGTGATTAGGGAATTCCCTAAAGTTTTCCTTAAAGAGTTTAATGGACTACTTCCAGAGAGAGAGTTAAAATTCCCCATTGATTTGGTACCTGGTACAAGTCTGATTTCTAAGGCTCCATATAGAATGGCATCTACTGAGTTGGTTAAGTTGAAGAGCCCATTATAAGAGTTACTTAAGAAAGGGTTCATTAGGCCAAGTGTGTCTCTATAGGGAGTGCTAGCATTATTTGTCAAGAAAAAGGATAGTGGCCTTAAGTTTTGTATTAACCACAGAAAATTGAACCAAGTGACTATAAAAAACAAATATCCTTTACCTAAGATTGATGATTTATTTGACCAATTAGCTAGAGCACCAGTCTTTTCAAAGATTGATCTTAGATCTGGATACCACCAACTTAGAGTCAGGGTTGATGACGTATTTAAGACAACTTTTAGGACTCGATACAGTTATTATGAGTTCCTAGTTATGCCTTTTTGGTTAACTAATACCCCTACTATTTTTATGGATTATATGAATAGGATCTTTAAGCTTTATCTTGACCAATTTATGATAATGTTCATTGATAATATCCTTATCTACTCTAAGAGTAATGAAGAGCATTTTAAGATAGTCCTTCAGACTTTGAGGGGGCACCAATTGTATGCTAAATTGAGCAAATGTAAGTTTTGGTTACGGGAGGTTAAATTCTTAGCTCATGTGATATCAGAACAAGGAGTAGCAGTATACCCTAGCACAGTAGAAGCAATATTGAATTAGGAGAGACCCAAAATAGTAATTAAAATCTGTATTTTCTTAGATCTATCAAGCTACTATAGAAGATTCATTAAGGGATTTTCTCAACTAGCAATGCCTTTGACCAAATTGATTAGGAAGGATCAACTGTTTATGTAGGATACCAAGTTTGAAAATGCCTTTTAAGAACTTAAGGATAGGTTAATCATTGCACTTGTATTAGTGATTCCTAATCCTAAAGAGACCTTCACGATCTATAGTGACAGCATCGAAGAAGGGATTATAGTGTGTTTTGATGCAACAAGATAGAGTAATATCTTATACTTCTAGACAACTTAGGCCTCATAAGAAAATTTATCCCAGCCATGACTTAGAGTTAGCAGTTGTAGTTTTTGCCCTTAAGATTTGGAGGCACTATCTCTATGGTGCATAATTTGAGGTATATAGTTACCACAAGAGTTTGAAGTATTTGCTTGACTAGAAGGAGTTAAACATGAGGCAAAGAAGGTGGATGGAGTTTCTTAAGGATTATGACTTCTCTTTAAAGTATCATCTAGGAAAGGCAAATGTTGTTGTCGATGCCTTGAGTAGGAAATCTATTCACATGGCAATGATAATACTTAGAGAGAAAAAGTTAATTGAAGAGTTAAGAGATTTGAATCTATTTATTTTAGTACATCCTAGTAGCTTATTGTTAGGGGGATTGAGGATAGAGAATGACTTTAGGAAAAGAATTAAATAGGTCTAAAAGTTAGATGAATATTTAGGAAAAATTAGAGAGTAGCTAGGGAGTGTAGAGGTCAAAGACTTTGACCTATCAGAGGATGGTTTGGTGAGGTACTAGGATAGAGTGTGCATACCCAGGGATGAAGAGTTAAAACGCATAGTGTTGTTTGAAACTCATAAGAGTAGGTACACCATTCATCCAGGCACTACTAAGATGTATAGAGATCTTAAAAAGAGTTTTTCGTGGTTTGGGATAAAGTTTAAGATTGAACACCAAAAATTTGCAAGTTTGTTACATTCTTTAGAGGTTCCGGAATCAAAATGGGATAGTGTATCTATGGATTTTATAATGGGTTTGCATAGGATATCCTTGGGTTATGATATTGTTTGGATAATTATGGATAAATTGACAAAGTCTGCCCACTTTCTACCTATTAAAGTCACTTATCCTCTGGATAGACTAGCCCAACTATATGTTCGCAAGATTGTGAGATTACATGGTGTCCCCAATAGCATTGTGTTAAATAGAGAGCTAAGGTTCACATTGAAATTTTGGCAATCCTTACAAGAAGTTTTAGGCATTAGTCTTAATTTTGGCACTATCTATCATCCTTCGTCAGATGGACAAATTGAGAGGACCATTTAGACACTTGAGGACATGTTTAGAGCTAGTATGCTAAAGTTAAAGGGAAACTGGGATGTGTACTTGCCTTTAGCCAAGTTTACGTACAATAATAGTTACCATTCTAGTATACAGATGGCACCCCTTGAGACACTTTATGGGAGGAAGTGCAAATCACCATTGTGTTAGGTAGAACTTGGTGAGAGAAGTCTCTTAGGTTCTGACATACTGGACCAAACCACCCGTCAAATAGAACTCATCCAGAAGAAGTTATTGGCAACCCAGAGTAGACAAAAGAGCTATGCTGATAAGAGAAAGAGACCCTTTGTATTTTAGGCAAGAGACTATATGTTCCTTAAGGTTACTCCAATGATAGGCGTAGGATGGTTTATCAGGATAAGAAAGCGTAGTCCTCGTTATCTTGGTCCTTTTTAAATCCTTGAGTAGATAGGACTCATGGTCTATAGAGTTACTTTACCTCTAAATCTGACCAAATTACATGATGTGTTCCATGTGTCCTAATTGAAAAAGTATCACCTGGATCCTTTGTATGTCATTGAGCATGAGAATATGCATCTACAAGATGATTTGCCTTATGTGGTTAAGTCGAAAAGGATTGTAGACTCAAAAGTCAAACAGTTGCGTAATAAGGACATCCTCCTGGTAAAGGTGGTATAAAAGGGATTTACTTTAGATAAAGCAACTTGGGAGACAAAGGAAGCTATGCGAAAAGATTATTTCGTACTATTTGAGTAAGGTATGTCTAATTTTAAGGACAAAATTCCTAAAAAAAAAGGAAGAATGTAGCACCCCAAAATTAATTAGAAGTAATTATGATAAGTTAAGGAATTAATATGGGTAATTAGTAAAATTAACTAAGTGGAAAGGGACATGGATATTAAATTTTGGCTATATGATTAACCCAATTCCATTTCTTAGAAGCCCAACCTTAGTTATGTACAGACTCAATATTAATGGACTCTTGTAGTTAGCCCAACAGATCAAAAATCTAAACCCACTTGGACTTAGGCCTTTAGGTCAGCCTAAGACCCATCTTAAACCTAAAAACCCTTCTCCCTTACTCTCTTTTGCATAAAATAAAAGAGGCACAAGGGAAATTCGGAGGTCTAAGGTGGAAGCTAAGGTTTTCTACATATTTTCATCATTTTTCACTGCTAGAGTAAAATTCAGCCAAGGTAACTTATATATAACTTAATCCTTTCTTCTTCCTCTTCAATTTGAACTAATTGATTTCTCATTTGAAACATTTTCATCTTCCTTCCCAAAATTAAAACTTTTTGTTTAATGCTTTTATGGTGGATTTTCGAAGGTTAAAACTAAGGGTATTGTTAGGTAAGTGTTTTCTTTCCATTTTGATGCATTTTTTGCTAGTTTGAGACTCCTATAGTTGATTTATAATATAGGCATTGACTTTGTGCGAATTTACCTAAAAAATTAAGAGATATCTTGAGGTTTCTAGTGTGAGGAATACCAAATTCGAATTTGGAGATTGTAGTGGCTAGGTAAGTGTCCTCTAGGTAGTCCTCGGCAGTTTAATTCTATGAGTACTTAGTTTTCTGTTATAAATGATGATTTGGGTAACAATTATCTAATGTTATGATTATAGGGTAATTTTGATACTACTGGTAGTCTCTAAATTGTTTATAGAGTAAGGTAACCGAGGTTCATTCTAATTCCTTATATATGTTCGATTTAATCTTATATTTGCTGCACATGTATAATTTTAAATACTAAATGAATGGTTGGCTATTTGATATGTTGTGATTGGACCTTGTGAGTCTATAGTGGAGCTATGGTGCACTGCCACCCATGCATCGTGCTTCGATCGGGTACCAAGTTATGATCAAACTTTGTATGCACTGAACCGAAGTTGTGCTCATTGGGGAGTTGGTGCCGTGGACAGGCCTCTCATAGTATTATTAGCCATTAACATGTTGTATGTGATTACTAGTATGAGATAGTTGTCACTGGTAGCTAAACTATTACATTTTACTGATATTATGATATTTCTAATACTTATTTGATTTAATTCATATATGTTGATTAATTTGAAGCATATGAATAATTTACCTCTTGTTATTAAGATTTGCATCTCACTCTGTGTCATGGGCTAACTATTTCAAGTGAAGGCTTTTTGGATAAGGATAAAGGGAAACAAGTGGATGAACATCTATAATTTGAGACCCTGTATGGGAAATGTTATACTTAGGTTAATCTTACTTAGGGTAGATGCTAATTTTATTATTCTATTGTATAGCATCATCATGTAATCATATTGCCAAGTATAGGATTTTTGTATTTTGATTACCTATGATATAACTAATAAGGAGTTAGATCTTATATAATTTGGAATCTGATGTATGAACTCACTTACAATCTGATATAGAATCTTGTTGGCTTTGAAATATGATTTATTATTTAAGAATGTAATAATGTGTTACCTTAAATGTTGACTTAGACTAGTATTGTATGGATCCTTTATTGGAATTTACATTTGAATGATAATAGTAGTGGCTTTTGGTATTCTTTATGTCAAAATCCATAAATTCCTTATATATAGTGTATGGATAGGTAGAGAAAACCTAAGTTTTGAATTTGATTAGAATTGATATGCTAAGTAATTTAGATAGTAGGATGCTATTGAAACCTTACAAATTAAGGTAGAATGACCCTAAGATATTGTTAGAAGGAGGTTTGGTATGTGTGGGATAAAATTTAAAAAGTTTAAGTGCAATAGGAGGTTGAGCCATGGCCAAAACTACTTAAGTTGCAGCCAAGGGAGTTCCAGAAGCTAGGAGCATCACAACACGAGATGCCTTACCGTGACGTAACATAAGAAATTCACCCAATGAGAGTAATAGAGAGCAAACTCACCGTGACGAGCATTAGGAGGCTAGTTTATAGAGTTTCAAGAGGCTCTCTCTCCATGACACCGTATTGGCTCCCCATGGCAAGACAACAATTTACCACAATGCTAATTGCAAAAGTTTGAAGGAGGTTCCCGAGAGCATCTGTGCTATGGCACTGAAGGCCTGAGTCGAGGTGCAAGGTTCATAGTTTTGATTTTAAGTTCTAATAACTAACTTAGCTGCAGTGAGGAAGGTTTAAGTCACGGCCTCTAAGTCCCCCAAACTCTTATTTTTGCTTAGGTAGTGTTTGGTTCAATGGAGGGGAGGGGAGGGGAGGGATTTTAATGAAGGGGAGGGGAGGGGAGGGAAGGGGAGAGGTTTTAATGATATGTTGTTTGGTTGGTTTGAAGGGGAGGGGAGGGGAGGGGTTTTAATGATATGTTGTTTGGTTAAGGAGGGGAGGGGAGGGGAGATAAAATTAAATGGACAATTATACCCTTATGATATTAGAATTTTTAATTTTTTTATTTTTATAAAAAAAACTTTTTTTGCTTTTTATTATTAAAAATAATTTTTTATTTTTATTTAAAAAATATTTTTTATTTTTATAAAAAATTATCTTAAACCCAATTTAAAAAATAAGATTTATATTATATTTTAAATGACAATAAAAAGCAGGGGCAATTTTGTCAAATGGAGATAAAATTTTCTCTCCCCTCCAAAAACCCCCACTTTTGGAGGGGAGGGTTTGGAGGGGAGGGGAGGGGAGGGGAGGGGGTATTTTGCCTCCCCTCCCCTCCAAGTTTTTCATACCAAACAAGGGGAGGGCCTCCCCTCCCCTCCCCTCCCCTCCCCTCCCCCCCAAAAACCCTGAACCAAACGGACCCTTAGAAATCTTGGATTTTACTGTGAACATGATATATATAATGACTTGGGAGCATTTGTAAGAGAATTTTGTGATGCTTGAGATTAATGGTAATGTGAACCAAATGTCTTAATTGATAATTGAAGTTACTTGTAGGATCAAATGGTTTTGGTTGTTTGGCTTATGACCCTAATAATATCAAAGTTTAAATTCTCTCACTTTTTTTAGTTTAATTAATTATAATGACTTTTGACCTGGATTTACAATTATTAACCACATAATTAAGCCTAATCACGATAATTAAGAATTAGGGTTATTACACAAAGAATCTTATTTTTCATAGCCATGCCAAGCATATTGAAATTTAACATTATTTCATTGGAGAGCTAATGGATTGAAAATAAATCGAGTTTGAGTTTTGTAAGATTGAAGACCAACTTATAGATATTTTTACAAAGGCAATCACAATTGAAAAATTTACCAATTTCAAATAAATGCTTAGAGTTATCAATTTTTTTTAAATTAAGGAAGAGTGTTGAAATTAATTTAGAAAAATCCAATAGCCCCTAGAATCATGCAAGTGAACTAATATGGCAACATGATCTAATAAAAGCTATAATAAGGAAATGTAATGATGAAGCTAAAAATTTTGACTTCATAGAAACTCATGGGGTGACTTGCAAAAGATGTGTAGAAACCTCTAATATATATATATATATATATATATATATATTTGCTAATAGAATTAGCTAAGATTGAGGCATAGGTCCTGTTGCTTAAATTTTTCTTCTATCAGGTCACTTTGCTGCACTACCAAAAATACCCACACTAGTATGCAGAAAAGATAAGGTTTTTTGTCATTTTTTCCCATCCAAGCTTTAGTCACATGCCTCTATCATTAGAGTTCTTTCTTAGACATCTAACATAGAGCAAAAAAACTAACTAATACTATCCTTTACTTTAGCTTTGTTTTATAATAGCCCTATTTCCCTGTGCTTCATTGGCTTTTTTATGTTGTTCTACTACTGAACTCGTGCCTGGTAGGAGCTTTTTATAGCCAAGAGAGCATGTAAGAGTCATGTTTTTCAGGTTTAAGATTTAGCTTTTACGTTGCTTGGATTAGTCTTTAATTTTCTTTCAATTTTCATGGCTTCTTAATGTATTGATTTGTTTCTCTTTGGCTATCTTTGTATTTTTCCCTTCTCTAATATGGTTTTCGATTACAACAAGGATGATTGGTGCTAGAGTGTGCTACTTTATGATTGTCACTTTTGTGGATGGGGAATCGAGAAAGTGAAGGAGGTACATAAGAGTACACTTAGCTCCATTTCTTTTTTATCCTCTCTTGAATCTTGATCAAACAAAGCAGTTTTGGGCATGTGTGTGGCTACGTTGTGGCGTGGCTTAGTTAGGATAAGCAAACTATGGATGCTAAAAGAGGTAAATGGCAAAATTTTAGAGTTACACTTTCCATTTTGAACTTCTGATGTTAGAAGCCTTAACACTATATTCATGGTGGTTTTAGGGTAACATGAAGTTCTTTGTTTTTAATTGAGATTTAAATGAATTCCATAAGCTTGAGAGCCAATAGTATGAGGCTTTTAGGACTATAGGATTAGTAAAAAGTGCAGTTAATTTCTTGAATGATGGATGAGATTAGTATTAAGCCACATTTAATGTATATCTTGCTTTTGCCCATTTTCATTCATTTATTCATTTTATGTATTTACGTTTTAGACTTCTAAAATTATTGAAAAATGTTTACTTTCCTAAGATAAAGTCTTAAGAAGGATAATTGATCGAGTTTAGAAGCTAAGGAAAGAAAATTCATAATTTAATCATATACAAGATAGAAGTGGTTAAAAGAAATGGATATGATATAGAAATTAGGAAAGAGAGTTCATAAATGAATTATGTACAGGATGGTAGTAGATAGAAGAAATAGATAGGATACTTGAGTATTAACAAAATTGTAATTTGAATAAACAAATTATATAGATGTTGTGAAAGGGACATAATTGATTACTTTATCCAAGGACAACTGTTAAGACTAAATGTTTTGGCAAATGAGATAAATTTCCTTATGAGGTACTTTGAGATCATCCAAATACTAAGACCTTGTGAATCGACGATATAAGGTATTTAGGAGAATTAGTTGCTACTAAGGAATTAGGGTGGATACAATGGGGAACTTCTCTATATCATCTTAAGAGGCGAGTAAATAATGCCAACTATATATATATATATATCTATATATCTATATGATGCAAATTCTATTTCAAGGTTTGTGATTGAACATTTCTTATTAAGAGTATTTATTTGACTGATTATGTTTTATTGTTTAATTATCTGAATGTTTATTTAAGAATTTTGAACTTTGGTGCATAAACTAATGTAGGAAATCGCCTCTATTCACTACAAGACTTTTAAATTCCACTTTCTTAATTTTTTTTGGGCTGTAAACTGGAATATTAATTATGTACATTGTTTACATGTTTAGACTACAAGTATGCATAATAAAAAACTTCACTTACTTCAAGTATGTACTTATAAGATGATTTCTTGTGGGAGCTTTTTGTTTCGGGACCTTGCAACTAACCATTGCAGAGGTTAGCCATGGTGTATTGTGATATGTACCCTAGCTAGCAGGGGTGTTACTAGCTTGTGTGGTTAGTCACCATACATGGATCTATTTTGATTTTCGCTAGTAGATTGCGTAACATCTATGTTACTTACCCTTGCTTGGTATTAACTATACGTTCCTATTGTATTTAATGAATGATTTCACCAGAAGGAGTTATTAATCATTGTAATTGAATTGTCAATTTTTGGATTACGATTTTGAATAGAACTTTAATGTGAGATTGTTCTTATGTCTTATAGTTAGCCTTATTTATTCACTAAGCTTTTGGCTTACTCCTTTTACTTTCATTATTCTTTTTAGATAGTAGAACTAAACCTGACCCTTCTTTAGCAACTTAGAAGCGGTATCACTTCTTGTTTTTGTGAGCCTTTCATAAATGTTGTAAGGACATATTTTTGGCTATTAATACATAATTGGTTTCACCTTCTAATAGGTGTGTAGCTCTATTAAATCACAAACAAGATTTCTCAACCTTAGAAATTAATGTACAGTGGGTTGTGTTAAGAGTGGAACTCTCTTTTGATTGAACTGTATTGCTAGGTTAATTTTAGAAATTTTGGGAGGTTCAAATTTTAGGAAAAACTCTATCGAAATTTTTGTAGAAGTCACATGTAATTAATTATGTTGAATGAAAGTATGATTTATAGTTGTTCTGATGGGTTCTATTATCTAGAATTGAAATTTTAAGGCTTCCCAATAAATTTTGATTAGGATCCCAGTTTTGTTAGGTTTATAGAAAAGAAATTGTTTATCTTCTGTATCTGTCACACTCTTGGTTATAGGGTGTGACAAGATGTATTGTAATAAATGAAGTATATAAAAAAAAATGAAGGAAGTATGTAGAAATCCCAATGGACCAATGATTGTCTTCTTATAAATAGGAATCACACAAAGCTTTTTCATATGGGCATATTGTAGTAAAATCTAAAATATCTAATTAGAGTAATTCATGCACAATTTCTTCTTTCAAAACTTTCTACCAATATTTAAGAATTCCTCTCTTCTCTTCTAACCTTCATTTATATTATTGTTATTCCATTCCCAAATTTTCTCAACCGTGGTACTTTTATAGATAATTAAATACCATCAATTCAATGCTGGTTAGAAGGAAACTCACCACCAACGACCCCAATCCTGATAAGACTCCAAATGACTCGGTGACATATGGCTAAGAAGTTTATTTTAATCTTTCTTTCATTTTTTTTTTCAATTTTTTTTTTGGGAATATACATGTGGTGGGATGGAACATTAAACTTCAAGACATTCTTTAAATTGCTTGAGTTATTGTTAAACTATCAAACTTACCCTTAAACTTCACTTTGGTCACTCATTATTTTTGGAACCTTGAAAACTTGAACTAATTTTCCTTTAATGCCAACTATATTTTTGTAATTGGCAACTACTTTTTGAGGTTTCATAAGCATCGATTGTGGATCGATGATTGATTACTTAGACCCAGTAAGTGGTATTTAGTATCAGATGATACAGATTTTGTGGAAACAGGAATAAATTCTGAGGTTGTACCAAGCACCAACACAGATAATCCTTATTATGGGTGACAAGTCAACACATTGAGAAGCTTTCGAGAAGGAAAAAGGAACTGCTACACCTTGAAACCAAAAGAGGGCAAGAACAATAATTATCTCATCGAAGCTTATTTCACATATGGAAATTATGATGGCAAAAATCAAACTCCATTTTTTGACTTGTACCTTGGGGTCAATTATTGGTACACTATTGACAAGGAAAAAGGTACCTAAATTACTGATATTATCCATACTCCCACAACTGACATCGTACATGCTTGCCCTGTAAAAACTGTCATAGAAGTAACTTTCATTTCTGCATTGGAACTACGACCTTTAAGCAATTCTATCTAGCAAATTCCCTTGTCTTCTCAATCACTTTTAGTTAATTGAGGAAGATTTGATATTGCCTCTATTAGTTTATGCTTGTTCAGTAGGTAACTACAATTTATTGGGTACCACCATGTGCAATTTACATTCAGAGTTTCTTCATATTCTAACTCTCTTTATGAATTTGATGATCAAAGAAAGGAAAAAAAAAGAATATGAAGGCTCATAAGTGTTTCATTTCATGCTTTTCTTCCATATGGAAGTGCTCCCAAATTCGTTTATCTAACAATTAATGAATTGATACAAGCGTAGGTACAACGATGACATCTATGATTGTCTATGGCGCAACATTATCATACAAGATTGGTATCCATTTAATGGATTAGCATATATTGATCCAGGAAGCATAGATGATTCTCATAAGTTACCTACATAGGTACTGAGATCTGCAGTCTAGTCCATCAATGTTTTCAACTTTGATTATGACCCTTCGTGGAGAAACTTTGACAAGTCTTCCAAATATTATGTCTACTTTCACTTTACTGAAACTAAGCAACTTCCCCCGAGCAGAAAAGAATAATCAATATTACTCTTAATGATGAAAACATCCTCTCAAAGCCTATACTTCTTGAATACTTAAAGCCACTGATCATTACTACTTAAAATGCAAATCAATGTTATATTAGTATTAACATTAGTGCAACATCAGAATCTGATGCTCCCACTATTTGCAATGCTTTTAAGGTTTATAAATTTTTTAGCCTAAGGTTATTAGATCCAATGACTTTGATGATAACAAAATGTTTATCAGACTTATGTAAAAGCTCATGTTTTGGCTTGGCCCAATAAATCTTTTTAAAATATTTTTGAGCTAATGTGTTATTTTATCTCTAAGAAGCTATGTTTATGGACTAAACAACAAAATACATTATGTGTAAAATACAAACAAGTTATGGATCTTTACATAAAATAAGAACAGGTAGAGAAGTGGTAACAGTGACTGATGTAAAAACATGTTCTGCTATTAATCTCATTTCGAGCTCTGTGTTAGCATTCAATGTGAGAAGACCAGTCAAGATTATATGGAAGAGCAAAATCTGATAAGGTTAAATTTTTTAAACGTTAGAGACAAATTAAGAAAGAGCTAGTAAAGTCAAACGTTGATTAAGAATATCTCTAATGGATAGAAAATACAATATGCATATAAATATTCGAAGATATGAATGTTGAAGATAGTTGATGATGATAAAAATTGAGAAAAAGTGTTGAAAACAAAAAAACTATACTAGATTACTTATCATTTCATTTTTTTTCGATATATCTACTTGTGAGAAGCAATTCTAAGAGAAATTGAAATTCATTGTAATAGTAATAAAAGTGTTGCTGAAATATTTAAAAGAAGTTGAGGGTGAGAAGTTGAAAACTCTCTTAAGAGATCACTGAGTGGTGAAGTCTGTAAAGTGATGTTATCTACATTTCTATAAATTTTCATTTATTAGTAAAAAAGCCCTTAGGTGCTTAAAGGGGACTGGACATAAGTCAAAGTTAACTGAATTAGGATAAATTTTCTATATGCTGTGCTTTTCTCTGGTCCTCTATTTTCGCTGTTACGAATTTACTTGAGGTCATCATTTTAATATCATTACTTAAAGCTATTTTAGTTTTTATATCTGTTCCGTACATAGGTCCTTCACCTTTTGGCTAACTAAATTAGAGGACCTTTGGTACTCCACTTTCAAAAGCTGTTAAAATTACATTTTCTACACAACACACGTATTCACCCCCTCTAGACGTATTTATCAATTGGTATCAAAGCTCGGTCTCTATTATTTGTGTGCCTAATAGCTTTGAGAAAAGGTCCAATGTTATTTTTATTGTGTGCAAAAATGGTTTCTAGTAACCTACTCGAAAGAGCGTACTTCAAAGAAGGATTCTCAACACTTAGATGTCCATACTTCACGAGAAAACACTTCTCACATTGCAAGGAAAGAATGAAGATATTTATATGTTCAACTGATTATCTGGTGTGGGAAGCCATCATGGAAGGTCTAAAGAAATCTCAAAAGGTGAAACTAACAACTGGTGCTATCATAGATAAACTCAAAGCTGAATGGACTAAAGATGATATCAAAATAATTCAGTGCAATCACCATGCCAGAAATATCATTATATGCTCCATTAGTGGATTTGAGTACGATAAAATATCAAGCTACGAAATAGCAAAAGAAATATGAAAGAAACTTATCATAACACATGAAGAAACCTTCAAAGTTAAAGAAAGCAATCTAAATATGTTCATCTACAAGTTCAAATTGTTCCATATGAAGGAAGGAGAAAGTATTGAAGAAATGTACAATCGATTTGCAATAGTAGTTAAAGATCTTAAAGCTCTAGATTGTAAATATACAGATTATAAGCTCAACTAGAAGATCCTAAGAAGCTTGCCTGAAAAATGACAATCCAAAGTAGATTATGTTAAAAGTAACAATTTTTAGGCTCTCACATGTGATGAACTACGTGGAATACTCATAGCCTATGAGAAAAATCACCTAAAAAGACACGAATTGGAATACAGAAGAAAAATGCTAGCACTACAACCAGCAGCACTAGAAAAGATAACTAAAGAAGAAGAGGAGCTGAATGAATAAGACATAGCCTTCTTCTCCAAGAGAATAGATAAGTACGAAAAAAGAAGAAAGAACTATGGAAATCTAAAGGAAATTCGCTTAAAACAAACTCAAAGAAGGAGGAGTTGTCAAAAATTGTCATCACTTGCTATGAATGTAGGAAGAACGAACATATGAGATTCGATTGCCCATATCTCAAAACAAGAGCAATAAAGGCATTTGGTAAGAAAAAAGCAATGGTGGCTTGGAGTGATGATGATAAGGAAGAAGAAAAAGAGCTTGAGCAAGAAATGACAAATATGTGCTTTATGGCTTGAGAAAACAATGAGGTAACTCTTGAAAACTCTTTATCATATATTAAACTGGATGAAATGTTTAATAAACTTTTAGCTGATTTCAAAAGTTTGTTTGCCAAATACGAAGAGTTGCTAAAAATAAATTCCACTCTAGAAGAAAATGCTCATGAGCTAAAATCTAATCTAGAATCCATTTCATCAGATAATGAATCTCTGAAACAGAAAGTTACTGAAGCCATTAAAGATTTGGCTAACTTCATAACAAGAGAAGAAAATTTGAATATGTTGCTTGGAAAATAAAAATGCATGTTTGATAAAACTAGAATTAGATACAATGAAAACTCAAACGTAAAGCTATACAAAAATTTCTTTGTTAAAGCTTCTTTTCACACTGTATGCTTTTGTTGTAGCAAATTAAAACATGCATGTTATAAATGTAAAAATGACAATACAAAGTTCAAATGTGTTCTAAAAGGAATCATTGTCCCTAGTACTAATCCGAAAAGACCTAAAAAGGTTTAGCTATTCAAGAATAGTTTAATAACTTATAGGTATGCATGTAAGGAAGAATTCCTAAACAATAGTGGTTCCTAGATAGTGGTTGCTCCAAACACATGATAGGAGATCCGTCCCAGTTTCTGTGCTTCACAAAATCAAACGGAGGTTCTATCACTTTCGGTGATGGAGGAAAAGGTGGGATAATAGGTATAGGTAAGGTAAAACTTACAAATAACTGCTGGTTAGATAATGTTGCTTGGTTGATGGTTTAAAGAATAATCTACTTAGCATCAGTCAACTGTGTGTGATAAAGGTTATAGAGTAATTTTTTATCCTATACATTGCACAATCTTCAATGAAGACAAAGCCTTGTTTGTTGGCGAAAGATTTGAAAACATATGCATTCTTTGTTCTAATAATATCAAGTCAAAAAATCTTACATGTCTTTCTTCCATATGTAATGATTCTTGGTTGTGGCATAGAAAGCTTAGTTATACAAACATGCACACTATTTCTAAATTGTCCAAATTGGATCTTGTAAAAAGTCTACCTAAACTAAACTTTCAAAAGGATCATTTATGTGATGTATGTCAATTGGGAAAACAAGCTAGATCCTCCTTCAAACCTAGAGAGTTTGTCTTTTTATCTAGATCACTCTAATTATTACACATGGATCACTTTGGTCGTACACAAACTCACAGCTTTTGTGGCAAAAGCAATGCATTTGTTATTGTTGATGATTATTCTAGATTTACTAAGCTTCTATTTCTTTCACATAAAGATGAAGCGTTTTAAGAATTTTGTTGTCTTTTGCAAAAAAGTTCAAAGAGAATAAGGGTATCTAATTTCTAGTATTAGAAGTGATCATGGTGGTGAGTTTGAAAATAAAATGTTTGAAGAATTTTGTGATGAACATAAGTTTAGCCATAACTTTTCTGCTCCTAGAACTCCACAATAGAATGGAATAGTTGAAAGGAAAAATTGTACTCTTTTAGACAAGCTAGAACCATGTTCATTGAAAATAATCTTCCTAAATACTTATGGGCTGAAGCCGTAAATACTACATGCTATGTGTTAAATCAACGCCTTATAAGACATATTTTTAAAAGGACTCCTTATGAACTGTGGAAAGGAAAAAAACCTAATGTCAATTACTTTCGTGCATTTATATGTAAATATTTTATTCATAATAATAGAAAAGATAATCTGGGTAAATTTGATACTAGAAGTGATGAAGAAATTTTCTTAGGTTACTCCACTACCAGTAAAGCATATATGATATATAACAAAAGAACTATGGTAGTTAAAGAATCTATGCACGTATTTGATGAAGCTAACCTCTCTGTGAGAAAAATAGTGAACATAGATGAAGATGAAATTATTGCTAGCAGAGATCAAGCGTATACTAATCACAACATATCGAGTAAGACACATGATGAATGTAAAGCCAAAGCTGGAATGACATTGATCCTTCACCAACTCAAAAAATCCAAAAGTTGAATGAAGAGAAAAATACAGAAGGATCAACTCATCAAGAAAGGGGATCTGATGAATCCTCAAGCAAACATACTCAAGGCTAACTAGAAAATACACCAAAAGATCTAAGACCCCCTTATGAATGGAGACATTCCTCTTCTTATCCTTTACAATTCATCATTGAAGATCTGAATCAAGAAAGGCGCACCAGATCCTCCTTCAAAAATAATCTAGCCTTCCTATCTAAAATTGAGCCTAAAACTATAAATGAAGTCTTAGAAGATGAAATCTGGATCATGGCCATGGAAGAAGAACTATATCAATTTGAGAGAAACAACATGTGGAATTTGGTAAAGGTACTAAAAGGAACATCAGTAATTGGAACAAAGAGGTTATTTCATAACAAGTTAGATGAGAAAGGTAATATCATCAGAAATAAAGCAAGGTTAGTGGTCCAAGGTTTCTTTCAACAAGAAGGTATTGACTTTGATGAAACTTACGCTCCTGTAACTAGAATAGAATCCATTAGAATATTGTTTGCTTATGCATCTTATATGAATTTTGAATTACATCAAATGGATGTCAAAAGTGCCTTTCTAAATAGTTTTATTACAAAGGAAGTTTATGTTAAGCAACCTCTTAGTTTCGAAGATGAAAAGTTACCTAACCATGTATACAAGCTGTCAAAAACTCTTTATGGTTTAAAGCAAGTCCTCCAAGAGCTTGGTATGAAAGGTTAAGTAATTTTCTTCTTGAGAGTGGATTCTTAAGAGAGAAACTTGACACCACTCTCTTCATCAAGAAAAATAACAATCAATCTTGCTTGTCCAAATTTATGTTGATGATATTGTATTTGGTAGCACTAATGAATCTTTATGTAAAGAATTTGCTGATCTAATAAAGGATGAATTTGAAATGAGTATGATGGGTGAATTAAATTTCTTTCTTGGATTATAGATAAAGCAAACTCAAGAAGGAAACTTCATCAGTCAACCCAAATATACTAGATAATTAATCTACAAGTATGGTTTTCAAAATTCTAAACCAATGGGAACTCCAATATGTCTTTCCTCCACCTTGGATAAAGATAAAGATGGTAAGGCTTTTGATTAAAAGAAATATAGAGGTATGATTGGTTCTTTACTATACCTAATAGCTAGTAGACCAGACAATATATTTAGTGTTTGCAAATGTGCACACTTTCAAGCTAATCCTAAAGAATTACATTTTACTGTTGTTAAAAGAATTTTTAGATATTTAATAAGAACATAAAACTATGGACTATGGTATCCCAGAACTAACAATTTCAATCTAGTTCGATACGCAGATGCAGACTTTATTGGAGATAAATTGGATAGAAAAAGGACAAGTGGATATTGTCAATTTCTTGGCAATTCACTAGTGTCATGGTATAGTAAGAAATAAAGTTCTATAGCTCTCTTTACCACTGAGGCTAAATACATGGCTATTGGTAGTTGCTACACTCAGCTATTATGGATGAAATATCAAATGGAAGATTTTTCCATCCTCTATAATCGTATTGCCATGTTTTGTGACAACATCAGTTCCATTTGTCTTACAAAAAATCTTGTTCATTACTCTTGGATCAAGCACATAGAAATGAAATATCATTTCATCTAAGATCATGTTCAACAAAGAAATGTGGAGGTAGAATATACTCAAATCGAGAATCAACTCGCAGACATATTCACAAAACCCCTGCTTGAAAATAGGTTTGTATATTTAAGAAATAAACTTGAAATAGTTGATAATGTTATGTTTGCCTAAAGTGGAGCACCACTTATCCTCCACTCCCTTGATATGCCTAACATAAGAATCTTTGACGCTTTAAAGGTTCAGTGTTTATTTTTTTGTTTTTATTAGTTTTGGCTTACATTCATAAATGCTTTTACAAATTACATTTCCAAATTGTTTTTGTAATACATCCCCATGTGGACACGTGTGTTAACATTGCATTCTACATCATTAAAATATTTTTGGCATTTTCTGCCGCATGTTTTGAGACAATGGTCAAAAGTGGTAAAGTATTCTAAAAAAAGAGCCAATAACTAATAATAGTCTCGAGCCCATAAAACTGACAGTTATAATATTTGCCCTTCTAAAAGAAATCTAAATTCTGGCAAAATTGAAAAGTCGTATCATACTCTCGAACAGTTGCTTATGCCTTAACCCTAATCTAGTAGATGGAGAGTCATTTCAATCAATTCACCAAAGGCAAAAGAAGTTCATCCCTGTTGAAGAAATTGTTGATGTTGAAAAAGAAGCCCAAAAGAAGGAACAAGCACTAGAAAAACTTTGAAAAAAAGAGTGACTAAAATAAATGAAGAAAGTCTCCATTCCAACCAAACCATCCCAGAAATGCAAAACCGTCGATGATGACCTAGACTGGGAAGACACAGAAACCATCGAAACACTTCTGGGAAAATCAAAACAAAAAGGGGTTTCCATCTGAGAACCTCCTCTAGTTAAAAAGACTAAAACACCAAAAGGCAAAGGAAAAAAGAAATTACACAAAAAAGAGACTTTACCAGACAAAGAACCCTCCCTGAATCTATCTCATTTACTTCCTAAGTTTTGGTCAAAGGAGCATCTTGACTGTTATATTGCAGACTTCCAACATCGACTAGTTGCTCGTAGAAGGTGTGTAAACTTCACCAGGTTGTCCTAACTTAATTGTTTCTTAGAACCTGAGTTTACCTCAATGGGTTAGACTCCTCTAGTGAGCATTTATGAATAGTGTATGACGACTTAGTTAGGGAATCCTACTACCATTTGGTAGTAACCAAAGAAAGAAAAGCCTTAACTTCGTTGGTCAATGGCAAACTAATTTCTATGGAAATTACAACATTGGAAAAAATATTTAGGGTTTCATTCTCCAAATATCCTTATTTTTTCTTCAGTGGATATTCTTGGCCTATTGAGTTGCCTTCCTTGTACGCTGATGCTTATGATCTGGTAGTTGAGTGAAAGGACCTCCTCTCTAGTTGGAAAACAAATGCCCAAGCACTTACGTTTCAATACAAGATGGCAACATATATTATAGGAACGACTATGTTTCCCAAAATTAGGTCATTAGATGTAGTTCCTCGATGAGATATCTTTTGGGTATACATTTTAATGACAATGCATAATGTAAATGTATTTTACTAGATTATTAAGTTCATGGAAGAAGCTGCTCAGAATCCCAGTTCATTTAGTCTTCTTATGGTATGCTACTAACTCGAATTTTCAAGGGTCAACATGTAAGCTTTGAAGGATATCAAAGTCGGGTGATTACAAGAACCTACAATGACACCTCCCTGTGCCAAATGAAATACACAACTATTGGGAATGAGTAGGTTTGAAACTGTGACCTGGCATAATTTTGACGGGATCCTGAAGCTTTTCGAATCAAGTATAATTGAGCCTTGAATCCCCAACAAGTTTCTCCAAGTGTGGCACCATCTAAGTCTAAAAGGGAAGCTACGGATCAAGAGTCATCCTCCTCTGATAATGCTTTCATTTCTGGTCCTGAGGAATTTGTTGAAACCATCTTATAATCAGAAAGCACGAGTGTTCCTCCACCTTTACCTACACACATTGATCCTCCACCCTCCTCCTCGCAAATTGTTGCTCTACCCTCATCAACACACATTGATCTTCCACCTTCCTCCCTGCAAATTGTTCCTCCACCTTCAGTAACACACATTGATCCTCCACCTTCCTCCCTGCAAATTGTTCCTCCACCTTCATTAACACATATTGATCCTCCACCCTCCTCCTCGCAAATTGCTCCTTCACCCTCACCAACACACATTGATCCTCCACCCTCTTCCCCATAAATTGTTTCTCCACCTTCACCAACAAAAATTGATCTTCCACTGTCATTAACAC
This sequence comes from Erythrophleum fordii, assembly GCA_032878935.1. Taxonomy (NCBI): domain Eukaryota; kingdom Viridiplantae; phylum Streptophyta; class Magnoliopsida; order Fabales; family Fabaceae; genus Erythrophleum; species Erythrophleum fordii. Next base: position 10,081,700 of record JAVQMF010000047.1, on the reverse strand, counting down.
AAATTGATCCTTTACCTCCATCCTATTCTCTTGAGTCTTCTCTTTCTCTCCAGCTTATAGTACTTTTGCCAGCATCATCTGAACCTACTATACTCCTCCATCTTCGCCCTTATATAAACATCAAAAACTTCTTCCCACTTCACCTTCTTCAAGTCAAGAAGATGATGTACCACCTCCACCAACATTACCTCCTCTATCACCTAAGAAAGAAATTCTTGATTTCTTGCCCCCATCTCTTTCTCCTTCTCCTCCATTTTCTCCACCTAATCCTACTCCCCCTACCCTAGCACTCCCCTATTGTCCCTTGACTCACCTTCTCTACCTCTTGCTTCTCCTCCCACTCCTACTTCTCTATATCTTGGCACTTCACCACCACCTCCTAATTCACCCCTATACCCCTCACTTCTCCTGCTCGAACACCATCTCTCTCCATAAAATTCACCTTTTCCACCTCTTCCATCTCCATACAGGTACTTACCCTTACCTTGGCACACTCATCACCCCTACCTGATTCTCCCCCACCCCTACTTCCCTCTACCCTAGCACTCCACCACTCCCTCTTGACTTACCCCCACCTCTCTTTCTTGATTACCAACCCCTACCATATTCACTTCCTCCTTTTACCTCCTCCTCCCAGCCCGTTTTTAATGAACTTGTTCGACAACTTTAGTATCTTAATGATTTTATCTCTTCACTATGCTCGGATGTTGACTCTCTAACCACAAACTTTGGGGTTATTCGTCACCTTGTGGGCTCTAAGGTGCCATTCAATAGCTACTCCAATTTATGACCACTGAGCTTCATGGCGCTTTAGTGGCATATCAAAATGACTACACAGAATTGTTGCAGTGTCTTCAGGACCTTCATTCCGCTATGTTTCATCTTACTCAAGCCCTGGGTGACTCATTTTATCACTTTGCTTCTACTTCTCACTGTCACTGATGAATACTTATTGCTCTTAACCATTGCCAGTGATGGCCCTAACATTCAATCATCTGCATATCATACATTTTCTGTGGATTTTTTTTCCCTTTTGTTGATAACAAAAAGGGGGAGACATATGAATATTGCATTATTGACTGTTATACGTGTATTGAATCATTTTCTATCAATGTGCATGACGATTTGTTTTTCATCAACTATGATACTTGCAATGTTTCTATGCTTATTGAAGTTTTCACAATAATAGCATTTGTTGTTTTTACCTATCCTTGGCTTATGCTATCTTCTAGTTTTTTAACGTAAAACCTCTCTGGATAAAAGATAATGCTTAGTGTCAGGGGAAGCATATATGTTTCAGGGGGAGCTACTCTTAGTTTTTAAGCTTTTACAAAATTGTTCAAATATTTTAGGGTTTTGTCATCATCAAAAGGAGGAGATTGTTGGCCAAAGGTTATTAGGCCCAATGACTTTGATGATAACAAAATGTTTATCAAACTTACATAAAAGCTCATGTTTTAGCTCGGCCCAATAAATCTTTCTCAAATGTTTCTAAGCTAATATGTTATTTTATCTCTAAGAAGCTATGTTTATGGACTAAACGACAAAGTACATTATATGGAAAAGACAAACGAGTTATGAATCTTTACATAAAATAAGAACAGGTAGAAAAGTGGTAATAGTGACTGATGTAAAAATATGTTCTACTATCAATCTTGTTTCAAGCTCCGTGATTAGTATTTAATGTGAGAAGACCAGTCAAAATTATATGAATGAGCAAAATCTGAGAAGGCTAAATTTTTTGAATGTTAGAGACAAACTAAAAAGGAGCCAGTAAAGTCAAATGTTGATAAGGAATATCTCTAACGAATAGAAAATACAAGATGCATATAAATATTCAAAGATATGAATGTTGAAGATAGCTGATGATGATAAAAATTAAGAAAAAGTGCTGAAAACAAAAACCTATACTAGATTGCTTATCATTTTATTTTTTCAATATATCTACTTGTGAGAAGCAATTCTAAGAGAGATTGAAATTCATTGTAATAGTAACAGAAGTATTGCTGAAAGATTTAAAACAAGTTGAAGGTGAGCTATTAAAAACCTTATTAAGAGATCACTGAGTGGGGAAATCTGTAAAGTGGTGTTATCTACATTTTTGTAAGTTTTCATTGAATAGTAAAAAATCCTTTAGGTGTTCAAAGGAAACTGAACGTAGGTCAAAGTTGACCGAACCTTGACCGAACCAGGATAAATTTTCTGTGTGCTGTGCTTTTCTTTGGTCTTTCATTTTTGCTGTTACGAATTTACTTGAGGTCATCATTTTAATATCATTACTTAAAGCTACTTTAGTTTTCATATTTGTTCTGTACATAGGTCATCCACCTTTCAACTAACTAAATTAGATGATTTTTGGTCCTCCACTTTCAAAAACTGCTAAAATTATATTTTCTACACAACACACCTATTCACTCCCTCTAGGTGTGTTTATCAAAATTGATATCACTACTACCTTCCTCAACAGACAAAAGAGATGGTATATATCCCTCTATTCCTGGTTTCTCGCAATTCTTACAATTTCTATTATGTTTTTTGTTTTTTGGGTCTATATTTGATTTATATTGTTAAATCTAGGCTTTGACTTCTAAGACCTTGCTTATTATTGTTAATCTTAGTGGATGCTATCCTAGACATCAAAAAACATACAAGATCTCCAAATTAGATTGGCAAGGAGACTCATGTGTTCCATAACTAGCTTGGGAGGGACTAAGCTGCAGCTCTGGTATCAATGACAACAGTGCAAGGATCACCTTAGTGTAAGTCCTTGGCTTTTTCTGAATTAATATAATGCTGTTGACACTTGAAAAGGTTAGTTGCCTAGTTTTTGTCCGTTACAAGCATTCCTATCTGCAGTATGCACCTAATGATCAGTTCCCCTCCTTGTTCCGAATGTTTGAAACTCAGCTGTAAAATTCATGCGGGTCAAGTTGATGCCATTCCAAGTGTATTAACTATTGAGCTTTACCTGCCAAAACTTCATAATCACCTGCTCACAAGTTATATCCTTTATGTATAAAACTTTAATAATGTCAATTTATGACTTAGTATCTAAATGATTATCCCGGAGTAAGAACTTAAGCGTGAGCAAATTGTCAGGGAAGGTAGCTATGTCATTCTTGCAGCTTATAGAGTTAGAGTCCCTGTAAGTATAAATAGAGTGATTTTATTATAACAAGTCTTTGAAATTAAATTGTCATCAATGTGCAAAATATTGCTTTCTTCTAGGGATTTGTCATATAATGACTTATCATGTTTGTTACCAGAATTTTTAGCTGATTTACCAAATTTGAGAGCCCTGTAAGTTGTAAGAGTTATTACATTGTTTAGGATTTACTATTTTCTTAATAACGTTAGGCTTACCCACAAAGTTGATATATTTTGAAACCTTTTTGCAGTAACTTGACAGCCAACAAGCTCACGAGTTCAATGCCCAAAGCTCTTAAGGAAAAGTCATATGTAAATTTGCAATTGAGGTTTCTTATCTTTATCTATTACAGTTTGTTCAATTGTGACTACCCTTCTGTGGATCAAAATCACTTCACCTTTATTTATATAATGTGATTGAATTGCATCTGTTTAAAAATATGGTCGATCCTATCTCAGTTGTCTTGATTCTTGAGGCAAGTGGGAAAAAATTATAATAATATTAAATACTGAACTGCTCATTGTATCGAATGCCAGCTAATCATTTGACTTATCTCTCAATTTGGCAGATAATCCTGGTCTTTGTCTGGTGGATTCATTCAAAAAGCAGAATTTTGTTATTCCACTTATTGCATCTCTTTTGGCTTTGATTGTAATCCTCTTGGTATTTCGAGGAATGTCGATCTTCAAAATCAAAGAACTTAAAGGTACGCACAAAAATATACTTGTTTGTCATGACTGAGGGTTAGTTTGTGCTCATAATCACTTTTTCTCGTGAACTTTTTGCAGTTATTTTTGTTTTATCTTAATAATTAAAAATTAAAGATGTCACTCTTCCCATTGAGACCAATTGATGCCTTTTATATTTTGCCTTGTGCTACAGTAGTAACTGTCTATGGCAGAGAAAATCATTGTCAGTTTTTTTCATTTTCATCATATCCGTTGAATTAGTAGATAAAAATATACGAGACCTGATGGCCACACTTCTTAAGTTTTAACATTTTTTTCTCTCCGTATGCAATCTTTATTTTCCCAGTTATGCACACGATGGGCAGCTCTGATTATTTTCATTAATATTTCAGTTGTTATTACTGTTGCTACCATGTATGAATCGTTGGAACTAAGAAATGAAGCAATTTCTTACTCCAAAGTTCTCAGGATCACTAATAACTAACTTGATTGGAGAAGGAGGATTTTGACGAGTTTGTTATGGCACTATGATACTCAAGTTGGTGTGAAGTTACTTTCTCAATCATCAATGCTGGTAGAACTTTTTTGGGGTAATGTAATGGAACTTTTATAGTTCTCTGCGACATTATGAAACATAATATTTTAAATATTATTTCAGTTTTACACTGCATATCAATCTGGATTGCTGGTAGAACTCTTAATGGTTGCTCATCATAGACACTTAGTTTCTCTGATTGGCTATTGTGTGAAGAAGGTGGTGAGAAGGCATCAATTTATGAATATATGGCTAATGGCAACCTCCAACAACATTTATTAGGTATGTATCATTGCGTCTAGAAGCTAGATTAAACCTATTCTCAAATTGACCAATTTTTAAAGGAAGATGTAAAAGAAATCTATTTATCCTCATCATGCAAATGAGAACCCAAATGTTTCGAAATGGAATGAGAGGCTTCAAATTGCATTGGATGCAGCACACCGTAAACAAAACCATGTTCAATTTTTATTGGATAGATTTATCTTCATTTGCTTTATTTCTTTGCTTCTCCACTATAACAATAATTAATAGTATATAATATATTTTGTTGCTGAATGGAAATGCAAGATTGGACTGTTTGCATAATGGTTGTAAGCCACCAATTGTCCATAAAGGCTTAAAGACTTTTAACATTTTATTAAACGAAAACATGCAAGTCAAGATTTCTGACTTTGGACTGTCCAAAGCTTTTGCAAATGACATTGACATTCACGTATCAACTTGCCTAGAGGCACATTGGGTGACCTTGATATTGAGTAAGTTTTTCCAAATATAAACTTAAGATAAATTACCATTTACCCTTATGTGGTTTGGTTCAAAATCAATTTGCCCCCTCATAGTTCAAAGTTTGTACATGTTATGGTCTAGTACATTAGATTCCTTGTGGGTCAATTTAGATATATGATTGCTTAGACAAAGCTGAGAGGATATGAATTTCTTTTACCTTGTGTAAAGTGATACATTGATTGTTGCATTCTTAAATTAAAGAATGTGGAATGACTATTGAAAAGTGTAATTTTTGTTCTAAAATCTAACAAGTGGTTATCTTCACAGATTCCAAACTTCTGAAAACTTGATCAAAAGGAGTGATGTTTATAGTTTTGGGATAATTCTACTTGAGCTAATCATGGGTTAACCAGCAGTAAGAAGAGAACTTGGCACCATTAGTCACATTCTTTATTGGGTTACCCGTAAACTTGAAATGGGGGATATCCAATCCATTATTTATCTAAGGTTACAAGGAAATTACAAAACTAATTCAACTTGAAAATTTTTAGAGATAGCGATGTCTTGCACTCAACCATCTGCACTTCAAAGGCCGTGCAGTAGCTGAACTAAAGGAGTAGCTAAACTAAAAGCATGTCTGGCTTTGGACATAACCGTGGAAAAGGCCAAAAGTAAAAGGAGAAATTCAAGTAGTTCCTTCGATATGGGTTCTTTAAGGTTTGATTTAGGGATTATTCCGTTTGCTAAGTAGGTGGTTATTTAGAATTTGAATTAAATCTCTCCAAACTTTTAAAGGCTATCTACCACTATAACAATTTTTTGGGGTCATTTTACAAATTGGTTCGAAGTTTAAACTATAGCAATTTCTTGTGTATTATTCTGATCCTTATTAATGATTTCCTACTAAATTAGAACATTTGAATTCATCTAAGGGTTGATAACATTGTCTATTAAACAAACTGCCAGTATATTTTTAGATACCAAAACATTGTCCTTTATGTGTATATTAGTATTTGCATAAGAACAATATTTTGGAGCCTATCTAAGTTCATGGGATGACCCATTGTCACAACAAAAAGTTCCCTTCCATGGATTGAGTTTGAGAAATTACTGTGTTATAGGTAACAAGATCAATACATTAGTGAAAAGAATTATTATATTGTGCACATAAAGGATTCTTTTTCGCATTCAAAAAATTAAAAAACAAACAAACGCAAAAAGAAGCAAGATGTGGATGTAATCATCCTTAAAATACATGTATGATGAGCCAAGCACAAACTCTTGTATAGTGACTACCTAGCAAAGAGGGTGGTCATTGAATCAAGCTGCCCAATATAATTTAGTGGATTGCTAGGTGTTGTCTTATTTGTTTTGGCATGATCTGTCTTAGCTAAAAATTCCATTAGTTCATACAATACGTGTATTATGACTGGTCTTTGGGTTGACTTTAGCAAGATGCATGACATTGCTATCTCAATAGCTTTCCATGCAAAAGTAACACAGAATTTGCTTGCCAATCATCGATCAACACTGCCTTGGATATCCCCACTTTCAATTTTAAGATGAACCCAATTAGGAATGATAATGATATCCTCAAATTCTCTTCTTAATTGAAAGAGAATCATCTCAAAGCTATAAATGTCACTTTTCTTATTTAAGTTTCCAAATCTTTGAAATCTACAACGAAAGCAATCAAATAGGGTAAAGCAATTTTTGATTTGGTTTTATATGTTTCTATTTATTCAAAAATTTGGTAGCTACAATTTTTTATATTGCATTTCAAATATTGGAAAATAAAGTAGAATCGATTTATACCATAGTGAAACATAATGGTATATTGTCTTTTAAAAATGAATAACAAATATTCTTAGAATTCTTTATTGATAGAATGCAACCACTTACTCAGGATTAACGTAACTAGGTGTACCAATTGATTGAGTTGATATATGAGATTCTCTTTCATTTGTAAATGCTCTAGATCTGATAACTCAAAATTAGGAATCTTGGCAGCCATGGATGTATCTAATAAAATGTTGTATGGCTTTAAGTGCGTGTGGATTATAGGAGTCTTACAACTATTATGCAAATATTCCAATCCTGCAACTCCATCATATATAAGCAAGATGTATATAAGGATTGTTAAGGAGAGAAAACATCAGTAGTTTTCTTACTTTTTATTGTATCCACAGCAGTTTAAAGTCTCTTGTTCCACCTCAAAACATTTGGAATTTTCAACACAAAGATCAATTTGTCTCTCAGCAAAGTGTTTCAACAGCCAAAACATGTATACGATGATGCAATTATTCTATAAAAGTCTGTAATACTGAGCTGTTAAGGGAATTTGGGCAACTGAGTAAAATGTCAAGGCTTGATAAATGATAATAGGCTGTTAGAAGAATGGGAATGAAAAGGAGGTTAAGGAGAGAGTCAAGTAGGTAGAAATTTGGAAATATTTGTAGGACTAGCATCTCAAAAAGTTAAGATTTTCTTTTTCTTTTTCTGCTTCCTTTTGATAGTCTTCATTGTTTTCATTATAATTTTCTAAGAGGACAGTTAGGTATCCCACCCTTTCTCTAATATTCACTCACGGCGTGGCACAAAAAGCACATGCTTCAAAAGATCATGCCCAGGGAGTATTAAGGATCCATTTTTGTATAGAATATAGCTAATTTGTTGCAAATGTCCACTTTGGTCCATATGTTGATAAGTTGGCCTATAACTTTTTATTTCACAAAATGATATCCTTGTGTTAAAATTATCTGGGCTAGAAATATTTGATGATAATGAGCTTCTAAAACTTTTCTGTAGGCTTACATTTTGTTTTGAAATATTTTGGCCAAAGTAAACAGTAGATTCTCCAAATTTGGCCCACAATGATACAATACTAATTTTTTAAGAATATTTTTACATCAAAAATATTTTTCTTAATTCTAAAATGTTTGACATAAGTAAAATCTGAAGTGCCTTTGATCCTACCAATTCAGTCCACATTTATATGAGTACTCATACTATTAAGTTTGCTATGATTATTATGAATAGTCCCCCAATTGGGCTTTTCTTGTTTATAGACACAAATCTTGGAGCATTCTTTTCCCTTTCGTCTGTTATAAAGCTTAAATAATCTACTTGTAATGATCTTATCCGTAGGTGAAAAGTTTATCCCAGTTGGGTAGATGGCTCATTTAAGTATGACATAGAGATCATAACAATAAGGATGGCAGGACGCTTATATCAGATACATGGATAGGATCGAAGAGGCCAATAAAGGTCTTGAAGAAATCTCTTGGGCTTTAGCCTCGCTTTTGCAAACAGAAATGCTGGTATTTAAGTCGCGCGCAAGCAAACGGTCCAAGTCCAACTATAAATTCCAAGCCAAAATCTTCATTGGTCAAGTTCTGTTTTCTTGTGTAACATATCTTTGAACACAACGTATAGTATGCGCTAGAGAGAAGTGGCGACATTTAATTCAACGTTGATAATGCTTATAACCACTTCACAGGAAAATTGGAAAACTTGAAACACCAAGTGCCCGAACCACGTCGTCTATAATGGGGCTTGTGGGAACTAATCATCGACTGTCCACCCAAAAAAGGGGTTCTTCATTTTCTTTGGTCAGCAAAAAAGGACAATTGGACTCCTTCACCATGCAAGCATGGTTGACTTTATTGAACACCACTACTTTCATTTCTGCCCTGCTAACCATGCAAGCATGGTTGACTTTATTGAACACCACTACTTTCATTTCTGCCCTGCTATTTTCTTTCCTCTTTTTTTAATATATGTATATATATATCTATATATACGCACACATACTATACTGCTCAAACCACTGCTCGTCTTGTTTCAGTTAACTTGGTTTGAAATCTCAAGCTTCTTAGGCGAGTTCATCTCTATTTTCATCTTATCTTGAACTTAACTGTAGTTGTTTCATATATTATATTTATAATTAATGAGCTAGAGCTAACTCGCATATACAACAGATCATATGGAGAAGGCACTACAACGGATTCTATTCTTAAGTTCATGGCTCTCCTTCACCCAACTTTTCCTTAATCTTGGCAACGCAACGCTAGATGGAAGGAAACTCACCACCAACGATCCCCATCCCGGTAAGAGCGCCCCCCAAATTACTATGTAAGATAATGTTCTATGTATATACACAATACATAGTGAAAATTTTCAGTTAAAGTTAAGTGGTCCACTAGCCTTCATGAAAGCAGATCCTTTGTTGCTCTCTTTGATACAGCATGCAGATTTGGTTTAGATTTTTTTATTTTATTTTGATTTTTTGTTTACATTTTAAAGTTAAGTGGCTGATTAGCCTTCATCCCATCATATGTTACATGGCTAAGAAGTTTATTATTTATTTATTTTCTTGGGAGACTTAGATGAATTGCTTTTTAAGTATTTGCTATGAGATTCTCATATATATATATATATATATATATATATATATATACATATATATATGTATGTATGTTAAAATACACAGAACTCTTATAAATTTTAGATTATGTATAAATAATATTTAATTTTTAAAATTTGACAATGAATCTCTCAAATTTTAAATTATGTATAAATAACTCTGTGTTAAGCACAAGATTTTGAATCATATGTAGATAATTCCCTTGATGTGTCATATAAGAGTTTATTTAATCTAATATATTATCCTTTCATTAATAAATTAATTAATTTATAAATGGTAAAAGTTATTTGTACAAATTTAAAAATTTATGAAATTCCATATTTTTTTCATGTGAATTTATAGTATTGTGTATGCTTTTATTAATGTTTTAAAAACTGGACAAAATACTAAACCAGATAAGGAAAGGCTCATGGTTTAATGGTTTGTTTATAGTTGAATCAAAATTAAACTATTTTTCTAAATATATATACAAAAATATAAAATGTATAATGTTTTATACACTAATATTTTAAAATATAAAAATAATTAAAATATTTTACATATAATAACACATTCTTATAAAATGGATTGCATATGATTCATAAAACATCATAAATCTATATGAAATATTAAAATTTTATTTTAAAATAAAAAAATTTAAAAATTAACTTTTAATCGATTCAATATCAAATTAACAATTTTTACTAAATTGACCCGTTCTTAATTAATTTTTTGTTAACCGATTTTAAAACTCAAATATTTAGTTCCATGATCAATTTAATGGGACCGACCAGAGATTTTGGCCCTGGGACATTGATAATAGGTAAAGGATTATGTTCAAATTTCAGTGAAAGCCAAATCAATCCAAAATTCTCATCCTCCCTGTTAAGCCCGTCAACTTAAGCTTCACTTCAGTTACGCATCGTTTTCGAAACCTTGAAATCCATCCATTTTGTTGTAATTAGCAACTACATTTGCGCAGGTTTTATAAGCATCGACTGTGGATCACCAAATAATTATCTGGATGAGGAAACTGGTATCTGGTATCAGACCGACTCAAATTTTGTAGAAACTGGTACAATTTCTAAGGTTACACCAAGCACCAACACAGATTATCCTTTTTTTGGGGGACTACTGATCTGGCTTAGAAGCTTCCCGGAAGGAAGAAGGAACTGCTACAACTTGAAACCAAAACGGGGCAAGCACAACACTTATCTCATCAGAGCTTACTTCAATTATGGAAATTATGATGGCAAAAACCAAACTCCAATTTTTGACTTGTACATTGGGGTCAATTATTGGGACACTATTGACGACGAAATAAATGCCTACATCACTGAGATTATCCATACTCCGATAACCGACACCATACATGTGTGCCTTGTAAAATCCGTTGCAGGAATACCTTTCATTTCGGCTCTGGAACTGCGACCTTTGAGCAATTCCATTTATCAAACCCCCTTACCTTCTCAATCGCTATTATACTCCGAAGGAAGATTTGATTTTAGCTCCAGTTCAAACGTCAAGAGCGCCATCAGGTGATCACATTCAATATTTCTAGCTCTCTGTAAGAATTTGATGAGAAAAAGAAGGCAAAAAAGAAAGCATAACATGTTCATAATTTTTCATTTATGATTTCCTTATATATATGAGTAATTCTAAATTCATTTATCTATCTAATAATTTATGTAGGTACAAGGATGACATCTATGATCGTTTGTGGCGCAAAATTGATGTACTATTTTGGTACCCGTTCAATGGATTTGTGGATATTCATCCTCTAAGCATGAACGATTCTTATAAATTACCTGCAGAAGTACTTGGATCTGCAGTCCGGCCTTTCAATCTCTCATATGCTTTATACTTTGATTATGACTCTTTCTGGAAAGACCTCGACAGGTCTTCCAAGTATTATGTCTACTTTCACTTTTTTGAAAGCGAGCAGCTTCCCCCTGGGAAGAAAACAATAATCAATATTACTCTTAATGATGAAAACATCCTCTCAGAGCCTATAGTTCTTGAATATTTGAAGCCACTGACCATTACTCCAGAAAATGCAACTCAAGGTTATGTTCGTTTTAACATCAGTGCAACATCAGAATCAGATGCTCCCCCCATCCTCAATGCTTTTGAGGTTTATAAATTGATATCGCCACTGCCTTCCCCAACGGACAAAAGAGATGGTATATATGCCTTTATTTCTCATTCAACAGTTTTCAGCAGCTCTAACAACTCTGTTTTTCTTTTTTTTTTTAATTTCTCTTTTTTCTTTTGGGTCTATATTTGCTTTATACTGCTGAATCTAGGCTTTGACTTTTGAGACCCTACTTGTTATTGGTAATACTAGTGGATGCTATCCTGGACATCAAAAATACATACAAGATCTCCAAATTAGATTGGCAAGGAGACCCGTGTGTTCCAAAGCTTGCTTGGGAGGGACTAAGCTGCAGTTCTGGTATCAACGACAACAATGCAAGGATCACCTCAGTGTAAGTCTTTGGCTTCTTCTCAATTAACTTAGTGCTGTTGACACTTGAAAGGGTTGGATCTATATGTATTGCCTAGTTTCCATTCATTATAAACATCCCCATCTGCAGTACGTACCGAATGATCACTTGCCCTCCTTGTTCCCAATGTTTGATACTCAAATTGTAAAATTCATGCGGGTCAATTTGAAGCCATTCCAAGAGTATTAACTATTGAGTTGTACCTACCAAAACTTCATAATTACTTGCTCATGAGTCATATCCTTATGTATGAAACTTTAATAATGTAAAAGTTTTATGACTAAGTATCTAAATGATTATCCACAAGCAGGAACCTGAGCGCGAGCAAATTGACGGGAAACATAGTTATGTCATTCTCACAACTTACAGAGCTAGAGTCCCTGTAAGTATAAATAGAGTGATTTAATTATGAGGAAGTCTTTGGAGTTAAAATGTCATCAACGTGCAAAATATTTTCTTCCAGGGATTTGTCATACAACGACTTATCAGGATCACTACCAGAATTTCTAGCTGATTTGCCAAACTTGAGACTCCTGTAAGTTTAAGGAGTTATTACATGGTTTAGCATTTACTGCTATCTTAGTAAGTTCAGGCTCCCCGACTGAGTTGATATATTTCGCAATGTTTTTGCAGTAACTTGACTGGCAACAAGCTTACGGGTTTAATTCCCAAGGCTCTTAAGGAAAAGTCAGATGTAAATTTGCAATTGAGGTTTCTCATCTTTATCTATTACAGTTACTTCAACTGCGACTATCATTTTGTGAATCAAAATCAATTCACCTCTATTAATAAAATGTGATTGAATTGGAAGCGTTTAAAAAAATGGTCGATCCTATCTCGGTTGTCTTGACTCTTGAGGCAACTGGGAAAGAATTATAATAATATCAAATACTGAACTATTCATTTATATTGTGATGTGAAACGCAGCTCTGGTACTCGACGCCAGTAAGAACACAGTTCTATTTCCTTCTCTGTTTCATGCAGTTACAAAACCAACGATTTATAGACGTTGCGTTAGCCGTTAGGTTGTAAACAGCTACTAACAGACTTAACAATCTCAACTGAACAGTAACACGTGTAAAATACCAAACAGCAAAATGTTGAGCAACTAAAATATATTTCTATTAAGCATATGCCCCTGATTATTATGTATCATATTGAATGCCAACTAATTATCTTATTTGTCCTTCAGTTTGGCTAATAATCCCGGCCTTTGTCTGGCGGATTCATGCAAAAAGCAGAAGTTTGTTATTCCACTTATTGCGTCTATTTCAGCTTTGATTGTAATCCTCTTGGTTTCTCTTGGAGTATGGATCTTCAAAATTAAAAAACTTAAAGGTACATACAAAAATATATACTCGATTGTCATGATTGAGCATTACTTTGTGCTCGTAATCACTTTTTCTCGTGAACTTTCTGCTGGTATTTTGTTACATCTTATTAATTAGAAATTAAAGATGTCACTCTTCTCATTGAGACCATTACCGTTTATACTCTGCTTTGCGGAGCAGTAGTAACTGTCTATGACAGAAAAAGTCATTGTCATAGTTTTTTCATTTTCACCATATCCTTTTGAATTGGTAGAGAAATATATGAGACCTGATGACCACACTTTTAACATTTTTTCTCTCTCTAAATCTTTATTTTCCCAATTACATACATGACGGATAGTTCTGATTATTTTCATTAATATTGCAGTGGTTATTACTGTTTCTACAAAGGAAGAATCATTGGAACCTAAAAATCGAGCTGTTTCCTACTCCAAAGTTCTTTGGATCACTAATAACTTGCAAAACTTGATTGGGGAAGGAGGATTTGGAAAGGTTTATTCTGGCACTCTCAAGAATCATACTCGAGTTGCTGTGAAATTACTCTCTCAATCATCCATGCAAGGTTATAGGGAATTTAGATCAGAGGTCAGATCCAATCCCAAACGTTAAATTCTTAATTCTTGGTGATGAAAGTTTTATAGTTACTTGAGACATTTGGAAACATAATATCTTAAATATTAGTCTATTCTCATACACTGTATAAAGTTCAATCTGGATTGCAGGTAGAACTCTTAATGGTTGTTCATCATAGGCACTTGGTTTCTCTATTTGGCTACTGTGAAGAAGGTAGCGTAAGGGCATTAATTTATGAATATATGGCTAATGGCAACCTCCAACAACATTTATCAGGTATGAAAACTTGAGTCTAAAAGCTAGATTATACCTATTCTCAAGTTGACCCATTTTAGAGGGAAATTTTGAAAGAAATCTTCTTGTAATCATCATGCAGATGATAACCCAAATGTTCTGAAATGGAATGAGAGGCTTCAAATTGCATTGGATGCAGCGCATGGTAAGCAAAACCATGTTCAATTTTTATTTGATAGATTTCTCCCATTTTTATTACTTCTTTTCTTCTCCATTATAACAATAATTAATAATTTATAATCTTTTTTATTGTTTCATGGAAATGCAGGATTAGACTATCTGCATAATGGTTGTAAGCCACCAATAGTTCATAGAGATTTAAAGACATCCAATATTTTACTAAATGAAAACATGCAAGCCAAGATTTCTGACTTTGGGTTGTCTAGAGCTTTTGCAAATGACATTGACACTCATGTATCAACTCGCCCTGCTGGCACGCTGGGTTACCTCGATCCTGAGTAAGTTTTTCTAACAAATAAACATAGGATAAATTATAATTTACTTTCATGTAGTTTGGCTCGAATTTAGTTTGTCCCCTTACAGTTGAAAGTTCGTACACTTTGTGGTTCAATACATTAGATTCCTTATGGGTTGGTTCAATACGTTAGGTTCCTCGTGGGTCAATTTGCATCTTTGATCGCTTAGACAGAGTTGAAGAAAATATGATTTTTTTTTTTTTTTCATCTTGTGTAAAGTGATAAATAGATTGTTGCATTCTTAAATTAAAGAATTTGGAATAAGTATTGAAAAAGTGTATTTTTGGTCTGAGATCTAACAACTGGTTATTTTCACAGATTCCAAACTTCTGGAAATTTGACCAAAAGGAGTGATGTTTATAGTTTTGGGATAATTCTACTTGAGTTAATCACAGGTCAACCAGCAATAAGAAGAGAACTTGGCACCATCAGTCACATTCTTCATTGGGTTATCCCTAAACTTAATATGGGGGATATTCAATCCATCGTTGATCCAAGGTTACAAGGAAATTATAGTGCTAATTCAGCTTGGAAATTTTTAGAGATAGCCATCTCTTGTACTCCAGCATCGGCAATTCAAAGGCCTGATATAAGCCATGTAGTGGCTGAACTAAAAGAATGTCTGGCTTTGGAAACCATGGAAAGGACCAAAAGCAAGAGAAGGAATTCAAGCAGTTCCTTGGATATGGGTTCTCTGAGGTTTGATTCAGCAATTATTCCATATGCTAGGTAGATAATTCTTTAGGGTAGAAATTCAATCTCTCCAATCTGATAAAGCTGTCCACCACTATCACAAATTGGTTCGTTTGGCTACTTTACAAATTGATCAAACCAGGGATTTTCTATGTATAATTCTCATTATTAGGCATGATCTATGTTGACTAGTGTGTGGTACTCGTATTAATATGTGTATAGACTTAGAAAAATATTTTGAGAATTTAACATGTGGATGTGATTGATATATACTTGTAGGAGTGAAGGGATTATATGACGTGCTATTAAGTTGAAAATAAAGTAACGGGATATGCAATTTATGCGCAAAAACAACTTTGGTCAAACAAGTCATCTCCTCTGTATTTGTAATCTAATAAATTAGAAAATTGAAATAATAAGGAAATTAAATAAAAATTAAGGATTAAGTTGTAATGCCTAAAAATAAAACAAAATAAAATAATAAATAAATAAATAAAAATTTAAATTTTCAAAACTGAGATTAATAATAATAATAATAATAATAATAATAAACCAATTCAAATAAATTAAGCTCAAATCCAAGATCATTTTTACAATTTTTTTTGTTCTCTTTCATTTTTTCCTACTCGGCCCAACGGCCGACTAGTATTAGGATAAAATTGCAACTTTTAATAAACTTTCTCCCCAGCCCTTCCATTTTTCCAAATTTGCTATTAAGCCAATTTGGATATTTTTTTTCTTGAAGATAAGGCCAAATTCTTCATCATTATCTCTAGAAAAGATGAAGCTTCCCTTTTCAGTCTCCTTTTTCTCTTCTTTCATTCATTTTCTTTGTGCTCTACTAAAGGGAAACATATCAAAGCCTTCATATTCGATCCAATTGGTGCCTCTTGCTCACTCCTTAAAATTCAAAAATCATGATTTCATGTTTCATCCTTGTACAGCCTTTGGATTTGCCATTTTTAACCTTCAACGATCCTTTGACAAGGTAAAGCCTTCATGTTTGGGTAGCTAGCATTTGCTCTATGTTTCCAAGGCATTACGTACAAATAGATATATTTTTACTATCTTTGGCTCAAGAACCTCAGCGGTCTTTTTTTTTTTTTTTGGTCTTTTCCATATTCATTGTAATTTTCTGGTTTTATGGTCTGTTTTGATCCCCTTTGATTGAAGCCCTCTTCTGCCTTACTTTCAGTGACCCATTTCATGGTAGTGATAGCCAAAACACTGGGTTATAATAATGTTAAAGCCCCAACTTCTATTTTGCAATAAACCCAAATTTTATGTTTGTTTGGTAACTTCCTTTTTGGTCTTTCATGCTTATGCAATATAATCTATTATGACTCAACCTCCCTAATTCCATTTTTACAATATGCACTTTCTAGATTTTCTTCAAAAATTAGTAACTCATTTTCCACACTTTTTAAATTCGACTTCCACTTTTGTTAAGTATGGTTTGCACCTGGGATTCTTGGGGGACTACAAGAATTGGACCATGTGAAATTGCTCTAATTGTCAAATTAGGTAAGTGGCTAGCCCGAATTAATAGGCTCTGTCCATTTAAATGTGAATTAAGATTTTCGTGCTTTCATGTTTCTTTAATAGTTGGGTTGTGCATTAAGCTTAATTAAGAGAAGTTGAAAAGTGTAGGAAGTCGTTTAAATTGAGAAATAAGATAGGACCTTAACCATTTGAGACATTATTTGAAGGCTTGAAGTTGTCGATAGTAGGATAGGTTGGGAGTGGGGTGAAATGTGAAATTAGATCGACTCAAAAATTTACTAACACTTTGAGGTAATCTTCAAGATCCTTGTAATTAAGAATTAAGAATTATGCTCTGCTGCAGCTGAACATAATGATGAATTTTCAAAAAAAAACTACCATTAATTATAGGATTTAAAAATAGGCAACAAATTAACAAAATAAATTAGATATCAAGATGAGAAAAATATTCACCATGCAGGGGATTTTAATAGGAAGGAAGTAAAAAGAATAAATTAATTGACCAAGTAGAAATTAAAATATGTATGGATTGACTAAAGGAACAAGTGAAGTACAAATTGGTAACAAACTAACTAAGATAACAATTTATTAAACTAGGACGAATACTAGGGATGGGAATCATTTTGACAACTTTTATCAAGTAGGAAATCCTTAAGAAAAGAGTCAAGTAACACAACAAATCAATGAATGTTCAACTAAGGTAGATTAGTAACAACGAGGAACATAATAGGTTGTAGAGCAATAAAGACCTACTAGGCATGAAGCTAGTAGAGTAATGAATCAAGGTGCAGGAGGTGTAAGATAGGAAGTTAACTAGGCTACTAGATTTGTTAATTAAAACAAAGTAGAATTTAATTTAAGGAAAAATAACTTAACGAAATAAAAACGTAAGACTGATATCATTGAGCGACTCCAACTTCTCCTTGTGTTTAACTTATGGTAACGAGGTTTTTTGTATGTGGGCTTCTATAATTAGGGGTGTTTAAAATCGATCTAAATCGATTAAAATCGAATTAAACATATTAAAAGAAAATTAAAATTGATTTTGGATATTATAAAATTGATTGATTTGATTCGGTTCTCGGTTCTATCAAGTTTGATTCCGTTTTAACCGAACCAAACCGAATCAATTTTTTTTGTTTTTATTAATTAAGTTCAAATTATGCATAAACTTTTTATCAATAAAAAAAATAATGATATTTTTCTTACTTTACTTATATTTAAATGAGTTTATCAAATAAGCTATCTTAAAAATATTATTATTTTATTATCTTTACATATGATATTCAATTACAATTGTATAATAATTAAATATAATTATGAGGGATACTTTTAAAAAAAAAAGATATGAATAATTAATTATTTCAACACTATTATTGATTAGAATATTAAAAGATACATTATATTAGAAGTCAAATTTTATATATTATAAGAAACAAAATCTTAAAAAAAAAATCAAATCACTTTTACTAAAAAAAAAGTATGAACCAAATTGGATCAAACCGAATCAAACCAAACTGATTAGAAATTAAAACCGACAAGGTTCAGAAAAATGCAAAACCGACAACTTCAGTTCGGTTTGGTTTTGGTCCAAAATCGAACTGAACTGAACCTATAAACACCCCTAACTGTAACTAATCACCAAGGTTAAATAGGTGAATTAGGGAAATCAAATTTAACTCTTATTCTTCAAGACAAACTTCATAAAATAAGCTTTAACATTCTTTTGCAATGTGGTAGGTTGATAGATTAAGTGATCTAGAGAAGCACGATACTATGAATAGAGACTAATTAAATAGGTTAAATAAGTAAATTTGACTAGTAAACTAGATTGTAGACAATGTAAGAGTAGAAATTACTCTTAGATAGAGTAGCCTTATGACATGAGGTGTAAGAAGGAGTGTATGCTAGTCTTAAATTTATAAGTATTGTTGTACTTGTGTCTAGGAATGTTTTTTGACTTTCCTATTAGAGGGAATTGACAGTGACTTAGTGATGAGTGGATCGAAAATTATTTTGCAAGCACTATGAATAAATTATAAAATATGATATGCTTTCTTTTTTAAAAAAAACTTTCTTCCCATTTTTATTCCCTCTATTTTTATTTGCATTTTGCATGTCCATTAGAATAAGCATCTTAGGTAGTGGCTCAATGTGTATATTCTTAATAATATTAAATCTTTTAAACTATGATATATTATATGTGTTATGTTATAAAAATGGATATGAAACGATATACTAACTTAAAGTGTGATTTTCAGAAATTCAAACAATGGTAAGTTTGCTTCAATATGCTTTTGCTGTATGACTTAAGTATTATAATTTTGAAATATTATATTATTAATTGTAGAATTTTCTTTTTGGACAACTTACTCTAAAATATTTTTTGGATATAAATTATACATATTATATGATACATACACAAGATAGAATTGTGCAGAATATTGGTTGTTAATAGCAATATTGTTATCCCTCTATGTATCATGAATATTACCATATAATTTCTATGAATAAGTACAAAAATAGTACTGAGTTGAATACTCTTTGATGATTCATGCGTTGAGTACTTATGTTTAGATATGTAGTTATTTATCCTCATAGGCTATATACCCATATTAGTATATATGCTAGAACTTCACAAAACTTCTTAAGTGTTTTCCTTACTGATATTTGCTTACATTTCATTTTCTAAATGTTTAACACATAAATCTAATTTCATTTCTTTTATACTATATTTCATCAATTTTATAATTTGATGAAATCATGTGTTTTGTGTGAACTATATAAATGTTTTTCCTTATAAGTGATTATGTTGTAAACTAAATTTCCACATAATTTTGATCTATAATTTATTGAGCTTAATCATATGGATGTTTTCTTTTAAATTTTTTTATTTTTAATATTTTGGTTATTAATTTATTTTCTTACTAAAATCTCCTCAATCGTTTGACTTTATTAAATAAATGAAATATTACACTCTTGTAATATTTATTTATCTTTATTGAAATTTTTGTTAACATAAACCTAAAATAAAACTTATTTTTATTAGAAAAACCTTGCATCCATTAATCCCTCTAGTTATTATACTTTATTTTCTATTAATTAAGTATTGTAATTCATTCTATTATTTAATTTTATAGATAGTGAAACTGTATTCAAATACCCTTTTGGCTTAGCTTAAGAGTGTTGTAAGGTGAGCCTATGGTTGATAGTATGGTATAATAGTTATTTGTCATGGGTATGTATGTATGTATTTTAAAGTCAACTTCATGGATCATGGGCAAGACCCATTAATAACTCCTATATTTGTATCATTTTTATTCCTCATATTTAGTGATTTTAACATATGGTTTTAGCTAATTAGGTTTTTTTAAATGATTTTCATAATTTTGGCCAAATTTTGGATTTGATGGCTTTTAGGCTAATTCTTTGGGATTATATTCATACTGTGTATATTGTGTGATTCCATTAATTTTAGATCTTAATTCTTTCTATCTTGCCTAATTCATGTATTGCACTGTGATTTTATGCCTAATTGTGCTTTACTGAGTGATTAATAATAAAATTCTAGATGTTTTTTAGTGAGTTTCTTTTGGGGAATGTCCATTCCTTCATCTATTTAATAATTCCCTCCATCCCATATCATTAGTTTTTATTTCATGTTGAACCCAAAATTTCACTATCTCTATCATTTTTTTCACTTTCCTTAAATACCCCTACATAGGAACCCACTTGGATTTTTCATTAATGAATTTTGATTTGATCATTTCATATGATTATTAGGCAATTAATCTCATGAGATTAATGGTTGAAGTCAAGTCATTTGATCAAGGATGTAATTAGTAAAAGGGATTAAAGTTAATCCAACTAAGGGTAGAATAATCATTTGCATAGAAAAATAATTTTTCTTGTGAATTTCTTAAGTATTTTTTATTTTGTTTCTTTCTTTCTAATAATTTTAGCCCAATGTTCTCTCTATTTGTGTTTAATTTTCATCCCTCCGTTAGTTTTCAATAGGGCTTAATTGGATTAATTCATTTAATTAATGATTAATGCTACCTAATTATGTGATTAATCCTTTTATTTTATTTTATTTTGCTACATAATCTATTTTGGTGTCACATTTTTATAGGTTGCATGAAGATTGAAGGAGGGCAATTTAGTCATTTAAATGGAGGACAAACTTGACTTTTCATAGGGGTGATGGTATGGCATGCTTACATGGTGCTCATTAATCCATGTCATCAACTTGTTTTAATCTCATTGGTCCATCTAAGCCCTTACTTATCCACCTCACTTCCATCTCATAACTATAGCCACCTAAGCATCCATTTGGATTTACTAATCCATCTCACTATTCTCTCAAGCTCTTATTAGTCCAAGTGTCTCAAACCTTCTCCTTATTGGTCCACCTCACACTTACTAATCCACATCACTTCTTAAACCCTAATTCTATTCTCCATTTTGCAAAAACAAGAGAGGACGCACATCATCTTCTTGGCCAAGAAAAAAGACGCTTCTTCTTGCTCCTTTCATCTCTTGAACTTCTCTTCACCATTTTTCTCCATTCCACCTCCATTCTACCATTTTTCTTCATCTTCCTCTTCATTTATTCCTCCATTCTTCCATTCTTCTTCTTGGCCGTGACCCATTCTTCTCTCTTCCACCATAAGGACGCCATCTTCATCTTAAAGGCTATGGACAAATTTTTCATGAAGATTGAAGGAGGGCTTGTGACCATGAAGAGCTAAGGAGTTTGATGATGACCTAGCAACCTTGGAAGGGATTTAAGAGGCCATGGATTGCAAGCATTGGATTGGGCTAACTATTCTTCTCATTTCACTATTTCTATTTCTATTTCTATGTCAATTTAGAATAGAATTGGAATTGTAATGGTTGGATTATTTTAGACTATTATGGGTTGTAATGTGAACCATTGGATTAGTGGATTGGAATTTGTATGAATTGTTATATTAATATATGAGATTATGTTTTAATTGGCCTTTGCATCTTGTGTTCTTGTGTTTTGATTATTGAATTTTAGCTTCTTGATTTAGTATTGTAAGTGTTAATTCAGTGGTTAAATTCTTGATTGAAGCATTGGAATTGTTGGATAGATGTGATTTTATGGGCACAAAGTCTTGACCAATGCTATGGATTAATTGTGCAATTCTTGCAAGCTCGATTAATTGTCATATTATCATGCAAGTTAGGTGTTTGATAAAATGCCTAGGAGAGTATTCATTCTAGGTAGTTGATCTTGCATCCTACACTTAGAGAGTTCATGGGTTTCATGTATATGGCAATTAATAATAGTAATTTTTCCAAGTCCAATTAATCATTAGAGCCCAATTTTTCTCCTTCTTCAAGTATTGCTAGGTTGTCATCTCCATTTCATTTTAATTGAATTTTGCAATCTACCCAATTTTACACAACTAGCTCTCTTGAATTTGTTCTAGTTAAATTTTCAAGTCAATTATAAAAAAAGAAAACAAATTTTGTAATTAGTTTGAATCTTACATAGGTTAGTATTTTGACATTAGCATCCCTTCATTTAGCTTTTGGCATTTAAATTAAATTACATCACTTACATTTTCTATACTTGTCCACACCTATATACACTTGTTTATAATTCCATATAAATTACTCACATACTTACACACTTTTCCATGTTCATGAAAATAACAAATATATATATACTTCCTCAATTACTTAGTCACTCACCTAAGTGATATTATTTTAGTTACTCCGAAGTGAAACAACCTTGGTTACACACTTTTACTAAGTAATTTTTATTTTGCAATCAAGTTTTTTTTTAAATTGCAACCTCACAACAAGGTTGGTCACCCCTACCCCTTTGGTTATATTTTATTATATATTGAGAAATGGGAGCAAAGCTTTCTCTATGATGTGTGAAGGACTAATTGTTATAGGTGATTTAGGATGTCCCATTTATAGAGGACTCTCTACTTAATTTTTATGATATAAATTAAGATTGAACTAATTCCATGATGTTGTTTATAATGAGAGAATTTGATGCATGTATAAGAATCTATCTAATTGGATACGCTTATGGATATAGGATTTATTTGCATTTCATGCTGATTACATCTTTGTTTTAGAATGTGACAATATTAATGATTTCCTATTCATTATCCGTGATAGATGATCCCTACATAAGTGTGATGCTATATAGAAATGGCCATAGGGTAGATTCAAAATGTTCCATTGAGAATTCCAGGCATCATATTTGGAACTTGACTTTATGGGTAAGGACTACTAAGTTCTCATTAGGGAGGTTGAAAAACTTTTTGCCTAATAAATCTTTTTAGTGAACGTATATAAGAATTAATCCCTTTATATACAAGATGGCAACCAAACAACTGCTACTAGCATCAAGAAAGAAAAATTCTTATATAATTGTGTCAATATCATACTTAATTATTAGTTATATTAACCATTAAATTAGAACATTTAAATTCATTTAAGGGTCGATAACATTACCTATATTAAACAGGCTACCACTATATTTTAGATACCAAAACATTACCCTTCTTGTGTATATTGGTATTTGCATAACAACAATATTTTAGAACCTATCTAAGCTCAAGAGATGACTGATTATCACAATAAATAGTTCCTTTTCTATAGATAGAGTTCGAGAAGTTACTCTATTACACATAACAAGATTAATGCATTAGCGAGGGCAATTATTGTATTGTGCACATAAATGATCCATTTTCATATGCAAAAGAAAAAATGAAAAAGCAAAGAAAAGAAAAAAGATGTGCATATGATGATCTCAAAACATTTTATGAAAAGCCGTGGCTTTTAGCACAAACTATTGTATAGTGATTAGCTATCTTGTAGAAAGGGTGGTCATTGAATCAAACTGCCTAGTATAAGTTAGTGGATTGCTTGGTGTTTTCCTATTTGTTTTAGCATGATATGTCTCTAAAGTTAAAGATTCCTTTAATTCATGCAATATGCAACTTATGTTTAGCCTTTGGATTAACTCTAGTAAAATGCATGACATTGCTATCTCAACATCTTTCTATGCAAATGTAACATAGAATTTGCCTACCAACCTTGGATCAATAATGACTTGGATATCCCCACATTCAATTTTAAGATGAAACCAATCAATAATGAAAATGATATCCTCAAGTTCTCTTCTTATCAAGGGTTAGCTAGTAATTAGTTGAAAGAGAATCATCCCAAAACTATAAATGTCACATTTCTTGTTTAGATTTCCAAATCTTTTAAATCTACAATGAAAAAAACCAATTAGATTAAAGCAAATTTTTTTTATATATATTTATGGTTATTCAAAAATTTTGTAGCAACAACTCTATAAATTAAGTTTCAAATATTGGTAAGTAAAGTTAGTTTGTACCATACTGAAAACATAATGGTATTTTGTCTTCTAAAAATCAATAACAAATATTCTTAGAATTGTCACTGATATAATGTAATCACTTACTTACAATCACTATAACTAGTTATACTAGCTAGTTGAGTTGACATATGAGAATCCTTTTCATTTATAAATATTTTAGATAGTCTAAAATTAGCAATCTTGGCTACCATGGTTTTATTTAATAAAAGGTTAGATGACTTCAAGTCTTTGACAATTGTAGTAGTCTTACAACCATTATATAGATATCCTAATCTTGCCACTCCATCAAATTATATATGCAAGAAGTAAATAAGGATTGTTAAGAAGAAAAAGAATAATAGTTCTCTCATCTTTTATTCCATCAACTGCGACTTGAAGTCTCTTGTTCCACTTCAAAACATTTGGTTTTTTCTCTATATAGATCAATATGTCTCTCAGTAAGGTGTTTCAGAAGCCAAAACATGTATATGATGATGTAGTTATTCAATGAAAGTTTAAAACATTAGACAATTAAGAAAATTTTCACAGCAAAGTAAAGTGTCAAGGTTGGATAAATGCTAAGAATTGTTAGAAGAATAAGAATGAAAATGGAATTAGGAGAAGGGGGAGGTAGAAATTTGGTGAAAAAAAATGTGAGAGCACTAACTTCTCAAAGAATTGAAATATTTTTCTTTGTTTCCTTTCTATTTTCCTCTATTTTTACTATAATGTTTTAAAAGGATACTTAGGTTTTCCCCACCCTTCCTCTAAGATTTGTTCTTAGCATGGCATAAGGTGTAGGGCTTGCTTTAAAAGATCATACCTAGGTTATTTTTATTGGACTCAGAAGCAAGCAATCATCAATGGCCATAAGTAAGGTGTTTAGCCATCTAGATTTAACTATAAGAAACTAAATGGCTTATTCTTGTGGAATTATGTAAAAGTGTGCTTTTATTATCAACCAATGAGATCTTATTAATTATACTAATATATTGAAGGCAAGAAAACCATAATAATATTACACCAAGAGTGATATAATAGAGAAGTTTTAAGCACAATATATGACAAACCTGACAACAGTGGATTGAGGTCTCCATCATCCATATATTCATAGATCAATGCCTTGACATTGTCTTTGTGACAATACCTGTAATGTCCAGTTTCGTTAAACAACAGAAACGAACGCGTTTTCAAGGAAAGTCCCCCTAAATGAATTATTTAAGGTTTCAAAAAATTTGAGTAACATTCTAGACTCCTAAAAATGAGAATTGTAGCCTCAGACGGAAGGAAAAATAGAGCTAAAATGAAGAAACAAATTTTGACGAAAAATCTATGAAACATAATGGCATTTTTGTAATGTGGAGCAAATTTTAGAATTTATACAAGAGGATTTTTTTAAACAAAACTTTTGACTTCTTCGAGGTTCTCAGAGGCCCTGAAAAACTATGGGAAGCCCCGGGACAGTTAAATCCCCTCCAATGGACATTTTCTAATATCGGTGTGGCCAGACTTTGATAAATTTGTTCGAGAAGATTTTAACTCCGATTTGAGTGATTCCAAAGGCATTTTACTAAATTAGGAACCTAAATTTTATAATGAAAAAGACGGTTCTCAAAAAGGAGATAAAACGAAGAAGAAACGAAAATGCAAAGTACAAAGGGCAAAAGTCGAATTAAATGGGAAAAGTGAAGCTTCCACACCCTTCTTTAAAGACATGTCCCCACTCTCCTCCCTTTAACTGACTCTCTTCTACCCATTTTCAGAGAAATTGCCCAGCCCTCTTAGGTGCACCAATAGTAAGGGAAAAGAATAAGAAAAAGCTAAGATTTTGGTAAGGAATTCTTAGTTTTTCAAGCCTTTCCTTTCACTAACTCTCTTCTCCTTCTTTCCCTCTTCCTTTCCATGATTTTCTTTAAGTTTTTGGTGCTGTTTTTGGGCCAAACTAGGGAGGAAATTTTTGTGTTTGTGGAGGAATGTCCAACCAAAGTGAAGAACAAGCCAAAAGAGCCAATAAAACAAGGTAGAGTCTCCATCTTTTGGTAGCCTCTTCCTCCCCCTTGCCCTTGTCAATTTCGTCCAGCCAAAAGCCCATCCTTTAGGGGCTGTGTTCTGTCTAATTCATGGAGGGATTAGAGATTTTAGATGGCAAGCATTAAGAATGAACCAATAGAATCAAGAAAGGAGTATTAGAAAATAAGATAGAACCATTAAGGATCCAAATGCTCCTTTACAAATCTGATTTAATATGAATGTTCTTAGGCCAAATTGAATGTTTAAACATGCTCTTAAGATCCCTAAGATATTCCCCACATGCATCCTCCCTTGAGAAAATAAACAAAACTCTATGGAAGGCCCATTTGCTCTATGTCTCGGCCAATGAGGGTTAGAGTAGCTAAGGGGAGTTTTAAATTTTTCTAAGGCTATTCTTAAGTCATATGTGATGAGTGAAGATGAGTAGAGGCTTTGGGAATAATTTAGAACTCAAGGAAAGTGAATTGGTGCTATAGACTCCATTATGTGACCTAAAGAAGCAACATGTGTTTAGGCTCCGTGTTTTAATTGGGTGATGACTCCAAGAGACTTAAAAGGAGTCAAGAATCATATATGAATAAAGAGAAGGGAGCTTAGAAGTTAATTGAAGGGTGTTGCTTCCTTAGGTGTCATTATGGAACTATAATGAGGCTTATAAGGTAAGTTAGGGTCTAGGCAATTTATGTGGCCTTAGAATTCATTCCATAAACCTAATTAGCTTCCTTAAATCATGTCTAGGCCAAGAGAAACCTTCCCCACACTTGTGTGGGTGTGTAGCCGAAAAGAGGAGATTGAATCCAAAAGACAAAGTGTGTAATTGTGTGCAAGGTAGCTCTCTCCACCTTCTCTCATGCATGGATATGTGTTTAGCTTGTTTTAGAATGTGTGTATGTGTATTTTCAAGCTATGAAAAGTATGCTAGCATGCCTTTATGTGCCATGATTCTTAATGCCATGTTATATTTTCAAATGATTACATGATGTTTATTTGAATTTGCTTGAGTGTAGAGAGGCCAAGAACTCTTCACCATGGTGAGGATGAGTCAAGAACCCTTTAGTTTAGTTGAAACAAAGTAAAGAGTCTCCTAAAAGCAAAGTGGGCTTCTAAGAGTATGGTTAAGTCCAAAGCTCTCAAAGAATGGGTGAGGCAAGTCCAAAATCCATAAGGAGAAGTGCGCGGCCAATCCAAACACTTGGTGAACTCTTGAATGTCTTGTATGATTTGTTCACATGCCAAGTTTGCATTTTAAATATCCATGATTTTCATTTTTCCATGCATACATTTGTAAAGCTTGCTTTGCACATATTATGTATAATTAAATGGGAGATAAGCTATTAGGATTCTTTGAATCTCATCCCCTCCTCTCCAATGATCTAACATGCTAGGTTGACTAAATGGTTATGGTGATGGGAGTCAACAACAATGAAGGAACAACAATGAAGGAGAAAGATTGACAACCATATGCCTAGTTTTATTCTTTTTGAATCCATAATGATGCTTCACAATATATATGATGTTGTAAATAGTCTATGACCCTTGAGATATGTGTAAATATAATATTATGTGATGTTTAAATGTATGAATATGATGTATGAGTTCTAGAATACAATTTGAGTATGTAATGCCTAAGTATGCAATTGGGAAGTTTCATATAAATATGCATAAGTGTGGGTTGAATGGCCAAAGTGAGATGCATGATATTTGGGACTAATTGGGTAGCTCACATAAGTCTTAAATGTACTTTGAGACTTGCCCAAAAAGTGCCAAGACCAAAGGAAATCCATTTGACAACTTTGGTACCCTATATGGAGCCAAAATTAACTATTATAGAACCCTAGGTTACTTTTTAGCCAAATGAGTTAGTTTTTATCTTAGATTTAGCATGCAATTAGGTCTCATTAAGATCTTTTTGGGAAGCTAAAAATTATAATTTTTGGAGGTTTACAAAATATTTGATGATTTTTTAAAGTTGACAATTTCCATGGTTTCTGGTTTGCTGCACTATTCATTTGGTCTGAAATTTGTATTCTATCATATGAGGCTCAAATGATGTCCAATTCTCATGAAATTTTATACGAAGAAACTAAATAATCACAGTAACTCGTGCCAACTAGAAGCACCTCATTTGGAGGTCTAGAGAAGGAGATATAAATTTTTAAAATTTCTATCAAGTATTAGTAATTTTGCCCTACCAGAAGTACTATTCCATTGAATTTTGAGGTTTTTGCTTAATGAACTGATCTGGAGATATTTTTTTTCTCTAGTTAACATCCACAGCTTTCTAGAGTGGTATTATTTGCATAGATTGGATTTTTTTGAAATTAATTGGACATTTTCAAAATTTTCTGCATAATTCTATAACAATTCCAAAATTCAGTTGGACCTTTGGACCATTTTGGACATCCTCTGTGATGAATATTATAATCTAGACATATTTTTAGTGTAAAATAGACATCTAAAGCTTTTTATAATGACTAAGATTGCATAATTTTGATTTTTTTAGATTTAGTTATAATTTTCCAAAGTTTGGTCAGAAAGTGGAGCAATTCTGGCCGAGAATGAACTTCCATATTCCATACTCCATTTCGGTCTCCATGAGTTGTAGGCATGATTTTGTGATGCAGATAAGTTTTAATGATGTAATTAAATATGAAAATGCATAGTATGAACTCACACGATCCACGAGACACTGATTGAAATTTTTAGATATGACGCAACGCGAAATTAATCCTATTTTCCTTGCTTTTTCTATGGGAAATCTATATGAATCATAATATTATGCCATTTAAAAGCATGAGATAAGCTAGAATTCATGGTGTTACAATACCCAACAAGTGAAACCAAGTTTCTATAATGAATGATCATTAAGAGTTAAGCCTATAAGTTAAAATTTGGCTCTATCATAGTTAATAACATAATTTGCCATCCAATTTGCATATATTTAAACGTTTTGAGTGATTAAAAACTTTAACAACAATGACTTGACTTTTATGCCTAACCTCTAATTATATTCTTGCCTTAAAGAAGGTGAAAGTAAATTAACCGCAACCTGGTTGTCATCTTCTAAAATGCCAAGGTAAACTTTCCCAAACCCTCATTGTCCAATAATAGTTTCAAAATTGTTGGTGATATGGAGAACTTGAGAGCAAGAAAAAACTCAATTTTTTTTTCCTAATAGCTCTTGTCTTTTGAAATTTAGTAGACAAAACAACAATATTAAATCAAATGTTATGAGACTTTATGACTTAAAAAAGGACTAAAAGTAAATTAAGCCTAGCAAAGCCTATATAAATAAATTAGCCTATTTGGTGGGAAAGACTCAAGGCATAATTACCATCTTATGTATCAATGGTTACCCAATATAGGGCATAACATAAATACAAATGAATAGCATCTATGTTCAAGGAGTCATATAACAATTGCAACATAATCTTCTTTGCTTGTAATTAATATGTGTAAATATTAAAAAAATATGGGTGTCACATTTCCAATGAAATCACAACATGCATAGGAATAAATACCTCTTTTCTTTCTAAATCTCCAAATCATCAAAGAAACAATTACAATGATGATAAAAGGATGTAATAAGTGGAATTATAAACTTATGTTCTTTGCATGAATTTGTCTAGCAAAGACCTAGATTGTTGGCCACAAAAGTAAAATAGAACAAGGTCAAACTTAGCAATCTTGGTATAATACAATAATTTCTAATATTTATATCGCACTTGATTTATTATATTAAAGTAGATTGCTTCATGTTGAAAAATTAGATAGAAATTTGCATAATATCAGTGTTAAGCAAATGAAGAGAAGTATACTCTTCACAAGTGTTGCACTTAAATTTAGGGAGTTGTGAAGGGCGTAAATGAACAAAATATAAATGATAGACTGAGGAAGTTGAGAGGGAATATATGATTCATGCACATAAAAGAGAATGACTTAGTATACTTAGTGACTTCTTATGGTGACTAATTTACACTTGATGATAATTAAGAGTATAACTTTTATATCTAGAATAAGATTTAGGTTCAACATGGTTTGCCAACATATAAAGGGTTATTATAAATTTCAATGCAAGCTTGAGTGACAAAATAAAATAGAATTTGATATTGAAGACAACTAAACCTTAAGTTGCAAATTAGCATTTTTCCCTTAAAGCCTTTTTGGAATTAAACCTATAAGCTTGTTTCCTATCAAATTATTATAAGATGGTAAAATTAAAAAAAAAAAAAAGAAATTTTGAAATACATGACTTCACAATCTAAGCATGAAAGATATAATGCAATATTATTGTCCTACATTAATTTCAAATTAAAAAGAGTTGCAAGAAAATCTAGTGGTTATCGAGTCAATTCATTATTTGACAAATCATTATAAACAAGAGCTAGGTCAGTGTTGTTAATGAGATCATAATATCTAACCACATGCTTAAGAATAGTATTTGAATGTTAAGAGCCTATGTTATAGTTTTTGCAAATTGGGCTAATGATGTAGCTATCTATCCTATCAATTTGCTTGAGCTTAGGTTTCTACAATTTGCATTTCACAATTTTACTAACATTTTATACCAATAAAGGTGAGAAACAAAAGGGAACTTGTAGCTTGTAGGTTGAATTTTCTGACTTAGATATATCACTAAATTTTGTCAAGCTTTTAGACAATTTATGAATATGAAATCCCTGCACAAGTTGTTCATACCCTACATTCGAGAATTTTACAATTTCCTTCAACTATCTATATGCAAGATATTATCCTTAAATGCTTCAAATTTAACAAATCATAAATAAGAGTAGTAGCGTAGTACTACTTACAATAAAACAATCCTTAAATTGTTACTAGAGCTACAATTTAAACCATCACATGCTAAGTTAGATAGAAGTATGGATGATAAGTCCTTAAATTATCATATTTTTCTTAATATTTTAAGAGACTTATCACATGAATATTGAATTTATCTTATGTTTTTTACATATAAAATTAATAAATTTTAGCTAAATTAATATTTGGTAAGTTTTAGTTTTACTTCTTTAGTTTTAGGTTAATTTTTGTATTAATTTTGTATAACTTAAGTTTTCTATTTTTATCTAGATTTTTAGGTTATTAAATTGTTTAACCTTTGTTAGTAGATTATAAATAGTAATTAGATGAATTTTATGATTTTGTAGGGTTAAAATTATAAAGAAACAAGTTTCAAAGTCTTGGAATGCAAAGTAATAAGAGTTGATAAGATTTACTAAAGAAGGATCCAAAAGAAAAAGAAAAGGGAAAAAAAGAAGGAAGAAAAAAAAGAGAAAAAGATGACGCTCAAAATTGCTGTAAAAAAAAATGTAGTGTCGCGGCAAGAGAGAAACAGAAGCAACATAAGCCGCAGCGTAAAATTTAGTATGCTCTTGACCGTTATATAAAAAAATTCAATTGTGCCATGGCGCTTTTGAGCGCCACTACGGCGCAATTCAGAAAAAATGTTAAACATACTATTTTTAGCTGTATCTGTTAAGGGTTTTAAGAGGGTTTCTACATCTCTTTGAAGGAGGCCACCATTTTAAAGGTTTTGGAGAGGAAAATGAAGGGTTTAGAGTTTCATTTACCATAGGAGAAGTTTGGGTTTAAGGAAGATTCATCAATTAAATTAGTTTTTCTCTTTTTCCCATGTTTTTTCTTGTATTTCTTTACCCATTTAGTTTATGTTTTACTCTTAATATTGCTATTTCTTATAATTATGAGCTAAACTTATTGATTTGGGATTGTGATAAACTCTAACTTATAATATGTTGTAATTACTCTATTCATTTATAATTAATGAAATGATTTAATTACTTAATCCTCATGTTTTATACTTCTAAGTGTGTAAAAACCATTACATGATTTGGGTAACCTAAATGAATTTGGAAAAGGAATTTTAGGACTTGACCATAGATTGAGTAGTGTGAGTTCATAAAATTTGAAATGTTGAGTGAATTGATTCACTTATAGAATAGGAATATACCTAACACCTTTACATAGCCATATTTGAACCTATTTTTTATTAAACATCTAATCAATTGCATAAGAAATTATAGATTGATTAGGAGAATATTTATAGGTAATTTGAAAGATGCTTATAGGTAATTTCGAATCTTAGGTTATAAATGACATTAAAAGTAAGACAAAGAAAGGTAATTAGTTCATATGAAATACTAAGGGAAATTATAATCCCAAATCCTTTTGCTTTCTAATTTCATATAAAATGGTGTCTCTAATTTATTTAGTTATTTTTATGTCTTTAATTTATTTTAATTTTCTATTACTTTTATTGTTGGATTAATTAGATTAAAATGCACAATTTGAATACTTAACAATTATTTTAGTAATAAGTTCTCATAGGAATGATACTCTATTTATCATTACATTACTATTGCGATATGTATATTTGTGTATATGCTTTCAAAAAGAGAGCAACAATGAAACACATAGGTCACCTTGCCAATTGATTCTGGAGACCCAATAAGTATGCTTGATCTTCATGATGACATTAATTATATAATTTCCAATACTAAACAAAACTATCCAACTCAAATTTTTTTAAAAGAAAAAAATTTATTGATTATATGAGTACTACAAAACCAAAAGGATAATAATTGAAACAAACAAATGAAAAAGTAATAATAAAAGCAATGCCTTCCTATTTATCTGGAGGAGAATTTGATTATAGTACAAATTTGTAAATTTCATAGGCACTGAGTGAAGAATGCATCTAGAAAGGGTTGAATAGGTACTTTTCCATAAATGTGTAGAATTAAAGAAAATTAAACTAGTGAGATATTAATATGGAAAAAAATGTAGAATAACTTAAGAAAGTGTGCTGGCGTGGAAACCTTTTAGATAGAAGAAGATCTTGTCACTAAAATGTTATAAAAGATATTATACTAGAATGCAATGATAGAAATAAAGAGAGGGAGAAAAAGTATATTATATATTATCCTGATTTGAACCTCCATGTCTTACATCTAGTCTCCTTGAACCATAAGGGATTTTCTTCAACTCAATCTAATCAAATTACAATGGGGATGGTTTTATATGTGCTTACCACCAATATAAAATTTAGACTCACCTTAAACTTTACAACACTTGGATTTAACACAAGTTCAGTTAAAACTTTTTAACACAAAGGGTTTTATATTAAACTCACTTTCCTCACACTTAAAAAAAATTTACATAATGGTATGAGAATACATTTGAAACCCTTATCAAAAAGAGGATTACAATAAATTCATTCTTAAGCTCTCACAAGTTAGATATAACCAAAAGTTAAGCTCATACTATTTAGATGAATAGAACAAACAAAAAAACTATAATATAACTTACCTTTTCTTACTTTTCTTTTATGTGTCTATTCTATCTTCTTCTTCTTCCTATTTCATAAAAGCCTCAAAATGTAACCATTAGAGATGCAACTTCTAAAATAGCCATTTGAAAGAAAGAGAAATTATCATCAAAAAGCAAGGTCAATTATGGAGTTAGGAACACATAACTTTTCAACTTGGAGACCTATGCTCTTCTTCTATCTTGATTATGTATATAGTAGATGTAGAGGGAGAACACTTCTTTTCTTGTCTCATTTGCAAACATCGAATTTTCTAAAAAAAAAAAAATGATACTTTAGAAGGAGATAGTGACAAGAGAAGTCAGTATACTTATTAACTTTTCAGAGAATTTTCTCTTGCTTTAGAAGGGGATAAAAAAGGTTGACTATTGTTTGCCATTGGTTCTTGTGATTTTCCCTTTCTGAATCTTAGGTTTCAGCCACCTTTCATGCTTTGGATAAGAGATATGGAGAAATAAATATAATATTTTCTCTTTCCATTTTTGTTTTGTACAAATAGAACATTTTCCTTTTTACTTCCTTCCCCATATAGTGCTAGATATGGAGAATGAAAACTCGCTTTCCTTTTGCTATTGTAACTTTTCTATTTTGTACCATTGCTTGAATTTTTTTATGTTGAGAGCTTGAGAGTTAACAAAGAGGCTAAAACTTGATCTCGCAAGTTCTTGATTTTGTTTGAAAGAGAAAGAGAGAGTTGTTTCAATGGATAGAACCTCCTTCTTTACTTAGAGTTTTCTTCAACTAAAACACTATAATGGAGGTTAGATAGAGACTTTTCTTTACTAAGCTTTCTTTCTAATCAAGTGCTCAAAGAAAGAATGAGAGGTACAGAGGGAGATAGCTTTCTTCTTTTGATTTCTTTTGTTGCATAGACCAATGTGTCCTCTTTTGTGTGTTTTGCACTTTTGTTTTTTGTTGTTTATTAGAGAGCTAAAAAGAAAGGAAGAAACTTACTTTTAGAGAAAAGCTTTTTACCCTTTTTGAAAATTTTTGCACAAAGATTTTTCTTTGGGCAAAGCTTTTGAAAAGTTCTGCAATATATTTGACTTTCCAATCTTCATTTTATGTTTTTCTTTTTTACCAAGCAAACATCTTTTCCTTTTCTTTGCTTCTCACGTGATCTGCTACAGCATTGAGAAGATGAAAGCACTTTTGAACTTTTAAAAAGAAAAAAAGTCGCAACATAAAACATTCATTGAGCTTTTCTTCTTAACTAATTCTCTTTATCTTAATGCCTTTATAATATGGAGGTGCACTAACAGAAATGTGCACACTACTTTTCAAATTTTCCTATAAATAAATGCTACACTTCTTATTTGCTTTTCTTAAATTTTTAGTATATGGCTTCATTTTAATGTATTTTATGTCTCTCAAATAATTGTTGTTGTCTATTAAAAATAAATTTAATGGCATAGATCAAAACAATTGGCAATAATCAAATTTTAATAATTTTTAACTTAAAATTTTTATAAATTTAACTTAAGAATTTTATTATTATCAAAATAATTTAAAATCATATCAAAACTTTTGAACCAACATTAAGGATTGGGGGAACACTAGATTAAGTAGTTGCTCTAATTGTGAAGCTAACGTAACCTTTAGTTATCTTCTTGGAACTTAGGGTGACACGCTCCAAGTATTCGACAGTAAGTGCCCAAGAGAGGGAATTTTCATCATCCAAACTAAAGTGACATTGATAATCCTCTTGTAGCCAGGAGCAAGCTTTTGAATTTTAGCAAAGTGAAGGAACACATAATAATATTGGTAGGATATCTCAAAACTCCAATTTCCATGTAAGGGATTGGAATGATTTAGCGGCTGTGACACAGAACGTAATAATTTTTCCAGTGACAGCTCATGACCGGAGTTTTCGAATGGGGGAATTGCGTAGCATGAGAATCACCCCTTAAAAAAAGCAAAAAAAGCTCCATGTCCTTTTTACACCCCCTGGTCTGGGCTCGCCTACTTTTGCAGTCGTTTTAAAGGAATCCCAAGAGGCAGGATAATATATGAGCTACATGTCCTTATACCTGCATTTAAAATAATAATAAATAATAAAGGAAATTCTTAAATCAACATTTTTTTCCGGTTTAAATAATTTAGACTAAAATCATATTTTAATATTTTATAGATAAAATATTTTTTAATTTGATATTTACATATAAGTAATTTTCAATATAATCCTTTATAAATAAAATTATTATCAATATATAATACCCTTCTTTCAATCTACTAACAGACAATTAATATATTATATAATGTTAAATAAATAATAACCTATAAAAAATTGTTGTATGTAATTATACATTTATTAATTTCATTTATAATAAATTAACAAAAATACAAATTAAATTGTTATCGATAACGTTCTTCGATCAACCTAAAGACCAATGTATGGAAAGTCGAACTGTTTGGGGAAATGCTAGGACTTACATTTAGAGCAGATGATGTACTGTTTATTGTCTAAAAGGAGTTTTTTTTTTTATCCAAAAAAAAATTCTCGGTTCCACTGTCCAGGAAGTTTTCATCTGTTTGGAGCCAAATCCCACCAGTTTCGTCCACGCAATCTGCACTTGCCCCACAGTCGATGCCTATGAAACCTGACATATTCATTATTTTAAGTTTTCAAGAACTACCAGAAAAACGAATTTTCCAGATTCCTCAAACAGTCATCTGTGTACTAGCTGGAACCTTACCTCCGTCTGCGGCCTCATTTTCAGCGGTTACTTGCCTTAGGTTGGCATGGGCCCCGCTCAACCAAACAAATATAAGGAATTTTTTTTAGGTGCACTTAGTGTACCATACTTCAAGAATAATCAATAGTTAAGATTTAATTTGTACAGGTGGGGTCCACATACAGAGTAAATCTTAATCATTGAGTGTATAAATAACGTGGCGCTCCCGGTACATGTAAGAATTGCTCCAAATATAAGACATGATTCTACTAGAGGAATAGTTTTTTCACATTGGGAAATTCTCCATGTGGGCAATTCGCAGATATAAAAATGCAGTGAGCGGAATACTCGAATTTAGGGCCCATTTAGTTTGTTGCAGAATAAACGTAATATATTTATATAATTTGTATAATATTTATTATTTTATTAATTAAATTATTATTTTTAAATATTAAATTAACTTTTAATAATAAGAACAAAAAATTATTTTTTATTTTATATATATACATTTTACATTTTTCTTTCCTTTGCGTCATTTAACAAAATGAACTCTTAATTTCTTATATGGTAGAAAGACAGAAGAAGAGCGTGGTAATTTTCAGCGGCGGTACTTCTCACTTTCTACAACGAATCAGTGGAAGACGTGTGTGTAAATAATTTATAGTTGCACAAAAGGAGAGATCCTGAAAGAGGTTATATTTGCATCCAAGGAGGGAGTCATTTCAGTTGTTGCATTGAAACGTTGACGGTAACGACTTTCCTCGAGCTGCCAAGCTGCCAACTTGGCATTAGATCATATAATGAACTTGGCTCTCGTCGATCAAGCTTAATTTTTAAAAAATGTAAAAAGATCTAAATTTGAGGTTCAAATTTTTCTTTGTAACTTATCTTTTTCAAAAAATTAACTCAATCTATATATGATTAAGACGACATTTTGGTGGATAATTCTAATAAATTAAAAAAATGAAAAAGAAAAAATCATTAGCAAGACAGCTCTTTGATTAGAAAGGACTCAAAGTGAACCAAATTTATGTGAGCTTATTAAATTTAAATGTAGGACCATGAGACCAGAGCTCTAAGTCTTTGATGAAAGAAGTTTGATATCAAGTAGGGTTGCTCAAGAAACTTGACTCAGATCGGCCATTTTTGGTGGAGCTAGGTGGAGAGAGAGAGAGAGAGAGAAAGACAGAATATGGTTAGGTGGAATGATTAGGTTGGCTCAACCTGACCCACCTCTAAATTAAAAAAAACAAAACATAGAGACTTAAGTAAAGAAAATCTTTTTAGGGGTTATTTTATAATTTTAATTAAAAATTTTTAGATATATTTTATAAATTATAAATAACTTCTAAGGCCTTCTAAATAAAAGTAACATATTTAGAAGTTAAAAAAGAGATGGAAAATATATATTTTATGAATTTAAAAGCAAAAAACTCAAATTTAAGATAGTAAATAATTTTTTTCAAAGAAAATAGTTAGGCATAAGTGATTGCATTGCATCTATCTTTAAAAAAAATACCCAAAATAAAAAAAAAAATCACCTCAATTAAACCATTAATCTCCAAGTTATCATATTTTGAAAATTTTAACTTCTACATATGCATTTTTTTTTATTTTCTCATTTGAATGCATATTTTTTTTATGTCCATTGTGTAGATCCTGAAAAAAGAAAAAAAAAATCAAAACAATGTTTATATACCTAAAATGATCAAATAGATACAAAGATATAAATTTTTAAAATTTTAAATTGTTTCCAAAAGGAAATTAACCTTGTTTGGCCCAACTAACATAGATGGCTAGCTGACCCTGACCAAACCAAGTCTCAGGTTACAAGAGGGAGTGAAATCTGACATATAGACACCCTAGTGTCAATTGCCATCAACATGTAATAAGAGTTAACTGTACCCTATAGATTCAAGTCTCTCTATTTTGATTTCCATAACATAATTACTTCATGAGCATTGTCTTTCTCTTAAAACTATCTCTATGTTCAATTAATTCTTGTTTATATGTTGCACTTTAAATAGTAAAATATCATTTATTGTTACTTAATATTTATGAATAATAAATCATTTTAATAATTTTATGTGTCTTTTACAAATAATAAAATTAAAAAGAACCAAATTCTATGACAACATCTAATCAAAGTTTATGAAAGACTTCTCTTTATACTTTTATGTTAGTAGAATAAAATGAAAGAGTGAAGATCATCATTTTCCCCTATTTTTTAATTTTATTTTCATTTATTCATTCTTTCACTTTATTTGATATTCATTCTTTCTAATTTTTTTAAGTATATTTTTTCTCTTTCATTTTTGTTTTTGTATTTTTATATTATTTCAACTTGTCCTTGACATTTGTATTGTGTCTAACTCCTAAGTCTCTTTCCACCTATAATTTTGATAAATTACTTTACTTATTTTTATTATTATTATCATCATCATCAAATTATCAATAGATTTTATATATGTTTTTTTACTTGAAATCAATTATAATTCATAAAAAAGTTAACTAATAAAATGAATTATATAAAATAGGGCTTACTCAAAAAATGTACTCCATTTTATATATGTTTTATGTTATGGTAGCATAAACAATTATAGTGGTGCGAGCCATGTGCACTATTAACCAATTTAATTTTAATACAATATATTGTTATCTTTCTTTCATATAATGTTAATGTATCTATATATATATTATAAAGTAATTATACAATTTTTATACAAATATATTATATATTAAACTTACAATCTTAATCCTTCTATAAAAAAAATTCCTCTTTGGGCCTCTAAAAACTAATTTTCCTTAAAAGTATTTACTATTTACTAGAGAAATTCTTAGACAAGAAGTTCAAATTATTGTTTCAATTTAAAAATAAAATTATTTTCTAAAACAACTGAGTTTGTTTTGTTCTTTCATCACAAAGAGAAATAAAATAAATAAAAAAGAAGTCAATATTGTGCTACCGAAACACAATCCATCTAACCAGACCAATTTTCCTACTCGAGTCTACAACTCCTATTCTAGAAGCAAGCTCATGGAAGGATGACAACTTAAGGGGGGTTAAAAGGTAAAGGAAGACATTGTTGCACTAAATAATTGCATAACAAATATGGAAAACCAGATGGCCCAGATGAATAAAACAATGAAAATGCTAATTGAGGCCCTAAGGGGAAGGGCATTGATAGCTTGCCAAGGGCATCTAATTATCCACTTGTCATTGTAAGTACGTTAGAAATGGGAATAAGCTAGTTAGGGATGATTTCAATAGAGGCTCATTTTAGTCAAACGACGGATATTGCTTAAAGGCAAAAGAATGATCAAGACTCTCATATGCAAGTGACTGAAAAATGGAGTTCTTATGATGAGATGAAGGACATGCAACATAATTCAACTTACACATTTCATATCCTAATTGCAAATATCAAGGAGAAGGCTAGTAATGCCAAGGAAGAATGGGAAAAGAAGTTGGGATAAGTTAAAGACCCATTGCATATTCTACGAGGACCAACCTCATAGGGATCATTAGATGTGAAAGAACCATACTTGATTATAGAAATTTCAATTCCTAAGAAGTTTAAGGTTTCAAACTTTAACAAATATAATGGCATCAATAATCTAATTTATCATTTGAGATCTTACTGCACAAAGATGGTTGTCTAGTCGAGGGATGAAAAATTTCTGATACTTTTTCCTAGAAAGTTTGACTGGTCTACTTTACTATGGTACATACAACTTGATCACTCAAAGATTGATAAGTGGAGAGATCTGACTGATGCTTTTGTGAATAAGTATAAATTCAATTTTGATTCCATCCCAACTAGAGGACAACTGAAAAGGATGAGTAAGAAGCGAATGGTGTCATTTAAAGAATATGCCTAAAGATGGAGAGTAATCGCATTTTAAGTTTAGCCCCCAATGATAGGGTCTGAAGTCTATTCTTATTTCATTTAGACTCTATTAGATATGTTCTATAAGATTTTTTAAGGGACTTGTGTCACAGATTTTGCTGATCTTATTGAGATCAAGGAAAGAATTGACGTTAATATTTGAGATAGAAAACTTGTGTCCCTTCAAGTAGAGAGTAGCTTTAAAAAGAGTCAAGGCATGAAGAAAAAAGAAGAGGATGTGAATTATGTTTATCCTTTAAGACCATTTCCTAAGCAACATGTTTCTTATCAAATAGGCAGAGGAAATCAAGGACAAGGCCAATTTTGACTAGCCTTGAATAGACAGGATAACATGAAGGGTTAATTGGCATACAATTAAAGGGCAATTGTCCTTAGCCTAATTTTAACTTTACTAATACATATTTGTATCAAAAGTTGCCAAAAGTAGAGCTTTTGGGGCCATGATATACGAAGCTAATGTAGCCCCTTTACCTAGCATGGTATAATCCCAATGTTTCTTACGAATATTATATAGGTGTTCTAGGGCATTAAATTAAATATTGTATCACCTTGAAGAGAAGTGTGTTGGATTTGATTGAATCCAATCACATTCAACTTAAGCCTAGAGAAATTCGATGACTACTACTAATCCATTACCAAATCATGACTGACAAGTGAGTGTAGTTAAAAAGGATTTAATGTTCTTTAAAATCCCTGATACTATAAGGATATCCATTAAGATCTTCAATCAGTTGGGTAGCTAATAGAGCCACCAAAAGAAGGGGTTGGTAATATAATAGGTGGTCTAAAGATCAAGTTTTGTGACTATCTCTAACAGATAATAGAACATGATATTGATGATTGCGAGTAATTTAAGAATGTGGTCGAAAAGTAAATGACATTTAGAATTGTGGTTTTGAAGAAATCAAATGAGGAGATTTGTGTGATGGAAAAGAATTATATTGACATTGTCATTAGAAAGACAATTCTAGTTGGATGGGGCAAAAATAGTCACTCTGACTATTAATAAACCCTTTTAGATCCCAGTTTCATCCCATCTGCCAGCTCAAAGGCAACCTTTGATAATTATGAACATGCTAGCTCTTTTTCCATATCAAAGTAATCGTGCAATTCCATAAAGATATGGAAAAATCATTAAACATGTTTTGAATTAAGGGGTGGTTGCAGAGGTAGAGGAAGATTTTATCATGAATATAGTCGACACAAGAGGAATTACTCAGAGTGGGAGAGTCTACTATCTGATAAATGTCGAAAAAGTTGTGAAAGGAAAAGAGGTGAATGTTGATGACCAAAAGAAAGATAAGACAAGAAAAGAAAAGAAGGAGTGGCATAGAATGTTTCTATTTATGTTGTTAATGGTAATGTGATTTTGCATAAGATCCTGAGCTCTTATTTCAGTTTATCGTGATAAATGAATATGGGAGTTTATCTCTATTACTTAATCAGGATTTTGGATTGATTGCTTCTTTTTAATTCTCCTTGGAATGGATCTCGATTGGTTTTAATTTGGCTTGAATAAGGAAATTGTTGAATGTAATTTGATTTGTTGAGGCATTGGTAATTTTTGCTTCATGAAAAGTAAGCTATTATGTTTCTTTCTATTATGTATGAGGCTTATGATCTAGAGGTCAATGACTTGATAAAAGCAAATGGATGGGAAGTAGTACAAGAGATGGATAGAAGGGACATCATGGTTTTTTTTTTTTAATGATTATTATTCATGCTCTGAAATTAAAATGTAAATGTGCTTTGAATGTTATAATTGCATGGACACAAAACATACATAATTAGAAATTACTATATGCTTGTGAACCTTTTTATCCTTTTATTTTTCTTTTACTGCTATTATTTTTAGAGCAGCCGTGTAGGACTCTATGTCTTATCAGACATATAGAAATCAATCAGAGGGTTATGTGTGATAATAAGTTTTCACAAACACTTATTTGAGTTGTAAAATCTCTTTTTAATAAATTTTGGGTTCCAAGGGTCTATATTATATTAATTTCGTTTAAAAAATATTCATGGAAAAGAAAGGTAAATGTTTAAAATTTTTCAAAAAAAAAATTGTACATATTTTTTATTAAACAAAAATATAAATGTATTTATTAAAAAAGGGGTAAAAATAGTCAAAAATCAAATAAGTTTCATTTAGAATTAGGTTAAAAAATAATATAAAAATAAAAAATATATATTCAAAAAGTTCAAAATTTAGGTTCTTAACAAAATAAATAAATAAATAATGAATTTCTTTGTCATAGGAATATTTCTTTTTCAAATCCTCATTTAAAAATTTGAAAAATTATTATCCAAAAAAAAAAAAGTAAGTAAGTTGGACCTTAATAATCTACCTTTTCTTGAAAGTTAAGAGATTTAGAGATATGAAAATAGAAGTTAGTTTATTTGGAATTTAAATAAACCATAAATCTTTTCTTAAAAGTTTTCTTTAAGAAAAAATAAATCAATCAAAATTAAAAAGTATTTCAAGGTTCAAAAGTTGTTTTAATTAGTTAAAATTTTCAAGAGCTTTCTAAATTTAAAAGTTAGTTTTTCTTAAAAAAATAATAATAAACAAATCTCTTTCTTAAGGGTTCCAATCCAAAAAGAAATAAAAACCAAAGATCAAAAGTTTCATTTTAATAAAAATTTAAATTTGGAAAAATAGTATTTCAAAATAAAAAGATTAGTTTATTTAAAGATCTTTTCTTTAACAAAAAAAAAAGTTTTCTATTTAACAAATTAAAGACAAAAATCAAAACAAATATAACGTTTTAAAGTTTAAAGTCAATCCTTGAAAGCAACAAAAAGATTAAATAAAATTTTCAAGTTCAAATGTTAATGTTTTTAATTTTTTTTTAGCAAATTTTAAGAGTTTAATTCCAAAAAAAGCAAAACAAATTATTTTTTTTATTTATAAACTTAGTCATTTTCTCAAATTTTCTTTTTATCAAGGTTAGAAATCAAAAAACATATTTCATAAAAATCATTTTTACTTAAATAAAATATCATTTTAAAAAAAAGAAAATAATAAAAAAATGAGAAAAGTAAATAAGTGAAATTAACTTTATTTTTGCAAATTAAAACACACAATCAATTATAAAGCCGTTTTATTTGCGGAAGACAAAATTAATTTTTGCGGTCTTTCTTTTTTTATAAAATTAAAAAAAAACACTAATCAATATACATAGCTTTCTACCGAGTCAAAATACATAGACTTTGATCTCTTTTATAGAGTATGAATGTCCTAAACTCTCATCCTAGATCAAGTTTACTCTTTTAAATAAACATTTTATTTTCCTTTTATTTCCTTTTCTTAATTGCTTTTCTTTTCTTTTTTTTTTAATTTGGTATTTGATTGATAGGGAAATTAAAATAAAATTAAGGCTATATTAATTTTACACAATTAACTTAGGATAACTATTTTTAGGAATGTGTGCTGTGAGGTGCTTAACACTCTTTCCATGCAATTGACTCTCACGTCCATTTTTGATTTGTAAACCATTTTCCTTCAAAAAAATCTTTTTTCAAAGTTTTATTTTTTTAAAATTAAAATTTTGGTGGCGATTTTACTTCATTTGGTTTTCATTTTTGAAAATCAAAATTTTTAAAATTTTCTTGGTACCATGTGATCATAAGTGTGACAATCATTATCAACTCATCACCTTTAAAGTTTA
The DNA here is from genome assembly GCA_032878935.1 of Erythrophleum fordii. Classification (NCBI taxonomy): domain Eukaryota; kingdom Viridiplantae; phylum Streptophyta; class Magnoliopsida; order Fabales; family Fabaceae; genus Erythrophleum; species Erythrophleum fordii. Next base: position 10,037,788 of record JAVQMF010000047.1, on the reverse strand, counting down.
TAAATAGAGACTCTTATAAACACACAAAGGGAGGACAATCTTTGCCATATAGAAGGATCTTCTTCGTCATCTCTCTTAAGCTTAGACTCCACTAAGACAACAAATTATAGTTTTACATTTGTTTAGTTATTGTATCACTACCTCTTTAGATTTTTAATACAAGTTATCATCTCGTTATTATTCTTTCTCTTCCCTCTCTCTCCTCTCTCGATCATCTTGCTTTGTTTACTACCATGGTTACTTCTGAGATGGCCACAATGACAACTAACAACCCAAAAATATTTGGCATGCCAAATAGGTGACATATAAGCTATCTCTTGTCATCCAATCTTGGAAAAACACAACAAATAAGTCTGTCAAAAAAATGTCCAATAGGACACCTATATTTCCTTTAACAACACCTTAGCTTTGCCTCTTCACCTTATTAGGATTGTAATTAATTCTATTGACATAAGGATGAATGAAGGGAAAAGGACTAGTAGTACTTCACACATGCAAAAAGTGATATGCCCATTGTGAACTTGAGTTCATAAGACCATGACTGGGTTTATTGATGATAATGAACATACCATATATATTGATGTATTCATTAACATTGAAAAAATGGTTAAGAAAAAGATGACTTTATCTTCGTATAATAGCATATAGCCACAAAAGCCAACACATGTTGAATAACTTGTGCGGTTAGTTAGAAAAATGCTACTTCAATCAAATCTATTATGGAATAAAAATGCCAATCCAATGGAAAGATCACACTCTTTTTTGAAGAACATCCTCGTATAGTACCATAAACGCTTCATCTTTTACATCAAACAATCCTTGCTAATCAAAAAGCAATGACATAATAAAATTCAATAGAAAGTTGTAGCCCTTATAAGACCAATGAACATAATTTCAAAGAACATATTGCTAGTATTTTTAGGGAGATGTGTTATAGGGGCTGCTCAACCATTAAAGTTTAGATTGACCTAGCTTGATCTAGCCTAATTTCAAAATACCTGAAATACTTAACAACTACCATTGATCGAGCCTCATTCGAGGAACTAATATAACAAGTTGTCTTGGTTGCTTTAAATAGAACATTTTTAGCATCACAAACCATCTGATCAAACAACTTTTATAGCTCCACTAGACAATTTGACCTGAATATTATCATTAGTTCACTACTCCTGAAGAAGTTTATGAATAAAAACTCTCATAACTATGCTAAGGGCGAATAATTTTTACTAGCTAGAAACATTTTCTTCATCATCTTTCTTAACCTTAGACTCCATTGAAACTACAAATTACATTCTTATTTGTCCAACCCTTGTATCACTAGCTCTTTAAACCCTTTAATATAAGTTATTATTTCTTTATTATTCACACACACAAAATCATCCTATTTTGTCTATCATTGTGGTTACTTTCGAGATACCCATGACAATCAATAACCCAACAACATAGTATAATATTATGACTAAACTTGTCCTGTGCACTTAACCTATATGTTAAGTGGGCCAATCCACCTAATCTGAGTTAGGCTATTTGTATATATATTTTCCTAATCTTATAGTGTTTGACAATTGGCAATGTGAATAGGTAATTGAAAAGGATGAAAGGATTATCCTATGTCTTAATTAGCCATATTTACAACAAAATGGATTATTGCACCAATAGGGTAGCTAGATATGCACTTTATAAGATGTTGGATTTCATTAAATTTTTTTTTATTTGGTTCCTAATTTTTTGTCTATTACTTTTGAGGTAGATCTTGTTGGGATTGTGTTCCCAACAGAGTAGGAATGTGATTATTATTTTAATTTTTTTGGGATATTAGACCTTGGCTTTTCCTATTAGTTTTGAACGAAATCAATTTTTACCCCAAAAAAAAAGAACACAACTAATATCTACATATCTACATATATATATATATATATATATATATAATTTAATTATTTAAAAGAACACATCTAATATGCATACTCGTTGACATAACTTTCTTAATTGAAAGAAGAATTGTCTCAAATTTAAAATTTGATTTTGATTATTTGTGATAGTTTTTTAAATTTTAATACTTATCATTACAATGTAAATTAATGTTATTTGGTTTTTTTACATTTTTTTATTTATTCTTCTGCTCGTTTAACTCACTTAAAAAATTGAATTAAAATTTTTAGCTCCCTTTTAACACAGAGCACGGGGTAGACGATCCACTTCAATGCCTCTCGCTAACATTAATTGCTTTGGGCTTCTGAAATTGCACTCGCGAATTAGCCATTGTCCGACAACCATTTTTCAAGGCGTTATCTCAAATTAGCCACAGAATTCTAAGCCAGTAATGGAGTTACAAGTATAGCATTAATATACCTCACACTTTCTCGAAGTATTATTTAATGATCCGAAGTCGATCTTAATTGGTTATTGGAAAAGTGGCATAGATGCATCAAAGTAAATAAAAATTAAAAAATATTATAATTTTCGTGGCTCTAAATTTTATAAGGACCTGACCTAAAAAGCAATTTTAAATATTTCATTAAATTATAACCTTTTTTTGAAAAACTCAATTATACAATATAAAACTGTAAGAAAAAAAAATATAATTTTATATTTTGATTAAAAAACTCTATTGCATTTAATTTTTTTAATTTGAATCCTTTTAATTTTCTCTCTATTTTAATTCATTATCTAACAATTACTCATTAAAATCTAATTTGGATTAATTTCGCTTTCTATCTTAGTTTGTTGCAAGAATTAAGTTATGGAAATATTTTTTTGAAAACTTATTACTAACTTAGTTTATTGTCTAACAATTACTCATTAAATATCTCTTTAATTATTTATCCAACGGTTATGAATAGGGATTATGCAAGTAATCCATTTTGCATAAGAGGAGTCTCATTCTAAGCTTTCTTCATTGACATTAGCTAACCCCATTAACGCTTACATAAGGATTCGTCAATTCCATTTACAAATTCAAATAACACCAAAAAGGCATTATTCCATTTCGGCATTTTCTTCCTTAATATCTTCATTCCAAGCCAAATTTATTCAATCAATGGTTTTCTGAACTTTTTCACGATCCCTCAATGGAAAACAACGGTGGCTCCACCGTAGCTTGCGACAAACTGGATCGAGTGGCTAGCTGGTTCGGCAGCAACGTGGCCTCCGCGTTCTTCGCGTCCTTAGAGCGATGCTCCTGCATCAACCTCAGCACCACCGACAACGACGAAGACGAGGATGCCCACGACCGCCCTCTTACCCTCACCAAGTCGATTTCCCATATCGGTTCAGAGATCGATGCTAAACCTTCCATAGATTCGGCCAAGCTTCCCTGATGATGATGCATCGGCTTTTTCTTCATGATTGTGATTTTCAGGGGGTTTGTCAAGTTCTTCTAGTTTCTTTATTCGATAATTTTCTTGTGTATAGCGTCCGTTTTAGCTTATGGGTTTTCTCTATCTATGTTTTTCAATGTGTTAATTTGTTGATTATGTCATGAAATACAAATAATTTTGTCGTCTAGATCGAGTTTGTGCAATCGTTCTGTCACTCGTTTTGTACCTTTCATGTTGAATGAAATATGCCATGTCAACTAAATTTCCTATAATTCCTGTTTTTGTATTTAGTTTTCTGGTAAAAGGATTGTAGCTTTATTTATCAGATTCTTACGAAATTAGTGCGATGGTTCCAATCCCTGTATATACCCTTTTATATTGGCAGTGTTGGGAAGGTGGGAGGAAGATAGCTGCTGATTACTTACGGTGCTAGATTACAGAATTTGTGAAATCATGCTGGTGTACAATGTTTAGGATTTAACATGATTTCAGTTTTGTCTTCTGAATTTTTCTTGGCATTTGTATCCCAAGCTCCCAAGGAATGTTTCCCTCATCTCCCTTTATGGAAATTGGATCTATGTTAATCGGAGGAATGGGGCTGACGCCACCTGAGTTACATCTCGCTCGCTCTGGCAAGTGTTCTTTCTTTTAATAACGTATTAAAAGCTTCTGTGTTGAACTGGTTACTCTTTTTTATCATCTCTATCTATTCTGCTCTTTTGCCCCTTCCAACTCTGTTCTCTTTATATATTTGAGAGGGATCAGTTACCTTTTCTTTCTCAATACCCAGTGTGTAGCTTATGGGATCAACGTGCTTTGAACCATGATTTCATACTAACCTACTTTCTGTTATTTATTAAGAAAGTGATTAATGAGTTTGGAGCATTTGTACTAGTTTAGTGATGCATGTAATTTGTTAAGAAATCAGTGGGAGTTCTGAATCTTATCTATTATGTTTGGTCTTTGTTCTTGCATACGAGAAAATGTTGTGATTAATAGCTTGACTTATGTAAGAGGCCGCATTATTGAAGAATGCAGTTGGCCATGAGCTATATATGTCATCTTTTACTTTTTTGATGCCTATTCTCTTAGGACAGTTGCATAAGAGAAAGAAGAGAAAATGCACATTTCTCCTTGACCCTGCCCCTGTGGACTATATTGAACTAAAAGATAAATTAAATAATGCTTCATTTACGAAATTGAGACAATGCATTTGATTGGAAGTTCATGTCAAATTTAAGCAGGTTTTATGGAGCAATGCTTTGATAACGTTGTTTGTTTAAAGGGTTTTTCTTCATTCTGAACTTGGGGAGGTTGATTTGAGTCGAATTCTCCTTCCATCCCTTTGAGATTGCCAAACAGAAGAAATGTTTATAAATACCTGTGAAATGACCCTACAGTAAAGGCTTGAAAAGAGGTCTTAAGGAATTTTTTGCTCTAAGTTCGTCAATTTCCTGACATCTTGCAATCAGTGAGACAAATGCTGATACAGAGAAAGCTTTGAACATTGAAGTTAGTATAGAATCAAGAGAAGACAAGCAAGGCAGTGATTAAATTTTATATTGAAATTGTATCCTGTTTCACTACTTAATGATGGCTGATCAGCTGCTCCAGTCCAAAAGAGCATAACTTATTTTAATGTATAAACAGATGTATAATTCTTAATCAAAACCTTTGAGCAAACATTGGTCATCATATGCTGACATTGGAAGTATATTAGATGCTCATCCTTCCCATGGCTACTGGTTCTTCTATGTCGTAGGGTATGACACAGGGAACTATAGCCCACAAGCTGCAAGATTCAACTTGGTGGATCCTCCTTAAATGAAAATAATCAGAGTTCGAGGCTGGATGGGCAGCGATTTGCATTCTTGCTGCCAAGGAGGGATTTATGATTAAACTATTAGGAGGGGGCGAAAATGAGAAAATATCAACTTACTCATGTAGATAAAAATTTTAGAGATATATATATATATATATATATATATATATATATATATATATATATATATATATATATATATAAAACATATCTTTCTGTAATTTACAGAACTTAAATATGATATTTTTTGGGGCTTTTTGACTTATATATGTAAAAAAAAAAAAGAAATATATATAATTATAAAAACAAATTCCCAAAATATATAACTTTTTTTTTTTTAATGCAGAGCCTTTACATATATTTTTTTAAAATATTATGACCTAAGGGTTAGTCTTACACTAACCCCTTGAGGGTCAATCTTTGAGGGGCCGGTGACTGGCCTTGAGGGTTAGTCGAAACCGACCCTCACCCTAAAGGGTTAGTGTGTTAGTCAAACATTGGCCCTAAGGATCTGTTTGATTGACTTGTTAGGGTAAGGTTAGTGAGTTTAACACTGACCTCTGAGGGTCAGTGACAACTCACTGACCCCCGGTGGCCAATAAGTATTTAAAAAAAATATTGTTTTTATCCGTGTGATTATAAGCGCTTCTCCTTTCCATTTCTTCTTCTTTATCCGTGTGATTATAAGCACTTCTCCTTTCCATTCCTTCATTCTCACCTTCTCCTTCTCCTTCTCCTTCTTCTTCTTCTTCTTCTTCTTCTTTTCTCCTCCTCCTTCTTCTTCTTGCTTCTCCTTCTCCTTCTTCTTCTCCTTCTTCTCCTTCTTCTTCTTGCTTCTCCTTCTCCTTCTTCTTCTCCTTCTTCTCCTTCTTCTTCTTGCTTCTCCTTCTTCTTCTTCTTCCTTTATCCTCAACTCATATATTCATTCTATCTCTTCCAACTTTGACATCCAAGAATTTACCTCTAAATCACTATCATTTTTTTTTAGGTTTGCATTTAATTTGCACATGAATTTTTATTTATTTTTTTCCTCATTTATTGTCAATTTCTTCCTTTAATTTATTATTTGCTTTCCTTTAATTTATTTTAATATTATATTTATTTGTTATTTTTGATCATTTTTGTAAGGTTGCCTATTGTGTTTAAGTGTTAATTAAGATTGAAATAGTAATATTAATTAAGATTGAAGGTTATGCAAATGGGATAAAATTTATGAAATATTAATATATTGTATTTGATTATTATTTACACATAGACACAATATATTGTGTTTGATTGTTATATATATTGGATAAGTTTCACAATGAGTAGAATGAAGGAGATTATATACATTTATGCAAATGGAAGAATTTTTTATATCAACGAGGGAACAACATTTGTCTGTGACAAGTCAAAATTTTTAAGAGTCGACACTGACATTAGTCTCAAATAGTTAAAGAGCACAGTTGGAGAAAAGTTACGCCTTCAGTCAAGATAATATATGTCAGAGTTGGTATATAGATACCCATGGTCACTTAATCCAACTTGGTACTTGCCGTGTATATTGGAGGACGATTCAGATATTCAAACCATGTGGCAAGTAAACCTCCCCTTTCCATCCTAATTGGGGATACCAGAATTATATATGCATATTTCAACTAATGATGTGAGCTTAAATGTCAAAGGGAATGATGTCATTGAGTCGTTGATAAATCTATGTGCAAGTGAGATTAATAACCCTAATGAGCCGGTTTCCTTGTTTAGTTATTCTCTCGGAAATGTTTATCCATTTGAGACACAACCTTCCAATACTTAACAAATATCACTCGTTAATGACATATCTCAACCAAATTCATCCAGACTATTAATATGTAATAATAATCCTTTGAGTACCCTAGATGTTCAACCATTTGAGACATAACCTTCTAATACTCAACAAAAATAATTTTCCAAATTTTTTTAAAATTTTTATTTGAACTTTTTTAAAACTAATTACTTAAAATTTAATATCTACAATTTTAAAAAAATAATTAATATTTCTCAAAATATAAATATTTCATGACTACAAGATTAAAAAAATTATGTATACAAATTAATAATTATATTCTTCAAAATTCAAATAAAAAAATTTTCTTTGTGGTTGAAAAAGTTTTATATAAATTTAAATAATAAATATATTATAAAAATATTTTAAAAATAATTTTACAATTTTTTTTTTCAAAATTCTTATATGAACTTTTTTTTTTATAACAATTACTTAAAATTTAATATCTACAAACTTAACAAAAAATAATTAATATTTCTCAAAACATAAATATTTCACAATTACAAGAATAAAAAAAATTATATATACAAATTAAAACATTATATGCTTCAAAATACAAGTAAAAAATTTTTTTTTATAGTTGAACAAATTTCATATTAATTTAAACAATAAATAAATTAAAAAAAATTTAAAAATGATTTTAATAATTTTTTTAATTCTTATATGAATTTTTTTAAACAATTATTTAAAATTTATTTTCTACAAATTTAACCAAAATGAGTTAATGTTTCTTAAAACATAAATTTCTCACAACTACAAAATGAAAAAAAATTATATATACATATTAAGGCATTATATTCTTCAAAATGCAAATAAAAAAATTTCTTTTGAGTTATAAAAATTTTATATAAATTTAAACAATAAATAATTTTAAAAAGAAATTTATAATTTTTTAAAATTTTTTCTAAACCTTTTTTTAAAATCATTATTTTTAAAAATTTTTAAAAATAATTAATTAATAAATAAAATGGAATGCAAAGCCTGTGGCTCCGTGTCCCTTGAAAATTAAAAAAAAAAAGCAATAAAAGCCCATAATATTAAAAAAATTTATTTTCTTATACATTTCGAGAATATGTTTTCTTTATTACTCGTATATTTCTTTTAATTTTTTGAATGTATATAAGTCAAAACCTTATTTTTGTGTATTGTAAAATTTACAATAATTAAGTATGTGTTAAATTATTTAATAATTTCTCTTTCAATATAAATATACATACATTTTGTTAAAAAAATTATCTTTCATCATATTCTTATAAGTTTTTTTTAAAAAAAATGATATTTATAGTTGAAAATGACTATTTGACTTGTTAAAGTTAAAATTACAAGAGTTAATAATAGGTGAAATAAACTATCAATTAAATAATAAATATAATATTTTCTTTTTTTAATCCTTAGCATAATTAGGAGGTTGTTGACAAATTTTTGAAATTAAAATATTGAGAAACATTGAGTTCAAAATGTTGTGCTTATATTTTGAGATGTAACAATTTTTGTTTATGAAATTACTATGATAAAATTTTACTGTTAAGTTATAAATATGATTAATGTTGAATAACTTGTAACTTATAATTATTTTAATGATTTTTCATTACATGCTTACCCCTCATAATATTTTTAATTTCATGACAATTTATAATATTTTTTACAATTTTCAGCAGGGGGGTAATGGTAATGGATGGGGAGTCAAGCCGCCTATGCATCCATCTTTGCTTGCTGTAATCCATGTATCTAGCATATTCTTAGATAGATTTAGTCAATAAAAAATAAGTAGATAAAATCATTTGTTTATAGATATGGAAATATGTTGGAAGTAGGTGTCTCTTTGAAAAGTTTGCCTAACATAATAACATATTTATTGATGATCTATTTTGTCTATTTGTAATTAATAGATTGGGTTTATGCAACAACTTTTCATAGTGGAACCAATCTATTGAAGATGGATAGGCCATACCAATTATTTTTTTAAAAAATTGTATACACATATTTTAGTAAGATCCACTTTTAACATTGTTTTATGTTTATTTATGATTAACTTAATTTATCTATATTTGATAAATACAATTTACTTTATACACTTTGTCATTTTACCATAATAGATAAGGATTTAATTAATTTCTATCTATCAATGGCATGCAATTTTTTGTAGGGGTGAGATATTTGCACTGTCACATTTAAGGATGATCAAAGACAGAATACTATAATCTTCATTCTCAGATATGTAGAAATGTATTTCCCCCACCTTGTATCATTCCTTGGCGAGTAACAAACTCAAGTTTCAATGCTTAAATTTTCAAATACAAAATTATTTAACAAGAAAAATTTCAAAATAAACAAAAATTTTTCAAGTTAAAACCTATTCAAATAAAATCTATTCATATAAAATTGCAGCGAAATATAAAACGTCTCATGCAATTATTAATTTACTTTAAAATATAAAATACTTTTTGGGTGACTCTTTGCTACAATTTTCTAGTAGATTAAATTTATATACATACACTGCATCAGGAGAGTTATCGTATTAAAACTCAGACTCTCAAAAGATGCCTAAAAATATTCTCAAACTCATTTTTCATCTCCATAGATATAAAATTTTGCCCATCTATGGGGACATTGATATGCGCCTGTCATGGGGACTAGAAATGGTGTTTATAGGTAAGATGATATCTTCCACAGTAATTTATTTTATTGTATTATGTGCAGTAATTTTTTTAGGCAATTTTTTAGGGATTAAAAAAATAATATGGGATATCTAAAAATTATAATTAGAATAATGAAAATTTTAACTGTAAAAGAAAATTATACTTAAAAAATTTTAACTGTACAATATAGTTAAAATTTATAAAATTTAATTTTTTCTCTGCACAGTTAAAATTTATAAAGTATAATTTTTTTATAGTTAAAATTTTTATCCATATCATTTTTAATCTCTTAAAAAAAACCATAAAAAGTTAATGCATATAGTGCAATAAAATGGGCTAATACAGAAGATCCGGCCTCGATTTTTGACCTGCCCCAATTTTAAGGCTAAAATGCTATCAACTATAAAAGTACTTGATCTTGAGCTTCAAGGGTGTGTCTCAAATATGGAGCCGATGGTTCCTCCCCCCCTCCCTCTCTCTCTCCTCTCTCTTAAAAAAAAAAAAGAATTAATGATGGGAAGATCCTTTGGTTTTATGTGCTAATCTATCAGAAATAAATTGTAATAACGCAAACAAAAAAGGTCTCAAAAGAAAATAATGGAAATTTGGGTATAAATTTAAACTTTTGGGTAGAACTTTAGGATTAAAAACATCTAACTTAAAAAAATAATATAACTAATCTAAATTAATTTAAATTTTAGGCATACTTAGGTTAAATAGAATTCTAGATGATACAATAAAATTTTTGGGTTAAAAATATCTTAAGGAGCACTTGAATTTAAATTAAAAAAAATTAAGAACCCTATTTTATATTTCCATTTAAAACAAGAATGATAAGTGGTGGCCTGACGCCTAACATGTAAGTGGAATCATGATAAGCTTCCACAATCTTCTTTTAAGATGCTATTTTGTAACGTTGCACATAGATTAGGTCGAATCGAATAACTTTGTGCTGGGCCTGGTATTAACCAGGTTGGAATTTATGTGCCCTGGCCCAACCTAGGCTTCATGCGATTTTTTTTTTCAAACTTCGAATAACGTGCAAAGTTTAATTGTTTATATTTTTGCAATCACTTGATTATTTTGAATTTATGATAATTTGTTTTAATTTGTTTTTGTGAGATCTATATAGTAAAAATAAAAAAATATTGGTCCAAAGAAGAAAATAAGAAAAATGAAAGTATAGAAAATGAAATTTCAAAAAGTTATAATTTAGAATTTGGTGATTTGATTGGGGCAATTTTTTTTTGTTTGATTTTGGATATTTTTTAAGATAAACATGTTACAAATTGCTATAAGATTATTTGCTTGCTTTTTTTTAAATATACATTTTTTATTTTAATTTTGACTTTTTTTTTCTTTTAACTCTAAAAATACATATTTTTTATATCATCTTTAATTTGAATACGACAATTATATTTAGAAAGACCTAGCAAGAATTTTGGCTAAAATTACAAAATAGCCTCTAAATTTTTTTTTTATTTTAGTCTTTTATATATATATAATCGAGTTAGACCAAACTTGTCAACAAGATTAGTCTAACCCAACCCAACTAAATTTTTTTTTAGGCATAAGTTTGGTTTGAGTTGATTTGGCAAAGCACAAAACTAGTATTCACTCTTTATTATTTTGTTTTTCGATTGAGTATAGATGTTTTAACTCAGTCAATGGAAGAAAAAAGAAAAAATTATAGTTAAAAATCTAAATTATATATATATATATATTAAAAGATTTTAAATTTTAAAATTATTTTAAAGAGTCTAAAGACAAAAAGAATTTAAATTGCATCAAAAAATTATAATTCAAAATTACTTCAAAATTTAAGAATTTTTAATATAAATATTTTTAACTTAACATTCTCAACTATAATATTTTTTTAAACAAGCTAAAACTAAAAGATAATAAAATAAGGATAAAGATAATAAGGTATTAAGTCTACCACATTTTCATTTTTGACTTCTTGCATCAGACTTTCCTTTAGACTCTGGAAGCTTCCCTTTTTCCTTACTGTTTTGTGCTTCTCTTTTGTATTCTTGTCCCCATCCATTTCAGCTGCAAGCCAACGCGCATCCCTTTATCCTTCAAAGCCCCATTCCAGCCACCTTTCGCCTTGGGTCAACTGTTACAATTACAAGGAATTTCAGCCGTGTTTCTTCCCCCTTTTCTTCCATGTTCTGCTTCGATTTTTCCCAGCTTTCCACAAAATTTTTGCACCTTCTTCTCTTGGTTGTTGCTGATTTTTCGTCTTCTTTAGCTGCCATTTCGTTTCAGCCATGTTTCCACAAGTAAGGCAACACTCTTGCAAGTTCAACACACTTCCTCTTTTTGTTTAGCTTATTTTTCTTGATCCCAATTAATTTAGCAATCTTTTTCTCCACTTTCATAGCCTATTCTTCCGTTGCAACAAAGTTCCTCCCCCAAATAGTTGAATATGTGAAACCCATTCCATTTCAACAGGGGAGATGTGTTCAGCTGGAGGGTTAACCGAAATTGAAGGTTTTGGGGCTTCATTTTGTTTGGTATTCTCTTCTTCATCCTTCTCTCTAGCTTCTACAAGTTGAGTTGAGGTGTCTCCCAATTCTTCCTCCTTCCTTACTAAGCATGAAGGTGCACTAAATTAGGATCTTCTTGTAATTGTAGACAAGGGTGCAAAGTGATGTTTGAGAGCTACCTATAAGCTAAATTTTCCAAGTTTAATTTCTTAAGGTAAGTTCTACACCACTGATGCAATATTATTTTACTTGAAAATTTATCTAAGATTAAAGTTGGAAGTAAATGGATCACATGGATGAGCCTCTAGGTAAGTGAAGAATTTGAATCTTTGTAATGTAATAACTCTCCTGATAGTGGAAAATAATAATAATAATTAGTATAAGATAAATTGCAAGGCTGAAAACTTGGTGTTACACTACAACTTTAGTGTGATTTTTGGAATTGAATCCCATTATTTTGGAAAAAAAAATTTGTAAAGTCTATGTTCGTACATTCAAAAGCTGTAGGTACGATGGAAGTTGAAATTATTATTTTTTACTTTTGATTAATTTTTTTTATAAATAAAGGTTTGTCTCTTGTCATCATAACAGGGCACTATGTCTTAGATTGGTTTTGACTTTTAGTAAATTTTTTAAAAATTAATTATATTTTTTAAAATAAATATTGTTGGTTTTGACTTTCAATTAAATTTTTTTTTAAATTATTCTGAAAGTCAGAACCAAAATTTTGACTTCCAATTAAATATTGTTAATTTTGACTTCCAATTATTTTTTTTAAAAATAAATATTGTTAGTTTCGACTTTCAATTAAATGGTTTTGCCTTTTGGTATGACTTTTTTTAAAAATAATTTCTGACTTCCAATTTGTATTTATATTTTTATATTGATCTTTTTGCATTAAATTTTTTGGCATATTTATTTAGTTTGCATTTATTTTTTTATATTTAATTTAGTTACATTTTATTTCTTTGCTATATTTTTATGTTTTCATTTTTTTATATTTATTTTGGTTATATTTAATTTATTTTGCTATATTTATTATGCTTGCATTTATTTTTTGTATTATATTTATTTTTGTGTTATATTTATTTTTTATAATTATTTTGTTTGCATTAAATGTTTTGTTATATTTACTTAGTTTTCATTTATTTTTTCTTATATTTAATTTCGTTACATTTAACTCTTTACTATGTTTAAAATGTTTGCATTAATTTTTTTCTTATATTTATTTTGTTTGCATTAAATTTTTTGCTATATTTATTTAGTTTAAATTTATCTTTTTATATTTATTTTGGTTAAATTTATTTCTTTACTATATTTATTATGCTTGCATTTATATTTTGGGTTATATTTATTTTATTTGTATTTATTTTTTTGTTACATTTATTTTGTTTGCATTTATTTTTTGGTTTATGTTGTTTGAATTTATTTTTTTCGTATATTTATTTTGCTTGCAAATCATATTATAGGAAAAAATAATCACCAATAAGAGTAAGATTGTATGCATATTTGTAAATAAACAAATTTATGACAATGTGACATTTGAGTGTAGTAGAGTGAAGGTAATGAAGGTTGATTTAGACATCACTTTAAAGAGGTTAAAATAGATGGTTGGGCAAAAATTATGACTTTTCTCAAACTAGTTTGTTCAATGTCATTAAATTCAATTGGGTACTAAGTGTGTTACTTAATAAACGATTTGATGTCTAAGAGATATGGCAAATGAACTTATGATTCTCATCCTAATTGAGTGATACAGAGTTGTATGTATGTATCTCAACTAATTAAGTGGAACTCAACCTTGAATTACAATTGGTAGAGGATCATGTTGCATACACACCCCTATCTATTAGCAATATGCATGAACCGTAAAACAAGCATCCTTGTTCAGTGAAAATCTTGAAGATATTCACCCATTTGATCCACAAGTCAGTTAGGCTCAACAATATAACATCCTTCTTATAAACTACACATTTCAGCCAAGTTTATCTCATCAAGTAGTTGGCAATACTCTATCTCAATGTCCCATGGTTGGCAACAGAAGACTTAATAGATGAATTTAAGGATGAGGATGAGGATAAGTATGATTCTATTGTGAATGTTGATTATGATGATGATGATGACAATAAGTCCAACGAGGAGGCCAACAATAGTGGGGATGATTTGATGAATTTAATGGTGAATGAAGCTATAAGTGAATATAACAACCTAGCAATTGCTTTCTTTTCATGGGTTAATGCAGAGACAGTAAGTGGTTCCAAGTTCTATAGAAAGGGGAGCTTATGAATCTTAATGACAACCAAGGTTGAACGTTAACATGGAGTATGCAAATATAAAGGCACTAGTCATGTGGTTAAATTGTGCTCCATTTGAGTGCATCACATATTTCACATGTACCATTCTGATGCAACAAATGAGGAATATTAATGTAGACTATGATTACAATTACAGTTGCAATTAAAGCATCAAAACATGCAAAAAAGCAAAAAGAACATATTTAGAGATTATAAAGTATGGGAGACCATATACATGTCCTTTTGTAACATTATTTTAAGATCACCCAAAGTTGAATTTTAATATTATCGTTATTGTGGCAATGCTAATCGACTAGCTAGATGTTAAAGTTTCTTAAATTATCGAGAGAATGCAAAGTTTATTTGGATATAATGTGTCTTACAAAAAGGTATAGAAGGCAAAATACTAATTTTTCACCCTTGCTTCTAGTAACTGGGAAAACTCATAAGCTTTATTGCTTAAATAGCTAGCCACTGTTCAATATTTCATACCTGGCTTAGTCGTATGGTTTTCAAATAAACAATATCCACAAAGTAGATTTGATGGGTAACTTGTGAAGATGTTTCGTCGAGTATTTTAGGCATTTAAGCCATGTATTGACACATTTGAACACCTTAAATTGATTGTTTAAGTCAACAGGTACTTTTTTGTATAGAAAATATAAATGCACATACTTATGATTGTATCATACAATGGTGATAAGACAGTTATGCCCCTTACATTTGCTATAATAAAGGGAGAGATATAAAAAACTTAGTGCCACTTATTTGCTTATATATCATAAAGTGAAACTACCTAGATCATGTGTTACACTAGTTTGGCAAGTAGCAACCAATCTCTGCTTCTCCAGCCAATTTGGGGGCTTGTGATATATTATAGTTATGAGGAAAAACCTCAACAAATTAGCAAGAAGAGCATATGGGCTTTATTAAGGTGCAAAATGCATGGCAAGATGCTTTATCTTAAGTGCCTATGGCTATAACATTTATGCATCACATTTCTAAGTACATATGATATATTGGACAAGTACTCATTAGTGGATCTACCCCGCTAATGGTGTTGCTGGTTTTGTAGCAAATTTTTTATACTTATCACCCTTACTATTTTTTGTTAATACATAATATCTCTTTATTTTACTGCATTGCTTTTTTTCCAAGCTGATATTATTGATGATCTTTACAAGTTAAGCATTCATGACTCTCAATAAATAGACTATCATAACTATCAAGAGAGGGTGGGATATGACCAAATTAATATTTTATTAGCTTTCAGGAAAAAATGCTTCATGATAGTCTCTTAGCTTACTCTACCTACACCTGATTTACCATGACTATAAATTCTGGATGGTAGGCTAGGCAAGAGATGTGAGGATTACGTGTTAACCCTATTGCCTATTGTTGACCAAGATGAACAAAATCATCATAGTACTAGTACTTCGACATCATCTACACCAATTAGAGGTATTGCAATATAGCAATACATTAGCATAGTCAATCTATCTTCTTCTATATTGATTGGCCAATATGTAAACTTCATATGTGTTGGTCTTTCCTAACTTGTACCTCCTTTATTGTTCATAATTTGGATCTCTCAATCCCTTTCAATTTGAGTTATTCATGTCATTATTTGATGATCCCATAATTTTTAATATTGACTACGACAATCAATTTTTTGAGATTAGGGGATTGTCACATTATAGGTTTATGACCCCTCAACATCTGATTCCTCTAATGCATTCTTTTACCTTTGATCTAAATTTTTCATTGCCTGCTCCTATTAACAATCTACTTGATATAATATCAGTAGGCATGCCCATTAGAGCACTACAAGTTTGAGACGCCCTCATCCATCAAAAAGCCCAAATCATTCAAAAAAAAAAAGGTGAAAAAAAGTGAAAGAAGAAGAAGAAAAGATTCATATTGCAGAATTCAAAATTGCAAGTTATGCCAATTCAAAGTTGAAAGCAAGTTTGGAGTTAATTTCCTAATTGGAGTTAGTCTCCTAATTTGATTACATTGAGTAGCTACCAAGTTATTTACTTTCTTGTTTGCATTCAAGTAAGGATTTTCTTTCTTAATTGTTTTAAATTTGAACTGCAAGTAGTTTCCTATTTTGATTAACTTGGTTCTCAAGTAGTTTTCTGTTCTTAAAGTTTCCAATTTTCAGATTTTCCCTTTCCTTCTCCTTCTTTCCAAGCCATCTAAACCTCCCCTTCCTCCTTGCTTCCCTTTTTTGTTACACACCTCTTTTTCTCCTTTGTTTGATTCTTTGGGAATTTATATTTTAGGATTCTAGTTTTTTTTATTGCCACTAGTCTGATCTTTTCTTTTGATTTGCTTGTGACTTGCTTAGAACACTTGTAAGAAGCAAATTATTAAGTGGTAAAAGGCAAGAGTGCAATTAACATTAAAGAAAAAGCTAAAAAGAAAGTTAAATACAAGTGAACTTATTATCTTTTGAGTGTAAACAGTGAGCAGAGTGTGTGAGGTCTTATTCCTTCTTTCTTTCTTTGACTAACTTTTCAGGTGATAAGATGTCCAATGAGTACAAATTCCTTGAAGAGGCTAACAAAGAGCGATTCAAGTAATTTTGTGTAAGATTGGATGCATTCCAATCCAATACCAACTCTATAGGACAAGATAAGGAAAAAGGCATCCCGTAATTTCCATACTAGATGCCTTATCAAAGAAACAGTCTGTAGCATGGCTATTGATAATAGTAGCTATGTAAATGTTGCTAATACCTTACTTGTTGAGAAATTAAATTTGCCTACTATAAAGCATCATAGGCCCTATACCTTGTTGAAGGGTAGTGCTAAATTTAGGGTTAATAAGCAAGTTTTGATTTCTTTCTCCATTGATAAATATCATGATAAAGTGTTATGTGATGTTGCTCCTATGTTTGATGGACATATTATGCTTGGTAAACCATAGAAACATGTGAGAAAAGCTAAATATGTTAAGCATAAGCACAAATATTGCTATTGCTATTCATTTGTATTCAATGAAAAAAACCATATATTGGTACCTCTTGATCCTATGGATGCTTATGAGGATCAAATAAGAATAGTACAAGCATACAAATTGAAAGAAAAAGAGAGAGAATATGAGTTAGAGAGAGAAAAAGATAAGATTAAAAAAGTAAAGAGTGTGAGTGAAAAGAAAAAGCAAGAGAGTTGTGAGAAAAGCATGAGTGTGAGCAAGTTTGATGAACAAAGAGAGATTGAGAGCGTGTGTAAGGATGTTTATTTATCTACTAACAATCTTAACCCATCTTTGCCTATTGTTGGTTCTAGCTCCTTGCAGGTATGTAGAGATTTGTTTTCAAAGAAGTTACCCAATGGACCCTTATCTTCAACTAGTATTGAAAAAAGTTATGATTGCCTAGATTTGTTTTCTAAGAAACCACCTGATGGCAAAGATTTAAAGACAAATCTTTTCAAAGAGGGAGGGAATGATATAATATTAGTAGGCATGCCCATTGGAGCACTACAAGTTCGAGAAGCCCTCATCCATCAAAAAATCTAAATCATTTAAAAGCCTATGATTTAGGTTCAAATGGCTCATGAAAGGATGGCCTATGCTCAAAAGGTCCAAATTGTGCTAGTATATATCTAAAAACTTTAAAGAGCTCAAGATAATATTTATATTGGACATCGACCCGAGTTTAGAGCTCAAGATCCATATTTGATCAATTCAAAACATGCTAGACATCACTCAATTCATAAAGATGCTGATCTTAGAGTTGAATTGAACTTTGGACATGAGGTCTCCTTAAAGATGCAAAAGTAGAAGTCTAAGTGGAAGCCCAATGTCCTAAAAAGGTCCATGGAGCAACTAGAGTCAATATCTAACATGTTGAAGGCCCAATGTAGTTATACATATATAAGAGGAGTGCCAAGACCCAATTGGAGTCTAATTACAAGAGATTAAAAATCATGTGTCAACCATATAATTTTTAATGAAGCATGTGCATCCCATGTGACTACTTAAAGAAACTTATTAGTTTTGACTAGGATTCTTTATGAAACTTTTTTTATTTTTTTTATTATTTTTAAGACTTAGTCAAATAGCTTATCTTGGAGATTAAGTTAAAATTAGTATCCTAATCTTGTTCCTTGATTTTAGGTACCATTTAAAATATTTCTAATCATATTTTAAAGTTTTTCTTTTAATAGGATTTTAGACTTTTATAAATTTTTGCCTATAAAAGGCTTCCTATTGTACTCTATTTTGAAGGATCATAAATGAATGAATTTGAGTATTATTCAATACTTTGTGAGGTTTTTGCTTCTTTGTGTTCTCTGAGAGTTCACGTGACTTATCAAAGGATTGGTCTTCTTTTGTGGCATCTTGAGGCTACAGTTCTAAGAGACAAGTTCTCTTAGGGTCTTTCCTTTGACTAACATTCTTGTTTTCTAGCCGGTCCCAAGTAAAGTGTTATCTTGTTGAAGGTTCTTAGGACAAGGTTCCTAGAGGGTCTTGCATCATTTGGTATCAGAGCCAGGTTATAAAGAATATGAAGAACTTGTGGGCTAATAGTGACCGTAACGTGAAAAGCTAAGAGTTTATTGTGGCACTAGTAGCCATTATTATATATATACATATATAATCAAACAAATTATTTTTTAATGTACTTTAAAAAAGAGCATGTAACAACCAGAATTGTTGACATTTTTCTAAGTCCTGAAATTTTTCTAAGTCTGCTGGCTACAGTCTGGCTATAGCGAATGTACCTATTTGCTATAGCGAGAATGCTTCTAGGTATAACGAGTTTGGGCATCCCATAAAAAAATCAGAGAGTTTCTCATAATAGCTCGCACCGTAGCGAGAACAGGGGTATGAGACTGATATGTGCTCACCGTAGCGAGGGTTATTTTTCGCTATAACGAGAGTGGGTTTGGAAAAGTGTGACAAAGTGTATTTTTGCTTCTTGAAGACTCCAGAAGCTTTCTTTTTTTTCTAACCAACTTATACTTCGTCTAAAACAGAGAAAAAGGCCGGAGAGAAAGAGAGAGAAAAACTAAGAGAAGCTAAGAGAGAAGGAAGGAAATCATGAAAAAGATAAGTAAAACTTGAGATTTCCATAGCTCTCTTTCTTAAAATTTTATTCTTCTTTTTTTGCCCTCTCTTTTTATGGTTTTGGTTGTTGAATTAGTTTTGTTTTGAGCTTGGTTTAGAAGAGAGAGAGTGGAGAATAAAAAGGAAGGTGAAGGCAAAAGAGAACCACTCTTGAAGAAGGCTAGAACTCAAGGTAGATGCTTATGTATCTTTGCTTCTTCTTCTTTTCTTCTTGTGTATGTTGGTTCTATCAACTAGAGAGCTTGAAAGAGGAAGGAAGTCTAACTTAAAATGAGTAAGAAACCCTTAAATTAGAATGTAGGGAGTTAAGAAATGCAAAGGAACTAGGAGAAGAACTAGTGGAAAGTAAAAGGGAGAAACTAGAGATTTAATCCCCTAGCCTTTGTGAGTAATTGTTCGAGTTCCAAGATAGTAATTGCATGTTACTTGTTGTGTCTAAGCCTGAGAGAAGTAGCTCCACCTAGTTGTGATTGTGAGACCGAGAAGGGAAAAGAGAAATCAAAAGGGAAGGCTTGTGTTTCCTTGTAAGATAGCTCTTCACTCTTTCTTGTTGCATTCTTGGATGTATAATAGTCATTGTATGCTTGTGTATGTACTTGTATTGTGAGACATGCTATTTGATGTTGCCTTGATGCATTGGTACCAATATGCTTATGCTTTGGATTGTGAAAATTGCTTAAGTGAGGTAGTATTAAAAGTCCTTTGTGATAGGTAAGGTAGAGCCAAAAGTCCCTAGACTAAGGGTGGGGCCATCCAAAAGTCTCTAAAATAGGGTGAGGTAAGATCAAAAGTCCCTAGAGTTCATTTTTGGCATTGATATGATATTCATGGCATGTAAATCATGTGTTGTATAATTTTGATTGGTTAGATGTCTACTTGCATGCTTTGACTTACTTATATGCATTGATTACTTCTTTGAATGAGTGCATGAGTTATTGAGATTCTATGAATCTCACCCCCTTCCCTCTCCCATCTTATATGGTCCAAGTGGAGCTTAAAAGCCAAAGAGTGGAGGCCATGAGACATAAGTAGCCATCACTTGACACCTTTACACACTTATGTATAGTTTGATGTATTGGAAAGTCAAAGTGCTTATACATACATATTCTTTTTGAGATGTAAATGTTTAAGCAAGTGTAAATTCATGTATAAATGATGTGTGAACTAGGTATAGAGCTAAAACAATGGAAATATGAGATTTGGTCACTTGGTGGCTTGTATGTAGTAGTGTATTTTTGCCCATAACATAGTGAGTTTGAAATGTGAGATAGTTTAGACTACTTGGAAAATTGATATATGCTATGTTTATGCTTTAAAACTTGCCTAAGAGATGCTAGAACATGTAGGAGGTCATTTGGACCCACCTTGAACCATATATAATGTCAAATTTGCCAAATTTGTGAGCTCTATCAAGATATGACCAAATAAGTTCCTTTTGATTTAAAATTTAGCATACATCTAGAGTTTGTTGAGAGCTTCTTATGAAGCTAAAGTATAGAATATTTGGAGGTCTAGAAAATATTTGGAAAATTGTTGAAGTTAGAGAATTTTCTAGTTTTGGTTAGTGTACTATGCTAATGGGTCTGAAAATAAATCTATGTCATTTAGGGGGTAAAAGGTGTCCAATTGTCATGAAATTTTATGGTCATAAACTAGATATCCATAATTAGAAGCACTTCAATTAGAGGTTTGTAGAAGGAGAAATAATGCTATGAAGTTCTATGTCAGCATTAAGGAAGCCAGCCGACCTTCATTATTGTTTCATCAGTTTTCGAGGTCTAAAGGCTACTGAAATAATCTAGACTTATTTTTCTCCTCTAGTTAATATCTATAGCTTTCCAAATTGGTATAGTTTCCCTAGATTAAATGTTTTTAAAATTAGTTATGAATTTTTGAAGTTCATGACAAAAAACTGTATCAGTATTAGGGACAACCGGAATTTGTGCCTTTTTTGATGTCAAACATGATCCAAACACTAAGATTGTGGTTTGAAATTATTTTTAGTGTGAAGTTAACATCTAGAGCTTTCCATAAAACTATAGTTTCCTTGATTCTAATTTTTCTAGAATTAGTTATTATTTTTCAAAATTAGAGCCAAAAATCTGACTTTTAGGCCCGTTTTGAGAAATTGTATTTTTTGGTTTTTGGCTTCATATATGTGGTTCATGGGTTATTTTATGCTATGTATAAGTTATATAAATGGAGTTCGAGTAGAAAATATGATTGATGGATTCACGGGACCTACGGGGTGAAGTATGACTATTCAAACCCTGATTTAAAGCATTAAAATGCCACGGTTTTAGTCCTTTTCTTTGCAAATCATATGGAATCAAGTTTAAGTGATGGATAATCACAGTTAATACATTATAGTGTTATAGAGCCTTGGTAATATTAATTCATATTATTGCATATGTAAAACTGCATTATATTGTTTTTTATTTTTCGCACAATATTTTGTATTTTAACTACATCTTCATACAATCTTCATTTTTTTAATTTATTTAATACATCAATAATTATTTTAATTATTAATACTTTACTAATAATTATTAGTATTTACTATCTAACTAAATTTATTACTTAATTATTACATAACCAATTACATAGCCAATATTTATTACATATAACAAACTAATAATAAATAACTCTAATTAATTAATCATACAATAATAATTACTTCTTAGTTACACCACTCATTCATCTAACAAATTAATAATAACTAACTCTAACTAATTAATCATATAATAATGATTACTTTTTAATTACACCATCCATTCATTTAACAAACTAATAATAACTAACTCTAACTAATCAATCATATAATAATGATTGGCTCTTGATTACACCACAATAACCGTTTTGAGTTTTTCCTCCAAAAAAAAGTGCCAACCCCAAAATTGGATTTATGAGTTATGGTTTTTAGCATTTGTAGCATTTAGATGCAATTCTTTTCTTTCAAAAGGATTTGATAGTATAATTAGTTAAAAAAATAAGATCCTGATTTGAAAAAAAAAAACCTTAAATGTTGGGTTGAATCAATAAATTTTATTTTATGGCAATTAAAGGTCCTAAGGTATTATTTAATTTTACTTGTATCAAATGGGAAAGTGCTTTAGGTCAAAAGTGATTCTTAAAGTAGGATAAACTTTGGTAGGTCAAGTAATAGACTTAGACATGATAATCACTACTTGTTGTCGAGTTTCTTAGTGATCATAGGAGCAGCAAAAATTTAAAATTTTAATCATTGAAACCTCTTGGAATATGCGTAGGAACATAAATCAAGATAAGACAAGAAAATTATCTTTTATTTTGAGTTGTAATATGAATCACATGCGTAAATCTAGTGATCTATGGTTTTATGATATCCACACCAAGTCGATGAAACTTTTTCTCACTTTCCATTTTTGTTAGGAGACACCTCTCACTATCTAGAGTTAAGGTTTTTGAAGTACTAAATGTTTGGGACATAGGAGGCACTTTATTGCATCTTTATGTGTTACCTTTTACAGTTTTATATTTATAGACTTAGGGTTTAACTCAAACTCTTAATCCCACTTAAACTTCGAAACCCTAGCCCAAGTCCAATAGAGAGTGTGAAGAGATAAACTCAACATAAGGTAACATTATTTAGTATTACTTTAATATTAAATAACCTTATATTATATTATTATTTAATATTACCTTAATATTAAATAATACAACATAATCATATTATGTAATTATATTATTATTTAATAATATAATACGCTATAATATTATTTAATATTACTTTAGTATTAAATAATATATTACATAATAATATAATCCACTTATATTATAGTGGGTCTTATTATTAGGATTTTTAGTTCAACTAAAGCCCCAATAATATTATGACATCAATTTTATCCCTATTTTTTGTGTATGACCCTTTAAGTTCTTATTATATTTGCAATGACCCATTTCTATATCATAGATAATAGGTGGTATCTAGCAATACATCATTGCCACCCAAGTAAAAAAATTTTTTTATGATTCGACACATACTTAACTCGTGACCAATACCATGCAATTTCCCTTTTGTATTGATATCCAGATTGAATTTGAGGCATGAAATGCGACATCCTTGTTAATGTTTAATCTATATTTCTTGACAATGAGAAGACTAATCAAAACAAATAATCAATAACACATATTGATTCATTTAAGCATGGGTATGCATTGTTTCTTTGTCTCACTCAATTAAGGGGCCCACATGCAAAAAGGACAAAATTTTATCTACATCACTCACATCTCTTTGCATGATTTACGATATATCTAATCATTGCCTTATTAGCCATCTTAGTTAAAGGCAACATAGGATGGTGTCAAAGTATTCGACTTCTCATGTTAGGAGCTATAGTGACTTCAGATCAAAAGACTTCCTTCATTATAGTTACATGAGAATTGCTAATGACACTATAATCCATGTAGCATTCTCATAGCAAGTTAGTCCAATATATTTGTTTTCTAACAATGTACCTATATATTGACTTGATATCATATATCCATGACTTAAACTCATCAGTTACTATGTATATTAGTTTTAATGTATTATTTCTATCTCATATAGGAATAATACTTAACTAGGAACAATTTAAGAATAACAATTATTTTAGGGATAAATACCATATTAAGTTATATTACATAGATATAAAAATAAAATATAATAATTATATTGCTAAAAAAATATGATAAAATACATGTTATTATAATTGTTTCATGATTAGCTCCTATGACATACACCAATAGTTGCTAGTAGTTAGAAGGCCCATAATTGATCAAGTTAGAAATTCAACTTCAATGTTGGGTCAAAGGGGATGAATTTGATTTGATGATAACACAACTTCAATGTTGCCAAAGAAATGAAGTTGTGTTAAATTGTCTTGTAGAAAGTTCTGAGGACATCCTTATATCTAGTGCATAGTTAAAGGAAGTGATAGAAAATTATGCAGTGTCACCTCGTACCATGAGTAGATAACATTATATTGCATGCTTTTTTATTTTATGTCTTCTTATCTTGCATTTTATATTTTGTGAAATATCATGGTTTATTAAATTCTCTAATTTCTAGTTGTATTGTTGTTTGATAAAGAAGTATTTTAATTAATTTACAATATCTAATTTGTAAATTGTTGATACATGTGTAGAATTAATAGGAAAAATCTTAGGAATGATTTTTGAAAATTTTTTTTTATATTGGTTTCTTGTGAGAAATGTTTACATATGAATAAACGAAGTTAGTATGATTCTACATATGATGGAAACATTTTATTGAAGGATTAATTACAAAACATTGGTTGCTAATAGCAAATTTGTTAATAGATCTTATCATAATCAATTTTATCTATTAGTGTCACACCCATGTACAGGACATAACTGGCATGGTTTATGAGTTGAAACTCGCATCGTAAGCCTTTTATCAACCAAAGTCATAAATACAGAAGAAGCGATAGCAAAATAAAACAAATATAGGGAATTAAAGAATGTATTCATTTACTAAAAAATTTCCTATGATATTTCTCAGAAAATAATTACATGCTAGCTTATTTAACTTTTTGTAGAAAATTTGACGGAGTCTCCCTTAAATATAAGACTATCTAAAATTTCGATAAACAGTCAAATTGTTAACCAAAACAATCAAGAGATCTCTACTCTTAACTTAAGCATTAAATAGTATACAAAGGGGATAAGGAATCCTACGTGTGCATAAGTAAAGCTACAACTAAGAAGAAACTAGTATACCTAATTACAATTTTTGTAGTAGTTTCACCAAAAAGGCCATTGTAGAATAATGCAAGGCTCAACAAAACAAGGAGCAATCACTACTATGTCGCTAAGGCTAGTTTTGGATTAACACCACCATTTGAGATGTTTAAAAAAAAATTAAAGGAATGGGTTAAGTCTCAATTGACAAGTAATACTAATTATGACAAAAAACAAAAAAACAAATCATGAGTAATAGCCGACCTCATAACCTTGAAATTTTATATTGATAGCAAAAGTAATAACATAGTATAATAATGTGCATAAAACCACTTTTGTAAAATTATCCACAGAAATGCAATTGAAGTGTCTAGACAAGACCAAATCAAACAAATGTTGAGCACACAGTTTGCGAGGGTAATTAAGCAGAAGGGGAGCTTTATGCTTACCAAAATCAAATAGATCCACGTGTGGTAGCCAACACATAGGGATAACAATACCCCTGCTAGTTGGGGTTCAGATAGAGGTGCATTGTCATGCCCATTGATGGAAACATGACAGGCATGACTTACAAGAGATTTCTCGTATTCATAAGCCTAATAACAACAAAATTTTGACGTCAAAGAAAATATAGAAGAACACACAACCCATTTACACAACAAAATTGAAAATCCCTTAATCCTATGTAAGTCATGTAACATTCAGCTCCTCTGTAAACGTGAGAAATGTAATGTTCAATTTCTCTGTAAACATGTGAAATGCACTAGATATAAGAGCAAGGCCCCTGAAATGAATGATTTAAGGCCAAATAAAATTATGGTAAAATTTTAAATAATAGAAAACAAGAATATAAGGCCTAAGGTGCCCAGAAACTAGAGCTAAAGTGGTTCAATAAAATTGTCAAAAGTATAATGATATTTTCGTAATTTTGAATACTTTTTAAAAAAATCAAAAGAGATATTTTTAAATGAAAAAATAAATTTTTTAGGGTTCTCAAAGGCTCTAAAAATTATAAGAATCCCTAGAACAGTTTAAACCCCTCCAGTTGACGTTTTATAACATCAATTAACCCAAACTTTGACCAGTTCATTCAAGAAGATTTTTGATCCAATTTGAGTGATTCTAAAGGTATTTTATAAGTTAGAGAATCTAAATTTCATGAAAAAAAAGGCTGTTCTTGAAAAGAAATTAAAATGAGCTTAAAATGAAGAAGTCAAGGAAAGAGGGACATGGATGGAAGTTTTTAAAAGAATTTAAGAAGTACTTCCTTATAAAAATGCCCCACCTCTGGTTAGACCTCCTAACCAACTTCCACACATGTTCAAATAAAAACAAAGAGGGCTGAGAGTGGTGCACAAGAAGGAGAGCTAATGGAGGAAGGAGAAACTTGTAAAGTGTAAGAAATTCCTAGATTTTCATATCTCTTCCTTCATTAAACTTCTTTTTCTAATTCTCCTCTTTTTTTTTTTATGGTTTTAACACTTTGATTGGTCTTGTTTGGTGGTTGGACTAGAGGTGAAAACTTAGAATTTCAAGGAAGAGTTTGAAGTAATGGAAAGAACCCTTGAAAAAATTTTGAAACAAGGTAAATTCCATGGCTTATCTTGCACTTCTTGCTTGTTCTCCTCTATATGAATTTCGTGCAACCTAGAGCCCATCCAAAAGAGGTTGAATTCTGACCATATCAAGGGAAGAACAAGTGATTTAGAGTATGGGAATTAAGACTAGGCAATTGGAAACAAAAAGAGAGCCTTGAAATTCAAGTTGGCATAACTTGGGGCTTTGAAACAAATGATGAGATTTGATATTTCCTAGAGGTATTCTAGCTTATGTAAGATATGGTATAAGTCCCTTAGACCCCTAGGAAGGTTTAAATGAGCCATCCCTTTCAAGAAAATGAAGACAACTTCATGGCTGATTTATGCTTGCATAGTCTTGGCTTAGAGCACTTGAAGTGCCTAGGGAATATTTTAATTGGTTCTAAGGCTAGAATGAGACTAGATATAATTGAAGAACATTAACGGGAACCTTGAAAAAAATTTAGAAGCTATGGAATGTGAGATGGAGGTGTAGGCTCTATAATGTGATATTAAGAAGCAACTTATAGCTAGTCTCCTTAAAATGAATGTGTGATGACTCCAAGGAGTCTAAAGGGAGTCAAGGGACCTAGAATGAATGAGAAATGGGAGATATGATCATAAATTTCAAGATTTGTTTCATTGTATCATATATGGAAGCATTATAGAGACAAATGAGAAAGTAAACATACATAGGAGTTGTATAAGGCTAGAGTTAATTCCAATGATCTAAGTATGTCACATTTGATGTGTCTAGACCAAAAGAACCAAGTCCCACCTCATTGCAAGTGTGTGGCTGAGAGAGGGGAAAAGTAACCAAAGGAAAGTTTGCATTTCTTGCTTCAAGGTAGCTCTCTAACATTTCTCTCATATATTGTTGGATGTTTTTCTTTTCTTTAAGGGTTTGCATGTGTGTTTATGTCATATGAAATGTTCCTAGCTATTTTCTACATGTATGATACCATTATATGCTTAAAAATGTGTTTATGAATGTTATATGGCTTGAATGGGTTTGGTAAAGCCAAAAGCCCCTTAACAAAGGTGAAGATGAACTAAAAGCCCCTAAAATTAGGTAAGACTAAGTCAAAAGTTTCACAAAGAGTAAGGTTTAGTCAAAAGTCTCTTGAAAGTGGGTGAGATAAGTTTAAAAGTCTAAAAGAAAATGGGTAAGGCTAAACTAATACCCTTGGGAGCTCATTTAAGATGTGTATGTGCTTTTTGAAATATGAAAAATGTTTTATGTATGTTTATAAGTTGTAAGATGGCTGTTCATCCATTCTTAGACTTGTAAATGCATTTATTATCTATGTTTGAAAGGGTAAAGAGATATTGAAATTTTTGGAATCTCATTCATCCCTTTCCATTGTCTAACCATGTTTAAGTAGGCCAAGTGAGCTAAGAAATGGAAGTCACCACTCTTGAAGATAAGGATTTTGCCAAAAGATATGTTAAATAGTCATTTTGTGGACATAATGTTGGCAAATGATGTAATATTACATTGTATATGATATGTAGACATTTGATCACATGTAAATATATGAATATATGATGTATATACTGAATTTGAAAGCATGGGAATGAGTATGTAGGTTTTTGACATCCATATGCCTTAACAAGCTTGTGTAATCTTGTGTATAAGAACAAGTGAGGAAGTGAGTTTATGATGTATGAGTAATTAGACCTCCTAAACATGATTTGTATAATGTTTTTAACCATTATCATGTGCTCAAAAGGTCATGCTTAAGGTAGATGAGCATTTGGGGTAAATTTGACCCTAATTGGTGTTTAAAAAGCCCATTTTGGCACCCTATCACAAACATAATAAGTGGACGAATTTATTCATAAAATTTAGCTTGCATATAGGTCTTATCTAGATCTTTTTTGTAGAGCTAAAAATCACATTATTTAGAGCTTTAGATAATAAATTATAAATTTTCAAAGTTGGGAAAAATTTGTTGATATGGTATCGATATTGTGCATATGGTCAATTTCTTCTCTTGTGTTATCCAAGGGCTAAATGATATCTAATACTTATTAAATTTTACAAATATAAACTAGACATGATAAGCTTTCTGTAACCACTAAAATCATCTCATTTGGATTTATATTAAGGGAGATATGAATTTTTGAAATTGATAGTCAATACCAATAATATAGCAGGATCTCTAGTATTATTCCATTCATTTTTGTGGGATAAATGCTTCTGTATTAGTCTGAAAATATTTGTATCTTCTAGTTAACATCTGTAGCTTTTCATAATGGTATAGTTTGTTAGGTTTTGATTTTTCTAGAAATAGTTATAAAGTTTTAAAATTTATATCAGAAACCTGTGATAGCAAACCTAGGCAGCTGGACTTTTGGTGTTATTCTATTGTCAATTGTGGTCCAGTTGATGTTTTCATAGCTTGGAATGATTTTTAACCTATGTCAGAATTTTCAAAAAGTTATCATTTGCTTGATTTCAATTTTTTTAAAAATTAATTATGATTTTCCAAAGTTGATGACAAAATTCTGGAAAGTTGAACCTGATGCCAACTTGTAATTTTTTTTATGTGAGGCTTCTAACCTGAGTTGTATGTGATATTGTATGTTGTTTATGACTTGTATAAATGGATTATGAATAGAGGATGGTATTAAGAAGTTCATATGGTCTATAGAGCAAAAGATGAAGATTTAAAGGCTTACGTAATGCTATTTAATGTATTATTTTTATTAATTTTCCATGGATATGATATATGAAGCTTAGTTGTAGTAAAGAAAGGCTAAAAGATGGCTAGGTATTGCAAGTCACATCAATTTTCAATATACAGCTTGTTATAGAAAATCCAGTAGAGTCTCCTCTAAATTTTGGACAGCCTAGATTTTCTACAACTAGCTAGTTTCACCTAACAAAGCAAAATAATTAAAAACAATAACAAAATAAAAGCTTTGCTCTTAAATACAGACATAAAAATATGATCATAGGGAAAGGGGATCTTGCCTGTTCATTAGTGAGGCCATAACTAAAAGTCAGATTACAAGACATGAATAGGCAACACAAAATAACTAGGCTTACAATTGAAAACCTTTCAGACCACCCTGACAAAGAAGGATCGGCTGTAGCTCTACTATCTACATTAATAAATAACAAGTGAGCCGCATAACTCAATGGGTAGAAAGTAAAACACAATAACAAAAAAGGATAAGCAGGCACAGAGTTTTTCTACAAAAATAAATATTTTTATTATATATATATATATATAGGTGAAAAATCAATTCATGAGTTTTTAAACTATGAAAATATATGGATGTGTATAAGAATATATTTAAGTTTTTTTTTTTTAAGGATTAGCTTGATACTTTGCTTATATATATATGTGTGTGTGTGTATATATATATGTATTAAGTATAATATGAAATCAGACACATAATTTAATTAAGTCCACAACATTAATAATAATAATAATAATAATAATAATAATCATCATCATCATCATCATCTTGATAATAATAATAATAATGACAACAATAAGAGTATTGAAAATTAATTTTAAAACAAGG